>CP129455.1:15000-2631250 GCA_030445155.1 Quercus variabilis
ACCCTAAACCCTAAACCCTAAACCCTAAACCCTAAACCCTAAACCCTAAACCCTAAACCCTAAACCCTAAACCCTAAACCCTAAACCCTAAACCCTAAACCCTAAACCCTAAACCCTAAACCCTAAACCCTAAACCCTAAACCCTAAACCCTAAACCCTAAACCCTAAACCCTAAACCCTAAACCCTAAACCCTAAACCCTAAACCCTAAACCCTAAACCCTAAACCCTAAACCCTAAACCCTAAACCCTAAACCCTAAACCCTAAACCCTAAACCCTAAACCCTAAACCCTAAACCCTAAACCCTAAACCCTAAACCCTAAACCCTAAACCCTAAACCCTAAACCCTAAACCCTAAACCCTAAACCCTAAACCCTAAACCCTAAACCCTAAACCCTAAACCCTAAACCCTAAACCCTAAACCCTAAACTCTAAACCCTAAACCCTAAACCCTAAACCCTAAACCCTAAACCCTAAACCCTAAACCCTAAACCCTAAACCCTAAACCCTAAACCCTAAACCCTAAACCCTAAACCCTAAACCCTAAACCCTAAACCCTAAACCCTAAACCCTAAACCCTAAACCCTAAACCCTAAACCCTAAACCCTAAACCCTAAACCCTAAACCCTAAACCCTAAACCCTAAACCCTAAACCCTAAACCCTAAACCCTAAACCCTAAACCCTAAACCCTAAACCCTAAACCCTAAACCCTAAACCCTAAACCCTAAACCCTAAACCCTAAACCCTAAACCCTAAACCCTAAACCCTAAACCCTAAACCCTAAACCCTAAACCCTAAACCCTAAACCCTAAACCCTAAACCCTAAACCCTAAACCCTAAACCCTAAACCCTAAACCCTAAACCCTAAACCCTAAACCCTAAACCCTAAACCCTAAACCCTAAACCCTAAACCCTAAACCCTAAACCCTAAACCCTAAACCCTAAACCCTAAACCCTAAACCCTAAACCCTAAACCCTAAACCCTAAACCCTAAACCCTAAACCCTAAACCCTAAACCCTAAACCCTAAACCCCTAAACCCCTAAACCCTAAACCCTAAACCCTAAACCCTAAACCCTAAACCCTAAACCCTAAACCCTAAGCCCTAAGCCCTAAGCCCTAAGCCCTAAGCCCTAAGCCCTAAGCCCTAAGCCCTAAGCCCGAAGCCCCAAGCCCCAATCCCCGAACCCCGAACCCCGAACCCCGAACCCGAACCCCGAACCCCGAACCCCGAACCCCGAACCCCGAACCCCGAACCCCGAACCCCGAACCCCGAACCCCGAACCCCGAACCCCGAACCCCGAACCCCAAACCCTTAAACCCTTAAACCCTTAAACCCTAAAACCCCAAACCCCAAACCCCAAACCCTAAACCCTAAACCCTAAACCCAACCCAATGGCAAGTGATGTTTCCAACGGAAGAAGACAACCGAAACTGGCTTTGGTTGTCAAGGCTTGCTTTCCATTCTAAAAGAGCCTCTGCTTCTTGTCCCATCATTGTACTATATTGGATGGTGAAGTCCCAAACCCCAAACCCTAAACCCTAAACCCAACCCAATGGCAAGTGATGTTTCCAACGAAAGAAGACAACCGAAACTGGCTTTGGTTGTCAAGGCTAGCTTTCCATTCCAAAAGAGCCTCTGCTTCTTGTCCCATCATTGTACTATATTGGATGGTGAAGTTGTAGAGGAAGAAGAAATAGCAACTTGGAAAGAAGAAGCCAGGGCAAGAATGATAATGAAAGTCGTGGCTAATATGCAATGGGAAATTGGTCTCTCTATATATTAAGGACATAATGACTTTTATAATTTGCATGCGAGCAGGGCCGGAGCTAGGTGTGGTCGAAGGGGGGCAGTTCCCCCCACCCCTCCCCCCCTTGCGGCCGCCCAAAAAATACCCTTAGTTATTATTAAATACCCCTGCCAACTTTTTTTTTTGGGTTTATTAAATGCCACTATGTTTATTTGGTCTTGAAACAGAGCACAACTTCTAAATGAACCATTGAGGAACCTAAAGCCCTCCACTAGCATGAAGTTGTATATATAGACATTCTCCACATTAATTAGGAGGATCCTCTGAGGGCTTTAACGTATTTTCCTTGTTTTTGCCAGGTGTAATATAATAACTATATGTCATCTGAATGATCTTTTTTTTCTTTTTTTTGAACTTTAATTATTTTATTAAAAAAATAGAAAAAATGAATATGCAACAATGTATTATTAGTGGTGTATAAAGTTTTTTTTTTTTTTAGAAATAATTATAATATATTGTTAAGCTACATTTTTCCTTTTAAATCCCCAAACATTATGTAAATGAGGAGGTGCCATATGATTTTTATTAGGCCGAATCTTATAATTTGAAAATTGAAAAGGGAGAAAAGGAAGAAACATACAAACAAACGAAACCTTGACCAACATAGTTAAATAAATTCTATTTCTACCACCTATTTCGCCTAATTTTTGTAGCATAGAAGCATATTTCTTAGTGATGGCTTGTGATAGCTATTACTTTAAATCAAATTATTATTATTATTATTATTTTTTTTTTTTTTTTTTTTGTTTCCAGTTTGCTTAGTTGCTTGTGATAGTTTACATTCATTAGATTAAAAGATAAGTTGCACCCAAGGGTGGAACCACTTGTAGATCGGGGGTCATGGCCCTAACTTTTTGAAAATTTTTTTGAGAAAACTAATGTGAATGCTCTTATTATATTCATGACTTTTAGGAAAATTAATGCTTTCCCCTTCACAAATACTTTTAAATTATTATTGTTTTGGTAAATTACTTCTAAATTCTAATTGTACCTTAAGTAATGTAAAGAGACATATAAGAAAAAAAATCTTCAAAAAATTAAGTCAAGGCTAAAATATATGCTTAGTGTCTGTTTGGCATAATTAATTTTGCCAATTTATTTTACTATTCGGTTTAATTTTTGCTACTATTCATGGGTCCCACTACACTTTCTGGTACTATTCACAAGTCCATTTTAATTTCAACTAACTTTTACCTTTATTTACAGTACTTACAGCGAAAAGTTTTCATTTTCAACAAAATAAGGGGATCCCAAATGAATCCCAAAATGTAGGGGACCAAATTGACTATAACTCCAAAATGTAAAGATGAAAATGGCGGTTTCTCTTTTATTTTTACTAGGCTTCTATTAAGTTACATCAGTAGTTATATCATCCACCTATTTCAACTCTCTCTTTTATTTTTTGACTCCTTTTCTTTTATTATTATTAATTCCCAAATTTTTCTTACACCTTTTCAGTCTTTCCAACATTTCCACTCAATTATACATTTTCATTTCTCAATTATTATCTACCTTAATATCATTCATTCCTATGAATAAAGGGAAAAAGGGGAATCGTATTGTCAATAAAGCCACAGTATTAATTCTTGACATTATGTCAATAAAGCCTAAAATTGTGGAGAAAGTAAATTAAAGATTGACCTTACGTAGCCATGACCATGACCTCTTTTATCAATTATCGTGATAGGGGTCTTCAAAAAATATATTTTGTACCGCTAGTTGCTATTAATAACCATGAGCTTGACTTTATCAGTACAAGAAATAAAAAAATAAAAATTACCAGATGATGTTACATTTACATAAATAACAACATTTTATTGGTTGGGAGGTTAAGAAGGACCACGTCAATAGTCTTCCAGGTAGACCTGATAATTTCTCCCTATAATGACTATTTTGTTTGGCACCCTGGACGCATCAAATAGGCTTTGGCTTAATTTTCCACCTAAAGACCCCAACATGGATAGCATGTTCTAATGAACCTTAACTTAACCTGTAAGTTAACCGCGTGATACACAAATAATTTTGTGATATTATATGTAAGAAAATTTTGGAGAATTTTGTAAATATATATATATATATACACACATTTTGAGATATCAAAAATTAGCTTAGTAGCTTCACTACACATTTGTAGCATTCTTAAGGTAAGATTAATTTCTTCTACAAAAAATAAAAAATAAAAAAACTCAAGAAACCAAAAATAAATGCAAAAGAGCAACCAAAGCATAAAAATCAAATAATTTGTGTTGTGTTCACAGATTGTGCACCACGAAATGAAAATACGCCTAACTCTCTCATCATCTTCCACCCATCAATAATGCAACCTTGAGACATGGTATGGGCAAGTGCATATGCATGTGGCTTATAGATTTTTTAAAATCATGATAGAATATGGCCTTATATTGCGCACCAAATATTCTCTCTACGTATATACCCAAAACAAAAATCAAATTACCCAAACCTATATCATATTTAAGCCTCTAATTTAAAAAGAAAAAAGAAAAAAAAATTGCCAATGGTAAGCTAAGCCCTATAGTGGCTATTTTGTTTTACACCCTACAAGCGTTAAAGAGGCTTCGACTTAATTTACCACATAAAGACCCCAACATGGATAGCATGTTCAAAATCTAATGAACTTTGACTTAATTTCTACCCATAGTTATGGATTCTAGTTAACTTAACTAGTAAGCTTCTTATCAAATCTCAAATTAATTGATATCTTAGCTTGATGATAAAACACAATCATCAGTGCCATAAATTTGAAATGCTATAATATCTTAAAAATAAAAAATAAAAAATAATTAGTTGCTAAGCTATCCAATTTTGAGTAAAAACTACATCAAAGATCATACATGGGTTTGGCTTAAATCCAGTACTTTTTTAATTAGAATCTCCTTTTGTTTTACTGAGAAACTGACCGCCACATCACCAATTAACTAAATAAAAGGTGGAGATTTAAAAGTGACTACCACTTGCCATTGTGTATTTAAAACAAAATGAGGCCTCCAATTAAAAAAAGTACTAGAATTAAGTCAAACTCTTCATCATACACTTAGTGTGATTATGCAAGCTTATTAGAAAACTAGGATTATTTGTGGTTGGATCTTTAGATGCGATGCATGAAAAATAGAGAAATTTTAGGAGTGTATATATATATATATATTATATAATCTAAAGTGTACAATACGATATAACATGCTGAAATCTCCACACTATAAGTCAAAATTCTATAATGCTTACAAACAATACTTCAAATTATACTCTCCGAAGAAAAAATGCACTCAATATACATGATTATAAAATTTACTGTAAAAAACTTACAAACTGATGTAACATTTCAAGAAAAAAATAAATAAATATTGAATTACTTATTGTGATTAGACATATTAATTTATAAGACCTATGTGATAAAAAAAAAATGTACAAGTTACACATTTTTTTTAATTAGAACAAAAAAAAAAAAAATTACTGGCCCCATTTTAATTTGGGGCCTTGCCGGCCCTGGTAGGCAAAAGCTAAAAGTAATTATTCATTCTCCAAATAGTACAAAAATTTAGAGAGACTGTTGGAGATATCACTGAGGAGTATATAGTGCTTAAAATTTAAAAAGGGAAGAAGATTAACAATTCTTTAAATTATACACTTATGTCAATAAAAATGAACGGTTCTACTACCACAAGCTATTTTCCAATTTTTTGCCATAATTTCAATACAATGAATTATTAGTGTTTACCTATCATTTACATATATATCGACTTACTTTTTTTTTCCCCCTCATTACTCACACTTTGCCACCTCATAATTATGATAAAAAAGTTGTGTAATAGTATGTGTTACTAAAAATTTTTTATTAGTGCTCCACTTAAGTTAATAAAGCCTAAATTAGTGCTTGACTGAAGTGGTGTTTTTTTTTTTTTTTTTTTTTTTTTGCGGGGGGGGGGGGGAGGAAGAGGGATGAGAAACAGTGCTTGACTTAAGTCAATAAAGCGTAAATGCACAAGTAACTAACTCACAAGGGCATTTGCCTCTTCGTCAATTATTAAATGATAGTTAGGAGTTAGGACAAAACCATGGGCTTGACTTTATTCAATAAAACGTGGGCCCTGTACAACCCATTTGTTACGACTATTTTGTTTCGCGCCCTGGTCGCGTTAAATAGGCTTTGTCTTACATGGAATATTCATCACATAAAAATTCCCAACGAGTGATATTCATCACTGAACATAAACCGATCCTAACCCAGAAGCCAGAACCTTACCACAACCTAAAGACCCCAACATGGATAGCATGTTCAGAATCTGATATATTGCTCTAGAGTCTATAGGTACTAAGTAGATGAACTTTGAATTAATTTCTGTCCATAGAAATAATTGACTAGCTAAACTCTCCACTTTTGAGCAAAAAATAATCGCAAATACCTACAAATGCAATGCCTGGAATATTTTTACAAAAATATAATATACATACAACAAATCTGACATTTTTAAAGGGTCAAAACCCTTAAAAAAGTATTAAAAAACCTTGAAAAAAATTATTTTAAGAGTCCAATTGACCTTTGATAACTTTCAAAACTTATACCGTTGAAAATGAAATTTTGAAGGTCAAACAAGTGCTCTAATCTTATTTTGAGGGTCAAGGAGACCCTTAAATAACCTTTTACTAAGGTTTAAAATATTTACATTTACAATTCTTGATAAATAAGGTTATTTAAAGGATCTCTTGACCCTCAAAATAATGGGTGTCTCTGGTATAGGATGCCATGATTACTATACTTATTTTAAGATCAATGTTGTGGCCCTTTATTAGTTTATATAGGTCTAAGCTTATTTATTGGATGATTTGGCATCTCACTAGTTTTGGTTCTGCTAAAGTTTGTTCCTGCTTTTAGGTTATTCTTCTTGTGTTTCTTTTGTTAATTTCCCAGCAAATATATCTACACACCTTTCCACAATATCAAATTCAAGATACCATATTAAAATAGGTATTCTCATTTAATAACAGCAACAAGAGGATTAAAAAAGTGGGCCTAGGGGAGAAAACTTTCTCCCCTATTTTCTATCTCCCCTATTTTCCTTCCCCAACCAAACAGTGAAAAACAACATTTTTCATCCTATTTTCCTCTTCCTATTTTCCATTCTCCCTATCTTCATCCAACCAAACACACCCTTAGGGAATAATTTATCACAGAGTCAAAGGGTCTCTTTCACTACTCAGTTTCCCTGTTTGGGCCGCAAATGGTATTTTCACAATAGACTATCAATAGTATTCTTGGCCTCAAAAGAACAACTAACATTCAATTTCTTCACTCTGCCACTCCCATTCTCTCTCAAAAATCCATTCAGAAAAACCTCTTATTTTAATTTTGATTCACTGTCCTTTGCCTAATTTCATCAAGCTTTCTTTCTCCTCTTTCTTTTAGATCTTCTCAAACGTACCATTTCACTATGGCTTTTCTGACAAACAAACAAGCCTCCTTTTCCTCCATCACCCATAAATACAAATATGATGTGTTCTTGAGTTTCAGAGGGGATGATACTCGCATGGATTTTACTAGCCATTTGAATGGCTTTTTGAAGCTAAAGGGTATTCATACCTTCATCGATGATGAACTCCCAAGGGGAGAAGAAATTTCCACTGAACTTATCGAAGCCATTAAAAGTTCAAGGAGTTCCATAATTGTATTCTCTGAAAACTATGTATCTTCTACATGGTGCTTGGATGAACTTGTCGAAATTCTTGAGTGTAAGAAGAATGGACAAATGGTGTTACCAGTATTTTATAAGGTGGATCCCTCGGAAGTACGTAACCAAAAGGGAAAATTTGGAGAAGCTTTAGCAAAACATGAAGTAAATAATATAAAGAAGGCGCAAAAATGGAGGGAAGCTCTAAACAAAGCTGGTAGCATATCTGGTTTGACCTACAAGGACAGGTATTTAATTACTACCCTTTCACTTTTTCTTTTCTTTTTTTCTTTTTTAATTTTCAATTGTGTGTCTAGTCACTAAATTTTAAGCAAATTAACACCAGTTACCACTAATTTTTTTAATTGGTGGCTTTAAGTTTTTGGGGGTCAAATTATGAAATTGCTGATCTAGTTGCTACATTAATGACAGAAACGTAAGAATATACAATCAAGATAATCTTACCAATTAATTAGGACTTTCTTCCGCAATAGTTAGAAATTTTTTGAAAAAGTACCTAATAATTTTGTAAAAACATCAAAACTAGGTCCCTAATAACTTTCTTCCTCACATCTATAAAATTTATGTAATATACTTTTATTAACCACTAGTGTTATGCATGCGTGATGCAAGGTATAATAAATTAGATAATAAAAATTTACTTAAAAGTAAAAGCATAGTTTTAAAAATCAGACCGGACCAGACAATCCAACCGGTTTAACCGGAAACTGATCACTAATCTGGTCTGATTTTTGGTTTTACGATTGAACCGGTTATCGGCTGGTCACGGACCTCACTACCTTTGCTGAGTCTGCTCTGCTTCTCATGGCAAATTTTCTTCAACTTCTTGGCTTCTGACGAGGAAGGTGCAAGATTGCTGTTTTCAAATTTGTAAAATCTCAGATTTGGGATAAAAGGAAATTTGGGGAGACACTTAGATTAGGTAAAATGATGTTACAAGATCACCAGTGGCTAATACAAAAGTTGCAGTTGCAGTACCACGTGATCCATCTAGACCACCTCTATCACGGCCACCACTCCTGCTGGTATTAGATGCTAAGACACTCATTCTTCCACGTTGAACATTCCCTCCAGTGACATTGTTGAGGTTATCCTCCCATCTAGATCATAGGCAACCAGATTTTACTAAAATCTCATATTTGTTTAAGAATATGTGAGGAAATGATTATGAAATAAGAAATACTCCTTCCGTCCCACTTTGTTTGTCCTCTATTTTATTTTGGAATATCCCAAAATATTGTCCTGTTTCCAAAAATAAAAATTATTAGTTTACTAATGTTCATTTTATACCCTTACTTTATTTCAAAACTATTTGAAAAGAAAACTAACTATTTTTTTTTTTTAAATCAATCTAATTGGGGCACCTTTTTAGTTGCCTAATTAAGAATAACTCTTTTTTTTTTTTTAAACTAATAAATTTATTTAAGGATAGTTTTGTAAACTTATACATTTTTATAAGACAGACAAGACAATAAATGATATTCCCTTAAAAAGTTTGACTTTTCAAACAAGCCAAACAAATTGGAACGGATGGAGTATCTCTTAATTTAGGTGAGGAGCCGAACTAGGCTTTGGAGGAAAGAGAGGAAACTACAACTTAGCTGCTACTTCTATAGAGTGAGAGAGAGAGATAGATTTGAGCAATTTGTTTAGACTTTTTAGATAAGGAGAGGAGACTCAAGAAAGGACTATTTTTTAAAAAAGTTTGGTATAAATGTGGTTGGATGTCTTTGGCCACGTTGATGGTTAGGTAGGAGAGGCAGACTAATTTCTTTTCTTTCTTTCTTTTTTAATTTTTATTTTTATTTTTACTTTTATTGAGAAATACGTTTGTGATATGGCTTACGTGGCTTTAAGTGGTCAATCAAAGGCAAAGAATTATTTGCACTTCATACACCGGTAAGGTTATTGCAATATTCAAGACAAGCATAAAATATTTTTATAATAAATACAATTTTTTTAGAAGAAATATTTAGATGTTAAATTATATTAACATAGATAAATATTTTTTTTAAAATTAAATAATGGTTTTGTTAAAAATACTAAAAATTATATATGATTTTTAAAACCATGAGTAAAAGTAAACCAAGTTTAACATAGATTATAAAATCATTTAAAATAAATAATGAAACGCGTTCTAAATTTCTTGAAATTTATAATTGACTTTTTATCAAATATTATTTTATATTTTAAAATATTTTGTAATACGATTTTACTTAAAAGTAAAATATATTAATAATGATAGGTCAAAAATGTATTGACCCCTTAGGTAAATTAACCAATTAATTAGCCAAGTGAATTAATTAGGTTCAATTACATGCAATAAGCGTAGTAGCACAAACAAATCACCAAGTAACTAAATGCAGCAGAATTTAAATTTGACATGGGTGGTTTGTTTACAAATGGGAAAAACTACCAAAACAAAACCCTATTGGGTGAATTTAAGGTCACCACTCCCAAAAATCCATTATTATCAAAATAAGCGGTTACAAGTAAAAAGAATCTCAGTACCTAATACCAAGTTACAGTTGAACCCTTACCCCAATACACAATTGGACTTGTAATGTAGTGACAATCTCTCCTTTCAATGCACGGTTCCAAGTACATGACTAACCAATCGATGCAAGGATCCAAGTACGTGACTAACACACCAACTTGAGAAAGACGTTGGCTGCAAAGTTCTTCAATTCATCCAGATGATGAAGATCAAGAAGTTCCTTGGTTACAAAACTCTTGGCATAAAGACGCAACAGTTTCTACAAGGAAGATGATGAACTAGGGCAATTTTGTCTTTGGTCACAATATGTGTGCAACAACAATTGCAACAACCTTTTCATCAAGTGAGACGACCCTTAAAATAATCCTAATATATGTTTAAGTTTGTGAAAAAAGAAACCCTACACAATAACTTGGATATGTGTGAAAAACAGATCTGGAAATTTGAATTTCATAATTCTCGATAGATACTATTTCTATCGAGCAGTTGTCGAGATTTCTAATTAAACCTCGATAGATATTATCTGTCAAGCTTTAATGAATAACACTTCTTCACTTGTTTCTTGGACAAATTTGCATGGCTTTAATACTAGACTTGAACTCTTGTTCCTTGAAGTATTAAATACATCCTAAATCTACCCAATTACAAATAAAGTGCATTTTGTCAAAGGATTAGCCAATTTACAATAACATATGTTCTAACATGTTTCACACATATCCTAACAAATAATTTTAATTTATTTATAATAAGTGAAAGGGTGGAACTATGTCATATAAATTTCAATACTTATATTACGCTTCATAGTGCAAACATGACTTGTATAATTAAACTTTTATTATTAAACCAAAATTTTGTGGTAGGCCATTAACATAATATAAAATAAATAATGAAATTTCTCTCAAAATTTGAAAAACTCTTTGGCGTAGAATTTTAATTGAGTAACTTTTATTTAAAAATTTTTGAAACATTGACAATAGAGTTCAACTTAGAGCAACTATGAAATTGTTATAATTTACTTATAGGACACCAAATGACCTAAAGAGGGGAAAAAATGAAAAATATAAACCAAATAAATAAAGAGGAGGGCATCCACTTAACACAACTACAATGTAGGATACAACTTTTATTATATAGTATATGGTATGATATAATTTGGACATGAGTTCATATAAAATTAACTTTATTGCAAATTTTTTGGTGACAATAATTACTTGATTGATTATTTTATCATTTTAAAAAATTTATATAGTGTACCAAAGGTTTTATAATTTCACTAACAACATAAATTATACAATTTAATATTTAATTTATAATTAACCAAATTTCTTTTTATGGAAATTAACCAAGACATTTAAAGGCATAGGAACTTGGCTCGAAGAGAGTATGTCATATGTTGTAACCACAACTTTTAGGGTCCAACTTTTGTTATATACAAGTCATTGATTTGCATAATGTATTTTTATAAAAAGGTTAATACAAATATACCTATTGTAATCAGTAAAAATTTCTCTATTATCAAATGAAAAAAAAAAAAAAAATCATCGAGAACTTAAAAGGTAAAGCATAAAAATAACCGTTCCCATATAATATTTACAATAAAGTTAGCTATGTTAGAAATTTGACAAATTTTCTCAATATCCAAACTTTATCTCCCTAATATCAAATCCATTGAAAATGTATCTAAAAGATTTATAAGTTAAAAAAAATAATAATAATAAAAATGAAACAACTACTTTCAAGACCTAAAATACATCAAAACCTTGATTAAGGGGAAAAAAAGTCACCTCTAATACCTAAAATGTAGAAAATTTATCTCAAAATTTTAATGTGAATAGCATAAAAAAATTTCCAAAACCAAACCCTTACAAAAACATGATTCAAAACCTAAAAGGAACAATATATATATATATATATATGTATGTATGTATGTATGTATGTATTTATATTGTTTCTACCTCCTGTCAAACCCAAAAAAAAAAAAAAAAAAGTGTATATATACAAACACTTTCAGGATTTAAAGTCCAAAAAAAGAAAAAAAAAATCATATCAACAACCAAATTTCTCTCCCTACTATCCAAAACACAAAAAACATATCTCAAAATTTTATAAATCGATTGGATTTCAATTACAATTCAATTTTCCTCTACGTGTCCATTTAAGTTTTTAATTTTTGTGGCAAGTAAATTATTAAATACAAAAACTAAAGAGTCTAAAACTAATTAAATTCTAAATCATATATATAAAGGTAAACCATGCAATCTGTTCTAAAAATAGTGTATAATCTGAATCATATAATTGTGATTTTTTAAAAATTATACCCATGCATATGCACAAGCTACACGCTAGTTAATAATCAAAGCTAACAAAGTCTATAGTAATTGAGGCCATTTTGAGTGTGTATGTATTGTAATTTGTAAGTATTTAAAGAATTTATTCTCTCTACTTTTAGTTACCACCTTAGTCTCTTGTTTTAATTTTACCAAAACCAAATATGGATCAAATAATATTAATAGTAAATAAACATAAATTAATTTGAATATGATAGCTGGGTAACATTATATCGCTAACGCTTAACTTGGAAACTTTTTGGCCATAAGCATAAAATTGCTAGGGATAATTACAGTAAACCCACCTGTGGTATGACCCGTTTTCACTTTGTCTACCCGTGGTTTAAAACTTTACATTTTGCTCACCTGAGGTTAGTCCCGTTAGCCTTCTGTAACCCACCTATCTGTTTGTCATTAGAAAAACACATTTTTAAACAAAAACAAATATAACAAGAATAAAAAAACTAGGGTTTTAACATCTATGGAAAAGCTCTAAAATTAAAGAAGGGAAGTTTGAGTGATGGTCAAAAGCAAGATTGTATAGCTTTTCTGTATAAGCCAATTATACCAGGACCAAGAGGGTTTCCACTAATTGGAAGCATGAACCTAATGGTCTCACTCACTCACCACAAAATTGATGCCGCAGCAGAAGCATGTTAAGCTAAGAGGCTTATGGCCTTTAGCCTTGGTGGCTCTCGTGTTATTGTCACATGTAACCCAAATGTGGCCAAAGAAATCCTGAACAGCTCTGTGTTTGCTAATCGTTCCATAAAGGAGTCAGCCTATAGCTTGATGTTTAACAGGGTAATTGCGTTTGCTCCTTATTGTGTTTACTGGCGAACCCTGAGGAGAATCGCAGCCACACACCTGTTCTGCCCAAAGCAAATCAGAGCTTCTAAGTCCGAAAGGTCAGAAATTACTTCCCAAATGGTGGCAATAATGTTGGGAGACCAAGGACAAAGTGTGAGTGTGCGTCAACTACTAAACTGTGCTTCCTGAAACAACATGATGTGCTCAGTTTTTGGATGCAAATATAGTCTGGATTCATCGAACGAGGAAATGGAAGAGCTAGAGAGACTGGTGGGTGAAGGGTACGAGTTATTGGGTTTGTTGAATTGGTCAGACCACCTGCCTTGGCTAGCTGAGTTTGATGCTAAAAAAATCTTGCTTTTGACCATCACTCAAACTTCCCTTCTTTAATTTTATAGCTTTGCCATAGATATTAAAACCCTAGCTTTTTTATTCTTGTTATATTTGTTTTTGCCTAAAAGTGTGTTATTTTAATGGCAAACGGAGAGGTGGGTTACGGAAGGCTAACGAGACTAATCTTAAGTGGGCAAAGTGTAAAGTTTTAAACCATAAGTATGCAAAGTAAAAATGGGCTATACCACAGGTGGATTTACTGTAATTATCCCAAATTTCTAACATAAATGAGATGTGACAATCAAATCAACAAGAACAAAGATTTTGTAAACAAAACATAGAATGAATAGAGGGGAGAGATACAAAAGGGGCAATAAGAAATTTAAATGAAAATTTAAAACAATAAAGGAATGGCTGTAGGATGAATAAGGTTAGAGTGGGATATAATGGAGGGAGAAGTAGAGTTTACAATGAAAAGAGAAAAGGTTAAGAGATAATCTAATGCTAGAATTTAACAGATCATGAAGGTAAAAATTGATTAAAAAATTATAGAGATATAAGTTGAGAAGTCATATATTGCCAAAAGATATATGATTTTATTATGATTGATAAGTTACAATGAGGTTAGAGAATGGGTAAAATCATGGTGTACTATTGAATTGAATAATTAATATTGTAAAAAATATATAAAAAGTAGTGGTGTGGTTGAATGTGGCTTAACATGAGTGTAACAAAATTAAATTCTACGCTTTGACTTTTATATATTATTATTGATATAGATATAGATTATATGATATTTTAGTTGTAGTGCACAAACGAAACATCTTGAATTCAGTTCATGTTCATGAATTTCTATTTTCTATTCTAACTTATTACATACTTTTAATCTTATCTAAATGACAGCTGCAGCTGCTCTCAATTTGAATTTATTGAAGAAATTTTTAAAGAGATCTCAAGTGCTCAATTAAATCATATGAAATTATCTATTGCAAAATATCTTGTTGGAATAGATACTCGTGTAAATGACATCATAAATCGGTGTTTAGATATTAAATCTAATGATGTCCGCATTGTAGGGATCTTTGGCCTTCCCGGAGTGGGTAAGACAACAATTGCAAAAGTTATTTTTAACACAATTCATTATTGTTTTGATGGAAGCAGCTTTCTAGATAATATTAGTGAAAAATCAAGGACAAATGATGGCGTAATTCAATTACAAGAGACACTTTGTTATGAGATCTTAGGGTATCAAAATTTGAAGGTGGGGAGTATATCTAAAGGAATCAATGTGATAATTGAAAGGCTTCATCGTAAAAGGATTCTTATAGTTCTTGATAATGTTGAAAAATTGGATGAGATAGAATTTTTTCTTGAAAATTATGATAGGATTACATCCGGAAGTAGAATCATTATAACCACAAGAGACAAACACTTGCTTGATACTCTTACAAAAAATATTCCTGTAATGTACTACGAGATGAAGGAGTTAAATAAACATGAAGCTCATGAACTCTTTTGTCAAGAGGCCTTTGGAAGAAACAATTTCGAGGACGATTATTCAGAACTGGTCAACCAATTTATAGATTATGCCAAAGGTCTTCCATTAGTTCTAAAAATAATTGGCACAGATTTGTATGGAAGAAGTAAACGTGAATGGAAAAGTGCGTTAGACAAATACAAAAGAATTCCCAAGGGAGACATTCAAAAAATACTCAAAATAAGCTATGATGGATTGGACCAAACTCAACAGGAAATTTTTCTTGATATTGCTTATTTTCTTAAAGGATTCTGCAAAGATAAAGTTGTAGATATACTAAGAAGCATCAATAACCATGATCCATATTATGATATTGAAAGACTTATTGATAAGTGTCTTATAATTGTTACTGAAGATAACAAATTATCGATGCATGACTTGATTCAACAAATGGGTTGGGAAATTGTTCGACAAGAATCACCAGAAGTGATCGAGAAGCGTAGTAGGCTATTGTGTTATGAGGATGCTCCTGAAATACTAATTGAAAATACGGTATGAGTTGTTTTGATTTACTTTTTTTCTATTTTTTCACAAGGGGATTTAGTCATTTTTTTTCCTTTTATTTTTTTTTAATGTTTAAGAAAATATAATTTTATTAGTGTGGCTTTTGTTTAAAGTTTAACAATCTTTTTTTTTTTTTTTTGTGAATTATTTTCTACATTGTGGTTTATGTAATGTTTTGTTCAATTAGGGGTCAAATGAAATTCGAGGAATAACACTGTGCTTGCCTAAACCAAAAAAGGTGAAGTTGAATCTTGGAAAGATGAAGATTCTCAAATATTTGATAGTTTGCAATGTAATTTGTGAAGACCTTAAATCTCTTCCCAATGGGTTGAGGTTACTTGAATGGAATGAATTTCCTTTATCTTCCTTACCATCCGCCTTTGAACCAAAAAACCTCGTTGTACTCAAGATGCGACGAAGCCACATAAAATTGGATGAGCATTTCGAGGTATGATCATTAGCATTTATAAATTCTTATTAGGCTTTTGTTAATGAGTGCTCTTAGAGAATAAGTTAAGGGGCATTTTTTTTTTTTGTGGTTAAAACTAAAACATGCATTTAATACTAAATTAAATAATATTTCTATACATTTGCAATGAAAAAAAAAATCAATTTGTGCACTTAAAAAAAGAGTAATGTTACATGCACTACAAGTTTTACTAGATTAAGTGTACAAATTGATTAAATTGAAGTGTTACCAATCATAAAGAGACAATTCAAATATTTATTTATGAGTTAGTTAAAGCCCAGCATTTACATTCATTATCACATTAATTTGTAAATTTTTTATTGTAATACTTGTAGTATCTTTAGCATTTAAAAAAAAAAAAAAACATGTTTACAATAATTCATAATTGAACATGTAGTATTTCTTATTCTATCCTCTTAGCCTATCATATTAATTTTTTTTCTTTTTACTAATAAATTTCAAAAAAATATTTCTTCTTTCTACAGAGGTGTCGATTCGAAACATTGATATATATGGATTTGTCATATTGTAAATATATTACAAAGGTACCTGACTTATCAGTGATTGCCCCAAACATAAAGAAATTGAACCTTCATTCATGCATAAATTTAGTTGAGGTTAATCAGTCTGTTGGACTTCTTGAAGAGCTTAAATTCTGGAATCTCCGCGGATGCCAAAATCTCAGAATTTTACCAAGAAACCTCAAGTTGAAATCTCTAAAAAAGTTTTATTTCTTTGGCTGTGGAAGTCTTGAGCAAGGAACGGAAGCATTGTTTTCATCAATAGGATACCTCACTGCCCTTCAGAGGTTAAGTATAAGTTTAAAAAATATGAGAGAGGTTCCAAGTAGCATCTCTAATTTAAAAAATCTTAGCTTTCTCTGTATGGAAGATTGTGACAATTTTCCAAAAGCCATGGATACTCCTGATTGTTTCCCCAAATTAGAAACTTTAGCTTTCCGTAACAGCAACATTACTACCCTCCCTGAAATCAATATCAGATTTCAGAAATTAAAAATGCTTTACTTTCAACACTGCTGGAACCTTCGGGAAATTCCAATGCCTCCATCACATCTAGAAGTTTTATATATAGAAGAGTGCGGTTCCTTGGATTCACAATCAAGAAGAAGATTATTGAGCCAGGTCTCTCCCTCTCTCATAGAAAGAAAAAATTTTGTTTGACTTTCCCAAATATAATAAATAACTAAATTTTCTAAACTAAAGTTTCTTAAATTTGCATCAGCTTGGAGAAATGTTTGGGCTTCCACAAAATATGGTATGTTCAAGGGGATTATTGCATCAGGACTTTGTTTCTGAAACATGCTACGATACATCTAAAATGTGTTCTGCATCTGAGCTTCTTAATGATGAATATGGATCTCAATTTAACCTTGTCCTTCCAGGAGCTAAGATTCCAAAGTGGCTCAACCATCAAAGTGTTGGAAACTCCATATCATTCTCGGTCGATAGGGAATCTCTAGCATTTGCATTCTGTGTTGCTTTAAAAGTAGAATTGAAGGGTATTGGGGCAAATCAATTTGAAAATTTTATTTGTTCTACCTACATTTTCTTCAAGGGTTATAAAAAAGGTTTCTGTTCAAGTAAATTTTTTTTAGATTCATCATCTATTACATGGTTTCACTATAGCAGCAATAGCTCATTTGACGGCATAGTTTTAGAGGATTGCAACAACGTTAAGCTTCTATTTGAAGTTTCAGATTATGATTCAAAAATGGCAAAAATTACAATAGAAAGGTGTGGGGCCCATGTAGCATGCATCTGTCCTTCTCAGAATCTTGTTGTAGATAAGATGGCCTGCGTAAGAATTCATGAAAGCTTAAAAGTGTCATTTGATGAAAACTTTAAAATGTTTTTATGTAGAGTTGTTGCTCAAAACCTCATCAGATTCTCAAAAACCCATTGCCCTCTTTGTGAAATAGCAGAAGATTCGCTTTTACATCTATTTCAATGTTGTCCCTATGCCAAAGGAGTGTGGTATGGTGGTAGATGGGGTTTTCGAGTCGAAATGATCCAAGCTCAAACTATAATGGAATTTGTTGAACATATAATTAACCCTCCAAGTGAGTTAATTGCAGAAAGAATCACCAAAGATGATTTCACACTATATGCAGTAATGGCAATGAAAATCCTTTGGATGGCACGAGAGGAAGCTTTGGTTTCAAACACTAAACCCACCATAAACCAATTAGTCCATCATCTGAACAAACAGTATGACTTTTACTTGAGACCACTCACCAAAGAGCTAAACAAGAGAAGTGCTTGGACCAAACCACTTGATCAATTGGTAAAGCTTAGTTTCAATGCATCATGTGATCAAAACAATGTAGGCTTGGCTGTGGTTCTCAAAGATCAAGATGGGAATGGGAGAGTGATTGGACGTGGCATAAACATCAACAGCAAGATGGGAATGCCATTGGCCAAAGAGGAGTGCAAATTGTGGTAGAGGGTACAAAGGTAAGCATCCCATGTATTTGATAAAATGTTTCTATGGGCTAAATGAACGAACTCACCACTTTCTTTTCTAGAGAGGAATTTCAACACACACACACAAATACACACACACACACACACACACACACACACACACACACACACACACATATAATGGTAAAATATGGTAAAGATTAAACAATTGGATTGCTATTTCTCTTTATTTTTTGTAGTCGGATGAATCTCCTCTAGAGATACTTTTTATTTTGTTAGCTTGTTATTGAGTATTTATCTTTTAGATTGTTTTGAATTGTAGAAAACTTCATTGTAAATCAAGCTTGCAAGCCAAATTCTGCTTTGGCTTTGGCTTCTTCTTCATTTGGAAATTTGGTAAGATCAAGAACATTTGATGCTTTTTCTTAGGAAGTACATTCTCTCATTGCTTCTTTACCAAGCCAAATTCTATTAGCTTCATCTCATGTGCTATCAGGTGCCTGTTTTGTTAGTGCATATTTATTTTTATTTTTTTTGGTGGCTGAGTCCATTGTGTCACGAGCAAAAGATTCATGAACCAAGGTGTGATCAGCCATCAAGCACTTTCTAGAATATGCCAAATGTCAGACTAACAACTAGAGGCAGACCTTCTAGAATTGCCACTATCGATTGTGACTGCTTTAGTGACATGCATGATCAACCATCCTGCACTTCATCTCTAATACTTTAAGTTTAAAATATGTCTAAGTAAGAAGATTTAGAGTATCAGAGTGATGTTCTGTCATTTCATCTATTAAAAATTGCATGTTGTGGTTTTTTCAATTTAATTTTCTGTTCATTTCTTTTTACATAATGTCTATGATTTCAACCAACATCAATGGATAGTGGTTAGCTTAATAAAATATTGTTGCTTTAAGTCATACACAATGTTCATTCACACTTGGAATGAACATCTGGACATTCAAGTTGACAAACACAAGACACATCACTTGAATGACCAACACTCAACCAATGCACAGTTACAAGAAGTATGTGCATCTAGGAAAAATCCTACAAGAGCACAAGAGTGACAGTACTTAGAAGGAAATGCATAACATTTAGTTGAAAGTACTAATTTAACAAGGCACAAAGGCTGCATAAAGCATGGTACAAACCACAAAGGCCCACAAGTGTGCATAAACAACCCTAAAAGCTTACAAAAGCAACATGGGTACAAACCATTAATATAAACCTTAAAACCTACAAAGGTAGCAAGTACAAACACAGAAACTCATAAAGAAAATGGTGAATAAACATCATAATATATATTGTGTAACTATTGAAATAAAACTATCCAAGAGTCAAGAGTTTTAGCCAAACCAAAAACTGAAACCACTGAGTAACAAACCTATACTAACAACAGTTAACCAACACAATATCAAAGCTATAAACAAAACATCATAAAAAAATGAAAGCTCCCCCTCAAGAACAGCCCCAAAAATTCTCCGCCTTTTTTATTGGAATGGCCAAAGGGTCACTGCTCCTGGTTGATGTGAAAGCTATCAATCTTAGCTGAAAGAACATCAAGCTGATCCTGCATTGCTGTCATCCTCTCAGTATGTTGATTTTGAACCTCTCTAAGTATATCAAGCCTCTCCAGGATGATTTGAAATGCATCAGGAGGTACAGCTGATGAAGTTGAGGCTCTACTCCTCTTTCTTCTACTCTTGGGTGTGACTGATTGTTTTGCAGCTTCTATTTCAGTCTCCAGTTGATCTCCTTCTTCTTGGACATCCACCTCTTCTTCACCTGGAAGACGACTTTGTATCCTTGTGAGGGGAAACTTGTTGATGGCTGACAGAAGAGACATGGGACTGATATCTTGAGGGATAGTAACACCCTTTGCTATGAAAATCCTCATGAGAAGACTAGGAAATATCAGCTTGGGTCTTGAGGTGGTTCTAGTCTCATCCACTATAGTATCAAAAATGTGAGAACTGATGCCAATGAAGGTTTTCTCCTTAAGTTCCATGAGAAAGATAGCTCTGGTATTTGTTAGTGTAGCCATCTTCCTTATTGGATACAAGTTGTACATCGTTATACATCGTTATGATGGTTAAACACCTCATGTCTTTAGGAAAATTGTAAGTGTTGAGACATCTCTTTTCTATAACCCCATCAATCCTAGTCTGGACAGTGTCTAGAGAAAGCATTCTGTCCTTGTAATTTGTGAATTCGTAATCCTCCAAACCCTCAAGCCCTAGAACCTTATCAATGTCATGAGCATCTAAGGTGAATTCCTTTCTTCTCACCTAACAACTCAACTCATCCTCCCTTATCACAACATTTGCATAGAATTCTCTTATTAAAGGCTCACAAACAGGAGGTAGGTCACTCAGTAATTCTTTCCTACCTCTACCCTCAAAACAACTTGGAATGAAGGTGTCCTTCAATTCTCTGAAATCAACAAATCTCTCTTGAATGATGGTTCCTCTTGAGAAAGAATCCCTATATCTCTCAAAGTGTTGAATTGACCTAAATAGGTTAGGGTCCATTTTCAGTATTTTGTTAGATTTCTTAGCAACAGTCTTCTTCTTTAATGGAGATGCAGTCATCTATAAACAAGCAGAAAAAGTCCACAACAAGACATAGCACAGAATGTAGAAATGCACACACATTAGTGACAAGTTATTTACATAAAGAGAAACAGAGTGATCAGACAAAACATAGATTAAGCACAGTTGATAACTAAAAATTGGATAGAATAAGTCAAACATGTTTAAACAGCATGTATGCAAACACATTCAAATAGACTAGAGCAAATGTCAATGAGACATAACCTAATGGGAATGATATGACGAGTATGAAATGAGCATGAAAACCCTAATGCATAAGCACACACTATATATGGTGAATGAAAATCAATACAATACAAGCCACACGTATGACAAACTCATGTAAGCTGATATACCCAATGACCACATTCAGAGAGAAACATTGAAAACCTAAACCCATATGTCCAAAAGAAAATCTATCAAATATCAATGATCAAACCAAATATTAGCAACCTGATGAACACACAAAACTCTAAAACACCTCTGCAACAAGAGAAAATAACCTCACACAATCAATCTCAACATTTTAGACAAACTCATGTTTGAACACATTATATTGCAGAATACAGATACAACATTCAAATCAAGAAACTAAAGACCAAAACAGTAAGAATGAAGTAAGGGAAAGAAAACCCATACCTTTTTCTTGGTGTTTGATGAAGATATGATGCAAAAATGAGAGCTTTTTCAAAGAAACACAGAGTGTTTGAAAGAGTGATTTAGGGAAGACAATGAACAGTCAAATTTTTGAGGGAAAAGATTGAAAAAATTTAAAAAAACTGCCTTTAAAATGCAAAACACACGTTTTTCGCGACTTGATTAAGTCGCTAGGGTAAGCCGCGAAATACTGTAAGGCCAATATTTTCAAAAAATCTTCCAAATATTTTTCATGACTAGAAGGTCTACCTACGAGAGAGTCGCTAGGGGAGCCATGAAAATCTCTATGTATCCCTTGCGATTGGACCTTCCACCCGCAAACAAGTCACCACATTGAGCCGCGAAAACTACAAAACTCAAATTTTTTAAAA
This sequence comes from Quercus variabilis, assembly GCA_030445155.1. Classification (NCBI taxonomy): domain Eukaryota; kingdom Viridiplantae; phylum Streptophyta; class Magnoliopsida; order Fagales; family Fagaceae; genus Quercus; species Quercus variabilis. The sequence continues at coordinate 37,056 of CP129455.1, forward strand.
ATTTTCTAAGTCTTTTTCATGACTGCAACCTTTACTCGCCAGTTATCCGTGAAATGTCTCGGAGTAAGCTCATGGCTTGGGCATGCGATTGGACCTACTTGTGACTAAATCGCTAAAACAAGGCAACACTGTTTTTGAAATTTTTGACAATTTTGTGAAACCAAAATACTTTCCAAAAACAAACTAAAACACTTAAAAAGCTTTTGGTGTTTGATCAATAGAGATTGAGCTTGTGAAAACATTTTTAAACAAGTAGAATCACACAAATGAATATGGCATTCATTAAATCATAGACTTGTGTGTTGTGTGTGAATATCAAAAGTGAGATAGTCCTTAGTCTAATGTGAAATTTCAATGATCAATTCAATCAAGGCATACACAACTAGTACTAGATAATGTGACTCGTCTCAATTATAGAAATGTGCATATATGACCTCCCACATAAACTTAAGTACAATTCTTTGAAGCTTTTCATTTGGCTCCATTTTTCAACAATTCATTTGATCTTTTTGAATAAATAAATCTCATTGTAAGATCGATGCCTGAAATTTATAATATTTCACTTTTGATGAGTTAGCGTTTGGCTTTTTGGGCATCAAACATTTTATTTTGGTCACTTTCCCTTTTCCCTAGTCAAATACTAGTATGTGCGACAGGCTTTTGCAGCTCAATATCTCTTTTCATTTGAAGATTTACATTTGGTGAACTCTTTAAGTAAAACAAAAAAACAAAAAAAGTGGGAAGATATATAGACACAAGTCTATGCATGTCTCAAGATCAACAAAACTATTCACTAATCATTCATGACAAGGCTGAAGATCTATTTACAATAGTCACATAGATTTCATAATTTCTTCTACAATGATATAAGTGCATAAGAGACAAGCAAAGCTCATTAAATGCACAAAACCATTAGTACAAAGGTACAAGGCAAAACATACTTTGAGACAACACTCAACGAAGTTGATCAAGCTTTTGGATCTTCTACTTTTTATGTGTTTTTGGGTTTTTTGACATAAAAGTAATAAAAGATTGATCAAAGACAATGTAAAAACATTTTAAAGTGAAACAAATAAACACACAACAACTTAAAACAAACAGAAGCATAAGGCAAACAACCAAACATATTCACAAGGCATAGGAAGAATTGATGCATGGACATGTTATGATGCTTATGCATGTATTCATTTTGTCACCCACACGTCACGTGCATTTTGGGTGATATCCTTTGCGGATTGGGTACGAGAGTTCGGACTATCAAACCTTCGTGTGAAGCTTTCCAAGCAATTTGTGAAGACACCAATCATCTTCATCATGTCCATCATTCCGAGATCACGGTTTTGACTTCTTGGTCGCTCACCACCCCAAGATCTCTCATCATTTCTCCTTCCTCGTGATCGAGGAGCGCTTGCATTGTTTAATGCTCTCAACTTATGACAGTTGGGTCTAGTATGTCCTTGCATTCCGCAATAGTGACAAAGATAGTTCGTTTTAGGACCCTGCTGTGATCTTGGAAGTGATATTCCTCTAACTTCATATCTAGATTCTGATTGACTGTGGGACTTATTGAACACCCGTTGATCAGCCACATTTTTCATCTTCTCAGCCTTAATTTTCTCAGGAATAGACTTATTCACAATCATCTCTTTAGCCTTTACAAACTTAACTTCTTTGACGACCTTGGCCGATAAGCTTTTCCCTCTGATGTAACCCAACCCGAACTTGTCTAAAGAAGGTTTTTGAGATGAAATAACATCTTCTAACTTCTGGGAGGAGACTCTCTCTATCTTAGCACGAGCTTGCACTACCTCTTGCTCAAAAAATCTCACTTTTGTGTAAGATTCTGATAGCTCGCCATTTAGTGTTTCAATCTCATATTTCGCCTCCTTGTATCGTGCCAAAAGACTTTTGTAATCTTCCTGAGCCCTATTTATATTCTTAATGGCTGCATTAGCAACTTTAGCATATTCACTGGTCTTCTCAAGAAATGAGTTGTAAATCTCTTGCAATCCCATTGCTTCTCCAACTTCCTCATCTTCAGACTCCTCAATTATTCCAATAGACTCCAAATCAGAATGCTCCCCAAACTCCTTCACAAGTGTACCCAAATCATCTGAGGACTCCATATGTGCAATGGTCATGAATGCGGAGTAGTTTCCTTCTCCATCATAACTCTCTTCAAAATCAGAACTCGAAGAGTCTGTATCACTCAGCGTTGTAGCATACACCTTGCCTTTCCCTCTCAAGAAATTGGAACACTCCTTCTTGAGATGTTCATGGCTATTGCATTCATAACACACAATATCTAAAGGAGATTGAAAATTCGTCCCTTCTTTCCTCATAAATTCTTTGCTATTACCTCCCGAAGATGAAAATTTCTCTTTGTTAAAAGGTTTCCTACTGTTCTTCATCTTCAGAAATTTTTGAAAGTTTTTCGCAAGACATGCTACTTCCTTCTCCACTCCATCTTCTTCGGAAGGATCATCCATTCTTTCGGTGATGGTTTTGAGAGCAAGCGATTTACTCGTCTTGTGGAAAGGCAGTCCCAGTTCAGATGTTTGGAGAGATCCAATCAGCTCCTGAATTTTGATCTCATCCAAGTCTTTACTCTTTTCTATGATTGTGACTTTTGCTCTAAAGCTTTTAGGTAGGGACCTCAAGATTTTTCTCACCACCTTAGTATCTTCAATCTTTTCACCAAGATTGAGCTTAGCAATGACAATTTCGTTGAACTTCCCATAAAATGAATCAAACGATCCATCTTCACCCATCTTGAGCTCTTCAAACTTGGTGGTAAGCATTCAGAGTTTTGTGTCCTTCACCTTCTTAGTCCCCTCATAAGTTGTTTCCAAAATCTCCCAAGCTTCCTTGGCAACTGTCATATGAGATATCCTGTGGAATTCATCTGGAAACACACCATAGAAGATAGCATTCAAAGCTTTACTGTTAGCATTGGCTGCAGCAAAAGCTGCCTTATCCCAAGTAGATTTAGTAGCCTCCGTCCTAATCCAACCTATTTCAACCGCATCCTACACGATGTCGTCAATAGAACATAGAAATGCCCTCATTCTAACTTTTCAGAAGGCATAATTGTTACCATAAAAAAATGGTGGAACATTTAAAGATTTAGACCTATCCATCTCAAAAGGGTCATGGGTCACACTCAGGTATTTAAACCATAGCGAGTGTACCCGTTCTAATACTAATTGAAAGTTCAGAAAGCGTGTAAAACACTTTTGAACGTTTAGATCCCAAATTACAAAATATCAATTCAAGCTTATTATCAAATAATTAATGTGCAAAACATGAACATAAGTTAAATATAGAATTGATAAACAATCTAAACCAATTATAATCATATCCACAACAAAAAATAAAAGGCAAAGATAAAGAAAAAGAGATGCAAACATAAAGACAACACGCGATGTGTTATCGAAGAGAAAATCAAAGTAGTCAGCGTAAAATCTCTCCGCCACCCTCTAAGCGGTAAATAATCCACTAAAAAATGTAGTTGGGATACATGAACAGTAAAAAACCCTCCAAGCCTAATCTACCTAGTGTACCTAAGCCCTCCAAGCTTCTTGCTCCAATGATGTTGCGCCGAACCTATTTCTTCTTTAGCTTACCAAATTCCGCTACTAAATCATAGCATCAACCAACAGTCATTGGTCCCTTCCAAACTGCTTCTCTTAGCACCAAATGTACCTTCTCACAGACGTGAGTGTGATGAGAAAAAGATTTGATCAATAGCCTTTTAAGGATGTATCAATGGAGAGAAAGAGAGTAGAGGAATTTGTAGAGTCTCTTAGTGAAGATTGAGAATGAGAAAATCTTTTTTTTCTCTAAGGTTTCTCTCACAAAAATTCTCTCTAGAAACTCTCTTGATTTCGTGGATATAAAGGTCTATATATAGTGGTGTGTGTTTGGAATATGAAGAGTCATTTTTTGCCAAACAAGGTAACTTGGCGACTTGTCCAAGTCGCGAGGTAACGACCTGGACAGCCTAGGACTTTTGTCTTGTAGTGCAACAGCTGGCACAACCCTTCAGCTCCCCTGTGTGCTTCTCACATGCCTACAGTTGGCAACTTACCAGTCGCGAGTGAGCCACGAGTCCTAGCCACGAAACTCTACTTCTTTGCACAAACTTGAGCTTTTCTTCACGCTCTCTTCACACACTACCCTTACATGAATCTCACCTAAATACAGGGTTACTAGGTGCTAAATTACAAGCAAGTTGGCACAGAATAAAGCCAACAAGATGGTTGATAAATTTCAACCTTACACCTAACAAAAAGACTGAAGAGTAAGAAAGGTCCAAAAAAAGAAGTGCAAGTGAAAGCAATCTACAGCATAATGCAAATCTGCAGCAAAATATAGATCTGCCGCAGAATATAGATCTACTGCAGAATACAGATCTACCGTAGAATACAGCTCTTCAACAGAATGACTTTGGCAGATTAAGACAAATTGGGCCTAAGACCCTTTTGATCCAGTCAACATTATTTGGCCCACAAAGGCCCAAATCCTTTTGTATGAAAAAGATAGGTGTGAAAACTGATATAAAGAAGCACGATGAAAAGAAATAAGGAATAGCAGGAAGTGTCAGTAGTAGGAATCACGTGAAGGAAAGAATAACCAAACCAAAGGAAATGACAAATGCAGCAGGAAATGCATGAAGAAATAAGACAAAAACATGCAGTAGAATGGAACAGAACAAATTTGCTACAGCCGAAATGGTGTGGGAACGAAATAAGACAAAAACAGAAGATAGTGGAGTAAGCACAGAAGGGCGGGAGCACCACTAACCTGTACTTAGCCAATACAAGGGAGGTGGCCCCATGGTTAAAGAGATTCAAAGGGTATGGTTTGGTAGTAGGGGGAAAATAAGGTCTATAATTGGTTTCCTGCCATGAATTCTTTTAGGAATATACCTTGCTAGAATGGTATCTTACCCAAAAGAAGTAATAGATGGTTGGGACCATCTGATGCATGCCATAAACCTAGGTAGTGAGATAGCCCAATTCTTATCCATTTGAACCAAGAGGTAGAGGTATACAGCAAAAACAAACAAAAGGAAATTGTTTCGTGGTACAACAAACATGTACTACGCAATGACAGTGGTCGGGTCAACCAATAGGTTGGTGGGTAGTCCTAAAGAGATGCCCACAACAAATCAAAAACAATTGGTGAAACCCCAGGGGTAAGAGAGAGAAATCACATTGAATTAGCTCATTATAAAAGGAAGAGGTAGCCATAGATAAAAAGGGGGACCGGATGGGAGAAACATCTAAGGGAGGAAACCCACGGCAAGAGAGTTGAAAGAAACTAAGAGTAAAAAAAGAACGAAGAGAAATAAAGAAAGAAGGAAAATGGTAAAAAAGAAGAGAGAAAACATGACAGGAATAGCGGTATGCATCAATAGACTATATTTTCCCTCCCTCTTAACAAACCCACTCTTTGAAGTCCCTAAAAGTAATAGCTAGTAGCCACTTAGGCCTATTCTTCAAAATGCACAACTTTGATGGCAGAAGCCTATGATAAGGTTGTTCAAGTTGGAGTTTGGGTTCCTTCTTGGTTTATTTATTCTATGGAAAGATTCAATACTTGATTTCGATTGTAAATATATTTGATTTTTCTCATTATGAGTTATATCTGTTATATTTAGTCATTCTGTTGTAGCACGTTTTTATTATGTTTGCTATATCAGTTGTCCTGCTATGGTATCTTTACTTGTTGTACTAGTTATTTTGCAGTAGTACCTTTTTATTATATTTACCGTGCCAGCTATTATACTAGCTAAACCTTTTCTGCTGAAGCTTTCTTATTTCTTTGTTATTACGTATTTTACTTTTGATACGAACTAATTATTATCTTGCCATAAGTATATATACATATACATTGTAGCTTATGTTCTGCCGTATATTTTATATATGTATATATGAATACGTATAAGTATATATACTCATATATGTATGTATATATATTTGAGAATATGCTAGCCTATTTAAACTAACATTTGTTTGATGGGTATTTTCTTTGGGTTTTAGATTTGTTTATGTGCAGGAAGTAGAAAAGTATTTATGTGGTAAGAAAAATGAAGAGCAGTCATTCACGTTGCAGAAAGCTTTACTTACTACATAGCAAACAGCTTTACTACGCGGCAAATAGCTTTACTGCACAGTAGAAGGCTTTACTGCACAGCAAACGGTTTTACTACATAACAAAAAGTTTTTGCTGCATAGCTTAAAAGTCAGACATGTGGCAGAAACAAGAGAAAAATTCCTTCTATGGCAGAAATAAAGGACAAGGCCACTTTGCAGTGTCTTCCCTTGGACTTGGACTCAACGTTTGTGCACAAATTGGCAACGGCAGAATGGTACTTTGGAGCTCATTCCGTCGAGCTCCAAGCCCAACTTCCTTCTTAGAAAAAGCCTAGACTAAGTGTTGTCCAATAACATCAAGACGCATGACCAAGGTACAAGAAACGTAAAAAGAACCCTCGACAATGCTTAAGAAACATGCAAACTTGTTTGTAGAAAACTTATCTAGTGAGTGAAAAGGCAAAGACAAAGCTGCAATTCCAATTCAAGTATCTGATTGCCCTCACTCCAACTTCTCGGTATTGGCTTAGACAATTGAGGTATGCTCATTAGTATAGTATATTGCTCTGCTTGGGATATTCTTGAATTAAACAAATGAAACTCTACAAAGTCTTGCAATTTGAACTAAAACCTCTTTTGAGCTTTAGGTTGTAAAGCAGTCACCTTACACAAGTCCTGTCAAAGGTGATTTGTCTATGGACAAAATTTAACTACAAAATTGATTGTAGTCTAAGGCTACAATCTTACTCAATAAAATAAACATTATTACATATTTTGAAAATCTAACCTTTGAATTGCATGTTCTTGACGCTCTTAATACACATGTCAAATTTTGTGTCAATCAGATATTATTTACTATATGATCTATAAGCTTATATTTTATACATAATTTTTAATTACAAAAACTTTCAATTTAAATAATTTGTTGGTGACAGAGCTATTGATCTTAAATTTTCTAGAAATTTTGCAAGCATAGAGGATATAAGAATAAGATGTAATCCAATGGTGAATTTGTCAAAATTTACCTACAATAAAAAGATATTGAGTAAGGCTATAACCAATTTTGCAGTTAAACTTTGTCCTTTTTAACATGTTGGCTTGTAAGTGGCTTGGATGGAACTATATACAACCTAGTTACAAGATTCTTAGTGCCTGGGACAGGGCAGATATATCTTAGCAGAAGCTGAGGCACCCAAAATTTAAGACATTAACTCCTATATGTCTACAATGGAATAATTTTATAAAAGGTTGATAATACATTCTTAAATTACCCTCTTCTTGGTTAGCTGCCTTATTGAGGCCAATTTTATGCATATTGCCTACCTCTCTAATGAATAAACTTTTTTTTTCTTGTTTTTGTTTATAATATAACCTAGGGACTTTTTTAAGGGGACAATAACTTCTTTATTTGAAGGAAAATATATGCATATTTTAAATAAGGTATGTCTATAAATATATTTTATAAGGAAAGCAAAATTCTCTAATAAAGACAAGTAATTTTTCTATTGTATTATTGATTTTATGTTAATACTATCAAAACCTGTGACTTTTGAATGGAATTAGGATGGGACGTGTAATTTCAAATTTTTTTTTAATATCCTACTTAGGAAGAAATAAATCTACTTCTTCCTTTTGGGTTACTGTTGTTCTTTTGCCAAATACTATTCTACCTAGATGTAATATGACTTGGGCATTATTACAAAACCTTGGGAACTAAGAACTTTGATAATTTCTTCTTGTTGAAGAAAATTAAATTTACAATTTGGTTTATCAACCATCAATCATCTTTCTATACCAATTATGCAACTGATGAAAAGATGGCAAACAATTTCCTATGCAATAAAATAATGTGTTTCTTGTAAGTTTTGCATGTAACTGTTTAGTGTGTGTTTTCCCCAAATTTCGGTAATTGTTGGTATTGTAATTTGGTTTCAATCAATATGGGAGTAACCATGTGGTCACTTTGCTCTGAGTTTGGTTTACATTTTCTTCATTATGATTTTAGTTAGTATGATTTAAGGCTTTTGAATTCGCTACTTTTGTATTCTGACTGTGTTGATGAATAAATAGTGATTTCTCTATTCGCTTTGGATTCAAGAACTATTAGTTTATCAATTGTTGCGTTACTATGCGATTATTGATATATGGGACAAAATTGCTTTTTGCCCCTTTAAAAAAAAAAAAAATCCAGCATTTTGCCCTATTTCTCAAACTAATTAGGGAAATGCCCTTTTTTCGAAAATCGAGTTTCTGAAAATCGATTTAGGCCCTATAACGGCGTTTTTAAAGATCCTATAGTGACGTTTTAAGGACCTATAGTGACGTTTTGTAACTCGATTTTCATAAAATCGAGTTATAGGTAAAAAAAGAGAAAACAAATTGCATGTAACTCGACTCTATGAAAATCGAGTTACAAAACGTCACTATAGGTCATTAAAACGTCACTATGGGGTCCTTAAAAACGCTGCTATAGGGCCAAAATCGATTTTCAGAAACTCGATTTTCAAAAAAGGGGCATTTCCCTATTTAGTTTGAGAAAGAGGGCAAAATGCTGGATTTTTTTTTTTTTTTTTTGAAAGGGGCAAAAAGCAATTTTCTCCTTGATATATGTGTTAATTTATATTGTTTGTTGTTTTATTGTGTGGAAAATACTTGGGCACTCTTTTTGTCTTTGTTTGTAGTATTGGCCTTTTTGTAATGGCTGGTGGTGAAAATCTTTATGACACTATCCATTTAGGATGTTCCACATGCACAAAAGTTTAAGTTTCATGAAGTCACTCGATTTATTTATAAGGGTAAAAAGATTATAATCATAGAGGTTATAATTAACTTACAAAGGAAAAGATAACTCCATTTAATAAATGTAGCTCAAGATGGTCAATGAGAAGATAATACAGCAACCAAATGTTAACGCATTTTATATAGAAGGCAGACGTATTTCATTAATTATCTTTGTATTATCTTGAATGTCATGTATAAGACTGGTTTTAGGCTTTTAAATTAATGTCTCTCTCCATTCTCCATCCTTGTTATGGCTAGATTTTTGCCGTTTTCAAGTTAAGTATCACTTGTTTTTAATGATGACAATGGGGCAATGCGGGACCGACTGATGGATCTTAACTCCCATCCTACATTGACAAAGAGATTACTCTGTTCTTGTGGGGTCAAGTTATTTAGATTGGTTAAAGGAGTTAAGCAATTAAACTAACTTGTTTCGACAAATTCAAAGGATAATAGTTAATTCAATGATTCTCGAACCTTCGAAGCTAACTTGTTTTGATAATAGTTGGTTAACTACTTTAAGCAATTAAAGGAATAAAGCGGAGAAACTAACTTGTTTTGTCCTTTAAGCTATTAACTTAACTTGTTTCTTGTTAAATATTAGCTCTGATATTATGTTAAATAGACAATATTATTATTAGCAACACAATGTGTTATATCATGTTGTATATGTTAGAGTGAATGCAGAAGAGAAAGCATAAAATAGGAACACCGAGAACACGAAATTTACGTTGTTCAGCCTTGTCGACCTACATCCACGGAGGAATCCCTTAAGCGCTATATCTTTATTGTATAAGAGTGTAGTATAAAACCTGTGTTACAATAAACCCTAACATGAGTATATATAGGCGACTAAACCCTAGACTACTAATATAAGCAAGAGTGGGCTTGGGCCTATTACATTGGGCTAATATGTCTAATATATATATATATATATCTCTAACACCCTCCCTCAAACTCAAGGCGGAAGCTTGATGAAGGCTTGAGGTTGGATAAGCATGAGAAGATCACTTGGAAATGCCTTGAAGAATGCCTTTGAAGAAACCACAATGAAGAATGTGCCGATTGACCAATTTCGGAGTTTCAAATGAAGAAATAAAGTCCAAAATTGGAATCTACGCGAAAAACTGAGCAAGATAGGCCCTTTTCAGAAATTTTGACTTTGGTTAAAGGTCAATGCAAAAAGTCAAAGTCAATGGTTAGAGCTCATTGGTCAGATTCGAGTGGTCCGGGTTGGGTCAATCCAGGTCAACAGTCAGCAAGGTGACGTGGGCTGACGAGGCAACACTGCTGACGTGGCGAGCTATGTGGCTGATGACGTAGCTAGGGCTAATGTGGCATTTGCTGACATCATCACAGTAATCGGTGTGTGACTGGCGCGTGCGAAGTTCACCGGCACGTGTAAGCGAGATAACGGCCGTACTTCTTAGGTTTTGCAGATCGACAGGCCACGAGTCTGATAGACCAATGTGTGTGGTCTCAATCCTATTCGAGATTCGAGATTTGTAGCAGTGCGTGGGTGATTTTCCGGAGCCATCTGCAGTGCGTGGTGGCGTGTGGCTGGGTTTCGGGTGACCGAAGTTCTAGGTTTTCCTTACAGGAGGCCGAGGAGCATGTATGTGGGGTTGATTTCTTTAGGCGAAGGCTTGATTTGCACAGATCTGATAAGGAGAGGCACAAATTGCTTGGGCTTGAGGATCTAGACACATCAGTTACACAACAACAATGATTTCGTGGGAGCTGTGTGATGCAGCGGGTCCTGATTTAAAAGCAAGTATGGACACCTTTGTGGATCTGTGCTACGCATGCATTAATCTTCTTATTGTGTAGAGATGTTTGTTTGATTCCAAGAACAAAGTTTGGCTCTGATACCATGTTAAATATTAGCTCTGATACTATGTTAAATAGACAATATTATTATTAGCAACACAATGTGTTATATCATATTGTATATGCTAGAGTAGATGCAGAAGAGAAAGTATAAAATAGGAACACCGAGAACACGAAAGTTATGTGGTTCAGCCTTGTCAGCCTACATCCACGGAGGAATTCCTTAATGGCTACATCTTTATTGTATAAGAGTGTAGTACAAAACCTGTGTTACAATAAACCCTAACATGAGTATATATAAGCGACTAAACCCTAGACTACTAATATAAGCAGGAGTGGGCTTAGGCCTATTACATTGGGCTAATATGTCTAATATATATATATATATATATAAATCTCTAACATTTCTAATGTGTGTGTGTGTGTGTGTGTATGAAATTTCGTTGCAGATTGATAAACTTGGTTGTTTATAGCAAATGTAGAATGTTTTAGAAAGGATATGGGTTGACATAGACATTACCCTGATTGTGTGCACGTGTATGTGTGTAAAATGTCATTGGAAATTGTTGCATTTCGATGTTTATGACTGATGAAGAATGTTTTGGAAAGTCTGGGTTGACAAAGAGATCACTCTGTCCTTAGGGTCATGTTAGTTAGATTGCCTAAAAGAGTTTAGCTATTAAACTAACCTGTTTCAACAAATTGGAAGAATAATATTTCATTTTATGTTTCTCTAACCTTCAAAGCTAATATGTTTTGATAAGTTTTGGTTAATTTCTTTATTGTGTAAAGGAGTTAAGTTGCTTTGTATGTTTCTCTATACATTGTAATCTACTAAGCATATTTTTCATTTATCTTTGGTCAGTTACTTTTGCAACTCTGGGGGAGAAGACCACAGTGATGTCACTTGAAGTATTTATCAGTGCAAGGGTTCCGTGTTGCAGGTGAGCTTGTGATTTGTGTTCCTGTTCTGGTTCTCAATGTTCTGTTTTGGCTTTCTATGGACACACTAAGATGAAATTCAAAGCATGAATCACATTTAGTGGCTTGAATAACTAACGATGTTATTAGCTTAGGATTAACTTTTGCTATGATTCCTCTAACCTGCAATTTCAACCTGATTAATGGTAGAAGTTGAAATATTGGTTGAAAGAGAATAAAATCACATTGATTGCACACTAAAATATTCTTTGCAATCCATTACAGCATCCTTGATTATAGCTGCTTGTGATATGCATTCATTATCTTAGGTATGGCATGAATTCATATTTTGTCTCTTACTCTATCAACTACTTCAAATCAAGCCAGTGCAAAATGCTGGGGAATTTGTTGTCACTTTCCCAAGCTATCATACAGGGTTCACTCATGGTGAGAAACCTTTCAACTTTAATATGGTAGTTTGAGGTTGGAATTGTAATGGTGACTCTTGTTGCTGTTATTAAATGAGAATACCTATTTTAATATGGTAGCTTGAATTTGATATTGTGGAAAGGTGTGTAGATATATTTGCTGGGAAATAAACGAACTTTTGGTATTCTGTTTCAATTTGGACATGGACCACCATTGAAAACCAAGAATTCTAATATATGTATGTTGTATATTGCATTAATCTATCAACAAATGCTCTCTTTGATTGCAAAACATAGAACTTTCAAGTGCTACTATTTATTTTAATGGGTATGCACTTATATGGTTGGAGAACTATGCTTATTTAAGAATCCTAATATTAAGTAGTTGAATATGAAACAAGTTACTTGTTATGCACTTTGTTTAGAAATTTAGAGGATGGTCTGGAGTAGGAATGGGTGTCTCTGGTATAGGATGCCATGATTACCACGCTTGTTTTAAGATCTATTTTGTGGCCCTTTATTAATTTATATAGGTGTAAGCTTATTTATTGGATGATTTGGTATCTCACTAGTTTTGGTTCTGCTGAAGTCTGTTCCTACTTTTAGGTTGTTCTTCATGTGTTTCTTTTGGTGTTCCTTACATGTTTCAATTTCATAATCTGTATCATTTTCTCTTTTTCAGAAACTTGAGAGCACGCATAATGACTGAAATGTTTAATTGCACTAGCTGATAACTTCTTGCTTTGGAGATGATGACGAAGAATAAAATGTATAAAAACTTTTAACTCTTCGACAGATTTGGTCTTTGTACAGTGTGGTTGTTGATATCTTTTCTCTTAAACAATAATTGACATATCACTTTTGAGACCATTGATATCACTTTTGCTATACATCAATATCATAGCATATTATCTCAACAATTGTAAATTTTTTTTGTGTGTGCGTGTGTATATATATATATATATATATATATTGTGCATGATTGTGCTTTTTAAAAAAATAAATAAATAAATAAAATCTTATTTTGAGGGTAAAGAGACCCCTTAAATAACCTTATTTATTAAAGGTTGTAAATGTAAATAAGGTTATTTAAGATTCTCTTGACCCTCAAAATAAGATTAGAGCACTTGTTTTGAGGGCCATGATGACCTTCAAAATTTCTTTTTCGATGATATAAGTTTCGAAAGTTATCAAGGTCAATTGGACTCTTAAAATAATTTTTTTCAAAGTTTTTTAATACTTTTTTCAAGGGTTTTGACCTTGAAAAAAGTCAGATTTGTTGTATGTATATTATATTTTTGTAAAAATATTCCACGAATTGCATTTGCAGGTATTTGCGACTAGTTTTTGCTCAAAAGTGGAGAGTTTAGCTAGTCAATTATTTCTATGGACAGAAATTAATTCAAAGTTCATCTACATAGTACATATAGACTCTAAAGTAATATATCAGATTCTGTACATGCTATCAATGTCTTTAGGTGGTGGTGAGGTTCTGGCTTCTGGGTTAGGATCGGTTTATGTTCAGTGATGAATATGACATTATCACTCGATGGGAATTTTTATGTGAAGAATATTCCACGTAAGACAAAGCCTATTTAACGCGACCAGGGCACGAAACAAAATAGTTGTAACAAATGGGTTGTACAGGGCCCACGCTTTATTGACTAAAGTCAAGCCCACGGCTTTGTACTAACTCTTAACTATAATTTTATAATTGACGAAGAGGCAAATGCCCTTGTGAGTTAGTTACTTGTGCATTTACGCTTTATTGACTTAAGTCAAGCACTATTTCTCAACCCCACCCTCCCAAAAAAAAAAAAAAAAAAGGCTTTAGTCACTCACTAATTTAGGCTTTATTAACTTAAGTGGAGCACTAATAAAAAAAATTAGTAACACATACTATTACACAACTTTTTTATCATAATTATGATATGACAAAGTGTGAATAATGAGAAAAAGAAAAAAGTAAGTCAATATATATATATATATATATATATATACATATATGTAAATGATAGGCAAACACAAATAATTCATTGTATTGAAATTATGGCAAAAAATTGGAAAATAGCTTGTGATCGTAGAATCGTTCATTTTTATTGACATAAGTGTATAATTTAAAGAATGGTTAATCTTCTTCCCTTTTTAAATTTTAAGCACTATCTACTCCTTAGTAATATCTCCAATAGTCTCTCTAAATTTTTGTATTGTTTAGAGAATAAACAATTACTTTTAGTTTTTACATACCAAGACTAGCAAGGCCTCAATAAAAAGGCCCCAAATTAAAATGGGGCTAGTAAGGTTTTTTTTTTCTTCTAATTAAAAAAAGGTGTGTAACTTGTACATTTTTTTTTTTTTATCAAATAGGTCTTATAAATTAATATGTCTAATCACAAGAAGTAATTCAATATTTATTTATTCTTTTCTTGAAATGTCACATCAATTTGTAAGTTTTTTACTGTAAAATTTATAGTACTTTAGAATTTTTTCACACCAAAAAAAAAAAAAAAAATATATATATATATATATATATATATATATATGAACTAATAGAAATACAAAAAAAAAAAAAAAAAAAAAGTTGTTGCCAGGGTTGCATATTCTAGGTAAGATCATGTTTTGTGTTGAATCTTGTGGTATTTTAGGATATAGTCATGTATATTGAGTGCATTTTTTCTTCGGAGTGTATAATTAGAAGTATTGTTTGTAAGCATTATAGAATTTTGACCTACAGTGTGGAGATTTCAGTATGTTATATCATATTGTACACTTTAGATTATATATATATACACACACACACACATACACTCCTAAAATTTCTCTATTTTTTGTGCATGGCATCTAAAAATCCAACCACAGATAATCCTAGTTGTCTAATAAGCTTGCCTAATTACACTAAGTGTATGATAAAGAGTTTGACTTACCTCTAATACTTTTTAATTGGAGACCTCATTTTGTTTTAAATACACAATGACAAGTGGTAGTGGGTTTTAAATCTCCATCTTTTATTTAGTTAATGGGTGATGTGGCGGTCAGTTTCTCAATAAAACAAAAAAAGATTCAAGTTAGAAAAGTAGTAGAAGTAAGCCAAACCCATATATGATCTCCAATCTAGTTTTTACTCAAAATTGGATAGTTTAGCAACTAATTTTTTTATTTTTTTTTAAAGATATGATAGTGTTTCAAATTTATGGCATTGATGATTGCATTTTATCATCAAGCGAAGATATCAATTAATTTGAGATTCGATAAGAAGTTTACTAGTTAAGTTAACTAGAATCCATAACTACTCAATTATTTCTATTGGTAGAAATTAAGTCAAAGTTCATCAAATTTTGCACATGCTATCCATGTTGGGGTCTTTATGTGGTAAATTAAGTTGAAGCCTATGTAACGCTCCAAGGTGTAAAACAAAATAGTCACTATAGGGCTCAGCCTACCATCGGCAATTTTTTTTTTCTTTTTAAATTAGAGGCTTAAATATGATATAGGTTTGAGAATTTGATTGGATATTTTTTGTTTTGGGTATATAAGTAGAGAGAATATTTGGTACGTAATGTAAAGCCATATTCTACCATGATTTTAAACAATCTATAAGACACATGCATATGCACTTGGCCATACCATGTCTCAATGTTACATTATTGATGGGTAGAAGATGGTGAGAGAGTTAGGCATATTTTCATTTCGTGGTACACAATCTGTGAACACAACACAAATTATTTGATTTTCATGCTTCTGTTGCTCTTTTACATTTATTTTTGGTTTTACAAGTTTTTTTTTAAGAAATTAATCTTACCTTAAGATTGCTACAAATGTGCAGTAAAGCTACTAAGCTAATTTTTAATATCTCAAAATGTATATATATATATATATATATATATATATATATTTTTTTTTACTTTAATTTACTTTACTTTTTCATTAAAATATATATACAAAATTCTCCAAAATTTTCTTACATAAAATATCACAAAATTCTTCGTGTATCACACGGTTAACTTACAGGTTAAGTTAAGGTTCATCAGAACATGCTATCCATGTTGGGGTCCTTAGGTGGAAAATTAAGCCGAAGCCTATTTGACACATCCAGGGCACCAAACAAAATAGTCACTATAGGGAGAAATTATCAGGTCCACCCAGAGGACTGTTGACATGATCCTTTTTAACCTCTCCACCAATAAAATGCTGTTATTTATGCAAATATGACATCATCTAGTAATTTTTTATTTTTTAATTATTTCTTGTGCTGATAAGGAAGCTCACACATACATTTACATAAAATGACATCGTCTCATTAGTCAGGGAGGACCACGTAAACAGTTCTCCGGGTATAAATAATAATTTCTCCACTATAGGGCCCAAGCTTTGTTGACTTAAGTCAAGCTCATGGTTATTAATAGCAACTAGCGGCATAAAATATATTTTTTGAAAACCCCTATCACGATAATTGATAAAAGAGGTCATGGTCATGGATACTTAAGGTCAAGCTTTAATTTAATTTCTCCCCAATTTTAGGCTTTATTGACATAATGTCAAGCTTTAATATTGTGGCTTTATTGACAAAACGATTCCCCTTTTTCCCTTTATTCATAGGAATGAGTGATATTAACGTAGATAATAATTGAGAGATGGAAATGTATAATTGAGTGGAAATGTCGGAAAAACCGAAAAGGTGTAACAATAATTTGGGAATTAATAATAATAAAAGAAAAGCAGTTAAAAAATAAAAGAGAGGGTTGAAAATAGGTGGATGATATACCCGCTAATGTAACTTAATAGAAGCATTGTAAAAATAAAAGAGAAAACATCATTTTCATCTCTACATTTTGGGGTCACGGTCAATTTGGTCCCTACATTTTGGAATTTGTTTGAGATCCGCTTATTTTGTTGAAACTGAAAATATTTCCTAAAATAAATCTTAAGTTTTATTCTGATATTACAACTTACAACCAAACTTATGAATAGGTTTAATTATTCCATTACAATACATTTTATTCATAGTAATAAAGATTACAATTCCTATTGTAATCCTCATTCAGTGTACCAAACGTGTCCTAAATGTATTTTCTACTCTTCTCAATTCTCAATTTTTTATTCAATCCTGATTTGTGCTTTTTGAGTTCTATGAGCAAATTGTTCACTATTTGATTGCCAAGAAAGGTTGGAAAAAGAAAATATGATAACTTTTACCTCTTCTCATAAACCAAAATGGGGGTTTGTTCTGTATAATTTATGTTTCAATTTCTATTACTCTATTGTCAATTTATTTATTTGTTTTAAATGAAATTTTTTGAGAAAAAACGTATAAACCTTAAATTAGAACAAGTAAAAAATTATAACACTAAATTAAAAAAATAAATAAAAACAAAAAACTCATAGAATGACAAGTCCATTACAGACCATGTCAACATCATTAAGAGTAAACTAATTCCACTAAAGTGTACATAAGTAAGATCACATTACCATCAAAAGAAGAAGAAGAAGAAGAAGAAGAAGAGCACAAGAGATTGGTTTCTCACTCCAGCCATCATTTTTCAAGTGCTAACGACACAGCACCAAGATTCTGCCCTGCAAACTAGCCATGGGTTATTTCCTCCATGCATTACTCACAACCATTTGGTAAATCATCCTTTAAAATCTTTGCTTATGCCTTTTTGGAGGATCAAGGCTTTTAATGCCCACACTATCATGTAAGCACCACAATTCACAAAGTCATGGGCTTTTGGGATTTGACACATTCAGTAATCATGAATAGATATGCCTTATTTAAAAGATATGATTGTTTAATAATACCTAACTAATAAAAATATTAATTAATTCACTCATATTTTACTAAGCAACATTATCCACTAAGTGGGTATAATAGAGTGTATGAATGTACATCATCTTATAGTGTGATCACTCATCACAACCGTACACCAGCACGTGTTAATTTTCTAAATAAAAAATTTCCAACTCAGCCTTATTAGTAATATATATGTTATATATTATTTAAAACTAAACATTTTTATGGTTGCTAAACTAGTTATTTGCATTGTTGAGAGGACATCGATGTGATACTCTCTCTTTCTAGATATAATAGGTTTCATTAAAGTCCTTTTGGATATAAACTACTATAAGTTTTTTTTTTTTTAAAAACATTTTCCCATTTCTATGTATGTGACATAAATACTTAGTATTCTAAAAAATAAAAATTTCATTAACTAATTAAATTCATAATAAAATTAATCATTTATCTAAGAGAAAAAAAAAAAAAAGTTCCAAGTCACCATAGACTGAGAATTTGAGAATACAAAATAATAAATTTTTCCTATTAATTAGTTCAGTTTGGCTTAAAGCAAATTCTCAGTTACTTCTCTGCGCTAGGGAGTAGGGAATTACGACCTTATAAGACGACAACTCGCAAACAGGGCATGCATAGATGCATGCGCAGAATAGATAGGCCCGTTGACTATAAGGAAAAAGAAAAACACAAACTTTGAGAATTATTGTTACTAGAACTGTCTTTGCCTAAATAACATCAGCTCAGTCTTGGTGTGTGAATCAAATGATGGCATCTTCTACAACAAGCTCCATGGAGCACACCATGCTCGCTGCCTCAGAACAACTACAAGTACCCAGTAATATTACAAAGGTTTGGTTCTCTTTTTTTTTTTTTTAACTTCAAATCTTGTCCTATATTTTGTTCTTCTGGTCGTTAGCACCCTTTTAATTTGTTACTTTATATATCTCACAAACATTCTGGATTTTTTAAAAATGATTTTAATAGTTCATATGCTAGTCTATATATGAACATGTACTATAAATTATTGCATGTAGTACATACTAATATAGTTGGTATATGTGTTTAATTATCAAGAAAACAAATAAATGCATCAATAAATTTTTTGGTTCTAGTCATTTCTTCATAATAAAACTGAAAAGAAGAATTATTTATCACTAGTAGAGTAAGATGCAGAATGGAGTATACATAACGATCAAGACTAGTCTGTTGTAGAGAATCTATAGTTAACCTTTAATTTTGAGATTGAGGCTTTGTTGTTGAAAAGTAGGAAGTGAAGAATCTAATATTTGTTCAAGAATTTAGGGTCACTTTTTCTTTTTTCCATTATTTATCATTGACTCAAGTAATTGTAGTTGCTATATATTGTGGACAGTTTAAGATTGGCCTTTGTCAGCTATCTGTTACATCAGAGAAGAATCAGAATCTGGTTTGTGCTCGTAATTCGATTAAAGCTGCTGCAGAGTGCGGCGCAAGGCTTGTTGTTTTACCTGTGAGTTGCCTAGCTACCCATGTGATAGTTCCAATAGGCAATAGCAATGTGGTTCGAAATAATAGTTTGTTAGAAGTCTTTGTAAATTAACATGATTCTTGTTTATTTGCTTATTTTCAATGAAGGAAATGTGGAACTGTCCTTATTCAAATGATTACTTTGCAAAATTCGCTGAGGATTTTGAGAATGAGGATGCCTCACCAACGTTTTCCATGTTATCCGAAGCTGCTTGTTATCATGGAATCACAATTGTTGGTGGATCTGTGCCTGAATCCAGTGATGGCCAATTGTATAATACTAGCTGTGCATTTGGACCTGATGGAAAGCTCAAGGCAAAGCATAGAAAAGTGAGCACGTACACATATCTATTTTCATTAAGATTCTAGAGCATATGTTACATGGATAGGAATATTTGAACCATATCACATTTAGAATTTGTTTCTAATTCAATTGTGTTATTTGCAGATTCATTTGTTTGATATTGAAATTCCAGGAGATATTACATTCAAGGAATCTGACTTCTTTGATGCAGGAGATAAACCAACCATTGTGGACACAGGTATATATGATCTAGACTCAAACCTAAAATATCACTAGCATTTTTTGTGATCAGACTATATTTTAGAATATGTACCTTCTGTGCCTACTCAACTAAAGTGGATGTGGTTTAGTAAGGTGTCATTAGGTGCCATGATTAGAGGCTCATTTGACGCTAAGAGTAGTTCTATGGAACATAATTACTGACATTGGAGCTATATTACTTTTGCATGGGTCCACCATTAGCACTACTTTATCATGCATCATTCAAACAAGCCACATTAGCAGTTATGAACAAAATTGTTAAAAATAGCGTCCTTAAGACTTATGTGACAATACTTGTGAGAGTTAGTGATATAACATTAATCTATCATTTAGTTATTATGGTTGATGAACAATTTTTCAAATGGACTTGGCCACTAATATGCAATTGTTCAATGCAGATGTTGGCCGTATTGGAATAGGAATTTGTCATGATATACGCTTCCCTGAGCTTGCTGCATTATATAGAGCAAAAGGTTCTCCATTTTTTTGAAATAATTGAAAGTTCAATATGGGTATGAAACACCCTTGAACCTTTAGACCTCCAGACACAAAAATACCAATTCAAACTTTATATCAAACAATTAAAGTGCGGAATATGATAACAAGTTTATAACAGAATTGATAAAACAATCTAAGTCAAATATAAACTGTTAGATTCTAAGGTCTTAGGATTTTATATATTTAGAACTTTAATTTGTAATGTTGGCAAACCATGATCAAAACAATGTATTTAGTCTTATTTAGGCTTGCTCAAAGTTGGTTTATTATTGTAAAGTTGGAATTGAATGGCTGCAGAAGTACTTGGGACTTTCGGCCTGGCTCGATTGATCGAAGAATAGACTCAATCGATCGAAAATCGCACAGATTGACTTTTCTACAGAATTTTCAACTCAGCCCTACTTCATTAAATGTTTAGGGTTTTATGTTTTTACCCTAAGTATATAAACTAAACCCTAGCCACGTTTTTGAAGGTTGCTCTAGTTGTATTGTTGCTCATACATTACTATTTTGTGTAAATCTCTTGTGAGATCTAGAGGAGCTTTCCTTTACACAAAACTTAGGGTTTTCAAGTTGGAGATCTTATCTACATCTTAATGATCAACTTGGTTGCTACCTTTGAAGCATAAAGAATATCAAGCGAGTGTGCTTGTACTTGATTAAAGAGTCCAAGAAAGGAGTCTATGGATTCGGAACTTGCACGTGGTCGTGTCAGTAAGTTCTACTGATGGGTAGCATTAGAAAGTCAAGCGGGGAGCTTGTAGTCCTTCTGTATGAACTTCGATTCTTTCGCATAGTGGATTCAGGTTTACCTTGAGGATAGATAGGTCAAATCCTCCCCAGGTTTTTACTGTGTAGTTTCCTGGGTCATCATATCTTGTGTTCATTTATTTTCCGCTGCTTTATATCTTGATATGATTATTTGATTACTTTAGCCTAGAATTGCATAATTTGACTAAGTAATAACTTGGCTAATTAATCTAGGCTAACCAATTTGGTTGTGTTTTAAGGGGTCTAAAACCGTACAAGTGGTATCAGAGCAAGTAGCTCTTTTGTTGGAGATTTCTTAATCTCTAAGCTAATCCTTGACCCCTGTAGTCATGGAGCATGGACACTCTCTGTTTGTTCCTCCTCACTTTGATGGGAACAACTATCCTTATTGGAAAGTAAGGATGAAAACATTCTTGAAATCCATTGATGAGAGAGTCTGAAATTCTGTTGAGTACGGATGGGAGAAGCCCACTACTCCTGTGAGTGAGTGGCAAACTTCTGAAAAAGAAGCAGCTGGCTTTAATAGCAAAGCTATGAATGCCATCTTCAACGCTGTTTCCAGGGAGGAATTAAGAGGATCTCTAATGTTGAGGTTGCTCATATTGCTTAGAAAATCCTCTAGACTGTGCATGAAGGTACAAAGACAGTTAAGATCAATAAATTGCAACAATTAATCTCTAGATTTGAAAGCATTAGAATGTCTGATGATGAATCTTTTGATGAATTCTATGCTAAATTAAATGTTATAGTCAATTTTGCTTTTAATTTGGGTGAAGTCTATGATCAACCTAAAATTGTTAGGAAGATACTTAGATCCTTAACTGAAAACTTTAGACCCAAAGTGACTGCCATCACTGAAAGCAAGAATGTGGACTCCATCCCTGTTGATGAGCTTGTAGAATCTTTTCAGTCCTATGAGTCTGACCTACCTAAAGTGAACAAATCCAAATCAATAGCTCTTAAGTCAGTTGATGATGTTGATGGTAGTAGGCTTGATGATGAGCTCTCTGCTACAGAGATTGTCTATCTTGCCAAAAATTTCAAAAACTTTTTTAGAAATATCAATAAAAAGGTAAGAGATACATACACTATTGAACCTAGAAATTTTAGGAAGAATGATTCCACTAAAGTTAATAACCTTGAAAAACCAAAAGAAAAAGTTGGTCAGTCTTCAAATAATTCTTTGGGTCCTCAGTGTTTTGGTTGTTAAGGGTATGGTCATGTGAAATCTGAATGTCCTACATTCTTAAGGACTAAGGGTAAAGCTATGGCTGTAACCCTTAGCGATAATGAGGTTTCCGATGATGAGTTTGGATGTGATGAGGATGGAAACTTCATTGCTTTCACTGCTACTGTTGTAGTCAATGAAAGCATATCTGTTGAAGAGAACCCTTCTAATGGGGAACTCTCTGAGGATGCAGATCTTCAAGAGGCCTACAATAAACTCTGCAAAATTGCTACTAGGGATGCTATGAATGTAGAACTTAGCCTGAAGAAAATTGATTCTCTTGAACTTGAAAAGAAAAATTTGCTTGTTAAGCTATTTGATGCTAATGATCTTTTGAACAATGTTAAATCCGAGAACATGCTTTTACTTGATAAAGTTAAAACTTTGGAACATGAATTATCTGTTGCTAAATCTGCTAGTTCTAAACTTGATTACATGCTGAATGTTCAAAAGTATCCTTCTGATAAATCTGGGTTAGGTTATGTTGAAAGCATCTTTGACTTTGCACCGCATTCCACAAATTTTGTTCCTTCTTCTTCTTCTAAACCTTCCATGAGTGAGGTTGTGAGTGAAACTGTCAAACCACCTGTGAGTGAGGTAGTCAAACCCGTAGAAGTTTCACCTCCTAAGAAGAATAGGGTTGATCTGAGAGAAACTAAACCTACCCTTTCTAAGGACAAGATGCATGGTAAACCTGCTTGGGTCTGTAATTTTTGTGGTAAGTCTGGACACATTCGTCCTAACTGTTACAAGCTTCAAGCTGCTAAGAGAGCAAACAAACCAAAAGTGTCTATGTCACAAGCACAAGATCCTATGACACTTATTGGTGAATTGGTAAAGGCATGTCTCAAGATCAACAAAACCATTTACTAATCATTCATGACAAGGTTGGAAATCTATTTACAACAATCACATAGATTTCAAAATTTCTTCCACAATGATATGAGTGCATGAGAGACAAACTAAGCTCATTAAATGCATAGAGCCATTAATACAAAGGTACAAGGCTAAACATGCTTTGAGACGAAAACTCAACAAAGTGATCAAACTTTTTGGATTTTCAACTTTTTATGTGTTTTTGGATTTTTGACACGAAAGCAGTAGAAGAATGACCAAAAACAAGAAAGATGTAAGAGCATTTTAAACACAAACAAACCACAAATTAAACAGATACTCAAAAACACAACGCAAATAACTAATCATATCCACAAAGCATTGGAAGAATTGATGCATGGACATGTTATAATGCTTATGCATGAGTACCCTTTGTCACCCACACGTCACGTGCGTTTGGGGTGATATCCTTGACGGATCGAGTATGAGAGTTAGGACTTTCAAACCTCCTATTAAAGCTCTCCAAGCAAGTGGTGAAGGCTCCAATAATTTTCATCACATCCGTCATTCTAGAATCATGGTTTTGGCTCCTTGACTGCTCACCACCCCAAGACCTCAAATCGTTTCTTCTTCCTCGGGACCGAGGTACACTCGCATTGTTGTCTGCTCTTAGCTTTTGACAGTTTGGTCTAGTGTGTCCTTGCAATCCGCAATAGTGACAAATATAGTTTATTCTAGGACCCTGCTATTGTCTTGGGAGAGATCTTCCTCTAGCTCCAAATCTGACTTCAGATTGATTTTGGGATTTGTTAAACATCCGTTGATTAGCCATATTCTTTTTCTTTTTAGCCTCAACTATCTCTGGAGTAGACTTATCAACAGCCGTCTCTTTGTTTTTCACAAACTTTACTTTCTTGGTAACTTTGGCTAATGAGCTACTCCCTCCGGTATATCTCAACCCGGACTTGTCGAGGCATGTCTTTGAGAAATAATAACTTCATCTAGCTTCCTGGAGGAGACCCGATCTACCTTGGCATGAGCTTGTACTACCTCTTGCTTGAGAAACCTCACTTTCATGTAAGCTTCTGATAGCTCACCATTAAGTAATTCAATCTCACACTTTGCTTCCTTATATCTAACCAGCAAGCTTTTGAAATCTTCCTCAGCTCTCTTCATTTTCTTCACGGCTGCCTTTGCCACCTTTGTATACTCTCCTGATTTCTCAAGAAGTATTGCGTAATTCTTTTGAAGGCTAGATGCGTCTTCTTCTTCTTCTCCTTCTGATTCTTCAACAATTTTTATGGACTCCTCATCAGAACATTCACCCAGTTCATTCACAAGAGTACTCAAATCATCTGAAGATCCCACATGTGCAATGGTCATAAATGCTGAGTAATTTCCTTCTCCGTCACAGCTTTCTTCAGAGTCAGATTTTGATGAGTCTGAGTCACTTAATGTAGTGGCATAAACCTTTCCTTTTGACTTCAAATAATTTGGACATTCCTTTTTGAAGTGTCTATGTCCGTTGCACTCGAAACACACAATGTCCGAAGGAGATTGAGACTCCTTCCCTTCTTTCCTCATAAACTCTTTCTTATCACCTCTTAAAGATGAAAATTTCCCTCTATTAAATGGTTTCCCACTGCCTTTCATCTTCAGAAATTTTCGGAAGTTCTTTACAAGATATGCCACTTCCTTGTTCACTCCATCTTCTTCAGAGGGATCATCTATTCTTTCGGTGATGGTTTTGAGAGCAAATGATTTATTTATCTTGTGTGAAGGTAGTCCCAGTTCATATGTTTGGAGAGATCCAATCAGCTCTTAAATTTTGATCTCATCCAAGTCTTTACTCTCCTCTATGGCTGTGACTTTTGCTCTAAAACTTTCAGGCAAGGACCTCAAAATTTTTCTCACCACCTTGGTATCTTCAATCTTCTCACCAAGATTGAGTTTAGCAATGACAATTTCGTTGAGCTTTCGATAGAATGAATCAAACGATTCATCTTCACCCATCTTGAGCTCTTCAAATTTGGTGGTAAGCATTTGAAGCTTTGTATCCTTCACTTTCTTAGACCCTTCATAAGTTGTCTCCAAAATTTCCCAAGCTTCCTTGGCCACTGTCATGTGAGATATCTTGTGGAATTCATTAGGAGACATAGCACAGAAAATAGCATTTAAAGCTTTACTATTTGCATTGGCTGCTGCAAGAGCTGCCTTATCCTAATTGGCTTAAGGAGCCTCTGGTTTAGTCCAACCTATCTCAACTGCATCCCAAACAGTATCTTCTATAGAGCATAAAAATGCTCTCATTCGGACTTTCCAAAAAGTATAGTTATTACCATCAAAAAATGGTGAAGCAGTGAGAGATTTTGAAACCTATCCATCTCAACAAGGGGTCAAGGATCACACTTAGGTATAAAAACCACAATAAGTGTACCTGCTCTGATACCAATTGAAAGTTCAATATGGGTATGAAACACCTTTGAACGTTTAGACCCCCAGATACAAAAATACCAATTCAAGCTTTATATCAAACAATTAATGTGCGGATTATAATAACAAGCTTATAACAAAATTGATAAAATAATCTAAGTCAAATATAAACACATCCACAACAGTAAATATAAGGCAAAGATAAAGGAAAGAGAGATGCAAACACACAGACAAGACACGATGTGTTATTGAAGAGGAAACCAAAGTCCTCGGTATAAAACCTCTCCGCTGCCCTCCAAGCAGTGATAAAATCCACTAAAAAATATAGTTGGGATACATGAACAGCAAAAGACCCTCCAAGCCTAATCTACCCAAGTACCGAAGTCCGCTAAGCTTCTTGCTCCAATGAGGTTACGCCGAACCTATTTCTTCTTTAACTTGCCGGATTCCGCTACTTGACCATAGCATCAACCAATGTATATTGGTTCCTTCCCAAACTGCTTCCCTAAGCACCAAATGGACCTTCTCATAGACGTGGGTGTCGTAAAATAAGGGTTTGGTAAATAACCTCTCAAGGGTATGACAATGGAGAGGAAGAGAGTAGAGGAATTTGTAGAGTCTCTTTAAATGAAGATTGGGAATGAGACAATCTTGTTTTTCTCTAGGGTTTTCTCTCACAAAATTCTCTCTAGAAGCTCTCTCAATATGATGAGTATAAGAGTGTATATATAGTAGGGTGAAAAGGGAATGCAAAACGTCAATTTTTTGCCAAATAGGGCAAGTTGGCGACTTGGTCTCGCGGCTTGTCCTAGTCGCGAGTTCAAGTCGCGACGTAACGGCCTGGCCAGTCTGGAACTTTTGTCCTCTAGCGTGACAACTGGCGCGACCCTTCAGCTTCCCAGTGTGCCTCTCACGTGCCAGCTTTTGGCGACTTGCCAGTCGCGATCCACCCGCGAACCCTAGCCGCGAACCTCTGTTTTTCTTGCACATTCTTGAGCTTTTTTTCACAACTTCTCACACACTACCCTTACAATTTTTCCACCTAAATACAGGATTGCTAAGTGCTAAATTACAAGCAAATTGGTCACAGAATAAAGCCAATTAAATGGTTGATTAAATTCAACTTTACAATAATAGTGGTCTCTAGTTCACTATGCATATGATATGTATGACAAATTTATTAAGTGTAAATACCTGCAGGTGCTCATATAATATGCTATCCTGGGGCCTTTAACATTAGCACTGGTGAACTGTTATGGGAAGTGATGCAGAGAGCAAGGTAAGAATCAGTAAATCTATTGGCCAAATTTTTTTCACAGTCGTCAAAGTGGCAATGTGGCATGGTATGATTGGTGTATTAAATGTGGCTGATGTTGTTCCAATCATATCTTGGCACATCAGCAATTGTGAAAAAAACTTGCGAAATTTTTTTTGCTTCTAGCATTACTTGGTAAGAACTAAGAACCTATAGGCTTCTTTTGCTCAAACATTTTTCTCCCTGAATTGAGTATTTATAAAAACCAATCATAGCAACAGTACTTATCTCACTAACACATTTTTTTTAAACTTTCAGAGCAGCAGATAACCAGGTACTGAAAAATCAGTAGCACCTCAAAATTTTCTTTTATAGGCTTAATGAAATTTGCTATGAACCTTTTTTTGTTATGGTGGCAGTTGTTTGTAGCTACTTGCTCACCCTCTCGAGATTCTAGTGGTAGCTATGCAATATGGGGCCACTCTACCCTTGTTGGACCGGTATTAAAGTTTGGATTTTTTGTTTTTTTTGGGGCTCGGTTATGAAAGTTTGGACCTAATCATTTCAATTTCTTCCTAGATAAAAGGTTTAACATTTAGATTTTTTTTTTTAATGGTAATTAATAAGCAGTCTGGTGAGATAATTGCAACCTCAGGGCATGAGGGGACTGTGGTAGTTGCTGAGATTGATTATTCCAAAATTGAACTCCAAAGGTAGTGTTCTAGTCTGAAACTTAAAGTTCAGTTATGTTATATTATGTCCAACTTTTCTTATAAAGTTTTGGAAATATGCAGGAAAGGCCTTCCACTTGACAAGCAAAAGAGGGCAGATATTTACCAGTCTTGATGGACATGAAGGACAAAAGCCTTGAAAGGGTGGACCTTATGACAACATTCAGCATTCATTTCCAAAACTCTCCATTTAGTGTCTCTAAATTTTTCTTGGATTGGATGTAATACTCATGATAATTACTGGAATTTGTTCTTTAAAGGTGCTCGTACATTTGTTAAAAGACCTTTTTTCCTTTTTTATTTTTTTTAAAGAAGTCTTCTTTGTGTGATAATCATAGTTGCCATTTGCTAGTAAGCAACTCCCTCTCCATTACCTTTGTAGTTACGAATAATTAATCTTTAAAAGATTGGTATGTGTCTTTTACCAAAAGCATTTGATAGTAAGCTCAACTCCAAGTTTTAGATTGAAGACAAGTATTTTGGCCTTAAAACAGAAACTCTTGTTGTAATACAAAGATTTAGTAACGCCATGGTTGCAGAGGCATTACTAAAATAGCTGTACAGGAAATTATGTGCTTTTGGCAAATACAATGAATAAATGGACGATGCAGAGAGATTGAGACAGGTAATGAGTGCAAAAAGAATGAGAAAATATCATGGATGGAGCTGGATTTAAAACAAATCCTTTTGATTAATATCTGTTGTGTTTCTTTTCCACTATAGCTGAGGAAGCGGCAATTTACTGTATCATGAGAGAGACTCACTATGGGCTAAAACTGTGTTAAATAAACATTGCTCCCAGCCTAGAAGGAATTCCAAAGACCCTGACAAATTTCCATGCTCCTCCATTTGGACTGCTATCAAGGTGAGTTTTCCTATGTTTGAAAGAGGTATATGTTGGAATGTGGGGACTAACTCAACTCTCCAATTTTGGGGAAGCAAATGGATTTGGGGGAGCTTTGTCAGAGAGCTTATTGAGGGTCCGCTCACACAACAGGAGAGAAACATACAGAATTTAGTAAGAACATGAAATGGTATGTATGTGAGTGTTGGACACTCTTTTTATTCCCTCTTGAACATACCCATATAACTGATTAAGAGACCAAACTTCTTGGGCATCAAGTGGAATTTGAGTGAAGATTAAAAGTGTTCTCAAGAACTTCTGATCTTTGGTTTTGAAATTCATCACACCAAAGTACACTCTCTTGTTCTTATATTTTGAAATTTACATAGTACATGTTATTAATTGCAAATGAAGTAGATCCGTTAATTTCTTGCTGCATATATTTTGTATGCAATACAACCATGTATTTTTTCCATCATTATCCTTACAAAAATCTTCACATGATAAGACTGGTTTAGGCTATACCGAAGAAGGAAGTTCTAGCAGCGAACCCAAAAAGGAAGTAAGGTTCATATCAACCTAGAATGAAGAGAAACTCAAAGAAGTGAAGTCTGAGATTGAGACCCCTGCTGCTGAAAGAGCCATTGGTGTAAAACCAAAGGAAAAAAGGAATTCATTACCCAAAAATCAAAAGGGGCCTCAAGTAAAGCACATGTGTCATCATTGTCGCATACAAGGGCACATAAGGCCGAATTGTTTCAAGCTTCATACACTCAAGAAGACTGACTCTATGCGTGGCCAAGAAAATTCAGAGAGAAGACCAAATGGAGCACAAGCTAAGGGAGATAGTGAGGGACATCTAATTGGAGAAGTTATGGAAATGTTGAAGAACATATCACTATGCCTTGCTAGCTTCACTCTGAGGTTTGAAAATTACATTAGTTGTACCCCGCCATCTAAGGCTCTCACCCAAAACACTCGTAAAGTGTGGGTAAAGAAAGGTACTTATGCATGATCACTCTCTATGCCCATACATTAATTCTTCCAATGTTTAAGGTCATAGGTTCATGCATCATGACATACATAATCCTTTTGTGTCATTGCTTCCAGTTTGTAGCATGTTTCTTTTCAAGTTTGTTTTGTACTTGTTTTTGTTTTTGTTGATCTTACTTTACATGTTTTGTTTTTAAGTGTGTTGGAAAAAAAAAATTAAAAAAACCCATAAAAATTGAAAATTTTCTAAAAACTTTGATCTCTTGTGTTGTGTATATCACATGTAAGTTTGGCCTAGTACTTTCGTACCAATGGCGTAGTGCATTTACGAGCTTAACTTGTTTTGTATGCACATCTATCTTTGTGGGAAAAATCTTGAAATCTATGTGTGACTATTGTAAATCGATCTTTAAGTTTGTCATGAATGATTGGTCAATAGTCTTGACAGTTTTGATACTTGTATATACTTGTGCCTATATATCTTCCCTCACTTTTTTTTTTTTTTTTACTTAAAGAGCTCAACAAATGTAAATCTCAAAATGAAAAAAGATAATAAACTGCAAAAGCCATCGCACATGCTAGTATTTGACTAGGAAAAAGGGAAAGCAACTTGTATTGAAATGTATAGTGCTCGAAAAGCCAAAGGCTTATTCTCAATATTGAAATCTCAAAATCTCAAAATAAGATGTACTATTAAAAAATGATCAAATGTTATGAATTGGAAAGAAGCCAAATGAAAAGCTTCAAAGATTTGTAATCATTCTCTTATGGAAGGACATATATGTTCATTTCTATAATTGAGATAAACCATTTGACTTAGTATCAGTTGTGTATGACTTGATTGAATTGATCATTGAAACTTCACTCTGGCCTAAGGACTATTCCCCATTTGATATTCACACACAACACACAAGACTTTTGTTCAATAAATGCTTATTTCATTTGTGTAATTATACATGATAAATGTGATGTGTATGCTCAATTGCTTGTCGATCAAACCCAAAAAGATTTTAAATATTTTATATGTTAAAAGTGTTTTTATACTTCTGTGTTTTAAGGTTTTGTTCAAATTGCATTTTTCCTACTTTTTTCATCAAAAACTTCTTCAAAGGCATTTTCGCAAGAAGCTCGTGATTAAGCTCTTCACGTGAAAATAGCTTAAGGAAAATCTTGAAAACACAAAATTCAGACAGAGACTTTCGCAATAGTCTCGCGACTATTTCACAACTAAAGACTTCCTGCAAAATGTTTTGTGCTTCAAATGAATTTTTCGCAAGTAACTTCGCGAGTATGTAACCTGCGAAAAACGCGTGTTTTCAATTTTAAAGGGCTAATGTGACAGTTTTTCCAATACATCCTATTTTCCCTCGTTTTGCCTTCCATGTGCCTCTCTTAATCCCAAATAGTTTTTTCACTAAAAAACCCAATCAATTTCAAGTTCAATCATTGCAAAATCATCTCCAAGGTATGTTTTTAACAATCTTTTCATTCTTTCTCTTAGATTTTGCAGAAATTTTCTAGATTTACTTGATTTGGTTATTTTTTAAAAAGGGGTTGGGAACATTGATTTTGGTCAAAAAAATTTCAAATTCTTGATTGGGCTATGTCCCATTTGACTTATTTGTGACTGTGTTGGCCCCATGTGGCAATTTTAATATATATTTAGGCATATTTTCACATGTTCATGCATTGCCCACATGTTAAGTATTGTGTTGCATATCAAGTGTTTGATAAAATGCTCAAGTGGCATTTTTGTGTTGTTTTGGACTCCAATGAGTTCCAAATTTTGGGATTTACCTTGATTGAACTTGTTTATCATGTTTAGATCATAGGTTATGTGTTTTACACACTTTGACCCAAATGTGCTTCATCATGCCTTGCCATGCATCAGCTCATGCACACCTTATGCACACTTGATGCACACACATGCACAGTTGTCATTTTCTTTGCACTTTAATTATAATTACATGTTTTAGCACTTATGCCATGTTCATTTGACACTGTTGTGTTTTGTCTTAAGTTTTTGTGCTTATGTTTATGGACTAACTTGACACTAATCAAGTTTGTGTTTGTGTTTGGTGGTTTGCACTTTGTTTCTCTGTTTTGTGTTTATTTGTGCAAATGTCTCCATTCAAAAGATCAGCTATGAAAGGAGGCAGTAGTAAAGGGAAAAAGCCTGTGATTATTGTTGATAACCTCTCCCCAAGGTCAAAGAGAACTCAATCACTAACAAGAGTTTATGATCCTGACAAATTCAAATCCTATGCTACATTTCAGGGTTATGAGAACTACTTTAGAGAAACTCCATTGTTGGTTGAAAGGGCTATTGATTAGGCATCTCTTCCCAAAACAAAAATCTCCAAATGGTTTGCCACTAAGGATTGCAACTACCTTCTTACCAACCTTGATGATGCATACAAGAACTTGGTGAAAGAGTTCTATGCAAATGCCATCTTTAAAGGGGATGAACTCAAATGCTGGGTTAGAGGAAAGAGCTTCTCACTGACACCTGTCCACCTGGCAGAGATCCTATGCATCAACCGACCAATGCTTTTGAAACCACTGGTATATGATGACTTGAATCCGAAAGAGGAAGTCCTTCGAGAAGCCTTAGGAGATAACTTAGAGTTCTCGTCTAATGGGAAATCAGTAAGTATGGCATCTCTATCTCTCGAACTAAGGCTACTCACAACGATCATGTTTCACAACCTCTACCCTTTATCAAGCACCGGGTACATGAATCTCGGTCAAGCATTATTCCTTCATGATCTGATCACTAACGAAGAGATTGATGTGTGCTATCACATTTTCTACATCTTGGCCAAAACAGCTGAAAGGATTGCTTCAAGAAACAGTCTTCCTTTCTACTACCTTATCTCAAAGATTTTAAAGCTTAAAGGCGTGCATCCTTCAAAAGATGAGCACCCATACCCACAGCCAAGTCCAATAAACATCCGCACTCTCACTGCCAATATCGGTCACACCAAAAAAAGCACCAAGCAAGAGAGCCATGCTCTGGGTAGTTCAACCTCTAGCTCTCATACTTATGATGAAAAGCTAGACAACATCATGGCCACTTTCTAAGAGATTAACACTAAAATATTTGGACTAGCTACCATCATGCACTCCCAACCCATTCAATTTGACACAAAGTTCACATCTCTCCAGACTCAATTGGACCAAATTCAGAGGAAGCTAGAGGAGCATGAAGACTAGCAATTCCATGACAAAAAAGGGGAGATGGTCATTGATAGGGGGAGTGTAGTGGTAGGGGGAGAGCATTGGAGATCAAGCCAGCCTAATATTAGGCATTTTGTTTATATTTACATTGCTTTCTTTTAAAGCTTTAAGTACTTTGATTTAATTTCATTTTAATATTCAGTACTTTGTTTATATCACTGCTTTGTATCATTTTTTAGTACTTTTAGATGTCATTGAATCATCTTGATTACTACACACTTGTACCCTTGTTGGATCATATATCCTTAATGCAAATACTTCTTGTATTTTGCATTGGTTGTGTGTTGGACATGCAATTGATCTTTGTGTTGGTCTTTATTGAATTGCGTGTCCGAATGATCATTTTCTAGCAAAATGATCATTGTAGTCATTCTTTAATAATTGTTTTTGCAAGATCAAGATATGCTTAATAGTTTATATAATGTTTATTACCTTGATCGCATTTTACTTGCTTATATACGTACCATGTATTTAACTTGTCATAAGCTTAATGAAAGTTTTGTTTGTGTGTAAGTGTTTCAGGTTACAAGTATATACATGCAAGTGCTTCACAGCTTCTAGATTAGGTGTGAGTGAGTTTTGCTATTGTTCCCAAACTCACATTTAAGTTTAGAGTTTATTTTAGGAGTTTTGTCAGAGAATAGCCAAAATGGGAGATTGTAAAGTTATGATTTACAACTATTTTGTGTTGGCTTTAATTCCATGCCAAATTTGATTGTAATTATGTTCAATCTTATATACTATGTATTTTATGTGGGATTTTATTGTAAGGATTGTGTGTGAGAGAGAGTGTGAAGACTCAGGCAAAGTGAAGAGCAAAGAAGTTTTCGTGGGTAGCTCGCGAGAAGCCTTCCTGCAAAGTGAAGCATATGCTCAGCACATGACTGGAATGCGAAGAGTCATGACAGATGGTGACAACTAGTTTTCGCAAGTGTCTCGCAGGTAAGGCGATCCCACGAGATACCTGCGAAACATTCTGTTTTGCCAATTTGTCATATTTGATACACCTTGTCTCTAACTACACTATATATACTCACATTACCCACAGATGTTGAAGAGTGCTTTTTAGAGAGAAAACCCTAGCCACAACTCTTGAAAGTGAGAGATTGTTATACCCATAATTCTCTACACAATCCATTGTGGTTTTCCTCAACTTCTACCTCTCTATTTCCATATCCTTGAGAGGTTGATAGCCCAAACACTTACCACACATATTCTAAGTGTCAAGAGAGGTTTTGGAGCTACTAGGAAGCATTGAAAGAAGCCAAGGTTTAGCGGATGCAATCGGGTATATTGTGGGATCCGGAGAGCTAAACAAGACACGGTTCCAAGAAGCCTTGTTGGAGTAGGAGCTTGGAGGGCTTAGGTGCATTGGGTAAATTAGGCTTGGAGGGTCTTTTGCTATTTGTGTATCCCAATTAATTGTCTAGTGGATCGGTTTACCACTTGGAGGGTGGCGGAGAGGTTTTACACCAAGTACTTCGGTTTTCTCTTCGATAACACATCATGTTATCTTGTGTTTACATTCTTCTTCCCTACTCTTTTAGCTTTTATTTTACTACTGTGTTTTGATGAATATGGCTTAGACCAGTTTTATTGTTTGTTTGTTCACATTTACTCTATTCTGCACTTAGTTTAAGTTAGCATAAAATCAACTGAGTCATAATATTTAATTTAGGGGTCTAAACAACTCTTGTGTTTTAACACATTTTAGAGCTTTCAACTACAAACATGTTTCTCTTATATTTTTGTTGTGTACTTTGGTCCACTTTGGTCACATTCGGTCCTATTTGGTCTACTCTATCCATTTTGGTCCTATTCAGTCTTATTCAGTGGACATTGATTCTATTCAGTCAACATTGGTCCACTTCAGTCCTATTCGGTCCATATTGGTCCTATACAGTCCAATTTTGGTTTTATTCAGTCAACTTTGGTTCTATTCGGTCCATTTTATCCACTTGGTCCTATTTGGTCTACTTCAGTCCACTTTGGTCTTATTTGGTCCACTTTGGTCCTATTGAGTCCTTCCAGTCCACATTTGTCTATTTGGTCCCATTCCATTATGTCCAATTTGATCCTATTCGGTCCACATTTGCCATATTCGGTCCATTAAATCCATATTGGTCCAATTCAGTCCACTTTGATCCAATTTGGTCCTATTCGATCCACATTGGTATAAGCTCTATATATCCGTATTTCATTTTCATGTTTCATTAAGAGCTACCAATGTCTACACTCGATACAAAATCCCAGTATAATTGTCAATCCTGCCCCTCAAAATACTCTGTTAACTTTTCTAGGAAAACCCATAGAAATAATAGTCACAGTCAATAGTCATTGACAAAGCTAGCAAGGCAAACGAATGGTTTCACCAAATCCTTTCCAAATATGTTGAAAGATCCACTATAGTAGGTTTAGACATGGAGTCCACGTCCAAGCAAAAGAGCTGCAATTCTACAGCTTTGTATAGTTGAGAAGTGTCTAATAGTTATGGCAGGATAATGATTAGTTTGTATCGAAAGTAAAACACGTAATAACAAATAAAGAAGAAAGCTTCGGAAGGAAATTTTTAGCTTGTATAATAGCTAACAAGGTAAATATAATAAATAAGGTGCTTCAGTAGAATAACTAGTACAGTAAGGAAAGACACCATAGTAGGACAACTGATACGACAAATGTGATAAAAAACGTGCTACAGCAATATGACTAAATACGGTAGATATAAGTTATAATGAGAGAAATCAAATATA
This sequence comes from Quercus variabilis, assembly GCA_030445155.1. Lineage (NCBI taxonomy): Eukaryota > Viridiplantae > Streptophyta > Magnoliopsida > Fagales > Fagaceae > Quercus > Quercus variabilis. The sequence continues at coordinate 72,553 of CP129455.1, forward strand.
TTTGCAATCAAAATTAAATATTGAATCTACTCATAGAATAAGTAAACCAAGAAAGAGCCCAAACTCCAACTTGAACAACCTTGTCATAGGCTTTTGTCATAAAAGTTGTGCATTTTAGAGAATAGGCCTAAATGGCTACTAGCTATTACTTTTGGGAACTTCAAAGAGTGCCTTTGCTAAGAGGGAGAGAAAAGATGGTTTATTGATGCATGCCCCTATTCCTGCCACGTTTTCTCCTTTTTTTTTTTTTTTTTTTTTTTACGCTTAGTTTCTAACTACTATCTTGTCGTAGGTTGTTTTTCTCACTTAGGTCTTTTCCCTTTTTCTGGATTCCTCTCTCTGGGTATTTACTACTCTCCTATCATGGGTTTCCTTCCTTAGGTGCTTTTCCCCCTTTTTTTGGTGTTTTTCTTCTTCCCCTGTTTTTCACTCTTTCCCCTATTTTTTCCTCTAACTCCGTCCTTTTTTTCTGCCATGGTTACCTTCCTTTTATAGCAAACTGATTCAATGGAATTTCTCCCTTTTACCCCTAGGGCTTCACCAACTGTTTTTAGTTTGTTGTAGGCATCCTTTCAAGATTACCCACTCACCCATTGGTTACCCTTACCATTGCTTAGTACATGTTTGGTGCAACGCTACTCATTTCACAATAAAGATTGGGCTACCTCACTGCCTAGCTCTATGGCATGCATCAGATGGTCTCAACCATTTATTACTTCTTTTGGGTAAGATACCATCCCAACAAGATATATTTCCAAAAAAAGTTGTGGCAGAAAACCAAATATGACCCCCTTTTCTCCCCCACCACCAAACCACACCCTTTGAATCCCTTTAACCGTAGGCCCACCTCCTTTGTATTGGTTGGGTATAGGTTGATGGGGCTCCGGCCTTTCTGTTTTTTTTTTTTTTTTTTTTTTTTTGTTCCCACGCTGTTCCTGTCGTAGCAAATTTGTTTTGTTTCGTTCTACTGCATGTTTTTGTCTTATTTCTTCACACGTTTTCTGCTGTGTTTGTCATTTCCTTTAGCTTGGCTTTTCTTTCCTTCATGCGTTTCTTGCTGCTCCTTATTTCTTTTCATCGTTCTTTTTCATATATGTTTTCAGGCCTGTCTTTTTTATACAAAAGGATTTGGGCATTTGTGAGCCAAATAATGTTGACTGGATCAAAAGGGTACTGGGCCCAATTTATCTTCATCTACCGAAGTCATTCTGCCAAAGAACTGTATTCTGCGGCAGATTTGTATTCTGCTGAAGAACTGTATTCTACGGTAGATCTGTATTCTGCGGCAGTAAAGCCTTCTGTCGAAGAATAGGGACTTATGTCTTCATCTGCCAAAGCCATTCTACGAGAGAACTACATTCTGCGATAAAGCTATATTCTGTGGCAGATTTGTATTCTACAGTAGATTTGTGTTTTGCTGTAGATTTGCTTTCACTTGCACTTCTTTCTTTGCTCTTTGGTCTTCTTGGTGGGTTTTTGGGCCTTGTTTCTCATTGGGCTTTCTTCCTTATGGGCCTTTGCATCATACAACTTATTAGGCTTTCTTCCTCATGGGCCTTTGGGTACGAATTTGCAAAAATAGGCATCAACAATACTATATTATGTATATTCAAGTTCCATTCTCAGCAACCAAAATGGAGTGAAGAGAAAAGAGAAACTCAAACCGACCAATTCTAGTATTTATTAGTCAAACTGAACTTGGGGATTCTACTACTACTAATATGTATGGCCTTTATATACTACTAGCCAGAATATGGAGTCGCAATTGCCATAAGAGGAAATTTTCTATGAATGGTTAGACCAGTAGATTCAGTCATGTCTAAATCCTCTCCTCTTGCTCGACCAGGCAATGTCCAATCAAAGTTGTGAACAAAATTTGCCAAAACAAGCTCAATAGTTGTTATGGGAAAGGAAATTCCTGGTCGGGCAATCTCTCCTTCCAGCTCCAAATGGGATAAATTGGAAGTCATGTCCTTTGAAATCTATTGAAGAAGTTAAGAACCTTTCTGGTTGAAAATCCTCTGGTTCGTCCCATAATGTAGGGTCTCTTGCAATTGTCCATGCATTGATAATGACTTGTGTGTCAGCTGCAATATCATAGCCATGTATTTTGGCATCTTGAATTGATTTTCGGGGAATCGAATAGGTGGATGAAAACGAAGAGTCTCTTTGATTATTGCCTTCAAGTAATGCATTTCATCCAAATCATACTTAGTTATGTCCTTCTTGTTGCCAATGATCTCTCTCACTTCATTTTGCTCACTCTTCATCATCTCTCGATGTCTTAAGAGCTCTGTCATTGCCCAATCTAAGACTATGTACGTAGTGTCAGTACCAGCAGCGAATGCATCCTATAATAAAAGATGGTAAATATTGAAGAAAGTTGTCAATTTGCATGATGAAAGAGTGTTAAACCATAGCACAAAGACAATATTTGGAAGATAAACTACGGAAGAAGTAATAAAGTTATATTTTTTTTTTATTCATTGCTTCCTTTACAAAGAATGTCCTCTCTAGATATAGCTAAAGTGAGATGCAAGACTACAAAAGCTGAAGCATCATGTAGTATCTTAGAGCATCCACATCAGACAGTGGATAATAGAAAAAGTGACTGATTTTACAAATTTTACCCAAAAAATACCCACATCAATCCTTCTAAATCATTGTTCCTTTCCAAAATTGTTACAGTAATCATGCATATTTACACGGTTACTGTAGCTTTCTATTTTATTTTTTTAATTAATTTTTCTCTCTCATATCTCATCTAATTATCTCTCCTCTCTCATCCGATCTCTCTCTTCCTCTACCCTCTTTCTCATCTTATCTTCTCTTAAATCCAACAACAAATCATCAAATTCTTCAAATGTAATCAATCTAGGACTGTGTAAGTAGTATCAGTTCCAGCAGCAAACATATCCTGGAAACCAAAATAGGCAAAGAATCTATTGTTAAAAAAAAAAAAAAAAACAGTTATTTGGTTAGAAAAGAGGGCAAATCATGTAAGGGCAGGAGCTATGACTTATAAGCATTCAAGTATTCAACAAGGATCCGTTTGGATTGAGCTTATTGTTGCTGAAACTGAAAACTAAAAACTGAAAACACTGTAGTAAAATAATTTTTAAATGTGTGAATAGTATTGTGAGACCCATTTTTAATATTTTTTATTGCGTGAATAGTGCATGCACAGTGCATAAACAGTGCATGCACTGTTCACAACAGTAATTTTTTGCCTCTAAAGTCAACATTAGCGGCCAAAAAAAAAAAAAGAGAGGCAAAACGCGAAGCAAGAAAGACGCAGACGCAAAACGTTGAATCCAAACAACCACCAAGACAGTGAAGCTGAGGATTGATTGTAATAGGTATTGCAGAATTTGTTTTATTTTAAAATGGATTAAACTCAAAGAAAAATAACTCTTTTTTTGGTGACAAAAGAAAAGAATTAAATGTACATTTGATGTGGACACTAGGTAAATGAATGTGATATAATTTTTTTCAAGTAAACAAATAAATTATGAATAAAGATTTCTTTTTTTTTTTTTTTTTTAGAAAATGTGTATGTACATTTTATAATTGAATATTTATGGATACTCTTAGAACACTTATAAGAAGACTCTTAACCTTTGTGACTCTGTGCTAGCATATTCAAACAACGGGATGTTGCCCTTCACTTATTATACAAGGAAAAGTGGTAGGAACACTTTGAGTTGTATATTATAAGAGGTGCCATAGGTATTGCCCCCTAGGAAAACACAAAGGCATTGTTCTAAAAATTAAAGAACTATGGAATATTGTTAGTTTGTAATTAAATTAGCATTGAAAGATTTGCACCCCTCAGAACTTTATTAAACTAGGGTATTTATAGAATAATTTAGGAGTACAATAAATGCAATACTTTTCACTCTCATATAATAGTGAGTCCCACCATTGAGATATCTATAAAATAGTTTATAGTAGAGGTGTACGTATTTATTGTACCCCAAGAGTGTTACATAAAAAATTGTGCAAACAATTTCTTCTTCTTTTTTCTACTAGAGAAAATGGAGGGAAAACAAGAGTTTTATGTGTAGATTTAGCAAAATTCATGACCATTTATCTTGTTTGTGTCTTAATTGTCAAATTCCTCGATTACAAGATCAAGTTCCAAGATTCATCAAACCCGTTAAGTCAACTGCTAAGTTGGAAATCATGCCCTACATGCTAAACTATATGAGGGTATATAAGAGTCAACTGAACAGGGATCTTGATAAAATTTGTTGTGGACCATGGTGAAGAAATTAAACCTCTCCATTCACCACCTACCAAGAGTTCAACAAGTACATCTAAATATCGGTTGTTAAAGTTGGTGATCAAGGCTACAAAGTCATCCATGTACCATTGCAATGAATAAGAAATCTTCAAGGCGATTCTTGAAGTCATGGACACCGTTTGTGGGAGAATTTCAATTTATAAAGTACAAGCAACTTGGAATAGATAATTAGGTAACATTTGTAAGTAGTCTATTAGATAGAGACTAGGGGTATGAATATATGTCAATTGTAAACTTCAATTCCATATGGTGAAATTTTCTTGGAATTAAGGTTAACCTTCATAATGGTTTTTCCTTGGAATGCATTTAAGGTTTTCCACTTCATCACCAAATAACATGTGTTATTTACTTTACTGCGTATTGCAATTTTGTTTGGTGATTTATTTAATTTGTGGTAATTATAAGATAATCATAATAAATACATAATAATTGGTTAATGTGCAAGGTTGAATGATTTCATCTAAAATTAACAAAGGGGTTTGAATCGTCTTTTCAAAGAGAAATTAAGGATCAGAATAAAAAGTTATATAATTTCTATGGTTTGAATTGTTTGATTACCTAAAGAAAGCAAAAGAACTAGCAAATGTAGTGTGAGCCTCTTCTAGCAAATTAAGGTCTGACACACGTACGTGTACCACAAAAATAGAGAGATAGAGACTTACCAAGACTAGACTATTAAGGACATATTTTTATGTAATTGGCATATCTTTTGACAAAACGCACTTTACTTATATTTGGGTAAATCTAAGAAGGTTCAAGATGATCATTACAAATGATTAAATTGAAGACATGAAGATTACTTAAGAACTACTCAAGAAAAGTGCAATCTGCAAGTCTCGATACCTCCTCGACAAAAGCTTAATCTATCGAGATTCATTAAATCTCGACACATGTCTCGTTCTATCGAGCTTATGGGATTCAAACTATAGACATCAACATTTTTATTCTAAAAGACTATTTGTTTATGGGTTTATATAATCCTTATAGGACTAGGAAAACCCAAGGTTTGTGGGTTTGTATAATCCTTATTGGACTAGAAAAGCCCAAGATTTGTGTAAACCTATTTGAAATATGAGAGCCCACTAAGCTCCAATTTAAAGGAGGTGGAAAAAGAAAAACCTAACCCTAGAGAGCTTCATAAGGTTTTCTTTTTGAAACACTAGCCTTTTCCTACAGAAGAAAGAGTTTTTGATGTGTTACTTGTACACCTTTGAGTTTTATAATCAAGCAAAGTCTCTTGCACCATTATTAAAGATCTTATTGGTGTTTCTATGTGAAACTGTTGCAAATCAACTACAACAATCAAAGGGTTGCTGTGAAGTTAGTCATGTATTGGGATCCGTGCATCATTAGTTAGTCACGTACTGAGAGCCATGCATTGAAAATGAGAGATTGTCACTACATTACAAGTCTAATTGAGTAAGGAGGTAAGGGTTCAACTATAGGTTGGTATAAGGTACTGAAATTCCTTTACTTGTAACCGCTTATTTTGATAATAGTGGATTCTCAGGAGTGGTGACCTTAAATTCACCTAGTAGGGTTTTGTCTTCCCAATACTACACAATTAAGCATTTTGTACCATTCCTATCAACCAAAAAAAAAAAAAAAAAATTGTAACATGCAATGCGTAGTGCCTGGAGTAATAGTTTTGACTCATTTTGAGGCTTTATTGGAAAAAAATTTTGGATATCTTCGTGATAAAAAATACCAATATTGACAAAAGAGAATGACCTGCTTCAACTCTAAAATAATGACAATAGCTTAACAAGTGGATGACAGTGTTGTATTTTGTAAGGCCTCCTTTGAAGAAGCTAGTCGAGTTATAAAGGTGCTTAAGGACTATGAAGGGCAAAGGCTTAGTAAGGAGAAAACTTCTCTATTCTTTAGCAAGAATACAAGTAAAGAAGTCCAAGATCAAATGAAGTCTTTGTTCGGAGCCCAAATTATAAGACACCATGAGAGGTACCTTGAGCTGCCGCCACTTGTGGGAAAGGGGAAGAGAAAGGCTTTTAATTGCATTAAAGATATGGTGGGCAGAAAAATTGCAGGTTGGAAAGGAAAGCTCCTTTCCAATGCAAGGACGGAGATTCTTATTAAAGTCGTGGCCCAAGCCACACCTACTTACACTATGAGTTGCTTCAAACTCCCGGTGACTTTATGCAAAGAGCTGAATTCCATGGTTAGAAAATTTTGGTAGGGACAAAAGGATAAGGAACGAAAATTGGCGTGGATCTCTTGGGAAAAACTTTGTATCCCAAAGATGGATGGGGGTATGGGCTTTATAGACTTAAATACTTTCAACCTAGTGCTCTTAGCAAAGCAAGGTTGGAGCATCCAACAAAATCCAAACTCCCTTGTCCATAGAGTCTTTAAGGCAAAGTATTTTGCGGGAAGCTCTTTTAGGGAGGCGCAATTGGGTTATAGACCATCTTATGTGTGGAGAAGTATCATGTCTGCCAAAGAATTAATTGTGAGGGGGTCAAGGTGGGTTATTGGAAATGGTGAGAGGGTTCACATTTGGGAGGATAGATGGATCCCAAGTCCAGACTCCTTCAAAGTGGTTAGCCCGAAGGGTCTATCTACAAATACTGTATTGGTATCAAGCCTCATCAACAGGGAGACTAGGGGTTGGGATGTCAATTTGGTAAGGAATATCTTCCTCCCCCATGAAGCCAAAATTGTGTTGGGAATCCCAATTAGTCCTAGGCTTCCTGAGGACTACCTGGTTTGGGCTTGGACTTCAAATGGCCAATTATCAGTCAAAAGTGCCTATAAAGCAGTCCAGAAGTTGTTACTGAAGATAAATCAACATGGTGAAAGAGGGGAATGCTCAAATGGATCTAAGTCAAAAGCCATGTGGTAGCTTATCTGGAATCTGGACTGCCTAAACAAGATAAAACACTTTATGTGGAGGGCATGTAGAAACATTCTGCCATCAAAGTGTCGCCTAAAGTCTAAGGGTTTGGATGTGGAAATTAAAGGTGATGGTTATGGAAGGGAGGACAATACAAGTCATATTCTATGGGGCTGTAAAACAGCAGCTGATGTTTGGAATGCAACAAAATTGAAGCTTACTTATCTGCCCGATACTCATCTGGAGTTTGCAGATATAGTATGGGAAATAAGGGAGAAATGCTCGGTGGTAGATTGGGAATTGTTTGCAATTATGGTGTGGAGCTTGAGGAATAATCGGAATACATTAAGGCAAGAAGGAAGAGGTAAAACCGCTGCTAAAATGGTTTGGATGGCAGCAGAATATGCAAAGGAAGTCAGGCAATTTCATCAAGTCCAAACCTCTCCCTCCCCTCTAGGTAAGCCCTCGTGGTCTCCACCAAGTCCGGGTTGGTATAAAATCAATGCAAATGGGGCTGTTGTTGGGAACATTGGATGTTGCGGCGAGGGAGTGGTGATTAGAAATGAAAAAGGCCAGTTGATGGGTTCAATGAGCAAAAAACTGTTGTAGCCGCTGGGTGCGTTGGAGTCTGAAGCTAAAGTCGTGGAGGATAAGATACAATTGGCTTGGGATCTTGGACTCAAAGATGTTATAGTTGAGAGTGACTCGCTGAGTATGGTGAACATATTAAGGGGGCTGGGTCCTCCTCCTAGCTCTATCAGGAAGGTTGTTGAAGGCATTGAAATGACTCTGAGGTAGTTCAGATCATGGAAGGCTTCTCACATCAATAGGGGCAGCAACATGGCTACTCACTTATTGGCACAATATAACAAATAGGTAGATGAGTGTTTGGTTTGGGTTGAGGATACCCCCTCAGTTATTGAAAACCAAATTCAGAATGATGTAATCAATATGAACGTTTGTTTTAGTTGAATGAAAAGCTCTTTAGTGCTGTTTATATATATATATATGAAACACTAATAATGAGACAAATGGAGAAATGATTTTTATTCGTCTTTGACATAAGGGGTCTGTTTGGACAGCATTTATTGTTGCTGAAAGTTGATAAAAACTTATTGTTGCTGAAACATTGTAGCAAAATAATTTTTAAATATGTAAATAGTATTGTGGGACCCACTTTTAATATTAAATATTACGTAAACAGTGCGTGAACAATACACACACAGTAAATTTTGTTCCCCAAAGTCAACAAGTGCGGCAAAAAAAAAAAAAAAAAGAAGAGAAAATGCGAAGCTGAAAAACGCACTACAACTAACTTTCGTATCCAAACCCATACAAAGAATCCTCAACCAAACAACGTAAGTTTGGTAGGAAGCAAGTGGGGGAGAGCGGGAGTAATCAAGATTCATCAGGACGCATCTACTACCACTATAATTATTATTCCTTGCTGTCAAAGAGCATTATACTAGGAATATTCCTAGTATAATGTGCCAGAAAATAGTTTTACTCGAAGACAAAAGAAGCCAAGCGATTAACCATAGCCTTGGAATTCTGTGTCTCAATATTGCGGATATGGAAAATATGATCTTCTTCCTCCACTTCAAACAATTCTACTTCCCCTTTCCACCCACTCTTCCTTACCATATCGAAATACCAAACACCTCTGTCCTTCATCAAATCCTTCCCAGCCACACACACAAGCATCCGATCACACCCCAGCTCAGCCAAGCTCGGTGCACCTGGCCCTTCTGGATTAACCATTGGATTGTCAACACCACCAGTTACTGAGGGATACACAAAGTTCCAAAATAAATACGGCAAGCTCTTCTCGTGTCCTTCCTTAGGCTCTGCCCCAATTGGCTTAGAACTCCAAAAATAAGAGTGGGCAAGATAAGCACCTAAAATTTTAGCACCACAAGGTAAGCTCTCAATCCCAGCTCTGATAGCCATGTTATGTACTATATTGGCACCAGCACTGTCACCGCCTGTAAATATTCTTTCAAAGTCACCGTTATTGATTAACCACGGCTCTTTACCGTTACCAGCTGAGTGAGAGGCAACCCATTGAAGTGCAGCCCAGCAGTCTTCATAAGCAGCTGGAAGAAGGTGCTCTGGTGCAAGTCTGTACTCGACAGAGATAGTGAGAACATGGACCTGGGAGACTAAGTTGTTGAGGTAGCGGTGGTAGAGGCTTGAGAAGGCGGATTCTAGGAAAAAACCGCCGCCGTGGAAGTAAACTAAGATGGGGAGCTTTTGGTTTTGGTTGTGAGCAGTGAGTTTTGGGAGGTAAAGGCGAGCTAAGATGGAAGGGTTCTCTGAGATGGTTATGTCTTTGGATGAGACTCCGGTTTCTGGGTCTTGATCAGGTGATGGTGGAACAATAGGGGTGTCTTCGAGGCGTTCCACTGAGCCGTTCTTGTAGACCCGGATAAAAGGAAGAAGCTCTATGGGTACTTCTTTGGTGGTGGAAGTCATTGCAGCCTTTGGTTGAGAAAGAGAGAGAGTGGAACTATTAACCTGCGCTTGCAAAAGGAAGATATAGAAGACTTTGTGATAAATCTTCAGAATCTATTCTCATCCTCTTAGTTTTTTTAATGTTGTCATAATTGACAACCTGACCAATTAAAGTGACAACGAAAAGCAAGTGGGTATGCACGACTTTTAAAAACCAGAATGGACAAAGGACTGAAAAAAGACTAATTATTGATTTTTTTATTCAACTAGAAGGGAATCGAAGGATTTTATTTCTAAATAATAATAAATATTAAAAACTTTAGTTAGTTGTTACAGTTTAAAAGAAAGTTGAAAAATAGCATCTCGAGTGTCTAAAATTCGAGTTCTAAGATAAAACTCGAGTTTTTAAGTCTCGATTTATAAGTAAATGGGTAAAATGTGGAGAAAAAAACCACATAAAAATCGAGTTTTAAAGACTCGAGTTCTATAGAACGCTGCTATAGGACTTAAAAACATCACTATAGGGCTCCCTGATCACACTTAGAAAAAATTTTGCCGAAAAACGCCGCTATAGGGCATTAAAACGTCACTATAAGGATTAAAAACCCCACTATAGGGCTCCCTGAACAGACTTATAAAATTTTTTTGCAGAAAAATGCTGCTATAGTGCTTTAAAGCATCACTATAGGACTTAAAAACGCCATTATAGGAACTCGAGTTTCTAAAACTCGAGATCTTTATCGCATTTTCAGTCCCAAAATGCTCGCAAAGCAAGTCTTTGGGACTCAAGTTTTAATATGAATCTCGAGTTTCTAAAACTCGAGATGCTATTTTTTTTTTAAACTTTAAACTGTTGCCTAATTTACTACATACTTGCCCAATTCATTGTCAGTCTGCCCATTCCCCCTAGAATCGATGATATTCATAATTAATATGACTAGTCGCCAACTCGTACGATGCACGGGTTAATGATTTATCTAAGTTTTTGCTATGAAACATGTGAGTTGATGCTTATAGAACATGTTTTAGTGTCCATTAAGGGGTTTTTTTTTTTTTTTTTTTGGTACAATAGCATCCATAAAGTTGCTAGTTGAAACACTTAGACATGTTATGTGGTTCATAGATTGAAGACTTCTTTTGGAACTATGTTAGTTGATAGACTGTTTTAGTATATTTTCTTAGGATAGTGAGTTTGGCATTTGTGGAACTCTTTCAGTTTGTATTTGGAGATTTTATTGTTAAAGTTTTTGTTTTATGGATTTTATAGGAAAGATTTTGATGGTCTTGAAGTATATTTGTGGATATTTAATTACGTTCTATTCCATTATATTAGTGCTTATTATTTATAAGACGAGTTGTGCATATAAATCCTTGGTGTGGGTTTAGGATGTTATACACAACCCTTACAATTAAATCCCACAATATATATAGGGTACAAAAGATTGAATAAAATTACAATCAAATTTGGCACTGAATAAAAGCCCACAAAACACATAGTTGTAAATTACAACTTTACAATCTCCCCCTTTGGCTATTCTGTGACCAAACCCCTAAAACAAACTCTAGACTTAAACGTGAGTTTGAAAACAGTGGCAAAACTCACTCACACCTAATCTAGAAGCTATGAAGCACTTGCATGTATATACCTGTAACCTGAAACACTTGTTCACAAACAAAACTTCCATTAAATTTATGACAAGTTGAATACATGGCATATATATGAGCAAATAAAGTGCGATCAAATTTGTAAACACTATAAATATGTAAGCATATCTTGATCAAACAAAAACAGCCATTAAAGAATGACTACAATGAACATTTAGCTAGTAAATGCTCATCCGGACATGCAATGTAATTAAAAAAATTCCCAAGGATCAATTGCATGTCCAACACTCAACCAATGCAAAATACACGAAGTATTTGCATCTGGGAAACAAGATCCTACTAGGGCACAAGAGTGAGGTACTTAAGACATATTAGCAATATCTTAAAAGTACAAAAAAAAAAATGCTACAAAGCATTGAGATGATCACAAATACTGAATGCAAACCAAAATTAAAAACAAAGTATTAAAGCTTTAAACAAAAGCAGTAAAAACAACTAAACAAGAGTTATAAAGTTGTGTGTCAGCCTTTTCTTTTCCTTTTAAGCTAACAAAAACTCCCCTTTTTCACAATGCACACTTCCCTTCTTGTGATGCTCTCCCCCTTACAATATGCTATCATCCAATCTGTACATTCTATACAAGGAGTACGCTCTCCCCCTTTTTGGCACAAATAGCTAAAGGCTCTCCTCTAACTTGCATTGAATCTCATGTAGCTGTGTCTCAATGGCAGTAAGGTGCATTTGAACCTAGTTGTTTGTGGAGTAGATGACATTTGCAAGTCCTAACACATTCTTATGCAAATCTTCAACCAAAATAGTGAACCGATCGGTGTGAGAGATAAATTGACCTGGCTGAGTGCTAACAATCGAAGGCTCAGGAATGTGAGAAGATGTAGTCTTGGTATGCCCAAGGGTAGTATGAGTAGCTGATCCATGACTTGAGTGAGTGACCTATTGAACAGATTCACCTTTTGGTGATGTGGATAGATTTTTCTTTTGCCACTTAGCAGAAGAATGACTTTTGCTCTTTTGAAGAGAGGATATAGAAATTGGGCAACGACGAACTAAGATCTTTCCATCTTTTGGTGGACAAACCCCTTCATGCAACATGATTTTCATGAGAAGACTACAGAACGAAAGACACATTTTTGTTGCTGATCGTGCTGTTGTTTTTCCTATATTCTGGAAGCTAACCCAAATCTAAAAAAAATGGAGAAAAACGTACCGGAACCGGTTCCTAATATTATCGATCTATCTTTCGATCTCTGTTCTTCTGCAGTTTACGAAATCTCTTTGTATCTCTCTGTTCTTTTGTGTTTTTTCTCTTTCACGAAACCGTTTCACTAAATTGTCTACCTTTATGGTCTAGGTTTTGGACAATGAAGAAAGGGTTTGGCTGTGGAGTGTGTTTTGGAAGATGGAGAAGTGGAACAGAGAAGGGGAACAGGAGAAATAGAAGAAAAAATCAGAATTTCTGTTCTCTCTTTCTCTGTTTAGGGCAAAACCTTTTGAATGTAATTTACTAATTTATTAAGCGGTTTGTTTTGTTTTTATACGGGAGGCTCTCAATAGGTGTTTTTAACATAGTGAAACATTGTAATTCATCGCATTTTAAATTGTAAATGTGGCAGCAGCTCCTTAAAAAGCTTCTGCTATTATCTATAGTATATGATATTGATTGATTGTATTTGGAGACAAACCGACTTCACGAAGTTTAAAAAAAAGTTCACGTGCACTTTCCATGTCTTGCCTTTTGCAAAACCCATCAATTAGAGCGCAATATGCCATAACATCCAATTCATGACCCTTGCTTTTCATCTCATTCAGCATTTTCAAAGCAAGATCAATATTATTGCTTTTGCAAAACCGATTAATCAAACTGGTGTAAATGACCACATTGGGGGAAATTCCACTTTCACACATCCCTCTATAAACAGACAATGCAGAAATATTGATGGCACCCTCCTTGATGAATCCATCTATAATGCTATTGTAAGTCAAATAGATGGGAATGAAACCCCTCTCAACAAAGTTCTTCAACATCTCCTTTGCCTCAGATGTGCGGCCAACTTTGCACAAACCATTGATAACAGTGTTAAATGTGAAATCTATGGGAACAATATTTACACCCACCATTTGGTCTAACACATCAAAGCCACGTTCAGTGTCACCTTTCTTAAAATATCCATTCATTAAAACAGAATATGCTATCACATTAGGTTTTAAGCCCTTTTCTATCATCTCCAAAAATAAACTATTTGCAACATCCATATCCCCCTTTCTGTAGTGGCCAAGTATCATGTTGTTGTAAGACACTACATTGGGGTTCAAACCGACTATCTGCATTATGTTCTCAATCTCTTTGACCACATCACTCATTGCAGGTCTGTTAGCTCCTAATTCTTCAACACGCCTCATTGCCAGGTCCACGAACTTCTCTAATCCTTTCAGTGATGTTTGCAAACCAATTGCGGGGTCAAAAAATTCATAAAGGTTGTATAATACTTTTGTTTTATCCATTGCCATCTGCACCACTCTGACAATGTATTTCACCCGTTCAATTGGCACTCTTGTAGTTACCAGCTCCAACATTACCACTCCATAGCTATATACATCACTCTTTTCAGTTAACTGTTGGGTCATGTAATACTCAGGATCCAAGTAGCCCTACACCATAATAGAAAATCAACTCTCAATGCTAGAATTTGATGCAATGCCATGTAATTCAAAATGAACTCACAGCTTGAATTCACATCCTTAGTCATAGGAAATCATGTGTGCTGTTTGTTAAGAAAAATTTAAATTCTAGACACATGCATATGATTATATGCTCCAACAAGATATGGTAAAAAGCTACCTATGAAGAAAGACTTGGTGACAGGAAAATTTTATGCAAACATCTTGATCCAATTCTTCCATTACCAAATGTAATTAGATTATAAACTCCTAATGCTTATTTTCTCATTACAAATCACATGGTAGAGAACACAAAAAAATGTTTTGACTAAGTTTATAATAAACCACAGTTGTCCTCCATCATTCTTATTTTCCTATTCATTTTTATAGAAATGCATTAATTACTACAATAGAGGTTAAAAGGATTTTCCACTAACCATTGTGCCTTTCACTTAAGTGGTGACGTGATCCCTTTCATCATCACCCATAAGTTTAGAGGGACCAAAATCAGCAACTTTTGCATTTATGTGCTCGTCAAGCAGAATTTTGGTTGATTTAATGTCCCTGTGTATAATAGGAGGGTTGGCAAGTTCATGAAGATAGGCCAGTCCTCTTGCTGCACCTAGGACTACTTTTAGTCTCCTCATCCAATCCAACTTAATTCCTGACTTCCCTGCATAAGCAACAACTCTACCTCATTTAATCTTTATGAAGAATTATATTAGTATTCTCTATAGGTTAATTAACTTAATTGACATTATCTAGAAAGAAGCAATCAGAAGGTGAGGGAAGCATTATAACACAATGATGGTGAATCCTCTGAGGTTGTCACTAGATGAACACTGCTAAAATATAACAGATTTATTAATTGCATCTTATTGTGTGGTTTGCTTTATTTCTTTGCAGGTAGATATAGGAAATATGGCCTCCCTACTAGTGCCTTAATGATGAGTACAGTATAAATTCTTCTTAGAGTTAGTCTTGTTATTTCTTATATTAGCTTGCTATTATTTACATTAATGTAAGAGTATTCTTGTATTCTTGCACTCTACTATTAATATGTGCTAAGGTTGGGCATGTTTGATGTGTATGCTTTAGCTTGAGAAGAAGTGTTGGAGTTTCCTTGTTATTTCTTTATATTAGCATAGGGGTATTCTTATAATCTTTCCATATCACTCTAATATGACCATTTTTTACAACTTAACTGCGCTAATAAACAGAAGAGTTCCATGATATTTTTTTTAAATAAAGTAACGCACATAAAGTGTCAACCAGTACTAGAATTCATATAAAGGAGGTGAGGCATTGGATGGAAGTACCTGAGAGGCTATCCTTCAAAGTACCATTTGGAACATATTCATATACAAGCATTTGTTCACCTTGATCAAAACAAAAACCAACAAGGCTAACCAGATTCTTATGATAAACCCTTGATAGAAGTTTAGTCTCAGTTTTGAACTCATGACCACCCTGCAAAGATTCTTTCTGAGCTCTCTTCATGGCAAACGGTTGACCAGAGGGAAGAGTCCCTCGATAAACCTATAGAAATATTGACAGATTAGACATTTGGTTTTTATTTTGAGACAGACATAGTTCAGAAATATTGTGAAAAGCTTAAGAAGCTTTTATTAACAAGAAAGAAATTAATGGAGAACAAGGAAAATTTTGGAAAGGAAATTAAGCATT
The DNA here is from genome assembly GCA_030445155.1 of Quercus variabilis. Taxonomy (NCBI): domain Eukaryota; kingdom Viridiplantae; phylum Streptophyta; class Magnoliopsida; order Fagales; family Fagaceae; genus Quercus; species Quercus variabilis. The sequence goes on from CP129455.1 coordinate 88,134, forward strand.
TGAAGTGCCAGAAGAACAAAACAAATTGCATGAATATAAAATATTTCTTATTATAGAACTTGAAGAATCTTCTGATATATTCTCACAAATTAAGCAAACAATCAATATACTAACAAGAGTAGTCATAATCAAACCTTCCTATAACCACCAGATCCAATAGAATTTTTTTCAGAAAACTTGTTGGTGTACTTCTTAAGCTCTTCAAAGGAGAAGCATCTTGCTCCTTTTAATTGAGGAATGCCACCACTGCCACCATTTGGATCCCACTGTGCTGCATTTGTATGGAATGAAAGTGATAATATACCCTTAAAATTTAATATTAACAGCTCTGAAGTGCCAAGTTTACATCATAGCAATCTTACAAAAAGGATTCAATTGCTCGGAAGCTCTTTCTGCTCTTCTCTTTTGGCAGGAAGCATAGACCGCTGCAAGGAGTACTAATAGAAGCAGGACAGTGCCATCAACTGCTGCTCCAATTATAACGCCTATACTCAAAGACTTTTTGGTTTCTGTGGAAACATAAAAAATGGTACAAAAGAGGGAGAGCAAGTGAGAGGGATTGGTCATAATAATATCAAGCTAATATTGTGACAATTTGTGTTTTTAGAGATGCATCACAATTAGACAAATCCAGTATTGGAAGTACTACTTTCTATTTAAATGTGAATTTGAAGTTACCTGCATAGTAATCATATGGAACATGATCAGCTAAAAAATAGTAAGGTCCAAAAACTGGTGGGGGCTTAAAAGTCTGATTGCTGCGCACAAACCCAACCTGAGAAAGTCCTGTTCGATTGAAACAACCTTGGCCAGACGGGAAGATTTGTAGTCTTATTTTGAAGTCCTCAGAAAAGCATTTGATTGGGTTACTCAGGGAGACCGAATTTACAGGCAATTTTTGGAACTGAAAATATTCCATTAGAGACAACTCAAGATCTATGTAGTAACCTGAGTGTCCCAAGTCTGAGATGGAAGGTGCTCTGAAAACTAGTGTTCCACTGTATGGATATGCGCATAAACAGATGGGGCTGGAAACTTGAGTCGAGTATGATGGGCCATTATTTGGTAGGGAAATTGTGCAATAACTACTTAGTCTCTCGCAAATTGGGTTGTCCACAAGTCTGCAGATAATTAAGGACAATTAGCCCAATGATGTCAGACCTTTAAAATCAGTTAAAAAGAAATATCATGAATATTTGACTTTCCAATAAATGATAAAATAGTTATTTCTTCAACAACACATTTAAAAAATAAACAACCAAAGTAACTGATTATGGCTTACATCAATTTCTTGTTGTACCCTCCAGTGGTTTCTGTGTAGCCAGAAATCAAATTGTTCTATAGATCAATGAGTTGCAATTGGGTACTATAGGTGGTGCCAATATCTAAGGAACCATTGAGCTGGTTGTTCTTTAAAAATCTGTCCCCACATGTCAGATAAGTCACATAATTTTTTTAGTTTTATGTGTGTGTATAGCTAGACAGATTTCATTGTGTTTGAACCTATGGAAATTATATGTTTGTTTCACATTGAAATCAGTGCTACTTAAGATCAAGCTGATACTCACACAGACTGTAAATTGGAAAGGTTGAATAAGGAAACAGGAACTTCTCCTTGAAGTTGTGTGTTTTCCATCTCTGCGCCAATAAAAGATTTAAAGGTTGAAATCAATACTGAAGAATTTAAACCTTTTCCCAGTTTGAAAATTTCCTAAATACATTCACACACACATGCAAACCCAAGAGAGAGAGAGAGAGAGAGAGAGAGAGAGAGAGAGAGAGAGAATAGCACCACCAATTTCACATGCAGGGCCATACTGCCATTCCCAAGCCAGAAGAAGGATGCTTTAGGTTGACAATGAAAACTCTTAAATATACCCTGACAAACCCAAATTCTTGCACAAGAAGCATTATGGTCTGTCTTGAGAACTTAATTGACAAGACCATATATGGGACCCACTAAGTCAAAATTACAAGGAGATGGAAGACTGAAATTGTAAACAACACAAAAAGAATGACCAATATATATACTATTGATGGTAAGGTATTAACAGAAATCCAGTTAAATGTTTCACTTCAATAATCTATCAATTGAAAAGAATCTAGATGCTTTTGCGCAAAGAGTTTAAAGCTATTGACGGAGCCAATAGCTTTTCTGGAAAGGTTGATTATCAACACTTAACTATTGAACCCAAAGAAATTTAGAAGAAACCATCAGGCATCCATCCTTTATACAATATAGGACTAGCAAAATCATGTCCATGAGTTGTGCAGACACCAGATTGATTCTATTCGTGCTATTGATTTTGTTGGACTTGATTGATCATGTTTGATACTGATTGATGCTTTTAGAGATATTTGATTGCTATTTGATTTTAATTCCCCATTACGTAATCTCATTATGAGTTTATTTTCTTTTCATGTTTGGTGTAATGTGAGAACACTATTTAGAAACAGCCAAAGTTCATTATTATAGATAGTTGATCATGGATTAATGAAATTTGGTTTTGAAGGTTTTTTTTCCCCCAGTGCTTGGAGGTGATTCCAAGAAAGCACAGGTGCTAATTCCTAAGCTCCTATAATTCTTGAATGCTTGATGTTGACTCCATCCAACTCTTGGTGGTGATTCTTGGATTCAATTTCACAGTTTTCATCACTTGGTGTTGATTCCAAGTAAACCCTAGGTGTCAAATCCTAGGTCCTATCCATTTTTTTATTCTTCTCTTTGTTTCTCAAACACAAAGTCCCATTTTTAAAGTTCACTGTCCTACATCAAAACAGTAATGGGTATTGTTTGAGAAATATGTGCAGCAGATGATATATGATATAATCAAAATCTACTAATTTGCCATAAATTAGATATCGCTACACATGAAAACAAAGTAGGCCAAGTTATCTTCAGTTCATCCAAACACGCAGCAAGGACTAATGACTGCACTGGCAAGGACACATTGTTCTTAAACAAGGGGAACAAAGAATGGTAAATTTGTAAGAGAAGACATCATAAGGTCTAATATAAACAATGACATATTAGACAAAGCAGAATGAGCAACCATAAATATTTCAAAAATGTGTTTATACATGTATACATACATATATATGTATACGTGTGTGTGTGTGTGTGTGTACTGTGATACCCCAAATTGTGTGGATTTGATTAGTTTAGATCGGATTGTTTTGAGTGTGGGTTGTGTGGATGTGTGCTGAATCCCACATCAAGTGTTACTAGATGGATCTTGGGTATAAGTGATTGTGAGGATGGTGTAACTTGACTAATCCAGATCCATCAAAACTATTGGGCATTTTGAGCCCAAAAAGCACGTTTTGCAAAAAGCTGAAGCAATTTTTGCGTTTGGTTCAGCCCAAAACGCAACTTTTTGGAAAAAGTTGCGTTTTGGGCCAAGGCACAATAACACTCTGGGAACGTGCAAGGTTTAAGGAGTTAAGGAGGTCCATAAACAAAAAGGGAATACGCGTTCTGTGAAGCTATCCTTTGGCTCTTTCGAAAATTACCAAATTACCCTTGAAGGTCCATAAACATTAGTTCTCACGTTGTCCTACATTCCTCTCATCTCATCTCTCTGCTCTGTTGTAAAGCCCTGAAGCTCACTCACGCTCATCTCTTCTCTGCTCTGCCCTCCCCGTGGTAAGTCATCCGTGAACCTTCTTCTTCTTTCTTTCGTCTTCTTCAACACGCACTAAAGTGTTTTTTTTTTTTTTTTAATTTTATTTATGTCTAATCTGATCTGAGAAATACATTTTGAAGGTAGAGATTTGATCAACAAAACACCAAGCAACACTGATCTGCTACCAAAATACCAGGTACCAACACTGATCTGAATTTTTTTTTTTTTTTTTTTTTTCAAATCTTGCATGCTTTGTTCTTGCTAATGATCTATCTGTTCTCTTGCCGGGTACTGAAATTTTTTTTAGCTACATGCTTTGTAATTTTTTTTTCTTTTGTGGATGCTCTGTAATTTTTTTTAGCTACATGCTTTTTACTAAGGAAATCTATTAAATTAGACACACTTTTTGGGAAGTTGAAATAGATAAAAAAAGAATGTATTTTTAAAGTATTGGGATGCTTCAAATTTTTTGTTTTTAGTTGTGTTTGATTTGTTTTCTCGGCAACCTAGAAGAGAGTTATTGTTATAGATTAATGGGTATTGTTCCTTTACTTGTTTAGTTATTTGTTTTTGTTGGTTGGAATTTACAGTGGTTTGAATCTTGCTATGAATGGTTTGTAGACTTGTAGCTCATAATTCTAATAGAAAAAAGGACAAAAGTTTGGGCTTGGGGTCTGAAAATCAGAGGAGAAAAAAAGAAAATATGTAGTTGTTGTCATGGTGATCATGGGGGTTTTTATTAATAGTGATCTAATTGAATTAAAAATGTTGAGATTTGTTTTTGGAACTGACGATTGAAAGGTAACGAGGAATGTAGTGTTCGATTTACCATATAAATTTTTAAATATGAGGATTATTGTTGATGGCAAAGCTAAGTATTGATGTGGGGGTCTCTGTTGATGTAAAAACATGGTGATAAATGCTTTATTAGTTTATGTTCCTTAATGTATTAGATATAGTAAGCCTAGCATGAAAGTGTAAGGCAACCAATGCATCAGAAGGAGTTGGTTGTCATATATATATATATATAGAATTTATGTATAGATATGAATAATACTTGAGAAAGGGTTTCTTTGAGTTTTCCTCAGACACTTATGTTTGTCTGGAGTGTGATGGACTCCCAAGTTTTTTACAATTTTGTTCTGCATTTCAATATAACAGCACTCAAGTTTTTCAGTGCTTCAACAAAGGAATACTACAGTAGATACTTGGCTTGAAATTGCATTATGGTCTAGTTACAGGACAACTTTGAGTATTGAAAAGGTGGACAGCTTTGAGTATTGTAAAGGTGGATAGCTTTGAGTATTGTAAAGGTTTACAGTTGTAGTGATTGTAGTAACATTTTAGTCTTCTCTTTTTTTTCTTTTTTACTATTTGCACTTGTCAAGCACACTTTGCTTTATACTGGAGGATTCATGAATGAGATCAAGGTTTTTTATGATAAGGCTCATTGGCTTGTTTTTATGGTTTTAAACACTGCTAGTTTAATGTATATCCAAACACTGTTTGCTTATTTTCCATTTACTGTTTTTTAGCTCAACCTTGGCTACTATGAGAATTTTTATATTTTAATTCAGAGTTAAATATTTGTAATTGCTGAATTATGAATTCTATTTTTTGCATTTTTTGTGATTGGTTAACTTTATAGATGGGTAAAAACACCACTTCCAACCCCGAGGAAAAAAAGGCTAGAGCATTATGGGATATTAATCCAAGCTGGACAACTACTTTTTGTATCCTTTATGTGGAACAAATTTAACTCGGGAATAGATTAAAAAGTGCTGCCTTTAGTACCGAAGGTTGGACCAATCTAGTGACCAAATTTTGTGATGAGACCGGTCAAAACTATGATAGGGTTCAATTAAAAAGTAGGTGGGATGTATTAAAAGGTGATTGGAGAGTGTGGGATCAATTGAAGAATCTTGACACAGGTTTAGGTTGGGATGCAGAGAAGGGAACGATTCTTGCTCCTGATGATTGGTGGAAGTGGAAGTTGGAGGTGAGTTGAGTATTTTATTAATATGTAGCTAGTTGGAGATAGTTTTTTTTATATTATTGTTATATGAGTGAAATTACAATTACATTTTGTAGGAATTACCCAAAGCTAGAAAATTTCGAGATAAAGGTCCACAAAATCTAGATCAACTTGATATAATGTTTATGGATGTTGTAGCAACTAAAGTAGCTGCATGGACCCCTTCTTCAAATACATTCCCTCCAACAATGCCACAAGAGAGTGCTGGTGATTCAGATAGTAGCTCTGAATTTAAGAATGATCGATGTGACACGAGTTTTGACATTGATAGTTTGCAGCAAGAACATACTAGTCAATCACGTAGTTCAGTACAAAAGCGAATAGTGAATCTATACCCTCACAGAAGAGAAAGAAGAAGATAGGAGGAGCTGCAATGTTGGACAATCGTATTAGTCAATTAATAATTGTATGTCAAAATAGGCATAAAGGTACTTCTTGAGAGTCACCAAGTTCAATTGATAATGTCATGGCGATTGTGAGAGCACTTCCTGGAGTGGATAGTAAGTTTGTGATTCAAGCTTCCGTTATCTTACTAAAAAGGTCACGTAGGGAGATGTTCCTAACTTTCAAGGAGCCAAAGTTACAGCTAGGGTGGCTACAAGAAATGATTTGTTTGAACCAAAAGAAGTGACCAACCTTATGTGGTACTCTGTATTAGCTTAGGACTAATATTAACTTTATGTTGTATTAGCTTACAACTAATATTAGCTTTATGTTGTATGCTATGTTGTATTAACTTTAAATTATGTTATGTGATATTTAGTATTAGCTTTGGACTAATATATGTGTAATATAGTATTAACTTCATATTCTAAATTGGGACCCATTGTTGCCTTTTTTTACTTTGTTGATTATTAGGTTGATTTATATTAAGTATTAGCAATGGTTGATTATTTGTTACTTTGTTGCGTAGCATAAACAAATATGGATGATTATAATGGTACTCATGAGAGTGGCCATTTTATGGAACTATTAATGGATTGAGATTACAGAAATTACTGTGATGATCATGATGGTGGTGATTATAACAATGTTGACAATAATAATGATGGTGAGAGTAGTGACAGCGATGATGATAGTGACAGTGATTCTAATGATGATGATAATAACGATGATTCTGATGAGGAGTTTTGCCAACTTGTGGCAGTTACTTGTGAAGCAGTTGTGACATATTTCAATAAGTACATTAATAAGACTCCTTGTTATGATTCTGAACAAAGAAGGTGGGCTTGGGTGAGACGTTGTATGAAAGGTAATGAGAAGTTGTGTTACAACATGTTTAGAATGAAAAAGGAGGTATTTCAAAATTTGTGTCAAGTTTTACAACATGACTATGGACTTCAACATTCAAGCAATATAAGGTTAGAAGAGTCAATGGCAATCTATTTACTGATACTTGGTCATGGAACATGTAACCGAATGGTTCAAGAAATATTTCAGCATTCGGGTGAAACCATAAGTAGACATTTTGAGAAGATGGTTACTCTGTTGGGTGCTCGCTTTGCAGCTGCATATGTAAAGCCTTCGGATCCAATATTTAGTGAAGTTCCAACCAAAATACAAGACCATCCAATTTATTGGCCACATTTCAAAGTATCTGTACTATTGTATATTTGAATAAGTGTTATTGTCTATAAGATAATTGTCATGTGGAACTGAAAACTATTTATGTTTTTATTAGGATTGCATTGGTGCGATTGATGGCACACATGTGATAGCGATTGTACCTACTGAGAAGTCCATTCCATACTTTGAAAGAAAGGGATATCCAACCCAAAATGTGATGGCAGCATGTGACTTTGATATATTATTCACATTTGCTTTGCCTGGACGGAAAGGTGCAGCACACGACACCCACATTTTTCTTGATATTATTCGTAAACAAAGTAACAACTTTCCGCACCCACCACCAAGTTTGTAATTGGTTAATCAATTGTTCATTATAATGACACCTTGTGTGTGTGTTTAATACAATTGAATTTTTTTTTTCTAGGGAAATATTATGTAGTTGATTCTGGATACCCAATGATAAAAGGCTATTTGGCACCATACAAAGGGATATCATACCATCTTCAGGACTTTTGAAGGAGAGGTGGAAGCCCTAGAACTAGACATGAAAATTTTAATTATGCTCACTCATCTCTTCGATGTGTGATTGAGCGCACTTTTGGTGTGTGGAAGAATAAATGGAGAATTATCAAAAACATGCCATCTTTTCCATTCCATATCCAAATACTTATTGTATCTGCTACTATGACTCTTCATAATTTTGTTAGACTAAATGATAGGGATGATAAGGGCTTCATAAACGCCAATCGAGATTCAATTTCTAGAAGAGAACATAATAGTGAAGCAGGTAGCAGGTGTGAGCAAAACTCAAGATCTTTAACAGACCTTGTGATGGTGGTTCTTCGTGATTCCATTGCTAATTCCACTTGGGGGGATAATAATTAGTAGTTGTCTTTCTTTTCTTCTTTTTTTAATATCATGTAGTATAATTTAAACTTGGGTTATTGGTATGTATTTTATCATCTTTTTTACATTTTTGTGTTGTATAATTTAAACTTGGGTTATTAATATGTATTTTATATCTTTTTACATTTTTATGTAGCACAATTTAAACATGGATTATTGGTGTATATTTTATCATCTTTTTACATTTTCATTTTGAGTATCATAATGATGAAAATTATTTAGATTTAATTAATATTAATAAGAAGTCATTAATGGTAATAAAAAATAATTATGACACTAAAAAAGAAAAATAGCCCAAACATTATTAAAACTAGTCGCAGATCCGCGCATTCTGCGTAATTATTTTTTATGGTGATCTCATTATTATTATTATTATTATTATTATTATTATTATTATTATTATTATTATTTTGTAATTTGAACTAATTTAATGAAAAGTAATGCATTTCATAATCATATTTATCACAAAATAATTTTTTTTATTATTGTAGAATTGTTTTATTTAAAATTTGAAACCTTAATTCTATCCTAGTTGGTTGACTAATTTTTACATCTCTAAGTCAATTAAACACGTTTTGCATGCTACATATAAACCTTCTTTTCCATAAAGGTTGAAATAATGTGCGTAATATTTTTTTTCTATGGAAGTTAAAAAGAATAAAATTCACCTTGTATTGATGTTTTCTAAAAATTACATTTGGAGATTCTCTTTCAATAATTGTGAAAATTCCAAGCAATAATTCAAAAGGTTATACATGTTACATGTTCATGCTTTTGATTGTGTAATTGTATGATTGATTTGGGTTGTAATTTATAAGTTGAATACGGTGGTATATATCCAAAAGTGCCTAACTATGTTGTTTAGGATATTGAATATAGTGTTGTGTGTGATTTATAGAGTAGCGACGGTTGTAGTAATTAAAAATTGGTTTTTCATTGTCTTTTAAGTTAATAAAAACCTTACGTCTACTTTTTTTTTTTTTTTTCAAAAAAACTTTACATATTTTTTCAACGTGAATCTTTACATATACCTTAATAAGTAAACCCTATACATTTCATTTTATTAGATGCATAAAAAAAGACATCTATTCCATAATAATAGTGGCTAATTAGTTTTTTTTCATGTTCTCATTTATAACGTTTCTTACTATTATCATATTTTACTGGCTGCTGATTTTCATAATAGAGGCATTAAATGAGAGTTAAATTCTTAGAACTTTTCATTAGATTTTAAAAGTCATGATGTGTGAAGAATATAAGCATTTAAGGACTTTTTTTATTATATTTTATTATTTATAAATAATGCCAAATGAAATGTCAAAAAAAAAAAAATTTCAAAATTTTCATCTTTATTTCTTATATATTTCTATTATTACTGAAGAACATTTTCCTTTCAGTTTTGATAATAAATATGATTTTCTAGATTAAAGTTTGATTAGTTTCAAGTCTAAATTTTGTATGATTTTATTTAATTGTTGATTATATGATTTAATTAAGTGAATTTAATGATTTATTTATTTGCATTGTAAAGGTCATAAGGTATTCTATAATTAATTTTTTACTCCTTTAGCCGTCGGTCTCTTTGTTTTCCAATTAACGGTTACTAATTAATTTATTTAATTGAAGTTTGATTTCTTTTACTAATCTCTTTCTCTCCCTCTTTGTTAACATCCTATTGTTTTCTCAAATTTGATGATAATTCTAATGTACTAAATATGCATATTGTAATGTTTATTTTTATTTTTATTTTACTCCATTTTGCTGCCATGAAGTTCGTACATCTATAACTATTAGTTTATTATTTCATGATAAGTTTGGTTTGATATTATTATTATTATTATTATAAATTTAGTGTTTCTAAAATAGCATGTGTTTTGTATTCTCTTTTTCTATTAATGCATTGTAACGTTTTTTGGGAATACTTTATAAGAAATTTGTTTTTTTTTTTTTTTTAATTGAGTGTTTCTAAATTGATATTTGTTTTGTATTTCATTTTTCCATTGATGTATTGTAATATTTCATGGGAAGACTTTATAAGAAAAATTTTTATTTATTGAATAAAATATTATACATTTAATTTTTAAAAAATGAGACAAAATATAAATAATTATAATATGGAGATGTTTCTAAATTTAAATGTTGAATAAAATAAGATGAGAATAAAAAAAATAAAAATGAAATGTAGAGCAATAAACACCATATTATTTTAGTTATGTTATGTAATAAAATAATATTATATTTTTATATACTATCTTTATAATGCAATAATATAACATTTAACAACCAATGAGAATAAAAAAGATAACAACATAAAATATAAAACTAAATCCTATTAAGCTGGATTACATGTCAATTCCAATTTCAGCAAACTAACTAACTTGTAGTAGTCTAAAACTAATTTCTGTGATGCATTTGGTGGAGCTTTAATACTGCATCAGTATGTTTTGATGGTTAACCTATTACACTAAAATTAAAAATATATATATAAACCAAAATTGAAGGAAAATATATATATATATATATATAGAGAGAGAGAGAGAGAGAGAGAGAGAGAGAGAGAGAGAGAGAGGCTTTTGTGTGTGGAAAAATAGAAATTATGCATGGAATAAGAGGGAGAATGACAATTTTATAGCATAAGGATAAGAATAAGAAGAGTCGAAAATAAAGTAAGATAAAAATATAGAGTAATATTAATATTGAGAGTAGTGGGGATATGAAAAGTTGAAATGGAATGAGAAAGGTTGAAGAAAGTTAAGGTAGAGAGTAGTGGGGATATGAAAAGTTAAAATGGAATTGAAAATTTAATAATAAATAAGAATAATTAAAAATAAGATAAATTAAATATGATATTTTGATTGTAATATAATAGAGTTTTTAATTCACTTTAAATGTTAAAAAATTGTATAAAAAAAATTAGAAAAAAATTGATAATGACATAACTGCTGACATGGCTCAATGGGAGCGTAGCAACATTAAATGTTATGCTTCAGCTTTTAGTAATAACTAGTCGCAAATCCGTGCGATGCACGGACAAACTATTGATAACTTCCCTAATTTATATACCAAACCAATAAAATCTATCACTTGTAAAGTAATAAAATCTATCACATGCACTGAGATATTGTGATAGCCAAGAGCTTGAGATTTGATAATAGTTACAATTTAAGAGGAAAAAAAATACTAATACCAATAATGATAAGTCCAAATCCAATATAATTTGATATTTTTTTTCTATCACTAATAATTTGTTATACCTAAAATTTATGCTAAAGATGACATTAATAATTATTATCAATACCTAAAAATCATATGTAATAGGAACAATGTATATAAAAAATAAAGAAATTGTTAACAAACTTGGAGTAGTAGTAATTAAATTTGTAGTTGTTTATCTAAAAATAAGAGTAGGACTTGCAAAATAAGTATTTTTAAGTTATTAATATATAAAGGAAATAATGTAGACAATCCAGTATGAGTCAGCCTATTTTATAATTTTTTTTTAAAAAGCACAAAGATTCAGTGCACAAAGTATACGATTACCAATTCAGATAAACAAATCCAAAGAAAATTTAAAAAATAGAAATAACAGACCATGGGCTAAAGCAATACAAGCCCACAGTAAAGCAATGACCAACTAATGAAATTTGAAAAAAGCAAGTAACCAATACACATAAGAACAGGTGGAAATCATGCATTTATCAGATAAAAGTAATACAACAGGTGGACAGCATGCATTCTTCAAATAAAACCAGTACACATAAGATCAAACCTAGACTTGACCCATTCGCAATCCTCTATTATAAAATTTTGTATTTTAATTTTTTTAGTTGCCCATTTTCAATGTGTATTTGCATACTAAAGTTATAAGGAAAATTATATAAGAAAACTCAACGTTTATACTCTGTTTTAGCATGCTAAAGTTATAGACATATTTTTGGGAAAAATAGGAGTTAAGCATAGAACTCAATACAAAAGGAAATACAATATATTATTAGATGCAGGCCAGAGTGAGTGGTCAGTGGTCACAGAGGCGCCAATGGTGTACACCCGGTGAGCTCAAGCTTGGGCAGCTAAGCAAAATATCAATAAGTTATAAACAATTTTCATAAGAGATTACAAAAAATACAGAGGATATTATACTGGCATGAAGCATGTTTACCATCCGAAAAAACTGAAAAAGACTGAAATAGTTTGTACAACACCCTTGAATTTATACTGCCATGTTTCAAGGGGATTAATGCTATCAGTTTAGTGGCGGGTATGGTATTTTTCAACTTTATGAACAGGCATGGTACGAAATTTATATCTTTGGTCTTAACACCATTCGTTCTTTACACCCAAATTCTCAAATTCAGCATAAAAGTTCTCTAGGGCATTAGTCAAAGTGGCGAGTAAAATATAAATAACAGAGCATGGGCTAGAGCAATACATGCCCACAGTAAAGCAATGACCAACTAATGAAATTTGAAAAAAGCAAGTAACCAATACACACGTGGGGCTGTTGGGAGAAAGCAAGTAACCAGTGAAGTGCCAAAAATATGAGAAAAGAACAGGTGGACAATCATGCATTTATTAGATAAAAGGAATACAACAGGTGGACAACATGCATTCTTCAAATAAAACCAGTACACACGTTGACAACCAGTAACACTGCCAAAAACATGAGAAAACAACAGGTGTATATTCATGCATCCATCAAAGACCTTGACTCTCTCTCTCTCTCTATTATATGTATACATACACATGTATGTATGTATATAACTATGTTTATATAGACATGCTGGTGTGTGTGCTTGTGTGGGTGGTGTAAGCCTTTATTAGATAAGGTTTGTGGATTGGACTGGTAAGAAAGGCAGCATAAAGTTTGATGTTTCTAAATTGTATGGTTGTTGGAGATTGGCAAACCAGCTTTTGTTAGGAAGCTACATTTAGCTAAACTCCATAAGATCTTTATGGATTCTGACTGTAAGCCATGTAGCTGAAACGTCACCATTTCTCACAATATCTCTTCTTCATTTGTCTTAATCTTCCAAAGGGGAACAATGGTTGGTGGGTTGCTTACTTTTACTTTCCCAACCTCATGTCACTTACTTTTCAGGGGTTTTGATATACTTTTTTGAAATTATTAAATAAGTTGAGTTATATTAGATTATCTACATTATTTTCTATTACATTTTAATAACTTATCTCTAAAAAAAGAAAAATAACTTAACAATACTTATTATGGAGGTCCTACTCTCATTTTTAGATACACAACTGCAAACTTTATTACTACCGCTCTAGGTTTGTTAACAAATTCTTTAGTTTAAAATATATATATATATATATATATATTATTCCAATTGCATATGATTTTTAAGTATTGGGAATAATTATTAATTTCATGTTTAGCATAAATTTTAGGTATAACAAATTATTACTGATAGCAAAGAATATCAAATTATTATTGGTGTTGGACTTACCATGCATTATTTCATCCTTTTATTATTTCTATATCAATCGAAAATCTGGCAAATGAAATCAAATTTACTGATTAAGTACATTGGCTATTATGCAAGCTGCATAAAAAGTAGTCAATGACCAGTAGCAACTTAAACGAAGATGCACAAACTATAAAGTGGCTACAAACTAATGCAAGAGTAACTAAGGCATTTTGTCAAACACATGGTGTGCCCAAAATTTGAATGTCTTAGTTATTAATATTTGTTATTATAAAAAAATAAATATAAAAACAGAAATACACAACCTGACAAACTGAACAGTTCCTGTAATGCAACAAATAACAAAACAAACAGGTAGAACAAACATATTGAGTAAAGTTGTATAAATCAAAACAGACAATGGAAAAAAAAAATATTTCTATCAAATTAGTGGAAGGTTACTGTGGTGATTTTGCTGGGTTACTCTGTTTTTTCTCCACAACCTTTGCTGGGTTTCTTCTCGCTGAGGGAACAAAGAAAACACAAAACACAAAATGAAAAGAAGAAAACAAAAAGTCATCAGTGCGGGTTTGAAAGATTTAGACCAACTAAAGCAAGAATAAGCAAGACCAACTAATGTTTGTGAAGAAAAAGAAATACCAATAGCAGTAGCGTCAGGGGCCCTCTATTTTTTGTCCACAACCTTCGCTATAAATAGTTACCCACTGAAACGGTGTGGGTTTGAAAGAGTTAGGCCAACTAATGCAAGAGTAAGCAAGACCAACTAATGTTTGTGAAGAAAAGAATTACCAATAGCAGGAGCATCAAGGGGACTCTGTTTTATGTCCACAACCTTCGTTGGATTTGTTCTTGCAGTGGGGGAAAAAAAAGCGAAAACGGAAAAACGGAAAGAAGAAAACAAAACGTAAACAACCTATATAAGTAGTTACCCACTGAAACTAAATAAGCACAACTGAAAAGACACAATCGTTTTTGCAGCGGGGAAAAAAAATAGAAAATGGAAAAACGGAATTAGTTACCCACTGAAAGACACAACTGTGTTTGTTCAGTGTTTTTAGAAGGAAACGTGCCGTACGTTTGGTTAAAAGGAAACGTGTCGTACAATGGGCCAAATGAAGAGATATCATGTTTCGGTGTTCTTTAATACTGAAACAGTTTGTTTAAGTACGAAAAGGTATATTTTTTTTGTGTTTTTAATTGTAAACATGGCATAAATTTAGGTAACCACGTGGTGCAACGAGGCGCGGTCAATAAAAAGTCAGAAGTTTCGGCTATTAGTTATTATATAGATATAAATATAGATAATATTATATTTTTATATGCTATGTTTAATTCTTTAGAACGCAATAGGATAACATTTAACATTCAAAGAGAATAAAAAATAAATAAACAACAACAACAATAATTTAAAAAACAAAACTAAATCGCATTAACCAAAAATAGAGTTTTAAAAAATATAAAAAATTATCAACCTAAAGTAGAGATGCAAGAAAAATTAAAAAAATCCACCAAAAAATTTAGAGAGAGACAGAGAGAGAGAGGGAGAGAGGGAACCTTTTTATTGTGAAGAAAAACTATGCATAGAATAGAAGAGATAGTGACAAATTTATAGTAAGAAGGTGTGAATAAGAAAAGACAAAAATAAAGGAAGATGAAGGGAAAGAGGAAGAATGATATTAATGTAGAGAGTAGTGAGGAGATGAAAAGGTAAAGGAGGAAGAAAGATTGAAGAAGTAGTGGGGAGATGAAATGGTAAAGGAGAGAGAAAGGTTGGAGAAGTGTAAATATTAAAAAAATAAACGTTAAAAACAATTATAAGAAAAAAAAAAAAAAGGCTCACACACAAAAAAAAAAAAAAAAAAAAAAAAAAAAAAATAGGTTTTGTGTGAGCCTTTTTCGCTTAAAGAAAAAGGGAAAAAAAAAATCTAAAAGCTAAACTGAAAAGGCTTTAGGTTAGGCTTGATAATAGAACTAAATAAATAAAAAGTTGGCTGGATTAATTATACAGATTTATTATAAGGTGATAGTGGGAGTAAATAAATAAGTAGTGAACTAGATTTATTATAGGGTGATAGTGGAAGTAAATAAATAAGTAGTAGGTTGCATTTATAGGGTTGAAAAATGTAAAAACTATTTTAAAATTGTAGGAAAATTATATTTTAAAAAAGAAAAGAAAAAAAAGAATGACATGACAGTTGATGTGACGCAACGTGAGAGCAGCAGCATTAAACGCTACGCTTTAGCTTTTAGTAATATATAGATATAAATATAGATAATATATATATATATATAATACCAATAATATATATTTATTATTTTTATTTTTATTTTTATCTTTTAGTAAGTATATGAAGTAGTTGATTTAATAAGTATGAAATAAACTCACATAAAAAAAATTAAAAAAATAAAAAGTATGAAATAAACTCTCTTATATATACATTGTCTTTTTTGGTAATTTATCCCTCAAACTGCCACTTTTATAAGTGCTAGCCAAATATTCAGCTTTTCCAAAAAGTATTTTTTAACAGCTTTTACCAAACACTCAGCTTTTTGAAAATGTATTTTTTCGTTATGCACTTTTACAAAAAACTGAACCAAACTCACCCTAAATGGAGGAAAACTTAAGAGTTGTAAGTACTTTCATTGCATTTGATATTCCATTTAAACGATAAGAATACTAAGTCAAAAGTCTTACAGATTTCTCAGCAGCTTTAGGTTTCCTATTGTGTTTGGAATTAAGCCAGAGAATCTGCAACCAATCAAGTTTCTAGTGTACGGAAAAGGCAATAGGTTAATTGTTGGGATCTAAAACACAAGTTGAGTATGAACTAATCCTTTGACAAAAATTGATAATATCTTACAGGTTTACAAGTTTAGTTAAATTCCCAATTGAACTTGGAAGTTGTCCTGTTATGCCAATGTTGTAAGATAGATCCCTATACGAAAAAAGCTGATCATCAGGAATGAATTTACAGAAGACTAACTGAAGAAGCGATTAATGAAATACTGCATCAAATAATGAAGTAATTGAATTAATCTAATTATGAAATAAAACAAAATAAAACTTCTGAGTCAGTATTGTTATATAATAATAATCCCTTGAAATGGTTGGTCTCTGGGATGCATCTCTCATAAATAAAGAGCGCCTCCCCCGACATGAGAAATTTGCTGCTTCAAATGTGAGCACCGAACCTTAATACATGCGAGTACTGAAAATCTACAAAAATAGATGGTAGATTTTCAGTACTTGCATGTGTTAATATTATCATGACAAAAAGAAGTGGCTAAGTGCAAATAGATGACGTGCAAAATCTGTAACTCTGACAACTGCCAGATTTCGCTAGTTAGCTTCCCTGACAAAACCATGCTTGTTAGTATTTTGACATAAAGAAAAGTCACATTAGTATGAAAAACTGGACAGAATTAAAACCTAAAAAAAAAAAAAAAAAAAAAAAAAAAGGTCTAACAACCGATCACCAATGTTGGTGTGTTCTGCAATTCATCCTTGAGAGACAGTAGACCAAGATCTGCACCAGAAATTATTAGATAGTTTTAATGATTGAATCACCAGAAAAAGAAGGGAGGGGAAAAAAAAAAAAAAAAAAAAAAAAAGCAATTAGTATTTTTAAACAGAACCATTCAAGGATAAAGCATTATTATTTGTATTGATAAAGTTGCACTCACACATGTAAATAGTGGATCTTAAACCTATAATCTCATTCTAATAGCTGTATTGATAAAGCTCATATGCAAGTATTATATTGAATATATACATAAACCAAGAGAAAGATTATGACTAGCTTTATCTCCTTTAAGGGAAAGTAATGTTCAGGTATAATTACACTACCGTAATTTCAGCAACCCAAATAACAAAAAAGAAAGCACTGTCCAGGACCTAATTTTCTTGTCAGGGTTGACTAAATATTTCCCAGTTCCAAGTGATGAGAATTAACCTTACCAAAGCCATTAAATACACCATCATATCATCATTAACCAAAAAAAAAAAAAAAAAACAAGGGCTGAGTAACTTGGATCAAACTTGACTTGACAGCTCTAATGTCATTCAAACTACTGAATACTACCAAAGACTTGTGCCCTCTAAAGATGAGGTTTCCGTGCACAATATTACAATATGCAACTAATGCCTTAAAGGCACATAGGGTAACTCTCCAAAGCAATGATCTGTAATTTTCACTCTGGAGATCATTGATAATCACTAACAGAAACAGCAATCATCCCTGTATTGGGGAGAAATATGGAAAAAGAATTCCCAAAAACAAACAAAAAACTCGAAAGCTTGTTTTTTTTTGTTGTTAAGAGAAAATTCAGCCCAAGTTAATCAAAAGAGGAAGAAGAACATGTAAAGTTGTTGTTCACAACTATGTATTTTGTTGGCTTTTATTCCGTGCCAAATTTGATTGTAACTACTATCAATTGTTTATACCCTGTATTTGTTGTGGGAATTGATGTAAGGGGTGTGTGATAGAGAGTGTGTGAAGACTCAAGCAAATTGGAGGCTGAAGGAATCTCGCGGGTATGTCGTGACTTAGCTTCCCGCGAAGTGAAGCATGTGCCTTGCACATGCTAGAATGCGAAGAGTCAGGCCAGATGAAGACAGCTGTCTCTCACGAGTATCTCGCGAGTAAGGCCTTCTCGCGAGACATGCTGTTCTGCCAGTCTGTATTGACTGACTCACACATTTTGCACCTATTCTATATAAACCCTCATTACCCACAAATGTTGAGGAATGCTTCAAAAAGAAAACCCTAGCCAAACACATTTGAAATTAGAGATTGTCATCCCCACCTTTCTCTATACAATTGCTTGTGGTATCTCCTCAACCCTTCCCTATTCATTTCCACACCATTAAGAAGTTGATAGCCCAAACACTTACCACACATTTTAAGAGTGTTGAGTGACGTTTTGGTGCTGCTGGTAAGTATTGGAATAAACCTGGAATGGCAGATGCAACATGAAGCTTGTTGCGGGATCCGGGATGCTAGACAAGACACGGTTCCAAGAAGCCTTATTGGAGTAGGAGCTTGGAGGGTTTAGGTACATCGGATAGATTAGGCTTGAAGGGTCTCTTACTTACTCATGTATCCCATCTGATTGTCTAGTGGATCGATTTCTGCTTGGAGGGCGGGAGAGAGGTTTTTCGCCGAGTTCTTCAGTTTCCTCTTTGAAAACACGTCTCGGTGTTTTCTTTGTTTGCATCCTTCTTCCCTACTCTTGTTCATTTCATTATTACTGCTGTGTTGTTTTAATTATGGATTAGAGTAGTTGTCTTGCTTATATGCTTGTGTTTACATTATTCCGCACTTAGTATTAAGTTAGTGTAAAATCAACCAAACCGTAATTTTAATTAGGGGGTCTAAACAGCTCTTGTGTTTTCAACACGTTTTCGAGCTTTCAGAATAGAAACCAGAAATGTTGATTTATGAATGGCCAAATAACAGGCAAAATGTATTGTTGTTCTCTTATTTGTACGGCTAAGGAGAAACAAGAGGTGCTAAGCAAGAAACCTAATGAAAAACTTGATTAACAAACGATGAAAAAGGACATAGTAATTAAAGTGGACTTACAATCATTTGTGCCATTGTTGGCTGTCACTGCAATAACCAAATATTGCATGAAAAGCGGCAGCAGCTGAAACAGCTGAGTGCTTTGACCCATTAAGCTTCAAAACCGCAGAATTCTTGGAAGAAAGTTTTGCTGGGTAAGAAAATGATTGAAGGGTTTCAAATGAAGCCCATCTGATAACACCAACTAAAAGAAGAAATCAATACGAAGGCAAAAACTCAATAATCAAAGCTATGACAGTTTCAACTATCAACCTCTTGCTCAGATTTCCAACCAGCTTACTGATATTTTTTATATAGATTAGATAACTCTAGCTGCATAATAAGTGAAGGACCACTTGTCATTATCATATATTTCGGAAATTTCTTTTCTTGCTTACGTGGGATGAAAAATTAATGGTAGTTCGATAAGATTCATTTAGAGAAAGGATTGAGTGTGTAAAGTACATTGAACCCCTACAGGCTGTCTTTATTTTGAACACTTCCAAGTTCCAAGAAAGAGGCAGTAAATAGATAATTTGGGTTTGAAGAATAGTATAGAAAAGCCACAAAATGTTAGTTTCGCAGAAAGATTCAAACAAAGCAAGTACTACGGTGTTGTCCTATTGATTAAGGCAAAAGATTGAAGTTAAATATGAGGAATGATGATAATAACAATAATTGATAGTTGTGCCAGAGCAAAACCTGAGGTGACAGATGAAATATTAGTTTATAATTTGAGAGAGAAAAAAAAAAAAAGAAAAAAAAAGAAAGAAAGTGATTCTTATAGGTATCAGACAAGTGGTTAAGGTGCGTTTGAATGTTTAAGCGCTTGGCTTGGCATTTTTTAAAAGGAGTCCAACGATTAAAACATAATAGTATAATAATGGAACAAGAAATGGCCGGCCTGCAAATCAGGATAAGCAGCTGTGTGTGAACGTTGGTGTCGTAATTTTCTAATGTTGGGGTCATTGGACTTGGAGAGCTGGGGAGTAGCACAAGAGGACAATGACACTTGGTGACAGTGATTAGACCAAATTGTGAAGTTGTCAAGAGTCAAGAGTGGTTGAGTTGGAAAACTTAATGGGGAATCATTTTAGATTAAAGCGTGAGTTTGCCTGAGGAGTTTTGCGCGTTTTGTGTTTATTTTTTGGGATGGTCTAATGACACTATTCATGGACCAGCTAGTCAACTTGTGAAAAACGTGTAAATAGTGTTTTTTGTCTTTTTTTAAATTATTTTATTATAGTATTTTCAGTAATAAATTTTTAATTTGCAGCAAAATAAGTGATATTCAAGTAAACCATAAATACTTAAGATTATAATGGTCTGACATTTGACAAACCATTTGTGGGAATTAAACAATTTTTTACAAGTAGAGGGCTGCCATGTAATAATATAATATGGAGTCTCACTCTAGATGTCTGTTTTCTATTCAGATCAATCATCTTGCGAAAGATTTTATGTACCCTATTATTATAGTTGCATGTGTTAATAAGTTATGCATACACACACACACACACACATATATATTACTAAGAGTTTGGCTTGCCTCCAGTACTTTTTTAATTGGAGATCTCTTTTTATTTTAAATACACTATGGCAAATGGTAGTAAGTTTTAATCTCCACCTTTTATTTCATTAGTGGATGATATTGTAGTTTCTCATTAAAATAAAAGGAGATTTCAGTTAAAAAAGTACTGAAAGTAAGCCAAACTCTGTTACTAAAAACTGAAACTTAGTGTTAACATTGCTATGCTCACATTGTGCCACTTCAGCAATCATATTATTTCCATTTTTAAAATATATTTTTCCTACAGTTTTAAAATAGTTTATACAAATTGCACATATAAATTTCAGAATAATAATAAATCTATATAATAAATCTCAGCCCTATCTCCACCATAAAGCCCACTTCTTATGATCTTTTTTATTTAATTCCACCATAAACCCAAACCCAAAGCCTTTTTAATTTAAGGAAAATAGGAAATTTGAAACCGTGAAACAAGGTTTGACAGAAAGTTTTGCGTGAGAAACATGGTGTGGGGAATGGGAAACAAACTGTTTGAATTTCTCCCACCTTTTTGTTCTACAGTTACGCATAAATAGACGATTTGTATTTCTGCTCTATATGTTAGGACATATGTGGTTCACATGTTAAGAACATACGTCATACTTTTATGTAATTGGCTAATCCTTTGACAAAACGCACTTTACTTGTAATTTGGTAGATTTAGCATGTTTGAAATACTTCAAGAAACCGTGTTTCAAGATCAAGTATTGAAACCTTCAAGTCTGTCGAAAAAAACAAGCTGAAAGTGCAAGTTCATTAAAGCTCGACAGTTGCATCTATCGAGCTTCAAAAAGCTGTTTTAGCCCCATGTCTCGACTCCTGCTCGACAGCTTCTATTTGTCAAGGTTTATAAAAATCAGAATTCTGATCTGATTTCTTAGGATCCGTGAATGTGTCTTTGGGCCTTCTTTTCTCCTAACCCTAGACATATAAAAGGATTTTTTTAAGGGCCGTCAACAATGATACAAGTTGCACAAGCATTGAGCACTCTCTGTTCAAGCAATTTGTAATTGGAGACAAAGTTCTACCCTTGTTCATCTCTTTTGAAGAAGTTACTGTGAATGTGCACCTTTGGGTTTTGTGACCAAGCATCTTCTTGATCTTCATCGTGTAGGATGAACTGAAAAATTTTGCAGCCAACCCTCTTTCTAGTTGGTGATTGATGTCGCGTACTGGGATCCGCGCATCTGGTTAGTCACGTACTTAGGAGCCGTGCATCAAAAGAGAAAACTGTCACTACAGAACAAGTCCAATTAGGCATTAGGGTAAGAGTTCAACTGTAGGTTGGTAAGGTACTTGAGATTCCTTTACTTGTAACTACTTGTTGTGATAATAGTAAAGTTTCAAGAATGGTGACCTAAAAATCACCTAATGGGGTTTTTGCCATTAGGGTTTTCCCCATTTGTAAATAAATCACCGTGTCATTTATTTTCTGTTGCATATTTAGTTATTTGGTGATTTTTTTTGTGCTGCCACGCAATTGCATATTAATTTGATTAATTAATAACTTGGTTAATTAATTAATTAAGTTAATCACAAAGGGTCAATTCGCATTTGGCCTATCAAGTGGTATCAGAGCAGACACACTTTGAATAGGTATTAATCTTTGCTATGTTTGATCCATTGACTCCTATTTGTCATGGATAGAGGACAGTCGCTAATCATACCTCCTTTATTTGATGGGACTAACTATGTCTATTGGAAAGTACGCATGAGAGCTTTTTTACAGTCCTTAGACGAGAAGGTGTGGCAAGTTGTGGAGATTGGCTGGACTAAGCCAAAAGAAGTGTTGGCCAATTGGGATGAAACAAAGATCAAGGTGGCAAACTTCAACAGCGGGGCATTGAATGCGTTGTTTAGTGCAGTCACCAATGAGGAGTTCAAGAAAATATCCTCAATTGAAACTACTAAGGAGGCTTGGACCATCCTCCAGACAACCTCTGAAAGAACTAAGGCTGTCAAAGATTCAAAATTTCAGAGGCTCACTACAAGCTTTGAAGAGATTAAGATGGAGGAGAATGAGTCGTTCAATGAGTTCTATGCCAAGCTCAAGGACATAGTGAACTTTGCCTTCAATTTTGGAGAAACTATTCCTAAACCCAAGATTGTGAGGAAAGTGCTCAGATCTCCACTTGAGAGATTCCATGCCAAGATTATGACGATTGAGGAATCAAAGGATATTGACAAGATTCATTTAACTGAGCTGGTTGGAAACTTGTAGACCTACGAGCTAGGGTTATCAAGGATTGACAAGTCAAGCAAAGGCAAGAGCATGGCCTTGAAGGCAACGAGCAGTGACATAGATGAGTCTTTGGATAATGAAGATTCCAAGATGAAGTCCTACATCACCAGAAAATTCAAAAAATTTATGAAGAATGCCAATGGAAAAGGCTTTGACAAGGATTGAAGGCAATCTAGTTCTTGTCAGTTCAAGAGCTAGGACAAAGGGAAGAAGGATGCAAAGGAAAGTGGTCAGTACACTGTTCCCGTAGGGCCTAAGTGCTTTGGGTGTCATGGGTTTAGACACATGAAACATGAGTGTCCTACATATCTCAAGAGCATTGGGAAGAGTAAGGCACTTGCTGCAACCTTGAGTGACACTGAGCCTGAAGATGATTCCAATAGTAAGGATGACAAAATCTTAAATGCTTTCACTGCCACAGTCAATCCTACTGAAGGGATTGTTGATGAAGTGGAAGAAGAAGAAGAATTTGTGGACACCAAGTGTGAGAAGATGGATGATCAAGATGACATCCATTCAGCTTATGAGAAACTATACAAGTTGTCTGAAAAACATGAAAAGCTCTATAGGCTGACCACAAAGAAGCTCAGCGATGTGGAACTTGACCATGAAGAGTTATCCACAAAGTTTGATGAAGCAAATCAAACCATTGGAGTACTGAGGTTCGAGAACAATTTCCTGGCTGAGAAGACCAAGAAGCTCGAAGTAGAGCTATTTCAAGTTAGAGCTCAATTGGAGATGACCTCGAGTACAAAGCTTGATGAGATGCTCAGCATTCAAAAATCTGCTTCAGATCGAACAGGTTTAAGGTATGGTCTTTCTTCCACTAATATTACCTCTACTAGTTTTACTGTTTTTGTTCCACCTGCTAATAATATTGAAATTGAGAACATTGATACTAAAACTAAATTAGCCAGTAAGAACGTAGATAAGGGTAAATATATTTTAGGAGCACCCCCTAAGCAAAATAAGACAGATGTTAAAAACCCTAGAGCTAATAATGCTATTTCTCAAAAGCCTAAACAAAAGAAGCAGCATCTCTGTCATCATTGTGGTGTTACCGGTCATACTACACCAAATTACTATAAGTGGTTAGCCACTGAACAGAGCAATGGCATGATAGTATCTGGAAGCCAAAATCAGCTTTAATCCTGTCTTGCTCATCTTGGAGATCTTCTAAAAGCCCTCATGTTCTTTTCGAACTTGAACGGGTTCAATTCCTCCCCTTCACCACCGGTTCAAGGATTCAATCAAAGGAAAGGTTCTTCCAAGATGTGGAAGAAAAATGACTCTAAGTGATTGTATCACTTTCTTCTATCTTCTTGTTTTTGTTTGTTGCATTACTTGTGTGTTTTGTTTTTCTTTTGTTTTGTTCTGTTTTTTTTTTTTTAGTCAGTCTAGTTTTATACTTTGCTTTGATAATATGTTTTTGTTTGTTTATTTTCAGTTTTTTTTTTTATTTTGTTTTAGATATAAAAATAAATAAATAAAACTGAAAAATCAGAAAATACAAAAACAGTGTGTGTTTTGTGTGCATTTGTACTTGTGTACCTTAGATGGCTAATGAAACAATGTTTTCTAAATTTTGTATCTTTTGTAGCTTGGATGAGCACTTCTATGCACAACTAATCAAGTGAGATTTGTGACTTTTGTTGAGTTTTGTGACTTTTGTTTGTGATGAGTAAGATTAAATTATTTCTAAGACTTAACACTCATATCACTCTTTTTGACGGGTAGGACTAGAAAATCTTAAGAGAAATGCATAAATAACCATCTCACCACTGTTACCCGCCAATCATGAATGACACCTGTATGCTTCGACATAGTAAAAGTGCCATGTCAATGATATTTGTGTGCTTCAGCATAACAAAATTGAAATGTCAAATAAATGGGTATTTCTTTTCTTTCTCTTATATGTCTATGCATGATATGCTTAAAAGAAATTATGCAAAGAAAATAAAAAGCAAAAAGATTAAAAATGCTCTAAATATGATTGCAAGCGTGTATTCTAGGAGATGTGGGAGTTATACGATATATCTCGAAGGTGATAATCCCCATCAAACAGTTATGATTGTGTGTGAGTTAAAGTAATTTTTTCATATCTCAAATTGTCATAACATGTATACACTTATGCAATCTTATGATGTTGTTCACACACAACACGCAATATTCTTTACTACTCTTGATACATGTGCAGGTACAATGTGTTTTGGCCATCACTAGGTATTACATGTGTTAATGTATGCTCACTAAATTGTCATAACTTATTTTTGAAATATAAAATTGATTAAACTTGTTTTGTGTGTGTGTGTGTGTGTGTGTTTGGAAATCCATGTGCTGAAAATTACTGTTGAGAGATGATTTTGAGAGCCTTATATATTGATTAGATCATTGGTTGAGTTGCATGTTGGATTGTATTCATGTCTGTATTTTTCACTTCTCGAAAAACTATTTTTAAAACCTATCTTGATAGATCCTCGACACCTTCTCGATACCTAGCTGTATGTCAAGCTTCTCTAGCTTTTTCTTATAGCAATCTCGACAACTCCTCAACACCTGGTGGATCGATTAAGAAATCTCCTGTCTCCTCGATAGCTTCTCGATACCTTATCAATCGATCGAGCTTCTGTTCTGGGTTTTGGTGTTTATTCCTCGATACCTCCTCAACACTTGTATCTGTCGACGACCATTTTTCTTGACACCTACCTCGACAAATTACTCGACACCTCTTGACACCTCATTTGTCGAGATTTACTGAGGTTCTATATATATTCCTCGTGCGATCTGAATCTCATTTCCCTCGATCTCTCTCAATCTGTCCGCACCTATTCATCTTCCAAACCCACTTTTCTCACTCCAAACCTTCAATCCACGTGATTTTCAACCCTTCCTTGATCCAAATCACTTGGTATGATCTCTTTTCCCTTCATTATTCATGCATTTCATGTTTTTGAAATTTAGGTTTTGGGGTTCTTGAAAATTTTGGGATTTTTAAAAGTTGATGAAGTTTTTCTTAAATTTTTGGAATGGGTTTTCATTAAAATGTGTTCAAAATCTCATGCATTGCATCCCATATGCATTTTAATGGTATTTTCATGCATTTAGATGTGTGCAATATGTCTGTGTGATGGTAGGATTGGATTGGGCAAAGCCCATGATGATTTTTGTTTTGCATATCACATGTTCATGCATTTCCCATGCATACATACTCCACTTTCAATATATCTTGATATATTTGGAATGCCTTGAGACTTTTCTGATTGTCTCTTTCTCCCTCTATCTCTATTGTTTACGTTAGTAGTGTCTATGGCACCTAAACGTAAGTCTACTCTGTCTCGGAACCCTCTTCGTTCCCAAGCATCATCTTCTTCTGATCCTACTCCTTCTGATTCTGCAACTGCTGTTGCAAGTACCAACTTTAATATCCCAAAACCCGATGAGGACCACTTCATTCCCAACACACCCATGCCACAAGAGTCCAAGGTTTCAACGAATTATACAAATTCTTGGTCTATCAAAGCAGACTGTGTTCCAGTTGATATTGTACGCGATGATGATGATGATTATTCATGTCTAAACTGCAAAACTTGTCAGGCTGCAGATGAACCACACAACATTGCTTCTGACAATGATACCATTGGAAATTTTCCCAGCCCAACAAAATTAGCAAACCTTGATGAAGGCTTTCTGGCTTCAAGATGCAATCTTGGGTATAAAGCAAGTCGCATTTTGAAACTTGCCCGGGATATTGTTGAAGGCAGGATTCAACTAACACAACTTAAAGAGGCCAATAAAGGAGCAAGCTTTTCCAAATCCAGCAACTACAATAAGTTGGCTAAACAGTTGAAAGAAATTGATGGATTTGGTACTTTTACATGTGCCAATGTGCTTATGTGCATGCGATATTACCATGTCATTCCAACAGATTCTGAAACTATTCAACATCTAAGAAAGGTACCCTTTTGGTTCTTCCTCATGCTTTTGTCATTGCTACCATTGAAAAAGTAAACATATGAATATGATTGACGTTTTCTTAATGCAGGTCCATGCAAGAAATTCCACTGTTCAAATGGTACAAAGAGATATTGAACATGTATATGGGAAGTATGCACCATTTCAGTTCTTGGCATACTGGTGTGTATATATATCATACAAATGAGTAATTCTTAGGTACTCTTCAAGTACGGAGAATGATATTTTCTCCTCTCACATTTATAATGGAGTCCACTCATTAAATTTATAGTAGAGTCAACCATAAATATGAGAAGAGGGAGCACCATTTCTCTGTGCTCTAGAATGTCAGCCCTCTACTTGTAAAAAATTGTTTAATTCCCACAAATGGTTTGTCAAATGTCAGACCATTATAATCTTAAGTATTTATGATATATCTGAATATCACTTATTTTGCTGAAAATTAAAAATTTATTACTGAAAATATTATAATAAAATAATTTTAAAAAGACAAAATACTATTCACACGTTTTTCCCAAGTTGGCTGGTCCATGAATAGTGTCATGAGACCAACAAAAAAAAAACACAACGCGCAAAACTCCTCAGGCAAACTCACGCTTTAATCTAAAATGATTCCCCATTAAGTTTTCCCAACTCAACCACTCTTGACTCTTGACAACTTCACAATTTGGTCTAATCACTGTCACCAAGTGTCATTGTCCTCTTGTGCAGGACATATACTCCCCAGCTCTCCAAGTCCAATGACCCCTACATTAGAAAATTACGACACCAACGTTCACACACAGCTGCTTATCCTGATTTGCAGGCCGGCCATTTCTTGTTCCATTATTATACTATTATGTTTTAATCGTTGGACTCCTTTTAAAAAATGCCAAGCCAAGCGCTTAAACATTCAAACGCACCTTAACCACTTGTCTGATACCTATAAGAATCACTTTCTTTCTTTTTTTTTCTTTTTTTTTTTTTTCTCTCTCAAATTATAAACTAATATTTCATCTGTCACCTCAGGTTTTGCTCTGGCACAACCATCAATTATTGTTATTCTCATCATTCCTCATATTTAACTTCAATCTTTTGCCTTAATCAATAGGACAACACCGTAGTACTTGCTTTGTTTGAATCTTTCTGCGAAACTAACATTTTGTGGCTTTTCTATACTATTCTTCAAACCCAAGTTATCTATTTACTGCCTCTTTCTTGGAACTTGGAAGTGTTCAAAATAAAGACAGCCTGTAGGGGTTCAATATACTTTACGCACTCAACCCTTTCTCTAAATGAATCTTATCGTACTACCATTAATTTTTCATCCCATGTAAACAAGAAAAGAAATTTCCGAAATATATGATAATGACAAGTGGTCCTTCACTTATTATGCAGCTAGAGTTATCTAATCTATATAAAAAATATCAGTAAGCTGGTTGGAAATCTGAGCAAGAGGTTGATAGTTGAAACTGTCATAGCTTTGATTATTGAGTTTTTGCCTTCGTATTGATTTCTTCTTTTAGTTGGTGTTATCAGATGGGCTTCATTTGAAACCCTTCAATCATTTTCTTACCCAGCAAAACTTTCTTCCAAGAATTCTGCGGTTTTGAAGCTTTTCATCGTTTGTTAATCAAGTTTTTCATTAGGTTTCCTGCTTAGCACCTCTTGTTTCTCCTTAGCCGTACAAATAAGAGAACAACAATACATTTTGCCTGTTATTTGGCCATTCATAAATCAACATTTCTGGTTTCTGTTCTTCTTCCTCTTTTGATTAACTTGGGCTGAATTTTCTCTTAACAACATAAAAAAACAAGCTACCGAGTTTTTTGTTTGTTTTTGGGAATTCTTTTTCCATATTTCTCCCCAATACAGGGATGATTACTGTTTCTGTTAGTGATTATCAATGATCTCCAGAGTGAAAATTACAGATCATTGCTTTGGAGAGTTACCCTATGTGCCTTTAAGGCATTAATTGCATATTGTAATATTGTGCATGGAAACCTCATCTTTAGAGGGCACAATTCTTTGGTAGTATTCAGTAGTTTGAATGACATGAGAGCTGTCAAGTCAAGTTTGATCCAAGTTACTCAGCCCTTGTTTTTTTTTTTTTTTTTTTTTTTGGTTAATGATGATATGATGGTGTATTTAACGGCTTTGGTAAGGTTAATTCTCAGCACTTGGAACTCGGAAATACTTAGTCAACCCCGACAAGAAAATTAGGTCCTGGACAGTGCTTTCTTTTTTGTTATTTGGGTTGCTGAAATTACGGTAGTGTAATTATACCTGAACATTACTTTCCCTTAAAGGAGATAAAGCTAGTCATAATCTTTCTCTTGGTTTATGTATATATTCAATATAATACTTGCATATGAGCTTTAGCTCAAATGACAAATCCTCATCCTATTAGAATGAGACGTAGGATGAGATTATAAGTTCAAGATCCACTATGTACATGTGTGAGTGCAACTTTATCAATGCAAATAATAATGCTTTATCCTTGAATGGTTCTGTTTAAAAATTCTAATTGCTTTTTTTTTCCCCCTCCCTTTTTTTTCTGGTGATTCAATCATTAAAACTATCTAACAATTTCTGGTGCAGATCTTGGTCTACTGTCTCTCAAGGATGAATGGCTGAACACACCAACATCTTGGGTGGGAGCTGATCCTGGTGGTGGCAGCTGGGAATTGATTAATTGCACTAATTCACGTGTGGCCTCCACGTAAATTGCACCCTTAAATACTTTTTTTTTTTTAGGTTTTAATTCTGTCCAGTTTTTCATACTACTGTGACTATTCTTTATGTCAAAATACTAACAAGCATGGGTTTGTCAGGGAAGCTAACTAGCGAAATCTGGCAGTTGTCAGAGTTACAGATTTTGCACGTCATCTATTTGCACTTAGCCACTTCTTTTTGTCATGATAATATTAACACATGCAAGTACTGAAAATCTACCATCTATTTATGTAGATTTTCAGTACTCGCATGTATTAAGGATCAGTGCTCACATCTGAAAGTTCAAAAAGAGATATAAAACACCTTTAAACGTTTAGACTCCAAATAACAAAAATACTAATTTAAGCTTTATATCAAACAATTTATGTGGGGAATATGATAACAAGTTTATAACTGAATTGATAGAACAATTTAAGCCAAATATAAATACATCCACAGCAGTAAATATAAGGCAAAGGTAAAGAGAAAGAAGATGCAAACATACAAACAACACACGATATGTTATCGAAGAGGAAACCGAAGTTTTCGGCATAAAACCTCTCCGCCGCCCTCCAAGCGGTCAAATAATCTACTAAAGAATGTAGTTGGGATACATGAACAGCAGAAGACTCTCCAAGCCTAATCTACCCAAGTATCTAAGCCCTCCAAGCTTTTTGCTCCAACAAGATTACGCCGAACCTATTTCTTCTCTAACTTCCCGGATTCCGCTACTTGACCATAGCATCAATCAATGTATATTGGTTCCTTTCCAAACTGCTTTCCAAAGCACCAAATGGACCTTCTCACAGACGTGGGTGTGGTGAGACAAGGGTTTGGTAAATGACCTCTCAAGGGTATGACAATGGAGAGGAAGAGAGTAGAGGAATTTGTAGAGTCTCTTTAGATGAAGATTGGGGATGACTCAATCTTGTATTTATCTAGGGTTTTCTCTCACAAAATTTTCTTTGGAAGCTCGATCAATTTAATAGGTATAAGGGTGTATATATAGTAGGGTGAGAAGGGAATGCAAAATGTCAGTTTTTGCCAAACAGGGCAAGTTGGCGACTTGAACTCGCGACTTGGCCAAGTCGCGAAATGAAGTCGCGACGTAACAACCTGGCCAGACTGGAACTTTTGTCCTGTAGCGTGACAGCTGACGCGACCCTTCAGCTTCCTAGTGTGCCTCTCACGTGACTACCTTTCATGGCTTGCCAGTCGTGAACCACCCGCGAGTCCTAGTCGCGAGACTCTGTTTTTCTTGCACACTCTTGAGCTTTTTTTCACATCTTCTCACACACTACCCTTACAATTTTCCCACCTAAATACAGGGTTACTAAGTGTTAAATTACAAGCAAATTGATCACGGAATAAAGCCAATTAGATGGTTGATTAAATTCAACCTTACAACATCTGAAGCAGCAAATTTCTCATGCCGGGGGAGGCACTCTTTATTTATGAGAGATGCATCCCAGAGACCAACCATTTCAAGGGATTATTATTATAACAATACTGACTCAGAAGTTTTATTTTGTTTTATTTCATAATTAGATTAATTCAATTACTTCATTATTTGATGTAGTATTTCATTAATCACTTCTTCAGTTAGTCTTCTGTAAATTCATTCTTGATGATCAGCTTTTTTCGTATAGGGATCTATCTTACAACATTGGCATAACAGGACAACTTCCAAGTTCAATTGGGAATTTAACTAAACTTGTAAACATGTAAGATATTATCAATTTTTGTCAAAGGATTAGTTCATACTCAACTTGTGTTTTAGATCCCAACAATTAACCTATTGCCTTTTTTGTACACTAGAAACTTGATTGGTTGAAGATTCTCTGGCTTAATTCCAAACACAATAGGAAACCTAAAGCTGCTGAGAATTCTATAAGACTTTTGACTTAGGCTCCATTTGTTTTGACTTCAAATGATTTCCAGAAATTATTTTCCGTAAAATAGGCTGTTTGGTTGGCTTTGAAAATAGCATTTTCCAAAAATTATTTTCTTTTGACCATGTAAAACGTTGCTTTGACTCGGAAATCGTTTTACATTTTTATTTTCCCTTCAAACGATTTCTGGAAAACGCAAAAGAGAGAGAGAGCGAGAGAAAGAAGAGAGAATGCAGAGAGAACTCGGCTCTAGATCGCCGGTGAACTCCGAGCTCTAAATCGCAGCACCACACCGATCAAGCAACAATTAACTCCAAACACCAACGATCGCCTCAAGCTCCAGATCGCTCCGAGCTCCAGATCGACTCCAAGCAACGATCGACTCTAACGGTTGCCTCAAGTGCCTTCGCCATTGCCTTCACCTTTGAACCCACATGCCGTCACCGTCGCCTTCGAACCCACACTTGACCCACACACCTTCGCCTTTTAACCGGATTTGATGATTTTTTTTTTCTTTGGGTTTTGTATTTTTGTGACTGTGGACTAAGAAATGATGTTAATATTTGTTTGGGAGCTGAGAAAATGTTAGAAAATGTGTTTTCTAGTATTTTCAAGAATACAACCAAACACATGAAAATATTTTCTACACACAATTTTCATAATGCAACCAAACACAAGAAAATATTTTCCTTTCCTGAAAATAGCATTTTCGGAAAATAGGCTATATTTTTCAAAAATTATTTTACGCGAACCAAACGGACCCTTAGTATTCTTATTGTTTAAATGGAATACCAAATGCAATAAAAGTACTTACAGCTCTTAAGTTTTCCTCCATTTAGGATGAGTTTGATTCAGCTTTTTGTAAAAGTGCATAATGAAAAAGTAGAGTTTTCAAAAAGTGCATAATGAAAAAATGCATTTTCAAAAAGCTAAGTGTTTGGTAAAAACTCTTAAAAAGTGCTTTTTGAAAAAGTTGAGTATTTAGCTAGTACTTATAAAAGTAGCAATTTGAGGGATAAATTACCAAAAAGGACAATGTATATATAAGAGAGTTTATTTCATACTTTTTATTTTTTTAATTTTTTTTATGTGAGTTTATTTCATACTTATTAAATCAACTACTTCATATACTTACTAAAAAATAAAAATAATAAATAATAAATAATAAATATATATTATTGGTATTATATATATATATATATTACTAAAAGCTAAAGCGTGGCATTTAATGTTGCTACGCTCCCATTGAACCATGTCAGCAGTCATGTCATTATCAATTTTTTTCTAATTTTTTTATACAATTTTTTAACCTTTAAAGTGAATTAAAAACTCTATTATATTACAATCAAAATATCATATTTAATTTATCTTATTTTTAATTATTCTTATTTATTATTAAATTTTCAATTTCATTTTAACTTTTCATATCCCCTCTACTCTCTACCTTAACTTTCTTCAACCTTTCTCATTCCATTTCAACTTTTCATATCCCCACTACTCTCAATATTAATATTATTCTATATTTTTATCTTCCTTTATTTTCGACTCTTCTTATTCTTATCCTCATGTTATAAAATTGTCATTCTCTCTCTTATTCCATGCAAAATTTCTATTTTTCCACACACAAAAGCCTCTCTCTCTCTCTCTCTCTCTCTCTCTCTCTCTCTCTATATATATATATATATTTTTTTTTCCTTCAATTTTGGTATATATATATATATATATATATATATTTTTTTTTTAGTTTTAGTGTAATAGTTTAACCATCAAAACATACTAATGCAGTATTAAAACTCCACCAAATGCATCACAGAAATTAGTTTTAGACTACTACAAGTCAGTTAGTTTGCTAAAATTGGAATTGACAGGTAATCCAGCTTGATACGATTTCGTTTTATATTTTATGTTGTTATCCTTTTTATTCTCATTGGTTGTTAAATGTTATATTATTGGATTATAAAGATAGTATATAAAAATATAATATTATTTTGTTACATAACATAACTAAAATAATATGGTGTTTATTGCTATACATTTCATTTTTATTTTTTTATTCTCATCTTATTTTATTCAACATTTAAATTTAGCAACATCCTCCATATCATAATTATTTATATTTTGTCTCATTTAAAAAAAAAATTAAACGTATAATATTTTATTCAATAATTAAAAATTGATCTTATAAAGTCTTCCCATGAAATATTACAATGCATCAATGGAAAAATGAAATACAAAACAAATATCAATTTGGAAACACTCAATTTAAAAATAAATAAATAAACAATTTTCTTGTAAAGTATTCCCAAAAAACATTACAATGCATTAATAGAAAAAGAGAATACAAAGCACATGCTATTTTAGAAACACTAAATTTATAATAATAATAATAATAATAATAATAATAATAATAATAATAATATCAAACCAAACATATCATGAAATAATAAACTAATAGTTATGGATGTACGAACTTCATGGCAGCAAAATGGAGTAAAATAAAAATAAAAATAAACGTTACAACATGCATATTTAGTACATTAGAATTATCATCAAATTTGGGAAAACAATAAGATGTTAACAAAGAGGGAGAGAAAGAGATTAGTAAAAGAAATCAAACTTCAATTAAATAAATTAATTAGTGACCGTTAATTGGAAAACAAAGAGACCGACGACTAAAGGAGTAAAAAATTAATTAAAGAATACCTTATGAACTTTACAATGCAAATAAATAAATCGTTAAATTCACTTAATTAAATCATATAATCAACAATTAAATAAAATCATACAAAATTTAAACTTGAAACTAATCAAACTTTAATCTAGAAAATCATATTTATTATCAAAACTAAAAGGAAAACGTTCTTCGGTAATAATAGAAATATATAAGAAATAAAGATGAAATTTTTGAATTTTTTTTTTTGACATTTCATTTGGCATTATTTATAAATAATAAAATATAATAAAAAAAAGTCCTTAAATGGTTATATTCTTCACACATCATGACTTTTAAAATCTAATGAAATGTTCTAAGAATTTAACTCTCATTTAATGTCTTTATTATGGAAATCAACAGCCAATAAAATATGATAATAGTAAGAAACGTTATAAATGAAAACATGAAAAAAACTAATTAGCCACTATTATTATGGAATAGATGTCTTTTTTATGCATCTAAGAAAATGAAATGTATAGGGTTTACTTATTAAGGTATATGTAAAGATTTACATTAAAAAAATATGTAAAGTTTTTTTGAAAAAAAAAAGTAGACGTAAGGTTTTTATTAACTTAAAAGACAATGAAAAACCAATTTTTAATTACTACAACCATCGCTACTCTATAAATCACACAAAACACTATATTCAATATCCTAAACAACATAGTTAAGCCATTTTGGATATACACCACCGTATTCAACTTATAAATTACAACCCAAATCAATCATACAATTACACAATCAAAAGCATGAACATGTAACATGTATTACCTTTTAAATTATTGCTTGGAATTTTCACAATTATTGAAAGAGAATCTCCAAATTTAATTTTTAGAAAACATCAAGACAAGGTGAATTTTATTCTTTTTAACTTCCATAGAAAAAAAAATATTACGCACATTATTTCAACCCTTATGGAAAAGAAGGTTTACATGTAGCATGCAAAACGTGTTTAATTGACTTAGAGATGTAAAAATTAGTCAACCAACTATGGTAGAATTAAGGTTTCAAATTTTAAATAAAACAATTCTAAAATAATAAAAAATTATTTTGTGATATATATGATTATGAAATGCATATATTACTTTTCATTAAATTAGTTCAAATTACAAAATAATAATAATAATAATAAGATCACCATAAAAAATAATTACACGCAATGCGCAGGTCTGCGACTAGTTTCTAATAATTTCTTATTTCTACAATGTTTCTACATACCTTTTCAACCCATTGGTTTAACTAGCACTTGCCAAAGGAGTATTTGGCTGCTTTTCTGGCATAGCATCTTGGAAAGTTGGTATCTCATTTTATGCCTCATTCAATCTGGATAAGAGAAGGAATTGAGTCTTCAAAAAAAAAAAAAAAAAAGGAGAAACCTTTCAGCAAATATAGACACAGAAATGAATATTAAAGTAGGCCCTAAATTTCAAGATTACTAAATATAGGTGTTATCATGCATATTTCTTTGTGTGTGTGTGTGTGTGTGTGAGAGAGAGAGAGAGAGAGAGAGAGAGAGAGAGAGAGAGAGAGTTTTGTAGCTGTATAATCATTAAACAAGGTAGAAGAAGCAACAAATGGGGTAACCAATGCATAACTAATAAATCCAAAGATATCCATAGCAACAATTCTAGCTTGAGGATGCAAAAATTCATACATCTCAGACTAGAAGCAAGATTTTCACTGACAGAAGAAGACTATACAAGGTCATAAATTTTTTTTAACTACAGTAATTCCACAAACTTTTGATGGTTGAGGTCAAAGAAAAATTTGCCATTAAATCAGAGTGAAGATAAAGTTAATATATGTAATGAGAACATTGAAAATCAACCCCTAACCTTTATCTTTTGTTAGTGGTTTTTCTGAAGGAAAAATAATTGTTACAAGACTCAAGACTGCAATGTTTTTCCCATTAATATAAATTATATATGTTTTCTACAAATCTGTTAGGTTCTAAAGAATTAAGAACTAATGTATTAGAACTTTAACGTGTAATGTTTGCGAACTATGATCAAAACATTTAGTCTAGATTTAGGCTGCTCAAAGTGTGTTTATTTGTAAAGTTGGAATCAAGTGTACTGCAAGATTTATTGTGTAAATCTGCAAGGCTCGATCGATCAAAAATTAGACTCGATCGATCAAAGCTCGTGCAAGATTTTTTTCTACAGAATTTCCAACTCAAGCCTAAGCCCATATGACGTGCAGGGTTTTATGTTTTGCCTTGAGTATAAAAGGAAAAACCCTAGTCACGTTTTATAAGCTGTTGTTTATGCTGTGTGTATAAATCTCTTGTGAAATCTAGAGGTATTTGCCTTAATACATACTTAAGGTTATCAAGATCGAGATTGATGTCGAGAGCTTGGTGATCGTTTCAGTTACTGCATAAAGAGTTTAAAGAGAAACAAAAGTGGTTTACTTATGGTTGCTATGAATCCAAGAAAGAAGTAGTCCATGGACTCGAAGCTGTCACGTGGTTATGGTAGTAAGTTTTCTACTCAAGGTAGCAATAGGATGTTAGTGGTCTAAGTCGCTATTGTAAAACTTCAATTCTTTCATAGTAGATCTGTTTTACCTTGAGAATAGTTAGGTTAAATCCTCCCTAGGTTTTTTACTGGTTTGGTTTTCCTAGGTTATCTTATTTTTGTGTTCTTTATTTTTCGCACTGTTTCAATGATATGATTTATCTGTATTAACCTAGATCTATATGATTTACCTAAGTTAATCACTTGGCTAAATAATTAGGTTAATGTTGTTTGTGTTTAAGGGGTCTAAAAACGTACAAAATCAAATGTAACTGCATATTAATTATAGAATGAGCACGACCATGTCAACATTGAACCTTTTAATTACTGCATGAATTTGAGGAGCTAGAATCAAATCTACCTGCAAAAAATTGCAATGCATTACATTACATTAAGAGAAACCTTAACTCATAAACTATCCATGCAAGTTGCTGTTATTTCATATTTTAGGAAGTGAAATTCTGTCATGTCATGCACTGTGAAACTAATATGTGTAGAGTATAAGACTAATGCAAGAGTCTAATTTAATACATGGAAGATGCGAGTCTAATCCAATACATGGAAGATGTTGACATGGTATGGTCACTATGGTGACATGACATGAGGGAGTGACATGGCACTTGGCCAGCAAAGCTTCAGGGTTGTATTTCATATGTCCCATGTGACATAGCTTGTGAATGCATTACCAAATTCAATCGAGCCTAAATAGAAACACATCACATTCCCTACATCAAAATACTAACTTCAACACAATTATGTATATTTCTATACTTAAGTCAAAAACTTAGTGCTTAGAGTTGAGTATGGTGCCTTCATGTCTCATAATCTATGTTTTGGGTTTGGGAGAAGAACCATCTTCAGATTGTAATCTTAAAGATTGAGAAGTGGGTTCTGTTATTTTATATTGTGTTCTGCTGTCAGTTGGTCTCAATACTTAAGGTTGTAATAGATTTACAAGCTAGCAAAAGAAAATCTTTGTTTGGTTGTAGAAGATAGACCAACTTCAGGATGGTTGACGACTTCCTTAGCAAAGGAGCCCCTACCAATATTGGAACATTTTGGTATTAAAATGAAAATTCATAGCGATGGCCATTCTTTTAGTCTTTCTCTATGCAGTGATCAATTTTTGTTGGGTGCATCATAGTACCGTGGATCCAGCCCACACTTGATAAAACACCTTATTAAAGAGGTGGTTGGACAAGTGCTGAGAAGTCAACAAAGTGAAATGGGTTTGCTGAAGTAGCTTGACCGAAAAAGAAGAATTGGGTTCATCTTTTTCTCTATAATTATGTACAAAAGTCCAGCAACTTTTATGAAGGCATGAACAAAATTCAAACCACATAAATGAAGATGTGAAGTTAAACTTATGAGACACGTTGAAGGAAGAAAAGAAGAAAAGGATGAAAAAATATAAAGTGAGGCCATTCGGCTAGTAAGCAAGAAGAAGAGAAGTCCCAGTGAGTGAGACTGAGGACAATGTAGTCTTAAAGAATTGCATGAGTAAGAGCAAGTAATAGAGAAGAGAAAAATAGAGAGAGTAAGAGAAAATTGTGAGAGATACACAATGGGGAAGAGGGGGAAGAGAGGGAAGAGAGTAGTGAGTGAAAAGAGAAAGATAGTCTTTTTTGCTAAAGTTGTATTTCTAAGTGTTGTAATCTCTATTTAATATAGTGAAGTTATTCGGAGTTTGTCCCATGATTTTTCCCTTCAAAGAGAAAGGATTTCCATGTAAATCTTTGTGTTCTTGTGTGGCTATGCTTCCGCTGTACTTGCTAAAATTTATTCATAGTTATATAGAATGTTTTCCAACCAATTTTAAATTTAGTTTCAACAGATTTAGGGTGCATGATTATGTGTTTATGGTTAGGCACCTTGTACATTCAATGTAGACAAAGAAAAAGGGAAAAGCATTTGTAACAGCTGTAAAACATTGGTAGAAACTATACATGGCAAAATGGGCGAGTCGGGTCGAGTTCGAGTCAGGTCAATCGGGTTGGCAGGTCAAACGAGTCACTAGTCAAAACGGATCATTTTTAAACGGGTCAATCGAGTTGCGAGTCGGGTTGGGTTGACCTGTATTTTTCAAAGTTTTTTTTTTTTTGTTTTTTTTTTTCAATTACAAAAACAAATCAATGACAACTTGATTAGAGAGAATGAATAAAATCAGTTAAGCAAATGAATTGCATTTAATGCCACTTATTAATATCCTTCCAATTCTGACAGTTTTGACTTTGAGCATGACAAAAACTATTTATAGTCATAAATTCATGATGGAAAAAGTCTTCAATGTTAATCCATCCACTGTCAAAATGCATACAATTACAAGTTTACAACTTCAAAAAGAGATAGATCTTAAAACAAACAAAACAAGTAAGCCAGCAAAGTAACAAGTTATCGATCCTTTTTTTTCTTTTTTGAAAACAAATCATTCATTCATATAATCATAATAACAAAACATCCTGAATCAAGGCCTCCACAGTCGAAGGAGGAGAGTCCTCCATCCAATACACATCATTATCTAAAGAATTCCTAGCATGTTGAGCAAGAGCATGTTCAACCTTATTTCCAGCCCTTCTAGTCATGCTAATTCTAGCCCACTCTAAACAATGAACCAAGTTTCATTGCACTGTTGGTCCGTCCGTGCCACAGTCAACTGCACCTGGGCTTATCTGTAATCTATCAAGTACTCCGCTGCTCTGTTATTCAAGTTCCTTAGGTCCATTAGATTATCACCAAACACCACACGATTCTGCTGGTTCCATGCAAGCTAAGCCTGAACCCAAAACAGCTCCAACTCCTCTCTCGTCAACCTGTCATTGAGATACTCCATGAGCCACATCACGTCAGCTATAACTAAGCATCTTTTTTGCAATTTTCGACAGCTTCCAGCCCAAATATCTTACACGGCAGCACACTTCTAGATTGCACAGATTGTATTCTCGAATTCCCTTGGGCAGATTGGACATTTATCATCAGTTAATACTCTTCTCCACACCAAATTAGCTCTTGTGGGCAATATGTTAGTACAAGCCCTCCAACCAAAAACTTTAATTTTGTTAGGAATTTTGAGATCCCACAAAACATGCCATATCTTTGTACTTGCACTACTGGCTGATGATTCGGCCCTATCCTCCCCTTGTATCCTCCTTGCCACCTTGTAGGCTGACTTAACAAAAAAATTCCCATTGTTATTATAGCTTCAGATGATAGAATCAGCCATGTGTCTTCTGCTAAGCCGAATTCTACATATTGCTTCAGCATCATCCTAATGGAAAATTGGATGAATCAATTCACTCCTCCACACATTTATCTTCGGGTTAATTAAATTTGAAACAGCCTTCTCGCCCAATAAATCATGGTTAGGATGTAATACCTTATTTCTAGGATGATTTGGGATCCACCTATCTCCAAGCACCCTAATTGAGCTCCCATTGCCAACCCTCCAACAATAACCAGCCTTTAGAATAGGCAAGGCAGCCACCAAACTCCTCCAAACATGAGAGTAACACGGTGATTCCTCAGCATCAAGGGAAGAGGATCGGGGAAAATACCATGCTTTGAAACACTTTTGTAGTAAGGAATCATTACCTTGAATCATTTGCCACCCTTGTTTAGCCAACATAGCTAAATTAAATGCCCTTAGATCCCGGAATCCCATACCACCCTCCTTTTTTGAAGTTGATAATTTATCCCAACTCTTCCAATGAATTTTTTTTTCATTGCCTACTTGTCCCCACCAAAACTTAGCACACAAACTATTCAATTCATCACACAATTTCAAAGTGAGTAGAAATACACTCATCGTATATGTGGACATAGATTGAGCTATAGCCTCTATAAGAATTTCTTTGCCAGCTCTGGATAACAACATACCTTGCCATCCTTGTAGTTTTTTCCATACTCTATCCTTCAAATAAGCAAAAGTGTGATATTTATCCCTTCCAATCAAAGTTGGCAAATGGGATTCAAATTTCACCACCTCCTTGACCCCCAAAATCTGCAACATACGTTGTTTCTGAGTATCTATAGTGTTGTTACTAAAGAAAGCTGAAGACTTCTCCAGGTTAATACTTTGACCTGAAGCTTGTTCATAAGTTTGAAGAATTTCTGCTACCACTTCCCCTTCCCTTGGTGTTGCTTGACAAAATAGCAAAGAGTCATTTGCAAATAATAAATTAATAACTCTGGGAGCACCTCTACAGATTAACACACTTGTAATCCTCCCGTCTAGTTCAGCTTTAGCCAACAGAGCAGTGAAGCCTTCTGCACATAAGAGGAACAGATATGGTGACAATGGATCTCCTTGACATATTCCTTTAGACGGATGTATCATGCCATAAGGTTTCCAGTTATTGGTCTTCTTAAGTGCACATGTTCCTGTTGCATTTAAAATAATAGTAAAGTTAGATTACTTAAAAAGATAAATTAAACAAAAAAAGATTTAAAAATAAACATAACATACAGGGACAGACCCATTAAGGGGCAGCGGGGCCATTGCCCCCACACCCCCCTCTTTCAAATTAGCTATGCAAATTTTATTTGCATGCTCATATTTTAGAGTTTATGGTTGGCCCCTCTCAAATTTTTGGATTAGTCCAAATAGCCCAAAAGAAACTAATCACTTAACCCTTTCTTTGGACCCACGGTCCCTCCATAGTCCAAATACAACACAACAAAAAATCCATAAATCACCAATATCATAATTTAATAACTCATAACCAATTACAATATTTAAATTTTTTTCAAAAGATAAAATGCAAAATTCTTTTAGAAGCCAATTTTGATGATATAGTATTGCCAACTCTTAATATTAATATCCCAATTTCTTAAAATCCTCAAACAAAGTTTTGAAAACTTCATTAGTGTGATTTTTAGTTGTATCCAAAAGTATGGGTTTATCATATTGGTGAGTTGGTCAATGTGATAAAATTAACATATTAATTCCAATTATTCAAAATTTGGAGATTCAAAGTCCTCTTCTTTTTTTATTCTTCTTCGAAAAGGTTTGAATATCATATTGTAACTTTCAACTTTTTTGGTTCATAGTATTTCCTTCTTGACTTAAATATTTATGGTAATAAAGTGCAATTGTTTTGTCTACCATGATATTTTTTTTAATAAACCATGTCACTTTAAAATTTTTTTGTTCATACTTTTGCCCCCCCTAGGTTCAAATCCTAGTTCTATCCCTAATAACATATTAAGTAAAGAAGAATA
The DNA here is from genome assembly GCA_030445155.1 of Quercus variabilis. Taxonomy (NCBI): domain Eukaryota; kingdom Viridiplantae; phylum Streptophyta; class Magnoliopsida; order Fagales; family Fagaceae; genus Quercus; species Quercus variabilis. Next base: position 130,094 of record CP129455.1, read on the forward strand.
AGTAAATATTTTATAAGAATTACACCTCAATATCAATTTACTCAACGTTGGTAGCAGATTCAACACTGCAAATATTCATACTTGCAAATTGTAGCTCAAGTTGGCCAATTTCGTCAGCATCTTCATCTACAATACAATATTTTAATATAACTTAATGTACCATAAAAGTAAATCAATAAAGAATTGCAATTGTATAATTATGACTATAAAAAAAAAAAAAAAAAAAAAATTCCTTCAAATCCGTGTACCACTTTGGCCCTTGATCCTTGTGGTCCGTGGATGTGGTTGTGTTGTCACGTTTTTGCTTCACTCTTTCATGTTTGTGAATCACAATTTTGGCTTTGGACTCTAGCTAAGCTAGTCAATTGAATTAGATTTTTTTTTTCTTTTTTTTTAATGGTTGTGTTGTCTAAGTCTTCTCATGTCATGTCTTTGTGGTCTGTGGAGGCAGAGCTGAAGCTTTTAGCTTTATTGGTTTTATGATTCGTGTGAAGCCCTCAAAATCAAATTGGCAAATTGCATGTAAAAAGCTATTGCTTTGTCTTCTTGTAATTTAATAATTTATTGACTATTGACTATTGCCTATTGGTTTGGCTTTGCCGTCTTGGTGCTTTTGTGCTTTATGCACTTAGTATCAGGACGTAGTTTAAAAAAATATATATATATTATGAATTTTTTAACGGGTCGGGTCACGAGTTATCTGGGTCGAGTTGGGTTGACCTACAAAAAAATCGGGACGGGTCACGGGTCAACCCGTTTTTGCTTCGAGTCAAAAAAATCAGGTTCGGGTCCGGTATTTTTCAGTCGGGTCGGGTTGGGTCAGAAAATTTTGACTAGTTTTGCCATGTCTAGTAGAAACTTCCAAAACCCTGACTCTTCAAATGTTTGCACACAGTGTAGCATATTGTATATACAAGTTTACGGGCACAGACACAGATGTTGCAAGAAACCAAACTAGGTAAACTTCATCTCCAGTAGCAAATCTTCTAGCTTAGTCTTTTAAAAGCTTCTCGAATGCTGAAACAAATGCAAATACTAATCAAAATAAGCCTAAAGCCATAAAGGAGCAGAAACCATCCCATAATGGCACAAAAAGTTCACATGTGATTGGAATTTCTAGGGAGAGGAACCCAGTTGTTAAAAAGATCAAGATAATCCACGAAAATAAAATTATACAAGCCCTTGTTTTCCCCCAAACTATTTGGATGATTTTTTTGGGAGATATGAACACTAATCTGATTGTCCAAACAAACAAACATGTATAATCCCTCCACCAGATCAAGAGTTAATTGTCCAATTAACATGTCTTCCTAACTCCAGTTGAGTGTCCATTTGTAGTAAGCTCTATTGAACTTACAAAAGAAATTAGTATCAAGTCTATTGACAATGTGCCAAAGTTATTTGCTAATCTCGTTAACCACAGACCATGGAGGGAGTTTGGAACTGATACAGATAATTAAAATTAGGATCCAATATCATTAGTTAGCTGCATCTCCTAAATAGCTCATGGAAGGACTAATTTCTCAGCTTGTAACTTTATAGTGCACGTATGTTTGCAAATACTATTTATCAGATAACTTCACTTACATCTTGATAAATTTCTGTGTGTTTTCTCAATTTAAAAGAAAGTGTAACAGGATTGGAGGGATTGGTCTTGTCATCAGCTTTTAAATTAAACCAACCTGCAAACATGCAAGACTGGCATGGTAGAAAGATAACTTTGAGTTTTTTGCTTTCATGGGCCACAAAAACTTCTTAATTTTAATTCTAGGTATTATGTCTAATAAATTACCAATTGTCCTAAAATCTTAAACTATTCAAAAATGGTGAATTTAATCTTATTCTAACACTCTCCCATCACCCGTGGGCCTAAACTACCCTTATTAAGTAAGGCCCAACATGTGAGAATTTTATAAATAGGAGGTAAGCTGAAGACATGGTTTGAACCCAGCTCCTCCTACTTTAAGACCATAATAAATTACAAATTGTCCCAAAAGCTTAAACTATTAGGAAATTGTGAGTTTAATCATTTAATCTAACAATGTCTAAATGTTATAGTGTGTAGCACAATCCAAAACTGATCTGGTATCTGCTAATTCTTTCAAATCTTACATCTTTATTTTTTTTCCTGCTTTGGGGCCTACTTGCCAGGGAAGGGGGGAGTACTGTGCAGCTTAGTCAAACCTTACCTATAAAACCTTTTTTGATATAATGTTGAGCCCAAGCAAGTTTCACATCAGGATCAGAACTAATTTTTTCCTCAATGCACTTCTATATATAGGAGGAAAAGTAGCAAAACAAAATTTATATCATATAAGTTCTAACAATTTCATGAAAATAACAACATAGGGGTATATAACCACAGCAATCTCACAAGGATATATACCAGTGTAGCTACTTTTTGAAGAGGCTGAATGCTTGAGGAAACAATATTGGCAGCCTACATATCAAGTTATAAAGGCATTTCCATTATTGTGTGAATATTAGCAAAAAATGGATAAGGTACATCAAAGAATTATGCTTGATTAGATCAGGAAGCTCTAAACGTTTCCTCAAGGTTGGACAAGAAAGTAAATCCAAAGAGTAATTTTGAAAAATATTATCTAAACTAAAATATTGTTTTCGTCCCTAAAGTTTGCTTGATTTTTTTTTTTTCATCCCTAAACTTTAAAAAGTTTTTTTTTTCCCCTAAACTATTGAAAACATTACACCATTTGTCATTAAACTTTAAAATTTTCTCTTTTAGTCCCTAAACTATTGAAAAAAAAAAATTTATCATCCCCAAACCTTTAAAAAAATCTTCCATACTAAGTGTGTGGCCAATAGTTTCTTACCAGGGGCGGTTCTACAATCAACGCAAGGAGTTCAAATGAACCCCTTGACTTGGGTAAACAAAAAAAAAAAAACAAAACTTATATATAAAATTTTAATTTTTTTTTGTTTTGACCTCCTAAAAGAAAATTTTTGACACCCTGAACATAAATTTTGTTTAAATATAGCTGAAATAAGCTTGAATATGCTCAACTTTGTGCTACTTTCACAATATTTTCATAATAATTTTAAAATAAAAGTTAAGTGGCAAGTTGTAACTGAATTTATCGAGACCCACAATTGACATCACTTTTTTACATACCTTTAACAACTTGTCACCTAAATTTTGTTATGAAGGTGTTGTGCAGTAGCACTAGTCTTAAAATTGCTCGTTCATTATAAAATAAATAAATAAACCTTATCTTACTTTGGCTTACTACTGAATGAAACTATTTTTCCTTGCACTATTCTTCTTCATGAGAAAAAAAAGTACACTACTTTTAGCAATTAAAAAAAAAAATCTACACCACCTCTACAACAAAACTATTTGTATTTATATCTGTGATTTTTTTTTTCTCATTCTCTTTATCACTCTTTCTCCCTACTATGTTTTCTTTCTATCTAATCAAGTAGGTTGATAAGTGTTTTATAGATTTCTAAGTCCAAGAAGTTTTTTAGCGCTTGCTCCAATTCCAAGAGAATGACCATATGTATGGTTAAAAAGTCATACACTTGAAAAGCAAAAACTTATATCAATTACTATTTTTTTTCTTAGTTTCACATTTACTCCCAAACCAAATCTTATGTGTGTTACTATTCTTCTTTATCATTTTTTTTTTAATTGTTAGTACATATAAATATAATAAATTATTATTAATTTGACAAAAATGTTTAATTAGATATTTAATTATATTTATTTATGCATTCAATGGTTGTTGTCTTATCAATCTTTAAACTATTAATAAATTTTTATGCTATTGTACAATACAGTTTGTATACTAAATTGTATTTAGAATACTATTTAAGATTATTTTATATAATATGAAAGTTTTATATACAAAAAATAATAATCATTTTATGTTTTACTCCTCCCAAAATAAATATCTAGCTTCGACACTATTCACCCCCTAGAAAAAAATCCTAGAGCTGACATTGTTTCTTGCCACTTGTTCATCTCATGTGTGTCCTTTTTAAATAAATGTAATGGTCCATGTCAGACATTTCAGATTCTCTAATGCTAAAAATAGTGCCACCTAAACACATAGGATAAAACTTACTAGGAGTGGACAGAAATATGAAAAGGGTAATATTTTCAATAGTTTAGTGATGAAAAATGATCTTTCTAAAGTTAAGGGATGGAACTGAACTTAATGAAAATATTACAAATGAAACAATATTTTTTCCTATTACTAGATCAGTCCATTTAGGGACAAAATTAGCCTTTGCCCCTTTCTATCAAACAATCCAGCATTTTACCCCATTTCCTAAACTAATTAGGGAAATGCCTCTCATTTGAAACTCGATTTTCTTAAAATCAAATTAAACCCTATAGTGGCGTTTTAAGGAGCCTATAGTGATGTTTTAATGAGCCTATAGTGGTGTTTTGGAACTCAAGCTCATGAACTCGAGTTATAGGAAAAAAAAAAAAAACTTGCATATAACTGGAGTTCATGGAGCTCGAGTTCCAAAACGCCACTATAAGTCCTTAAAACGTCATTATAGCCTCCTTAAAACACCACTATAGGACTCCAAATTTTTTTTTTTTTTAACTCGATTTTGAGAAAATTGGGTTTGAAAAGAGAGACATTTCCCTAATTAGTTTGGGAGAGGGGGCAAAATGCTAGATTGTTTGATAGAAAGGGGCAAAAGCCCATTTTCTTCGTCCATTTAGTGTTATTTATCATGTGTGTGGCAAAATAACCTGCAGGTGTGTTGGCAAGGTTGTATGGAAAAGAACCCTCCCCGTTAGCTTTTGAAATGGGGTGTCCAATTCAAAGTGAAGATTTAGTATTTAAAAAATCTCAGGGTGCAAGCCGCCAATTGCAGGCACATGAGAAGTACGTAAGGAAGCTAAAGGGTCGCACCAATTGTCGTACTACAGAACAAAAATCCCAGGCTGGCCAGCCGTTAGCTCGCAACTTGAACTCGCGACTAAAACCAGTCGCAAGGCCAAGCTACCAATCAGCCCTGTTTGGGAAAAACTGTCTCTTCATATTCCTTTCTCACCCTACTATATATAGACCCTTATACCCACCAAATGAGAAGAGCTTCCAAATAGAATTTTGTGAGAGAAACCTTAGAGAAAAACAAGATTGCCATATCCACAATCTTTACCTTAAAGACTTTACAAATTCCTCTACTCTCTCCTTCTCCATTATTCAATCCTTGAGATGCTTTTTGACCAAATCCTTTTCTCACCATACCCAGTCCGTGAGATGGTTTATTTGATACTATTGGAAAGCAGTTAGGAAGGAACCAATCTACATTGGTTGATGTTGTGGTCTAGTAGCAGAATCCGGAAAGGTAAAAAAGAAATAGGTTTGGCGTAACCTCGTTGGAACAAGAAACTTGGAGGGCTTAAGTACTTGGGTAGATTAGGCTTTGAGGGTCTTCTATTGTTCATATATCCCAACTACATTCTTTAGTGGATTATTTGACCGCTTGGAGGGTGGCAAAGAGGTTTTACGCTGAGGGTTTCAGTTTCCTCTTCGATAACACATCGTGTGTTGTCCGTGTGTTTGCATCTTCCTTTCCTTTATCTTTACCTTATATTTATTGATGTGGATGTGTTTATATTTGACTTAGATTAGTTATCAATTCTGTGATTGGCTTATGTTCATATTCTGCACATTAATTGTTTGATTGGGTAGATTAGGCTTGGAGGGTCTTCTACTGTTCATGTATCCCAACTACATTCTTTAGTGGATTATTTGACCGCTTAGAGGGTGGCAGAGAGGTTTTACGCTGAGGGCTTTGGTTTCCTCTTCGATAACACATCATGTGTTGTCCGTGTGTTTGCATCTTCCTTTCCTTTATCTTTACCTTATATTTATTGATGTGGATATGTTTATACTTGGCTTAGATTAGTTATCAATTCTGTGATTGGCTTATGTTCATATTTCGCACATTAATTGTTTGATTATAAGCTTGAATTGATAATTTGTAAATTGGGTTCTAAACGTTCAAGGATGTTTCATACCCATTTTGAACTTTTAATTGGTATCAGAGCGGGTACACTTGTTGTGGTTTAAATACCTAAGTATGATCCCTGACCCCTTTTGAAATGGATAGGTCTCAATCTCTCAATGTACCACTATTTTTTTATGGTAACAATTATGCTTTCTAGAAAGTCAGAATGAGAGCATTTTTATGTTCTATCGATGATACCGTTTGGGATGCGGTTGAGGTAAGTTGGACTAAGCCAGAGGCAGCCAAATCCACTTGGGATAAGGTAGCTCTCGCCGCAGCCAATGCTAACAGTAAAGCATTAAATATTATTTTTTGTGGTATGTCCCCTGATGAATTCTATAGGATCTCTCATATGACCATAGCCAAAGAAACTTGGGAAATTTTGGAGACTACCTATGAAGGTACTAAGAAAGTGAAGGACACCAAACTTCAAATGTTGACCACTCACTTTGAGGAGTTAAAGATGAGTGAGGATGGGTCTTTTGATTCATTTTACAGTAAATTGAATGAGGTAGTTGTTGGCAAATTTAATTTGGGAGAGAAGACGAAGGACTCGAAAATTGTAAGGAAGATCCTTCGGTCACTACCAGAAAGTTTTAGAGCCAAAGTTACAGCCATTAAAGATAGCAAAGACCTTGACGATATCAAGGTTCAAGAGCTAGTTGGTTCTTTGCAGACATATGAGTTATCCCTGCCCACACAGAAGAAAAGCAAGTCTCTTGCTCTTAAAACAATTGATGAGAAAGTGGTATCTCATGACTCCTCGGAAAAAGAAGCTGTAGATAAAGATGTAGCATATCTTGTAAAGAATTTTCGGAAATTCCTAAAGATCAAGAATAGTGAGAAATTTGGTGACAAAGGAAAATTTCAGAGTTTCGGGAAGGAGAAGAAAGAATTCCGAAGAAAAGAGGGTAAAGACTCCCAATCTTTTCAAGGGATTACATGCTTCAAATGTAATGGACATGGGCACTTCAAAAAGGAATATCCCAACTATTTGAAGTCAAAAGGAAAGGTCTATGCCACTACCTTAAGTGACTCGGATTCATCAAATTCTGACTCAGAAGAGAGCTGTGATGGAGAAGGAAATTTCTCTGCATTCATGACCATTGCTCATATAGGATCCTCAAATGATTTAGATACACTTGTGGAGGAGCTTAGGGAGCATTCTGATTTGGAGTCTATTGGAGTTGTGGAGGAATCAAATGTTGAAGAGGATGAGAATATAGCTAGTTTTCAAGAGAATTACACCTCACTCCTTGAGAAATCCGGAGAGTATGCAAGGGTGGCAAAGGCGACTGTGAAGAAGATGAAAAGAGCTGAGGAGGACCACAGAAGTCTCTTGTTCAAATATAAAGAGGCTAAGTGTGAGATTGAAACACTAAATGGCGAGCTGTCTAAAGCCTATACGAAGGTAAGGTTTCTTGAGCAAGAGCTAGTGCAAGCTCATGCCAAGATAGAGAGTCCTCCTAGAAGTTAGAAGATGTTATATCATCTTAAAAACCTTCCTCAGACAAGTCTAGGTTGGGATACACTAGAGGGAGTTGCTCATCAACCAAAGTCACCAAAGAAGTGAAGTTTGTGAAGGCAAACGAGATGGTTGTAAAAGAACCCACTCCTGAGAAAGATAAAGAGGTAAAGAAAAAGAATGTGGTTGAGCAACAGATAGTGAATAAGCCCTAAAATCAATCTGTGGGTAAACATGAAGTTAAAGGAAGATCAATCCCAAGATCATAACGGGGTCCTGGAGCAGATTATGTTTGTCTTTATTGCGGATTGCAAGGACATACCAGACCCAACTGTCAGAAGCTAAGAGCAGACAACAATGCAAGCACACCTTGATCACGAGGAAGAAGAAATGACATGAGGTCTTGGGGTGGCGAGCAACCAAGAAGTCAAATCTGTGATCCAGGAATGATGGACTTGATGAAAATGATTGGTGCCTTCACCAACTACTTGGAAAGCTTCACACGAAGGTTTGAAAGTCCTAACTCCCATATCCAATCCGTTAAGGATATCACCCCAAACGCATGTGATGTGTGGGTGACGAAGGGTACTCATGCAAAGCATTATAACATCTTCATGCATTAATACTTCCCATATTTTGTGTATATGCTTGGTTGTTTGCTTATTGCATGTTTGTGTTGAAACTTGTGTTTATGAGTTTTGTTTTAAAAAGCTTTTATTTTTGTTCTATTTTGATCATTCTTTACTGCCTTGTGTCAAAAATCCAAAAAACACAAAAAGTAGAAAATCCAAAAAGTTTGATCGACTTTGTTGAGTTTTGTCTCAAACCATGTTTTGCCTTGTACCTTTGTACTAATGGCTTTGTGCATCCATGAGCTTAGCATGTCTCTTATGCACTCATATCATTGTGGAAGAAATTCTGAAATCTATGTGACTGTTGTAAATAGATCTTCAACCTTGTCATGAATGATTAGTGAATGGTTTTTTTGATCTTGAGACATGCATAGACTCATGCCTATATATCTTCCCACTTTTTGTTTTTATGCTTCAAAGAGCTCTCTAAATGTAAATCTCCAAATGAAAAGAGATATAGAGCTGCAAAAGCCTATCGCACATACTAGTATTCGACTAGGCAAAAAGGAAAGCAACTAAAATAAAATGTATGATGCCCAAAAAGCCAAAAGCTAACTCATCAATTGAAATATCAAAAATTTCAGGCATCAATCTCACAATGAGATTTTCCTTGCTCAAAAATTACAAATGATATGTTGAATATGGAGTCTAATGAAAAGCTTCAAAGAATTGTAATCAAGTTTATGTGGGAGGTCATATATGCATGTTTCTATAATTGAGATAGGTCATATGATCTAGTGCTAGTTATGTATGCTTTCATTGAATTGATCATTGAAGCTTCACATTGGACTAAGGACTATCTCATTTTTGATATCCACACACAACAAATAAATCTATGTTCAATAAATGCCATATTCATTTGTGTGAATGTACTTGATTAAATGTGTTTTCACATGCTCAATTTTTATTGATCAAACACAAAAAGATTTTTGAGTATTTTTGGTTGTTTTTGGAAAGTACTTTGTTTTTACAAAAATGTCATAAATTTCAAAAATAATGTTGCCCTGTTTTGGCGACTAAGTCGCGGGTTAGCCCAGTCGAATGTCCAAGTCGTGAGTCCACTTAGAGATTTTTCACGGCTCACTGGTGAGTAAATGCCTTAGTCGCGAAAAAGACTTAGAAAAATTTTCAAATTTTGAGTTTTTGCAAATTTCATGGCTCAATTTGGCTACTTGTTCGCAGGTGGAAGGTCCAATCGCAAGGTTACTCAGAGATTTTTGCAGCTCAGCTCGCGACTGTTTCGCGAGTAGATCTTCCAATCGCAAAAAACACTTGGAAGATTTTTCAAGAATCCTGATTTTACAGTGTTTTGCGGCTTACCTTGGCGACTTACTGGCGACTTATTCCAGTCATGAAAAATGCGTGTTTTGCGTTTTAAAGTCAGTTTTCAAAAACTTTTCAGTTTTTCCCTCGTACTTTATGACTGTTCATTATCTTCCTTATTTCACTCACTGAAACTCTCCGTGTTCACTCTTGAGAAACCTCCATTTCTGCATTATTCCCTCTTCAATCTTCAAGAAAAAGGTATGGGTTTTCTTTCCCTTACTTCATTTGTTATGATTTGAACATTTTTTTTCTTGAATTTGAGAATGTGGTGTTGCTATTGTGTTATGCGAAATGTTGAGTTCGAACATAGTTTTTGGCTGAAAATGTTGGGTTTACTTGATTGGGGTTGGCTATTTTTGATGATAAATATATTTGTTATCATGCTTTAGTGTCAGTGCAATAGTTTCTGCTCAGATCTTTGCTGTTTGATAGTTTCTATACTTATTGGGTATATGGGTTTAGGGCTTTTACATTTCTTTTATATATATATGTGTGTTTGGACTTTTTAGTTTGCCTGTGTTGTTGGCAAATTTTTTTAATCACTTGTTCATGTGTGTGTTGATGCCTTGTGGTTTATCTTGCACAGTTCATTTTCATTCTGCCATGTCTCATTGGCCTATGCTCTATTTGTCTAATTTTTTTCAATGCTGAATGAACTTGGTGATTTGATGAAATTCCAATTTGATCTACACACTTTTGGTTGTCAATTGTGCTTGGTTTGTATGCTATTTGTTAGTGACTTGTTACTAATATGTCTACATTTCCACATATTCTACTTTGCTCTTGTTGTGGCCTCTTATATGTGTTTACAGATGCCTCCCACTCCTTCAAAGAAGAAGACTCTTGCCAAGAAGGCAGACAAAAGGGTAAAAATGGACCACAATCTATTCACACTTTGAGAGATACAGAGATTTCTTTATGAAATGAACTATTATTCAGGAATGATTTGTGGACTTACATAACTTAAAGGACACTTTCATTCCAGAGTGCTTTGAGGGCAGAGGATGGGAGAAGTTGTTGAGTGATCTTCCTACAATCTATAAGCCCTTAATACGAGAGTTCTATGCAAATGCGATTATAAAGGAGGATGAGCTGAACTGTTGGGTAAGAGGTCGTGAGTTTACCATAGATGCTCATGTCATTGATGAGGTTCTAGGGCTTGAGGAAATAGAGGATTATGAGTTCACTAACTTCAAAGACAGGATGCTATCTTTGGACACTGTCCAGGCTAGGATTGGTGGGGTTAAAGAAGGGAGATGCCTCAACACCAATGCATGTCCTACTGACATGAGGTGTCTAACCACCATCATAATGTTCAATCTGTATCCTATCAAAAAGATGACCACTTTTACCAATTCCAGAGCTATATTCCTCATGCAGCTCAAGTTGACATTAGCTCGCACATATTTGACACCATTGTGGATGAGACTAAAACCTCCTCTAGGCCAAAATTGATCTTTCCTAGCCTCTTTATGAGGATCTTCAGAGAAAAGGGTGTTAGAATTTCTCAAGACATCAGTCCAATGACTCCATTATTAGCAATAAACAAGTTCACCATCACAAGGATACAAAGTCATCTTCCAGGTGATGAAGAGGAGGGTGACCAAGGAGAATGTGATCCAATGGAGACTGAAGCAGAGGCTACAGGACCATCTTCCACACCTAGAAGTAGAGTTAAGAGGAGCAGAGCTTCAACTTCCTCAGCTGTACCACCTGATGCATTCCAGATCATTCTGGAGAGGCTTGATGGACTCAAAAAGGTTCAAGATCAGCACATTGAAAGAATGACAGCCATGCAAGATCAGCTTGATGTACTCTCAACAAAGTTTAATAGCATCTACACCAACAAGAAGCAGTGACCCTTTGGCCATTCCGGTCAAAAAGGGGGAGAATTTTTTGGCAGCTCTTGAGAGAGAGTGCTTGTTTTAAGGGAGAGCTTTCATATTTGGTTTAGCCTTCATATTATGTTTACAGCTTTGATTATTATGTTTTGATTAATTGATGCTTGTATAGGCTTGATACACTATGGTTTTAGTTTGGTTTAAACTTATAACTTTTGTTTAGTTTGGTTTAAACCCATAACCTTTGGATGGTTTTGAAACTTTGGTATTGACTTATAATTTTATGATGATATTCAGTTAGTGTTTGTGTTATGGTTCATTTTGTACCCACGTTGTTTATGTAAGCTTTAAGGGTTTGTTTTCATGCACTTATGCTGGCTTGCAGGCTTTAATGGTTTGTACCATGTATTTGCAACACTTTGCTTATGCAGCCTTTATGCTTTTTGCTTGAGTACTTGTTAATGCTATGCATTTTTTTATCTCAAGTACATCACTCTTATGCCCTTGTAGGATTGTTCCTAGATGCATATACATTCTATACATTGGTTGCATATACATTCTATGCATTGGTTGAGTGATGAACACTCTTGTGCCCTTGTAGGATTGTTCCTAGATGCATATATGTTTGTATGCATTGGTGAGTGTTGGACTTGCAAATGATACTCTTCAATTGAGCTTATCATCTTGCATGTCCAGATGTTCATTCCGTGAGTGAATGAGCATTGTGATCACTATTTTTTAGTGATTGCTTGTTTTGATCATGCCATGGTTATTGCTTTACTGCTTTAGTCCTTTCTTGCTTGATCATTCTATTATTGCTCCACATGCATTTCAAGTTTTTCTGCATACAATGATATTACTGTGTTGTTGTCTTTCAGGAGATTCTTGTTATCAGAATCTAGAGTTAGGTGTGAGTAAGTTTTGTTCAACTGTTCCCATCTCCCATATATGCACTGCATAATATCTCAAACAGTCTCTTTAATATCTTCTATTTCTCAAACATTGCAATGATTTATTCTTATGCTACCATCAATTTCCTCATCAGCCCAAATAACAAAACGATTAATTCTCTTAACACACAATGGTTTAAGAGGGACTATGTGCATGCTTTCACTCAACTTAACTACTTTATCATTTCCTATTCCGCTTCTTCTGTACTTTCCTTAGAGCTGGTTTAGCAGGAAGTTGCAGGCACCTCTCAAATTCTAAGATGATTTTGTTTGACAATTATACCACTCTCTCTTTTTGAATATCATGATTTCCTTTGAAAATCATTCTTTGTTAGAGCAGATAAAGTTTCCAACGATCCTTTGAGTCTTTATAATTGATTTTTCCTCTTCGTTCTTCAATTTAGTACTGGAAGTATTCTCTATTAAATGACTCAAATCTGAAGACGTTTTTGCAACACTATAATCTCTATTCATCTTGAGTAATTATGGTTCCCTTGAAATCCATCTCATTAATTAGGAATTCTTCTTTACTAGTCTGCTTTGTATGATTACCTATACAATCCAAGCTCAACTCGATGGCTAGAGACGACAGTATATTGGGCAAAGCTTTTTATTTTGTGAAAAAGGCTAATAATGTTGACAAATCAGCACTAGAAATTAAACATTTTCCATGTGCTCACTTTGAGAAAGCAGGAAAAATAAAGAAATCAAGACTATTCTTAGATATTTTTGTTCTTTAGGACCTCCCACAAAAAAATTAAAAGAAATCCACTAATGAGAACCTAGTCCAGTTACTTGGCAGATTGGATTTGAATTTTTTTTTTTTTTTTTTTTTTTTTTAAGTTATAGTGACAATAGAAAACATTTTCAGCAGCCTTAGCAAGCGTGAGAATCTGAGTCAGAAACTTGATTAGTGCAAACATCTCAAGAATTTGACATGACAGAAAGAAACACTTCAATATATTACTAAAAGCTGAAGCGTAGCATTTAACGTTACTACGTTCAAGTTGAGCCACATCAGCTGTCGTGTCATTACCATTCTTTTTCTTGAATTTGTCCTACAATTTAAAATTAGTTTTCCTAAATTTAAATATACTAATATGAACGATTTTAGACCTCTTACACCAACCAGATTAACCTAGTTAATTAGCCAAGTGATTAACTTAGTCAACTTATGCAATTCTAGGTTATCACAAACACACAATCATATCAAGAATATAAAACAGCAGAAAAGTAAATAACACAATAATATGACGACCCAGGAAACCACACGGTAAAAATCTAGGGAAGATTTGACCTAGCTATCCTAAAGGTAAACTTGAATCCACTATCTTGAAAGAATCGAAGTACATACAAAAGGACTTACAAGCTCCTTGCTTGACTTTCTAATGCTATCCACCAGTAGAACTTACTGAAATGATGACGTGCAAGCTCCGAATCCACAGACTCCTTCTTTCTTGGATTCTCCACAAGATACAAGCACCCACGCTTATTATTCTTTAAGCTCCAATGGTAACAATTAAGTTGATCATCAAGATGTTGAAGTAATCTCTATCTTGAAAACCCTAAGTTTATGTGAAGGAAAGCTCCTCAATGATCTCACAAGAGATTTACACAAACTGCAAAGTATAAGCAACAATACAACCAGAGCAACTCTTAAAAACGTGGCTAGGGTTTTGCCTTATATACCTAGGGCAAAAACAGAAAACCTAAAATGTTTAATGAGATAGGGCTGGGTTGGAAATTCTATAGAAAAACATTTTGGCCGACTTTTGATCGATCGAGCCAGGCTGAAATGCACCAATACATCTACAGCCTCTCGATTCCAACTTTACATAAAATAAATAACTTTAAGCAAGCCTAATCAAGACTAAACATATTGTTTTGATCATGGTTTGCTAACATTACACATTAGAGTTCTAAATACATTAAATCCTAAGTCTTTAGAACCTAACAAACTCCCCCTTTGGCAATTCGTGACAAAACACAACTTAAAAGCTAAAGTTTACAACTAAAAAGCCCTTTACAAAAATAATGCTCATAAGCACAAATTCAATCCTAACTATTATCCATCAGTTACAAGTGTAGACAGCAGCCTAATTGAATCAACCTATATATTCCTAAAATACTCAACAAACGCATAAACGCATGTGTGACAGAAAATAGTAAATCAATAGATATGACATTCTTGTATGTTCCACACAACACATAATAAAGATATATATCAATGAATAACTCATAAATATAAATCAATAAGCAGTGAACACAAAAAAAAAAAAAAAAAAAAAAAAAAAAAAAAAAAGAATCATGTATATCAAAAACAATGTAACTCCCTCTATCATGAATAGCCCAAAAAAAAAAAGATATACAGAGTGAAGCACCTAGATATAATCTAATATCTCCCCCTAACTACAAAAACTCTTCTACAAGTGTCAAAAATTTACTTCCCCTTTTTGTGACGGAATGCCAAAGGACAATCACATACCATCATCAAAAGGAAGTGGTGAGGGTGAACGAAGATGCGCTAAGTTGGCTCGTAAAGCACAAACCTCGTCAAGCAAGTCCACCAAAATCTGACCATGAGCCGCCTGAATGGTCATGACAGTCTCTAAGGTATGACGTATATCAAAGTCAATCGAAGGAGGTGGAGGAACATCAGCAGCAGTAGCATCACCAACAGGATCAAGAACATCCTCACCAGCAGAACCTGTAGAAGAAGAAGGAGGAGGTGCGCTACTAGAAGGCTCAGACCTAGGGTGTTTAGAGCCAACTCGAAGATGAGCAGCCTTCTGTCTAAGAAAAGACACACTTATGGGAGCAATAACATGTACGGGCTCATAAGAAAGGAAACCAATAAGATCAAGATATAACAAAATACTATAAATAAAAATAGGATGGACAAGAGCATGAGAGGAAGATGAACTCCTATACACTTCATTCAAAGAACAAAGGAACAAATGAGGAAAACTGATAGAAGCAACAGTAACAAGAACGTACAAAAAGACACACCACTCGAGAAGAATGCTATAAATGAGAAATGGGCCAAAGAGAGTGATAAGCTATCCTAAAGAAAAGGTAGTGCAACTCAGAAAACTCAGCAATGGTGATTTGAGGATCAGAACCTCATTGGATAGAAGACCCAGTGATGTAAGACATGATATCACTCAAAGGAAGAGACTCATCATAAGGGTAGACAGGGTGCTGGACCAAAGGTACCCCTAGAGCATCAGCTACTACTGTAGGAGTAATGGTGTACTCTACACCTCGTATCCAACTCTTTACCAAAGTGTTGGAATTCTAGATACGAATAGAGATGTTCAAGAAGAACTCTCTAATTAGGGTAGCTGGAGGAGAAGGATCAAAAATATCCAACAGAGGTAACCAGCCCTGACGCTCAAAATTTGCCTGAATGGCAGGATCAAGCTTATCTAAAAAAATAGAACGCTCTGCCCAAATCTTTCTCTTAAGGTTCAGTTTCTCAAAAATCTCTTGGTTTTTCTCACTCGAAAACCTTTCACAGTCAAAAGAAGGTGGGGAAGGAGAAGGTGAGGGAACAGACTTACAAGCCCTAGTCTTCCTAGGCATAGTACTAAGGAAAGGACAAAGACACAAAGAGAGAACCAAAAGAACAAAAAAAAAAAAAAAAAACACAAAACAAGGGCAGACTACAAGTTAGCACAAAAATATAAAACAAAAATCTATATGATGCATGAACAATTACAATGTCATGATGCATGATCTAATGCAGTAAACTAAGTTCAATTTAAGTTCAATTTCACAAAATCGGCTTAAGCATAGAGTTTCTAACAAAAACCCCAAAATTGAAAACCACTTGTTAAGATTTTGAAAAAATTTGACTAATTGATCATCACACAGGCTAGAAAACAGATTAGAATGATCAATTATATCAAAACAACAAGCCAATTTCATCAAATTTAACCTAATTGAACAAAACCCCCAATTCAGATCAATTTCAAACCCTAGATTTTCAAATTTTCACAAATCACAAAATTGATCAAATTAAACCATCAACATCAAGTTTATATCATGTCCCAACAAAAACCCAATGATCAATTTCACTTAAAAATGCTTGAATCATGAAAAAACCCCCAAAAAGCATTAGTCCGAAAATTTCAACGAATAATGCATGAAACAAGAAAATAAAAGACAAAGGAGGGGTATAATGGACATACCGGCCTTAGAAGACAAAAACCGTGCAAAAGATTCGAAGAAAGGCGACAAAAAATAGAACCTTTTGCCTTGCCGAGTCAGAGAGAGAAGAAAAAGGTTTTAAACTTTTTGAAAAGTGTTTTAAAAAAGTCAAGAACAATGTTTTTAAAAAAACCTGATTCACGATATTCGATTGATCGAAAAATACATTTAATCGATCAAATCAACCTGAGACTTTTAAAAGGATTTTAAGCACATTTTCGATCGATCGAAATAGGCAAAGACTCACAAAATTTTTTAACAAAAATACATTTTTGAAAAAGAATAAACACATTTTAGACGCAAACTCCTCAAAGCATTAAAATAGATGAATAAAATGCATGAATATGAGATAAAATACTTTTTCAAAACCCAATTTTTTAAGCCCAGATTTTGAAAGAAAAATTCAGCCATTCTCCCTTTAAATTCTAAAGCAACAAAGCAGTTGAGCATAAATCTCAAGGTATTTTTCAAACTTGGTTGGTTAGAGTAACTTGGGTAGTGTGTGCAACTAGCAAAAACTTGAGATACATGTGAGGTGATATGTGAATAGCAATCAATCACAAAGTCTACAAAATCTATCACATAGAATTCAAAAGAGACTATCACTTAAAGATTTACATCATATAACTCTCATATCTCCTAAAACATAAGCTTGCAATTATGTAAGTTTCTTGAATTTTGCCTTATAATGTACACACAGATTTTAGTTATGTGAATTGGCATCAAGCCTAATAGTACACACCAGTTTTAATCATTAAGCAATTAAACCAAGGCTACACCTTATGTTCTTTTTGTGCATGTACTATACTTTCTCGAGCACAAAATCTTATGATATGCACTAAGGTGTTCATGATTGGCTAGTGAACAGTGATGAGATGGTTATTTATGCCTTTCTCAAAAAGATCAAGTCCGACAGTCAAATAACATTTGACTTCAAGATTAAGATAAAGTGATAAACACTATAAATATATTTCCTGCACAACATGCATTACAAAACTTCAACTAGTAAAGTGCAATAAATAAGCCTATCAAAGCTAAACAATGTACACAAGACATGTTATGAGTAAATAGATTGACCAATCTTGTTTTCAAAAGCCAAGAAAATAATGCCAAACACAATTTCTTTCCTCCTTTTTTTTATTTATTTTTTATTTATTAGAGAAAACAAATAAATTCTAGAATGAAATGCATGAATGTAATGCAATGCAAATCCTAGAAACAAAAATAGCATAAAAACCAAAGAACAATGGTCACAAAACAGTAAAGTAAAGAAGCACAAGGAACAAGAAAGCCAAAAGAGACTAGGGACATCGAAGCATACCAATTACTTAATGAAGTGTCTCAAACTTACTTCCATGAAGAGGCTTAGTGAAGATGTCAGCGTTTTAACGTTCAATTAGGATATACTCAAGAACAATAATTTTCTTTTCAACCAAATCTCTGATGAAGTGATATCTAAGTTCAATGTGTTTGGTCTTAGAGTGCTGAACAGGATTCTTAGATATATCTATAACACTAAAATTATCGCAATAGACAACCATAATCACTTAAAAGCTTTTTCATCCAAAGGAGCTGAGAACAACAACTCCTAGCAGCAATATATTCTGCCTCAGCAGAGGATAAATAAACAAAGTTTTGCTTCTTACTCATCCAAGCCACAAGATTGGCTCCAACAAAAAAAAAAAAAAAAAAAACAACCCCCAGTGGTGCTTTTTCTGTCATCAGCATTCCCAGCCCAATTAGAATCAGAAAAACCAGCAAGAGACAAATTAGACTCTTTGCTATAAAATAATTCATAATCACAGGTTCCACTCACATATTTTATAATTCTCTTAACAACACTTAAATGATAAACCTTAGGATTAGACTGAAATCTAGAGCAAACACCAACACTAAAAGAGATATCAGGCCGACTAGCAGTCAAATACAAAAGACATCCAATCATGCTTCTATACAAAGTAACATCAACAGACTCACCTGATGGATCAATTGTTAATTTTACATTAGTAACCATTGGTGTTCTAGCATGAGTAGCCTTGTCCAGTCCAAATCTTTTGACAAGATTTCTTGCATATTTAGCTTGATTGATGTAGATTTCTAACTTCGTTTGCTTTACCTACAATCCCAAAAAGTAAGTCAGTTCACTAACCATGCTCATTTCAAACATCGCCTTCATTTCATCTACAAAAGAATGAGCAAGAGAATCATTAGTAGCACCAAAAACAATGTCATCAACATAAATTTGAGCTACAACAAAACTAGTCTTATCCTTTCTTATGAAGAGAGTTGTATCTGCAGATCCCCTTTTGAATCCATGCTCAGTGAGATATGCAATCAATCTATCATACCAAGCCCTAGGAGCTTGTTTCAAACCATAAAGGGCTCTCTTCAACTTGTAGACATCATCTAGTCTGTGAGGATCAACAAAGCCCTTAGGTTGCTCAACATATACCTTTTCTTGTAGCATCCCATTCAAGAAAGCACTCTTGACATCCATTTGAAACAACTTGAAGTTTAAATGACTTGCTATGGCCAACATATCCGAATGGATTCTAACCTTACTACTAGTGCAAAAGTCTCATCAAAATCAATTCCTTCCACTTGTGTGTACCCTTGTGCAATAAGTCTTGATTTGTTTCTGATCACGGTGTCATGTTTATCTGACTTGTTCTTAAAGATCCATTTAGTTCCAATCACATTTACACTCTTCGGCCTAGGAACTAATTCTCACACATCATTTCAAACAAATTGATGAAGTTCTTCATGCATGGAATTTACCCAATCAGCATCTTGAAGTGCTTCATCCACTTTCTTTGGTTCAAATCTGGACAAATAACATAAGTGAGTAATCACATTCAAGGCTTTTGATCTTAATCTCATGTTATCATTCAAACTACACAATATATTTGTGGAAGGATGATTCAATCTCACTCTAGAGGATGGACCTTTAACTAGATATGTGGTGGTACCTTTCTGTTCAAATGGAGGACTGAGCTCACTTTGTACCCATCGAGTGTCATGAACTGGAGTGGATGGTTCTAAACTTGATAGTACTGAGACTGTATCATTTAACAGCAACAGTTTTTCCTCACTATGTTTCCCCACATACTCAGCAAGAAGTGAATTGTCAACTTCTAGAGACTTATCTTAAGCAGGAGCAATACTTTCTGAAAGTTCTTTTGAACACACTTCATCATTTATCACAACATTTGAAGATTCCATGACTGTTTTGGTTCTCAGATTGTACACTCTATAAGCTCTACTAATGGAAGAGTATCCTAGAAAGTATCCTTATCACTTTTTGCATCAAATTTTTCTAGGTTCTCTCTATTACGTAGAATGTAACAATCACTATCAAATATCTTGAAATATTTGACAACAGGCTTCTTCCCTCTCCAGAGTTCATAGGGTGTTTTCTTGGAGTCAAGTCTAAAATACACCCGATTAAATGTATGGCAAGCAGTGTTGACTGCTTCTCCCCAAAAGGATTTTGGCAACTTTTTGTTGTGTAGCATGACCCATGCCATCTCCTAAATAACCCTATTTTTCCTTTCCACAATCTTATTCTATTGAGGTGTCTTGGGCGATGAGAACTCTTGATGAGTGCCTTGATCATTGCAGAAAGTAACCAGCTTGGTATTCTCAAATTCTCTTCCATGATCACTTCTAATTCTGGCTATCATAGTATCTTTCTCAACTTGCAATTTCTTGCACAGATGTATCATCTTCTTAGGAGCCTCAGCTTTGCTTTCACCCAAGTATATCTAGTAAAGTCATCCACAACAACTAGAATATACTTCTTTCCACACAAACTTTGAACTATGGCAGGACCCATGAGATCAATGTGTTATAACTCTAAAGGTCTTTAAGTTTGAACACTAGTCACATACAGATGCTTGCATTTTACTTGTTTACCTATCTGACATGGTCAACAAATGCACTTATCTATCTTCTCAAACTTAGGTAAACCAATAACTGCCTCACATTTGGAAATCTTCTCTAACTGCTTATGATTGGCATGCCCCAACCGTTGATGCCATAACTCAACTTGATCAATCTTTGCACTAAAGAACTTGTTGTTTACACTTGGTGTTATGCCATCACAGTTGTCAGCTGTCCTTACACCAACACAGATACAGTTACCTCCTCCATCAAGTATCTCACATTCATACTTGGTGAAAAGAACATTTAATCCATTGTCGCAAATCTGACTTATGCTGAGTAAATTGGTCTTCAATCCATCAACATACCAAACATCTTCAAACATTAGCAATCCTGGAATGTCCACAGTTCCAATGCCTTTGATCACAGATTTGCTTCCATCTCCAAAAGTGACTACCCCAATCTTTCCTTCAAATAGTGTTTTGAATAAACCTTTGTTTCATGTTATATGTCTGGAACAACCACTATCCAAATACCAAAGACAAGAATCACAAGCCTTTAAGGTGGTTAAAGCAGTATAACATACATAATTCTTATCATATATGATTATACCAAGATACTCAATGAAAGATTTAATAGAAACAATAAAGGGCAAAGACAACAAGTTAACAAGTTGACATATAAGCAAAAAGATTTTCCAAGAATCCATGACAACAGGGGTCAAGGATTAACTCAGAGATCAAAAGATCTCAAACAAGAGAGCTACCTGCTCTGATACCACTTGTCAGACCGTGTACCTTACCAATCCATCCAACCACCAATTAGTGAAGGATGAGGGGGCACAAATCTTTTATAGCATTCAATCGCAAACCAAGCCCATTGGTATTAGAGCGAATTGTGAAATCCCTCACAATGATATGATTACCCAGGAAATCACACAATAAAAACCTGGGGAGGATTTGACCTAGCTATCCTCAAGGTAAACTTGAATCTACTATTTTGAAAGAATCGAAGTTCATACAAAAGGACTTACAAGCTCCCCGCTTAACTTCCTAATGCTACTCACTAGTAGAACTTACTGACACGACCACGTGCAAGCTCCAAATTTACGGACTCTTTCTTTCTTGGATTCTCCACAAGATACAAGCACACACGCTTGTTATTCTTTAAACTCCAATGGCAACAACTGAGTTGATCATCAAGATGTTGAAGTAATCTCTACCTTGAAAACTCTAAGTTTATTTGAAGCAAAACTCCTCAATGATCTCACAAGAGATTCACACAAACTGCAAAGTATGAGCAACAATATAACCTGAGCAACTCTCAAAAACGTTGCTAGGGTTTTGCCTTATATACCTAGGAAAAAACAGAAAACCTAAAACGTTTAATGAGATAGGGCTGAGTTGGAAATTCTGCAGAAAAACATTCTAGCCGACTTTTGATCGATCAAGCCAGGCCAAAATGCACCAATGTATCTACAGCCTCTCGATTCCAACTTTACATAAAATAAACAACTTTAAGCAAGCCTAATCAAGACTAAACATATTGTTTTGGTCATGATTTGCCAACATTACACATTAGAGTTCTAAATACATTAAATCCTAAGTCTTTAGAACCTAACATAATAAAAAGAAAATAATTTCCAATCCTTTGTGTTTCATAGTTAAAATTTTAGACAGCAATCCTTTATGTTCCACGGTTACAATTTCAAACAGCAACCTTTTGTGTTTCACGGTTACAACAGCAACCCTTTGTATTCCACTGTTACAATCTCAAATGGCAACCCTTCAGCTTCCTAATGCTAGACTTTGGCTTTCTAACTCCATCTTTTCCTCTCCTCACACTATATTAATACTGAAAAACTAGATGATTCAGTTCAGGCATATCTAAATCCCAATTGCTCTTGACCTCTATACTTGTGACTGCTCTGCATAATATTTCAATGTAAGGATTAGATTAATAGTATTGTTCTTTTTTATTGCTTTTTTTTTTCTCTCTCTTTTTTTTTTTTTTTTTTTACTACCTCTTTTGTGTTGTGGGTATTTGTTTCTAAGTTTAAAATTGATTTGGTTTTTTTTTTTTTAATGTTTGAGATGGCAGTAACATTATTGGTCTATATCGTGTTATCTGTGTGATAGAGTTTTAGTAGTTGGAAAATTGAAGGATAGAGTTTTAGTAGCATCCGTGCCTGCAGAAATTCAATTGAATGGTGTAATCCGTGCTTGTAGAAATTCAATTTGCTAAGGTATTTTAGTAGTTAGCAACTTGAATTATACATTTTAAATTCGATACTATACTCATATGTACTTCTCCTTTTTCTTTTTTTCGGTCTCCTCATTTAAGTGAATCCCTCCTTCATCATTGGAATCAATTTAAAATTCCTTCTATTAGCTTTGATTGTATTTGATTGTACTCTTGGCTATATCATAAAAAGGCTGTTTTTTAATTTAATTTTAATGGTAATTATTGTCATTTTTGTTGTTGTTGAATCAAAATAAGATTATGCTAGATCTGCATAATTAGTAGTTGTTGCATCTTCATCATTATCACAAGTTTAAGATAGAGATTGCTCTCATCAATAGCTGCTGCATCTTCTTCATTGCCAAAACTAATCATCTTGACAAATCTTTTATTTATTTAATTGTACCACATGTATTTATTTACTTTTAAGATGGATTCTATTTGATTTTAAGATTTTTATGTCTTTTGATATAAATTAATTAGCCGGTATGCTAGCCAAACTGCTTGCTTCTTCAATTTTTTTTTTTTTTAATCTATTACTTTGCCTCCAACATTATCGTAATTGGTTGTCTTTTTAATGGCATGTTCTATCTCCATTACTACATACATACATACATACATACATATATATATATATATATATATATATATATATATATATTGTTTTGTAGGATCCAAGCAAGAAAGAGTTTAAGATGCTTGCTGTGTTATTCTCTCAAATTTTTTACAGCATGAACAACTTGCAGTATTAAAGGAATTACTGAATATTTTATATCAATAGTTATTTGTTAATAGGTAACTTTAGAATATGAAATGTTTTAGGTTAAAAGGGTAACAACTTTAATTTTGTTAACTTTTTCTTTCTAAATTATTAATAGTGATTTATCATGTTAAATTGGTAGTTTATTTGTATATTAATCAGCTACAATGTTGATATGTTACTTATTTTTTCTTTCTAATTTGTGAGGTTTAATTCAAATAATTTTGAATAAGTCCTCTAAAATCAAATTTAATACAAAAGAAATTTTGTTAGGGACTCTGTAAGACAAAGGGGAGCAAGATAATATAAGTTTTGGCCTCATATAATACACTTATATTGTGAGCTTCAATTGCTACTAGTATTGTAGTAACTTAGATATGAAACTCTAGATGTAACACAAACAACTAAGAATAACAACATTCACTAATATTTGTCTTTGAATTTAAATGGTATTTTACATAATTGCTTAGTATTCATTAGATTTAATTTTTAGTAATTTTCCCGTATATTGCACGGGTTAGCGACTAATTAAAAATTAAATCTAAAACAAAAACACAGACTGAGAAGAAAAAATTATAGTGTATTCTTTGTGATAATTGAAAGATGAAGGCTTGAAGTTGAGCTGTGTGTGGAACATTGCCCTCAATGTCATTTCATGGACCCATCCACTGTTCCAAAGACATTTCACAAGCCTTGATTTCCATTTTGCCCCGAGAATCCAACTCAATTCTTCCATAGACTCTCCTCCTGAGAATCCAGATCAAATTTCCAAACAACCACAGCACCTCATTTAGTTTCTCGTGATTCAAAACCAAGCATCTCTCATCTTGCAATCTCTTAGCAAAAGCCAGACTGTCAACTCACACTGGAGGAGCAATATATATGTCCCAACCACATAGATGAATTGCTATTTTCAGCTCAGTCATAACATCTTCATATTCACTGCAAGTCATCAGAGACCCAGCTGCTAATAGCTGGTTCTCATTTTTAATGTCTTCAAGTAAGAAAAGTAGCAGTTTGTATATAGCATCTTTCATAAGAACTAATTGATCCTTTGCCATTATGGAAGACCCTCTGAACCAAAAATTTGGTGTTGCTTTGTCAAGAATTCAAGCTAAATTGAATATTAGTGATGTTATGCATACTCATACTATGGAAAAAGTTCATTAGTAGATTTGTTGGAGAACCAGATACTAGTGTTTATGCATCTAATCCAATTCTATAGGAGTGTACAAGCACCCTAAAAACTGTAACAATCCAATATTTTGTTTTACAGTTGCCTATCCGCCTTGAGCTAGAAGTTGAACGATCCACCTAATCAAAAATCTTCAGCCTTATCAATATGGACTGATTAGGACCATTGACTACCCAAACCGGTCTATTTTATTTAATTGTTATTTCAATTTAAGTGGTGCATTAATTTATCTAAATTCGATTAAATTATATAATGATATTTCCCCCTTTGGGAGATTAGACTTTCAGATTACTGGTTCGTTATTTTAGTTGATGAAGATTGTCCCTATGCCTAAACTGTATCAACTGGTTGGCTAGCACCTTCAAAACTGGTATTTAGAGTGGCAGATTAGTGAAGCATAGCGACTTTCTAAGACCCATTTTGGAATTTAAGGGGAGGACCAGCTGAATATTCATCTTGGGTTGCCGATCGGGTTATTCACAAACCAACCTACCTGATGGTTTGGAGCCTAAATACCAAGACATGCAGAGCACAGGAGAAATAGATTCATGTACGCCAAAGATAAGGAAACTAATGTTTCTTCAAATATTATCATTGTAACAGAACAAAACCCAATAATTTATGAACAAACTTTGCATCTCTTCCAAACAATTGTGCGTTCTGTTGGGGGGGTGTGGGGAATCATAATACAACACAAACTAGAATTTTTTTAAAAGAAAAAAAGAAAAAGTAGCTGAAGTAGTTAAGATATCGCATTCAAAAAAAAATTTCTATTTTTCTTCTCAATTTAAAGACAAGAAGCATAAAATTATATCACTAGCTAATATCCCCTAATTATTACATCCTGTGATGGACAAAGAAATTGTTCAACGTCTGGTGACCAGTTCATCAACTCAACCATCAATGCTTCTCGAGGGGAACCAAAGTCTGAATTCAAACTGACAATTATATTGAATGAAACATTCCATCAATGTACGGACGAGGAGCAGAACAAGCATGATAAGCCCCTGCAGAATTCAAGTCAAGGAAGACATCAAAACATGAAAATCATTACTTTTCTAACTGAGTTTTTTTTTTTTTTAGAAGTTTTTTCAAACAGAGATCTTCTCAATAAGCCATTTATAATTGTAATCCTAAACACAACCTAAATGATTTGACACACCATAGTTTCTAATTGAAAACATTCTGAAGCATTACCTATATATTACAAAAATTAACAGAAGAATTCATTACCTATATATTACAAAAATTGCTGAACTTGGTATACTATGGATTTTGCTGAACTTGCCGGTGTATTTGTAGAATCCAATCTACATAACCATTAGCACCCCCCATCTGGTCCTCAACAAGATTGGAGAGAA
The DNA here is from genome assembly GCA_030445155.1 of Quercus variabilis. Classification (NCBI taxonomy): domain Eukaryota; kingdom Viridiplantae; phylum Streptophyta; class Magnoliopsida; order Fagales; family Fagaceae; genus Quercus; species Quercus variabilis. The sequence continues at coordinate 155,959 of CP129455.1, forward strand.
GAAGGAAGCCTTCCCTGGGCTGTTCGCCTTGTCTTACAAGATGACACAGATGATAATATGAAGGGTCACTTTCTCTAAATTTCTTAAGTATCCTCATCAGCTTCCTTGACATTTCATTTTCACGCTCAGAAAGGGTAACCTGATTCAAACAACAATACAGCAACAGCGGAAGTCAGTTACAGATTGACTATGAAAGGAAACAGGTTTTTTGGGCATGCATTTAAGGCACTGGATGCGTTTAGCAGCCCCATCCAAACTAATTAAATAAAACTCAGCACCAAGATTACAAATAAAACCATTTAAGCAAACGCTAAGGGTTTTTTTTTTTGGTTTAAAACTACAGAACTTAAGAAGAGTTGTTAGGGAGCCCCAAAAGCAAGTCAGCTGCAGATAGAGTGACCAGTATTTGATGCTTTGTAGAAAAATTTTGTTTTATAAGGAAACAGATGTATCTGAAAATTCCAAATAGAACCAAGAAAAAGCTGGTCTCAAGATTAACAAAACTAAAAATCTGTTTATCAAAACAACATATCAAGACTGGACCCAAGCTGATAAATTATTAATTTCCCAAACAGCCTGCCTCATAGGACAAGCAAAGGCACATCAAAGTCCAAAGTGAAAGGAAAAAGTACATGCTTTGATTCAAATTGGGGAATGAAAGGAGGTAGAAGAATACGTCAAATAAGTTATTAAAGTAGTAGAAAATGACATGTTAATTAAGGAGATAACAGAGATTAAGATCCTGGATATGATCAAAAAGCAAAGATCCATAACTAACCCCAAAAACTGGATTAACACTTTTGTTGAACTTGCTGTTATTGCAATACAAGCTTTTTTTCCTTTTTTTTTGTTGGGGGGGGGGGGTGTCACCATCACAAGGCTTTTATTTTATTTTATTTTACTTTTAGACTTTTATTTATGGGATCCACCATACCTTTGACAATTCTGCTGCAAAGTCTGCACCAAGTAAATTCATGGCCACATCAGGTGAAAGAGCTCTACCAAACCATATATTAAAGCGAAAACCATCATCATATAAATAAAGGCCTCTGGAATCTAAGTTCTCAGCAGCCAGTGGTAATCTTTTCTCAAGGTTTTTGAAGTCATCAACTTGAGCAGATGCCTGCAAACATGAGAAGTAAAACCAATTCTGAGGATGTTCTAATATAAAAATCATCACAAGTGCATAATTGAATCCAGTAATTCATTACCTTCAAAAGATACTCGTCCAGTCGAATCAAGCTAGGATATAGAAGCTTCAACAATTTCTTTACTGGTAGAGTCATCATTGTGTAACCTGCTGAACAGCGCTCATCAAGTGGAGCATCAGCATATCCTCCCCGAAGAGGTGTGGATCTACAAAGTGCTAATCCGTACAAAGGCAAGAACTTCAGAGACTCTGGAAATATTATCCTGCCTCCTAACCGATGTTGCACAGCATAAAGATTTCGATACTCTTTAAGGGCTTTAACAATTCTTAGTTGCACAGAGTTTCGTGCATCTTCCAGTTTACTGGACAACGTTTTCTCAATTGCTGCAAGTTATTTCAATAAATATTATTAAAAAAACAAATCAAGATCCACAATCACACATGACATCACCAGAAGAAGGGACCTGTTTTACTGTACCTAGCCTGCTAAACACAGAAACAACAGCACCAACATCAGCCTGGCGATACATCTCACCAAGATCTGCAACCACTGGTGCAGCTGCTGTGTGTACTCTAATACGCCTTTCTCCACATGATGCAGTATATCTATTTATTTGTTAAGGACACCTTGAAAACTTGAATGTCTTATGAACACATCCAAAATAACAGTAACTAATGGAACACCTAACACTGTAGAAAGTCAAAGAGTCATGCATAGGGCCATACTGAGAAATAATGTCCCAGTAGAAATCAAACGAAATAGGGAAGATCAAAGTTTAAAATTTAAAAAAAATAAATAAATGCTATCCAATTTTTTCTTAAAGCCAAAGATATGAAATCTGACTTAAAAAAAGTCTCCTAAATATCAAGGAACATGATTATCACAAGAAGGAAACCATGCAATTCATAGTTTGCAGAAATTGTGAAGGAAGGTTACAATGAATAACTGACTAAAACAATTACTCAAAATACCAATGAACATGAATTTCAGCACAAAAATCATCAAGCGAACGGGTTTGTTGAAAACATACATTTACCAAAAATGACTTTTCTTGTTTCAAAGGATCTCTTAGGAAAATTTAAAAAGGGTGAGGGGAGCTTATCAAACCTTTTTTTTTAATAAGTAATATATGATTCCTCAAACTCTGCCTATTTCTATGCTTAGTGTCATATTTTGTTAACAGCTAGTCCCAGGCCCTAGAAAATGAGGAAGGTTGTAGTAGATTGACAGCTAGCGTAAAATTTAGTCACTCGATTATAGTTTGGTCATGTTCAGAGGAGCAATTAATGGCTCTAGTAAGAAAGAGTAAGTTCATCCAAGTTGAGGGAACAAAAAAATGTAGAGGAAGACCAAAAATCAGTTTAGTAGAAGAAACAAAAAAAGACATGTAAATTACAGAAGTAACAAAGAGTATGACTTTAATTAAAATAGAATGGAGGAAAACAAAAAATGTGGCTGACTCTAACTAACATATTGAGGACTCAACCAACCCCAAAGTTTTGGGACTAAAACTTTGTTGTTGTTGTTGTTGTTGTAATATATGACTCCTCAAATGTAGAAACACCTTATGCACGTCTTTATGCACTTCAAATCAAAACACACATCAAATATTTCCAATGCAAGGATACAGCAAAGCAACTTGGAAATATACTGTCTGAGTTGTCAATAATGTCTCTTCAAGAGTCAACTGCATTGCGTACGCTTTATCACAATCTACAGCTGGAAGTGCCATTAGATCTGTAGATCTTAGCATAAAATTTCCATGATAAGAGGTAAATCGGACACCTAGAAGCACAAACAAACATAATCAGCAGATGAACGACTAGCATAACCATCAACTCATATGAAAATATTATATATGATTGGGATAGTGTTCCATTGGGCCTAACTATAAACATCAAACAATGATATTATACTCTACCTAAAACTATTAGAATAGATCTACACAATTAAAATGAGGTATACATCTTTCTTTTTAAAATAAGTGATAATGAGGTATATATCTTTACTTTAGACAGTATAGTGTATGAAAGCTTGAAAAGAAAATACTATGTTCAATTCTTATAGGAAGGAAGACATCAAGTTTTTGTTGTTTCCTTCAATATTAGTTATTTAATAGGTCACCGAGCTACTAAATGCTTTAAATTGTTATAGAGAATAACCATTTAACACATAGAGTTAGAAGGCCTATCATTTTCAATGTAGCACCCATCTAATGATGCATGTGTGTATGCATGACTTATAAATGTATGTACTAATGCATGTGGTTAGATATAGGATAAAAATTGTCATGAAGAGGATGACCTTTTCCACATCTTATGCGCATGACAGATTCCCAGGCAGTTTCCCTTGTAAGGTCTCTGGCTAACTCATGCCTCAACTTCTGTCCATGAATGGCAGATTGGAAGCCTGGATAATAACACACCTGACCTCCAGTATATTTTGCCAGAGTTCCTACATTAAAGGATGGTAAATAATGATAAATATTACATCAATAATATTTCAAATACCAAGCAAGATTGTACATTATAAGTCAAAACTTTTGCAGCCCAGGAATTGAATAAGTTTGTAGATAAATGGGAGAGGGTCAAAAATACAAACGAACAGAGGATGGTAAAGACGCCCAAAGAAAGTAGAAATAAAAAACTGAAAGTTGACCGTTTACTTGAAATCAATACATACGCTTCATAACATAATCAGTCAACATTACAAAAAATGACCAAAAAAAAGAGCATCCCGCATTTTGTATTTCAGACCCTAAATTTTAGTACATAAGTGGTATTATCAGTACATCCTCTGCATAAGTGGATTATGATTTATGAACTACCAATTGAAGGAAGAATAAGGAAATCTTTTAAATCACAAGTATTACAATAATCAAGTAGATATATAATAGGCAAAGCTCGTATAATCCACCTAATGTTTACAATTTTGAACTGTCTACCTCAGTACCTTGCAGGCCATGCGCACTACATAAAAGGTACTGAAAAAGGTGTGCATACACATATTCCAATAACAACAACAATAACCAAGCCTTAATCCCAAAATTTTTGCGTCAACTATTGATCTTCAACAAATTAATCAGGGTCAGCCACATATGCATACTCCAATCTTCTCTAAAACATATCAAGAGATGCAGAATGAGACACATACAAGCTTTGAATGCCATAGCTGAATCAAAATACATCATAAAACCATACTTAAAAAATAATTCATCACAAAAACAGAAAAGTATAACATGTTTGAAGTTCATAGCATATTAACAAAGAGTCCAGAATTATCAACAGATCTCCAAATTTTCTGATATCAGCTTTGAATTTAGTCGCCCTTAACAGAAACATAGAGTAACGGAAACTACTTAGCAAAAAGCACAGTAACAGATCTCAAAAACATGTACCTAAAGAGGCTATATCAGTGTACTTGTCACTGAAAGCGTATACATTCACTGCTATCTGGTACTTAGTTAATTCAGCAGCCATTTGCTTGTAGAATTGATCTTCAGGAATTCTTAACATGTGTTCTTTATCTGTTCCATAAACACGAAGATCATCTCCACGCAATTTTAAGCGGCCAACACCAAGAGATGGAAGTGTGTTCTGAAAAATTAACAATTTCCCCCCAAGTTGGCTCTGATCACAGAAAGAGAGAGGATTAATGCAGTGTGATAGAATAAACAAAGAACTTTTTTTTTGATAAATAGAATAAACAAAGAACTTTAGGGAGGCAAAAACAAATAATTTGAAGACCATATTACTCTGGAAATACAATCATTGGCAATAAACTAAGATATAACTTATATATGGGCAAAGTTCAAAAAGGTGTGCAAGGAAAAAACTAACATACCATAACCATGAATGCCGCTTTAAGAGCAGGACCAAAAGCAGATTCCACATTCACATTGTCCTGAAACATGGAAGGCAAGCTATCTAGGAATGTTTCCACCACACTTCTGGATTCCGACAAATTGACAAGGAGATCATCTGGCAATGGTACAAATATGTCATCCAGATCTGAGACAACCATCATTTGCGGCTGTGTCAAAGATGACTGCACAGGAAAAACCCACAGGACATTCAGCAAGTTTTTGACTGAAGAAATAAAAATTAAGCTATATCAAACAGTAGCAACACCAATTGCATGCCTTCATATTATAAAAATGAATTGCGCTGTCAAATGTCGCAAATCCAATTTGTGTTCTGGGGTAGCCAGGCAGCTCATCCAAACAAGATCTGATCGTTTGGGCCACAACCTGCAAAAGAATATTAGATGTCAACATAAATATAAACTATGCACATGCATGCGTATGCACAAAACATAGAGGCATTATTTATTATTAATTTCAAGACCCAAACAAAAGACAGACCATTTTTTGTTCAGTTACATGAATTGACAATAATCTGCTAACAAACAAAATTAAATGAAAAATCACCTCACAAAAAGAAGTTTAATAATCACCACTCCTGTTTTGATGGGGTAACTGCAGACCCTATCAGTGCCACACAAGAGATCATGCACGAGACGGCAAACTCTGGCCAGCCTACTTGTCATACCATTGCTTTATTAGTGATAAATATACTAGGCTACACCCTGGGAGGCTTCACCATCCCAAATCACAACCCTTCCACAAGTTGAACCCGAGACCTTCCCCTCATTCAGAGAGGGAGAGGTACAACATGGCTACAAGAATTAACAGTGCTTGCTCATCATACCACTTGGACAAAGCATGCAATATATATTAAACAACAATGGATGATATATATAATTAAGCACAAAATGAACTAGGAAACTCACAATCAATTATTCCTTTTTAGATCCAGGAACATGTGTGATTATACTAATGAATAATACTTAAATTTCACAGCAATATGAGATGATATAGTATCAGAAATATTAGACTGTCTTACAATTTCTATAGCTGTATATAAACTGTGTTTCATATGACTAAACATGATGCCATTATATAACACAAGATGAGTTGCAGCAAAATCCTCCATATAAGTGAAAGTTCTTACCTCAATCATGCCACTTCTGACTGCAGATACAGAGACATCAATGAGGAAAAAGTATACTGGAGGCATGGGAGGCCGCATCATATATTCAGTTGGAGCAACAAATTCCACACTACCTTTCATAAGCTCAGGTCGCTGATCCAAATCAATTCTTTTACCAGTGGCATCTAAATGGGCAAAATAGTCTCCAGGAACTGAAAAAGAGAGTCAACAAAAATTAGTATCTATGCCTCTAAAGAACAACAATTGAAGAGCTCCACAAACCAAGCCAACCATGACCCACAAAATCAAGTCAAATTGTAACTGAAAACAAGTAGAGTCTAGCAAAACCAAGCAGCAATTGAAATCAATACACTTTGAATTTTTTTAGAAGTAATACACCAATATTATATTGCAGTACTGGTCAATTATCTTGATAACAAAAACAATACAACGAATTCAGATTTTTGGTAATATTATTCAAAAGTGTAAACATGATATTATAAACCTCAGCTTAGAAGAAGCTACAGGATGCCAGTCTCAAATATATTTTCTAATTTGTTTATGGATACTAAAAATTGTATTAATAATTTTTTTTTTTTTAAAAAGCCCCTCAGTTAACAAGAAATATACTAAAGAGCAACAAAGTTGAGAAAATAAACAACTATCTATGAAAGGAAGCAAAGAAGAAGATGAATGGTTGGATACAACCATCCACTTATGAAAAGGACACATCAGGACATTTAGATTTTCTTTCAACACCACCAAACCAACACTTAAATAATACTTCAATTATTTTTATCCAAATTCATTAACAATCTTCCTTTTCCTTTTTCATTCTGGGGTTTGCGGGGGTGGGGTGTTGTACACATTAATAGGTTGAAATTTACCATCATTTAGCAGAGAACAGATGTTGCAACGCCACTTTCTCCCAGCATCTGTAAATGTGACATATGGATTCACATATGTGCGACATCTTCTACAACGAATAATGCCTGTTGAAACGAAATTAACCACTGGCACTTCTTCCTGAAAAGGTAAGAACAAATAAAAGGGTAATCAAAGTATCTCCAATATTAACCATTTCCTATCATTCTGAGTTTAAAGATACTCACCCCATCAGGAGCTTCTGCAAGTGGACACACAACTGCTCCAAGAGGCAAATGCCACCTTGAAGCCAAAGACTGGGAATTTGGAATACCACTGGTTGTAAGTCGTAAAAATCGAGGATTGCAATTCATAGGATACATCTCAGAAAACAATTTTGGCTCCACATCACCTTCTAATGGCCTTGGTAGTGCTTTAGGATCAACTCCTGGATCAATTGACCCAGGAACAGACCCAATAGAGAGAGAGCTGAAATCTTCGATCAAACCTTGGATGGAACCAGGAGGTCCAGAGCCCGGATACTGCATTTGATCCCTTGACTGCAGACCCAATGGCGCTGCCACTGGTGGAGGTGGAACATAACCTCCTTGGTGAGAAAGAAAAGGGGTGGAAGAAGTCGGGAGGGCAGGTGCATAACCTCCTTGGTGAGAAGGAAAAGGAGACTGCATAGGCGGTGGTTGTAAATCAGCATTAGACTGCATCCGAGCATATCCAGGAAATGACGACTGAAAATTTGTCATGGGCGCTGGAAACGATGAATCTGAGACAGAGTAAGGAACATTCACATTAGGTGGTGCAGAGTTTACACTTTGAGGTGGAGCTCCCATTGGCACTGGTGGTATCTGCGGCTGTGGGCGAAAGGAAACTGGTGGAGCAGGAGGTTGAGCTATTGGTTTCCCCACAGGCAGGACACGTGAAGCGGGTGCTTGAACTGTTGAGGGAAAAGGTGGTGTTGGGAAACGCTGGAACGGTCCACCAGTAGGTGGTACATTTGATGCTGGTGGAGGCACAGATGGATCATTATATCTAGGTGGTGGTGGAAGTCTAAAACCAGAAGATTGGGATCCAGCCAAAGGCCCAGATGATGAAAAGGGCACCATGGGCTGAGGAGCAGCTGGTGGAGTAGGCCTGAAACCAGAGGCCTCTGATCCAACCAAAGGACCAGATGACGAAAAAGGCATCACATTCTGAGGAGGAGCAGCAGCAAAAGGCATAGCAGCAGGTCTAGCAGGAAAATTTGGACGACCAGGATTTTCAGTCCCCATGGGTTTTTAACTTTTTATCAGCAATAACTTGGTATTTCTGTTATAGCAACACTCCCATGACCTAAACCAACAAGCACCATAAGAGTCATTATGGATAAAGAATAAATGTATGCAGAATAGAACCCATGAATCAACCTTAATAGTTTTTTTTTTTTTTTTGATAAGTATGAATCAACCTTAATAGTTAACTGCTGGGAGAATAAGTATTTGATACACTGTTAGTGAAATGCTAAGAACTTAAGCAATTAATATACTGGATAGTGAGTATGAAAATGTCTGACCTCTAACTAACACAGCTCCTATAGAATCATAGATAACAATTTCAGAGATAAATCACCCACAAGAAAATAAAAGTACAACTATCAATATAAAAGCAGGGTTTATTTAAAGTCAGACTCAAAGAATAAATCATGCATAGAATTTATTAGCACGAAATTTCCAGAAGAAGTTAAAGGTCACATTCAACTGTTCTCAGTTGCCTTCTCTGCTGCACATTCTAACATATGCACGCAGCAAAAAAAATAAATAAATAAATAAATAAATAAATACCATAGCTGTTTATTCTATAAATCCCATCCAATAACTTTGGCCGATATGCAACATTAAGCAAGCATCATTAAAAACGAAAAGTGGGTCACCATAATTGCAACCAAATAAAATGGGAGAGCATACGCATTTCAAGTTGGATTCATAGATTCAATCATGCATAGAACCTATTAACACCCAATTCCAAGAATATGGTTCACGTTCATCTATTCTCAGGTGCATCCTTTGCTAGACATTCCAATATATAAATGCAGCAAAAGAAGACATAGTTGTTCTCACACACAATGATGCATATCTATAAATCTCAACCAATAACTTTGAACAATATGCAACATTAAGCAAACATCATTAAAAAACCAAAACTGGGTCACCATTATTGCAACAAAATAAAATGGAAACTGATCAGCTATAGACTAACAACTAATATCACACTGTTTAACAGTTCCAAACCACAAATTGGATCACAATAACTAACTATCACAACCCCAGAGTCAACTAACAAGTAAAACCATAGAGTTCCATACAGTCCAAAAATACATTAAACCCAAATTCAAAAATGCCCACCTGACCAAACTGGTCAAATCGTCAATACAGTGACCCAAAATTCAATGACTAAAATCAAAGTAACAAATCAATAAAATAACGAATACCCACTTGAGTATATGAGCCAAAAATCAAATTCCTGTCCTAAATTTATTAACTTGGAAACAGATACGCATGTAGCAATCAAAATTGAGCATACGAAAAACACATGCTTTCTCATTTTCTTACTTTAACAGATCCCCAGAGAGAGAGAGACAAATTTCAGAGAGATCGAGATCGGCTAGAGAGAGAGAGAGAGAGAGAGGCACCTGGGATGGATCGGAGGGGAGCAAGAGAGAGCGAGAGGTGTCGTATGGAGTTAGATGTAAATATGCCTTTTTTGTTAAGCTTTTTACGACGACAAATATACGAGAGTATTCAGTTTTGCTTTAGAAGATAAGAATTTTCTTTTCTAACTAATTTTAGTATGAGTTGGATTTATAATTTTATATTTTTAAGCTCATTTTTGTTTCGGTGTAAAACATTTTTAAATGTAAAAATATTTTTATATAATTTTACATACAAAACATTTTTAGTAAAATCATTTTAGGAATTTTGTGTAATATGTAAAATTTTTCAAGTACAAATTATCAAAATCGATGGCTTAGTCATTGAAGCTGTTGGCATTGGAAGTTTAGATTTATTTGGATACCGCTTATTGAAATTTTTTTTCTCCAAATAACATTAAATATCAAAAAATTTAGTTAGTTGTCACGTTTCAAAATAATATTGGAAACTACCATATCAAGTGTCTAAAACTCAAGTTCCAAGATAAAAATCAAGTTTTTAAGTCTCAATTTGTAAGAGGTAATAGCTGATGTGGATGAAAATCCACGAGGAGCTCGAGTTTTTAAAACTCAAGTTTCACTTTTAAGACTCGAGTTTTAAAGACTCAATTTTCACCATTTTAATCAAACCCAACGATCTAGGCTCCAGCATTCTTCTTCCTTTGTTCTTGGCTCTGTTCTTGGCTACATCGTTCTTCTTCCTCTATTCTTAGCTCCAGTGTTCTTCGTTGTTAGATCGTTCCTCCTTCGTCATTAGATCGTTCTTCGTTCTGGGTTTCTTCTTCTTCATCTTCATTCTGTTCTTCTTCTATTGGGCTTCATCTTTGTTCTGTTCTTGTTCTTTGATTTTTGATTAACCGAGACTCAGTCCACAACTTCATTGTTAAGGTTGGGTTTTTTTTTTTTTTTTTGGAGATGCTTTTCTTTTTTTTTTTTCTTTTTTTTTTCTTTTTGAAAAAAATTTCATGTTCTTTGCTCTGCAAGATTTCTTCTTCTTTGTTCTGCTAGCTTTCTTCTACTGGGTTTCTCTTCTTTTTGTTATATTGGGTTTCTTCAACGTTGTTGGGTTTCTTCTCCTTCTTGTTTTTCACTAAGAAAATCGAGTCTTAGAGACTCGATTTTGATTTGGTAGAACTTGAGACTTTAAAACTTGATATCTATGTGGCATTTTCCTATCCAAGTTATCAAGTATAAAGCGAGTCTTTCAGACTCAATTTTTATATACAACTCAAGTTTCTAAAACTCGAGATGCTAGTTTGCTAAAACCTTTCAAACATGTATTAACTTACTATTTTGTCCTTCCTTACTATGCTAGTCTGCAAAATCCCTCTCGCTTATTACTGAAAACTGAAAACACTGTAACAAAATAATTTTTAAATGCATGAATAATACTATAGGACCTAGTTTTAAAGTTATTTTTATGAAAAAAAAAAAAAAAAGGTACTTGTGGATCCCGTGAATAGTGCACAGGACCCACTACAAACGTTGGACGCTATCCAAACATACACTTGGTGACTGAACCTTTGGACTAGTGGATTCGATGACCAAATTGTGGGCACCAACAATCAGGTAGGTTGTTGCAACCATAGTTTTAAAAATTAGATCGAACTGGTCAATTCAATTGATTCCAATCAAGAACCAAGTACTAATCCAATCCGATAAAAAGCTCCAAAACAAGTCAAAAATCAGCCAAAGTCAATCAAAAATAGGTAAAACTAGGAACTGAGACCAAAATTGGTTCTTTGTCCACGCCGGTTTTTAAAACCATGGTTGCAACGACACAACCACTAGGTGGGAGGAGAGCCGGTGTGTGTTTTGTAAAATATTTTATGAAGATAATAAAGATAAAATGTTTTACAACATTTTATAAAGCATTTTGCAGTCAATGTAAACATTTTCAAGTTTGATCAAATTTTGCAATTGAACAAACATGGTAAAATATTGAAAATATTTTCCATTAAACATTTTACAGTGAAACAAATGGAGCATAGTGCCTAAAATTTTATCCAATTTGATTTAAAATTAATCAAGTTCATTTTTGTTAAATAAATTTATTTTTTGCATAAGTATTCACTCATTAGCCCTAGGACGAGAAGGCATACTAAGGTCAACTCCAGACCAACAAACTAGGAAATTCCAACCAAAGCCAAATTCAACATAAGTTCAACCACCTTAATGTCCTACTTAGTTACAAGCTTACACTACTAAGCTCGGGTTAAATAAATTTTATTTTAGACTATTATATAACATTAGCAATTTATGTATAAAACTGAGTCATTTATTTATTATGTGAATCGAACAATGTTATTAATACATTTTATAGTGTACTTTAGCTATTAGTTTATACTTCTTATTTTGCTATATCTCTAAAATGTTGTGTTTCTAGTCCATGAATTTTATAACCTGTATAAGATATTAAACATTCAAACTAGTGATTAGGTGTTGATTAGAAAATCAAGAGTTGTGGTTCTAGATAGCTCAATTAATAAGTCTTTTATCCTTGAATGAAAGATCTCGAGTTTGATCCCTGCTTATACAAAAAACAAATTGGTGACTCTTGGTCTGATGATAAAGAACAATAATTAAGAGTACAATCTATAAGTTAAAGACTATATATATGTATAAGAGTTCTCTTACGTTTTCAAAAAAAAAAAAAAAAAAAAAAGGACCCAAATAAAAAATGACCACATTTTCACACACCCAAACCACCACAAAAGCCACTCCCACCACCTTCCACAAATAAGAACTAAAGATATAAAACAATAAAGAATGTGGTCTACAAGATTTCCTTGCCATTAATTATGATAGAAGAAAGAACTTGTAGAGCCACACAACCTTGTATAGGACTTGGGTTGGATATTGTTGTGGGAAGTGAGAATCTAATTAATGATTAACTAGTCACTAATCTGTGCAATGCACAAGATAGTTAAATAAAAAAATAATTAATCAACCTCACAGTAAAAGAAAAGGCTAAAGGAATCGATAAGAGGTTGATTTGTCCATCAAGGAAAAAAAAAAACTATCTGCAAAGAATTGCAACGGTTTGTATGTTTACCTGGCTTGGCTCAAAGATAGAATCCAAATTTAATTTTGCAAAAGTAAAAACATACAACTTCATATTAATTGTAAATCAACCTCACTACACGAATCTAATTTTTGCTCTACTGTATTTTTGGAGATCATACTCCTAAACATTCAATGTGTCAAGAATTTCAATAAACGCTATTGCCACATCTATCTTTGTTCTAAACATTTAATTTACACATAAGCCAATAGCAATTGCAATTAGACAATCTTGACCCAAGCATTCTCCTTCTAAAATCTCATTTCTTTCTGTTTGGACATATGTGGTTCACTTGTTAAGAACATATGTCATTGTTTTATGTAATTGGCTAATCCTTTGACAAAACGCACTTTACTTGTACTTGGGTAGATCTAAGATGTGTTGAAATACTTCAAGAAACTATGTTTCAAAATCAAGTGCTGAAGCCTTCAATTCTATTCAAGAAAACAAGCTGAAAGTGCAAAGTTACTAAATCTCAACAGCTAGCTCGATAGCTAGCATGTGTCGAGATTTAAGGAAACTGTTTTGCTCGTGGCTCGACAGTTGTCTCGATAGATGCTCGACAGCTTTTATCTATCGAGATTTATAAAATCAGAATTTCTGATCTGATTTCTTGGGATCTGTGGATGTGTCTTTAGGCCTTCTTTTCTCATAACCCTAGACATGTAAAAGTGTTTTAAGGGCCACCAAAGTGTTCACAAGTTGCACAAGCATTGAGAAAACTTTATTTAAGCAAATTGTGACTTGAGACAAAGTTTTGACCTAGTTCATCTCTTCTGAAGAAGTTGCTGTGTATGTTCACCTTTGGGTTTTATGACCAAGCATCTTCTTGATCATTATCGTGGATGAACTAAAGAACTTTGCAACCAGCAAACTTCCTCTAGTTTGTGATTGAAGTCGCGTACTGGGATCCACGCAATTAGTTAATCACGTACTTGGGAGCCGTGCATAAAAAGAAGAAACTGTCACTATAGAATAAATCCAATTGAGTATTGGGGTAAGGGTTCAACTGTAGGTTAGTAAGGTACTTGGGATTCCTTTACTTGTAACCGCTTGTTGTGATAATAGTGGAGTTTCGAGAGTGGTGACCTGAAAATCACCTAGTGGAGTTTTTGCCGTTAGGTTTTCCCTATTCGTAAACAAATCAACCTGTTATTTATTTTCCGTTGCATAATTAGTTTATTAGTTATTTGTTTGTACTACCACGTGTTTACATGTTAAATTGATTAATTAATAACTTGGCTAATTAATTAATTAATTTAATCACAAGGAGTCAATACGTTTTTGGCCTATCACTTTCCTTTAAACCTGCACGTCAAAAGTGATTTCTAGCAAATATTACATTTACACAAAATCTAAGCAACCTAACTCACCTTACATCTTATAATTAAGCTAATAAAATCTTATAATTTCATTTTACAACTATAGTGTCTTGCTCATTAAAAGGTTGTACTCAATGCACAAAACTTTTTGCTCATTAAAATGCATATGAGTAGGTTTTGCCGTTCGTAGTTGTGTGCTCTTACTATGCAGAAAAAGGAAAAATAAAAATAAAAACACCTTAGACTTTATTGGATTTTGATATCTTATAACATTGCACATCATCAAACAAAATCAGCATGAGATAATGTTATTTCTATGAAGTGAACAAATCTGAAACAAAATTAATGTGTAAAATTCTACATAGAATTACAATTCAACCGAGCATCAATAATTGCATGAATTAAAAACAAAAGATTCAAAAGCAAAACTCAAAGCTTTTTGTCATATAAGCAAAATCACAAATTCTCTTTTTAAATAGCCCGCATTTCCTACATTTTTTTACAATAATTGAAAGAATAAAAAGCTCTAATTGATTTTGATTCAACTGCACGCTAGGAGAATATTATTCTTAGTAATATCATGGTTTACAATTTTGTCAACATGATTCACACACACTCACATGCAAAAAGAAAGAAGTGAAAGGATGGTAGTCATATCCATAAAATATAATGTGATCACTTAATTTAGTGCCACTGAGCACCCATTCTCTTGCAATAAATTCATCAAAAAACTGATATGCATCTTCGACTAACCTTGTTCTTTTCAAAGTAAGGAAAATAACCTCCAAAGACTTTATATGCTTTCTCACTAAAGCATCTCTAATGAAGCTAACACAAAGTGTGTAGAAAATTATGAAAGCATAAATTGATTATAAACCAATTGAAGAATGATCCATACATGCTAAGAACTATAGTAATACAGAGAAACAAAAATGTCCATATTTAGCTGGGATATTGCAAGCAGAAGAATAGAGACAAAGGCAAATGCAAAACTCAAATGATATGATCAATACTGGCTAAGAACTACAATAATTCTTTGCATTGGAGTGGTAAAGGTTGAGCATTAGAAAATCAATTCATAGGTATAAATAATTATAGATATAAACATGTTCGGAACTCTATTTTAAAAGAATTCAACCACAGAAAATTACAAAAGGCTACAAATATAATTCCCATGTCAATACTTGTTGTTGAAATTGTAACCTGGTCTAAAATATAAGTTATATAACTCAGTTATATATGATTATGCAAGATGGGCATGGTATTAGGTATTATAAATTTGAGGAAGAGATTTAGAGAGAAGGTTGAGGGAGACTTAACAAATAGCAAGCTTTAATGAATGCCTCTATCATTATGCAAAATCAAATGGCATATTACATATTTTAAATGAATTTTAAGTTGGATGATACCAAAAAAAATTCAATACCAATGATATAAACTTTTTTTTCCTACAAAAGAAACAAAAACGTTGAATTTATGGCTTGACTGAAACTTACAAAATATAGTTTGTGTTTGAACAAAGTAAATTAGCCAAAGAAACTCTTAGAATAACAAGGAAGAAAGGACAAACACAAGCATCAAATCATCAACAATAGGTTATTAGCTTCCAAAATTAAAACTTTAACTCCTAATCCTTTATAGCTAAGACATAGGCATAAGTCCACGCTAATCTAAAAAAAAAAACTAAATACAAAAGCTGCTGCTCTTGGCCTAATAATCCTAAAATAAGTAAGATTGCTGAGAATAATAACATGTAGATAGTCTTTCAATTGAAATTCTTACCTCAGGTTTAGAATTTGCTCTTCAAAGAAGGCTGGCTTCAATTGCAAATTCTTTGATTTTAGCGCTGGGATTCAGATTTTGCTCTCCAATCAATCTCTCAAGAGAATGAGTCACATAATAGGTCAAGTTAGGACCGTGGGTATTAAATCTTCTTAGGCTTATTAGGTTTCATGTATTATCGGGTTTTAGAGAAAAAAAAATCAAATTTTTTTTTTAAATGATGCTAACGTGGAAAATTATGGTGCTAAAAGAAACTTCAGTTATATATATATATATAGATGAGAGATGAGGCTAGAGAAGAGATAGAAAGAGATTATAAAATAGAAGTTTCTCTAACCTAGGGTGACACCTTGTGAAACCGTAGCCACCAGGAGAAAAACGTGCCTACTCTTTGGAGTGAGGCGGTTAGTTTTTTGATATTCCACAGATCGTTTCAATGCTGAGACGCAAGATGAAGGCTCTGTCTGGCTTGCGGGAGAAGCTCTCTTCGACGGAATCAGAAGGAAAGAGGTTTCTTGTGGAGGATAGTGAAGATGAATGTGAGTTTTTCTTGGCCGCACGATTTTACACAGGTAGGGTACTAAGCATGGAGGTGATTGCAAAAACACCAAAGTTATTATGGCAAACAAGAAAAGGTTTCAAAGTCCAGGACATGGGCAATCATATGGTCTTGTTTATCTTTCGGGATGAAGGGGATGTAGAACAAATTCTGAAAGGGGAACCATTGTCTTTCGATAAGCATCTTGTGGCTTTGAAAAGAGTTCAGAAACACTGATATGGACAAACTTCTATTTGAGACTACTTGTATGTGGGTTCAAATACATAACTTGCCTATCGGGGTATCTCTCAATATTGTAAAGAGTATCGTCTCTAAGGTTGGTTTGGTGATTGAGTGCACATCTAAGGAAAAAGTGTATGAAGGGAGCAAATTTATTCGATTACAGGTTGAAGTAGATGTGACAAAGCCATTGTGCCTAGGAAGAAAGATTGCTTTTAGGGGTGGGCAAAAACGTTGGGCGAGTTTCAAGTACGAGCAACTACCCAATATATGTCACTGGTGTGGTAAACTCACGCACATGGATAGGGATTATCCCATTTGGGAGAAAGGTAAGCATATTTCGAAGGAGGCTGGGCATAATATGGGTCATGGATAAGGGCTACAACACCTAACTTGGCTAGAAAATCAGTGGTTAGGGTGGTTGGTTTGGAGGACTATGATAGTGATTCAATATGCAGCAAGAAGTCCAACGAAGGTCTAGAACTTGACAATCTAGATCGTGGGGGAGTAATGGTTCCGTCCACTGAAGTGGATGACTCGATTCAGAATGGGATGGAGGTGCTGAGGAATTGGGTAGAGGTAAATGAGATTGGTTCACGGGTAGTTCAGACCGAGTAAGGTATAGTGGATGATGAGAATATTTCTCTAGGTCATGATGTGAGTTTGGAAGCTTTCTAGAATGATAATGTTTTAAGTAGGGATAGGGTGGCTTTGGTTTCAGAGTTTCAAGTCCAACTGGAGGAAATTGATAGAGAGATAGCACGCTTGATAAGTCTGAAGGGGGTTTGGAGGAGAATGTTGTGGGCTTCTCTTCAAAGGCTTGGCAAACACTTCTACCCAGAGATGTTATGGGCGATGGTCTAGTAGATGGTGTGGGTCAGGATGGGGTAAAAAAGAATAGAAAAGGCAAGCCAAAATCAAGCTATACCCGGTCTATTATTCAAAATCGAGCTAAGGGCAAGGGAGACTTTAATGTGGACAGTCCAACAGAAGGCACATCTTCAGGTCCATTAAAGAGATCCTTTGGAGAAATGGATGGGGTTAGCAAGAAGCAAAGAAGGGTGGACTCTAATGATTTGACGGTGGAGGCAGCGTCCTAGTCCCACCGACAGCAATAAATCTATTAGCATGGAATTACTAAGGGCTTGGGAACCGCCATGCAGTTGATAAGCTTGGGGATATTATCCAAGCAAAAGATCTCGAGATCATGTTTTTGTCAGAAACTTGGCCCACCAAGGAGCAAACGGAATGTATTAAAATTAAGTTGAATTTTACTAGGTTGTTCACTGTCAATAATGACGAGAGGGTGGGGCATTGGCCCATTTGTGGAAGAATAGTAGTGTTGTTTAGGTCGATAGTGTTTCTAGATATCATATAGATGCCATTATTAATAATGAAACTGAGGATGCATAGAGATTGACAGGTTTTTATGGTGAGCCGAATACGAATATTTGTAGTGAATGTTGGAATATGTTACAGATGTTGAGTTTAAAGCCGCAGCTCCCATGGTGTTGTTTTGGGGATTTTAATGAGCTTCTGC
Source organism: Quercus variabilis (assembly GCA_030445155.1). Lineage (NCBI taxonomy): Eukaryota > Viridiplantae > Streptophyta > Magnoliopsida > Fagales > Fagaceae > Quercus > Quercus variabilis. Next base: position 174,152 of record CP129455.1, read on the forward strand.
AAGTGGAAGATAAAAAAAGGGGGTGCGCTGCGAGCTCATAATCTCATGCAGGCCTTTAAGGATGTTCTTAATTAGTGTGGTTTTGTGGATTTGGGTTACTCGAGTCCGGATTTTACCTGACATAGGTGTCGTAGAGGTGAGCTGATATAGGAGAGATTGGATCGTGGAGTAGCTAATTATGAATGGCTTGCTCAATTTCCTACAAGAAGGATTGGACACTTGCATTGTTTTACTTCTGATCATCACCAGATTCTTTTGTCCCTTGACTCAAATAGGGAGCACCAACGATGGAGACGTAAACCTTTTCGGTTTGAGGCTATGTGGTTAACTAGTCCGGATTGCAATGATGTTATTTCTAAAGCTTGGGCGATAAACCATGATGGTACTCTAATGCATGTGGTATCGAAAAAATTGAAAACTTGCAAGAAGATGTTAATTGCTTGGAACCGAGACCATTTTGGAAGTGTGTTGAAAAAATATAATAAATAAAAAACTTAAGGAGCAATTGTGGAAGGCAGAAGTGGATTCAGTCCAATCAAGGGAGGTTGAGGAGGTGAACCAGCTGAAATTAGAGCCTAATAAATTATGTGAACAGAAGGATAAAATGTGGCAACAAAGGTCTAGAGTTCAGTGGTTACAAAGTGGTGATAAAAATACAAAATTTTTCCATGGGGTGTCAACTCAAAGGAAGAGAAGGAGTTTTATAAAGGGGTTACGAGATAAGAATGGCACTTGGTAGGAAAATGAGGAGGTGGTTTCGGGCATGTTGATAGAATTCTATGCAAACTTATTTACTTCTTCCACTCTAGGTAATTTAGAGCGATTTTAGAGGGGATTTATCCAGTAGTGACCAAAAAGATGCAGATTAATTTGGCAAAGCCTTTTGTGGTGGAGGAGGTAAATTGTGCAATTAAAGATATGGCTCCTTTGAAGGCCCCAAGTCCAGATGGGATGCCCCCTTTGTTCTACCAGACCTATTGGACTGATGTAGATATGGAAATTTCTCAAGCTATTTTATCATGCTTAAATTCTAGATCCATTCAGAAATCTATTAATCACACTTTTATCACTCTAATTCCTAAGGTCCAAAATCCAGAAAATGTGACTAATTATAGACCTATTAGCCTTTGTAATGTGATTTATAAGATTGTTAGTAAGGTTACTGCCAATCGTCTAAAACCTTTACTTAACTCTATTATATTTGAAACTCAAAGTGCCTTTATTGCTAATAGGCTTATCACAGATAATATTTTAATTGCTGTTGAGTCTTCGCATCATATGAAGATAATTTTATAGGCAAGTAGGGTTTTATAGCTCTTAAATTGGATATGAGCAAAGCCTATGATAAAGTAGAGTGGTCTTTTCTTGAAAAAATCCTTTTGAAATTGGGTTTTCATGAAGATTGGGTGGCTCTGTTGATGTAGTGTATTACGACTGTGTCCTATTCCATACTAGTCAATGGTGAGCCTAAAGGATTGTTTAGACCTTCTAAGGGTTTGAGACAAGGGGATCCCCTATTGCCTTATTTATTTCTCTTTGTGCTGAAGGTTTAAATGCTTTACTACAAGGGGTAGCTTTGAGAGGAGATATCCATGGCTTTTCAATATGTAGGATTGGCCCAAAACTCACCCATCTCTTTTTTGCAGACTATTGTCTACTATTTTGCAGAGCATCACTACTTGAGTGTGAAAAGATCAAGGAATTGTTGGGATTTTATGAAGAAGCTTCGGGACAAATGGTGAATAGGCATAAAACTACTCTATATTTAGCAACAATATGGATACCCAAACCATGGAGGATATAAAATTGTCTTTGAATGTTCTGGTTATCCAGCATTTTGAGAAATATTTAGGGCTGCCTTCTTTTGTTGGTTGAGGGAAAAAATCTTGCTTTACTCAGATTAAAGAAAGGATTTGGGCAAAAATGCAAGGGTGGAAATAAAAACTTCTGTCTCCGGTTGGTAAAGAAGTCATGATAAAAGCAGTGGTACAATCTATTCCCACCTATTCTATGAGTGTGTTTAAGTTACCTATTGGTTTGTGTAAAGACATTGAAGCAATGATCCGAAAGTTTTGGTTGGGGCAAAGGGAGTAAAAAAAAATACATTAGGTTAAATGGAGTACTCTTTGTTCCTTGAAATTGATGGGTGGGATGGGGTTTCGAGACATTCAGAACTTCAATGATGCTCTTCTTGCAAAACAGGTTTGGCGTCTCTTGCATCACAAAGATACTTTATTCTATAAGGTCTTTAGTGCCAAATATTTTTCCATTGGAAATATCATGGACGCCCTAGTTCATCCTAGAAGCTCCTTTGCTTGGCGGAGTATTCTTCAGGCAAGGAAGGTTATTCAACATGGCGTTGTTTAGAGAGTAAGGGATGGAGAATCTATTAAAATATGGGAGCATAGTTGGTTGTCGAATCTGTCTAACAGTCGAGTTATTTCTCCGTGAAATTCCACTGATGTGGAGTTCATGAAGGATCTGTTTTTTGAGGGTAGAAGGGTTTGGGATCTAGGTTTGGTGTAGCGTACTTTTTTGTCATGGGAGGCAGAAACAATTATAAGGATTCCAGTTTGTGAAGGGTCTGTGACGGATAAGCTAATATGGCCTCTTACACCAGATGGGGATTTTAGCGTTCAGAGTGCTTACCGAATGTTTGAGACCACGGCAAGGTCACTAAATCCATGTTCATCATCAATGGATAAAGTGAGTAAGGTGTGGAAGGGGATTTGGAAAATCAAGACATCGAATAAAATTCGCCACTTTATTTGGCGAGCTGCTTATGATTCACTACCTACCACCCAAAATCTTCAGCTACGACATGTTCTTGTTGATGCTTTTTATCCTTTGTGTGCTGAGCAGACCGAATCATTGATGCATTGTTTATGGCTGTGTGATCATGCTCAAGCTGTATGGAAATCTGACATTTGTTTTGCCAAGTATTACAAGAAGCAACATCGGGATTTTACTGAGTTATTGGGCGAGGTAATGCGAACGGGGTCGGTGTTTCATATTACTCTGTTTTCTACCATTTCCTAGTGTTTGTGGTAGAGGCGTAATCGCTTGAGAGTTAATCAACCAACCTAGCTGTTAAAGGAAATTGGAGATCGAGCTTGAGCTTGAGCTTTGGTGCAGGAGTATTTTGATGCCTGCCAATCTGCTTTAGGTCTGAGTGTTCCTGTAGTCCCTGTGCGATGGACTCATCCTCTGGATGGCCTATATAAGGTGAATTTTGATGCTGCTTTGTTTGAAGGTTCGAGCTATGCAGGTATTGGGGTGGCAATACGAGACTTAACTAGAGTAATTATTGGCACTTTATCTCAACAAATCCCTCTCCCTCATTCAGTGGAGTTGGCTAAGGCTTTAGCTGCCCATTGAGCTGTTGTTTTTGCACAGGAGTTGAGCATAGCTAACGTTCTGGTTGAGGTAGATTGTCTAAAGGTGGTCTCGGCTTTAAGGGATCCAATGGTTGTCACACTTTGTATGGGCATATTGTTGAGGACACTCACAATTTGGCTAGTCAATTTCAGTCTTATAGTTTTAGTCATGTGTGAAGGCGTGGGAATTTGTTAGCTCACGCTCTTGCACGAAGAGTAGTTTCTTCTGCAGATTTCGATGTTTGGGTAGAAGAACTACCTGCGGAGTTGGAAAGTGTATTCCAAACTAATTTAAATTAATATTGAAAGGGAAGAAATACTCTGAAGGCCTCGTGTGGTTAAGTGGGCCTCAACGCAGACGGACCCTAGCTGAACTGGCTGGATGCATGGATTAGTTGAACGGGCTGCTTGGCCATGGGCCTGCTGGACCCCTCAAGGGGGGCAATTTGGCCCACTCTCATAAAGGCCCAACTGGAGTCCTTGCGCCTGTGTGACTCCGGAGATCTTCTGTATTTGGTAAAAACCTCCCCTTTAAGGGGGGACTTGACCAACACGTTTGGGATTGCTACAAGAAGAGTTCTATAAGGAAAAGACTTTCGAACCAAGAAAGGGAGATCAACCATCTACTACTATAAAAGCCCTAATGCTCTCACAAAAAAAGGTACGCACAATTTAACCCTCTCTAGCACTCTAGAGTTGAATAGAAGTTCCTAACTTGACCTTCGGAGGGTATTCGGCCGGCACCACACCGGTGTCCTTCGACAGGTTCTCTCTTTTTGTTTCGTGCAGGTTACCTTTCGAGTGGAGGAGTATCTTGCGGCATATTGGTGGATTTCTTTGAATCATCAGTTGGCGCCGTCTGTGGGGAAGCGAGCAATTAAGCCATACTACCGCTTCCCAAAAAGCTTGCATGGTACTCACCCGCTCAATGGCAACTACTAATGACGTGCAAGGAGAAGAACCGCCCACGACTGCCCTCGAAAGACAAGTTCGGACCCTTAGTACTGCCGTAGAGCGCCTCACCAAACAGAACCGTGACTTGGAAGAACAGCTGCGCCAAAAGACTGCGGCGCAAAACAACCGGCCAAAAGACCAGGAAGGAACTAGCAATCCGAACAGGAATCAGGAGAGACCGGAGGGTAGCCACGCCCCGAGCGGACCGGAGAGACAGCACGTAAGCATGCCATCCCTCATGGATGCAACCCCACCACACATTACCGCCGAGATGCAGGCAATGAAAGAACAGATGGAGGTCATGATGAATGCCCTCAAGGGGCGAGTCTCCAGTGATCTTGATGATCTGGTCAATCGTACCGACTCACCTTTCACTATGGCCGTGAACTTCTTCCCCCTACCCCACAAGTTTCGCATGCCAAATGTAGACAGCTACGACGGGGTAAAAGATCCTCTAGATCACTTGGAAACCTTCAAAACCTTAATGCATCTGCAGGGGGTACCGGACGAAATCATGTGCAGGGCCTTCCCAACTACACTGAAGGGTTCTGCGAGGGTTTGGTTCAGTCGGTTGGTACCGAATTCCATCGGCACTTTCAAAGAACTAAGCGCTCAGTTCACCTCACACTTCATAGGGGGACACAGATACAAGAAGTCTACGGCGTGCTTGATGAACATCAGACAAAGGGACGACGAGACGCTAAGATCCTACATAACCCGCTTCAATAAAGAAGCACTCTCAATAGATGAAGCGGACGACAAGATACTGGTGGCAGCCTTCACAAACGGATTGACGACGGGCAAGTTTCTGTTCTCATTATACAAAAACGATCCCAAAACCATGTCGAAAGTACTCTACAGGGCCACTAAGTACATGAACGCGGAAGACGCGCTGCTTGCACGGGAAGAAAGGCCCAAGAAGAGAGAACGCCAAGTAGACACGCGTCAAGACCAAGGGCAGAAGAAACCAAGAACAGGAGATAGGAAGGACGAAAGACGCCCTAAGCCCCCGAACAGGAGGTTCACAAGTTTCACCCCCCTGAACGCCCCAATTGACCAAGTCTTAATGCAGATCAAGGATGAGGAGGCGCTAACATTCCCGAGAAAGCTAAAAAGCGACCCCAGCAAACGGTCGCGAGACAAATATTGTCGTTTTCACCGAGATCACGGGCACAACACTGCCGACTGCTACGATCTAAAGCATCAGATTGAAGCTCTCATTAGACAAGGGAAGCTACAGAAATTCGTCAACAAAGAGAAGACGGATATTAATCGTCAGGAGCCGGCCCCTCGACGGGACAATGAGCGCCCGAGGCCCCCCATTGGAGACATAAGGATGATAGTAGGGGGAACTGCGCCTACCCGTTCATCCAAAAAGGCTCGAAAGACATACCTCAGATCGGTCCTGAACGTCCACACAACGGGCTCAAGGCCCTATGCCCCACGGATGGACAACCCTATAATTGGATTCACCGAAGAAGATGCAAGGAGACTTCATCATCCACATGACGACACGCCGGTCGTCAGTATACGTGTAGGGGATTACAACGTCCACCGGGTGCTAATCGACAACGGTAGCTCAGCGGACATTCTATACTATCCAGCGTTCCAGCAAATGGGGATAGACAGAGCCCGATTGATGCCAGTGAGCGCTCCCCTAGTCGGTTTCGGAGGGACCAGGGTATTCCCAATAGGTTCCATCGTACTCCCGGTGACGGTGGGTGACTACCCACAAGAGCTCACTAAGAACGTAATGTTCCTTGTAGTAGACTGCTCCTCCGCTTACAATGGGATCCTCGGACGGCCTACACTCAACTCGTGGAAAGCAGTAACGTCCACGTATCACCTAATGATCAAATTCCCGACGGACCATGGGGTTGGGGAATTACGGGGAAATCAAGCAACCGCCCGAGAGTGCTACATTGCAATGTTGGAAATGGAAGATCACGATCAGGCAATGTGCATAGAAGAACAACTGCCGGTGGTAGAACCAGCTGAAGAACTGGAGATGGTAACGCTCAACGAGTCCAAACCAGAACGAACCACCAGAATTGGCATGTTGGCCTGCCAACCTGTGCGACAGGCCCTCGTCACATTCCTCAGGAAGAACCAAGACATCTTCGCATGGACCCATGAAGACATGCCCGGGATCGATCCTTCTATCATAGTCCACAGGCTGAACGTGAACCCTTCACACCCTCCAGTCCGGCAGAAAAAGCGAGTGTTCGCTCCTGAACGGGACAGAGCAATAGCACAAGAGGTCAGGAAGCTGCTCGAGGCAGGTTTTATAAGGGAAGTATATTACCCAGAGTGGTTGGCGAATGTGGTCATGGTAAAAAAGGCTAGTGGAAAGTGGCGGATGTGCGTCGATTTCACGGATCTCAACAAAGCATGCCCGAAGGATAGCTACCCCCTCCCGCGAATAGATGCGCTGATAGACTCGACGGCCAGACACCAGCTCTTGAGTTTTATGGATGCCTTCTCGGGCTACAACCAGATCAAAATGGAGGAACCCGATCAGGAGAAAACATCCTTCGTTACCAGCCAAGGCCTTTTTTGCTACAAAGTGATGCCGTTCGGACTCAAGAACGCCGGGGCTACATACCAGAGATTAATGGACAAGATGTTTGCACATCAAATGGGGAGAAACATCCAAGTTTACGTTGACGACATGCTGGTAAAGAGTCGAATTGAAAGAGACCATCTGAGCGACCTCCAGGAGACATTCGATACCTTGCGATCATACAAAATGAAGCTGAATCCAGACAAGTGTGTGTTCGGGGTGACGGCAGGAAAATTTTTGGGTTTTATGGTATCCCAAAGAGGAATAGAGGTCAATCCAGAGAAAATTCGGGCCATCATAGAACTTGAACCACCAAGGACAACAAAGGAGGTACAGAGCTTGAACGGCAGAATCGCCGCCCTAAGCAGGTTCGTGTCGAAAGCAACGAACAGATGCCTACCGTTCTTCCGGGTCCTGAAGAAATCTTTCGAATGGACGGAGGAGTGCCAGAGAGCATTTGAGGACCTAAAGAAATACCTTTCCTCGCCACCTTTGCTCAGCCCATCCAAACCAGGAGAAGATCTCTACTTATACCTAGCCGCTTCAAATGTGGCGGTAAGCGCGGCCCTAGTAAGGGAGGAAGAAGGGACGCAGCGACCCGTCTATTTTGTAAGCAGAGGGTTCCGGGGGGCTGAAGAGAGATACCCCTACATGGAGAAGCTAGCCTTCGCACTGATAACCGCAGCTCGAAAACTGAAACCATATTTCCAAGCCCACAGCATTATCGTCCTAACGGATCAACCCCTAAAAAGGGCAATGAGCAGCCCCGAAGCAGCCGGACGGATGGCCCTATGGGCGATAGAGCTGAGCAAATTTGACATACACTACCGCCCGCGAACCGCAATAAAAGGCCAAGCTATAGCTGATTTCATCGCCGAATCTACACGAACAGGGTGGAAGGAGCCTCAAGCCCTCAGACTGTGGAAGATCCACACGGACGGATCATCAAATAAACTTGCGGGAGGAGCTGGAGTGGTGATTCGAACCCCTGACGGAGACACAATCGAGTTCATGATCCGGTTAGACTTCCCGACGACCAACAATGTGGCAGAGTATGAGGCATTATTGGCAGGGTTAGACCTAGCAAAAGCGGCAGGCGCCGAGGCTATGGTTATACACTGCGACTCACAGGTAATAGTCAGCCAAATTAGTGGTGTCTATGAATGTAAAGGGGAAAAAATGAAGAAATACTTAGACGAAGTCAGAAGACGGACCGACGCCCTCCAGGTCACGTTCGTCCAGATCCCGAGAGAAGAGAATGAATGTGCCGACCGGCTTGCCAAAGCCGCCTCCGCTGTGAACATGACAACCCCTGACCGAGTGCTATCATTCATACAGAACTCCTCAGCCATTAGCGATGGAGCAGGAGTACGGGAGGTAAATTCAGGATACGATTGGACCACGCCCCTAATGGCCTACCTGAAGAAAGGCACACTCCCAGAGGAAAAGGACGCTGCTAGAAAATTGAAGGTCTGGGCCTCACGGTTCACAATAATCAACAATGTCCTATACAAGAGGGGATTCTCGCGACCATATCTAAGATGTTTAGGTCGCGAAGAAGCCGACTACGTGATGAGGGAGGTCCATGAAGGCATTTGCGGAAACCATTCAGGGGCACGGTCTCTGGCACACAAGCTGATCCGGGCAAGATACTACTGGCCTACAATGCAGAAGGACGCGCAAGCCTACGTCAAAATCTGCGACAAATGCCAAAGGTTCGGTAACCTGATTAGGCAACCAGCAGAAGAGCTGACACCTATGGCGGCCCCTTGGCCGTTTGCCCAATGGGGACTAGACATCATGGGCCCTTTCCCAACGGCCGCAAGACAGCTGAAATTCCTGGTCGTAGGAATCGACTACTTCACTAAGTGGGTCGAGGCGGAAGCTCTAGCGACCATCACAGAGAAGAACATCAGAGGTTTCGTATGGAGGAACATAGTATGCAGGTTCGGGATACCAAGGGTCCTCGTCTCCGACAATGGAAAACAGTTTGACAACAGGGCGTTCCGGGATTTTTGCTCAGAGTTAGGGATTAAGAACCATTACTCGTCGCCCGCGCATCCGCAGGAAAATGGCCAAGTTGAAGTCACGAACCGGTCGCTGCTTAAAATCATCAAGACCCGGCTCGAAGGGGCGAAAGGCATATGGCCCGATGAGTTACCGAGTGTCTTATGGGCATACCGCACGACGGTAAGAACACCAACAGGGGAAACGCCATTCGGACTGACGTACGGGAGCGAGGCCGTCATTCCAGCAGAAATAGGTCTCACGACCTATCGGGTAGAGAGCTACGACGAAGGCAAGAATGAAGAAGCTTTGCGGCTACAGCTAGATCTAGTCGACGAAGTCCGGGCCACAGCCGAACAGAGGATAGCTCGATACCAAAACCTCATGGCGAAGCACTACAACTCCAAAGTCAGACACAGAGACTTCCAGATCGGGGATCTTGTGCTTCGGAAGGTAATGGGAACAGCTAAAGACCCCACGGAAGGAAAACTTGGCCCAAACTGGGAAGGGCCTTACAAAATCTCATCCTGGCGGAGAAGGGGAACCTACCATCAAGAGACCATGGATGGACGGAAGCTGCAACACCCGTGGAACACTGAACACCTTCGGAAGTACTACCAATAGACTCCAGCTCATTCTTAATGTTTCAAGCAATTATGTCTTTTACTTTTAAAATTTTCTATACTGCTGTTTTGAACAATTATGTCTTTTACTTCTACTAGTGCCCTTTTAAGCCCAAGGGGGCAGGCACCATTTTCCTATGAAAACTCCTTTTTTCAAGCAACAAGATTTTTTTTCTGCTTTAGTATTCAAAAAGGTTGCCCACAAAGTGGACGGATCATCCCACAGGGATGAATGAAAAACACAAAGTCCACAAAGTGGACGGATCATCCCACAGGGATGAAAAACACCAAGTCCACAAAGTGGATGGATCATCCCACAGGGATGAAAGACATTTAGTCCACAAAGTGGACGGATCATCCCACAGGGATGAATGAAAAACACCAAGTCCACAAAGTGGACGGATCATCCCACAAGAATGAAAGACACTTAGTCCACAAAGTGGACGGATCATCCCACAGGGATGAAAAACACCAAGTCCACAAAGTGGACGGATCATCCCACAGGGATGAAAGACACTTAGTCCACAAAGTGGACGGATCATCCCACAGGGATGAATGAAAAACACCAAGTCCACAAAGTGGACGGATCATCCCACAGGGATGAAAGACACTTAGTCCACAAAGTGGACGGATCACCCCACAGGGATGAAAGACACTTAGTCCACAAAGTGGACGGATCATCCCACAAGGATAAAAACACTAAGTCCACGAAGTGGACGGATCATCCCACAGGGATGAAAGAAAAATACAAAGTCCACAAAGTGGACGAATCATCCCAAAGGGATGAACATATCCACATAAAGAACGGACCCATGAAAGCGCTCGCTAATCGAACTATCCGTTCTAAAAAGGAATTAACTACCCGACGGATGGGTTAAAAAACTATTCCGCCAGACGGATTATTTCAGCAAAATAAATTAACCAACGGACAGCCAGCTAGGCAGAACGGATCTCACTTAAAAAATACATCCCATAAAGCTGAGTAAAGAGGCAACGAATCTTGCATAAAAAAGGAAACCAGTTGAAAGTCAATGTACGTACAAACCCCGCAAACATGACGGGTCCAATAAATTGTTTAGCACTTACAAAAATAAAAAATAAAAAAATAAAAAAATAAATAAAAAATAATAATCTAAGTTATTACAAAAAGAGTCATTTCTGGTCTGCTCCGTCTCCCTCTCCGGCTTGGGGGTCCTCGACGACCTTGGCTTGGCTATCCACTGCAGCATGATCCGTCGGAGTCTCATGGACGAGTGCATTCTCGAATAAAGCATCGGTGTCCTCCGACTGAACGGGCTGAACAGTGGACGGCTCGGGGGCAGAAACACTGACGGAGGACAGGTCGAGATCCGGGTACAGCTTCTTGACCTGACGGAGAGCATCGTCAAACCCGTCATTGTAAACGACGCTCAGTTCCGCGATCAGGTCGGCGGAGTCACGATACTCGCGTACGGCTTCCACCCTAGCCTGACGGGCTTCGTCGTCCTTCTCGACCAGCTCTCTCTTCAGACCCTCCACCAGTTGAACGGCCTCGTCCCGAGCTTCCTCGGCCATCTTAAGCTTCTTTTCTTGAGTTACCCTCCAAGCCTTGAGGTCGATCAGTTCATCCTCCATCACCTTAGCCTTACCACGAATCCGGCTAATGGTGGTCTCGTGTTTGAGACACCGTCCCATTAGACCCTTCATCATGACCATGGCCTGAGAAACGACGGAGGTAAGCAAACAGCAAAAAAAAAAAAAAAAAAAAAAAGAAGAGAAAGGCGAACGGATGGACTAAGAGGTCACAGAGTAATCACCTGGGCAATGTTGAAGAGGCCCGTCTCCCCCATAGCCTCCGTCGAGTGATTCCCGAGGTCCTCGTAGTCCTCAGGGGAAATTATTGAAGATATTTTCTCCAAGGCGTACTTGGAGTCCTCGCGGAGCAAGACGGGTGGTTTTTGCTGCTCTCCAGGGGCACCCGTCATCAACCCTTTGCCCGCACCGTGCTTGGACGGAGTAATGGACTTTGTCCCCTTAGCCATCAAGCCAATAACCGGGTCGAGGGGGATTTTTATTTGCTTAAGAGGACGGTCACTTCTCACCGGCAGCTTCCTCTTCAGCTGTTGCTTACTTGGGCCCGTCCCCATGAGGTCCGTCCCCGTCTGTTTGTTCTTAGCAGCTTGGAGTCTTATGGCTGCTCTCCTTTTCGCATCCTCCATCTCTAGAATAAGATGACGGAATAAGAAACGAATAGTGAAAATAACAAAAAGAGGTGACGAGGAGAGACGGACTTACGCAGACGGGTTTGTTTCTCGTACTTTAAGGCAGCCGGGGTGGGTGCCAGACCGTCACAGTACCAGTGGATTGTGTTAAGATTGACGAGCTTGGCCCACGTCCGTTCCTCTGGTTTTGTCTTTGAAAAAATTCTTTCAAGAAAGCTGAATTCTTCAAGTGTAACTTGAGGACGACGTCGAACTGCAACACAAAAGACGGAGGTTAGAGACCACAACATTAGAAAAGTGAACGGAATCATTAAATGACAAACCATACCAGACGGGTTTAAAATGCCCCAAACTGTGTCGACGGGCAAGAAGTCCGTCTCCCCTGGATGACACATCCATTCCTGACCTTCCATGAAGAAATATCTACTTTTCCAGTCCCTGTTGGAGTCCGGGGTCTCATAGATGACCTTCAGGACGGGACTCCTAGGAACAAAACTGTACATTCCCCTCGACTTATCAATCTCGTCAGGACGGTAGCAATGGAAGAACTCTCTTAGAGTAAGTCTCCTCGCTCCGTCAGACATGGCTCCGTATAGGACCTCCATGGCAATAAAAACTCTCCAGGCATTGGGAGACACCTGGCTGACGGAGATACCTAGATAGCTTAAAAGTTCGCGATGTAGCGAACTCAGTGGGAACCTTAAACCGGCCTTGAACACCGGCTCGTATACCCCCACTCCGTCGACTCCCTCATAATAGCACTTTTCTGACACAAATGGTAGACGGAGGGGTATGCGTTCTGGAATTTGGTACCGGTCCCTAAGGGTATTAAAGTGCCCATCCTTGATGGTAGACACGAACGCATGCACCGTCCACTCTGGGGGCAAGACGAACTCCCTAAGCCCATCTGCCCCTACGACGGACCTAACCAATGGATCTTCCTCATCTGATCCCTCTTGGAATTCGATCATCTCCAGACCCTCATGTGTTGAGGACAAGGAAGATGATGACGGACTACTATCACTCGTGCTATCACGGTCTCTGTGACTTGACGGGTATATCCCTTCATAGTCCGCTCCGTCACGAACGACGGACTGGTTACTCGACGCACTAGACATAGCCTACAGACAATTACAGAACCTAAGACTCCGACGATTTTTGAAAAGATCGACGGGCGCATAAAGTGCGAACATAAAAACTAAAGGATAAAGAACGGAGGCATAACTACCCACCTGAAGATTAATGCAAGATCTGGAGGACGACGGTTGAGAAAGCGAACGGGCTACGTTCTGACAATGCTGACGGACTCGCTCTGACAAAACTTCTCCAGCAACAAACTGAGAAATGAAGGGCGAGGGCTCGATATTTATAAGAGAGGTGCACGGAAGACGAAGCGTCGCCTCGGTCCAAGACAACGACCACTGACAAAGTGACATTTGGCACGGCGCATTTAATTGGCTTCTGATCCAGCAGCGTACGGATAGAAATCCGCGGACGCAGGTATACAATGGGTACGTCCTTGATTTTTATCCGTCACCCCGTGGTTCCGTTCAGTTATTGACAGACATGCCTGCAAAGGGTACGTCTTCATTTTATCCGTCACCCCATGGGTCCGTTCAATTGTTCTTCGCGGACTCATGGGGTGAGGGGGCAACTGAAAGGGAAGAAATACTCTGAAGGCCTCGTGTGGTTAAGTGGGCCTCAACGCAGACGGACCCTAGCTGAACTGGCTGGATGCATGGATTAGTTGAACGGGCTGCTTGGCCATGGGCCTGCTGGACCCCTCAAGGGGGGCAATTTGGCCCACTCTCATAAAGGCCCAACTGGAGTCCTTGCGCCTATGTGACTCCGAAGATCTTCTGTATTTGGTAAAAACCTCCCCTTTAAGGGGGGACTTGACCAACACGTTTGGGATTGCTACAAGAAGAGTTCTATAAGGAAAAGACTTCCGAACCAAGAAAGGGAGATCAACCATCTACTACTATAAAAGCCCTAATGCTCTCACAAAAGAAGGTACGCACAATTTAACCCTCTCTAGCACTCTAGAGTTGAATAGAAGTTCCTAACTTGACATTCGGAGGGTATTCGGCCGGCACCACACCGGTGTCCTTCGACAGGTTCTCTCTTTTTGTTTCGTGCAGGTTACCTTTCGAGTGGAGGAGTATCTTGCGGCATATTGGTGGATTTCTTTGAATCATCAAATATTATGATCTTACCTTTTTCTCGACCCAAAAAAAAAAAAAAAAGAAGGAGATTATAAAAAAAAGTTTGGTTACTTAAGTAATCCAACTTACAATTTGGTTGAAAAGGTTTATAAAAAAAAAATAATAAAAAAAAAAAAAAAAAATTCAAAAAACAAAGGGACTATATAGGGAAAATGTGTAATCCAACTTACAATGGGGGAATTTTCAAATTACTTGAGCAATGGTTAGGTTTAATTGATCCAAAAAATTTACTTGCACCCAAAATCCGACTCGGACCATGATATGAGGAAGACACACAAAGTTTCAAATTTGAGTAGCAATATAACTTTCTCATAATAATAACAATATAGATCATTCAAAACATGGAACAATATCAAAATTATAATACCTAATTCCGTTATCTTTTATGTTGAATCCAAACAAATAATTAATTGAAATTAATCTAAACAAATAATTAATCAACCAAGAATTAGAGCTTTTAATAAGAAAACAAAAAATCACCTGAATCTAAATAAAAAGCATTTAAGGTGAAAAATTAAGATCAACCTATTGAGACGCAAATACCAAAAATCACAAGGCCTAAAACTTCAAAATTTATAGAATCTCCAAATTCTACTTCAAAACCAAACCAAATTCAACAAATTTATATATAACATACCAAATAAAATCTTATCGTTCCCTAGGCTAGAAGACATAGGTTGCAGTTTTGATTTTTCTCTAAAAAAATAGAGATGTTTTATCTGTCATATACAGTACAAAAAAAATAATTAGTAGAAATTTCAACCTAAAAACCAAACCCACAAAACAATTTCAATATAAATATGAAGATTAACCCAAATACTCAAAAGAATATCAATTCTAAACATAACAAAAGAATAAGAAAGAAAGAAAATCTCAAGCACATATGAAAGCAAATAGAAAATTTGACATAAAAGATCAAATTCATTAATAACAATAAAAACAAATATCCACATATGTTGAATTGAAATTTTATTAATAATAACAACATAAACAAATTCGACATAAAATTCATTAATCAAAGAAGAAAGTTGAATCAAATTGCTTGTTTTTTTTTTTTTTTTTTTAATAATGTTAGTCTCTCTTTTTTTTTCTTTTTTTTTTTTCTTTTTTTAAATCCTAAAGTGAAGTTAAGTTTTAAGATGATAATTGCTAAGGTTTTGAGAAGAGAAAAGAGACTCCTAACAGGAGTCCTTCTCTCTCTTTTTTTCTTAATCCTAACTTCTTCTTTTTTGCTACGTGAGTCTCTCTTTTTTTTTTTTCTTTTTTTTCTTTTTTTTTTCTGAATCCTAAAGTAAAGTTAAGTTTAGGATTTTGCGGTGGTAATTGTTATAACTTTGAGGAGAGATAGGAGTCTCTCTCTCTTTCTCTATTTTTCTTAATCTAACGTGAGTCTTCTTTTTTTTTTTTTTTTTTGAGTCCTACTTTCAAAAAGAGTCTCTTTTTTTCTTTTTTCTTTTTTGAGTCCTATCAGAATTTTTGTTTTTATATAGATTATCAATGTTTGAGTTTGAGTTTAAGTTGGATTTATTAAAGAGATAGAGTTTCACTACTTGATAAGTTTTGATTAAACAAAAATATACATATTTTTTTTAATGATAATGATGAGTTTGAGTTTAAGTTGGACTTGTTAAAGAGATAGAGTTTCACTTCTTGTTAAATTTGGACTAAACAAAAATAATTTTATTTAAATAAAATGATAATTTTATTTAAATACTGTGCTGATATGAAAAATTATGAGAATTTCAAAGATTTCGATTATATATATATATATATATAGATAAGGAGAAAATTATTTTTAGTATTATAGTATTAAGTTACCCATCAAAAGTTTTTTTTTTTTTTTAATATGGTTTTTTTCAATTGTTATATATATTTTTCAATCTCAATTATTGTTCATTAGACTATATGTTAGATTTAATGCTTCATTTGGCTCATAGTTTGCAAGAAAAAATAAATTGAAGAACAAAAAAAAAAAAGTATTTTTTGCATTGCTTGGGTACAAAAAGAAAGTAATAAGAAAATAAAAGAAAAAAAATATATTTGTTTTTGATGTAGTTTATTTCCTATTTCCGAACTATCTCTCCATGAGAAAAATTGGTGATCTTGAAAGACCTTTTTTTTTTTTTTTTTTGGAGAAATAAACATACACACACAAAAGAGAGAAGAAAATTCTAATATAAAGGCACACCATATATTCCACTCAAAAGTTACGGTAACTTTTAAGGAAGTGTAGGGTAAGTTATACAACATACAACATACTTTTGAAAGATTAATTCTAATTGTACATGAAGAGGAAAAAAAAAGTTGACAGATCCCAGTGAAGTGGGCTGGACGATTCCTCATCCACGGGCTATGAAGGACGGACCCATTATGTGCAAGAGCTGTTGAGGACGAATTCATCATGAACGGAGACAATCTAGATGGGTCTATTGGCCAAGTGTCAGATAGAATCCCTTGATGGGAATACTTGCAGCACACACCATAAAATCCTACTATGAATAGAGTCCTAGCGCGAAGAGGATTCTAGAAGTTGCGCGCATTAATGAAGATCTTCTCTATAAGGAAAAGACTTGCCCATCACATTTAGGATTTCTTAAGAAGATCTCTACAAGGAAAGGACTTCGACTCCAAGTAAAAGAGATCAATCTTCGACTAGTATAAAAACCCCAATACCCTCACAAACCAAGGTAAGCATAATTGACCATCTCTAGCACTCTAAAGTTGTAAAAAATTCTAACTTGACCTTCGGAGGGTATTTGGCCGGCACCACACTGGTGCTCTCTGTTAAGGTGTTTCTCCTTTCTTGTGTTGTGCAGGTTATATTCACAACGTGCGAGTATCATGTGACTGACTAGTAATTTTTTCGACATCATCAGTACAGTTTTTTTTTTTTTCTTGTCTTTTTGATAAACCAAACACTAGGAAAATGTTATTTTTCCCATTTTTAAAGATTTACCAGATCTAGTATATATATAAAAATAAATTAAAAAATTAAAAAAAAAAAAAAAAAAAAAAGATAGTCAAAAATCAAAATTAGAAGGACTCATTTCGACTTCTCTCGTGGCTAAGGTTTAGAGTTTTCTCTCTATCCCCGCGTGTAGAATTTTGTAACTAACTTAGTTTAGGTTTCGCATTCCCTTCAGACTCTCAAGTTTGGTAGGACAATGGTTCAATTGTTTGTGTTTGTTGCTTGGTTTTCCTTCTCAAATCCTCTCCATTCATGGCTGGTCTCGATGAGCTGTGGTCTCGGTTCTCTTTAACTGAAGAAAAGTGTTAGAAATACTGAATAATTAAATTGTATTTCTTAATCAAGGAATATATATGCGTGCCTTTATATAGGAGGCATATGTGTGTGGTACAAGTAAGCATATGTGTGCAGTGCAAGTAAAGTGTAGTACATGTACAAGTGTGCTATACAAGTAAACTAGCTGGGCCTAAAGCCCATAACATAATATATATTAACAGCCCCCCTTAAACTCAAGGTGGATGTGAAACCAGTTTGAAGTTGTCAACCAAATCACAAGTGCGTCCCTTAGGAAGTGCCTTGGTGAAGATATCTGCAAGTTGATCTTTGGAAGAGACGGAGAAAAGCTTGAGAGCACCATGGACAAAATGAGAACGGATAAAATGACAATCAATCTCGATGTGTTTAGTCCGTTCATGGAAGACATCATTGTGAGCAATATGAATGGCATTCTAGTTGTCATAATAAAGGGGAGTAGCAGAGGTTGTAAACACACCCAAATCCTTAAGAAGCCATCATAGCCAAAGAAGCTCAAATGTGGTATCAGCAAGAGCATGATATTCTGCTTCAAAACTGAAGCGGGTCACGAAATTTTGTTTCTTACTTCGTCAAGAAATCAAAGAAGAACCAAGGAGAAAGCAATACCTGTAGTGGACCTGCGATCAGTGGGATCTCCTGCCCAATCAGCATCAAAGAATGCACGGAGTACAAGAGGAGACTGAGTTGAGTAGAAAAGGCCATAGAAGAAAGTGCCCTTCAAGTATTGTAGAATGCGCAGAATAGCAGCATAGTGAGTCAATCGTGGAGCAGACAGATACTAGCTCACCTGATGAATAGCATAAGAAATGTCTGGACGAGTAACTGTGAGATAAACTAGGCTACCAACCAATCATCTGTAAAGAGAAGGATTAGACAATGGTTTCCCTCCCCCCCCCCCTCCGAGGGTGTTAGATTGCCATTAAACGTTCTACTTCCAGTCTGTTAGCAATAGAACAAGGGAAAAATGAGAGTTTGCGATCGTTTATCACTCGATTCAATAGGGAAGCCTTAACAGTAAACGAGATGGACAACAAATTGCTGTTAGCATCCTTCCACAACGGAGTCCATTCGGATTTGTTCATCCACAAACTCTATAAGCAAGAGCCACAAACCATGGCGGAGCTCGTCCATTCAGCTCAAAACTTCATGAACGCGGAAGATACGATTATAGCTAAAAAAAGAAAGAGGACAGAGAAAATGGAGACAAATCGCCACCCAAAACATGGCCCTTGTCCAAAGAAGGGTCGGACGGACGATAGAAGAGACCGGGACAAGAAAACTGGACCATCAACACGCAACCAGCAATATACTCCATTGAACATGCCACTTGAACAGGTCCTTATGCAAGTCAAGGACGAGCCTTCCCTGAAGTGGCCAGAGAAATTAAAGGGAGATCCCAACAAGCACAACAGGAACAAGTATTATCGCTTTCATAAAGACCATGGCCATGACACAGATGAGTGCTTTGAATTGAAGCAGCAGATTGAGAATCTCATAAGGCAAAGGAAGTTGAGAAATTTCCTTAAACAAGATCATAAGGATGAGAAGTTGAAAGGGAAAGTAGAGGAGTCATCGCGACCATCACTGGGTGAGATAAAAGTTATCATTGGGGGAAGTTTGGCAGAACGGTCATCCAAGATGAAGAAAACATACTTGAAGGAAGTGCAAAGCGTCCAACTTTCAGGACAATCGCCAAGAGCGAAGTCCGTGGACGAACAACTGATTACTTTCACAGACGAGGAAGCTGAGAGAATCCATCATCCACATGATGATGCTATTGTCATCGCCCTACTCATTGCTGATTACACAACTAGAAGAGTGCTAATAGACAACGAAAGTTCAGCGGACATTCTGTATTACCCAGCTTTTTAGCAGATAAGGATCGGACGAGACCAGCTCCGTCCAGTGCACTCACCTCTAGTAGGCTTTGGAGGAATGAAGGTACAGCCTATAATTACTATTACATTACCAGTGGTGGTAGGAGCATATCCACGACAGTTGACTACCAATGTGAATTTCCTAGTAGTAGATTGCTTGTCATCTTACAATGCAATAATTAGAAGGCCAACCCTAAACAAGTGGAAGGCAGTTACATCTACCTACCACCTGTCAGTCAAGTTCCCGACGGAATATGAGATAGGCCACGTACAAGGAGACTAATTAGCAGCAAGGGAGTGTTATCTAGCCATGCTGGCTACGAACGAGCAAATTCAAGCAATGAATATTGAAGAAAAGAAAGTTGTGGCAAAACCTATAGAAGCGTTGGAAGATATTCCCTTAGATGAAAATAACCCTGAGAGGTGTACCAGGGTAGGAGCAGATCTAGAAGCGAAGATTAAGAAGAACCTCATTTGTTTTTTAAAAAGAAACAGAGATGTGTTTACTTAGAGTCACGAAGACATGCCAGGTATAGATCCTAATGTCATTACCCACCGTCTGAGTGTATGCCCTTCCTCCAAGCCAGTGCGACAAAAGAATAGGGTGTTCACCCCTGAGAGAGATAATGTTGTTAAGGAGGAAGTTCAGAAGTTAATTAAGGCGAACTTCATTCGAGAGGTATACTATCCTGACTGGTTAGCCAATGTGGTCATGGTCAAGAAGGCGAACGGCAAATGGAGAATGTGCATTGATTTCACTGACTTAAACAAGGCTTGTTCCAAGGACAGCTACCCGTTGCCGCACATTAATCAGTTGGTAGATTCCACCGCAGGCCAGAAGTTGCTTAGTTTCCTGGATGCTTTCTCTGGTTATAATCAAATCAGGATGGATGAAGCAGACCAAGAGAAGACGTCCTTTATCACTAATCAGAGATTGTTTTGTTATGAAGCAATGCCTTTCGGTTTAAAGAATGCTAGAGCAACATACTAATGACTGGTTAATCACATGTTTCGTCCACAGATCAGGCAAAATATGAAAGTCTACATAGATGATATGTTGGTAAAAACTCAAGACGAGGAGAGGCATTTGGTCGATTTGCAGGAAACATTTGACACACTAAGGCAGTATCATATGAAGTTGAACCCTAACAAATGTGCTTTTAGAGTATCATTAGGGAAATTCCTAGGATTTATGGTTTCCTACAAAGGAATCGAAGCAAACCCTAATAAAATTCAAACAATATTGGATATGAAACCTCCGAGCAATGTTAAAGAGGTTCAGTCCCTTATCGGACGAGTTGCCGCCCTCAACAGGTTTGTTTCTAAAGTTACTAACAAATGTTTGCCATTTTTTAAGGTTCTTGAAAAAGCATTTGAATGGACCGACGAATGTCAGATAACTTTTGAAGATTTGAAGATATATCTCACCAAAGCCCCGTTATTGAGCCCGTCTGTGCACGGAGAAGAATTGTACTTATATTTGGCAGTCACCCCACATGTAGTGAGTTCAGCACTAGTGAGGGAAGAGGGCAAGGTACAAAGACCTATATACTATACCATCAAAGCATTGAGGGGAGTAAAGGAACGGTACCCGTTAATGGAGAAATTGGCTTTTGCGTTAATAACAGCTTCCAGGAAACTAAGGCATTATTTTCAGGCTCATATTATTAATGTCATGACAGATCACCCACTCAAGAAGGCAATGAACAAGTTAAAGACTGCAGGACGTTTGATCCAATGGGCCGTCGAGCTCAGTGAGTTTGACATAAAGTACCAACCAAGGCATGCCATAAAAGGTCAAGCTCTGGCAGATTTCATTGTTGAGTTCACCTTAAGTTGTGATGATGAAGGTGAAGTGGAAAACAACAAGAAGTGGATCGTCCATGTGGATGGCTCATCTACACTGCACGTAGGCGAAATAGGTGTGGTTTTGCAATCTCCAGAGGAGGACAAACTAAAACACAAAGTTTGTTTGCAGTACCAGACAACTAATAATGAAGTTGAGTACGAAGCTCTTCTCAAAGGGTTAGAATTGGCCAAATCTGAAGAAGCTAAATCACTCTTCATCTTGGGAGATTCTCAGTTAATCATATGCCAAGTGAATGGAATATTTGAGGCTAAAGAAGAACAAATGAGAAAGTATATAAACAGAGTGATGCGCCTTATAAAGAAGTTTGAAGAAGTTAGCTTCGTTCAAGTCCCAAGGGAGGAGAACATAGAAGCTGATGCCTTGGCGAAAGAAGCCTCATCGAGTGAAGCCGTAGACAAGTTTGATGAAATTCAGTATATGCCAAGTATAGACATCCCAAAAGTACAACAAGTGAAAAATAGAGCAAATTGGATGGCTTCAATTGTGTCGTACTTAAAAGACGGACGACTCCCGGAAGAAAAAGATGAAGCTAGAAAGCTGAAGGCAAGGGCGGCCAGGTACGTTATTATGGACAAGATTCTCTACCGAAGAGGTTTTTCCCAGCCTTATCTCAGGTGTTTGGCCCCAAACGAAGTGAACTACATATTAAGAGAAATTCATGAAGGAGCATGTGGCAATTACTCAGGTGCTAGGTCGCTCGTCCACAAAGTCGTCCGTGCGGGATATTATTGGCCAAATATGCAAGCTGACGCTAAGGCCTACGTCAAAGTCTGCGATCAATGCCAAAGATTTAGCAACATCCCCAGGCAACCATCAGAGTATTTGACTCCAATGACGACCCCGTGGCCTTTTGCGCAATGGAGACTAGACATTCTGGGTCCATTTCCACTGGGTATAAGGCAAATGAAATTACTCGTGGTTGGTATTGATTATTTTACTAAGTGGGTAAAAGCAAAATCCTTGGCCAACATCACACAACAAAATGTCAAGAATTTCATGTGGAAAAATATTGTGTGCAGATTTGGAATACCCAGGGTGCTAGTATAAGAAAACGGATGACAATTTGATAATGCAATTTTCAAAGATTTTTGCATACACTCTGGAATTCAAAATCACTACTCCTCACCAGCCGACCCATAAGCTAATGGCCAGGTAGAAGTTGCAAACCGATCCTTGTTGAAAATAATCAAGACTCGGCTTGAGGGGGCTAAGGGAGTATGGTCAGATAAGCTTCCAGGTGTTTTGTGGGCATATAGAACGATAGTGAGAACTCCTATAGGAGAAACTCCTTTTAAGCTAGCATATGGAACTAAAGCAGTTATACCTGCGGAAGTGCACGTGGCCAATCATAGGGTGATAACCTACCAGGATGAAGCTAATGAGGAATAACTCCGTTTGAACCTCGATTTAATAGACGAGGTAAGGATGGATGCTGAGCAAAGGATGGCAAGGTATAAAAACCTTATGGCTAGGCGGTATGACGCAATGGTAAAGCCAAGGCGATTCAACATAGGGGACCTCGTCCTAAAAATGGTTTCCTTAGCAACAAAGAACCCAGCCCATGGGAAGTTGGGACCAAATTGGGAAGACCCCTACAGAGTCGTCAACTGCAAAAGATAAGGATCCTATTACTTACAAACCCTTGATGGGAGGAAGTTGGAGCATCCTTAGAATGCGGAGCACTTGAGGAAGTACTATTAGTAGAATGCCAGCATGAGGGAGCATGACTTTGGATGAGGTCAGGGATTAAAAACCTTATTATTATATTTGGTGTGGCTTTATTATTATGTTAAATTTATGGCGACGTTATAGTTTGTGTTGTTAAAATAAAGGCATTGGCCTCTAAGGTGCCTGCCTCGTTTATGAACAATACTTATGTTATGAACGATATTTGTGGAATGTACATAATGTTGTGTAATTCACTGATTCCCATACTACGTTTGTTCAAGTTTACCCTTGAAAAGTTTGAAAAAACATAAAATGAAACAATTCTTTGAACGTGGAGATACTATGACAAGCATTCCTAAGGAAAAAACATCAAGGCATGCTCGTCCAAATCAGAGGATGAAGCAAGGCCAGTGCTTAAAGCTAATTGCGATAAAGCCCAAAACATACTCGTCCATACTATGGACGAAGTAAAGCACAATACATGTCTGACTTATGGGCGAGAGAATGCATAGATGAGTGCGTATTAAGCCATGGACGAAAGAAATGTATGGCTGTATTTCAATCTTGTTAAGGCCTTTGTTATAACAATCCAGTCCATGGACGAGTAAAATGAAAGGCCTTAGACTTCATTAAGCATAAAAATCAACCAAGTCCATGGACGAGGAATACTGGTTTTTATCGTTTCTCAACAGGTCCTTGGACCAGTAATGTTGATTATTACCATTTCACATAGATGAACTACATTTGAAATTCTAATGAAAATGGTAGACGAATATATATGTAAAATATGGACGAAGTCAAGCAAAAATAAAATAAATAAAACTCGTCCATACATATGCAACAAGAAAATAATATTCATTAAGTCAAGGGTGGATATCCTACGTCCAAAAAACCCTTGCTAAATAAACTAAGATGATTGTTTAAGACCTCTTCCTAAAACCTTGGACGAAGTGAATGTATTGAAATTACATAAAGGTCACAAAATGGACCAAATAAAAATACATTGAAAATCTTTAAGTAGAGAGAGCAATATTGGAGGCGTCCTGAGGAGGCAGGGTTGTAGCATCGTCTTCAACATTGATGTCGTTGGAGCCAATCTGAACGAGAGAACTAGTGGCAGCAGCATTCAGGTTAAGTAAAATGGGGCTGAAGTCTACGCTAGGGAACTTTTCCATGGCCTCCATTCTGAAATCTTCAAACCCTGCTGCATAATTAGTGTCCAAAACGTCAGTATACTGTTTGGACGCTTTAAACTCAGCCACTGCATCTTCCTTCGCTTTGGAAAGGAGAGAGCCATACTCATCATTCTTCCTCTGCAGGGCCTCAAGACGAGTGTCCTTCTCTGCAGCACTGGTTTTCCGCTCCTCAACCAATGTCTTTAACTCTTTCACCTCGTCCGTAGTTTTGGCAGCCACTTAAGCCCATTGTCTCGCCTCGACCTTCAACTCCTAGACCCTCGTCTCTAATAGGATCCTCATCTTGTCCAACCCCGTGGCCTGCCTAGACGCCTATCCCAAAGTGAGGGTTGCAACACCATTCTCCTCGGATGGGCAACCTAGGGTTAAACTCGTCTAGGATGTGGTACCACTCCCTAAGGTTTTTTAATCGTTGCTCGTCCATCCTAGAAGGGATATCTATTTCACAACTGTAGACAGTGACCTCATCCTCGTCCAAAGGACTAGAACGAGGGGCAGTAGACGAGGTACCAGCTTGGGACCTTGAGGCCTTCCTAAGCTGTTCCTGTACAACCTCTATAGGAAGCCCAGGGACGCCAGAGACATACTCCTCATCCGTGGTATTCCCTCCACTGCTATCACTATTGCTACTAGAACTGTCGTAGCTACTCTCATCATTATACTCATCTATAGCCTTATCTACACTATCACTAGACGAGGAAAGTATAATGTCAACCATCTTAACAGGAAAACTAAGGACGAGAAAAAGAGAAATACCTGTATCTAGGACGAAGGAAAGCTATAGACGCGAGAAGCTTTTAGACGAGGATCTAGGACGAGGAAGGACAAAGGGAGAAATTTCAGAAATGAAGAGGGTACCGGAGGTATTCCACTATTTATAGGGAACAAACTCAGGCATCTGAAGCGACGTAACCAAATCAGCAAGAGACATGTGGCATACTCCTTGGTTAGATCAATCGACGAGATTTTTTCACCAATGAATTCATGACACGTGGCACACCAATCTGCAACCAACACACGTCTTACATTTCTTTGGACGACCCATGGACAAGAGGGCAACTGATGATGTTATAAAATGTGACCTCCAAAATCGTCCATATGGTTTGTCCTAGGAAAAAGAACGAAGGAAGGGCGCAACAAAATTGCCTCGTCCATACCCATCAAGCCTTGTCTGTCATAAATTGAGGACGGATGAGGCCTCGTTCGTCCCAAATGACGGACGAGGCAAGCATAGTTTATGCTAAGGCTCATCCGTCCTTAATTAAGGACGAATGAGGCAAATATTTTGAACTTAAACTTGGATCTTATCTATGAACCGAAACCTCCATTATTCGTGTTAAAGCATCGGTCCAGATAAAGTAACTTCCATGGAAGTTATGGAAGTTACCTCCGACTTTGGTGAATTCCTCGACAATAGGAATGGTTATCAAAGCAAGTAACCGTTCCATGTGCATTATATAAATGCTTCTCTATGTAGAGGTAAGGGATTCGGATTTCTTTTACAGAAGAAGAAGAAAGTCTTAGAAATATTTTTCTCTCTATTCCAGCCCATTGACTTCACCATCGAAGGACCCTAGACCGGCCTCCACCGGTCTTTTCTTTTATTAAATTTGGTTTTTCAGGACTTAACCTTCAAGATTGTCGAAGCCCAGAGATTTTCAACCTACTGATTTTCCAGGATTATCAGGTTCAATCAGCGCGGTGCTCGGGGTTCGATCGGCGACGAGTTCTGGGTTTGCCGGTGCGACTCGCTGGTGCGAAGGCTATGGGTGTTCGTGGCAAGATCGCGCGGTGCGGTGCATGGCGAGATCGAGTGGAGGCAATCAAAGGTGATCGCTGGCGATCGAAGGCGAGATCAGCACGATGCTCGGGATTCGCCAGCGACGTCTCCGGCGTGATCTAGGCTCCTCTTCTTCCTCTCTCTCTCTCTCTCTCTCTCTCTCTCTCTCTCTCTCTCTCTATTTCTCTCTTCGTGCTCTCTGTCTCTCTGTTTTCCGAAAAACGTTATTTGAAGTGAAAATAAAAAGGGAAATCATTTTCACCCTTGACTCACGATCAATTGAAAATGATTTCCAGAAAATTGATTTTTCATGCACAACAAAACACCTGAAATTACAGAAAAGCATTTCTGGAGGTGATTTTCACCCTAAACAAACGCAACCTAAGTTCATAACATTTTAAAACCTACTAATTTCATCCTAAAAAGACAATTTTGTCCCTGTACTTAAAAAAAATTAAACGCCGTTACTTTTTTTTTTCCTCTCCCCCTCTCTTCTCTTTCTCTATCTCAGAACCCTCTCTCTCCACAACGCCAAGGCCGTGAAGGACCTTCGATCCTACATGGACGCCGACGTGTCCCTCGTTCTCAAGAAGACAAGCTGATCAAAGTCAAGCTCGAGGTGCTGTGGACCCGATTTGTCTTCGGACCGGACCAGGACCTCCGTGGTGAACGGGCTGAGGAAGAAGCTGAAGGATTCGATGGAGAGTTTCAATAATCTCTGGCAACAAATCTCGTCGAAGTATCGGGAGACCGTACAACGCTGGTACTTCACCGTCACCGGCAAAATCCAGACGACAAAATCGTTGACCTTCTTATTTCCACAGGTCAGCTTTTGTTTCAGACACTTTTCAAATTTTCTATTGAGATTTTTAGGAGATTTCATTGGGAATTTTCAAAGGGATTTATGTGTGTTGTTTGGCTTGGATTTTTGCTTTTTTTTTTTTTTTTTTGGTGGGTTTTGTTGGGATTTTTAGGAAATTTCATTGTGAATTTACAAAGGGATTTATGTGTTCTTTGGCTGAGATTTTTGCTGGTTTTTGGGTGGGTTTTGTTGGAGTTTTTAGGAAATTTCAATGTGAATTTACAGAGGGATTTACGTGTTGTTTGGCTTGGATTTTTACTTGCTTTTCTGGGATTTTTAGGGAATTTTTAAAAGGATTTATGTGTGCTGTTTGGCTTGGATCTTTGCTTTTTTTTTTTTTTTTTTTTTTTTTTTGGGTTTCTATTGGTTTTGAAAGAGATTTTTATTGGTGGTGTTCTTGATGCTGGTGACCAATTCATGGGCTTCACCGTGGCTAAGAGGCTGTTTGGCCACCTTTTTTTGGTCACTCAATTTTCGTCACTCATCACTCATCACTTATCGCTCAATACTCATCACTCATCACCCATTACCCATCACTTAATACCCGTTTGGCACATCACTGAAATACAATCACTCAACATTTTTCACACTATTTTGTGGGCCCAGCTCTGTCACCCACTGTAGCTCTTTTTTTTTTTTTTTTTTTTTTTTTTTTTTTTTTCACTAGGTTCTGTGAGTTTCCCAGTGAAAAAAAAAAAAAAGAAAAAAAAAGAAAGAAAAAGAGGAAGAAACCTAGGGATGGTGAACCCAGGTGAAAAAAAAAAAAAAAAAAAAACCCAGCCAACGGAAACTGTGAAAGAAGAAGAAAAAATGACCAAACCCAGAAAGTGAAAAGAGAAGAAAAGAAGAAGAAAAAAAAAAAAGAATAGCCCCATACCCAGAAAGTGAAAAGAAAAGAAAAGAAAAGAAGAAAAAAAAAAAAAAAAAAAGAAGGAGAAGAAGAGGAGCAGACACCCAGACCCGTGAAAGACAAAAAGAAAAGAAAAAAAAAAAAAGAGAAAAGAAGATAAAGAGGGAGCAAAAATCTAACTATGGGCCCGGCTACGTGATGACATTTACAAGCTTGCCATTGAAAATTGAAAACTGAAAACAGCCAAAAGTTGTTTTCAGTTTTCATAACTCATAACTCAAAAAGTAGATAATTGAGTATTGGAAACAGAATTATGGAAATAGAGTATTGGTACAAGCAAACGAGTATTTTGCTATAAGTCCCATCATTTTTTAGAATTGAGTTATGAAAATTAAGAATTGAGTCATGAAAATACTCAATCCAAACGGAGGTTCTGTCACAAATAGAGTTCTAGGATGGAGAACTCGGAGAAGAGAGGGGGAGAGGAAATAAAAAAAATGTAACGGCGTTTATTATTATTTTTTTTTAAGTTCACTAGAAGTATGGGCAAGCACTGTAAGCCCAAGCCCATATGATCAAATACAAAACCAAACATTGTGCAAAATTAAAATTGGGCTTTCAAGTGGGTGGGTTGGGCCCATGGTGAACGCGTGGTAGCCGTCCGATCTGATCGAAAAATTTACCCTAAAAGGAAGAGACTATATATGAAAGGGTGGAGTCCCCAAACCCTAGCAGCCTCCTCCGTCAGTTAGAAAGAAAAACTTGTCTAGTCAAGCGAAAATGGTTTCGGGGTCTGGTATTTGTGCAAAGAGAGTTGTGGTGGATGCCAGGCACCATATGCTTGGTAGACTTTCGTCTATCATAGCTAAGGAGTTGCTTAACGGCCAGAAAGTGGTCGTGGTTAGATGTGAAGAGATCTGTATCTCAGGAGGACTTGTTCGCCAGAAAATGAAATACATGAGATTCCTCCGTAAGCGCATGAACACTAAGCCTTCTCATGGTCCCATACATTTCCGCGCTCCTGCTAAGATTCTATGGCGCACTATTCGTGGGTACGCATACTCAATCTCTTTCTTTCTTTCTTTAATATATAATATGAGTTTTGATTATTTTTATTATTCGCCGGGTGTGATTGATGCATAGAAGTTCTTTTCTCCCATTCTTTCCCTTGGTCAATAATCAACCAAAGTTCTCTATAGTTCTTAACTACTTTTTTTCTTTTTTTGGTAGAATGATTCCACACAAGACCAAGCGTGGAGCTGCTGCGCTTGCTCGATTTAAGGCATACGAGGGGATTCCACCACCATATGATAAGATCAAGAGGATGGTCATTCCCGATGCTCTCAAGTCTGTTTCTTTCTCTCTCTCTCTCTCTCTCACTCTTTTCATTTCTTTTCTATATTTTTCTAATGTCTTAATTAATTGTCTTGTGCTTTCTAAAAATATATATATTTATAATAAACACAGGGTTTTGAGGCTTCAGGCTGGACATAAGTATTGTTTGTTGGGCAAGCTTTCATCTGAGGTTGGATGGAACCACTATGACACTATTAAGGTCAGTCAGTCTTTTTGTTTCGACTTTGTAGATTTCTTTTGCCTTGTCAGATGTTCTGCTAATTATACATACATATGTGGCATAGTTTTACCTTTATATATAAGTTTCTTAATGCATTTTATCTACATTTAAAGCATAACAATTACTATACTGTTCTTTGTGTCATGTTCCATAATATTTAATTTTATTGTGGATGATACTGGGAGATGACATTGTAAAGAGGTGTTTGCTTTGTCTTATTTTACTTCTTTTGATGTGTTCTGTTGCTTTACATTTCCAATTCATGGTGGCACTGGTGTCGGTGCTCTGTTTTTGATTTTGGAAATTGTGATTAATCAAAAAAGAGGATTTCTCCTGTTTGTTTAAGTCATCGTGAATACTCTTTTTTTGTTCAAAATTTCCAATTACCCAACTCCAGTTTGAACTATGTTTTTCTGGGTTCAGTCAATTTCTTATGACTATTCTTATTTTAGATATTTGCATTTTTTCTCAACAATATCTTTAACCATATTGAAATAGCTTTGCTATTTGCCTTCATATGGGCATTTTCTTGGATATTGATAAAGGTTGTTGATTCCCCAATTAAATGTCGATGCTGAGTAACTTGTTGGATAATGTTTAGGAATACTAAGCAATATTGGAATCTCTTCTTGCTGTATTGGTGCTGGCAGGGTTAACATTGTCTGCATATTATGTAGTCATTATTAAGTGATTGTTCTTCTTTGACTAATTAATGGTTGTGTGAGTGCTTTCTAATGCTTGTGAATCTCTTTGCTCCTGCAGGAGCTTGAGAGGAAGAGAAAGGAAAGAGCTCAGGTTGCATATGAGAGGAAGAAGCAGTTGACAAAATTGAGGGTTAAAGCTGAGAAGACTGCTGAGGAGAAGCTTGGCCCCCAGCTCGAAGTTATTGCACCTATCAAGTATTAAGCATTGAAATGCGGTTATTTATATTGAAAAAACCATGGGACAGTTGAGTTGCAGTTAAATTTCTTTAGCATTTTGTTACAATGTTTCTGGTACATCTGCCTTGCTGCAATTTTTGAAGTAGAAGATGTCATGTTATAAATTGTTATCTGACTTGGGTTTTCAAATTAGCTATGTTTGTGTCATTAATTGTCTCGTACTTACTCCATTATACATTTTTTACTTAATTTGTGATGTCATTTGTATTTTTTGTTTGTGTGGATTGGATGATAATATTTTCATGTTATTTCTAGAATGTTTACTTTTAGGGTGTGTTTGGAATGAAGTGATTGTTGTTGTGGGGGTGATTTTTGGAAAGGGGCTGGGGCTGGGGATAGACTATAGAGAGGAGGTGCTGAGGAGAGCCTTATTATTATTATTATTTTTTTGATGGGAGAGATCCTGATTAAGGTGAATGCAAGGTCTCAACGACGCATTCCCCAAAGAAATCCTGGTGGACACCTGGAGAGAGTTGCTCTCTCCCTTTGTTTATCTAATAGGGCAGCATCAGCACCGGCAGTAGTTGTAGTTATACAACTTTGTGTACGAACAACTTCACTTTGAATATGTTTTAAAAAGGTTTTAGTCGGTTTTATTTTTTCTCCTTTTCATTGTGTTTTGGAAAACCTTGTTTAATTACTTTCTGCTTGTAAAATAGTGGGAATTAAATATTATTAATAAGTTATACTTCCAGACTTTCTGTATATGTTAAATATGTTCACCTCCGCTGTTGATCTGCTTCCAAGTTCCCACTATTTGGCATTCATTGGACCAATGATTTCCCTAACTACTTCTGGGATTAGTAGAACTTACAGCTAGATATTAGTAAGAGAATACTGTTTCAGATGCTTGGGGTATGCTGTATCAGATTGCCTGGTCTTTGGATATGCTATATCTGATAGCTGAATTTTGTGTCTTATGAGCTCGATGTGAACTCATTTCTAGAAGAATTACTTTCTTACTTACATAAATATGGAAATACACAGATGACCTCGGACTGTTTGCTATTTGGTATCTTAGCAATAAGTCTGGAAGGAAATCAATCAGCATAACGAATAAAACTTTGATTGCCAATCCTCAGCTGCTTGACATTCTGAAAGTAAGCATATGAAACGTTTTTCAACCCCCCAAGAAAAGGGAGTCTAGAATATATAAGAAAATGTCACGTTCTTACAAAATTGCAGATTAGCTTGTATAATGAGTTAGATAATTTAATGAACGTATTTTACATGACATCTACCAAGCTCACTGTAGTAGGCATTTGCATTAAACAGGAACAGTTGCCATCGAAAAGTGGCTTAGCTGATGAATTCAGTGCTTACTCTACTTGATCTAGTTAATAGTTATGTGAATGTGTTGCGGCATTCATAAGAACTTGATAAGGAAGTGCCGATGCCATGCCATGCCAAAATTGAATGTTATTAGAAACAAATTAAAGGGCTAACTTTTGTAACAATATACTCTGATTAATGCAGATCCCAAAAGAAGAAGTCTGAATAATAACTTCTTTAACTATAAGTAAAATTTTTCCTTTCCAAGTGCAGGTAATTTCCCCCCCTGAAATGATGTACTTTAGGAAAGGATATTATAAACGGGCAAAGAATCCTTAAGCTTGATCAAAGGGAGTGTCACTTACATCTGTAATAATTGCAAATTCTCCACTAGAAGAGTCCAAGGCACTATTATTAAAAAGCAAAAAAGAAAAGACCC
The DNA here is from genome assembly GCA_030445155.1 of Quercus variabilis. Taxonomy (NCBI): domain Eukaryota; kingdom Viridiplantae; phylum Streptophyta; class Magnoliopsida; order Fagales; family Fagaceae; genus Quercus; species Quercus variabilis. The sequence continues at coordinate 205,716 of CP129455.1, forward strand.
TACCAATAACACGTCTAATTGTTACAAATAGCAGCAGTATAGGAACCATATACCTCAAAGAAGAATAGCTTTTAATGTTAGCAAATGGAAAGTACAAAAGGCCTCAGAAAGGGACCCTTTGTGAACAGTCTGTTAGCTTTATCTAACACGTCGGCCTCTTCCCTCTAGTCTCTTTGACTCCGGCAAATAGCCCACACTAGCCAACAGCCCAATACCTTCCCACCCATACATCAAACGAATATAAAAATGGAAGTTAAGCCCAACCATTCCACCGGAATTCGGAACACATCAAATAAGCCCAAATCCAAATAACTTAACTAAGTCAGTCATATACGCTCAACAACCTGACCCTTCCTCCCATAAACATATCACAAACCCTTCTCCAATCTCAGTCCTTGGGCAAAATATTACTTTTCAAGTAAAATTTGAGAAGAATAGCATATGAGTGAAGTTATTTAGTTACATATACTCTTTTTCAAACTCGAGTTTAGCAAATTAGATTTTCAATTTGTTATGCAATATCAGACTGCTATACAACCTAAACTAATTGGAATTTGAGTTTGATAAACTCGATTTTAGGTTGGAACTCGAGTTTAACAAATTTGAGATTTAAGAAGAGTCTATATTGCCAAATAACAGTACGTTTAAAGAACTCAATTTTTTTGAAAATACACTTGGGTAAGAAAATATATATAAAAACTACCATCGTGCTATCTACCTAAAATTGTCATTAAAAACTACTATTCAGCAAATTTTGCCCAACCCCTTCTTATGATCCAGGCATCCCCAATCCCTTCAATTCACGACTCCTTCCTCAAATCCTTACAAAACCTATCCTCCAACAAAAGAGAAAAGTCACCAAAAAAGAATTTGCTCTATTCGCAAAGAGATTAAAGGAAATATGTGACGCCCCTGAAGCAGTTTCCTCTGACCCCGAGACCGTCACGATCATTCCTCAAGTCAAGCTTGAACACTCCATCCAAGAGGAAAGGCACAAATCAAAAGGCCAGGGCCAAATCACGATCACAGGTGAGTATTCCAGTCAGTACTTTCCTCTGTATCGACTCTGTTTGTAAGGGAGATTATTTAGCGTGTTTTCCTGCTTTTTAATGACATTGGAGTTTAGCAAAAAAAAAAAAAAACTGCAGAACCAGTGACTGCAGAAAAACTAGACCCCTACCATATATAAACCCATTTCCAAAAGCTTCAAAACGTCAACTTTTTACCTTTTTTACTCAACCTTCAACGTTTATCATCTTCATTTTCTTAATCTTTAGCTAGTTTCTCTCACTCTTCAATCTTTACTAATCTCTTTGATCCAAATAACATGCAACGAAAAGCCACACTCAGCGTTCATATTTTCACATTTTGGATCAGTTTCAGAGGCCCAATTGACCACTTTCCCTAGTCAAATCGATGATCTGCATATGGGTTCTTCAACAAAAAGTAATTTTTTTGTGAAATTCAATCAATTCTCTATCTGGGTTTGCTAGTTTTGATCAGATTTTTCAGACTTTGAGCTTCATAGTTGTTTTGGTGTTTCTCTTCTTAGGTAGCAGAAATGGTGGATCAGGGGCTTCATCTGGAAAATTAAAGATTTAATTGTGAGTTACTTTGCTGATTTACATATGGTATTGCAATCCCTCTAACTCAAAGTTGAGATGTTTAAAATCTGATCTATTATTTGAAAATATAAGAGATATGCTCTAAAAAAATTCAATTATTAATTATTTTGTCAAAAAAAAAAAGTTGGTAGCTATTTATTTCTTAAATTATTCTTATTATTTATTATCATGTAGGTTTTGATCCGTAGAAGTTGATCTAATATGGGATTTTTTTGATCAGGAGGAGGGGATGCAGGGCTTTTGCCACAGAGCAGGCAAACCAGTGTAACTGTGTAAGTTCTTACTTTGTTCTCTCTCTCCTCTGCACATGTTTAATTGCTAAGTTTGGTTCCTTAGAAATTGTGGAAAGGAATGAAAAAAAATGTAAAACTTTAAATGTTAAAAGTTTTTTATTGTTGAGGAAGACAAAAATTTGAAGGTACTACTTTACTTCAGAACTTTGACGATGGTTGACTTCGTTTTTCCTTTGGAATTAGAAGAACATGATGCCAGGAATACTGTTGTGTTTCTTAATTATTATTGTAAACCTAAAGGAGGGTTATATGTGAATTGATTTCTAATTGCTCCTTTCCTGTAATTTCCATGCAGGTACTACCAAAGGAAGCAAATTCGATGATGTAATTTCTAATTGCTCCTTAGCTTTAATTTCCATAGTGGTTCTATAATTCAATTCTTAGTTACTTAAATGACAACAAATTTGATACTCGTTCTAGCTTTATCTTGTTATGTGCCATTTAAAAAAAAAAAAAAAATCATTCTATATATGGCAGAAAGTAGAATAAGTTTTCAGAGTGGAGCAAACTGAGAGATTTATTATTTCTTAACAGTTTATGCTGATTAGAATGCTGGCTCAATAGTCAAAACATATCAGAAGTATATCAATGGCAGAACATCGGAATGGTAATGTCAAAAATACAAATGGCAAGGCATCAGCAGCCACCAATACATATACCATCAACCTCGAAAACTTCAGTAAGCGGTTGAAAATGTTCTATTCTCATTGGAGTGAATACAATGATGATTTATGGGGTGCTTCAGATGCCCTGGCTATAGCAACACCTCCAACTTCTGAAGATCTACGTTACCTGAAATCGTCAGCTTTGAACATCTGGTTGGTTGGTTATGAATTCCCAGAAACAATTATGGTCTTCACAAAGAAGCAGATCCATTTCTTGTGTAGCCAGAAAAAAGCTTCTCTCCTCGACGCTGTGAAGAAGTCTGCAAAAGAGGCTGTGGGTGTTGAAGTTGTGATGCATGTGAAACCCAAAAATGATGATGGGGTTGGACTAATGGATAATATATTTGAAGCTGTCAATGCTCAGTCAAACTCCAATGGTCATGCTCCTGTTGTTGGACATATAGCAAGAGAGGCTCCTGAAGGAAAGCTTTTGGAGACATGGGCTGAAAAGTTGAAAAATGCGAATTTTGAGTTAAGTGATGTAACAAATGGGTTCTCGAGTTTGTTTGCTGTCAAAGACAATACAGAGCTTACAAATGTAAAGAAAGCTGCATTCTTGGCTTCATCAGTGATGAGAAGTTTTGTGGTCCCAAAACTTGAAAAGATTATTGATGAGGAAAAGAAGGTTTCCCATTCTTCATTGATGGATGACACGGAGAAGACCATCTTGGAACCTGCAAGAATTAAAGTCAAGCTGAAGGCTGAGAATGTTGATATATGTTATCCTCCAATATTTCAGAGTGGAGGAGATTTTGACCTGAAACCAAGTGCTTCCAGCAATGATGACAACCTTTACTATGATTCTACCAGTGTGATTATATGTGCAATCGGATCCCGATACAACAGCTACTGCTCAAATGTTGCTCGAACTTTTCTGATTGATGCCAATATGAATCAGAGCAAGGCTTATGAGGTTCTCCTCAAGGCACAAGAAGCAGCCATTAGTACTTTGAAATCTGGGAACAAGGTCAGTGCTGCATATCAAGCAGCGCTTTCTGTAGTTGAGAAGGATGCTCCTGAATTGGCTGCAAACTTGACTAAAACTGCAGGAACTGGAATTGGCCTTGAGTTTCGTGAGTCGGGGCTTAGTCTTAATGCCAAGAATGACCGCAAATTTAAACCAGGCATGGTTTTCAATGTCTCACTTGGATTTCAGAACTTGCAGGCAGAGACCAAAAACCCAAAGACCCAGAAATTCTCAGTGCTGCTAGCCGATACAGTTATTGTTGGTGAAGAGGTTCCAGAGATAGTGACTGTATCAAGTTCTAAAGCTGTGAAGGATGTAGCTTATTCATTCAATGAGGATGATGAAGAAGAAGATGAGCGGCCAAAAGTCAAATCTGAGACTAGAAGCAGAGGGACTACCTTATCTAAGGCAACGCTTAGATCAGACAACCAGGAGATGTCAAAGGAGGAGCTACGAAGGCAGCACCAGGCTGAACTTGCCCGCCAGAAAAATGAAGAAACTGCTAGGAGGCTTGCCGGAGGTGGTTCCATTTCAACAGATAATCGTGGTGCTGGGAAGACAATAGGTGATGTGATTGCATATAAGAATGTTAATGATCTGCCCCCTCCAAGGGGTTTGATGATTCAAATTGATCAGAAGAATGAAGCCATCCTATTGCCAATTTATGGAACCATGGTTCCTTTCCATGTAGCCACCGTGAAGAGTGTGTCCAGCCAGCAGGACAGTAACCGTAATTGCTATATCCGTATAATCTTCAATGTACCTGGCACCCCTTTTAGTCCTCATGACTCTACCACCCAGAAGTTTCAAGGGTCAATTTATCTCAAGGAAGTTTCATTCCGCTCTAAGGACCCAAGGCATATCAGTGAAGCAGTACAGCTGATCAAAACCCTTCGCCGACAGGTAGCCTCCAGGGAGTCCGAAAGAGCTGAGAGGGCCACTTTAGTTACTCAGGAAAAGCTGCAAGTTGCAGGAGCCAAATTCAAGCCTATAAGATTGTCTGATCTATGGATTCGTCCTGCATTTGGTGGTCGGGGAAGAAAGTTGACTGGTTCACTAGAAGGCCACACAAATGGGTTTCGATACTCTACTTCAAGGCCTGACGAACGTGTAGATGTTATGTATAGAAACATCAAACATGCATTTTTCCAGCCATCAGAGAAAGAGATGATCACTGTGTTACACTTTCATCTGCACAATCACATTATGGTGGGAAACAAGAAGACCAAGGATGTGCAATTTTATATTGAGGTAATGGATGTGGTCCAGACACTAGGCGGTGGAAAAAGATCTGCCTATGACCCGGATGAGATTGAGGAAGAGCAGCGTGAGAGGGATCGAAAAAACAAAATCAATATGGACTTCCAAAACTTTGTGAACCGAGTAAATGATCTGTGGGGTCAACCTCAATTTAAAGCGCTTGACCTTGAGTTTGATCAGCCCTTAAGAGAGCTAGGTTTCCATGGGGTACCTCACAAAGCCTCAGCTTTCATTGTCCCTACTTCAAGCTGCCTGGTTGAACTGATAGAGACACCATTTGTGGTAATAACTTTAAATGAGATTGAGATTGTTAACCTGGAGAGAGTTGGTCTTGGGCAGAAGAATTTTGATATGACTATTGTATTCAAGGACTTTAAAAAGGATGTTTTCCGAATAGATTCTATCCCTTCAACATCACTAGATGGCATCAAGGAGTGGTTAGACACTACTGACCTGAAGTACTATGAAAGCAGGTTGAATCTCAACTGGCGACCTATATTGAAAACTATCACTGATGATCCAGAGAAGTTTATAGAGGATGGTGGATGGGAGTTCTTGAACATGGAGGTCAGTGATTCAGATTCTGGGACAGAGGAATCAGACCAAGGGTATGAGCCTTCAGATGTACAGTCAGATTCAGGATCGGAGGATGACGATGCCAACAGTGAATCATTGGTTGAGTCAGAGGATGATGAGGACGAAGACTCTGAAGAAGACTCAGAGGAGGAAGGAAAGACATGGGAAGAGTTGGAGAGGGAAGCAACCTATGCAGATAGAGAGAAAGGGGATGACTCGGATAGCGAGGAAGAGAGGACAAGAAGGAAGATGAAAGCTTTTGGGAAGGCTCGGGCACCTGACAAGAGGAATCCTGGTGGCCACCTTCCCAAGAGGACGAAATTAAGGTGAATGTATGGTCTCGACGACAGCGTTCCCCAAAGAAATCCTAGTAGAAACCTGGAGAGAGTTGCTCTTTCGCTTTGTTTATCTTATAGGGCAGCATCAGCACCAGCAGTAGTTGTAGTTATACAACTTTGTGTACGAACAACTTCACTTTGAATATGTTTTAAAAAGGTTCTAGTCGGTTTTGTTTTTTCTCCTATTCATCGTGTTTTGGAAAACCTTGTTTAATTACTATCTGCTTGTAAAATAGTGTGAATTAAATATTATTAATAAGTTAAACTTCCAGACTTTCTGTATATGTTAAATGTGTTCACCTCCACTGTTGATCTGCCTTCAAGTTCCCACTATTTGGCATTCATTGGACCAATGATTTCCCTAACTATTTCTGGGATTAGTAGAACCTACAGCTAGATATTAGTAAGAGAATACAGGTTAAGATGCTTGGGGTATGCTGTATCAGATTGCCTGGTCTTTGGATATGCTGCAGATTAGCTTGTATAATCAGTTAGATAATTTAATGAACGTATTTTACATGACATCTACCAAACTCACTGTAGTTGGCATTTGCATTAAACAGAAACTGTTGCCATCGAAAAGTGGCTTAGCTGATGAATTCAGTGCTTACTCTACTTGATCTAGTCAATAGTTATGTGAATGTGTTGCGGCATTCATAAGAACATGATAAGGAAGTGCCGATGCCTTGCTAAAATTGAATGTAACTAAAATAAATTAAAGGGCTAATTTTTGTAACAATATACTCTGATTAATGCAGATCCCAAAAGAAAAAGTCTAAATAATAACTTCTTTAGCTATAAGTAAATTTTTTCCTTTCCCAGTACAGGTCATTTTCTCCCCTGAAATGTACTTCAAGAAAGGAAATTATAATCTGGCAAAGAATCCTTAAGCTTGATCAAAGGAGTGTCACTTCCATCTGTAATAGTTGCAAATTCTCCGCTGGAAGGGTCCAAGGCACTGTTATTAAAAAGCAAAAAAGAAAAGACCCTACCATGACACCTCTAATAATTACAAAAAGCAGTAGTAGAGGAAGCATATCAGCTCAAAGAAGAATAGCTTTTAATGTTAGCAAATGGAAAGTAAAACTAAAGGCCTCAAAAAGTGCATTGTTGCTTCCAATCGCAGGCATTTGTTCTAGCAGTTATATTTCTTGTTGACTACCTCCTAGGAGATACTGAAACATGTGTCAAGATCTGCTTTAACATTTACTAAACCTTCTTTACATGAAAAATAACATAATAAAAAGAGCATTTCCATCAATTCCATCCTATGAAATAATATTCATTATTATTCATTAAAAGAACATATAATATATCACAAATATCAGCCTAAATGCCTGATTACCCAATCAAAATCATGGAAATCCTTACACATGCTCATGCAAGACAAGAAAGAGAGGGTATTATCCTTCACTGTGATAGATGCATGCTTATTTGCTTTAATATGTTCACTTCAAAACAATAAAACTAAGTTTGTTATTTGTTATATAATTGCTCGCTTTTAAAATTTGAAATCATCCATGATGCTTTTCATTTTCAGTACTATATAATTATTCATACATATATATATATATATATATATGAATAATTATATAGAAAGAGACCATATCTATGCCTGCATTTTGAGGGCTAAGGCAAAAAATTTAATTGAGTTTTTTATTTAAAAAAAATTGCACATTGCTTATTTTAAGTAGTACTTTATATTTTTAATTAAAAAAAAATCCAATACTCTTACTTTTAAAAGACTCTTTTTTTGGGTGGGAAAATGCAAAGTTATAATCATTTTAATTAAAAAAAAAAAACTTATAAATTAATGTGACAATGAATGTAATTGGTGGTGTAAGGTCAGATTTGGCGGCCCAAGCCCAAGGAGGGGTGGATTTGGAGCCCACTGAACCTAAAACAATGAATTTTGTAGAGCGTGGGTGAAAGAGTAAGGCGAATAGCAAAGATAACAGTATGCAACAGCCACACTAGTGAAGGAATTCGAATTAATATCTGCTCGGATGGATATAGGTACAACGTCCGAGGAGGTGATCTCCCTTGGAGGGTTACAATTCTTGGTGCTACAATAAACAATACACTTCCCTCTCCGTGAATTTTTCGATCCCCCTCTATTAGGGGGCTTTCCTACTTATATAGTACCTCCTCACTCTATCTTGATCGTCCACTTGTTCATCATCCAGACATCCACTTGAGTGCTTGTCCCATCAAGGGTGTTCCCTGGCCTTAGGTAAGTGGTGATAGCAGGCTGATACTGTTCAGGGGTCTCTTCCACATCAATGCGGCCAGGGAGGTAGGTGTGGTGTATTTAATGCGGTGGTTGAGGTCTGTCTCTTAGATATTTCTCCGATCCAGTTATGTTCCTCCGCGTCCGAAGCCCATTCTGTCACTACATCTGTCGAGAGAATCGCTCGGGCTGCAAAAAGTTGAGCGTCAGACGAAGTCTCTTCGGATCCGAGGGTATTGGACTCCTCGGATCGTTGAACACATCCTCGGATCATGGACGTACCCTTTACCAGCTGTTCTCCTCTCAGAGCCTCTAACTAGGCTTTTTCATCTCTTCGGGAAATGGTGGGCCATAGATAGGGCCTTGGGCCCAATGCCTTTGGTTGGGTTTTCCTCCCCCACAATAGCCCCTCAAAATTGTAGTTTTTTCTTCACATCCGAAGGGGAAAAGTATGATTTTGACCTGCCACGGAACAAGAAGCTTGAGTGTAGGCCAATTCAAGCTGGCACGTGTGTGGGGGCCTTGAGATAGACGCTTCATTAATGCCGTTGTGGTTTCCACATTCCCAAGCCGCAACATTAATTGCACCAGGTGGCGCCCTGTCCTTCGTATCCAACGGTGAGCGATTGATCCGACGATTGTGGTCTTTTCCTTGGAATTTGGGCGGGAATGCCCCTGACCCTTCGCTTGACCCCGTATAAAACCTCAGAGGAGGTTATTTCCTCCTCACTTTTGCAAACTACCAGACGCTCCAGCAAGAACAGACGCACCGCTCCGCACAAATCCTTCAGTTGTTGCTTTCAAGCCTCCCCAGAATCATCACGAGCCCTCCTACGAGCCTGAAATCCTTTCAGAGATTTGTCCCCGGTGAGTCATCGTGTAACTCATTTAATTCTCTCTTCGGCCCACCGTTTCTTTTAAGCACCATGGGAAAGCTTGAGTACATGGTGGACAGCCCTGAACGACTAGAGGAGTTTAGGGCCACATATCGCATACCCCCTAACGTGGGTGTGAGGTATTGCCCCCCGGACAAGATACTAACAGACCGCGAGACGGGGGAGGTGGTGATCCCCCTCATCGCCTTCAAGGAAGGAGGAATGACCATCCCCATGGGTCCTATCACCACTAACTACCTCCGGAACCACAGGCTTACTCCCTGGCAGTGCGCGCCCAATATGTTTAGGATCCTAGGAGCGATTGAGGACCTTGAGCGCCATATGGGGTTGGGCCTCACCTGGCTAGACGTGGTGCATATGTACGAGTGCCACAGTCAGCAAGACGCTGGGTACTACTTAAAATCCCGGTCGGATGTTGTCAGGCTTATCTCCTGCCTTCCCAAGTCCAACAAAGGGATGAAAGACGATTACGTGATTATTTCGAGCGCCTGGCATGACGGCAATGGTTGCCCGACCAGGCGTGGGGAGCCAGGTGGGACGTTAGATCTAGGCACACTAACTGTAGACTTAGGGACCTCGTTTTTCAACGTTTTTTCTTTTTTCACTTCGGTCTCTGTTTGAGTTTCTAACCCCCCTCCTTTTTTTACTGCCTTGCAACAGATAAAAGACACGTCTCTCCTCGGCTCAGCCTAACGAACATTGCCGCCCTTAACTACCTTTTGAGGTCAGAGATCTTCGTGAGTGAGGACGGGCAATTGCGATCTGCTCCCCTTATTCTCGGATATACAGGGAAGCCGAAAAGTTTCCAACCGGTCGGCAACGCAATCGTTCAGGGAGATCATCGCCTAGCACGAATTGACGTTGGTCGGACGGGTTTCTTGGCGCCGTACGATCTTGAACCTGTACCCCGCCCAAATCCTCAGAACGTGCCTCCCGTCGTTCAACCCCTCCAGCAAGTTCTCCCCGGACAAGAGATTGAAAGTGAGGGGGTCGGCTCTTCAACTTCCTCACTAGAAGAGCAGATAGACGGATTTCGCTTTGAGGGAGAGGCTTTAGGAGTGCAGCAGGTGGTAGAGGTCTCTGACGTCGAGGAAGAAACCTACGATCGGCCAGGCGCCCGTCTTAATCTGCTAGCTGCTCACTTAGAGGATTCTTCGGACAAAGACGACATGGATCTGAGGCTTCTGATGAAGGGCAGAGGCCAAAAGCCCGAGCCGAAAGGTGCTGGGACCTCCACAGCAGTGGTGACACTTCCTCTTGTGCCTACCCAAGTCCCTGACCCAAATCTAAAGGCAATGCCAAACCTTCAGAAGAAGAGACCCCACAATGAGGTTGGGGGGAAACAGGTGCCACCGGCCAAGGGGGGCAAGCAGCAAAAGGTAGCAAAAGACAGCCGGACGCACAGGGCCTCCTCTCTCGAAAGCCGAGAGGAGCCCACGGGTGCAGACGTGCGCCGAGGAGGGGGACCGGGAATCTGGTCCCCGAAATTGGAGCTGGATGGCGCTCCAATCCTGTGGGATACCTCCCTCAGGAATTATGATGGAGGAAAGGCAGGCTACGTCGCCGAGGCCCTGCGGCAGCCACTTCTTCTCCCACATGACATGACTTCCTTCAGGCGCTTTTCCCAGAAGGAGCTATTCATGTCCCTTAAAAGGGATTTGGCCATGGTAAGTGCACCCCTCCCTAGTCTAGGTTTTACGTTTAATTGGCTTTATTCCTTCTTAGCTTGATGCTGGAGATTTTGTTATGCAGCTTACCCAGCAGGTTTACGTGGCCGAGGGAATGAACGAGGAGTCATGGCTTAAAGCTCGAGCGGCATCCCAATCCCAGCTGGAGGCGGAGGCATCTCTTGGTCAGCTGAAAGAGGAGCATGCTCGGATATCCGAGGAGCTTAAAGGGGCGCTCTCCGAAAAGCGAAGCCTCGAGGCCGGGCTTAAAAATGCAGAAAAACAGGCCGAGGAATAGCGCAGCCAACTACGCATGTCCGAGATCAACCTGGCAACCGAGAGGGAGCTGGTGAACGGTCTAAGAGCTGAGCTACAGAAGGCCAATGCGAGTGCCCAGGTGTTTGAGCAAAATGCCAGGCTGGCTAAGGAGGCAGTTGAGGCCGAAAGGAAGGCGGCGTACCAAATGGGGGTAGAGACGACTACGTCCTAGCTTGTGGAGCAGTTCGCCTCGGTCAGCCGAGACTACTGCCTCGTAAGTTGGGGCAAAGCCTTGGATGCCGCTGGAGTTCCGGCCGATTCGGAGCTGAGGCTGCCTGGGAGCGTATACTATCATCCTGAGATCTGAGAGCTCCCAGAAACAGACCCTTCTACTCAGATTCCAGAGACCTTCCAGGAACAGCCGGACGACACGGGCAAATCGACTGAGCCGGCCAAAGGTTCGGACAAAGAGAAAGTTCCTGCTGAAGCCAAGGACCAAGCTTCCGAAGCATCTGAACGGATAGGCCACGTTGCTGACCTTGGGCTTCCTCCAGCGAAAGAGTAGATGCATAGGGCTTTCATTTTGCACTTGTACTTTTTGTTCTTTGCTTAAGGAGTTGTAACTTTTCTTTTTTTTGTTTTGTTGACCCTGCATGTAGACCTTTTTTCTTTAATGGAATAGTTCCCTATTTGTCTTCGATGTTTTTGATACACGTTTTATTACTTATTATTGCCACACACATAACTATACGTTGCAATTATGACATAAAAATGCAAGTAACTTGATTGATACGTCATATTGATGACGTGAGTAATCGGAATTAACATTGAAAAGGATAGGCCACGTAAGAGTTATTGATGAGCAATGGTTGGAATGAGTACTTATGCAAGTCTCGCGTCCCTTTCCAGATTAAACATAGGTTATTGTCCCTCGGTTTCGAATTAAACATAACTAAGGAAGACATTTATAAGTTAGATCAATTTAAATGCGATCAGGAATTTTAGCACTAATTCCGTGACGATAGCTGAGTGGGGGTATTGACTAACCTGTCGTTTGGTTCAAGGATTATGGGACGCGGATGCGTTCGAGTGTTAACTAACCCAAATCATCTGGTCCGAGGACTACAGGCATGATTGGATTTAAGTTTAAACACTGTAATTGAGTGTTAACTAACCCAAATCATCTAGTCCGAGGACTACAGGCATGATTGGATTTAAGTTTAAACACTGTAATTGAGTGTTAACTAACCCAAATCATCTGGTCTGAGGACTACAGGCATGATTGGATTTAAGTTTAAACACTGTAATTGAGTGTTAACTAACCCAAATCATCTGGTCCGAGGACTACAGGCATGATTGGATTTAAGTTTAAACACTGTAATTGAGTGTTAACTAACCCAAATCATCTGGTCCGAGGACTACAGGCATGATTGGATTTAAGTTTAAACACTGTAATTGAGTGTTAACTAACCCAAATAATCTGGTTCGAGGACTATAGGCATGATTGGATTTAAGTTTAAACACTTTTATTGAGTGTTAACTAACCCAAATCATCTGATCCGAGGACTACAGGCATGATTGAATTTAAGTTTAAACACTGTAATTGAGTGTTAACTAACCCAAATAATCTGGTCCGAGGACTACAGGCATGATTGGATTTAAGTTTAAACACTTATTGAACTGTAGCTGAGTGCTAACTAACCCAAATCATTTGGTCTGAGGACTACAGGCATGATTGGATTTAAGTTTAAACACTTGGTTGACACACAGTTGACACGCTGGCTGACGAAAAAGGCTTGATTAATAAAAGTACTTCTTCAAGTTGTTTACATTCCACGGACGTGGTATTACATGACCATCTAGGTCTTCCAAGAAATATGCCCCGATGCCTGCTCCAGAGGTGATGCGGTACGGTCCTTCCCAATTGGGTCCCAGTTTTCCCCAAGCTGGGTTCTTCACCGTGCCCACAACTTTCCTCAGCACTAGATCACCGGGTTCTAGGGGTCTTGCCTTTACGTTAGCGTCATAGCCTTGCCTGAGTTTCTGTTGATAGTGCGCCAGCCGAACCATTGCATTCTCCCTCTTTTCCTCAATCAAGTCTAAGTTCTTCTGCAATTGTTCATCGTTGTCGGCTGGATTGAATGTGCCTGTTTTTATCGTTGGGAACCCGGTTTCCAGAGGGATGACAGCTTCAGCTCCGTAGGTCATTGAAAAGGGGGTCTCCCCGGTAGACCGACGAGGCGTAGTCCTGTAAGCCCAAAGTACGTGCGGCAGCTCGTCTAACCATCTGCCCTTCGCATCATCTAACCTCTTCTTTAAGCCATTCAGTATGACTTTGTTGACGGCTTCCGCTTGTCCATTGCCCTGGGGATAGGCAGGAGTGGAGTATCTGTTCGTAATTCCCAACTCACTACAGTAGTTCCTGAATGCCCTGCTATCAAACTGCAAGCCATTGTCTGAGATGAGAGTGTGAGGAACTCCAAACCGAGTGACAATATTCTTCCACACGAACTTTTGCACATCAACGTCTCTGATATTGGCTAGTGGTTCGGCTTCGACCCACTTGGTAAAATAGTCTGTTCCGACCAGGATGTACTTCTTGTTTCCTGCAGCTTTGGGGAAGGGTCCCACAATATCCAAGCCCCATTGAGCGAAGGGCCATGGGCTAGATAGCGGATTAAGATTTCCTCCCGGCTGGTGAATGTTTGGAGCGAAGCGCTGACACTGATCACACTTTTTGACGTATTCATGCGCCTCCTTTTGCATGTTAGGCCACCAATAGCCTTGGGTGAGAGCTCGGTGAGCCAAGGACCTACCTCCAGTGTGGCTCCCACAGATTCCCTCGTGCAGCTCCTCCAGCAATACCTCAGTCGCCTCTGGGTGTACACATAACAGATATGGTCCCGAATAGAAGCGTTTGTACAGTTTCTGGTCCTCGGATAACCAGAACTTTGTCGCTTTCCTCCGAACTTTATCAGCTTCGTCCTTCCCTTCAGGCAAGATATCTTCTTTGAGGAATTTGATTAAAGGATCCATCCAGCAAGGCCCTGCCCTGACCTGGTGAACCTGGACTGCCTCTGATTTTGCTTTTGTAGGCCTGAGCAAGTCCTCGATGACGATGACCCTCAGCAGGTCCTGCGCCGAAGAGGTGGCAAGCGTGGCTAAGGAGTCAGCGTGTGAGTTGCCACTTCGGGGGATATGCAGCAATTTGAAAAAATCGAACTCTGATTGGAGGTGTTTAACACGGCTCAAATACCCCTGCATTCTCTCGTCCTTTGCCTCAAACTCGCCTTGTACCTGACCTACTACTAGTCTCGAGTCTGAGAACAACTCCACAGACTTCCCACCCATTCTTCGAACCATAGTCATTCCCATCAGCAGGGCCTCATATTCCGCCTCATTATTCGTTGCCGAGAGGTCCAGCCTTAACGATTTCTCGATAATGATTTTCTCAGGGGATATCAGTACTAGCCCAACTCCGGAACCTCTCTGATTTGCCGCGCCATCGACGTACACTTCCCAATGGGAGGGATTCTGTTGGGAGATCATGCCAACTGATTTTTCATCCATGCCTAACGGGGGTTCTACTTCTTCTACTTGGGGCTCCGTGAACTCAGCCACCAAATCCGCAAGAACCTGCCCCTTAACCAAAGTGCGGGGCATATACCTTATATCAAAAGCCCCTAAGATTGTACCCCACTTAGCAATCCGACCAGTGTAATCGGCACTTCGGAGTACCACTTTGAGTGGTAGTTGTGTTAGAACGATGACCGTGTGGGCTTGAAAGTAGTGAGATAGCTTCCGCGTGCCAAGCACCACTGCTAGGATAGCTTTCTCTAGAGGCAAGTAATGGACCTCAGCTTCGTGCAACGACTTGCTTACGTAATAAACAGGCCTCTGCACACCAGAGTCCGATCGGATCAGCACTAGGCTCACTGCATAGGGGGCTACAGCGATGTAGGCGAACAACACCTCGTCGGGCTCGGGGCTAGACATGATGGGTGGCCGAGCCAGATAATCCTTGAGTTGCTGGAATGCCAAAGCACACTCCTCAGTCCACTCGAATCCCTTCCATTTGTTGAGCAGAGAGAAGAAAGGGCGGCATCTGTCTGCCGACCTGGAGAAGAACCGATTGAGGGCCGCGATCATTCCGGTCAGTTTCTGGACCTCCTTGGGATTCCGAGGAGCATGTAGATCGTTGATGGCCTTTATCTGGTCGGGGTTGACTTCAATTCCCCTGTGGGTGACTATGTATCCTAAAAACTTGCCGGACCCTACCCCAAACGAGCACTTAGAAGCATTTAAACGTAGCTTATGCCTTCGTAGGATCTCAAAAGTAATTTCAAGGTCTCTTATATGCTCAGCTACGACCTTACTCTTCACCACCATGTCGTCTATGTAAACCTTGATATTTTTGCCCAGCCACAGCTCGAACATCCTGGTCATCATCCTCTGGTAGGTAGCTCCCGCGTTCTTCAAGCCGAACGGCATCACTTTATAGTGGTAGTTGCCAATAGGGGTGACAAAAGCAGTTTTCTTCTGGTCCTCCAGGGCTAATGGTATCTGGTGGTAGCCTTGGAAGGCATCCAGGAAGCTCATCCGAGGGTGGCCGACAGTGGCATCCACCAACTGATCTATTTTTGGCATAGGGAACGGATCTTTGGGGCATGCCCTATTCAAATCCGTGAAATCTACGCATACTCGACACTTCCCACTCTTCTTCTTCACCACCACGGTGTTTGCGAGCCACTCGGGGTAAAAAACTTCTTTGATAGCCCCAGCTTGTTTGAGTTTCGCTACCTCGTCTCTCACTGCATCGGCATGTTCCTTGGATGGGCGCCGAATAGGCTGTTTCTTGGGGGTGATTAGGGGATTCACCTTCAGGTGATGGCATATAAACTCCGGGTCCACCCCGGGGGCTTCATACGCACTCCAGGCAAACACATCGAGATTTTTCTTGAGGAACTCTATCAACTCCTCCTTCTCTTGAAGAGGCAGCTGAGATCCGACTTGGAAGAACCTGTCAGGATCGTCTCCAATGACCACTCTGGTTAGCTCCTCACACCGAGTGTCTTCATCCGGCTCTCCGGAGGGAACTCCTCGGGACTGTAATTGCTATAAATTTCCCCCCTTCACGTCCGAAGACTCCGCCGGGATCTTATGCTGGATGGCAGCCACCAGGCACCGTCGGGCGACAGACTGGTCCCCTCGGATCTCATGTATCTGCCCCTCCGACGGATATTTGATCTTCTGGTGCAAAGTGGAAGGAACGGCTCCAAGCGCGTGAATCCAGGGTCTGCCCACGAGTGCCGTGTAGGGCGAATATGCGTCCACAACTATAAAGTCCAACTCTACCACCTCGGAACCAGACTGCACCGGTAAACGTATCCGGCCTTTTGGGATAACAGGGCGCCCTTCAAAGCTCAAGAGGGGAGAATCGTATGGCGTTAGGTCTTGGGGCTTCAGGCCTAGCCCCTTGTAGAGGTCCGGGTACATTATTTCCACAGCACTGCCCTGATCCACCATCACCCTTTTCACATCGTACCCCCCTATCCTGAGGGTGACGACTAGTGCATCATCGTGGGGTTGGATGGTGCCGATCTTGTCTTCATCCGAGAATCCCATGATAAATGGGGCAACAGACTCAGCTTTCTTCGGTCCTCGGCATGGCTCCCCAGCTGATGGTCGGCCTACCGACATGACTTTCAATGGCCAGGACCCTGTTCTCCTCGGCGCGGCGAGGACGACGTTTATGGTGCCTAGCGGCGGCTTTGAGGGATCAACTCCGTGCGTTCTCGAACCCGCCTGCCCTCGGCCGCTGGAAGGATGCAAGAGGTGTTTCAGTTTACCGTCGCGAACCAGCTGGTCCAAGTGATCCCATAGGCTCCTGCAATCTTCCGTGGTGTGCCCATGGTCTTGATGGTACTGGCAGTATAGATTGTGGTTGCGTCTCTCGGGGTTTCCTACCATCTTGTTCGGCCACCTGAAGAACGATTCATTCTTGATTTTTTCCAGGACCTGATGCACTGGCTCTTTGAACACGGTATTAACCGCTTGAGGATTCGTTGATCCTGGTTGCCCGGCAAAGTCTCTCCTTGGTTTGCTGTAATTATAACGGTCGGACCGCGAATCCCTCCTATCCTGAGAGACAATCTTGTCCTTTCCCTTGCCCTGCTGCCGATCTTCTTCAACCCTCTTGTACTTCTCTATGCGGTCCATTAGCTGTCGTACGTTCGTGACCGGTTTGCCAGATAGAGATGCCCTCAAACCATGGTCGGTGGGGAGGCCTAGCTTGAACGTGCTGAGGGCCATTGCATCATTGTTGCCTTCCACCTCGTTGAACATCTCCCAGTATCTGTCTGAGTACGCCTTTAATGACTCAGACTCCTGCATAGACAGTGACAACAACGAAGAAAAAGGCCTGGCCACCCTTCGGCACGTGACAAAACGGGAGCCGAATGCTTGAGTAAGCTCTTTGAAGGAGTTGATGGAGCCTGCCTTCAGACCATCAAACCACCTCATGGCGACAGGCCCCAGACTGGAGGGGAAGACCTTGCACATAAGAGCCTCGTCTCTGGAGTAGACAGCCATCCTCTGGTTAAATTGACTCACATGCTCTACGGGGTCAGTTTTACCGTTGTAGATGGTGAAAGTGGGCTGGTTAAAACGCCGAGGAAGTCTAACCCCATCAATCCTGCGGGTGAAGGGTGATTTAGAAATCTGGTTCAGAGCCCTATTCATGACATCGTTCTCCATGTCTCCACGTGACGGACTCCTACGTTGTTGCTTGCGATGGGACTCCTCCTCATAAGTGTAGGACTCGCTGGCTGGTGTCCTGGATTTGTGTTGATAAGAGACGTCCTGTTCGTCATTAAGATCATCCTCCGAGTATGAGGAGGCCCGTTTCCTCTTCGCGTAGCGTAACTCCCTCTTTAGTTTTTCCACCTCCAGCTGCAAGTCACGGTTCTCCTTTGCATGGGCCATGTGGCTTCCGCCCTGTGATTGGCTCTGGCTAAGACGCACAGTGTGCACACTGCCCTCGCGATTTTGTCCCCTCTCCAAGTTGACGAAATGGTCCACGTGTTGGGATGCTCTGGATTCTGCTTGTTGTTCGCCTAGTCCTGCCATTGTCAACTGTTGTTTTCACTCTTGCACGTGCTCTCCCCATAGACGGCGCCAATTGTAAGGTCAGATTTGGCGGCCCAAGCCCAAGGAGGGGTGGATTTGGAGCCCACTGAACCTAAAACAATGAATTTTGTAGAGCGTGGGTGAAAGAGTAAGGCGAATAGCAAAGATAACAGTATGCAACAGCCACACTAGTGAAGGAATTCGAATTAATATCTGCTCGGATGGATATAGGTACAACATCCGAGGAGGTGATCTCCCTTGGAGGGTTACAATTCTTGGTGCTACAATAAACAATACACTTCCCTCTCCGTGAATTTTTCGATCCCCCTCTATTAGGGGGCTTTCCTACTTATATAGTACCTCCTCACTCTATCTTGATCGTCCACTTGTTCATCATCCAGACATCCACTTGAGTGCTTGTCCCATCAAGGGTGTTCCCTGGCCTTAGGTAAGTGGTGATAGCAGGCTGATACTGTTCAGGGGTCTCTTCCACATTAATGCGGCCAGGGAGGTAGGTGTGGTGTATTTAATGCGGTGGTTGAGGTCTGTCTCTTAGATATTTCTCCGATCCAGTTATGTTCCTCCGCGTCCGAGGCCCATTCTGTCACTACATCTGTCGAGAGAATCGCTCGGGCTGCAAAAGGTTGAGCGTCAGACGAAGTCTCTTCGGATCCGAGGGTATTGGACTCCTCGGATCGTTGAACACATCCTCGGATCATGGACGTACCCTTTACCAGCTGTTCTCCTCTCAGAGCCTCTAACTAGGCTTTTTCATCTCTTCGAGAAATGGTGGGCCGTAGATAGGTCCTTGGGCCCAATGCCTTTGGTTGGGTTTTCCTCCCCCACAGGTGGAATCTCAAAAAAATAATAAATAAGTATTTGAATAAATGATATTTGGGATCCTACAAATTTTATAAGTGAAGCTTACAAAGATGTATAATGTATCATCAATTACAAAAATAATTTAAAAAAACATTTATTAGATTGTTAAAATATATCAATCATGCGCATTTCGATACATCAATTTGTAAATGCTAATATAGTAGAATCTATAATATTTTTAGCACTTTTCTATTTAAATGACATATTTTGCTTGATAACTTATTTATTTGTAAAATTTGTATTATTCAATTGGGCATTTATATTTTTAAGCGGACAAAAATGTACATATAAGTGGGTTTTAGTTAGTTCAACTGATAAAGTTTCTGATAATTATATAAGAGATCTAAAGTTCAATCTCTACTTAAACCAAAAATTAATTAATATCTTATTCTGATGATAAAAAAGTATTACTAAGAACAGATGTTATCGGTTGAAAATCTCTCTAACAAAAAGGAAGATACTAGGCCTAGGGCCGGGCCTGCCCATATCCGTAAATAATCTCAAACCCAAACCCAAACCCAATCCCAAACCCAATTCATTCATTTAAAAAAAAAAAAGAAAAAAGAGAAAAAGAAAACAATGGAGCCTAAAGGAGAGTAGAGTTGAGCCCTCCGCCGCCTCTTTGAATTGAATGAAGAGAAGGGGGGATTTAGTAGGAACATTGTCTTGTATTCGCTGCTTCTTCAGTCTCACAAAGAAAGACTCAAACACTACAAAAAGAAAAAGAGCGATGGAGGATTCATCTTCATCTTCATCTTCTTCAGAGAGATACTGTTACAATCCGATTCTGCGGTGGAACCCTCAGGTGGAGGACTACTTCATCAAAGCCTACGGATCCGACCATTTCTCTCGCATTTCCAAAGCCCTAACGTACGTACGCTCGCACAGATTAGTTTTAAGTTTTTATTATTTTTATAAAATAAAAAATCGTTCCTCTGTTTTGTGTTTTTAAAAAAAAAAAATGGTTTTTGATTAGGCGTCCATCGTGCTACTCTTGTATACGTGTGAACACACTGAAGTCAACGAGTGACGCTGTTATTCAGAAGCTACTCACACTTATAAAAGAAGAAGAAGGTGGTAGCGAGTCAGAATCAGAAATTGGTCGCATTTCTAAGTGTGAGTTTCCTGGGTTAGAAGACTATGTGGTTTTTTATAGGGGTTCAGGACCACACGTGATTGATTATGCCAGACCACCTAAGGAGATAATTGTGAGCCGGAAATGTGCTGAGGCTGTTCTTCGAGGTGCTCAGGTTAGCATAGTCTTTTCCATTGCTCCTCTTGCCTGCTACTAATACTTTTCATTTCGAAGAAAGATCTCATCTCATGCCACTTTTCCTTCCTTCTTTAGGTATATGTTCCTGGTGTAATCGCTTGCAGTGCTCATGTTGAGAAAGGGGATGTAGTTGCAGTTTCAGTTGGTGTGGAACAACCTGCTCTCGATGGTGGAGGATGGGGTATTGGCATAACACGTGGTACTGTTCTTCTGGGCTTCAAGACAGGTAGTTCTATAAATAAATCCCTCTTCAAATTAACTTTCTATTCTTTGGCTGTTTATCGTTACATTCTAACTTTTTTGTTCTTCCTTCTTTTATTTTTAATATTTCTTTGATGAATTTACCGCATGAGTGTGATACATTCAATGGTGTTCCTTGTTTCGTTGACACATACTTCACGTATTGATTCCATTTTGAGTTTTTAATTTAATGAGTTATTGAATCACCAGTGACTTGTTAAATGTCAGCTGAAGGTAATAATACTATTGATGTAGCCATGGAAGATTTATTTGTTACTACTTTGCAAATTCTCATATTCAAGACTTATTTATTGGGGTGTATGAAGTCCAATTAAAGCAAATGTTGTATGGTTTTAAAGGTCTTGTTACGTGTCTTAGAATTAGAACAATATTTTCTTTTTGGGTTGTTATTTAATAAGTTATGGTGAACATGGGATTGAATTTTGCTTTGAGGGATTGTTTGTAAAAAGATAAAAGAAAAGAAAGAGAGCGTTAGAGTTAGTGTGGAGTAACCCTGAGACGAGGAGTAACAGGTTGGGCTAATTTAAAAAAAAAAAAAAAAAAAAAGGGAAAAGATAAGTTTTTTTTTTTTTTTTTTTTTTTTTTTTGGGTTTTAAATTTAAGAGTAAAAAAGCAGTTTAATAACGTGGGGTAGGGGATAGGAAAAAGGCTGAATGGGTTCATATTTTTTTGAAGAGTTGAGATTTGTTATTTGATGTTGTAACCCCTATTTCTAAGACAACATGAGGGAATTTTCAAACCACAAAAAAGCCTAGTCTAAGAAAGGGAATTTATGGGGAATTTTGTGAGGTTTTGACCTTATCCCTAAAACATTCGTTGGAAAAGTCATTGTTTACTGGATGCAGTCTATTTGACCTTCAGAAAAGTCCAGATCAAATAGGCAAATTCTGTTATATATATACTAGCCTCTTCGCACGCACTTTGTGTGTGCTTAGGGGCTCTTCTATATATATATATATATTTTTAAAGGAATAAACTTTTCAAGTATACTAATTTGGGGTTTTTGCATTTTCCAATCACCAAAATTCCTAGGGGAGTGATGAGATTTATGTATTTGTGAGTGAAATAAATTTTTCGTGATACATCTGATGACTCTCCTACGAATTTTGGTAGTTGGAAAATGCAACAAATCTGAATTACCATACATGAAAATTAGAAAAAATATAGATATTGCCACTATAGCACATTTCCAGTGTACCTGGTTGATTTTTTAAAATAAAATTTATTACATTACTTATATATATATATATATATATATATTGTTTTGAAGAAAAACAAAAAAAACCTGCTTCATCAATAACCTATATATTGTTGTGATAATTGGATGGATTGAGATAAGTATGAATAGATTTTTTTTCTTCAAAGAGGTAAAAAAAGAGAAAAGAAAAAAAAAGGACAATTGAAGTATATGAATTCAAATAGATAACAAATAGATTTTTTTTTAAGAAGTAAAAAAGAAGTGTAGTGTTGAAGTATTTGAATTCAAATAGAATGAAACGTATGTACATGGGTAGTGCCTTTTGTTATTGGCAGAAAAAAAATTCGGTTATTTTGAAGAATGATAAATGACTCTTTTAACCTTCTTTTGTCTTTTGTAGGATATAAAGTTTAGGGAAAAATGCTAAGAGACCCTCTAAACTTTTAGGTGGTGGCCATTACACCCCCTGAACTTTTATTTTAGACAATTTACTCCCTCAACTTCACACATGTGCCAAACTAATACTTTTGTTAGGCTGCCATACTTCACGCATGTGCCAAACTAATACTTTTGTTAGGCTGCCGTTAAAGTTGAGCGGTACTCACTAGTCACTGTGCAACCCACTCTGATATTCCACTTGAATTCTCTAAAAATCTCTCTACAACTACTTTGGATTTCTCACATTTTCCATCTAGTTTCCACTTGAACTCTCAAATTTTCTCACATTTTCCCTTTATTTTCTTTCCACTTTCCACTAGAACTTTCTCAAACTCTATCTCTCCAAAATTACTAAAATCGCTAAGAATCTCACCTCCTATTCCAAACCCACTACAAATTTTCATACCCAAAGCACAATTACCATTTCACAAACACTATACCAAACCATAAATTCTCCAACTTAATTCTTTGACCCTTCTCTTCAAAGCGACATGAAGCTTTGGCCTTTTAAAGTTAGTCCTAGTCCTAGTGACAAGCCCATGATTGTTGTTAGGTACAAAGGTGAAGAGAAAAAATTTTCAGCCGAAGAAATATTGTCAATGGTGCTGGCGAAGATGAAAGAACTTCTAGCCTTTTGGTTTGACTACAATAGTTGTTGCAGTCCAAATTGGCGTCTCTCTCCTTGGTTTCTCTCTCTCTCTTTCTCTCTCTCTCTCTCTCTCTCTCTCTCTCCTCTTGTTGAACACTAGTTTCTCTCTCTCTCATTTTTTATGAGTCCACATGCATGTCATGTGAGTACCTATAGTTAATTTTAATAGTGGTTAAGCAAAAGTATCAATTTGACACGTATAAAGTTCATGGAATAAATTGGCTAAAATAAAAGTTCAGGGAGTGTAATAGCCACTACCTAAAAGGAATAAGAATACCCTTTAATAGAAAATAGCAACAAGCTGATATAAAAGGAATAAGAGTACCTCTAATAGTCCCAACTGGAATGGGGGAATTTCCAGATGGATTTTATTCATTGAAAGATTGGAAAATTAGATGAAAATGTCTCTCCTTGATTTACTATTGGGAAAATTACAAAATTTTTTTTTTTTGATAAGTAATAAACTTTTTTGATATCAAAAAAAGGACACCCTAGTACACAAGGAGTGTACAAGGGTCAGCAATCAAGAATAAAAATTACAAGAATCAAGAAAAATGAAAAGAGAAGAGAATGATTGGATTTGCAAAACAGACAGCCAATCCAATAAAGTTCTAAATAAAAAAAGCTTAAGGTCGGGCATGAATCTCTCAATATCTTTAAAACATCTGCTATTTCTTTCCTTCCAAAGATCCCACATTAAGCAATGGGGAATGATTCTCCATATATTCCCATTTCAATGACGACCTAACTGGCCTAGCCAGCAAGCTAGAAGCCCGACAACTGATTGTGGCATAACCCAACTTACTCCAAATAGACCAAAAACCATAGACCACAAATCCCTAGCAATTTACCCTCTTGTGGATTGGTTCTAGCACAATTCAATCCACTTGACTTTCAATTATTATGTTTGACCTCCTAAATTTTTGACTAAAATGAAATCGTTAGGTTTTCTCCAAATTAATACATTTTGCATTTTGTAAACAAATTTACCACTCAATTATTTGATAGGGTAAATCACAATATATCCTTTTTTGTGGCTTGGCCCTATTACAATTTAGTCCACAAAATTTCATTTGCTATATTTGACCCTATAAAGCTTCGATCAAAATGATTAGGGGGTCACTTAATACACGTGTAAAAAACACTTATTTGGATGAAAGTCTAATGATTTCATGTAAGCCCAAACTTTTAGGGTTAACTGTAACAATTGAAAGTTTGTGGATTAAATTGTGATGGGGCCAAACTAAGGGGTAACTTATAATTTGCCCTTTATTGTTATTTTAAAACCCATCCTTCACCACATTCTTCTGAGGAGAGGAAGGGCCATTTGAGTTGCAACATTTGGCTCCTTTGCTGTGTATCATCACACCATATCTCATATTATCAATGATTTGAGATTTTATTTCTTAGTATTTAGAAATTTGAGATACATAGAAATTAGAATGTGATGTGGAATATAATTGGTACCATCGCTAAATGTAAAAGTTCTTGTCATTTGTGTGGAGGTGTAACGCTATTTTGCTGTAGGAAATGCTCACAACTATGGGTCTGGTTGCCACTAGGGATGCTTGAAAGATCAAAGAGAGAGCAATAAGAGACTAAAAACTATTTCTAGAGGGTTGGTCTTCTGGGTTAGATAGTTGGGAAAACAAAAGAAAAAAAAATGTCAAATCTGAATAACAAATTGATTACAACCCTTAAGCACACTTTTATACCTGGGAAAAATCTCTTCCAGCTTCACCTTCATCAATTCTTATTGTAAACCTTGGCTTCCCTTGCCAATCTCGATAATTTTTTAGCTTTTTACACCATTGAAGTGCTGTCCACTTCAACTTCATATTCACCAACAGTAGCTTCTGTTTTTGGTAATAGGCGTCCATTCCAAATAAGTCTCCGAACTAGATTCAATTTGCTGCTTCTGCTTCATTCACCCGAGAAGAGTTGTTCTTATCCAAAAATAGAAAACAAATTTCCATAGAAGAGGTATATCTTCCTCTTTGAGAAAACCATTGATATTGAGTGTTTCAAACTGTAGATTCTCATCTCTCAACCTCTACTGTCTAGAGTTCACAACTGTGTTATAATTTTTTTAATAGTTAGTTGAACACCTGTCCATAATACATATTCTTTTATATGTAAGATATGAAAGCTCTTTTAAAAAAGAGATTTTTTTTAATAAATTTTTTATTAAAATAAAAAGGAAGATGTAACGTAGAGAGTTACTTTGTGGGTTATTCATATAAAACCTTTAGTCTTTAGTCTTATCAATTATGAAAAAGGATAAGAGATTAAAATCTATTTGGATTAGAAGTTTAAGAGTTATTGGAATCCTTTGGAGTTCTAGCCTATCTAAACAAATAAACCTTAATTTGAGGTTAATTGGAAATAAAAGTCTTGGAAACATATTTAAGCCATTGGGTCTCTTCTTTATACGAGTGAATCAAAAAAAAAAAAAAAAAAAAAAAAAAAGAAAAAGAAAAAGAAAGAGAAAGGCACTGGATGCTAGAGGCTACAGGCTACGACAAAAGGATTAGAGGCAAACTTGTTTGTAGCAAGGTAATTTGTCTTTCACTTAGAGTCCTCTATGGGTTTTTGTTTTAATATTAAGCCTTGATCACCACTTGTGGGGTTTATATATACAACTAGGCCTGTTCATGGTACTTATGTTGTAGTAACATGGATTACTGGTAGTGTACAGTTTAAGAGTATTGATGTTGGGTTTCACAATATTATGAATTTGGCTGTTACTTATGTATACCTTTTAATTGGTGAACTTGGGTCAATTTATAGATTCTAAACCGCAACATGTATGAGAAGCTTATTTATTCTATGATTGGTTGAACACCTAAATATTAACTGGTGGCCTAGAATATCAATTGTGGCTATAGAAGTTTGTTTGAACTCTAGTCGTACATATTAGCTTTTGGGGTAATATTGTTGCGGTGGGACCTTAATAAGGAATATTAAATTGATTAATCCAATGGTGTATACAAAAGTAGTTTCCATACCTTAGTTTTGTAGGACAGTAGGGAAGAAAAGGTTTCTAATGATTAGATTTCATGCTTTCTATTTAGAGCTCACGGAAGATTAAAGTGTTCGGCTGTGTTCAAATATATTAGCAAGAGAGGTAAGTAATGCATGATATGCACAAGTTTTGTTCATTAGATTCTTAGAAGTCAATGGTTTTTAAAAGTTATGTTTTTAAGATTACGTTTTCTGAAGTTTATCAAAAGCATTTTTACATCATTGAAAGATAAGCTTCGACTTTTAAATAATATTTTAAAGAGAAACTTCGAATTTTAAATAACGTTTTGAATGTCTGAATCTCATTTAAAAGATGATTTCTAAACTACACTATTTTAAAAAAAAAATTGAGTTTCAATATAAGTTTTCTAAAAAGGTTATTGTTCTTTGAATTTGTTTAAAACCAAGTGATTTCAAATTCATATTCCTATTTTCCAAATGGTATTTAAAACTTTTCTTTTAGAAATTGAATTTTTAGACTTACTCAGGACTTGTAAAATTTATATAAACTCCTCAGTTCCTATTCATTCCCTAAGTGAGTCAAACATTCTTTGATTTATGTTCAATTTGATATATTGTGATCTTCAATATGCTTCCGTATTTGGAATGATTGTTACTAATAAGTAAATTATTCTACTTTTGTATAAACTTTGCTTTTGTGATATATGACTCATTGAATGTTTTTAAAATTGATCAAATATATGCGTAAACCCACTCACAGGGTTGTTTGTGAGAATAAGTGTTGAACCTCACTAGTAGGGGTTAGGTGTTGATATCTACTCACAGGATTGTTTGTGAGAATATGTGTTATGTGTATGTGACATTGTGCTTTGATCAATTATCTGTATGTGTTTTTGACTGATTTTGGTATTTAATTACTTTTGTGTTTAGTGGTTCATTATATGTTTTGAAAAACTATGTTTTATATCATTGAGTGAATTTGTGAATTCAAAATACTTGTGCTTTGCTCTACCCTTTTGCTGTATTATATATAATTACTTACTAGATGTGTGGTTCACCCCATCAATTACAATTTTCAAATTAAAGTTTAGTTGGGAAACAGAACTTTTGAATTGCTTTGTAAGGTGCAAGGTAGAGTTTGGGAGTTTTTAGGCAACTTCAATAATAATTGAAGCCTTATAGGATTTTAGTTATCTTTATTTTGATTCAGGTTTTAACTAGTGAAGATTATTTCCAATTTGTGGATGTTTGGAGATTGTAAGAAGTTTTTTAAGATCATTATTTAATTGGAGTTTTATTTAATTTTGAAATTAGTTATGGTTATTGAGATATGCAAGATCAGTAAGTTAGTCATGTATCTAAATTTATGTTCCAAGGATTTGGGTCTTGATATAGTATGGTATGGAATTTAAAACTTTGGTTAAAAGGTGTTTCCTATGGCTCACACACCTGTACGCATATTACAAGCCTTCCTTTTTAGTTTCTGATGCTGATTATTTGATGGTCTGGGTTTGAAAACTTCAAAATTTCTGCTGAAGTTATTTTGCAAAACCTTATTGGATGTAAGGGTTGATGCATTTTATTTTCATTGTTATAGATCCGTATTATTTTGAAAGGAATGGACTGTATATTGGCCAAGGAACAGCAATGATGTCAAGGGCTGGGATGTTTCGTGTTTCAGAAGGAATTGCAGTGGATATGAGTAATAGAGTATACAAACTCCCTTCCTTTCATGGTATAGTTAATTCTGTATAAATTTTGATACATTTTGTAATATGTTTTTAGCATGGATATTACAATGTGGCATTCTGTTTCTTTTTTAATAGCATGTTGTCAAAGGTGTTGCAGACGGACATCCTTTAGCAGAATGTTTTTCACAAACTTTTGCTAAAAATTAAATGCTTTTCCCCTAGTTGGATATGATATACTATTAAAAAGTATCTTTTCATTTTTTATTTTTTATTTTTAAAATATTAATATTGTTGTTGTGGTTGATGTTTCTATAGCTAAAATTAGGTACTAAATTAGATAATCGATTGTTATTCATGGTCTGGGTGGTTTCTCAGAATTGTTAAATTGAGATCCGATCACGAGGCTTGAGATTCTATGGATAACAAATGCCATTTCAACCTCATAATATGACTTCATTGAAGAATTGCTTTTTGAGATTTCATTAAAGAACATTTGAATTGATGACTCAATACCTTGATGTCCAGTGGCATAATGTCACGTCATCTAATTTTGTTGCAGTTAGCCACATAATTTCTCTATCTATATTGGTTAAGTAGCGGGATCATTGATTAATTTTTTTCCAGATTCTTTTTGTTCTTTTATCTTGTATTGGAAATATATATATATATATATTCTGTTTGTTTTGATGTAAAATATTTTTAGGTGTTTGGTATGATATGTAAATTTTTTCAAGAAAACTACCTAAGCTGGTGGCTTAGTCATCGGAGCCACTGATGCCAAAGGTCCTATAATTGGACCACCAAAATTGGTAGCCGGAATGGTGGCTTTGGTGACTGTTGTTGGAGCAGTGTCTCTAGTGACTGGAACTCTGGCATCTATGATCAAAATGGTGCCTCCGGTGACTGAAATGATTTTACAATTTTGACCACATTTTATATGCAAACAAACGCCTAAAAATTGAAAAACATTTTTTGGATAATATTTTACTTTAAAACAAACTGAGTGATAATGTTTTTTCATGTAAAATTTTAGAAAATTATGCTAAGCGATGATTGACAGCCATATGGTTGTTCTAGCTAATCGCATAATGTTATCTAAAGTTGATTGGCTGAAAGGTCAGCAATGTATGTCATTTTGGGGTTTTAATTAGCGGGAACTGATGTTTGGTTTGGGGTGGGACTTAACCTTTAAACATGTTATATCCAAAATTGTATCCTATAGTAGTGAAGGGTGCTTACCTTTGAAAGTGTTATATCTGAAATTGTATCCTATAGTAGTGGAGAAGGGTGCTCATGTTCATTCCTACTTGGAGGTATAAAGAGGGATACATGTTAATGTAACATTCATATTTATACATGTTTTTAATGATTGGCAATCAGAATCAGTTGGACTAATTTTTTTTATACCTTGCATTCTATCATCCCAAGAGGTGTGAGCCTAGATCGATTGGTTGAGTAATGGTAAGTTTGATGTTCATTCCAACCAAGAATCTTTAAGTAGTGTATTGTGTACAAATCTCCCAAAAGGGTGACATTCTTTGTTTCTTTGTCTGGACAGAAGTGTAGGGAAAAATCCTTTCATGTGATAATTTAATTTAGGTAGGCATAACTTTGGTGAATGTAGGTGCAAATGAAGTGGTGAAATGGTGGACAACTTGTTAATTCATTCATTGTGTTATTGCTAAAGAGTTGTGGTTCTTCATTTTTTCCACCTTTGGGGTTCATTGGGTGTTACCTGAGTGAGTTGTGGATGTACCTTCAGGGTGACATATTTGTTTGGGTAATTTTGGTAACTTGTTTGCTTGAAAGATAGCTCTTTTGTGTTTAATGTGAATAGTGAGGGAGAGGTAGAATCCCATTTAATGGCATGTACGTGGGGTTGAAATAGTCTTTTCTGAGAGTGATGTTTGAGTGGTCTTGTACTCTTAGGGTTGAAACGATGTATTATGCTATTACAAAGACTTGAGACGGAGATTGAGGCAGCCAAGCTGGTGCACAGGAAAGATGCTGCACATCGTAGAGCTATCTCCAAGGTCAAATGGAAGAGGGAGTTGAGGAATTTGATTTCCTTGGTTAATTATGATGGGAGATAGTTTTCTTTTCTTTGACTTTTGGACTGAGGTTGTAGTAGGGAGTCTATAGATTCAATGAAGTTAAGAATGGTGTAATGGAATGTTTGAGGTTTGAATGATTCGCGGAAACGTTTGGTAGTTAGAAATTTATTACGGGAATGGAACTATGATGTAGTTTGCCTTCAAGAAACTAAGCTTGCAGGCATGGATAGACAGTTGATTTGCAGCTTGTGGAGTTGTCCCTATGTAGATTGGGTAGCTTTGGATGCGGTTCAGATAGCTGGTGGGGTTTTGATGATGTGGGATAGGAGGGCTTTAGAAAAGTTGGAGGTAATGGTGGGTCAATTTTCCGTCTCAGTTCGGTGGCAGGGTTTGGGAGATGGTTTTATTTGGGCATGCTCTGGGGTTTATGGCCCGAATGATAATAACTTGAGGGGGCAGATGTGGGATGAGTTGATTGGAATTCAGCAACTTTGGGAAGTTCCATGGTGCTACATAGGGGATTTCAACATTGTTTGGTTCCCAAGTGAACGGTTGGGGGGATTACGACTTACCTGGCTATGGAGAATTTTTCTGAGTTTATTGAGGAGCTTAGCTTGATAGATTTGCCATTGGAAGGAGGGAGTTACACATGGTCGAGTGGTTCGGATCAGCCTTTGATGTCTAGGATAGACAGGGTTCTGGTTTCTCATGATTGGGAGGATCACTTTCCGAATGTAATCCAACGGGTTTTACCTCATCCCATTTCAGACCACTTCCCCATATTAGTGGAGGCAGGAAGGATATTAAGGGGGAAAAGTCCTTTTAGGTTCGAGAATATGTGGCTAAAGACAGATGGGTTCAAAGATAGGGTTCTTTCCTGTTGGAATCAATATTCTTTCTCAGGTACTCCCAGTTTTGTACTTGCCAAGAAGCTGAAGGCATTGAAGGAAGATATTAGTCAATGGAACTGGAGTGAGTTTGGAAATGTAGAGCGTCAGAAAAAGGAATTGTTGGAGGCTTTGAAATTATTGGATGTTAAGGAAGGGGAGCTAAGCCTTTCTGAAGTGGAGTTAGGTGAGAGGGTTGTGTTGAGGTCTCAAATACAGAGCCTTCTCTCATTGGAAGAAGTCTCGTGGAGACAGAAATCAAGGATGCTTTGCATTAAGGAAGGAGATAACACCAAATTTTTCCACGAGGTGGCCAATTCTCAGAGAAGGTATAATCATATTAGTATGTTGGATGTGAATGGGGTTATCTATGAGGATGAATCCGAGATGGCAGACCAAGCTGTACAATTTTATAAAAACTTGTTCAAAGAGACAGAGGAGTGGAGGCCTTTATTGGAAGGTTTGGAGTTTGATCAGATTAAGGGGTTGGAGAGGGACTGGCTTGAATGGAGGTTTGAACAGGAGGAGGTTCTTCGAGTTATCAAAGAGTTGGAAGGAGATAAAGCTCCAGGTCCTAACGGTTTCTCTTTGGCTTTCTTTCACCATTGTTGGGAAGTTGTGAAAAGAGATGTCTTAGTCGTGTTTGAAGAGTTTTATCAACACATTAAGTTTAAAAAATCTCTTAATTCAACTTTCATAGCCTTAATCCCGAAGAAGAATAGTGCCTCCAATATTCGAGATTTTAGACCTATTAGTTTGGTAGGATGTGTTTACAAGATTTTGGCTAAAGTGTTGGCAAACCACTTGAAAGAGGTTTTGGATTAGTTGATATCTGAGTCTCAAAATAGTTTTGTAGGTGGTAGACAGATTTTTGATTCAGTTCTCATTGCTAATGAGTGTGTTGATAGTAGGGTGAAGAGTAAGACTCCGGGGGCTATTTGTAAACTAGATATTGAGAAAGCCTATGATCATGTGAACTGGGAGTCTCTTCTTGATTTGTTGAGGAGAATGGGATTTGGGGTGAGGTGGTGTAGATGGATCCGCACATGCATATCTACTGTCCAATTCTCTATCTTGTTTAATGGGTCCCCAGCTGATTTTTTTAGGAGTTTGAGGGGACTGAGACAAGGGAACCTGCTATCCCCCACGTTGTTTCTAGTTATGATGGAGGTCTTTAGCAAGATGATAAAAAGAGCTGAAGGGGCTGGTTTGATTCAAGGCTTTAGGGCTGATGGTAGACGGGGTGGAGGGGTATGTGTCTCGCATCTTTTGTTCACGGATGATACGATTCTATTTTGTGATGCAGATGAGGAGCAAATTCTACATGTTCGGATGCTTTTTCTTTGTTTCCAGGCAGTGACAGGTTTAAAGGTTAATGCGCTGAAGAGTGAGATGATTCCTATTGAGGAGGTTCCTAATGTCCATGTCCTGGCTGAGATTTTGGGATGCTAGATCAGGTCTTTGCCTATGACCTATCTTGGTATGCCACTGGGGGCGTCTCACAAGTCTCCTACTATTTGGAATCCTATCTTGGAGAAAATTGAGTGCAAATTGGCCGGTTGGAAGAAGTTGTATTTGTCAAAAGGTGGAAGACTAACATTGCTTAAAAGCACGTTATCTAATCTCCCCACTTATTATTTATCCCCTTTTACCATTTCTACGCATGTGGCCAATAAAATTGAGAGGCTGCAAAGGGATTTCTTGTGGGGGGACTCCAAGACACATTTGTTTGGAATTCATTGGGTTATGCCTCAGAAGGTTATTGAGTTGTTTGAGTCTTGGAAGGGTAAGTTTGGTCGACATAGAAATTTTGAGTTGTGGAGAATTGTGCTCCATTGCTTGTTATGGTGTATTTGGCGCAAAAGGAATGCTAGAAGTTTTGAGGGATGTGAACGCTCTATGTTAGAGATTAAGTCTTTCTTTTTACACACTCTCCTCGATTGGAGTGTGGTCTTTTGTCATTTTTCTTGTTCTTCCCTTCCTGTTTTACTTGATCGTTGTAATCTTCGTTTTTGATTTCTGCCCCCATAGTACATTCCCAATGTACTCGGGTTGGCTGTTTTTCATCTTTTAATAAAACTTTCGTTACTTATCAAATTTCCGCATGACAATCTAGTATGTTAGAATTTTGAGAGGCCTGGCTACCTCAAATTAGTCACAGAACTTGTGGTTGTCCTCTGTTGTTATGGGGGGTTCAATTTTCTTTTTCGTAGAATCTAAGACTTTCGAATTCTCAGTCGAGGAGGGAGGTACGTATTTCATGTTACGCATTTTTGAGCGAAGTCGGGATTATCTCCGATCAGTTTTCATGGGCAGAGAAAGCGCTAAGTGTTTGCTAGCTATTGTGGAGGATCTAATGTCTAATAAAACTCCTGGTAACTGTGCACGAACCTTTAGGGATGATGAGAAAGTTTTTATTTTGCAATTGGGTTCCAATTCACACGGCAGTTTTTTAATGATCTCGGAACTCATCCATGGCCGTCAGAAAGGTTTTCTCGTGGTGCCAGAAGGGAAAGCTAGAAGTGGGTGGCGAGGTTTTGGATTTCATCTAAGGAAAGCAATTGCACCTGGATCACTTGCCACCAAACAACCTTTTCACTCTGTCCTGAGACCGATAGTGGAGAATCACAAAACTTTTCTGCAGGCAGCGGCGGAGGGTGATCGGAGAGAGGGTAGTGGTAGTAGAAAAGGAAAGCAATTAATGCCAGAGTTTCAAATTTCAACCGAATCAAATTTGAGCAATAAAAGCCATGATCTACGCGATTTGAATGCTGGGAAGAAACAAGCAATTTCTAAGGCTAAATTGTCGGTTGAGATTACAAAGAGCAACGGCGGTGTCAATGATTATCCTTTAACGTTGGATGTTGGCCTGAAATTGGAGCGTGGGCCAGATGGTGAGTGGGAGGTAATCTAGTCCAAAGTCAAGGAATTGGGCCGCATAGAAAAACCCAAAGACAAAAACTTCAAGCCCGAAGATAAAAGCCAGTTTAAACCCACAACTCCCTTCAATGCAAAGCCCAAAATTAATCCCAAGCCCATCACAGTCTGGAGACCCAAACCAAAGCAAACACTTCAAAATGGCGAGACCCAGACAGGTAAATTGATTTCTGCTTCGAAGAGCTCAGTCAGCGATCCTCGCAGAGGCGATGTGGACTCTAACTCCGAACTACCTCTAGCTGATACCCAAAGCTTGTTGAGGCTAGCCCAGTCAATGAAAGTCTCTGACGGTGCCGGTAGTGACCTTATCGGCGCCGATGAGCCTGATAATGAGATTCTCAGCTCCGATGAGTCCGATACAGCGTCTCTCAGCTCCGATGAACCCGATGAGTCCGATGAGTCAGCAAAAACCTCCGATGGTGAAGAGAAATTGCACCAAGACATCCGTTTGATACTTCAGGAGAATACTGGCAACGTTAGCAAGAAGTGGGGGAATTCAGAACAGTGGGTGCTTGAACTTCGAGATGGAAGAAGAGTGGCGGTTCCGATTCAGATTTCTCTGCCCCCAGGTGAAGTCACAGAGGTATTGGAAGAGCAAACCCAGTTGGCCTTGGTCCCCTTGAAGTGTCCAGATGTTGTGGAGATGTCATCAGCCCAAGTTGATGAGAATGATGTACTTGTGGAGGATTGGGTCTCAGACAATTGTTCAGAGTCTTCTGTGCTACCTAATGTAGGGGGTTTGTCACCTCTAAGTGTGGAACCGCTGGCCTTTTCTCTACCCTTGGCAATGGAAGGGCAGGAAGTGTTGGGTGTGGAGAATCCAGTGAGGGGAGAAGCTTACTCTGAGTGGTTCCAAAGCAGATTTAAAGGGTTTATAACTTCCTAGGCACGTCCCTAAAAGGTTTGGAAAATCAAGCAACCACCTTTTTATTGGCCGTTGAGGCTGAATTATGTCGTAGGGCTGTTTTGGAAAAAAAAACACGTGAATTGAAGAATTCTGGGGTGAAAGGTATTAGAGAGCTGAAGGGTCTATTCAGCTCGATTAATTATGGTTCTACTTCAACTAGGCGCAG
Organism: Quercus variabilis; assembly: GCA_030445155.1. NCBI lineage: Eukaryota > Viridiplantae > Streptophyta > Magnoliopsida > Fagales > Fagaceae > Quercus > Quercus variabilis. The sequence goes on from CP129455.1 coordinate 239,947, forward strand.
TTGTATTAATAGGGAACGGGCTCTTTCTGTTCCTAAATGAATTTAAAGATGATTTCCTGGAATGTCAAAGGATTGAATGAGGTTGGGAAGAGACTTTAGATTCGTAATTTGTTGCGTGCATGGAGACCTGACATTGTCTGTCTGCAGGAGACCAAACTTGAATGGATTACTAGAGGAATAGTCAGAAGTATCTGGAGCTGTCCATATGTCGACTGGTTGTACTTGGGTTCAGAAGGTGCTTCTGGAGGTATTGTATTGATGTGGGATCGGAGGGCAGTGGAAAAGGTGGAAGAAGCAGTAGGGTGCTTTTCTGTTTCATGCAGATTTGAAAACGTAGGCGATCAATTTGAATGGGCTTTTACTGGTTTATATGGGCCAAATTCAAACAAGAGGCGTAGGAAGATGTGGGAGGAACTGACAGGGCTGATTAGCTGGTGGGATGTGCCATGGTGCCTAGGAGGTGACTTTAATATAATTCGCTTCCCATCGGAAAGATTAGAGGCTACAACTAGTACTCGGGCTATGTATGAATTTTTGGATTTTATCTCTCTTCATGGACTGATGGATATACCAATGGAAGGAGGCCTTTATACTTGGTCCAACAATTCTTCTGCCTCTAGAATAGACCAGTTTCTTTTTTCTCCGCTTTTGGCAGATCATTTCACTCTATTTGCATAGAGAAGGTTGTCTAAGGTACTTTCAGACCACTACCCTATTCTGTTGGAGGGGGGGAATCATTGGAGAGGTAGAACTCCTTTTCGTTTTGAAAATATGTGGTTGAAGGCGGAAAATTTTGTTGATAAAGTGAAAACCTGGTGGGCATCCTATTTGTTCCAAGGCAACCCGAGTTTTATACTAGCTAAGAAGTTGGCAGCCTTGAAGTTGGACCTAAAAAAATGGAACGAAGCAGAGTTTGGCAATGTCACTTTAAAGAAACAGCAGTTATGGAACAAATTGAATGACTTGGATGTTAGAGAGGAGACTCAACCTTTAACAGCTGAGGAGAAGTTAGAACAAGTTAATCTCCGTACCGAGATTGAAAAGCTTACTCTCTTAGAAGAGATTAGTTGGAGGCAGAAGTCTAGGATGCTACACTTGAGGGAGGGGGATGCAAGTACAAAATTTTTTCATAGAATGGCAAATTCCAATAGAAGAAATAACGGTATTGAGAGCCTTTTGGTTGATGGAACCTTGTCTTCTGATCAAGGTATGATTGCTAATTGTGTTACTCAATTCTTTATGAATTTATACTCGGAGCAGCAAGTTGTTCGACCTTTTCCAGAAGTCTTGGTATTTCCTAGGATATCCGATGATAATGCTGATTGGATAGATAGACCATTTGAGGAGGCAGAAATTTTTGATGTGATATAGAATTTTAATGGTGACAAAGCACCTGGACCTGATGGGTTTCTAATGGCCTTCTTCCAAGCATGTTGGGGTATTCTCAAAACTGACCTTATGGCTGTATTTCACCATTTTTTTGCTAAAGGTCAATTTGAGAAGAGCTTGAATGCAACGTTCATCACTCTCATCCCTAAAAAATATCCAGCAATTGAAGTCAAAGATTTTCGCCCCATTAGTCTTGTTGGGGGGGTTTATAAAATCATTGCTAAGGTCTTAGCCACCAGACTTCGAACGGTCATGGAAGATATAATTTCTCCTTCTCAAAATGCTTTTGTGAGGAACAGGCAGATTCTTGACCTTGTGCTTATTGCTAATGAATGTCTTGACAATAGAGTGAAAGCTGGTTTGCCAGGGATACTTTGCAAATTAGATGTTGAGAAGGCTTTTGATCATGTCAACTGGGGTTTTCTTATGCAGTTACTGGAACGGAGTGGTTTCTCTGCTAAATGGAGGCAGTGGATTTTTTTTTGTATATCTACAGTTCGTTTCTCTATCTTGATAAATGGCACCTCTTGTGGGTTTTTTGAGAGCTCCAGGGGGTTAAGACAAGGTGACCCATTGTCCCCTTTGTTGTTTGTCTTGGTGATGGAAGCCCTTGGGAGAATGTTGGATAAAGCGGTCCATGATGGTCACATGTCAGGCTATGGCGTAGGTCATTTAGAGGGAAGATCTTTGGAGGTGTCACATCTGCTCTTTGCGGACGACACTCTAATTTTTTGTGATGCTGGTTTGGATCAGGTTTTGTTTCTCCGTATGATTCTCATTTGGTTTGAGGCGGTTTCTGGTTTGAAGATAAATTTGGGTAAGTCAGAGCTGGTTCCTGTTGGTATGGTGCACAATCTCGACTTATTATTGAATGTCCTTGGTTGTAAACAAGGTACCCTTCCAATGAAATATTTAGGCCTTCCTTTGAGAGCTAAATGCAAGGATAAGGCAATTTGGAACCCAATTCTGGAGAAGATAGAACAGAGATTAGCAGGATGGAAACGTTTATACTTATCCAAGGGAGGTAGAGTCACTTTAATTAAAAGCACTCTATCTAATTTACCCACTTATTTTCTATCTTTATTTCCTATTCCTGTTTCTGTGGCTAACAGAATTGAGAAACTTCAGAGGGATTTCTTATGGGGTGGCATTGGTGATGAACCAAAATTCCATTTGGTTAAATGGGCTATTGTTTGCACTCCCATTGCTTCGGGTGGTTTGGGGATAAGAAAGGTAAGACTTTTTAATGAAGCTTTGCTTGGGAAGTGGCTATGGAGATTTGGGATGGAGAGGGCTGCCCTTTGGAGGCAAGTGATAGCCGTGAAATATGGTTGTGAATGGGGTAGTTGGTGTACTAGGCCTACTAATGGTCCATATGGTGTTGGCTTGTGGAAAAATATTAGTCGGAGATGGCCTACTTTCTCTCGCCACATTTTATATGATATTGGGGATGGGTCTAGGGTGAAATTTTGGCAAGACCGTTGGTGTGGAGAAACATCTCTTGTAGTCAGCTACCCTGAATTGTTTAGATTTTGCCGAGATCAAGCGGTTAGTGTGGCTGAGGTTATGAAGTTTGATAACAGAATCCTGTTTTGGGATGTAAGTTTCTTTAGGGGTGTACATGCCCGGGAACTTGAGGCACTAGATAGTTTCATGGATACCATATATGGTGCGTCGGTTAGAGGGCTTGGTGAGGATAAGATGTGCTGGAAATCTATTAGAGAGAGGGGCTTCACAGTTAGGGATTATTACAATCTCTTAATGGGCTCTAATGACTATTGTTTTCCTTGGAAAAGCATTTGGAAGCAGAAGATCCCTTCTCGAGTAGCTTTCTTTGTTTGGACTGTTGCTTTAGGGAAATGCTTAACGATTGACAATTTACGAAGAAGGAAGGTTTGGATATTAGACTGGTGCTACATGTGCAAGTGTAATGGGGAATCGGTTGATCATCTTTTTCTTTATTGTCCGGTTGCAATGGATATGTGGGCTATGGTGTTCGGGTTGTTTGGAGTGAGCTGGGTTATGCCGAAATCTGTAGTGGGGCTTCTAGCATGTTGGCAAGGCAGTTTTGGCCGTCCTCGAAATGGGTCTATATGGCTTATGGTTCTCCATTGCTTATTGTGGTGCCTTTGGAGGGAAAGAAATAGTCGGTGCTTTGAAGATAAGGAGAGATCCATATCAGACTTGAAGCTATTTTTCTTTAGCACTTTAATGGATTGGTTGGTTGCATTGTGGAACCAATCCTTTTCATCCTTTCTTGATTTCTTAGATTGTTGTAATTTTTGTTCTTGATTGTTTGATCCCTTGTACACTCCCTGTGTACTAGGGTGTTCCATTTTTTGAGATCAATAAAATTTTTACTTATCAAAAAAAAAAAAAGAAAAAAGACACATTTGGTGAGAGGGGACAAGGTGTGTGCACCTTTGGAAAACAGTGGGTTAGGAGTAAGAAAATTAACTACTTTTAATAAAGCCTTACTAGGGAAGTGGTTATGGCGGTTTGGGTTTGAGGAGACAAGGCTTTGGAGAAGGGTTGTAGCTCTTAAGTTTGGGGAAGAATGGGGGAGATGAACTTCCAAGCTAGGCAGGGGGGTACATGGGAGTGGCTTGTGGAGAAGTATCCACATGGGATGGGAGGATTTTAGCAAGAATATTCGCTTTGAGGTGGGGGTGGGAGATAGAGTGAAGCTTTGGACAGATCAATGATGTGGGGATTCTCCACTTAAATTGACTTTTCCAAGCATGTATGGGATTGTATCCAATAAAGAGGCATCGGTGGCCTCTTCTTTTGAACGGTTGGGGATAGAGAAATGGAGAAGCTGGGATGTTCATTTTACTCGGAGACCAAATGATTGGGAAATGGGTGGTGTGGATGATTTTCTCCATACTTGGGCTCAAATCTACCTCTCACTGAGAACGGAGATTGTATGCGATGGAAGTTGACAAAGAGTGGGAACTTTGATGTCCGATCGTTTTACAATAAGTTGAGAAGCCCCTTGCCCATTATTTTTCCTTGGAAAAGTGTTTGGAAGGTTAAGGCTCCGCAACGTGTTTCCTTCTTTGTTTGGACTGTTGTATGAGATAGGATCCTTACAGGTGATAATTTGAGGGGTAGAGGGATGGATTTTGTTGATTGGTGTATCATGTGCCGTAGGAATGGGGAGATGGTAGATCATTTGTTACTACATTGTGATAAGGCTTATCGGTTGTGGAGTTTGGTGTTTAGATCTTTCGGGTTCTCTTGGGTCTTGCCAAGATCGGTTGCAGATACTTTATTTGGTTGGTGGAATTGGCCTGGAAAGCATTTGTCTAGCATTTGGAATTTAGCTCATTTATGCTTGATGTGGTGTCTTTGAAGGGAACGAAATAGGAGGACATTTGAGGACATGGAAAGTTCGGATGATCAGCTTTTGGCTTCTTTCAGTGACTCTTTGTTTGATTGGTCTAGGGCTTGGGGACTCACCTCTAGTGATTCTCTCCCTATGTTCCTTAGCTCTCTTCTGTGTATTTAGTTTCTTTTCCTTTCTTTTTCTTTTTTCTCTTTCTTTTCCCTTTGTATTTTTCTCTCTGCCTTATGTTTTTCTGCATAAGGTTGTGTTCTTCAATATAGATCTTTATTACTTATAAAAAAAAAGACATTTGTATGGATCATGTCAAACCAAAGAGAACCCCTCGAAATGGAAGTACCATTTGTTCCACTTACCTTGTGTGTTTAGGGATATGATTTGGTTGGAAAATTAAGGCAGTTAACTTGCATATCATTGCAACATTCATTCCACTATTTGATGGAAACCAAAATCAATTGGTTGAGAACTTGAACTAGACTTGCATTAAAATTAAGAATTAAAGCTGGAATTACAGAGAGACTGGAGAAACAAAGTTTCTGTCCAGTTCTGAAACTAAGTTAAATTCACATAAAAAACTGATTGTACTCTTACATAGCTAGCCTATTTATAATCTTTAACTATTAGGAAATAAAGTAGCCAATAGTTACATAAGTCAAAACTGTAATTAAAGAGGATACATGGCAGATATTAGAAGTCAAAATAAGGGGTTGCTGGCAGTCCTAAGAGGTCAGAAGTTTGGCTGGCTGGTTGTCAGTTCTAAGGATAGAGGGTGGTGGCAGATATGAGAGTCAAAATAAGGGGCTGCTAGCAGTCCTAAGAGGTCAGAAGGTTGGCTGGCTGGTTGTCAGTCCTAAGGATAGAGGGTGGCTGCATCACTATTACCAACATTATTAAGGGTTTCTCCTACTTTGTTCCCTCTCTAATCTAGGTGTTGTGAAAATGTGCCTAATAAAAGTGATAAGAGAAGTATTGATTTCATTCCCTTGTAAACATTAGCCATAAAGCTTCATATTGAGACAGCATCTTTTTCTTTTTTCTTTTATTTTATTTTTAGATTTAGATTTTTTTTTTCTTCATGTCTATGTATAATTTGAGTTAATTTGGGGGTCTAATATTTCCTTTCTTCTCAACTTTGATCTGGTCAGCAATCACACTGTTATATAAAGTTGATGGTGGGCCAAGACTTTGCAAATAAGAGGGTTTGCACAATGATAACTAGGGTTAGGTTTGGAAGATTAAACATGTTTGTATTGGGTTCTAAAGCTAGTAAAGCATTGATGGAAATTAAATCAAATTAAAGAAGGTAACGGCAAGAAATATTTTAGGACTTATACTATAGTCCCTTAGACACGGGTCTTGGGTTAGGGTTGATCATGTCAAACTATACTTTTAGGAAAAGCATGCTTTTGTATTTATTTTTTAATATATTTATTTATCATTGTTAAAAATTGAGCATTTCCATGTGGACTATGAAGTGATCTGTCTTTTTCTATTCATTGCCCTGTTCCTATATATCTAGTAGTTGTTGATACTTTCCTGGTTTAATCTTTCTTATTTGGGTATGTTTTATGTTGTTAAATATTGACACGGTGTCTGTAAATTGCCCTTATAGTTTTTTTTTTTTTTTTTTTTTCGCAGATGTTCTCGAGGGTGAAATTTTTCTTCAAAACCTGCCAAGCATTGTCACTGCTCATGCGTTAGGTACCTATTACATTGTTGAATTTCTCTAAAGTGAGATTTTTTTTCTTCCCTTTATCGTTGGTGTTAATTTTGTTCCCTTCATCTATTATCATATTTTGAGGTCTTTTAGCATTTCAATGGGGGAAGTAATTTAATGATTGCTCCATAGTCCTTGCATGATTCAAAAATTAGTTGCTGAAGAAACATTATGATAACTGAAGCAGCAAGAATTTTGGTAATTTTGTTGAAGATATTGGGTTTATGTTAATGTAACGGCCCAAGAGGTCCAATTTATTGTAATCCCATGTAGGGCCAACCATAGCTCTTATTTATAACCTACTAAAGTTCATTGTAATCAACAAATTGAAAATACAGTAAAGCTGTAGTCGCTAGGGCTTTATCCCGCAAACCACATAACTTTTTTGTTCTCCTCTCTTTCTTGCTTCCACTTCTCTACATTATTTTATTTTTATCTTTCAACTTGGTATCAGAGCCATCTCTATTCTATTTCAATTAAATGATCAACACCTCCCATTGTCACTGTTTTAGCTTGCGTTAAAACTTATAATTTAGTTGATGTTTTCTTTTGGGAGTTGTTATTGCTCTTGATGGTGAGTGTTGGTGGCTTTCTTGGTAGTTTTTGTTGGCCTCTATTGTTGGTTGTTGTTGGTGTGGTCTAGGTGGTTGCAGTTGTTGATGGTTGTTGTTGGTGATTGTAGTTGTTGTTGGTTCTTGTTCTCGGCAGATTGCTTGTTGTTGTTGCTGTTGGTGGTTGTTATTATTGTTCTTGGCAGTTGTCATTGTTGTTATCGCTGGTGGTGGTTGCGGTTGTCACTGTGGTTATCATTGTTGTCTCATGGTTGTCCTTGGGTCCTTTAACCCGAGATCCAAATCTGACTGCAACCTAACTAGGTAGATCTAGGTTTATTTTTTGGCATATTCCGGCATGTTCTCAACAAATATGGTACCCTTCTTGGGTTTTCAGCTTGTCCTGGTGGTTTTCCGGTCATGGAGATTGCCTACCAGAACTTGCAGTGGCTTTCCTCAATCTCTTGGTCGTTACCTATGGTCCTGAGGTGATTTTTCTTGGTAGCGGTTGTCGTCGGAGTTGGTGGTTGCTGGCATAGTGGTCATCGGTGAGTTCTAAGGCTGCCAATGTGGTTGTTGGTTACTTATTTGGTATTGAATAGTTTCAGCTGGTTCATCTCGGTTTTTTGGTCGGTTTTGCTTCTGTTTGTCTGGTTCAGCTTCAATTTCGGCTGGTTTCCTCAAGTTTTGGCTGGTTCACATCATTTTTCAGCCTCTTTAACTAACTTGGCACTATGTAGAAGTTGCTTAATGTAATGGCTCAAGAGGCCTAATATATTGTAAGTACATGGGCTAACCCTAGCACTTTTATATACCCTACTAGTTCATTGTAATCAACAATTGAAAAATACAGTAAAGATGTAGCCACTAGGGCTTTATCCCATGGATGTAGGCTGAACCACATAACTCTTGTGTTCTCTCTTTCCTGCTTTTTCTTTGCTAAATTATTTTATGAGAAAGATTTGCTGCAAACTAAGTTGTGGCAACTCTTGCAAAAATACACACATGTCAATGCCTCAAATCGACACTTGTCCAAGCTTATATTTAAATGAAAACTTCTTTGTCAAGATTGAATTTTTCACCAAGTGGCCACTTAACATGTGTGCATTTTGCAAGAGTTGCTGCAACTTAGTTTGCAGCAAATCCTTTCCCTTATTTTATCATTTTCTTTCAACTGGTTCTATATAGCAAAGAGCTGAATTTCTTGCTAGTAGATTGTAATCCTCCACTTGTAAGTGCTAGGTGGAGGGTGAGGTTGTGGGTTCAATATCCACTGGGTGTGAGTGTGTAACTTAGCAATTAAAAAAAACACAATAGATTCTGGCAAAATAAAGAAAGTGATTGAATTGGGAATGGTAAACAAAGAAATTTTATGCACAAGGATCTAAGAAAATTTTCCTTCTTTCTTTATTTGGTTTGAGGAATGCTTTGAGTGGTCTTGCCGTGCCCTTTGTTTTAGATTTCCTAGATTTATGTTGTTTTGGGTAGATTTTTGCTTCCCTTGTAAGCTCCATGTACCGGGGAAGTTTTTTTTGGTTTTCTTTTATTCCAGTTTTCAATAAAGTTTTTAAATTGCTGATATAAAAAAGGGACCCAAGAAATTTTGAGATCTGATTTTTCTTGTATTTGATTAGAAAATTCTGCTACCTTAGGGTATGTACTTGTCCATAGCAAACCTAAACTTCAGTCCTTGACTGTACGTATAACAAACTAATTTGTACCATCCATTCTGCGCATTATTAATGATATTTACATATCTACGAAACTCTTGAGGAAAACACCGTGTCCTGTATAAATAATATAAACACAAGATATAGCTAGGAAACACGTAAACCAAAAATAAGAGGCTGGACATATGCTAACTACTATGCTGATATGGGCCCTTTTGGTAAAACGTTTTGTAGCTTTAAAGCTGCTTTTTCTGTAGAAAAGCTGCTGACGTGTTTAGTGAAATCTCGTCAGGCTGCTTCTCAGGAATCAATGGCTGCAGTGGGCCCCACAGAAGTTTTGATAAACAGCCAGGGGGCTACTTTTCAAGCTTCTGTGCAGGCAACACATTTCTTTTTCATGAATTATTATTATTATTATTTTTTTCTTGAATTCTCATGACCACCTTTTATATTTCTTTAGTTATCTACGATATCCATCTTCATCATTTTAGATGTCCATGACATTTTTAAGACAGTATTTACCAAACACTCAGCTAAGCTTTTTAAGTGCAATAGTCTGATTCCATAAACAAGAAAAGCGAGGGCAATTCTTGCGCAGCAATTCCTTCACAGCTACAGTATCTTCATACTGGCCCTGAGTGTAGTAATGGGCCTACTTTGCTTGACTTGGATATTCCTACATCGACTTATTATATTCAAGTTTTACTAATAAAGAAACAACCTTATTATATTCAAGTTTTTTAGGACAGTTCTTCAGAAGAGCAGGATGATCTTTGTTTTTTCTTCCTTTTGTCTTTCTTCTCATATGTTACTTATTTTTTGTAAGAACTCTCATGTCATTTGAATAGCAGTAGAACATAGTACTTGAACAAATGTGTTCTGTTGCATGAAAAATTGTAGACCTATTGAAGTCTTTACTAACTAGGACTTTGTTTGGGTGGTCTCATATTTGGGGTTTTACGCATTGTACTTCTTTACTTGGTTTCATTAATTCTGTTAGTTTTTCCCTTTGATCTGTTTGTATCCGTTTTTTTTGCAGTGAGTTTACTATCGTAAACTCATTGTACTTTTCTTATCAATAAAGTTTTTATTACCTATTAAAAAAAAAAAAGTGTTCTGTTGCATGAAAAAAATCCTGGAAGTTATATATCTCTCTTTTCTAATTTCATTGCAAGTTGTATGTGTTTAATAGTATTGAACATAGAATTATAATAGTCCTTGGTTCTTATTATTTTTCGTTATTGTCATGCATAGTGTTTTCATTATGATCATCAACTACTGTCCCTTGCGTAGGATTTAGCTATTGCTTAACACTCACAACAGGATTTAATGGATGCATGGCATTATTTTAATTGTGCCTTTTATGCCTTAGATCCACAAAAGGGTGAGCGAATACTAGACATGTGTGCAGCACCGGGAGGGAAAACAACTGCAATTGCAATGCTTATGAAGGATGAAGGAGAGGTTGTTGCAGTTGATAGATCTCACAATAAGGTACAATTTTTGAACTAGAAGTGTGATAGAATGTCATCCATTTTTTTCCTTTTCATGTGGTTCTTAAATCCAATTGGGATCCTCTCCATTCCAAAGGAAACGGAGAGGGTCCAATTCATGGTGAAGATTTAATTTTTTATGTATCTAAAGGTGTAAATGGTTTCACTTCATTTAAATCCCATTCTACCAAATATGGAATGGTAACTGATTTAAATGACAAGGTATATTCACCTTTAAATTCATGAAATACTAAATCTTTCAACTTGGAATGGACACTCCTCATTTCAAAAGCAATTGGAGATGGTCATTTTCCTCCTAAGGCACGTATTTGCCAAGAAAATTAACTTTATTTTGCTGTAGACGATGCAACATGGCATCTAAAGCTGTGTCTGATCCCAAGAAATTGCAGGATGATTTTGTTGCTTTGTGGAATTGGTATATATGGACTCACTGTATGTGCTTAAAAAAGTTTTTGAGGATTTGGATAGATCTAAGGACCAAATGCTTGCTATCTTTTCTGGTTCTCTGTTTGATTGGGCTAGGGCTTGGGGACTCACATCTAGTGACTCTGTTCCTCTTTTCCTTAGCTATCTTTCTTTGTAATATTTGTTTTTTTATGTTTTCGATCTCCTTCTTCTTTGTACTTCATTGTGCTGGTGCTATTTTGCATCCAGCAGTTTTTGAATATAAGTTTTCTTACCTATCAAAAAAAAAAAAAAAAAGCGCTTTTCTTTGACACATAATCAAGTAAACTTCACCTGTTTATTTGCTTGTATAACCCTAGGTGCTCTTCTGATGCATTTCTTAATGCCATTTGGTTCTGAAGAAGATTGGAACTTCTTAGTTCTTATTATGCTTTTATCCTCTTCTTCACCTGATAGCAAACCTCTTTAATTTAACCCAACCCAAGTATTCTTTTAATGTGGAGAACTAAAAAACCTATTTCATTTCAGCACAAAATAAACCAAAACCTAACATTCTGCATTATCTTCTTATTGTACTTGGTGTTCACCTCCATAATTATAATGTGTACATATACATTTTGTTGCATTTGCTTGTGTAACCCTAGGTGCTCCTGTTGCCTTTCTTGATGCCATCTGGTCTAAAGATGGTTGGAACTTCTTAGTTCTTTGTAGAAAGAGTTTCCTCTTCTATTTTGCTTTTATTGATCTCCCTATATATATGTGTATGTATGTATGTGTATAAATACACACACGCACATATTACACCATTTATCCTCTTCTTCCTCTTTAATTTTAACCCAATCAAATTATTATTTTAATGTGGTGAACTAAAAAATCTATTTCATTTCACCACCAAATAAACCAAATCCTAACATATTGTATCATCTTCTTCTATTATACTTGTAGTGTTGACCTTCAACAATTAAATTCTTAGTTTTGATCAATGGTACCCCCTCTGATTTCTTTGGTAGTACTAGGGGTGTTCGTCAAGGGGATCTATTATCCCCACTTCTTTTTGATATTGTCATGGAGGCATTTATTCATATGTTGGATGCAGTTGTCAATTTGGGTCAGATTTCAGGTTTTTCTAGTAGTCAATTTAGCTAGTGCGTCGTTGACAATGTCCCACCTGTTGTTTGCAGATGATACACTTATTTATTGTGATGCTGATTCTAACCATATAGATGTTTTGCATGGGATTCTAGCCAGATTTGAAGCGGTTTCAGGATTAAAAATTAACTTGGGAAAGTCAGAATTGGTTCCAATTGGTGATGTGCTTAATATGGAGGAATTAGTGGAGATGTTGGGTTGTAGGCAGTCCTCTCTTCCTTTGAAATATTTGAGTCTTCCGTTGGGTGCTACATATAAAGAGGAGCTAATTTGGAATCCTGTTTTGGAGAAGATGGAGTAGCGTTTAGCTAGATGGAAAAGGATGTATTTATCTAAGGGGGGTAAGTCAACTCTTAATAAGAGCACCATTTCCAGTTTGCCTACTTATTTTCTCTCTTTTCCTTCCTGTGAAAGTCGCTATTCGTATTGAGAAGTTACAGTGAGATTTTCTTTAGAGTGGTATTGATGCTCTGAAGGTGCCTCTAGTGAAATGATCTTAGGTTTGTACACCAGTGCAAAATGGTGGGTTAGGCATCAGGCATTTGAGAAGATTTAATTTTGCCTTGTTAGGTAAATGATTGTGGAGATATGGAACGGAGAGAGATGCTCTCAGGAGGAGGGTCATTGAGGTGAAATATGGGGATAGTTGGGGTGGTTGGTGCACAAAATTGGTATCAAGGACATATGGTGTTAGTGTGTGGAAATTAATTAGAAGTGGTTGGTTAGCTTTTTCTAAATTTCTTCAGTATGACATGGTTGATGGTACTAATGTGAAGTTTTGGGAGGATGTATGGTGTGGGGATTGTTCTCTTAAAGAAGTATTTCCAGAGTTGTATGGTATTAGTCGGGCAAGGGAGGCTTCTATGTCAGAGGTAATGCGTTTCTCTCATGGGAGGATTCATTGGGACATCCGGTTCCGTCACCCGTTAAGGATTGAGAGGAGGAAGCATTGGATTTGTGTTGGGGTATTCTTTATTCCACAAATGGACAAGCTTTGGTGCTAATAAGGTTTGCTAGAAGCCAGTAATGAGTAAAGGTTTTGAGGTTAGAGGTTTTTACCACGCTCTATCCCCTTCTTCTGACATTTCATTTCCTTGGAAAATGGTGTGACAATTGAAGATTCCTCCTAGAGTAGCATTCTTTTCTTGGATTGCTGCTCTAGTTAAGATTCTAACTAGAGATAATCTTTGGCATATTGCAGTGCTTGATTGGTGCTGTATGTGCAAAAGGTGTGGGGAATCAGTGGATCATCTTCTTCTTCACTGTCCGATAGCATATGAGTTGTGGTCTATGGTATTCTATTTGTTCGGTATCCATTGGGTTGTGCCATATAAAGTTATTGAATTGTTGGCTTCATGGCAGGGCAAGTTTGGAAGACAGATTTTTGGAGGTTTGTGCCATATTGTCTGTTTTGGTGTTTATGGCAGGAATGGAATGCTAGATGCTTTGAGGACTCGGAAGGGTCAATCCTTGATATAAAGTCCTTTTTCTTCCATACTCTCCTTGAATGGAGCTTAGTTTTACCTTTATGCACTTCTTTGTCCCTCCTTGTTCTTCTTGATCATTGTACTTTGGGTTACTAATTTTTGCCACTGTAGTACATTTTCAGCATACTTGGGTTGGCTATTCTTTTATAAAAAGTTCTTATGTTATTTATATAAAGAAAAATATTCCACTATCTCTCTAGGTGCGGCGGACCCCCTCATAGTTGACCACCCACTTGACCAAAAACTAAGTTTTTTGCTCTCTCCAAAAACTTAAAATTATCATTTTTCAAGAAATCTTAGTAAGCCCAAAAAAATGTTATTTATTTATTAGTTGTTATTTTGTTCATTGAAATAAGCATGTAGTTTATAATTTTCATTTTGTTGCTTATCGTATAAAAAGGCCTCATTATGTTGAATGATTCAAATTATTAAACAATCCACTGTTGTATGTAAAAAGGGGTAAGATCCATTAGCTTTGAATCTTTTGATGGGACACCACTCTATCATTGCGTATGTGTGTGTTGGGGCAGTGGGCATGCTATCCTCGGCAACTTTAGGAGGAGGATATCATTGTTCCCACTTCCCACTCTTTTTCTTTTTTGATAGGTAATCAGAGAACTGTTATAAATGAGAAAAAAAGAAAAGTACAAGTAGTTCATGATGATGAACAACAAGAAACAGAAGAACCAAATAGCAAAACAAAAGATAAGGAAATCAGAAAGATAATCTAAGGGAAAACATAAACTCTGAAAGAGACGAAGGAGCAGTAAAGCGCAAACAATGAGCCCACTCAAAAAGACTACGCTGGCATAAGACCTTTAACTCATCCAACGTCCATGTTCTCAAAGGAACGACAATTTCATTCCAACCAAACAATCCACTTTAAGCACCCTGGAATCAAATTCCAAATATTCGAGTTGTGCTTCCCAAGCCATTAATGCCAGCAAGATAACAAACTCGCCGTCGATCTTGGCATAACCTAATGTATACCAAAAGCCTGAAGCATGAAGGACCATAAGGTATGTGTAACAGGACAATGAACCAAAGATGGTCTACCGACTCCCCATCACCACAACACATACAACATCGATTTACCAAAGGGCGATCCCTAAGCATGAGATTATCCAAAAAGTGAGAATTCGATTGTGCGCAGCTGTCCACAAGAAGAAGGCCACTCGCTTAGGAATCTTTGGTTTCCACCCACCCTTCCAAGGAAACAAAAGATTTGGATTGCCCTGAATTGCTTGGTAATAAGATTGGGTATCAAACTTACCATCCCCTTTGAGCCACCAACGAAGCGTATCCCTCCCATCCCCTTGAGGAATACGAGAATGGATAAGTTGAAGTAGAGAGTAAGATGCAGCTAGCTCCCAATCTTCAAAAGCTCTAAAAAACCATAAGTCCCACACTCTAAAAGTACCTCCTTCTGGAGTCCACAAAACCTCAGAGATGCATGCATCCTTTGCAACTGAATAGACATAGAGCTCAGGATAGAGGTCTTTTAGGGTATTATCCCCAATCCACCTATCATGGTAGAAGCGGATATGGGTGCCTTCACCCACTACAAAAGACAAATGCTTAGAAAAACTCTCCCACCCTTCATGAATGCTTCTTCAAAGACCACAACCATAAGTCCTCCTGCACACTTTCGTACACCACCCTCCATGACCCTCACCGTATTTTGTGGAGATTACTCTCCGCCAAAGATGGGTAACCTCATGCCCAAAATGCCACAACCATTTCTCTAATAAAGCTTGATTAAATGATGCCACACTTCTTGTCCCCAAACCACCCAATTTGATAGGTAAACACACTATTTCCCAAGCCACCAAAGGATATTTGAAACTACCCTCTCAAGACCCCTAAAGGAAATTCCTCTAAATACGTTCCATTCCAGCAGCCACAGCTTTAGGAATAGTGAAAAGAGATAGAAAGTACATTGGAAGACTTGAAAGAGTACTCTTTAGTAATGTGAGCCTACCACATTTAGATAAATAGAGACACTTCCACTTTGAAAGTTTCTTTTCCACCTTCTCCAAAATAGGATTCCAAATTGAAGCTGTCTTAAAAGAAGTTCCCAATGGCATTCCCAAATATTTCATAGGTAAAGTCCCCACTCTACATTAAAGAATACTAGCCAATTCAACTAGATTATTCACCTTCCTGACAGGGACAATCTCACTTTTCCCAACATTAACCTTCAAACTTGTAAATGCCTGAAAACAAGACATCGCCAACCTTATGGATAGCAACTAATCCCTAAAGGCATCACAAAATAAGATAGTGTTGTCCGCAAATAACAAGTGAGAAATCCGCACACCAACAAAATTCATTGCTCTCACATGAAAACCCCAAATAAGGTTATTCTCCTCTGTACCCTTTAAAATTCTGTTTAAAACCTCCATTATCAAGAGAAACAAAAGAGGGGATAGTGGGTCACCTTGTCTCAACTCATGGGAACTTCCAAAGAAACCTTCAAGGGATCCATTTACTAGGACCGAAAAACAGACAGAAGTAACACAAGCCTTAATCCAACCCCTCCATTTCAAACCAAAACCTATCCGGTCCAACTGATAAAACAAGGCCTCCCAATTAACATGGTCATATGCTTTTTCAATATCAAGCTTGCAAATCACCCCTGGTAATCGGCTCTTCAGCATACTATCCAAACACTCGTTTGCAATGAGCACTTAATCCAAAATCTGTCTTCCACCAAAAAAAGAATTTTGAGACTCGGAGATGAGATTATCCAAAACCGCCCTCAACCTATTCGCCAACACCTTGGACAACAACTTGTACACATTGCCCACCAAACTAATAGGGCGGAAGTCCTTAATGTTAACAGCATTACACTTCTTAGGGATTAAAGTTAGAAACGAAGCATTCAAGGACCATTCAAACACAGAGTGCCGATGAAAAAATCAAAAAAATCCATGACATCCTTTTCCACAACACTCCAACAATGATGAAAGAAAGTCATGGTGAAACCACCAGGATCAAGGGCTTTATCACCCTCCATCTCCCTTAAGACCTGGAGAACTTCCTCCTTAGTGAACTCCTTCTTTAAGGACAACCTCTCCTCCTCCACAATACAAGCAAAATCTAAACCATCCATAGAAGGGCGCCCTAAATCAGTTTCCTTATACAACCCTTGATAGAAGAGAACTAATTGAGAGCGCACCTCCGTCTCATCCTCATAAAGAACACCATCCACCTCGATCCTCTTAATGTGATTAGCATTCTATGAGAGTTTGCTAATCTATGAAAGAAACGAGTATTATTATCTCTCTCCTTCACATACAAAGCCCGAGATTTTTGTCTCCAAGAAATTTCCTCAAAGGAAGCCAACTGTTCTATATCTCCTTTGAGTTGAATATGGCAGAGTTGATCCTCACCTAAAAGCCCCAGCAACTCCTCTCTCGCATCTAAACCCATCAGTTTAGTCAACAAATTTTTTTTCCTAAGAGCCAAGTCACCAAATTCATCCCTATTCCATTTTTTTAAGTCAGCTTTCAAAGCCTTTAGTTTTTGAGCCAAAATAAAACCTGGTGAACCCACAAAACTGTACCCATTCCACCAATGTTGAACTCTATCAACAAAACCCTTAGCTTTCAACCACATATTTTCAAATTTAAAGGCACTTTGACCACGTCGAACAACACCAGCTTCCAAGAAAAGCGGGCAGTGGTTTGAAATAACACGAGGAAGCACTCTTTGGGATACATTCTCAAAATGTTCCTCCCAATCAAGAGAAACCAAAGCCTTGTCGATTCTTGACATAGAGGGAAGACCAAAGTCTCTAAATCAAGTAAAGGAAGCACCCTCTAATGGTAAATCAACTAAAGAATTACTCTCTATAAAGTCCGAGAAAGCAAACATAGCAGGACTAAACAACTCACAGCCAAGCCTTTCACTTGGGTACCTAATACAATTAAAATCACCTACTAAGCACCAATGAAAAAAGTTAGCCAATAGTGTGTTATGTTGGCATACAAAAGATTGAAATTTTGTAATTGAAACAAATTGTCTTACTTTGAAAAGTTTTTGGGTATTCTTGTCTGTTTGGGCTATATATAGGGTTGTAGACACTCCTCCGTCAGTCTATTGGGGAGTGTCTAATTTGCTGGCTAAGGTGTTGTCCAATAGGTTGAAAGTGGTATTTCATTAGCTTATCTTTGAGTTAGAGAACGCATTTGTGGGATGTAGGAAAATTTTGGATTTAGTTCTGATTTAATGAGAGTGTGCATTTCTAGTCCATTTTTTTAGTCTTAGTGAATGATTACCATATGGTTGCTTCAGCAATTCAAGGGGGTTACCACAAGGTGATTTGTTGTCCCTTATGTTATTTTGATGATGGTGGTTTTGAGTAGGACTGTTGAGGAGAACTAGGGAGGGTGGTTTCATTCTGGGTTTCAGGTTGGGCTATATTGCTGACCTTGGTTTGTGTGTGTCTCTCATTTATTATTTGCTAATTATTTATTAAAAAAATCATGTGATGATAATTCTGAGCAAATTCTATATATTAGAATGGTGTTGACTTTTTTTGAAGCTATGACAATGCTTAAGGTAAATCTTTTTTTTTTTTTTTGATAAATAACGGAATTGTATTAACCAAAAAGTCCAAGTACACTGGGGGTGTACAAGGAAAACAGTACATCAAACAGAAAAATTACAAAGATCCAACATTTCTAAAAAATTAGAACAAGAGAAGAGATTAAAGGAAGAACTCCACTCTAGCAAGGTGTGAAGAAGAAGAGATTTAATTTCTGGAATAGACCGTTCCTTTCCTTCGAAACATCTTGAGTTCCGTTCTCGCCAAACACACCATAGGACACAATGAGGGACAGCCCTCCATAAATCAATGCTCCGACACCCACCAAATGAACCTTGCCAACTCGAAAATAAATCTAAGACACCACACGGCATAACCCATTGAAGACCAAATAGAGCCCACACCATAGACCATAGTTCATAAGCAATAGGACAATGAAGCAGAAGGTGATTCACCGATTCCCCACTCTTTTTACACATATAGCACCAATCTACAACGGCTACACCCTTATACCATAAATTTTCAGTAGTCAAAATCTTACCTAAGGAGGCAGTCCAAGAGAAGAAAGCAACCTTAGTAGGGACCTTTGACCGCCACACAGGCTTCCAAGGGAAAGAAATGTCTATAGTAGAGGAAAGAGAGAGATAGAACTCACTCACTTTAAAATTCTTATTCCCAGTTGGTTTCCAGCAAAGTTTGTCCTGAATGAGTAAGGGTAAATCTTAGTAAGGGTACGTTTGGTACACTGAATGAGGATTACGACAGCAATTGTAATCTTTATTACTAGTAATAAAGTGTGTTGTAATGTAATAATTAAACATATTCATTAGAAAGAAACTTAATATTTATTTTAAGAAATATCTTACTCATACAATTATATCTCCTTAAAAATTGTTATTTTTAAATTTAAAAGAGATATGTACTATTTTTTATAATTTTTTATTTTTATAATTATTAGATATGTATGGAAAGTTTATTTATTTGGAAATATATTTAGTATAAAAATTATTGCACTTACTAAGGAATAACTAATACCACATTTTAAAGAGCAGTAGTTATTCCTCTTTTTAAAAAATAGCTATTTATAAGGAATAACTATTCCTTGTAGTAAAAACATAACCAAACTAAAGAATAACTAAATCATAGAAATAACTATTACATTACAATGCCTATTACAGTCTACCAAACATGCCCTAAGTGAAATGGTTTTTGTTGGGGAGGTTTCAAATATTTCAGAGCTTGCAGATCTCCTCCATTGCAAGATCAGGGATTTGCTTATGACCTATCTTGGTATGCCTTTGGGAGCATCCTTCAAGGAAATTTTGTGTGGAATCCTATTTTAGAGAAGATTGAAAATTTTGTGTGGAATCCTATTTTAGAGAAGATTGAATGCAGATTATCAGATTGAAAGAAACTGTGTTTGTCAAAAGGAGGGAGGTTAACTTTATTGAAGAGTATGTTTTTGAGTATACTTATTATCTCTTGTTGTTCACTAGCCCTGTAGTGTGGTGAATAGGATTGAGAAGTTGTAGAGATTTTTTTTTTTTTGGGGGGGGGAGGGGGGTTGGGTGGTATGGGGTACGTTGTGTACCCAATTACGATTGGTGGATTGGGCTTTAGGAAGTTAGTGAACTTTAACTAGGTCCTTTTGTGTAAATGGTTATGGCATTTTGGGTTGGAGGAAGGGCAGCTATGGAGAAATGTACCTGTGAAATCAGGAGAGGAGTGAGGGAGGTTGGTCCACAAAGACTGTTTTGATGAAATCAAGGTTGCAGCTTATAGAAAAGCATTAGCATGGGGTGGGAAGGGTTCATGTTTGGTTTTGGCATAATGAGAGGTGTGGCAACCAACCATTGAGGATGGTTTTTCTGGATTTGTATGATTGTTCATTAGTTAGAGATGCTTCCATTGGTTCCTTGTTGAGGAGACAAAGTGACGGGGAACAAAGGATTTGGGGTGTTAGATTTGAGCGTGACTTTAATGTTTGGGAGATAGAGGTAGATGAGGTGGTAACCTTCTTCTATGATATTCTTTATTTCTATATCCCTCATTGAGAGGGTAGCGATCGATTTTTTTGGCAATTGAAATAGAGTGTAGATTTTGATATGCTTTCTTTTTATGATGCCTTAAGGGTCCTTCTGCTAATAGCTTCCCTTGAAAAAGATTTTGATGCCTCAAGGGAGTTTTTTCATTGCAAATTTATAGGGTATTCACATCTTTTTGGGCCACAGGCTTTCCTACTCATCATCCTCTCAAATCATGATTTGAATAGTATATTTTTTGCTTGTTATATATGGAATGTACTCCCTCTTATTTCTTTCTTCTTAACACTTTGTACTCTTTCTGGTAAATGTTTGCTGAATTTATATGTGCACATCCTATAGGGCGTTTGGCAAGTAGTAAAACTTGGCCAGCAATGAATAGTTCAATTGGTTTCATTCCTGGTTTAGTAGATTTTTTAGCTAAAACACACTTAAAAAAAAATATTATTATTATTATTATTATTATTATTATTTCTTTATGTTAAATGGCATGGGCTAAAACACACTAATTCTAAACTTAATGTTTTTCTGTTGAAACTGCATATGAAACAAAATCTAAACTGTTTCAAACTTGGGTTTAAACAAACACTATTTAAACCAATTCAAAATTGATCAGATTTGACTTAGGTTTTGCTTAGAACTGAACTAGTTACATCCCCAATTCCACTGCCTACAGCCAATCCTCCTTATTAGGGTACAAATCCCACTGCGTACATTAAAGATGATGGTGACAGCGTCAAGAATAGCGGTGGGTGGTATGAGAATGTTAGAGGGTGTTTGGTTTGGGAAAAAAATGTGTGTATTATATATTCATTTGCAGTTTTTTGTGGGACCTACCACTAAAAAACTTGTTGGGTTTTGTTACTTGTACTCAGTTTTCATTTTTAGTACCCAAGAAAGTGTTTTGAATACAGAAAATGAAAACAAGTTTGGCCATATTCATTTTTAGCAAAAACGAACACAATGGCATTTTTGTAAAAAACCAGAAATATGTGGGCCTACACATTCAACTTTATGCCTATATCTTCCTTGACCAAATATCTCTGTCTCTGTCTCTCTCTCTCCACACATACCAGTTAACAGAGCTTTCTCTCTCTCCATAGTCTCTTCACACCCTCTTTGGTATCAAAACCAGAACCACACCAGTGATTTCTCTCTTTGTACTTGGCAAGAAACGTGCTCTCTCTCTCTCTCTCTCTCTCCTTGGCATGATCAATTTCTCTCTCTTGGTTGAGTTCAACATTGGTTTGGTTTTTTTTCTTTTGGCACTAAGCCAATTGAGTTTGGTGGTTGTGAATCCAGGTTTTGGCTGTGACTATGGGTTTGGTAGTGGGTGTGGGTTTTGATTTGGGTTTTGGCTTAGTTTTAGCTGTGGCTGTTTCTCTCTCTCTCTCTCTGGGCTGTGGATTTGGATTTGGTGGTGGTGGCTTTTGATCAGCTGTGGTGATGATGGTAGTGGATGCTGATGGATCTGGTATTGGTTTTACTGTTGGTGTGTGTGTTGTGAATTTTTAATTGAAAGATATGAGGTGAAAACAAACAAAAACTAGACCAGAAAATTTGAGCCAAACATAAAGTGAGTTGGGTATAGAAAATGAGTACAAGATTTGAGATATAAAAATGAGTCAGAAAATGAATAAACACCCAACACTGACCAAACAGCACCTTAATGTTGGTAGAATTTGTACAATGGCAACCTTCCCATAGAATTTTTTTATTTTTTTTAATTTAATTTTTTTATTTTTAAGTGCTTTTAGGTCCCAAGGGGAGAGGGAAGGAAAGATTTAAACTAGCGACCTCTGCTCCCTATGGCTTGGTCCCCAACCAATTTTGCTACCCTTCGGGGTCCCGGAGAATTCAAATTTGAGAGTTGGATTCTTGAAAATCTTAAGCTCAAAATTCCAATTTTGGTCTAACTTTGTTTACTCAGACGAGAAACCAACATTTGGAATTCTCAAATTACCACTTTTGGTGAAATCTCACCTCAAAACCTCTCAGCCAAACATGAAAAAATATAAAAAAAGAAAAAGATTAAGAATGGTTAGTACATATGAACTGGCAAATGAACAACAAAAGTTTCTTGGTAAGAACCTTCCATTTTCTACATATGATATGCTGTAGAGGTAAAAAAGATTGGTGTGGGTTGATGCCCAGAATAAAGCATGCTGAAAGGAGCGGTAATGTTATGCTTGCATTGTAATATGATGGAAAGTAAAACTCAACAGTTCACTTGCATTTGATTTACATTCCATAATAACTGGTTTTCTGAGGCTTTGGTATGTTGTAATAGATACATGGGTCCTTGCTGCAGAAGAAAAATGCTTTTTAATATAATTAGGTCTTCTACTTTTGAAAAAGTAAATTAATTTCTATCCAATTCTTTCTCATAGATGAATTTATGTTCCTCCTTGATATTGAGAGTGTTGAAATTTTTTCCCTTCTGTAAATGGAAATTTACACCATGTAGTAATCTGATCATCTTTTTCAGTTTCATTGTTTTTTGAGTCCTAACTTCTTGCTTCTTTTTGATCGAATTATTTCTAGGTGCTTGACATTCAGAAACTGGCTGCTGAAATGGGTTTGAATTGTATAACTGCATTTAAGTTGGATGCTCTTAAAGCTGTTTGGCGAAGGATTGACTCCGATATTACTACCGATCTATGTTGCAGTGAGGAGATAGATGGTGTAACTATTCAAAGTTCTGACTTACTGGGTTCACATGTGGAGAGAAACTCATCCATCATTATGGAAGGGATGAGTGCTGAGAAGAGTGGCAAGGAAAGTGGTAGGTGAATACTTTGATCTACTGAACCCAAGTAGAAAAGCACTAAAGAAATTTTGGCTCCACATTTTGATAAATATTCTGAAGTAATAATCAAATTTTTCTTTGCTTATCTAACCGGTAAATCTTGATATATTGATATCATGTTCTTTTTCTTTTTTTGGGAACCGCACGGGGGAAATGTACTGGAGATATCATGTTCTTAAACTTTTAGAAAGATGACAAGATGTACTTTTGAGTCAATTTATTATTCTTAACAATTGGCTAAGATCACTTTGGCCACTGCTCATCATGTATTTATGGTCCAATTGAATCTAGTACACAGTAAATGTCAGGCTGATGCACATAGAAGACCATCTTTCCATTCAAGTCCATAACGGGGAGTGGGGCTGTGACCAGTTAGTCAGGACAGAGTGTTTCTCAATTTATTCCTATTCTGTTGTACATACTCAACATAATGAATCATTAAAGAGGGCCAAAAACATGCTACTGAAATGTTGAAAAAATAGAATATATAAGCATTATAATGTTGGTTAGTTTTGTGAAGTTAAGAATTTTCTATTCTGCATGTTACCAGAATGCATGTGCTGTATTTGATTTTCTTTTTGTATTGTTTTCATATCTGTTTCCTCTTTGATGTTTGTATAATATTTTTGTCTATGGTTACAAATTCATCTCTAATTAAGTCATATATTAGTTAGCAATGAAAAAGCGAATGAGAGAACTTATGTTAGCAAAGCTGACATCAGGAAGAATATACGAAGAACACGGAATGGCTCTGGACGAAATCAGTGCAATGGTGGTAGGGTTCAGAATTCAAAAGGTTTTTCTCCTAACAGCTTTGATAGAGTCCTTCTTGATGCTCCCTGCTCTGCCCTTGGTTTGAGACCCCGGTTGTTTGCTGGAGAGGTAGGACAATCCAATTTAGATTGCCTTCTTCTATTATTTATTTAATTTTTATGCTGATTCTTCTGTATTTTTGTTGATAAGTAGTTAAGGTTTTTTTTTTTCCCCATTTTCTCTTTATGTTAAAGTTGTTGGGTTTATGAGTTAATTATGTAGTGGCCCAAGAGGCCTAATAATATTGTAAACCCCAGCTGTACCTAACTCTAGTAGCTGCTAGGGCTTTATCACTATGCAGGCCTATATATCAAGGTTTTGAATTCCGTTCTAGATTGGCTACTAGAATGGAATATTTTGGTACGGGTATATATTGGTGTGTGTGTGTGTATTACATATTTCATAATCTCATTAATCAATAAAAAAAAATCATAACATAAAACAATTATGAAAAGAATAATTTATAAAAATTCATAAAGTGGTCTTCAAACTATTTTTATTTAATTTTTTTTTTTTACTAGTCTAGTATTTCTTTTTGTCTTTTTAATCTTTCTTCTGCAGGACCTTCTCCCTCTATTCCCTCATTGTATATATGTCCCACATATAAATTTTATACTTTTTTCTTTTAAAGTTTAAAGGTTATCTCTTCTTATTCTCTCTTTTGAAATCTAATAAGTCAGTAAAATCATATCTTTTTATCAATAGCGTAAAAGTAGTGGTGTTGAGTTAAACAAATTTACTTTATACTTTTAACTTCCAGTTCATATCCACTCTCAATTGTTTTTGTTGGAGTTGGTGATGGACTCTTGGGAAGACATGAAGAACTTTGATGATAAGATCTGTGCATGTGAATTTGATATTTTTCAGGTATCACAGTAATAGCACACGATTAGCTTTGAATTCCATATAAGTTCTCTTAGTCTTATCATCTCTCTCTCTCTCTCTCTCTCTCTCTCTCTCTAACTCGACTCAGCTGAGTCAACTCACCCACACTCTCACTATTTCTCTCTTCAATACGGTACCATTAGGAGCTCTAGGCAGCACGTGGGTCACATTTTTCTGCAATGGAGGTCAAGACGCTCATGGGTTTAGAGGGTTGTGACGGTGTTGCTATGGGTATGTGAAATCTGAACTGGTGTGTGTTGGTGTGAAATCTGGTTTTACGTGGATGAGAGAAATAATTTCTTCCAAAGTGGTTTTTGTACAAGAATCCATCTAGGTCTGCTTCAAAATCTAAAATTTCCACTTCCTAGATCTTGAATTGGCTTCTGATGGCATTTTTGGTTGAATTTTAGATTTGGGTCTGCTTCAAAGTTTGCAAATTTTCATTATTCATAACTTGATCTCTTCAAAAGAGTTTTGGGGCTTCTCAATTTGCTAGAGTTGCAGTGTCAGGTGGAAAGAGGATTAATTCGTTTTGTTATAAGCAAAGGAAGGAGCAAAGAAAGGTTATTTGTGCTTCCGTGGCATCTCCACAAAACTTGAGAAGTGATGAATCCTTAGCCACCAAATTCAATGTAATTCTTTGCATTTGAAATCATTCAATTTCATACTAGTTTAAATGTATTGCATTTTATTGGTTACCTTGTTTTTTCTTTAGATTGGTTCATACTAAAAATTCTATCTAATTATTTTTCATCCGATAGAATATTGTTGAGTTCTTAAAAATCAGATCCAAAAGTGATTAAATAATGGTGTCATCAAAATAGACCCTACTAAGCAACCTGTGGTCACCTCATATCCGGTATTTGTAATAGTTGGGAGATTTTCTTTTCCTGATAGCTGAGATCTCGCAAGCATAGCCTATTCTTAGTTCTAGCATTAGAAGAGCAATTTCAGAGGAAGAAAAAAAAAATCTCAAAATATGACGAAATATACATTCAAGGAGAATGGAGCACTTGTGTTAGCCTAAGGAATAGCAAGTGCCAAGGATGATTGATTGCTACGGAAATGGCCCTTGAGATGAGGTTATATAAAAAAGAAAAGAATAAGCATTGTCAGAACGATTCGAATAAAGTAGGCAGGGGGGCAAAGACCAGAGAAAGAGCAAAGGAATTCAAACTTACGTAGAGTGTATGGATTTCGTGTCTAAGTTTCCAATAACTCTTAAGGAGTTTTTGCCACCTAATTTTGTAGAAGAACTTGTGATGAAGGAAGAAATGGGAGAATGTCCAAAAGAAGTTGACAATAAAGAGGTGATTATGTGGGATAGGAGGGTTGACAATAAAGAAGTTGACAATAAATGGGTGGCTTTAGATGCTGATCAGACGGCTGGTGGGGTCTTGATTATGTGGGATAGGAGGGTTTTAGAAAAATTGGACATTCTGGTGGGCTTGTTTTCGGTGTCGGTTCAGTGGAAAGGTGAGGAGGATGGTTTTATTTGGGCATGCTCAGGGGGTGTATGGCCCAAATGATAACAACTTGAGGGGTGATTTATGGGATGAGTTGGGGGGTATTCAGCAGTATTGGAATGTTCCTTGGTGTTGTTTTGGGGATTTTAATATCGTTCGTTTTCCTAGTGAACGGAGGGGTGGGTCTAGGCTTACTCCAGCTATGGAAAATTTTTCTGAATTTATTGAAGATTTAAACTTGATAGATTTGCCATTGGAGGGAGGGAGTAATACATGGTCTAGTGGTACTGACCAGCCTTCCATGTCTAGGATCGATAGGGCTCTAGTGTCACATGACTTGGAGCATCATTTTTCGGATGTGACCCAACGGATTCTACCATGACCAGTCTCAGATCATTTCCCAATTCTCTTGAAGGCAGGGGGTATGGTGAAGGGAAAAAGTCCCTTCCGGTTTGAGAACATGTGGTTGAAGTCAGACAGGTTTGTTGATAGAGTAGACTCATGGTGGAATCGCCATTCTTTTTCGGGTACACCTAGTTATGTGTTTGCTAAAAAATTGAAAACTTTGAAAGATGACATTATTTAGTGGAATCGCCAAGAGTTTGGCAATGTCAGGCGCCAGAAGAAAGAATTATTGGGGGCCTTAGAGTTATTAGATGCTAAGGAAGGGGTTCTCGGACTCACTGAGACGGAGAGAAATGAGAAAAATGAAGTGAGATCACAGGTAGAGCATCTTATTTCTCTTGAGGAGATCTCCTAGAGACAAAAATCGAGGATGTTATGCATTAAGGAAGGAGATAATAATACTAAGTTCTTCCACAAGATGGCCAATTCTCATAGAAGGTTTAACCATCTGAATTTCTTAGAAGTGGATGGGTTGATTTATGAGGAAGAAGCAGCAGTGGCTGCTCAGAGAGCTTAATTCTATAAAACTCTGTATCAGGAGCCTGAGGAGTGGAGACCTTTTGTGGAAGGATTGGAGTTTGATCAAATAGGGGAGTTGGAGAGGGGTTGGTTGGAGAGGAGATTTGAGAAGAACGAGATTCTATCAGTGGTCAGAGATATGGAAGGGGATAAAGCTCCAGGTCCAGATGGCTTTTCTATGGCATTTTTCCATCATTGCTGGAGAATAGTAGAAAGAGATGTTTTAGCAGTCTTTGATGAGTTCTATCAATACTGTAAGTTTGAAAAATCTTTTAATGCTACCTTTATAGCCTTGATTCCTAAGAAGAATGATGCCTCTAACATTCGCGATTTCAGACCTATCAGTTTGGTGGGGAGTTTATATAAAATCTTGGCCAAGGTTTTGGCAAATAGACTGAAAGTAGTGTTAGATCAGCTGATATCTGAATCTCAGAATAGTTTTGTGGGAGGTAGGTAGATCCTTGATTCAGTTCTCATTGCCAATGAGTGTGTTGATAGCAGAATGAAGAGTAAGATTCCAGGAGTGATTTGTAAGTTAGATATTGAGAAAGCTTATGATAATGTGAATTGGGAGACTCTTCTAAAGTTGTTGAAGAAAATGGGTTTTGGGGAGAAATGGTGTAGCTGGATTCGAACTTGTGTCTCTACAGTGCAATTTTCTGTGTTGGTTAATGGGACCCTAGCTGACTTCTTTTGTAGCTCTAGAG
The DNA here is from genome assembly GCA_030445155.1 of Quercus variabilis. Lineage (NCBI taxonomy): Eukaryota > Viridiplantae > Streptophyta > Magnoliopsida > Fagales > Fagaceae > Quercus > Quercus variabilis. The sequence continues at coordinate 267,373 of CP129455.1, forward strand.
GTATGAGACAAGAGGATCCATTGTCTCCCTTATTATTTTTAGTTATGAAGGAGGTGTTTAGTAGGATGGTGAAGAGAATGGAGGGGGCAGGTTTACTTAGTGCTTTTAGGGCTGATGGTAGGAGGGGCAGAGGGGAAAGTGTTTCACATTTGCTGTTTGCGAATGATACTATTTTATTTTGTGATGCAGAGATGGAGCAAGTTCTACATGTTCGATTGCTATTACTCTGTTTTCAGGCTGTGACTGGCTTAAAGGTTAACGTAGCTAAAAGCGAAATGGTTCCTATAAGGGAGGTAAATAATGTGCATGCTTTGGCAGAGATTTTGGGTCGTAGGGTTGGGGCCTTGCCAATGACATATCTTGGTATGCTGTTGGGGGCGTCCCATAAGTCCCCCTCTATTTGGAACCCTATTTTGGAAAAAATCGAACGGAAGCTAGCTGGGTGGAAGAAGTTGTATTTGTCGAAAGGAGGAAGGATGACATTGCTTAAAAGCACTCTATCCAGCCTTCCCACTTATTTTTTATCTCTATTTACCATCCCTACACATGTGGCAAACAAAATTGAGAAGCTCCAAAGGGACTTCCTGTGGGGAGACCCTAAGACTCATTTATTGGGTTGGGATAAGGTGTGTATGCCTATTGCTAATGGTGGCTTGGGTATTAGGAAATTGACTACATTCAATAAAGCCTTGCTAGGAAAGTGGCTTTGGCATTTTGGGACTGAGGAGAATAGGCTTTGGAGGAGGGTGATAGCTTTGAAATTTGGGGAAGAATGGGGGGGGGGGGGGTGTGGACCTCTAAGTTGGGCAGGGGTGCTTATGGTTGTGGTTTGTGGAGAAGTATCCGGAAGGGCTAGGAAGTTTTCAAAAAAAAATGTCCAGTTTAAGATTGGGGTGGGGGATAGAGTGAAATTTTGGACAGATAGGTGGTGTGGAGATCTTTCTCTCCAATTGGCTTTTCCTGTCTTGTACAATTTTGCTGCAAACAGAGAGGCTTCCATAGACTCATCTTTGAAATGTCAAGGAGCAGGAGATGGGAGAACTTGGGATGTTCGTTTTAATCGAGGTCCTAATGATTGGAAGGCAGCTGTAGTGGTTGATTTCTTTCGATCCTTGGCAGCCAATTTACCATTAGGGACTGATGGTGATCAGTTGAGATGGAAGTTGACTAAAAACGGGGATTTTACTATCTGCTCATACTATCATAAGTTATATGGCTCTTCTTCCATTGTTTTTCTATGGAAAGGTATTTGGAAGGTTAAGGCACCCCGGCGTGTTTCTTTCTTTGTTTGGACAGCCGCTTGGGATAGGATCCTCACGGGTGATAACTTGCGGCTTAGAGGCTTTGATTTTGTTAATTGGTGTATTATGTGTCGTTGCTGTGGTGAGACTGTGAATCATTTGTTGTTACATTGTGGAAAGGCTTATCGGCTATGGAGCTTTGTCTTTAGGACTTTTGGGATTTCATGGGTTCCCTCATGTACGGTGTTAGATTTTCTATTTAGTTGGTGGAATTGGTTGGGGAAGCGTTCATCTTTCATTTGGAACTTAGTTCCGTTGTGTTTGATGTGATGTATTTGGAAGGAACGCAATCGGCGGACATTTGAGGATTTGGATAGATCTGAGGACCAAATGCTTGTGATCTTTTCTGGTTCTCTGTTTGATTGGGCTAGGGCTTGGGGACTCACATCTAGTGACTCTCTTCCTCTATTCCTTAGCTCTCTTTCTTTGTAATCTAAGTTGGTTTTTTTTTTTTTTTTTGGCTTTTCCTTCTTTTTGTACTTTTGTTATGCTGGTGCTAATTTGCATCTAGCAGTTTTTGAATATATTTGTTCTTACCTATCAAAAAAAAAAAAATAAATAAATAAATAAAGAGGTGATGCCTTTATAGAGGAGGGTAGCTAAGGTGGGTAAAATGATAAATTCCAAATCACGAATAGGCACTATTAAAATAGGTCTAACCATCGGTGGGTTTACACTAATTTTCCTTGTAAAAAATCAAGTGATTGGTATGACAAGTAAAATTTTTCAAGCAAACTACCCAAACTGAGGGCTCAGCCACCGGGACCGCTGGTGGCAGAGATCCAGTGACTGTGCCTCCGAAACCAGCTGCAAGAATGGTAGCTCTAGCCACCATCGTCGGAATGGTGTCTCCAGTGACTGAATTACCAACAACGATGGCCAGAATGTCTTCAGCAACCAGACAGCCAGCACCACTGGCCAGAATGACTGTTTCAGTTATCAGACCTTTGGCTCAGGTCATCGGAACAATAGCTCTGATAATCGGACACCTTCACCGATCGCTAGAGTGGCAGCTTCGGTGACCAGACCACCAGCACTAGTTGAAGGAGCAGCAGTTCCAACCACGAAATTGCTGGCACTGGCAACCTAGCCTACTAGACTGGTGACCTAGCCACCAAATGGGATGAGAGGAAGCAATTGTGTGTTTTTGTAAAATGTTTTACCAATTTTTAATGGTAAAACATTTTACAACCTTTTATAAAGGATTTCACGGTCAATGGAAAATATGTTACTAGTTTGACTATATTTTATATGCAAACAAACACCTGGAAATGAGAACATTTTCTACAAAAAATATTTTAGTTCAAAACAAACAGAGTGTAAAAACAAAAAATTTTGTTCAAAATAGCCTACCAAATGTGTTCTTAAAAAGCCAGAAACACTCCCAGCCGCATCTTATGCTTCTCCATTTGGCTGGGAATGTATGTAGAGATTGACGTCATATTCAAAAATTAGGATTGCTTGTTTGAGCATATGCCAATCATTATATTTTTTTTCATTTAATTCATGCTAGTGTTATAGACATAGTTTATGTTTTAATGTTTGATTTTCTATTATCAATTGATTGAGAAAATATGATATTAATTTTTTTGTTGGCAGGATACAATTGAATCCTTAAGAAACCATGCAAAGTATCAGAGGAGAATGTTTGACCAGGCTGTTCAGTTAGCTCGCCCGGGTGGAATAATCGTGTATTCAACGTTAGTATGCATGCATTGTGTTACTCATTGTATTACCACATGTTGACATTTCAAGTGCCTCACCATGATAACAATAACAGGCATAATATTCTTAATTTCTTAGTTTCATATCATTGTTATCTTTCTCTCTCTTCTATTTACTGACTTTTGATTGGTACTGTCCACTGGGTGATTAGACCAGTAAATGTTCTAAGTTTTCTTAAATTGTTTGAATGTGGAGGAGTGAGGAGCTCATATAGTAATTATTTTTCCTTGATACTCTTTTCATATTGTTATGCATGTTTGTGTGTGATTGCATGTTATATCTAAGTGTTATGGTGCAGTAATACACAAATACTTATATAATAATGGACAAATTTTTTCCTCCAAACTGGTTTGAATGAATCTTGATGTGGGAGCACAACTAGAAATTATTTTGGAATTTCTTAGTCGAAATCTATTGACGTTTTTAAATTTTTTATTTATTTTATATATATATATATATGTGTGTGTGTGTGTGTATTTTTATTGGATTATATCATATTTTTATATTTTTTTTCATTTATTTAGTTTGGGATTCAGATATGGATTAAATTTCATGTTTTTAGATAGGGATTAGTTTTAGATTATCTTTTAGGTGAGAGTTATTTGGATGTTATCTTAATCTTTATTTCCTGGAAGCTCTATAAAAAGGCTCCAGATGGTTGGTTTGTAGTCAAGCTATTATTATTTATAAAAATTCTTTCATTGGTGAAATTGCTTTTCTGTTTGTTGGTGAAGCCAAGCAATCCTTAGGTTGTGAATCCTAAGGTTTATAGGGTTGTTCTAGCTGGTGAAGCCTAGACTGTCCTGTATCAAATCTCCTCCAACTTATTACATTACGTGGTGATTAATAAAATCATCCATGTGCATTATTTAAGTAAGTTACATGATTCATTAAATAGGTCCTGGGAATGATTTTATCAATCGCCACATTATGGGTGGGGGGAATTTTTCTCTAAACTTGTTTAGAGGTAAATATTTCCTATCATAATAGACTAATCAATAACTATGTATATAATTTCTGGTTCAGGCTTACTGTTCTAGATCTGTTCTAAGCCCATTGTTTATGTACATAGGTCACACAATCAAGATTAACCCAGTGACTTTGGTAATGCCTAATGATCTTTTGTATGAACACTGTTGTTTTTTTTTTTTTTTTTTATAAATAATAAGATATATTGATATAAAAAAGGAACACCCTAGTACATAGGGATAATGTTTATTGCTGATTATTGGAGCTCCCTGTATGAACACTGTTGTTAGTATATTGCTGATTATTGGAGCAATAATTTTTATTGTGTGCATCAGCATACCCTGAACTGAACTGTTTATACTGTCTCTTTTTTTTTGAGTTAGGTGTACAATAAATCCTGGTGAGAATGAAGCATTGGTACGATATGCGTTGGATAGATATACTTTTCTGTCCTTGGTACCACAGGTTAGAACCAAAATTTTACCTATACTAGTTGCCGACCCAAGCAATGCGTGGGAATATATTATTAGTTTGTGATGTGGTTTAGTGTATAATTTATTGTAAATAATTTGCTCTCAAAAAATTAAACAATTTTGAAAATTAATTTTTATCTCTATATTTTTAAAAATATATAATTTTATTATTTTTGGTGTTCTTTATTGATATTATTGTTTTTTGAAGTGATCCATATTCTTCTAACTATTGTTATTATGCATTATATTTTTCTAATTTCTTTTGGTACAAATAAAATTTTAAGTTTTTAATTTATTATTCAAAATTTTCATTTTCTTAAGGAGATTATCATCATAATCAAAACATCTCACATAATTACAATTGATATTACTAAAACAATTGATAGACACATTCAAATTCAAATACATAGTCATATACGTAGTCATGTAGATTGTGTTTTGATATGAACTTAAATTCTTACTTCCAAACTAAGGATTAACTCAAATAAAAATCAAACCAAAGTTATGAGAGAGAGAGAGAGAGAGAGAGAGAGTATCGAAAATAAAAGGTATTTGTAAATACCAAATTTTCCAAGTTATAGCATATGATAGAATAACATTATGTGAATAAATACTATATTTATAATAATCAAAGGAAAATAGCTTAAAGTATGGTTCAATACAAAAATTCATCTACTTAAAGTAAAAATGCAAGATTAAATTAAAGATTCCAAAAGAAAGAAAAAAAAATTATATATATATATATATATACACACATACACAGAGTAATCACTTTTGTGTGTGGGAGAATAGTTCAAAACAAAAAATCATATGCCTAAAGTAGAGATGCAAGAAAGAATTATAAATCCACTAATAGGGGAAAAAAATAGAGAGTAATCATATTTTTATTTGGGAAAAATATGGATTGAATGGAAGAGAATGATATATTTTAGTAAAGAAGAAGTGGTCAAAATAAAAAGAAGAGGAATGGATGAAGAGTAATGGCTGGGTAGAGAGTAATGGAGAGATAAAAGGTAGAAGCGAGAGGGGGAATGTTAGAGGAAGTGAGGAATGAAAAAAGAGGAGTTAAAAATGGAGTAGAGTTGGAAATAGTTAGATGACGTGACACAATGAGAGGGTAGCAATATAGAATGCTACATGTCGGCTTTTATATTTATTATTGTTATATAGATATAGGTTTGTAAGGATTCGAGAGATGTTGCTCAAGTTTGAAGAGAAGATTGATACTGATTATTCGATCACTGGAAAAATCTTTGGAGTAAAGAGACAGAACCAGCCTCCCTTCTAAATTTTAAAAAAATAATAATAATCAAAACTGTGTTATCATCTCCAGTACAAACCATAATTTTATTATCACGTTGGTAGCAGTGGCATTTTCTAGAATAAGAGGTATCGTGTTGATGTTTTTTTCTTGATTTTTTTTTTCAGAGGGGGTCGGGGGAAATGCCATTATATGATTGTTTATCATCTAATTTTGATTTTTATGGTACTTTCAGCATCCAAGAATTGGAGGTCCTGGCCTTGTTGGCCATTGTGAATTTCCTGATGGATATATCGAGTACGTACTCTTGTCTAGTCATATGCCATTGAGTAACTCATTGATATCATTTCACTTTATATAGATTGGTGTTGGTTTTCATATAAATGTATGACAGCCTGTTTTATGTACTTGTTATGAATTCTTCTACCAGTCTCCTGATAATAATAAATTTTTAAGTTGATTGTTCCTACTTGGTTGATAATAAGTCATATAACTACTTCAATGCTGAACTCACAGGGAATGGTTAAGACCTGGAGAGGAAGAACTTGTGCAGAGGTTTGATCCGTCATCTCCACTCGATACAATTGGGTTTTTCATAGCGAAGTTTATTGTTGGGCCTAAAGATGGCCAATTTGGGAAAAGCTGTGCAAGTTCATGAGATCATAAATGGTTAAGGTTGTTATAAATGAATAATCTCAAGACGTGCCAAATTGCCCTTTTATTAGTTAAAGTTTTGGATTATCATGATTTTGAAGGCTTTATTGGTTCCATTGAATATTTTTTAGTCAATTTGGTAATTTACATTGCAAATGAAAATTTTAAAAATTTCATTGTGGTGATCGTAGTTTAATTTTATTCTATGAAAAATTGCTATTGAGCTTAAAGTTGCCATCAAGTTATTAGGGGTGTGTGTGCGCGTGCGCACATGTGCATGTGTGCAGTTTTTTTTTTTTTTTTTTTTTTTCCATAAATTCATTAATAAATATCCTAACGGCACCTGTTTTAATCAACCGTACCTATGGAAATTGAGAAAAACAAGTAAACTAGATGTAGATATTCTATTCAATTAAAAATGTGTAATGGATTGTGAATATCAGATGTTAATAAAAAAATAATTCACATAATACAACTGGTTTTTGTCCATATTTTTAAATTTAGAGATTAGCGATTTAGGGGTTAGAGATTTAGTGATTTAGGTGTAAGAGATTTAGTGGTGAACAATTCAAGGGATAGAGATTTAGATGTTTGTGATTTAGGGGTTAGAAATTTGGTGGTAAGTGATGTAATGATTAGCGATTCAAGGATTAGAGATTCATTGGTTAGAGATTTTGGGATTAGTGATTCAGAAGTTAGACATTTAGGGGTTAGTGATTTAGGGGTTAGAGATTGAAGGGTTAGAAATTTAGGGGTTAGGTATTCAGGGGTTTGTGATTAATAGGTTATAAATTTAGGGGTTAGAAATTTAGGAGTGAGCAATTAGTGATTTGGTGTTAGAGATTTGGAGGTTGAGGATTTAGGGGTTAGCGATTCACAATTAGAGAATAAGAGGTTAGCAATTCATGTGTTTTTAAATTTTGGGGTTAGCGATTTAGGGGATAAAGAATCTAGAGGTTAGGGACTTACGGGTTACTAATTTAGGGATTAGAGAGATAAGGGTTTGTGGGTCCAAGCACCTGCACCCGAAGGGTGTGTGCTTCTTTTGTTTAACTACCCTTGTTATGCATGATTGTTGTGCTCTAGTGAATAAACCTTAGTCCAGTGGATTGGAGGCAGAGAGTTCATGGATTCAAAACCTAGATTAGGTCTAGGAACCATGTATTGCCTTTGCAAAGGGCCTAGTCTATCCAAAGTTTGTGTCTAGTGTTAAGGTACAGAGATGGGAAGATGTTAGACACTCAACTTTGCTCAACTTGTGGATTGGCTTTTACTTTTCATACCCTAATTTGATGAAAGGATCCTCTAATAGGCTATTCTATATGCATGCACACCTACCCTAACATGCACCAAAATATGTAATATCATTGTCTCATTTTCATCATCACAAAACCCTAACCATTCATCTACCATGGCATCATCAACACGTATCATCCTAAACATACATCTAGCCACAACATCTCATACATGTCCTAACATACATTTAGGCATGGTATCTCATACATATCATCATCACAAGTGTCTCATTTCATCAAGGAAAAATTCTATAGAGAATGTTGAAAATTTTGCGCATTTAATGAATACTATTGCTCAAAGAATTTACATAATTTTGTATATTCGAAGAATGTTTAAAATTTGGCATGTTTAATTTACATAATTTTTCATAGAAAGTTGAAAATTCTTCTAATTCAACAAACACTATTACTCAAAAAATTTACATAAATTTGTATGTTCGAAGTATGCAATTTTCAAATAATGCTCAAAATGCAACACGTTTGATGTAAACAATTTTCAAAAATTGTTGAAAATTCTGTCCATTCAATGAACATTATTACTCAAAAAATTTGCATAATTTTGTACGGTCTAAGTACCCTGAAAATAAAGCACGTTCAACATACAATTTTTCAAAAGTGTTAAAAATCTTGTGCATTCAACAAACATTATTACTCATAGATTTTTCCATAATTTTGCACTTTCCAAGTATGCAATTTTTCGAAGAATGCTCAAAATTGCATTTTTGAAGAAACGTACAAAATTTCATTGTGGTGATCGTAGTTTTGAGCATACTTCATAGAATTTTAATAATTTTGTACGTTTGAAGTATGCAATTTTTTGAAGAAACGGTCAAAATTTCCCATGCTCAATATAGACAATTTTTCATTAAATTTTGAAAATTTTGCGCATTCAACGAACATTATGACTCAAAGAGTTTACATAATTTAGTACATTTGAAATACACAATTTTTTGAAGAAAGCACTAAAATATGCATGTTCAACTTACATAATTTTTAAGAGAATGTTGAAATTTTTGCGCATTCAACAACACTATTACTTAAAGAATTTACTTAATCTTGTATGTTTGAAGCACAAAATTTTCAAAAAATATTCAAAATTACTCACGTTCAAAATACACAATATTTCATAGAATGTAGAAAATTCAACACATTCAACAAACACTATTACTTGAAAATTTTGCATAATTTTGTACGTTTGAAGTATGCAATGTTTCTAGGAAAGCTTAAAATTCCGAACATTAGACATACACAGTATTTCAAAGAATGTTAAAAATTCTGCACATTCAACTAATTCTATTACTCGTGGAATTTTCATAATTTTTTATGTATGAAGTACACAATTTTATAAATAAAGCATAGAGTTTTGCATGTTCTAACTATATAATTTTTTAGAGAATGTTGAAAATGTTGTGCATTCAACAAACATTATTACTCAAAGAATTTACATAAGTTCGACCATTCGAAGTAACCAATTTTTCGAAGAATGCTAAAAATTTGGCACGTTCAACATACACATTTTTTCATAAAATGTAGAAAATTTTGCATATTCAACTACAAACACTATTACTCGAAGAATTTACATAATTTTGTACATTTGAAGTACTAAATTTATCAAAGAATGCTCAAAATTCTCACAAGTTTGACATACAAAATATTTCAAGGAATGTTGAAAATTCTACGACCTCATAGAATTTCCATTATTTTTTAAGTTTGAAGTACGCAATTTTTTAGAAAAAGATCAAAATTCCGCAAATTCAATGTACACAATTCCCCCCCCCCCCCCCAAAAATTGTTGAAAATTATGCGTATTCAACGAACACTATTACTTAAAGAATTTTCATAATTTTGTACGTTCAAAATACAAATTTTTTCGAAGATCACACAAAAATTTCGCATGATGAACCTACATAATTTTTCAGTAAAATGTTGAAAATTTTGCGCAATGAATGAACACTATTACTTGAAAACTTTACATAATTTTGTACATTTAAAATATGCAATGTTCAAAGAATGCTCAAAATTCTGTCGATTCAAAGTACATAATATTTCAAAAAAATGATGAAAATTTTGCATATTCAACGAACACTATTACTAATATAATTTTCATAATTTTTTTTAATGTTTGAAGTACATAATTTTTTGAATAATGCTCAAAGTTCAACGTACACAATATTTTAGAGAATGTTGAGAATTTTGAGCATTTGATGAACATTATCACCTAAAGAATTTACAAAATTTATATATTCAAAGTACGTAATTTTTGAAGAATGCTCAAAATTTGGCATGTACAACCGTACACATTTTTGCAAAATGCTAAAAACTATGGGCATTCAAGGAGCATTGTTACTCAAAGAATGTGTGAAGAACATTGTGGGGCTATTAGTAATTATAATAAGACTTATTTACCCTAATCCAACTTGAGAATCATCCCAACTTTAGTTGGAAAAATGAGACTCACTCTTCACCATAACTACAAAGGAATTTTTTCCAACCACTTCCTACATCACATGCATCACATTCACACCCATTTAATTCACTTGAGAACACCATTCGTGCATTTTTAAAGGCTCAAAATAAAACAAATAAGAAGCATGATAAATTGCTCACCCAACTTGTTGGAGAGAACAGGGAGATAAAGAGTCATATTTCAAAGTTAATTAGTTCTTTAACTATAAATGAGTAGTGATGATATTGACTTTCCCAACACTGATGAAATTGTTAAGAGACTAATCGCTATACCATTTCCTCGAGTTTTAAAATCTTCAAGGAAATTGGATTATAGCCCTGAAATTTTGCAAAACCTTAGGCAAGTAAAAATTAATCTTCCATTGTTGCATGTCATTAAGCAAAAAACATCATATGCCAATGTAATTAAGGATTTGTGCACAATGAAAAGGAGGCACAATGTCAAGAACATAGCTTTTCTAACGAAGCTTTAATTCAACACAAGACCCCTCCCAAATACAAAGACCCTAGATGTCCCACTATTTCATGTATTATTGGAGGACCATGGAACACACACTGTTGTTTTTAAGGGCAAGTGTTAATTTGAGGCTCTACTTGGTTTACTTATGACTTGGTTTAGGTGATATAAAACCCACTTGTGTGGTGTTACAATTAGCTGACTGATCTGTAAAAAGACCAAGATGGGTGACAGAAGATGTGTTAGTTCAAATTAATAAATTTTATTATCCAGTTTATTTTCTAATTTTGGATACACAATCTGTTGTGCATGTAGATGCTAATATTCCTGTTATTCTTGGACGTTCATTTTTAGATACTGCTAATGCCTTAATAAATTGCAGGAATGGACTCATGAAGCTTACTTTTGGTAACATGACATTGGAACTGAACACGAGTAGTGTGAAATTGTGAACTGGCTAAATGCTATTGTGGAAGAAGAATTTAATGAGACATATTTTTCTAACCTTCTTGAGTCTTGTCTTGTTAATTCTTATTTTCTTCATTCCTCCATTAATTTTGAGGCTGCTGATGTTTGCTCTTTGTTTGATGAATCATAGATTATGAAAGTGAATGGTTGGGAACCATGCTTTGAGGAGTTGCCTGAAAGAGAAACAAACCTCTTCCTTTTAGTGTTGAGGCACTAAAATATGCATTCCTTGCACCAAGTGATACCTTTCATGTTGTTACTACTTCTTAATTAACTGTGAAGCATGAAAGTAAGTTAATTATGCTTTTAAAGAATGGTAAAGAATCATAATTTGGCACGTTCAACGTACACATTTATGAGGTTAAAAATATTAAAAGAAAACAAGGGCAGCCATGTTTTTTGGCTGCTGGAAAACCTTATTTTTCATCAATTTTTGAGAATTTTTATTTTCAATGCAAGCTTAAGAACCTAGGATAGGGTTAGGGGAGAATTCCCAATGTTGTAAGCTGTCCACTTATCAATTCAAGCATGTTTTTCATGTTTTGATTATTGAAATCAATTGTTCTTTTTTTCTTAATTGTTTTGTTAGATTAATGTTTAATTTCTAATTCTTTCATAAGTTTATTCTTGAATCTTCTTATTGTTAGAATACAGTTTTATAATCTCTTGCAAAATGTGATAATCTTGTTAGATATTACTTTTGCCATAGTATGCGATGTTCTTGAGTTTTTCTAGAATAAATTGTTGGAACAATTGATGAATATAACCAACCAAAGAGAGTTTTATTAATAACAAATTTCTAAATCTATCAATCGGATAGTTTATGTGTTTACTTATTCCAATTGTGTACTAAAATTGGATTGATATTAGATGTTTAACAATATTGGTAGAAAAGAAAATCTGATGTGTCACATGGATGTTGCAGATTCTGCCTGCATGCTCTGTAATTAGGATTGTGAAACCTCATTCCACCTCTTCAACAAATGCCCTGAGGCTAAAGCTCTTTGCTTCTCGGTATGCTGGGGATTCAGGTCCGAGGAGATGCATTTAACAACATCAGCTGATATCATAAAGTTGATTCTAAACCCACCAGCAACTCGATCTCTGTCAAGCCTAAGACCATGGCTGGTTCCCCTCTACATGGCTTTCACCCTTGAGGAGATTTGGCGAATCCGCAACATTGTGTTTCACCATAAAGGAGCAGTGGACCTGCAGGCTTTAATTTAGAATATCCACTCCAAGCTTCTTGAATGTTATCTCATCTTCTCCAAGTCAGAGCATAACAATCCAGATTCTGCCTTTCCCAACTGGTCATCTCCACCTCCATGTACTATCAAGATTAATGTTGATGCGGCAATCTCTAGTTCCAGCACGGCATTGGTTGTTGACGCCAAAAATTCTCAAGGCTTGGTACGTTTGGGCTAGGATCACCCCAAAGCGGTCCCCTCTTCAGGCGGAGGCTGGGGCAATGTCATGGGCTGTTCAGCTAGCTTCCCGAGAAAAATGGAGCCATGTCATTTTTGAAGGTGATTCAAAAGTCTGCATTGATGCCATCCTTGATTGTACTAGCAACTCCACCTGGTCTATCTCACATTTTATTTCAGATATTAGTTGGCTAGCTATGTCTTTTACGTCATTTTCTTTTAATTGGGTCAAAAGAAGCGGTAACTCTGCTGCTCATACAGTAGCGAAGTTCGCATTAGATTCTATGATGCCTTGTTTTTTCACTTTGTTTAATCTTCCACATAGTATAGCTGCTGTTTGTTTGGAAGATGCTAACAATTGTATTATATATATATATATATATATATTTTGGTGGTGGACAAACCCTAACTTCCTACGCTACAATTTTTGTTGCAAAATTGGACGACATCAAGTACAATCATTTTGAACTACAATTTTTTGACCCAATTAAAAAATTGGACTACAATTTTTTTTTTCTTTCTCAAAAAAAAAAAAAAAAAAAAAAAAGTGTGTGGCCTTAAAGTCCCCCCACCCCCACCTAAATTTCTTCGTTGTAAATTCTTGATTAATAAGTAAGGCTAACGAGCTAGCCCAATGGTCACCCGTAGACAATAAAACAAACCCATGGCTTTCCCCATTGGGCCACAAATATCGAGCTAGACAACTCATCAGTCTAGTGGCTAGTAAGCTATTGGGCTGACCAATGGGTTATTGGCTATTTAGTAACCTTTAATGGAATCTAAGTAACTGGGAAAGAGTCAAACTCTCTTCGACTACCCAACCTATTGTCACATTGCATTAACAAACCTCCTTGGTGTGTCTTAATTCTTCATTCCATCCCAAATTGTCAGTCATATTTAAAAAATTCAACTTTTTAATGGAACATTATTTAATGCATCGTCTATTAGGTAAAAATGCACAAATTTTCAAAACTATCATCCAAATTTAGACAAGTACTATCATCCAAGTTTATTAAATGGAGACTAACGGATGTAGTGATTTGGCTGAGGTGTGAAGTTTAGGCTGAAATAAAAGTTTATGGGATGTCATGAGTCATGACAACCACTCCAAAGTTCAAGGGGGTGTCAAGATATTTTTTTTCCTCATTAATCTAAATTATAAAGAAAAAAAAAGACTTTTTAAATAAAAGGTAAGATAAGAATTTTATTTATTAATATTGGAAAAAAGACCTTATTTTGAAACATTTCAAAATGAAAAAAAGGGGCTAACAATTTGGAATGGCAGGGAGTGTGTTGTTGTTTTTTACTCACAATTATCAATTGTCATAAATCAAATCCAAAGAAAACCAAAACACCCCCTAAACAACTTGGAATCATTTCTGAATTATCCTTCACTTTATTAAGAGGAAAGAGTATTGACTACGAAAAGAAAGCCTTGGTGACAAATATCAATGTATGAAGAGAGAAAAAAAGAATCCCTTTGTACAGTCCCACAAGCCATCCTTTCTCTCTCGATCCCTCTCTCTTCATAAAACTTGCCTATAAATTCTAATGTACTTTCTTCCATAACACACCCTTAGAATCATACATTAAAACTAAACGAAAACCAATCCTTTTTTGCTCGTAAACAATGTCATTGACTGGTCGTTCTCGTGTCACGGTTAATGGAATCCGAAGAATGAGAACCTTCCATTACTTCTGGTGTCAAATTTGCCGACGTACTGTAAGGATTAATTCCTCCACAAATCCGTATGAAACCTTATGTCCCTATTGTTTCAGTGAGTTACGTCTTGAGCTAGACATATCCAGGCATAGGCTTGTCACTGCAGGACTAACAGCCGTCGAACCCTCCCCCGCTATCCGGTCCCTCGACACCTTGGCTCGTCTGCTGGACCCTGCATTGTCGTCGTCATCGTCTATAAGGCGTCCTAATACCCATTTTGGCAGGAGACTTGAATGGGTGTCAGAAACTGAAAATGATCCAGTTCAACAATCTTGGATCACCCTCCAATTTGTTGCACCATCTCGTCCAACAAGACCCATTTCTCCACCACCAAATATGTCTCTCCAAGAAAATAATACTAGTGATTTCACGTTTGGGAACACAATAAATGAGTTCATCGAAGGCATGGCACTGCTGAATAATGATTGGCCCGGACCGCCTCCTGCACCCTCTTTGGCTATCGAAGCCTTGCCAATGGTGAAAGTCACAAGAAGGCTTTTGGATAATGACCCAAGTTGCCCCATATGCAAGGAAGAGTTTGAGCTTGGTGGGGAGGTGAGAGAAATGCCATGCAAGCATTTCTATCATAATGATTGCATTGTCCCTTGGCTAAGCATCCACAACACTTGTCCTGTTTGCCGCCATGAACTGCTATTGCAAGACACTACTTCTAACAACGATCTAGAAGACACAAATGATCATGATGGCTTTCGCTTTGAAAACGAGACAAACGGCCTCAACTGGTGGTGGAGTCAGCTGTATTCTTTGTGGCCTTTACGTGCACTGTCAAATTGGACACATCGCTTCCTTTATTCTGAAGATACTAGTTATCCTGATGGTAAGAGATTCGAATCAAAGCATTCTATGTGTTTTATTCTTTTTCAACATATTGCATGGATGGTGAAAATATATTTTCTTTGCTAACAGGTATCTCTTGGTTGACGCTCATGGCTTATTCTATTGCTTTGTATGTATGTCACTACATGTGCTAAACGAGTTTCATACTTGTGAGCTTTATAATTGTATTGTTCTTAAGGCAGGTAAAAATTAATTATTGTAATTATTTTCAAGATAGCCCTGAGGAAACGATGTTAAAGTTTGGCAGGTACGTTTCTATACCCTATATGTAAATTTTACTTAATTTAACATTCCACTGAAGTACATATATATATATATATGCATTTTATTAGAGGAGGACCTAATCATCCAAATTATATTATTTTTTTAATAAAAATATATAAATTTTAACCTTGTTCTTTGGCCTTCTTCGAGGCATAGTCATCCTAACATGCTAAGTCAATTACCAAAGTAAATGTATGAAGTTGTCATATAAAGTCACCCATAATTAAAAA
This sequence comes from Quercus variabilis, assembly GCA_030445155.1. NCBI lineage: Eukaryota > Viridiplantae > Streptophyta > Magnoliopsida > Fagales > Fagaceae > Quercus > Quercus variabilis. The sequence continues at coordinate 282,941 of CP129455.1, forward strand.
ACTGTACATAAACGTTAATACTAAAAATTAAAAATTAAAAATGATGCCAAATAGACTCCATCTATCGCTGATTTGGAAAACGCTGCTTCAATTGAACAATTTCATTTGAGCCTGATGTCCAAATTCTACCCATTTTCAATGTTCAATGATCTTTTTATTATATTCAATAAGTGACAATTAGTTTTTGTCCTTATGTTGCAGTTTCTCTCCATGGAAGCAATTATGTAAGCTCTGAGATCTTCATTCGCTTGATGGATTTAATTGTGAAAACGTTCATGTGACATAGATGAAGTTTGATGGATTCAATTTAAAGTGAAATTATACCATACCAGTTCATATGAAATCTTCCAAGAGTTATCTCAACCTTAACATCTTGGAACGGGAACAACAATACAGGGTAATGATAGAGATATTAAGCCCAAGAACCGAGCCTATTATATAGGTAATTTACATTTACTTATATCATTTGTACTACAATATCAGTACTGCACATTATAAATTTATAACTCTTCCTTAGAGTTAGTCTACCGTTAGACCTATAGTTCTTTCTTTTAAAATATTGTCACGTCGAACTACGTTAATTCTATTTTTGCTCTCTTAATTACCTTTTTATATTTTCTCTCGGGTGCAATCTTAACATAAATTCTAACATAGTATTAAAATAAGGTTTTTATGAGTCCCTTTCTTTACTCAACAATATGACCCCCAATTATCTTTTCATTGTCGTTCAGGCAAATATTAATCCTTCAAAGATTCAAGCCAGTCAAATACTGTTTTGAGTTTCTCAAAAAAAAAAAAAAAAAAAGTTTTGAGGATTTTCAGTTGATACACACAACGCTGAAGGAATCACCGTAAAATTACATCATATGTTAACTCACACGTCATCCAAAGGTTTTGCGATTCATCTCCACACGTGACATGCCCCTTGTGCCATCATACGTATGAACACGTTCCCATGTGTCATCACACGAGCTAGCCTCAGATCTATCTCACGCACCCCATTTGCCTACATACACAAAATCCAGTAATACAATAAATTATTAAAACAATTTAAAATATATAATTACACATTTTAACTTTCATGAATTTATCAATAACTGAGTTTTAGTTGGAGTAATATTTTAGATATTTTCTAAATTGTGTAATAGTTTTACTCAAAGAAAACCATGTTGATAAGGAAAGATTGCATAAAAATACCTAGAATTTATATCATGTTTCATATTAGATCTTATGTTTTTAATTTTCTCAATTAAAGCCCCCATTGTGATCAAATTGTTTCAATTAATATTTTATATCATGTTTCATATTAGGTCTCATGTTTTTTTTAATTTCCTCAATTAAAGCCTCATACTTATAAACCTTTTCAATTTAAAACGTCAATCCATCTTTGTTATTCTAGGCAAAATCGGAGCAAAGAAAAATGGAAAATCATTGAAAAAACTTTAGATTTCATCTAAGTATCTTTGATTTTTTGGCATAGAAGAGTATTTTTCACTTTATCATTCTGAGCTATGCTTTCTCTCTAAATAGACTTTTATCTCTCTAGAGGCAAAGGTTTTAGTGGGAGTAGACACCAAGTTTAGGTTCAGGAACCAAACTTGGGCCCCTAGCAGATGGCCTTCTATAACCAGGATCTATGTCTAGAGTTAAGGTACGAGCATGAGAAGATGTTAAATACACAATCCCACCCTGCCCATGGGTTGACCTCCACTCATTATGTTCCATATCCTAATTCTATAAAAAGGTCCTCTAATAGGCTATCTTAGTTGTAGGCACTTCATTTTGTACTCCTTACGACTCGAGTCTCTGTTTCTCAATAACAATATCACTAGAAGGGTCTATGACTAGTGTAAGGCCTAGTTAAAGAATTTTTTTAACTTGAAGGATGTTTTGGAAGAGGAAAACCTTATACAAACCCTAAGCATGCATATGCAGGCTCATTACCTTTGCATGGATGGTTGAAGCTCGAGCAAGCATACGCATTATGGTTCTAGGAAGTTATTTAAATAAAGTTTTTGATGAATAATGTGGCAAAGCTAATCTCACATTGAATGGGAAGAGCCTAGCAACCCTCTTTGAATACTATTAAAAGGCCACACAGTGCTTTTCCCAAAACACACCAAATCTATTCTAAAAAAGGGATTCAAAAAGAAGATTTTAACTTCAAAAAGCATCCTAGAGTTAAATTTTCTTGGTTGAGACCTATTTGGGTCTAAGCCTTCTAGTTAAACTTGCTAACCTCTTGGGTATTTTGTTTTGTAGAATGATCGAGGGAAATGGTCAAAGATCAAGCTCTAAAGAGCTCTATATTGTGAACTATTGTTCTTCATTTCGTCTTGCTTTCTATAAGTTATTCTACTATTATAGTTTTAATAACCTGTTTTGTAGATTAGATTTATTGGTTTGTAGATTGGAAGCTTGATAGGTTAGATAGGATGTAGTTCTTGAGTGTTACATGTTTTGTGTTTTTGGGTAAGAATGGGTGCGCATACACAAGCATGCATATGTATCTCCATGAACATGCGTACGCATGCTAATGCTCATGCAAATTTAGCTCAGAAACTTAGAATTTTCTTATTCTTTGATTTTTTGTTGTTTTACTAGTTTAAATGAATGTTTTGGGTTCTAGTTAAGTCAGCTTATTTTTGTTTAGGTCTAAGGTCAATTGTATAACATGTTTTAATGCTTGGTTAGTCCAATTTTAGAGATCAAGGTTTACGTGTGTGATGAACAATATGAACAAGCATTTGAATATAATCATGCATATGATGCATAGGTGTTGTGGTGATGATGTAGTGAGGTAAGTGAAGCTAAGTACATGCATTATGCAAGAGGATGCACACTTGGTCGATGATGAACATATGTGATGCAATGTTTGATGGATGCCATGCAATGTTGTTGCTATGATGATATGATGATATGCTTGTGCTCTTGTGACCTATGATGTTATGAATAATGCCTAGATGTATGTTAGGACATGAATGTGTTTACCATGATGATGTGATGGGATGGATGAGTAACATAAGATGCCATGATAATATGCTATGTTTATACGCGCAATAGGATGTGATGAGATGTATGTGATATGTCATGTTTAGATGAATGCCAAGATAAGATTAGTGCATGTGTGTGTATAAGATAGCCTATTAGAGGACCATTTGGATCCCTTAGGCCCTAGGTTGGAGATTGAAACCCCTAATTGTTTGTGACCTACTGATCTTGTCCCTTTAGCATTAAGGAACCTACCCACACATAGAGTGATCTAAGATCCTATCTAAAGGTGGTACCTTTTTGATATCTCTTATTTGTTCAACCATTTATCTTGTGATCATGACCTTTAATTTCAAAGACAAATATAAAGAAAAGGTTAAAACTAGAAAGATGACCTAAAGGTTGTGTTATACCCTAACAATTTAGGATGAAAAGAAAATAAGTATTCAAACGTAAGAGGCTTGCCCTAAAGCCCAAATGTTTACAATAACCCAACGGTTCTTAAGACCATAGCCCATTTGGTGTATTAAGACCTATTTGAAAAAAAAAAAAAAAAAAGTATTGGGCCTAAAGTAACAAATATGCTATGATTCACAATTTGTCATAATTTATAAATTTATTGTAGAAAAATTATTAACATTAACATATATATATATATATATATATTTATGAGATAAATTTTTAGGAGAACTAATCAACTTTTAATTAATATGAATATACAAAAGTTGTCTAATTTGATATTAGGCATGTACAAAAATATTAACAAAACTAACTTAGTACTCTTATAAAAATTATGCTCAATAATAATAAACTTTTGTAGAATCAAATTCATAAAAGAATTTCTAAAAGATGAATTTTTTTTTCATCTAAAAAAACATCTTTTATGATTTTCATAGTTAAATTCTTAAAATTTTCATTTTCAATATAAATTATGATGTTTTTTACCAAAGTAAATAAAAAACATTTTAATGAAATCAAGTCTTCAAAGACATAAATGATCCAAGACTCTCATAGGTACAAGAACACATTTTACAATAATAAAATATGAAATTGAGAAAACAAAAACTACTTTGTCTCAATAACTACTAGACTAGTTGGTAATATTTTTTTAAGGGCAACATTGGATTAACTCAAATATTATTAACAATCGTTTTCATTAATTCAAGTGTTATGAGAAACACATGTATCCATTGTTTATATCATATAACATCACTAATACTGGGGAGGGGAGAACATGTTTAAAAAGTACGTCTATTTCTCATATTTTTCTTCTCAAATCACACTCACGATGTTTTCATGTAAATCCAATCAAATCAAAGTATTAGTTTCCAAAAAGAAAAGCCGACTGAGAAAACCCCAAATTGGTTTGGGCTTATCTATTCGATATTTTTTACCATCATTGTATAGAAAACAAGTTCTATGAAAATCCCAAGTTGATCACAAATTCTGTGAACACATGTGATCGTGGATGCCTTGGGGGCTTGTTTAACATCCCATATCACAGCACTTCGAGCTTTAGCAGCCACTAAAGAACAAGAACAAGAAATTAAAAGGGCATTAATTAATGTATGTTCTCAATGTGCTGATGTGTGCTGGGAGAATAAATATTTTTTATTTAAAAAATATCATTAATTTTAGAAATAGCATTTTTAAATTTTTTTGATATCCACATAATAAATATACTAAAAATATACAATAATAAAATAAAACGTACATAAAAATTAATTAATGAAATGTAAGTTTATAACATCCACACCTTTAAGTGACCTAGATACAATATAATACAAGCAAATACGCGAATCACATGTAGTTATGCAATAATTGGGTTTTTTTAAAAAAATAATAGAAAAATATAAAACCGATCATGTTGATTTTGTTTAATTTATGTTGATTTTTACTCGTTGTCTCTTTTGGTGGGAGCACTCAAATTTGACATTGTGAAACTTTCATTGGTAATGTGGTATGTAAATTATATAGGATTTTCAACGAAAGGAAAGCAATAGTACATGCAATTTTTTTGTGAATTGGGCAAAGAAAGAAACCAATTATATCAACCAAAGCTCCACTTCCAACTTTGACGAGAGATAGAGAGGAATTAGGGACCTCACATTGAATCAGACAAGTTAATAATCCTAGGCGGCATATATATGACCCTAAATGAATAACAAGGTGGATTCAAAGCCAAGACAAATTAAAGATAGACCTAAGGCTCAAATGGAGAGAACATAGGCCTAGTCCTCAACCAAAACAAAAATGAGCCTAAGGAACTTAAAGAGACAAGGTTGGGCCTAATGCTCTTAGTTGAACAAGGACAAGTCTAAGGATCCAAGACAAAGCAAGTATATGGGCCTAAGGCCCTAAACAAATAGTCATAGAAATAGAGAACAAAGATGGGCTTAATGCCCCCATAGACAAAACAATGATGGAACTATGGCCCCAAGAAAAAACCAGGGTAGGCCTAAAGCCCCTAGATGTACTAAGAAATGGACTTAATGAGTTAATGGCTCTTTTTTTTCTTTTTTCTTTTTTGGGCCCGGGGGGGTGGGGAAATTTTAGTACACCAATAAAAATTATGCTCAAAGAATAAATGTTTGTAGAATCAAATTCATAAAAGAATTTCTAAAAGATGATTTTTTTTTTCTTCTAAAAAAAAAAACATCTTTTGTGAGTTTCATAGTGAAATTTAAAAATTTTCATTTTTAATATAAATTACGAGATTGGTCGTAACATGAATTTTTTTTTTTTTTTCTTAATAACATAGGAAGTTTTGCAGAGACGAAAGGCATCCGAGGAATACAGACCTGTGGTTTAAGTCATCAATATGAGGTATGGACCATTCCAAAATGTTATTTCTTTAATCATACCTGCAAGCCAAAAACGGTGAATACATGATGCTTCATTCAAAGTAATACAAAAAGTAATTGTAACAGATAAAGAAAAGGAAAATAATATGTTATAGGGTTTTGAATCCACCCATTATTAAAAGATTATACAATTTTAACAATATTTTCTCATTCTCCTGTAACAAAAGAAGATTTTGACATCAGACAAGAATTCATGTCTACAAGTCTCTGCTACCATAATTATGAATTGTGAACAATCTTGCAAACCCCACAAGCGTTTCATGACATTCAAACTTGTGGCACACATCGAATAATACTAGATGACAATGAAACCTTTAGTCAAGGAATCCATAACCTATAAGTTATAGCACACCTCGATAATTATTTATAAACTAGAATATAATCTATAAAAAAAACTTTGAATTTCTCAACTCCATTCACTGTTAACCTTTTTGACATTGGGTGCTTCTCAAAGAGCTGGAAGGTGTGGAGATGACAACGTTTCGCAGATTAAACACTGATGAAGAACGTGTCATTATTTTCATGCTCTCTCCACTTAACTTGTTATCTAACATATTTTACTTTCTGTTTCTCTCTACATTAAAGGCCTGAATAGATGATTATTTACAATTCTTACAAATTGACACAATTTTATGATATATTGTTTGCAATTGTTTGACATGACATGATATTGTGGACATTTTAGAAGTGTTTGAGGGAGACCTCAACGCGATGTATTTCAACAGGATTTGTCTTGAACCTTGCTTTGTTGTTTAGTTTGTAATGCTATCGTCTTTCATCCAAAAAAAAAGGATATTGGCTATCCTAAACTAGGAGACTGGTTTTTACAAGGAGATATGGGTGCCTAATCCTTTCTTATCTCATAAATTAGCCTCCAAACCAAGATCAAAGGTTTTAGATTAGACTCTTGTCATTGTAAATTTAAATTTTCTTTAGAATGTAACTAGGAAAAAAAAGCAATGTAATTTATTTTCTTAGATTGTATCTAGGACCAAAGCATTGTAAATTCTTGTTACAAAATTGATGCAAATTGTCATACATATTAATACAATTGAAGCACTTTTTCTAGATAAGGTTTTCTTATTTTTTCATTTAATTAAATAAGTGACGACTTCATGTAAAACCCTTGATCTAGAGGGGAGTTATAGTGAATTCAACATTTTGTGTATCACAATTGCACTCATTTATGTGGGTTAGGTCCAATTTGAGAAAAATTGGCAGGCCAAGGTCGTGATTGCTCACAATGAAGAAGAAGCGAATGAAAAGAAAAAGAAACGATTACGTTAGGAAAATGAAGAGGCGAGAAAGATCCGATGGCTAAACTATGTGTAGTTTAGGCCACTCTACTAAACTACATGTTATTTAGTATTTTAAAAAAATAAATAAAAAAAAAAAAAAAAACTCAAAGTCTTGGAATTTGCAAAAAAGATCCCCAAGGAGTCTAGGAAAATCAAAAAATTACAAAATCATTCCTAGTGGATCCAAAAAATCAAAATTTGCATGTGCATTCCTCAGTGTCAATAAATTACAATAAAAAAAAAAAGTGAGAATTTGCACAGACCTTTCAAAGAATTGGTAATTGCCGAATTTCCCTCTAGTGGGTCAAGAAAAGTTAGAATTTGCATAAAAGACCTTCGAAGAGTTGGAAATTACAAAGAAACCCCATTGGGCGAAAATCAAACGTGGATCCCTTGAAAGTTAGAAAGTAAAGAAAGACCTCAAAACATTTGGAAAACCCTTCAAGTGATTTTTTTCACCAAGATAACAAAAGATCACCATGACATCGAATTTTGTGCACATATTCTTTTTGGAATTGAACATGTACACACATGTCCTCAGATACTTTTAGAACACCCTAGAAATGAACAATGGCAGAACACAAATATGGTTAAGATAGAGGCAAGAGCCACCCAAAATACATAAGAGATTGAGATAGAGGTGAGAGCCACCCAGAACATTAGATATTATTGAGGTTAATGCAAGTGCCACCGAGAAAAATTTGAGGCAAGAGACGTAGACTGACACCCTAGATACATTCCCTTTTTTGATAGGTAAAGATACATTCCCTTTTTAGCTCGTAAGAGCACTCTCGATTAATTTATGTGATGTTTGTAGATGGTGGAGTGATCTCCCCATCTTGCAACCACTGGCCAAGTTTTTTTTTTTTTTTTTTAGTGACTCTAGAATAGAGAGTCACTTACCTTTTGCTTGACAATTGGCAAATCAAGCTCTTGGATAGTGAGCTTGTCACTACTCGTTTTCTAAGCAACACCGTGGGACTTCAGACATACGAATCCCATGTGACTCTTTAGAATTGAACTTAGCCCAATGTATGCATGTTGTTTTTCGTGTGTGTGTGGTTAAGCCTAAACTGTACGTCGAAACAAAATGGTTATCTCTTTTTATTTTGATTTCTTCAGCAGAGCTCATGAATCCAAAGAGAGGCAATTGTGGACACCTCATTTTGTACCTCTGAGTCCTCGTTCCTTAATGATGATATCACTTAGAGGTTTAGGGGTGGTCTAAGGCCTAATCTTATAAGTCTTTAGCTTGGAAGATGTTTTGGTAATGGAAAACATACAAGAATCCTAAGTATGTGTACGCATGTTGGTTAGCATGCATACTCATACTTAGAGTATGTGTGCACATGTAGGGTTCAGATGACTTATATGGAATGTTTTTGATGTAAAATTCATGCAAAGCTAGTCCCACATCAGCTAGAGGCCACCTTGCATCCCTCTTTGATCACTATCAAAGGTCCCAAAAGCTATTTTCCCACAACACGCCTAGTTCACTAAAAAATAGTGAATCAAAGTGTGAGTTTTTATTCTAAAACATCCTCAAGTTAAAGTTTACTTAGTTGGGACATATTATGGTCTTGACCTTCGAGTTTTAATTTTAGAACTTTTGGTTTTGTCTTAATTAGATTGATAGAGTGGAACGGTCAAGTTAAAGCTCAAAGAGTTCTTATATTTGAGGTAAGGGCAAGGGAGTCAATCTCGTACCGAAGGCTATACCGGTTTAACTAGTAGAACGATATATTTCAGTACCGGTCAGTACCAGTGTACTGTTTTGGGTTTACCGTTATTTTTTATATTTATAAATATATATATTATAATAAATATAAAATTTTACCGTAAAACATTACCTCAATTCAAAACAAATTATTCATGATTTTAGACTTTAGCATCAATTAAAAGAAAAGGAAAAAAACACACACACAATATAAAAAATAGAAAGCTTAATTGTTCATTGCATACTAAGAAAACAAATAATACTAATACGTTAATGCAAATATGCTACCATTTTGTCCTTACAAAAAATTCAAAAATTACAAAACTAAAAATAAAAAATAAAAAATAAATTTTTTTTTTTTGTGGGTACCGGCCAATACGCCTAGTACTGGTCAGTATTGCCCGATATCGGCCGGTATCGACCATCTTGGGTAAGGGTCTAACCTTGTCACTCTCATTTTGTTTGTATTTCATTGTTTATTGCTTTTATATCTCTATCTTGCAATTAGATTTTATAGCTTTGATAATTAGAAGCATGCTAACTTGAATTTAATTGTTGTTTTATTGTTGCTTTTAAAACTTGTTTCTGGGCAAGTATGCATACGGATGCTTCATGCATTTGTACATATACTCAAGGTATGCGTACACATACTTCATGTATGCATGCACATCCTTGTGCCCAGAAACCCCAATTTTAGGGTTTTGATTTTCTAATGTTTTGCTTTGTTTAAATCACATGTTTAGAGCTTGTTCAACTTAGATTTCATATGTTTAGGGGTAGGATCAGTAGAATAATATGTTTCACATGACTTGATTGTTAGATTGATAATTAGGGTTTATGTCTTAGATGAATTATATGAACATGCATAAGAAGATGAACATGCATTAATGCATTAGTGTTGTGATGATTATGCAATGAGGTAAGTAAGGTAAGTCATACATGGTTACGTGAACACACATTTGAGTGGGATGAAGAACATGATGTGTTTGTTGAATATAATGAATGTGCTTGGTTGATACCATGATGCTATAGATGAGTGCTACCTTTGGATAAATGAGATCTTACTGTCTTGTTTGAGTTTGCTCCTTAATATATTTTCTACCCTTGGTTATATAAAGCATGGAGTGCTAGATGAATGGTAGGATATACCATGTTTAGATGAATGCTAGGTGGGATAAGGATGCTAAAGCAGTTCTGGTTCTGGAGGATTGCACAACACTCGCAATCCCTTGTAACCAACGTGGAACTGATATGTGCGTTGTGTTGAGAGCAACGTTATGAATGGATGAAACAACGACCTGTGGCTGTCATGCAATGCAACTCACTTGATTTCCAAGATTTTAAAAAAAGACTGCCCATTATCCGAGGTTTCTTCTCTTGGCACAAAGTAACACTTTCGGGAAGCACTTTATGGAACGTGGAAAGTTGGATTTAAGATAAGCTCTGATTCTGGTTCAATCAGAACAAATAGCAACTTCCCTAAAATTAGTAAAAGCTAATACAGGAGCCTCAGAAGCATTGATGGAAGATTTCAAAACCTTGAAGCAGACGTTCCACAAGCTTCACTGGAGAGAAGCACCCCACATTATCCTGAAGGAGGCACGGGCTATGGCAAAACAGGCAATACAAATGCATATTTGCAAGATATGGAACCAACCTTCTTTTCTTAGTAGCACTAAAAAAAAAAAAAAAAAAAAAAAAAAACCTATGGTTTGGCTTTGGCAGGCAGTTAGGCAATGGGCGTATGCAGTTCTTAAACCTCTTCTATAATATGTATTAGTGGGGATTAGCAGTAGTCTTCGAATATTGAATTTTGTTAAATGGAAAAACTATCTCTAAACATCATCTCTACGGCCTTATATAGATACTGTGCAGCTGTGCTACATATATCAGACAATCTTGAAAGAATACTAGCTAATATAAGAACGTATCCAGCTAGGAGGGAACAACTTATAAATCTCATTTTTGACAAAGAATAAGCAATCAGAAATGCACCTTTTCCCAGCATGATAATTTTTAAACGCATTTCACCACGAGCAATAAGAGTTTGCTTTGCCTAGAAATCAATACAGAATCACTTTTGTTCCCTTTTCTTCTTGATGAGGTAGAATATCGGTGCTCTGTCAGCAAAAATTCTTCGACCATCACTTGACATGGACTCGTACTTCCATGAAGGGCCAAGAAGCCATGATGCAGCAGCTCCACCAAGAAAGCCTCCTAACTGAAGTTGTAAAAGTTGTAAATAAAATAGTAATAATAATTTTTAAAGACAAAGGGGGATGTTTTGATTGATTTTCATGAATGCTCCCAGATAAACTTAGCTGTCTTGTCTACTTAGAATCTGTCTGTCTGAAACTGGTATACAAGGATTTATTGCAAAGATTTTCAATTGAAGTTACAATCTACATACAGGATATAAGTATATCCTAGAAGTCTCGGGTAGGTTTTTTCATTAACTTCAAAACCAACAATGACCAAAATTAATGCAAAACTTAATTTTGGAGATGAGTTACTTATAAACCACCACATGAGAGTGCACACAATCAAATTAATAAAAGAAGCCACAATGATATCAAGGAAATGTTTCCATAAGATTGATGGCATAGGATGCCTGATCTGCCATTGCATAATGTGTGCTGTTAACTGAAGGCATTATAGCATTCCCTCTCTCTCTCTCTTTGAATGTACATTGAAGTACGTATCAACGAATGTGCTGGAGCATTCACAAAACATTACATTTTTTATATACTCGTCAATTAGTTCGAAAGAAATGCTGATATTATACTTATGACTTACATGTCCCCAGTTATCAATGCCTTTGGAAAATAGCCCAATCACCTGCAGCACATATATTTAATGCCATTAATTCAACCAACACACACAAAAGAGGAAAAAAAAAAAAAGTGTCCTATTCCCAATATGCCACTTGTTGAATGATATGAAACTGTGTTCTTCATATATGCTCTCATAACAATCATAATACATTTTTGGGTGGAGTAATGATTTAGATGAATCACGCTAAGACAGCAACCTAGACTCATGCAGAGAATATGGACAACCTAATGGACTTGATTCAAAATGCTTGGAAGAAACTGGCACTTTTTTGAGGCTTTGGAGAGAACGCTTGTGCAGTTACAAGCGCTTTGTCAAAATACTCTTTTTGAATGGGCTAAGTGCTGGGGATTTTCAAACTGTTCTTCTACTTTGGAGTTCTTTTCTACCCTTAGAAGTGCCCCTTAAGTTACTTTTCTTTTTCCTTTTTTGTTGCTTTGGTTCGCTGTTTTTTGTGTTCACCATCATGAACACCTGTAATGGCTATTTTGCATTTTTTTCATGATGAATATAAGTCTCATTACTTATCAAAAAAAAAAAAAAATGCTTGGAAGAAATAGAAATGTTTCAACAGTGAACTGTCATTGTTTGATCCCCCTCTTTTTTTTTTTTACTGAATAAAAATTGCTTAACATTTTAAGATGGATAATGGAAGTGTGGATCATACCATATTCAGAACAATAACCTGTGCTATGTGTTGCAGATCTTCTTTGCCACGTCCAACCAGTTGTCTATGCCTTGTGGTAAACACAGCAACTGCTCCAACCTGAATCAAACACTGGAAGTTTGACTAAAGATAGAAGAAAAGGAGGAAGAAGAAAAGAAAAACATGTTGAACATAGCTTGTTATTTTTATAGTCTTAAAAAAATACTCCAAATTTATTTAGGGCAGAAAATTCTGCATCATCCTTTTTACCCTTTCAACTGTTAAAGGAAAGAGGAGGTGGGGAGGTAAAAAGAGTAATGTTATCCACAAAAATTTCTAGGTGGTAAGTTGTTATTAGTTCTCATATGGCCCAATACTAACATCACTTTTTTACACACCAAAAACAACTTGCCACCTAGGATTTGTTGTGAAAATGTCATGGAAGTAGCGTTACTAGGGGTAAAAACAAAAAATATAAGAACTCATATAGCATCTAAAGATAAAATTCTTAAATTCATGTAGTAAGAAAATTTCTTGTTAATATTTTACAAAGCCAATCGGCCAATCAACATTCTGACAATCAGGTCCTAATGGAGAGGTTAAAACTACAAACATAGTTGACACTGTAAAATTCAATAGTAGAGTACCTTTTTTTTAATTATTATTTTTAAAAACGAATAATTTGGGCAGAAGCAGAGGGAAGGATGAATCCCATAAGCATAAGTCCTAAACCCAGCCCAAAAGGAGTACTTGGCCTTCTGAAAATGGAATAATAAGACAAGAAAAAACTGCATTTGCAGCCATATATGGCTATGTTTTTGGTTGAATATGGCTCTTTTTATTTATTTTGATAAGTGCAGCCATATATGGTACTGCATTCCCTATAATGAAAATTTTAGGAGCACTCGCTGAAACTCACTTCACTGGAATATTTTTCTCTGAGGTTTTTTATTATTATTATTAAATGGGACATTGGTGCAAGTAGAAAGGCTAATAATACAGAGTTCAAGAGCTTACTAATCCAAAGATCGCTCCTGATGCACCAACTGCAGGCGCTTTGCAGAACCAATAACTCATCACAGAACCTGATTTTCTTGAAATTAATCAGAATACAATTAGATAAACAATTTTGATCGGCTAGTGCAGAGGTTATGAGCTGTTACTTGAAATTGCTGAGGCAAAGTAAACTGCAAGGAATCTCCTAGGACCGCTGATGTTCTCCGCGCTAGGACCAAGTGAATTCAGAGAATAACAGTTAACCTAAAAATGACAATTTTCTCAGACCTAGATACTGCTAATAAGACATAAAGTGAGAAATATCAAGCAGTACAATTTAAAACAGACCATTAGGTGCCCAATGTTAGCATGCAAAAATGAAGAAGTGACCAGCCTCCAGAATTGTCCTTTGTCAATGAGACTATTTATCTGTATATAACTTGAATTAATCAACAAGGTAAGGAGCCTACAAAATGAAAATTTAGTATTAAAGATGGAACATGTCTAGATTTCTATTTGTGCTATTACCTTAGCTCCCCATAATAGTAGCTGCCCCTGTGTTGCAGTTTGTGCAATAAAAATTCTGCACACACGATTTAATAAGCAATAAACATTTACTTCAATGCATGCAAAATTTCAAAAACAAAGAAAGTGAATATATGTACCTAAAACAAAAAGGAAGTGGAAAAGCTGTTGCATTTAATTATTATTTATAGAACAGAGTATTGAATTGTATCCATGAATCATCACACTAATCTTATTCTTGTTTGACAAGATGATACACTGATACTCACAAGACATTAACAGCAAGCAGAATATTGGTCCATCTTCTTCCATTGAATGAATTTCTACTTGATATCTTCGAGTGAGATGCCCTATCATTTCCAAAGTCCTTTCTAGTTTCTCCCCCATTAAAGAAGGATGAACAAGTTGAGTATGTGGCTGTCAAAGTATCTTTTGATAACTGAAGAAAATTAAATTCCTTGAATTGGAGGTCTTTTTCACGCCACACATCCTTCAATCTAGGCACATGACCAAGACGAGAGACTTTCTGTTCAATAAAAAATCAAATGCCAAAGAATTTTGAAACTCAAGAATTTTTAGAATTGTGTGGGAATGCATCAATATCACAATTGAAACAACTAAAGCCCCTTCATGTCACCCATTTCAATTGTAATCTTCAACAAAATCAAGGTGAAGGCAGCAACTTCAAAATTAAGTGCAACATCATCTCTACAACGATAGCATGTGCATATTCATTAGTTTCAAATACTGTCGACCTGATAATAAAACCTCTTCTGAAATCAAGGCATATTATGGGATTTTCTATATAGTCATAAGGAGTCACACATACTGAACCTTACAATCCTTAGAAATCAGGTTGAAAATGATATTACTAAAAGTCTAGAAGCAATTAGTAAGTGGAACAAGTACACAAGGTCCATGAAGAGACATCCATTCGTATCACATAAACACCCTCAAATCCATTATAAATTCAGAGACACACAGAATCAACTAGCAGGGTCTCTATTGTTTTTCTTTAGTTTATGACTGACTTGCCCACAAAATGAAAAAGCTAGAAAACGGAAGAGTTCAACCCAAATAAACCGATTGAATTGCAGTTTTTAATGATTTCTAAGTAACCAAATGGCGATATATTATTGAGAGTAAGAGAGAGTTAAAACCTTGAAGAAGCAAGAGGAGGAGGAATGAAAAAGAAACCCGAGGCGGAGGTGGTGACTGGCACGGTGTTGGAGAAGGTGGCCGAGGTGGAAACAACCTGCGGTGGTTATCAGACTGAGGCTTGTGGGTGCGGGGCCCACCTCCGATACGCTGAACCACAATGGTTCTGGGAAAGCTGAACCCACCATTTCCCCCTCTCTCTTTGCCTTATTACAAAAGGATACTCTTCAATTTGTTAAAACATACCTGAGATTTGGGTAACGACAGTTGATATATTATAATGCTAATTACATCAGAATAAGAATAAGTATTATAAATGCTGAAGATAATGAAATGTTTAAATTATATTGTCTAAATTGTAATGTTAGAATAAAAATTAAGTTATATTTTAGGAGATATCCTTTTTTTTTTTTTTTTTTTGATGCAAGGGAAATATCTTACTCATATAATCATATTTCCTAAAAAAATAACATTTTTTAATTTTGAAAGAAAGATTAGTTATTTTTATGACTTTTTATTTTTATAATTGTTATATGTATATAGAAAATTTGTTTATTTAGAAATATATTGATTTTAGGAACTAATACACCTACTAAGGAATAATTATTATAACACTTTTAGAGAGTAATAGTTATTCCTCATATTTTAAATAATAACTATTCATAAAGAATGATTATTTCCTATAATAAAAACATAACAAAACTACTAAATAGCTAAATTATAGGAATAACTATTATATTACGATGCATATTACAATCTATCAAACATATCCTTAGGTAATAAGTTGGCAATAGGGATCAAATTGATCAGTTTTGAAAAGTCATGAACCTAGTTGGTATTAAACTTAAACCTCAAGGTATGTTAATGAAGTTTACCCTTAATAGTTGACTTTAGGACATTTGTTAGGGGGTTGTGGATGATTTTGTATGGGCATGTACAGGAGTTTATGGTCCTAATGATGATAATCAATGGGGTGTTTTGTGGGAGGAACTTGCAAGGGTGCATTCTAGGTGGAATAGAGCATGGTGTTTGATTGGGGATTTTAATATTATTCGATATCCAAGTGAGAGATCTGGTTGCGAGTCTTTTAGCCCGGTTATGTTTTCATTCTTGGATTTCATCGAGGCTAATTATCTTGTTGATTTACCCCTTGAAGGGGTTTCTTTTACCTGGTTTAGAGATTTTTGAATAGATTGTATGTCAAGAATAAACAAGACATTGGCATCGGTGGATTGGGTGGATCATTTCAGGAATGTGTCTCAAAGAGTACTTCCCTGAGTAGTTTCAGATCACTGTCCACTCTTGGTGGAAGCTGGTGGAGTCAATAAAGATCGTAGTGCCTTTAAGTTTGAGAATATATGGTTGAAAGATGAGAGTTTTGTGGAGAGAGTTCGGCAATGGTGGAATGGGTATTTTTTTTTTAAGTTCTCCTAGCTTTATTCTAGCTCAAAAATTGAAAGCTCTTAAGGATGATTAGAAGAAGTGGAATAAGGAGGAATTTGGTGATTTGGTGTTTAGGAAGAAATGCCTTTTGTTTGAGCTTTTGGTTTAGATGCTAGAGAGGACTTGTTGGGTCTTTCGCTTAAGGAACAATCTCATCGTACTCAAATTAAAGGTGATATTGCTTATTTAGCTTCTTTGGAGGAGATTTCTTGGAGACAAAAGTCTCGAGTTTTGTTTGTGAAGGAGGGTGACAATAATACTCCTTTCTTTTACTGGGTAGCAAAGTCCCATAAAAGAATTAATCACATTTGAGGTATAGAGGTGGATGATGTCCTTCATGAGGAAGAGATGGATGTGTGTTCTCAGGTAGTTCAATTTTATCAGGGTTTGTACACAGAGTCCGATACATGGTGCCTTACTATGGATGGTTTGGAGTTTGCCAGCATTGAAGAAGATGAACGTCTTACTCTTGAGAGGGATTTTTCTAAGGAGGAGGTGATACAGGTCCTCCAAGAGAAGGAGGGTGATAAAACCCCTGGTATTGACAACTTCCCTATGGCTTTTTTTCATAAATGCTGGAGTGTTGTGGAAAATGATGTTATGGCCTTTTTTAAGCACTTTAATAGGAGTTTAGATTTTGAACGGTCTTTGAATGCTTCTTTCCTATCTTTAACTCCTAAGAAAAATAATGTGCTGAATATTAAAGATTTTCGGCCTATTAGTTTAGCAAGCAATGTTTATAAGCTTTTATCTAAGGTGTTGGCTAACAAATTGAGAATGGTGTTATACAAACTCATCTCTAAATCACAAAATTCTTTTGTTGGTGGAAAACAGATTTTGGATTTAGTGCTTATTGCTAATGAATGCCTTGAGAGCAAATTGAAGTATCATAATCCAAGAGTGGTTTGTAAGTTAGACATTGAAAAAGCTTATGATCATGTGAATTAGGACGCTTTGTTCTATCTATTGGAGAGGGTGGGTTTTGGGGTTTGATGGAGGAGATGGTTAAAGGCTTGTGTCTCTACTGTTCGTTTTTCGATTTTGGTTAATGGATCTCCTGCTGGTTTCTTTGGAAGCTCTCGAGGTTTAAGACAAGGTGATCTGTTGTCTCCTCTTCTTTTTCTTTTGATCATGGAGGTTCTTAGTAGGATTTTGAAGAAAATTGAGGAAGGTGATCTTCTTCGGGGTTTTCATGTGGGACCTATTAATACTACTGGTATTCGTATTTTACACCTGCTTTTTATTGATGATACCATTCTCTTCTGTGATGCTTCTAGGGAGTAGTTGCTTTTGATTAGGTTGGCTTTGACTTGTTTTCAAGCCTTTACTGGTTTGAAGGTGAATGTGGGGGAAAAGTGAGATTGTTCCTATTGGGGAGGTGAGTAACATTCAAACTTTGGCTAACATTCTTCAATGCAAGGTGGGTAGTTTACCTATGACATATTTGAGAATGCCCTTGGGTACTTCGTATAAGACATCGTCTATCTAGAAGCCTATTCTAGAGAGGATGGAGAAGAAGCTTTCGGACTGGAAGTGTCTTTATTTATCAAAGGGTGGTAGGCTCACTTTGTTGAAAGTACCCTTTCAAGTCTTCCAACTTATTATCTTTCTCTATTTATTGTTCCTAAAGTCGTGGCTATTAGATTAGAACGTATTCAGAGGAATTTTTTGTGGGGTTCCTTAGATGAGTGTTTCAAATACCCTTTAGTGGCTTGGGAGAATGTCTATTTCCTGCTTGAGCAAGGTGGCTTGGGAATTTAGAAATTGGTGCATTTTAATCAGGCTATGTTAGGGAAATGGCTTTGGAGATATGGCCATGAAACTACTCATCTTTGGCATGGGGTTATTGCCATGAAATATAGGGAGGGGAAGGGGGGTGGAGCACTATAGTTTGTAGGTGACGAATATTAATGAAGGGTGGGAGAGCTTTTCTAAGCATTTCACTCTTGTGGTGAGAGATGGTTCTCATATTCTTTTTTGGCATGATAAGTGGATTGGGGATAACTCTTTAAAAACTCTTTATCCTCAGTTATTTTTATGTTCTGCCAATAAGGAAGCTTCTATTTCTGATGTTTTGAGTCCTCAAGTGGGGGGAAATGACAGAGTGTGGAACTTAAGATTTTATAGGGAATTCAATGATTGGGAGTTAGCAACTTCTTTCTCCTTTCTTCACTTTCAATCTCAAGTTCCTAGGGGTGGTGGAACTGACAATCTTTGTTAGAGCCTTAATGGAAGTGGGAAGTTTGACACTCAGTCTTTTTATCATAAGATTTGAGATGTTACTCCTATTTTCCCTTGGAAGGGCATTTGGAAAGTAAAGGTTCCTAAAAGGGTGGCATTTTTTTATGCGGATAACAGCCCAAAGCTAGATTCTCACTTTGGATAATCTTATGCTGTTGTAATGAGGAATCTATGGATCACCTTCTTATTTTTTGTTCGTTAGCTCATTCTATGTGGATGCATATGCTTCAACTGTTTGGGATTGATTGGGTCATGCCAGGTTCGGTTGCAGACTTACTTTGTTGTTAGCACCATTGGCTTGGGAAATATAATTTTGATATTTGGAATTTGGTACTAGGCTGTTTGATGTGGGCTATTTGGACTAAACGTAATCGGTGTTCTTTTGAGGATATGGAGAAATCAATGGCCCAATTGTTAGATTTATGCTAGTGGACTCTCTTTGATTGGTCTCAGTGTTGAGGTCTTTTGGATTATTCTACTATTATTGATTTTCTTTTGTCTCTTAGAATAGGATTTTGATTCCTTTATTTCTTTTTTTTTTCTTTTTATGTTGTACTTTGTTCACTACCGTGAACTCTGTGTATCTTTTCTTCTTTTCTATTAATAATATTACTTTCTTACCTATCAAAAAACCAAGGTGTAATGCTACATTATTGTAATGTTAGATTACGGTATCACATTATGGCAATGTAAGGTTGAATAGTTGCACTTCCATCATATCTTAGTAATGTATTGTTTTCTTTATTTGATTGGTTTTTAATATTCCAAAAATAATTAATAATTTTTCAATAAACTTCCAAAAATACCCTTTTAAATAATTAAACAAAATTTTATTTCATTTTCTTTTTTTCTTTCTCACTAACCAAACAACTCAAGATCCATAAAAATATTAAAAAAATTTCTTGCACTTTCCCACACTTTCTCACCTACCAAATAGTTGAAATCCACCAAAAAAGATATAGAAAAGCCCTAAAAAATATTACATTACCTTAATGTTAGAAAAAATGAAGTGAACCAAACACCTTAATGTTACATTACCATAATGTGCATCACATCAAGGGCACATCACGGTGAACCAAATGCCCCTTTAGACAAATTGGACCTTTCAAGATTTTACCACACTGAGCATTACATGATTCAACATTCCTGGATAGATCTATATCATTTTGGTCTCTGAGAGTTGAACTTGAAACACCTAAATTTCTTTATCATCAAACTTAATATCTTAACAGTAAGATACATTAAATAAAAATGCAAATATAGAAATTGAAAAAGAAAGAAAAAAGGGATTGCATAGCTACTTTGGAAATCTCAATCACCTTTGACTTTTAACTCTTAAAGGATATGAACCTCAATTTTTTCAGAACATTCCTCAAAAGATGCATTTTCTTACGCTTTATATCTATGTTAGAGTCATATTTTCTATGTAATTGGCTAATCTTTTGTCAAAATGTACTTTACTTGTAAATTAGGTAGATCTAAGTTGGGTTTGATACATATCAAGTGGTTGTATTAAAGACATGAAGATTGATCCAAGAAACAAGCGAAGAAAAGCTATTTTACTGAAGCTCGACAGATAGCTCAACAGAAAGTTGCTATCGAGACTTAATGGACAGCTCGACACAAGCTCGATCTATCGAGCTTTACAAATTCAAAATTTCTAGAGCTAAATTTCAGCCCATGTTGAAGTATTTGTTTAGGGTTTCTTTTCTCACAACCCTAGACATATATAAAACTTATTTTAATAGCCATCACACATGGATACAGAGACCAAGAGTTTATTTTTTTCTATGAGAAGCTACTGTGTTTGTACGCCATAGGGTTTTGTAACTAAGTGCTTCCTGATCTTTCGTTGATGAAGTGAAGAATTTTGCAGCTAACAACAACCATTCAAGTTGCTGGAGTTAGTCACGTACTGGGATCCATGCAAAAGGGTTAGTCACAAATTGGAGATTTGTGCATCAAAGGAAAGAAAGCTACTACAAGATCAAGTCCAATTGAGTATTAGAGCAAAGGTTCAACTGTAGGTTAGTATTTCGGGATAGGCTAGGGTAGTGGTAAGATTCATTATACTTGTAACCGCTTGATTGTTGATTGGTGGATTCTTGAGAGTGGTGACCTTAAATTCACCCGGTGAGATTTTTTGCATTGCGACAGGTTTTCCCCATTTGTTAACAAATCACCATGTCAATTTAATTTCCACTGCATTTAGTTTAATTGGTGATTTGTTGGTGCCTCCATGATTTGCATGCAATTAAACCTAATTAATCAACTTGAGTAATTGAATTAATTAACCGGGGTTAAGCTATCTTAACCCAACAATCCAAATCTAGAACTTCTCAATAATTAAACAACAAAAAAGAACACAGTAAAAAAAAAATATATATATATATATATATATAACCATAAGAGCAATGTTATCAATTAAAAAAAAAGTTAATTTAGTTATAACATTAAGGTTTGATTGCAACGAAATTCAAGTTTGAATGCACACTTTCGTTATAGATTGTTCGGCAATGTAAAAACTAAGTGAGCAAATATAATCAAAGTTCTTAAGGAAAATCATAGATAACTGTAACCTCTTCTTTTTATTTATTTATTTATTTATTATTATTATTGTGAATTAATGAATTTATCAAATAAACAAATCATACAAATGGCAAACTCCAATAGCTAAAAGCTGCAACATCTAACAACAAAAACAGAGCAAGCAGGAAACTAGTTAGAATCAAACTAAAACCCTCAATTACGCCTATGATCAAAATCAGAGAAATTCCCTCTCCCAAACCACCCCCCTCCCCAATTACAACATGACTATTCACTAACAAAAAGTTCTCTTTGCAAGCTTAAACTAGGCCTTAATGTCTCTTCAAACTTGACATTTGGTACCAGGTACAGACCAAGAAATTTATTAGACACCATGACTTAACTGCCATAGCCTCTTTGAGAAATGATACTTGTTAGAAAATAATTTTATGATAAATTGACTATTTTCTAATAGCTTAAGCTTTTAGGGAATTGGTAATTTAACATGGTAATATATCACGATAAAATCTCAATATCATCATGAATCTTCAACCAAGTTGAATTCTCATTTTTCCTTTTCACATTCAACATAGATAGAAAATGCTAAATGTTAAGAAATGATTCACCAAAGAATCAAAAATGGACACAAAAAGAAAAATTTGAATATATAAGGATATGGTACAAAACCCAACCATTTAAACCAAAAAAGAGAGAAATAGGACCTTAGTGTTAGCCGTAGAGATCTTGATTTGTTCAAGAGCATAGAGGTTATTGATATGTTTCCAAACATCGGAGGCAGTAACCTTGAACCTTACTGCACAAACAAATTAGATCAATAAAAGACAAATATTATAAAAATAGAACACCAAATTGCAAGGTGGAAAGAGATCTTGGGTTTACCAATTACTTCAACAGCAACAATGCCAACCAGTTGCATGATCTTGGGTTTACCAATTACTTCAACAGCAACAATGCCAACCAGTTGCATTAAAATAAATAAATCAAACAAATCAAACACTTATTTTATAAATAATAATTACAAAGCCCAGCATCTTGATTTCTCTTTGAATGAGCCTTTGAATTTAGAGAAAAAGAGGGAAGAAAGTGACGTAAGCACCCAAAGATGTATCTAAAGAGGGAGGCATACCTTGGCAAAGAATGGCATCCTGTGTCTTTGAGAACCATGAAAGAAGGTTGATATTATCCTAAATCACAATTTTGCGTTGTCCCCATTGTTTAAAAAATGAAGAAGAAGAGAGTGAATAAGGATGATGAAGAAGTGAGTGTTTAGAGAGGCTTCTTCTTTAGCCTAATCCTGCCACATGGACGAGGCTAGAGGAGAGCTCCACTTTCTATAGGGCTTCGCCATTTGTGTCAGATTTGAGGTTTATTTCTTTTTTGCCGTCGAAGTTAGATTCCAGCATGCCCAGAATCTCCTCTTTGGTTGAAAACCCCATGACCTAGAAACAAGGAAGACCACAATGGATGCATTCCACATTGACTCCAACCATTTTATGAAATCGAAGTGGCTGCCACAAATTACGACATGCCTTTGAAACCTTCTTGAAAAACTCTAGCAAAACCACCCACAAATTGTTTTGACTAGTTTTTTTTTTCCATCACGTCTTTGGGCATTCTTCTTCAGCGTTCTGAGCATGATATGTTGCTCTAACTTGACCATCCTCACAATCCACTTTGGTTTTCCAATTTTAAACATAAGATATCCCATCAACATTCCAAATATCACTCCACATCCATAACCCATCGATACAGCTTGCCAACCAAACCCATTTTCAGGTTCTAAATTTTCTTCTTGTTGTAAGGTGAATGGTGGTGGTTTCTTCGCCTCATGGCTGTCACAAGTTCTTGACAATGGAAATCCACATAATCCCGGGTTTTCAATGTACGAATCATTATCAAATGTATTGAATTGCTTTCCTAAAGGTATGTGTCCTGTAAGTTGGTTATGTGACAACTTTAAAACTTCAAGCCATGATAGATCTACCAATTGCCTAGGAATGTCCCCACTAAGCTTGTTGAAAGAGAGGTCTAACCATTCAAGATTGTTCAAATTTCCAAATGATGACGGAATATTACCTGTAAGGTTATTGCGAGAAAAGTTGAGCCCTTTGAGTGATTTTAGCCTCCCAATTATCTTTGGCAACTTTCCTTTGAAATTATTAAATGAAAAATCAATGGTTGTGAAGCCAGTTTGGATTCTCAGTAACTTAATATTCAACCCTTTCATCGTCACATTCAAAGAATCCTGATAATATGTTTCTCCCATATATTTCAATGCAACTTTTCCTTCATCCACATTTTTCATGGCTTTCAAATATTTGAAATATTTTCTTGGCAAAGGACCATTAAACTCATTGTTAGCGATGTCTAGGATTCGCAAATTTGGGAAAGGAAATTTTGCCTTTGGATTGCCTATACGACCTTGAAATTTGTTTGATCTTATGACAAGAACCTGCAAATATAAAAGACCTTCCAACCAATAAGGGAAGGTTCCGTTTATCTTATTACTTCCAAGATCTAGAGCTTCCAAGTTCCTACAATTTGCCAAAGATCTCGGTAATGGCCCTTCCAATTGATTGCCACTAAGGTTAATATTCCTAAAATGATTTCCCTTGGAAAATGTTGAAGGGATGCTACCATGAAGGCTATTCATTCGCAAATCCAACACTGAGAGGACATTAGAGTGTACCAAACACTTAGGAACCACGCCACTTAAGTTGTTATGAGACAAGTCTAGAATGATAAGGGAACTTGCATTACAAATTAAAGAAGGGATTTCTCCAATTAATTTGTTATTTGAGACAAACAAATAGCTCAAACTAAGAAAACTTTGAGTAGGAAATGGTCCTTGAAGCAAGTTGTCACGAAGATTAAGAAAATATAATGAATCCTTGCCCACATCTTCCAACCATCTTGGAACTTGACCATAAATGCTGTTATTGGAAAGGTCTAAGGATTTTAAATTTGTTGTTGTTCTTAAGAAAATTGGGAATTCACTAATGTTGCAAGAAGATAAGTTCAACTGTTGAAGATTGGGCAGGGTATAGGTGACGTTATTGTTGATGCTAACTAAGTTATTTGAAAGATCAAGAATCTGGAGATTTTTGAGCATTGAAAACATTTTTAACTCCAACACAATACTCCAGTTATTTGATGAGAGAGATAGATAAGTAAGGTTAATAGATCTAGATATTGACCTAGGTATAGAGCCCTGTAGCTTATTGTGACCCAAACCAAGATGCTCCAATGAATTGGACTTGAATTCACCAATCTCACCAATGAATTGATTACCAACGATGTTTAAGTCCACTAAAGAGGGCAAACTGAACAACCAAGATGGTAGTGTTCCATTTAGGAAATTTGAAGTTAAATAGAGTCCATTTAGATTCAAAAGCCCACTTACGTGATTAGGAAGAGGACCAGCAAGTTGATTATAGCCCAAGTATAAAGTTGAGAGATTAGGCAAGTTAAATAGTGACAACGGCAGCAAACCTGTTGAAATATTCCCCAATAATTTTAAAAAATTGTTAGTTCATGCTTATGCCAAAAACAACTAAAATTTTTAAAGTGTTAATTCAATCTCACCTGTGAAGCTATTAAATGACAGAGCCAAAGAAGTAAGTTTTGTAAGGTTCCCAAGTGATGTTGGAATTGACCCAGTAAACTTGTTTCTATATAGATACAAGTAAGTAATTTCTGTGAGGTTGCCAAGTGATGTTGGAATTGAGCCTGTAAAATTGCAATAATGGAGATACAAATGCTTTAAGGACTTCATATTGCCGATAGAATCAGGTAATTCTCCTGAAAAGTTTGTCCCAGAGAGATCTAAGAATATCAAGGAACTATTGCTCCAATTACACTTTGAAAGAGAACCTTCAAGGTTAAAATTAAACCCTAGATCAAGGGTTTGTATACTTGGAAGGGAGAGGATACTATTTTGGAGTTTTCCATGCAAGTTACAGTGATGGAGACTAAGAGTGGTCAAAGAGGAGGATAGATTCATCAAAGAATTAGATCTAATTGAGGACATATCTAACTGATCCAGAAGAAGTTCTCTTAACTGAGTAAGGTTATGAATGACTCTTTTCCATACTGGCATTTCAATTGATAGCCAATTGTTGTAAGAAAGATCAAGTGAAACTAGCGAAGACAAATGAGAGATTTCATGTGGGATTTTGCCAAAAAACTTGGAATGAGAAAGGTTAAGATGAGTCAAACTCTTAAACTTGCCAAACTCAGACAAAATTAAGGAGTAATTGAAGAAATTCCCAGCGAGATTCAACCTCTTGAGATGGGGAAGAAAGAAGAGGGTGCTGTTGGAATGAATGGAGCCATTGAGCCAACTGCAACTGAGGTCGAGGCCAATAACATGGCGTGTGGTTTTCAGACACATGACGCCATCCCAAGTACAGCAGTCTTTATCCTCCTTCCAGGAGGCTGTCTTTGGATAAGAATTATCACACATATGAATATTAGATCCATTATTAGTAGAAAAATCAAGTGTATCAAGAGGAGGAGAAGCATCTCTATGAAGAGAGAGAGAGTGATTAAAATGGAGTAAAGCAGAGCATGGTGAGATTGAAGACAAGGAAGAAGAAAGAGACGATGGAGTAGAATGAAAGAGGAAGGAGAGTAGACACAAAACTTGATACTTCCAACTTAAACACCCCATTTTGATTTTGAAAGACTAAGAAAATATATCTAATTTTTTTGGCTGAATAAAAATATATCTAATGTTAAGACGGAGGCTTGGGATGGGATGAATATTTATAGTGATTCCATTCCAAGTCAATCAAAGTCAATCTAGTTTTTGGAAAGTGCCTTTTGTCCCTAAAGCTAAAGGCACGTTTGGGTATCGGACCAGCTGAGTCCAATACAAAAAAGAAATAAGAAATTGAGGGAAGCTATTATTACCCCGAAGTGCCCTTAGTTTTATTTCCAAATCCCAATTTTACCCTTAAGTTATATGACGCAGGGATGAATTGCTGCAATATTATTAAAACTGCAACACACAATCTTTGCAATATTTGTAATTTCTTCCTTAAGAATAATAAAGGTTTCTATCTTTTAACGTCAAATGTATATATATTTAGTAACTTAATTTCATCTACCATTTATTATATATTAAAAAACAACTTATATATATTTTTTTATTTTATATTAAATTATTCTATTGTATCTTATATTCAAATTTGATAACACAAATTTGCTTATATAGTTATAAATTGATAATTTATAATGGAAAATGAATGTGTAAATATTAATTCCATAATTCTTTTTGAGGAAAAAAAAATTAATTCCCTAATCTTTTTTTTTTTTTTGGTGGAAAAACATAGACTATAAAATTAAGGAAAGCCGGCTAAATAACTTGAAGTACAGAAACAAAATGTGGTGGAATATCCTCCATTCACACAGCCAAATTTGAAATATTAACAGCATGTCTAGCTAAACAATGAGCTACCTTATTACCTTATCTTTTAACAAGAAAGTGAAGTAATTGCGAAAAAAACTTAGAATTAAACTTAACGTCTTCAATCAAAGATCCATGCGAAGCCATAGATACATCATTAAAAACCAAAGCCTTCATAAGCATCTCCGAATCACCCTCCAAAATGACCTCCGAAACACCAACTTCCTGGGCAAAAGTAAGGGCATTTGCAGCAGCCAAAGCTTCAAACTCACTAGCTTGATAAGCTTGTGGAAGTAGTTGAGAGCATGAGGCAATCACCAAACCCACATTGTCACGAATCACAATCCCAAGCCCAGATTTATTTTCTGCAGAAAAGATAGCACCATCAAAATGGATCTTCATCCAATCACTCAGGCGAGGTCGCCACGTAGCACAAGTACTAGACTGATGGCTCGGAGGGATGGGTTGAATGTTCAAGAACTCATCACAATGATCTTTTGCCATTTGGAGTAGCAGATGAAGGGCAAATGCAAGTTGAAGAAGTCGAACTTGATTTCTCTGTGTCCAAATTGACCAAGCAATCATGGCGAAGAGTTCATCACCCTTTCCATTATTCAAAATCTAGGACAACAATTCTTTGAAGTCCAGAAACTATTCTTGATGACGGAAGTTCCAAAGAGCTGTGTCAGACCAGACCGTGTCGAGCTCAGGGCACAACCAAAGAGCATGGATGGGGTTTTCCGAGGTAGCATGGCAACGGTCACAAACAAGGTCATTGATGATACTTCTTCGGACCAAGCTGGTTTTGGTGGGCAATGCATTTTGGCAAGCTTGCCAAAGGAAGTTTTTAACTTGGGATAATTACACTTAACCCACCTATGGTTTGCCTCTAATTTGACTTGCCTACCCGTGGTTTCAATTTTGACACCTTACCCACCTGTGATTTCCTCCGTTACTGATTCGTAACCCACCTCTCCTTTAGCCGTTACTCTAATACATAATATGTCAAAAACAAAAGCCCAAACAGATCAAAACACTCCTCACATGAAGAACATACACCCAGAAAACTAATACAAATCAAATCAAGCAATACCATCCAACTTGCTCACCAAACTAAGATCCCAGATCCAAGGCAGTAAATCTACAAAAACAAAGTAGACTGCAACACCTTAAACTGCATTGTAGCATCTAGGATTTTTGTTTTGATCTATTTTTTGGGTATTCAAATTTTCCCCAAGAAAATCAAGATTTTCTTTCCAAATAAAGACTAAAAAATGAAAAATCAAAACAAAAATCCAAATGAAGCCAAGCACATGGAAATAAGCACAAAAATAAAGAAAAGAACTTAGATAGAAATTTATTTCCACCATTTTTTTCTCAGTATCCAAATGAAAATCCACCAGTTTTCCAACTATGAAAATCAAGCCCAACTATGAAAACCCAGCCATGAAACACCATGAAAAACCTAGCTACGAAAACGAAGACTTAACCAACCCAACTATGATCTCCGCATACACCTCACCGTTCCACTTCCTCTTCACCAATTGCTCCCCAAGGCGCATCGCAGCTTCAACCACGCGCTCCTCGCTATCGTACACCACCAAGTCCACGATTCCCATCCTCACCGCCTCTTATCCCTTAACCTTCCTCTTGGCTAGCAATATATCACGCCGAGCTGAGGTGAAGCCAATCTTTGACCTCATCAGAGCCGTGAAGTAATTTGGGAAAGTGAGGCCAATATCGACCTTGCTCATGTACAGCACACCCCGATCGCGCCTTATCAGTTGGTGCCATCCAAGTTTCTTATCACATAACTTAGCATATCGAGAGGAGATGAAAGAATGTGTAGATCCAGAATCAAATAAAGTTTTAGCAAAGTTTGAGAATAATGGGAGGATACTTGTAACCACAGTATCCGAAGCTTGAATGTCTTGTGGTGTGAGTGCAAACACTCTCCCTTGTGCTTTCCTCCTTTGATCATTCTTTCTAGGTTGTGCCATTGAGTTTTGTTGAAAAGATGTACAGCTTCTAGCTAAGTGTCCTATCTTCCCACAATTATAACAAGCCTTTCCTTCAAAAAAACATGGTTTATCTCCATGAAACCTTCCACATGTAGGGCAAGCATTCAAACTTCTACCTTGAGCACTCTGGGGTGGATTCTTATTTTTTGGCTTATTTGATGATGAATTACTCCCAGACCTCCTAAAAGATCCTTTCTTGTTCCAATGACCTTGAGCACTACCTTGTCGAAAGCCTGTTTGTCCAGTGTTTCTAGGTGGGTTCTCCTTCCTAACATTGCTCTTGAAATCTTCCTCCAGTCTAATAGCTCTTTTAACTAACTCTACACAATTATCAACCCTTGATGCAATCAGATGGTGTTGAAGTCTCTCATTCAACCCCTTTTGAAATCTGCTTGCTTTCTTCGCCTCAATAAGGATTAAGTGGGGTCCAAAATGAGATAACTCGATGAATTTAGCTGCATATTGCTCAACAGTCATACTTCCTTGCAACAAATCAGCAAATTCCCTCTCTTTTTGTTCCCGAGCCACCTTAGGGAAGTAGTTATCAGAGAAAACCCCTTTAAATTTCTCCCAAGTGATGGGGTTTCTCTCAGTGTCCATTCCCTCCAAAATGGCCCTAGTGGATCTCCACCAACGCTCAGCTTCTCCAATCAACTTGAAAGTTGCAAACCGCACATTCTGAGAGTCAGTGCAATCTAAAGCTTCTAACAACTTCTCCATCTACAAAAACCAGTTCTTAGCTTCCGTGGGATTTGGCTTTCCATCAAAAGAAGGGGGATTCTGCTTCATAAAAGTCTCAAAAAGCTTGCCTCTACTCTACCTGCACCTCTACTAGCAACATGGGCCAACCTGTCCAACAGTCGGGTAGCAGCTTCATCCAAAGGATCAGTGCGTGTCACCCTAGGACATTCATTATTTCTCACATCTTGAGTGACTTCAGCCTTAGTATCAACCCTTGCTTTGGTTGGCCTTTGCAGATTAACAATAGGTTCCTCGCTATTGGAATTAGCTACTCTCTTCTTTTTGGGTGGCATGATACCTAGTTAACAAAGAAATTAAGAAATATAGATGGTGCAACAATAATTATTACTAAACATAAGAAGTAACATTGCCAAAATTATTTAAAATATCTCATTAAACATAACCTAAATACCAAATGCTCTGACAAAAAATCAAGATCATAACCTAATTTCAAGTGTCTACAGGATCATGACCTGTGTCTATAGAATCATATCCTAAGCTCTGATACCACAATTGTAACGCCCTAAAAGTATAAGCAATAAAAATCTATTTAATCTGAATGATCCATAAAAATATATTAAATAAAAGAAACCAGCGACCTTAAATCTCATCACAAATGTCAAAGCTCTAATTCACCAAAGACAAAACATCCTCAAAATAATTCTCCAATACAATGGTTAATGCCATAAAAATAATAATAAAATCCTCAGTTCCACAAAATAGTTCATAACTGCTGTCCCCCAAGAATCTCTACTCCAATAATCCCTCTAACGTATCTATAATGGGAAATAAAGGGGGAGGGGGGGGGGGGTGGGGGTGAGATAACTCAATAAGTAGAATTCACTAATACTGGGGTGTGGGAACAAACCAACCTTTCAATTAAATAATTCTTCAACAAATTCATAAGTAACTCATCAATATTTTGTCATCAAATATTTCACATAAAAAAAAAAAAAATCTTTACATTGTGAGCCATCATAATATATATATATATATATATATATATATATATCAATATCATCATATAAACAATTTCCTAGGCTTTTCTCGTGGTCAACGTTTACGCCCTGTTGACAAGGTTGTGCTGTCCCCTTTTAGGACTAGAACCTCCTTTTCACCTATTTTCTTAAGGAAGGCTCCTTTGGAACCTAAAGGTGCACCCCCTTGCTAAGGAGTTTCCTTTTTGGATTCTCAATAGTATACTCCCTTGCTAAGGAGCTATCAAATGTGCACTGTCCCCTTTTCTAGGACCATCCCTTGCTAAGGACTAGCTACAGTATGATTGTCCCTTGCTAAGGACTAAATACAATACTAAGCTTTTATTCACGACTTGCCATAGGTTTTCAAAACATATTCAAGATGCTCACAAAAATAATCCATTCATAATTCTAAAAAATATAAGGATATATTCTCACATACATGTTTAAATAAATTTAGGTTGTCCCATAAGTTTTTCATAAAACAAATAGTCAATGTGCACATCAAGCATTTATAAAATATGAATTTGTACATAGAATATCAACATATTTCTTTGATATAAAATAGTTTAATGATCAACACTGTTTGGGAAAACCCCCAAAATTAGTAAACACACTTACCTTTTAGTTGCAAAAATAAAGGAAATCAACCTCCCTTGAATCACAACAATTCAGTAGAATTAGAATCTAGCAACACCAAAAATAGGTTCATCAATACACAATTTCCCACTTAAAAATCTATTTTCACACTTAAACGGTTTTATCCTAGACAATATTGATATATCCAAAATCCTCCATTTATTCACTTAACTATCCAATTCACTTTCAGCTTTGATCAGATTTTTGGACTTAAAAAATATTGCTGCCTAATCAGATTTTTCCATTAATGTAATCATAGGTATTCATGAAACTTCAATAGGGCCCAATAATAAAAATCTGACCAACCTGAATGTAACAGCCATATGATTTATTCATATCCATTCACTCTAACATTACATCTATCCAATTTAATATTGAAAGCCACGTATAGCCTTAATTTATCAATCTAGTTGCATAGCATTCCCACTTGATGCATATATATATATATATATTCAATCTAACATGGGAAGCCATGTACCAGCCTTACTATCAATCTAGTTGCCTATTGTCCCTTTAATGTCGCTGGACTAGTTTTGGACAATAATAAAATGTGATGGTTAATTGGTCAACAATTGAGGCTATGTGTGAATGCATATTAACCACAAGCACTCTTTTCCCTTTAACACGGTGACAAAGTCCAAGCCTATTACTCTATTTGGTTCAATTTCAAAGTCTGTGGCCCTTTCCTGTCATATTGACCATTTCTTATCTAATATAATACAATTATAGGAGCCCTTTTCTATTAGTATAATGATAGTCTAGGTTCATAACAATTGCTAGTTATTGACTATTCAAACTTCTTAAATCTAGAGCATGAGAAAATCATACTTGTAGACTCCAATTCAATGCCACAATGAAGAAAGGCAAAGTTCAATAGTCGGCTGAAGCAAAAGGAACCCATTAGTAAAATACACGTGTGACTAAAGAGGAAGAAGGCTAGGGTTTTATTTTATTTTATTTTTTAAAACTTATCAAGGCTCGTATATTTACTTATGCCACCTCACTTGGGCTTCATATTCCATAGTTTTTATCTTATTTTTAATATCTTAGGCCCAAATTAATTTAATCTATTTAATTGTAGGCCTTCTTTATAATTTATGTATAATAATTAAATTGGTATCAAAATTGAAAGTTCAAATAGCTTTGAAAACACTATGAACGTTTAGACCCCCAAACAACAAAATACCAATTCAAACTTTATATCAAACAAAGTACGTGCGGAAAATGATAACAAGCTTAAAACAGAATTGATAAACAATCTAACCAATTAAAATCACATCCACAACATAAATTAAATGGTAAAGATTAAGAGAAGAGAGATGCAAACACAAGGACAACACAACGATGTGTTATCGAAGAGGAAACCGAAGCCCTCAGCGTAAAACCTCTCCGCCACCTTCCAAACGGTTAATAATCCACTAGAAAATGAAGTTGGGATACATGAATAGCAATAGACCCTCTAAGCCTAATCTACCTAGGTACCTAAGCTCTCCAAGTTTCTTGCTCCAACGAGGTTACGCCGAACCTTTGTCTTTTCTAGCTTGCCGGATTTCGCTATAAACCATAGCATCAACCAATAACCATTGGTCCCTTCCAAACTGATTCCGTTAGCACCAAGAGACCTTTTTATAGACGTGGGTATGGTGAGAAAAGGATTTGGTCAAGAACCTCTCAAGGATGTATCAATGGAGAGGATGAGAGTAGAGGAATTTGAAGAGTCTTTTTGTGAAGATTGTGGATAAGGCAATCTTGTTTTTCTTTAGGGTTTCTCTCTCAAAATTCTCTTTGGAAGCTCTCAACATTTCGTGGGTTTAAGGGGTATTTATACTAGGGTGAGATAGGAATGCAAAGAGTCAAGTTTTTCAAAACAGAGCTGGTTGGTGGCTTGGCCTCGTGACTTGGCTAAGTCGAGAGTCAAGCCGCGAGTTAACAGAACGGCTAGACTAGACTTTTTGTCTTGTAATGCTCCAACTAGCGCGACTATTCATCTTCTCGCACGCTTCACTCGTGTGCCGAATTTGGCGGCTTGCCAGTCGCGAGTCACCCGCGAATCCTAGCTGCGAAGCTCTGCAATCTTGCACTTTCTTGAGCATTTCTTCACACTCTCTCACTCACTACCCTTACATGAATCCCACCTAAATACAGAGTTTCTAAGTGCTAAAATACAAGCAAATTAGCATGGAATAAAGCCAACAAGATGGTTGATTAAATTCAACCTTACAAAAATTATGGGGTGTTAC
This sequence comes from Quercus variabilis, assembly GCA_030445155.1. NCBI lineage: Eukaryota > Viridiplantae > Streptophyta > Magnoliopsida > Fagales > Fagaceae > Quercus > Quercus variabilis. The sequence goes on from CP129455.1 coordinate 316,227, forward strand.
ATCCTTCCCCCCTTAAAAAAATTTCGTCCTCGAAATTGTACATACCTTCATTAATGAACAACTCTGGATAATTTGATTTCATCTCATCTTCTCGCTCCCAAGATGTCTCCTCCACTGTGTGATTCTTCCAAAGGACCTTAACTAATGATATGGTCTTGGTGCGTAGCACTTAATCCTTGCGGTCAAGAATTTGGATTGGAACTTCCTCATAAGTCAAGTTGTCTTTGATCTTGAGTGGCTCATAGTTCGAGACATGTGAAGGATTTGGGATGTACTTTCTTAGCATGGAAACATGAAACACATTATGCACTCCTGCAAGTGTAGGCGGTAAGGCCAACTCGTAGGTAACTTTACCAATGCATTTTATGATCTCAAATGGACCAACAAATCTAGGACTCAACTTCCCCTTCTTCCCAAATCTCATCACACCCTTCATTGGGGCAACTTTGTCTCTATTTTGTAAACAATGTTGTACATGTGAGTTAGGGATGCATTTTTACCGGGTTGTCTTTCAATTTTGTCTCTACTTAAACCTAAGGGTGTATGGATATTTTTGAACCAATGAAATATTCAACCAAAATAAGAGTAGATTTTTTGTGTAAGTGGGATTTAGAATATACTACATGTTTGGGTAGTTTACATAAAAATAAAAATAAAAATAAAAATATTTGAATAGAATTTTCCAAGAATGAGAGTATCCAACACGGTAGCATTTTCTAGGAATGATTTGGTCAAGATTGTTTAAAGGCTACTTAATGATGGGAGAAACTATCATGCACCCCCGCCACTTGGATAGGAGTGTCTCTCAAGTTGATAGAAATTTCTTCTTAGAAAAAAGCAGTTGACAAAAATTACATGTGCAATTTGACTAAAAAAAAGATGTTGAATTTATTTCTTTTTCTTTCTTTTTGTTTGTTTTTGTTTTTGAACATTATATTTTTCTTTTTCTAGTGTTGAATGAAATGTATTATTGTTGCTACAATTTTTAGTTCTTAGAAACTATTAATTACTAAAGATTTGTATCGATGCATTTATAAGCCAACTTAATGCTAATTTTTTCAAACAACTTTTACCAAACACTTTTTTTTTTTTAATCTCAATTTCATTAAGCATTTTTTTTAAACTGACACTTTCCAAAAAAGTTTTAAAAAATTGAAGCCCGCAGGACCATGAGGTGTTGGATTAGAGTATCCAACATATATATGATAGACTTGGCATTGTCCAACAATTATTCCATCAATTTTGGCCAAAAAGTTAAATGATGCACACCCACCACTTGGATAGGAGCGTCCAATAGCTGTCATGTTGACACAAATTACTAAATATATTTCTTTGAGAAATTGAATTTTTTTTTTAAGAATATAGTAAAATTTAAATTTATGATGTCCACTTCACCTCTTGATGATTATTTCTATCAATAAATTAAGATATTGTTGGGTTAAGGTAGTTTGATCCCGGTTAATTAACTCAATTACTCAAGTTAATTAATTAAGTCAAATTACATGCAAATCATGGAGGTACCAACATATCACCAAATAAACTAAATGCAGTGAAAATTAAATTGACAGGTTGATTTTTTGACAAATGGGGAAAACCTTTTGCAAGGCAAAAACCCCCACCGAATGAATTTATGGTCACCACTCCCAAGAATCTACTAATAAAAAATAATGCAATTACAAGTTTAAGAAATCTTACCACTACCTTAGCCTATCCTGAAATACCAACCTACAATTGAACCTTCGCTTCAATACACAATTGGACTTGATCTTGTAGTAACCTTCTTTCCTTTGTTGCACAAATCTCCAATCTATGATTAACTCCTTTGCACAGATATCAGTACGTAACTAACTCCAGCAACTTGAATGGTTGTTGTTTGCTACAAAGTTCTTCACTTTATCAAAAATGAAGATCATGAAGCACTTGGTTACAAAACTCTATGGAGTACAAACATAGTAGATTTTCACAGATAAAATTAAGCTTTTGGTCTCTGTATCCTTGTTATGATGGTTTTTAAAATAAGCCTTATATATATCTAAGGTTGTGAGAAAAGAAACCCTAAACAAAAATATCAACATTGGCTGAAATTCAGATCTGGAAATTCTGAATTCGTAATCGAGCTTGTGTTGAGCTAGTGTCGAGTTTCCCAATAATTCTCAATAGCAGCCTTCTGTCGAGCTAGTGTTGAGCTTCAGTAAATTGGTTTTTCGTCACTTGTTTCTTGGATCAATCTTCATGTCTTTAATACAAACACTTGATATGTATCAAACCCAACTTAGATCTATCCAATTTACAAGTACAATATGTTTTGTCAAAGGATTAGCCAATTACATAAAATACAACCTTAACAATCTCCCCCTTTGGCAATCTGTGACAAAGCCACAAGCATAATTATGAGAGAAGTCCAAACCAACAATCTCCATAACTATTACATAAAAGTACTTAAGCCTAACTACTACTATGAACTCTTGAAGAACTTTGCAAGAAAAGAGATCATGGCATGGTAGACTTGCAACCTATCTTAACTAAAACACTTACACAAGATTCATCTGGGCATCAAGTGTGAAACATAGACAAGTTATTGTATGTGCAGGTTAGATTTGTACACTTGTATGAAAAGATGTATGAGATATCCAACTGTACATTTTAATGATAAAGCTCAAGTGTGATAAAAATGAAAGCTTTAACATCATCAAGCTTTAACTTATTTGTTTTGTTTTAAATTATCATGTTGTACAATTTAAACTTAGATTATTAGTATGTATTTGAATTTTTGTTCTCATTATCATTTTGTGTGTCATGATAATGAAAATAAATAAATAAATAATTACTATTGATAAGAAGTCGCTAATACTAATAACAAATAATTATGACACTAATAAAAATAATTAATAAGTCAAAAACTATATTATAATAATAATAATAATTATTATTATTATTATTATTATTATTATTATTATTATTAAGAAGATGAAATCATCATATACTATGAGATGAAAAACTCATATATATATATATATATATAAGTGGTAGCCAAACACTCAGTTTTTTCAAAATTACTTTCTAATAGTTTTTACCAAATACCCAACTTTTAAAAAAAGCCCAATTTTATCAAACACTTTTTAAAACTGCTTTATTTTTTCCAAAAATCACAATTTTATAGGAGCAATGCTAGGGACAAAGAATAATCTACAATTTTTATCACAACTCACCACATGGTGAGTTGTGGCTGGTGGAGGTATAAACCCACTATTTTACTTCCACTACTCACGGCTCACGACATAGTTGTGTCCCTAGCTTTTTCCATTTTAAAAATCTGATCAATAATACAGGACATTCATTTTGCGTGTAGAACTTGGAGTTGTTGGACGTATATAATAGACTTGGCATTGTCAAAGAAAAAAATGATGCACACCGTTCAAAATCTGATCAATAATGTAGGCACATTCGTTCTACATGTAGGACCTTGAGTTGTTGGATTAGAGTATCCAACGCGTATATGATAGACTTGGCGTTGTCCAACAATCATTCAGTCAATTTTGCTCAAAAAGTAAAAAAAATGATGCATACCTACCACTTGGATAGGAGCCTCAGAGGACCATTAAGTTGATAGAAATTACTTGAATTTCTTTATCAATTACTTGAATTTCTTTATTTGATAAAGAGAAGTAATATGTCTACAATATTTTTACAATAAATTCTAGGTGGTTAGTTGTTATTGGTTCCTATATAAACTCATAACTTAAATTACTTTTTTACCCACCCATAATAGCTACTGGTAACATACTACTTAGAACTTGTTATAAAAGTATTATGAAAATGTTGTAGATATAGCATTTCTCTTTTGAAAAATTGTATTTATTTATTTTTATAAAATTTAATTCTTTTTTTAAAGTAGACCACGAAATTTTTATTTTTTTTATTCATATAGATATAGTAGAATTTAAATTTATGGTGTTGAGTTTGTTCTTTTTAATAAGTTAAATTACCGGCTAGTTTATTTTTGCATAAGCAGGGATTTGGAGTATACAACACGTTTGGATAGTATTTTCCAAGAACCATTTCGTCAAGATTGGCTAAAAGCAATTAATGATGCACCCCCACCACTTGGATAGGAGTGTCGAAGAACTGCTAAAGTAGTAGGAAATTTTTCTTGTCTCTCAAGTTTAAAGAAATTACTTCCCAAAAAACAAAAAAAAAAAAACAGTTGATAGAAATGACTATACTAGAGTTGTTTAATTTGACTAAAAAAAAACAAAGAATCTTATTTGGAGAGCTTGTGAGGGCATTTTACAGACTCGTGTTATATCATTTGAGTCTTTAACAAAAGGCATTGTCCTGAATTTTCTTATGCTCACTCCTCTATTCATGCTTTAAGTTATGGAATTTGTTCCCTAGAAAAGTTACAACAATGTGGGGGTGAGGCATTTCATAGGCATGGTGGATTTTGCTTTGAAGCAGCTAGATATTTTTTAGAAATTGGAAACTTTTGCGACCGTGGTGTGAATGCTAATGACGTTTGAAATGAAAGGCGTGCCAATGGGATTATAACAGGACCATTAGTTGTTTGTTGGATTAGAGTATCCAACATGTATTTGATAGACTTGGAATTGTCCAACAATCATTCAATCTATTTTTGCCAAAAAGACCCACTCTTAGATAAGAGCGTCCAAAAACTGTCAAGTTGACTAAAATTACTTGAAATTTATTTCTTTGAGAAATTGAATTTTTTTTATAACATGTTATTCCTTTTTTCAAGATTATGTAATTTTTTTTTCTTTATATATATATATATATATATGGTAGAATTTAAATTTATGGTGTCTTTCATATTATTTTTATCAATAAGTTAAAAATATAAATTTAACTTCTTTTTGGATTTAGTGTCATTTCTTTTAATTCAACACAAAATTTGTATTAACCATTGATTGCAAAAATAACACTCTTCCATAGTTCTACCCAAATCGTAAAGGTGTATACCGAGTTATTGAAAATTAAAGAAATGAATACATCAAACCAAATTAGCATGTACCTAAATATAAACACAATCACATTGGTGGTAATATAAAGGAGAAATGTACACTTTCAAACCAAATCAAGTAACAAAATGAAATATAAAAAAATAAAAATAAAAAGATAACAATCTGCCCATCTTTACTCCACGTATATCATATTGGAGTCCAATGGCAAAACAATCCCACTCATAACCTGTTCATAAAAACTAATTAAAAAAAAAAAAAAGGAAAAAACCATAATTATTAACACATTAAACTAAATACAACAACCACTATTCTAAACACAACGAAATAAATAACAAAAAAAAAAAAAAAAAAAAAACCAAAGATAGAATTTGAACGGCTTTAGACCCCTTAAAACACAATCAAATTGGTTAGCCTAGATTAATTAGCCAAGTTGTTACTTAGTCAAATTATGCAATTCTAGGTTAAAGCAATCAAATAATCATATCAAGATATAAAGCAGCAGAAAATAAATGAACACAAGATATGATAATCCAGGAAACCACACGGTAAAAACCTGTGGAGGATTTAACCTAGCTATCTTCAAGGTAAACCTGAATCCACTATGCGAAAGAATCGAAGTTCATACAGAAGGACTACAAACTCCCCGCTCGACTTCCTAATGCTACCCACCAGTAGAACTTACTGACACGACTACGTGCAAGCTCCGAATCCACGGACTCCTTCTTTCTTGGATTCTCCAATCAGCTACAAGCACCCCCGCTTGATATTCTTTAAGCTTCAATGGCAGCAACCAAGTTGATCATCAAGCTATTGATACTATCTCTAACTTGAAAACCCTAAGTTTTGTGTAAAGGAAAGCTCCTTTAGATCTCACAAGAGATTTACACAAAACAGCAATATATGAGCAACAATACAATTGGAGCAACATTAAAAAACGTGGCTAGGGTTTAGTTTATATACCTAGGGTAAAAACATAAAACCCTAAACGTTTAATGAAGTAAGGCTGAGTTGGAAATTCTGCAGAAAAATCAACCTATGCGATTTTTGATCGATCGAGTCTATTCTTCGATCGATCGAGCCAGGCCGAAAGTCCCAAGTACTTTTGCAGCCACTTGATTCCAACTTTACAATAATAAACTAACTTTGAGCAAGCCTAAACAAGACTAAATACATTGTTTTGATCATGGTTTGCCAACATTACAAATTAGAGTTCTAAATACATAAAATCCTGAGACCTTAGAACCTAACAAACTCCCCCTTTAGCAATCCATGACAAAACCCTAATTAAAAGCTCAAAGTTTTACAAGTAAAAGGCCCTTTACAAAGAAATGCTCATAAACTTCAAATTTAGCCTAACTACTATCCATCGGTTGCAAGTGTAGACAACAGCTTAGTTGAATCAACCTGTATATTCCTGAAATACTCAACAAACGCATAAACGCATGTGTGACAGAAAAGAGTAAAACAACAGTTATAACATTCTTGTAAGATTCACACAACACAAAATAAAGACATATATGAATGATCAACTCATAAATATAAATCAATAAGCAGTGAATCACAAATCAACAAGAATCAATAAAAAACATGTATATCAATCAATGTTACTCCCCTTAACATAAATATCTCCAAAAATGATATACAAAGTGAAGCACCTAGATACAATCTAAAAACTCCACAAGCTTCTCTCAAACAAAAAAAAAAATCTCCCCCTAACAACAAAAACTCTCTACAAGTCAAAACTCCACTCCCCCTTTTTGTGACGGAATGCCAAAGAGCAATCATAAGTCACCATCAAAAGGAGGTGGTAAGGGTGAAAGAAGACGCGCTAAATCGGCTCGGAGAGCACGAATCTCATCGAGTAAGTCCACCAAAATGTGACCATGAGTTGCTTGAACGGTCATGACGGTCTCCAGAGTACGATGAACATCAAAGTCGGTCGAAGGAGGTGGAGGAACATTAGCAACAGCAGCATCATCACCAACTAGATCAGAAACATCCTCACCAACAATACCTGTAGAAGAAGAAGGAGGAGGTGCGCTACTAGACGGCTCAGACCTAGGGTGTTTAGAACCAGCTCGAAGATGAGCGGCCCTCTGTCTAAGAAAAGACGCACCTGTGGGAGCTATTACATGAACGGGCTCAGAGGAAGGGAAGTCACTAAGATCAAGATAGAGCAAAATCCTATGAATGAAAATAGGATGAACTAGAGCATGTGAGGTAGATGAACTCCTATAAACATCGTTCAAAGAACGAAGAAAGAGATGGGGAAAACTAATAGGAGCATCAGTAACCAGAGCGTACAAAAATACACACCTCTCAAGAGGAATGGTGTGAACATGAGAAATGGGCCAGATGGAATGATAAGCTATCCTAAAGAACAAATAGTGCAACCCGGAGAGCTCAGCAGAAGTGATCCTAGGATCAGAAACCCACTAAACAGAAGTCCCAGTGATGAAAGACAAAACGTTGCTCAGCTCGGGAGACTCGTCATATGGATAGACAGGATTCCTAACCAACGGTACCCTTAGAGCATTAGTCACTACTTGAGGAGTAATGGTGTACTCTACACCTCGTATCCAACTCTTTACTAAAGTGTTGGAATCATAGACGCGGATAGAGATGTTTGAAAAGAACTCTCTAATCAAGGCAGAAGGTGGAGGAGGATTAGAAATGTCCAACAAGGGCAACCAGCCCCGACGCTCAAAGTTAGCCCTAATGGCAGGATCTAGCTCATCTAACAGAACAGAACGCTTAACCCAAATCTTCCTCTTAAGGTTAAGTTTCTCAAAAAGGTCTTGGTTTTTCTCACTTGGGAACCTCTCACGGTCAAAGAAAGGAGGGGATGGAGAGGAAGAGGGAATAGTCCTACGGGCTCTAGTCTTCCTAGGCATGATGCTAAGGAAAGGACAGAGACACAAAGAGAAAACCAAAATAACACAAGAAAACAAAACCAAAGACAGACTGCAAGTTAGCACAAAAAACAGTAGAATGAAAATCTATATGATACATGAACAGATGCAATGCCATGATGCATATACTAATACAGTAAGCAATGAAGTTCAATTGAGATTAAATTGACAAAATTGGCTTGAGCAGGGAATTTCTAATCAAAAACCCCAAAAATTGAAAAACACTTGAAATTTTTTAAAACAAATTGATGAATTGAGCATTACAAAACTCAGTACATAGATTATAATGCTTAATTTCATCAATACCACAAGCCAATTTCATCAAATTTTACCCAATTTAACAAAAGCCCCAAATCGGATCAAGAACAAACCCTAGAATTTTCAATTTTTCACCAAACTCAAAATTGATCAAATTAACAAGCAAGAATCATGTTTATGATGTGTCCCCACAAAAACCCAATGATCAATTGCACAAAATAGGGCTTGAATCAAGCAGAAAATCCCAATATGCAAAGTCCGAAAATCTCCCTTAAATGCATGGATTTATGCATGAAAACATGAAAATAAAATCAAAAGGAAGGGCAAAAGAGTCTTACCGGCTTGAGGAAAGAGAAATTTTGCAAAAACTTCGGAGGAAAATGACAAAAATCTGAAATATTTGGCTTGCCTCATCAGAGAGAGAAAGAAAAAGTTTGAAAAAGTTTGAATAGTGTTTGAAAAAGTTAGATCTGATCCTTTTTAAAAAGCTTTTCCACGATTTTCGATCGATCGAAAATTACATTCGATCGATTGAATGAACTAGACATTTTAAAACAAACTAGAGCACTTTTTCGATCGATCGAAAAACAGACTGGATCGATCGAAATGGGCAGAGGCTCAATAAATTTTGAGAAAAAATTCAGTTTTGGAAAACATAAACCTAATTTTAAAAAACAACTCCTCAAAACATTAAACAAGGAAAGCAAAATGCATGAGTATGAGATGGAATGCTTTTTCAAAAACCCAAAATTTCAAACCCAAATTATGTCAAAAACAAGTTTCAATCATTCTCCCATTGAATTTTCTCAAGTAACAAAAATGTTGTGCACACATCTCAAGATATTTTCATACTTGGTTGGTCAGACCAAAAACACACACACTAGCATGTACAGTGTTTAACAAGGGGTAACTTGTTTAGTGTGTGATACTAGCAAAAACTTGAGATACATGTGAGGTGATATGTGAATAGCAATCAAACACAAAGTCTACACAATTCATCACATAGAATTTAAAAGAGACTATCACCTAAAGAGTTACATCCTATAACTCCCACATCTCCTAGAACAAAAACTTGCAATCATGTAAGTTTCTTGCATTTTTGCCTCTTATTTGTATGAAATAGCATTTAGCCTAATAGTACACATCGGTTTGAATTAAGTGAATTGGCATCAAGTCTAATAGTACACACCAGTTTTAATTTAATTTGAGGCTACACCTTATGTTCTTTTTGTGCATGTGCTACACTTTCTCGAGCACACAATCTTATGATATGCACTAAGGTGTTCATGATTGGCTAGTGAACAGTGGTGAGATGGTTATTTATGCCTTTCTCAAAAGAATCAAGTCTGACAGTCAAATAACATATGACTTCATGATTAAGATAGAGTGATTAAGAACCATACACATCTTTCCCACACAACATGCACTACAAAGTTTCAACTAGTCAAGTGCAATAAATAAGTTCATCAAAGTTAAATAAGGTACACAAGACATGACATGTGTAAAAAGATTGACCAACCTTGTTTTTCAAAAATCAAGAAACATAGTGTCAAACATAATTATTGCTTTCTCATTTTCCCTTTTCTTATTTATTTATTTATTTAAGAGAAAACAAATAAATCCTAGAATGAAATGCATGAATGTAATGCAATGCAAATCCTAGAAACAAAACAAAAGAAAATATAAAAACCAAAGAACAATGGTCACAGAGGAATGACCAATGAAGCACAAGGACCATGTCAGAAAGATTCAATTAGGTCGAGTCTTTTGCATCCAAAACCTTTTAGATGCATCACGAGAATTGGAGTTCTTATTCACATTCAAGTGATTTCCAACTCCAGGATTGGAATAAAGGTTCAAAGCCTTTACCAATTCACCAATAAGTGCCATAGGATCTTGTGCTTGAAACACAGACACTTTTGGTTTGTTTGCTCTCTTAGCAGCTTGAAGCTTGTAACAGTTAGGATGAATGTGTCCAGACTTACCACAAAAATGACACACCCAAGCAGTTTTACTATGCATCTTGTCCTTAGAAAGGGTAGGTTTAGTTTCTCTTAGATCAACCCTATTCTTCTTAGGAGGTGAAACTTCTACGGGTTTGACTACCTCACTCACAGGTGGTTTGAGAGTTTCACTCACAACCTCACTCACGGAAGGTTTAGAAGAAGAAGAAGGAATAAAATTCGTGAAATGCGGTGCAGAGTCAAAGATGCTTTCAACATAACCTAACCCAGATATATCAGAAGGATACTTTTGAACATTCAGCATGTGATCAAGTTTAGAACTAGCAGATCTAGCAACAGATAAGTCATGTTTCAAAGTTTTAACTTTATAAAGCAAAAGCATGTTCTCAGATTTAACATTGTTTAAAAGATCATTAGCATCAAACAGTTTAACAAGCAAATTTTTCTTTTCAAGTTCAAGAAAATCAATTTTTTTCAGGCCAAATTCTACATTCATAGCATCCCTAGCAGCAATATTGCAGAGTTTATTGTAAGCCTCTTGAAGATCTACATCCTCAGAGACTTCCTCATCAGAAAGGTTCTCTTCAACAGATATGCTTTCATTGACTACAGCAGTAGCAGTGAAAGCAATGAAGTTTCCATCCTCATCACATCCAGACTCATCATTGGAAACCTCATTATCACTAAGGGTTACAGCCATAGCTTTACCCTTAGTCCTTAAGAATGTAGGACATTCAGATTTCACATGACCATACCCTTGACAACCAAAACACTGAGGACCCAAAGAATTATTTGAAGATTGACCAACTTTTTCTTTAGGTTTTTCTAGGTTATTAACCTTAGTGGGATCATTCTTCCTAAAATTTCTAGGTTCAGCAGTGTATGTACCTCTTGCCTTTTTGTTGGTATTTCTAAGAAAGTTTTTGAAATTTTTGCCAAGATAGGCAATCTCTGTAGCAGAGAGCTTATCATCAAATCCACCACCATCAACATCATCAACAGACTTAAAAGCCATTGATTTGGATTTGTTCACTTTAGGTAGGTCGGACTCGTAGGACTGAAGAGATTCTACAAGCTCATCAACAGGGATAGAGTCCACATCCTTGCATTCAGTGATGGCAGTCACTTTGGGTCTAAAGTCTTCAGTTAAGGATCTAAGAATCTTCATAACAATTTTAGGTTGATCATAGACTTCATCCAAATTAAAAGCAGAATTGACAATATCATTTAATTTAGCATAGAATTCATCAAAAGATTCATCATCAGACATTCTAATGCTTTCAAATCTAGAAGTCAATTGTTGCAATTTATTGATCTTAACTGCCTTTGTGCCTTCATGCACAGTTTGAAGGATTTTCCAAGCAATATGAGTAACCTCAACATTAGAGATCCTCTTAAATTCCTCCATGGAAACAGCGTTGAAGATGGCATTCATAGTTTTGCTATTGAAGCCAGTTGCTTCTTTTTTAGAAGTTTGTCACTCACTCACAGGAGTAGTGAGCTTCTCCCATCCGTACTCTATGGAATTCCAAACACTCTCATCAATGGATTTCAGGAATGCTTTCATCCTTACTTTCCAATAAGCATACTTGTTCCCATCAAAGTGAGGAGAAACAAACAGAGAGTGTCCATGCTCCATGACAACAGGGGTCAAGGATCAGCTCAGAGATCAAGAAATCTCCAACAAAAGAGCAACCTGCTCTAATACCACTTGAACGGTTTTAGACCCCTTAAAACACAATCAGATTGGTTAGCCTAGATTAATTAGCCAAGTTGTTACTTAGTCAAATTATGCAATTCTAGGTTAAAGCAATCAAATAATCATATCAAGATATAAAGCAGCGGAAAATAAATGAACACAAGATATGATGACCCAGGAAACCACACGGTAAAAACCTGGGAGGATTTGACCTAGCTATCCTCAAGGTAAACCTGAATCCACTATGCGAAAGAATCGAAGTTCATACAGAAGGACTACAAGCTCCCCGCTCAACTTCCTAATGCTACCCATCAGTAGAACTTACTGACACGACCACGTGCAAGCTCCGAATCCACGGACTCCTTCTTTCTTGGATTCTCCAATCAGCTACAAGCACCCCTGCTTGATATTCTTTAAGCGTCAATGGCAGCAACCAAGTTGATCATCAAGCTATTGATACTATCTCTAACTTGAAAACCCTAAACTTTGTGTAAAGGAAAGCTCCTCTAGATCTCACAAGAGATTTACACAAAACAGCAAATGTATGAGCAACAATACAACTGGAGCAACATTCAAAAATGTGGCTAGGGTTTAGTTTATATACCTAAGGTAAAAACATAAAACCTTAAACGTTTAATGAAGTAGGGCTGAGTTGGAAATTCTGCAGAAAAATCAACCTGTGCGATTTTCGATCGATCGAGTCTATTCTTTGAACGATCGAGCCAGGCCGAAAGTCCCAAGTACTTCTGCAGCCACTCGATTCCAACTTTACAATAATAAACCAACTTTGAGCAAGCCTAAACAAGACTAAATACATTGTTTTGATCATGGTTTGCCAACATTACAAATTAGAGTTCTAAATACATAAAATCCTAAGACCTTAGAACCTAACAGAATTTGATTCTTTTTGCGGTACTAAACTACCACCAAAATAAGTGTGGAAAAAATGGAGAGACAATCTAAAAGAAAAAGAGAGGTGTGAGATATTTTTAAATAACTATAGTGTGTACTCATTTTTATGAAATGTCTAAAGTGTATGAGATAGTGTGTACTAATTTGATAAGTAGTAAAAATTTGACGGCAAGACAATTAGATTGGATATGCCATGACATCTACACCCATTAAAAAAAAAAATCAAAATTGTCACGCTTTAACATAATAACCATCATAGAAAATTTCTTTTGTTAGTGTTACTATTACATTCCATTTCCATTACCCTAAAACATGGGGGTTTTAAAAATAAATGAGAAACCATGATTGAGAGTTTAGGATAAATTACTTGTTATTAGTAGAATTCTTTACTAAACAAATTGTAAAAGTTAAAAGTTAAAATTCTTCACCAAATAAATTTGAAGTCAAATTAAATTTGGAAATCAACGAGAAAATGGTTCTATTTTGTAGGCAATGTTATACATGAGAGTTAGAGATGCATTTTTAACGAGTTATCTTTCAGTTTTATCTTTACTTATACCTAAGGTTGTAGAGATATTTTTGAACCAATGCAATATACGTCCAAAATAGGGGTAGATTTTTTGTGTAAGCAAGATCTAGAATATCCAACACGCATGGGTAGTTTCCATAAAAATAAAAATAAAAATAAAAATGTTTGGGTAGAATTTTCCCAGGACGAGAGTATCAACATGTTTGGGTAGCATTTTCCAAGAATGATTTAGTCAAGATAGACTAAAAGCTACTTATGATGGGAAAATCTATTATGCACCCCCACCACTTGGATGGGACTATAGGAGTGTCCAAGAACTGCAAAAGTAGTAAAGTGTTCTTGTCTCTCAAGTTGATAGAAATTTCTTCTTAGAAAAAAGCAATTGATAGAAATAAATTGTCCAATTTGACTAAAAGAAAGCGATGTTTAATGTATTTCTTTTATTTCTTTTTGCTTTTTTTTTTTGAACATCATATATATATATATATATATATATATATTTTTTTTTTTTTTTAGTGTTGAATGGCATGTATTATTGTTGCTATGATTTTTAGTTGTCGTAAACTATTAATTACTAAAGATTCGTGCACATTTGGATTGCATTATAGGCCGACTTATTGCTTATTATTTCTGACAGCTTTTACCAAATACTTTTTTTTTTTTCATTAAGCATTTTTTAAAACTGACACTTCAAAAAAAAAAAAAAAACCGTAATTTCAAAAAACTGAACAATAATGCAAGTTCATTGGACCATGAGGTGTTGGATTAGAGTATCCAACACGTATATGATAGACTTGGCATTGTCCAACAATCATTCCATCAATTTTGGCCAAAAAGTTAAATGATGCACACCCACCACTTGGATAGGAGTGTACAAGAACTGTCATATTGACACAAATAACATGAATTTATTTCTTTGAGAAATTGATTTTTTTTTTTTTTTATAAACTCGGCCCATTCCCAAAGCGGACAATACTTCTAAGGGAGAGATTCGTTCCTCCACAAAAGCACGGATTTGCTCAATCCCACATCAGGGAGAGACGCCTCCTACCCGCAACTTATAAGCATGAGCTCACAAGTGGGGTGTACCCATCAAGTAGTACTACTTGATGGGTAAGGCCTAGCATCTGCACTTGCTGGTGCTGCTTGATGGCACTCCTTCGCTTAGGCCCAGTGCTTAAGGATGAAGGGGGAAAGTGGAGGTTTCCCCTTAAATCCAAAAAGGCACCTTTTTGTGGAGGAACGAATCTCTCCCTTAGAAGGTATTGTCCACTTTGGGTGCACCCCACTTATGAGCTCATGGTTATAAGCTGAGGGTGGGAGGTGTCTCTACTTGATGTGGTATTGTCCACTTTGGGTGCACCCCACCTGCCCATCTTTACTCCACGCATATCATATTGGACTCCAATGGCAAAGCAATCTCACTCACAACCTGTTCATAAAAACTAATTTAGAAAAAAAGGAAGGAAAAAAAAACCATAATTATTAACATATTAAACTAAATACAACAGCCACCATTGTAAACACAGTGAAATAAATAACACAAAGATTAAAAAAAAAGAAAAAAAAAAAAAAAGATAGAATTTGATTCTTTTTGTAGTACTAAACTACCGCCAAAATAGGGGTGAGAACAAATGGAGAGACAATCTAAAATATATCTAACGTGTATGAGATATATCTTTTTTACCCAAAAAAAAAAAAAAAGTGTGTGAGATATATTAAATTAGAGATAGTGTCTTATTAATTTTCAAGAAAAGGAAACCTATTATCATGTAAAGAAAAATTGTCTTATAAACGGTTAGATTGGATATGCCACAATATCTACACCCATCAAAAGAAAATCAAAATTTTCACACTTTAACATAATAACTATCGTAGAAAATTTCTTTTCAAATGTTACTATTACATTCAATTTCCGTAACCCTAAAAGCATGGGGTTCTTTAAAAATAAAATGAAAAACCATGATTGAGAGTTTAGGATAAATTACTTGTGGTTAGTAGAATTCCCTACTAAACAAAGTTTAAAAATTAAAAATTAAATTTCTTGACCGAATAAATTTGAAGTTCCGATTAAATTTGAAAACCAACAAGAAAATGATCCTATTATGTAGGAAATGTTGTACATGAGAGTTAAGGATGCATTTTTATCGGGTTGTCTTTTAGTTTTTTCTCTTTTTAAACCTAGGGGTGTAAAGGCATTTTTGAATTAATGAAATGTCCATCCAAGAGAGGAGTAGATTTTTTGTGTAAGCAGGATTTAGAATATCCAACACATCTTGGGTTGTATCTGTAAAAATAAAATTAAAAATGTTTGGGTGGAATTTTTCTAGAATGAGAGTATCAAACACGTTTAGGTAGCATTTTCCAAGAATGATTCGGTCAAGATTGGCTATAAGTTACTTAATGATGAGAAAAACTATTATGCACCCCCACCACTTTGGATTGGTGTGTCCAAGAAGTGCAAAAGTAGTAAAATGTTCTTGTCTCTCAAGTTTATAGAAATTTCTTCTTAAGAAAAGCAATTCACAGAAATTACTTGTCAAATTTGACTTTAAAAAAAGAGATGTTGAATTTTTTTTCTTTCCTTTCTTTTTGTTTTTGAAATTCATATTTTTCTTTTTCTAGGGCTGAATGACATGTGTAGGGTCAGTTTTGGTAGCCCAAGCCCAAAAGATATGGGTCGAAAGCCCAGCGAACCCAGGACAATAAATTTGTAGAGAGTGGGCGAGAGAGCTAAGCTGGTTATGAAGTACACAATGGTTGGCTAGGTCATTTGCAGTGATGATAACATGAACTAATGCTTGAACAACTCCATGTATGAATGTCCGAAGAGATGTTTTATTAAGTGAACAGTGATTACAACATTCAGAGCTACAGTAAAGCTTTTCTCTTTCTTTTTCTCTCTCTCCTCCGTCCCCTATTATCAGGTACCCTTCTTCTTTATATAGCCTCCTCTCCTATCATCTCCATCGTCCACCTGTTCTTCATCTGCATATCTACTCAAGTGCATGTCATGTCATGTGTCCACTTTAGTCCTTTGTGAGTGGCTGTAGCCGAGGTTACACTGTTCAGGAGTCTTCTCCACATAAATGCGGCCGGAAAAGTTGTTACAGTGCATTAAATACGGTGGTAGCAGCTTTTCCTTTAGATATTTTTTAGTTCTGATCATCTCCGGATCCACTCCAGGGCTTATCATTATCATCAGGATTGTTAGGAAGATTATTCGGACCTTCCACACGTCTGCTTGATCAAGGCTATTTGTAGCCAAGGAGTAAGACGTCTTCGGACCAGCGATGACCTCCTTGGACGGAACTCCCCCTTTGCTTCTGGGCTCCCTGCTTCAGATGGGCCGCCCCAACTACATATTGCTCATCGGAAATATAATAGTCCTTAGCAGAGTGTCCTGGGCCCATTAAGTAGCTCTGGGTTTTCCCCCCCACAACATGTATTATTGTTGCTATGATTTTTAGTTCTTAGAAACTATTAATTACTAGAGATTCATGCACGTTTAGGATGCATTTATAAGCCGACTTATTGCTTATTTTTTCTAACAGCTCTTACCAAACACTTTATTTATATATATATATATATATATATTAAAAAAAAATTCCCAATATCATTAAGCATTTTTTAAAACTGACACTTTTCTAAAAAACATAATTTCAAAATACTGAACAATAATGCAGGTTCATTTATGCCTATAGGACCATGAGGTGTTGGATTAGAGTATCCAACACGTATATGATAGAGTTGGCATTGTCCAACAATTATTCCATCAATTTTGGCCAAAAAGTTAATGATGCACACACACCACTTGGATAGAAGCGTCCAAGAACCATGATGTTAACACAAATTACTTGAAATGAAAGTCTTGTCAATGGGACAAACCCGGTTTCATTACAGATTTTTCATCAGGCTGCTTCTTATGCCACGGAATATGCATCTAGTATTTAAATAGTATTGTCCAGTGGAAGGTGCTTTGGAAGTTAGTTTGGTTGTTTGTTGCTTATAAAATGTCAGGACCAACGTTGCTACCTTGCATTGAAAGATGGCCTCTAATTCAATGTTTTAAATAGGCATAACACTCGCATCTTTATCAAAGTACAGTCATGGCTGGCAAAGTTAAGTGCTGAATAATTTATGTAAACACACTGAAACCAAACAGCAAACCATCTAGAAATATTAACATAGGAATAGTGTAGCCACAAAAGGTATTCAACATAAATAACCATTGTGACATAATGAACTAATTTCATACTAAGAATTTTTTTTTTTTTTGATAAATAACGTAAGAATATTATTAATAATAGAAAATTGCCAAGCCGAGTACATTAAGGATGTACTATGGGGGCACAAATCAGGAAACAAAAGAACAACGGTCAAGAAAAATAGAAAAGGAAGAACAAGAAAATTGAAAAAAGGCTACACTCCATTCAAAGAGAGTGTGTAAGAAAAAAAGACTTAATCTCTGGCAAAGAACGTTCACAACCCTCAAAACTTCTAACATTCCTTTCACGCCAAATGCACCAAATCAAGCAATGAGGCACTAATTTCCAAACATCAATGTTACGATGTCGGGCAAACTTTCCTTGCCAAGTCTCAAACAACTCAAGAACAGTAAGAGGCATAACCTATTGGATACCAAACAAGCAGAAAACCAAAGACCACAACTCCCAAGCTATGGAGCAATGAAGTAGAAGATGATCCACCAACTCCCCACACCTCTTACACATATAGCACCAGTCAAGCACTATCACTCGTCTTTTACAAAGGTTGTCTGTTATTAAGATCTTACCTAAAGAAGCAGACCAAGAAAAGAAAGACACCCTTGGAGGAACCTTCGATTTCCATATCATTCTCCATGAAAAGGAAACAAGAGTAGGAGGGTAGAAGGAGCTATAATAACCTCTATTCCTTGCAGGCTTCCAACAAACCTTATCTGGGCCAAACCCTCACATTGTCGAAGAATAGACCAACCCAATAAATCAATCAAAGGCTTCTTCTTCCCAATCTTGTGGTGGATGACGAAATTGCACATTCCAGTGAAATCTCCCAACAAACCAACCCATAACTTCAGCCACCGAGGAATCCTTTGACCTACCAAGACAATAAAGATCCAGAAATGCCTCTTGGAAAGTAAAATCCCCACACCACACATGCTTCCAAAATTTCACCCTAGTACCATCCCCCACATCATAAATAAAGAGTTTAGAGAAGTTCAACCAACCACTTTTAATGTATCTCCATAGGCTGACCCATAAGGACTTGTCACCTTTTTCGTACACCAACCACCCCAAATGTTCTCATATTTTGCCTCTATAACCCTCCTCCATAAAGCATTAGTCTCCATGCCATACCTCCACAACAATTTTCCTAGCAAGGCAAAATTAAAGTTTCCCAACCGTCTTATACCTAACCCCCTAACCTGTAAAGGTCTACATACCTTGGCCCAATTAACTAAATGTATTTTAGGTTCACCACCAATCCCATTCCAAAGAAAATATCTCTGTAATTTCTTCATATGCTTTGCCACCTTTACCTGGTAAAGGAAGAAGGGAAAGAAAGCATGTAGGTAAAGACGAGAGTGAGCTTTTAATAAGTGTCACCTTACCCCCTTTAGATAAATACATTCTCTTCCAACTTGCTAATCTCCTCTCCATTCTATCTAAGATAAGATTCCAAATAGATAAATCCTTAAATTTTGCACCTAATGGAAGGCCCAAATATTTTAAGGGTAGAGAAGACTACCCACACCTCAACAGACCCACCAAGGCCTCCAAATTGTGCACTCAACCAACAGGTACCAATTAATACGACACCCTTTCACCTCCTTAAATCTAGCAAAAATCGCCCTAAAATTAGCAATCTGAGAAGGTTCAGCATCACAAAAAATCAGTGTCATTTACAAATAAAAGGTGAGACACCATCACTGATGGATTAGCTGTACTACCATAGAAAAGCCTAAGAAATGCCTAGCGGAGGCCGCCACATCCAACATACGACTTAATACCTCCATCACAATATCAAACAACAATGGAGATAAAGGATCCCCTTGCCGAAACCCCCTAGAACTTCCAAAGAAATCAGATGGGCTACCATTGATCAAAATGGAAAACTTTACAGTTGAAATGCAATACCTTGTCCATTTTCTCCATTTCTCTGAGAAACCACAATGCTAAAGCATATACATTAAAAAATCCTAACTCACATGATCATACGCCTTCTCCACATCCAATTTACACAACACACTTGGTTCTCCTGACTTCAATCTACTATCAATACATTCAGAAGCAATCAAGACGGAATCCAAAATCTGTCTGCCCTTCACAAAATCATTTTATGAATCCGAAATAAGCCCATGTGCCACCTTACGAAGTCAATTAGCCAACACCTTAGAAATAATCTTATAAATCCCACCAACTAAGCTAATAGGCCAAAAGTCCTTGACCTCCACAGCAGCCACTTTCTTGGGAATAAGGGCAAGGAACAAAGCATTAAGACTCTTCTCAAACACCGCTTGAGTATGGAAATTGTGGAATATAGCCATAAATTTTGTTTTCAAAACACCCCAACAAGACTGGAAGAATGCCTTGGGAAAGCCATCTGGGCCAGGTGCCTTATCACCATTAAAATCATTGATCACCCCAAACACCTCTTCTTCCTCAAAAGGCCTATCTAGCCAACTTGCATCTTCCACCGAGATACTAGAAAAATCCACATCATCTAAGACAGGTCTATAAGCCACGTCCTAAAAATAAAGCTACCTATAAAACTAAGAGATATAGTCTGCTATAGCAACTGGGTCCGAAGACAACACCCCATCCACCATAAGCCTATCAATAAAATTAACCCTCCTATGAGAGTTATCTATACAGTGGAAAAATTTAGTATTCCTGTCTCTATCCCTAACACAGAGAACTCTAGATTTTTCTCTCTAACATATTTCTTCCAATAGAGTAGCTTTTTCTAACTCATTACGAATACTTCCCATTTCTACCCTTTCCTCCACTGATAATCTCCGACTCTTCATATTCTCTAGAACACTTAGGTCCTTCCACAAATTTTTAATCCAAACTTCAACATGACCAAACACCTCCACATTCCATCTTTTCAAATCATTTTTTAAGAGCTTTAATTTATTGGCCAGATCATACTAAGAATTTAAACACCATCAAAAAGTCTTGTTGAATCTTTTCATTTACTGAGTTAAAGTCTATTACTTATTGACAACTAATCACCAACCATGATTGCACAAGTTTCTGCAAAAAATTAAGAACTGTAAGTGCATTCTTCTTTTTCATTTAACACTAGAAATAGATAAATTAACATTAATTAGTGTAGTAACCATAAGGAACAAAACCTAGTCCAATATTTCGTGGTTTTGGGGAATTCACGTACTAAATGGTCCAAGCCACATGAACATGTGTACCAAGGAAGGTGGGGGACAAAGGTAAATGAGCTAAAAGCATATATTCTCATGCCAACAATTATACAAGTATATAATAAGTAGATATCTTGGTACTTAATAAAGGACAATTAATAAGAGAAGACATGATATGAATATAATATTATTATAAATATGATATGACATCAACTGTTTTTTACAAGCATGATAAAACATTTGAAAATAAAGCCAAAGCCAACCATGTGACCTCAAAACACTATAAAATTTAAGGTTGGTATTATTCGTTAACATGCTCTAAGTAATACATCCCTAGCTATTAGTTAAAGGTGTATACGTTTATAAAAAATAAAAAAGTTAAGGGTGTGTGTGCGTATAGACACACCTGAGTGTTCAATGTGTCTTACCTGTAGGGCTATCCCTTCTTCAACAATAATTTTTTGATATTCCTCACTCAACAATAATTGATCACTCAATGTATTATTTTTATTCATATAACACCAAAAACTTATTTCTTTAGCTATTAGTTCGTAAAAGATAACTTTGACCAAAAGAAAAAGCTAAGAACATTTGAAACAAATTTCAGCATTTGTGTTAGGACTTGTGTTAACTTAGCTTCCGGGTAGATTTTTTTAGGACTTGTGTTAGGATTTTGTGTGGGATGAAAGGATGTCTATGAGGAAAGGTTTCCAACACCTACAAAGGGATATAAGGAAAGGTTTCCAATGCCCACAACTTATCGCTGCCTCCTAACCAGAAAAATTATATAGTAGAGAAACAACAACCTAAATGAGGGAAAAGTAAAAGGAACTAGATGCAAAAGTTGGTAACCTCCATGTTAAATGTGTTATTAGTAACACGATGTGTTATTCCATGTTGTATATGCTAGAGTGAATGCGGAAGAGAAAGCATAGAATAGGAACATAACACGAGGGTTATGTGGTTCAGCCTTGACGGCCTACATCCACGGAGGAATCCCTTAAGGGCTACATCTTTATTGTATAAGAGTGTAGTACAATAACCTATGTTACAATGAACCCTAACATGAGTATATATAGGCGACTAAACCCTAGACTACTAATAGAAGCAAGACTGGGCTTGGACCTATTACATTGGGCTAATATGACTAATATATATCTCTAACACCCTCCCTCAAACTCAGGGCGAAAGCTCGATGAAAGCTTGAGGTTGGATAAGCATGAGAAGATCACTTGGAGATGCCTTGAAGAATGCCTTTGAAGAAACCACAGTGAAGAATGTGCCAATTGACCAATTTTGGAGCTTCAAATGAAGAAACAGAGTTCAAAATTGGAATCTACGCGAAAAATTGAGCAAGATAGGCCATTTCAGAAATTTTGACTTTGGTCAAAGGTCAACGCAAAAGACAAAGTCAACGAATCCAAGTCAAAGTCAACGGTCAGATCTGGGTAATTTGGGTCGGGTCGGTCTGGTCAACGGTCAACTAGGTGACGTGGTGCTGACAAGGTGACATTGCTGACGTGGCTAGCTGATGTGTCTGATGACGTGTCTAGGGTTGGCGTGGCTCTCTGATGACGTCATCAAATGACGTCATGGATGAAAGCATCACATATTCAGCGCATGGTTGATCACCGGCGTGTGTAGGCGCGTGCTACAGCAGTTGAAAGCCAAATTTCTTCCGTAGGCTAACCGGTGGTCTACATGGCCGATAGGACGGTGCGTGTGGCCAATGGATGAGCTACAAAATAGGAAATCTTGGCGGTGCGTGGGGAGGTTCCAGAGCTATTAGCGGCGCGTGGTGGCATGTGAGGCTTCTGTTGGGGGCCGTGTTCCTAGGTTTTTGTCGCGGGAGGTCATGAAGCACGTCTGTGGTGTTGGTTTCATCAGGCGAAGCTTGGATTTGCACAGATCTGAAAAGTTAAGTCACGACTTTGCTTGAGTTTGTGGATCTTTGACACAGCACTAAGCCACGGTGGCTGGGAGATGCCATGGAGTCTAGATCCAACAGACAAGCATGTGTGACTTCTGGTGGTGGTGTGCACATGATATTCTTCTTTGCTTGTTAGAGATGTTTTGTTGGATGCCAAGAACGAAATTTGGCTCTGATACCATGTTAAATGTGTTATTAGCAACGTGATGTGTTATTCCATATTGTATATGCTAGAGTGGATGCGGAAGAGAAAGCATAGAATAAGAACAGAACACAAGGGTTACGTGGTACAGCCTTGACGGCCTACATCCACGGAGGAATCCCTTAAGGGCTACATCTTTATTGTATAAGAGTGTAGTACAATAACCTATGTTACAATGAACCCTAACATGAGTATATATAGACTACTAAACCCTAGACTACTAATAGAAGCAGGACTGGGCTTGGGCCTATTACATTGGGATAATATAACTAATATATATCTCTAACACTCCATAACCAAAAAAAAAAGAAAAACTGAATTATTTTTCAAAGATAACATGTAGCCAACACTCTAATCTAACCCTCACTGATTGGGGTTGCAAAGAACCTATTCTAACTTACCCCCCCCCCCCCCCCAAATTTTTTTTTTATTTTAAATGTATAGAAAAAAAAATCCACTCTAATAGCACACACTGTAGCAAAACCAAAGTGCTCCTGCTTTAACTGGACAAGAGAAAAACAAATGATTCACAATTTCCTCATATTCACAAGACATCACAAATGAATCAGAAACTACAATTTGTCTTCTAATTTAGGTCTAACTCACAAAAAAATCATTATTAATTATTTCCATAGAAAAATAAGACGTTTAAACTTTAAAAGGTAATATCAAACTCTCAAATCTGGCCCAAAAGGAGTTCAGCCAAGTAGAAACATTAGTATCAAAGTCTTTTTTCATAAGAAAACACTATAAAGTCCAGACCAGAATTAGAGTGTGGCCAGATTAACTTGTCCTTATTTTTCCCCTTATACAATGAAATCTTACATAGTTCACCTGTCACTGTAGGTTGGTAAAGTTTCCTAGTGAGAGAAAATTTCCAAACAATCTGTCACGATCAATTAGATCTAGATTTCGTATAAAAACTCTCATTTTTCAATCTACCTTCAACTTAAACCAAGTAGATGATTTAGTGAAACTGAAGTACCTTCTCCAATACACCATTTAGTTTAAGCCACAGCTGATTATCTACAAGACAGGACAACTTTCCAATGCAATAGTTTTAGAGTGCTTAAACCTGAAACTAAAAATCCTTTCCTTTACAGTACTTTAGCCATTTAACTCCTTATGCAGCAAACATTTGGGATTACAAATAACTCCTTTATAATAGAACTGCTTTGCTATCAAACCTTATTCAAAGGACCCATTTTCTACATCCTAATTCCTATCCCCTGATCTTTCTTAGATGAGCACAGATGAAATTCCAGTTTAGTAAATCAATTTACCTGCTCCCTACAATGTCTCTAGAAAAAAATACAAACAATTCCACCTCAAAATTTTCAAAACACTATGTTGCATATCATTAGTACCTTGAACAAAAATGGTGCAATTATAAAGCAAAAGTGGATCCCCTTGCCTAGAGCCACATTGAGGTAAAGAATTTTACTCAGTGAACCATTCAATAGAAATTTGATAAGAAACAGTACAGATGCATTGCTTAATCTAAAATTCATTTTTTCCAGCATAGCTTATATTGTTGAGGACACAGTCATGCTTTTACGACTACCTGCTCAAATGATTTAGCAAGAGGCACAACTCTACTGATCTGTTAACAGCATAATTTTCCAAATTGAGAACCAAGTGTTCAAACAAGTCATCAGCATGTAGACAGGTAGAAGTGTATGTGTCCTCTTTGGCCCCCAAGCAATTATAGTAGATCCATTACAGTTCCAAAGCAATTCAACCAATTATCATTAGACATCAAATGAAAATAAGTTACTTGTCACTAGCTAGAAAACATGTAAGTCTACCACAAAGAAAAATCTAGGACAAAGTGCAAATAAAAAAATTACAAAAACTTAGCACATTAAAGAAGAATTTTATGGATTGAAGTTATAGGGTGATTATAAAAATTTGTTAAATTGCTTGAGCTGATAACAATGGGTCAAGCTTTATTAACCAAGTATCAAAACGAAGAAAACCCAAAAAAAAAATAAATAAATAAATAAATAAAAATAAAAATCTTCAAATTCCAGATACAAATTACGCATTGATACAATAGTGGTTTTTTTTTTTATATGTAAAGAAAATTTCTATTAATAAAGAAGCCAACCCAAGTACATTGGCGATGAACTGTGAGGGCAAAGATCAAGAACCAAAATTACAACAATCAAGTAAAGCAGGAAGGGAAAAACAAGGAAAATGTGACAAAGCCACACTCCATACAAAGAGAGTATGTAAGAAAAAAGACTTAATCTCTAGCAAAGACTGATCACAACACTCAAAACATCTAGCATTCCTTCCACTCCAAAATCCAAATTCACCACATCAGGCAATGCGGCACAATTATCCAAAAGTCAATATTGCAATGTCACCCGAACTTACCTAGTAGTTTTAAGTCGACGTCTTCTATTTAGCTAGTTTTCCTCCTTATTGTTTACAATGGTATTGACCTTTTGTTTCTAATTCATACAATTTTGTAATACATGTTAACAATATAAAGAGAGAGAGAATGACTGAATAGTCAGTATATTGATGTGTGTAAAACAATATACAAAAGAGAGCCTTATATAGACTAGGTATGTGTGCAGTACAAGTAACATGAGTGCAGTACAAGTAATATACTGGGCTAAGCCTAATGGGCTAATCTAGCCTAATCTATACACTAACATCCCCCCTCAAACTCTAGGTGGCAAGGAGGAAGTCAACTAGAGTTTGGATATAAGATCTCAAAGACGACCAGGCGGGTGAGACTTGGTGAAGACATCAGCAGGTTGGTCAGCAGATGAGATGGAGAACAACTTGAGATTGCCTTTCTTGAGATGTTGGCAAGTGATGCGGCAGTCGATCTCAATGTACTTGGTGCGTTTGTGGAAGACATCATTATGAGCAATGTAGATAGCACTACGATTGTCACAATAAAGAGGAGTAGTAGTGGGCTGTGGAGCATCCATGTTAGCCAAGAGCCAACGAAGCCAGACAAGCTCGTAGGTGGTGTTGGCAAGGGCACAATACTCAGCCTCAGTACTAGAACGGGAAACAACATCCTGCTTTTTGCTACGCCACGAGACAAGAGAAGTACCTAACAGGAAACAGAAACCTGTGATAGAGCATCGATCAATCGGATCACCTGCCCAGTCCGCATTTGAATAAGCATGAAGCTTAAGAGAAGACCGAAAGGAGTAGTGTAGACCATGATAAAGTGTGCCCTTGACATATCGGAGAATCTGAAGAATAGCAGCATAGTGGACAGAACAAGGGGCATCCATGAACTTACTAACCATACCCACAGCATGTGAAATATCTGGACGAGTAACAGTGAGATAGATTAGACTACCAACCAACTGACGATAGCGAGTAGCATCAGATATCGTTTCACCATCCAAAGGTGTGAGCTTTGCATTGTATTCTAAAGGAGTGGAAACAGTCTTGTTGTCAGTGATACCGGCTTTGGAGAGAAGATCAGAAGTATATTTAGCTTGAGAAAGATAGTATTCATCAGAGGATGAGGTAACCTCAAGCCCAAGAAAATAGCTGAGAGTGCCCAAATCTTTCATCTCAAAATGCTGACTAAGGAAGTGCTGAAGAGAGCGAATACCTGCAGAATCATCTTCAGTAATAATCATATCATCAACATAGAGAAGAATAAGAGTGATACCAGCAGAGGATCTTCGGACGAAGAGAGCAGTGTCATGAGGACTCGAAGTGAAACCCTGTTGAGCAACAACTGAGCTAAACTT
The DNA here is from genome assembly GCA_030445155.1 of Quercus variabilis. Classification (NCBI taxonomy): domain Eukaryota; kingdom Viridiplantae; phylum Streptophyta; class Magnoliopsida; order Fagales; family Fagaceae; genus Quercus; species Quercus variabilis. Next base: position 342,730 of record CP129455.1, read on the forward strand.
TTCAAACCAAGCTCGAGGAGCCTGCTTGAGGCCATAAAGAGCACGACGAAGGCGACAAACTTGACTACCTGAGTGTGGATAGCCAGGGGGTGGTTGCATGTACACTTTTTCTAGAAGGTCTCCATTGAGGAAAGCATTCTTCACATCCATTTGATAAAGAGGCCAACGGCGAATAGCAGCCATAGCAATGAGACATTTGACAGATGTAACATAAGCAAATGTTTCCTCATAGTTAATGCCATACTCTTGGGTAAAGCCCTTGGCAACTAGGCGAGCCTTGTATCGTTCAACAGTTCCATCAGCCTTGGTCTTGATCTTGTAAACCCACCTACAACCTACTACAGACTGACCAGGAGGCAAATCAACCATATCCCAAGTGTGATTTTTATGAAGGGCATCTAGTTCATCATTCATAACTTGCTGCCAAAGAGGGTCAGTATGGGCCTCACGATAGGTGTGAGATTCATAAAGGGTGGCAAGGGCAAAAGAGCAGTGATAATCAAAGAGATAAGGGGGAGGAATGCTTACCCGAGTGGAACGATAAAGTTCAGGACCATCAGGAGACTCAGGAGAGGGTGGTGCCACAAGATCCAAGACAAGCGGGTCATATGCCGGGGACAAAACCGGAGATGAGTCGCCTGGAGAGGCAGCCGATGTTAAAGAATCCTCCACAAGTTCAGGATAGAGAGGGAGGGAAAGATCAGTAAAAATGGGAGACTCAGAGGAAGAGGATGTAGGAAACTGCTGAAAACTTGTGAAAGGACGATGTTCCCAAAACTCAACATGACGGGAGACACAAAGAGGATAAGAAATGGGATCATAGTAGTGAAACCCCTTTTGAGATACACCATAACCAAGGAAACAACAGAGACGAGCACGAGGTTGGAGCTTTGTTCGTTCATGAGGAGGAAGAGAGACAAAACAAGCACAACCAAAAACCAGAAGAGAGGAGTAGTCGGGGGTTTGACCATAGAGAAGCTCAAATGGTGATTTGTTATGTGTAGTTGGTGAAGGGATATGATTGATGGTGTATACAATAGTGAGTGCAGCTTCACCCCAAAAGCGCTCAGGAAGAGAGGCAAAAATGAGAAAGGTGCAGACTACATCAAGAATGTGACGATGTTTTCGTTCTGCACGACCATTTTGTTGAGAGGTGTAAGGACAAGACCGCTGAGTAAGTATACCATGATTGTCTAAAAAGGATAGGAAAGATTTATCATTATATTCTTGAGCATTATTTGATCGAAAAACTTTGACGGTGCGATTGAACTATGTTTCAATCATTTTATGAAATGTTTGGTAAATAGACACAAGTTCATACCTATGATGAAGCAGATAAATCCAAGTATATCGAGAAAAATCATCTATAAATATGACAAAATATCTAGATCTCCCCTCAGTAGGAACAGGTGCAGGACCCAAAATATCAGAATGTATAAGATTAAAAGGTGTAGAAGAAAATAAGTCACTATTATTAAAGGGCAATTTTGTTTGTTTGCCAAAATGACAGGAAGTACAATCAAAATTTTGAAATTGAACTGAACCTAAATGACCTTGAGAAGCTAACAACTGAAGATGAGATAAGGATGGATGACCAAGACGAGCATGCCATAGATCAGGTGAGGAGGTGGTAGTGGTAGCAGCTGCAGAAACAACTTGTGAAGGAATCTTCAAGTCATGAACCTCAAACATACGACCAACCTTACGGCCTGTCCCAAGCACTTGACCCGTCCAGGGATCCTGCACATCCACACCATGATTAGTAAAGAGAAGATCTACGCCTAATTCACAAAGTTGACCAATAAAAAGCAAATTGAGGGATAACTTTGGGATATGAAAAGTGTCACTAAGGGATAAACAAGGAGAAGAGATTGTTCCTTTATGACTAACAGGCATAGGAGTTCCATCAGCAGTGTAAATGGTGATTGGATGTTCTAAGGGTGCCTTATCAGAAAATTGGGATTCATCAGGAGTCATATGGTTACAACATGCAGTATCAAAAAACCAAGGTTGTTTACCTAAGGTGACAGAAAGGGAAGTGGAAGTGCGGGATAAAACAACTGCCTCAATATCAGCCGTAGTAAGTGAGGAAGTCAAAGATGGACCTGTAGGAACCGATGGATCTGAAGGACATACAGCAGCTGCCCGAGGAAGAGAAGCTTTATTCTGCTCTTGCACAAATTTCTACAGTTTGCGACAAACTGAGATGTCATGGCCTTTAGCACGGCAAAACTCGCAGCAAGTACCTTTGGAAGACTGAGAGGTAGGACGCCCAAAGTTTATTTGTGGAGGAGCAGTGAATGCAACAATGGGAGGCTGTGGAGATGGTGTAGCCAATACATGATCAGATGATGACATGTGATGAGTAGGCCGACGGTTCTCCTCAGAAATGAGCTCCTTGACTGCAGCATCAAGAGAAGGAGTAGGAGACCGACTAAGCAGAGAAGCCCTAGTAAGCTCAAAATCCTCACGCAAACCCATGATGAAGTGCATAAATCTACGGCGATCTCGATATTTGACAAAGAGCTCAATGTCCTTAGAACACACTAGTGGAGGATCTGTAGCAGAGAGTTGTTCCCACATAGTAGAAGTCTGAGAATAAAAATCAGAAATAGACTGACCTGTCTCTTGGCACATTTGATAAAGTTTTGATTCAATGTGGAACTCCAAGCTTGAATCATTAGTACAATTATAGCGATTGGCCAAAAACTTCCAAGCAGCCTCAGTAGTGTCAAGACAAGGAAGAAGATTATGAATGGAGGGAATAAAGGTATTAATAAACCAAGACAAGATCTTACTCTGAATACTCTCCCATTCCTTTAGGCGATCTTCATAATCATCTGTTGTAATAGTAGTCGTGGAAGACTCTTCAGCAGTTATGACTTTGGACTTAGGGTTTGGTACTGGCTTAGGAATTGAACCAATCACATATCTCCACAGTTTACGACCCTTGAGAAAAACAGTCATATTCTGAGACTATGCATGATAGCTAGTAGGACCATTCAACATAATGGTGATAGGACGTATGATGTCTCGTTTATTTTGTTGAGCCATAATGAAGAAAATGACCAAAAAATGAGATTTAGAGACCTTAAATGTAGAAACGGAGCCCAAAATTGAAATCTACATGAAAAACTGAGCAAGACAGGTCCTGTTGAAAAATTTTGACTTTGGTCAAAGTCAACGATCAAGTCAACGATCAAGTCAACGGTCAACGGTCAACGATCAACGGCTAATGCTGGCGTGGCTGAGTGACGTCACCCTAGGGCTGACATGGCAAGACGCGATACAGAGCAAGCATGTAGAGGCCCATGAGGCGCGTGTGAAAGGAGGACAACGCGTGGAGGCGCGTGATTGAGCAGCAGAAACTTAAGCCAGTGCATGGGGGCGTGTGAGAGGTTATTTTTGGCCGTTCTTGGTTGGGTTTTGCTCGGGACTATCAGATCCATCAATGTGTACCTTTACTTTGGCGGTTTGATCAACAAACTGATGAAATCCGAGTGTTCTAGGGTTGTGGGCTTGACGGTAGTGACTTGCTTCTAACAGTGACTATTGGATGAAGGCGAGGGCAGTGGAAGAACGCCAGAGATGTCCACAGGAACCAAAAAATCAGAGGAAAGGCTCTGATACCATGTTAACAATATAAAGAGAGAGAGAATGACTGAATAGTCAGTATATTGATGTGTGTAAAACAATATACAAAAGAGAGCCTTGTATAGGCTAGGTATGTATGCAGTACAAGTAACATCAGTGCAGTGCAAGCAATATATTGGGCTAAGCCTAATGGGCTAATCTAGCCTAATCTATACACTAACAATACAAATCCAAACTCATCAACAAGAGATTAAAAGAGAGAAAATACAAACAATGGGATGAAATGGGGTCAACGAAACAATCCATCTAAGCCTAACTACTTTATTGGGACTAAAAACAATGACGCAAATCATGAGAAGTAAGGAAAAATAACAAAATAGATCCAGAAGAAGAGTATAGACAGTTCATTTTCAATTCTTAATCACCCAAAGCAAGCAATACTGGCTGGTGAGCTGCTTTCTCAATGAACACGTCTTTATGGGAATGTTTTTTAGTAAATTCAGCAAGAAGATAGGCATCTACTACAATAGAATATTTTAAAATGCACAATAAAAATCTTTAGCATAAACAAATTAAATTTGACAAAATGAGAAACTTTTACATATAAAATACAAGCTGTGTATTTACAAGAGAGGCAGAGATTCTCTAAGATCAATATTTATGGGATGAGGAAGTGCAAAGAGATTGCTGTTCTATGTAGAAGAACTGATCTCTGGGCAGTCTAGTGGGCAGTTTGCAAAATCTTGCCGCGAGGGGGTAAATGCTTTATTCTTCAGTTGGGTCCCAACTCTCACGGAGCTTTCTTATTAATCTCAGAACTCACTCATGGTCGTCGTAAGGGTTCTATAGTGGTGCCTGAAGGGAAGACAAGGAGTGGCTAGAGAGGTTTTGGGTTACACCTGAGAAAGGTGTTAGCCCCGGAGTCTCTAGCTCCCAAACAACCTATCACAGGTATTCCATTTCAGATGCCTCAAAATCCTTTACGTCGGTGGTGGCTAGGAAGCGGAATTACAACGGTGGCGGAGGTGTGATAGTGAAGAAAAAAAATGTATTGATTCAAAAAACAAATCCTAAGCTACTTGGGGTGAAGAGTCTGTCAGTCTCCAGCCGTAATAACCGTGAGGAAAATATCATAGGACAGAGGGAGTATCCTGGGGTGAAGATTTTGTTAGAATCCAGCCGTGTTAACTGGGTTACCTGCAAGGATAGTACTCTGGGATAGAAAGATCAAATTGGGGCGAAGATTTTGTCAACAATTGATGGGATTGAGGGGGAATGGGCAGACTAGTAATGAGAGGGGCAACAATGTAGTAAGTTAGGCAACGTTTCAAAGTTTTAAGATAAATAGCATCTTGAGTTTTAGAAACTCGAGATCCATATTAAAAGTCGAGTCCCAAAGACTCGCTTTGCAAGTGTTTTTAGACTGAAAATGCCATATGGATCTCGAGTTTTAGAAACTCGAGTTCTATGCAAAAAGAATTTTAGTTTGATCACCCCTATAGTGGCGTTTTTAAGTCCTATGGTGATGTTTTAAAGCCCTATAGTAGCGTTTTCTTGCAAATATTTTTTACAAGTGTTCAATACCAAGTTTAGAGAGCCCTATAGTGGCCTTTTTAAGCCCTATAGTGACGTTTTAAAGCCCTATAGCGTCGTTTTTGGAACTCGAGTCTTTAAAACTCGATTTCCATGTGGATTTTTTTTTTGCATCACACCTATCCACTTACAAATCGAGACTTAAAAACTCAAATTTTATCTTGGAACTCGAGTTTTAGACACTCGAGATGCTAGTTTTTAGCATTGTTTTGAAATGTGACAACTAACTAAATTTTTTCATATTTATTGTTAAATGGAAAAAAAAAAAAATCATGGGATTGAAGATAAAGGTAATAAAGCTGAGTTGACCTTGGACCTGATGTTGTGGTTGGAGCGTGGGTTAGATGGGAATTAGGCTTTAGTGTGGTCTGAAGTGAAGGAAGTGGGCCCAAAAGTGATGCAACCTAAAAAGCCCACTATTCAAAATTCTCATAAGGTTATTACCTCAGGCCCACTCAATTATGTCAAGCCCAAACTTGTCTGGAGGCCATACCAATGTCAATCTTTAGCGAACCCAGTTCACAGGCAACGGGGTAATATTGATCTTGTAGCCATGGGTGTGCGTGGGTCTCGGGTTCTACATCCAGGACATGTGGTTGCGAGCTCGAGTGACGATGGGTTGACGACGATGAGAGTATCGAATACTCCGGTGACCAGAAAAGAGTCGGTGACAAGGTTTTGTTCTGTTTTAGGCAATTCTGACTCCGGCAAGGCTGGCTTTTCTGGGTTCTCGAGCTCCAGTGCCGAGGAAACTTCGGGATTATGCAGGAGGGACGCTGGGTTCACTAGGGATTTGGTGTCTACCTCGGAAGTGGCTGGTATTCAACCTCCGATTATGAAAGAAGAGATGCCGATCTTGTGGCGGCAACCATGGGAGGATCTCAATAGATTTTCCCCTCTCTAAGGTTTGGGTTTTGGTTTGGAAGATGAGGGTAGGGAAGGGGAAGCTCATGAAGAAGAATGGAGTAGTGGATTAGTGGATTGTGATGGGGATATTCAACCAGATGTTGGGCTGCATATTCTCCCATGGGAAGCCAGTGGTATGGATGACAGTGGTTGTGACTTTGGTGAGAAGGATAATTGGGTGTTGGATTGTGAACCTTTGCCTTGATGGGAACCTTTGGCTCAGGACTCTCTCGAGGGAACACAGGTGACAGAGCCTAGGCCACCTTCGAATTGGGTGTCACAGTTGATGAAAAAATTTTGTAAGATGGTGGGTTTTCCTATAGTGAAACATGAAGCATAATGTTTGGCTCTGTTTTGCATCCTGGAACAGGAATGTCTTAAGGTGAGTGATGCTGAGGTGTCTAAGTGTTCTGCAAACTCAGGGACGAGAGGTCTCAGGGAGCTTAAGGGGCTTATCTCTTATGTTAATTATGATGAAGCTTCTACTAGGAAAAGGAAAGGGGGTGCTGAATGTCTTAAATGACTTTACGACTACTATCTTGGAATGTAAGCGAGCTTAACAATCCTCAGAAGAGAGTGGTTTGTAAGAATCTGCTAAAAGAGTGGAAGTGTGATATTGTATGCTTTCAAGAAACTAAAGTTTCTTCTTGTGATGTCGCTTTTGTGTGGAGTTTATGGGGTAGTCCTTTTATTGATTGGGCTGCTTTAGATGTTGTGCAATCTTTGGGAGGGGTCCTACTGATTTGGGATAAAAGGGTTTTTGAGAAGTTGGATATTATGGTTGGACAGTTTTCTGTCAGTATATTATTTAGAGGAGTGGTGGATAACTTTGTTTGGGCTTGTACAGGTGTGTATGGCCCTAATGCTTATGGTCAACAGTCTATTTTTTGGGATGAGTTATCCCAGGTACGTGCCAGGTGGCCTATGGCTTGGTGTCTTATAGGTGATTTCAATATTATCAGGTACCCTAGTGAAAGGATTGGTTGTGAGTCTTTTAGCCCTACTATGTGTGCATTCTCGGATTTTATTAAGAATAACTCTTTAGTTGATTTACCATTAGAGGGGGCCTCCTTCACTTAGTTTAGAGACTCTGGTGTCCCCTCTATGTCAAGAATTGATAGGGCTTTGGTTTCTCTTGATTTGGAGGAGCACTACATCAATGTATCCCAACGGGTGCTTCCCCGTGTTCTATCTGACCATTGTCCTCTTTTGTTGGAAGATGGAGTTGTTCAGCGTGGTCGTAGTGCCTTTAAATTTTAAAATATGTGGTTAAAAGTAGAAGGTTTTGTTGATAGAGTAAAGCATGGGTGGGATGGGTACAGTTTCACTGGCTCTCCAAGCTTCATTTTGGCTCAAAAGTTGAAGGCTTTGAAAGCAGATTTTAAAAAATGGAACAGGAAGGAGTTTGGTGATTTGGCTTTCAAAAAAAAGAACTTGCTGACTGAGCTAATGGGATTAGATGTGAAAGAGGAGCTGGTGGGTCCTTTAGATGAGGATCAGATCCGTCGCCTTCAAATCAAAGATGACATAGATCAGTTGGCTTCTCTTAAGGAGATTTCCTGGAGGCAAAAGTCTCGGGCATTGTATGTGAAGGAGGGCGATAATAATACTCGGTTCTTTCACAAATTAGCAAACTCTCATAGAAATGCTAATCAAATTAAAAGGATTGAGGTGGATGGTGTTCTATATGAGGATGAGACTGATGTTCGCTCTCAGTTAGTTCAGTTCTATCAAGGTGTGTTTAAGGAATCTGAGGTGGGGTGTCCCACTATGGATGGGTTAGATTTTGCTTGTATTGAAGAGGGTGAGTAGTTATCATTAGAGAAGGAGTTCACAAAGAAGGAAGTCACCCAGGTATTAAAGGAGATGGAAGGGGATAAAGCCCCTGGTCCTGATGGTTTCACTATAGCTTTTTTCCACACTTGTTAGGGTGTGGTGGAAAAGGATGTTATGGATTTCTTCGCTTTCTTTCACCGTCACTCGAGGTTTGAAAGGTCTATGAATGCTTCTTTTATCACTTTAATTCCTAAGAAGTGTAATGCCGTCAACATCAAGGATTTTCGTCCCATCAGTTTGGTGAGTAGCGTGTACCAACTGCTGTCTAAGGTGTTGGCTAATAGGTTGAGGGCGGTTTTGGACAAGCTAATATTTGAGACCCAAAATGCATTTGTTAGCAGAAGGCAGATTTTGGATTCATGAATGCCTAGATAGTAAGTTGAAGAGCAGAAGTCCAGGGGTGGTATGCAAGCTCGATATTGAAAAAGCTTATGATCACGTGAACTAGGAAGCCTTGTTTTATTTGTTGGACCAGATGGGGTTTGGGATGAAATGGAGGGGGTGGATTAAGGCTTGTGTTACATCTGTTCGTTTTTCGGTACTGGTTAATGGATCCCCTGAAGGATTTTTTGGATGCTTGCGGGGATTGAGACAAGGGGATCCACTATCCCCACTATTGTTTCTCTTGATAATGGAGGTTCTAAGTAGACTCTTGAAGAAGATAGAGGAGTGTAATCTAATTCGGGGATTCCATGTGGGAGGTGTAAATGCTGTTGGTGTGCGTATCTCCCATCTATTATTTACTGATGACACTATCTTATTTTGTGATGCCTCCAGGGAGCAATTGCTATCCATTAGGTTGGTGATGTCTTGTTTTCAGTCTTTTACAGGGTTGAAGGTCAATATTGGGAAAAGTGAGATCGTTCCCATTGGGGAGGTGAATAATATAGATGCTCTAGCTAATATTCTTCAATGTAGAGTGGGCAGGTTACCTATGAAATATTTGGGGATGGCGTTGGGAACTTCTTTTAAGACAGCTGCAATATGGAATCCTATTTTGGAGAAAATGGAGAAGAAGCTATCTAGGTGGAAGCGGCTCTATTTATCTAAAGGTGGTAGACTCATGCTATTAAAGAGCACTCTCTCTAGTCTCCCCACATACTTTTTATCTCTTTTTACTATTCCTAAAGTTGTGGCAGCTAGATTGGAAAGTATTCAGAGGAATTTTTTGTGGGGGTCTTCTGAGGGGAGTTTTAAGTTTTCGTTGGTGGCTTGGGATAAGGTGTGTTCTTCCGTTAAGAGAGGCAGTTTGGAGATAAGAAGTGTGGTGTCTTTTAATCAAGCTCTCTTAGGGAAGTGGATGTGGAGATTTGGTCATGAAACTACCCATCTCTAGCAGAGAGTTATCTCCATTAAATGTGGTGAGGGTCAAGGGGGGTGGTGCACTAAAGTCTGTAGGAGGGCTCATGGGTGTAGTCTTTGGAGAAGCATTAATGAAGGGTGGGAGAGCTTTTCTAAACATCTGTCCTTTGAGGTGGGAGATGGCACTCGTATCCGATTTTGGCATGATAGGTGGATTGGTGAGAATTCTTTAAAAGATCGCTATCCTGAGCTTTATGCATGTTCAGCAGTCAAAGATGCTTGCATCTCTGAGGTTTTATGGACTCCAGAAGGGGGTATTGTTAGAGTGTGGAATTTAAGGTTTTATAGAGCGTTTGAAGATTGGGAGTTGGCTGCTTCTTATTCTCTATTCCAGCCTATCCATCCTCGTATCCCTTGAGGTGATAAGAGAGATTCTCTTCGCTAAGGGCTAAAAGGGGATGGAAAGTTTGACAACCGGTCTTACTACCATGAGATTCGGGGTGCCTCGAATTCTTTATTTCCTTGGAAGGGTGTTTGGAAACCAAAGATTCCTAAGCGCGTGGCATTCATTATGTGGACTGCTGCACATGGTCGGATCCTCACTCTGGATAACCTAATGCTTAAAGGTCGCTCTTTGGCTAATTGGTGTTGTATGTGTTGTTATGATGGGGAGTCGGTAGACCACCTTCTTCTTCATTATCCTGTTACTCATTCCCTATGGGCTTTCATGATTCAAACTTTTGGTGTTCATTGGGTTATGCCGGGTTCGGTGGCGGGTTTGTTATCTAGTTGGCATCAGTGGCTTGGGAAGCATAATTTGGAAATTTGGAACTTGGTTCCAAGGTGCTTAATGTGGATTGTGTGGTTGGAGTGAAATTGTCGATCTTTTGAAGATAAAGAGAAAACGTTGGAGGAGCTAAAGATTTTATGCCAACGCAGTCTAATGGAGTGGTCTCGTTGTTGGGGTTTCACTGAGTGTTCTTCTCTCTCTGAGTTTATGCCTTCTCTTAGCTTAGTTTCCTGACTTCTCTCTTGCTGTTGTGTTGTGTAATTTTGTGTTGTGCTGTGCAGTGTTGTGCTATGTTGTTGTTTTGTTGCTGTTGTGTTGTGTTGTGTTGTTGTTCATCATCATGAACATCTTTGTACTTCTCTTTTTTTTCCCCCTTTAATAAAAGTTTTCTGTTTACCTATCAAAAATATATATATATATAAAATACAAGTAAAACTTGAAGAACTTTTAGTATGTTTGAAAACATTAAGTTAAAAGAGGCCACCATAAAATTTCCATCAAAGAAAAAGTTTGAGCCCTTTTATGCATACATTGTAAACCATAAGCTGTAGAAAACATTGAACTTGGATATATAAATAAGCTTGCTCAAAGTTGATAATCAACACTGACCACTCCTTTTTCTTTATTATTACATTAAAGAAATTTTGAAACAAGTACAAATTTTTTTAAGAAAACATGGTATGTAATCAACTATCACCGACCACAACCATGATAAGCTATTTATCCTAACAATAAAGCCACTTCATTAAAAGGTAATCAATCAGCTTAAGAATTTATAGAACAGTACCATATCAAACATTATATATTCATATCTAATGTATCATCTATGCCAAATATATGTAAAGAATAAAATGAAAAACCATAGAAAGAGATAAGCATGAAATGCATCTTACCGAGTTTCCTCAGTATGTAACTGTACCGTTGGCAACCTTGTAGAGCAAAACTAGACTCTCAACATAACAATCAACAAAAGTATCCTCATATCCAATAATCTCAAGATGCTTGAACTCTGTGCTCCAAGGAACCCACAATACGAGTTGCCCATCATATGATAACAATACAACCTCACCATTCCTTTTAAAACCTATTGGCCACGGTAAACCCTCCCCAATTTTTAAAACTTTGGTCCACGAAGACGCAACACCATACTCCTCCATGACCCACAAATAGAAATCACCAGTTTGACACCCCTTTAGCAAACTAAAATAGCCATTTTGAAACAAGGCAGTGGAATTCCCATATGCGGAAACAAAAACAGACAGCAAACCCGCAAATTTCAGGAGTTACGGAGGAGCTACTTCAAGTAACGCTGGTACTGATAGCATTGGCGTCGAAAGTGAGAGAAGTGAAATGGGGAGAAAGAAGGCAAAGAGGGGACGAAGGTAGGTTGTTTATCACTGTATGTTTTGCTGAATTATCTCTATACGTTAATCTCTCTAGAATTCAGAAAATTAGATATAACTAGTAAATTGCCCATGTGATGCACGGATAATGTTGTAATGTTTTATGTAAGATGATTTTGAAGAATGTTGTACATATATTATAGAATAATTGTAATAAAATTTTGTTAGTAATGAGTTCATCATAAAAAACAACAATTATAATTTGCACACACATAACCATTATGATTATTCAATTCAAGGAATGAGGGGGAAAAAACAACTTTGAAGTAATATTGTAGAATAAAAGTTGTTACAAAATGTCTCTCTTTCTTTCTCCTTCTTTCTAAAACAAAATACACATCTCAAACACTCACAATCAATCTCAGCCTTTACAAAAACCATAAGTCCAAAGGAAAATAATAATATTAATTTTTTTTATTTGAAAAGTCTTGAAACATTGAACCAAATGAAAAAAAAAAAAATGAAACAAAAATTCAATATTTAATTTGTTTTTATTTTTGATATGGCACTTGAGAATATTTCAATTGTTAGTCATAGTTAATCTACAAAGTTTGCTAGTAAAACTTAATTCAAACTAAACTCTAGTCCTTAGACATACTTTTTATTCCAAAACTGGGTATTCTTTGTCTATGTAGTGTTTCATCATGAGTTGTAGAAGAGTAATGTGACAAATATATTTACAATGTTAAAGAAATTATAGACATCAACATAAAAGATAAAAATTACCATTGTTTTCCAAACGTCAATGTTTAACCAAATCTTGTTAAAGCTTAAAATGAAGAAAATTTTCTAGTGAGCACAATTAGTGCAAAATTCAAATTTAGCAATACTCTATTATTTTTTCTATATATCCCAAACTAATATGAAAATAACCTTCTGTAATATGCAGGCACTTATCAACCAAAAACCACAATGGTTGAAAACTTGAAAAGTGATTCTTAGAACATATATATGGATGCCCTCATAAAGCTTTCAAATCTTCATCATGCATAGAACATTTTGTAAATTTACATAGTGAATTGCCAAACATAAGTATGCATATGGATACTCATACTCCTTTCCAAAAGCTGAATTTAAGAAACCATATTTTGGATTGCCCTCACATAATAACTATAGCAGATATTGCTACCACGGGTGCCATCGTATGTGCCAAAACTCGCACCATTGTTGCCACCGCGGGAACAATTGTGGCAACTGCAGGTGCCACAACCTCAACAAAATGAAAAATTGGGCACAATTTTTTTTTTTTTTTTTTGACAATTTGCTGTATTTGTCAAGATGTCACAAACTTGTGTGTATAGCTGTGGAATAAAAAGGTTGATATTGTCCTCTATTTATATGTTAATAAGATGGGAGAGACCTGATTAGTGATTAGCCTAGTTCTCTTGGACCAATGCACCTCCAATGGATTCATCTACTTCTCATAAATTCAAATACAGGAACTTATTTTGGAATGTTAACAATTTTACGATAATTCTTTCAATTTACCAAGAATTTTGTATTTACCATTTCTACTATTTATTACTATCAGTATTATATCATGTATACAATCAATGATTCAATGCAAAATATTACCCTCAAGCCCAATGGTTGACTGTCAAGGTAAAAAAAGAACCTTTGCTTTTAGAAAATTAAACCAAAGGTTATAAAGAGTCATTAATAATTAACATCCCTCTATCTTATCTATTACTTGAAGTTTAATTAGTAAATTACTGATGTTGTATCTAAAAAGAGTAGTAAACTAATGATGATGCATTCACCCAAAAAAAGAGTATTTAATGACAATTTGGAAGATTGTGGTGAGAGTTCAGTTCTCCTTTCAAGGAGTGTGCCACTTGGTAGAATCTCATGTACTCCCGCATTAGGTCTTTGCTTTTATATATATATATATATATTGATTTTAGAAAAGGTTAAAAATACCTTTAATTAAATAATTTTTATTCTTAAAAAATAAAAAAAAGGCTAAAATTGTAATTCAACAAAATTAAAAAAAAAATAATAATAAAAATAAAAAAAAAACCACGGAAGAAATATTTTTCTTAAAAATTAGCACTCTTTTATTTAAATATATATCACTCTAAATTTTAGTTTCTTAAAAATTTCTTTTTGTGTAACCTCACTAATACAGTAATAGATAAATTCAAAAAAAAAAAAAAAAAATTGAGAGAGTGTCAACCTACTAGAACCCACATAGATAAATTCAAATTGAAAAATTACATTAAACTCAAAAAAAAAAAAAAAAAAAAAAAAAAGAAGCCTCATCACACGTGCAAAGAGCATGTGATGAGGCTAATATATATATATATATATATATATGTATTGTTTTTGTACATAACATTTTTATGATTTTTTTTCTTAATTTTTTTTAAAGCTATTGAAAAGGCTTTGTTCTTTATTTTTTTTTTTTGAAAGTGAAGAGGGCTTTGTTCTACTTGTTCATCTCATGTGTGTCATTCTTTTTTAACTTTTTTTTTTCCTTTTAATGTAATGGTATGGTCCATATCATACATATCAATTTATTTAATACTACAAATTAGTGTTACCTAATTAGATAAAAGATAAGGGGTTCTTTGGTTAGAGAGTTCAAATAAAAATTTTCTGTGTTTAAACAATGAAAACTATGAGCCCAATATATATATACAACTCTAGTCACCCATCAGAAGGAGGACACAACTTCCTGCACACAGGTTTAGTCCAAGTAGGAGTTAAACCTTTAATCAGAGAAGGGTTAAATTGTTCAATCCTCATGGCCTTTAAAGACACAAGACACATCAGGTTTAAAGACAATCTCTTAGGAACCATCCAAACCAGTCTCAGTTGTGGACCAGTTCACTTCGACTGTTTTCCCAACTTCACAGTTTCCCTTCATGACCCACAAATCAGGAAGGCCCTTACATTAAATACCAAGACTGTAGGAACCCTCATGGTATAGGGAACCAAACAATTAGCCTTGATATACAGAGTTTACTAGAAGTGCATTAGGACTAACCTGAATGTCTAAGCACTTAACAAGAAAACAAAAGGTGAGACCACCCTTATCTAGACCACAGCCCCTAGAGCTCAGACTCAAGTACCCAAGACCTTTAAGTGGACAGAGGTCTCATTCCCACAAAATTGAACTTTGGAAAATGAAAACTATTCCTTCCAAATCCAACACCCTACCCAAAACCCCAACTTAGACTTTGTCTAGCAGCTAGCTAATGGAACTATAAGACTAAGTTTTGATCAATCTAGGTTTAGATCTCCCTTAGATCTTCACCAACCCAGTATGCAGTCCCTTATTCTTCTCAAAGACAGACCTGCATCCCAATGTAGCTCATTAAGACCTCCACCAGTTAGGAGAAACTTAGATCTAGAAATCCAAGGAGTCAAGACTAGATCCCAAGTTAGTACACCATGCTACACAACTAGGCAAGAGTCGGTTGTTGATGAGGAAGAGTCTTCTCACAGTCAATCTTCTCCAACCCAGTCCGACTTTGAGCAACGAGAACCCCCAATAGGGCACTAGCTCAATGTCATGAAAAAAGACTTTATCCCAAATCATAAAGCCTTAGGCAATGACTTTTGAACGGTTTTTAGACCCCTTAACACAACCTGATTAACCTAGTTAATTAGCCAAGTAATTAACTTAGTCAAATTATGCCAATCTAGGTTATCACAATCAAACAATTATATCAAGAATATAAAGCAACAGAAAAGTAAATAACACAATGATATGATGATCTAGGAAACCAAACCGGTAAAAACCTGGAGAGGATTTGACCTAGCTATTCTCAAGGTAAACTTGAATCTACTATATGAAAGAATTGAAGTTCATACAAAAGGACTTACAAGCACCCACGCTCGACTTCCTAATGTTACCCACTAGTAGAATTTACTGACACGACCATGTGCAAGCTTCGAATCCATGGACTCCTTCTTTCTTGGATTCTCCACAAGATACAAGCACTCCTGCTTATTTTTCTTTAAGCTTCAATAGCAGCAACTGAGTTGATCATCAAGATGTTGATATAATCTCTACCTTGAAAACCCTAAGTTTATGTGAAGGAAATCTCCTCAAGGATCTCACAAGAGATTCACACAAACAGCAAAAATATGAGCAACAATACAACCAGAGCAACTCTCAAAACGTGGCTAGGGTTTTGCCTTATATACCTAGGGCAAAAACATAAAACCCTAAACATTTAATGAGTTAGGGCTGAGTTGGAAATTCTGCAGAAAAAACATTCTAGCCGACTTTCGATCGATCGAGTCTAACTTTTGATCGATCAAGCCAGACCGAAATGCACCAATGCATCTGCAACCTCTCGATTCCAACTTTACATGAATTACACAACTTTGAGCAAGTATAAACAAGACTAAACATATTGTTTTGATCATGGTTTGCCAACATTACACATTAGAGTTCTAAATACATAAATTCCTAAATCTTTAGAACCTAACAACTTTCATTCATAAGGAAATAGAGAAAAAAGAGAAGCCTATAAGGCCAACCACACCAAAGAACAAAAGATAGACGTGTACGCCAAGACAAATTTTTGCAAGATGGCAAGCAATTATTTTGGTCTTTGACTTCGATATAGAATTCGTAGCAGGAAACCAAAACAGTATCTCTGATTTTCTCACCCATGAATTCTTGCAGAGTCCAAACCATAATGTCTAGGAAGAAGCTAGTCCAGTAGCTTCAACCCACAAATGCCCCTAAACAATCTCCCCTAGGTCAAACTAGTTAGGCAAAGAACCCTGGCCAGATTGTCCTAGTATCCCTAGTCTCCCTGGTCAACTGGTATGTGATAAGTACAATCCCTAAACCAAATTACCAAAGACCAACCCCCAGTCAACCCAATTATAGTTTTGCCTTAGCATCCCCAGCACCTAAAGCAATCTCCCCATACACAATTGAAGACCCCTTTGGCCCTCTGCAGTCCCAAAGGTCATCCCAGCAACACCCTCAGAGAAAAGGAAGGTCTCCTTATATCAAGAAGCCTTACCTTCAATTCATCTTTTATATAGAACCCCATTTGCTCCACATAAAAGACCCTTTGGCCCTTACAATAAAAGTCTTGCCCCCAAATTGGCATTTCCTCCCCAAGGATCCTGCAAAATCAATCAAGTTCTATAAGAGCATCCTCTCCCAGGAAAATTTTGCTCGAATAGAAAACATCCAGTCAAAGGAGGACCCCTCCATTGTCCTCTACCACAAGTTTATCATCATCAGGTTCCCCAGTTGCAAGGAATGGGGATAGCATCCCTCTTTGCTCAAAACAATTTAGTCAAGCAAAGGCCTAGTAATCCACTATAGTTATTATGACTATATGGACGCCTTTGAATCAGTCTTATTTTACCAGAACAAAAACTATGACCATTCATGGTTCATAATTTTTACAAAAGCTTTAACAATCAGATACCAACATGGTTCTTACAGTGGTAGGAAACTTTTGGATCAATTCCCCAGATCTTTTCAAAGCCCTTCCAAGACGCACTAAGGTATTTTAGCTCAAGGTTTCAATCTTACAATAAAAATTCTTAGTTTCCAGCAATCTTGCATATGATTGATAAATACAAGATACATTGGATTAGCATGTGGTCTTATGCAATCAACAACAATCTGTTAACCAGGGAAGTCTCAGTCAAATGGTGGGATAGCCTTAAGATTGATTCAGTCATCGATCGAGTAAATAAGGCTTTCCCTCCCTCAGTTGCAATATATATATATATATATATTGGGCTCATAGTTTTCTTTGTTTAAACACGGAAAACTTAACAAAGAGAGTTTGAGTCACAACTCTCAATTTAGTGTGCTTAAACACTGTATTTTAAGAACAACTCAAAAGGAATTTCATTTTTTAAGGAACAATTTTGAGCTACATAATTGTAATTATTTTGAAAATCGTGGGACTCATATGATGTTGACAATATATAAAGCACACACTTTTGAATAGTTTAAGAACTTAAGTATAAGTGCAATGGTCACTCCACAAATATAAGTGCTTGTAGGGTGTGGGGGGCAAGGGCCGATGTTCAAGTCTCCAAGAGGGAGCTTCACACATATATACACTTAGATTAGACGAGAGTAGAATTTCTATCTTTTATAATAAAAAATTAAAAACAAAAACCCTAATCTATTTGAAATCTTACTAACTAAATTTCATTTGGTGTGATAATTTGTGTGTGGCGGTGTTACTACTTAGAATTTTCTCAATATGGCAGGAGGTAGCAATTAGTTGTAAATGATAAGATTTACCAGAGCCTAAAGGCATCAAAAAGAGGAGCATATTGAAATGCTATTGATCCTACTATATTTTAAATTTGTAGTAAGAGATGATTTTTTTTTTTTTAGAAGGTGGTAAGAGATGAAATTGAACCAGGGGAATCGAAAGGAGAATAGTGAAATACTAATGACATCTTCTTATTTTAAATGCTTTTTGGGCCTAAATGTATTTTGAGCTCTCTTAGTTTTTCAAACTTGATACAATAAATTATATGCAATTTATAAAATTGTAGCACACCCAATAATGCATAGTTCTTATCATTTATTCACATAAGAACAAAAGATGAAACTATTGAATGGTTGGAACAACTTTCCTTTCATTTTTTAACCAGAAATAATTTCATCAAATGAACAATTTTCTTAAATGCATTTTAGAGTGACATTGATAGAAAATGGTGCTTTTAGTGTCTCTCTATAAGTGGACGTGATTAGGGCTATAAACCGGAACCCGTAACCAACCAACCAGATGCAACTGTCTAATCTGTACCTGAAAACCGGCCGATTTGACACCAGTGATGGTCGATGGCGGGTCTTAGCCTCTAGCAACTGAGACCAGCAGGTCAGTTAACGGGTGTACTCTTCAAAATCCAATTCAAATTGATTTGACTAGCCTATATATTGAAAACATGCCGATTTTTGCAGGTATGAGGAATTTTCAATCATTTATTGCTAGATATGTCGAGATCTGATGAGATCTCGACAGATCTATTGAGATCCGGCCAAATCTCATTAAGATCTCTTTCAGATCTGGCAAGTTCGTTTAGAAATCTCGCTAGATTCAGCTATATGTCAGCTAGATTTGGCGGATTTCTACCAATTATGGCTGGATTTCAGCTAATTTAGACACGTTTTGGCTATTTTCTTCTACCTCAAGTTCAACCGACCACTAATCGACACCAACCGATATCTAACTCACTTGAACTGACTTATCCTCTAGGTTGGTGGTAGGTCTAGATTTTGAAGACCCGAAGTGGTTGGGTCGGTTCCAGGTTAGGCACAAACCCGACCCGGACCAACCTGTGGACAAGCCTAGATGTGATTGTCGAACAAGATATTCTCATGGCATTGGCTCCATTCTATCCACTCTTTACACCTATAACTAAATATTGCACAATCTCAATAAAGAGGTAGCATAGTACTTAAGTCTTAACATTTTATACATGTAAGTGTTGTCTGTGTGAGTAGCAACCAATACAACTTCAGTTTGATAGTGAAAATTCCAATTGTGGGTTGATATGTGGTGGGAAGCGTAATAGATGTGTCATTTTCCAGAAAACAACACCCCCCCACCTCTCTTTTCAAGACACCCTCCTCTCTATGCATACATTTTTAAGGTATGTTGACGATGTACTAATGTTTACATATATGTGATCCTTTTATGGCAATGATTTCCATTTATTCTCTGCAGGATTGTCTAGACAAAAGTTATTTGCACGAGGATGAATCAATCTCTTTGTGCTTTAAACATAAAGCTGACATCAAGCCTCTTAAAATCTCCATTTAATATATTGAATAATCTAGAATATTTGCTTCCATATGGTGTTCTATATTCAATCCAAATAAGAAAAACATAGCAATCAAATTAACTCATTATCCTTTCTTGTTGGATTTGAAACCAGGATATATTATTGTAATTCAAAATTCTCAAAATTGTTCAACTAGTCTAATAAGGTAAAAGCTTTAAAAAACATAACTGTTACATCTTGATTGCCCTCACTTAATTAATCCTTAATCCCGATTAAAATGGAGTTAGCTATGTGATAGGCCACAAACTGAATGACTCCTTGTGATTAAACCAATTAATTACTTAGCCAAGTTATTAATTGATCAATTTAACATGCAAATACGTGGAAGCACAAACAAATCACCAAATAACTAAATATGCAGCGGAAATTAAATGACACGGTGATTTGTTTACGAATGGGGAAAACCCTTATGACAAAAACCCCACCAGGTCATTTTCAAGTCACCACTCCTGAAACTCCACTATTATCAAATCAAGCGGTTACAAGTAGAGGAATCCCAAGTACCTTACCAACCTACAGTTGAACCCTCACCCCAATACCCAATTGGACTTAATCTGTAGTGACAGTTCCTCCTTTTAATGCAAGGCTCCCAAGTACGTGACTAACCAGTTTGATGCACGAATCCCAGTACGCGGCTTACTTCTTTGCACGAATCCAAGTACGTGACTAACTCTACAACAATCCTTTGATTTTTGTAGTTGATTTGCAGCAGCTTCACATAGAAACACTAATAAGATCTTCAATGTTGGTGTAAGAGACTTTGCTTGGTTACAGAACCCAAAGGCGTACAAGAAACGCAACAAGAACTCTTTCTTCTGTAGGAGGAGGCTATGGTCTCAAAAAGAAAACCTTATGAAGCTCTCTGAGGTTAGGTTTTTCTTTTTCCCACCTCCTTTAAATAGGAGCTTAATGGGCTCTCCTATTTCAAATAGGTTTACACAAACCTTAGGCTTTCCTAGTCCAATAAGGATTATACAAACCCATAAACAAATAGCCTTTTAGAATAAAAAATTGCAGGCTATAATCTGAAAACTTGTAAGCTCGATCGATCGAGACATCTATCGAGCTTTAATGAATCTTGACAGATCAAGCTTCTGTCGATGAGGTATCGAGACCTACAGATTGCACTTTTCTTAAGCAGTTCTTAAGTAATCTTCATGTCTTCAATTTAACCACTTGTGATGATCATCTTGAACCTACTTAGATTTACCTAAATACAAGTAAAATGCATTTTGTCAAAGGATATGCCAATTACATAAAAATATGTCCCCAACAATCTCCCTATTTGGCAATCCGTGACAAAACCACAAGAGTACATTGAATGTCCTACAATACGTTCTACTCAAGATTACAGAAAAAACAAGCCTAGTCTAAAAGATCTGAACCTTGGAAGTTGCTGCAAAAAGAAGGTTCGGAATCTTGACTTGGCTTTAACTTGTCTTTCCTGAAAGGCACTAAACAAAACACATCAAGGTACCATGTGGAAAATAATGACAAGTTAAATAAATAAGAAACATGTGCATAAAGAGAGAAAAGAAACAACACATGTGAGATAAAGAGTGAAACACACATCATTATCAAATATAGAAAGAACACATGATGTATGTAAATGGTTACAAAACCAAAAGATACACAACACAAAATATATGTCAATATCAATGTGTATCAAACTAACTCTCCCCCTTAGTTAGTTACATCAAAAACATTCTTCCCTTTAACATGAAGTTCTCCCCCTAAGTCTATTACTCTCCCTGAGGAATGACATTCAATTCTCAAATTTCTCCTCCTTTTTGACATGATTGTCAAAGGGCATAAAAAGCCAAAAGACATGACAGGATATAGACAGAAAATTGACAAAGAGGGAAACGAGGAGAACAAGAAACCATAGACCTACAAGAAAAAGAATAACAAGATGCTATGGACGCAAAAAAAATGCAAAACAAAAAAATGAAATGCATGTAAGGGAATCTCAATCGATCGAGAGGTGTTAAGACAGGTGTTAAGAAATAAGGCAAAGACACAAGAACAGAAGCTCGATCGATCGACCAGGTGTCGAGAAGCTATCGAGAGGTCAAAAACTTTCTCGATCAATCCACCAGGTGTCGAGGAGGTGTCGGGATTGCGATAAGAAAAAGATTGAGAAGCTCGACAGATAGCAAGGTATTGAGGAGGTGTCGAGCCAGCTTTTAAAAACAGTTTTTCGAGAAGAGAAAAACACAGACATGAATGCAATCCAACATGAACCTCAACTAATGATCCAATCAACATATTAAACTCTCAAAATCATCTCTCATCAAACAATTTAAGCACATGGATCCTCAAAAACACACACACACACACTAAGCAAGTCTAACCAATTTTATATTTCAAAAATGAGTCAAGACAGTTTAGTGAGCATACATTAGCATATGTAAACACTTGTGATGGCCAAATCACATTGTACCTGCACATGTATCAAGAGTAGCAAAGAATATTGCGTGTTGTGTGTGAAAAACATCGCAAGATTGCATATGTGTATACAAGTTATGACGATCTGAGATATGAGAAAATAACTTTAACTCACACACAATCATAACTGTTTGATGGGGACTATCACCTTTGAGGTACATCCTATAACTCCCACATCTCCTAGAAAACACGCTTGCAATCATATTTAAAGCATTTTAATCTTTTTGCTTTTTATTTTCTTTGCATATTTTCTTTTAAGCATATCATGCATGGGCATAAAAAGAGAAAAAATAAATATCCAACATGTTAAGCATAGACATTGCACTTTTGCTATGCCGAAGCATACGGATGTCTTTGACACTGCACTTTTGCTATGCCGAAACATACGAATGTCTTTGACACTACACTTTTGCTATGCCGAAGCATACAGGTGTCTATGACACTGCACTTTTGCCATGCCGAAGCATACAGGTGTCATATTATGATTGGCGGGCAACAATGGTGAGATGGTTATTTATGCCTTTCTCTTAGGATTTTCTAGTCCTACCTGTAAAAAAGAGTGATATGAGTGCTAAGGTCAAGAGATAACTTAATCTTACTCATCACAAACAAGAGCCACAAAGCTCACTTGCTTAGTTGTGCATATAGATGCTCATCTAAGCTACAAAAGATACAAAATTTAGAAAATTTTGTTTCAATGGCCATCCAAGGTACACAAATATCAAAGTACACAAAACACACACTGTTTTTGTATTCAATTTTTTTTATATCAAAAACAAAATAAACAAAACTGAAAATAAACACACAAAAACAAACAAACATCATGAAAGCATGAAAGAAAGATGCATATGCATGAAGGCATGATAGAAGGGTGCAGATGCATGAAAGTATGATTCCAAAAGCAGATAAGAAATCAAACAAAGAGAGTCCTACTTTAGATAGAAAGAATTAAAGTAGAGAACAAACAGAAAAGACAATTAAGTCTTAGGATCCTTTATCACCCACACAGCACGAGTCTTTGGCCATGAAGATGAAAAGGCACGTGTCCTAGTATGATTACTAAAGGACATAGAGGAATTAGAATTCCCCTGAAATTGAGTCAAAAAGCTCAAAGATTTTAATAACTCACCAAGAATAGGTACAGAGCCTTTAGACAAAGGATGAGACCTATTGGACACTCGCTTATGAGGAAACAACTTGAAACAATTAGGACGAGTGTGACCAGAATCACCACAATGGTGACAAACATGAGTAGTTTTAGAGCTACTCGACTTCCTAGAAGGAGGTCTAACCTTAGAGGTTGACAACTTAGGACAATTTGGCCTAATATGACCAACAATATGACAATGATGACAAGTGGGGACAAACTCAGAATTTTTATTCTTCCTAGGAGGAGTTTTAGACATAGGTTTAGAAACTTCAGCATTAACATCAGAATTTTTACCATTGTCTATCCTAGCAATATTAGCCTTCAACTCTTCATTATTCCTCTTAAATGGGGGAATATAAAAATCTTTTTTCTTTTGAGTTAGGCTTAACAACAAGTTTAGCACTAGTGAAATTTTCAACTTTAGTTTTAAATTCAACTATTTGCTCTTCCAAACTCTTAATTTTGTCCACTTGAGATGAGATTTGATTTTTAAAATTCTCATTCAAATTATTGGCTTCATCCAATTTTGCAATCAAATCATCTTTTTCAAGCTTGACCTTTTTAAATTTAGCTTTTAATTTTGTAGAACATTCAAGAGATTTCATACAAAAATTATAAAGCTTGCAATAGGCATCTTGAATATCATCATCATCATTCAACATAAGATCATGCAAATCAAAACAATCAAGAGTTTCCATGACAACAGGGGTCAATGGATCAACACAGCAAAGATTAAAACCTAATCAGAGTGTGCCTACTCTGATATCACTTGATAGGCCACAAACTAAATGACCCCTTGTGATTAAACCAATTAATTACTTAGTCAAGTTATTAATTAATCAATTTAATATGCAAATACGTGGAAGCACAAAAAAAATCACCAAATAACTAAATATGCAGTGGAAATTAAATGACACAATGATTTGTTTATAAATGGGGAAAACCCTTACGGTAAAAACCCCACCGGGTGATTTTCAGGTCACCACTCCCGAAACTCCACTATTATCAAATCAAGCGGTTACAAGTAAAGGAATCCCAAGTACCTTACCAACCTACAGTTGAACCCTTACTCCAATACCCAATTGGATTTGATTTGTAGTGACAGTTCTCGCTTTTGATGCATGGCTCCCAAGTACGTGACTAACCAGTTTGATGCATGGATCCCAGTACGCGACTTACTCTTTTGCACAAATCCAAGTACGTGACTAACTCCACAGCAACCCTTTGATTGTTGTAGTTGATTTGCAGTAGCTTCACATAAAAACACCAATAAGATCTTTAATGTTGGTGTAAGAGACTTTGCTTGGTTACAGAACCAAAGGCGTACAAGAAACGCAGCAAGAACTCTTTCTTCTGTAGAAGGAGACTAGGGTTTCAAAAAGAAAACCTTATGAAGCTCTTTGGGGTTAGGTTTTTCTTTTTCCCACCTCCTTTGAATAGGAGCTTAATGGGCTCTCCTATTTCAAATAGGTTTACACAAACCTTGGGCTTTCCTAGTCTAATAAGGATTATACAAACTCATAAACAAATAGCCTTTTAGAATAAAAAATTGCTGACTACAATCTGAAAACTCGTAAGCTTGATCGATCGAGACATCTATCGAGCTTTAATGAATCTCAACAAATCGAGCTTCTGTCGAGGAGGTATCGAGACCCGCAGATTGCACTTTTCTTGAGCAGTTCTTGAGTAATCTTCATGTCTTCAATTTAACCACTTGTGATGATCATCTTGAACCTACTTAGATTTACCCAAATACAAGTAAAATGCGTTTTGTCAAAAGATATACCAATTACATAAAAATATGTCCCAACACTGTGAAATCTTATCAATTAATCATTCAAGATATTAGATATGCTTAATATTTTAACTAATAAACTGAAAATAATATCTTTGATATGCATTAAAGATAACATGTTCAAATGCATTAAACTTAAAATAAATATTTATTCTTTTATTTATTTATTTTTTATGTCAGCTCCATATTGTTTCAAGAAGGTTAAAAATAAATTGCAAGAGAGGCATTAGCCCCATTATCCAACTAAACAATCTTCCAGTTACCAGTTGGAACCAATTCTTCTAAATTAGTAGTTAAATTTTGTTATGGATGGATGGCTAATAGCAGCCAATGTTTCTCCATTCTATTTTCTCCTCATTCCTTAGAAAAAGAGTGACAATCTTGAACAAGGAAATCTAATATCCAAGACAGATGCTTTTATAAGCTTCTTAATACTTACATCGTGGAAGGAAATTTTTATATTTTCAAAAGCAGTGAAACCATTTCTGCATGGGCTACAGAAGTCTTTGCTTGGAATTCCTTCCCACATCCAAAGGAACTTGGTTTTGTAAATTATGTGCAGTACTTGTATGTTCTAGCAAATAATATAGAGAACTCAAAACTTAAAATAAATAATAAATAAAAAAGATGTGATAATTGGTGGTTTGAAGATGTTTCATTCCTTCTGGTAGATCATTTATAATTCATTGATGACTTTTCCAAAATACTTTTGTACTTAACAATTTGGCCTCCAAACCTCTAAATCATCACTTAAAAAGAGTTACAACTAAATGCTTGATTAGTGAGCTCCCTATGGAAAAAAAAATGCTTGTACAACTTGTCAAGGAGGTTAAAAATAAATTCTGAATTATTGAATATGTTAGATGAATTGCTTCTAAGATGGAGCAGTGTCATGTTTCAAATCTCTTGGTACAAAATTATGGAGACAATGATAATGGTTATGATGACGGAATTGTTATTAGGGTGGTAGAATCTTATGTTTCTCTTTGTTTTGAGCAAACCCATTGCAAAAATATTTTCTACAATGATAATGGTTATGATGACGGAATTGTTATTAGGGTGGTAGAATCTTATGTTTCTTTTTGTTTTGAGCAAACCCATTGCAAAAATATTTTCCTTTGGAAGATCGATAGATGTTTTTCTTACCCTAGTTGCAAGGGATATGAGAACCTTGATGCAAAAAGCTTTCAGTCACTTGCAGAAGAATTGCCAAAAGATGCTCGGTATTGCGATGACAACCTCAATAGAGCCATTGACATGTATCCTAAGGTACATAAATTTTTTCATTCCTAGTGATGATTACATTATTTGAAAATTGAGTTCCTAAAACCTACAATCATAAAGCTCAATGTTGACTTTTATTGGATATTTTAAAGCTCAATGGCTATTAAATATCTTGAGATAAATTTCAAAGCTTAGCATTTTATTGATGGAGTTATAAAACTTGTAAACTCACATCTAAATTTGTCGCAGAAGCACTTAAATTTAAGGTCCATTTGACCATTCTTTTGGGACCATTTATGCAAGTATACCCTAGCTTGATAAAAGAAGAAAAATCAAGTGGATGTAAAAACACTGGAATACCACATTATCACAAGAAACACATGAGCACATGATGAGGAATAACTGGCTACTCTTGAAAATGATAACTTGATTCATCCTCTTAGAGCAAGTAAACATTACAAGGTCAATGAGAGTTTTTGGATCAAATTTATATAATGTGTAAGGTTGAAATTTATCAACCATCTTGTTTGGCTTTATTCCGTGCCAATTTGCTTGTAATTTAGCATTTAGTAACCCTGTATTTAGGTGGGATTTATATAAGGGTAGTGTATGAAGAAAAGCTCAAGTTTGTGCAAAGAAGCAGAGTTTCACGGCTAGGACTCGCGGGTGACTTGCGACTGGTAAGCCACCAACTGTAGGCACATGAGAAGCACACAAGGGAGTTGAAGGGTCACGCTAGCTGTCACACTACAAGACTAAAGTCCCAAGCTGGCCAGGCCGTTACGTTACGGCTTGAACTCGCGACTTGGACAAGCCGTGAGGTCAAGCCGCCAACCAGCCCTGTTTGGCAAAATCTGTCCTTTCGTATTCCAAACACACACCACTATATATAGACCCTTATACCCACTAAATTGAGAGAGCTTCCAAAGAGAACTTTTGTGAGAGAAACCCTAGAGAAAAACAAGATTTCCACATCCACAATCTTTACCTCAGAGTCTTTACAAATTCCTCTACTCTCTTCCTCTCCATTGTCATACCCTTAAGAGGTTCTTTATGTGAGAAGGTTTATTTGGTGCCTTTGGGAAGCAGTAGGAAGGAACCAATATACATTGGTTGATGCTATGGTATAGTAGCACAATCCGGGAAGCTAAAGAAGAAATAGGTTCGGCGCAATCTCGTTGGAGCAAGAAGCTTGGAGGGCTTAGGTACTTGGGTAGAATAGACTTGAAGGGTCTTCTGCTGTTCATGTATCCCAACTACATTCTTTAGTGGATTTTATTACCGCTTGGAGGGCGGCGGAGAGGTTTTACGCCGAGAACTTCGGTTTCCTCTTCGATAACACATCGTGTGTTATCCATGCGTTTGCATCGTCCTTTTCTTTATCTTTGCCTTATATTTACTGTTGTGGATGTGTTTATATTTGGCTTAGATTAGTTATCAATTTTGTGATTGGCTTATGTTCATGTTCCACACATTAATTGTTTGATTATAAGCTTGAATTGATATTTTATAATTTGGGGTCTAAACATTCAAGGGTGTTTCATACCCATTTTGAACTTTCAATTTGTATCAGAGCAGGTACACTTGTTGTGGTTTTAATACCTGAGTGTGATCCTTGACCCCCTGTTAAGATGGATAGGTCTCAATCTCTTAATGTACCACCATTTTTTTATGGTAATAATTATGCATTTTGGAAGGTCCGTATAAGATCGTTTTTGTGTTCTATTGATGATGCTGTGTGGGATGCTGTTGAGGTTGGTTGGGCAAGGCCGGAGGCTGCCAAATCCACTTGGGACAAGGCAGCTTTTGCGACTGCTAATACTAACAGTAAAGCATTGAATGATATTTTTTGTGGTGTTTCTCCAGAAGAATTTCACAAGATTTCACATATCACCGTTGCTAAGGAAGCATGGGAGATTCTGGAGACAACTTATGAAGGAACCAAGAAGGTGAAAGACACCAAACTTCAGATGTTGACCACTCGCTTTGAGGAGCTAAAGATGAGTGAGGATGAGTCCTTTGACTCTTTTTACAATAAGCTGAATGAGGTGGTCGTCGGCAAATTTAATTTGGGGGAAAAGATGGAGGATTCTAAAGTTGTAAGGAAGATCCTTCGGTCACTACCAGAAAGTTTTCGTGCCAAGGTAACGGCCATTGAAGAGAGCAAGGATCTTGACGACATTAAAGTTCAAGAGCTGGTTGGTTCATTGCAAACGTACGAACTGTCCCTGCCCACACAGAAGAAGAACAAATCTCTTTCTCTTAAAACAATTGATGAGAGAGTGGCATTTCATGACCCTTTGGAAGAGGATGCAGTAGATAAAGATGTGGCGTATCTTGTAAAGAACTTCTGAAAATTCTTGAAACTCAAGAATGGTGGGAAATTTGGTGACAAAAAAAAATTTCAGAGTTCCGGGAGGGAGAAGAAAGAATTCTGAAGGAAAGATGATAGAGATTCCCAATCATCTTAAGGAATCACATGTTTTGAGTGTAATGGACATGGACACTTCAAAAAGGAATGTCCCAACTATTTGAAGTCAAAAGGAAAGGTCTATGCCACTACTTTAAGTGATTCAGACACATCAAAATCTGACTCTGAAGAGAGCTGTGACGGAGAAGGAAATTACTTCGCATTCATGACTATTGCTCATGTGGGATCTTCAAATGACTTGAGTACTCTTGTGAATGAGCTGGGTGAGTGTTCTGATTTGGAGTCTATTGGGATTGTTGAAAAATCGGAAGCTGAAGAGGAGGAAGACTCACCTGATCTTCAAGAGAATTACACCTCACTTCTAGAGAAATCGGTGAGTATGCAAGAGTGGCAAAGGCAGCTGTGAAGAAGATGAAGAAAGCAGAGGAAGATTACAAAAATCTTCTGACATGATACAAGGAAGCGAAGTGTGAAATTGAAACACTTAATGGTGAGCTATTAGAAGCTTACACAAAAGTGAGATTCCTTGAGCAAAAAGTAGTGCAAGCTCATGTCAAGGTAGATAGGGTCTTCTCCAAGAAGCTAGATGATGTTATTTCATCTCAAAAACGTGCCTCAAACAAGTCTGGGTTAGGATATACCGGGGGAAGTAGCTTATCAACCAATGTCACCAAAGAAGTAAAGTTTGTGAAGACCAAAGAGATGGCTGTTGATAAGCCTACTCCTGAGATAGTTGAGGCTAAGAAGAAGAAGAATGTGGCTAATCAACGGGTGTTTAACAAGTCCCGAAATCAATCTGAAGCTAGATTTGGAGCTAGAGGAAGATCACTCCCAAGACAGCAGCAGGGTCCTAGAACAAACTATGTTTGTCACTATTGCAGATTGTAAGGACATACTTGACCCAATTGTCAAAAGCTGAGAGCAGACAACAATGCATGCGCACCTCGGTCACGAGGAAGAAGAAATGGCATGAACTCTTATGGTGGTGAGCAACCAAGAAGTCAAAACCGTGATCTAGGAATGATGGACGTGATAAAGATGATCGGTGCCTTCACCAATTGCCTGGAAAGCTTCACACGAAGGTTTGAGAGTCCTAACTCCCGTACCCGATCCGTCTAGGATATCACCCCAAACGCACGTGATGTGTTGGTGACAAAGGGTACTCATGCATAAGCATTACAACATGTTCATGCATTAATACTTCTCATGTTTGTGATTATGCTTGGTTGTGTGCTTCTTGCTAGTATTTAGATTGTTATTTTGTTTATTTTTGGTTCAAATGTTTTTACATTGTCTTATCTGTTTTTTATCATTCTTTTACTATTTTTGTGTCAAAATCCAAAAACACATAAAAAGTAGAAAATCCAAAAAGTTTGATCACTTTGTTGAATTTTGTCTCAAAGCATGTTTTGCCTTGTACCTTTGTACTTATGGCTTTGTGCATTTAACGAGCTTAGCTTATCTCTCATGCACTCATATCATTGTGGAAGAAATTCTGAAATCTATGTGATTGTTGTAAATAGATCTTCAACCTTGTCATGAATGATTAGTAAATGGTTTTGTTGATCTTGAGACATGCATAGACTCATGCCTATATATCTTCCCACTTTTTATTTTTATACTTAAAAGAGCTCTCTAAATGTAAATCTCCAAATGGGAAGAGATATAGAGCTGCAAAAGCCTATTGCACATACTAGTATTCGACTAGGAAAAAGGGAAAGCGACCAAAATAAAATGTATGATACCCAAAAAGCCAAAGGCTAACTCATCAATTGAAATATCAAAAATTTCAGGCATCTATCTCACAATGAGATTTTCTTTGCTCAAAAAGTGCAAATGATATGTTGAATATGGAGCCAAATGAAAAGCTTCAAAGAATTGTTATCAAGTGCTTGTGGGAGGTCATTTATGCATACTTCTATAATTGAGATAGGCATATTTTTTAGTGATATTTGTGTACGTCTTGATTTAATTGATCATTGAAGCTTCACATTGAACTAAGAACTATCTCATTTTTGATATCCACACACAACACACAAGTCTATGTTCAATGAATGTCATATTCATTTGTGTGATTGTACTTGATTAAATGTATTTTTCACATGCTCAATCTTTGTTGGTCAAACACAAAAATATTTTTGAATGTTTTAGTTTGTTTTTGGAAAGTGTTTTTGTTTTACAAAAATGTCAAAAATTTCAAAAACAATGTTGCCTTGTTTTGGTGACTAAGTCACGGGTTGGCCCAGTTGCATGCCACAGTCGCGAGCTTAGTCAGAGATTTTTCACGGCTCACTGGCGAGTCAATACTCTAATCGCGAAAAAGACTTAGAAAATTTTTCCAAAATTTGAGTTTTATGTCTTTCGCGGGTCTGTGTGGCGACTGATTCGCAGGTGGAAGGTCCAATCGTGAGAGTTACTCAGAGATTTTCGCGGCTTATATCGCGACTATCTTGTGAGTAGACCTTCTAGTTGTCAAAAGCACTTAGAAGATTTTTCAAGAATCTTAACTTCATAGTGTTTCGCGGCTTACCCTAGCGACTTACTGGCGACTTAACCCAGTCGCAAAAAACGCGTGTTTTGCATTTTAAAGACAGTTTTTAAAATTTTTTTTCAGTTTTTCCCTCGAATATCAGTGTCTGTTTATCTTCTTCCCAAAATCTCTCTCTCAACACTCCGTGTCTTTTTGCAAAAACTTTCAAATTCTGCATCATGTCTTCGTCAAACACCAAGAACAAGGTATGGGTTTTCTTGTCTTCACTTCATTCATTATGATTTCATTGTTGTTCTCTTGAATCTGGGTGTTGTGTTGTTGATTTGTGTTTTTTTTTGGGGGCTCGAACATGGGTTTGCCTATATTGTTAAGATTGAGTGTGTGATGTTATTTGCTCTTGTTACAATGGTGTGTTTAGGGTTATTAGTTTACATCAAGTTGCTTATCTGTAGTTTGAGCATTGATATTTGTTAGTTTGTTTTTGGGCATATGGATGTGAGGTTTTCTGCAATTTTTATTGTGGTTCTATGTTTGTCTGTTTGTTTGGGCTTTTGGTGTTTATGGTTGGCATTGTTCTTATTTTAAAACACCTGATCTTGTGTGTGCTGCTATTTTTAGTTTCTTTCTTGCACACTTCATACTCATTATGTTATGGTACATTGACATATGCTCATATCTATCTGAATGTGTTTTTCCAATGTCAATTTTTATTGCTCTTATATGCTCTTATGCTGTTTAAACCTGTTTGATTTGATATATCCATCCTTTGGTTATCAATTGTGCTTATTTTGTGTTCTGTCTGGTCACTCTGTTACTCTCTTTGTAACTAACTTGTTACTAATGTGTGTGCATTTCCACATTGTGTTTTGTCTTGTTGTGGCCTTTTCTGCTTAATTACAAATGGCTGTATCTCCTTCAAAGAAGAAGACAACTGCTAAGAAATTTGACAAAAGAATGAAAATGGACCTTAACTTATTTAGGTCTATTCAACATTTTGAGAGATATAGGGATTCTTTTCAAAACGAACCATCATTCAGGAAAGATTTGTTGATTTCAGGGAGTTGAAGGACACCTTCATTCTAGAGTGTTTTGAGGGTAGAGGTTGGAAAAAACTGCTGAGTGACCTTCCACCTGTGTGTGACCCTCTAATCAGAGAATTCTATGCAAATGCTGTGATAAGGGAGGATGAGTTGAGTTGTTGGGTGAGAAGAAAGCAATTTACCTTAGATGCTCATGACATTGATAAGGTTCTAGGGCTTGAGGGTTTGGAGGATTATGAATTCACTAACTACAAGGACAGAATGCTCTCTCTGGACACTGTCCAGAAAAGCACCTCAAGACCCAAGCTGATATTTCCTAGTCTTCTCATGAGGATATTTAGAGAAAAAGGTGTTGCAATCCCTCAGGATATCAGTCCTTTGCCTCCTCAATCAGCCATAAACAAATTTACTCTCACAAGGATACAAAGTTGTCTTCCAGGTGAAGAAGTGGAGGATGTTTACAAAGAAGGGGATCCAATGGAAACTGAAGCAGAAGCTGTAGAACAATCAGTCACACCCAGGAGCAAAAGAAAGAGGAGTAAAACCTCAACTTCATCAGCTGCACCTCTTCCTAATGCATTTCAAATCATCATGGAAAGACTTGATGAACTCAAAGAGGTTCAAAGTCAGCATACTGAAAAGATGATAGTAATGCAGGATCAGATTAATGTACTTTCAGCTAAGATTGACAGCATCTTCACCAACCAAGAGTAGTGACCCTTTGGCCATTCCGGACAAAATGGGGGAGATGTTGTTGGCAGGGGGAGCTACACGAAAGGGGGAGATTTCAACTAACAGGCTTTTATTTATTGCTTTTGTCTATCTTTAGCTTTTATCATATTTTAGTATCTATTTTATATTATTCTGCACATGTACTGTTATGCTTTTGGTTTGTTCCTGGTATCTTTGTAGGTTGTTAAGGTTTCTATTTATGGTTTGTAGCCATGTTGCTTCTGTAAGCTTTAAGGGTTTGTTTCTATGCAATTTGTAGGCCTTTGTGGTTTGTTCCATACTTTATGCAACCTTTGTGCTTTGTTAAATCAATACTTCTAACTAAATGTTTTGCATTTTCTTCTAAGTACTGTCACTCTTGTGCCCTTGTAGGATTTTTCCTAGATGCACGTACTTCATGTACTGTGCATTGGTTGAGTGTTGGTCATTCAAGTGATTTGCCTTTTGCTTGTCATCTTGAATGTCCGGATGTTCATTCCAAGTGTGAATGAGCATTGTGATTACTTGATTATAGTGATTAACTGTTTTGGTCTTGCCATGGTTTATTGCTTTATTCCATTGTGCTTGATCACATTGTGCTTGCTCCATATGCATTACAAGTTTCTGTATACAACGAACTTATTATGTTGTTGTGTTTCAGGAGATATTTATTCTTATGGTTCAAAAGCTTCACAGATTATAGAGTTCGGTATGAGTGAGTTTTCTAACTGTTCCCAACTCACGCGTTAAGTCTAGAGTTTGTTTTAGGGTTTTGTCACGGAATAGCCAAATGGGGAGATTGTAAGGTTGAAATTTATCAACCATCTTGTTGGCTTTATTCCGTGCCAATTTGCTTGTAATTTAGCATTTTGTAACCCTGTATTTAGGTGGGATTTATGTAAGGGTAGTGTGTGAAGAAAGAGTGAAGAAAAGCTCAAGTTTGTGCAAAGAAGCAGAGTTTCGCGGCTAGGACTCGCGGGTGACTCGTGATTGGCAAGTCGCCAACTGCAGGCACGTGAGAAGCACATAGGGGAGCTAAAGGGTCACGCTAGCTATCGCACTACAGGATAAAAGTCCCAGGCTGGCCAGGCCGTTACGTCGCGACTTGGACAAGCCACAAGGTCAAGCCGCCAACCAGCCTTGTTTGGCAAAATCTGTCTCTTCGTATTCCAAATACACACCACTATATAGTGTGCGAGTCCTAGCCGTGAAACTCTGCTTCTTTGCACATACTTGAGCTTTTCTTCATATCTTCTCACACACTACCCTTACAATAATCCCACCTAAATACAAGGTTACTAAGTGCTAAATTACAAGCAAATTGGCACGGAATAAAGCCAACAAGATGGTTGATAAAATTCAACCTTACAAAAATTGCAATAATATAACAACAAAAACTACTATTAGAAATTGAACTGGGAAATTTTAGGGCAACACTCGGATGTGCGGAAATTGGAGAGGGACTTTCCCATTGATCCAAGATGGTTTGTTCTTGAAGAGGTATTATGAGGCAGCCTAGAGAGAAGACGGTTAGAGAGAGAATGTTGATGATTAAATTTGGGTTCCAAAGGAGGCGAGAAGAGAATGTTTTAGGGAAGTATCGGTTTTAGAGAAGAGAGAGGAGAAGAAGATGGCGTTAGGGATTCTTTTCAGAGTTGGGTTTTAGGGAGAAGGGTAGAGAAATAGAGAGAGAAAAAGGATTCAGAGTTGGGTTTGTGGAAAAATTTGACTACGGTTAGAGAGAGAGAGATGGTATCAGGTTTTCTTTCCACGATTGTGGAAAAATTTTTGGGCTGCTTATTATTATTTTAATTTAATTAATGTTGATGTGGAAAATTGTGGTAGCTTCAGAGGCTTCGGTTATATATATATATATATATATAGATTGCATGCATGGCAAGTTAGTAGAGTTTTTTTTTTTTTTTGGATAAGTGCATGAAAATTAGTAACTGAGAGAATACTTTCACTTTTGTGGCTCCATCAAACCCCAAAATAGCCAATATGTGCTCTATTAGCCTTTGACACATTCAAGATGTTTCCTCTTTCCTTCAGACCCAATTTTTCCACCATGTTCGAAACTAAGGTACTTAGTCCTAAGTGGCTATAGAGAGACAATTCATCAGTGATGGGTCATGTAATGGCATAGAGTTCTCCGATAATGTATTTCTTCTCCTTTGTTGTTCTGTCCCTTCTTATGAAGGAGTTTCTATTGATTTGTACGTCTGTGGATAACAAGTTTATCTAGAGAGCTTCTTTGTCCCTTCTTATGAAGGAGATTTTTTGGTTTTCAGTCCCTTTTTACGTAGGAATTTGTGATGTTTTGCACTGAACAGTTTTAGACCCCTTAAAACACAACCAGATTGGTTAGCCTAGACTAATTAGCCAAGTTGTTACTTAGTCAAATTATGCAATTCTAGGTTAAAGCAATCAAATAATCATATCAAGATATAAAGCAGCGAAAAATCAATGAACACAAGATATGATGACCCAGGAAACCACACGGTAAAAACTTAGGGAGGATTTGACCTAGCTATCCTCAAGGTAAACCTGAATCCACTATGCGAAAGAATTGAAGTTCATACAAAAGGACTGCAAGCTCCCCGCTTGACTTCCTAATGCTACCCACCAGTAAAACTTACTAACAGGACCACGTGCAAGCTCCGAATCCACGGACTCCTTCTTTCTTGAATTCTTCAATCAGCTACAAGCACCCATTCTTGATATTCTTTAAGCTTCAATAGCAGCAACCAAGTTGATCATCAAGCTATTGATACTATCTCTAACTTGAAAACCCTAAGGTTTATGTAAAGGAAAGCTCATCTAGATCTCACTAGAGATTTACACAAAACAGCAATGTATGAGCAACAATACAATTGAAGCAACCTTCAAAAACGTGGCTAGGGTTTAGTTTATATACCTAGGGTAAAAACATAAAACCCTAAACGTTTAATGAAGTAGGGCTAAGTTGGAAATTCTGCAAAAAAATCAACCTGTGTGATTTTCGATCGATCGAGTCTATTCTTCGATCGATCGAGCCAGGCCAAAAGTCCCAAGTATTTCTGCAGCCACTCGATTCCAACTTTACAATAATAAACCAACTTTGAGCAATCCTAAACAAGACTAAATACATTGTTTTGATCATGGTTTGCCAACATTACAAATTAGAGTTCTAAATACATAAAATCCTAAGACCTTAGAACCTAACAAACTCCCCCTTTGGCAATTCGTGACAAAACCCTAATTAAAAGCTCAAAGTTTTACAAGTAAAAAACCATTTACAAAGAAATGCTCATAAACTTCAAATTCAGCCTAACTACTATCCATCGGTTGTAAGTGTAGACAACAGCTTAGTTGAATCAACCTGTATATTCCTGAAATACTCAACAAACGCATAAACGCATGTATGACAGAAAAGAGTAAAACAACAGGTATAACATTCTTGTAAGATTCATACACAAAATAAAGACATATATGCATGATCAACTCATAAATATAAATCAATAAGCAGTGAATCACAAATCAACAAGAATCAATAAAACAATGTATATCAATCAATGTTACTCCCCCTAGCATGAATATCTCCAAAAATGATATACAAAGTGAAACACCTAGATACAATCTAAAAACTCCACAAGCTCCTCTCAAACAAAAAAAATCTCCCCCTAACAACAAAAACTCTCTACAAGTCAAAACTCCACTCCCCCTTTTTGTGACGGAATGCCAAAGAGCAATCATGAGTCCCCATCAAAAGGAGGTGGTGAAGGTGAATGAAGACGTGCTAAATTGGCTCGGAGAGCACGAATCTCATCTAGTAAGTCCACCAAAATGTGACCGTGAGCCACCTAAACGGTCATGACAGTCTCCAGAGTACGACGAACATCAAAGTCAGTCGAAGGAGGTAGAGGAACATCAGCAGCAGTAGCATCATCACCAACTAGATTAGGAACATCCTCACCAGCAATACATATAGAAGAAGAAGGAGGAGGTGCACTACTAGACGGCTCAGACCTAGGGTGTTTAGAACCAGCTCGAAGATGAGCGGCCCTCTGTCTAAGAAAAGACGCACCTATGGGAGCTATCACATGAACAGGCTCAGAGGAAGGGAAGTCACTAAGGTCAAGATAGAACAAAATTCTATGAATGAAAATAGGATGAACAAGAGCATGTGCAATAGATGAACTCCTATAAACATCGTTCAAAGAATGAAGAAATAGGTGAGGAAAACTAATAGAAGCATCAGTAACCAAAGCGTACAAAAATACACACCTCTCAAGAGGAATGGTGTGAACATGAGAAATGGGCCAGATGGAATGACAAGCTATCCTAAAGAACAAATAGTGCAACCCGGAGAGCTCAACAGAAGTGATCCTAGGATCAGAACCCCACTGGATAGAAGTCCCAGTGATGTAAGACAAAACGTCGCTCAGCTCGGGAGACTCGTCATATGGATAGACAGGATTCCTAACCAACGGTACCCCTAGAGCATCAGCCACTACCTAAGGAGTAATGGTGTACCCTACACCTCGTATCCAACTCTTTACTAAAGTGTTGGAATCATAGACGTGGAAAGAGATGTTCGAAAAGAACTCTCTAATCAAGGCAGAAGGTGGAGGAGGATCAGAAATGTCCAACAAAGGCAACCATCCCCGACGCTCAAAGTTAGCCCTAATGGCAGGATCTAGCTTATCTAACATAACAAAATGCTCAGCCCAAATCTTCCTCTTAAGGTTAAGTTTCTTAAAAAACTCTTGATTTTTCTCACTCGGAAACCTCTCACGGTCAAAGGAAGGAGGGGATAGAAAGGAAGAGGAAATGGACCTACGGGCTCTAGTCTTCCTAGGCATGATGCTAAGGAAAGGACAGAGACACAAAAGAGAAAACCAAAAAGACACAAGAAAACAAAACTAAGGACAGACTGCAAGTTAGCCACAAAAATAATAGAATGAAAATCTATATGATGCATGAACAGATACAATGCCATGATGCATGTACTAATGCAGTAAGCAATTTAGTTCAATTGAGTATAAATTGACAAAATTGGCTTAAGTAGGGAATTTCTAATCAAAAACCCCAAAAATTGAAAAACCACTTGAAAATTTTTAAAATAAATTGATGAATTGAGCATTACAAAACACAGCACATAGATTATAATGCTTAATTTCATCAATACAACAAGCCAATTTCATCAAATTCTACCCAATTTAACAAAATTCCCAAATCGGATCAATTAGAAACCCTAGATTTTTTAATTTTTCACCAAATTCAAAATTGATCAAATTAAACTATTAAGATCATGTCTATAGCATGTCCCCACAAAAACCCATTGATCAATTTCACAAAATAGGGCTTGAATCAACAAAAATCCCAAATAGAAAAAGTTCCAAAATTTTGAGCATAAATGCATGAAAAATGCATGAAATATGTAAATAAACTCAAAAAGGAAGGGCAAAAACAGACTTACCGGCTTGAGGAAAGAGAGATTTTGCAAAAAATTCGGAGGAAAACGACAAAAATCTCTATGCGGACCCTTGCCTTGTCGGAGAGAGAAAAGCAAAAGTTTGAAAAGTTTGAAATAGAACTTTGAAAAAGTCAGATCTGAACTTTAAAAAAAAAATTTCCACGATCTTCGATCGATCAAAAATTACATTCGATCGATCGAATGAAACAGTCATTTTAGAACAAACTAAAGCACTTTTTCGATCGATCAAAAAACAGACTGGATCGATCAAAATAGGCAGAGGCTCACTAAATTTTGAAAAAAAAAATCCAGTTTTGAAAAACACAAACCTAATTTTGAAAAACAACTCCTCAAAGCATTAAACAAGGAAAGCAAAATGCATGACTATGAGATGGAATGCTTTTTCAAAAACCCAAAATTTTAAACCCAAATTATGTCAAAAACAAGTTTCAATCATTCCCCCATTGAATTTTCTCAAGCAACAAAAATGTTGTGCACAAATCTCAAGATATTTTCAAACTTGATTGGTCAGACCAAAAACACACACACTAGCTTGTATAGTGTTTAACAAGGAGTAACTTGTGTAGTGTGTGATACTAACAAAAACTTGAGATACATGTGAGGTGATATGTGATACACAATTCATCACATAAAATTTAAAAGAGACTATCACATAAAGAGTTACATCCTATAACTCCCACATCTCCTAAAACAAAAGTTTGCAATCATATAAGTTTCTTGCATTTTTGCCTCTTATAAGTATGAAATGGCATTCAACCTAATAGTACACACCGGTTTGAATTAAGTGAATTGGCATCAAGCCTAATAGTACACACCAGTTTTAATTTAATTTGAGGCTGCACCTTATGTTCTTTTTGTGCATGTGCTACACTTTCTCGAGCACACAATCTTATGATATGCACCAAGGTGTTCATGATTGGCTAGTGAGCAGTGGTGAGATGGTTATTTATGCCTTTCTCAAAAGAGTCAAGTTCGACAGTTAAATAACATATGACTTCATGATTAAGACAGAGTGATTAAGAACCATACACATCTTTCCTATACAACATGCACTACAAAATTTCAACTAGTTAAGTGCAATGAATAAATTCATCAAAGTTAAACAAGGTACACAAGACATGACATGTGTAAAAAGATAGACCAATCTTGTTTTTCAAAAATCAAGAAAAATAGTGTCAAACATAATTTTTGCTTTCTCCTTTTCTCCTTTTTTTTTTTTTTTTTTTTATTTAAGAGAAAACAAATAAATTCTAGAATGAAATGCATGAATGTAATGCAATGCAAATCCTAGAACAAAACAAAAGAAAACACAAAAAACCAAAGAACAATGGTCACAAAGGAATGAGTAATGAAACATAAGGACCATGTTAGAAAGACTCAATTAGATCGAGTCTTTTGCATCCAAAACCTTTTAGATGCATCACGAGCATTGGAGTTCTTATTCACATTCGAGTGATTTTCAACTCCAAGATTGGAATAAAGGTTCAAAGCCTTTACCAATTCACCAATAAGTGTCATAGGATCTTGTGCTTGAGACACAAACATTTTTGGTTTGTTTGCTCTCTTAGCAGCTTGAAGCTTGTAATAGTTAGGATGAATGTGTCCAGACTTACTACAAAAATGACACACCCAAGCAGGTTTACCATGCATCTTGTCCTTAGAAAGGGTAGGTTTAGTTTCTCTCAGATCAACCATATTCTTCTTAGGAGGTGAAACTTCTACGGGTTTGACTACCTCACTCACAGGTGGTTTGACAGTTTCACTCACAACCTCACTCACGGAAGGTTTAGAAGAAGAAGAAGAAGGAACAAAATTCGTGGAATGCGGTGCAGAGTCAAAGACGCTTTCAACATATCCTAACCTAAATTTATCAGAAGGATACTTTTGAACATTCAACATGTGATCAAGTTTAGAACTAGTAGATCTAGCAACAGATAAATCATGTTCCAAAGTTTTAACTTTATCAAGCAGAAGCATGTTCTCTGATTTAACATTGTTCAAAAGATCATTAGCATCAAACAGTTTAACAAGCAAATTTTTCTTTTCAAGCTCAAGAGAATCAATTTTCTTCAGGCCAAGTTCAACATTCATAGCATCCCTAGCAGCAATTTTGCAGAGTTTATTGTAGGCCTCTTAAAGATCTGCATCCTCAGAGACTTTCCCATCAAAAGGGTTCTCTTCAACAGATATGCTTTTATTGACTACAACAGTAGCAATGAAAGTAATAAAATTTCCATCCTCATCACATCCGGACTCATCATCGGAAACTTCATTATCGCTAAGAGTTACAGCCATAACTTTACCCTTAGTCCTTAAGAATATAGGACATTCAGATTTCACATGACTATACCCTTGACAACCAAAACATTGAGGACCCAAAGAATTATTTGAAGATTGACCAACTTTTTCTTTAGGTTTTTCTAGGTTATTAACCTTAGTGGGATCATTCTTCCTGAAATTTCTAGGTTCAGCAGTGTATGTACCTCTTGCCTTTCTGTTGGTATTTCTAAGAAAGTTTTTGAAATTTTTGGCAAGATAAGCAATCTCTATAACAGAGAGCTCATCATCCAATCCACCACCATCAACATCATCAACAGACTTAAGAGCCATTGATTTGGATTTGTTCACTTTAGGTAGGTCAAACTCATAGGACTGAAGAGATCCTACAAGCTCATCAACAGGGATGGAGTCCACATCCTTGCTTTCAGTGATGGCAGTCACTTTGGGTCTAAAGTCTACAGTTAAGGATCTAAGTATCTTCCTAACAATTTTAGGTTGATCATAGACTTCACCCAAATTAAAAGCAAAATTGACAATAACATTTAATTTAGCATAGAATTCATCAAAAGATTCAACATCAGACATTCTAATGCTTTCAAATCTAGAAGTCAATTGTTGCAATTTATTGATCTTAACTGCCTTTGTGCCTTCATGCACAGTTTGGAGGATTTTCCAAGCAATATGAGCAACCTCAACATTAGAGATCCTCTTAAATTCCTCCACGGAAACAGCGTTGAAGATGGCATTCATAGCTTTGCTATTGAAGCCAGCTGCTTCTTTTTCAAAAGTTTACCACTCACTCACAGGAGTAGTGGGCTTCTCCCATCCGTACTCAACGGAATTCCAGACTCTCTCATCAATGGATTTTAAGAATGCTTTCATCCTTACTTTCCAATAAGCATAGTTGTTCCCATCAAAATGAGGAGGAACAAACAGAGAGTGTCCATGCTCCATGACAACAGGGGTCAAGGATCAGCTCAGAGATCAAAAAATCTCCGACAAAAGAACTACCCGCTCTGATACCACTTGAACGGTTTTAGACCCCTTAAAACACAACCAAATTGGTTAGCCTAGATTAATTAGCCAAGTTGTTACTTAGTCAAATTATGCAATTCTAGGTTAAAGCAATCAAATAATCATATCAAGATATAAAGCAGCGGAAAATCAATGAACACAAGATATGATGACCCAGGAAACCACACGGTAAAAACCTGGGGAGGATTTGACCTAGCTATCCTCAAGGTAAACCTGAATCCACTATGCGAAAGAATCGAAGTTCATACAGAAGGACTACAAGCTCCCCGCTTGACTTCCTAATGCTACCCACTAGTAGAACTTACTGACACGACAACGTGCAAGCTCCGAATCCACGGACTCCTTCTTTCTCAGATTCTTCAATCAGCTACAAGCACCCCTGCTTGATATTCTTTAAGCTTCAATGGCAGCAACCAAGTTGATCATCAAGCTATTGATACTATCTCTAACTTGAAAACCCTAACTTTGTGTAAAGGAAAGCTCATCTAGATCTCACAAGAGATTTACACAAAACAGCAATGTATGAGCAACAATACAATTGGAGCAACCTTCAAAAACGTGGCTAGGGTTTAGTTTATATACCTAGGGTAAAAATATAAAACTCTAAACGTTTAATGAAGTAGGGCTGAATTGGAAATTCTGCAGAAAAATCAACCTGTGCGATTTTCAATCGATTGAGTCTATTCTTCGATCGATCGAGCCAGGCCAAAAGTCCCAAGTACTTCTGCAGCCACTCGATTCCAACTTTACAATAATAAACCAACTTTGAGCAAGCCTAAACAAGACTAAATACATTGTTTTGATCATGGTTTGCCAACATTACAAATTAGAGTTCTAAATACATAAAATCCTAAGACCTTAGAACCTAACATGCACCTCTATGGATAACAAGTTTATCCAGAGAGCTTGTGGGGTTTTTTCTTGTGGGGGTAAGGGAAACACTTTCGTGGCAGGGAAGTTTTTCAAGATTCAAAGCAAAGGAATGCTACAAGTAATCTTCAATCAACAAACTAGTCCTTCACTTCGGGCTTCGTCTTACTGTTCAATGGGAATACAGTATTTGTAGGGCCTCTGTTTTTTTAGAGAAGTCCATCCCATGATGCAGGGAGCGACAAGGACGACGCCGGTAGGTACAGAGGCAAATCTGACACGGCAGCAATAATGGAAGGAGGTGACGTGGTACAAGCGTTGCTTGAAACGATGCATGACATAATTGAAATGAGGCAGGAGCACGTTACTTCAGTTATGGACACTGAGGGTTATGCAATTGAATCCTCATTAATGCCAAAATCGGGTCCAAATTTGGATGGGAATTCAAAAGTTAATATGGGAAAGTCTAAGAGCCTGAAGTGTCAACCCATAATTGGAGACTCAAGCCAAATGTATGAGGCCCTAATCAAGTTTGGAAAACAAACAGATGGGGAAATAAAGGCAAAAGAGGCAAGCAAAGCTAAAATTACTCCTCAGAATTACTGTGATGAAGCAAGAGTGAGTGGAGCACGTGAGGTAAGGTTGGTACAAGCACGTGGGAAACTTCAAGGGTCTAGCTGTGTGCAAGCACAATCTGTCCAACAAAAAATTTACACAACCTCTCTTAAAAAAACTTATACCAGAGGGGGAAGAAAATATCAAGCATGCGCAAGGGTGGTGGGAAAAAAATGGGGCAACAAAATTAGTATGCAACAAGAGAGGTGGGGAGGACCATCTAGAGTTACCAGGCAAAAGCATATTGGTTTCAAAGGATGATGGGAGCTTTTCTTTTGCAATGGTGGAGGCTGTCTGTCAGCCCCGCCAATCGCCATGATGGTCCTTGTGTGGGACTGTCGTGGGCTTGGGACCCCATGTACAGAGAATAAGCTTGTAGATTTGGTGCAGGCAAAAGGGAGGTGGATTATTGTTGTTCTGGAGATCGACTATTAATGTAACTGTGAAGGTTTCGGGAAAAAATCACATCGAGGCACTATTTCAAGAAGAAGATAAGGCAGGGATTGGAGTGATCACTCGAGATCGTCAAGGAAGGGCTTAGCACAAAGTTGAAATCATCCCTCTTCCCCTAATTTTCGTGGAGCTTGAAACTTTGGCTACATCAAAAACCCTACAATTTGCTGTTGATCTGAGTTTGAATGATGTCATCCCAAAGAGAGATTCAAAGATTGTTATAAACGCTTTGAATGCAGACTCGTACTCTTTGGCATCCTTTGGTTTATTTAGTCAAGATTTTAAATGTTTTGCAAATTTATTTTATTGTATTAGGTTTTCACTTTTTCGTAGAGAAGGAAATAGTGTAGCCCACAACCTAGTTCGACATGCACAACATGTCACTGGTTTTCAAGTGTGGATGGAAGATGTCTCATTGCACACCATTGCTACTTATCTGGCAATTTTGCCTATTACTTAATGAAGTTCATAGTCTTGATTCTCAAAAAAAAAAAAAAAAAAAAAAAAAAAAAAAGGTACTTAGTCCTAATACCAAGCTTCTTAATCACCACAGAATTCCTGATTATAACTCAAGGGAAGTTTTCAAGAAATCAATAGAACTCCACCTTTTGGTTTTCTTCCACTTTATCCACGTGTATGAATGCACTATCAGGTATACAATTCAATGTAAACATCGTCTTTTCTAAAAAAAATTTAAGAATCATCTTCAATTGAATTATCTAAATTTATAATAGAATTTGGATGCATGTTTGATTCAATAACTCGGGACAAAAAATGAATTCATAGGGATTTCTTTGAATGTACTATGCTAGCCCTACTATCATAAATGGCACTACATCAGATTTGAAAGCAACAATTACAACTTTTTTTTTTTTAGAAAACAATCAACTGCTATTTCATTAAGGGGCTGGTAGCGTTTACAAAAGCAATTAAATCTAGAGGAATAGATTCCATCCAAACAAAAAGCAGAAAAGAAAATTTAGCTCTCCAAGCTAAGGCATTCTGCAACTGCATTGCCTTGCCCATAAGTATGAGAGAGCGACCAACTCTTCAATGAG
This sequence comes from Quercus variabilis, assembly GCA_030445155.1. NCBI lineage: Eukaryota > Viridiplantae > Streptophyta > Magnoliopsida > Fagales > Fagaceae > Quercus > Quercus variabilis. The sequence goes on from CP129455.1 coordinate 387,031, forward strand.
TTCAAATGAGACAAAGTGCCTTTAAGCAAGTGACCAAACTCAGAATTGAACATATCACCATTTTTCAGAGCATTGATGACTATCTGAGCATCCTCTTCCATGATGGAATTGTCTAAGCTTACTTCTCTAGTGAAAGCAACTGCTTGCCCAGCCGCCAGGAGTTCCAAAACAACAATAGATGATAGATTGCAAATTTTTTCAGACAACAAAGCCATTCCCTATCCTTTGTTGTTCCTAATTACAACTCCAATCCCTACCTCTCCTATTTCAGCAAAAACAACCTCGTCGAAGTTTGTCTTATATTGATTCAGGTCTGGTGGCTTCCACTGCACTTTTCTACATTTCTGAGTCTTCATCGGGGTACTATTGAACTTCTCGTACTCGGACAATTAGTAGCGAGCTTCAGTTGGGACATTTGTTAAGGGGGAGATACACTGTTTGAGTCTGGACTTATTTCGTCGGGTCCACAAATGCCAAGCTAGGATAGCAAACAACTCCATCATATAAGGTCTACAACGTATCAGCTCCAATAGGTCAGCAAAGCTTCCTTTTATATCAATTACAACTTGATATAAAGGGAAAATAGAAATCTTGATATCAAATATAGGTTGCTCAATACCATCAAAAAAGAAAAAGAAAAAAAAGATAGGTTGCTCAACATCACCATTCACATACGAGTGATATCCCTCTGTGAACTGCAAACACAGACATAGAAAACCCATAAAATTTTTCCCCACAACTAAAACAATAGTACCAATACAAAATAAGTTTTTTCATCTAAGTCCTTAACATCGACACAGTAAGCAACAGAAAAATAATAAATCAGGGAGCTTTAAAAAAGACAACTAGGCACTTTCATTTCATGTCTTTATACTAAATTGATATTAGTCACATTGAAAACTATATATAAGATACTGATTCTATGCAAAAGATTCAAAACCCATCAACCTTTTACTTTTATTTCATAACTAAGAATAGTACTAACACAAAATAAGTGAATCATTGATTCCATAACATCCAAATTGTGAGCAGCACAAAAGATTGAATCAAAGATCACTAAGAAAAGCATCAAGTGGATGCTCGAATTCATGAGTTAAAAAAATGTATATTTAGCTAAGGGTAATTTTCACCATTCTATTACCTAAAGAAGCACCATAGTTTAGTTGTTGGATGCCTAAACAATTAAGTGCTTCCTTCCCAACAAAATCCATGTATTTCGCTTTCACTACTTTCATTATCACATACCACAAACTGGAAAGCACCGACGCGGCTCTGGAGGAGCCGCACCCACGTCGGACTCGGCGGGACGTGGCGATGCGGGAGGGAGGCCGCAGACCGCGCGTCCGTGCCGCGTCGGGCCGCGTCCTGCCACTTGGAGCACCAGACTCGCGCCGACTCGGCTTTGACGCGCGCCGAACCAAATCGTCTTCTTCCTCCTTTTTCTTTCGCGAGCCAGCGCTGTTCACTTGTTCTTCTGTTTCTTTTTTTCTTTATCAGTTTTTGTTTTTTTTTGTTTTTTTTTTTTTTTTTGAAAAGAATGGTTAAATGCGTTTGGTCAATGGTGCTTTATTTTGTTTGTTGTGCCTCACTGCCTCTCACGTGAGCCACATTTTCCCTCCTTTTTTTTTTTTTTTTTTGAAAAGAATGGTTAAATGCATTTGGTCAATGGAGCTTTATTTTGTTTGTTGTGCCTCATTGCCTCTCACGTGAGCGACATTTTCCCTTTTTTTTTTTTTTTTTTTTTTTTTTTTTTTTTTTTTTTTTTAACATTGAGCCATTGAACTGGTACATGACCCACTGAGCCACTAATAAGCTTTTGGTTAGTGCCACTAATAAGCTTTTGGTTAGTGAGGTTTTATCTTGTACAGTACATTATTATTATTATTATTATTATTATATATAAGTTCTCTATTATTATTATATATAAAAAATGCTTAGCAATATATAAAATATATAAATAAAAATATTTTTAATAATTTTTTAATCGCCGAGTCCTGCCGCAGCAACACCCGTGCTTCTTAGACCACAAATGGTTCCTAAGAGCACACTGCTATGCAAATGGCTCAAATGCAATAAAGCGGAGTAAAGCTAAATTAACCTGAGACTTCATTCCATGTGGAGATTTATATAACAGTTGAGTGAAATCACAAAAGTTAAAGGTATAGCGTCATATCATCCTATCATTCATTGCAACTACTATACAACAAAATAAAATGATTCCATTTTGAATCAAACCTCATAAACATTGAAATTTCTATTAGGGTTTGGCAAGATGAAATTTAAGGTATGTTATCAATATCAAATTCTAATACAAAGAACAAGATCCTCAGGTATTTTATCAAACACTTTGCATGAATGTAACAAAAATCAAAATTTATGGTAAGGGAGAAGAAGGTGGTTTTTTTAGAGATTACATATGCAGCTTCTTGTGTAGCAAATACTTGTTTGATATTCAAGTAGACAACAAAACATTTATTTATTTTTATTTTTATAAAAGTGGACAACAGAACTATTTAAAGATTTAAAAGGACAAAAGAAAACAAAAGGTAGAAAATACCTTGAGTCTTGCCAAGAAGAAATGAAACATATATCTAATTTGGCTTTGGGAAACAGGAGTATATAAAATAACTTGTTTTAGAACATGCAAAGCAAACATTAATGGGAGAAACTCTTTGATTTGATAAACAAAATAAATTAGTAGTAGAAGAGTCCAATAAGTTGGAAAAGGGAGTGGAATATCACTAAAGCAGAAGATCCACAAAACAACATCTCTATGCTATTACCTATAGGTTTTAAAATGCAATGAACATTTCAAACGCCTAAAAAGAAAAATCTAACAGCAAAGCCAAACCTTTAGATTAACAGGACCTTAGATTTTACCATTCTGAGCATTTCATGAGTCAACCTGCCTTGATAGAGCTATTGCATTTTGGTCTCTAAAAGTTGAACCTAAAACACATAAATTGTTTCATCATTGAATTTAATATCATAACCATATAAAAACAACCATAAAATTGATAACAAAAAAAAAAAAAAAAAGATACAATTGTACAACACATAGAAATCTCAATCACCTCTGTCTTTTAATTCATAAAGGATCTAAACCTTGATTATTGTAGGACATTTCTCAAGAGTTGCATTGTCTTACACTTTCGGTCCAAATCTAGAAGTTCTCAATAGTAAAACCAAAAATGAAAAGACAGTAAATAGCAAAACATAGTAATTATAGGAGCAACATGATCAATAAAAAAGTGTGGGCCAATTTTGTCCCAATACATTTAATTGTGTCACTTTTGTCCTTCAAATTTTAAAATCAGGGTCTCTTAACTATTAATTGTATCAATGTCATCCTTCAACTATTCAAAATCAAATCAATTGTATCCTTAAATTTTGACTTGATTTTGTAAGTTGAGAAACAAAATTGACACAATTAAATGCGTAGCGATGAAATTAAATCCACCCCATTGTTAGAAGACCAAAAGTGTAATTTGCTTTGCCAAAAAAATGTAGGTTTGAATTCAGGTAAGGTTTGGCAGTGAGGGAATTCAAGTTTGAATGAAGGCTATCTTTGTGGTTTGTTTCGCGATGTAGAAAATAAGTAAGAAAAAATGGTCAAGGAGAATCAAAGATAAGCATAACCTTTTTTCCCCCTATTAATGAATGAATTTTTTAAGTAAACAAAATAGACAAGTTGAGCAAGCAGCAAACTAGATAGCTACTGAAACCAAACTTACAAATAATCAAACTAAAACTCCTCAATTACGGCTATCATACAAGATAGTGAAATACAACCCCCCCTCCCTCTCTTCCAAAGGATTACAGCATAAGATTATTCACTAACAAAATTTTCATTCTCATTACAAACTCAACATAGGCCTTAATCTCTCTTCTAATTAAAAGCAGGATAGCCTCCTTAAACTTTACATTACCACTACATACAAGAGCATTTCCTTAAGCCAAATATAATAAATCACCATAGACCAAGCAAGTTTGCATACGGTGCTTTCAAAACTTTTACCCCTAAACCTATCCATACAACCACTTAACACAAGGTATATACTAGAGATTTTATTGAACATCATGAATTAACTTGCTCCCATAGTCTCTTTGAGAGAAGATAATCAAAGAACTACTCTCAAGGCAGCTCCTGCAGAAGACGCACCATGATAGCCCCATTTAAATGGCTTGCCTTGAGTGGAAAGTCAGATCACTTTCTATCACTTCATTTTAGGATATATAGTTCTTATTTACTCCAAAGCTTATTTACAATAGAACTGCAAACATAAGTTCTACTCACAACATGGCTCAATGCATTATTTATTATTCTTTAAGTAAAAGGTAGAAGATGTAACTAAAGAAGGAAGCCTATCTTGGCAAGATGGAGGCAAATTTCTCCAAAGTTTGATTAATATGTTCTAATATTCTTTGATAATGGATACAGACTGGAGTCGAAATCATCGTTGACAGAGGTAAGGGTCATTGAAATCTCAATAACCTTTGACTTTTAACTCTTAAAGGATATGAACCACAACTGTTGCAGAACATTCCTCAATAGTAGCATTTCTTTCACTTTCTATTGAAATCTAGAACTTCTCAATAAGTAAACCACAAAATAGAACACAATAAATGGAAAAAAACTATAACCATAGGAGCAATGTTATTAACAACAAAAACAAAAAAGTTAATTTAATTAAAACATTAAGACTTGGCTGCAAAGGAATGCAGGTTTGAGTGCGCACTTTCATTCTAGATTGTTTTTTTGATAAGTAATGATTTTCCAAATACTAAAAGTAAGAGTGTGAATGGATTGGGTTTGGGGTATTCCCAACATGTATTGAGAAATTCCTATATCTGCTCAACCCAACCCATGAATCATGATAGCTCTAACAAGTAACCCAATCCAATCCAACTTGAGGGATTCATTCTAGATTGTTTGGAAATGTAAAAACTAAGTTAGCAAATATAATTAAGGTCCTTAAGGAAAATTATAGATAACTATAACTTTTTTTTATAATTATTTTTTTTATGAATGAAACCATACAAACAGCAAACTCCAGCTGCTAGATGCTGCAACATTGAACAACAAAAACAGAGCAAGTAGGAAACTAAATAGAAGTTGGAACTAACCTAACAAAGAATCAAACTACTAGTCTAAAACCCTCAATTACACCTATCATCAAAATCAGAGAAATGCCCTCCCCCCAATTGCAACATGACTATTCACTAACAAAAAATTCTCTTTGCAACCGCAAACCAAGCCTTATCCTTTGTTTGGATAGAGATGAAAAATTAAAATTATTTTACTATTTAGCTTATTTTTGCTACTATTCATGGGAATCATTGTACTTTTTGGCACTATTCATGGGTCCCACTATATTATTTAAATTAACTTTTACCTTTATCTACAATACTTTCAGCAATAAGTTTTTAGTGTTAGAAAAATAAGCGGTATCCAAACAGACCCTTAATATCTCCTCAGACTTGACACTTGGTACCAGGTATATATCTGGGATTTTATTAGACACCATGACTTAATTGCCATAGCCTCCTTGAGACATGATACTTGTTAGAATATGGTTAATTGATTAAATTGACCATTTTCTAATAGTTTAAACTTTTTGGAGAATTGATAATTTAACATGTACGATACAATCTCAATATCTTTAACCAATTTGAATTCTCTTTTCTTCTTTTTTCAATAAAAAAGTGACAATATTCACATTCAACATAGATAGCAAATGTTAAACATTAAGAAACTCATTCACCAAAGAATCAAAAAATGGACATGAAAAACAAAAGCAAAATCTATATATATAAGGATATGGTACAAAACCCAGCCATAAAATCAAAAAAAGAGAGAAATAGGACTTTAGTGTTAGCCGTAGAGGTCTTGATCAGTTCAAGAACACAAAGGTTATTGATATGTTTTGAAACATCGAAGGCAACAACCTTGAACCTTATTGGGCAAAAAAATCAAATCAATAAAAGACAAATATTATAATAATAGAAAACCATATTGAAAGGCAAAAAGAGATCTTGGGCTTACCAATTACTTCAACAGAAACAATGCCAATAGCTGCATTAAAATAAATAAATCAAACACATATGTTATAAATAATAATTACAAATCCCAGCATCTTGATTTCCCTTTGAATGAGCCTTTGAATTTAGAGAAAAAGAGAGAAGATAGTGACAAAGGCACCAAAAGATGTAACTAAAGAGGGAGGCATAACTTGGCAAAGAATGGTGTCCTGTGTCTTTGGGGACCATGAAAGAAGGTTGATATTTTCCTAAATCACAATTTTGTGCTGTCTCCATCGTTTAAAAAATGAAGAAGAGAGTGGATGAGGACAATGAGGAAGTGAGTGCTTAGAGAGGGTTCTTCTTTAACCTAATCCTGCCACATGGACACGGTTGGATGAGAGCTCTGCCTTCTACTGGGCTTCACCATTTGTGTTAGAATCTCCTCCTTGGCTGAAAACCCCATGATCTAGAAATGAGAAAGACACACTATAGATGCATTCTACATGGACTCCCAACCATTTTATGAAATCGAAGTGGTTTCCAAAAATTACAACATAGTAGAACATGCCTTTAAAAGCTTCATGAAAAACTTTAGCAAAACCACCCACAAATTGTTCTAACTAGTTGTTTGTTTCCACCATGTCTTTGGGCATACTTCTTTAGCCTTCTAAGCATGATATGTTGCTCTAATTTGACCATCCTCACAATCCACTTTGGTTTTCCAATTTTAAATATAAGATATCCCATCAACGTTCCAAATATCACTCCACATCCATAACCCATTGATACAACTTGCCAATCAAACCCATTTTCAGGCTCTAAATTGTCTTCTTGTTGTAAGGTCAATCGTGTTGGTTACTTTGCCTCATGGCTGTCGCATGTTTGTGACAACGGAAATCCACATAATCCCTGGTTTTCAATGTACGAATCATTATCAAATGTATTGAATTGCTTTCCAGAAGGTATGTGTCCTGTAAGTTGGTTACATGACAACTTTAAAACTTCAAGCCACGGTAGATCTGCCAATTGCCTAGGAATCTCCCCAATAAGCTTATTGAAAGAGAGGTCTAACCATTCAAGATTGTTCAAATTTCCAAATGATGATGGAATATAACTTGTAAGGTTGTTGTGAGAAAAGTTGAGCCCCTTGAGTGATTTTAGCCTCCCAATTATCTTTGGCATCTCTCCTTTGAAACTATTGTTTGAAAAATCAATGGTAGTGAAGATAGTTTGGATTCTCACCAACTCAATATACATCCCTTTCATCATCACATTTAAAGAATCTTGATAATACCCGTCTCCCATATATTTCAATGCACCTTTTCCTTCATCCACATTTGTCATGGCTTTCATATATTTGAAATATTCTCTTGGAAAAGGACTGTTAAACTCATTGTTAGAGATGTCTAGGATTCGCAAATTTGGGAAAGGAAATTTGATCTTAGGATTGCCTATATGACCCTAAAATTTGTTTGATCTTAAGACAAGAACCCGCAAATATAAAAGACCTTCCAACCAATAAGGGAAGGTTTTGTTTATCTTATTACTACCAAGATCTTGAACTTCCAAGTTCCTACAATTTTCCAAAGATTGTGGCAATGGTCCTTCCTATTGATTGTCATTAAGGTTAACATTCCTAAAATTATTTCTCTTGGAAAATGTTGCAGGGATGGTACCATGAAGCCTATTCATTCGCAAATACAACACTGAGAGGACATTAGAGTGTACCAAACACTTAGGAATCATGCCACTTAAGTTGTTATGAGACAAGTCTAGAATGTCAAGGGCACTTGCGTTGCAAATTAAAGAAGGGATTTCTCTGATGAATTTGTTATTTGAGACAAACAAATATCACATACTAAGAAAACTTAGAGTGGGAAATAGTCCTTGAAGCAAATTGTCACGAAGATCAAGAAAATATAATGAATCCCTCCCCACATCCCCCAACCATCTTGGAAATTGGCCATAAATTCTATTCTTGGAAAGGTCTAAGAGCTGTAAGTTTGTTGCCGTTCTTAAGAAAATTGGGAATTCACTAATGTTGCAAGAAGGCAAGTTCAAATGGTAAAGATTGGGCAGGGTATAGGTGACATTATTGTTGATGCTAACTAAGTTATTTGAAAAATCAAGATACTTGAGATTTTTTAGCTTCGAAAACACTTCTAACTCTAACACAATACTCCAGTTATTTGATGAGAGAGATAGAAAAATAAGGTTTATTGACCTAGGTGTAGATCCTAGTAGCTTATTTTGACCCAAATCAAGATACTCCAATGAATTGGACTTGAATTCACCAATCTCACCAATGAATTGATTACCAGTTATGCTTAATTCCACCAAAGATGGCAAACTGAACAATCAAGATGGTAGTGTTCCATTTAGGAAATATGAACTTAAATCGAGCTTAACTAGATTTAAACTACTTATGTGAATAGGTAGGAGACCAACAAGTTGATTGTTGTGAAGGTATAAAGTTGAGAGATTGGGCAAGTTCAATAGCGACATAGGTATAGAGCCATGTAGCTTATTATATTCCAAATAAAGAGACTCCAATGAATTGGATTTGAATTCACCAATCTCATCAATGAATTGATTATCTTCAAGATTTAACATCACCAAAGATGGCAAATTGAACAAGCAAGATGGTAGTGTTCCATTTAGGAAATTTGAACTTAAAGAGAGTTCATTTAGATTCAAAAGCCCACTTATGTGAGTAGGAAGGGGACCAACAAGTTGATTGTTGTAAAGAAATAAAATTGAGAGACTTGGCTAATTCAACAATGACAACGGCAGCAAACCTGTTGAAATATTCCCTAATAATTAAAACAAATTGTTAGTTTATGTGTAAGGTTGAATTTTATCAACCATTTTGTTGGCTTTATTCTATGCCAATTTGCTTGTAATTTAGCACTTAGTAACCCTGTATTTAGGTGGGATTTATGTAAGGGTAGTGTGTGAAGAGAGTGTGAAGAAAAGCTCAAGTTCGTGCAAAGAAGCAGAGTTTCGCGGCTAGGACTCGCGGGTGACTCGCAACTGGCAAGCCGCCAACTACAAGTATGTGAGAAGCACATAGAGGAGCTGAAGGGTCGCGCTAGCTATCGCACTACAGGACAAAAGACCTAGGCTGGCCAGGCCGTTACGACAAGCCGCGAGACCAAGCTACCAACCAGCACTGTTTGGCAAAACCTGTCTCTTCGTATTCCAAACACACACCACAATATATAGACCCTTATACCCACTAAATTGAGAGAGCTTCCAAAGAGAATTTTTGAGAGAAACCCTAGAGAAAAACAAGATTGATTCACCCACAATCTTTACCTTAGAGTCTCTACAAATTCCTCTACTCTCTTCCTCTCCATTGTCATACCCTTGAGAGGTCCTATGCCAAATCCTTATCTCACTACACCCACGTCTGTGAGAAGGTTTATTTGATGCTTTTGGGAAGATTTTAGGAAGGAACCAATATATATTGGTTGATGCCATGGTCTAGTAGCGGAATCTGGGAAGCTAAAGAGGAAATAGGTTCGGTGCAACCTCGTTGGAGCAAGAAGCTTTGAGGGCTTAGGTACCTGGGTAGATTAGGCTTGGAGGGTCTATTGCTATTCATGTATCCCAACTACATTCTTTAGTGGATTATATCACTACTTGGAGGGCGGCGGAGAGGTTTTACACCGAGGACTTCGATTTCCTCTTCGATAACACATCGTGTGTTGTCCGTGTGTTCACATCTTCCTTCCCATTATCTTTGCTTTATATTTACTGCTGTGGATGTGTTTATATTTGGCTTAGATTAGTTATCAATTTTGTGATTGGCTTATGTTCAGGTTCCGTACATTAATTGTTTGATTATAAGCTTGAATTGATATTTTATAATTTGAGGTCTAAACGTTCAAGGGTGTTTCATACCCATATTGAACTTTCAATTAGTATCAGAGCAGGTACACTTGTTGTGGTTTTAATACCTAAGTGTGATCCTTGACCCCTTGTTAAGATGGATAGGTCTCAATTCCTTAATGTGCCACCATTTTTTTATGGTAATAATTATGCATTTTGAAAAGTCCATATGAGGGAGTTTTTATGTTCTATTGATGATGCTGTGTGGGATGCTGTTGAGGTTGGTTGGACAAGGCCAGAGGCTACCAAATCCACTTGGGACAAGGTAGCTCTTGCGGCGGCTAATGCTAATAGTAAAGCATTGAATGCTATTTTTTGTGGTGTCTCTCCAGAAGAATTTCACATGATTTTACATATCACCGTTGCTAAGGAAGCATTGGAGATTCTGGAGACAACTTATGAAGTAACCAAGAAGGTGAAAGACACCAAACTTCAGATGTTGACCACTCGCTTTGAGGAGCTAAAGATAAGTGAGGATGAGTCCTTTGATTCTTTTTACAGTAAGCTGAACGAGGTGGTCGTCAGCAAATTTAATTTGGGGGAAAAGACGGAGGATTCTAAAGTTGTAAGGAAGATCCTTTGGTCACTACCAGAAAGTTTTCGTGCCAAAGTAACGGCCATTGAAGAGAGCAAGGATCTTGACGACATTAAAGTTCAAGAGCTGGTTGGTTCATTGCAAACGTACGAATTGTCACTGCCTACACAAAAGAAGAGCAAATCTCTTGCTTTTAAAACAATTGATGAGAGAGTGGCATCTCATGACCCTTCCGAAAAGGATGCAGTAGATAAAGATGTGGCATATCTTGTAAAGAACTTCCGAAAATTCTTGAAACTCAAGAATGGTGGGAAATTTGGTGACAAAGGAAAATTTCAGAGTTCCGGGAGGGAGAAGAAAGAATTCCAAAGGAAAGATGATAGAGATTCCCAATCATCTCAAGGAATCACATATTTTGAGTGTAATGGACATGGACACTTCAAGGGAATGTCCCAACTATTTGAAGTCAAAGGAAAGGTCTATGCCACTACTTTAAGTGATTCGGACTCTTCAAATTCTGATTCTGAAGAGAGCTTTGACGGAGAAGGAAACTACTCCGCATTTATGACCATTGCACATGTGGAATCATCGGATGATTTGAGTTCACTTGTGAAGGAGCTTGGTGAGCATTCTGATTTGGAGTCTATTGGGATTGTTGAAGAATCGAAAGCTGAAGAGGAGGAAGATTCATCTGATCTCCAAAAGAATTACGCCTCACTTCTAGAGAAATCGGGTGAGTATGCAAAGGTGGCTAATGCAACTGTGAAGAAAATGAAGAGAGTTGAGGAAGATTACAAAAGCCTGCTGGTCAGATACAAGGAGGCAAAGTGTGAGATTGAAGCACTTAATGGTGAGCTATCAGAAGCTTATACAAAAGTGAGATTTCTTGAGCAAGAAGTAGTGCAAGCTCATGCCAAGGTAGATAGGGTCTCCTCCAAGAAGCTAGATAATGTTATTTCATCTCAAAAACGTGCCTCGAACAAGTTTGGGTTAGGATATACCAGAAGAAGTAACTTATCAGCCAATGTCACCAAAGAAGTAAAGTTTGTGAAGACCAAAGAGACGGCTGTTGATAAGCCTACTCCTGAAATAGTTGAGGCTGAGAAAAAGAAGAATGTGGCTAATCAACGGGTGGTTAACAAGTCCCGTAATCAATCAGAAGCCAGATTTGGAGCTAGAGGAAGATCACTCCCAAGACAGTAGCAGGGTCCTAGAACGAATTATGTTTGTCACTATTGCGGATTGCAAGGACATACCAGACCCAACTGTCAAAAGTTGAGAGCAGACAACAATGCAAGTGCACCTTAGTCACGAAGAAGAAGAAATGACATGAGGTTTTGGGGTGGTGAGCAACCAAGAAGTCAAAATCGTGATCCAGGAATGATGGACGTGATGAAGATGATCGGTGCCTTCACCAATTGCCTGGAAAGCTTCACACGAAGGTTTGACAGTCCAAACTCTCGTACCCGATCCGTCAAGGATATCACCCCAAACGCACGTGACGTGTGGTGACAAAGGGTACTCATGCATAAGCATTACAACATGTCCATGCATTAATACTTTCCATGTTTGTGAATATGCTTGGTTATGTACTTCTTGCTAGTTTTCAAGTTGTTATTTTTTTTTCTTTTGATTCAAATGTTTTTACATTGTTCTTTATGTTATGTTTTTGATCAATCTCTTACTGCTTTTGTGTCAAAAATCCAAAAACACATAAAAAGTAGAAAATCCAAAAAGTTTGATCACTTTGTTAAGTTTTGTCTCAAAACATGTTTTGCCTTGTACCTTTGTACTTATGGCTTTGTGCATTTAATGAGCTTAACTTGTCTCTTATGTACTCATATCATTGTGGAAGAAATTTTGAAATCTATGTGACTGTTGTAAATAGATCTTCAACCTTGTCATGAATGATTAGTGAATGGTTTTGTTGATCTTGATACATGCATAGACTCATGCCTATATATCTTCCTATTTTTTATTTTTATAATTAAAAGAGCTCTCCAAATTTAAATCTCCAAATGAAAAGAGATATAGAGCTGCAAAAGCCTGTCGCACATACTAGCATTCGACTAGGAAAAAGGGAAAGCGACCAAAATAAAATGTATGATACCTAAAAAGCCAAAGGCTAAATCATCAATTGAAATATCTAAAATTTCAAGCATCTATCTTACAATGAGATTTTCTTTGCTCAAAAAGTGCAAATGATATGTTGAATATGGAGCCAAATGAAAAGTTTCAAAGAATTGTTATCAAGTGCATGCGGGAGGTCATATATGCATGTTTTTATAATTGAGATAAGTCACATTATCTAGTGCTAGTTGTGTATGCCTTGATTGAATTGATCATTGAAACTTCACATTAGACTAAGGACTATCTCATTTTTTATTTCCACACACAACACACAAGTTTATGTTCAAGAAATGTCATACTCATTTGTGTGATTGTACTTGTTTAAGTGTGTTTTCACAAACTCAATCTTTGTTGATCAAACACAAAAAGATTTTTGAGTGTATTAGTTTGTTTTTGGGAAGTGTTTTTGCTTTTACAAAATGTCAAAATTTTCAAAAACAGTGTTGCCCTATTTTGGCGACTCAGTCGCGGGTAGGTCCAGTCGCATGCTCTAGTCGCGAAGCTCTCTCTGAGATTTTCGCAGGTCACTGGCGAGTCAAGGTCTCAGTCGCAAAAAAGACTTAGAAAATTTTTCAAAATTTTGAGTTTTTATGATTTTCGCGGCTCTGTGTGGTGACTTGTTCGCGGGTGGAAGGTCTAGTCGCGAAGGGTACTCAGCGATTTCCGCGGCTCATATCGCGACTATCTCGCGGGTAAATCTTCCAATTGCGAAAAACACTTAGAGAAATTTTTCATGTTTCTTACCTTCACAGTGTTTCGCGGCTTACCCTGGCAACTTGATCCAATTGCGAAAAACGCATGTTTTGCATTTTAAAGACAGTTTTTAAAATTGTTTTCAGTTTTTCCCTCGAAAATTTGTGACTGTTCATTGTCTTCCCCAAATCACTCTTTCAAACACTCCGATTTTCTTTGAAAAAGCTCCCATTTTTGCATCATGTCTTCATCAAACACCAAGAAAAAGGTATGAGTTTTCTTTCCCTTACTTCATTCTTACTGTTTTGGTCTTTAGGTTATTAATTTGAATGTTGCATCTATGTTCTGCAATATAATATGTTCAAACATGGGTTTGCCTAAAATGTTGAATTTGCTTGTGTGAGGGTATTTTTTTTCTTGTTGCAGAGGTGTTTTAGAGTTTTTGTGTGTTCATCAGGTTGCTAATATTTGGTCTGAACATTGAAATTTGATAGATTTTCTTTTGGTCATATGGGTTTAGGTTTTCAGTGTTTCTCTCTAAATGTGGTCATTGGGTATATCAGCTTCCATGAGTTTGTGATATGTGTGGCTTGTATTGTACTGATTTTCATTCACCCTATATAGTGTGTGCTGATGCATTAGGGTATTCATGCTCATTTCATACTCGTCACATCATTCTCATTAGGTCATGTCTCATTGACATCTGCTTTAGTCTATCTGATTGTGTCTGCATACATACTGTTTAAACTTGTTTGACTTGACCTATCAATTTTTTTTGTTATAAACTGTGCTTATTCTGTGTTCTGTCTGGTCACTCTGTTACTCTCTTGGTAACTAACTTGTTACTAATGTGTGTGCATTTCCACATTGTGCTTTGTCTTGTTGTGGCCTTTTCTGCTTGTTTACAGATGGCTGCCTCTCCTAAAAAGAAGAAGACAACTACTAAGAAATCAGACAAAAGAATGAAAATGGACCCTAACCTATTTAGGTCTATTCAACACTTTGAGAGATATAGGGATTCCTTTTCAAAAGGAACCATCATTTAGGAAAGATTTGTTGATTTCAGGGAGTTAAAGGACACCTTTATTCCAGAATGTTTTAAGGGTAGAGGTTGGAAAAAACTGCTGAGTGATTTTCCACCTGTGTGTGATCCTCTAATCAGAGAATTCTATGCAAATGTTGTGATAAGGGAGGATGAGTTGAGTTGTTGGGTGAGAAGAAAGCAATTTACCTTAGATGCTCATGACATTGATAAGGTTCTAGGGCTTGAGGGTTTTGAGGATTATGAATTCACTAACTACAAGGACAGAATGCTCTCTCTAGACACTGTCCAGAAAAGAATTGGTGGGGTTAAAGAAAACAAATGTCTTAACACTTCTGATTTTCCTAAAGATATGAGGTGTCTGACCACCATAATGATGTACAATCTATACCCTATAAGAAAGATGACCACACTGACAAATGCCAGAGCCATCTTTCTCATGGAACTTAAGGAGAAAATCTTCATTGACATCAGTTCTCACATCTTTGACACTATAGTGGATGAGACTAGATCCACCTCAAGACCCAAACTGATATTTCCTAGTCTTCTCATGAGGATTTTCAAAGAAACAAGTGTTGCAATCTCTCAGGATATCAGTCCTTTGCCTCCTCTATCAGCCATAAACAAATTTACTCTCACAAGGATACAAAGTCGTCTTCTAGGTGAAGAAATGGAGGATGTTCAAGAAGAAGGGGATCCAATGGAGACTGAAACAGAAGTTGCAGACCAATCAGTCACACCCAAGAGCAGAAGAAAGAGGAGTAGAGCCTCAACTTCATCAGTTGTACCGCCGGATGCATTTCAGATCATTCTAAAGAGGCTTGATACACTCAGAGAGGTTCAAACCCAGCATACTGAAAGGATGATAGTAATGCAGGATTAGATTGATGTACTTTCAGCTAAGATTGACAGCATCTCCACCAACCAGGAGCAGTGACCCTTTGGCCATTCCGGTCAAAAAGTGGGAGAATTTTTGGGGCAATTCTTGAGGGAGAGTGCTTGTTTTCAGGGGAAGATTTCTTTATCACTTGATGTTTTGTGTATAGCTTTGATAATTTTTGGTTTTCTGCTGTTATTACTTATTTAAAACAATGTAGTGTTAGTTGTTTCTTTCAGCATATATTACTTTTTTTTGGTTTGTACCCATGTTGCTTTTATAAGCTTTAAGGGTTTGTTTCTATGCACTTTGTAGGCCTTTGTGGTTTGTACCATGCTTTATGCAACCTTTGTGCTCTGCTAAATCAGTACTTCTAACTAAATGTTATGCATTTCCTTGTAAGTACTATCACTCTTGTGCCCTTATAGGATTTTTCCTAGATGCACATACTTCATGTACTGTGCATTGGTTGAGTGTTAGTCATTCAAGTGATTTGCTTTGTGTTTGTCATCTTGAATGTCCGGATGTTCATTCCAAATGTGAATGAGTATTGTGATCACTTGGTTATAGTGATTTTCTGTTTTGGTCTTGCCATGATTTATTGCTTTATTCCTTTGTGCTTGATCTCATTGTGCTTACTCCATATGTATTACAAGATTTCTGCATACAATGAACTTATTGTGTTGTTGTGTTTCAGGAGTTACTTATTCTTATGGTTCAAAGCTTCACAGATTCTAGAGTTAGGTGTGAGTGAGTTTTCCAACTGTTCCTAACTCACGCGTTAAGTCTAGAGTTTGTTTTAGGGTTTTGTCAAGGAATAGCCAAAGGGGGAGATTGTAAGGTTGAATTTTATCAACCATCTTGTTGACTTTATTCCGTGTCAATTCGCTTGTAATTTAGCACTTAGTAACTCTGTATTTAGGTGGGATTCATGTAAGGGTAGTGTGTGAAGAGAGTGTGAAGAAAAGCTCAAGTTTGTGCAAAGAAGCAGAGTTTCATGGTTAGGACTCGCAAATGACTTGCGACTGGCAAACCGTCAACTGCAAGCACGTGAGAAGCACATAAGGGAGCTGAAGGGTCGCGCCAGCTGTCGCACTATAGGACAAAAGTCTCAAGCTGGCCAGGCCGTTACGTCAGGACTTGGACTCGCGACTTGGACAAGCCGTGAGACCAAGCCGCCAACCAGTCCTGTTTGGCAAAAACTGTCTCTTTGTATTCCAAATACACACCACTATATATAGACCCTTATACCCACTAAATTGACAAAGCTTCCAGAGAAAATTTTTGAGAGGAACCCTAGAGAAAAACAAGAATGATTCATCCATAATCTTTACCTTAGAGTCTCTACAAATTCTTCTACACTCTTCCTCTCCATTGTCATACCCTTGAGAGGTCCTGTGCCAAATCCTTATCTCACCATACCCATGTCTGTGAGAAAGTTTATTTGGTGCTTTTGGGAAGCAGTTAGGAAGGAACCAATATACATTGGTTGATGCTATGGTCTAGTAGCGGAATCCGAGAAGCTAAAGAAGAAATAGGTTTGGCGCAACCTCGTTGGAGCAAGAAGCTTGGAGGGCTTAGATACCTTGGTAGATTAGGGTTAGAGGGTCTATTGCTATTCATGTATCCCAACTACATTCTTTAGCAGATTATATCACCGCTTGGAGGGCGGCGGAGAGATTTTATGCCGAGGACTTCAGTTTCCTCTTCGATAACACATTGTGTGTTATCCGTGTGTTTGCATCTTCCTTTCCTTTATATTTGCCTTATATTTACTGCTGTGGATGTGTTTATATTTGGCTTAGATTAGTTATCAATTATGTGATTGGCTTATGTTCATGTTCCGCACATTAATTGTTTGATTATAAGCTTGAATTGATATTTTACAATTTGGGGTCTAAACGTTCAAGGGTGTTTCATACCCATATTGAACTTTCATTATGCGTATGCCAAAAACAACTAAAATTTAAAAGTGACAATTAAATCTCACCGCTAAAACTATTAGATGAAATATCGAAAGAAGTAAGCTTTGTAAGGTTCCCAAGTGATGTTGGAATTGACCCTGTAAAATTGCAAAACTGGAGATTCAAACGCTTCAAGGACTTCAAATTGCCAATAAAATCAGGTAATTCTCCTGAAAAGCTTGTTTCGTGGAGATCTAAGAACTTCAGGGAACTACTGTTCTAATTAGACTTTGGAAGAGAACCTTCAAGATTGTAATTTTCCCCTAAATCAAGGGTTTGTATACTGGGAAGGCAGAAGATGTTATTTTGGAGTTTTCCTTGCAAGTAATAGTGATTAAGACTAAGAGTTGTGAAAGAGGAGGATAGATTCATCAAAGAATTAGGTCTAGTTGAGGACATATTTGTGTCATCCAGAAGAAGTTCCCTTAACTAAGTAAGGTTATGAATGACTCTTTTCCATACTGGTGTTTCTAATAGCCCAAAGTTGTAAGAAAGATCGAGTGAAACCAGTGAAGAAAAATGAGAGATTTCATATGGGATTTTGCCAAAAAAATAGGAATAAAAAAGGTTAAGATGAGTCAAAGTCTTAAAGTTACCAAACTCAAACGAAATTAGGGATTCATTGAAGCAATTGCCAGCGAGATTCAAGGTCCTGAGATGGGGAAGAAAGAAGAGGGCACTGTTGGAATGAATAGAGCCATCGAGCAAGCTGCAACTAAGGTCGAGGCCAATAACATGGCGTGTGGTTTCGTCACACAAGACCCCATCCCAAGTACAACAGTCTTTATCCTCCTTCCAATAGGCTGTCTTTGGATATAAATCACTACACATATGAATTCTAGATGTATAATAAGAAGGAGAAGCATGTCTATCAAGAGGCATAAACTTGTTAAAATGGAGTAAAGCAGAGCATGGTGAGATTGAAGACAAGGAAGAAGAAAGATGATAGGCCAAAAACGTATTGACCCCTTGTGATTAATTAATTGATTAATTAGTCAAGTTTAATTAATTAATCAAATTAACATGCAAACGCATGGTAGCACAAATAAATCACTAATTTAACTAAGTATGCAACGGAAATTAAATTGACACGGTGATTTGTTTACGAATGGGAAAAACCTACACGGCAAAACCTCACCGGGTGATTTTAAGGTCACTACTCCCGAGAATCCACTATTATCACAACAAGTGGTTACAAGTAAAGGAATCTCAGTACCTTATACTAACCTACAGTTGAACCCTTACCCCAATACCCAATTGGACTTGTTCTATAGTGACAATCTCTCCTTATAATGCACGGCTCCCAGTATGTGACTAACCAATTGTGCGGATCCCAATACGCGACTTCAATCACCAACTAGAGAATGTTGTTGACTACAAAGTTCTTCAGTTTATCCAAACGATGAAGATCAAGAAGATGCTCGGTCACAAAACCCTACAATGCACAAACATAGCAACTTCTTCACAAGAATGATGAACTAGGGCAAAACTCTGTCTCCTGTTACAATTTGCTTGAACAAACTTTGCTTAACACTTGTGCAACTTGTGTCCTCTTTGATGGCCCTTAAAATAATCTTTTCATATGTCTAGGGTTATGAGAAAAGAAAGCCCAAACACATAATCACGGATTAGAGTCAAAACAGAACTGAAATTCTGTTTTTTATAAACCTCGACAGATGCTTAGCTGTCGAGCCACGGGGTTGAACAGCTCTTTAAACCTCGACAAATGGCTAGCTGTCGAGCTCTAATGATAGACAATTTCTTAGCTTGAAACTTGGACAGACTTGCATGGTTTCAACATTTAATCTTGAAACAAAGTTTCTTGAAGTATTAAACACATCATATCTTAGATCTACCCAAATACAAGGAAAGTGTGTTTTGTTAAAGGATTAACCAATTACATAAAATAGTAACATATATTCCTAACAAGTGAATCACATATATCCCAACAAAAGAGACGATGAATTAGAATGAAAGAGGAAGGAGAGTAGACAAAAAACTTGATACTTCCAAGCTAAACACCCCATTTTGATTTTGGACTGAAAATATATTTGATTTTTTTGGCTGAATAAGAATGTATCTGATGTTAAGACGGAGGCTTCGGATGGGATGAATATTTACAGTGCTTCCATTCCAAGTCAATCAAAGTCGTTGGCGTTATTGCGTTTGGCAAGTTTTTGGAAAGTGCTTTACATCCCAAAAGGCACGTTTGGGTATTGGAAGCTGTGTCCAATACAAAAAAGAAATAAGAAATGGAGGGAAGCTGTTATTATCCCGAAGTAGCCTTAGTTTTATTTCCAAATCCCAATTTTACCCTTCAGTTATATGACATGGGCTGGGGATGAAGTTGCTGCAATGTTATTAAAACTGCAGCACAAGCTTCGATATTTGTAATTTCCTCCTTAATAATAATAAAGGTTTCCTATCCTTTAACGTCAAATCTATATATATATATATATATTTAGTAACTTTTTTTTTTCTTTTTGAGAATGATATATTCAGTAACTTACCTTCCTCTACCGTTTGTTATATATTCAAAAAATACTTATACTTTTATTTATTTATTTTATATTAAGTTATTCTATTGTATTTTATATTCAAATTTGATAACACAAATTTTCTTATATAGTTTTACTGTTATAAATTGATAATTGATAATGTAAATGAATGTGTAATTATTAATTCCCCACTTTTTTTAAGGAACAAATTAATTCCCTAATCTATTAATACTAATTTGTTTTTTTTTTAAATTATCATGTAGTACAATTTAAACTTGGATTACTGGTATGTATTTTTTTTTTCTCATTATTATTTTGTGCATCATGATAATGAAAATAAATAAATATATAATTGCTATCAATTGGAAGTCATTAATAATAATAACAAATAATTATGACACTAATAAAAATAATTACTAAGTCAAAAATATATAATAATAATAATAATATTATTATTATTATTATTAAATCATCATACAAACACTCAATTTCTTCAAAATTACTTTCAACAGCTTTTACCAAAACGCTTAACTTTTTTAAAAAGTTCAATTTTAGTAAACACTTTTTAAAACCACACAAAATAATCCACAACTTTTGACACAGTTCGGTAAGTTGCAGTAAAAATTGTAGATTATTTTGTGTTCCTACCATTTTCCATATTAAAAATCTAATCAATAATGCAGGTACATTCATTTTGCACATAGGACCTTGGTCTGTTTGGATAGCACTTATTGTTGCTGAAAGTTGCTGAAAACTGATTGTTGCTGAAAACACTATAGCAAAATAATTTTTAAATGTGTAAATAGTGTTGTGGGACCCACTTTTAATATTAAATATTGCATGAACAGTGCATGAACAGTGTGTAAACAGTGCATAAACAGTGAATTTTGTCCCTAAAGTCAAAAATGCCGGCCAAAAAAAAAAAAAAAAAAAAAAAAAGGAGAAAACGTGGAGAGCATAACGTGCCGCAAGAAAACTTGCAATCCAAACACACACCTTGAGTTGTTTGAGTTGTTGGACTAGAGTATCCAACACGTATATGATAGACTTGGCCTTGTCCAATAATCTTTCAGTCAATATTGGTCAAAAAGTAAAAATTGATGCACACTCTTTAAAAACTAATTAATAATGCAGGTACATTCATTCTTCATATAGGACTCTGAGTTGTTTAATTAGAGTATCTAGCACATATATCATAGACTTGGCGTTTTTCAGCAATCATTCAGTCAATTATGGTCAAAAATTAAAAAAATGATGCACAGCCACCAATTGGACAGAAGCATCAAAGAACCATCAAATTGATAGAAATTATTTGAATTTATTTATTTGAAAAAGAGAAGTGATATATCTATAATATTTTTACAAAATTTTTACAACAAATTTTAGGTGATTAGTTGTTATTGGTTCTTGTAGGGTCTGTTTTTGTAGCTCTAGCTCAAAGGGTATGGGTTAAAGGTCCAACGAACCCAGAACAATGAATTTGTAGAGAGTAGACGAAAGAAGATTTAACCCATACCCTTTGGGCTAGGGCTACAAAAACAGACCCTACAGTTCTAATATGAACTCATTACTTAAATTACTTTTTTGCTCACCCATAACAACTACTAATAACCTGCCATTTAGAACTTGTTGTGAAAATATTGTGGACATAACATTTCTCTTTAAAAAATTGTATTTATTTATTTTTTATAACATGAATTCATTTTTTATAAGCAAAGCATGAAATCTTTTATTTTTTATTTATATAGATATAGTAGAATTTAAATATATGATGTCAATGATTGTTTTTACTAAGTTAAGATACCAGCTGTTACTTTTATTTTATTTTATTTTTTTTGTAAACGGGAGTAGAGTATACAACACGTTTGGGTCATATTTTCCAAGAATCATTTAGTCAAAATGGCTAAAAGCAATTAATGACGCACCCCCGGTCCCCCACCACTTGGATAGGAGTGTCGAAGAACTGCTAAAGTAGCAGTAAATTGTTCCATCTCTCAAGTTTACAGAAATTTCTTCTAAAAAAAACAAAAACCAGTTGACAGAAATGACTATACTAGAGTTGTTTAATTTGACTAAAAAATAAACACAAAAAACCTTATTTGGAGAGCTTGTAATGGCATTTTACGGACTCGTGTGATATCATTTGAGTCTTTAACAAAAGGCATTGTCCTAAATTTTCTTATGCTCACTTCTCTATTCATGCTTTAAGTTATGGAATTTGTTCCCTGGATAAGTTACAAGTTACAACAGTGTGGGGGTGAGGCATTTCATAGGGACGGTGGATTTTGCTTTGAAGCAGCTAGATATTTTGGAAACTGGAAACTTTTGCGACTGTGGTGTGAATGCTAACGACGTTTTGAAATGAAAGTCATGCAAATGTAACAAACCATGAGATTATAACAGGACCATGAATTGTTTGTTGGATTAGAGTATCCATCACGTATTTGATAGACTTGGAATTGTCCAACAATCATTTAGTCTATTTTTTCCAAAAAGACCCACTACTTAGATAGGAGCATCCAAGAACCATCGAGTTGACACAAATTACTAGAAATTATTTCTTTGAGAAACTGATTTTTTTTATATAACATGTTATTCCTTTTTCCAAGAGGATCATGTAATTTTTTTTCTTTTATATATACGATACAATTTAAATTTATGGTGTCTTTCATATTAATTTTATCAATAAATTAAAACTATAAATTTAACTTTATTTTGGGTTTAGTGTCATTTCTTTTAATTCAACACAAAATTCGTATTAACCATTGATTGCAAAAAGAGCACTCGTAGTTCTACCCAAATCGTAAAGGTGTACACCAAGTTATTGAAAATGAAAGAAATGAATACACCAAACCAAATCAACATGTACCTAAATATAAACGCAATCATATTGATGGTAATATAAAAGAGAAATGTACACTTTCAAACCAAATCAAGTAATAAAATGAAATATAAAAAAATAAAAAGATAAAAATCTGCCCATCTTTACTCCATGTATATTGTATTGGACTCCAATGGCAAAGCAATCCCACTCACAACCTGTTCTTAAAAACTAATTTTTTTTTATAAAAAAAAGAAGGAAAAAAAAACCATAATTATTAACACATTAAACTAAATACAACGACCACTATTATAAACACAGTGAAATAAATAATAAAAAGAAAAAAACCAAAGAGAGAATTTGATTCTTTTTGCAGTACTAAACAACCACCAAAATAAGGGTGGGAAAAAATGGAGAGACAATCTAAAAGAAAAAGAGAGATGTGAAATATTTTAAAATAGAGATAGTGTGTACTCATTTTTAGGAAATGCGTCTAACATGTATGAGATAGTGTGTACTAATTTGATAAGTAGTAAAAATTTGATGGCAAGACAATTAGATTGGTTATGCCACAACATCTACACTCATTAAAAAAAATCAAAATTGTCACACTTTATTACAATAACCAGAAAATTTCTTTTGTTAGTGTTACTATTACATTCCATTTCCCTTACCCTAAAACATGGGGGTTCTAAAAATAAAATGAAAACCATGATTGAGAGTTTATGATAAATTACTTGTGGTTAGTAGAATCTTCTACTAAATAAATTGTAAATTTTAAAATTTAAAATTCTTGACCAAATAAATTTGAAGTTCAAATTAAATTTGAAAACTAAAGTAAAAGTGGTCCTATTTTGTAAGCAATGTTGTACATGTGAGTTAGGGATGCATTTTTACCAAGTTGCCTTTCAATTTTGTCTCTACTTAAACCTAAGGGTATACAGTATTTTTGAACCAATAAAATGTCCAACCAAAATAAGCATAGATTTTTTGTGTAAGCGGGATTTAGAATATACAACTCGTTTGGGTAGTTTCCATAAAAATAAATTTAAAAATATTTGGCTAGAAATTTCCAAGAATGAGAGTATTTAACACATTCGGGTAACATTTTCCAAGAATGATTCAGCCAGGATTGTCTAAAAGTTACTTAATGATGGGAAAAACTATCATGCACCCCCACCACTTGGATAGAAGTGTTTAAGAACTACAAAAGTAGTTAACTGTTCTTGTCTCTCAAGTTGATAGAAATTTCTTCTTAGAAAAAAGCAGTTGACAGAAATTACTTGTCCAATTTGACTATAAAAAAAAAAGATGTTGAACTTATTTCTTTTCTTTCTTCTTGTTTGCTTTTGTTTTTGAACACCATATTTTTCTTTTTCTAGTGTTGAATGACAAGTATTATTGTTGCTATGATTTTTAGTTCTTAGAAACTATTAATTACTAAAAATTCATGCTCGTTTGGGATGCATTTATAAGCTGGCTTATTTTTTATATCTTTTCTAACAACTTTTACCAAACGCTTTATTTAAAATAAAAATAAAAACAAAAATAAAATTTCATTAATCATTTTTTAAAATTGACACTTTTCAAAAAAAAAAAAAACGAAAATTCAAAAAACTGAACAATAATGCAGGTTCATTTATGCCTGCAAGACCATGAGGTTTTGGATTAGAGTATCCAAAATGTATATGATAGACTTGCCATTGTCCAACAATCATTCCATCAATTTTGGCCAAAAAGTTATATGATTCACACTCACCACGTGGATAGGAGCGTACAAGAAATTTCATGTTGACACAAATTACTTGAATTTATTTCTTTGAGAAATTGAATCTTTTTAATAAATATAGTAGAATTTAAATTTATGATGTCCACTCCACTTCTTGATGATTATTTCTATCAATAAATTAAGATACCAACTAATTTTTTGTGCACCCACACATTTGGGGAGTATTTTCCAAGAATCATTTGGTCAAGATTGGCTAAAAGCTATTAACCCCCACCAGGGCCACCACATGGATAGGAGTGTCCATGAGCTGCTAAAGTAGTAAGCTGTTCTTGTCTCTCAAGTTGACAGGAATTTCTTCTTTAAAAAATCAGTTGATGGGAATTACTATACTAGAGTTGTTAAATTTGACCCAAAAAAAAAAAAAAAAGATGTTGAATTTATTTCTTTTTACCTTTTTTTTTTAACGTCATTTTGTTTTTCTTTCTTTAGTGTTGAATGACATTTACTATTGTTGCTATGATTTTTAATACTTCAAAACTTTTAATTACACCACCACGCACTCTTGGTGCGATGGTCACTCCACAAGTATAAGTGCTTATGGGGTGTAGAGAGTAAGGGTCTGGGTTCAAGTCTCTAGTAGTGAGTTTCACACACATATACACTAAGATTAGGTTAGAGTAAAATTTCTATCTTGTATAAAAAAATTTAAAAAAAAAAAAAAAACTATTAATTGCTAAAGATTCATGCCCATTTAAGATGCACTTATAAGCTAGTTTATTGCTTATTTTTTTCTATTATTTACGGGTCCTACATACGTCATCTACTTATTTGATATAACTTAAAACTAGATAAGTTGTTTCCAAACAAACACCCAGAAAGTTGTTTAATTTATTTCTTTTACTTTTTTTTAGGGCCCGTTTAGTAATGTTGTTTTAGTAACGTTGTTTAAGTTTTGTGAAAATACATGTGGGTGAAAATGTGAAAAACTGTTGTAAAAATATGTGTTGTATTGTTTAAATAACAAAACTGTTATTTAAATAACACAACCAAACAGACCCTTAACGTCATATTTTCCTTCTTAAGTGTTGAATGGCATATAATATTGTTGCTACAATTTTTAGTTCTTAGAACTATTTATTGTCAAAGAAGATTAAGTATATGAGAAAAGTTAACGGATGTCATAAAGTTATTGTTTTATGAACTATTTTTAAAAATATTTTATGAGAAAAATGAGAAAACAATTAACTTTTTTACGGATAATATTAACTTTCATTGGGTATATACATACATTTGTACCAAGGTGAAGACTTTCCCACCGGATCTTTGGGGACTTTTTTTTTTTTTTTTTTTTTTTTTTTTGAAGAAAGGATCTTTGGGGACTTGGTCACTTGGACCATATTATCTTTTAGCAAACTCTTTAATTTATGACATTATTATTCTAGCAAGCTAGTTCGCATCCTTAAGTCACATATTAATTTAACTGTTATGCGCAACATCAAAAGAAAGTGCTTAAGTACGGAATAGGATACCATTTGATGAAATTTATTAATTTAATTTTTTCATCATCTACGTTGATGTTGAGGGTTTTTACTTAGTGATAACTAATAACTATAACGAACCACGGGAAAAATAAGAATCAAATTGCCTATACAATTTCTTCCTCAAAAAAAAAAACAAAAAAACAAAAAAAAAAAAAAAAAAAAAAAAAGCCTACACAATTTTGTATAATCAAAATTCAAAATGCAAGAGGTAACACAGTCTTGATGAAGTATAAATCTAGAAAGAGGATTTGTGGCAAGAGAGAAAAAATAATTCCCAAAAAGGCGAAGAAAAGATTTTCGTACCTAAAACATGTAACTGGTGATTGATTTATGGTTTACTAATAATAATAATAATGTTAGAAATAAAATCTTATTGGAATGTGTAAACTTTGGGCAATGAAAAAGGTTATTTGGGATGTGTAAAGTCTATAAGAGAGATGTATATTTATAAGTGTACTCATTATTACAACCTTATCCCATAAACTCTATAAGCATTCTAAGGTCCTATATATATGTGGGATTACTTTACTGTTAATGTACACATAAATAGAGAAATCAAAAGAATTGTGGATGACCACTTGAATATAAGAGTTTATCAATATATATTTCTTGTTTCTTTTACTTTGTTTTATATATTTCTATCATTTCATAATACGTTATCAACATGAGCTTCTACCCAATTTGTGAAAGGAAGTTGTCCTCCCATTGTTCTTCAACTATCAAAGATTATTTGTGTAGTTCTCTCAACTCACTGTAAATTTTCTTTTTAAGGAATTAATAATTATCCTATTTGTTTGTCTTTATGTTTTATGCTCATAATTTTAGTGATTTTTAATTTATTAAAATTGTTATGAGATTCGCGTTATCCTATTGTTGTATACTGTTATAAGATTCACATTATCCTATTATTATATATTATGAGATTCACGTTTATTTAGTTATGGTTAGAAATATATTGTTATATATTGTCTTCATGTTTACTTATACCTATAGCTATATATTACGTGTACTAATAATCTTTAAAAATGTAAGTATTATTTCATTACAATTAAATTTAAACATGTATATGTAGTACCGATTCATTAAAATTGTGTATATATATTTATTTATTTATTTAATTTCTTACGTAATTATATATTTATATAGATGTCGAACCTTACAAAACTTGAATTTGCTACCCTTGACATCTTGGGCAAGAATTACTTGTCATGGGCCCTTGATGCTGAGATTCACCTAGAGGCAAAGAACCTTGGAGATACAATTAAGGTTGGCAATCAAGCATCCCTGCAGGACCGTGCAAAATCAATGATTTTTATTCGCCATCATCTCCATGAAGAATTAAAATCTGAGTACCTTACAGTAAAAGACCCTCTTGTCTTATGGAATGATTTAAAGGAAAGATATGAGAATCAAAAATCTATAATCCTCCCAAAAGCTCATTATAATTGGTTGAACTTGAGGTTGCAAGATTTTAAAAGTGTGAGTGAGTACAATTCTACACTTTTTAAAATAATCTCACTATTAAAATTATGTGGGGAAAAAATCGCTGAGGAAGAAATGTTAGAGAAAACATTTACTACATTTCATGCCTCAAATATGCTCCTACAGCAGCAATATCGAGAGCATAAGTTCACAAAATATTCTAAACTGATATCATGTCTTCTAGTGGTTGAACAAAATAACAAGTTTTTGCTGAAAAACCACCAATCTCGCCCGACCGGTTCTACTCCATTCCCTAAAGTGAATGGAACCTCATTTGATAAACATAGAGGAAATTATGTTCGTGGTCGTGGTCGTGGGCGTGGGAGGAAGAATAAATATAGAGAGGATCGTACTCATAATTCTTCAAAAAGGAATAACACACCTTACCATTAGAAGAATCAAAATGGCAAGGTGCTTCGACTTAAATAATGCTCCCAAGTGCAGGATTGTCGCGAAGTAATAACTCGATAAGTCTGAGATCGAATTCACAAGGAAAAGGGAATTGATTAGCAAACCACAAGAGAATAAAACTAAAATAACAAAGTTTAATTGAAGAGATTTTTTATGGTTTAGTAAAGTTAATTTAAATTAAGAGAAAATAACAATATATTAAGGTGCTAAGGTTTAGGGATCCACACACAACACATCTATTAGTAGTCTTAACAATATTTATTTTATGACTCAACTAAAATTCATACGAATGATGATCTTAGTCAGATGATTTAATAATAAAAACTCAAGAATTAATTGTCTAAGGTAGTTTCATGCAATTGATTGATTTTAGGCAAAACAAAACTAGTGAATTAGTTCGCAAGGAATACTAAACATTTAACGTACCCGAAGTCTATGATAAATCAAAGGATTCTACAAAACTCAACACTTTTCTAGATGATTAAAACAATCAAAAATATAAAAACATAATCATTAAAACCAATAAATAATTGTTAAGAACATACCAATAAACGGTTGGGTTTCACCCCTTGCCTTAGCAAGGCTTCTAGCAAGCCATAACACAAATAAAACTTTAAAAACTATAAAGAAACTTTAAGAAAACCTAAATTATGTTCTACAGCAGCTCTCCTTTCAAATTTTGCCTTAAAGAGCCTTTAAATAGGTCAAGGAATCCTATTACAAGTTGAATTCCCGTTTGAAGAAAATCCCAGGTTTTTAGGCTTCACTTAACCAGCGTTTTTGGCCCATTTAGCTTCCGAATTCAGACTTTTGGTAAAATAAAAAGTTGTAGACCTTTAAGTTATCTTTCCAGCCCAACTTGAATAATCCTAATTGGACATCTGAGCCGAAAGTTATACTCCAAATACTAACTAGTACGCAGGCTGGAATCCTAATCCGAATTAGACTTGGATGTGATGCAAATTTCCTTTAATTCCTTGCTCCAATTAGACTTGAATTTAATTAGTTTGGCCTTCTTTGACTTCATCATGGCCCTTGTAAAATTAAAGTCCATTGGCTTTCTTCTTTGCACAATTCACTTATTTAATTTCATTATCCTACAAAAGATAAATTCATGCATTAAAATTCAATTAAGCACAAAATTGATTATTCAGCATTATTCCAAAACTAATTATAAAATGCATGAATTAACTCAAAATAATTATAATAATGCTTTCTAATAATGATATAAATATACAAAATTAAGCTATTATCACAAGGGTTTACAGGATAAACCATCAAACGGTCATGAAAATAAGTGTTATAGGTGTGGAATGTAAGGTCATTGGACACATACCTGTTGTACTCCCAAACATTTGGTAGATCTATATCAAGCCTTCATAAAAAGAAAAGGGAAAGGGAATTGAAACAAACTTTGTTGATCATAATGATCTTGAAGATCCCATGGATCTTGACCTTCCAAATGGAGTGGATATGACTCATCTTGGTGTCTCTGATTTCTTTGAGGATGTTGATGGAAAATTTGATAATTGGATTGGTGATGGAAATGTCCATACCAATTAATTATTTTCTTTCATTATATTATGGCATTGTAATAAGTATTTGATATGTTTTATTTAGAGTAATAAAGTTTAATTTATGTTTTGTATATATGAAGATGCATGAGTCATACTAGTAAAATCAATTCTAAGATGAATAGAGAAGATTTTTGTCTAACAGACAGTGCAACAACTCATACAATCCTTAAAGAAAAAAAATATTTTCAAATTTTAAAATTATGCAAAGCCAATGTCAATACCATATCAAGTTCATCGACCTTAATTAAAGGCTCTGGAAGAGCAATTATCATGTTGCCAAAGAGCACAAAACTTTGTATTGATGATGCTTTGTATTCTTCTAAATCAAGCAAAAATTTACTCAGCTTTAAGGATATACGTTATAATGGTTATCATATTAAAACCAATAGCGAAGGCAGTAAAGAATTTCTTTATATTACTTCAATAGTATCGGGCCAGAAGCTCATATTAGAAAAACTGTCTATTTTCTCTTCTGGGTTATATTATACTACAATGAGAACAGTTGAAACAAATGTTGCAATACACCAGAAGTGTTCAAACCCAAAGGTTTTTTATGCTTTGGCATGATCGTCTTGGTCATTCAAGATCAATAATGATGCGTCGAATTATTGAAAACTCTCACGGACATCCCTTAAAGAACCAGAAGATTTTTTTTTACCTAGTGATTATCCATATAGTGTATGTTCTCAAGCTAAATTAATTATCAAACCATCACATTCAAAGATTGTTGTTGAATGTCCATCTTTTTTAGAAAGAATTCAGGGTGATATATGTGGACCAATACACCCACCTTGTGGTCCATTTAAGTATTTTATGATTTTAATAGATGCATCAACCAGATGGTCACATGTATGTTTACTTTCTATTAGAAATGTTGCATTTGTTAGGCTTCTTTCTCAAATAATTAGGTTGCGAGCACAATTTCCTAATTATCCAATTAGAAAAATTCGTTTAGATAATGCTAGTGAATTCACATCTTAATCTTTTAATGACTATTGCATGTCAATTGGAATTGATGTTGAACATCCTGTTGCCCATACACATACTCAAAATGGTTTAGCTAAATCACTTATCAAGAGACTTCAAATTATTGCTCGACCTTTGCTTATGAAATCAAAATTACTAGTTTCTGCTTAGGGTCATGCTATTTTACATGCTGCATCATTAGTTTGCATCAGGCCAACTGTTTATCATAAATTCTTACCATTACAACTTGTACTTGGCCAACAACCAAATATTTTTCACTTGCGCACATTTGGTTGTGCTATATATATACCTATTGCACCCCCACAATGCACTAAGATGGGTTCTCAATGTAGACTTGGAATTTATACGGGTTTTGATTCCCCATCTATCATTAGATATCTTGAACCTCTAACTAGTGATGTTTTTAAGGCATGTTTTAAGGATTGTCATTTTAATGAAACAATCTTCCCACTATTAGGAGGAGAAAAGTCATTGCCTAAAGCACGACCTGAGATTACTTGGAATGTTTCAACTTTATCTCATCTTGATCCTCGTACAAATCAATGTGAACTGGAAGTTCAAAAGATTATTCATTTGCAAGGAATTGCAAATCAATTACCGGATGTATTCACCAACAATAAGAAAATAGTGAAATCTCACATTCCAACCGCTAATACTCCAACACGGATTGAAGTCCCTCTAGGACAATCAGTTAATACAGCAGCAAATGAATCAAAGCCACACCTGAAGCGTGGAAGACCTATTGGTGTTAAAGATAAAATTCCCCGGAAGAGAAGAGTACAAGAAAAACAAGTTGCAGCCTATAAAGAGGCTATACCTAGGAAACAGGTCACATATAAATATTGATTTATCCAAAACTTATGAATAAAAATCTCCTGAAAATAAACTTCCTGAAGAGTTATCCCCTGAAGAGAATCAAGTACCTAAAAATAACAAGATCTCGATACATTATGTACATACAGAAGAAATATGGGATAGAAATAAAATTGTTGTCAACAACATATTTTCGTATAAAGTTGCTCTTGATATTACCAGAAGTAATGATAATGAATATGAACCACAAACCGTTGATGAATGTCAACGTAGAAATGATTGGCCAATGTGGAAAGAGGCGTATCAAGCAGAATTAAATTCACTAAATAAACGTGAAGTTTTTGGACCTGTAATCTGAACACCTAAACGTGTAATGCCTGTTGGATACAAACGGGTATTAGTACGTAAGCAAAATGAGAAAATGAAATTATAAGGTACAAAGCGTGACTTGTAGCACAAGGTTTCTCGTAGAGACCTAGTATTGATTATAAAGAAACATATGTTCCTGTAATGGACGCAATTACATTCAAATTTTTTATTAGCTTGGTAGCAAAAGAAAATTTGGATATGCGATTAATGGATGTTGTTACAGCATATCTGTATGGATCATTAGATAATGATATCTATATAAACATCCCTGAAGGATATAAAATGCCTAAAACATATAATCCTCATCCCGAAGTATGTATTCTATCAAGCTACAAAGATCCTTATATGGGTTAAAGCAATCCGGACGCATGTGGTATAATCGCCTTAGTGAATATTTTTTGAAAGAAGGATTTGAGAATAATCCAATTTATCCATGTGTTTTTATCAAAAAATCAGAATTTGGATTCGCTATTGTTGCAGTATATGTTGATGATTTAAAACTTGTAGGGACTTCAGAAGAGTTAACAAAAACAGCAAATTATTTAAAGAATGAATTTGAGATGAAAGATCTTAGTAAGACAAAATTTTGTTTTGGCTTGCAAATTGAACATCTTCCAAATGGAATTCTTGTTCATCAATCAACGTACACAAAAAAAGTCCTGATGTACCATATCTTATTGCAATTTGTGCTTTGATATATCTTGCAAATTACATATGACCTAATATAGTATTTGCAGTTAACTTACTAGCAAGATATAGTTCTGCACCAACTCGAAGACATTAGAATGGAATTAAGCATATTAGCAAGGTATAGTTTTGCACCAACTCGAAGACATTAGAATGGAATTAAGCATATTTTACGTTATCTTCGTGGGACTACTGATTTAGGATTATTTTATCCAAATGGATCAAAACCATAGTTAGTTGGATATGCTGATGTCGGTTACTTTTTTTGATCCACACAAAGGCCGATCACAAATAAGATATTTATTTACTTATGGAAATACTGCTATTTCATGGAGATCAGTTAAGCAAACAATTTCTGCTACTTCCTCAAATCATGCAGAGATTATCACAATTCATGAAACGAGTCGTGAGTGTGTTTGGTTGAGATCTGTAATTCAACATATTCGTGAGAACTGTGGATTATCATCAATCATAAAAAGTCCAACGATATTATACGAAGATAATGCCACTTGTATCACTCAAATTAGGGGAGGATATATCAAGGGTGATAGAAACAAGCATATTGCACCAAAATTATTTTATACACATGAGCTCCAAAAGAGTGGCGATATGATGTCAAGCAGATACGATTATGTGATAATTTGGCTAATATGTTCACTAAGCCATTACCAACTGCGACTTTTAAGAAGATGGTGCACAACATTGGCATGCGTCGACTTAAGGATATTTTTACCATGAACAATGGAAATTCTATGTACTCATGAGGGGGAGTAAATTTTCTAAAGGATGTGTGCTGATTGTACTCTTTTTCCTTTGCTAAGGTTTTTTCCCACTGGGTTTTCCTTTGCAAGGTTTTAATGAGGCAATCCTAAGGCACTAGAAGTTATACAAGAATATTGTACTCTTTTTCCTAAGCCAAAAAATTTTTCCCACAGAGTTTTTATTTGGCAAGGTTTTAACGAGGCATATTCTTAGAAAGTGCTCATCCAAGGGGGAGTGTTAGAAATAAAATTTGACTGGAATGTGTAAATTTTGAGCAATGAAAATATTATTTGGGATGTGTAAAGTCTATAGGGGAGATGTATATCCATAAGTGTACTCATTATTACAACCTTATCCCATAAACTCTATAAGCATTCTAAGGTCCTTTATATATGTGGGATTACTTTACTGTTAATGTACACATAAATAGAGAGATCAAAAGAATTGTGAATAACCACTTATATAAGAGTTTATATATATATATATATATATTTCTTGTTTCTTTTACTTTGTTTTATATATTTCTATAATTTCATAATAAATAAATATATTTATTGTGATTAAATTTTGCTTTCACACAATAGAGTTTGACGGTACAATTTTGAATGATTTTCTTATAAGAGTTATGACCCTGAAAAAAGGGAGAATATACAAATTTACAATGCTTTATTTATTTGTTATTTTGCTAGGTAAACAGGGAAGTGAAAATTTATATGCTACCAAGTTAAAATAAGCCTTTCAGAATAATTCATCAGTAATGAAGGGTTGCGTAGCAAAAAAGTTGTGCAACTTTTCATTATTAGTTGGATAGAAGTAGAACATTCAAAACGTATATGATGGTACCGCACAACCTTGGTGCGATGATTACTCCATAAGTATAAGTGATTGTGGGATGTGGGGGACCAGGGCCGGAGTTCAAGTCTCCAGGGGAGAGTTTCACACACATATACACTTAGATTAAATTAGAGTAAAATTCTATCTTGTATCAAAAAAAACGTATATGATGGTCATGATATAAGCATATTAATGGGGTTTTATTTATGGTATGGAATTCTTTGTCTTCTCAGTGTCACACTATTATGAAGTCCTCACATTTTGGCAACCTCCTCAAATCATTGTTAAAATGGTCCAAAAGCAATAAATATAAATCCCCATCAGTTATAAATTTAATATGGTTCCTGTGTCCCGCCATTGACTAAACAACTTTGAGGATCACTAATGTGTAGGCATTCCTCTACATCTAGAAAGATAGTCAATAGCTATAATGACTAGTAACTATAACAATACCCTTCTAAAATGTACTAATAAAATATCAGTCTACACCAACCTATATAGACTATAACGAGGGATTTCAGGTCCTTTAGCTAGTACCAGTAAAATAATTTAGAAAAAAAAAAAAGGGTTATAAAATTGGGTTAATATACTTAGACTAATATTTGGGCATATAAAATATTTGGATTTTAAGTATTAATTAGCATTGAGATATTTTATTCTCGTTGCCTAATCAAAATGGCATTCAAGTCTCTCAGTTGCTAAGAAAGTAGGCTATTCCTGCTTTGCTTAGGCTGTAGAAGTGTAGTCCCTTTTTCAAAGGAGAATTTTGTTTAGTGTCCTCTAAGAGCAACAAGTATTCTCCTGGAGCTAGTGGTATTCTTTTTTGTGGGCGTTTTTTGGGAAACAATACGTACTCTACTCTCCTTCAGGGCTTAGAGAACATCCCCTTCGTCTGAAAATGGAGCAACTGACAATGAGCTGGCGTAATCTCTCTTTGTCAGAGAAAGAACAGACTGGATTCATTCTACCTGAAGATGATAGAAAGGGTGAGTTTATTATTGCTGCAAAATTTCTAACCTCCCGTTTTCTTCAAATGGAGGCTGTAGCTCGAACCTTCAAACAGTTGTGGTGGACGGGTAATGGTTTTAGAGTTCGCAACCAAGGTAACAACATTGTCCTGTTTGTTTTCGATAACTTAATGGAAGTCGACAAAATTCTTAAGAGTCAACCATAGAGTTTTGACAAGCACCTAATTATCATGCAACGATACATGAGTGATGTTCCTGTCAAAGAGTTGGTTTTTGAGAAAGTTCCTTTTTGGGTGCAAGTTCATGACATTCCTAATAGTTTTTTGACAAGGAAAGTGGCAGAGAGCTTATGTGAAGTAATTGGAGAAGTTCAGTGAACTAACGGAGCGATGGATGAGGATGGTGGCAGTTTCTTCCGGGTAAGGGTGGTGGTCGAAATATCTCTTCCCTTATGTCGGGGAAGGATAATCACCCTACCAAATGGAAACAAAAATTGGGTTAAGACTGTTAAGTTTAAGTATGAGTGACTACCGAGTTTATGCTATTGGTGTGGACACTTGGATCACGATGATAGAGACTGTGACCTATGGATTCAAAGTAATGGCACACTAACTTCTGAGCACCAACAATATGGCCCAAATCTAAGAGCCCCTCCATATCGCTCCACGAGAAGGGATGTTATTTACGTGCCAGGTTATTACGAAGAAAGAAAACGCAGCAATCAAGCGCAGAGAAAGGCAGAGATGGAGGCGCGCATTGAGGCTAGACCTGACCTAGCCACTGTGCCACCAGTGGTACCAGTTCCCGATATGGTAATGGAAGGGGTGGAGGAGGGCATAAACTCTAAAACAGTTACTAAGTTGATTGTAAGAATCCACGCAGTCATGGAAGACATTACAGCTGTGAAGCACCGACACAGCTCCAGAGGAGCCGCACCGGAGTCGAACTCGGCCGGATGCGGCGACGCGGCAGGGACACCGCTGACCGCGAGTCCATGCCGCGTCGGGCCGCGTCTTGCCACGTGGCTACGCCGACGCGCGCCGACGCAGCGCGAACCGGGCCGACTCGGGCCGTATCGGCCATATCGGCCGATTCGGCCGAATCCGAAATTTCTGGTTCCAGCCGAAATTATTAAAAAAAAAAAAAAAAAAAAGGTGCGAAACGTACCGTTTCACCTAACCTAAAAATACATCACACACTCGCCTAAAACCCAGTCAACCCTTTCTGCTTTTCACTCACAGTCCGTCCCTCTCTTTCTCTCTGTGCCCTCCGCCCTCATCTCTCTTTCTCTCTATGCTCTCCGCGCACGGCTCGGCTCCAGCC
This sequence comes from Quercus variabilis, assembly GCA_030445155.1. NCBI lineage: Eukaryota > Viridiplantae > Streptophyta > Magnoliopsida > Fagales > Fagaceae > Quercus > Quercus variabilis. The sequence continues at coordinate 422,992 of CP129455.1, forward strand.
TTTCACTCTCTACCGTGTTCTTCCTTCAGGTTTGCTCTCTCTTTTCTTTACTTCTCTTTTAGTCTCTATTTCTCTCTTCTCTGTGCTGTGTTTGTTGTGTTTGTGTGCTTGTTTTTTAACCTGATTTCGTCCCTCTCTGTTGTGTTTGATTGTGAATCTTAGTTTGCTATTCTACTTATTATGAAATTTTAGCAGTGACTTGTTGCACTTGTTAGTAAATAATGAATTAATGATAGGTGTGCTGACGATTGTTTAGATACTCATTTTGTGTGTATTTTGGAAATGATATTGGGATTTGTGTGTGTTGTTAATTTGTTATTCTACTTATAAATTATGTAAAAAACAAGTGCATTTTCTTAATTTTTCTGTAACTTTTATCTTAGGCTTGTAGGGTGACTAACTGACTAACTGGGTGAGGACTTGAATTTGTGATTTGTGGATTTGTGAATTTGTGAAATTGGGTTTGATTTATTATTAATTAATTTAGTTAATAGTTATTATTTGTAGGTTAAATTCAATCTATTGAATTTGCAATGGACGAAGTTACTAGCACAGAAACTTCGCCTTTATCTAATCAAGAAGTAAATGATGAATCTCCTCTTTGGCAGTAAGTGACTAAAGTAGACAAACCACCTGGTGCTTCTGTTAAATCAGATGGAAACACATACTTTAAGTGCAACTATTGTGATGTAGTTTTTATGGGATCCTATTCTAGGGTTAAGGCTCATTTATTAGCAATTTCTGGCAAAGGTATTAGTGCATGCCCTAAGGCGAAGAGCCATAGGCAGGAAATGCAGCGAATGCATGATCAAGTTAAGAATGATAAGAGAGAGAGAGAACGGAGAAGTGAAATTCCCTTACCCCCACCTCCCCCAAGCCGTGGGCTTGCTCCTATTTCTCCATTTCGAAGACAAGAAGGGAGTGATAGTACAAATCCGGTTGATAGTAAGAGGAGGAAGGTGGATTCTCCTTTGGAGAGAGCATTCCAGAATAGTGCTAAACATGATTTGGATAGCAGAATTGCTAGGATGTTTTACACTGGTGGGCTTCCGTTTAACTTTGCAAGGAACCCATATTATCGTAGTTCCTATGCATATGCTGCTACTCATAACATTCCGGGTTATCTTCCCCCTGGATACAATGCCTTGAGAACAACTCTTTTGCAAAAAGAAAGAGCTAATGTTGAAAGGCTTTTGAAACCAATTAAGGACTCTTGGCTTGAAAATGGTGTAAGTATAGTTTATGATGGATGGTCAGATCAACAAAGGAGGCCTCTTATTAATATTATGGTTGTATCAGATGGGGGTCCAGTGTTTATAAAGGCAGTTGATGGGTCAGGTGAGTTCAAAGACAAACATTATATTGTTGGGGTGTTAAAGGATGCTATAAAAGAGATTGGACATGAAAAAGTTGTCCAAGTCATCACTGATAATGCTAGTGTGATGAAATCTGCTGGAGCTCTTATTGAAGGTGAGTATCCTAAAATATTTTGGACACCTTGTGTTGTCCATACTCTCAATTTAGCCTTGAAGAATATTTGTACAGCAAAAAACACTGAAAAGAATGAAGTTACATATGAGGAATGTAATTGGATTACACGTATTGGTGATGATGCATCTTTCATACGTGTTTTTATCATGAACCATTCAATGAGGTTGGCAATGTTTAATGAATTTTGTCCATTAAAATTGCTTCAAGTTGCTGATACTAGATTTGCTTCGGTTGTTGTAATGCTGAAAAGATTGAAGTTAATAAAAAGATGCCTTCAAGCTATGGCTATTAGTGAGCAATGGGCTTCTTATAGAGAGGATGATGTTGGAAAAGCTCAAAAGGTGAAAGATATGATTCTAAGTGATCTTTGGTGGGATAAGGTTGATTATATTCTTGAATTCACAGGGCCCATTTATGATATGCTACGAATAGCCGACACAGATAAGCCTTGTCTTCATCTTGTGTATGAGATGTGGGATTCAACGATAGAGAAGGTGAAGGCAATAATATATCGGCACGAAGACTTGGAAGATGATCGGTATAGCTTATTTTGGGCTATGGTGTATGATATACTCATTGATCGATGGACCAAAAATTGTACACCAATACATTGCTTGGCTCATTCCTTAAATCCTAAGTAAGTACATTTATTTTCTATTTTTCTTAGTTCACCCTTTTAGTAAAACACACGTTTCATCTATATATATATATATATATATATTTTAATTTTTAACTAGGTATTACTCCATTGAATGGCTTTCGGGGAATCCAAAACGCATCCCTCCACATCGGGATCATGAAATTTCTATGGAAAGGAGCAAGTGTTTGGATCAATACTTTCAATATGAGAGTGAATTAAAGCTGGTGGTGAAGTCTGAGTTTGCTACATTTTCAGGAGGGAGGTTTCCTTCATCAAATGCCTTGACAGATAGGTGGGCCTTACAACCTTTGGTTTGGTGGCAATATCATGGCTCCGCATTTCCAAATCTTCAAACCCTTGCCCTTAAACTTCTTGGACAACCTTGTTCATCCTCATGCGCTGAGAGAAATTGGAGCACATACAAATTCATTCATTCCTTAAAAAGAAACAAAATGACTCCTGCACGTGCTGAGGATTTGGTATATGTGCATTCTAATCTTCGACTCTTGTCAAGGCGCAATGAGGAGTACGTCCATACAGCAACAAAGATGTGGGATATTGCAAGAGACTCTTGGAATGCGAGTGACATACATGGAGGAGCTGGAATTCTTGAGAATGCATCCCTTACACTTGATGAGCCAGAGTTGGAGACCATGGTTATTGGGAATGCTAACACTAGTGCTACTACTAGTGAAAGTGAAGTTCGAAGTGAAGCTCGAAGTCAAGCTATTGATATTGAGGATGATGATGTTGGTATTTGATTGTTTTGTTGATTGTCTTGTTGATTATCTTTTATTTTGTTTTAGTTTCGAACTTGTGAGTTGTAGTCTAATTTCCAAACATTATGGAATGTTTTAGTTTTAATCTTGTGGGTTGTATTGAATTTATGAACATCTTGTTTTAATTATTATCTACTATTACTCTTAAATTTGGTATATGTTTATATAATGTGAAAAAGTGTGCTTAGCAATATATTAAAAATATAAATAAATATATTTTTAATAATTTTTTAATCGCCGAGTCCCGCTACACCCGCACCCACCTTTTTCAAAAATTACTGAGTCCCGCACCCACACCCGAGTCCCGAAACGCACCCGTGCTTCCCAGCGTTACAGAAGTTATTCAAGGAGAGAATAATGAAAGCCCGATTAACACACATGTATTAAAGTCAAATCAAGACACGGCATTTTCGTCCAAGCTGACAGAGATTGATTCCGAAATTAACAAGTCCAACTGGCCAAGCATGAATCACGGTACTAAAGATCCCAGCTTGGCAAGGACTGTTACAGATAAGGTAACGTTGGAGGAATTTAACACGAGTATAATTATTGAAGATTCTGAAGTTAATGATTTTGCCATTAAGCCTGCCATCTTTCAATGTAATCCAAATTCAATTTAAAAAACCCAACAAACTCAAGCCGCGTCAAAGCAAAAACCTAGGGAAACTAACCAACCTATGCTATCAACGGTTGAGATTGGGGGGTAGCCAATAAATGTCAGAGGGAAAAATTTGCCAAATAGTACATTTCCCAAACAAAATTAGACAGATAGCATGCATTCAAACTTAATTAGTTAGTTAGACTATTTTTGGAAGTCGATTTTAGCAAACTTGACTTTGGACTGGAAAACAAACACTAGTGGCGTCTTTTTAGTGCCTATAGCAACGTTTATAGAAAACGCATAGTGGCATTTTTGACAAATGCCACTAAAAAAAAAACACCACTATAGTGTTCGTTTTCCAGCCCAAAGTTGAGTTTGCTAAACTCGACTTTCAAAAAGAGTCCAACTTACTAAATAACTTTGAACACATGCCACGCACCTAATTTTTTCCCAAAAATAGACTGTTTCGCAATTTTTGCCAACGTCAGAGCTTGGAAACGTCTCCTGTGCCAACCAAGCCGTAGCGTAGCTATTGTCCAACCCAAGGTAGAGAGGAAGAGAAAACTGAGCCCTAGTATGATGGCTCTCTCAGAAGTACCATGCAAACGTGTGCAAGTCCCCAAGAAGATCAGAAATCAACCAATTCAATGGTGGAGGTTGTTGACCAGCCCCACCAAGAGCCATAAGTATCATAGTATGGAACTGTTGTAGGCTTAGGAACCTGGTGATAGAGATGGAGCTTGGTGATTTAACTCGGGCAAAAGATCTCTCTGACATGTTCATTGCCAGAACATGGACGGATGAAGCAAGGCAAAAAAAAAAACAATAAAAAGTAGTTTGAAGTTTGATCATATGTTCTTGGTCCCTCGGATCCACAGAGGTGGGGGGCTTGTTCTATACTGGAAGGCGGGTGCAATCTTTCGAGAGGAAAACAAGGCGGGTGTCGGTGTCATTATACGTGATTATCGAGACAGAGTGATAGCATCCATGGCAGAGAATTTCCCACTACCTTTTTTGATTAGTGCAGTGGAAGTTATTGCAGCCAAGAAAGCACTCAAGTTTGCTTCAGAGTTCAGTCTATCAACCAATGTTCTTGAAGGTGACTCAAAAACTACTATTGATGCTCTGTTGAGTGATTGCTGGCAGACATTGGGCATCTAATTGACAAGGCAAAGCAGTATGGGAACTAGTTGGATGAGGTAGAATATAGTCATGTCCGAAGACAAGGAATTAAGGCAGCCCACAATAGTGCTAGACATGCGAGACATGTTAGCGAGTTCTCGGTGTGGATGAAGGATGTTCCTCCACACCTGACTACTATAATTCAAGCTAATTCAGCTTTTGTTTAATTAATATTACAGTGCTACTTCTCCAAAAAAAAAATGGCATTCAATACGGTTTTAACTACTTTGACATCTCATCTGTTACTTGGATTGCCAACCAGAGGGTGAAAATTTTTAAGAAAATGGGAAACAAAAGTGCTAATAACGAGATGAAATTGCCGTTAGATTAGGGTAAAAAAATTAGCAATTTTGCTATCATATTAGTTTTTCAATCACATGTTTGTTTATATTAACAAAAGAAAAACACATAATTTAATGAAATATTTCACTCTAGACCTTTTTTTTTTTTTTTTTAATTTGAAATTTTTTTCTTTCACTAAGTTCTCTAAAATCCAATCTCAGTTAACTATTGACATGCATATATTGGCTGATGATGCAAGATATTAGTGAGCTGATCATCCAAACTAAGAAGCTTTGGAAGACCTGTAAGGGGGAAAAAAAAAAAAGAAAAGCTCTTAAAGTGCACTAGTGTGTTGCTAGCTAAGGACTCTCTGATGATTAAGTTAGAACCTCACAAAAAATCTCCAAAAACTCTAAATGTGTAACAATAAAATAAAAATATGGGTTAGAATCTCATCAAGTAGAGATCCCCATTGTATAAGGAAGGTTGTGGAATACTGTAATGTGTAGAGTGTGGAGTGGAGGAGAGAATTTGGGTCTAGATTCTGTAATTAAGACCGGTTCATGGACGAAGCTATATATGGACTAGGGGGGGCAATGGTCCCCCCTAATTTTTTTTTTTTTTAATTTAGTATATTAATGAGTATTAATTTTAGCAATTTTGTTCAATAAAATTACACTTTGCCTCCCTTAAAAATGTCATCAATTCTTTTAAGAGTAATGTTATAGCCACAAACATTTTTACAATATTTTTACAAAATATTGAAGTAGCAAATTCTTATTAGTTCACACACTTGCATCACTTTTTACTTACCAATAGCCACTCACCATATTCCATCAAAAAATAAATAAAAATAAATAACCACTCACCATAGTAAAAATTTTGTAGTTTTAGCATTTTTCACCTTTTAAAGGCCATAAAAAATTAGTAGATTAAATCTAAAATAAGATATACAAACCCCAAAAAATTAGCTCAACAACAAAATTTACCAACAATAAAGCTAAAAAAAAAATTAAGCACAATCAACATATTTTACCCAAAACAAAAATGGTCCTTTAAAAAATTTTAAACAAAAATCTTTAGTGGTAAAGTAGTAGAGTCAAAGGCTAAAAACTAGTTTTATTGTCTTTTATCATTGTTTGGAGCAGGTTATTCAAGATAAATCTTATACTAGTCTGACTTTGTGAATTAGAATCTGAGATTCAGAAATGCCTAACTTAATGGGACTTCTGAATTATGCACAAGTTAATAACACTAGAATGAGAAATTCTAAGTGACCTAGCTCCTAAGATGACTAAGTTAACCTACTTGGCTAAGCTGCAATGCCTACTTGAGGTTAGTTGAATCGACATGTTGTATCTCGAAGTGGAACATTGTGAAATAAGCTATTTCGATGTAAAGCATAATTTAACAGTTCATCTCGATTAATATTGAATTGCACAAAGTTAACTAATTCATGCCTATTGGGTTGCACTGACACTAAATTACTTAAGAGTTAAACAATAAATAAAATGAAATCACAATAAACAAATACTGACTACATCAAACTTAAATATATGATTGAAATCACAAGTGCATATACAAAGAGCGTAGACACCTTATTTTGTCTCCCTTACAACTCAAGTCCCTGTTCTTCAATGATGATATCACTAAAAGGTTTATGGCTGGTCTAGGGCCCAATCATGTAAAGCCTTTAACTTGGAGGATGTTTTGGTGAAAGAAAAACCTACAAGAACCCTAAGTATGCAACATGTTGGTAAGCATGCCCGATATATGCACCTTTTGAGGCAGTCTAGTCTTCTTTTGCATTTCTTGAAAATCAACTGTTCTTTCACCTAAGTTGATTTCATCAAAATATCTATATACAAGTCTTTTTCAATCAACACAAATATCAATTTCAAATAAATTTTAGACTTACATATCCTAAGAGACTAAGGAACATCAACATTAGAATCACAAAAGAAATTATTTGAAAAAGACTTTTTCATGTAATTTGTATCCATGACAACAGGTGTTAATGAATCATACAGCAAAGATTAACCTAATCAGAGTGTGTCTGCTTTGATACCACTTGTTGGGTTAAGATATATTGACCCTGATTAATTAATTCAATTACCAAAGTTGATTAATTAGGTCAAATTACATGCAAATTGTGGAGACACCAACAAATCACCTAATAAACTAAATGCAGTGGAAATTAAATTGACATGGTGATTTGTTGATAAATGGGAAAAACCTCTCGCAAGGCAAAACTCCACCAGGTAAATTTAAGGTAACCACTTCTAAGAATCTACTAATCAATAATCAAGTGATTACAAGTACAAGGAATCTTACCACTTGTGGGCACAAGGAGGGAGCCGCCACCTAGTTTTTGCAATGGTCTAGGAACCTTATATATAGTGTCCTTTCAAAGGAGGACCATTGATTTTACTACTAGAGATATGGGTTCGGAGATTAGGTTTGCTCTTGGGAAGGTGTTAGGCACCCAAGATCGCCCAACCCTAAGGTTGGCCTCCTATCATTGTGTCTTATGCCTTAACCCTATTAAAAACTAACTCAACACTTATATCCTAGACTCACACACACACTAACATGCATCTAGCATACAACATGGCATCATTCATCCCAAACCCTAACCATACATCTAATCATGCTCATCACAAAACCTAGCATACATCTATCATGGCATTAAAGCATGTTCAAGGCAACAACATATATAATCAAATCAAGGTAGAAACATAAGAATAAGGAAAGATCCAAGTAACATATGATTCATCCAAGTATTCACATTCATCTCTAATACCAAAACAAGATCATATCATTGTTAGTTAATCATTTATGAAAAACATACGAAGTATTGAAAGTCCTTCATATTTGTTATTGCATATGGGGAAATGCATGGTTTGTCGTCATGGAAAAGACAAGCATCTTTGATTAATTTTGGGAATAGATTTTATGGATTTATTGCATTATTTGCAAAAGTTAAAGATGTTTTATCTTGACTTGTGATATTTGGGAAAATTGATACAAATCTTTTTGACAAGAAATGAGTTTGAAGGTTTTGAGAACCTTATGAATATATTGGGTACTTCAAATATTTTATAAAACTAATTGGAAATAAATTATGTATTTTGATTACATATAATTTGTGAGCTTTTTATGTTTTACCCTTGTACTATAATGTGAGATTATCTCGTGATTACCTAGCAAAATGTTGTAATCTATGTGACATTGGCATCTTAGCACCCATATTTGTGATGGTTATTGATTTTCATCTTTGTAATGGCAATGTGTTCCATCTTTGTGACGGCATGTTAGTTTAAGCTATGTGTCGGCGATGAGTTCCGTCTTGTGAGGTCAAATTAGTTGCGTCTTTGTGGCAGCATTGTCATGTGGCCTTGGGTTAGATTTTCTGGCTTTGGAATTGTATTGTTATTGCTTATAGAATATAGTATGTAGTTTAATGCAATCATTTTGAGAAGCTTAGTATGTATCAATTTAATCATTCTTGTCATATTATTATTAGAAATGGTTTTGTAGAATTTATTTGGAAATTCCCAAATTATAACTGCGTAAACTATCCATCATTTCCCCCCACCCACATTAATTATGCTACTTATCGGGCTTTGTCTCATCCCATTCTTTCACAAACTTTTTCAAAGTAAGCATGTGACCCTTTTGTGATAGGTTTCTGTAGCTAGCAGTAGTTAGACATATTCTATTGGAGACTGGACTTTTGTGGTGGTGATCTTTAGGTGTTGTACATCTTAGAGGAGACTTGACTCGTTCTTCTGTAACTAATAATGGTGATGAATTTTATCTCCAATAGGATTGTGGACGCTCGAAAATGGCCAAAAGGAGATGTGTCAGCCAAGCTGTGGACGCTTGGCCCCTCTCAATTCTTCTTTTTCCGATTTCACACATAGGGGGCTTGGCAACGTGACTCGTGTGCATATGTTTCTAGGGTGAGATGTGTGTGTGTATGTGTGTGAGTCTCTTTTCTTATTTTTATTTTAATGAGTAACCACCAACCATTAGTTTAAGGTGTGATTGATCACCTATTTTTCTAACTCTTTTTAGTTACCTAATTAATTAAAAACTGATTTGTGGGTAATTAATTAATTACGATTAACCAAAGTCTCAAACCAAAGACTTTTAGACTTAGAAGTTCAGTTACGGGTGGGGAATGTGTTAGACACCCCACACTACTTATCCAAAAAGGAAGAGAGGGGAGAAAAAGTCACCTTAAGCAATTTTATTCTCCAAGTATATTCTCATGCATGAAGCACAATAAACCAAAATGGTTTTTTTTTTTTTTTTTTTTTTTTTTTTTTTTTTTTTGGGAAGGGGAATTTGGTTACCCTATGGCCAATAGTGCAATTTATGAAAGTTAAGGGACTAAAATGTACTTTTGTAAAGGTTTTTGGGGTCAAAGTTTGACTTTTGAAAAGTTTAGGGATTGAAATGAAAATTTGAGAAAATTTTGGGGTCAAAATATAATTTTGAAAAAGTTTTGAGGTCAAAACATGATTTTAAGAAAGTGTTAGGGTCAAAACATGAATATGGAAAAGTTTCGAATCAAAATATATTTTTGGGAAACTTTTGAGTCAAAGTGAAATTTTGGGAAATTTATGGACCAACATGAAAATATGGAAAAATATGATGGCATGCTAGTAATTAAAGGAAAAGCAAGCTGGTGGACCCTTTTAATTTGTGTGGGCTGGAGCTGTTTGGGTTTTGAGTGAAACCTAAACAGATTGGGTTAGGGTCAACATTTATTCAAGTCTGACGTGGACTTTAAGACTGGGCTAGTGTGATTGGTTTGAAGTTGGTTAAAACCTGGGTTTGTAAGAATTGATGGCTGGAGGCATAAGTAACACAGGTTTGGGCTTACGTGAGGGCTGATGGTTGAACTTAATTGGGCTGGACCCCATATTGATAACCAGACCCGACTCAAAGCCTATTTTCCCTACAGTCGTGTGCCTCTCCTCACCCAGAAATAGAATCTTCTTTCGTTCCTCTGCATTCTCTCTCTCCTATCTCTCTTCCTCTAAGATGATTATATCATCCCTCCAATACTGGCTTGTGAACCACCCAACCATCCTCCATTTCTCATGGACCCAAGGCCAAACCCCAGCCTCCACCCCTCTCTTCCTCTCTCTCATTCTCATCTCCTATCTCTCCCTCACTTACATCCTCTCTCATCATCATCTCCACGCAATCCCAATCCCAGTCCACATCCTCAAACCCATCTCAGCCCTCCACAACCTCACTCTCCTCCTCCTCTCTCTCATCATGGCCATTGGTTGCACTCTCTCAAGCCTCACACTGACACACCCACCTAATTATAATTATATCATTTGTTTCCCACCCAATACCTCTCCCTCTGGGCCCCTATTCTTCTGGGCCTACATCTTCTACCTCTCCAAGATTTTAGAATTTGGTGACACCCTTTTGATCATTCTCACTAATTCCATCCAACGCTTGACCTTCCTCCACGTTTACCACCACGCGACGGTCCTGATCATGTGCTACCTTTGGCTTCACACTTCTCAGTCTCTGTTCCCTGTGGCACTAATCACCAATGCGTTGGTGCACCTCGTAATGTACACCTACTACTTATTGTGCGCAATGGGTGTGCGCCCCAAGTGGAAGAGGTTGGTCACAAATATCCAGATTGTGCAATTCGTTTTCAGCTTTGCGATTTCGGGTCTGATGTTGTATCACCACTTTACCGGCTCCGGGTGCTCCGGGATTTGGGGTTGGTGCTTCAATGCTGTTTTCAATGCCTCTCTTTTGGCTCTTTTTCTGGACTTTCATGCTAAGAGTTATGCCATTGCCAATAGGAACAAGATGATGATGGGTCCCGGTCCCAAGGTTAAAGGATCATGAAGAAGATCTTTACTTTATTGTACGGTGATGTTTTATTAGAATATAATAATAATTATGCTGTTTTGAGAAACAAATGTTTTATTCCAATTTGGATTTTATTTATGTTGTTGGTTTGGTTGCTGTAGATGGTTTTTCTAATTCATGTGCTGCTTGCTGCTGTGTTAGTAGTTTTTATTTTTTAGGTAAAATCCGTTAACACCCTTGAGTATTGTGGTAATGCCAGCCAAACACACCCATAATATTTCAAAACTAACCAACATGTAGTCCCTAGACACCAATTTGTGCACTCTAACTTACCTCCTCTCTTCTCTTTCGATTTCACACTACCATTCATTCATTCGCCCTTCATAAACCAGTTGGCAGTAGCAACATATCATGGATAAACTCAAAGCAGGTATCATAAAATCTGAAATTTCAGTTCAAAGCTGAAAAAACCCAAAAACCCAAAATTTTGGTTTTTCTTTAAATTATCACTGACCCTCTAATCTTCATCGACACTGAATCACACAGATCTCTGCCATCGAAGAAGAAAGAAATAGTTAAGTAAGATCATGTTGTGCCCTTGATCCATAATTCCCAGTTTTTTCTTCCAAAATTTCTGTTTTTCTGGGGACAAAAGTCAAAACCAAGCAATAAAATGAAATGAGGATTGAAAATATTGGGAGCTGTCTGGTAGTGTAACTAGAACAACTGAAAAGTAACTAGAACAACAGTTTTCAGTGTTTAAAGTTTTAAATAACATTATACTTATTTTCACACATCTTTTTATTAAGTATTTCTAAAACATACAAACAATATTACTAGAACAACGTTACTAAATGCCCGTGTATTTCTTTTCTTTATTGACAACCAAATGAAGTTTTAGAATCAACAGTGCAAAGTGTGGGAAATAGGAATGAGAGAGAAATGGCTTGGGAAGTAGATGTTGACTTTTGATGATACAAAATTTGTGTTGTGCTTCAGCAATGAACTATGAGAGACTGCAGAGCTATATACTATAAGGCTATGAATTATTGAAAACATGTTGTTGCCAACTAAGTTAGAGTGCACAAACTGTGTGCAACACCGTTAGTGTTTAGGTACTACATTAGCTAGTTTTGAAATGTTATGGATGTGCTTGGCATTACTCCTTGTTGATACCCATTTTTGATAACAAAGGTTCAATGACAGAAAGCTCAAATCAAGCTCAGAGAGAGAGAGAGAGAGAGAGAGAGAGAGAGAGAGAGAGAGAGAGAGAGAGAGAGAGAGAGAGAGAGAGAGAAGAGTGTATACAACAGAAATAGCATGCATCAATAGGCAATCTTTTTCCTCCCTCACACAATAAACCCACTCTTTGTAATTCCATCAAAACAAGAAATAGCTATCTAGACTCATTCTTTAAAATGTACAACTTTATGAGTTAACTCAGTAATAAGGTTGTCCAAGTTGGGGTTGGGTTCTGTACAATACACTAGCCAAAGCATGTGTGACTGCTAACGTGGTTAGATCCGAACCTTACATGTGGGCCAGCTATGAGGAAAGGAAGGAGAACATTGGCTGAGGAAGAGCATCTTTGGCTCATGCCAACAACATGACTATCTTGGGGAAGGCTAAAAATGCACTTGACATGGACACTTAGTACTAGCACAAAAGGGAGATAGCGACCCCTATAGTCAAATGCTATAGAACACCCCTTATTGGCTAAGCTTGTGCTGGATCATTGCTAAGGACACATGTATCACTCCTAGCCTCCTTGATGTCCCTTTCCTTGTCTATAGCTTGCTCCCCACGTTGTAGCAAAGTCACCCTCCATCCTACTACCTTAACATTGGTATGTCTTCTCTTTCTTCCAACCGTAATATAGTACAATAGCTGTATTAGGGTTTGGAATAGGGGAATCATGGCTTGACACCTGTCCTCATGTACCTAACAATATTCCTCATACTATAAGAGGAACATGTTACTAAGAAATTAGGGCAAGAACCTAGAAAGATAGAGAGAAAGCAACAAAAGTTTGGGTAGGAAAGTGAGGTAAAAAGAGAGACTTTCTTTAGGAAGAACATCACAATTGTACAAAAACCTTGACTTTCACATAATAGAGAACATCAAGAGTGAGGGACATTCTTTCCTTCACTCACCCATGGTTTTTATCCCTTCCAAAGGATTTTCCACATGCATTCCATGCCTTCTTTACTTTCCTTGTTCTGCTTTTACATTTCTTTGGACATTAAAATGTTAAAGTTTTCATTTTTATTGTTCTTGAGCTTTTTCACTTAAATGTATTGTTAGACTCATCACTCTTTCTCTTTCCTAAAGCTTGTCAATCTAACTTGCACGTATAGGCTCTCTTCCGTTCACTTCTTATGGAAACCCATTATTTATATGTATTATGATTTTGTTGCTTTAACTATGGCTAACTGCTAACTATTTGGACTGGCATTTCTACCATAACACACACACACACACACATATATTATATACTCACACATCTATTACTTGTTGTCTCTTTGGGGTACTTTGTCTTGTGTATAGACTGGCCTTGAGCAAGGTTCTGCAAAGGTAGTAGGCTAGGCCCAACTCTCCAACCCACAGAAAGCCTTAGCCCAAAAGCATAAAAGGTCTCCACACTCCTCAAGGGTGTTTAATTGATTTTACCTTTTATTTTTATTTTATTTTTTCCAAGAAATAAGAATTAATAATTAAAGTATTAGCACCAGCTCGTGCACAAATTTTTGTTTATTTTAGCATAATAACTTACTATTTTTTTTCTTTACATACTCACTTTAAAAATACTTCACATCAAATTATCTACTATGTACTATATTACATTAAAAATATCAATTTTTTAATTGTTTCTCTTTCTTCACACATAATAACTATCATGGACTTTCTTTTTTCATCCTCGAAATACATAAAGAAAAAAAAAAAAAAAAAAAACTAAATGCAAATGAATAGTGCCAATGTAAATTTACATTTTTATTGTAACAATTATGTATATTTACACAACTTTGAATAGACTAATTTAAATGAATTTTATACTTATTTGACTAAAATGTGGTATTTTTTCTATTAAGCAATAATTTATTTAAATGATCTTAGTTTTTACTTTTAAGTACCTCAGAGTCTTGTAATAGCTTAAAAATACAATCTTATCTAAGTTTTGATAGGCATTATCATATCTATTTTGTGTTTACTCCTGCACTTACATGTACATATGAGAGTTTACAAGTTTTCTCTAAAATATACTCATTATGCGTATTTTTCACTTGTAGGAGATTAAAACTAAGCATGCAAACATGAAGGCAAGAGAATCCAAAGGTTAAGATCAATTAAGAAGTGGCTTTTATCGAATTTAACAAGTCAATGATGTGAGGAACATAAAAGGAAAGAGAGAAATATGTTTAAGCTAAAGTTGGAAAAAATCCTAACATGAAATTATTTTGACCATGTCAAATTGACTTGATTCTTGTAGCCATAAAAAGAGGACTTGAAGATATAAAAACTTTTAGTTTACAAAAACTTCATAATCTACCATTTTCAAGGTTAAAACTAACTTAGAAGTTGACCCACTACTAAAAAATGGGAATTGACATTTTTATTTTCTTTTTTGGGGAGCATGTGATTTTTTAGGGTTTTAGAGTTTATAAATATTAAAAGTATACAAGGGTAGCCATGTTTTGTTTTTGCTGGAAAACCTTATTTTTTATCAATTTTTTAGAGTATTTATTTTCTGTTGAAACTTAAGAATTTAAGCTAGGGTTAGGGGTGAATCCCCAATGCTATAAATTGTCCACTTATCAATCCAAACATGTTTTCCACATTTTGATTATTGAAATCAATTGGTCTCTTTTCATAATTTTTTTGTTAGATTGATGTTTAGTTGCTATTTCTTTCATGAGTATTCTTGAATTTTCCTATTGTTAGAACAAGGTTTTATAATCTCTCTAGCAAAATGTGATACTCTTGTTAGATATTACTTTTGCCATAGTATTGTCTCTAGGGTATGCAATGTTCTTGAGCTTTTCTAGCAAAGTTGTTATTTTCTAGACTAAATTCTTGGACCGATTGATTAATATAATCAACCAAAGAGAGTTTTATTAATAAACCCTATTTTTAAATCTTCCAATCGGATAGTTTATGTGTTTACCTACCTAATTGTGTACTAAATTGGATTGATAGTGGATGCTTAACAATATTGGTGTACAAAACCTAACACCCCAGTAATTTTATTTTTAAATTTGATCAAACTTTCTTTGTCCTAGTTTCAATCATATTTTCCATATATTATTGGTGCTTTTGACATGTTAAGTGTAACACCCCATAATTTTATTACTAATTTCTTTCTTGTACATAAGTTAAAAAGGAGGCTCATAATTAAATGGATTTAATTGATTTGGGACTAAGATATTTAAATCAGATAATTATTATAGTATAAGAGGCCCAAGTGAGATGGAATATATATATATATATATATATATATACACAGGCCTTGATAAGTTTAGAAAAAAAAAAAAAAAAAAAAAAACCCTAGCCTTTCATCTTGAGTTATATGTGTGTGTGTATGTACAGGAGGCTTCTCCTCTTTTAGTGACACATGGTTAAATTTATTTTCCTGCTAGGCGGCTTTGCGTGAGATTGCAGGTGTGATTTTGTTTTGTCGTAAATATAGAAAGTTGGAATATTCAATGGCTAGCAATTGTTCCCACACTTATAGGAAATATCTATTATTTGCGTACCTAATAGAAAACTAGGTGTTGGTATTATGGATCTAAATCTATGATTATATTAATGGGAAAAAGGGTGCTTTGTGGTTATTATATAATCTTATATGGCCTCACTAAATTCACCACCAATCTATCATGCATCTACACACTTGTCATTGTCCAAATACGTGTCCAGCAATATCTTATGTTTTGTGGCATCAAGGGAATTATGGTGGCAGATATAGGCAGTGACTAGAATTAGATTAGTTGTGAAAAGCTTACAAAATGAAGCCCGATCGAGAAGTTCAAGCATCAAACAGAGCATTTCAATGGTCCCATCTATCAACTTAACAACTACAACTCTATTAGTGATGGCCACAAATTCAATAGCCAAGCCCACTAACAAAGCTTAAGTGTATCTCAAAGAATCTACCATCTCCGTAGGCTTTAATATTGATTGATAAAACTATTTAAGTGTGAAAATAATATTGATAGATAAAACTATTTAAGTGTGAAAACAAAGTTTTTAAGTGGGAATTCATGTATTGATGGACCTATTTTTGGTGATGCTAAGTTCTAATTCTACTGATTTATTGTGACTCAAGGGTGGTTGATTTCATTTTTGCTACTAAGAGGTAAGTGTTGTTTACTAATTTTGGGGGTTTTCCCAAAACAGTTTTGATTATCAAACTATCCTTATATCAAAGAAATATATTGATATTCTATAAATATATTGATATCCTATAAATATTTGATGTACACATTGTATGGAAACGTTGACGATTTGTTATATGAAAAACTTGTAGAACAACTTAAACTTATTTAAATTTGTATGTGTAGAGAAATCTTTGTATTTTTTAGTATTATGACTAGATTATTTGTTGTGAGTATCTTGAATTTGTTTGAATCCTATGGCAAGTCGTGATTAAAAGCTTAGTGTTGTATTAGTCCTTAGTAAGGGACAATCTTACAATAGCTAGTCCTTAGCAAGGGACAATCCCAAAAAAGGGGATAGTGCACATTTGGTAGCTCCTTAGTAAGGGAGTATACCATTGAGAATCTGAAAAGGGAGCTCCTTAGCAAAGGAGTGCACCTTTAAGTTCCAAATGAGCCACCCTTAAGAAAGGGGATGAAAATGGAGTTTTAGTCCCAAAAAGGAGATAGCACAACCCTGTCAATAGAGCGTAAACGTTGACCACAAGATAAGCCTTGAAAATTGTTTGTATGATGGTGTTGGTATGTTATGATGGCTCACAATATAATGATATTTTTATATGAAATATTTGATATTAAAATACAAATAGTTTTGCAAGTTATAACTTTGATGTATGGAATATTCATTTAAAAGGTTTGTTCCCACACCCCAATGTTAGTGAATTCCACTTATTGAGTTATCTCACCCCCTTTTTATTCCCCCTTATAAAAACATTAGAGGAATCATTGGAGTAGAGATTCTTGGAAGACAACAGTTATAAATTATATTGTAAACTGAGAATTTCATTATTATTTTTATGGTATTACATATTGTACTGGAGAATTATTTTGAGGATATTTTATCTTTGGTGGAATTAAAACTTTGACAATTGTGATAAGATTTTAGGTTGCTGGTTGCATTTATTTAATACTTTTATGGATTATTTAGATTGAATAGATTTTTTTAAAATGATTTTGGGGTGTTACATTAAGTCCCCACAATCTTTTTCCTTTTTCTTTTTAAGTAAAAGAAGATATCAACCCCACCCCCCCAAAAAAAATTATTAGTTTACTTAAATCCCAACATACTACCTTCTCCCAAAAATAAAATAAAAATAAAGTGCACATACACGCTTAAAGGAAAAAAACAAAAAATTGATTGTTGCTGATGAATTTTTATTTTGTTACATATTTCCATTTCTTGTGAAATAAGTTAAATAGATAAAACTAAGCGAGAAGAAAACAAATAATATATATATAAATAAACTCTTGTATTCAAGTGGTCATCCACAAGCTTTAGTTGATATCTCTTAGATTTGTACAATTATAGTAAAGCAATCTCCCCCCTCCCCCCCAACACACAAACACACATATAACCTTAGAATTCTTGTAGAGTTCATAGGATAAAGTTGCAATAAAGAGTACAATAATGGATATATATCTCCCCTATAGACTTTATACATCCCAAGTAACCCTTTCATTGTCAAAACTATACACATTCCAATCAAACTTTATTTCTAACACTCACCTTTGAATGACCACTTCCTAAGAATATGCCTCATTAAAACATTTCCAAAGAAATAGCCCATGGGAAGAAAAAAAATAAAATTGGCTAAGGAGAAAGAGTATAGTATTCTTGTGTCACTTCGAGTGTCTTAGGAATGCCTCATTAAAACCTTGCAAAAGAAAACCCAGTGTGAAAAAACCTTAGCGAAGGAAAAAGACTACAATCAGCACATATCCTTTAAAAAATGTACTCCCCCTCATGAATACAAAGAACTTCCATTGTTCATGATAAAAAGATCCTTAAGTCAACGCATACCAATGTTATGCACCATATATCAGCCAAATTATCACATGATCGTATCTACTTAACATCAATATTGCCGCTCTTCTCGACCTCATTAAAACATTTCCAAAGAAATAGCCCATGGGAAGAAAAAAAAAATTGGCTAAGGAGAAAGAGTATGGTATTCTTGTATCACTTCGAGTGTCTTAGGAATGCCTCATTAAAACCTTGCAAAAGAAAACCCAGTGTGAAAAAACCTTAGCGAAGGACAAAGACTACAATCAGCACATATCCTTTAGAAATTGTACTCCCCCTCATGAATACAAAGAACTTCCATTGTTCATGATAAAAAGATCCTTAAGTCGATGCATACCAATGTTATGCACCATATATCGGCCAAATTATCACATGATTGTATCTACATAACATCAATATTGCCGCTCTTCTCGAGCTCATGTGTATAAAAGAATTTTGGTGCAATGTGCTTGGTTCTATCACATTTGACACAGTCTCCTCTAATTTGAGTGATACAAGCAGCGTTATCTTCGTATAATATCATTGGGTTATTTTTTATTAATGACAATCCACATTTTTCATGAATATGTTGAATTATTTATCTCAAGCAAACACATTCACGACTCGCGTCATGAATTGCAATAATCTATAAATGATTAAAGGAAGTAGCAAAAATTGTTTGGTTAACATATTTCCATTAAATATAAGTATTGCCATAAGTAAATAATCATTTTTGTGATTGACCTATGTGTGGATCAAAAAGATAACCTGCATTAGCATATCCAACTAACTTTGGATTTGATACATTTGGATAATAAAAAATCCCAAATCAGTCATCCCATGAAAATAATGTAATATATGCTTAGTTCTATTCCAATGTCTTCAAGTTAGTGCAAAACTATACCTTGCTAGAAAGTTAGCTACAAAAGCTAGATTAGGTCATGTGTAATTTGCAAAATGCATCAAAGCAGCAGGAAAGGTGTCTGTTTATCTACCTAGCTTTGGTAGATTTCCTCCAACGCAGTCCACAGAAATTCCATGAATCCCTTGGTGGGTAAGTCTGACAACTCAGCAGTAGTGCCGCATCGGGCTATAAGATAAGAGACAACTGTTGTACTACTTGACTGGTAAGAAAAAGCTTATGTAAAAACACATCAAGTGACAAACCTGTCATTGGAGTGCTCAAACAAGTTTAGTACACTCGAGTGTAGTAAATGCATGGAACTTGAGTTAACTAAACTCAAGTTCCACGTGGTTTTATTTATTTATTTATTTATTTATTCCACTTTAGACTTGTATTGGTCGGACCTCGAGTGTAGTAAAGTTGATTTTGAGTTGAAACTCGAGTTTGAGTTCCAAAAATAGTCCAACTAACTAAATAAATTCAAACGCATGCTAGTCACCGAAATTTTTCCTAAAAATATACTATTTACCAAATTTTGCCTAGAGATGAGAGTTGAAGCGTGAGAGAGATATAGAGAGAGTAGTGTTTTGTGACCTGTCCATAATATAAACTGACATTGTGTGGGTCCCACGATTTTCACAATATTTACAATTGTGCTGCTCAGAACTATTACTTGAAGTGTTGAATACACCTCTTGATTGGTTTTCTAAATTCATTTTTTATAGAATATTCAATCAGAATTGTGCCACTCAGGACTGTTACAATTGTGCCAGTCAGAACTGCTACAGCCACTATATATTTACCAGTAATATTGAATATCCTGTTTCATCTCTTATAGTTATACAGACAAAATAGAAGAACAAGGCATCAGCCCACAAAATGCAAGGCATAGATGTTAAGTATAGGACACACGTAACACAACGTAAATTTTACGTTAACAGCAGAATGTAAAACCCAGAATTTTCAATGTGTTAATAGAGAAAGGGGGTAAAAAATTTAGATGATATTAGCTGAGGCAAGGTATCATTTGACTTTATGGTTGTGTAAGCAAGGAACCTTTTGGGGCTGTCATAGGATGTAGATTCACTCTCGCGTACACGTATTCTTGCTTCTCTTTTATTTTATTTTATTTTACTAGACACCTCTTTACTCTCTCTTATAAAACATATCTCCTCACATGTAACTATCCTCAGCAAAAGCAGAGAGAGTAATGGCTTCTTGTTGCAGCGTACTTCTGACAATTGTGTTCATCTTCACTATCATTGCATCAGGTACATTCCTTCTCCACCCTTTTGCCTAATGTTCTAAGATTTATTTGTATTTTTATGATTAGCAAAAACCACTAGACGCCTGATATATTTTCAAATTCATGGCTCAATTTGTCCCGACATTACACCATTGCATGCATCTAATAGTTGACTTAGACACTTAAATTTTCGTGTCAAAGTTGGACTACAAAATTCTAAGGACATTTACTTCCATTAATATGCTTACAAATTTTTGCACACTTTATGCGACAGTGACTAGAGTATCCAGCAGTACAAGAAATTTCACCATAGTAAATTCCTGCAAGGAGACAATATGGTTAGGAATAACACATAGCGAGAACATCAGTGGTGGTGGATTTGAACTAAAACCGCGAAAATCTACTGTTTATACCGCTTCATCTGGGTGGGGTGGACGCATTTGGGCTCGAACCAGTTGCAAATTCAACAAAAATGGCAATGGCACATGCCAAACCGGTAGCTGTGGCAGCACCCTCAATTGCACTGGCCCGAGTAGCCCTCCAACCTCCATTGCCGAGTTTAACCTTGGAGAAATCGATTATTATGATGTTAGCCTTGTAGATGGTTTTAACTTGCCTGTGATAGTTAAAGCTTTTAATGGTACTGGAAATTGTAGCACTGCTGGCTGTGATGGAGATTTGAGGCAAAATTGCCCATCAGATCTTACCCTCAAGGCCAAAGGGAAGGTCATAGCTTGCCGAAGTGCATGTGATGTGTACAAGACTGATGAGTATTGTTGTAGAGGAAAGTATGGAAAACCTGACACATGTTTACCTTCAAACTATTCAAAGAGTTTCAAACAAGTATGCCCGGCTGCATACAGCTACGCATATGATGATCCTACTAGTATCATAACTTGCTCTGGAGCAAACTACGTTGTAGCCTTCTGTGCATCAAGGTAAGACCATATTTAGCGTAATTGAAAAAAAATTTAAGCTCCATTTTTATTATAAAAAAAATATTTAAAAAAAAAAAAAAAAAAAAAAGGTTCCAAGCACTTAACATTTGTAGTTATTAGTTGAGAGTAAAAATATGTATAAGAATGTTTATCATATTTGAATATGCCATGCGTTTCTTACAAACTTTTAATTTCTAACTTTTTTTTTTTGGTTGAATACAGGAATCAAACGGTATGCTCTTATCATGATAATCAACTTTTCTGTAATCAATCAAAGGGCTTAAAAGTAGTCCCTCACAGATGGTGGGTTGCGGTGCTTGCTATACCCTTGATGTTAAAATTATGCGTCATGTTCTAGCAAATTCTATATATAATGTTTCATAATCTAAAACTCTACTCAATCTTACTTTTTTTTTACTTCCTCCTTTTTTTCTTTTTCTTTTTTTGGGTTAAACCCCACCACACACCCTTGAAATTTATCAAAATGAAACTCCCTTGAAGTTTGTATAAATACAATCATTAAGTTTATGCCCTTTTATGCTGTGATTTCACTAAAGGAATATTTCATTTCGTAAAAGATTTTTACTCAAACTGCGGACACTTTCCTCCTTGAGGTAGTGAAAACTTAACTGTTGCATTTACACAAACCTTAAGGGAATGTGTCATTATATAAACATTAATTTGGAGAGTGTTACTTCATAATATCTCAATAAAGGTCAATGCAATTACCCCATTTTCCTTTTTGGCTGTAAGATGTCCCCCATATCATTCCGCTCTGGTTTGGGTGTATAAATTTTCTAGTTGTATAATCTTCTTTCGGCCAAAAGAATATGAAAAAAGGCAACACCTACTATTGTCTTGTGAAATTAAAGCCAAGAGAGCCCTCTCCCCCAGCAACAGCATTTTGATCCAAGAAAAAGATTAGTATGCAAGATTTATAAACCAAAAAATAAAAACAAACGCAGCTCACCAAGTCCCGTCGATTTTAAATTTCAAAACTTATTTGTAGACACATCTTACAGACAGCACTGAGAAATGTCGCATAGAATTTCATATCCTCTTCAGTATTGCAAGCACACAAGTAACAAAAGCCTTCAAACCAACATTAGTGACTAGCAATAGCTAGTGTTATAGTTTAGCTGTAGTTGGATGTAACAGAATTATGCACAACCCATGAACTTGACACGACATGACACGAAATTAGCAGGGTTATGGGTTAAAGTTTAACGAGTTCGCGTATCATATTCTGATTGACGTGACTAACTCGTTTAATAAACGTATCGGGTTCATGTCCAAACCATGGAACTTGTTTGACTCATCTAACTCGTTTAATTAAATGACATTTTACCAATATACACTTCAAATCCTAGGTTTATAAACTTATTAGTTGTTGTGGTTTATTTTCTTTGACATATTATGATTGATTATTTGTGAAATGAAGATATATCTTAGTTTTGAATTATTATTTATGATGTAATTACACGTTAATTTAGAATTTTATAATTTAAAAAAAAATTATTTGTTTGGTTTTTCATAGTTTAGATCAATTTGGTTAATACTAACTCATTTAATAAACAAGTCGTGTTAGGGTTGAGAAATCTTAACTTATTTAATAAATCAAGTTAGTGTTGATCCATATTGTTGAGTACTCATGAGTCGACATGACACAAACTCGACACGTGAATACAAATTGCCACCCCTAGATGTAGTTAATGTCATAAATTGATAGCAACAACTTACCATAAGATGGAACTAGCACATGTAGATAGAGGACTAGATTGAACATAAACAAAAATACAAGTCAACAAGCTAAGCTGAAATGCAAAACAAGATGAAAGGAAAATTGTGAAATTTTCACGTAAGTAAGCTCCAAGTCCTATCTTTGTTAGTGATTGTTGGTGCCTTTTTTGTCCTTTTGGGCTAGCTGCTATTGATAAGGAAGGAGAGCTCGGTCTGGCTCTCTTTACAGGATATGCCAAGAACCAGTCTATTCACAAAGCAAATAACACTCCAAGGGAATATATATATATATATATATATATTTGTGTGTGTGTGTGGGGGGGGTAGAATAGTGATTATGTCAAGTTCAAACTAATACACATGAAAACAAAGAATAAATACTGCTTCAACAAGCATAATCATGAGCAGAAAAGGTGTTCTCAATAGGATGTTTACTAAAAAGAGCTCAATCCCAACTTATACAACCTTATAACCAAATAAGGCTACAAAGTTGATTGGTTTGGAATGTGAGTTAGAGTAGTTATCCTTAGGAGATTGTAAAGAGTATGCATTTGGGTTTTCTGAGGAAGGAAAATGATTCCTAGTGATGCATGCTATGCACTCCTGTGGTGAATACCCCACTCCTCTTTTTCTCTCAAATGCCACTTTAGCCTTTTCTCTCTTCTATCACTAGCTCCTTTTTTTCTCTTATGAATGCCTATGTTATTGTGTCCCTTTATTTATGTCTATTGTTCCTATTTATACCCCAAAGTCATACCTATGTAATTGCCCCCTTTTACCCTTATTCTTTTCTAGTTCTCTATTTACTACAAACATTCATCCCTATTGTGTGATGTTTGCTACCCATGTCAGTTGGGCGTTCTCCTATTACCTTCTGGCCATGTTCAATAGGATGCCATCTCACTACCCCCCCTGCCCATGTTCAGCCTTATACTCTCCCACTAAGGAGCCTCAACCCATTCCCCCATGATAGAGCAACCCCTTCTATTTTGGGTAAGAGCTAGTTTGTCATGGAGTCATTATTACTCTCTCTTCTTGAAATTGTAAAGGCTCTCATTAATTCTTTTTGTCCTCCTCTAGCATGCATCAGATGACTCTCACCTCTTCCTTCCCATTTTTGGCAAAGATGCTTTCCTAGCAAAGCATATTCCCAAAAGTGGTCTCGGCAGAATATGAAATCTTTCCCCTCTCCATGAAGCCACACCCTTAGCGTTTCGTCAACAGTGGGCCTTGATTGCCCTTGAATTGGCTAGGCTACAAGACGGCAAAGACCCCAACTTTGCTACATTTGTCTCCTTTTCGAGTTTGGTTTTTTTTTCTTCTTTATACAATTACTGCCTCTATCACTTGGTGTTACTCTTTGTTCCCTTTCATCTTTTTCCACCAAAGGAAGCTTTGGCTTCTCTTTCTCTTTTATATGGATGTTATGGGCTTTATGGGACTGCTACCTTTTGTTCGGTTTTAGGCCCACTGTTCTTTACTTTCTTATTTATTGCAAAGGGCCATCTTTAGCTTTATTCATTTTTCCTATTTTGCTCAAATGCTTTACCACAGAATTTGCTTTACTAGACCCTTTTAGAATCTATACTTGGGCTTTACTCTTCCATCCTTTAATTGGGCCTTTGGGCTTTTATTCCTTAACACATTTCTCATTTGCACTCTTCCTCCTAAAGGCCTCTTGAGCCTTATTTTCCAATGGGCTTTTGGATTATGGGCAAACCTTAAAAAATGGGTATCAACATTTAGTTCCCTAAGCATGTGGGGTGCTTTGTAGCCACACGTGTGAATCCTTCT
Source organism: Quercus variabilis (assembly GCA_030445155.1). Classification (NCBI taxonomy): domain Eukaryota; kingdom Viridiplantae; phylum Streptophyta; class Magnoliopsida; order Fagales; family Fagaceae; genus Quercus; species Quercus variabilis. The sequence goes on from CP129455.1 coordinate 447,660, forward strand.
TTGCTTTCTTTCGCAAGGTTTTTTGAACAATCCCTATATCTTTATTATGTTCTCTCTCTTCTCTTTATTTCTCTTTCCTTCTAATCTGTTGCAAACAAACCTATCTTTCCAAGTTTCTTCCTTTAATTGCTATCTAGACATATAGCCCCTAATTCATTTAATGGGTCACCTATTTTATAATATGCTTCACCATTTCCTATTATTTCTACCACTAACCCATACATTTGTTTATTTCAACTCATCCTCTCTTCCCATTATCTTTGCTATTTCTCCTACTAATCTATACTTTTTTCATTTCAACTCATCCGCTCTTTCCATTCTCTTTCTCTGTCATTTTCTTCTCCAATAAATCTATATTTTTCCTTTTTTTTTTTTTTTTTCTCCTCTACTCATATCAATTTCCATGGTACCCCACCTCAAATGTTGGCTTTTCCTACCGTAAAGGGAAAGAACCTTTTCATTGCTAATCCCTCTTCCTTGGGATCAAAGAAAGAATTAGAGGATGACCTGAACTAAAAGTTTCTTAACTGGGATCTATTTTTATCTAAGACCTCTAGTTAAACTTGCTAACTCCCAAGGTGTTTTTGTTCTATAGATTGATAGAGGGGAACAGTCAAAATCAAGCTCTATGAGTCCTTTGTGTGGGGTATTTTCTTCCCTTTTTCTTTAAATTTCTTTAGTTTCTATTCTATTTTTCTACTTTTATAACCTGATTTGTAGTTTAGGTTTATAACTTAAATAGTTTAGAAGCATGATAAGTTAGATAAGATGTAGTTTCTTTGAGTGTTATTTATTGCATATTTAGGTAGGGATGCACATGCATGCATACGCATCTCCACGAACATGAATACGCATGCTTATTCATGCACACACATTTTCAATCCAAAACCCCAAAATTTTTGTTCTTTGACTTTTTCTCCGTCTTGATTAGTTTTAATGTATGTTTAGGTTCTATTTGAGTCAATTTTCACATGTTCAAGCTAGAGGTTAGTAGTATAAAATGTTTGTATGCTTAACCTGTTAGATTGATACTTAGGGCTTATGTGCTTTGATGAACAAACACAAACATACATTTGAACATGAATATGCATGATGCATAAGGTTGTAATGCAATAAGGTAAGTGAAAGTAAGTTATGCATGATCACGTGAACACACGCATGAATTCGATGATGTACATGATATGTTTTATAAATATGATGAGTTTGGTGATGAACATGGTGAATATGCTTCTTGATGATGATATGATGTTGTTTTCTTTGTGATGATGTGTTGTTACTATTTTATGATGATGATGTGGTTGCTGCCGTTGGTTATGTAATGTGTTATGTCATGAGATAAAGCATGAAATGCTTAGATGAATGGTAGGATATACCATGCCTAGATGAATGCTACTTAGGATATGCACGTGGATGAGATAAAATGTTATGTTTAGATGCATGTTAGGACATGTATGAAATGCCATGTGATGTATGTGATATACCATGCTATATGTTAGGGTGTATCCTAGATGCATGTTTGTTTTGTGTTTGTGTTTGTGTGTGTGTGTGTGTGTGTAGATAACCTATTAGAGGAACCTTTGATGGAATTAGGATGTGGAACACAATGAATGGAGGCCGACCCATAGGTCAGGTAGGGTTGGGTGCTGATGTGCATGAAATATATACAATAAAATACTCACATATCTACATATTTAGCTTTACTTTTATGTTATTTTGTGACTGATTATGTAATATCTTTGTGTTGCAGATAACAAGAGCTTTACATGCAAAGTGGGGCTAGGCCAATTGAATCAAGCCAACTTACATCCAGCCAGGCATGAATATTAAATTTAAGTCCAATTGGAGTAAGGAATCAAAGGAAATTTGCACCAAATCCAAGTCCAATTCGGATTAGGATTCCAGCCTGCACATCAGTTAGTATTTTTGGCATAACTTTCGCTCAGATGTCCAATCAAGATGATTCAAGTTGGGCTGGAAATTTAACTTAAAGGGCTACAACTTTGTAGTTTACCAGGAGCCCTAATTCTGATGATAAATGGGCCAAAATAGTCGGTTAAGTGAAGCCTAAAATTCTGGGATTTTCTCCAAACGGGAATTCAACTTGTAATAGGATTCCTTGACCTATTTAAAGGCTTTTTAGGGAAAAATTCAGGGAGGGAGGCTAGTGCTAGGGCTGAGATGCAAAACAGAAAATTGGAGGGAGAGGCAGTGCCGCATGTGGCTTCTCTGTAGCTTTTCTCCATGATAGCACTGTGACTATTTCTTTCTCTATTTTATTTGTCTAGTTTAATGTTTAGTCTTTTATTCTTTTGTTTTATTTCAATTACCATGAGTAGCTAAATTTATAATTAGGGTTGAGGATGAAACCTTGTTAAGAATTACTAGTAATATTTATGTGATTTAATTTTTCCCACAATAGTTGTTCTTTAATGAATTAAATTGTTCTTGCTTCATATCAATTGACTAAGATGAGATTCTAGATATGAGTTCAATCATGTTTTTCTCATGATTTAGGATTTGTCTTAATTAATTGAATGCTTGGTTTATTAATTCTTGATTATAGAATTGGATATCGTTTGTGATTTGTCTGTCAATGGATACAAGTTATGATTTGATTTTTAGAATTGGATATATCTTGTGATTTGTTTGGCTACGGATACAATTGATGATTTGGTTTTATACTTAAGAAGCGAAGAAGAACATACCTTTGATTTTTAAAATAAGGATTTTAACGAGAATATTTTCCATGATAGCAAGATTGATTTCTAGATTATCATGTAGTGAGGTGGGAAAAATTAATGATCATAAATATATGCTGATATGACTTGCAAGGTGGATTCCAAAACCTTAATTCTTTTCCCTTGATTATTTACATCTTTTTATTGCTTTATATCTTTTGCTTAGTTTAACTATTTGCTTAATTTTATTATTTGCTTAGTTTAATTAATTTCAAAACAACCAATTTTTATTAAACTAGATTAGGATTAATTTGGTTAAGATTTAATTAATTTTCCTACGTTCATTCAAGTCCCTGTGGATTCGACCTCGTTCTTGTCAAACTATACTTTGGTACGGTTCGTACACTTGCGAGTATTTTAAAATTTCACAACAGGTGCCTAACACATTCCCATCCACATACCTAAACTCTAGACACGTGCTCTAGTAAGATCAGGCCCTCCTAAGGTAGTCAAAGGTGAAAGGCGCCCTTAAGGCTCCAAAGCCTTGTATCGCTCAAGGCGATAAGTGGCCAAAAAGGCGCTAGCTGAATGAAGTGAGACACCAAATTCTAAATATAGGTTTTTTACATATAGGGTTCCATTCTAATGTATTTGATGTATAAGAATACTATATAAATAAATCTAAATTTGTTCCTAGGGGATAGGAGCTGGTCTATAAAACCAATTTTTGGGTTTGAATCCCTACAGAACCTATGTTTGTGATAAACATTTAATACATGCATTGTGCATCATACTCATAAATCACCATTAAAAATTAGTATCCATCCAAATATCAACTAAGTCTGAATATTAAACCAAAATATTGTTCATAACTTCATATTAGAAAGATAGGGGAGTGTTGTTGTGAGATAGTGAGTTCGAGAAGAAGGGTAAAGGAAAAAAAGAAGAAGTAAAGAAAAGACAGAGAGGAGAGAGTTGTTGGAGACACTCAGAGTCCGAGAGAGAAGGGTAAAGGGGAAAAAAAGCAGAGACTTGCTAGCGACAATGAAAGAGAACTCAGGAAAAAAAAAATTTTAAATAAAAAATAAATAAATAAATCAAAGAATAAAAGAATAAAAATATTACCTAAGAAGAAGAAAGAGCAATGCTTTGCTTTGAAAGTTGCTAAATAGTGTTGTTAAAGAGTGGTTCCCGAAGATTCTTTTGGATCTTTTGTTTTATGCTTTTTTTTTTATATTAATTTATTTTAACTCGCGGGTCACAACTCATCCCCACTAAAGGATATAGGTTTAAAACCAACCTTGCAACTACTAAAATTTATAAAAACATGCCATTAGTGGCTTTAAAAGCCAAAATGTACTAAGGCTCTCGCCTTTCGCCTAATAAAAATATATGGGTGAGTGCCTAGGCTCCAGAGGTGAGCCCCTTGCCAAAGGTGCCTCACCTCAATGCCTTTGAGGTGCTTTTATGGCGCCTCGCCTCGCCTGGGCGCCTAGGCAAGCGCCCGAAATGCCTTTGACTACACTGGTTCCTCCACAAAGGGCGCTCATATTTATGATTCCTAAACCTAAGCTAAGTGGTAACTCCATTATTACCCTCCACCACAATCCACTTGGCCAAGGCATACTCCCAAAAAATCAAACAACATATGGTATGGCCGCGTTGTAGGCGCTTATGTAGGAGCAAGAGCTCACAACAAGTGGTTTCCTCGTGGCAAATACGCCTCGACCTAGAGTGGATGGGGTGGAGGGTGAAAATGGAGTTGCCATATGGTTTAGGACTAGGAAGCAAGTTGGCCTTTTGTCTGCATACCAAATTATGGGTATGAAGTTTGGGTATGACTTGGGAAGGTGTTAGGCATCCAAGACCATCCGGCTTGTGGGCTAATCTCCATTATGTGTTGCTAGGCCATGTTTAAATAAAGAAGTTATTAAAAGAGCCCCAATCCTTAACTTAAACATACATCATGCACTTAAATAAAATAACACACAACATATTAAATATCACACAATAACTGAAAAGAAAACACATTAAAACCATGATTAAACAGATACTATTAATATGGAAAACTAATCAAACAAATAAACTCAAAAATATGACAAATAAACCAAACATGGCAAGATTGACCAAGTAAAATACGGAAAGCAAATAAACATGAATAATTAACCTAAACATTGTCAAACAAAATCAAAGAACCCATGGAAAAATTATTAAAACAATAAAAACAAGATTTTTGTGAAATCTGGGTTTAGGGGTGTGTACACGTACTCAACTATGTATACAAATGGTCAAAACCATGCGCACGCATACTCAATGATACATATGTATCCTTTAGCACAAATTCGAAAAAATTACATTTTTATATATTTAAACAAACAAAGATATTAACAAGTATGTTAAAAACCCTAAATATTAAACTAAGAACCAAATATAACTAACCTATAATCATGTTAACACATCAAACAAGAATCAAAATCATTGAACAAAAAAAGAAAACATTAATATTCAAACTAGCATCACATAATTAACATGTTAATATAACACAAGAATAAAATAAAGACACAAATAAAACAATTATAAAAACTATGTTAAGAAAACATGTGAATCATATTAAAAAAAGAAAGAATTCAAGGAAAGAATACTCATAATTGTTTAAGATTATGAGTTTAGAGAGAACAAGAGAATTAAAGAACACAATAGTTTTTAGGAATCACAACTCAAGAACAAAGTTTAATTGAAAAGGGTTTTGAAAACAAATTGGAAAACTAGTTTCTACCTTAGAACTAACTAAAGAGAGGTTTTTGAATCTGTAAAAAATGTACAAAGGTGTTGTGTATGAGTTTTGCTTCTCTAGTCTCTCGAGCTTCTGATATGGATATAGCATGCCTGAGTCCATTTCCAAGGAAGGGCTAATTAATGAAATTTGTAAGTTTCTAAGGAAAGGCTAATTAACTGTTACTTATACTACAAAAATTTTAAACCTTTATAGAATAATCTGAAGACTTGATCTAGGATGCTTGAGACATTACATATATCCAACTATCAAACTTTTTCCATTTAAATCTTGAAAATGAACTATCAAAAAATTAGGGTTTAAGAAAAGATGGAGGCAAAAAATAAACTCTCTCTAGCTAAAGTCTGGATTGGAGACATAATATGAGTATTTATACATTAAAATTAGGGTTTTTAGGGCTTTTTAAAGGTTTTTGGACGTTCCCAAGAGTTTAGGAACTAGCCCCCATCAAAAGATGATGCTTTGGAGGCCCAAAAATCATGTTCTGAAGGTTTGGAATTATGGCTACGTACACAGCTTTCATGCATGTGTATGCATGCTTCCCAAAAACCCTAATTTCGAATACATTGTTGGCCCAACTTCAAATGGTCATAACTCACTCCATATAAACTAGAACATGAAAAATTTATGTTCAAATTGAAGCCCGAGATGTCTAATTTCCAATAAAACAAATCTAACTTAAAAATGTTTTTTTGGATCAAACGTTATGGTTAAAATAGTGAACAAATGTTATCTTTTAGCATCATTTTTTAAAACAATTTGAGTACTTTTGAGTTGTGATTATTTCCACACTATTGTGAACTCTTTAAATACACTTATGGTCCATTTGGATACCACTTATTTTGCTGAAAATTGAAAACACTATAGCAAAATAATTTTAAAATGTGTGAATAGTATTGTGTGACCCATTTTTAATGAAAGTTTTTTTGAAAAAAAGGTGTTTATGGGTCTCATGAATAGTGCACGAGACCCACTAAAATCTCTCAAAAGTGCTGGAATGCGCTTCAAAAAAAAAAAAAAAAAAAGGGTGAACCACAAATGCAATAAGTTTTCAGCTATCCAAACATATACTGAGTTGACATATTTTAAGCTCATCACTGGGTTCAGGGACCAAAGATTATTAACGGGTACAAAATAAAGTTTCTACAACTTGCAACCACACCCTTTTGTTCCACATGAGATTTATGTTCTTGTTGAGCTCATCTTAGAACACTTGCATTATCTTTTAGCAAATGTACTACCCTAGCCAGCCATACTCCACACCTGAAAATGTCCTCCACTCAGATTGACCCACCAAGGCAAGCCTTGGGTCCCAAAATAGGACAAAGCCCCACTTCCAATTCATGAAATAAGTAAATTAACATTAAAAGTAGTGGTCTTTCACTTTCGTTTTTTGGCTCCCACTTATCCTACACCTCTCAAATCATTTCATAAGGTTCTCAATAGGGTCTTCTTTCCCCACTGATTCTGCCAAGCCCATTCCCTTAGCTAAAGTTTCACTAGATATTAGATAGGGATAGTGGGAATCTCGTTAATCCATTCATGTGTGTCACTAATTAGATGACGAGGCATTTAACTATGTTAATAGAATCATAGTTACTCGGGCCGTTTACCCACGCTTAGTTGAATTTCTTCACTCTGACATTTAGAGCACTGGATAAAAATTACATTGCCAAAGCATCTGTAGGGACCATTACAATGCTTTGTTTTAATTAAACAGTAGGATTCCCTTTGTACTTTCCAATTCTAAGTCAATTGTTTGACGCTTAAGGAAGACCACTGAGGTGGTTATTCCTAGTCCATCCCCTGACCAACACACGACAACCTACTCTTACCATGGGAGTAGCTCGAGTAGTCCACCAATAGCCAATAGGTTTGGGACTAGGACCCTCATGCCCAACCCTTAGAGCCAATCCTTTTCTCGAGGTGTTACAGATCTATTTTGCTGACTTCCCTTTAATACATTGTTCCATCAACCAGAGGTTTTTCACCTTGTAAACCTGAAGCAGCTATTAGTACGACCATGCGTGGAAGGCACTTGGCTTTGGAATTTCAAAGGCCGCCGAGGGCGCACTAGATACTCCACGATAATTAATGCACTTCCTAGACCCTACCTCCAGCTTGTGGACGCCCCAAAAAAGGAAAGCCTTGTTTAAGGGTTTTTTTTTTTTTTTTTTTTTCATTTATAGCACATTAGGTCCTTGGCGATGTGGCTCTTTGTGCGTATGTATTTCTAGGGTGAATTTTGTGTGTCTGTGTGTCTGTGTGTGTGGTCTCTTTTTCTTATTTTATTTTATGAGTCATCACCAATTATTGGTTTTGTATTAGGTGTGATTGGTCACCTATTTGTCTAATTCTTTTTTTGGTTACCTAATTAACTAAAACCAATTCAAGGGTTATAAATTAATTAAGATAAACCAAAATCTCGAATAAAAAATCTTGGACTCAAAAGTTTGATTATGAGTGGGAATGGTGTTAGACACCCCACACCGCCTATCCAAGGGATAGTAGCCTATTTAATTTTAATTCCAACGTTAAATTTTTAGTGAAAAAATTAGACACTTGGCATTTGGCCTTTGAAAAAGCTTTGTGTAAACAATGTGTGTGTGTGTGTATACATGTAAGTTTATTTACATATAACATATCATGTGAATATTTATTTCAAAGAATTATTTACAAACAAAGCATGTTAAATTATATGTACATAACATGTGAGAATTTACTAGGTTTCAAACATAATACATATAATTTAACATGTGATTATTATTTACTATATATTTAGTGTGTGAATATGTACAACATAAAATAAGAGAGAGTGAATGAAAGATGTCACCTTTTAGCAAATTTATCCTCCATTTTTTCATTCTCATGCACAACATAATGAACCAAAACATTACTGCAAAGGGAAAATAGGGGATGTGTTAGCTTGAATAGTGTCTATCGGTTGAATGAAAACAAACCATAGACACAAACCTCCAAAATAGTGCAATTCCAAAGATTCAAAATAATGCACATGAATGAAGACCTTGAAAACTTACCTTTACAAAGATGAGCAATTTCTTTTAGGAAAACTCATGGCTTTCGGAAAAAGTTCATTTAGAAAAAGGGCTTCTCTTTATTTTACATTAAAAAAATGGTGAAAGTGTTGATACTAAGGAAAATGAATTTGGAACACGAGTATTTTTTACAAGAAAAGAGTTGGGTTTTTTTGAGAAAATGGGGTCCATGTTTTATTGAACACCAAGATTTTTCTTCATTTATTAGGATAGAAAGAACTTGATGAAAGGTTTAAACATTAAAGACCATTTTATTTTAGGAAAATGATTTCCATGGTATTAGTGAAAGCTATGGTTTTATCCAATTTTGAAAGAGTTAAACTTTTTTTTTTTTCCTTTTATAAAAAGATAACCAAAAAGTTTTCAAGAAAACAAAGTTTAAGTTTGAAAATCATTTGTAACAAAGATTATAGCAAAGAAAGCAACAATTTATTTGGAAAACATTTTTAAAACCCTAATTGAAACATGAGAAACTGGTTGATTTAGAGTTATTCAAGTAGCAGATACCATCAGACAAATTATAACTATGGTTCTGAAACACAGATTATTCAAAGAATCAAAAAAAGGAAGAGGTTCAAAATTTGTGAAATAGAACTGAGGCCAAACCATGATGACATCATAACTAAGTTAATAATTATATGAAATATAAATAAAGATATTAAATTAGTAAAAATAGAAAAACTTGACTAAAACTATCCCAATAAATATAGAGATCTACCTTTCAAAAAAAAAAATTCATATCATAACTTTCATAAGGAAGATAAGAAATATTAAATCTTAATCAATCATAAATTAGATATCAAGTTTCTTATCAAGATAGTTAATACTGTACCATAAGTCGTTTTGCTTTAGTGAGATGATAAAATATTTCTGTACCGGCCAATATCGATGTACCATTTTCGAAATATATATATATATATATATATATATCTTCATTAACTTATACATACATATGAAATTAATATACTTAACATTTTTGTTAGAGCTCAATATGCTATTCTTTTTATGCAGGCCTGAACAAATATTCTTTCTAAACTAGTTTAGAGAGAAACTTTTTAAACTTATTATATATCTTTTTTTTAGGTGTGAATTTTGAAAACCGTTGAATTTCATGTTTCTTATGTTCTTAACATGCATATTATATTTTGTTCAAATTGGATGTTATATACTATTCGATCAAAAAAATTATTTTTATACACAATTTTAGATCATAAAAACTTGAAAGTTTAACATTTATTTGATGACATAGTAATTGATCTTTGATCTTCTTGAAATTTTGCAAGCACGAATGATATAATAAAAACATGCAACCCAACAGCTAAATTTTCAAAATTTATACTCAATATAAAGATATTTGAGAAGTTTAAAGGGTTTCTATCCAAAAAAATAAATAAAGTGGTTGATAACTAAGCCAAGCATTTAGTACCCATTTGAATCCCACGTCCAGCATCCAAATTTAGCATTTTGCCTTCTTTTTTTTTCTTTCTTTTTTTGGACCAACGCCTCTTGCACTGTTTATAGGACATATATAGTGCATTAAGGCAAATGAATAATGTTTGGGAGACTGAACAGTAATCTAAATTTTTTTTTTTATTGTTTTCAGTAATAAATTTTCAGTTTTCAGTAAAATAAGCAATATCCAAACTACCCGTAATATAATTTAAGAGAAAATTGGTTGACAGCCAAGCATTTTATGGGTGACCGTGACAGTCAAGACTCTGGCAGCAGTTCATCATCCAAGTACTAGAGTACAAAAATGTTGAAACTGCAAAAAACGCAGAGTAGAAATGGTGATGCAATCTCAAGGTCCGACAACATCTCGTGGTAGTTGAAACTTGAACAATGGTCAATGGGTGTAATTACCAAAATTATAAAAATTATATATATATATATATATATATCTATATAATATAAAATATAAAAATAAATAAATAAAACTCTTACCTGATGTTGTGAGAACTGTCCACTGTTTTCAAACCCCAAAGGTTCAAATGCAATTTGCACGGTGCACTTCTTCTTTTTTTTTTCTTTTTTTTTTTTTTCTTTTTTTTTGCATATGCCGGTTTTGGAGTTAAAAGAATCATCTTGGTAAACGCTTCTTGGTTAACCAGGTTAAATCATAATGTTCGGTCCGACTTTCACAACCACGACTATAATTAATTTAATGAGTCATTCATAGTTTCATAGTCTGAATTAGCAGGAACAACCGAGGCTCAAGCAGGCCCGAGGGAGTGGAAGATCACAGATGGGCACATCAATCACGCATGGGCTTGGCATGTTGGCAGAAGGAGCCAGAGACCCCACATCTACAGAAAATTCTACATCTGAGACCGTAAGTACGCCCACTTAGTCCACGATGGCAATGCAAGATCCGTAAGGCATACATTGGAAACGTGGACAACTTTGAGATCTTGTCGACACCCCATAAGGAGCATCGATTAGGAATGTAAAAATTAGAGGGGAAAATGTCTTTCAAGTAGGTATGAAGCACAAAAACCTAGATTGAGTCCAAGGCATCAAGTAACGCTTGGATCAAAACTGATGGGGAGCATGCAAGATAGTATGATACACAAGCACAGAGCCTGCTGAGCCATACAACCCTGACATCACTCACAGACCATCACGTACACTAGACCAAAATACCACCAAGCGAGCCACAAAGGCTTACCAAAAGCATAAGGAAGCATCCGAGTGGCACCGAGTCCGCACTGCTTGGCATGAAAAGTTGAAACAACCCAAAGGCTACTGACACATGACCATGTGTTGCAGCTACGTGGGAGCTAAGGCATGTAAGCTTGATGACCACCTTAGGCTTGTTATTGCATGGCACTCAGCAAAAAGAATACCATCAACCTTGATATAGTGATGCCCAGGCAATCCCAAGAATACAACTCGGCCCCCACGAAGCCACCACCGACAATGGAGGAGGCGCCTTCCCTTGCCATTGGGCATTGGAGTTATGACACCAGACCCTTGACATGAGCATGCCTACTTGTGGGCTAGATCGTGGGGAAAAATAGGCTTCTGCCCTTATTTTTAAAAATATCTAGCATAATGTTCATGTTTTAAAACTATTAAACACCGTGTTCCTATTTTGAAATTCAATTTAAAAAAAAAAAAAATCAAGTTACAAGTAGAACTCAACATTAGCAATGTCGAGTTTTATGCATATTTTGCTACTTTTTTTTTTTTTTTTTGAAAATTTAAGTGAAACTTGACACTGCTAATGTCAAGTTTCATTTAAAAATATACATATAACTTAATTTTGAAGATATCGAGTTTTATACAGAACTCAATTTTATTAAAATCGAGTCTCAAAAATAATAGCATTCTACTAAATAGTTTCAAAATAAAGACATTGTACTAGATATTTTAAAAAATAAGAGCAAAAGTCCATTTTTCCCCAAGATCATGAGAGGGGATGATAGCCTACACTTCCCCAGCTAGGGAGCTCTTAGGGTTTGTTTGGTTGGAGAGATGAAAAAGTAAAAAGATAAAAAAAATATTTTAATTTTCTCTTATGGTTTTTGATTGGGATGATGAAAAAATGAAAGTAGAATATATAGTTTGTATAAATTTACTCTTTTGTTCCTGTGAGGCCCGTGGGCCCGGAATTCCTGGCCCACCTTTAGACCGGCCCAAGGCCCAAGCCGAGGAGGACAATCGTCCCAGATAGTCGTCCAAAGGGTCTTAGCCCTTCTCGGACCCATGCCGAGGACATGTCCTTCCTCGGCACACCCAGTCTAATCCTAGGTAGGGGGCAAACCCAGAATAGGTGGTCACATCTACACTTAGTGAGTTTGCCCGACTCCCCAGGCTACATTGATAGTGACAAGACCCCTGAGCAGTGCAACCTTGGAGGCCACAACCCACAGCATGGTGAAGAACCTGTCTGATGGGACAGGCTCTAGAGGCAGTGGCCTGGATGGTCAACAGCTGTAGGGTTAGGATCAAACTATAAGGAGTATATAAGGCAAAGAGCCCCTCTGGTGAAAGGGGGTCCTCCTCGGGCGCCAGCCGAGGAGCAACCCCAGACGCAGAACAACAACGGAGAAACGCAAGGAGCACCGGCGAGAGGCCGGCTGAAGCCAAGCCCTTTGCCCCACTCTCTACAAATTTATTGTCGGGGGTGCACTTCCGAAAAAATGAGCCCCTACAATTGGTGCCGTCTGTGGGGAGGGTTAGTGCGCCGGCCAGCGCAACCGGTTGTTGTTCTAAAGCAGTTACTACTCAAAAGTTGGCGGTGCAAAGAAAAAAAAAAGAAAGAAAGAAAAAGAGAAAAAGAGAAGAATTGCAGTACGAAAAGGAAACTCAACAACAAATAAAAGAAAAGTTCTTTATTATTTCAGAAGAAGATTACAAATACAACAATCTTTACAATCTCAGAAAAGAAAGTTACAAATACAATCAGAGGCTCAGACAGGCGTGTTTTACAAAAAATCCTACCAACTAATCCTACAATCAGAGGCCCAGGCGGACCGGTCTTGGAACTGGCCGGGCAAGAGGCTTGCAAAGAATTAATATCAGGAATGAGAGAAGTGTCAACCCGTGCTTTTACTGGCGTCCAGAGAATGGGAGAACTGGACAATAAAAGCACGGGAAGGGGGGCTGGGGGCTGGCTCACCTTGAAACCAAAGCTTGAACAAAGTGAGGAGCCGACCCAGGGACCCCGGAACACCTCCCCTCGTGATGCTTCCTCGACCCTCTCCAAACTGCACGAGCATTGACCGTCGGAGACGGCAATACTCGGGCACCAGCCGTGACGAGAGTTCACGTGCCTCCTTCATCGGAGGTGCGCTCTGGGGAGGGGCGTTAGGTACTTTAACGACGTCCCCCCTAGCCACCGTACAAGGCCCTGCCAGTGTTACGCCTAAACTCTGCCACGCCGGCAGCCCAGTGGGGGCTGCGACCACGGCGACCCTTAACTCTAGATCTCCTGACTGTGGTCACAATCCTGGTGGCGGTGTCAAAGGGGCTCAGGGAAGTGAAAACGTATATTTCTGTTTGCGATGGAGGGTTCATGGAATGAGGAGAAATTAAGCCGCGCAGAATTCGAAGGGGGAATTGTCAAAGGGAATTAATTCCCACCCAATTCCAAGGGGATTGCCAACCGCCAGATTCGTGTTGATTCACGAGGGCATTAATGAAGGCGCGTTACGGGCGCCAAAGCGTCAAACACGAAGCACGGGAGACCAAGCGACGCCTCGTAAACCAGAAAGGCGGAGAACACGAACCAGAGGCGAGATCAGCCCCACGTGTGAAGTCACAGTCCGACCTGAGGAAAAACTGCTCCCAGAAAATGACCCGTGGACGTCTGCACACCAAAGCAAAGTCCTCGGATCCGAGGACGAACTCCTATTAAAGGCAACTGTGCAGTAGTGGTACACTAACTCTTGCTCCAGCAGCCTACAAGGGGCTAATGGGAGGGACTTCTATCCGATGTGAGACTGAGTTGCCCAAAGAGGTGAACACTGTGTCCTCATACTCGGGGAGCTAGCCACTTACTAACGATGGTAGCAATTGTACCTAGGACTTGCATGGTCCTCAAACCCAAGCCTACGGGGAGCTTGCCACTCGTTCTGAAGGCAGCAACTGTACCTGGGTCTTGCATGGTCTACGGGCTCAAGCCTATGGGGAGCTAGCCACTTACCAACGATGGCAGCAATTATACCTAGGACTTGCATGGTCCTCGGACCCAAGCCTACAAGGAGCTGGCCACTCATTCTGAAGGCAGCAACTGTACCTGGGTCTTGCATAGTCTACGGATTCAAGCCTATGGGGAGCTAGCCACTTACCAACGATGACAGTAATTGTACCTAGGACTTGCATGGTCCTTGGACCCAAGCCTACGGGGAGCTGGCCACTCGTTCTGAAGGCAGCAACTATACCTAGGTCTTGCATGGTCTACGGACTCAAGCCTATGGGGAGCTAGCCACTTACCAACGATGGCAGCAATTGCACCTAGGACTTGCATGGTCCTCAGACCCAAGCCTACGGGGAGCTGGCCACTCGTTCTGAAGGCAGTAACTGTACCTGGGTCTTGCATGGTCTACGGACTCGAGCCTATGGGGAGCTAGCCACTTACCAACGATGGCAGCAAAAGTTAGAGTAAAAATATGTATAAGAATGTTTATCATATTTGAATATGCCATGCGTTTCTTACAAACTTTTAATTTCTAACTTTTTTTTTTTGGTTGAATACAGGAATCAAACGGTATGCTCTTATCATGATAATCAACTTTTCTGTAATCAATCAAAGGGCTTAAAAGTAGTCCCTCACAGATGGTGGGTTGCGGTGCTTGCTATACCCTTGATGTTAAAATTATGCGTCATGTTCTAGCAAATTCTATATATAATGTTTCATAATCTAAAACTCTACTCAATCTTACTTTTTTTTTACTTCCTCCTTTTTTTCTTTTTCTTTTTTTGGGTTAAACCCCACCACACACCCTTGAAATTTATCAAAATGAAACTCCCTTGAAGTTTGTATAAATACAATCATTAAGTTTATGCCCTTTTATGCTGTGATTTCACTAAAGGAATATTTCATTTCGTAAAAGATTTTTACTCAAACTGCGGACACTTTCCTCCTTGAGGTAGTGAAAACTTAACTGTTGCATTTACACAAACCTTAAGGGAATGTGTCATTATATAAACATTAATTTGGAGAGTGTTACTTCATAATATCTCAATAAAGGTCAATGCAATTACCCCATTTTCCTTTTTGGCTGTAAGATGTCCCCCATATCATTCCGCTCTGGTTTGGGTGTATAAATTTTCTAGTTGTATAATCTTCTTTCGGCCAAAAGAATATGAAAAAAGGCAACACCTACTATTGTCTTGTGAAATTAAAGCCAAGAGAGCCCTCTCCCCCAGCAACAGCATTTTGATCCAAGAAAAAGATTAGTATGCAAGATTTATAAACCAAAAAATAAAAACAAACGCAGCTCACCAAGTCCCGTCGATTTTAAATTTCAAAACTTATTTGTAGACACATCTTACAGACAGCACTGAGAAATGTCGCATAGAATTTCATATCCTCTTCAGTATTGCAAGCACACAAGTAACAAAAGCCTTCAAACCAACATTAGTGACTAGCAATAGCTAGTGTTATAGTTTAGCTGTAGTTGGATGTAACAGAATTATGCACAACCCATGAACTTGACACGACATGACACGAAATTAGCAGGGTTATGGGTTAAAGTTTAACGAGTTCGCGTATCATATTCTGATTGACGTGACTAACTCGTTTAATAAACGTATCGGGTTCATGTCCAAACCATGGAACTTGTTTGACTCATCTAACTCGTTTAATTAAATGACATTTTACCAATATACACTTCAAATCCTAGGTTTATAAACTTATTAGTTGTTGTGGTTTATTTTCTTTGACATATTATGATTGATTATTTGTGAAATGAAGATATATCTTAGTTTTGAATTATTATTTATGATGTAATTACACGTTAATTTAGAATTTTATAATTTAAAAAAAAATTATTTGTTTGGTTTTTCATAGTTTAGATCAATTTGGTTAATACTAACTCATTTAATAAACAAGTCGTGTTAGGGTTGAGAAATCTTAACTTATTTAATAAATCAAGTTAGTGTTGATCCATATTGTTGAGTACTCATGAGTCGACATGACACAAACTCGACACGTGAATACAAATTGCCACCCCTAGATGTAGTTAATGTCATAAATTGATAGCAACAACTTACCATAAGATGGAACTAGCACATGTAGATAGAGGACTAGATTGAACATAAACAAAAATACAAGTCAACAAGCTAAGCTGAAATGCAAAACAAGATGAAAGGAAAATTGTGAAATTTTCACGTAAGTAAGCTCCAAGTCCTATCTTTGTTAGTGATTGTTGGTGCCTTTTTTGTCCTTTTGGGCTAGCTGCTATTGATAAGGAAGGAGAGCTCGGTCTGGCTCTCTTTACAGGATATGCCAAGAACCAGTCTATTCACAAAGCAAATAACACTCCAAGGGAATATATATATATATATATATATATTTGTGTGTGTGTGTGGGGGGGGGTAGAATAGTGATTATGTCAAGTTCAAACTAATACACATGAAAACAAAGAATAAATACTGCTTCAACAAGCATAATCATGAGCAGAAAAGGTGTTCTCAATAGGATGTTTACTAAAAAGAGCTCAATCCCAACTTATACAACCTTATAACCAAATAAGGCTACAAAGTTGATTGGTTTGGAATGTGAGTTAGAGTAGTTATCCTTAGGAGATTGTAAAGAGTATGCATTTGGGTTTTCTGAGGAAGGAAAATGATTCCTAGTGATGCATGCTATGCACTCCTGTGGTGAATACCCCACTCCTCTTTTTCTCTCAAATGCCACTTTAGCCTTTTCTCTCTTCTATCACTAGCTCCTTTTTTTCTCTTATGAATGCCTATGTTATTGTGTCCCTTTATTTATGTCTATTGTTCCTATTTATACCCCAAAGTCATACCTATGTAATTGCCCCCTTTTACCCTTATTCTTTTCTAGTTCTCTATTTACTACAAACATTCATCCCTATTGTGTGATGTTTGCTACCCATGTCAGTTGGGCGTTCTCCTATTACCTTCTGGCCATGTTCAATAGGATGCCATCTCACTACCCCCCCTGCCCATGTTCAGCCTTATACTCTCCCACTAAGGAGCCTCAACCCATTCCCCCATGATAGAGCAACCCCTCCTATTTTGGGTAAGAGCTAGTTTGTCATGGAGTCATTATTACTCTCTCTTCTTGAAATTGTAAAGGCTCTCATTAATTCTTTTTGTCCTCCTCTAGCATGCATCAGATGACTCTCACCTCTTCCTTCCCATTTTTGGCAAAGATGCTTTCCTAGCAAAGCATATTCCCAAAAGTGGTCTCGGCAGAATATGAAATCTTTCCCCTCTCCATGAAGCCACACCCTTAGCGTTTCGTCAACAGTGGGCCTTGATTGCCCTTGAATTGGCTAGGCTACAAGACGGCAAAGACCCCAACTTTGCTACATTTGTCTCCTTTTCGAGTTTGGTTTTTTTTTCTTCTTTATACAATTACTGCCTCTATCACTTGGTGTTACTCTTTGTTCCCTTTCATCTTTTTCCACCAAAGGAAGCTTTGGCTTCTCTTTCTCTTTTATATGGATGTTATGGGCTTTATGGGACTGCTACCTTTTGTTCGGTTTTAGGCCCACTGTTCTTTACTTTCTTATTTATTGCAAAGGGCCATCTTTAGCTTTATTCATTTTTCCTATTTTGCTCAAATGCTTTACCACAGAATTTGCTTTACTAGACCCTTTTAGAATCTATACTTGGGCTTTACTCTTCCATCCTTTAATTGGGCCTTTGGGCTTTTATTCCTTAACACATTTCTCATTTGCACTCTTCCTCCTAAAGGCCTCTTGAGCCTTATTTTCCAATGGGCTTTTGGATTATGGGCAAACCTTAAAAAATGGGTATCAACATTTAGTTCCCTAAGCATGTGGGGTGCTTTGTAGCCACACGTGTGAATCCTTCTTTGCTTTCTTTCGCAAGGTTTTTTGAACAATCCCTATATCTTTATTATGTTCTCTCTCTTCTCTTTATTTCTCTTTCCTTCTAATCTGTTGCAAACAAACCTATCTTTCCAAGTTTCTTCCTTTAATTGCTATCTAGACATATAGCCCCTAATTCATTTAATGGGTCACCTATTTTATAATATGCTTCACCATTTCCTATTATTTCTACCACTAACCCATACATTTGTTTATTTCAACTCATCCTCTCTTCCCATTATCTTTGCTATTTCTCCTACTAATCTATACTTTTTTCATTTCAACTCATCCGCTCTTTCCATTCTCTTTCTCTGTCATTTTCTTCTCCAATAAATCTATATTTTTCCTTTTTTTTTTTTTTTTTCTCCTCTACTCATATCAATTTCCATGGTACCCCACCTCAAATGTTGGCTTTTCCTACCGTAAAGGGAAAGAACCTTTTCATTGCTAATCCCTCTTCCTTGGGATCAAAGAAAGAATTAGAGGATGACCTGAACTAAAAGTTTCTTAACTGGGATCTATTTTTATCTAAGACCTCTAGTTAAACTTGCTAACTCCCAAGGTGTTTTTGTTCTATAGATTGATAGAGGGGAACAGTCAAAATCAAGCTCTATGAGTCCTTTGTGTGGGGTATTTTCTTCCCTTTTTCTTTAAATTTCTTTAGTTTCTATTCTATTTTTCTACTTTTATAACCTGATTTGTAGTTTAGGTTTATAACTTAAATAGTTTAGAAGCATGATAAGTTAGATAAGATGTAGTTTCTTTGAGTGTTATTTATTGCATATTTAGGTAGGGATGCACATGCATGCATACGCATCTCCACGAACATGAATACGCATGCTTATTCATGCACACACATTTTCAATCCAAAACCCCAAAATTTTTGTTCTTTGACTTTTTCTCCGTCTTGATTAGTTTTAATGTATGTTTAGGTTCTATTTGAGTCAATTTTCACATGTTCAAGCTAGAGGTTAGTAGTATAAAATGTTTGTATGCTTAACCTGTTAGATTGATACTTAGGGCTTATGTGCTTTGATGAACAAACACAAACATACATTTGAACATGAATATGCATGATGCATAAGGTTGTAATGCAATAAGGTAAGTGAAAGTAAGTTATGCATGATCACGTGAACACACGCATGAATTCGATGATGTACATGATATGTTTTATAAATATGATGAGTTTGGTGATGAACATGGTGAATATGCTTCTTGATGATGATATGATGTTGTTTTCTTTGTGATGATGTGTTGTTACTATTTTATGATGATGATGTGGTTGCTGCCGTTGGTTATGTAATGTGTTATGTCATGAGATAAAGCATGAAATGCTTAGATGAATGGTAGGATATACCATGCCTAGATGAATGCTACTTAGGATATGCACGTGGATGAGATAAAATGTTATGTTTAGATGCATGTTAGGACATGTATGAAATGCCATGTGATGTATGTGATATACCATGCTATATGTTAGGGTGTATCCTAGATGCATGTTTGTTTTGTGTTTGTGTTTGTGTGTGTGTGTGTGTGTGTAGATAACCTATTAGAGGAACCTTTGATGGAATTAGGATGTGGAACACAATGAATGGAGGCCGACCCATAGGTCAGGTAGGGTTGGGTGCTGATGTGCATGAAATATATACAATAAAATACTCACATATCTACATATTTAGCTTTACTTTTATGTTATTTTGTGACTGATTATGTAATATCTTTGTGTTGCAGATAACAAGAGCTTTACATGCAAAGTGGGGCTAGGCCAATTGAATCAAGCCAACTTACATCCAGCCAGGCATGAATATTAAATTTAAGTCCAATTGGAGTAAGGAATCAAAGGAAATTTGCACCAAATCCAAGTCCAATTCGGATTAGGATTCCAGCCTGCACATCAGTTAGTATTTTTGGCATAACTTTCGCTCAGATGTCCAATCAAGATGATTCAAGTTGGGCTGGAAATTTAACTTAAAGGGCTACAACTTTGTAGTTTACCAGGAGCCCTAATTCTGATGATAAATGGGCCAAAATAGTCGGTTAAGTGAAGCCTAAAATTCTGGGATTTTCTCCAAACGGGAATTCAACTTGTAATAGGATTCCTTGACCTATTTAAAGGCTTTTTAGGGAAAAATTCAGGGAGGGAGGCTAGTGCTAGGGCTGAGATGCAAAACAGAAAATTGGAGGGAGAGGCAGTGCCGCATGTGGCTTCTCTGTAGCTTTTCTCCATGATAGCACTGTGACTATTTCTTTCTCTATTTTATTTGTCTAGTTTAATGTTTAGTCTTTTATTCTTTTGTTTTATTTCAATTACCATGAGTAGCTAAATTTATAATTAGGGTTGAGGATGAAACCTTGTTAAGAATTACTAGTAATATTTATGTGATTTAATTTTTCCCACAATAGTTGTTCTTTAATGAATTAAATTGTTCTTGCTTCATATCAATTGACTAAGATGAGATTCTAGATATGAGTTCAATCATGTTTTTCTCATGATTTAGGATTTGTCTTAATTAATTGAATGCTTGGTTTATTAATTCTTGATTATAGAATTGGATATCGTTTGTGATTTGTCTGTCAATGGATACAAGTTATGATTTGATTTTTAGAATTGGATATATCTTGTGATTTGTTTGGCTACGGATACAATTGATGATTTGGTTTTATACTTAAGAAGCGAAGAAGAACATACCTTTGATTTTTAAAATAAGGATTTTAACGAGAATATTTTCCATGATAGCAAGATTGATTTCTAGATTATCATGTAGTGAGGTGGGAAAAATTAATGATCATAAATATATGCTGATATGACTTGCAAGGTGGATTCCAAAACCTTAATTCTTTTCCCTTGATTATTTACATCTTTTTATTGCTTTATATCTTTTGCTTAGTTTAACTATTTGCTTAATTTTATTATTTGCTTAGTTTAATTAATTTCAAAACAACCAATTTTTATTAAACTAGATTAGGATTAATTTGGTTAAGATTTAATTAATTTTCCTACGTTCATTCAAGTCCCTGTGGATTCGACCTCGTTCTTGTCAAACTATACTTTGGTACGGTTCGTACACTTGCGAGTATTTTAAAATTTCACAACAGGTGCCTAACACATTCCCATCCACATACCTAAACTCTAGACACGTGCTCTAGTAAGATCAGGCCCTCCTAAGGTAGTCAAAGGTGAAAGGCGCCCTTAAGGCTCCAAAGCCTTGTATCGCTCAAGGCGATAAGTGGCCAAAAAGGCGCTAGCTGAATGAAGTGAGACACCAAATTCTAAATATAGGTTTTTTACATATAGGGTTCCATTCTAATGTATTTGATGTATAAGAATACTATATAAATAAATCTAAATTTGTTCCTAGGGGATAGGAGCTGGTCTATAAAACCAATTTTTGGGTTTGAATCCCTACAGAACCTATGTTTGTGATAAACATTTAATACATGCATTGTGCATCATACTCATAAATCACCATTAAAAATTAGTATCCATCCAAATATCAACTAAGTCTGAATATTAAACCAAAATATTGTTCATAACTTCATATTAGAAAGATAGGGGAGTGTTGTTGTGAGATAGTGAGTTCGAGAAGAAGGGTAAAGGAAAAAAAGAAGAAGTAAAGAAAAGACAGAGAGGAGAGAGTTGTTGGAGACACTCAGAGTCCGAGAGAGAAGGGTAAAGGGGAAAAAAAGCAGAGACTTGCTAGCGACAATGAAAGAGAACTCAGGAAAAAAAAAATTTTAAATAAAAAATAAATAAATAAATCAAAGAATAAAAGAATAAAAATATTACCTAAGAAGAAGAAAGAGCAATGCTTTGCTTTGAAAGTTGCTAAATAGTGTTGTTAAAGAGTGGTTCCCGAAGATTCTTTTGGATCTTTTGTTTTATGCTTTTTTTTTTATATTAATTTATTTTAACTCGCGGGTCACAACTCATCCCCACTAAAGGATATAGGTTTAAAACCAACCTTGCAACTACTAAAATTTATAAAAACATGCCATTAGTGGCTTTAAAAGCCAAAATGTACTAAGGCTCTCGCCTTTCGCCTAATAAAAATATATGGGTGAGTGCCTAGGCTCCAGAGGTGAGCCCCTTGCCAAAGGTGCCTCACCTCAATGCCTTTGAGGTGCTTTTATGGCGCCTCGCCTCGCCTGGGCGCCTAGGCAAGCGCCCGAAATGCCTTTGACTACACTGGTTCCTCCACAAAGGGCGCTCATATTTATGATTCCTAAACCTAAGCTAAGTGGTAACTCCATTATTACCCTCCACCACAATCCACTTGGCCAAGGCATACTCCCAAAAAATCAAACAACATATGGTATGGCCGCGTTGTAGGCGCTTATGTAGGAGCAAGAGCTCACAACAAGTGGTTTCCTCGTGGCAAATACGCCTCGACCTAGAGTGGATGGGGTGGAGGGTGAAAATGGAGTTGCCATATGGTTTAGGACTAGGAAGCAAGTTGGCCTTTTGTCTGCATACCAAATTATGGGTATGAAGTTTGGGTATGACTTGGGAAGGTGTTAGGCATCCAAGACCATCCGGCTTGTGGGCTAATCTCCATTATGTGTTGCTAGGCCATGTTTAAATAAAGAAGTTATTAAAAGAGCCCCAATCCTTAACTTAAACATACATCATGCACTTAAATAAAATAACACACAACATATTAAATATCACACAATAACTGAAAAGAAAACACATTAAAACCATGATTAAACAGATACTATTAATATGGAAAACTAATCAAACAAATAAACTCAAAAATATGACAAATAAACCAAACATGGCAAGATTGACCAAGTAAAATACGGAAAGCAAATAAACATGAATAATTAACCTAAACATTGTCAAACAAAATCAAAGAACCCATGGAAAAATTATTAAAACAATAAAAACAAGATTTTTGTGAAATCTGGGTTTAGGGGTGTGTACACGTACTCAACTATGTATACAAATGGTCAAAACCATGCGCACGCATACTCAATGATACATATGTATCCTTTAGCACAAATTCGAAAAAATTACATTTTTATATATTTAAACAAACAAAGATATTAACAAGTATGTTAAAAACCCTAAATATTAAACTAAGAACCAAATATAACTAACCTATAATCATGTTAACACATCAAACAAGAATCAAAATCATTGAACAAAAAAAGAAAACATTAATATTCAAACTAGCATCACATAATTAACATGTTAATATAACACAAGAATAAAATAAAGACACAAATAAAACAATTATAAAAACTATGTTAAGAAAACATGTGAATCATATTAAAAAAAGAAAGAATTCAAGGAAAGAATACTCATAATTGTTTAAGATTATGAGTTTAGAGAGAACAAGAGAATTAAAGAACACAATAGTTTTTAGGAATCACAACTCAAGAACAAAGTTTAATTGAAAAGGGTTTTGAAAACAAATTGGAAAACTAGTTTCTACCTTAGAACTAACTAAAGAGAGGTTTTTGAATCTGTAAAAAATGTACAAAGGTGTTGTGTATGAGTTTTGCTTCTCTAGTCTCTCGAGCTTCTGATATGGATATAGCATGCCTGAGTCCATTTCCAAGGAAGGGCTAATTAATGAAATTTGTAAGTTTCTAAGGAAAGGCTAATTAACTGTTACTTATACTACAAAAATTTTAAACCTTTATAGAATAATCTGAAGACTTGATCTAGGATGCTTGAGACATTACATATATCCAACTATCAAACTTTTTCCATTTAAATCTTGAAAATGAACTATCAAAAAATTAGGGTTTAAGAAAAGATGGAGGCAAAAAATAAACTCTCTCTAGCTAAAGTCTGGATTGGAGACATAATATGAGTATTTATACATTAAAATTAGGGTTTTTAGGGCTTTTTAAAGGTTTTTGGACGTTCCCAAGAGTTTAGGAACTAGCCCCCATCAAAAGATGATGCTTTGGAGGCCCAAAAATCATGTTCTGAAGGTTTGGAATTATGGCTACGTACACAGCTTTCATGCATGTGTATGCATGCTTCCCAAAAACCCTAATTTCGAATACATTGTTGGCCCAACTTCAAATGGTCATAACTCACTCCATATAAACTAGAACATGAAAAATTTATGTTCAAATTGAAGCCCGAGATGTCTAATTTCCAATAAAACAAATCTAACTTAAAAATGTTTTTTTGGATCAAACGTTATGGTTAAAATAGTGAACAAATGTTATCTTTTAGCATCATTTTTTAAAACAATTTGAGTACTTTTGAGTTGTGATTATTTCCACACTATTGTGAACTCTTTAAATACACTTATGGTCCATTTGGATACCACTTATTTTGCTGAAAATTGAAAACACTATAGCAAAATAATTTTAAAATGTGTGAATAGTATTGTGTGACCCATTTTTAATGAAAGTTTTTTTGAAAAAAAGGTGTTTATGGGTCTCATGAATAGTGCACGAGACCCACTAAAATCTCTCAAAAGTGCTGGAATGCGCTTCAAAAAAAAAAAAAAAAAAAGGGTGAACCACAAATGCAATAAGTTTTCAGCTATCCAAACATATACTGAGTTGACATATTTTAAGCTCATCACTGGGTTCAGGGACCAAAGATTATTAACGGGTACAAAATAAAGTTTCTACAACTTGCAACCACACCCTTTTGTTCCACATGAGATTTATGTTCTTGTTGAGCTCATCTTAGAACACTTGCATTATCTTTTAGCAAATGTACTACCCTAGCCAGCCATACTCCACACCTGAAAATGTCCTCCACTCAGATTGACCCACCAAGGCAAGCCTTGGGTCCCAAAATAGGACAAAGCCCCACTTCCAATTCATGAAATAAGTAAATTAACATTAAAAGTAGTGGTCTTTCACTTTCGTTTTTTGGCTCCCACTTATCCTACACCTCTCAAATCATTTCATAAGGTTCTCAATAGGGTCTTCTTTCCCCACTGATTCTGCCAAGCCCATTCCCTTAGCTAAAGTTTCACTAGATATTAGATAGGGATAGTGGGAATCTCGTTAATCCATTCATGTGTGTCACTAATTAGATGACGAGGCATTTAACTATGTTAATAGAATCATAGTTACTCGGGCCGTTTACCCACGCTTAGTTGAATTTCTTCACTCTGACATTTAGAGCACTGGATAAAAATTACATTGCCAAAGCATCTGTAGGGACCATTACAATGCTTTGTTTTAATTAAACAGTAGGATTCCCTTTGTACTTTCCAATTCTAAGTCAATTGTTTGACGCTTAAGGAAGACCACTGAGGTGGTTATTCCTAGTCCATCCCCTGACCAACACACGACAACCTACTCTTACCATGGGAGTAGCTCGAGTAGTCCACCAATAGCCAATAGGTTTGGGACTAGGACCCTCATGCCCAACCCTTAGAGCCAATCCTTTTCTCGAGGTGTTACAGATCTATTTTGCTGACTTCCCTTTAATACATTGTTCCATCAACCAGAGGTTTTTCACCTTGTAAACCTGAAGCAGCTATTAGTACGACCATGCGTGGAAGGCACTTGGCTTTGGAATTTCAAAGGCCGCCGAGGGCGCACTAGATACTCCACGATAATTAATGCACTTCCTAGACCCTACCTCCAGCTTGTGGACGCCCCAAAAAAGGAAAGCCTTGTTTAAGGGTTTTTTTTTTTTTTTTTTTTTCATTTATAGCACATTAGGTCCTTGGCGATGTGGCTCTTTGTGCGTATGTATTTCTAGGGTGAATTTTGTGTGTCTGTGTGTCTGTGTGTGTGGTCTCTTTTTCTTATTTTATTTTATGAGTCATCACCAATTATTGGTTTTGTATTAGGTGTGATTGGTCACCTATTTGTCTAATTCTTTTTTTGGTTACCTAATTAACTAAAACCAATTCAAGGGTTATAAATTAATTAAGATAAACCAAAATCTCGAATAAAAAATCTTGGACTCAAAAGTTTGATTATGAGTGGGAATGGTGTTAGACACCCCACACCGCCTATCCAAGGGATAGTAGCCTATTTAATTTTAATTCCAACGTTAAATTTTTAGTGAAAAAATTAGACACTTGGCATTTGGCCTTTGAAAAAGCTTTGTGTAAACAATGTGTGTGTGTGTGTATACATGTAAGTTTATTTACATATAACATATCATGTGAATATTTATTTCAAAGAATTATTTACAAACAAAGCATGTTAAATTATATGTACATAACATGTGAGAATTTACTAGGTTTCAAACATAATACATATAATTTAACATGTGATTATTATTTACTATATATTTAGTGTGTGAATATGTACAACATAAAATAAGAGAGAGTGAATGAAAGATGTCACCTTTTAGCAAATTTATCCTCCATTTTTTCATTCTCATGCACAACATAATGAACCAAAACATTACTGCAAAGGGAAAATAGGGGATGTGTTAGCTTGAATAGTGTCTATCGGTTGAATGAAAACAAACCATAGACACAAACCTCCAAAATAGTGCAATTCCAAAGATTCAAAATAATGCACATGAATGAAGACCTTGAAAACTTACCTTTACAAAGATGAGCAATTTCTTTTAGGAAAACTCATGGCTTTCGGAAAAAGTTCATTTAGAAAAAGGGCTTCTCTTTATTTTACATTAAAAAAATGGTGAAAGTGTTGATACTAAGGAAAATGAATTTGGAACACGAGTATTTTTTACAAGAAAAGAGTTGGGTTTTTTTGAGAAAATGGGGTCCATGTTTTATTGAACACCAAGATTTTTCTTCATTTATTAGGATAGAAAGAACTTGATGAAAGGTTTAAACATTAAAGACCATTTTATTTTAGGAAAATGATTTCCATGGTATTAGTGAAAGCTATGGTTTTATCCAATTTTGAAAGAGTTAAACTTTTTTTTTTTTCCTTTTATAAAAAGATAACCAAAAAGTTTTCAAGAAAACAAAGTTTAAGTTTGAAAATCATTTGTAACAAAGATTATAGCAAAGAAAGCAACAATTTATTTGGAAAACATTTTTAAAACCCTAATTGAAACATGAGAAACTGGTTGATTTAGAGTTATTCAAGTAGCAGATACCATCAGACAAATTATAACTATGGTTCTGAAACACAGATTATTCAAAGAATCAAAAAAAGGAAGAGGTTCAAAATTTGTGAAATAGAACTGAGGCCAAACCATGATGACATCATAACTAAGTTAATAATTATATGAAATATAAATAAAGATATTAAATTAGTAAAAATAGAAAAACTTGACTAAAACTATCCCAATAAATATAGAGATCTACCTTTCAAAAAAAAAAATTCATATCATAACTTTCATAAGGAAGATAAGAAATATTAAATCTTAATCAATCATAAATTAGATATCAAGTTTCTTATCAAGATAGTTAATACTGTACCATAAGTCGTTTTGCTTTAGTGAGATGATAAAATATTTCTGTACCGGCCAATATCGATGTACCATTTTCGAAATATATATATATATATATATATATATCTTCATTAACTTATACATACATATGAAATTAATATACTTAACATTTTTGTTAGAGCTCAATATGCTATTCTTTTTATGCAGGCCTGAACAAATATTCTTTCTAAACTAGTTTAGAGAGAAACTTTTTAAACTTATTATATATCTTTTTTTTAGGTGTGAATTTTGAAAACCGTTGAATTTCATGTTTCTTATGTTCTTAACATGCATATTATATTTTGTTCAAATTGGATGTTATATACTATTCGATCAAAAAAATTATTTTTATACACAATTTTAGATCATAAAAACTTGAAAGTTTAACATTTATTTGATGACATAGTAATTGATCTTTGATCTTCTTGAAATTTTGCAAGCACGAATGATATAATAAAAACATGCAACCCAACAGCTAAATTTTCAAAATTTATACTCAATATAAAGATATTTGAGAAGTTTAAAGGGTTTCTATCCAAAAAAATAAATAAAGTGGTTGATAACTAAGCCAAGCATTTAGTACCCATTTGAATCCCACGTCCAGCATCCAAATTTAGCATTTTGCCTTCTTTTTTTTTCTTTCTTTTTTTGGACCAACGCCTCTTGCACTGTTTATAGGACATATATAGTGCATTAAGGCAAATGAATAATGTTTGGGAGACTGAACAGTAATCTAAATTTTTTTTTTTATTGTTTTCAGTAATAAATTTTCAGTTTTCAGTAAAATAAGCAATATCCAAACTACCCGTAATATAATTTAAGAGAAAATTGGTTGACAGCCAAGCATTTTATGGGTGACCGTGACAGTCAAGACTCTGGCAGCAGTTCATCATCCAAGTACTAGAGTACAAAAATGTTGAAACTGCAAAAAACGCAGAGTAGAAATGGTGATGCAATCTCAAGGTCCGACAACATCTCGTGGTAGTTGAAACTTGAACAATGGTCAATGGGTGTAATTACCAAAATTATAAAAATTATATATATATATATATATATATATCTATATAATATAAAATATAAAAATAAATAAATAAAACTCTTACCTGATGTTGTGAGAACTGTCCACTGTTTTCAAACCCCAAAGGTTCAAATGCAATTTGCACGGTGCACTTCTTCTTTTTTTTTTCTTTTTTTTTTTTTTCTTTTTTTTTGCATATGCCGGTTTTGGAGTTAAAAGAATCATCTTGGTAAACGCTTCTTGGTTAACCAGGTTAAATCATAATGTTCGGTCCGACTTTCACAACCACGACTATAATTAATTTAATGAGTCATTCATAGTTTCATAGTCTGAATTAGCAGGAACAACCGAGGCTCAAGCAGGCCCGAGGGAGTGGAAGATCACAGATGGGCACATCAATCACGCATGGGCTTGGCATGTTGGCAGAAGGAGCCAGAGACCCCACATCTACAGAAAATTCTACATCTGAGACCGTAAGTACGCCCACTTAGTCCACGATGGCAATGCAAGATCCGTAAGGCATACATTGGAAACGTGGACAACTTTGAGATCTTGTCGACACCCCATAAGGAGCATCGATTAGGAATGTAAAAATTAGAGGGGAAAATGTCTTTCAAGTAGGTATGAAGCACAAAAACCTAGATTGAGTCCAAGGCATCAAGTAACGCTTGGATCAAAACTGATGGGGAGCATGCAAGATAGTATGATACACAAGCACAGAGCCTGCTGAGCCATACAACCCTGACATCACTCACAGACCATCACGTACACTAGACCAAAATACCACCAAGCGAGCCACAAAGGCTTACCAAAAGCATAAGGAAGCATCCGAGTGGCACCGAGTCCGCACTGCTTGGCATGAAAAGTTGAAACAACCCAAAGGCTACTGACACATGACCATGTGTTGCAGCTACGTGGGAGCTAAGGCATGTAAGCTTGATGACCACCTTAGGCTTGTTATTGCATGGCACTCAGCAAAAAGAATACCATCAACCTTGATATAGTGATGCCCAGGCAATCCCAAGAATACAACTCGGCCCCCACGAAGCCACCACCGACAATGGAGGAGGCGCCTTCCCTTGCCATTGGGCATTGGAGTTATGACACCAGACCCTTGACATGAGCATGCCTACTTGTGGGCTAGATCGTGGGGAAAAATAGGCTTCTGCCCTTATTTTTAAAAATATCTAGCATAATGTTCATGTTTTAAAACTATTAAACACCGTGTTCCTATTTTGAAATTCAATTTAAAAAAAAAAAAAATCAAGTTACAAGTAGAACTCAACATTAGCAATGTCGAGTTTTATGCATATTTTGCTACTTTTTTTTTTTTTTTTTGAAAATTTAAGTGAAACTTGACACTGCTAATGTCAAGTTTCATTTAAAAATATACATATAACTTAATTTTGAAGATATCGAGTTTTATACAGAACTCAATTTTATTAAAATCGAGTCTCAAAAATAATAGCATTCTACTAAATAGTTTCAAAATAAAGACATTGTACTAGATATTTTAAAAAATAAGAGCAAAAGTCCATTTTTCCCCAAGATCATGAGAGGGGATGATAGCCTACACTTCCCCAGCTAGGGAGCTCTTAGGGTTTGTTTGGTTGGAGAGATGAAAAAGTAAAAAGATAAAAAAAATATTTTAATTTTCTCTTATGGTTTTTGATTGGGATGATGAAAAAATGAAAGTAGAATATATAGTTTGTATAAATTTACTCTTTTGTTCCTGTGAGGCCCGTGGGCCCGGAATTCCTGGCCCACCTTTAGA
Source organism: Quercus variabilis (assembly GCA_030445155.1). Taxonomy (NCBI): domain Eukaryota; kingdom Viridiplantae; phylum Streptophyta; class Magnoliopsida; order Fagales; family Fagaceae; genus Quercus; species Quercus variabilis. Next base: position 477,868 of record CP129455.1, read on the forward strand.
CCGGCCCAAGGCCCAAGCCGAGGAGGACAATCGTCCCAGATAGTCGTCCAAAGGGTCTTAGCCCTTCTCGGACCCATGCCGAGGACATGTCCTTCCTCGGCACACCCAGTCTAATCCTAGGTAGGGGGCAAACCCAGAATAGGTGGTCACATCTACACTTAGTGAGTTTGCCCGACTCCCCAGGCTACATTGATAGTGACAAGACCCCTGAGCAGTGCAACCTTGGAGGCCACAACCCACAGCATGGTGAAGAACCTGTCTGATGGGACAGGCTCTAGAGGCAGTGGCCTGGATGGTCAACAGCTGTAGGGTTAGGATCAAACTATAAGGAGTATATAAGGCAAAGAGCCCCTCTGGTGAAAGGGGGTCCTCCTCGGGCGCCAGCCGAGGAGCAACCCCAGACGCAGAACAACAACGGAGAAACGCAAGGAGCACCGGCGAGAGGCCGGCTGAAGCCAAGCCCTTTGCCCCACTCTCTACAAATTTATTGTCGGGGGTGCACTTCCGAAAAAATGAGCCCCTACAATTGGTGCCGTCTGTGGGGAGGGTTAGTGCGCCGGCCAGCGCAACCGGTTGTTGTTCTAAAGCAGTTACTACTCAAAAGTTGGCGGTGCAAAGAAAAAAAAAAGAAAGAAAGAAAAAGAGAAAAAGAGAAGAATTGCAGTACGAAAAGGAAACTCAACAACAAATAAAAGAAAAGTTCTTTATTATTTCAGAAGAAGATTACAAATACAACAATCTTTACAATCTCAGAAAAGAAAGTTACAAATACAATCAGAGGCTCAGACAGGCGTGTTTTACAAAAAATCCTACCAACTAATCCTACAATCAGAGGCCCAGGCGGACCGGTCTTGGAACTGGCCGGGCAAGAGGCTTGCAAAGAATTAATATCAGGAATGAGAGAAGTGTCAACCCGTGCTTTTACTGGCGTCCAGAGAATGGGAGAACTGGACAATAAAAGCACGGGAAGGGGGGCTGGGGGCTGGCTCACCTTGAAACCAAAGCTTGAACAAAGTGAGGAGCCGACCCAGGGACCCCGGAACACCTCCCCTCGTGATGCTTCCTCGACCCTCTCCAAACTGCACGAGCATTGACCGTCGGAGACGGCAATACTCGGGCACCAGCCGTGACGAGAGTTCACGTGCCTCCTTCATCGGAGGTGCGCTCTGGGGAGGGGCGTTAGGTACTTCAACGACGTCCCCCCTAGCCACCGTACAAGGCCCTGCCAGTGTTACGCCTAAACTCTGCCACGCCGGCAGCCCAGTGGGGGCTGCGACCACGGCGACCCTTAACTCTAGATCTCCTGACTGTGGTCACAATCCTGGTGGCGGTGTCAAAGGGGCTCAGGGAAGTGAAAACGTATATTTCTGTTTGCGATGGAGGGTTCATGGAATGAGGAGAAATTAAGCCGCGCAGAATTCGAAGGGGGAATTGTCAAAGGGAATTAATTCCCACCCAATTCCAAGGGGATTGCCAACCGCCAGATTCGTGTTGATTCACGAGGGCATTAATGAAGGCGCGTTACGGGCGCCAAAGCGTCAAACACGAAGCACGGGAGACCAAGCGACGCCTCGTAAACCAGAAAGGCGGAGAACACGAACCAGAGGCGAGATCAGCCCCACGTGTGAAGTCACAGTCCGACCTGAGGAAAAACTGCTCCCAGAAAATGACCCGTGGACGTCTGCACACCAAAGCAAAGTCCTCGGATCCGAGGACGAACTCCTATTAAAGGCAACTGTGCAGTAGTGGTACACTAACTCTTGCTCCAGCAGCCTACAAGGGGCTAATGGGAGGGACTTCTATCCGATGTGAGACTGAGTTGCCCAAAGAGGTGAACACTGTGTCCTCATACTCGGGGAGCTAGCCACTTACTAACGATGGTAGCAATTGTACCTAGGACTTGCATGGTCCTCAAACCCAAGCCTACGGGGAGCTTGCCACTCGTTCTGAAGGCAGCAACTGTACCTGGGTCTTGCATGGTCTACGGGCTCAAGCCTATGGGGAGCTAGCCACTTACCAACGATGGCAGCAATTATACCTAGGACTTGCATGGTCCTCGGACCCAAGCCTACAAGGAGCTGGCCACTCATTCTGAAGGCAGCAACTGTACCTGGGTCTTGCATAGTCTACGGATTCAAGCCTATGGGGAGCTAGCCACTTACCAACGATGACAGTAATTGTACCTAGGACTTGCATGGTCCTTGGACCCAAGCCTACGGGGAGCTGGCCACTCGTTCTGAAGGCAGCAACTATACCTAGGTCTTGCATGGTCTACGGACTCAAGCCTATGGGGAGCTAGCCACTTACCAACGATGGCAGCAATTGCACCTAGGACTTGCATGGTCCTCAGACCCAAGCCTACGGGGAGCTGGCCACTCGTTCTGAAGGCAGTAACTGTACCTGGGTCTTGCATGGTCTACGGACTCGAGCCTATGGGGAGCTAGCCACTTACCAACGATGGCAGCAATTGTACCTAGGACTTGCATGGTCCTCGGACCCAAGCCTACGGGGAGCTGGTCACTCGTTCTGAAGGCAGCAACTGTACCTAGGTCTTGCATGGTCTACGGACTCAAGCCTATAGGGAGCTAGCCACTTACCAACGATGGCAGCAATTGTACTTAGGACTTGCATGGTCCTCGGACCCAAGCCTACGGGGAGCTGGCCACTCGTTCTAAAGGCAGCAATTGTACTTGGGACTTGCATGGTCTACGGACTCGAGCCTACGGGGAGCTAGCTATTTACGACGGAGTCAAGGTACTGCATGGTCCAAAGACCTAGTCCTATGGAGAAACTAACTACCTATTGAAGAGTCTAAGGGTCGATCCGGCCACTCAAGGAAGAACCAGCCAGCTGAAGGCCTTCCGGAACATAAGGTTCGAGATTTGCAAAACCCTCCTCCCCGTCCGAGGAAACGTGCAGCAGGGTTTTGAGGGGCTATTGTGGGGCCCGTGGGCCCGGAATTCCCGGCCCACCTTTAGGCCGGTCCAAGGCCCAAGCCGAGGAGGACAATCGTCCCAAATAGTCGTCCAAAGGGTCTTAGCCCTTCTCGGACCCATGCCGAGGACATGCCCTTCCTCGGCACACCTAGTCTAATTTTAGGTAGGGGGCAAACCCAGAATAGGTGGTCACATCTACACTTAGTGAGTTTGCCCGACTCCCCAGGCTACATTGATGGTGACAAGACCCCTGAGCAGTGCAACCTTGGAGGCCACAACCCACAGCATGGTGAAAAACCTGTCTGATGGGACAGGCTCTAGAGGCAGTGGCCTGGATGGTCAACAGCTGTAGGGTCAGGATCAAACTATAAGGAGTATATAAGGCAAAGAGCCCCTCTGGTGAAAAGGGGGCCTCCTCGGGCGCCAGCCGAGGAGCAACCCCAGACGGAGAACAATAACGGAGAAACGCAAGGAGCACCGGCGAGAGGCCGGCCGAAGTCAAGCCCTTTGCCCCACTCTCTACAAATTTATTGTCGGGGGTGCACTTCCGAAAAAAGGAGCCCCTACAATTCCTGTTATATAATTTAATAATAAAAAAATTTACTCCTTCATTCACTTTTATATATATATATATATATATTGTGTATCAAAATAAAAATCACCATTTAATTTTAAAAAACACGGTTAATTAAGAGAAAAAAAAAATGTTAACAAGAAAAGAATGAACCAAAAAAAAGGAGTGAGAGACACACGTGACATGCAAAAGAGAGAAGAAATGAGGAGTTGGTGATAGGTATTAATTAGATGTAATTTAGTATCATCAATTGCATCAACTTTTCACATTTGTCTTCTCTCTCAAATAGAGAGATCAATTTTTAGTGAACCAGGTAAGAAAATGCTTAGGGCGCCCTACTAAAAATCCTCAAACTTTTCTTTCCTCACCAAAAAACTAAAATTCCATTTTCTCTCATTTCTCTTCTATCTTTTCTATTTCACCTCCAGCCAAACATAGCCTTAGGCTAATTACTAGTTAGCTTATAGAACCATTAATGTGTTGAGAAAACTTGGAGGCATTTTTTTGAAGCAAGTCTTCACATTTTGACTTGATCTTTTTGTACACATCTTAGAAAAATCCAATTGTGAAGTACGAAAATATTTAGCCCGGAGTCAAACTTAATTACTTAAAAAAAAAAAAAAATTCAGAAGCCGAAAAATATGACAAATCCAAATTTTTATAGATGTAGTTAATGTCATGAATTGGTAGCAACTTACTGTAGGATGGAACTATCACAGGGAAGATAGAGCACCAGATTGAACACAAACAAAATACAAGTCAGCAAACTCAGCTGAAATGCCAAACCAAGATGAAAGGAAAATTCTGGAATGTTCACCTAGGTAAGCTCCAAGTCAGCTGACTATGTTGGTGATTATTGGCGCATACACACATTCCAATTGAAACCAGAGTAAAAAATCTAGTTCCTTCTCTAGTGAAAGAAGTGAGATTCTTAAAAATCTCTTTAAAAATAAAATAAAAAACCTTTATCTACGGCTTGTGTTCATTCTTTGGATTTCTGTGTTTTAGTACAAAAAGATTGATATCAATCTACAAATATAAATGAATCCTAATACAAACATAAAAGAGAACAAATCAAAACACAATGTGCACCAATTTCTATACCAAAAATAAATAAAAATTGCAATAACATTACATTTTCTTTTCTCGGGAGCTAGCAGTAAATCCTTTATCAATACACTTTCAGCCTTCAAAATTTGGCCAACGTTTGATTTCCATCCTCCAAATTTGGAAAGTTAAAATATATTCCCTGAAATTTTTAAAAAGTGTCAATTTTCCTTACATCCATCTGCTGTCAAAATTTATGCCGGGCCCCTCAGCTGTTTGACATGACAAGTTACTGCTCCATCTGCCATGTATGCAGTTCCTTTAAAGGAAAACAGATGGAAGGGCAAAATCAATACTTTTAAAAATTTCAAAGACGAAACAAAAGTGCAACACTTTCAATTTGGGGGATGAAAATCAAACTTGGACCATATGAAGGCGATAATTTCAACCACGTTTCAACAAAAACTTACTCTGAAAGTGCACATACACAATCTATCCAGACTTGCCACTGTTCTGAATTCTTTCTGGTTTTTCTTGGTCCTCTGTTTCCTTTGTTTCAGTTTCTGACCTGGACTGTTCATTTTCAAATGGTAATACAACTACAGGTGCTGCAGGCACCATGTCCCAACGTTCCTTCAAAAACTTGCTGAATCTCTTAACCATTTCCATCCTGAACTCTAGCTCCCGAGTGAAGAGATCAAAGAGAAGAAAAGCAAGAACATACTTGAAGGGGACAACAAACAGAATGGTTGCAGAAGAAAAAAGCACCAGTGCAACCTCGGCAGTTATCTGATAAGAGTATAAATAAATATAATTCATCACATCACAGCCAGAATAAAACTCAAAAAGTTTTTTGTTTCTTTCTATTTCTTTGCTATGTAATAAAGAGAGTGGGGCTGATGGGGTTCAAACCCCAGCGCCCAGGCACCACAAGAGATGCTGGAACCATTCAGGTATCCCTCAACCCCATACTAAGTGATTGTTTGGATAGCGCATCCAGCGTCCAACGTTTTTTTGGAATCCCGTGCACTATTCATGGGACTCGCAAGTACCTTTTTTTTCAAAAAAACAATTTTAAAATTGGATTCCATAGTACTATTCACACATTTAAAAATTATTTTGCTCCAATGTTTTCAATTTTCAATTTTTAATTTTCAGCAATAAACAATATCCAATAGTGTCAAAAAACTAACAATTGCCACAATAGTGTCATCATTTCAAAAATAATATAAGATTCCAATCACTATAAAGTGAGTCTTCTTAGAGAGAGAGTAAAGCCATAACTAAAAGCCTGCCTTTAAAGAGACAATTTTTACAGAGGCAGAAACTGTGTCTTAAAGACACGGTTTTAGCCATAAAATCATGATCTCAAGACACAATTTTAAAGCAGCATCAGATTCCCAATTAACAATCAAACTGCACTATTTCTACAAAAAACAAAAAATAATGGTATTATTTCACCAAAAGCCCCAAGTCACGCATATTAAAAAAGGCCACATGAATAGAAAAGAACACATTTTTGTCCACCATATGTTAACCAGTGTAATTAATTAAAATTTTCTTCAACTTGAAAATTGTGCATCAATAAAACAAGGTACTTGTAGGTCAAGCAATATGGTAAATCAAAGGGGGAAAAAAAGTAGGCATAAATAATGAAGTTTGAAAACAATTAACATGCAATTTGATTGATAAAATTAGCAATTATCATGAATCGGCACTTTTTTAAGACACAAAAATCACTGAATCAATATATCATTTGGGTCATATACGGAAAATACTAAACTAACCAAATGTTTTTAACTAGTCCACCCCAATAAATGCCATAATTTCAATGAAATCTATGAGGATTATTTCTGCTACTTCTACACCTCACTTTTGGTATTCCTTTAGCACCTTTAATCTTTGAACTTGAATTTAAGGTCTTTTTTTCATGGAAAAGCAATACATTAACTGCACAACAGTTTATGAGGTTTTCATGGATGTTCCCAAGGAATATTGATGAAGTAGACATAAATAATGAAGTTAGAAAACAATTAACATGCAATTTGATAGATAAAATTAGCAATTATCATGAATCAGCACTTTTTTAAGACACGAAAATCACTGAAACAATATATCATTTGGGTCTTATACGGAAAATACTAAACTAACCAAATGTTTTTAACTAGTCCACCCCAATAAATGCCATAATTTCAGTGAAATCTTTGAGGATTATTTCTGCTACTTCTACACCTCACTTTTGGTATTCCTTTAGCACCTTTAATCTTTGAACTTGAATTTAAGGTCGTTTTCTCATGGAAAAGCAATACATTAACTGCACAACAGTTTATGAGGTTTTCATGGATGTTCCTAAGGAATATTGATGAAGGGTATATATTGAATTAGTTACGTAGGCTGAAAAAGAGAAGATTGAAAATAAACACATCCTGCTAATTGTGTTTCCCACAGAGCTATATTTCAGAACAAAATAGACATTTATTTCTGGCATAGCAACATATTTTGTCGAAAGATGATACCAAACAGCAGTAAATGCATCAGCTTTAATGTGCAAGTCAAAAAGACGGGGAAAAAAAAAATTCAAGTGACATCAATACAGCATGTGTTGTTAAATGCATAATTTTAACAAGATCTCTCACTAGTGACAAGTGACAATGTACCTGCGGCTGACCTGAGAGGAGAATAGTACGTATTTTTAGTAGTGTGACATTCAGATTCTGCAAATAGTTCTCACAGTCACGCATGGCATCTTTTATGGCTATAATCTTTTGAATAGTATTTGATGGTGGCTGGTCATGGATAGTAACTTTTCCAAATGATCGTCCAAGGCGGCCCTGCTCCTTCAGCCCCTTCAATGTTAGCATGCTAGCCGCTATAATCATCAAGGCCATGGGAAATATATATGAAAGCAAATTTCTGAAAACAAAATCAACACCGAGCTTAGGTTACAATCATAGAGTTCAAAATTTCAGAACATATAAAAACAATCAACAAAGCAAGATGCAAAGTACTTCCTCTGTCCCATAATGACTGGCTCAATTGAAAAATGCACAAATTTTAATAAATAAAAAAATCAATTCAAAACAAAACAGTTTAGACTTTCAAAATTTGTCAGTTTAGAAAAAGTAGTTGGGTAGGCAAAAATAACATTTTTCTCCATACATTTTGGGGTCACAGTAAATTTGATTCCTATATTTTTTTGGTAGTCAATTTGGTCTCTGTTATTTTCAACTTGCAGTAATTTGGTCCCTACCATCAACTTACTAACAAAAATTGACTATAAGTTAAAAATAAAAGGGACAAAATTGACTACTACCAAAATGTAAGGACTAAATTGACAGTGACCTTAAAATATAAGGACCAAAATGGTATTTTGTCCTAATGAAAGAATAGGAAATAAAAATAATGGTTTTGACTTTTGGATAAGGACATACATAACTAGACAAACAAAAATGCAAATTGTGCCACTAATCATAGGATGAAGGGAACATCTGCTTTCAGTAAAATACAATTGCAACTTTTCTAACATTAGGAATGTCATATAAGCAAGAAACTATTATCATTTTTGATTAAAGACTCACATCATGCATTGCCTTGTGAAATAAGAAACAAAATTTCAGTTGTAAAGTCATCTACCAGTTTAGAACTTCATTTTTTTTTAAATTATTAAAAGAGAATTACTACCTGAAAATTATTGTATATGCGAATGCAAGAAAAGAAATAGTCAAGTATGGTTCCTCCCAGTGCCTAAGCTTTTCAAAATTCTTGGCGATTATTCTCAGAGGAAGGACAAGTTCCTGCACAAGGACAAAAGGCCAATAGTCTTCATCTAATTATGATGCAATGATTCAAGGGCAAGGGCAAAACAACTGTAAGCAATATTAAGTAACTGCGGTGCAATAACTGAAATTGCTGCTTTATTCTAATGTAAAACATCAAATACTAGGGGAAATTTTGTAATAATGCATTGAAGTTATTGGTATAGATATTTTGCATGTGTTAGGATAAATTAATTAACCCTAAGCACACTTCATGAGAACATGGTATTAGAGCAACAAAATCAAATTCACCCACTACTGCTAACTCTGACATCCGCCATCAACTTTGGCATTCTCCATTACCAGTGACTACAATAACTGAAACCATAGGCGGCCGCAACTGCAGCCATAACCATAGCCATACCGTAAAACAAATCTCCCCCCCCCCCCCCCCCAAAAAAATAAAAGGATAAGAAATACAATAAAATGAAATAAAACCCACACTTAAAAACTTCGTGACTTCGACAAAGGCTCCCTGTAGCAATTACAAGAGAAAAACATCACCTAACCCAGTTGAGTTAATGGGTCAATCCAACCAACCCTGATGGCCTGAATCTTGGGGTCTCTTGACCCAGCAACCCAAATCCTGGTGTCTTGAATGAAAAATCCACAATAGTGATCGCCAGAGATCCATGTTTGAACTTTTGTTGTGACCCCTCATGCTATAATATGTTCTGATCTATGCAGTTCAGTACTTGAAGTAATGTGATACAGTTGGCTGCAGTGCAATTGAGGGTGAGTTGAGACACTACCAACATAGATTTTAAGATTACTTCTAGGTTGGGCTTTTTATTAATAATTAGATGTAACCTGGTCTTTTTTACCAACTGCCAAACTTGTTTGGCAAGAGGCCAAAGAGTTGTACTCTGGTATTAGTAATTCTTATTTCCCCTATGCTTTGAATGGTCTGTCTTTGGAAGATATTATACCAAATTTAAGGGTATATGAGAAGAACTCAAAATTTATCAACCCATTTCATGTCATGTTCAAACCATGCAAAAACAGAGATTGTGTGCAGGTAGCTCAATTTCTCTTGGGCTTACCTACAACTTTTGATGTTGTGAAATCATAATTCTAATTTAAGTTTTTGGTATACAAAGCTAGTCCTCCTTATCTGATTCCGGTACAGTCACATTGCACTCTAGTGATTAACATGCTTTTCTCACCTCAATGGGGAGTGGTATAGGTTGCCTTGGTGGTGGTAGAGGTTGTAAGCGAGGGGGAGGAGTTCATGAGAAAGGACAAGGTCCTCGCAAATATATGTATTGTCATGGTGAAAATCATACTACAAAGTTGGGATCTTCAAGGTAAAACTACAGCTCATCAAGTCAATCTTCAAGAAGACAAGCATGCTTTGTTACCTTTTTAGTGCCAAAGTGGTGTATAGTCCTCAAGAAGAGTATTGTCTCTTCTGTCTCTACAGTCTCAGTCAATTGCATCTCCTTCTACAGCAACTTCAGTTCAGAGATAGATACTCTCATCGCTTGAATTGCCACTCACAAACCCTGGGTCATTGACTAGGGAGCAACTGATCATATAACTGGTACTACAAGTTTACTTTCTGATCTTGAAAAGCCAACTAGTCTTCCCCATGTTAGGTTTCTCTCAATCACTATTGTATCAGGTTTGGACACTGCTAACCCCATCCTTGTCTTCAATGTTATATTCCTTAAATTTTTAGTAAGTCTAGCATCTATTAGCAAACTTTTTAAAGCACTTCACTGTTTTTTTCAGGATCTCCTAATGGGAGAAAAATTGGTAGTAGACATGAGTCTGATGATCTGTACTATCTGGATTCATAATTCTTCTCATTCAGTAGCCATTCAGTCAACTGTCTCTCCTTTTCAGCATCATTGTCTGCTTGGTCATCCCTCTCTCCAAACCTTAAAGTTGCTAGTTCCATCATGTTGTCAAATTGGGTCCTTATAGTGTGAAGCTTTTTAGTTAAATAAACAACATCGAGTGACTTGTGCGTCTAGACATGAAAGAGGTTTTAGTCATCTTTTTCACCTAGTTCACTTACACATTTGTGGCCCAATAAAAGTCCACTCATATTTGGGGCTTTGGTGTGTTTTTCTCTTCATTGATGATTTCTCTAAAGTCACTTGGTTTTAACTTGAAGAAAATGTCAAAGTTGTATTCCATTTATAAATTATTTGTATAGGGAAATAAATACGGACAAAGTTTGGCTACAAACTTAATTGTAGCCCATGGTTACAAATCCATTCAATATCTTTCTATTGGATGTAAATTTTGACAAATTCACCATTAGATTACATTTTTTTCTATATCCTCCATGCTTAAAAAATTTCCAGAAGATCAAAGATCAATAGCGATGTCATCAATCAAAATTTTAAATTTCAAGTTTATGTAGTCTAAAATTATTCATAAAAATAAGGTTATAGATTAAATAGTAAATAATATCTGAGCAGCACAAAATTTGACATGTATGAACATAAAAAATATGCAATCCAATAATTAGATTTTCAAAATATATAGTCATGTTAATTTTTTTAATGGAAGTTGTAGCTAAACTTTGTCCAATAAACACAACTTGATTTAATTAGTGTTTTTTGTCCTAAAAATGCTCAAGAATAAGTTCATACTGTTTTGTCTTAATTTCTTGATGACCATGGTGTATAAGCAGGGATTTCAATGTGTTTCGATTCCACATGGAAAGAGTAGGGGCTGATGTGTTTACGGCAGCAATGCATCGTTTTTCTGATTTTATATATGCACATGGATTAGTATATGTTCCACTAGAAGGGGGTAATTTCATGTGGTCAAATAATTGTGAGATTGCTTCAATGTCGAGAATTGACAGGTTCACTTTTCACGCCTAATTGGGAGCAGCGCTATTCCTCGTTGTCACAAAGAAGTTTATCCATGCTTTTATCAGATCACTTTCCTATTTTATTGGATTGTAGTAACTGGTCATGTCTAATTGGGAGAAGCGCTATTCCTCATTGTCTGAAACTGATCACTTGGGTGCTCATCCTGCTGATACTCCTATGGATTTTGCTGTTAAACTTGATGGCAAGAAAGGTGAACTGTTTAGTGATGTTAGTCGATATCGCCGCTTGGTTGGGAATTGAATTATCTTACTGTGACTCGTCCTGACATTACTTATGTGGTTGGTGTGGTTAATCAATATATGCATGCTCCTCGACAACCTCACTTTAATGCTGTCCGTCGTATCTTATGTTATCTGAAAAGGGCACCTCGACGGGGACTTTTGTACAAGCCCTCTCCTTCTCTGTCTGTGACAGGTATTAGTGATACTAACTGGGTTGGTAGTCATTTTGAATAGCAGTCCACATCTGGCCATGGCTATTGCACCTTTATTGGTGACAATCAGGCTGCTATTTATATTGCTAGCAATCTGTGTTCCATGAACATACCAAACATATTGAGTTTGATTGTCACTTCATTTGGGATTTAATGATGAAGAAACAGATTGTCAACCTCTTTGTTCGTTCAAATGATCAGTTGGGTGATACTTTCACCAAGCCTTTAGCTCATGCCTCCTTTCAACGACTATCTTTCAAGCTGGGCATGTTTAATATGTATGCTCCCAGCTTGAGGGGGAGTGTTAGAGCTATTTTCTCGTTACTTGTTTTATTAGCATATTAATAAGGATACTTGTGTAAGGTGGAGGCTGATAGATTAACGCCTAAACTCTCCCTTTATTTTCCCCTTCCTCTTACTTCTCTAACCTGAATTTCTATAGTTTACAATTTAACTAAATGCTTGTAATTTTTTTTATTTTTTGATAAGTAAGAATGATATATATATATGAAAGGCTACTCTATGCAAGAACAGCACAGAGCAAACCAGAGAGGAAAAAAAAAAAAAATATATTACAAAAGAGAAAAAGAGCTAAGAAAAGAAGGGAGGGAATCACTAGTCGTGAGTCCCTAGCTGTTTAATACATCGTGTATACTTGGGTGACTCTTTTTTAATGTTTGAACAAAATTATCATTACTTATCAAAAACAAATCTCCTAAAGGTGATTAGATGTTCCCTTAGAAAAGCATCTAGAAACCTACAGAACCAATAAAAGTAGCATTCTTCCTTTAGGCAGCTTCATTAGGGAAAATTCTAACAAAAAAACTTGAGAAAATGTAATTCTTTTCTCGTTAGTTTGTGCTGTATGTGTCAAAGAGATGGAGAGAAAGTGCATCATTTGTTATTGCACAGCCCTATTGCCAAGGATATATGGGATTTGGCTTTTGCAATTATTGGGGTTCAGTGGGTGATGTCTAGGAGGGTAGTTATCTACTAGTGAGTAGGCAAGGTTGTCTTGATGGCATTGCTATAGGGAGATTTGGAAAACCATTCCTCATTGTTTGATGTGGCGTATCTGGAGAAAGAGAAATGCAAGAAAAATTGATGAATGTGAGAGGTCAACTTTAGATGAAAATGCATTTTATGAGGAATTTGTTCTAGTGGTTATTGGACTTGGGGAAGTTTTCTATATGCATCTAGTATACCACCAAAGTATTTGATGTTTATTTTCATGATAAAATTATTACTTATCAAAAAGAAAAGCGTTCCTAAATCCTATTGGAGCGATATTGTGCTAATTGGTTATCTTATCAATAAAATTCCCCAGTGTCCTTGGTGTTCAAATCCCCTTTATTGTGTTGGCTCATGATAAAACCTTATTCCGCTTATCTCTAAAAAATTTTGGGTGTGTTTTACTTGGTTTAAATATTAGGCCTCAAAGGTGAAAAACTGGAATACCAAATCCTCAGTTTCTTAAAATTTATTTTTCTCACATACTTGCGAATGCAAAAAGGGTGCAAGTATTATTGTCCTAAACTCAGTCATCATTTTGTAAGTGATGATGTCACCCTCCTTAAAACTAATTCATATTATTCCTCCTCTTTCTCAGGATGTGATAATTCCTTCTATGTCTTCCTTGATTGCTATTGGTATCTTCCTGTTCTATTCGTGATAGCTCTCATTCGATTAAGGCTCCCTTAAACCTTTACAGGTGTGAGCCTCCTTCCCAAAATGGATATCCCTTTTTGATTCAGATATCTTCCCATTTCTTTCACAAAGGTATGGTTACTTATACTTCTCACCCTATTTTTCATTATGTTTCTTGTACACATTTATCTCCCTTATTTAATGTCTTTACCTCATTTGTATTTTTTCTGGCTATTCCCCAGTCTATCCAGGAGGCAATGTCTATTTCAGAAAGGACAACTATGGAAGAAGCGATGAGAACCCTTCTGTTGTGGGGAAAACGTGTCTTGATTTTGTTAACTAAACCCTAACACAAAATATTATTCATATATAACACAGTACCGTGATAATACTGTTTTGCCCTTAGCATTATACCCATAACACCTTGATTAGAATTGTACTTGGGACTTGGTTACTCTTCAATTAGAAAATTCAATTGTTGCTTTTCGTTAGGTGTATATTATAAAGTATTTGCTAGATGATTCCATCAAGCATCTGAAAGCGTGCCTAGTTCCAAAGGGGTATACTCAGACTTACAGGGTGGATTACACGTACCTTTTTCCCAATTGCAAAAATTTATTTGGTTTGGATTTTAATATCCTTGGCTCCTAATCTTGGTTCGCCTTTGTTTCAGTTGGACATCAAAAATGCATCCTTACATGGTGATTTTCAGGAGGAAGTGTTCATGGAGCAACCATCAGGGTCGGTTTTTTTGGGGGAATTTGTTTGGTGAGGTATGCAGATTAGGTAAAGCTATCTAAGGCCTTAAGTAGCCTCCTATAGCTTAAATTGGTAACTGGTGAAGCAGCAACAAGGTTTGTGCTTTTCTGCTGCCAACCTGATCATTCTTCCTTCCACTTCTAAAAGAACAAAGACCTTATTATTGGTTTATTTTGATGATATAATTACCGCCACAACATCAACTCATGTAACCTGAAAACTAAACTTCTGACTTCAACAAAATTATGTCCATCTAGAAGAGGAATCAGCTCATATTAGATTGACATAATGCTTAGGAAAAATATTTTAGACTAAAGGATGCATGCTATTGTAGAGTAATCAAAGAGATGGCTAGACAAAGTATTGCTAAATGGTTTCCTATTCTTGTGATTCAAAAACTACTCAAAGGAAAGAAGGACTAAAGGAGAAATACAGGATCAAGGAGAAATACAAATGTAAAAGAATATATTAAAAAATTGTCAAGTGACCAACCTTGAAAAGATCAATGTTACTAGGTATCCCTTGAAGCGTTGCAGCATCAATTGTAGCCTGAGTTTTCTCGACCACATGGTATTTTTGTTTGCATGTTTCTGTTGCTCTTTCTTCAAGAGTTGCATCAGCCACAACTAGATTTTTACTTAATACCACCCCTTGTCTTATTGAAGAGTTATTCCAGAAAGTAGTCGAATCATTGGAAGCCCAAGACAGAGATCTCATCCACTTCTGTAAGTAAACACTTCCATCTATGTCAAACACATGGTTATTTCTTTCAAATACCTCATCAGAAGGCCTTGCTCCTCCAGTTGATTGGCTGCCTGCCTCCATAAATTTTGTAACTAGTGGTCCACCCCAAAATTTTAAAGCTAAAGTTTGACAAACAACATGACCATAGGGTGCGTACTCTAAATATGTGAACTGAACAAGTTTGGTGGGATCATCTAATAACTTCCGCATAAACTGAAGGGCCTGAAGTCTCGCTATACTATTAATAGCACTGATAGTAGCTCTCTCCTTTCCTTTAAGAGCACCATACACATGAAACAAAGATTCATCACCATCCTCTGGTCCATACTCACGCATGAACTTGTGTAAAGCAATAACTTCACCTACAAATGCATGCCAGACATCTCGCCTCATTTCACCTCCCAAGTCAACAAATTCCAGGACCCACGATTTTGACCTAAATAAAAACAAACAAAATGTGTATTATTCTTGTAAGTAGATGAGATATTTATAAGAGAATTATGCAGCTTGAAGAAAAGACTTCTACATAAAAAAAATAATAATAATAATAAATAATTAAAAATTTTAAAAATTATAAAAAAAAAAAAAAAAAAAAAAAAAAAAAAAAACACTATTACAAACAAAACAATGTTTATATAATGATATCAAACCCTAAAGCTAGAAGAGAAAGATGATGATATGTCCAATCAAATCAAAATCTTGATAAATCCAATATTCCAAATAATCATACCACTACCCTATTGTAGAAGTTTGAGATAAGATGAAGCAGACATGATTCAACATCTCACTCACAATATCACAGTATTCCTTGTCATAATTTCCTACATTCACCTTCAAATACATGAGGATTTCATTCACGGGTTTATCATTATCAAAGATGTCCAACATTGTTTTGGAATGTCACATTATCCTTATGAGTTGGCTCTGCAGTCAAATTTTTCAGACTAGATGGGTAATATATAGAGAAAATATTATTTCCTTGAAAAGACAGAAAAGTAAACAGAACAAAGCAGTAAATGTTAGGCCAGAGGGCAGGGAGTGGCCACCCCCTGAAGTGTTCATGCGACAGAAAGGATACTTAAAGCTAGGTCAACACAGTTGATAAAATACTATGTGGAGAAATAAGGCTTCAAAATACTGGCTTGGCCCTTTAATTGTTTGCTAACTATTACAATGACCTTCAAAAACCTAAACAATCAAGATAAATTGATTAAATTTATTTTGAAAAATCCTAATATCATTACAATCCTAATCCATAAAATTGAGAAGATATCACCGATAATGATTTGATGAATCGCCTTTTTTTATTCTCTTCTTTCTTTCTTTCTTTCTTTCTTTTTTTTTTTTTTTTTTTTTTGTGTGTGTGTGTGTGGGGGGGGGGGGGGGGGGGGGGTGGGGTCTGAATAATTTGATACATCTCACTCGCTCTATTACAATGCACCAGATCAGATTTTTCCTATATACCATAGACGATGTCCAGGAGTAACATAATGAGTGAGATACACTAAATCATGTTAAACATTAGTATGGATCATTGTCATTAACATTAGGTTTGATTTCATTTCGTTTCCAACTGCAGCTCTAACATATCCCCAGAAATGATTATCATAAGCAATTAATTTTATAAAGCTTCCCTTTAAATTTAAGTGTGCTACTAGAGTGGGTTATAAATTCTGCCCTAATTTTTCCCTCCCATGCTTCCACCCCTCTAGCAGTTGGCCAAGGCTGAGCCCATCAACTGAAAAACTTTTATTTTTCTTGAGTTTCTTATTACTCTTCCTCGAAGATGACAAAAAATCAAGATCAGGGGTAACCCAATTATCTATTTTCAGATAAGTAGGTATCCATGTTATCTGTGAAGCACTTCGATAACAATTGATAGGTTGATCCAACTTCACCATGTTTTTCTTGTAGTTGCTTTATTTGACGGAAGAAGAACATGAAAGAAAAAACTTGTAGGACTAGAATAACTCAGAATACTTGGTTTTATGAGACAAATGGTTGCACAAAGAAGCTTCAACCCACTAAGACACATATCTTCGATTCCATAATGCATATCCTTTTGCAACTCTCACACTCTTCAACAATCATTGGAAAATATATTGGTGAAATAAGACAACAATCAAGGTCCAAATTCTTTTTTGATAATTAACGAAAGTTTTATTAAAAAACTAAAAACAGCCAACCCGAGTACATTGGGAATGTACTATGGGGGCATAAATCAATAACAAAGATTACAACGATCAAGTAAAATAGGAAGGGAAGAACAAGAAAAATGACAAAAGATCACACTCCAATCGAGAAGCATGTGTAAAAAAAAAGACTTAAACTCTAATATAGAACGTTCACAACCCTCAAAGCTTCTAGCATTCCTTTCACGCCAAATACACCATATCACGCAATGAGGCACAATTCTCCACAACTCAATATTTCTATGTCGACCAAACTTACCCTGCCAACACTCAAACAACTCAATAACCTTCTGAGGCATAACCCAATGAATTCCGAACAAACAAAACACCAACGACCACAACTCACAAGCAATGGGGCAATGAAGAAGAAGATGATCCACTGACTCCCCACACTTTTTACACATATAGCACCAATCAAGAACTAGCACACGTCGCTTGCGAAGGTTATCTGTTGTTAAAATCTTACCTAAGGAAGCAGACCATGAAAAGAAGGCTACCCTTGGAGGAACCTTTGATTTCCAAATCATCTTCCAAGGTCCAAATTCTAGATTCCAATCCCCATGAATTTAGAAGGAGAGGCAAGGTCCATAAGAGAAAAGGGAGAAATGTAATGATGGGGATTTCTTTGAATGTTAACAACCGTCAAAGAGAAATATAATGATAAGGTTTCCTTTCTGGCCCAAGGAAGGTAACCATACTAAATAAGCAATCCAGAGTAAGTTCTAAACTTTGAAAGACTTTTGGTCCTCAATCAATTGTGTGTCACCCAATAAACTTAAACAGAAGTGTTAAACATACACAAATATCCTAACATATACATTGAGAGAGATAATGTGTCCTCACTTTTTAAGGAACCGAGTTGAATATTTTACATGACATGCAAATTACAATTAAATATAAATTCTGAAACAATAAAAGATCTAGTGACCCAGATAAATGAACATTCACAATAACAATTGTACCAAGTGACAATTTTGAACTGCATGAAACCAAGAAGAGCAGATTCTTTAGGAACCTACTACTGCTTATGGTATCCTTCCACATTCCTTAGATTCAGTTCAAATATGCTTCAGCAAAAATGAAAAATCAACCACCTCCAATTCATTTATATTTCAACCAACCATGCTCAAAGTCAGTGCATTATCCTATCAGGATTTACTAACAACCATATTCTGATTGTTACTGCTCTCCTTGTGTGTCTTGTAACAACGTCCACTTGTTTCATTCTTTCTTCTATTTTTTTTTTTTTTTTTTTTTTTTTTTTTGATGACATAGGAGAATTTCCCTCAAATTAGCTGCACGTTGTAGAGCATACTCTACAACAATCCTCACTATTAATCAAACTCCTACGGGCAACTGACCCCACCCACCAAAACCAGTTACCGGGTAATCCAGAGGCTTGTCACACCTAATGGACTAAGCAGTTTATCCTCATACCCAGGAGGCAATGTCCACTTGTTTCTTGAATTCGTTTCTTGAATGAATTCCTTGGTAAGGTAATTTTAAAAAAATCCTACTAGTGAATAGCTAATTTATATGAAGAGAGTTTCATTAATGGAAGTCCCTAGCATAAAACCAAACAGATCTGACATGTATTCTTGATTTGATCTCTACTTCAGTCTGTCCCCCTAATATCATAGGATAAACAATCTGATCTTTCCTTTAACAGCACTGTGAGAATAAAAAAAGCAGCCAGCTGTTCCACATCGAAGGTATATCATTACTTATACACTACAGCACTTTTAAATGCACAAGTTGCTCTGCTGATAGTTTGAAGTAGCTTACTCACTCGGTACCAGAGGAGATGGAGACAGCTGAGTCAAAAAGAGCAGATCCTAAAGGTCCAACTTTTGCTTTCTCCACTCGTAGTCCATCTCTAGTGAGATCAAGTTTTATAGCATCTTTGTGCCCTGATAAACCAATTGCCTGAAACATAGAATTGAAAGATCACTGACAAAGATTGCTCCAACCAAAAATGTATTCCTTTTATTTTTATTATTACAATAGAAATAAATAAAAAAAAGGATTGCGTTGAAGATTGTTATTTTTTTTATAAGTAATAAGATTTATTGATATCAAAAAAGGGACACCCTAGTACACAGGAAGTGTACAGGGGTCAAAGAAATCAAGTACAAAAATTTAAAAAAAATCTAGAAAATCAAGAAAGGAAGAGTAAGATTGGTTTCTCAAAGCAGACAGCCAATCTACTAAGGTTCTAAAGAAAAGTAACTTGAGGTCTGAAATGGAACTCTCATTATTTTCAAAACACCTACTATTTCTTTCCCTCCAAAGACACCACATGAGACAATGGGGAACGATTATCCATATATGACCATTCCAATGATGACCAAACCACCCCTACCAACAAGCTAGGAGCCCCACAACTGACTTTGGCATAACTTAACTTACTCCAAAGAAGCCCAAAACCATAGACCACAAGTCCATGGTAACCAGACAATGAAGGAAAAAATGGTCAACTGATTCACCATTACACTTGCACATATAACACCAATCCAATAGTCAAACCTTCCTTTCAATTAAATTATCAATCACCAAACATTTCCCCCAAGCTGCAGTCCAAACAAAGAAAACCACTCAAGAGGAGATCCTCAACTTCCATATGCTTTTCCAAGGAAAACATGAATCATTAGAGCCCACTAGCAGAAATTAATAAGCATTAACCATAAAACCCTTAGTTCTATCTAGTTTTTGGCTCATTTTATCCTCCTGTATTCCCTTTATAGAAGTTCCATATATGGTATCCATGAAGCTCAACATAGCCTCCAATTCCCAATTATGAATAGCCCTAAAGAAACTTACATCCCAATGAAGAACTCCATTTGTAAACTTCATAAGCTCAGCCACACTTCCCTCCTTATCATGACAAAATCTAAATAATTTAGGATAGCTGGCAACAAGAGGTGTCTCCCCACACCATCGGTCTCACCAAAACTTCACTCTTGACCCATCACCTATTTCATACACAATATAACGTGACAAAAAAGCCCATCCCCAACTGATATATTTCCACAGACTAACACCATAAGGACTAGCAACTAAACCAGTACACCAGCCTCCCCATACACATCCAACCTCTACCACTTGCTACCAAAGAGCATCTTCTTCAAATCTCCACAACCACTTCCCAACTAAAGCTTCATTAAAAATCCTCAAATTTCTTATCCCCAAACCACCAGAAGAAAGAGGAGTACACACAGTGGCAAATTTAACTAGGTGAAATTTGGGTTCGTCCCCTAGACCACCCCATAAGAAATTCCATTGGATTTTTGCAATATGGTTAGTCAAAGTAGCAGGGGTCAGAAATAAAGAGAGGAAATAAGTAGGCAAATTTTATAAAGTATTTTTAATAAGAGTGACTCTACCTCCCCTAGATAAGTACAAACGTTTCCATTCTGCTAATCTCCTTTCCACCTTCTCCAAAATCAGGTTCCAAATCGTCTTATCTTTAAATTTTACACCCAAAGGAAGACCCAAATATTTCATTGGAAGAGTACCCTGCTTGCGGTCGAGGACATTCAACAATATCTCAATATTATGAACCACTCCCACAGGTACCAATTCTGACTTACACATATTTATTTTTAGTCCTGAAACGGCCTCAAACCAAATAAGCACCATACAAAGAATCAAAATCTGGTTAAGGACAGCATCACAGAAAATTAACATGTCATTAGCAAAGAGGAGATGAAACACCACCAAAGATCTACCCTATAAATTACCCACATGAAAACCTAACCTGCAACCCTCATGGACAACTTTATCTAACGTTCTTCCAAGAGTTATTTTTAGTCCTGAAACGACCTCAAACCAAATAAGCACCATACAGAGAATCAAAATCTGGTTAAGGACAGCATCACAGAAAATTAACATGTCATTAGCAAAGAGGAGATGAGACACCACCAAAGATCTACCCTATAAATTACCCACATGAAAACCTAACCTGCAACCCTCATGGACAACTTTATCTAACGTTCTTCCAAGAGTTTCCACGACCAAAACAAATAACAAAGCAGACAAAGTGATGCAAGGCATTTCAAGCAACTATATGCCTATATCCTAATCCACTTGCAACTAATTAGTTAGTTAGTTAGTTAGAAGATTTCTTAAGCATTAGCCTATAGGATTTAGACACTTTTGTCAACCATCTAGAGGCTGCCAATGTTGAACAATTAGTATAAGTAGGAGAATGTAAGCTCTTTGTAAATCAGTTTTTGGTAATTGAATGAATTGTTAGCCTTTGCGTGCTATTTGGAACTAAGTGTTCTTGCAGAGGTACTTATCCACCTATCAATTTGTTTTAAGTAACTCAGCTCTTTCATTGTTTCTAAACCATACACAGACAGCCCATCACATCCCCTGCATCACAAAGGATCACATTGTCTCAACCCTCTAGAGCTCACAAAAAAACCACAAGGAGAACCATTAATACGGATAGAAAAACAGACAGTAGATAGACAAAAGAAAATCCACATCCTCCACTTATCATAAAAACCACCAAATTCATAAGAAAGCCCCAATTCACATGATCATAAGACTTCTCGACATCTAGTTTACAAAGCAATTTTGGCTGACCAGACTTCAATCTACTATCAAGGCATTCATTAGCAATAAGCACTGGGTTAAGAATCTACCTTTTCAGAACAAAAGCATTCTGAGAAGCTGAAATTATATCTCCCATGACTGTGCGTAGTCGAGTAGCTAAAACTTTAGCAATAATTTTATAAACCCCCAACAAGACTAATAGGGCAAAAGTCCTTGACTTCTGCTACAGAAAATTTTTTTGAAATGAGAGTAATGAAGGTTGCATTCATGCCTTTTTCAAACTGACCTTTAGAAAAAAAAAATGGTGAAAAACAGCCATAAGATCTGGTTTAAGAATCTCCCAGCAAGATTGGAAAAATGCCATGGGAAAACCACAAGGCCCGAGCAATTTGTCACCAGTGAAATCCTTAATGACTTCAAATATCTTTGTCTCCTCAGAAGATCTCCCCAACCAGTTCACTTTATCTCTAGATATTGTTGGAAATTTCAACACTTTTGGAAAAGGTCTATTAAGTTGCTGCTTAGAATATAAATCCATGAAAATTTGAGTAATACAATCCGCAATCATATCCTGATTAGAAGACAAAGTCCCATTAACCATAAGAGTCTCGATACCATTATTTCTTCTATTGGAATAGGCTATCCTATGAAAATTCTGGTATCGGCATCCCCCTGCCTCAAGTGCAACATCCTAGACTTTTGTCTCCAACTAAACTCCTCTAGCAAAGTGAACCTCTCAATTTCTGTACGGAGATTTACCTGTTCTAATTTTTCCTCAACTATTAGTAAATGAGTCTCCCCTCTAACATCTAAAGCACTCAATTTACTCCATAACTGCTGCTTCTTAATAGCAACATTGCCAAACTCAATTTCATTCCACCGTTTAAGATCCACTTTCAAAGCTACCAACTTCTTAGCCAATGTATAACTAGGAGTTCCTTGGAACAAATAAGATGCCCACCAGCAATCTGAAGATTGTTTGCTGATTTTTACTTTTATTTTTTTTGGGGGGTTTTATTTGTGTGTTTGAGAGGTTCAGCCATCCCGGATTGGTGTTATGGAGTGTTTTTTTCTTTTTTTCTTTTTTCTTTTTTTTTTTTTTTGGTTGAGTTGTTGGAGTTTAACTTGTTTTAAGACTTTGAGGAAAGCCTGTGTGGGAGATTGAGGTTTTAGAGCAATTAGTTGCAATCTCAAATCTCAGTGTTACAGTGAAGCTAAGTTGTACTTTGGGTTAGTTGTGTTCAATGCCTGAAGAAAAATCTAGTCATGGCTGAGAGAAAAATTCACTGATCAAGGATAATTATATGTAATGCACTGGCCCAAGAGGCCCAATATATTGTAATTTGTAAGCCCATGTAGGGCTAACCCTAGTTCCTATATATACCCTACTAGGGTTCATTGCAATCAATAATTGAAAATACAATAAACATGTAGCTGATGTAGGAGACACAAAAAGATCTTTATTTTGCAGGTTAATTGTATTTTAATGGGTATTTTATTTTAGGCTCTAGTATTTAAGTAGGTTTATAATTACTTTTATTCAAAGTCAGGGTTATAAGTTGTTTTTGTAATAAGACAATTTTCCTACTCCTATTAGATAGAGGGCTTAGTTTTTGATCCCAGTCAAAAATACTTCCTTTTCCTATAAAAATAGGTGGAAAATGAGGTTGTGGATTCAAAACCCACTGGGTGAGCGTCGAACATGTTAGAATTATGGTTAAGTAATTAAACTTAGCATTTCTTAATAGCTTAAACTTTTGGGAGAATTGGTAATTTAACATGATATCAAAGCAGGAGATCCTGAGTTCAATCACTGTCTTTACTCTACCTTCTATTTAAAATGTTATATTCCCACTTGTTGGGCCCCTACTTATTAAGGGAAAGTTTAGGCCCACAAGTGAGGGGGAGTGTTAGAATTATGGTTAAGTGATTAAACTTACCATTTCTTAATAATTTAAGCTTTTGGGAGAATGGGTAGTTTAACAGAACATACCAATGAAAAAGGTATTATAAAACACTTTTTGTTGAGTTGAATATGCATAGAATCATACCATACATTCCACCAATAACTTAACGGACTTCATATGAAGAACACCAATTTTTCCACAAAATGCATATTCAATGAAGAAATGTTACACAAGACTATTACCTCAAAATAGATTGCTCTATCAGTTAGACTAAGTTTTCCTGGCCATGCCATATTGTTCTCCCATTTTAGAACAGGCCGCTTTTTGCTGGAAGCAATACATAAGACTCTCTCCTCATAAAACTGGGGACATTCTCGAATCTGGTATGATCTCCGTCCTTCATGCACTCTACACCAGAAACAGTAGAAGCTTGAATGCATTTTCAGATGAAGAAATATAGTTTGTAATTATATGCAATATGAACAGTAAAAGCTACAAAAGACATGTTATTCAAGAAATTACAATTCATTTTATGATGCACAACAATACCTTTCAAAGAAAGGGCAATGACGGATAACTTAAGAGTCAAATTTTTGTGGGTTTTTTTTTTGCCAAAGGTGCACCTCCCATTTCCATTTTTTAAAATATGTTTTAACTCAATCAGACATGTACCCAAGCCATGTCCATGTTCAATACATGTCCAAAACTAATACAGTGGGACTTTTCAGATATCTGTTCTTCCTAACCTATTAGGAAGTGTGTTATTGTATAAAAAGAAATTACTAAGATGCTAAAGCATTGATTACAATATCACAAACCATATACACATAGATCAGAAGAAAATCATGAAGCTCACTTGAGAAGTTCACTGATATACGTTAGCCACACACTCAAAGAGATACCCTCTTCATCACCAGCAAGTGCCTTGAATAGATTGTGCACAGTCGACCGATCAGCCACACCAGAAACAGCTGGAGCTATACGAACAAAAGCCTTTTCTCTAACAAGCTTCCTCTACAATTGCAACAAAATATTGATATGTTTAAATTTATCATACTCAATATTAAACTAATTGTTGAAAGAGAGAAAACAAACTGTCAACAGCCATTACATCCAGATGAGAAATCCAAAGTAAAATGCTCCTACCAGCTACACGTTCATCAAATTTCCACTTACAATAACAACAACCAAGCCTTAGTCCTTAAGTTTGGGGTCTCCTATGGATCCTCAGCAGATTAATCAAGGTCAGCCATATGAGTGGTATATAATAAAATATATGTCATGGAAATTGCAAATATTCTAGTTTATTCCCACTTTCCAGAAGAAAACCACACTCTGCAATCTTAACTTGCTATACTTGAGAATAACTGAAGGATGTAGAAAATGATAAACAAGTGAAGGAGATGAGGTCATTCACCCATCATTATATAATTAAATAATAGTGAAACTAATACCAAGAAAAATGTCATTAGAAGTACTTATTATCAGTACCAAAAAGCTTAGCTAGGAGGGGGGGAGGGGGAAGAGCAAGAAAAAGGGAGCCCACTAGAACACAAACATGTGAGGCCCCTCTCCTAGCTAGGGAGTTAGGATATAGCAGTCAAATATGAATTGCTTTCTAAGGATCAGGATCATCAACTGTGAGAATGCATGTCTCCTTTTGACCTATCAAATGCAGGCTGATGAGAATGCGATGTCACTATCCAATCCCTAACTATCTTATATAGCAAGAAATCATTTATTTCTTGAATGATCTCAAAATAGAAAAATGTTCATTATCTGCAAAGATGTACACCAATCTATATTTATATATATCTAAAAGTTGAAGTATAGTATTTATTATTTCTACGCTCCAGTGGAGCCACATTATTCACTTATTTTTTTATCTTTTCTTTTCTCTTTTTAAACTTTTCTTCTCCCAATTCTCAAAATAAAAAATAAAAAATAAAAAAACCTCTTCTTCTCCCTATTAGCTCACACCTACTTTATTCTTCTTCCAACTTTTCTCCTCCTTTTTTGCCTCTTTATCTCCCCCCACTACTTTATTCTTTACCATTACACTTCCTTCATCCTTTTATCTTTCTTATATTTTGACTCTTCTTCTCCCTATTTTATTTTGTAAAAATTTGATATCATTACTCCCATTCAATTCATATTTTTCCCACATTTACAAATATGTGAGTTCTCTCTCTCTCTCTCTCTCTCCATTCTTTTGGTGGATTTTTGTTCTTCCTTATAACTCTAATTAAGGTTGATGGTTCCCTTTTTTTTCTTCAATATGTGTTTTGGTAGTGTGTGTGTGTGTTTTTTTTTTTTTTCATTTCCCTTCAGAAAAGTCTTCTCTTTCCCTTTTATATACTTTTTAATGATACACAAAATGTTATAAATAAATTTTATTAAAAAATGAATATGTTCACTAACTTACCTTTTGAATTCCTAAAAAATTGTATTGTCTCATTTTGGTACGACATAAATTATATATATTACATTTTTTATTGTTCCTATAATAAATGAAAACGTGATTATGAAATAAATTACTCTTCATTAAATTAGACTAAATTGCCAAAATATATATATATATATATATATAACAAGATCACCATAAAAAAATTATCACACGCAACGATTAGGTTTGCAACTAATGCATATAAAAACCCATGCTTTTTCTTCTAATCTCTCCTTTTATTCCGTGATTGATCATAAGAAAAGTTTAATTATCTTAATAAACACAAAGCTCAAACTACTAATTGCCACTGAAGTCAGTAAAGAAACTCACAACATTCCAGAGGTGGTTTAGCAAATAAATGACAAAAAATGAACCTGAAAATAGGCTTTCTCTGAAGCATTTGCAAGCTCTTCTTGGTAAGGATTCTCCCATGCAAGCATTGTTATGAATATCAGTCTCTGGAATGCAGGCTCCTGCAAATGGGCCAAGGTTTGTCCAAAAACAAGAAGAAAATCTGTAAGTGTAGAAGATCCAAAACTTACATTTATTGAGTTTGAAATTTATAATTAAAAAATGTAAATTATTAATTATTAAAAAATTATTTTTAAAAAAAATTACAAATGACACCTTTTAAGTTTGGTCATTTTTTATTTTCATTCCTCATTTTTCATTTGTGTCATTTTAGTTCATTAAGTCTACATAGTTGTCAACATTAGTCTTTCCATCACAAACTACCGTTAAGCATTAAAAACTCTTTTTTTAATATTAACAAACTAATAATATTTTAAATAAAATAGCAACTATAATAAAACAATAATAAATATCTCACATGCCCAACAATAGCACCGTTCCAATTACCAATACCAACTAAGCAACAAATTCAAAAACATGATTTACCTAAAAAATTGAAAAGCTAAAAACATCTAGCAATAAAATTCAGCCATGTAGAAAAGAAGGTGAAATTGAAAAGAAAGAAAACAAATAAAGGAGACAAAAGGGGGTTTTGGCCATTGCTAAGGAAAAAGAAAGGAAATAGATCTGATGGTTAGATGAGAAAGAAGAGGGTTAGTGAGATTAGAGAAGAAAAAGTAGAAAGAAGATGAATCAGTAAGAAATCCATTGGATTTTATGGTGGACAAGCATCTACCCCCTGTCCCAAGTGCCAAGCTCCACCTCATTTGCAGCTATGGACTAAAATGACAAGATTTATAATTGTAATGATCCGAGGAAAGCGCTAGCCACCTCTGCGCTTATAACCCAAAAAGACTAGTCAGGTTACAAGTGGGCTCCTCGCAACCACCTATAAACCCAACATCCACCTCATAAACACCTAATGTAGGACAGCCTATGCTTGTACAGCCAGCACAACACACAATCAAACAATCCAATCCAATTAAATCAGCACAATTTGGGCTATCACAATCTCCCCCACTTAAATTCCCGACGACCTCATATGGGCCCAAGTTGTGCTGCAACCCAGTCCAAGTAACATGACGTTACCGCTTACTAGATTTTCTTTGATACCATTTATAACGACCTGATAAAAGCACTAGCCACATCTGCTAGCGACATCTACTCTTATACCCCAAAAGGACTAGTCAAATTATAATTGGGACTCCTCACAAACACTTAGAAACCCAAAATCCACCTAGTAAATACCCAATGTAGAACTCAGTCCACACCCACACAACCCATACTCAAAAAATCCTATTTGACTAAATTCACACAATTTGAAGCATCACATTAAGCTTTACAACATTTTGACTATTATTTTATTGCAGAGATATCATATCAATTTGTGGTGGATTTCACCGCTGTGTCAATTGGGTTTGGTCACTCCTCCTGTGGTGCCTCTCATAGATAATCAATGCTATCCACACAACCACATTAGCCAAACTCTTTGGCAAGAGCCAGGAACTCTCTCACATGCAGAAAACACGGTCGAACAGGTAAATTCAAGAAGGCATTTTGTTCATATATATTACCTTTACAGAAACTACGAAGGTAAGTCTCCTGAATGATGAGTATCAAAATGTTTATGTTATCACAGAAGACTGCAGCCTCCATAGAGTCACTCCTCCCAGAGATGGGATGAGAAAGGAGAGAGAGAATGAATTTTATTTTTATTTAGGAAAAATGTAAATAAATTTTCAAATTTAAAAATGAAAAAAAAAAAAAATTAATGGTTAAGTATAGTTTATAACAGAAGGATCAATGTTGACAACAAATGTAAACTCCACAGACTAAAATGACAAAAATAAAACTTAAGGAATGAAAATGATAATTGACCAAACTTAAAAGGTGTAATTTGTATTTTTACCTCAAAAAAAAAGGTTTCTAGATGGAAGATTACCAATTGACAAATCTTACATATCAGTAAGATTAATAAGTCCCAGAACTTACAGCTAATTCTTAACCCCAACTTTACCAAATTTTTTTTTTTTTTTGATAAGTAATAAGATTTATTGATATCAAAAAGGGACACTCTAGTACAAAGGGAGTGTACAAGGGGGTCAAATACAAAAATTACAAGAATCAAGAAAAACAAAGATAGAAGAGAATGATTGGTTTCGCAAGGTAGACAACCAATCCAAAATGATTAGTATGGGTCTAACACCTACTGTTTCTTTCCCTCCAAAGACACCACATTAAACAATGGGGAATAATTATCCACATTTTAACATTTCAAAGAGGACCAAACCGGCCTTGCCAGCAAGGGGGTTTGGGGAGGATAAAATCTAATCATACGGAAAATCATATGGAGAATCAAAATCTAATCAAGGTCGGCATCACATAAAATTAGAGTGTCATCAGCAAAAAGAAGATAAGACACCACCAAAGATCTTCCCTCCAAATTACCCACACAAAAACCTAACATACAACCTTCCTAGACAGCTTTATCCAACATTCTTCCAAGAGCTTCCATGACCAAGACAATAGCAAAGGAAACAAAAGATCACCTTGTCTCAACCCTCTGGAACTCTCAAAAAAAACCAAAGGGAGAACCATTAATCAAAATAGAGAAACAAACAGTAGATAGAAAAAAGAAAATGCACTGCCTCCACTTATCAAAGAACCACCCCAAATAACATGATCAAAAGCCTTCTCAACATCTAGTTTACAAAGTAACCCTAGTAGACCGGTCTTCAATCTATTATCAAAGCATTTCATTAGCAACAAGTTCAAGGTCAAGAATCTACCCGTTCAGAACAAAAGAATTCTGAGAAGCTGAAATAATAGCTCCCATGACCGTGCATAATCAAGTAGCCAAGACTTTAGCAATAATTTTATAAACCCCCCAACAAGACTAATCAGCCGAAAGTCCCTCACTTCAACTGCTGCAATTTTTTTTCGGATGAGAGTAATGAAGGTTGTATTCAATAGTGTGGAAAGCATCTAAATTTTACGTGTCCCCCATTTATTGCTGTTCTGCTGTTCTCTGCTTTCTAAAAGTAGTTCTCCAGGAATAAGGTGCCAACATGTTTCTTGGTGTGGAAAACAGTTTGGTGTTTAAAACCGGAAAACCTTTTTTTTTTTTTTTTTTTTTTAACATTTACCAAGCAGGGCATTAGTCTTTACTCTTTTCCATTTATTGGACTTTACAGAACAATGAAAAATTATATAAAACTGCATTCTAAAAGTTTTGACACTGATTACTACAGACTTGATCTTAGATGGCAAGAATACTCCCCATGAGCATATAAAGGTCAAAGACTAGAGAACAGAAGCAAGGGAAACAGAAAAGGAACCGAGGAATACATGCATGGTCTATGAGATCGGGAAAAAAAAAAAAACTGTTTTAGACCAGAGCTTCATAAGTTTATTTGCTGTAAAGGATTTCCGTTGTACACAGACTTAAATAAAGCCCAATAAAATCTATACCAACCACTTACTATAATCTAAGAATAAGTATTACAAACCTTGAGAGAAGGAAGAATATCAGAACCATCCCTTGACAAGAATCTAAAGCAGCAATACTCAACCAAACTACGGGCATCATTATATACAGATTCAGGAACGAGTGCTTTAAATATTTTCTGCATTTTCTGCCCAGTCAATCCATTCATCCTGCATATCTTAAGTTGGAGAGTCAAATCACAATTCCCTTATTAGTACAATAGGCATAAAAAACTTAGCAAGCCCTTAAAAACAAAAGTTAATAATAGAATAAAATGGGTTATAGTCTTTCCCCTTTAAAGGTTCCTTATTTTTTTTGATAAACAAGAATGATATTTATACAAAAGTCTACTCTATGCATGAAGAACATAGAGGAAACCCAAAAAGTACAAGAAGAAGAAAACAGAGAAAAAACACAACAGAAAACCAAACAACAGAATAATTACAAAAGATAAAGGGAGCAAAGAAAAGAAGAGAGGGAATCACTAGACGTGAGTCCCCAAATCCAAGACCAATCAAAAAGAGTTCCTCTAAAAGAAGCAAGCATCTAACCACCGGAGCAATCCAAATCCTCAAAAATTCTCTGATTCTGTTCCTTCCAAATACACCATAGGATGCACAACAGGACTAAATTCCAAATTTGAGACGAATGCTTCCCCAGCCAATTCCACCAACCAAAAAGCAAATCTGGAATCAATCTAAATATAACCCAAGATAAGCCAAAAGTTATAAAAACAAAGCTCCATAACCAATACGCCATCTCACAATGAAGAAGTAAGTGGTCTACTGTCTCTCCACAATGACGGCACATAATGCACCAATCCACAAAATCCAGTCTCTTCAATCTCAAGTTATCTCCCATAAGGATCTTATTCCAAACTACACACCAAACAAAAAAAGAAACTCGCCTAGGGGCCTTTACTCTCCAAATAGCTTTCTAAGGAAAGGCAGTTGAGGGAGAATCCCTTAATTCGTTATAATACGACCGGATGTCAAAAACCCCATCAGGCTTCAATTTCCATCTCATCCGGTCTCCAGCATCCATAGGAGGAGTATCGGCTCCCAAAATACAAAGAAAATGCAGCCCTTCATCCATCTCCCAATCATTAAAATCCCTAATAAAACGAACATCCCAACTTCTTCTCTCCTCCACCCCCTGTCTTGGCAAAGAAGCTTCTACAAAAACCTCCTTATCAATGGTGATACCATACAACCTTGAAAATGCCAATTGAAAAGGTTGATCCCAATACTACCCATCCTGCCAAAACCTCACTCTATTCCCCAACCCAACAACAAACTAACAATTTTTGCTGAAATCCTCCCAACCCATGCGAATACCTCTCCACAAACCACACCCATGAACTCCCCTACCCAGCTTAGAGGTCCGTCCCCGCATTCTTCCCAATATTTTGAAGCTACCACCCTTCTCCATAACCGATCCTCTTCCTTTCCAAATCACCACAACCATTTCCCCAATAAGGCCTTATTGAAGGTAATAAGTTTCCTTATCTCCAAGCCACCATTGGCTATAGGCGCACAAACTTTATCCTAACCTACTAGATGAATCTTGCTATCACCCCATAGAAAATCCCTTTGCAACTTTTCAATTTTATTAGCCACATGAGTAGGAATTGTGAATAGCGATAGAAAGTAAGTCGAAAGACTAGATAGCATACTCTTGAGTAACAACAATCGACCCCTTTTAGACAAATACAACTTCTTCCACCCGGCTAATTTCCACTCAATTTTTTCCAAAATTGGATTCCAAATTGAAGGGGAATTATGTGAAGCCCCCAACAGCATGCCAAGAATCAAGATACGACATAGGAAAAGTTCCAACTCTGTAGCCCAAGATTTCAGCCAGGGCATGCACATCAACAACCTCCCCTATTGGAACCATTTCACTCTTATGCACATTGACCTTCAATCCTGTTACCGCCTGAAAACTAAGTAACAACAACCGAATATGAAAAATTTGCTCCCACACACCACAAAATAGGATAATATTGTATGCAAACAATAGATGAGAAACACGTTCCCCACCAACCCTCCAACCCTCAAGATTAAAATCATGGATCAAACCAGCTCCCTCCACTCTTCTCAACATCCTACTAAACACCTCCATCATGATCAAAAACAACATGGGAGATAGCAAATCTCCTTGTCTTAAACCCCTTAAACTACCAAAGAAATCAACTGGAGACCCATTAATCAAAACAGAGAACTGAATCGTGGATATGCAAGAACGGATCCACTTACACCACTTCACTTCAAAGCTCATCCTATTTAACAAATACAGCAAAGCCTACCAATTCACATGATTGTAGGCTTTCTCCATATCAAGCTTATAAATGACACCACTTACACCACTTCACTCCAAAACCCATCCTATTTAACAAATATAGCAAAGCCTCCCAATTTACATGATCGTAGGCTTTCTCCATATCAAGCTTATAAATGACATCAGGAACCCTGCTCTTCCCTCGGCTATCCACACACTCATTTGCAATAAGAACCGAATCAAGGATTTGTCTCCCACCCACAAAGCTATTCTGATTCTCAAAGATCAATTGATCTAAAACTACTCTCAAACGGTTTGCTAAGACCTTAGCCAAGATTTTATACACACTCCCCACCAAGCTAATAGGACGGAAATCACTAATATTAGAGGCATCGTTCTTTTTAGGAGTTAATGCGATGAAGGTAGCATTAAGGGATTTTTCGAACTTGCAATGATGGAAAAACTCTTCAAAGACCGCTAAGACGTCTTTCTCCACTACCATCTAACAATGATGATAGAACGCCATCGTAAACTTATCCGGACCTAGAGCTTTCTCCCCATCCAAGTCACTTACAACTTGAAGAATCTCCTCTCTCTCAAACTTCCTTTCAAGCCAAACCCTCTCCATATTCCCAATACAATCAAATTCCAAACCCTCTCCTTATTCGTAATGGATAATATTTAAAAGAGCAAAAGAAAGGTGGGATTCCATGTTATGCATATATCACTGAGGGCATGATCTACGAGGCTTAGTCAGATATCCAAGATCAAGTGGTGGATTTTTAAAAGAAGTTATATCAAGAGTCTGAATCTTGGAGGCCCACTATTAAAGGGTTAGAGTTTGCTAGTCTGGATGAATCCAATCAACTTTCACTAGAAAATGAGTTTGAAAAGGAGGAGATCATTGCGGCTCTTTGAGAGGCTAAAGGCGATAAGGCTCCTAGTCCTAATGGCTTTACCATGGCTTTCTTTCAAAAGTGTTGGTATGTGCTTAAGAGGGATGTTATGGCTTTCTTTGCAGACTTTCATAGACAAAGCATCTTTAAGAAATCTCTCAATGCCACCTTTCTGTGTTTGTGTTTGATACCCAAGAAGATCAACACGGTTAACAATAAAGATTTTCGTCCTATTAGCCTTGCAAGTAGTTTGTACAAACTTCTATCAAAGGTGTTGGCTAATAGGCTACTATGTGTGTTGGATAAACTTATATCCAATTCCCAGAATTCCATTGTTGGGGGAAGACAAATTCTTTAATCTATTCTCATCACAAGCGAATGCTTGGATAGTAGATTGAAGAGTGTATTTCGGGTGTGATTGTCAAGTTGGATATTGAGAAGACTTATGATTATGTGAATTGGGGTGCTTTGTTTTACCTTATGGAGAGGTGGGTTTTGGAAAGAAGTGGAAGAGATGGATGAAGGCATGTATTTCTACAGTACATTTTTCAATGCTTATTAATGGGTCTACAACTAATTTTTTGGGCAGTTCTCACAGCCTTCGCAAGGGGACCCCTTATCTCCACTCCTTTTCCAATTGGTGATGGAGGAACTGAGTCCGTTATTGAAGGGGACAGAAAAGGGAGGTTTTCCTAGTGGTTTCCAAGCAAGTTCAAATGCAGGAGGAGGATTGTATATTACTATATTTCTCATCTTCTATTTGCTAATGATATTATTCTTTTTTGTGATGCATCCAAGGAACCAAGTATTACATATCCGAATGGTGTTGATTTCTTTGAAGCTATCAAAGGCTTGAAAGTAAATGTTGGTAAGAGCGAGATTGTGCTGATTAGTGAGGTTGAGAATTTGGATGCTCTGGCTCGTATTTTATGTTGTTGTAAGGTTGGTTGTTTGCCCATGACTAATTTGGGTATGCCTCTTGAGGCTCATTATAAGGATTCTTTGATTTGGAACCCTATTATAGAAAGGATGGAGAAAACATAGTCAGGTTGGAAGCAATTATATTTGTTAAAAAGGAGCAAGCTTACTTTATTGAAGAGCACTCTATCAAGCCTTCCCACTTATTATCTATCTTTGTTTGCTATTTCAAAACATGTGGTGGATAGATTAGAGAGGATTCAAAGAAATTTCCTTTGGAGGAAATCTGATGAAGTTTTAAATATCCATTTGTTGCTTGGGAAAAGGTTGTTTGGCCAATGGAGGCAAGTGATTTGGGGATCTAGAGGATTGGGATGTTTAACCAAGCTTTGCTTGGACAGTAGCTATGGCGTTTTGGGTACGAAGTCACCCATTTATGGCGTCAAGTTATAGCCACCAAATATGGAAGGCTAATGGAGGTTGGTGCACTATTTTTGTTAGAGGGACACATGGTTGTGGTATATGGAAGAACATTAGGAAAGGTTCAAAGAGTTTTTTTAGTCATGTGGTGTATGCGGCGGGAGAGGGCCTTCACATTCAGTTCCAGTTCAACCCTTGGAGTAGTCCTATTTCTTTGAAAGACTTGTATCTGGAATTGTTTGCCTATGTTTTTTTTTTTTTGATAAGTAAAATTGTTTGCCTATGTTATGGCTCAAGAAGCTTGGATCTCTAATCTAGCTTTTATTGCACCAAATGGGTGAGGTAGGAGCTAAATCTTACTTTTCCGTCGTGACTTTAATGATTGGGAGTTGTAGAGATTTTACTCTTTCTTTGAGCATATTTCCTCCAAAATACCAAGGGGAAGGGTGATGATATCTTGATTTGGCAGTTGACTTGTAGTGGTGCTTTTTATGTGGGCTCTTTTTATAATTCATTATTGGAAGCCCATTTTGTTTCTTTCCCTTAGCAGAGCATTTGGTGTGTTAAGGTACCTAAACGAGTGTCTTTTCTTTTTATGGACAACTGCTAAAGGCGGGATTCTTACAATAGATAACCTTGTTAAGAAAAGCTTACCTCTTGTTAATAGGTGTTGCCTATGTCATTGTGATGAGAAAATTGTGGATCATCTTTTACTCTATTGTGAGTTTGCTATGCTTCGTGGAGTGAAGTCTTTCTTATGTTTGGGGCTCAATGGGTAATGTCGAATACAGTTGTCTCTCTCCTGTTTGCATGGAGGAATTGGTTAGGGACTTATTCTTCAAATGTTTGGAATATGGTACTGGCATGTCTTATGTGGTTAATCTAGAAGGAACGCAATGCCCAAACATTTGAGGACATTGAGAGACCAGTAGATCTATTAAAGTTTGTACTAGCTAGGAGGTTGTTTGAGTGGTCTCATGTTTGGGGTTTTATGCATTGCTTTTCCATGTTTGATTCAGTATTTCTATTAGCTCTTCTCTCTGACTTGTTTGTATCCGCTTCAAGTGCAGTGAGTTTACTATCGTAAACACATTACACTTTTCTTATCAATAAAACTTTTATTACCTATCAAAAAATATACATCAACAAAGCAGAGCCTCCATTTCAAAACTCCCAGAAATACATGATTATCAATTGGCATCTTGATCCAAAAATACCAAAAAATAATGATATTTCAGGTATATATACCCACTTAAAACATTGTGTCTTGTTTAGAGAGGCGCGCACACACGGATTTATATACCCACATACACACACACACACACATATATATATGAGTGGTGATAGTTATACACCGAGTGTATGGTACACACAATGTCATGCCAGCTGAAATCGTGTTTTGAAAACACCATTTCACAATTATAACTGAAATCGTGTTTTCACAGGAAGTTTGTACAGAGTGTGCAATAAGGAGTGGGTAATAAAGTTCCACATCTTATGTTAAGTGAAAGTAAAAAGCTACAAATGTTATAACATATAATTCATCTCACTGAAAATTTCAGTTAACAAGTGAAGAAAAAATAACACTTTGGGAGACACCAATATGGAAAACTCTAGATAAAAATATTCACCTGCTAAATTGCTCAATAGATACGATAGCAGCTAAAGAGAGAATCCCATTCGGTGTTCTGCTCTGAATAGTCTGTTCTGCCATAAATATGTCCTCCATATCCGGAGCATCAAAAGCATTTCCAGGATCAGGCTTTCTACTTTGAACAGTTTTTGCAAATGGAGAAGCCACTTCACTAAAAAAATTTTGAGTTTTCAAAAGCCATAAGTTCAATCTTTCTTGCACTACATCTGTCAAGAAATAAAGAGTCGAGTAAGTACCAGAAGTAAAAGCAATGAGGAAGATTGTTACAATGGAACAAAAAGCATTTTATAAAGCACACTGATATGTCTACTTCAATCTCCTCTAACTCATATAAAGTATCCCAGATTGCTGTATCTTACCAAATCACAATCCAATAAGAAGCTCCATTTTTTTATAAGTAAAATAATTTTTCATTAAAGAGAAAAGAGGGGAGTAGCTTAAGTACAAGACAAGTATACAAAAGGACCCCATAAAAGAAAGAAAAGGGAGCTACAAGATCAAAATGTCTAGCTCAAAGTATCTATAACATCCAACAAATCTGAAGCAGTACATGGCCTTGCAGCTTGATTCCATTTGCAAAGAGATCCCAAGAATTTTAACCTCATCTGAATTAACCACCATTCCTTTCCTTCAATGGTACGTGCAGTTCTTTCTCTCCACGTACCCCACATTAAACATGGCAGAATGGCCCCCCAATTTTTAGGCTGCATTTTTTTGTCCAATAGTTCACTTCCAACAAGTCAAAAAATTCAAACACTGAGAGACTGACTTCGGCATTAACCAATCACTCCTAGTAAAATACAAATGTCCATAAATTTCTGGCTACCCCCTTCGGATTTGCACATACAATTCAACTCCAATCCATAATAATAATCTCTGGTATATAAAATTATCATTTATTATAATTTTACCCTTCACTGATGTTTAAACTTTTAAACCATGTAAGCAACATGAGGTAGAGCTCTAACTCACCAAATAGGTCTCCAAGGAAATGATTTATCATCCACCTCCCTCAACACATCATAGTAATTAGGTACTCTCAATACCTAATTTTAAGAAGTTGACCAAACCTTCCTATCCTCCTGACCTTGCTGCACCTTAGCTGCATACAACTCCTCCAAACACAAATCAATGATCAATCCTGAACAGCTCAAATAAATTAAGAGTTCCAATGAATAGCATCATTTATGATCTCCAGATAGTCCGCCACTGTTGCCTATCCATTTCTTGCAATTTGGAAATGGTGCATTGCTTATAGGAAATACCCTAAGCCCCTACCTAACCCTTTCCCACCTTTCATTGCACCCAGGTTCAATTCAAAGTGTCACTCATAGGTGACACCCCAACTTGTATATGCTATGGATCCATCCATGATAAAGTGTAATATATGACACTAAGCACAAACACAAGCGGAGTTCCTATGTCATACAGAACATACCCTGCAAATCTATCCCAACCTCGCCTTAATACTCTTCCATAATTATCTACATCCACGAGTGCTTCTTACCTCCTTGTTGACCATAAACTTTTCCCAACAGGGCTTGACTGCAAACAAACTTGTTCTACTTTATTGAAGTATTGACTTCCCATGAATATACACACACATATGACATATGCAAGGTCCAAAACAATTTCTATAGATGATGATAAGAGATTAGGAAACTTTCTTCTATTTTTCATTCAGATGAAATTTGGCCCAAGGTGAAGATAGTTGCAATTTAAGGACAATCAATCCTTTGTCTAACTCAGGCCTTGGTTTGTAACATGTTTGCAATTTTTATGGTTTTTTTTCTTGTATACATTCACTGTCTTCCGATGTTTTCTCTTCTTCATTTTTTTTCTTTTTGGGTTAATTGCACTTTCATTCCTTTGCTATAAGCCTATAACCTCTAAAATTCAAAAACTGGTGGAAAGTCAAAATATTTTATAATAAAAAAAAATTTAATACAACTTTAAATTTTATAAAAGTATGAATTTTCTATTTTACTGACAACAGAAGCAATTGCACACTTTTTTTTTCTTTTATCTTTCATTCAATTAGGTTTAATATTAGGACAAATTACAACTTACCCACTTGTTGTTTAACCAAAATTTAAGTTGCTTATTTAAAATTTTGACACCTTGCCCACTTGAGGTTTGATCAAAATTTAAGTTTTCTACTTATGGTTTGAAATCCCATAATGCAAGTGTTCTGCGGGATTATTTTTGATCTTATTTAATTTTGTATTTTTATGTTTTTTTTTATGTTTTTGAAGAAGAGAAATATAGAAGTAAAGTAAAATTATATATTTAGCCTTTTATGAGTTACAGAACTCTAACTGTGCTAATCTCACGTGGGATAAAGTGTCAAATTTTAATCTATAATTAGGTGCAACTTAAATTTAAGTCCAAATCTTCAGTAGCACTTTTTATGTACCACATGCCGGTAAGCTAAATTTGCCCTTTATATTAATTACTTGTTAAACTCACTGATAGGCTTCACCTAGGAATTCTAAGAAACCAGAAACACAAAAAATTAGAATTAAAATTTGAACAGATACAATAAGAAGACAAACTCACTAGCATTGATGT
Source organism: Quercus variabilis (assembly GCA_030445155.1). NCBI lineage: Eukaryota > Viridiplantae > Streptophyta > Magnoliopsida > Fagales > Fagaceae > Quercus > Quercus variabilis. The sequence goes on from CP129455.1 coordinate 516,423, forward strand.
CAGTCAGCTTCCATCTATCCCCCGAAGACTGCCCAACAAGCTTGAACCTGTGCTTGTGCTCAGAAAAATTCTTTGCAGAATACCCAAACTTGCAAAAGTCCTTATTATGATGAAAAATCAAAGAACTGGGTGCAGCTGGGGATGGTTTCAGCTGGGCAATTGGGGATTTTGAGATCATCTTTTTGAAGTTCTAATAATAATAATAATACATGGAGCACAAAAATCTAGAGTATTGAGCAAGAACTTAGATTGAAGGGTACGCGGTTGACACTGACAGAGGGACTTTCACTTTGTGTATTTCTGTTTCGTGTTGAGCAAGAACAAAGAACTTTTTTTGTGGGTCTGTCTGTTTGCAATGGCAACTGGTAAAGAGAGTGATGGTGATTGGTGAATGTTTTGCGTTGCGCTTGCGCGGAGTGGTGAGTACTGTTGCTGCTTGCCGGGTTTTTGTTTTTGTTTATGGCCTAAAAGTAAAACACAAACAAACAACATGGATAGATTAGATAGAGCCCAATCTTGAATATATTATACTTTTGGGCTTTAAAATTATGGCCTACACATGACATAGCCTGCCTGCAGCGGTGAATTACTAAAATTTAAACAAAAACCAAACGCACTTTTAATACAAGTAGAAAAACGATGTAAAAAAAAATCCTATAGAACACGACTACAACTCATCCTTTATCTATCCTCTTCTTTCACCAAGACCAAGACCATTATCATTATGTATGCAGTCCTAACCGGCGAATGCCCATTTTTTGTCCCAATTCAAATGATAGTTTGTCTCCGACGCTTATGTGTACCAACCCTCCACCAATACCCCATTTCTATAACATGCTTTGAACCAATTAGGCTTTGTCAATTGTCATGCATGTCATCCCCTTCCTCGATGCAACGGCATTTGCAAAAAAAAAAAAAAAAGAAAGTCTGTGTTTGAACACCTTATGAATTAAATGTGTGTTCTTCTTTTATTTGCTTGGCTAATAGGACATCATTGAATTTTTATTTATTATTTTTTTTTTTTAATCTCTCTAAAAATCCATCCCGCCTTGATATTTAGCTTACAAACCCAAATAGAGACCCAAATCCACAGGTCCTCAAGGCTTTTGGGCTACAAAGCCCTAAATTAGGCCATAGATATGAAGACACAAAAGGGGGACTTCACAAAAAGGGGTTGATGGTCTTAAATCTGCCATAAACAAATAAGTTGCAATGTATGTTTGTGGGTCCCCAACCAACATAAGCCCAAATTGGGTGACCCAGTTAGCAACTCAAGCCTATAGAGAGAACTTGCATATTACTATCAAGCCCAAGGAGATGAGGTTTGGTTGAAAAGGGAGAGAAGATTGAATGGGTGGTTGGTTGGCACTTGGCACACCTCCTTGGTGTTGTTTTTACTGTATAAAAAAACATCATGAGAGATGGGAACAAATCAGCCATGATTTACATGTCAACTGTCAAGTCTCTTTACAAATTCATAAGTCTGCCACCCAAATGAATTGGCCTCTATCAGCATTTATTACTCGCAACGACCCTCGTTCTCTTTACTAAAGTCGGTCAGCATATACAATTTGCCACAACTCATATTCCACTCTGTCGAGCAAATGAATCTTCCCCTTTACAATTAATACAACAAGCTACTATCCTCCGCTAATCACCAATCTCTGTAATGAAGAAAATATCCTATAAAGACAAATTGAAGACACGTTATCCAAAGGTTTTGAATTCAACCTGTGCAAGTGTGCAGTATGGGGAAAAAAGAGCCCCCACTTTTGCTTTAAAAGGAATTTAAAGAAAGCTATGTCTACCACTAAGGTCTAATCAAAAAGTTGTCTCCAAGTTGATTTCAAACTATGTAAAATTGAATATCATTCAATAGTTATCAAGTTTGTGGGGATCGAGGTCCAACCCCCCAGTGGCCAAGAAACAAGAAAGTACCTTGTTATTTTCCTTTGTTTCTTCCTTTTATAACCACGCCACCACAGAAAATCTTTTATTTTCTCATTTTTATTATTATTTAAGGGTGTTTGTTTGGGCTTTAGGCTTACAAATTTGTGTGTGAATTAATAGTTGCAGAAAAAGAACCAAAGCCTATTTTGTACGCTCTCATAGTGGAGTTTCTTTTTTTCTCCCCCAGTTGAATTCAAATGCATGGTTTGAGGGGAGTGATGGGTAACTAAAAAGCAAATCATTATTCATAAGTATCGTCCAAGAGCATAAGAGTCGTCCAAAAGAAGAAGAGGAAGAAAGAACATCATCCAAAGAAAAACGAAGAAGCACCAGAAGGAAGAAGCAGGTTCGTCTAAGAAGAAGACAAGTCGTCTAAAGAAAAGAGCTCATAGACGATAGATAACCACTTAGTAAATTCCAAGTGTTTTCTATGAGCTCTATATAATCAAATAGTTGAAAAATCAAAGGAATTGCTCTATATAATCAAATTTATAATCTATACCCAATTTAACAACCTCATAATCTGTACAAATAGTCGATTTTTTTTTTAATGTTTTAACTGAATTTAGTGTCAAGAGTTTTTATCAAAAGCTTATTCAACCTAGTTACAAAAGCACCATAAAAACCCATAAAAATGAAATCATTACTAACAAAGATTGGTTGTGCATATTATTGATTGATTATTTCAAGAGGGAACGGGAGTATTTATACCCAAAAAAAAAAATGAGGGGGGAGGCTCACACCATAGTATGTGCTTCTTGCAATAGGCACACACCATGGTGTGAGCCTGCTGCCACCACATCAGTCTTCTAGAAGCCTCTCCAACCTTCCTTTCCTGATTTTCTGATTTTTCCCTTCTTCGACCTTATTTTCATGCTATTGTTTGGACGTCTTTGGGAGTTTGGATTTCTTCAAACTTGAAATTTATGGATGTCTAGTTTCCATAGGTTTTGGCCTAATGAAATTCAAAGTTGCGGTTGTCAAGATGTCATGCTTGAAAGAGAGTTAATGCAATATAAAAAATTATGTAGCACCTTTCTTGGAATATCAAATGGGATATTATCAAGCTCCTTTTTTTAGGAGTAGATAATCCATCATATTTCAGTGTGGTCTAGACCATTTGCACCCATTGTGAATGGATTTATACAGTTTATTGTATGAAAATGCCCCAAAAACAATATTTTTACTTGAAAAACAATGAAATATAGTTTTTTTTTAAGCTCTAATGATATTTTAACCTTGAGTTTGGCCTTTGAACTATTGTTTTAAAGGGAATTTTATGATCCTTAAGATGGATAAAAATGAATCTTGATCAGATGGTCAGATTTTTTTGTCAACGTTTTGACTAGTTCCAATTAGGGTTAGTCAATTTTGGCTAAAAATAGCAAATTTGGGATCTTAAACCCTTGGATCATTAAATGATTTATCCAACATCTAATCAGGGTAAAATTATTATTTTAAGTTTAAAAGACAGTTTTTGCACTTTAGCTTTTAGGGCTTAATTGGTATTTTGGCACCCTAATCAAGACTGTACAAAATACAGTAACAACACCAATAAGAAAAAAATATATAATAAAATAAGCTAGGCATAGGGTTTATTAAACACATGTTAATGCACACAATTTTGTGCACCCACAAAAAACACTTGCCTTTTCATGTGTGTAAAGGTGGAACAACAAGGTTTTGGTATGTGGTAAAATTTAATCTATCATTGAAACATAGACACACCAACCCTTTCCAGCAGTATCTTTGAGTTGTTTTCTCTTAAATTTATTTTAACTTTCTTTAGATGAAACACCTACCAACAAGCTCAAAAGTGAGTCTCCAAAGTGGACTAGTTAAGCATGATTCTAGGGTTTTGCTCTCAAACCCATTTGGGGCTCTTGACAAAAAAGTTGACAGTGTTGGTTTCAAGTTTCATTTAAAGACCAATAACTCACTAGCTTGCTCTTAGGCCTTCTATTTCTCTCCCAAAAAAATCAAACTCAAACTAAAACGAATATTATATAGAATATAAGATTTGACTATTCAATATACATTTATGTTGTATTTGTTTTGAACTTGTTGGGAGCAATTTTTTTATTGCCAATAAAATTTTTGGGAAGCCAAGACTAAGACTTGACGTTGGGCTTTGAATATGGCTTAAAGACTATGGGTGAAATGGGAAAAACCAATTTTTAGCTCGAGGTCTATATTGCACCCAACAAGGATTGTAATGAGGCCTCAAGTACCTCTTACAAGGATAAGCATGAAAAATGGTGGCCCATTACAACAAGTACTCGAATAATAGTCTAGCAATGAAACAAGAGAAATGTCCAATGTTGGTTTTCTGATAGACTAAGAAATATGTTTACATCAGAAAAATCTTGTGTTTCCTCCTCTATTGTTAAATTAACACGAGGGAAAATTTACATAGTAACAAAAACATCATAACCTTCAATAGAATAACAATAAAAAATGATAAAATGTTGCAACTTAATAATTACAAGTAAAAGGGAAAAACTTAGTATGAAATAAAGGGAGAGAGAGATTCAACTAGTGCAACAAATATTTAAACAAGATCTCTATGTGTCATGCCATACCTATAATGATGTGTATATATATGGTAAATGAGGAGATTAATGGAGAAGTGTGTGTAAATATAAAAGAAGGATAGAATAGTGTTAAGCTATTATTAGCTATGAGATTGGAGGCTTTTTATGCCGCAGGAACTTTTTTGATGAGGTGGAAGAGAGTGTTTGTGGGTATTTGTATAAGGCTGTTTATGGACTAAAAGCTATTTTATGAAATCAAGAACTTACTTATGAGCTAAGAATAACATGGTGAGTGAGGATTTTTATAAGGAAATGATAGGAAGATAGAAGGTAATAGCGTTGGTGGCTATTTGCATTGCAGAAATCTTCAAATGAAGTAGAAAAGAATGCTTCTAGGTAAGTGTGTAGGGCATATTTATGAATTAAAAGTTAAGAGGTTGATTTATGAACTAAGAGACTAATTTATGTGTTGAGAAACTAATTTATGAACCAAAAATCAAGATAGTAAGTAGGGGATTTATGAGAAGATGATGTGGTTTTAGGAATTAATGGTGGGTTTCTTTTATAATGGAGTTATAGGGAGTGATTAGCAAAATCAAGAGGATCGGATATGATTAGCAAGGGAATCTCAAAATATATATCCTAGGATTTGGCCAAAAATTGTATGATTAGCTTTTGGGCATTTTAGCTTCTTTGGATAATGGCAGCTGGAAGCTAAGATTAAGCTAATCTCAACATTAAGTGCTGATATTGTGGATATATCTCAACCAATAGGTTTAGGACATGGGTTAAGATTAGAGATCTTGTTAGCTGTAACTCGGATCAGAGCTTCAAGGGCTGGCTATTGAGGTCATTATTGGAAATTCTGCTGGAGAGCTTCTTATGCCCTCCAACCACTTTTTCCTAAATTTCCCATTTTTAGATTCATGAGCTTGATTCATAAATCAATTATTATACATTTTTAGCACTAAATAAACTAATTAGTTGAAGCTTAAAAGGTTTGGTGATGACTTCCTTAAGCCATGACTGAAACTTGAAAGAGAAGAAGAGCATTTATCGTTCTTCAACTTTTTAGGCTCTGTTTGGTATGGCAACTCAAACATGTTTTCAATTTTTAAATAACATTAGAAATATTTTCACACTTTTTTACTCACATATATTTCTATACATATTTTCAAATACATGTTTTCAATTTTTAAGTGCATATACCAAACACTCCCTTAATCAGTTAATGTCGGCTCGGGTAAGTTCACTTCAGGTGCTACAGTACCAGTAATGCTGACGGGACTCTAAGTTGACAGGTGGCCAGCTATTGACTTATTTAGGGAGCTTATTTACTTTTGTACAGTTGGCCAACTGGCATCTGATTAGAACTTACTGAACTAGGGGAACTACCCAGCTGGCTTAGTTGCACATGTGGACTTCTTTTGCTGTTGTTTTTTGCTGGGTTTTACCATGTGGGTTAAGCATTTCTGGTGGGCCTTGTCTTTTTAGTGGTTCTCTTCATTTGGGCTTGCTCCTTTGCTCTTACTCTTTAGGCCCTAAAAGATAGATAATGTAGCCATAGGTTTGTATTAATGTATTTTCATTGGCTTTGATTGTTAGCGAGAATAACATATAATTTAGGCTTCTATAAATATTCATCATAGGGTCTTGAATAATAATTTCCGTGAACTTAAATTATAATTTGTATTAATCTCATAAATAATATTTTACATAGGTTTAATTATTTCAATAATATTTGTCATGCGTAATAACTTGTTGGTGTTTCATAAATGATACTTGCCATGGACTATTTAATTCCCATAGTATTCCATAAAAAATATTTGCCATGGGTTTTTATCAATAGTAATTTCCACGGACTTAATACTGGAGAGATAAATACTGTAACATAAGATAAATAATTACCACATATTTTTAACATAAGTTCCATGGTTTGGAGTCCCTCAAAATAATAAAAAAAAAAAGTTCCATGGTTTGTAATATGGTATAAAATAAATAATTTCAATGGGTTTACAATCTCCATGGGTTTATGAAAAAATTGCTAGACAATTTTATTGGCCAAAGTTTGTTAGCATTGGTCTTTGAGGAAAACATTTATATTTGACGATCATAGTATTTTGTCAAGTATCGTTAATCTTGGGCTTTTGAAATAATTATGATTTTCCAAGCATTATTAGCTTTAGACTTTTGAAATAGTAGCATTTGAGCAATATTAGTCTTCGGCTTTTAGTAAAATATTTATATTTGATAATTGTGCTACCTAATCATTATTCGTTTTAGACTTTTAAATCATAGTGTTTGCCAAGTATTACTAATCTTGAGCTTTTAAAATAATAGAATTTGCCAAGCATTACTAATCTTGAGCTTTTAAAATAATAGTATTTGCCAAGCATTATTAGTCTCAAGATTTTGAAATAATATGATAATACTTGCCAAATGATATTGGGATTTAAAATAATTGTGTGTCAAGCCCTAATAGTTTTAGGTCTTAAAATGTTTTTTTGCCAAGCAATAATCGTCTTGGACTTTTGATATTGATATTGCCAAGTAGTTAGCTTGGGCTTTGATGTTGCCCAGTAGTTTGCTTGGACTTTGAATAAAATGGAATGTATGTATTGGGCTCATAAGGCTGATTTTGGGCTTATAGGACCGATTTTGGGCTTTGCCAAATAGTAATATAAATTTTGATAGGATATGAGACTTTGGGCTTTTTGTGATGATTTATATCGTGGGCTAATTTAGGGAGTAAGATGGTAAATAATTGTATAGGATATTTGGGTATTCTTCAATGTGTGGGTGAGTAGGATCGAATAGGATTGTGGCATGCGGAATGTGTGAAAATTTATACCTTAATAGAAGTAAAATATTTTACGAACAATGTTTTTCCATTTTCAAGTGTTTGTTTGCATGTAAAATGTGGTCAAACTTGTAAAATATTTTTCGTTAACCGTAAAATCCTTTATAAAAGTTGTAAAATGTTTTCCTTTTACAATTTTGGTAAAATATTTTATAAAAGCATCTCCTGAGTGGCTTGCTCATCACATGCTCCTCTCGCCGCATTTGGTGGGCTAAGCACCTGGAGTTGCCCGCTCTAGTGATTAGTACCAGTTGTTTGGAGTTGTTGTTTCGATGACCGGTACCATCAATTAGGAGGTCAAAGCTACCGTTTTGGCTACTAGTGTCAAAGGTTTAGTCACCACAGATGCTATTTCGACTACTAGTGTCGACAATCTCGTTACTGGAAATGTCATTGTTTTGTACACTGGTGTTAGCGGTCTAGCAACTAGAGACACCACTCCAGCAACAATCACCAGAGCTGCCATTCTAACTACTGCTTCCAATGGTTTGATCACCGGACCTTTAGCACCAGCAACCTCGACAGCTAAGTTACTTGTTTGGTGGTTTTTTTGAAAATTTTTACTTGTTATACCAAACAGTTGAAAATATTTGACTGAAAATGTTTTACATTTATAAATTTGGCGAAGCAATATAAAATAAACACCATTATATCAACACATGTAGTAGATACACACAATAAATCAGATACACCACATTATACCCTATTATAATTTAAAAACACTATTATATCACTCATTAGTTAATTTTCAAAAGATTAAATCTTGCTACACACTTGTCAATGCATACAACTTGTACACACTCCATTAAAATTAGCTAAAATTTTGAAGTTGTGCCTTGAAACATGATTTTACAATTTTAACTGAAATTTTGTTTTTTCAAAGTAGTGTGTTTAGATTGTGTGTAATTGTGAGCGTGTGATAATCATTACTCTTTTCAAGAGTATATCAGAGAGAGTGAGAGAGACAAAAGTATAATGGTACATATAAATAGTGATCATATTTATCGTAAGATTGATTTTTTTTTTTTAAATATCTACAATTTGGAAAAATGTTAATTACAATAAGGATTATGTATTTGGAATTTGTTGATTGCTGAGGAATGGGCCAGATGTTTTTTTTTTCTTTTCTTTTTTAAATAATTCCAAATTTTGAGTCATCAATTATACATTTTTAAAGTCTAAAATATAACTTTTGAGGGAGCCAAATTCAAAAAGTCTAAAACCTAAATTTTATTGGAGCCACGCACATTTTAAAACCTTGTCGTGGGGGGGCTGTTAAGAGTATTTCATCATCAACATCAATTTCAGATCATATTCATGATAATTGAAGTGATAAGAAAGAGCTTAAGGCTAGCTGTAGACACTCCATTTTGTATCCATAATTTAACCTTGGAAGATAACAAAGTAACCGCTTTATGTGCCCCAAAAAATCATGGTTGCATTTTAGTCATTAACTCATTCATCATATCATGAAAATGATCTTGAGATTTCAATGATCCCAATGATACATTTGGTTTCCAAATCAAACAGTCTGATCGAAAGATATCGCAACATCAAGTTTTAACTGTTTACATGCATTCATTTGGGTGAAACCTATCACACATGATAAATTGAAATTAATTTTGAATGGTTGTTAAATAAAATTAATTTTTGTGATTGGTGGAATATTTTTACTAAGGTGTGAGTTGTTGCATAAGATTAAAACAAGTAAGCTGATAAGATTTAAAAACTGTAAATAATATGTGTGGGGCCAAAAGATTGGGTAGCCTTGGCCCACTCCAAGCCAGGCCCAAATGGCCCACTCCAAAGAAGGATGACTACCCGAGGCCAATTTAGGGAGACTCTTTTTTGGATCCACGCCGAGGACCCCTTCTTCCTCGGCATACTGAGGATAATTGTAGGAGAGGGACAAACCCAGAGCAAGTTGTCACCTCCACACTTAATACGCTCACCTAACCCTTCTGACCGCATTAATAGGGATGTAACCCCCAGGCAAGGCTGCATCGATCAGGGTGAACCGCTTGAGCACGAATACGACCTCTGATGGGACAGGCAGCCAAAGGAGAGGTCAATGGATGGTCAACAGAAGGAGGAAGAGAGTAATATAGAAGGGATACGAGCAAAGTGTAAAAAGGGGGGGAGGGGGAAAAAGCCTGGGAAACAAGCCTCCTCGACCATAGGCCGAGGAGCATCCCTCAGTTGTAATTTGGTCCAAGTGTTCTTTCAATAAAGGATAAAATAGTTCCAGCCCGGTGAAGGTCGGCCAACGCCTAAACCTTCGATCCACTCTCTACAAATTCATTGTTCTGGGTTCGTTGGGCCTTCAACCCATATCTTTTGGGCTTGGGCTACAAAAACCGACCCTACAATATGATTTTAAAGTAATTATCTTCAAGATAAATAAAGCTTCTCACAAAGTTTATAAGTTCTCTAATTGAGTTGTTGTGTGTTTATTGACTTTAAAATAAAGCTTTTATATGGTCTAGAGGTTTAGTGAATGAAACCCTAGCAATTCAAGTCATTATGGGCCGAAATTCAGATATAAGAATTCTAAAATTGTAGAGCTCAATAGATCGAGAGGTGTCAAGCATAGTGTTGAGAATTCTTCATTAAGTCTCAATAGATGCTAGTGTTAAGCTTGTGTCGTGACTAATGTCAAGCTATTCTTCACTTGTTTCTTGGTTCAATCTTCATGTCTTTAATGATACCACTTGTTATGTCTATGCAAAATCTTGATACATTAAACCCAACTTAGATTTATCCAATTACAAGTTAAATACATTTTGTCAAAGGATAAGCCAATACATAGAAAATATGATCCTATCACATCCAAAGCTTTATTATCGCCTTGAAGAGTCCAAGTCTTACAACTATAGTATGGGCTAGCAAATGACAAAAATAGGCCTTCAATAACTAGTAAGTAAAGTCTTACTATAATTTTCAATTTTATACTATTAAAAATAGAAATTTTGCCATTGACAATGCATGACATGCTTTCTGTCTGTCTAGAATGTTGAAACGACTAATTTGGATATTTCTTAAAATTTAGGCATTTTTATTTTCAGATTAGTGATTTGATTTAAACCAAAAATTCAGGGAGATTTTATGGCTTTTTATTTTATTTAAATAAATGATTTATGTTATTGGATTTGAGAACTACAGTTGCTCGCCGTACTCCAACGACATGATTGAAAATTTCATTTGGGGGGAGAGGAGGAGACATGGTTAGGAAAATTGGATGATGGGCCATAGAACCACATGTTAATTTGTTAGTGACATTGCTTTCAAGACTTTTTGTTTTTTAATAAGGATAAAGTTTAGTTACAAAATTGGTTGTAACATAAGACTACAATCTTAATATCTTTTTATTGGATATGAATGTTGACAAATCTACCGTTTGATTACTTCTTTTTCTTATATCCCTCATACTTGCAACATTTTTAAAAAATTAAATATCAGTAGATATATCATCAATAAATTGTTTAAATTGCATGTTTTTGTAATTTAAAATTATGTATAAAATATAAGGTTGTAAATTATATAGTAAATAACATCCAATTAATATAAAAGTTTACGTATATATTGAGAGTGTAAAGAACGTATAACTCAATGGTTAGATTTTCAAAATATACAGTAATATTTACTTTATTAAGTAAAGTTGTAACCTTATACTACAATCAATTTTGTAGATAAACTTTATCATTTTAGTAAACATTGCTTTCAAGACTTTGGTTATTATTTCTCAGGATTACTGAGTACCTTCTATCATGGAAACACCTAAAAAAGATTAAAATAAAAAGTAAGGTACACCATTGGCACTTAAAGTTAGTATGTGTTTGGTTTAAGATTAAAAATTAAAATTGTTTCACTATTCGGCTTATTTTTGCTACTATTTATGGGCCTTACTATATTTTTTGACACTATTCATAGGTTTCACTGTATTATTTCAACTAACTTTTACATTTATTTACCGTACTTTCAACAAAATAAGAGATATCTAAACACACCCTTAAAATAACAAATATTAACCAATGAGAGAGAGAGAGAGAGATGCCAAGTGGGGCGGCTGGGTGCTTCAACAAACATTCAATAGCTACATAGAAAGGTCGTTGGGAGAAGACACAATTATTATTGAAGGTTGAGAAGTAGAGTGGCTATACAGAGTTCAATAATTATTTTGATACTTTAACCTTTATGAAATAGAAAAGCTTTACAGGGCTATCGTCTATATAATAATAAAGGCTAAAGAGTTGCACATTTGCATCCAAAAAAAAAAATTTTAAGCGCCAAAAAATTGACTCCTTGAGAGTTGATGGCTACTGCTGCTACTTAAGTAAACGCACACACGCAATTACACCTATTATACAAATAAATACTATTATTTATCGTCTAAAATATATAATCCTATCTCCCATCTATATTTGACCAATAAATGAATAGAGTTCATGATGATTACGCTGATTTCACAGATACATATAGGACCACAACATTGAGGCATGTGGTCCAAATATATACCATAATAAATAAATGAAATATGTATCCCTTAGCATTAATATATATAATTATCAATGACCTACACATTGTACTCACAACCACAATCACAACCAGAGAGAGAGAGAGAGAGAGAGAGAGAGAGAGTTTGGACAGTTTTAATGGGAAGAAGCCCCTGTTGTTCCAAGGAGGGCTTGAACAAAGGTGCTTGGACGGCTCAAGAAGACAAAATTCTCACAGAATACGTTAGAATCCATGGTGAAGGACAATGGGGAAAACTTCCAAAAAGAGCAGGTAAGACCGTAAGATATATGTACATATATAGTAGCTAATAAGAGTGCTTTTCTTTCTGTTTCCTTTAATAAATTAAGGAAGGGAGAGCTAGCTTAGAATTTAGAATATTGGTACGTACGTCCGTACAGAGCTAGATTCATTTGGTCTGCGTGCAGGTTTGAAAAGATGTGGGAAGAGCTGCAGGCTTCGTTGGTTGAATTATCTTAGACCAGACATTAAGAGAGGTAACATATCACCGGATGAAGAAGAACTCATCATTCGGCTTCACAAGCTCCTGGGAAACAGGTTTTCTTTCTTCTCCGATCCGCTACCCCTGAAATCGTTTGAAAAATCATAATGGATAGCTTTAGACGTGTCATCTTCTCCAATATTCTCACCTCATGTCATGGATGGTTTATGTGTGTGTGTGTGTGTGTGTGTGTGTGTGTGTGACGTGGTCGTGGTGAATGGTGGAGAACAATAGTAGAATAATGTGAAAATCAGTGGCTTGAGATGTTCCCCAAATATATTTTTAAGTTATTGAATTTTTGTGTATGTAACAATATATTTTTAATTAGTTCTAAGAGTGTTAATTTGCTTATATAGCTTTCGTTCAGATGGATCGACATTAATTTCCAGAGGTCAAATTCCCACAACCCTTATAGAAAAAGAGAACACCATATATAATTTGATGATAAGACACAGACGTTTGATCTGTTTATTCTAATTTGTAGATGGTCTCTAATAGCTGGGAGGCTTCCAGGCCGAACAGACAATGAAATAAAGAACTATTGGAACTCAAATCTGGCCAGAAAAGTTCATGACAACAAAAGTGCTACTCCAACTCCTTCAGGCCACTCCAGCGAGGACAAATCCAAGATTGATTTGCAGGTGGTCCGGACCAACGACGCAATTAACAACAAAAATTATCATTTTTACACCAAAGATTCATGGCTATCCGAGGACTGTGACCATACATTTAATAATAAGTCCTTGGAATTTGATATGTACCATGGATTGTCGTCTTTTGCTAACGGATCAGAAAATATTCAATCATCGGATTTTATGTTGGATTTCAATATGGGAGAGCTTTGCTTCTCTGATCTTCTCATCAGCTCTTACCTTCCAGACTCATGTGTCTTCGAATGTAGCAATGGCTATGATAATGGATTGTCCCCCTCTTTGGAAAAATGTTCAGTATTCTCCAGTGAAATGCTGTGTGATTGGACCTTCCTTCAGTAATTGTGTTCAACCCAAGGTGACTCCTCCCAGCAGTCTACATCCATTAGCTTCCTCTCTTGACTCTGAAGTGGAATAGCAGGTAGGATAATTGAGTAGAAATTAACTCATCTTAATATGACAATGAAACCTTGGTCTTTTACTGTTTATTACCTCGTAAGATTTTATGTTAATTTGGTATGTTTATTGAAAATTTTATTAGTGCTTTATTTCCATTTGTTGATGTTAGCGGGCTTTTTAAATAAACAATGTATTTATAGTTGTACTTTTTTTTTTTTTTTTTTTGAGAATGAATTTTTATAGTTATACTTGGTGTGTAAGTTTTGTAGAGCAATAAATAAAAGTGTGTCCTTTCTTTATCATGCTAATATATAAGTTATTAGTTTATAAAATAAAAAAAATACATAGGTTATTATGGGTTCTCCAGGGGTAGACTCCCTCCCTCTTACATAAGGGTGAGTCCCACTCAACATGAGACCCATTCTCATGTAAGAGGGAGGGAGTATACTCCCAGACTACCTAATAAATTTTCCTAATACAAAATGTATATTAAACAATACTAAATAACAACATTCCAATCAAAAGACCCATCAACAGACAACTTGATCTGCTTTGAACTTGGAAGACTTGCGAAAAATAGTAAACACTTTTGCCAGAGAGCATTGGTGTGTGTTGGCCAAAACCTCTTTGATAGCTAAGAGTAATGTGAGAGATGCACCCAAATCCACACCTTACTTATGTGTCAATTCTTGATTGAATTTCAATACTTTTACATGGGCCCACCACATGTACTTGAAGATGCTGAAGTCCAATCAATAGTTGATACACAAACATAGTGCGATAATGGGTGTGTCCCTATCTTTACTCGATAGCTTAACTATAACTCACAATCAATAGGAGTGTAAGTAAAATACAACTATAGTATGTTCCCTGAGACCTTTTAAAGGAGATGGTTGGTGATTTATATAGGAACTATTAGGGTTGTCCTAACCATAACCATAGCTATAGTCGACAAATTTGATTGACCTAAAATTTTAGAAATCCATGGATAGAACTCACCATTGAAAACTGGCTTGCAAGAGGAAGGTGTCCAAGAGTTTATAAACACATGGCTAAGTCTACACTTAATTCATGTGGAACACTAGGATCATAACATACCACCATGCTTCGCAGCCAATGTCCACAATGGCCACTCTATCAACACTGACCCGATAGTAGCCCTTTCTATTTTTGGTGGCTCTACTCACCTATCAGTTATTCAATGACTTAGTACGCCATTTTAATCTAGCCTCTAGGTCGCCCCTTCTGAGACCCAACCATAAAGCCACAACTTATTTGACCCTATACTCAATGAGCTATGTCTGATTACTAGACGTTGTGGTTGGCTTTGATACCAAATGATAGGAACCCATTGGTAGAACTCACCCTTGAAAAACCAACTTGTAAGGGGAGGGTGCTTAAGATCTTATAAACACATGATTAAGCTTACACTTATTCCATATGGGACACTATGATCATAACATAAAACCACCAAATTCAAGTGTTAAATTGGTCTATGGCATGTCATTGATAATAGGAACTAATGATTTCAATTTGAGTGGTGGGTTTACCTTTTAAGACTTCAACAAATTCGACCTATCTGATTGCCTTCCTCTATCGCTGCGGATTTTCGCAAAATTTGGTGAGATCTCCACTCCACCGTGGTGGTTGATTTCGACTAAAGCAGTGGTTGACGATAGGTCTTCAATTTTTCCACCCAACATGGTTGAATCTAGTGATAAGTGGACACCAAATCTATTAGTTTCAACCCGTGGACACCCTTAATTAGGATTATATTAGATTTAAAAAAATATGTTCTAGACCAAATAACCCGAAGAAAAATACTAAATCTGTCTCAAGAATTTTGAAACCAGATTAAAAAATGGGTCTACCTGTACTTGACCCGCTTAACTACAAGTCAGGTCAACCCGCACCCAACCTATTTATTAAAATCAATTTTTGTTTCCTCATTTCAAATTCTATAATAGAGTACAACATATTCATTTTTTACAATTATACAACACATTTAGTATTTATGGTAATGATATACTATACCTAAAGAAAAATTATGTTCTATAATATGTATTTATTTACTAATCTTTTATGATAATCATCAGTAAACTATAGATTGTGTATAATTAAAAAATTGTGTTTTATTTAAATTTTATTTTTTGAGTAATTTGTAATTTGCTATCTTATTTGTATTGAAATTGAAAGTTCGGATTTATATAAAAACACAAGAGCTTGTTCAAACCCCCAAATCCAATTAAAAAATTATGACTAGATAACTTTTACTCTAACTTATACTAAGAGCGGAATAAGAGTAAATGAGCACAAATAACCGATATCACTACCCTAAGCCATATTCATCCATTATCAACAATAAAATGAAAGCTTAAAGAATAGGGAAGAGAGATGCAAATACAAGATAACACCGAGATGTGTTATCGAAAAGAAAACCAAAGAACTCAGTGAAAAACCTCTCCGTGACCCTTCAAGTTGAAATTGATCCACTAGAGAATAAAGTTAGAGTACACGAATAATAAAAGACCCTCCAAGCCTAGTCTACCCAGTGTACTTCAACCCTTCAAACTCTTGCTACCAACTGACTTCTCAAAACCTCGTCTTCTCTAGCTTTCCGAATTTCGCAATTCAACCCAATTGCATTCACTAATGAATGGCTCCTTCCAAAGCTTCCCTACAGCACCAAATTCTCACTTTTCACTCTGAATGGGTGTGGTAAGTGTTTGAGCTATCAACCTCTCAAAGATATGGAAATGGAGAGGTAGGAGTTGAGGATTGTGGGTACAACAATCTCTAACTCTCAAGTGTATTTTTTAGGATTTTCTCTCTGAAAAACACTCATTTTTTCAATTTGTAGGTAATGAGGGTATATATAGTGTGGGTAAAGACTTGATAAAGCAAACATAACTTTTTGCCAAATAGAAAGTTTCACGAGTACTTTGTGAGATGGCCTTTTCTGCGAGACACTTGCAAAAACCTCTTAGCTGGCATGACTCTTCATCTTCCAGTCATGTACTCTACGCGTGGCTTTTTCACGAGTAAGCTTCTCGCAAGACACTCGCAAAATCCACTTGTTTATCCTTTTAAGCTTGAGTCTTCACAGTCATCCCTTACAATTGAAACCCACATACATACAAGAAAAAATGATTGAAGAAATTACAATCAAATTTGGCACAGAATTAAAACCAACACAAAATAGTTATAAAATACAACTTTACAGAAATGAAGACATAAGACAACATAATCATGTTGTTGTTGTTATTATTATTATTATTTATTTTTCTTCATGTTAAAAAATACAGGTCCACTTGTAATCCAATTGACCCAACATGTTCACAACCTCTTTAAGAAAACTTGTTTTGACCTGATCTCGTTATAACCCATAACTCGATAAACCCGAACCCGATATCATTCATAATTCATAACCCAATTAACCTAACCCATCCTAACCAATTTTCCTAGTCTAGAATGTATATGGCCATTTTCTGCTCAATTCTCTCCCATTATCCTTTGTCATGGCATGATGGGAGTGCTGGCATTTAAGTAGGGCTTAATTCTAGGGATTTGGACTCATGATTGGAGAATGTGGTTTAGTGGGTGTGAATCTCACAGAGAATCACTCCTTTCCAAATCACATCGAGAGAAGTCTATCCCAAAGACCTCGTTTAATAGCCCTTGTCTATTAGGGCTCATCCAAGAGTCTTCGTTTACTGAGATTCATACGATGACTTTTTAATTGAGCTATCGTCCATCTTGCTTCGAGTGAAGATTGTCAGACTCTGTGATGGAAAGTTGTCTAAAGAAGATAACCCATCAAGGAGTATTGACATGATTTGAAAGTATTAATTCTTTCCGTTTTTGAAAATATATTAACATGAGAGTTGAATTCTCTATAAACCAATCATTTTAAGACTTAGACCAAACCAATCGATATGTTCAGGATAATCAGGTACAGACCACCAAGTCAATTATTTGAGCCCTAAAAAAAGGGGAAATAGAACAAAAACCCTTTGGAACATGACCTAACTGTTCGTTGATTCTCTAAACTGTTCATGGATCAACCAACCTTTTTTTTCCTTTCGAATTTTTCATTGAAAATGAAGCCATCTCTTGTGGAATTGTATAAGATAAAAAGTCACATATATATATATATATATTAAAATCCCCAAAAGACCAGAATTGTCATTTCACAAACCTAACGGCAAAAGGTAAACATGGTCCAGAAAATTTTCAAAATTCATATCAAATTAGGACCTCATAGGCAAAATGTCATTTTCAAGATTATAAATGGAGGATTTTAATCAGGAAATATGGAAGGTTGATTTTCTTTGGTTAAGAAATGACCTTAAAATGAATATGAGCATATAAAATTAAAAGTAACTGATATTGATAATGAGTAATTATAACCTGTTGATGCTCAAAATTGCAAACATTTTGGGTCAAGAAGTAAAGCCGAAGACTCAATGAATTTAGGCCTTATGGAGTAGAGAATTTAAGCCCAATAGAAAGTAAGGCCTAAGACCCACCAAGAAGACTGAAGAACAAGAAAGGCCCAAAAAACAAAATAAAATAAATAAAAACCTAGACTTACATCTGGGCTGAGGGAAAAATACAATGGAAAGTAACCTATACCAGAATACAGATTGTCTACAGAATAAAGATCTCCCGCAGAATAACTTTGGCAAATTGAGACATATTGGATCCAAGACTCTTTTGATCCAATAAAGATTATTTGGCCCACAAAGGCCTATATCATTTTGTATAAAATAATGAGTTAAACCTAATATGAAGAAACACGATGGAAAGAAACAAGGAATTGCATTAGGTTGTCATTTGGCAATTTTTTTGATTATGTGTTGTGTACTTTGGGCTTCCCACTATCATTTGCTATAGCAGCTATGAGACATAATTAGTATACATTAGTCAAAATTAATTTCTTTATATTTATATTTATTTCTATTGACTATAAAACTAAATAAATAATTGTCAATTCCGATAAGTCTCATTCAAGGCAAATTTAAATGCATCATATTTGGCAGTTGATTTCAAGTTTTCAGAGTCCAGGAGCAAAATTGAAATTTACTTACTCTAGGTGGGTGAGTTGGTGAATTAAGATATATTCTCTAATAGATTAGAGCCGCTTACAACTGGCTTATTGTAACATCGACTCCCTGTCGCCTACTTCCATCACCAATAAATCTTGGACATAAATTTCTTCACAATCTTTTCCATTACTTCTAATTAAGGTGGCATGTTGTGCTTAATAATAAAGAAATAAGATGATATACTGTAATTACTATTAATAAAAAATGACAAAATTTAGTTATAAAATTGGTTGAAGTTTAAGACTACAACCTTACTCAATAAAATAAACATTACTACATATTTTGAAAAGGGAAATGTTAACGAGTGCCGTTGGGGCATTGATTAAGAATCCATTTTTAAAAAAATTTGATATCACTTTTATAAAAAATGAAAAAAGCTGTCAAAATATTAATTGTTTTTTTTTTTCTTTTCCCCTAAAAACTTTCTTTAATTAGATTATTAACCAATGCCCTACGGCACTTGTTAACATGACCCTTTTGAAAATTCAACCAATAAATTATACGTTCTTTACATTCTTAATACACATGTCAAATTTTATTTCAATCGGATATTATTTACTATATGGTCTATAAGATTATATTTTATGCATAATTTTAAATTACAAAACTTTCAATTCAAACAATTTATTGATGACATAGATATTGATCTTTAATTTTCTAAAAATTTTGTAAGCAAAGAGGATATAAGAAAAAGATGTAATCTAATTATAGATTTGTCAAAATTTACCTTCAATAAAAAAATATATTGAGTAACATTGAAATTTAAGGCGATAACTAATTTTGTAACTAAATTTTATTTATAAAAAAATCTTATGTTGGTCCTGAAGCCAATTTTTGAAAAGTGTATTGTTTTAACTTCTAATCACCATTTATCACATCAATAATCCACCCCAAAAAAAAAAAAAAAAAAAAACTGTGACAAAATTATCATTTTGACACCAAAGATTCATGGCTATCCGTGGACTGTGACCATACATTTAATAATAAGTCCTTGGAATTTGATATGTACCATGGAATCATGGATTATCGTCTTTAGCAAACGGATCAGAAATAATTCAATCATCGGATTTTATGATGGATTTCAATATGGGAGAGCTTTCCTTCTCTGATCTTCTCATCAGCTCTTACCTTCCGGACTCATGTGTCTTCGAATGTAGCAATGGCTATGATAATGAATTGTCCCCCTCTTTGGAAAAATGTTTAATATTCTGTATTTATAGTTGTACTTGGTGTGCAAGTTGTCTAGAGCAATAAATAAAAGTATGTCCTTTTTAGTACAATGGTTATTATTGGGTATTTCGAAAGTATACTTTCTTCCTCTCATATAAGGATAGGCTATATTCACCATGAGGCCCCCCATATGAGAGGGAGGAAATATACCCCCGAACTACCTAATATATTTCTCAAATACAAGATATATTATAAACAATACTAAATAAAAACATTCCGATCAAAAGACCCATCAACTAACTGCTTGATCTACTTTGAACTTGGAAGACTTGCGAAAAAGAGTAAACATTTTTGCCAAAGATCATTGGTGTGTGTTGGCCAAAACCCCTTTGATAGCTAAGAGTAATGCGAGAGATATACACAAATTCACATCCTGCTTATGTGTCAACTCTTGATTGAATTTCAACACTTTCACATGGGCCCACCATATATACTTGAAGATACTGAAGTCCAATCAATAGTTGATACATAAACATAGTGCGACAATGGGTGTGCCCCTATCTTTACTCGATGGCTAAACTATAATTCACAATTAATAGAAGTGTCAGTAAAATGCAACTATATTGTGTTCCCTCAGACCTTTTAATAGAAATGGTTGGTGATTTATAACATACCACCACGCTTCATAACCGATGTCCACGGCAGCCACTCTATCAACACTAACCTGATAGTAGCCATTTCTCTTTTTGGCGGCTCCACTCACCTATCAGTTATTCAATGACTTAGTAAGCCATTTTAATCTAGCCTCTAGGTTGCCCCTTCCAAGACTCGCCTACAAAGCCGTAACTTATTTGACTCATACTCAATGAGCTATGTCTGATTACTAGACGTTGTAGTTGGTTCTGATATCAAATGGTAGGAACCCATGAGTAGAACTCACCCTTGAAAACTGGTTTATAAGGGAAGGGTGCTTAAGAGCTTATAAATACATGGTTAAGCTTATACTTAATCCATGTGGGACACTATGATCATAACATAAACCACCAAATTCAAGTCTTAAATTGGTCTATGGCGGGTCATTGATGATAGGATTTCAATTTGAGTGGTGGGTTCCCCTTTTAAGGCTTTGATAAATTCAACTTGTTTGATTGCCTTCCTCTATTGCTGCAAATTTTTGCAAAATTTGGTGAGATCTCCACTCCATTGTGGCGATTGATTTCAACTAAAGCAGTGGGTGACAATAGTTTTTCGATTCTTTCACGCGACGTGGTTGAATCCAATGACGAGTGGACACCAAATCTAACGGTTTCAACCCATGGACACCCGTAATTAGGATTATATTAGATTTAGAAAAATCTGTTTTAGACCAAATAACCTGAAGAAAATAATTAAACCCGTCTCGAGAATTTTGAAACCAAACTAAAAAAATGGGTCTACCTGTACTTGACCCGCTTAACTATAGGTCGGGTCAACCCGTACTCAACCTATTTATTAAAAGCAATTTTTGTTTCCTCATATCACATTCTATAAGACATTACAACATATTCATTTTTCACAATTATACACACACATTTAATATTTATGGTAATGATATACTATACCTAAAGAAAAATTATATTCTATAATATTTATTTATTTATTAATCTTTTATGATATCATCAGTAAACTATAGATTGTATATAATTAAAAAAAAATGTGTATTATTTAAATTTTATTTTTTTGAGTAATTTTTAATTTGTATTGAAATGAAGACAAAAGAAAACATAATCATGTTTATTGTTGTTATTATTATTATTATTGTAGGGATATTGGGTCCGGGAGCCCATCGTTTGTTCATATTACAAGTCTGTGGTCCAATCCAAGGACAAAGGGTTGTCTAAGGGAAAGAAACTTTTGTTAGACAAGGTTGTGTTAGTGAATAGAAGTCAATTTTGACCATAATGGCTCAAGGAGTAGGTCGAGGATAAATTCATTCTCGGCTAACTAATGTTAAGGTCCAAAAAGGTTGTCTGTCACTCAGGATGATATTACAAGAAGTCTCATTGGTGTTGATAAGCATTGTAAGAGTAATAAACAGGGTAATGCCCTAAAATATCTAAAGAGAAAGCTGCTACCTCTGTATTAAATACACTACAGCTAACACCCTAACCATATTAATTTGAATGTGATACATGAACAGTAGATTTCAGCCTTACAGCTACTACATGAAGACTTATGGAAGGTGATGATGGGACAAGCATCCAGACCAACCATCTAGCATGCACGTGGAAGGTGGAAATGAAAAGGAAGGGGGTATACATGAAGAAGGTGGCAACAAGATTAGGGGATCAAGAATTAAAGGGAAAAAGACAGTAGCATTGAGGAACCAAATTTGTAATCACACTTGATATTAACATATAAGAACAGACCTCCTCGAATCTTGCCGATAATGAAATTTCTTCAATACAAGCCTTTTTCTCTCCATTCTTTTATCATCTGAATCTATTTTAATGTTTGTTTGATAAATTAAAACCCAATTTTTCAATCCATTCTCTATAAATTTATTGTTTTGGGCTTTTGGGCCTAAGACCATTCATGTCGTGTGCTACACGTTCAAATCTAGTCCTTACAATTATTATTATTTATTTTTCTTCATGTTAAAGAATACGAGTCCACTTGTAACCCAACTGACTTAACCTGCTCACAACCTATTTAGGAAAACTTGTTTTTGACCTAATCTCGTTATAACCCATAACTTTGATAAACCCGAACTCGATATCATTCATAATTCATAACCCAATTAACCCAACCCATGCTAATCAATTTGCCTAGTCTAGAATATACATGGCCATTTTCTACCTGATTCTCTCCCATTATCCTTTGTTGTTGTCATGGCATGATGGAGTTGTGGCATTTAAGTAGGGCTTAATTCTAGGGATTTGAACCCATAATTGGAGAACGTGGTTTCGTGGGTGTGAATCTCGCAGAGAATCGCTCCTTTCCAAATCGCGTCAAGAGAAGTCTGTCCCTAAGACCTCATTTGATAGCCCTTGTATAGTAGGGCTCATCCAAGAGTCTTCATTTACTGAGATTCATACAATGACTTGTTAATTGAGCGGTCGTCCATCTTGCTTCGGGTGAAGACCGTCAGACATGGTGATAGAAAGTTGTCTAAAGAAGATAACCCATCAAGAGCATTGACATGATTTGAAAGTATTAATTCTTCGCACAACCCTGTTTTTGAAAATATATGAACGTGAGAGTTGAATTCTCTATAAACCAATCTTTTTAAGACTCAAACCAAACCAATCAGCATGTTCGGGTTAATCAGGTACAGACCCACAAGTCAATTATTTGAGCCCAAAAAAAAGGGAAAATAGAACAAAAACCCTTTGGAACATGATCTAACTGTTCATTGATTCTCTAAACTATTCATGGATCAGCCCACCTTTTTTTTCCTTTCAATTTTTTCATTGAAAATGAAGCCATTTATATATATATTCTCTATTGACTATAAAAATTAATAAATAATTGTCAATTCCGATAAGTCTCATTCAAGGCAAATTTGAATGCACCATATTTGGCAGTTGATTTCAATTTTTCAGAGTCCAGGAGCAAAATTGAAATTTATTTACTCTAGGTGGGTGAGTTGGTGAATTCAGATATATTCTCTAATAGATTAGAGCCCCATACAACTGGCTTATTGTAACATTAACTCCCTATCTCCCACTTCCATCACCAATAAATCAGGTACAGACCCCCAAGTCAATTATTTGAGCCCCAAAAAAAGGGAAAGTAGAACAAAAACCCTTTGGAACATGATCTAACTGTTCATTGATTCTCTAAACCGTTCATGGATCAGCCCGCCTTTTTTTTTTTTTTTTTTTTCCTTTCAATTTTTTCATTGAAAATGAAGCCATCTATATATATATATATATATATATATATAAATTCTCTATTGACCATAAAAATTAATAAATAATTGTCAATTCCGATAAGTCTAATTCAAGGCAAATTTGAATGCACCATATTTGGCCGTTGATTTCAATTTTTCAGAGTCCAGGAGCAAAATTGAAATTTATTTACTCTAGGTCGGTGAGTTGGTGAATTCAGATATATTTTCTAATAGATTAGAGCCCCATACAACTGGCTCATTGTAACATTAACTCCCTTATCTCCCACTTCCATCACCAATAAATCTTGGACAAAAATTTCTTCACAATCTTTTCCATTACTTAAAGGTGGTATGTTATGCTTAATAATAAAGAAATAATGATATATAATTACTATTAATAAATAAAAAATTACAAAATTTAATTACAAAATTGGTTGTAGTCTAAACATTACTACATATTTTGAAAATCTAACAAATGAATTATATGTTTTTTGCACTCTTAATACACATGTCAAATTTTGTTTCAATCAGATATTATTTACTATATGATTTATAAGCTAATATTTTATGCATAATTTTAAATTACAAAAACTTGCAATTTAAACAATTTATTAATGACATAAATATTGATCTTTAATTTTCTAAAAATTTTGTAAGCATAGAGAATATAAGAAGAATATATAATCTAATTATAAATTTGTCAAAATTCACCTCTAACAAAAAAAAATATTGAGTAAGGTTGTAATTTAAGGCAACAACCAATTTTGTAACTAAATTTTGTTTATAAAAAAAAATGATATTAGTCTTGAAGCCAATTTTTTGTAAGTGTATTGTTTTAACTTCTAATTACCACACTCCATCAAAAAAAAAAAAAAAAAACTTCTAATTACCATTTAACACATCAATAATTAAAATTAAAAATAAAAAAATAAAAACTGTGACAAAATTGTCTTGCCCTAATTAAGGAATATTTCATTTCGTAAAAGATTTTTACTCAAGCTGCGGACACTTTCCTCCTTGAGGTAATTTGTTAGTGAAAACTTAACTGTTGCATTTACGCAAACCTTAATTGAAAGTGTCATTTTATGAAATATTTGGAAAGTGTTATTTCATAATATCTCAATAAAGGTCAATGCAATTAACCCATTTTCTTTTTTGGCTGTAAGATGTCCACCATATCATCCCACTCTGGTTTGGGTGTACAAATTTTCTAGTTGTATAATCTTCTCTGTGCCAAAAGAACATGAAAAAAGGCAACACCTACTATTGTCTTGTGAAATTAAAGCTAAGAGAGCTCTCTCCCCCAGCAGAAGCATTTTGAACCAAGAAAAAGCTAGATTAGTATGCAAGATTATTTATAAACCAAAAAATAAAAACAAATGCAGCTTACCAAGCTAAGTCCCGTCGGATTTAAGTAACGTTACTATTTCTAGCACCCCTCTTTGGCGAGAGAAAATGCTCATAAACTACTTGCCAAGCGAGGCTCATCTCAAATTATTGTAATTTAATTCCTTGGTAGGGTCATTGTGATGGTAAAGTACTACACCTTTAATTGCAATTATAAGTACATAATCTTAGTAACATTTAATTCTTTTGAAGCTAAAAAAATCTGATATGCTAATTATAAAAATAAAATCCAACACAAATTTATAAAATCTTTGTAACTTTATAGGCAAAGATTTCTGAAAATTAATAAAAACTAACACAAATTAATTCGCCGAGAGGTGCAAAGAAAGCACCACACGTTCAGGCAAATGAATCAATCATTTGGTGCTACATATAAAAACCAAAAGAAAAAAAAGAAGAAGGTAAATGACTTGGACGTTTTGCTACGACTTGTAGTAATGACAACTCAGTAGTCATTACTCTCTCACAAGATATTGTGTTTGTGTTTGTGTGCGCTTCATTAGACGCTTTCCCCTTCCAGCTGCCAGGACCTGTGACTGTTAGCGACGTCGTCCACTATATCAGACGTGACATCTTTGGTGCATGAAAGATGGGGTTAGCTAACCTGCGCAGCCTTAGGCAAGGCGTTTATATTAAGATTTAAAGTCAATTTTTATAGATGTCCACTAATAAAGGATTATTGGTAGCGAAACTCGAATTTAGATGGCTTAGGTGAAGTGTCCGAGCTTTACTAACTGAACTGTCTCCCATTGGCTATCAAACATGACATCGTCATCTTAATTCTGAGTTTTGAAACCATTGCTCCAACATAACATATAAACATTCATCAAAACATAACATATAGACATACATGGTTGTTATTTTTATCATGTAAATGTCTTTCCCAATTTTATTTTAAAACGGTGAAGCTACTACTTTTTAGCTCCACAAGTACAAAGTACTCGTGGAGTGGAAGTAAAAGGCTGAGAGATCAAGTTTTCAGAAGAGAACTTCACACACATATACATCTAAATTATATTAAAATAGAATTTCTATTTTGTATTAAAGAAAATGCTCGATTATAAATATAAAATAAATCTAGTGTTAAAACAAAATTTCACAACTATCAAGTGGCAAATTATGACTTGTATATATATAATAAAGTGATGTTTGTGATGAGTTTAAATGAGAATCAATAAAAACTTGTCAACTTTTATTATTATTATTATTATTATTATTTGGAAGGAAAAACCTGTCAACTTAACTGTTGTATCTGTAGCTTCATAAATATTTCATTAATTTGTGGTTTGACAAAAAACAAAATTAAGAGTAAACTACGTATTTGGTCTCTATTCTTTACACCATATTTTAATTTAGTCCATAACCTTTCAATTGTGTCAATTTGGTTTCTAACTTTTTAGTGTCGTGTCAAGTTAATCCCTATTGTTATCTTATGGATGGAAAAGTCTAACATATCAAACAGTTTAAATAAAAAATTAATTTATTGCCACATCAATTTTTTTTTTTTTTTTTGATAAGAAAGTTTGATTTCATCAAAAAAAAAAAAAGTTTGTTGATTTTATTAAATAGGGGCAGACCTAAATTAAATTTAAAACACATATCTCCCTAAAATTCAAAATCTTTGGCGGTGAGAACGGCCGCGCCTTTTCCTTCCGGCAGTGGCTTCTCTCTTCCCAGATAGAGACAGTGGACAGCCCAAGACCCAAAAATATTATGTGAACAGCTGCATTATAAAGATTATAGTACTTGGAAAAAAAAAAAAAAAAAAAAAAAAAAAAACCCCTATAATTAGTACAGAAGAATTTTCACAGTATTAGAAATATAAAAATATACAAAAATATTAAGCATTATAGCTTGTAATAGATTATAAGATCAAAAGCATCTTATAATCTATTTTTATAAATAAAACATGAACCCTCCTCTTTCATCCAAGCTTGGGACTGGCTGTGTCAAATACATGAGAATGAAAAAAAAAAAAAAAAACAAACAAACAAACAAGGCGGAGTTACTTCTTTCATACCCCAAAAAAATGGCAAGGACCTGTTGAGTCAACGGAAGCTCTGACACTAAATTGTTGAACAAATGACTGAACAAAAGAGCTTTTATTAAAAATTTGACTCTTTAAATTACAACACTTTACAAGCACTATTATTGCATTAATACGCTTGCACACACCTCACTTTTAGACACCTACACACACTAGCTCTTGACTCTAATTCACTCTACACACTTGCTACCTATGGCACATACTTCACCTTCTCATGCAACTTCACACATCTCTCACTTGGTGCTTTATGACAAACTTCACCTTACACACCTCTCACTAGTCTCACACTAGACTCACACACGCTACTTCACATACCACCACATCTATTTATACTAGGTATATGTTGGTTAGGAAACCAACTTGAAGCTTCTAGCATCTTCCTTTTTTATTGGCATTAAATGAATGCCATTCTCCAACCTTCTAGACTATTCTATAGACATGTGGTTGAGTTTTACTTCTACGTAGAAGTCTCTAGAGAACTAAAGAGAGACATCTCATAGAGAAACCCGGAATGCAAGAGAATGTTCTAGAGAATGTCTGAGACGTTCTAGGAGTTTCTAGAAGTTTCTAGAGACTAGAGAGTTAGTGTTGATTTCTAACAGGACCTTCAATTTCATATGCCCAATTTGAACAAGGTACCAACCCTATATTTGAATGCAAGGACTTATGGGAGGGGAGAGGATAGAAAAAGGTGGTCAGACACTCTTTAAAAAATTAAAGAGAGAGAGTCGAACCTTTTGTGGCCAAAGAGATAACTCAGCCACCGGTCCTCACTACCAAACCTCGTCATTGTAGTCTGCAACTTCTGTTTTAGCTAAAGAGTTAGGGGCTAGGGACAGAGATTAGCGTACTAGAAACAGTGAGAGAGAGGGATTTTAATTCTTTTACCCTAACCCAATCTCTGTGAACACAAAAATTTATTTATTTATTTTTAAATATTTTAATACAATATAGGAGTACATGTGTCTGTTGACGTGGTAATAAATTAAGTTTTTATTTAGGTTGTTTAACATGTCAGACTATTCCACCTATGAGATAACGGCAGAGATTAAGTTGATACTACATTAAAAGGTTAGATATTAAATTAACATAATTAGAATATAGTGTAAAAAATAAGGACCATTTATGTAGTTTACCCAAAAAATAATTAAGAATTGTGGGGTTTTAAGTTTTATATATTGTTACGGGGAATATCTTCAATCAAGGCCATGCTAGCCACGTCATGGTATATGTGACATCATCAACTGATATTTTTGGAAGATCATACTTATAAAACTAAAACAAAGCTGGTTGATCCAATGCAATAGTATGGGATAACTTGACAAGTTATTAGACAAAAACTTAAGAACAGTAAGCTAGGTCTAAACACAAAAGTCATACCATCGCACACTTTTAGTGTAATGGCCACTCCACAAATATAAGTGTTTATGAAATATGGAGGGCAAGTGCGGGGATTCAAGTCTCCAGGAGGAAAATTCACATATATATACACTTAAATTAGACTATAGTAGAAATTCTATTTTATATTAAAAAAACAAAAAAAACACTAAAGTCATGGATGTTCAATCATCAATGATGATCTTTTATTTGTTTATTAGAGACATAAAATAAAAAGAAAATATTAACAGATGTTCTTAGGACATTGGTTAATAATTTATTTAAAGAAGAAATTTATGGAGAAAAAAAAATAATTAATGTTTTAACAACTTTTTTTATTTTTTATAAAAATTGTGTCAAAATTTTTCTAAAATTGGTATTCGTTAGCATGATTCAGTATAAAAAATATTAAAAAAAATAAATAAAAGTACAAAATGTCTATGACCAAGACATGGACGGTTCACATTGAGGTTGGCCCATAGATGTTGATAGACATTTTTGTCAGAGACTTTACTTTCAGAAAAATGTTGGGTGCCACAACCAACTTTCAAGAACGTGTGATGAGAAGGTTAGTTCGAGAAGAGATGAATGCAATAATTAAAGGTGGTCGATTCGATTGGTGAGTGTTGAGACTTAATTTTGTAAGCTTCTGCTATGTAGATAAACTACCTATATTATAATTAAGTACGACCTACCAGTAGTAAACTGAGACCCTCAGTTCACGGTTCACACTCCAATACATATTGTGTATGCTTATGAATTACATGAATTGGCAATGTACTAGTGGCCGTTTGAGTTGGGCGTCTGCGTCTATCTGCATTTTCCTCTTTTTTTTTCTTTTTTTTTTTGTCTCACGCGGGTCAAATTATACCGACAAGGTACTGTAGTGAACTGTAGTAACACTGTAGTGATACTGTAGCAGAACTGTTTACGGACCCACATTCACTTTATTTAAAAAAAATTAAAAATGAGTACCACTGCACTATTTACACATTTAAAAATTATTTTACTACAATGTTTTTCGTTTTCTGTTTTCAATTTTAACAACAATAAATTCAATCCAAACTGACGTAAATTTGATTGTTCTCATGCTCCCGTTTTCTTGGGCATAATTAAAATAAAACCTAACTCAAGATATTAATTGCCATCAAACGCTGTTCAGCCAATGTTTTTGTTTTTGTTTTTGTTTTTGTTTTTTGCTAGTGATTTATGGTAAGGAAAAGTTTTGTCCCACTATGATCATCTCTTGCATACTAATCTAAAGAATAAAAAGCTTTTGTCCCAATTTTCAGTATGTATTCACTTTCAAGTTTCCACCCACTAATATCTCCAAAAAAAAAGTTTTCACCCACTACAACACGTTATGGGTATGATTTTAGTTTTTTTCCCCCTCCATTTTCAAACTTTGATTACTTTATAAGAAAAAAAAAATGTATGTATGGACAAAATGGAACTTGACAAAAATGTAATTAGTAGAATATAAAATGAAACATTTAAAATATGACACAATATAATTGCTTATGCACTTCTAAAATTTACTCATAATGCAGATACTATGTCAATGTGGAAGGAAGGTTTTTTTTTTTTTTTTAAGGAGAAAGCTTCATATTAGGATCTAACAATGTATAAAATACCATGCCATTTAAAATTTTAAATGCAAAAATATTATTTTAGTCCCTACATTTTTATAACAATCAATTTGGTTCATATTATTTTCAACTTATAGTCAATTTAATTTTTACTGTCAACTCACTAAAGAAAAATACTTACAAGACAAGCAATTTGTATAGTTGGCACACTTAAAGCTCACATGGCAAATAAAATAATATAAATTTTTTTAATTGGTACTTTAAAAAATCCACCTTGAAATCATAAAAAATCCACATTATTAAATTTTAAAAAATTAGAACAATTTCCTTAAATGTAAAAAATAACAAGAAACAAAAATTTTAAAATGCGGTTTTGGGGTGTTGTGTTTCCTCTTTGGTTTTGGAATATGGGCATGGGTTTAGTTGTGATTAGGGTTTGAAAAAAGGGGTTTTGGGGTTGATGTTTTGATTTGAATTTTTGGGATTTCAAGGTTCTGTGTAAAAGAGACTTAAAAGTCACCCTCATAATCTGGGTTTTGTGTAAAAAAATTTGGTTGCGTTTGTCCTCATCAAAGCCACTAGATTTGACCCATCACTAAGACACCAATTTGAGATGAGAACCCTCTCCATTTGGGTTTGTTCTATCTTATTTTTCTGTTTGGATATCGAGAAAGTTGTTGCTTGTTAGGCAAAATTTGCTAGATTTTTTTTTTTTTTTTTTTGGTGTTCGAAAGTTTCAATTTCTTTTTGGTTATTTTTTATTTGGATGTTTCTCAATTGT
This sequence comes from Quercus variabilis, assembly GCA_030445155.1. NCBI lineage: Eukaryota > Viridiplantae > Streptophyta > Magnoliopsida > Fagales > Fagaceae > Quercus > Quercus variabilis. The sequence goes on from CP129455.1 coordinate 547,183, forward strand.
ATAGAGGTGAGATGTTGTAGAATGTATTTGGGAATTAAAGGATTTAAGACAAAAAAAAAAAAATCAAGAAAGTGTTTTTATGTTTGGTTGCCAAGAAAAATCAAGAAAATGTTCCTACCAAAAATTTTCTTTTCTATCTTTAAAATTTAGAATTTTTTTTTTCAATTTAAATGTGAAAGTTGCTTTAAGTTCCAATTATAATTTTTTTAATATTATTTTATTTGACACATAAGCATCAAGTGTTATGACCCTAAAATATAAGAATAAAAATAGTATTTTTGCCAATTTAAAATGATATAACACTAAATACACTTTTAAATAGGTAATATTAATTCGCAAAATAGACCCATTTCATTTCAAATATAGATGATTAATTTCCTTCTTCTTTTTTTCTTTTTTTTTTTGGCTAGTATTGCCATCAATCATCAAGCGAGAAGGCCATTAATATCTTCAAGCACGCTTTTGATGAACTAACAAGTTTTATCATGTATATTTTATAATAACTTACTTCGTGCATAAGCTTTCATCTTTACACGGTTTGGAAGAGATAATTGGTAATTTTACTGTTTTATTTATATATATATATATATATATATATAAAATTAACCCAAAACCGGTTCGCACGAAACAAGTGGTCCCCAGTACACATGTAACACAAGGAAATTGTCTTTAGATCCACCAAAGAATATTATTTGTTTTGATGCAGATCCACCAAAGAAATTGAACCTAGTAATTAATAACTCTATCCAAAAAAAAAAAAAAAACTGTACAAAAAATTTTGGCACGTTGGTTTAAATGAAAGAGGACCACATTTGCTATGACTATGACACATGGACCATGCGGAAATTAAAATTTTATGATATGCTAAAAACAAAGATAAATTATTTTAATAGGACATAAATGAGCTATATGTATAAGTATGGGGTTTCCTAGAGCAGAGGAAATAGCAAATATTACAACTTTACAGAGTATTCACAGTCACAGAGAAACATCAAGATTGAAGAAAGTGAGAGAGTTGGGAGGAGAAGAAGTGCCAAATGGGAAGAAGCGCTTGTTGTGCTAAGGAGGGGTTGAACAGAGGTGCTTGGACAGCTCAAGAAGATAAAATTCTCACAGAATACATTAGAATCCATGGTGAAGGTAAATGGAGGAACCTTCCGAAAAGAGCAGGTAAGATATATTAATATTCTAAGACTTAAAGAGAGTGAATGACTACTTCCTTTATTTTCTTTTAGTATTTATAAGAAAGCAAAAAAAAAAACATGCATGCATGTGACTTATTTTGGGATTTCTTTGTTTTTCTATATATGAAGCTCACATAAAAATGAAATGGTTAATTCTGTGCAGGTTTGAAAAGATGTGGGAAGAGCTGCAGGCTTCGCTGGTTGAATTATCTTAGACCAGATATTAAGAGAGGTAACATATCACCGGATGAAGAAGAACTCATCATTAGGCTTCACAAGCTCTTGGGAAACAGGTTTAGATCTCTCTCTCTCTCTCTCACCAAAGAAAAATTATATATATTATATGGTTAATAACATAAACAATCATATAACAATATTGCAATTTTCTTTATTACATATATATGTGCGATAGAATTTTATAAAATTGAAATAAATCTGTTATACATTGTTTAGTTAATCATGTATCATGACAATATAGTAAATTAAGTTACTTATGAGGCAGCTAATATATGTATATATTTTTTTTTAATTAGATGGTCTCTAATAGCTGGGAGGCTTCCAGGGCGAACAGACAATGAAATAAAGAACTATTGGAATACCAATTTAGGAAAAAGAGTTGGTGACCCTCAATGCCCTGCTCAAACTCCTAAGCGTTCTTATGGAAATAAATTGAAGCAAGAATCAAAGCAGAGCAATTTATCCACGCATGTGATCCGGACCAAAGCAATTAGATGTTCTAAGGTATTTCTCACACCACAGCCGCCAAGCCAATATGAACATTATTTTAGCTCCATGGAGTTGGAGACAGTGGGGACAGGACACCAAATATTGGATATTGGTCAACTTTCCACAAATAATAAGCTTGTGGAATCCGATACATATGAAGATAATAATGATAATAATCATCTCAATTCGTTGGATTTCATGATGAATTTCAACATGGAGGAAGTTTGCTTGACGGATCTTCTCAGCTCAGACTTTCCAGATATGTGTGACATAACCAATTATTCCGATAACGATACTAGAAGAAATGATTTGTCATCTACTTCAGAACAACCTCTAATTCTCTCTCAACAATTGCCGCAAGATTGGACTACTAGCGATTGTGTTCAACTTCTACCCAATGTAGCTACCAATCTTCAGTCTTTGGCTTCACTTCTCGATTCCGGAGAGGAATGGCTAGCACAATAATTGAGTCAAAACTATATGTTCATATTAATATTTTCAACTACAAGATTGTATATCTTATTTTTATTTTTCAGACTTGTGCTGTGTGGTCGCATTATCAATATAGTTATCCTTTCATTTTCCACTTTAGTTGTACGCGTGGACTAATCCAAACGAATGTTAAGATAGATTTCAAAGAGAATATGCAGTACTCCTGGCGTAATGAGCGCGTCCTATTGTGGGATGAGAACCTTCTGTTTGGATTGGGTGTAGACTAGCTAGGTTCATTGCATCAGAACTGAACCAAGTCTATTATGGAGCGTGGACTAATTAAAAATGTTTGCAATGTCGTATGTCATAGGGCCAATGCTCCATACATGACAGTTGAATTGAATTGATAGATTTTTATTGGCTTTCTTCCAATCATTTATATCACTTTTTTATCTACCATTTATTTTGGGTAATTTAGATCCCGGTTAATAGAATTAACAAGTTTTAAAACTAATTTGTTAATTAGAGCAATTTCATCAACTGCTGGAAAAAAATTTCCATTTTACACTTTTAAAACCTACTTTTTTTTTTTTTTTTTAAATTTTACACTTCTATTTTTACAAAACATCCACATCAATTTGTCTATTATACACCTTTATTCAAATAAAATATTCATTTTTTTACCATTTTTTATTATTTTCTTTCACATATTTTCTTCACTGCCTCTCTCTCCCTCTCAAACCAACCACCATCATTATCACTACCCGATCGGCATTGGCAAACCACTCAAGATCAAACTAACCCAAGATCAAAAAATCATTCAAGATCAAAACCAACCCAAGATCGAAAACCCATTTAGGCCGAAACCCACTCAATCCGAAAGCCAAATCATCACCCACCCAACCCAAAACCCACTGATCAAACAACAAGAAATTAGTGAGTTGACCGGCAACGATTTGATCAGGCTTTGTGCAGTAGTGGTTTGATGTTGATCAGCGGCAGTGGTTTGATCTTGATCAGCGAGTTGATCGGCGGCAATGGTTTGATCTTGATCAAATGAGAAAAATGGAGAGTGAGGGGAGAGTGATTGGCGGCGATTTGATCAAGCGGCGTGTGGTTTGATGTTGATCGGCGGTAGTGGTGTGATGTTGATCGGCAGCAATGGTGTGTTGATCAGGCGAGTTCTTCATGTGGCAGTGGTGTGATGTTGATCATGAAGAGTGAGGTGAGAGGAAGAGTGAGGTGAGAGCAACAGAGACAAAGAGATAGAAAAAATTAATAAAATATTTATGCAAGTGCTACTGTATTGTGCATAAATGCACACTTTTACACCCACTGATGTGGTTTTTTTTTTTTTTTTTTTTTGCCAAAATGGGTAAAAAGACTACCTTTTTCTATTTTGCAAAACTTTCCACCATCTGATGTAATTGCTTTTAGATCTATTATGACTAGTCATTGGCTAAACAATCAAACATCAATATTATGCAATATATGATGTTCCAGGAAAACCAATGAAACAAACTAGTTTCACAGTAAAAAACCTAAGGGGGAAACCTTCTCAAAAAGCAATTTACTATAGTAAAGAAAATTTTAAGATCTAGTACAAAATCTTTGTCCCTAAAATCTACAATTCAGTAGATGAACTTATAGCAGAATCTTTCTACAGCTTTAGAATCTTTAAACTCTGTAGTAAATGAACACTCCATCCACAATCACAATTGGAACCTCCAATTGACTTCGAGAACCATCTTCAGGTTTTTTTCATAGCAACAAGTTTGTGATGGTTATATCGGCTTCAACTTCTTCAACAATAGATCTTCAGATTTTCTTTAAAACCCTTACGTATGGTGAAATAGAGAAAACTTAATTACAAAAACCCTAGCCGCATAAATGGAGAGTTTCTCTCTATAAAAATCCTTCTAATAGATAGCTTATAATGTCCTTTAAATACAGTTCAAACCGATCTCAATTCAAATTTCAAACGAACAAGTTATGGGTTTTTTCACGTTGTTGATTTTTACTCATCTACAAAACTCGACAGATCGAGGAGGTATAGAGAAGGTAGAAGGTTTCTCGATAGATCGAGAGGTGTCGAGGAGGTATCAAGATAACTATCAAGAGGTATCGAGCTAGCTATCGAGGTACATGCTAAAATGCACTTTTCTTGAGTTTTTCTTAAGCAAACTTTGCGTTTTCAACTTGATATTCAATTACAACTTTAAGACGTATTAAAACTCGATAAAAACCTCAAGTACTGAAGGAAGTCCAATACATTAATAACTCAATTACAAAGAATAAACCCACATTCAAATAAACTAGCCTATTTAAAAACAACCAGTCTCGAGAAATCATAGCATGAACTAGGATTAGCTGTTTTTATTGGCTCCAAACCTATTTTTCCTAAAAGCACTTAACAAACATGTTATACGCATCATATGGAAAACAATGGTAGATAATAAACAAGTAAGGCTCTAGAATATGTATAACAATAAAAAAAATTGGCACAAAACCCCCAAAGTGCATAATGCTTCCCCCCTAAGTAAATAAAACACATCTCTCCTTTACAAAGACATGTATTGCTCCCCCTAACATGTAGAATCTCCAAAAACCATCATGAATGACAAATGGCACAAAAAGCTATAAAGTTTCACTAGGGAAACATAAAGATGATCAAAAGGGCACAAAGAATCCATATACAAGCATGAATGTAATTAAACAAGGTGCTATGGATACCAAGGTGACAACATATGCAAAATATGAATGACACACACGTGGAATGAAAAACAAAATCCCCTTATAAAGAGCAATAATTGTTAAAACAAATTTCTTCCATTAAAAAAAAAAAAAAAAAACTTTTGAAGAAAAAACATTTTGAGGAGATTAAAAAAAAAAAAAAAAATGAGATTGCACATAGAATTCCAATATTCTATCTTTCATTTTATGCAAAGCTTGACACTATGTAACTCATCTATAGATACATGTAAACACTTCCAAGCATGATCACCTAAGACTATACAATATAAATATAAATAAATAAATATACATGGAAAAAAAAAAAAGAGAATATTCTTGTTTGATTTACAAGAAGGAAAATAACGGAAAGAAATATAAATATAAATAAATAAATATTTATTTATTTATTTATCATGCTTTGATGATGTAAAGAGAGTGATGAAAGTTCAGAGACAAAAATGTAATTTTATATTTAGATTAGTTGAATAAAGCTCATTGATCCAAAACGTGACAATGCTACAATTGTGAAATGAACATCAATGTCATTTATTATGAATATTATTATTATCACTAATTGTTTTTTAAAAATTATTAATTATATTTTCGGGTGACATTCAAGGTTGTCAGCCCCAGACCGGATTGGCTAGTCCAACTAGGTTAACCGAAAACCGAATTGAAATCCAGTTTTTTAAGCAAGTAGAACCGGATTTCAAAGAGATCTCGTGAATCGATTGATCCACGGTTGGATCATATGGTTCAGATAGAACAGGTAGGGTTCAATCATGGTCAGTGCACTTATCGGGATTAGAACTTATGCTGAGATGGGATAGCTTTAAAGTTAAACTCTAACCACTAGGCTATGCTGGAGTGTTGATGCTCTAAGTGGAAACTAATTAACTAATTAGAAAAAATGAACAAAGTGCACTTATAGAGATTAGAACTTTGGCTGAGATGGGTTAGCTTTAAAGTTAAACTTTAATCACTGGGCAATGTTGGAGTGTTAATGCTCTAAGTTAAGTGGAAACTAAATATACTTGAAGTAAACTTAACTAATATTCATAATATTTTATTATATTATATGTTTTAATTAGCCATCTCTAAAAGGGAGTATATAAATATATTCATACTTTTATACTTCAAAAATTAATTATAACTTTTAAAGTATTTTTTTCATGCTTTATTTTTTTTTTATTAACTTTCTTATTTAAAATATGCTTGAAAATCATTTAATATATATATATATATATATTTTAGTCAAGTATGCTAATTTTATAAATTTAATATCTATATTTGTATTTATTAAATTAATTAATAAAGTAATTATGACATTATCATAGTTCAAGTTCACTTTAAGAACTTTAAATTTTTTCTCTTACCAGTTTTGTGAATTATCCGAATTTAAAAATGGTCTAGTTAATATGTGCCCTTAATTTTCTATTTTTATAAATATTTTTTTGAAAATTAAAAAAATTGTCATTACTTTTTCAATTCTCAAAAAAAAAATTTCAAAAATAAAAATTAATGTACACCTTAAAGGCACACATTAATAAAATCTATCTAAAAATCATGGTGACATCATTAAATAAATGAATGTATGCATGTGTTTTTTTATTTGTCTATTTTGACTTTTGAATCAATGGTTGAGTAACCTTTGGGTACAACTGTCCATGAAATCACTTATGGCTCCTTCCTATTAAAAGTTAAAACGACAATTTTGGGTCCCACTCCCACTTCCACTCCCATCCCAACCAAAACTTCACGGTTCTCATTAACTCTCAATTCCGTGCGGTGCGGATCAGGTGTCTTCATTCCGCGGTCGCTTTCTAGTCCTTCCAATATTCTTTGGCAACCCCACAATCCCCATGTGGATGTGGTAGCTCAAATTTCTGGTCCAAACTCCAATCTAAGGACCTCACGCCAGCCACCGTGCACTGCACCAGCCGCCATGCACACATCAAATATCTCTACTTTTTACGAAGGAAAACTTCATAGATGCGCTCAAATTTAAAACATGCTTCAAGAAAGTTCATATGCCTAAATTCACTTTTCAACAAATACCCTATCAATATTCCCATGCATAAGTGCTACTATGAATTTTATTTTACTAAATTAACACTTAAATATTTTGTAAAATTTATTATAAATTTGGCAAAATTGATTCATTAACATACTAAGACCAAGACCACTTATGTCATAATTGTCTAAGTGATAATCTGTGAATGATAGAGAAAAAGTGGTAGATTCATATAAAAGTGATAGACAATCAATCACTAAATTAAATTAAATGCAGGAAAAAATTAGTTTGACATGGAGATTTAATCACTATAGGAAAAACCCTCACAAGCAAAACCTTATCGAGTGAATGTCAAGTCATCACTCTCAAAGAATTCACTAATTAAAAATCAATTGGTTACAAGTTTAAGAAATCTTACCACAACTGAACTATCCCAAAATACCAACTGATAGTCAAATCTATTGGCCTATACTAGCATCAACTCCAAGACCCAATTGGACTTATTCTTGTATAGATTTCTCCTCTGCACAGATCCTAGTACGTGACTAACAGCACATCAATAGTTGATTGTTATTGTTTAGCAAAGTTCTTCAATCCACGCTTGTAGATTTGGAAGCAGCTTGATACAAAACCCTATGGCGTACAAAAGTCCCAGAAACACCTATTAAGTGTGTATCTCTATACGTCTCTCTGTGTGTATGATGACCATTGTAAAATATAACTTTTATATGCTTTGAAACCCTATGGCACAAAACCCTAGAAAAACATTGGCATCATGGGCCGATAACAAATCTTGGAATTCTAATTTCCCATGTCTCAATAGATCGAGAGGTGTCAAATTAGGTAACGAGATTCATTAAATCTCAATAGATCGACAGGTGTCGAGATCTGCAATTCCAGCTTTTTTTATATTGTTTCTCTATTATTCTTATGTCTTTAATAATACAATTTGTTGGACACTAAATGATCTTCTTAAACACATTAAAACCTAAGACTCAAATAGTAAAGTGCATTTTGTTCTCGAATATGCCAGTATATAAAATATGACCCTTACACTAACTTGTTGGAGAGTAACAATTTTTAGATGACAATTCAATAAGGATCTCTAAATTTTTCTTCTAAACAAAAGGATCTCTAACTTTTAACTATAAAATCCATTACTGTCATTTCTTTTCAAAATAAAAATAATAAAAGTATGATGTACATATTTGTATTCTCCAAATGCAAATTTTTTTTTTAAAATAATAATAATAATGGGATTTTTTATGGAAAACAAAAGAGGCTTCAATTAAAGATATTTTATTTTTTCTTAAGAACAATTAAAGATATTTATTTTATCTATTTTTAGGAATTGAGAACATTGAATATTCTTTTAGTTTAATAGTAAGAAGAAAAAATGATGCATTAGTCATTTACATAAACTTATCAATTTTTAAGAGAATATACTTTAAATACATTTTTATTTAATGAGTTAATTATATTTTTTTTTTTATACAAAATATCTATATATTGGTAGTGGAGGAGGATTTGAAGGGGTCATGGTTCCCCTGCCCTTGTGCATAGGTCAATAAATAATAAATACTCAATCATAAGCTATATTTCATACTTTTCAAAAGAAAAAAAAAAAGTACATTTGTTAATAATTTATTAGTTTGTATGCACAAATTAATTGTTATTGCATGTAATTTTCTTGATATTTATAGACAAATTGACTTTTGAAAAAAATACATATATAAAACTTCATTTAATAATTTACATAGTTTCTCAACCAAAAAAAAATTGCATTAATTTGCATCCTTAAGGAACTTGTTATCAAAATCTTGGATTTAAAATTTTAATATATTTAAATTTTTAGTCAGAAAAATCAAGAATAATATTTGAAAACAAAACGTTGTTTAGAAATCTTTAGTAAAAAAATCGATAAAAAAATTGAAATATTAGTTTAAAATAGATTATTGTATAAATATATTTGCAAAATAATTTTTTTTAAACCTAAAATATATGAATTAAAATCTCACTTTCATCATAAAAATCTCAAAAAAAAAAAAAAAAACTGAAAAGTATTGAATTAATAAAGTTTATGAAAATATAGGTTATAAAAAAGAACTCTTGATCAAGACTTTGCTCGTAAATTTATTCTTTACTCTAAAGACTTTGCTCGTAAATTATTAATATTTATATATATATATATATATATATTTTTTTTTTTTTTTTCTTAAAAAAAATTCAATATATTAATAATTAACTCAATCCAATTGATCCTTGAAATCGTCACTATATGAATTACATATGAGAAATTTATTTAAAATATTAGCGATAATGCTAGATACTTAGACTAAAATATCCATGATATGATGATAATGTTATCTTTTAAGTTTTGTAATCTTTTGGGAAATAGCTAATAATAGTTAAGTTTCTGATTTTTGTCAAGCCTATTGTAGTTCAACTAATTGATATTTCTTAATGTTTTCAACGAAAACATCCAAGCTTTAAATTCTCAACCCCCCTCTCCCAACCATCTAATTATCAAGAAGGAAAAAAAAAATTGTGATTATTCACCAGGACACATTTGCCTCCAACTGCTTACAAATGAGTTGAGTTCAGTTGGAAGTCTACAACGTCCTCATTCCTCAGCGTACCATATATTAGATTTGTTTTTGGTGTGTTTGGATTGAGCTTATTGTTGCTGAAACTGAAAACTGAAAACTGAAAACTGAAAACACTGTAGCAAAATAATTTTTAAATGTGTGAATAGTACCGTAGGATCCATTTTTAATATTTTTTTAGTGGGTAAACAGTGCCAAACAGTGCATGAACAGTATTTTTTGTCTGTGAACAGTAAAATCATGTGATTTTACTGTTCACTTTCCGGAAAAAAAAAAAAAAAGAAAAAAAAAAAGAAAGAGGAAAACGCAGACGTTGGACGCAGACGCTGAGCCCAAACACTACCTTTGTGTCAGGGAGTTTCACTTAACTTATCGAGCCCGTTTGGGCTCAACGTTTACGTTTTGCACGGCATGTTTTCCCCCTTTTTTTTTTTTTTTTTTTTTTTTCGAGTGAACAGTAAAATCACTGTGCAGGAGATAGAAATTACTGTTCACGCACTATTTTTACTGTTCACGTAATAAAAAAATATTAAAAATGGGTCCCACGGTACTATTTACACATTTAAAAATTATTTTGCTACAATGTTTTCAGTTTTCAGTTTCAGCAACAATAAGTTCAATCCAAACACACCCATCATGAGCAAAGGCCTATAACCTTGGCGTTTCAATGGCCCATAAATTTAAATTGCAAGCCCGTTCTGTGCACATCTATTGAACTCGGTTCTGCTTATTAGCTGGTGTTGTGTGGACTTTGGATTGAGAGTCACCGAACCAGTCTCCAGAAAACTTGACCCATCTCTACGTTTCCGTTGAACCCATCTCTCTCTCTCTCTCTCTCTCTCTCTCTCTATATATATATATATATTTCTTTTTTGGCACAAGAATTTCAAACTCTTGAAAAATGTGATCAGTCATTGCTTATCAATTATTAGAAACCTAAAAACAAAACAAACAAAAATGATTATTAAAAAAAAAAAAAAAATTTAGCTCAGGTCCAATGCTTCAATTCCTTCAATTTGTTAAGTAGTGACACGTGACTAAAAGTAGACGCATATCACCAATATTATCGATACTATACACTAAAACACTAAACCCAAAATTTGCCAAAAATTAAAAAAATAAAGGTGCGTACGTCAACTGTAGTCCTTGTTGTACATCAAATGGTTTATTTATTTGTCTATGAATAAATAATTTATTTATCTTTAGATTGTTTGACATTTGACATTTGTTTTTTTTTTTTTTTTTTTATAGGGACATTTCTATGATCTTTCTAATTTTTTTTAAGTATCATTGATCCGTATAAATTAAAATCATGAGCGTGCTCATCACTCTTAAAGAACACATGTCCACCGTTGAGGCCACTTATTAAATGAGTAATATTAAAGACACAAATTTTTTCACAAGTCAACCTAAACAAGGTCTATCAATGTGTAATTAGAAAATATCACCTTAACATGTGTCCACAATTAAGATCACTTTTATAATGCACTGATAAGAGCATATAACAAAGATACTTTGAATTATTTTACCTTCATTATCTTCATCACAAAAGGCGATTATTCCCCTGTCATAAAAAAAGAAGAAAGAAGAAAAAAAAAATTATAAAATTATTGCAAGTGAGAGGAACTTTTTTTTTTTTTTAATGCAATCCGTATAGAGAATATTATATTAAAAAAAAAACATAAATATTACCACTATTGTCATCATAGATAAATATGAATATATAAAGAGAAAACTACACTTTATTACCATAAATTATACCTTCATTTACACTTACCAGCCTAAATTTTTAGAATGCACAATTACCGCATTAAAATAGAACTTATGTTTCACTTTACACCCTACAATCGGTTAGGCTACGAATAAGCATGTCAAGTGCGACTCACATGACCTCTACATATGTTGTGAGTCCTCTACATATGTGGCACCACATGAAAATATTAAATTGCCTCTCTTTAATCCCTTAAAACGAAATCATTTAACAAAAACCTTTGTGGTGTCACACAACCTTTCATTTAACTATAGCCTGGCTCCTCACGCAAGCAACACAATTTTATAAGCCAACCATGGATAGTTGCTTTATCTAAAAATATCTAGAAGAGCAGTGTGAGAAGATAAAATGCTTATGTACCACACCACTAAACTATTTCTCTCATACTCCAATGTACCTTCTTCTCCAAGATAAACAAGTCAAAAGTTTTATGAAACAAATCAGTATTATAAAGCGAATTCTTTGACAAGCATTATAAAGTCCGCTACAAGATAAGAATTTGACTGAAAAATTGAAAGTAAACAATACAATACAAAGAATGAAATGGAGCTTAGCTATATATATATTGCAGAAATTTGAGTTCAGAACCATAGATAATTCCATAACATCCCAAATTCGCTTTTAGGAAGAACAAAAACATGTTAACTAGTATGAATGACTATGTGTTATATTCTCTAGCTTTCTCTTTATTGTTTCTACTCCTCTATGGTGTTCTGAAAGTTTCCTACACGATTTGGTGGAAACCCAAGTTGCTAGAGAAGCGCATGAAATGCCAAGGAATTAGAGGCACTCCTTACAAGCTGATGATTGGGGACATGAAAGAGTTTGTGAGGGCCATAACTGAAGCATGGTCCAAACCCATTAATCTGACGCACCAGATTGTTTCACGTGTCGATCCATTCACCCTAAATATGGTGCAGAAATATGGTATGTATTTGTATAACTAAAGAGTTACAGACAAAGTCATTAATATACATGAAGAAATGTTCTCATGTAGGTGGGAACAATTTCAAGTTTGTTACTAAATTGGTTACATATTTCAACTTTTTTCTAACAGGGAAGATATCAATGTGTTGGACTGGGACAAGACCAAGGCTTATTATAATGGACCCAGAGATGATGAAAGATATTCTGTATAACAAGCTAGGTCACTTCCAAAAGCCACCACTAAACCCTCTTATTCTCATTCTAACAAGGGGACTAACAACTCTAGAGGGTGAGCAATGGGCCAAACGCAGAAGGATCGTCAATCCTGCTTTCCACCTAGAGAGACTGAAGGTTCCATTTTTACACTGCATCATTTCCTACTCATGCTATAAGTCTATAACCATATGCAAGACTCAACCATAAAAGGAGTTGTTCTTTATGATCTTATAAAATTCCATTTGACAATTCTCCTTATTAATCTTTTTTTTTTTTTTTTTTTGAAGGGGATGATACCAGTATTCACAACCAGCTGTCGCAGAATGATCAAACAATGGCAGAAGATGGTTAGCCCTCAACAAAGTTATGAAGCTGATATTTGGCCTGAACTTCAAAAACTTACTGCAGATGTTATATCTCGAGCAGCATTTGGAAGCAACTATGAAGAAGGGAAACTCATCTTTGAACTTCAAAAGGAGCTGATCCTACTAGTTCTTGAAGCCATGCAAACCTTGTATATTCCTGGGTTTAGGTAACTTAACAGTATCAAGTTAATACATTCTGTTTCTTCATCATTGAAACAACTACAACAGTTGTTACTCCGACCTTAATTTGTGTTTACTACAAAGAAGATTTCATATGTAGTATATATAGGTATGCCTCTTTGTAGTGAGTATATAACATCTATATATCACTGTTTAAATAGCTTACTATCTATATATCATTGTTTTGTAGATTTATACCTACTCCGAAGAATCGGAGGAGAAGGGAACTGGATAAAGAGATCAAATCAATGCTAAGGAACATAATCCAAAAGAGAGTGAATGCCATAAGAATTGGAGAATCCACGGCTGATGACTTGCTAGGCCTGCTCTTGCAATCTAGTAGCCAGAACAATTTACCAGAAGATGCAAGTGTCACAAACGATAATGGGTTGTCAATTGAAGAGGTGATAGAGGAAAGCAAGCAGTTCTATCTTGCAGGCCAAGAAACAACTTCAAGCTGGTTGATATGGACCATTATAGTCTTAGCTATGCACCCAGACTGGCAAGAAAAGGCAAGGGAGGAAGTCTTACAAGTCTGTGGAAAGAAGGAACCCAATTTTGAAGCTACAACCCACTTCAGGATTGTGAGTAGTCCTCCCAACCACTTTCTACACAAGTTGATTAAGGCCTTCCAAACAATCAAATAAGAACATTGATGTGAGATAAAGTTTAAACATAATTTAAGTAATTCTTTGGTTGGCATTTCTCAAGTACTTTTCTTGCTTTGAAGAGCCAGGATCAACACGATCTTTTCTTTCAAAGATAAGAAAAGTACCATCAAAATGCCTTCTAATTGATACCTTGACTGCTGGATGCCAATAGTACACCATGCAATCAGTAGGTAATTCCACCGCTACCAGAGCAATGTTGCCAACATCGAAGTTGGGGTAACTTCACTTATGTTAGCCCATAGAATATAGTCCATGCTGCTATTCTAAGCTGGTAATTGAAGTTACCCTAAGCTCAAATACACAATTCCAGAGTCCTCTTTTGTGAAGATGCATCTATCATTACTCTAGAAAGTGTCTCCTAGTTTTCTCCAAAATCCTAAAAGCCACAAATATGTAGTTTATTCATTGAATACTCAATGTGTAAAGTTCTACTGCAGGTAACCATGATTCTTTATGAAGTACTAAGGTTATATCCACCAGTGATTGCTCAATATCAACATGCTCGAATGGAAACCAAGATAGGAGATATCTCCCTTCCGGCTGGAGTTGATGTCGTACTACCTACATTACTCATCCATCATGATCCCGAACTTTGGGGAGATGATGCAGAAGAATTCAAACCAGAGAGATTCTCTGAAGGAGTTTCAAAGGCATCAAAGGATCAGTTGGCATTCTTTCCTTTTGGGTGGGGCCCAAGGACCTGTATTGGCCAAACTTTTGCCATTATAGAAGCTAAGATTGCTTTGGCCATGATTCTACAACATTTCTCATTTGAGCTCTCACCCTCCTACACTCATGCACCTTATACTGTTATGACTCTGCAACCACAACATGGAGCTCAAATCACATTACATCAAATTTAGTTGTAAGCTGGTCAGCACATAGCAGAATCGTAAGTTAAAAATAATGTGATTCCGAATCACAAATGTAAACTTGGTTGTCTGTTATTTTAGTGTCGATTTTTCACAAATAAAGGTTTGGGCTAACTATTTTCTCATACTCAGAACCTTTCTTCTGTCAAAATTTAATAGTCATATCATTCCATCAAAATAAATTTTTCTTTCAGTATTACAAATTAATTGGATTCATGTTATAATCACTGAGATAGAAGTTCTGTTTAGTTTTTCCCGAATAGATTTAAGCTATGCTTCTAAAAGGAGAACCGCCACCTGAGTATTTTATCCCATCAGGCAGATCCACCTCTTCAGATCACCTTAGTTTCACTGTTGTAATTAAAATGCTAAACTTTCCTGCTCTGAATGCTACAATATGATCGGTTTAATGAAATAGATAAGTCTTGACTGTCATGTATCATAAACCTCATGCACCATTTGGTGTGTTAAAGAGGAGAATAATCAAGACGTCTGTCACACTGTTTGTTTACAGTGTAGAATTAATAAAGTAATGCGGAACTAAAAACAAATGTGAAAGCAAGCATGATGAACCATTTACTCAATAATTTAACCCAAAAAATACCAAAGGAAATCAGGAATCAGAGAGAAATATGAGGAGCTTCCCATAGATGAACATACAGCTTGGTTTTTGAACATCAATAATGTCATCACATGGCACATAATGGCAATGAAATCTGATACATATCCAATCTTCTGCCGAATAACTTGAATTTAAAATCTCACCATCATTTAAGTAAGATAATGAAGTTTGCAAAATTGTAATAGCTGCAATGAGTTCATTTAAAATGACAATTAAACTATTATAATTTACGTAATGTAACCACAGCTGTATTTGAAAAGATTCTGATATTATCTGTAGATAATTCTGCTAGAATTACAAGCAAAAGGATATTCAACTAGTTTCCTATATTTTTCCTCCAAAGAGTAATCTGTAGCTTTCTTTAGCAACTTGCCATCTTATCCTTTGACATTTTGTGATGGAACAAAAAAATGGTTAAATATGAACTAAAACAAAATTTTATCAGTGTGTTTTTCGACTGATGGTTTCAGAATTGAAGTATAAAAACCAAAATATATTTTGCCCACGGGCAAGAACTCTCATAAATCAGCCTGAGCCATACTATTCACAACAGAGTCCACATCAGGGGTTATAGAGGCACGCTTATTGAGCTCCCCAACTACGCAACAATGCTTCTCTGCAGTATTGATTGCTACAACATCCTGAGCAAACACACAATCTAGACCCGGAGAAACCTGCATCCGATTCAGAAAAGAAAAAACTTAGATGTATGGTGAGAAACCACTATTCCTTTTATTTTGTATTGTATTAACTCAGATAATTTAAAAGAATAGGAACTTAATAAAGAATATAATCAATTAATTTTTTGTAATTAGCTAACTCAATAGTTGATCTAAGATATTAAACAAGTTTTGCAATGTAATTGACAAGTTTTTCTTTTTTTTATATCATATGACAAAGGTTTCCAAAATGTTTTGACTTTTTGATTGGTAACAAAGGTTTCCAAAATGTTTGACTTTGTATATGATATACCAATGTAGGCTATTAAATGTCTTATGTAGTTGTCTTTGGAAAGAACGGAATTCTAGAAGTTTTAAGGGATGTGAACGGAATATCCTTGAAATTAAAGCCTTCTTCCTTCGTACTTTGTTGGATTAGAGTGCTGCTTTTCTTTCTCCACCTTGTTTTTCTCCTTTAAATTTGTTTGATCATTGTCCTTTGACTTGATTGTACTTCCCTCTTAATACACCGCCAGTGTTTTAGGATTATTTTCTTTCAAATACAATTTTTCATTACTTATCAAAAAAAAAAAAAAAAAAAAATGTTTTATGTAGTTGAAGCGTGAAGAGCGACAAAATGACTTTCAATTCTGCTTCTTAGTTTTATTACAAAGACTACTTACATCATAAAGGCTTTCACCAAGCTTCAGCTTAATAGCACCACTCCTGTATACTAGCATTTTACCCATGAAGCCTGCCGGTAACTCATCCAAAGCACAGGTCTTCTTGACAGTACGTGCACCCCCAGGACGCCTCATGCTGTCAGTTACCCCCCGGTCATCTGAAGTCGCAGACCGCTTTATCATAGGCATAGTTGGTGGTAACTGAAGAAAGAACATGCTTGCTTCCTGATTCTCCTCCTGCAAAGCAACCCTTAAATCTATGACAAAGGAATTAAGAATGAAACACTAATTGATCAGGTTACAAACCATTAGACCAAGCTCTACTGCTGGATTTGCTGAATTTTCATCATAAGCTACAGTTTCTGAATCCCGCGCAAATTCCTCCTCATTAAGAATTTCTACAAGCAATACACTTAAGTTAAATATAATCTTATAGTGCAGCAACAGCAACCAAGTTTAATCATGACAATGAATGAATCCTCAATGCTAGAAAAGGAAACAGAAAGAATCAAATCAAGCCAAACCGCCTACAAGATGGCAACCTCTTTCTTCTAGTAAGTGAATAAGATGACACCCGTTTAGGTAAATAACAAAGCCAGTAACATTCTATGGTCGGTATAACTCATGGTGTTACTCTGGTAAGTAGCTCTTATTTTAAGTTTTATTTATTTTAAGATATGCCTCCAAACATACCTGGATTTCCTGAATATGGCCTCCTCATAGGAAGAGTTACAGGATAATAACTGTAGTAGTCCTGCAGCAGCATCCGACAAAAGCAATAAATAACCACACACACAGCTACAAGAAAAAGAGATGGTAACAGGAACCAGTAACCAAGCATAGTCATTTGGGCCCATAAACTTGACATTTTTACCTACCCATGGTTCTTGATATTCTTTCTCTCTCAGGCCTGAAGCAAATGCACTACCTGCATACAAGTTACATGTGTAATGCACTGGAAACATCTTGTTAGCAGCTAATTAGAAAAAGAGTGCCTCAAAGGGAACATACTCTTTGAGGCTGATCCTTGATTGCTGTCGTTAATATTCCCAGCCCTAGGAACACCATACCTTAGAGAAGGAGATGCACCTCCAACACCGAATGCAACTTGTACCGGTGCCTCTGCAAAAAAAATTTAAAAAAAAAAGAAGGATTTAGAATCAACATGTGTATATTAAAATAGGAAAAAAATTTATAATTAACAACATATGTATGATGGATCTAAAATACCATAATCACCAATATGGTACTGTAATCCACAATAGAGAAACATTATTGCCAAGAATTATCCTAACATTGGTAATAGCTTTAAGTAGAACTAGAAACAAAGTGAAGATCCATGACCTAGAAATCAGAAATATACAAGTCCTCCAACCTCAAACCAAGCACAGTAATCTAGTTTCATGAATTCTCTGGTTCTTTTTATAGATATATTACAATTCAAGAACTTGTACATGACTGGACACGTGAATGCCCATTGTTTACGGGGAAAGCAGAAGCTATTTTTGCTCCAACAACCATCAGTTCTCATGAACCCACTACCAAGAAAAACAAGATTTGTTATCTAACTCCAGCTATAAGACGACAGAAAAAGAAGAACTGCTCATATAGCTTTTAATATACACTTACTTAAAAGTTGCTAATTTGAAACAGAAGCAGCAAAGAAAAATAACAAAACTTGTATACACAAAGGATAAGTGAACTAACAAAGTTCAAATCTGAATACAAGAGAGACAAAGCAGCATAACTAACAGAACTTACCTTTCTTTTCAATCTTAGGTTTTGCCCTTATGGAACCATCCTATATAAGAGAAAAAGTCAAATATAAGAAACTGGCAGCTCAGGAAAATTGAACCTGGATATAGTGCACATCCATAATGATGAATAGAAACATTTTGATAAGAACAATTACATTGAAACGTCGTAGTAACTCCCTAGCCTGGTTAGCATCCACATCCTCCACCACTTCACTGCAAACAAAAAAGAATGACACAAACTAAAAGGAAGCAAGCCAAGAATTGGCAAATGCATTCATTCTATTTAACAAAATTATAGTACGTTTTGACTTCAGGCTTTGGCACTCGGCGAGGGGGTGCTTTTGGTGCAAATCTCATCTGCAGAAGCTCCAAGCAATTCATCAGAAAACACAGGTAGAATAACCATACAGCCATAAGTTAAAAAATAAAAAATATTAATGATAAAAAAAGTTTCCAAACAAACCTTCCTGGGGGCAGCATTAGTGTCCTTGGAAGGTCCCGATGCCATTGGAATTGAATGGTGGTCTTTGTAAGAAAAAGAACATAACTTAATGACTAGTTAACTCAATACTCAATTAAAAATAAAAGAGCAGTGTTAAAATGGAACCACAAATACCAATATGCTGCACATTGTAGATGGGGAAGCCCAAAGTTCAGCCAAGTGGGTGAGCCATGGCTGTTGTTCAGGCTTCTTTTATTCATTACACACATTACAAAGTTCAATGTGCACACACAAAACATATCCCACCAATTTTCATGGTCTCAGAGAAAATCTAAGTTATTGTAAAACACACGTGCTGATTAAATGGACTCAACCACTAACCAGTTGCTTAGATAGAAATATCACAAAAGAATGGCAAACAAACAACATCCCAAAATACTAATATATAATTAAACAACTATCGGATTACAATTAATTAATAGAAGGGAGACTCATCAAAAGCAAGGGGCGCTGCACCTATAAGGCCCAAATCAATCAATATTCCATTTGGGTCTATACTCTGCACCCCATTGCATTAACCAAATCAGTTTGCAAAATCACAATGTCAATAACCATTTGTAAAATACACAAACACAGAAGCACACGAAAGGTTTGAGCTCAATAGCTAATGATGATGCCCAACATTTTCGTATTGGGTGCAAATGTATATTATTAAATCAAATATAGTTACAGAAGGAATTAAGAATATGAGTGAGTTCGGTTAATAAAGTCTGTCATCGTCGAATAAAGTCTTGATATCAAATCTCGCCTAAACTAAACAGAAACCATTGCTGTATTGGTACGATGATAAAAAGGAATCCATAGAGCGAAAGTCATAGGTTCAAATCCTATCGTATATACAGAAACATAATAAAACCACGTGGGGTGTGTTCAACTTCGATATACAATATATCTATCAGAAAGTCAAAAACTAAACTAAAACGAACAAAGAAACAAAGAAGAAGAATGTGATCAAAGAGAGACTAGGAAGGTGGCGAAGGCTTTACCTGTTACCCTTAGATTGTCTTGTCAGATCAGAAGCAGAGCAACCAATAGTAGAGATATAGAGAGAGAGTACAAAGCGGCCAAAATTTTGCGTCTGTATCAAACCGTGCTATTTATATATGTTTTTACGAGAAAACTAACCTTTATATATATATATATATATATTTTTTTTTTTAAGAAAATGAAAATGTCTTTAATGAAACCTAGAGAAGAGCTGAGGTCCCCGCGAGCATTCTAATTTGTTTGGGCGTGCGAGGTGTATGAGGGGCATGGAGGCGGCGCATCATATGCAATATTCCTTCCTCTGATATGGAGGTAGGCCCCATACGTCCTCACATGTGTGGGGTGTGAGAGAGGAAACGTGCATATGATACATGATGTATTTTCTCGAGAGCATGAGGTAAGCGAGAGCGTTTGACAAATGACAATTAATTACCCTTCTTAAATTCTTCAATTCCTTACTTTACGGGTTTTTACTTTCTACTCTAAATTGCTACCAACTACCTATTCCCTCCCCTCCCAACAAATAAATGAAAATAATTGGGTGTTACTAAAGCTTTCCCTCCTTTTATATTTATGGTGAAATTTACCATGAATATAATTAGTGAGATCAATCATGATTCAGTAAAAGGAGGAAGTACAACATCACCATACTCCAAGAGCACAAAAAATATTTTTTTTAATTTTAAGAGTAATGAAAGACACATATTCTTTATTACATACTCACTCACTACCACATAGACTAAAAACACATTTTCAAAAGGGAGTATGTGCCAATGTGCAATAATATTTTTTTGTAATTTTAATGTAGGTTGATTTATACAAAATAATAATAATAATAATAATAATAACTTCATAATTAAATTGGTTTTTTTATATATCATAATTTAGTTTATCTAGACTTAAGTTCGTACCAATTTTTTGAAAGAATATATTCATGAAAATACTAAATTGAAAGTTCTTCTTTTGTTTTGTTTCTTAAAAAATATGCGAAAATACAAAATTTTAAAAATCATTTTAGGGAATGTACATTTGAAGTAATAAAATTAGTATTTTTATGAGAATATATCTTATCTCATTTAAAATTAATTTCTAA
This sequence comes from Quercus variabilis, assembly GCA_030445155.1. Lineage (NCBI taxonomy): Eukaryota > Viridiplantae > Streptophyta > Magnoliopsida > Fagales > Fagaceae > Quercus > Quercus variabilis. The sequence continues at coordinate 568,183 of CP129455.1, forward strand.
ATTAAAAAAAAATTATGGGTAAATACTACTAACATATCCTAAAGTTTGGACTAATATCAACCAGCTTTAGGATAATTCAAAATTGACCAATTTGGGTCCTAAAGATAACTTGGTCCCTAAACATCGCAACCTTGTTAGTTTCTTTCTCTTCTCTCTATGACTCTCTCCTCTTCATCCCTCTCTGTACTCTTCTCTCTTCACTCATCCTTCTCTCTCTAACCTCGGTTTAGGCACAACCCTTGGAGCTGTCCTATTTCTTTGAAAGAGTTATATCCAAAATTGTTTGCCTATGCAGTAGTTCAAGAAGCTCTGGTTTCTAATATGACTTTATATGCACTTGATGGGGGAGGTAGGAGTTGGAACTTACTTTCCCATCATGAATTTAATGACTGGAAAATTGAGAGATTTTACTTTTTTTTTTTTAGCATGTTTTTGCCAAAATTCCCCCGGGGGGGGGGGGGGGGGTGGGGGAGGGGTGATGATGTTCTAATTGGCAGTTGAATCATAGTGGTATTTTTTATGTGTGCTCCTTTTATAATTCTTTATTGAAAGCCCCTTCTGTTTCCTTCCCTTGGCAGAGAACTTAGTGTGTTAAGGTACCTAAAAATGTGTCTTTCTTTTTATGAACTACTACTAGGAGTGGTATTCTTACAATAGATAACCTTGTTAAGAAGAACTTGCCTCTTGTTAATTAATGTTGCCTATATTGGTATGATGAGGAAACTGTGAATCATCTTTTATTCCATTGTAAGAACTCGCATGTTTTGGTTGAGTTTAGACAAATTTTTGCTGAAACATTAAATTGGTGAGACTGATGTGAATGCTCTAAGCTAGCCAAACACACAAGCATTTATAATTTGCTTTACTTGATGCCCGATGTTCTTTTGCTTCTCTATTCTAGCTAGCCCATCTCCAAGCTCCTAAAGTCAATATTTTTTTCTCCCAAATTAGAGAGAAATCCCCACTTTTTCATTTTGCCTATCTATTTTTTTAAAATACATTTTCCAATAGACACTGTCATTGCCATTATTTTATTAAATAATTGATTTCTATTAAAAAAAAAATAGTGTTCTATCTATTTTAATGATTTTTTTTAATTGGTGTGAGAAAGAGATGACTAAATATTTTAATCCTTAAAAAGAGTTTAAGTTAAAATGATCCCCACACCAGGAAAATCACTGTTACTCATCCAAAAAGATTTCCTAAGACTATTGGACCTTAATTTTTGGGGTTCACTATCTAAAATGAAGAGGATTCTAGGTTTGCCTAGTCTATTGGGGATGCTCTTCCAATGTCTGTCCAATAGTTCATTGTTTGTGGCAACAACATTGCTTTCCTCAAAGCATTTGCATAGCTAAATCATTCATTCGAATGACAAAATGAAAAATGTAGATTCACAAATATCTAGTAAATGATTGTACCCACTAAGCCCAAGTCAAGATGTTGCTATTAGGGGATCAAGTGTGGGAGAGCTTGTGTACTTAAAACTTCCATCTAAACCAACTGCAATCTTTTAGTAATTCTAGCATGTTCCATACCCAATCTCTATTCTCTTGCACCTCTTCAAATGAGATAAATAGAGAAATAAGCACTAGAATAATTTGATCTATGCCAAATGCTAATATAACACACAAAAACTTATTTTTGCTACTTTAATATAGCATTTAACAATACACCCTCCATCAAATTATTTTAACATTACAAGTTTACAACACCATAAAATAATATAAACGACCTACAAAAAATCATTTAATTTCTCTAAACCCAAAACCTCTCTCTCTTCTCTCTCATATTGAAAAAAGAATAATTTTTTTTTTTACAACATTCCACAGTACCCTTCTACTAGAAGGGTACTGTAGCATAGGGGTGTCAATTCAGGTTAACGTATCGAGTTCGTGTCGTGTCGAGATAAGGATATTCGACTAAATGGCTTAACCCTAACCCAACACATTTAATAATTGTGTCATGATTTTTTAATCCTAACCCGACCTGTTAATAAGGTGGGTTGACCTGACCCAACCCATTTGACACGCTTAATAAACGAGTAGTATTGGGTTAACACGAATGTAACACAACCCATTTCAACCTGCATAATATTAAATATAACATCTATCTAGAAATAATTATTTTTACATCCCAAAAAGCAGTGCATACACTTCAAGTCTTCAACCCATATTCAAAATAATATAATTCAACAAAAATATAATATTCATCTAGTAATAAGTTCTTTACATTCCAAAAGAAGTGCATACACTTCAATTCAAATTCAAAATAACAAAATTTCACAAAATAAAATAATATCGTTCAACAAAAATATAATATTCTTGGAACTCGCCAAATGCTAAGTATCAATATTGAAAGAATTTGAGTAAATAGTAGACTAATCCTGACTATAACCTCGATTATTATCCATAGATTCTTTGTTGATGTCCGAATTCATAACATCTTCCACAAACTCATCCAATTTCATTTGTGTAAGTTCTATGCCACCAAAAAAAAAAAAAAAAAAAAATTTGGTAGTTCTAAAGTCTGTAAAATTTCAATTTCCAATTATATCCCTTGTAAATTTTTGTAATTGCTTACTTTTCTTTTTAAATTTAAAATATATGTTGGATATAAGAGGTATTTGACAAATTTAAAATAAAATAAATATTTATTTGTTATATGAATTAAACGAGTTATGTTAAGTAGGTCATTTTGGGTTGACACAAATAAATTGGCGTGTCAAATGTGTTTATTGCGGATTATATGAGTTGGCCTATTTATGACCCGTTTCTTATTGTGTCACTTTCAAGTCGACTCGTTTATGACCCAAACCCATTAAGGCCCAACCCTAATCCGAAAAAACCTGTGTCGGGTTCATGTTGTGTTCGCGGGTTGGGTCGAACATTGACACCCCTACTGTAGCATGTAAAAAAAATTGAGATTTGACACATCTCATAAAGTATGGTTTTTGGTGTTTGGTATGCTAAATGCTAAAATTTAGCATTTGGCACAATTGCTCTCAAACTCTTTAAGTTTAAAAGCAAGCAATAATCAAGCAAAGCATCAATTAAAGCCTCGGTCTTTAATTTTCTTTCACTTAAACAGCAAAAGAAGGCAGTCATACATGTAGCATACATGAACAAATCTTTTATCATTTCCTAATTTCTCACTGATTGTACTGCTTGCACTGTTGCAATTAATTGTGCCATGACAGTAGCATACTGAACAGCTGTGTGTTGGGAAGTATAGTGGTCTGCGAGGCCATATTCTGCAAAGTTTGGTTCTATATGCATAAATTGTCCTGGTAATGATCTTTTTGATACAGCTTCTTGCCATATCTCAAGAAACTCTCCCATGATTTGCCTGGCTTTCTCCATAGAAGAAATGGGAAGATACTCAACCTGCATGGAACAAATGAGTTCCATCAAAACAGATTATTGTTCATAAAACACCACACAAGCAAGAGTCACTAAATTTTCAAATTGCATGACATTCATCAGTGGATACTTTTCCTTGGGGCAATAAGTAATGCTTCAAATCTTTCTAGAGGCAGGGAGTCTGAAAATGGATTTATTTCAGTGAAATCCATCTGAAAGTTTCAAAAACTAACCATTCAGCAGAAACGAGTAACCCAACATAGTGCATGCTTCGTAGAGTCACCAAGATGTCAATCCTACTTACTAACCACTGCGTAGGACTGGTGGTATATGGTCATATTCAACTTCACCTTGCATTCCAATCTCTATGTCATACTCATATCAAGGATACCAAAAAAGCCCCATTTTTTTTATATTAGTCACTTACACATGCGGCCAGTGGGGCTTTGAACATATAACTTCAACCTCCATCCATACTAGTAAAAGAAGGAAGTGCGATTTGCTGATTAAGCCAGAGCTCATTAGTAAGGTTACCAAAACAACCTTAGTAACACATTATTAACACGCATTACACTGCCTATTTCCATAAGCGCCTGTTGTGAAAAGACTTGAAATGCCATATCTATATCATGTCCTAACCTAAACCTCACTTTGCACAACCATTCAAAACTAAAATAAAATATTTAAATAATAGAATTTTCCTCCAAAACAGTTTAGAGGAAAATTCATCCAACCTACTACATGGTAACTCAAATGGGCATCCACATGTACAGTTTCTCACATGACCTATTTAATACTCATGTGACTTGTTTAAATGTTTTAATGCCATATGATTAAAATGCACATGGATGGTCTTATGAACAATTATAAGGAAAACCTTGTCCAAATCAAAATGCACTCTCCATCATAACAAACTCTATACATTTCCATTCATCACTTAAAAAGCAATAATGCATCTTATATATGGCACATCATGTCCATAAGATACCCCGAAAACCCAAGGTCCGATAGTGTGGTGAATGGAACTTGAGACTTCCAAAATTATGCCACATCCTTTAAGTACATTGACCACCGGGTGTTCCCAAAGGGACAAATCAAAGAATGTTAAATATGAAAGATAGACATCAAAATTTACCTCCATAAATATCCCTCTCAAATTCTCAGAATGAGTAGGAGATACTTTTCCCACTCGCAATTGAAAGTCACCAAGTTGATACTGAAAGCCCTACACATATATCCATTTTGGTTATAAAAGGGGAAAAAATAAAAGTATCCCCAAAAAATTTAAAGCAAAAAACAAAATTTGAAATCTGCATTAAATTAATTAGGAAAAAAAGAGGGGGGTACAAACATCAAAATTAAGGGCAAGGCGAGTTTTGTAAGACTGAAGCTTCTCCATAATAGTCTGAATAGAGGAATCAGCCTCAAGAACAATTCGTTGGCCACGGATTATTAAGTAGTACTTGTTTGGCTGCTCTGGCACTGATACCCCTAGAAAATCTCGCGGGAACTCGGCCGTCAGTGATGGCTCTGGTAGTGGTGGAGGAGTAGGGTAAATATGTAATTTCACAATTAAAAACAAAAATAAAATGGAATGAAAAAGAGGTATATACCTCGGGTATGGGGTTTGTACAAGGTAAGAGTGGCTTTCCACCTGCATTGTTTGAGGCCATTGATGCTCTCCACACACTGCGACACTTCACTCAGTATTTGGCTATTCACCGTGCTTCCCGCATTTGGCTGCCAATGCAATACCCTACAATACAAATTACAGTGCCCAAGTTAACAACAACTAACTATTTATTTTCCACAACAACAAAAAACACACATACAGACAGATTTTCATTATTATTTTTACCATTTGAGTGGCATGGCACCAGTGTGGTCCGGAGCCTGGCAGGCAAGGACAAGACGAGAATGAGGTTCTGTCAAGGAAGTAGTCGTTGTCAAGAACGGGATTCTGCAGGATCAATGAGAGGGTTCTGTGGATTGGATCATTAAATCGGATTGAGGATCATAAGAATTAAGATGCTACTTTCTGTTTATATATGTGTAGGTGCGCGCGCGCAAAAGAAAAAAAAAAACAATAATCATAATTCATAATATATGTTAAAGAATGATTCACAAAAAAATAAATTTGGACACACGATACTTATAAAAGGCAATAATGTCAAATTACAAATACATGAACATATAACAAAGTTCAAAATTAAAATTAAACCACAAATATACATAATGTACCAAATAAACAACATATACCAAATAACAATGTTTCCAACCATTTTCCATAATAATAAGCTTCTTGTTGAAATCCCATTTTAGTTTCTCTTATCACCAACCAAACCCAACTAACTAGACATACATATCTAAACTAAACACTTAATTTAAAGAAAAAAAATCTGTTTTGCTGCCGAAAAAGCTGAAGGAAATGGAAAAATGACCAAGCATTTTTATTCAAAACCTTGGTTTAGTTTCTTTTTCTCATCAACCAAACACATACATCACCAATATAGCATATTCTCAGCAACAAAAATGGCAGCTATTTCTCAGAGAAATATTGACAAACATGTAGTGCGCACAAGAGCTTTCACAAAAACCCAGAACAAAACTTAGAAGAGAGAAGTCAGAATCAAACCCCCAAGTCCAAAATCAAAATCAAGCAAAACCCAGATGAAACCAATAAGAAAAAAACGCCAAAAATGACCTCCAAAACCCACTGGAAATCAACGAACGGAAGCCATAGAAAAGTGAAACAAACCAAAAATTGAGCAGGAAAAAGAGAATCTCAACGGAACTGGAACTTCGTCGTCTTGCACCGTTTCACTCAAAATCAAAATTTACCATTCGGTTGGCTGGGTTATTCATAACAAAGGCCATAGGTTATGTTGTTTTGGTAATGATACAAGTGTGTGTAATGAAGAAAGATCTGGAGTGAGACAGAGAGACACACCGAGAGAGTGAGATAGAGAGATGATTCGGCAGAAATCAAGGGGTTGCGTTGCTTGTTCCTGTCTGCTCCTATTGAATGAGAATTGAAGATGGGCCAAAATTTAAGTACACTTCATGCTATACCAAATAAAAAAATTTCCTCCATTTTATTAAAAGCAAATTTGGGCTTTTTCCTTCTTTCTCAACCCTCAAAATTTACATTATTCTACATTTCTAATTTTTTAAACATTATTCCACCTTTCTAATTTTTTATTTTTAAAAAATTAAATAAAAATAAATAAAATCTAACATCCACACACCTACCTTACCTTTTTTGTTTTCTTTTTTTTGAAAAACACATTTTTTTTAAGATTACTTCTTCTATTTGAATCTCAAGGCCTCCAAGTGAGAGTTGTAAAAAACTAATTAAAAAAAAAACCGATAATTTACCCTCCAAAAAAATTAAGAATTTCTTGTCATTATCATCTAGCCATTTCAAATTTTCAATGTGTATCCCCTATGACTTGAAGATAATAACAAGAAAAATAATAAATAATAAATAATAAATAAAATAACAACTAGCATATGTTCCATGTTTATTATCCTTATATACATCTATTACATATGTTATTGCGTTCGCTTCTAATGATAGTTTTTTATTATCAGAATAAGACACTAATCAGTCTTTGGTATGGGCGGGAATTGAATCTCAGATCTCTTATACAACCATCAAAGACTTTATCAGTTGAGTTAACGGGAACCCACAAGAGGGAGTTTGTTGGCATACCTTAAAGACCCACAAGAATGGGCAAAATAGAAGAACAAGGTGTTGAAGATGGTGTAGGAACTCTCCAAAATCCAAAAGCTTGATGAGGATCTCCCAAGAAAACAAACCAAAATAGAGTTTGGATGGAGAGAAAATTACATGGTTTTGGCCATAGATACAATCTAAAACAAAGTGCATTACTTTAATTTATAGTTACAAGCTAGAAAGATAAAAATTACAAAGATAAGCCTAATCTACTAACTCCTGATCTAGGTTACAGGATTGAGAAGGCGCTAGGCATCCAACTTGCCTAGTGAAACCAATCTTTAAGACTTTGATGGCCAATATCATATCACATCATTCAAGCAGTTTATATCATCCAAGAACAAGTGATTGTAGAAATTGAAACAAACATTGATAAGCATGAGGAATATGTGTGTGATATGTGATAAACCCTAATCAAGAGCATGTGAACATTTTATTGGGGTTTTAGACCTAGAATTAAATTAGAGACTAATATTAATTCATAGATCCAAATTGATTTTGAAAACAATCTATAATTTGAAAAAAGATCTTGAGATTTGCAAGGAGATTCAATTTAGAAAAGAAGATTTGATTTTGAAACATATGTCATTCTTGAAAACATGTTTGAGAATTTTAGATCGAAAGGATGTTCTCAGATTCGTTTAGCAAATTGGATCTATGAACTACACCTTAATCAACAAAATAATCCTAGATTTAAGATGCAAGAACATGTGGTTCTAATATTACAAATCAAAAGCAAAATATTTATAACAAATTCTAAACATGTGAACATACTATTTGAATTTAAAACCCTAAAAACATTAAAAAAAATTAAAAAAATTTGAAAAACTAAGAAAAATATGATAAACAAACAAGAACTAACTAAAACATTAAAATAAAACATATTTGAATCCAAAGCTAGGGCATAAAAAAAAGAAAAAGAAAAAGGAAGAGGTTTCCCCTAAATTCATCCCTTTTCATTTCGACTGTTTTTGTTATCAACTCAAACCTAATTTTTTCAGAATTTTGATTTCCAATTTTGATTTTCTTGGTCCTTACATTCAACAAACTAATTCCAAATATGTCTAATTAATTAATTAATTTTTACTTATTTTGTAACGAATCAATAAGTGCTTTGACCTAGATCAGATTTAATAAATGCAATCTTACCATAAATCATACTCTTAGATAATAGGATCATTACACACCACCTAATTTAAATTGGACTAAAAATAGGCCAATCAGAATTAAGAGATTATATTTACCTATAGTTTGAATTTGATTTATGCAAGTGCACCTTACTGTTAAAACTTTTTTTTAATATCTTCTAATCTGGTGGTTTGATTAATGCTAATAAACAATCGTTTTGATTATTATGACCTCAAGATTAGTTTTATGAATAGTAAATGGCCAAAATTACAATCTTACCTTAGAGACATGCAAAAATTATGAGTTAAAGAATAGACACAACTGAGTTTTGGAAACAAACATAAAGTTAAGAGAAATTTGAATTATAGTAGCGATAGAGATGGGTTATGAGTTTGAGTTATGAGTTTTGAATTATAGGTTATGAGCAATCCAAACAGGTTCTAAATCTTTCTACTTGCACTAAAAAAAAATAATGTTATATACACACAAAAAAATTTCATAATATTTTTAATAATATTTGAGTTAGTAAGGCCCTGTTTGGTTTTTTTTTTTTCATCACTCTTAACTCTTCACTCAATTTTCATCACTCAATCACTTATCACCCATCATTCATCACCCATCACTTAAAATTTCCCAATTTTCCCAATTTTCCCAACCCCACCGTTTGGCACATATTTTCAGCTTCTTATAACTCAAAATTTTCTACTATTTGTGGGACCCACTGCCTGAGCACATGTCAGTGAGTATGGTTGGCTACCCACCTCCCTTAACTCTTTCATTTCATTTTCTCCTTCAGTCACCATTGACCTGTTTACTCTCCCAACACAGACCCAAACCCAGCTAAGATAGAAGACGATCGGTGTTGATCGGTGTAGCGGCGGCGCCAATCGGTGTTGATCCTCCACTTGTAGCGGCGGCGCCGATCGGTCTTGATCTCCCACCTTCTCAACCCAGCGCCGATCTCCTTTTGTTTTTCCTTTTTTTTTTTTTTTTTTTTCTTTCCCTTCGTCTTTCTCTGGAACAGCTGCGCTGATCTCCTTTTGTTTTTCCTTTTTTTTTTCTTTCCCTTCGTCTTTCTCTGGAACAGCTGCGGCGAGGGAGGTCAGCTCGTGAAATCGTGAAGCAGTGGCGGCGAGGATCTCCCACCTTCTCAACCCAGCGCCGATCACCTTTTTTTTTTTTTTTTTTCTTTCCCTTCTTCTTTCTCTGGAACAGCTGCGGCGAGGGAGGTTGAGCTCATGAAATCGTGAAGCAGCGGCGGCGAGGGAGAGGGTGGCAGCCACGGAGGATGTTTGTGGGTTTGTGAAATCTTGAAGCAGCGGCGGCTATGGAAATCGGTACCCATGTGTTTTTTTTTTTTTTTAATAAATTATATTTGGTGTTTTTGTGAAGAAGAAAAGAAAGAAAAAAAAATGAAGAGGAAGAAAAAAAATGCTGGTGGAGTGAGTCTATGAAGAAGAAAGAAAGAAAGAAAAAAAAAAGAAAGAAGAAGAAAATACTACCATTGGAGCATCTGTTGCTGCAGTGATGGAACAGCCCTCTGCTCCGTGGGACCCAATTGTGCTGTATATTACGGAAAATGCCACTGAGTTAACATCACTCAAAACTCAAAAAAATAAAAACAGCTCAAAGGAGTTTCCAAAACTGATAACTCATATCCCACAATTCTCAGATATGTTAACTGAGTTCACCTCTAGAAAAAAAGCCAAACAAACTTTGTGTATATGGGGCCCACGAATTTTGAAATATGAGTTAACAAAACTCAGTTTTTTTGAGATATGAAATATGAGTTTGGCAAAATCCAAACAACACCTAAGTTTTTATTGATTTTTATTTAAACTAAATAGTTATCACTATAAGATCACTTTTTTACAGATCATTAACAATTTATCCCATGCATGGATTTTTATTTTTTATTTTATATATGGCTATTTCCAAGGAAAAAAAAAAAAAAAAAAGGAAAAAGAAGAAAATGCCTTAAATACCCCCGTCCCTGCGGCAAACTGTAAATAATTTGAGTGCCTAGGCTAGGCTAACATTAAACAGTTGTTTCTTCTTCGTTCCTTTTGTTTTACTGAAAAACCTCCTGCGTGTTAGAATTAGATACGGAAGTCACACACGGATAGAGGGAGACCGAGAAAAGGAGTAGTAATAGTAGGAAGCGAACGAGAGAGAGAGAGAGAATAAATCAATCATATGATATGGCGTGCGTGTACATACCGGTGCAGAACTCAGAGGAGGAGGTGAGGGTGGCTCTGGACCAGCTTCCCCGAGACGCCGCCGATATCCTCGACATTCTCAAGGCCGAGCAAGCCCCTCTCGATCTCTGGCTTATCATCGCTGTCAGTTCCCTTACTTTTTTTTTTTTTTTTTTAAATTTTAATTTCCCCCAAATTCACTCAATTTTTTCACTAGTACTAGTTGTAATTCTATTTGTTTTTGTTAATGATAATGATGATGCATTGCAGAGGGAGTACTTCAAACAAGGAAAAGTTGAACAATTCCGTCAAATTTTGGAGGAAGGTTCAGGCCCTGGTAATTTTGTCTCCGACTCCATGATGCTTCTTAGGTTATTATTTTTTTCTATTATTTGATCTGGTCATATAATTCAACTTGTTTTTGTGCAGAAATTGATGAGTATTATTCCGATGTTAGATATGAGAGGATTGCTATCTTAAATGCTCTAGGGGCTTACTATAGCTACCTTGGAAAGATTGAGACGAAACAAAGAGAAAAGGAGGAACATTTCATTTTGGCTACTCAGTACTATAACAAAGCATCTAGGATCGACATGCATGAGCCTTCTACTTGGGTTGGCAAAGGTCAAGTGTTTGATACATACATACATACTTCTTGTTGATATTCAACTCTTCAACTAAAACAAATACTACTTACTTGCTTACTTACTATATGGACATCTATACTACATACTTGTTGTCACTATTTATAAGATTTTTATCACAATCTGTGAAATGTAAATAACTCTTTTCATCCTAAAATGTGTTTCTTTGTTAAGCTCTCTCTCTTAAATTCTCAAAACTAGGTGCTATGTTGCTTTTCACTGAAAGAGTAAGAGTAAGCCATGTTTTAGATTAGAGGTCACTGCATGAATACTTTTTAAAAAAATTATGCCGCTGTTGCTGCTTACAGGTCAGCTTTTACTGGCTAAGGGTGATGTAGAACAGGCATTTGCTGCTTTTAAGATTGTATTAGATGGAGATCGTGATAATGTTCCAGCTCTTCTGGGCCAGGTATGTTTTATTTTGCTATTCCTTTCTTGTTTGAGGATCACCTAAGATCAATATTTTGGAAAACTTGCTCTGCCCTTAATTGTAAATTTTGTAACATTATTGTCCTCTGGTGAACCATAGTTGGTCGCATTGAAAGTTTTTTCTCTCACAAAAATCTCCATCTATTTTCCTAACCTGGTATGTTTGACATTCTAGATGATAATGTGATGCTGACTTTGCCCAACAAAGCCTTATCTTTATTACTTGTGGTTGGCAATGCAAAACTCTTTCACTATTTTAGTCTGTCTAGGAGTTTATTGTCTTTTGAATAATTCTTTAAATATATGTCAATTACAGGCATGACTTTTAGCTAACCCTTAGTTGAGCTTGAGGCTGACTTGAATTGATGATAGGCATAATGTATACCATATGTCCTCTCTCCACATCTGGAGTACTTGAGGGGTTCATATGCCACGTGCATGGGACTCTCACTAGCAAAAAGTGTGATGTAGAAATGGAAGTTGAGAACATTGGGGTTGGGGTGTAGGGGTGACCTTAATGGTCAATAACACCATTAGAGCTAAATTTCACTTAAGGACTAGGAGCTTCTTCAACTATTTATGAAGAAAAACCGGGTCAGCCTGGAGAGGCCATATTGGGGCATGATTTGATATGTTTGGTGCACACATGCTTCCTCTGTTGTAAATAACTTGCTTTGGATATTTGTCATTTTGCAGGCATGTGTTGAGTTCAATCGTGGACGCTACAGTGAGTCTTTGGAGCTGTACAAGGTTTGTTATTTTCATGTTATATTGCCAATGGAAAGCAATGTGCACCTTAATAGTCTCTGATTTTATGTGCATGCATGCATACATACATACTGATGTTGGACAAAATGGGGAATTTGTCTACTTGCAATTGTGGCGGGATAAGATTTAGGAGGATTTGTCTCTGATTTACAGTTGCAGAAGAAAGGGTTAGGGCTCTTCCTCTCTCTCTCTCTCTCTCTCTCTCTATATATATATATATATGTATGTATCTATGTATAGAAAATAAAGAAATTGGTTGTGTTCAGGGCTGTATGAACTATACCTGTGAACTACTCAAGAAAGTGAAGAAGAAGTAAAAAAAGAAGAGAAAGGGGGAAAAATAATAATAACTCAACAAGACTAACATAGCTCCGTACTAAAAACACTCAATATATATATATATATATATATATTTTTTTAATGTTCTCCATCTATTATTTGAGTACATTGAGCACAAATATATGTAAGGAATATTTCTTGTACTAACATACATATATACAGGGACTCTTTCTTGTACTAGTAGTATTAAGAATCCTAGTATGACTTGTAAACTAAAAACCTAAGAAGGTAATAAATAATAACTACTAAAAGAATTACTTAGACCCAAAGAAAATAAAACCGAAGGTACTTTGGATCTCTTAGGGAAAAGAATTTTTTTAAAAACACTAATAATGCTTTATTGAAAATAAGAAGGGAATGAAAAAAGAAGCCCAAGTGCACAAGCAATGTACTGAGGATATAACAAAGAGTCAAATCTCTTAGAAAATCTAGACTCAACTAAATTACCAAAATACTCTTAATTCACAAAGATTACAGTTTTGTGCTGGAATACAAAATTGACCATAACTTGTTAAATAAAAACCCAAATTAAAAACTGTAACCCTGGAACACATAGGACTAGACTTTAAAAACCCAAGATTTTTACTTCAATTGCACTTCACACATGGGCCTCGTAAAATAGATCTTGTATTAATGAATCTGCGTAGTAACAAATAAATCTTCCATGGCTGCATCACATGCAAACATACATACATACATACATAACACCACACACAAGTAGATATACATAAATACAACAAAGATACATGCAATAAATTGGTAGGGATCATCACTAGCCCTCTGCATGACATTATATTGATGTATTTGTACTTTAGAGATATGTTCTCAGCAATGTACATGAGTTTGATGTTGCTCTTGACCTGTAATTTTGGAACTCTTGTAAGAGGGCATTGATAGTGCATCCCAGATGTCCTGCGGCTGTAAGACTTGGCATAGGTCTCTGTCGCTACAAACTAGGTCAGTTTGATAAAGCTCGGCAGGCATTTGCAAGGGTTTTGCAGGCATGTATCATCTTTTATATACAAATTGATTTTAATAAAATCTACAGCACATGCTGCAAGTTTTCACTAATTCCGTCGTCTACATATGTTTCATGATTATATGTGCAGTTGGATCCAGAAAATGCTGAGGCTCTTGTTGCACTTGCAATTACGGATCTACATACAAATGAAGGTAAAGCTATGTCAGAAAATATTATTTTCCTTATGTCAAGTCTTATATGATCTTCTCATTATCTGTGCATGTTAATTTCTCATTTTGTGTAGACTAATTCTGCTGCTCTATAATATCTCCACAGCTGCTGGAATTAGGAAAGGAATGGAAAAAATGCAGAGAGCTTTTGAAATATATCCTTACTGTGCAATGGCGCTTAATTATCTAGCAAATCACTTCTTCTTTACTGGTCAACATTTTTTAGTTGAGCAACTGACTGAAACTGCTCTTGCTGTTACCAATCATGGACCAACAAAGGCACATTCTTACTACAATTTAGCACGATCTTACCATAGCAAGGTTGGAAACCATACCCTTTTCCTTAATACCATTTTAATGAGGTGTGCAAAGTTTTTACTTGCTAAAAAAAGGTGGAAGGAGGGTGAAATAAAGCAGACTGTTTTGCCTGTTCAAGTGAATCTTTGTCTCCTTTTTGTATTCAACCGCCCTTATCCATCGTGTATTATGACAAGTGACTTATTTTGACTACCAAAAGCACTTCTCTCTCTTCCCTTGACTTTCATTCTTTCCCCTCTTTCCCTTTGTTAGGCATACATCTGAAGTTAACTCTTTTGTTTAAAAGCTTGTTTTGCAGTCTATGGTCTTTCTGACTACTAATAATATTAATGTTCTGCATCTTAACTTTAGGGGGACTATGAAAAAGCTGGGCTGTACTACATGGCATCTGTCAAGGAAATCAATAAGCCCTATGAATTTATATTTCCTTATTATGGTCAGTAACCACGTGCCATTGTCATATCATTATGGTTTTAATCTGTTTATGAGCATTTTTGATATGTTGGCATAATATTATCATGCTTTATTTTTTAATCATTCATCTTTACCACAATCATGATTGTTTTATTTGGGGGCTATAATGCATTGTATTAACTTTTGCTGTAGTCATCAATTGGATTTGCATTGGAGGTGTGAAAAGGATTAATAGGACACCAAAAATTATCATAATTTTTTGATTTTTTTTACTTATATGGACTTGAGGAACAATATGATCATATAATATTTTACTTATATGGCTTGGATATGGTAGATTGGCAAAGAAGGATACCCCCAGGCCCCAGCCAACTCCAATTAGTAGGAATTAAGGCTTAATTGAGTTGAGTTGACTTGATTATTGCTATTTTATGTAACAGATAAATGCCTGATGTATTTGTAACTTGAAGCATGCTTAATTGTGTTCATAAAATCATATGGGATTCGTATTAAATAGTTCAAATGGATTTGGGTTTTATTACCACTTTTCAACGTGCATAATGTGGTGACTACTATATTGTTCAACACTGTATCCAAGTGGATGCACTTTTTGCAGAATTGTTATAATTGGGCTTGATATTTATTTTCTTTTGACCTATCACTTCTTGTTCATATGCTGGAAAACTGATGACAGGTTTGGGACAAGTACAGTTGAAGTTGGGGGATTTGAGAAGTGCACAGTCAAACTTTGATAAGGTTTTGGAGATTTACCCTGATAATTGTGAGACATTGAAAGTGAGTTAGTCAATTGAAAGTGTTATTTCATGATTTTTAGGCTTGATTGTTTTGTGAATGTAACTTGAGTGAAAATAATTTCCACATCTTCTATGTTCTTGCAATTGCTCTTGCTGGCAACCTTGCCAACACCAGCTGCCAGTGCCACTACCTCATCTTACTAGAATATATTAGTTTTTTCATTTTATTTTTCTTCAGGCAAGAAGATCATTTATACTGCAAATGCCTTTAAAGATCATTTGACATGCAATGTCCAAACCAATCAGAAATCTGTTTTTAGCCCTCCAACTTTATCCTTATGGTTCATGTTGAATTGATGTTTCTCTCATGCTTTAGGCTCTTGGGCACATATATGTTCAGCTTGGCCAGACTGAGAAGGCCCAGGAATTTATGAGGAAGGCTACCAAAATTGACCCACGTGATTCTCAGGTAGTTGATCCTTTTTATGTTATCTATTGTTTCTTGATGTTTTATTGAACAAGTCTCCCTACCAAGGACTGGTTTGTTGCAACACTATCACCTGTGTCTTGCATTTTTTTGGTCGTGTATGGAGGAGTCCAGTTTTATTTGCTGAAAATAATTAAGTAAGGTATAGTAATATTTGAGTTTTTGGCTAGTTTCATCATTTTGAAAAGGTGAAACAGCCAAATCCTTCTTTTCGTATGATAATGTAGGAATGTAGGATGTGTTCTGTATCCTTTTTTGGGTTTTAACATGCAAACTACCATGTCTTCTGAGTTGCATGCTTTCAACTTTTTAAGTAAATAACCAAAGTTAATTCAGTTTGCTACATTCTTCATTTAGCTTCTAGTTTCACATCTTAAGATTCTTCTAATTATGATATAGGCATTTTTTGAGCTGGGGGAATTGTTAATTTCATCTGACACGGGAGCAGCTCTGGATGCCTTCAAAACTGTAAGGGCTTCCTATCCATTACTCTTTTGGAGATAGCAAGTGTTAATTCCTCATCCAGTTCTGCAATTTTTCTTGGTTAATTGAGACTTCAAATAATGCTACAGGCTCGCAGTCTTTTGAAAAAGGGTGGTCAAGAAGTACCAATTGAATTGCTTAACAATATTGGAGTTCTTCATTTTGAAAGGGGAGAGTTTGAGGTTTGTGCTACTCTCAAAGGATTAGATAAGAAGTTACAATTAGTATTCTTTTCCATTGTTCTTGAGTGGGTTTACACTCTTTTTTTTTTTTCTTGGAAAGCAAATTTATTGGTGCAACCAGCAATAATAACCTTGATGTCTTCTTATTTGATAGCTTGCTGAACAATCTTTCAAGGAGGCTCTAGGTGATGGAGTTTGGCTTCCTTTCATTGAGGGTAGTGAGAAGTTCCAAGAGATTGATGCTAGTGCATCTGTTCTTCAATACAAGGACAGGCAATTATTTCATCGACTTGAAGATAGTGGTCGCCATGTGGAACTACCTTGGAACAAAGTCACACCACTATTTAATCTTGCCAGATTACAAGAGCAGTTACACAATGCTGAAACTGCAAGCATTTTGTACCGACTAATCTTATATAAGGTATGTGGTGTATTTCTGTATATGTGCACACACACATGAGTCTCAATTAGGTTCTTTTTTATACATAAATATCACTAAGGGGATTGGAATGACATTAATTAGGATTCTTTGTTAATAGAAACTCTTGTTTAACATTTAGTAGAAATACTTGAGAGATAGTTGGATCAGCCACATGTATCTTGTTCTCCATTTAGCTTTTCCTAGGACGTATCTTTTCCTTCATACCCTCAACTCATAGTTTTCTTGGCCATTTGCATTGTGTGTGTATGTGCTCTCTAACTTGAACTGAGCCATCTCCTTTTAAATGGTGCTGTTATTAGCTATGTTGTTTCTTTTCAACCACACCCATGTGACCCCAACTGGTTGGAAGGGGCTTACTTTTGACAGTAAATTTGTTGTAGTATACATGTATACCGAAAGAGTTGCTTAACTGCAGAATGTTTCTGCATGTTATCAACTTGTTTTATTTATTTTCATCTATGTTTAATTGTTTATAGATTTCTCAACTAGTTTCTGTAATAATTGTCTGATGTTTCATGACCTTGTCCATATATTATTTCATTTGGTAGGTTTTGCTTAATTCCTTTGTTCGTTCTTTGCAGTATCCAGACTATGTTGATGCTTATCTGAGACTTGCTGCCATTGCAAAAGCACGAAACAATGTTCAATTAAGCATCGAACTGGTTGTTAACTTGTTATTAACCACATAACTTTCCTGCTTCTAGGTCATTTATTATTATAATATATATAGTATATATTTTTATGTTTTCATGTAATGGTTCCTTTTTCATAGGTTCATGATGCTCTGAAGGTGAATGACAAGTGCCCTAATGCATTATCCATG
Organism: Quercus variabilis; assembly: GCA_030445155.1. NCBI lineage: Eukaryota > Viridiplantae > Streptophyta > Magnoliopsida > Fagales > Fagaceae > Quercus > Quercus variabilis. The sequence continues at coordinate 585,885 of CP129455.1, forward strand.
CTTGGTGAGTTGGAGTTAAAAAATGATGACTGGGTTAAAGCAAAAGAAACCTTCCGGGCTGCTAGTGATGCAACTGATGGAAAGGATTCCTATGCCACACTCTCTCTGGTACATATGTTGTTCACTGTGTGTGCTTTTATTGCTGTCAAATTTTGTGGTATTACTTCATAAAGTCTTCTCTTAAAATCCTGCAAACCTTGACAAAAGTGCATTTCCAAAGAATTCTTTTTACCAGTATAATCATCTTGTAATTTTAATGAGAATTCATGTTAGTATTCTGATTGTTTTTTCAGCTCTTGTCGCTAGATTGTCATTTTCATCATTATCGTTAGTACAACATTTTCATCTCATTTGATTGTTTGACATTGGAAAGGGAAACTGGAACTACTTTGCTGCAATACGAAATGAGAAAAGAAATCCCAAGTTGGAAGCTACCCATTTGGAAAAAGCCAAGGAACTCTATACAAGAGTATGATTTTCTGGTTAATCTATTTCCTTTTGATTGCTGTGCTTTGCAATATTTCTTGATCACTTCCTTATTTCCTTCTGTTTGAATGGTACTTTTTGCACTCTTTTTTTTTCTCCCAATTATACAAGTGCTTTTGCTCAACAGCTTTTCTATGTGGGTGTATGTTGCAGTTATGAAAATTCCATTAATATTTTGCATTTGATCAAAAGTAGTTCTATAGGGAATTTGTTAGTCTGTATAACTAAATTGATGGTAGTGCTTAATTGCTGGCTGGTGTCGCAAAAAAACTTGGAGGTTAGTTATGTTCAATTGAAAAGAGAGAAAACTATAGCCAATGAGCTCTAGCTCAAATTGCATTTCCTCCTGTAAGATTTGGGTGAAGGGAGTGGTTGTGGTTTCAAAACCCATTGGATGCATATGCAACTTACTACTAAAAAAAAAAAAGAACAAGAAAATAATATGATATATAAAAGCATAGAAGAAAATTTAGAGAGTATGAAAGATTACAGAATGGTAAATATATGAGCTAAGCTATTTATCAATATATATACATATATATATGAGCTAAGCTATGAGCGCTCCCACCCTGCCCCCTCCACCTCGCCCCTTCCCTCCACCACAAACTCTGCCTGTTGCTCCTATACAATTCCCACCACCGCCATTCTTTTCCTCTTTCCCACAACACCTTCCACCACCGCCTTATCCTAATGCACAAGCTCTCCCACCTTTCGCTACCCCAAATCTTCTCCCCACCCCTCATTATTTCTTCCCTACACATCCTATCCCTATCCAACAACCTTGCTACTGGCCAAGTCAGTTTGTTCAGTACATACCCCAATATACCCCAGCTCAATCCTCCCTACCCCTAAAAAATCTGGACCCAAAATCTACACTGCAACCTTCACCTAAACTCAATTCCCATATTTCACAAGTTAAGCCTCCTCCCTTACCAGGGGGGACGGGGGAATTCTGCTTCTTTTCATATCGACACAAAGGCTTTCTTCTTGGCTTTTGATGGGGGTCGTATGGATTCTTACTCCATCACTGAAAAACAGGGCAAGAATCATGGTTCTATTTGGGTTGTTAGATCAGGTTTGGATTGGATCATTGCATGCTTGGTAGAGTTATGCTGTTGGGATTTTAGCATTTTAGCAAGCAACATTTTTTCAAATGGTTTCATGAGAATTATAAAATCTTGGAGTGTTCTAGTAAGTCGAATAAGGGTTGTATTTTTGTGGAAATATTAGTGTATCACAATGGGGCAAGACGTGGTTGTATGCGTGTCCCAGAAGGAAAGTTTTCATAAGGGTGGCTGGGCTTTTCTTGAAAGGAAGTTGTGTGATTTTTTCTTGGGAAGATCAGCTTCTAGGCCGGGGAAAGAGGTGGCTGCTGGTGGTGGTCCATTTGAAAAATCCATTAGTAATCCAAGGAATCACGTTTGGAAAGAATTTAATGGGCACGTGAAATCAGGAAGTGATTTATTTTTGGAGAAGCAGTTTCCAAAACTGTGGCAATTAAAAATCAGAAGGAGAGATTTGGGTGATTTATTTTATTCAAAATCAAATATTCCAACTCACCTCATATCTAGCCAGTCCGTGCAAGTATCTTCTTTTAAGTGGACTCAGGCCCATTTTTATTTAAAAATCTTTGCTGCTTTAGAAGGTGATGGCCAACGTTTGGTGAAGTGGGCCCATTTCGTTCAACCCAAAGGCATTAAGGCTGTCCAAACTATACAACCTAATGGGCTTGGGTCTATTAAGCAAGCCTAACATGCCCAACTGGCCAAAACCCATCAGGTTCAACCCGGCACCTTTAGTCGCTTGGAAAAACATGGCCTTTCACGATCATGGGAGATGGGTGAAGGATTGGGTTCCCACGTCTCAGCCGAGAAGTCACTGCTAGTGCCTCCTAGTACCGATGAGGTGGGCGGGGATCTCTTAAGGTCCGTTGTGGCTGGGGCTGCCAGTAATCTTTCGGTGGGCTCTCTAAGTAGCGGTGCCGAGAAGGGGCGGGGAATTCCTGCTGCTTCATGTGTCTAGCTATGAGCTGTCTGATCAGTGGGATTGAGGAGGGTTTGTTGTTTCAAACTCCGATGGGCAATCCGGCTTCACAGAACTTATTGATTCTTCAACTGTGGGTTCTTCGACAACGCAATCGATGTCCTCTGATATGCTTCACCATCAACTATTGTTGGAACAAAATTGATTCTCTCCTCTTTCTTAGTTGGCATTTGATTCTTTCGAAGACGAGACTCTATTGTTGAACTGGGTCAATCGCACAGGATTAAACAAGGCTGAGGATGATCGGAATTTGTACCTCTGGCTCAATTGGATCCTAATGGGGGTCTGGATTTAATGACAGAGGAGGGTGACCCAAATGACATTTCTATGGGGGATGATTTGGAACCTTCAGTTTGGGTTAGTAAGATGATTAAGGGCTTTTTAAGTTTGTGGGCTTTCCAATTGATTCTTGTGAGAGGCGGTGAGTTGATTTCTTTCAACAACTTGAGAAAGTGTGGGAGAAACAAGCTGCTGTAGGTAGTCTTCGCCGCACTGCTTCTTCATCTAAAGAAGGTATGAGGGAATTATGGAATTTAGTTTCTACTATTAATTATGATGGGCAATCTGGTAGATGAACTAGAGGGATTGTGAATTTCAGTGGGTTGGGCTTTGTTGGTTGTCCATGAATTTGAAACTTTTATCCTGAAATGTGAGAGGATTTAACAATCCTCGTAAGAGGGATACTGTGAAGAATCTACTTAAGGAATGGAAGCGTGATGTAGTGTGTTTTCAAGAAACCAAATTAGACTGTACCAATTCTTCTGTTGTGAAAAGTCTTTGGGGCATGCCTTTTTGCAGATTGGGTAGCTTTAGATGCCGTTCACACAGCAAGGGGAGTTCTAGTGACATGGGACATAAGGGTGTATGAGAAAATTGATTGTGTGGTTGGTAGCTTTTCTGTTTTTGTCTTGTTGAAGGGTGTGGTAAATGGGTTTGTTTGGATATGTACGGGGGTGTATGGTTGGTCCGACTAATGCCAGTCTTAGGGATGCTTTATGGGCAGAACTTGATAGTGTAAGAGAGTGAGGTGGAATTTGGCTTGGTGTGTCTTTGGTGATTTCAACATTATCAGATATCTGGCAGAGCGACTTGGTTGTAATTCGTTTAGTCCAGCCATGTTCAAATTCTCAGACTTTATTGAGAGGAATTTTTTGGTTGATCTACCTTTGGTAGGGGTGAGTATACGTGGTTTCGAGACTCTGTGAATCCTTCTATGTCACACATAGATAGAGTTTTGGTTTCAATTGATTGGGAGGACCACTTCTTGGACATGATCCAATGGCTTCTCCCTCATGTGGTTTCGGATTATTGTCCTCTTATTGTGGAGGCAGGTGGCATGGCAAGGGGGAAGAGTTTTTTTAAATTTGAGAATATGCGGCTTAAAATGGAGGGTTTTGTGGATTGAGTTCGATGCTAGTGGAACGGATATCAAAGGCTTTTTTCTTAAAAGAAGGGGACAATAACATTGGGTTTTTTCATAGGCTTGCCAATTCACATAGACGAGCTAATACAATGAGGGGTGTGGAGGTTGAGGGAATTACGTATGGGCTGAGTCAAATATTTAGGATCAAGTGGTGGGTTTTTATAAGAGTTTATATTAGGAATCTAAATCTTGGAGGCCCACTATTGATGGGTTAGAATTTGCTAGTTTGGGTTATTCTTATCGTTTTTCACTTGAAAGGGAGTTTGAAAGGGAGGAGATCATTGCAGCTCTTTGGGAGGTTGAGGGTGATAAGGCTCCTGGTCCTAATGGCTTTACCATGGTTTTCTTTCAAAAGTGTTGGTCTGTGATTGGGGAGGATGTTATGGCTTTCTTTGTGGACTTTTATAGACAATGCATATTTGAGAAATCTCTTAATGCTACCTTTTTGTGTGATGATACCCAAGAAGATCAATGCTGTAAATATTAAAGACTTTCACCTTATTAGCCTTGTGGGTAGTTTGTACAAACTTTTGTCAAAGGTGTTGGCTCACAAGCTACGATGTGGGTTGGATAAACTTACATCTAACTCCCAGAAGTGTGTTGGATAAACTTGTATCTAACTCCCAGAACTCCTTTGTTAGGGGGAAGACAAATTCTTGACTTTGTTCTCATAGCAAATGAATGCTTGGATAGTAGATTGAAGAGTGATATTATGGGTGTGATTGTCAAGTTGGATATTGAGAAGGTTTATGATCATGTAAATTGGAGTGCTTTGTTTTACCTTATGAAAAGGATGGGTTTTGGAGAGATGTGGGGGAGATGGATGAAGGCGTGTATCTTTACAATACGTTTTTTGGTAGCTCTCGTGGTCTCCGTCAAGGGGATCCTTTTTCTCCACTTTTGTTCTTGTTGGTGATGGAGGTGCTAGTAGGTTATTAAAGAGGACATAAGAGGGAGACTTTCTTAGGGATTTCCAAGCAAGTCCCAGTGTGTGAGGAGGTTTGCATATTTCTCATATTTTGTTTGCTGATGATACTATTCTTTTTTGTGATGCATCTAGGGAACAATTATTGTATATTCGGTTGGTGTTGATTTTCTTTGAAGCTATTACAGGCTTGAAAGTAAATGTTGGTGAGAGTGAGATTGTGCCAGTTGGTGAGGTTGGGAATTTGGATGCTTTGGCTCGTATTTTATGCTGTAAGGTTGGTTGTTTGCCCATGTCTTATTTGGGAATGCCTCTTGGAGCTCATTTTAAGGATGCTTCGATTTGGAACTCTATTATAGAAAGGATGGAGAAAAAGCTCATAGGTTTGAAGTGGTTATATTTGTTAAAAGGGGGTAGACTTACTTTATTGAAGAGCATCTTGTTGAGCCTTCCAACTTAGTATTTATCTTTGTTTACTATTCCATAACATGTAGCGGACAGATTAGAGAGGATTTAGAGGAATTTTCTTTGGGGGAGATCCGATGAAGTTTTTAAATATCTGCTTGTTGCTTGGGATAAAGTTGTTAGGCAGGTGGTTTGGAGATTTGGAGGAGTGGGCTTTTTAATGAAACTCTGCTTAGGAAGTGGCTATGGTGCTTTGGGAAGGAAGTTACCCATTTATGGCGTCAGGTTGTAGCCACCAAATATGGGGAGTTAGTGGTGGTTGGTGCACTAGAGTTGTTAGAGGGACGCATGGCTGTGGTTTGTGGAAGAACATTAGAAAAGGTGTAGAAAGTTTCTTTGGTCATGTGGTGACGACCCTTGGAGTGGTCCTATTTCTTTGAAAGAGTTATATCCGGAATTGTTTGCCTATGTTGTGGCTCCAAAAGCTCTGATTTTTTTATCTAGTTTTATATGCACCAGATGGGGGAGGTAGGAGTTGGAACTTACTCTTCCATCGCGACTTTATTGACTGGGAGTTGGGGAGATTTTACTCTTCTTTGAATGTGTTTCCACCAAGATACCAAGGGGGGAGGGTGATGATACCCTGATTTGGCAATTGACTCATAGTAGTGTTTTTGATGTGTGCTCCTTTAATTATTCTTTATTGAAAGCCCCTTCTGTTTCTCTCCCTTGGCAGAGCATTTGGTGTGTTAAGGTACCTAAAAGCATGTCTTTCTTTTTATAGACAGCTACTAGGGGTGGGATTCATATAATAGATAACCTTGTTAAGAACTTGCCTCTTGTTAATTGGTGTTGTCTATGTCAGTGTGATAAGGAAACTGTGGATCACCTTTTGCTCCATTGTAAGTTTGCTCATGCTTTGCGGAGTGAAGTCTTTCTTATGTTTGTTCAGTGGGTGATGCCGAATACAATTGTCTCCCTTCTTTTCGCTTGGAGGAATTGGTTGGGGACTTATTCTTCAATTGTTTGGAATATGGTACTGGCGTGTCTTATGTGGTTAGTATGGAAGGAACGGAATTCTTGAACTTTTGAGGACATTGAGAGACCTATAGATCTATTGAAGACTTTGCTAGCTAGAACTTTGTTTTCGTGGTCTTGTATTTGGGGTTTTACACATTGTATTTCCATTTTTGATTTCTTTATTTCTGTTAGATTTGGCATTTGATTTGATTGTATTTGTTTCAAGTGCAGTGAGTTTACAATCGTAAACACATTGTACTTTTCCTATCAATAAAACTCTTATTACCTATATAAAAAAAAAAAAAAAAAAGTTAAATACACAGAAATCAAAAGACTCCATGAAATATTTATATATATCTGGGAAAAAAGAAAAGAAAAGAAAGAAGAAAATTAAAAAGGGTACTGAAAAATGGTGATGTTCTCTATTATGAACCATCTAAACAGCGTATTTGATTGACTTGTACACATTAGTCTGGATTTTAATAACCTCTTATTTCAATGTAATACTATGGCATGATGTTTTTAGAGTTCATCCTTTGATTCATTGTGCTTACAGATCATTTAATTTCAGTTTCTTCCCTTTAATGCTTAATTTATTGTCTTAATGCTTTGCTGTCATTAATCATGAATCTGTTCTGTGGCATGTACTTTTCTATACCAATACATGTAGGTTCTGCTTCAGCATCCTGCTAATCTGTATGCTGCCGATGGTGCGGGAGTGGTTTTGGCAGAGAAAGGCCACTTTGATGTTTCTAAAGATATATTCACTCAGGTATGCCAAATAGGTATTCCCCATTTTTGGGACATGTATAAACTTGCTAGAGTTTTCACTGAGGAATTATTATAGGTTCAAGAAGCTGCTAGTGGAAACATTTTTGTCCAGATGCCTGACGTTTGGATAAATTTGGCCCATGTTTATTTTGCACAAGGAAATTTTTCATTGGCTGTAAAAATGGTAATTGATCTCATTTTGTTGTATGCTTCTTTCTTTTAACTTTATATTCCTTTTCGTTACTGCATGCATGTGTTCATGAACCTTGTTGTCTTGCAGTATCAAAATTGCTTGCGGAAGTTTTACTATAACACAGACTCTCAGATTCTTCTCTATTTAGCTCGTACTTATTATGAAGCTGAACAGTGGCAAGACTGCAAAAAAACTTTACTGAGAGCCATCCACTTGGCACCTTCAAATTACACACTTAGGTTTGATGCAGGAGTCACATTGCAGAAGTTTTCAGCATCAACACTACAAAAGACTAAGAAGACTGCTGATGAGGTTGTACAAACTTTACTGAGAGTTGCATTTGTTTAAGTTAAATTGTTAATGGGTCTCTGTTTGTCATTTAATGTAGCTTTTAAATGTGTGAAGTTCTGTTTTGCTACAACTTGTTCTTCACTGAGACATTTTTGAATTATACCTGCCTATGCCATTGGCATGGATGTAATTTACATTCATAATTTTTGTTTAAATTGAACTACGTTTAAGCTGGAAGTGGCATTGACTATTTTGAGTTTTTTGGAAAGCTTTTATTATGCTGGATATAATATAGTCTCTCTCTCTCTCTCTCTTGCTCTCACATTGCTGTTGCGTTGGAATTCAAGTAGGTGCGGTCAACAATTGCAGAGCTAGAAAATGCTGTTCGGCTGTTTAGTCAGTTGTCTGCTGCTTCCAACCTTCACTTTCATGGGTTTGATGAGAAGAAAATTGACACCCATATTGACTATTGCAAGAATGTACTTGCCGCAGCCAAACCTCACCTCGAAGCAGCTATTCGTGAAGAGCAGCAGATCCGGCAGAGACAAGAAGTTGCTCGACAGGTTGCATTGGCTGAGGAAGCAAGTCGTAAGGCTGAAGAACAAAGGAAATTTCAGGTCTGCTTGCTTTATACCCTGAACATCTATGGTTGTCGTGCAAGAACACATTCTTTGAGCCCTATATGCAGTAAATTCACTGATACTTTGTGTGAAAACAGCTGGAGAGGAGAAAGCAAGAGGACGAGCTAAAGCGGGTGAGGCAACAGGAGGAACATTTTCAGCGTATAAAGGTAAGGTTACCAACTATGTATTTTTAATTAAAAGGTCATGTTAATGGGTACCTATAGAGCAATTGTTAATAAACCATATTAGGCAATTGACACCTGGTCGTATTATAACAAATTGCGGGATTCTCCCTCAATTGTCTTTCCTTGGAAAGGTATTTGGAGAGTAAAGGCACCTAGATGGGTTTCTTTTTTTATTTGGTGCGTAGCTTGGAATAAGATCCTAACGGGTGATAACTTGAGATTGAGGAGATTGGTTTTTGTAGATTGGTGCATTATGTGCCGTCATTGTGGAGAGACGGTAGACCATCTACTTCTTCATTGTGAGATGGCTCATCGGTTGTGGAGCTTTGCCTTAAAAACTTTTGGTTTGTCTTGAGTTATATCGAGATCGATCCCAAATTTTCTTTTTGGCTGGTGGAATTGGTTGGGGAAGCATTCGTCTCAGATTTAGAACTTAGTTCCGTTGTGCATCCTATGCTGTATTTGGAAGGAACGGAATTGGTAGACTTTTAAGGATTTGGATAGTTTCGATGATCAGATTCTTGCTTCATTTTGTGGGACACTTTTTGATTGGTCTTGGGCTTGGAGACTCACATCTAGTGATTCTCTCACTTCTCTTCTTAGTTCTCTTTCTCTTTTGTAATTATTTTGTTGTCTGATTCTTTTCTGTTCTCTCTTTTTTCTTCTTGTATTCTCTAGGTTTGCTCTGTGTTTTTTATGCATAGAGTAGCCATTCGTTTATATAACATTCTTACTTATAAAAAAAAAAAAAAGTTTTAACACAATTTTTATGGGAAATATAAAAAGCTGTCTGAAAAATTAATTGCTTTATCATTTTCCCATAAAATGTTTCTCAAAATTGTTCCTAAACCAATGCCATTTAGGGTATTCGTTAACATTTACATTTCCCTTAATTAAAATATCTCTGCTTATTGATAGCCATTGCATTAGAGGTATACATTGTTTTTTAAGCATACATGATTAAGAATGTATGTCTCAGATTTATACTCTTGCTAAAGTCAGTTACAAAATATGTTGTAATAAAGTAAAGAAAGGAGCTATTCGGCAATCTACAGCAATTTTATTGAAACATTGTATCTTTGATTCAAATTGTATGGTCTAGTATTTTGCCCCATAAGTAGGGATAGGCTTTGTTTACTGCTATTTTGGGTCACAGTTCATTCTATTTCAGTTACTTTATGTATTTGCTCTTGCATGCCCATACGAGACCAATATAAAATGTAAGGATATATACAGATCACAAACATTTATAAATTATAAATGAAATGCTGCAATTAATGCTTGTGTATTGAATATGCACATCCATTTAGAGTGTGTTTGGTTGGTCCATTTAGAGTGTGTTTGGTTGTAGAGTGTGTTTGGTTGAGGTGAAAATGGGGGAGAGAAAAGTGGGGAGAAAATGGTATGAGAGGGTGTTTAGTTGAGGGGGGAAAATGGGAGAGATTTTGGTGGGGGCCAAGAGTTTTCTCCATAGGCCCACCATTTGGGGTATTTTGGAGTCTCCCCAATTTCGGGAGAAAAAGAAGGGGAAAGAGGGGGCTTGATGGGAAATTACCCATCTACCCCATCTCCTCCCACTTGTGTGTGGTTGGTTGTGTTTTATTTATTTAATTATTTTATTTAATTATATTTTTTTAAACTAACAGCATTTTTTTTTATGTAATAGGGTCATGGAAGTAAATCTATTCAAACTACGTTTTCTATTTTCTCATTTTTTTTCTTAACCAAACAAAAAAGTTTTCTATTTCTCTACTTTTCTATCCTCCAAACTAAATACACACGAGGAAAAACTAAATATTTTTTATCCTCCCAACCAAATAAATCCTTGGTCAAACTTTTTTCCAAACTTTTGAGAGGTTTGGGGCCCTTAGTTTTGCGTTCTAGATTCAGAGTGCACAACAAATAGGTTTGTGCATTACAAATGGCTTGGTCATGTTTGTCACCAAACTCCTAATTCATGTAGTTTGTCTGTGATATGGGGCAGGTCAGGATGGACTTGATTTATTAAGTAATGCATGGGGAGCAACTTGATGCTTATAGATGGTTACTGTTTAGGTTCCGTTGGTCTTCTATGAGTTTAATACAACTAGCTAGTCAGTTATGACAATAAAATATCCTCTCAAAATCTATATTTTCTTATTTGAACATGTTTCTTGCATCCATAGGAGCAATGGAAGAGCAGCACACCTGGTTCTAAGCGGAGAGACAGGTCAGAGATTGATGATGAGGAAGGCGGGAATAGCGAGAAGAAGAAGAGAAAAGGTGGAAAGAAGAGAAAGAAGGACAAGGGCTCGAAGTCGCGATATGAGACAGAGGAAGCAGAAGCTGACATGATGGATGATCAGGAAGATCTGGAAGATGAAGATGCAAACTTAAATTATAGGGAGCCTACAGGTCAGAATGATCAGGATGATGCAGAAGAGAATGCTCATGATCCTCTTGCAGCTGCTGGGCTTGAAGATTCTGATGCTGAAGATGATACGGTAATTTAATTTACTTTTTTTTTTTTTGGATGAAGTAGTTCTGACTTCAAGAAACAACTAGTATCTGCTTAGATTCTTGCTGAAATGTTTCAAAATCAATCTATGTTGCAACATGAGATTGTGGCTGGAAACTTTGATATGGGATGTGTGGCAGTCTTAAATGCATTTTGTGAAATACTTGGGCAAGATTTAATTTTTTCGTAACCATGATCTCAGAACTATATAGATAATGATGTCTTTCCTTCTAGATACTGGAATGGTTTATTTAGTAGTGGTATGCTATATACTACATTGGGCAACAGGTCAATGGAGAATCATATCATTATTATCATGATTGCATGTTTCTGCAAACTGTTAATTCTTTTTTGTTTTACCCTTTTCCCTTGGTGCCCAGCATGCCCTGGAAGAGAGAGATGGGAGGGGAGGGGTGGGCAGGTGGGGGGAATTAAATTTTCCTTACAACATTTTGTTAACCTCTCTGCTAACTGATATATTTTCATTTTTTCTGTAAACTTTGTTGAAGGCTGCGCCCTCATCAACCACAGGTCGACGGAGGCGGGCGTGGTCAGAATCTGATGATGATGAGCCGTTGGAGAGGCAGCCATTGTCCAGAGAGAATTCTCCAGAGCTGCGGGATAGTGATGAAGAAGTCAAAGACGAAGGTCATAGGCCAAATGGACTTGATGCTGCTGAGGATGAGGATTGAGATTGAAATTCTTCAACTCTGAAGGGTACTTAACAAGCTAATATTTAAATTGACATGGACAATCTGTCCTTTCAGTCAATGTGAAAGCCTTTTACTTGGGGATCACTACTTTGTATATTTATGTGTTGTTTGTGCTCCCCAGAGTTCTGACATATGGTTAAAACTTTTTGTTCTTTCAAATCTTACGTTAATATATAGCAGCTTTCATATCTTCAAATGACATGCTATGCTAGGTTCCTTGCAGCTGCATCTCTCCCCTTGATGATTTTGAAATTATAGGAGTGGTCATACTTACATCCTTGTTGCTGAATTGTTCGTACTTTAGCTAAAATCGTTGGATATTCTATTTGGTAATTTATACTGATAGTAGTTGGAATGCTGAAATATTCGTCTGGGAAAGTTGGAAGTTAATTTAAATTAGTGACTGTAAAGGTTATTAGGATTTGGGTCGCATTATTAAGGGGTCTGCATGAGTTTGTGGGAGCTAGATGTATGGATGTTAATTGGACTACAATGTGTTGCTGCTTTAATCTTTCTGGGTTTTCAATAAGAACTATACCGTGGACTTAACCCATCACTTCTGAAATAACATGCTTCCACCAATTATCCCCTTCTAGATCGAGCAAAAAATGAGAGTTTCATAACCTTTTAAAACTTTCTATAGTTTGGAAGTACTTAACTCGGTGCTTTTTAAGATTCTACTAAGGATCCTAGTTCTTCATACTGATCAACCCCACTTTTACCAATGACCTGTTTGGATAAGAGAGAGGGAAGGGGAGTAGAGTAGAGTTGGGTTGGCTATAAATTAGATTTATTTTTGGCCAATTTTACTTTACTTTTCTCTCCCCTTAATCCCAAACGAGTTGTTAAAGGACCTAATTTTGACCTGATTTTGATGTCGTCGCCTCATCTTCTTAGGCCATCAATGACACTTAATTCTCTTAGTTTTAGTCCCCTTTATTTTACAGGGGACCCAATTTGTTGGTACAAATGGGCAAAATGATCATCTCAGGCCGGTGCAACCAAAAAGAAAAAAAAGAAAAAAAAAAAAACTGTCAAGACGAGCCAACCCATTTACATATACATACAAACACACCCATTTCTTTTTAATTTTTATCTCATATCAAATTTAAGTATTTTTTTAACTCTGTGATTGACATATGTTAATATAGAAAATAGGGCGAGGTTTGGGTCTAGTGCCCAGTTGCACTGAACCCGTTGAGATTATAACACATGTCTACTTTTGAACACATGTCATTAACTTAACGAGTCTAGTGCACTACATGCACTGGACCTAAACCTCATCCTAAAAAATATATGATACTTTTCCAAGTACACTGGACCTAAGTCTCATCCTAAAAAATATATGATACTTTTCCAACATATTTATAAGCATACATAGTGACATGAATATTGTACTCATAGCTTGCTTCTTTTTATTTTCTATTTTTTGAAAAAGTAAGAAAGTACTCCTAGTTTAAGACACGAGTACTTGATCCATAGGCAAGTGAGTCGCTTCCTATATTTTCTTTAATGGTTTATGAGATTTGGAGGAAGTATAATTTAAATTTATTTGTAAAAACACATAGGTAAAACTAATCTGCTAAATTCGTCAAGTAAAAATTTTCAATCAACCTACCATTTTTGGAGGCTAGTGGGTTAGTGACAATTTGGAATTTTTTTAACCTACCAAATGGCAGATCGATTGTAAATTTTCCCCTCAACCTGCCCAATCATACCTATGCACAGTCCTAGCATAGGACAAGAACTCTCCATAAGCTTAAAAGGGCAACATATAAGATAAGTTTTTCTTTATTTTCATCAAACTTGGTTTTTGGGTGGTTCCTAGCTAATAGAGAGCCAAATGGTCTCAATGTGGAGGATAAAAAATGTAGGTTTAGTTCTATCCATAATGTTCAGTCCCCTTTTTTTTTTTTAATTTTATTTTTTTAGAATTATTTTTTATTTATTTTTAGATAGAATTCTACTATAACCTAATATAAGTGTATGTGTGTGAAACTCTCTCTAGAAAACATGAACACCGGCCCTTGTCCTTTACACTCCACAAACACTTATATTTGTGAAGTAATTATTGAGTCAAGGGTGTGTTGTCGTAACCATTTCATTTATACTCTTTTTGGACCGAAGTAACAAAATGCCCGCTCACATCATTTGATTCTAGAACAATTCAAACTAGTGCTTTTTTTGCCAAAGTTTTAGTCGAATACTTAAAGTCTCTCTCACACGCACACAGATACACAAAAACCCCAATCCTAATTTTTCACCCAAATTACGATATCCTTTCTCAAACTTTAAAAGTATATAATTGCCCCTAATTTGAGGTTAACTTTGACGGAAAAGTCATGCACTTGCATTACACTTGACTTGTGGCCCAAATTAACCAGATAGAGCCCACTAGAAAAGAGCTAAAGGACTAAACTGCCCCTCCCCAGTAGTTATGTAATCTCTTTCGCTTTTCCAAATTAAAACCTCTCTATCTCTCTCATTATTTTTGGTGGTCGAGAAATCATATAAAAGAAAAGAAAGGAAATCAAACAGCTTAAATCCCAATCTGAGCTTTTCTTCAATAGAGATTCTAGAAAAATTACAATCCCACTCACTCACTCACCTACCAAAACCCTATCTTTGAATCCCAATTTCTCAAAATTACAACCCCACTCACTCACTCACCACCAAATCCCTATCATTGAATCCCAATTTCTCAAAACTCAGCCTCACCACCAAACCATTAGCCACCACCACACCTCCACCTTCCAAAAATAACCAGTCCCTCCACTTAGGGAATTAAAACCCATCACCTAGAATCCCAAATCACCACTAAAATTCCATGCCACAAGCTTTTGCTGCCATCGATTGCTACCCAACCCAATGTTGGGAGTAATGTTTTGAAATCCAATTGACTGTACGAGATTAACTTTTAAATAAAGTGTTATATATATTTTTAGACTATATATGAACATTGGAAATTATGTATTCATTTGATAGATAGTCTTTAAGTTGCATTGTATGTGATTTAGGTATGCTAATGAGATTAGCATGTGAGAGATCTAAATTACAATTCATTGTGACTTATAAACTTTAGTTCATAGTTGGTGATGAAATTATTGTGAACTTCATCTAATAAGACTATAAAATATTGATCATGATGATTTATCTTGAGCATGGAAGTAAAGACTTCTAATTGATATGTTGGTATATTTGAAATACATTGAACTAGAACCACTACGAGCCTTGCTCTAGTAAGTACTGTCAATTGAACAAATTAATGATCTTGTGACTGATAATGCAACAATTCTCAATCCTAAGAGGATGATTAACTCAATTGTGAATTGCATGTTACGATGTATGCTAGAGTGAGATCTTGTATGGTCAATATGATGTACATTGATTACTTGCATGAAATGTTATGGGAATACGTTTACTTCAAGTAGAATTTATAATCTCAATAAGAGACAAGAAACATCTCATTGAGATTGATTTAATAGAAATTTGATTATTCAATGCATTGGGCTTGACCAGTTCAAGGGTGTCTTGATGTATTTGGGGGCTTAAGGCAAAAACTAAAATTGAGGCATTTTATATATTTAAATATAACTTTTAAAAAAAAAATTTACTTAAATTCTATTATCTTGTTTTAGATGCAAAATTATTACTAATTAACATAAACAATGTAGAATTTTTTTTTTTAGAAAGTATGTAGACACAAAAAACTGACAAAACTTTCACATCTGTTGATATGGTAGATTGATAGTGTTAAGTAAAAGAGTAATATTAGTGGTGGACTTAAGTAAAAACTAATAAAATTTTGTCAACTCAATTATTGTGGAAAACGTTATGAATTTTTTTTGAGTATTGCTTTTTTTTTTTTTTAAATAATATATTTGCTACATTTATAATATTTTTCAATTCAAATCCTAATTATTAAGTTGTTATTGGTTCTAATTTGAACTCATTATTGAAATTATTTATTTTGTTATCAATAAGTAACAACCTCTAATAACCTACTACTTAGAATTTGTTGTAAAAATATTATGAAAAAAATTGGGAACGCAACATTTCTACTTGATAAAAAAAAAATTATTTTACGTAATGCTAATATTTGAGCTTAATTAAATTAAAATTTGGGGCCTTTTTTATACTTAGGGCCTTAAGCGACTGTATCAATTGCTTACGTTGTAGAGCTTGCACTGGACCATTTTAGCAAGTAGTTTCTAAAGTTTATATTCTATAGAATATGATTCTAAGATTACAAAAATAATTAGGAGATTAAATTAGGAAATCAAGGGCTTAAGATGTAGTGTTAATAAAGTGACAGTATCATTATGATCATGATTTTATTTCACAGTGGATAATTTTTTGTAGGGGTGTGCATGGGTCGGGTTGAGAGGATTTTTTGACCCAACCTAACCCACATGGGTCGGGTTGAACCCATGAGTTTGACAAATTATTATTATTAAATTGAGTAAAAAAAATATAAATATTAATATATTAAAAAAAACCCAAAGATTAGTATCAATGTAACCCCTTAAAGGAAAACAATACTAATGACTAAACAATAATAGTAATTGTAGGGGCTCCTTTTTCGGAGGTGGGCCCCCGACAATGAATTTGTAGAGAGTGGGGCAAAGGGTTTGGCTCCGGCCGGTCCCTCGCTGGTCTTCCTTGAACTTTTCGTCTATTGCTCTTCGCTTGGGGTTGCTCCTCGGCTGGCGTCCGAGGAGGCCCCCCTTCACAAGGGGGGGTCTTTGCCTTATATACGCCCTTTAGCTCGATCCTGGCCTTACAGCTGTTGGCCATCCGGGCTACTGGTTCAGGACTTGTCCCATCAGACAGGTTCCTCATTATACTGGGGGTTGTTGCTTCCAAGGTTTTTCTAGTGAAGGGTCTTGTCATCATTAATGTAGCCTGAAGGATCAGGCATACTCGTTAAGTGTGGATGTGACCACCTATTCTGGGTCTGCCCCCTACCTGGATTAGACTAGGTATGCCGAGGAGGAGTGTGTCCGCGGCTCGGGTCTGAGAAGAGCTAAAACCCTTAAGCCGACTATCTGGGATGATTGCCCTCCTCGGCTTGGGCCTTGGGCCAGCCTAAAGGTGGGCCGGGGGTTCTGGGCCCTCGGGCCCCACAATAGCCCCTCAAAACCCTGCTGCACGTCTCCTCGGACGGGAAGGAGGGTTTTGCAAACCTCGGCCCCTATGTTCCGGAAGGCCTTCAGCCGGCTGGTTCTTCCTTGAGTGGCTGGATCGACCCTTAGGCTTTTCAATAGGTAGTTAGTTTCTCCACAGGAATAGGTCTTCGGACCGAGCAGTACCTTGGCTCTGTCGTAAATAGCTAGCTCTCCGTAGGCTTGAGTCCGTAGACCAGGCAAGACCTAGGTACAGTTGCTGCCTTCAGTATGAGTGGTCAGCTCCCCGTAGGCTTGGGTCCGAGGACTATGCAAGTCCTAGGTATAATTGCTGCTTTCAGTACGAGTGGCCAGCTCCCCGTAGGCTTGGGTCCGAGGACCATGCAAGACCTAGGTACAGTTGCTGCCTTCAGTACGAGTGGCCAGCTCCCCGTAGGCTTGGGTCCGAGGACCATGCAAGACCTAGGTACAATTACTGCCATCGTTTGTAAGTGGCTAGCTCCCCATAGGCTTGAGTTCGTAGACCATGTAAGACCTAGGTACAGTTGCTGCCTTCAGTACGAGTGACCAGCTCCCCGTAGGCTTGGGTCCGAGGACCATGTAAGTCCTAGGTACAATTGCTGCCATCGTTTGTAAGTAGCTAGCTCCCCATAGGCTTGAGTCCGTAGACCATGCAAGACCTAGGTACAGTTGCTGCCTTCAGTACGAGTGGCCAGCTCCCCGTAGGCTTGGGTCTGAGGACCATGCAAGACCTAGGTACAATTGCTGCCATCGTTTGTAAGTGGCTAGCTCCCCATAGGCTTGAGTCCGTAGACCATACAAGACCTAGGTACAGTTGCTGCCTTCAGTACGAGTGGCCAGCTCCCCGTAGGCTTGGGTTCGAGGACCATGCAAGTCCTAGGTACAATTGTTGCCATCGTTTGTAAGTGGCTAGCTCCCCATAGGCTTGAGTCCGTAGACCATGCAAGACCTAGGTACAGTTGCTGCCTTTAGTACGAGTGGCCAGCTCCCCGTAGGCTTGGGTCCGAGGACCATGCAAGTCCTAGGTACAATTGCTGCCATCGTTTGTAAGTGGCTAGCTCCCCATAGGCTTGAGTCCGTAGACCATGCAAGACCTAGGTACAGTTGCTACCTTCAGTACGAGTGGCCAGCTCCCCGTAGGCTTGGGTCCGAGGACCATGCAAGTCCTAGGTACAACTGCTGCCATCGTTTGTAAGTGGCTAGCTCCCCATAGGCTTGAGTCCGTAGACCATGCAAGACCTAGGTACAGTTGCTACCTTCAGTACGAGTGGCCAGCTCCCCGTAGGCTTGGGTCCAAGGACCATGCAAGTCCTAGGTACAATTGCTGCCATCGTTTGTAAGTGGCTAGCTCCCTATAGACTTGAGTCCGTAGACCATGCAAGACCTAAGTACAGTTGCTGACTTCAGTACGAGTGGCCAGCTCCCCGTAGGCTTGGGTCCGAGGACCATGCAAGTCCTAGGTACAATTGCTGCCATCGTTTATAAGTGGCTAGCTCCCCATAGGCTTGAGTCCGTAGACTATGCAAGACTTAGGTACAGTTGCTACCTTCAGTACGAGTGGCCAGCTCCCTGTAGGCTTGGGTCCGAGGACCATGCAAGTCCTAGGTACAATTGCTGCCATCGTTTGTAAGTGGCTAGCTCCCCATAGGCTTGAGTCCGTAGACCATGCAAGACCTAGGTATAGTTGTTGCCTTCAGTACGAGTGGCCAGCTCCCCGTAGGCTTGGGTCCGAGGACCATGCAAGTCCTAGGTACAATTGCTACCATCGTTTGTAAGTGGCTAGCTCCCCATAGGCTTGAGTCCGTAGACCATGCAAGACCTAGGTACAGTTGCTGCCTTCAGTACGAGTGGCCAGCTCCCCGTAGGCTTGGGTCCGAGGACCATGCAAGTCCTAGGTACAATTGCTGCCATCATTTGTAAGTGGCTTTGTCCCCGAGTATGAGGACACAGTGTTCACCTCTTTGGGCAACTCAGTCTCTCGTCGGGTAGAAGTTCCTCCCATTAGCCCCTTGCAGGCTGCTGGAGCAAGAGTCGTTGTACCACTACTGCACAGCTGCCTCCAATAGGAGTTCGTCCTCGAATCCGAGGACTTTGTTTTTGGTGTGAAGACGTCCGCGGGTCTTTTCCTGTGAGCTGTTTTTCCTCGGGTCGGATTGTGACTTCGCACGTGGGGCTGATCTTACTTCTGGTTCATGTTCCTCATCTTTCTGGTTTACGAGGCGTCGCTTGGCCTTTTGCGCTCCATGTTTGACGCTTCGGTGCCCGTAACGCGCCTCCATTAATGCCCTCGTGAATTAACACGAATCAGGCAGCTGGCGATCCCCTTGGAATTGGGTGGGAATTAATTCCCTTTGACAATTCCCCCTTCGAATTCCGTGCGGCTCAACTCCCACTGATTTTCGCCTTCCATAAAAGGCGTTCTGGGGGGAGCGTTTCTCCTCATTCCATGAATCCTCCACCACGAACAGAAATATACACTTTCACCTTCCTGAGCCCCTTTGACACCGCCACCAGGGTTGTGACCGCAATTAGGAGACCTGGAGTTAAGGGCCGCCGTGGCCGCAGCCCCCACTGGGCTGCCGGCGCGGCAGAGTTTAGGCGTAACACTGGCAGGGCCTCGTATGGTGGCCAGGGGGGACGTCATTGAAGTACCTAACGTCCCTCCGCAGAGCGCACCTCCGACGAAGGAGGCACGCGAACTCCCGTCACGGCTGGTGCCCGAGCATTGCCGTCTCCGACGGTCGGTGCTCGTGCAGTTTGGAGAGGGTCGAGGAAGCATCACGAGGGAAGGTGTTCCGGGGTCTCGGGGTCGGCTCCTCACTTTGTTCAAGCTTTGGTTTGAAGGTGAGCCAGCTCCCAGCCCCCCTTCCCGTGCTTTTACTGTCAAGTTCTCCCATTCTCTTGACGCCAATAAAAGCACGGGTTGACACTTCCCTCATTCCTGATATTAATTCTTTGCGAGCCTCTTGCCCAGTCAGTTCCAAGACCGGTCCGCCTGGGCCTCTGATTGTAGGATTAGTTGGTAGGATTTTTTGTAAAACATGCCTGTCTGAGCTTCTGATTGTATTTGTAACTTTTCTTTTATGAAATAATAAAGATTGTTGTACTTGTAATCTTTTCTGCAATAATAAAGAACTTTTCCTTTATTTCGCTGTTGAATTTTCCTTTCGTACTGCAACTCTTCTCTTGTTCTCCTTTTTTTTTTTTTTTTCTTTTGCACCGCCAACTTTGCATAGCAACTACTTTGAAACGACCGCCGGTTCCGCTGACTGGTGCTCTAACCCTTCCCACAGACGGCGCCAATTGTAGGGGCTCCTTTTCCGGAGGTGGCCCCCGACAATGAATTTGTAGAGAGTGGGGCAAAGGGTTTGGCTCCAGCCGGTCCCTCGCCGGTCTTCCTTGAACTTTTCGTCTATTGCTCTTCGCTTGGGGTTGCTCCTTGGCTGGCGTTCGAGGAGACCCCCCTTCCCAAGGGGGGGTCTTTGCCTTATATACGCCCTTTAGCTCGATCCTGGCTTTACAGCTGTTGGCCATCCGGGCTACTGGTTCAGGACTTGTCCCATCAGACAGGTTCCTCACTATACTGGGGGTTGTTGCTTCCAAGGTTTTTCTAGTGAAGGGTCTTGTCATCATTAATGTAGCCTGGAGGATCAAGCATACTCGTTAAGTGTGGATGTGACCACCTATTCTGGGTCTGCCCCCTACCTGGATTAGACTAGGTGTGCCGAGGAGGGGTGTGTCCTCGGCTCGGGTCTGAGAAGAGCTAAAACCCTTAGGCCGACTATCTGGGATGATTGCCCTCCTCGGCTTGGGCCTTGGGCCAGCCTAAAGGTGGGCCGGGGGTTCTGGGCCCTCGGGCCCCACAGTAATTTATTAGGGTTTGTGTGAACTAATTGACTTTTATATAGGATAGGAAGAATTGGTTATTTTAAAAAATTTATTAATTATATAATATTATATATATATATATATATATATATATATATATATATATATATTAAGTTAATATTAGTAGGAGGAACCGAGGAAGTGCTGCTCTACAACTGGTTTTTTTTTTTTTTTAATTTATTAAATATATATATATATATATATATATGTATATATATATTTATATATATATATATATATATGAAATCCCCCCAACTAGTTTTTTTTTTTTTTTTTTTTAAATTATTAAATATATATTAAATATGGGTGAGTCGGGTCGGGTTTGGCGGATTTGTAATTTTATGATCCAAACCCAACCCGACCAACTATAAATAAAAAAAAAAAAAAAAAATTATAACCCAACCCAACCTACCAAGCCTTAAAAACCGACCCAACCCAGCGGGTCGGGTCGGGTCGGGTCGAGTTTGGCGGGTCGGTAGGTTTTCTACACACCCCAATTTTTTTGAAGGTTCATTGCAAATTTATGTAATTGAGGGATATAATGTTTAATTAAATAAAAATTAGAGTACAATTATATTTTTATAGTGAAATAAAATAATTAATGGTAATTTTAGATTAGTTATGAGATAACAAGTGTTTAAGGCCCATTGAAGTTAGAATTTTATTTTTTCCTTTGGTCCCACTTCAAGATATATATTTGAAAAGCCCTAATTAAGGGGGCTGCCATACTAGAGCTAGACTTTCTAAGTTACATGCATAAGTGTTATTTTTTTAAGTAGAGAAACTCAAAGTAGCGGCTAGGAAAAGAGTGAGATGAAAATCTAGTGCATACACGGCTCAAGGGGTTTTCAACAAAGGAAAGTTCACACTCTGGCCAATCATAATAGATATTGAGGTGAAGATCAAAGTGGTTCAAGTGTATTTGTTGAGATTTTAATTTAGTTTTAAAGTTTGAAGCATCAAGGTATGTGTTTTCCTACTATAATTTTTGGATTCAATGTAACATGAGTTTTATGCAAAAAATGAAGTAGTTCCTATTTTATTCAGTTGCATAATATATATATATATATATATATATTTATTTATTTATTTATATGATGATGCATGCAATTTTCCAACACCTAAAACCAGCAATATTTAGTAGCCATCGCGAGTTTCATTACTTTTCTTCCATTCTGTCCTCTCATAAGAAGAAGGATATTGAATGATCGATTCACCATTGAGAGCCAACTTGACCCCTCCCACACAGGGGTGACTGGCTGGGGAAAGAACCCGAAAGCAATAATTGCAATCTCAACAAAGCCTATTTTGAAACTGGGATGAAGGGATGAAAGATTGAAATTCCATGTAGTCTTTCAAACATCTACTGCGCCTACGTACCCTTTCTTATGTTAAGGGATCAAGTTGCACGTAGCTCTCTTCTCTATCATTTCATCAATTAGCCTGTGCCCCGCCGGGGGCAATCCGCCCTCCCTATCCTTTGTCAAGGATCGAAATAAAAAGATAAAAATATTTAGGAAGGCCACTTGAAGGCATCTTTTTTATTTCATATTTCATTTTCCTTTCCTGCATTTTTCTTTCTATCTATAGGTTGGCTTCGTGCAAACTATAATGTACGAGTTGATTCCCAGATCAGAAATTCTTTGATTAGGTCCACAAGCCAAATCGAACACTTACTTTCTCAACCAACCTAATTCGGGCTTACATTCCCATGAAGAAGAATTAAGGCATTACATACCCAGGCGGAAATGGTACACTATCGATCCAAGCCGGATAGGGTTTATGATACCGATAAGATGGACGAGACACGTGGTGATGGAAATCTTGAATGTTCTTGAGAATGAAATCTCGCAGCTTCGTAATACTATTCGGCATTGTTTCATAACTCGGGTCATTTTTAGAAGCTGGATTTACCCCTTTAGTAGATTGTGAGCGGGTTTGGTAAAGTTTAGGGAATTGGCATCATAGGTGGTGGTGGCATTTGGGGTATACTACCCAAAAACGATGGAAGAGGTGCCCCCATTGGTTGTTGGGTCTGACCAACCACCCCCCATTTGTTGGAGGAAGGACTACTGGTAGTGGTTCAACCAATCTTATTAGTAGCGGCCAGCAGGAAGAAGACTAGCTCCGGCTTTCAAGCGTGAACCGATTTTGGGAATCGGCAAGAGGTCTTGGATTCGGGGGGACGTTCAATCCAATAAGGAAGAAAGAACTGCGGTTCAAATGCATATGAAACTAAGTTGAGGCTGTAGACGTCGTTGCTTTATCCCACTCTGACGCGTGCATTTCCCTATAGCCCTTGAACTAACCTTTTAGGCACGAAGGGCATTCTGAGAATGTATTTCATCAGCCAGGCACTTATGAAATGTTTATTATTATTAGCGTTGATAGCTCTCTTCTTTAAAGCTTATGTTGTAGAAGCTGACATCGGGCTATTGGCGTTTTATTCGCATCTTCCCAACCAAGACCCGGAAGGGGCTCGCTTTGTTTGGGATGAACTCGCAAAGACGCCACTCTACGAGGACTTCCCTCTAGATTGAGAGCCGGATGCACCAGTAGTCAAGGCATAGCCAGTTTACCCTCACTAGAAAAGGAAAAGGAGCAGCATATGGTCTGCGAACATGATAATTTCTGGTTGACTATGTTCCCAGAAAAAAGATACTTTTGAGAAACGACGAGCACGACTGAAGTGGCTATACATACAAATCCATTTACAGATCTATATGCTTCAATTGGAACTGGAAGTTCCATAACAGGTGGCTGGTATACCACCATAATGAAACTGCCTTTTCTTTTTTTATTTGGATAGGATTTATGTTGGCTTCGTCGGGAGGCTCGCGTAGTTGCTGATGTGAGATCCGAGGAGACTCGACTTTCTCCCCTTTACTAGGTTGGGTGCTAGGGGTCAAGAAAAATTTGGATTACTTTCCTATGGAACAGTTATTTAAAGTTGTGGAACCTTTTATTCAGGCAAGTTCTAATTTAAATAGTTCTTATTCCGGGTCCAAGATTATTTCCTTAACGGAGATGGTTCAAACATATGAAATCGAACATTCTTTAGATGCTCCTTTTCGGACTTCATAGTACTATACCAGAGATTGGGTCGAAGAAGGCCACAAGTGGAAGGAGAAGGACCTTTTTTTTTTTTTTGGTTCACTGCAGCACGAAATCATGAAGAAGCTGGTAACCATCACCGCTGCTGCTGGAACTAGTTGCTTCAGTCGAGATCTAGATTCTGAGAGTAGTGATCGAGAGCCTGATTCTGACGTTCATGAGCATGACCCAAACCTTTGTGATCCATAACCAGAAAACTCAAAAGAAAGAAAGAAGCTTAGAGGCCTTTTTCCTCTCCCAGTACATTAAGGAAGTTAAGCTGCCTATCTCACACTACTCGAAGCCTTCGTAAACTCATTGTCGGTTTCTATCGTAGTGGAGGTTGTTGTTGTGAGGGGAAATTACACGACCTCTAAAAAAGGCTTTTAGTAGTGCCCTTAGAATTTAAGCCTTTTGAAGTGCCAATAGTTGTTGTTCTGGGTAGAGCTTTCGTTCTTATTGCTCTGTGTTTCCTGCAGACTCAAGCTTCTATCATCTGCACTTCTTTCGAGCCTGGATCTTGCTTCTTGGCTATCACCCTCTTGTGACTGGTTCTTGCCCCAGGCTGCTTTAAAAAGGATTGCATGAATGAATTATGGAATCCCCTCCCACCCACACGGGTTCTTCTATGGAAGGGGTTCCCCTTCTTTTATGTGAGGTGGGGCGTATGTAAGAGCAGAACCTAGATTTGGAGGCAGGAAAAGATCAATAAAAAGAAGGCCAAAGAGCAAAAGCCACTCATCAATTGCTTGTGAAATGCAGATGAGCACGGGTAGGTTATACACTTTCCCTCAGCCTCTACAGCTCTATCTAGTGTGTCACGCTGGGAATTGATAAAAGACTTTCTATCTCTGTTGAAGTGAAAGCTTACTTGATGTATGGGATATACCTAAAACTTGATGTATAGGATATACCTGAAAGGGCAGTGCCACAAGGTTGCTACGAAGTAGTCCATGACTGGTTGATGTCTGTGTTGAGAATGTTGCCCATGGATGGCACGTTCAACTAGGAAGGTCCTCTTGATAGATTAGAGGGCGAACGCCATGTGTTCTCATATGACTTGAAGACAGGAAAGCTTACTAATAGCAGAGAGGATACAGGCATAGACAGCTCTGGAGTTCCCCCATTAGGGAGGCATGCTACGAAGGTTGATCTATTTGATCTTCCTTCGAAGTTTGGTGAGCCTGAAGGCAACTTATTAGCAATGCGAAAACATGGGCCCAAGAAGCAGGGTGAGAAGGTGATTTTCTCTGGGTTTCCAAACCATTCTAAGAAAGGCATTCGCTTGTTGATGCAGCTGATTCAGCCTCTGCTAATGCTTTTGTCTCAGCAAATTCTTTCGATTAAGCAGATTGAATGCCATAACTCTTATTTGTATTTTACTTCTTATTGGTGTTGTTGGGAAATCTGCACAGATAGGATCGCATACTTGGTCACCCGATGCTATGGAGGGTCTTTATGTAATTTCGCGGACTTTCTTTTCTCTCTTGGATTGGTATCTTTTCCCATGCTTGTTTGCACGATACATCATAAAAGCCAAAAAAAAAGGAAACCCGCTTGTTAGAAATGGTGAGGTCTCACAAGAGACACTACTAACTTGCCTCCTCATACTAGAAGAGAACTGAACTCACTAGTCCCTCATCTGCTTTAGACTTGTTAAACTAAGACCCTTGAAATCAAAGTGAAACAAGATATTAGACTAGAAACTAGAAGGTTTGGAACCCTAACAACGATACTCAAAGGGTTAGGTCAACTCACTGCTTCTATCACCTCTCCATACCCAAGCCCATAAACAGGAAGCGCGTTTCCAGGAAAGATCGAATGTTAACTAACGACGTATTGTAATAATAGCTAGCGTTCAGAACCAGCCGCGAAGAAACGACAACAATTGGCATATCATCATGAAAAAGCCCTTTTCGAGCATACTACGGATTTTATTTCTTAAATTCTTAATCGTTCTCGAAGTTCATTGATATGGTTGAGCGAAGGAAGCTCACGAACTCGACGTTCATGCCCGGGGGGTGGAGTCAAATACCGTGTGCCTGCTTAAGACCATAGATCACTTTATGTAACTTGCACACATAGTGAGGACAAAAAGGAATATATATATATATATATATATATATATATATTTATTTATTTATTTATTTATTTATTTATTTTTATGATGATGCATGCAATTTTCCAACACCCAAAACCAACAATATTGTTGGTACACACAACGATCCAAACCCAAGTCATAAACCCAAAAATTTGACAGTTAACCTATCAAACATGATTAAAATTCCCCAAAGTCTCTTAAACCATTAGTCAATCCCTCAAACACCAACAATCTGACAATCCCAACCAATTCCACACCTTGTTCGTCCACATGGGGGCCCTTTTTTAGGACAATTCTCTTGACCCAAATCCAATATGAAGTCCTGGATCACTAAAGAGGGGACATGAAATAGATATTAGTGTTGAATGGGTGAACTAGGGTTAGTTCATCGTGACCTATTTGAGCCGTTATACGAACCGATTTGTGTGCAAGTCAAAAGAACTCCACAACAAGCAAAGATATAGGCTAAATATAACAACATTTACACAGTATATGGATAAGAAAGCAAAATGAATAGTACTGTAGATAAGTGCAAAAATGCTTCAAGGAGATTTATTTAACTAAGTCAAGTATTGTAATACATGTAGTCCCTACAAGGATATTCCATAAAGCCCAATAAGCCTCAAATGTCACATACTTGGTTAATCCCTTTTTGGGTTCACAAGACTTGTGAAATTTGAGCTTTTTGGTCCAAGTGGCTCCTTAAAAATTGCTGAAGGACCTTTTACAATGCTTTTCTTCGCTTAGTGAACTCAACTTAAATCCTAAAGCTTCCTTTTGAATATTCTGAGTTTTTACTGTGTATACTCTTTTTTTCCTTTTGTGCTTCTTAACTTGTCCTTTCATGGTTGCCTTTTTTCCTTTAATACTAATATTGGGAAGCTTGAAATTACCTTTTTCTCCCTCCATTTCCTTGGTAGTGGAGTTGGTTTCTTTTGTCAAAAGCCTTGATGGCTGCTCATTTCCTCATTCTCTCTTTCTTCAGCCTCTTGGGAACTCATGTCTGAAAGTGTCATGGTTGGCTTTCCATTCATAGAAGGCATCTCTTTGGGCAAGTTAGATCCTCCTCTAGGGTCAACAAAGTAAAACCCTCTCTCGAGGCTCTAAAAGGGACATTTTGAAGGTTTTGTGGTCTTGATAATGACTCTTCCTTATTAGTCTATTTCTTGAGAATATCATAGACTCCTCTTCACGAATGATGAACTCGGAAAGTTTCTAAACATCCTTCCTCTTATTTGCATGCTTTTTCTCTGATTGAGGTCCCTTAAGCTCTCCATGTTGAATTCTGGACTTCAAAACATCATTTGTCCCTTTCACCTTTTCCTCCCTCCGATAAACTTGAGTTTTGATAGGCCTTCTAGCGTTTCTTTCTCCTATTTTTTACGGGCTTCCTTAAGGACTCGCTCTAAGGCTATTCTTAAGTCATCTACACCCTTTCTAGGATTTCTCTATTATTTTACGGGCTTTCTTGAGGACTCGCTCTAGCGCTATTCTTGGGTCATCTGCACCCTTTCTAGGATTTCTTTGTTTTTTTGCTCCTTTCAACATTGGGCTCTTCTTTGTATCATATTTCTCCTCGAATTCCCTTCTTCTCCTTGTCTTGTAAGGCCTTTTGCTAAACCATGGGCCTTTTGGCTCTTCCAAGGCCCACGTTTTTCAACTTTGTGGGCTGGGTTTCCCTTATTGCACATTTTGGACCTCAATAGTCCACTAATCAATAACTAAGACCACACCTCTATGAAATACCCACAATTTGACCTTCAAGGGTTCCAATCAGTGTTATTGCCTCATTAATGGTTATGAGAAGTTAAAATGAGAGATGGAGATTCGGTGAGGAAGAACACAGGGGTTGACCAATGATGATAACAAAAGAGATTCAGAGGTTTAGATATTAGCAATTTCTATGAGCTAATGATAGGAGATTGAGATTTGGTGGTTTATTTGAGTGGTGATGGTGATTTTTTCTTTCTAAGTATACTGGTTATTAGGGGTGTTCGCAGTGCAGTGCGGTTTTGGGTCATTTTTAGCACTGCACTTTGCAGTACGGTTTAACTAAAACCATAACTACACAACACCTTATTTTTGTGGTTACTTGTGCGGTGCGGTGTGGTTTAAAGTTTAGCCAAAACTATAACTGCACCACACCTCATTTTTGCGGTTACATATGCGATGCGGTGTATAAGATATGGTTTGAATGATTTGAAGTTAGTATATTTTTCAAATTTTAGGCTTTTTCTACCCAGCGCAAAACTAATTTTTCCCTTTATTTTGGTCCAAGTTTTAAACTATTAAGCTAGTTTTTCTTTATTTTGGGCTGGCTTTCCTAATCAACACTTGATAGGGTTATCAAACTATTTTTTTTTTTTTTTTTAAACTAGGATTATTAAACTATTAATAATATATTTAATATTAAAAATAATTAAAAATATTAATATATAGAGAGGGTGCGGTGTGGTGCGATTTTCTTATTATAAAACCGCAAACTGCACTACACCATACGGTGTGGTGCGGTGTGGTATACTATTACTTGCGGTGCGGTGCGGTTATGTCATTTTGTGGGCGGTTTTTGTGCAGTTTTTTTGGTTTGGTTAAACACCCCTACTGGTTATTGTCCCATGCTTCGCACGATTTTTTTTTTCTTCAATTTATTAATGTATAAATATTTTAAGTAATAAGTAGACATGTTATATAAAAAAGTATTCTTCATTTAAAAGAAAAGTTATTATTATTATTATTATAAGAAGATTTTTTGTTATTATTTTATGTTGGCCTCTTTTAATTTGTGACTAAAAATTTTGATTAGTTTTTTTTTTTTTTTTTCCCCTTGAAAGCATAAATTGTAAATATTAGATGGGAAAACCAATTAAGCAATTTTCAATAAATCACTTATATAATTAAAAAAAAAAATATATATATATATATATACACACACATACACACATATTGATAGTTAATAACATAACAGCAGTAGCATCAAATTTGCTATTTAACATAAAGAAAACAAAAGAAAGAAGAAAAAAGCAATTGGAAGCTTATCTATTGAGAACAACAACAATTGAACTCCATCAGAATCAAAAGAAAAATATGTATATATACATACTGGTAGTTAATAACAGCAGTGGCATCAGATTTGCTGTTTAACAAAAAGAAAGGAAAAAAGAAAGAAAATGAACCGAAAAAAAAAAAAAAACCAGAACAAAAGCAATTGAAAGCTTATCTATTGAGAACAACAACAACAACAGAACTCCATCAGCATGAAGAGAAGTGAAACCCTATAGTTTCCATGTTTTTCCTACCTAGATTCAAGATTTGCTTAATTAATTCCTCGGCGACTTTCCATTTATGGAGAACATCACCAACAACAACATTAACTTTTTTCTTTTTGGTCAAATATAATAGAAAAACAACTTTAGAAAGAAAAAGAAGATTGATAGAATACGGAGAAAAGATTAACAAACTTGGAAAAGTTGACAAACGATATAAGCTACCATACCTTTATGAGAACACTTTTGTTGCAAGGGAAATTTATAGTGTAGTTTGTTATATATAGTACAATTATCATTTATTAAGGAAATTATTATTATTTTATATTGAAGATTAGTTATGAGTTATAAAGGGATGTTAAAGAAATCGAAGAGTACTTATGAGTTACTAAGGATGATATAATAACCCAATAGTTTTTTGATTGTATGTAACTACTCATTAACTATACATACCAGAGGGGAGATTAAGCTATAATTTTTTGGGGGCTAAATCTGATAAACATATTCGATAGTCCAAAACTCCTATTAAAACCTAGATTAAGGACTTCTGGACTAACAAATGCGTTTATGGGGTAATCATACATTAGTATCAAAATCAACACAACATTAAATAGTTTAAATTTTCAAACCCTCGTTACAATGTTTTAGAGGATTGCAGCATAAAGCAACATATATAGAATAAATCGTTTTTAAACTAAAGCTTCTATACTTACTACCCAAATGGACTTTCTTTGAAAACCACACCCGAATTAGTTCAATTGGCAAAAATAATTCATAATAATATTAATATTGAGAGTGCTATAATCAGACAGCTCTCCTTCAGAACCGTACCTAAAAGTGAATTGCATATATGTTATATTATTCTACTTCACTTATAAGCATTCCTAGCTCTGATAGTTTGATCTTGCTTGCGATATATGCTGCATATATGAAGTCACTACCATATGTACTAATAACTAAGACTACGAAGGGAAAAAAAAAGTATAAATACTTTATGATCATCATGCATGATTCAGTTCAAAATGTAAATTTTCAGAGTAATGGTTAATTAATATGTTGAAGGGATCATTTCAATTGCCAATGAAAGATGGAATAATTAATGAGAGAAACGGTGAATGAAAACCCAAAGCACGTTTGGTAAACTGTAATAAACACTGTAATGTAATAGATATTCCTAAAGCATAAATATTCGGTTGTTTGGTTATATTTTTATTACAATGAGAAATAACTATTTCTTATCAAAAGTACTGAATATCTATTTCTTCACCTCATGTAATAACTTTTTAAAAAATTTCCTAAAAAGCCAATAGTTGCCACATCTTTAAAATGAAAGAAAATAAATTTTTATTCTTGTTAATTATTAGTTCTATTTTGAACACCCTAAAATATGTGTATTTTAGAAAATTTGATTTAAAAATGATTTAATTACACCTTTTTATACTCTGCTAAATTGTAGATGCATATTCAAGATTCTATTCCTAAATGGTCATCAAACTAACGAATAGTAATACTTATTACATTCCAACTTAATGTATTCCTTGTAATACTTATTCCTATTCACATTTAATAATCATTACAGTATACCAAACGTGCGTGTTATAACCTCTTAAAGGGTAGCCTGGTGAAGAAACAGTGCTTGAAATGATTACATTTATTCTAAAAGACTTTGTGTCTTCTCTAAAGCTTTAAATGTTGAAATGGTCAGTTTTTGTTTTGTTTTGTTATGTTCTCCCTCTTTTATGAGTTACGAATTTGACTGCCAAAGTAAATCAATAGTCAATAGACTCTGCACATTATAATGTTAATTACTATCAGTTTTTATTCTTTTTTAGTTATTTATTATTACATGGAATACCAAAAGTCAAAAACATTAATCCAAAATGGTCATAAATAAAATTTAACAAAATGCTATTCGAAAACTTTGAACAATCATATATCAAGAGTTCCTCCTCAAAAAAAAAAAAAAAAAATATATATATATATATATATATATATATATCAAGTTTAATTTTCTTCGGTTCAGTTTCTTTCACCTCAAACGTATGCCAGTTATTTTTTTTCTTTTTTATTTTATTTTTAAATTTAATTTAATAATTATTAGATGTTTTCACATTTGTCATTGTAATAGGCTTTGATAGAGGGACACGCGTTACCATTTTATGTATTCACCAGGTTTAGGGATTCAACTTTTATAATATACTAGTTTTTTTTTTTTTAATCAACACCAAAAGCTTTATTAACTATGGCTGTGAAAATCAGCCTGAAGTATATCTGTAATTTTTTGTGGTACATCTTCCATCCAAACTTGTAGTGAAGTAAAGGAAATTGCTCGTCTTGCAAGCGAGTGAACTACTGTATTACAATGCCTCCGCACATGAGAATATGATATCCGCACGTGAGAATATGATATAATGGAGAAATGAGAGGCTAAATACTGTATATCGTTTACAATATGGCCAGATTGTAAGAGACGATGAGAGTTTGTGGTTAGAGCATGTATAAGAATCAGTGAGTCACCCTCTAAAACACCCTTATTGAGACTTGTTTTGAGTGCCAACTCCATTGCATGTCTTGCTGCCAAAGCCTCCACTTCTATGGCTGTAGTGGGTAGGGCGATTCGCTGCAACAGAGACACCATAACCTGCCCCTCACTGTTGCAGATTATCACTCCAATCCTCGCATAATTCCCTGCCTTGAACAGTGCCCCATTGAAATTAATTTTGTATTGTAGGTGCTCTGGTGGCTACCACTGAGTTAGAGGTCTCCCCACAGGTAATACCGTGGAGGTATTATGGCGCAAAAAGTCTCGCAATCTGCTGCGAGCTCATTGCATGAGTTGTGCGAGTGTCACACAACTCTTACCCAACCTTAACTCATTTCTTCTCTTCCACAGAGCCCACACCACCATAGAAAACAACTCTGGGTCCCTGTTTTTCGCCAAAATACATCCTATGAGATCGACAAAATTCGTCGTTTGTCGTAGGCTGTACCGATTCCATGCTGGTACCGTGAGCCATAATTCCTCCAATTTTGGACAGAGATAGAGAGCATGGAAAACATCTTCATGCTACGATTGGCACTAATCACAGTAATCGGTAGTGATAATTTTTTGTCTAAATAAGTTTTGCTTTGTGGGAAGGGAGTTTTTTGCAGCCCACCATATCAGATTTTTCACTTTGCTTGGTACCTTAAGATTCCATATACCTTGCCACAGTGGTTTGAGTAAATGAGTGTCGGATTGCCCAAGTTGCTGATTTTGGTTCTCCATTTGCAGAAAGCGGTATCCAGTCTTGACAGTATATGCACCCGTGGCACCGTGAGGCCAGATTAGTTCATCGGGCTGTTCTGTATGGTAAAGAGGCATGTTCTTCACCACCGTTGCCTCAAAACTCAGTAGTGTTTCATCTATCAATGCTGTCTTCCAACACCTGCGTTCTTCATCAATGAAACTGTGAACCTTGGCTTCCACCAGACCTCCCACTCTTGGAGATAAGACTGTTGGTGAGTGCTTTTGAGGCAGCCACCTATCTCCCCAAATGTTAACAGACTTCCCATTGCCAATTCTCCATATTGGTCCATGCCTAATAACATCCCTCCCTTTAATAATGCTCTTCCATGCATAGGATAACGAACTTGGGCATGTGGCTTCCATGATAGAATATTGTGAAAAAAATTTCACTTTAAAAATCCGGTAAAATAGTATAGATTTATCATGTAGGAGGCACCAAGTTTGTTTGGTGAGCAATGCATCATTAAACCGTGATAGGTCCTTAAATCCCATACCACCTTACACCTTTGGTTTACGTAACTCTTCTCACCTAACCCAATGCACCTTTCAACTATCTCCCCACTGCCCCTAAAAAAAATTAAGAGCTTCAATATCATGGCAAAGACCAACCGGTAGTTTGAAGCATGACACCGTGTACGTAAGGAGTGCTTGAGCCACTGCTTTAATCAAAATTTCTCTTCCGGCTTGTGATAGGAGTTTGCCTTCCCATCCTTGAAGCTTCTTCCACACTCTTTGCTTGATGTTGTCAAAGCTTTCCTTCTTTTTGCGGCCTATGAAACTTGGTAATCCTAAGTACTTTTCATATTGTTTGACCACGGGTACACCAAGAGCCTCTTGCATTGAAGTTTGCATCTGTTCAGAGGTAGATTTGCTGAAAAATAGAGTTGTTTTATCTCTATTTATTTGTTATCCAGATGCTCGTTCATAAGTGGCTACAATCTCCAAGAGCTTTTCACACTCGTTTATTTTTGCCCTGCAAAAAATAAGGCTATAATTTGCAAAAAGAAGATGTGCTAGTTTTGGTGCACTTCAACAAATAGAGACACCCCTTATATCTCCATTCTCCTTTGCCTTTCTTAATAATCTATGGAACCCCTCTGTGCATAGCAAGAATAAGTATGGAGATAGTGGATCTCCTTGGCGTAGCCCCCTAGTGGATTTGATGTGACCAT
The DNA here is from genome assembly GCA_030445155.1 of Quercus variabilis. Lineage (NCBI taxonomy): Eukaryota > Viridiplantae > Streptophyta > Magnoliopsida > Fagales > Fagaceae > Quercus > Quercus variabilis. Next base: position 619,413 of record CP129455.1, read on the forward strand.
TAGCTCCCCATTGATCAATACCAAATAAGTTGCTTTAATTTGGAGATACATTGCATCATCGAATTTATCCATGAGTCACCAAAACCCATTTTCTTCATCAGTTTCTCCATATATTGCCACTCTACCCTATCATATGCCTTGCTCATGTCTAGTTTAAGTGTCATATACCCTGTCTCACCCAAACTGTGATTGCTCATGTAGTGGAGGGTTTCAAAGGCCACCATAATATTATCAGAGATTAACCTATTTTTCACAAAAGCACTTTGTTGTTCCAAAACTAAATGGGGTAGAATTTTTTTTTCAATCTGTTAGCCAACATTTTTGAAAAAATTCTATACAAAACATTGCTGAGACTAATAGAGTGATATTGTGAAATATATTTTGGATTTTTAAATTTAGGGATCAAAGTTATAAATGAATGACACAATGATTGAGGGAAGTTACCAAAATTTAAAAACAATAAAATTGCATCAACAACATCACTACCTACCAAGGACCAGTAGTGTTGATAAAAAATAGGCGGTATACCATTCGGTCCGGGTGATTTCAAGGGAGCCATCTACTTCAAAGTTGTTTCTACTTCTTCGGCCTTAAAATCAACAATCAAATCATGGTTCATCTCCACTGCCACAACCTGAGGGACTTGTGCCAAAATATCATCAAAGCTGTCCGGATTTTGGGAGGTGAAGAGAGCTTGATAAAATTCCAAAACAGTGTCCACCACATGACTTGGGTTTGTGCACCACTGCCCATTGTTGTTATACAACCCCTTTATATAATTTTTTTCTTCTTCTTTGCGAAGCTTTGCTATAAAAGAATTTTGTATTCCTATCCCCATCTTTCAACCGTTGAACCTTCGCCCGCTGCCTCTACATTTGTGCCTCTCGGTCAAGGACTTTATTGATCTCTTTTTCCATTTTTTTTTTAACAAATACATCAACCCCCCACTGTGTGCTAGTCTCTCGGCCTGGGCAAGTTGCTTTTTTATTTTTTTTTTATTCCCTCTTCACATTTTGGAAACAGGTCTTGCTCCATTTGGTCAATTTTTTTCCACAATTTTCAATCTTTTTTATCATTTTATCTCCCACTGGGTCTGTACAAGACTTCTGCCAAAAAACTTCAATTGTTTCCCACATCCCAGTTCACTCATCCACATCTACTCAAACCGAAATGGCCTTTGTTGCTTGCATTTCATCCCATCCAGAGTAATCAAAAGTGGTTTATGATCCGAGGTAGTAACATCTAAATGGTGAACTTGTGTATCCGGAAACAAAGAGAACCACTCATTGGTTGCCACCGCCCTATCCAACCTTTCCCATATTGTGAAATTGTCAAAGTGCTTATGCCAAGTAAACTTTGATCCCCCAAAACCAAGATCCATAAATCTGCATTCATCCAAGATGTCTCTAAAAGCTTGCATCTGTACATGAGATCGAACTCTTCCACCCAATTTTTCTGATTGCTTTGTGACTTCATTAAAATCACCCGCACATAACCATGGCGCTTGACTTCGAGTTTTCAAATTTCTCAACCATGCCCAAGCTTCATGTCTGAGTTGGGTGTTTGGTTCTCCATAGTAGCTTGTGAATCTCCACTTGCCTTCCTTGTTTTTACAACTTGTGGCATCGATATGGTTTTTTGAAAAGGTCTCAATTGTTAAGTCGAACTATTCCTTCCAATACATCACCAAACCCCTAACTTATTTCTCCTAGGTGCCACAAACCTGTGTTTAAACTTCAAACGGTCTTGAATTAAAATTAGTCTAGCTTCATCCATCCATGTCTCTGCTAAAAACACAATGGAGGGGTCTTTTGCCCACACTAACTCCACAAGCTGATTTTCTATATGTTGGTTCTCAAACCCCTGACAGTTCCAACATAAAAGATTCATTGGTTCTGGCAGGGCTAAGAACCAGCCTCTGCCAATATCAAATTGTTACCTTTGCCATCCTAAGAAATAGTTTTCTTTTTCTTCTGTAACTCGCATTGACCTCCAATATGTTGAGCACTCCTTTTTGACCCCACTACCTCTGCCATAACAACATCTATTCCTGGGATGGACCTAGCCACACGTTTCCAAGTACCTAAATTTCCTGTGTTGATGTTTGTATTTTCGGATATAGTAGAGAGTGGTACACGAGATTGACATGATGGTGTTGCACGTGATTGAGTGGACTTCAAAAAAATTTCATTAATAGTCATTGACTCCAAATTGTTTTCCTTACCCGTAGAGGAGTTTGGCTCTAAGTGTAATTCTGTGACAGCATCAAATCTCAGTTAATCTCCTCAATTTTCTCTTCAAACATGTCAGCTGATAGGCTTCCCAAATTTTGGGCTAGATTGTTAGTCTTGACTTCACAAAAAATATTGCAATCCGTATAGGAGGGGCTTGATTCCATCGAATTTGGCCCCTGAAAATCAGAGAAGTTATTGCCATCCTGATTTGGTATGGCACTTTCCTTATCTGGTCTAATAATCTTTGGCGCCGGTCCCCCTCTTCGAATCACCACCGGTGGCTTTTCAGGTAGTTTTGTGGTTGAGGTTGTCTTTTGACCAACAAGTTTTGTTTTATAGAAGCCCGGAAGAGAGACTGAGTTTCTTCTTGATTGCACAAAGGGTCCATGCATCGTATTGTTGAGCCTCGGTTGGCAGTGTACCTTAGCTCTCTATCCATAACTCGCAATCCCTATCATCGTGTATAAGGCTACCATACCAGTAGCATAAGGTTGATGTTGGAGAGAAAAACACCTTGGGGAGTTTCCTTGAGTAATTAATATAACATATAAAAACACACTTTAACCCAAAAGGCCTAAGCCCTATGGGTATGTGCTCAATTATGTTATATTAACCACTTATTCTTCTTATCTTTATTCAATGTGGGACTTCACTCACACGTGTAACCCAACAATCTCCCCCTCACGTGTGAGTCTCTGCCACTCTGTGGGCTTCAAGACTTCTCTGTGGGCCATGAATAAGTCCTACTCGCTCCCCCTTGCTTAATGGACTTTTCACTTCATCAGCGCGTCATCTATGGGTCTCTCGTACGTCATCCATGGGAACCACGTGTCAACCCTGCACGCACATCCATGGGAACCCCGCACGTTCATGTCCATGGGAACCTCGCACCATACCATTATTTAGCACCACGTGAGTCTCTGCCTCTCTGTGAGCTTTAAACAAGTCCTACTCACTCCCCCTTAACTAATGGGCTTTTCACTTCATCAATGCGTCATCCATGAGTCTCTCATACGCCATCCATGGGAACCACGTGTCAACCCTGCATGCACATCCATGGGAACCACGTGTCAACCCTGCACGCACATCCATGGGAACTCCACACGTCCATGTCCATGGGAACCTCGCACCTCATCATTGTTTAGCACCATTTGCAATATTCCTTTGTTAGGCTTTTCTTTTCTCCAGGATTTTTGTGTGTGGGCCATTAAGGCTTTCTCTGCCCCCACTGGGTAGGGACCATGAACACCTCACCACCTTCGCCGCACACCGCCATGGGCTCTGATACCACTTGTTGGAGAGAAAAACACCTTGGGGAGCTTCCTTAAGTAATTAATATAACATATAAAAACACACTTTAACCCAAAAGGCCTAAACCCTACGGATATGTGCTCAATTATGTTATATTAACCACTTATTCTTCTTATCTTTATTCAATGTGGGACTTCACTCACACGTGTAACCCAACAGTTGACAGTCATTCATATTTGAAAGATACCCATAACTCCTTGCCGTTTTCTAAAGAGATCACTTTGCCTCTGCACAAAGGCTGGGAAACATCAACCTTAACCCACACCTAGATAAAACCATCTCCCAATGTTTCTCCTTCGTTCGTGTTTTTGTCCACCAAACCTATTGCACCACAGATTTTTCAGCAACTACCCTTGTTTGGAAACAAACTGGTATATCATGTACTTGAACCCTGAAAGTAATAGTATTAAATTCTATATTGAGTACATCAAACTCCTTATCATACCAGTGTAAAAGCATAAGGTGCTTGTCAAAACTCCATGGTTCGGTATTAAGGACCACATGATCACTCTCCTTTGTCACCTTAAAGCCATTTTTCATTCTCCATAAGGGTGTGAACATTTTTGCAATGGCCTCAATATTCAAAGCTCGCTTGGTGAGAAACTTTGTAGAAAGAAAAAAATCAGTCACTGCATCCTCCTCTGTAATGCTAAGGTGTGAACCTTCAACATCTGAGAGCGTAAGTCAGCTCCAAGATTTTGCCAACTCCTCCATAAAAATATTAAAAAAAAAAACACAAAAAAAAAACCCTATAAGGAACTAGAAAGTATTTCCCCTACCCCAAAAGAAAAGGAAAACTACAAAACCTTGAAGGTAAACTTGTTACCTCAAAGTACAAAATCACCTTCGAAGAAGGGACAGCTATTCTACGACCTAGGAGAAGATGGAGAGGAGACACCTTTCGCTAGCGAAGAGAAACCCATTTACTTATGGTAAGTCATTAATATACTAGTTATTGGTTTGTGCTTCACACAATTTTTTCTTTAATTTATTAATTTATAAATATTATAAGTAGACACATTATAAGAAAAAATATTTTTCATTTAAAAATAAGTATTATATTATTATTATTATTATTTGATATAAGATAGAAATTTTATTCTAACATAATCTAAGTGTACATGTGTGTGAAGCTCCCTAACTCTGACCCTTACCCCCCACATTCTACAAGCATTTATACTTGTAGAGTGATCATTGCACCAAGGGTGCGCGGTGATATTATTTTATTATATAAGCGTTTATTATTATTTTATGTTGTCCTCTTTTAATTTGTGACTAAATTTGATTACTTTATTTTTTTTCCCCCCTTTGAAAGTATAAATTGTAAATAATAGAATGAGAAAACCAATTGAGCAATTTTCAATTATCTACTTATTTAAACTAAAAGAAAAAAGTGTACATACGGATAGTTAATAACATCAATAACATCAAATTTGCTATTAAAAAAAAAAAAAAAAAAAACCAAAAGCAAAAGTACTTGAAAGCTTATCTATTAAGAACATCCATAAACAATAGTACTTCATCAACATTAAGAGAAGTAGAATCCCACAGTTTCCATGTCTCTCTTTATTACTTGACTTCAGAGTTTGTTTAATTTCTCGGTAACTTTCTATATATGAAGAACAATATCAACAAAAATGTTAAGATTAACTACTTTCTATTTATATTCTTCGTCCAATAAAATAGAAAAATAACTTTAAAAATGAAAAGAAGATTGATCGAATATGGAGAAAGATTAAATAAATTGAAAAAAGGAAAGAAAGAGGAAAAGTTGACAAAAGATATAAACTGATGTCGTACATTTGTCAAGGTTTTTTAGACTCAGACCGTTCATTGAACCGTAAAAGGGAGAGGTTCAAGGTTTTTAAGGTTGAACCGAGGTCGAACCGTGATGACGTCATAATTAATTTAATAATTAATTAAAACCTAAATATAGATATTAAATTTATAAATTAAACTAGCAAAATTGACTAATATATTTATATATGTAAGGAAAATTTGATGATTTTCAAGCATATATTTAACAATTAAATAAGAAAGTTAACAAAATAAAATAATAACTATGAAAACATTAAAATTTATGATTAAATTTTGAAGTAAAGTTGAATATCTTTGAAGGGTTTTAATTATAATTTTTTTTTTTTATTCATTGTAAGAGATGATAATTTAATTAAGTAGAATAAAATTGTGTTAAGTTGTTTTTAGAAGAAAAAAAAATGCTAAGGGGTTGGACCTCACGGTTCGTACGGTCCAACCCCGGTTTTAAGGGTTCACGGAATTAACAAAAAGTCCGGTTCTTTAGGCTTAAAAAACTGGTTTTAATCCTAGTTTCCAGTTCTCACGGTCCGACCTCTCGGTCCGGTCCGGTTCTGAGAACCATGACCTTTGTGAGAATACTTTTGTTACAATTGGAATTCATAATATAGTTTGTTACATATAGTGCAATTATCAAGATGAGTAGCTATGAGTTACACAAATGTAAGAAATTGAGAGAGTTATGAGTTACAAATGATGATATAATAACCCACAGATTTTTGTTGTTGTACGTAACTATCCATTAACTATACCTCTGGGTTATACAAACCATTAAATTGATAGGGTTATATACCCATTCTTAATTCTGATCAGATGTGCCTCATTCTTTTGCTCAAATTGAAGCTCTAGATGTGTAGTTTTTATCAAAATTAATCTCACTCGCAAATTCAAAATATTCTGAGAGATTTTAACAAAAGGGTGAGTAGAGGTCATTTGTTGGAAAATATTTTTAGCATAAATAACATTAATAGACCCCAAATTACATTTCAATTAATATTAATAGACCCCAATTACTTCCATTTCAGAATTAATCAATCTTAAATTTACTCTAATTAAAAAGATAATTACACAAATTACTCATTAAATAATTAATCAAGTGTACGCAACTTTACTATAAGCTATAATTCTAGCCAATCAAATTATGTTAATTGTTTATAATCACATATAGTCGGACTTAATTTGTGATAATGCATTCATTAAAACTTACTTTGATGATAATTTTCAATCTAATGGTCTGATTTAGGCTTATGACTAGTTAATTTAATTGTTACAATATCAAGATCATTTTGATAAAACAAAATTAAGGATTTAATGGCCGCAATTAAGATGCTAATCTCCAAGATGAAATTTCTCTTTTACTCTCTATGTGAGGTTAAATATGGATTGCAAAATGGGATGTCAACAATTTAAATAAAATATATTAAAAAAAAAAAATTGATGCTTCTTTTCTTTCATTTTTTGGTGTGTAATCATGTGTGGGTGATCAGCAAACCTGAGGGTGATATAAGTATATAACATATATAACGCAAAGATTGACGTTGAAGTGTTTTCTGGTTTATTTTTGCAACCCCCCCCCCCCCCCCCCCTTCTTTTTTTAATGGAAATCTCATTAAAAACACATCTTCCAAAGCACCTTAGGCTTGTAAAGAGGCAGACATTGCAATTTACAAACATGCAGCCAACACTGCAACACAACAGCAGCCTAAGTTAACAAGGCTTAAAGATCAAAAAAATGGGAATAGGGACTCTCAAAGACAGCATAAGTATTAATAAGAATTGAGCTAATTTATGCCTTTGTATTCAATTTTTAATGCTTCTGAAGAATATCAATGTGTTTAAGCAATATCATAGAAGGGTAGATTGAGCTGAGCAAAAAAAAAAAAAAAGAGAGAGAGAGAGAGAGAGAGAGTAGAAGGGTAGATTGTCAATAAATCATAAAATCAGGCAGATACTCCAAACAAGTAGGGTGAGAGAGAACTTCCGTTGATTGTCTTGTTCCATTATAAAGGATGTAAATAATGCTGAGTAGTCAATAAATTTGCCTTAGTTTGATGAGTACTGTGGTTGAGACTGTCTATACCATTAATTTGGATGAACTCAGAAGTGACAAAGTAGAAAATCTTGGTGCCATTGGGTCCCTCCATCATAATTTTTTTTTTGGGATGTCCCCTCTATCATAATTGCAGCAAACAAACAGAGAACATTGAATAAAACCCAGAAGATACAAATAAAAATTTAAGCTTAGTAATAAGACACAGATTTGGCTGAGTCATTCAAACTATTTGTGAAGTGAAGTGGAAAGGAACAGAACTAAAAAGGCAAAAGACATAGGATCCTACAATTAAAACACAGATAACCAAGCCCAACCACATTCCCTGAAAAAAAAAAAAAAAAAAAAAAAAAAAAAGAGAGAGAAAAGACCAGCAGTTCTTAGACCTCACACAAAACCATGTCCCCCCACCACATAAGTACATTTTTGGCTTTTGATTCAGAAACTCATCAGTACTGAAAGCTCAACCATCTGCAAAACAAACAAAGTGGAGTTATATTATATTAAAATAGGTTTGAAACAACTGGGTTATGAACAAATTCGTATTAATAAAAGAAAAGTTGTTTATTGAAATTCAATTACCATTATGGGTTCTGGAACTGAAGATGGGGAAATCATGATGAGAGGAGTTAGGAACGGAAATGGATAGGCGGGTTGTTGAAACTGATGAGCTATTTGATGATTTATCATCCAACTGATCAACCCATGAATCTCTCTCTTTAGGGGGCCATTCATCAAAGAAATGGTGAATGGTCTTCTGGGGTTGGGGTTGTTCTTTCTCCATTAATTTGATATCACTACCCAGAACAAAGAAATGCTGGTCTTCTTCTGATTTTTTTGTGGAGGAATCACTGAGGCTTTGAAGCTGCAAGTAAGAAGAGTAGTCACTCTGGTTTTGTAAACCAGAGCAGCTCCTTTGTTTTGAAGAAGATGTGCTCATTGTCAGTGGTGTGAGTTGCCATGGGTCATCCATGGATAATGGACCGGATAAGCTTCTCATAGTCCCAGATGGCTCTGAGAAGAAAGCATGCTCATCAACCTCCTCTTTCAGCCCATAAATATACCTGTTTCTTCTTCCCAAAGAACAAGAAAACCATAAATAAAGGTACTAATAAATAAGTACCATATATAAATATGTTTTTGAAAGTCGTATTAATTCAAGACAACTACTTTTTCTCAAGACAGTAACACACACACCTGAAATCAGTGTTCGTCTGGGAGTAAGGGCTAGACTCCAAAAGCAATGGGGTGGTATTGTTGTCACGAGGTAACAAGCCAATACCTGGAGTCCTTGAAGAAGATGTGGGATTATGATAAAGGAAGTGATGGTGAGAATGGGTACTGTTAGTGTAGTAAGAATGGTGAAGGTGGCTGTGACGGGTATCTGAGGATGACATTGAAGAGAGTGAAGAAAAAGGATGAGGATAATGAGTGCTTGGAGTTAGTGCAGCGGAGTGGTTCTTGGTGATTGATGAGATTGTTGAAGTTGATGGGTTTGTTGTTGTTGTTGATGATGATGATGTTGTCGTTGTTGTTTTCAAAACTTCCACAGGCTTTCTTGAACGGTTTTTCCCTCTGTGCATGTGTCTCTCACAGTACTTTGAATCTGGAAATGCCTCTTTTGAGCACCTCCATTTTTTACCATCTGTTCTTCTGCACCTCCCTGGCTCTGGGTCTATCTTCCTCCCCAAACCCATCTGCAAACAATTCCATCCAAGTCCAACTGCACTCAAAACCCCACCTTAATTAATTTGTCACCAATACCACAAAATGCCATTCAACAACTCAAAAAACTGAAAGAAAATAAAAATATATCCAAGAATATATAGTGTAGTTTTTATTTTTTATTTTTTTTTTTGAGAAACATATACAGTGTAGTTGGTTTACCATGTTGATGAGGTTGGTGAGGGAAGAACTTTGAAGAGACAGAAGAGTCAAGGCAGCTTCTTTTGATAGTATAGAGGAGATCCGGTGGGATAGGGATGCCTGAAGCCATGTACTTGAAGATTAGAGCTTGGTGTTCAAGCTCTTGCCATTGAGATGCACTGAAGGGAAACCTGTTTCTTGCACTCATCTCTTGTTGAAGAAGAAAAAAGGAAAAAAAGGAACTTTCAAAGAGGAAAAAGAAAAGAACCTCTTCCCTTGTCTTCAGAGTTCACAGGTGCTGTAAAAAAATTAATAAAAAGGACCAGGTTCAGGAGCAGAGAGAAAAATAGGAGAAGCATCAGAGATGTGTTTGGACTGAGGGGGTATTACTTATTACATTACTAGTAGCAGTAGTAGAGGACATTGGAGTAGAGTAGGTATATTTATTTCAGGGACCATTGGGCTGCAGAATCTTCTGTACATAGATAAAACTAATGGTTCTGATTACAGTGTTGCTTGCCATGCTGATGCCACACCTCTTTCTCTCTCTCTCTCTCTCTCTCTCTCTCTTTCTCTCTCTGCCTGCTCCTATTATGACTGCACCTCTCTGTTGCTTCTGCTTCTGCACCTAAGCTGCCTGTGTGGCAGCTCCTGTCTCTGACATCTCTACGGAAATCCATAAACTAAAGTAACATTACAAAGATTATTTAATAAAAAAACAAAAGAGAAAATAATTAATATTGGCATTATTATTATTATATGTAAGACTGTAAGAGTTAGTGTCTGAAACCAATGCCTGTCTGTCTGAGACAAGGTTGTACGGTTTAGCTTTTACTGCTACTAACTCTTTTACTTTTTAGTTTTTTTCTGTTCCTTTACCTCACTCCTCCACTTACTATTTGACCTTTTTTTTGGCTTCTGATATCATAAAAGAAAAACACTTCCTTTTCTTTTCTACATCTGTTTATGTTTTATGTTTTTTTAATTCTTAATACAATTAACAATAACATGATCCATTGATCTCCTCTCTCCTCCTCCACGACACTGCATCATCCATCGATCACGGAGTAGCTATGAGCCATATATATATGTATATGATGATTTGAGATTTGACTGTGTCTGTGTCGATCTACCAGTACTGATCTGCCCATGCTAGGATTATTATGAATGAGAATTAAGAAAATGGAGAGAGAGGAAAACAGAGAAAAATTATTATTATTGTTGTAAGTTTAAAATTTTCATATCACGTTATGCCCACCAACAGTTGTAAAACAATGTATAATTTTTTTTTAATAACTTAAATTTATTGTAATTTTACCCACAAAATAAAAATAAAAATAATAATAATTAATTACACCATAATTCGTGGTCCAGGAAAGAAAGAACACCGATTAAAGATCAGAATGTCATCCATATATATATACTAATTTGTTTTGTTAAAGAAAGTTAATTTTTCTGTACATGTGGCCTACATAATCTACACATTCAACCTACGTACCTAACTTTTTTTTCCCGTTACTGTCTCTTCTTTAATGGGATCTTCATGATCTATGAGACTATGACACAACAATACAGTGCATAGAAATTAAATGGCATTATTGATTTTTTAGTAGAAGTACTCACCAGAAAATTGGTGGAACGATTTGCTCTCAAGTACACGGTAATTAAATTCTGATAATTTATGCATGTTCAGTGTGTAAATGCAGGATTGAACCAAGATTAACGCTATCCCAGCAATCATATACAACCATAAAACCAAGAAATTGTAATTTTCTTGGTTTTATAGTTGTTTATGATTACTGGGAAAGCATTAAAAATTTAAAATGAGAACTTTGTCAGTGTTTCTGCTTAGTATCATATATTTTAGTTCACTCGTAAGTCCAGGAAAAAGTGGATGGTTGTGATAAGTTCATGGCCAACGTATCACTCTATTAGGAATATTAAAATGAGAAGTATTGGGGTGAAAAAAAAAAAAAAAAGAAAAAAAAAAAGCTCTAAGTGGTGTGGATCTAAATGTTAACTCTTACATCTCCCTCTTTACCTAAAAAATTTACAATTTTACTTTTTTGGTTGTTAGGTGAAGATCCTCGTTGTTAGTTGAAGTTACTGGGATTGATATCTCAGACATTACAACTCTAGCTAGTAGTTTAATTTGGGGTTTCTTTGCGTGGTGTATGGTCAAAGACATTAGGAATTAGAGCTTGAAATTAAAAGGTTTTTATTGAGTGATCTGTAAATAAAGTTAAAAATTAATTGAGATAATACAATAAGATTTATAAATAATACTTAAAAGTATAATAAGACTTATAAATAATAACAAAAATAAATTAAATAGTAAAAAAATTACATTTTTCAGACAATATCAATTGCAACCTAAATCTCAAACTATTCTTGGAGAGTTACTTTGTCAGAGAGTTGTACTAAGCGTGAGAGCAGTCAGTATTGCACTCTTCCGCACTGTTTCTTTTCCCTCTCCCGGCAAGCTCAAACAAATGCAAACTATTTTTTTTAATTAATAATTTACGTAACCACAATATACTGCATTTTCTTGTATTAATTTAAATTTCTTACGCTTTTTAATTCACTTTTTGGCAGCCATTAAATTATTTCACTCACTTTCACTTTCTGATTAAAAAAAAGGGGGGGGGGGGGGGGGGGGGAGTAATTATGGAATTGAAATAGCGAAACATTACGAAAAATAATATTTCCCTTAAGATTTGTACAAATGCCACGTACTCCTATTTATTTACCCATGCCCTCTCACACTATGATTTTCATAACATAATATTCCATTTATAAAAATTAAAAAAAAATTTGAATTAAAAGAGGAAATGACACTCTTCTAAAGTAGTTTGTGAATAAATGATGATTGACACAAAATATGTTTTTAGCTATTTTTCTTTTTCTTTTTTTTAGTGTTTGGTTATGTTTAGAAGATATTTTGACCATTTTGTAAGATTTAAAAGTATTTTGGAGGTTTAGGCAGTGTTTTAGTCATTTTAAGAGTTTTTAGTGTTATTTGGTCCTTATATAGATTCTAGTGGAATTTGGTAATTTTGAGATTTTATGGGTATTTTGGTCATTCTAGGGTTATAACATGTAATTTGGTCATTTTTTAAGTTTCAGGGTTATTTTAGTTATTTTTGGGATTATTGTGGTCATTTTTGACGATTTGAAAGGTATTTTGATCACTTTTAAGGTTTCAGAGATATTTTGGAGTTTTAAGTGGTACCGTGGTTATATTAATATTTTAGAGCTAATTTGACAATTTACGAGGTGTTTGGTGTGGCCACGGTGAAGGGGCTAAACGTAGAAAGCATTTGACTTTAAAAAAAATAATAATAATAATAATTGCATTTTCCTGGTCAATTATTTTTATTTTTTCAGTTTGACTAGGAATTTAGCAAACACCTGAAAACATTAAAAATATATATATATATATATATATATATATATATATATATTACATATATATTACGTAGAAACAAACACAACCTAAAAATAAAATATTATCTCCATGGAATTACTACGTGCTTACATGTCCCCTATAATTAGGATTAAAAACAAAAATAGGATTTAATATTTCTATTAAAAATTATTTAATCCTTTTAGGGACCAATTGAAATTAACCTATGATAATCTTATGCATGCATGTCTATGATACGGTCAATTAATGATCAACCAATCAAATTTAAGTATTAACAAAACAATGACTTGGGTACTATTCTACATAATAACTGTAGGGTCTGTTTTTGTAGCCTAAGCCGAAAGGATAAGGGATGAAGGCCCAACGAACCCAGAACAATGAATTTGTAGAGAGTGGATCGAAAGTTTAGGCGCTGACCGACATACAAGAAGGATGAACTACTTTCCTTTTATTGAAAAAATACTTAGAACAATGTACAACTAGGGGGTGCTCCTCGGACCATGGCCAAGGAGGTTTTTCTTCCCCCCTTTTCCCGGACCCCCCCCCCCCCCTCTTTTACACTTTGCTTCCCTTCCTTATATATCTCTCACTCCTCTCTTTCCTTCTTCCTTCTGTCGATCATCTATTGGCCTCCCCCCTGACCGTCTGTCCCATAGGAGGTCATATCCATGCTCAAGTGGTTCACCCTGATCGATGTCCCCCTGCCCAGGAGTTACATCCCCATTAATGCGGCTAGAAGGGTTAGGTGAGCATATTAAGCGTGAAGGTGACAACTTGCTTTGGGCTTGTCCCCACCTAAAATTATTCTCAGTATGCCAAGGACGAAGAGGTCCTCGACGGGGATCCACAAAAGAGTCTCTCCCTAAATTGACCTCGGATAGTTATCCTTCCTCAGAGTGGGCCATTTGGGCTTGACTTGGAGTGGGCCAAGGCTACCCGATTTCTTGGCCCCACAATAACTTTCTTGAAATTATAATACGACCACTTGAGAATTGAGATGTAAAATTTAGGGCTGAGTTCACTTTTAAAATACTGAAAAATGCAAAGTTATTGTTTTACCCTTAATTCTTAAAAAGTGAAAGATAATAAATGGGTTACAAAATGTTGTATTTACAATAGGACGTCTAGATTTCATAATGCATTAATTATGATCGGTTGGTAAATTATCAATTTTGATAAAACTGGTGCTTTGAGGTACGTGGCAAATGAACTACGTGCTGTGATATAATGTGGATCAATTGCGTATGCTAAATTTGTGTATCAAGTTTTTTCATTAATTTGTATTGATTCAGATGTTTTTCAAAAAAATAGTTTTCTCATTAATTCTTGTTCTTACTTTCTATTTTCCAATAACGCAATTGGCAGTCTATTAGGAGCATAAGGTTTTGTTATGGTTCATCAGGTATTTGTCAACTTATGAGTAAATAATTTTCGTCATTTTTATCGTTTAAAATAAGAAACGTTTTTTTATTAGCATCATTTTTAATTGCAATTATTTAGCATTTACCTTTATTAGACTTAGACTTCAGACTTAACCTTAAAATGAATCGTTTAACACAGAAATGTCAAAACATTTTTCAAGTCGTGAAATATTGCACTTTAAAGTAGAATTTGTTATAAAATATTGTGCTAAGCAAGTTAATATCCGACAAAAAAATGAATTATTAATAATCTTTGAGGCACTTGCCAGCTAGGCCTATCATATAGGATATTTATCACTTGAATTTTTCTCCTATAATTTCCAAATTAAAATATTGTTGATTTGTGAAAACAGAGAGAAGCCACAATTATTGACGTGACCACTTTATATCGTATAAGATCATGTTAGAATGTTACTCCTTTAACCTATGATTATGCAACATTTGTCAAATTTAATCCGTTTCATAATGCAAAGTGAATTTGTTTCTTCCAATTTCTAGCATTGTAGTTATAGCGTGGTTGATGCCAAAATCTACGCTCTTAAAACCTTATTTTCCACACTATTATTATATTAACTTTTATGCACTTAATTTAACACTATCAAAGAAGTATTTTTGATTGATCATGCAACCTCCATACGCCATAAAAAGGCAGCTGTCATTAAGGATCTGCATTGGCTAACCATGTCATCAGCGTAAGCTAGCAAATTCATGAGAAACAAAATTTGACGAGTGAAATCTGGAGAAATAATCTGATATTTGGAATGATATACATAATTTTAGCCTAGAATTTTGATAATTTAAGTGCAGCTTAAGCATGGAAAGAGCAAGCGAAATGAATTGCAATATATATATATATATATATCAAATACAATGTTGGTATTCACAAGTTAGATGGCATGCAGGATTTCTTATCTTTATCTACCTATACTTTCTAAATTTTGTCTGCCTATGCTGAGCTAATATTACATCTTAATCCAAAAGCAGGGCTTTATATAATTATACATTAAAGGTGAGATGGCCGTGGATGAGCTTTGAAGAACAAGAAAATATAGCAGCATTTCACGCCAGGAAAATTTTAACTCATAATATAATTGAAAAATTACACATTACTGAACTTGCGTTCAAGTTACACAAAAAGGTACACAAACTCCAAGCCAACCTTGCATGGTAGAGCACTATTCCTTCTGGATGAAAGAAAGAACAAGATCTGTATGTACAGAAAAGAGTTGTGTGTCCACAAAAAGCTGCTTGCCGTGATAGAGAAGAGGAAAAAAAAAATTAGTACGATTTTTAGTACTCTCCATAATAAAGATCATTAGGAGTAAGGATTAAAACAAGGAGCAAAAGGTTAAAATCAAATGGTGATTGTCTGCAGTTTATTCCAAACAAGTAATCTAATGAAACCATGATGTGTGCCTTCAAATTAACATCATAGACTTACATGAACATGAATAAGGTTTGGAAACGATGCCATCAAATATGTCTTTTTAAGATGCAGTCAGATTTTTTTTTTTTTTAAATAAATTGGTAAGAAGTGTCATTTGACCTAAAGGCCATTTGCTCCTTTTTAGATGTTAGCCTCTTTCTTTGACGAATTCTTGCCCAGGAAAATAAAAATAAAAACTATCTCAAATGGGGGGGGAGGGGGGTGTTTAACTGTGGCCCAACCTGTTTGCAAGATAACTTCTCAAATAATCTCAATAAGAAATAGAAATGGGTTACACAAACTAGTGTGCAAATCATGTTGGAAACAAAACACACCTTCATAAATGGTCGATCACGACTGGGGAATGAGTCAATGAAACTCTCCTTCAAAAGCAATGATACCTATAAAGTAGAAGGAATTTAGTGTCAGATCTGTTTCAACATATTTTGTAGTTTGCTAAAGTGAATCATGAAGAGATTGTTTGCTATTCAAATTTTTTTGATAATTCAATATTTGAGGGGAGGGGGGAATTTGAAACCTGGACATCTCCGTTGGAAACACTAGGAGTTACCAATTGAGCTACAAGGCTCTTGACGTTTGTTATTCAACATTACAAGTCAAATAATCATGCAATTTCTGCATCTATTTTTGCAAGCTTGCTGCATATGGAAGTCCTTGTGCACCTTCACTTTCATGCTAAACAAAATGGACTTCAGGTGGTACTCTGATCCCTTGCTAATTTCTAAATCTCACTTCTGCAAAAAATTCTAATCCCTATCCTACTATCTTCGTGCTATCTCTGCCACCACTTAAATGTCTGATCTAGATTAGGAAGATACTGTGAAAGTTTTTCTTGACAAGTAATGATTACATATATTGCATTGAGTAAAGCCAGTTCTTCCAAAAACGTAGTTACTATGACAGAAATAAAAGAATAATCGATGTTTAAAGATGCCACCAACTAATAGAAAGCAGTCAAATAAAAATTTCCTAACATTCCAATCAGGGAAAAATACAAACCTTATCATCATTGGATTGAACATTTGTAATTGTGTGGGAACGAAGGTTAGAGCAAAGAGAATCCAAGTAAGACCTTAGCACTGCTAGGAAACCCTTTGCTGCTTCAACCTACATATCACAAACATAGATACAAAAACAACAGTGAGCAGACCATCAAATACCCTTTTTATAATTCAATAGTTACAATGAGGGAGGTGATTTGAACCCTAGATGTCTCCGTTAGAAACATCAGGAGGTGCCAGCTACTTGAGTTACAATGGAGAACAAACCATCAAATACCATTGTCACGTCATTCAAGGTAAGAATCTCATCTCAAGTATAAAGAACATGGTGAATTGGCCGTCATTGATATTTGATATAAGAAATAAAATATATTGTTTTGTGTCAATCATGTCACCAACCAAACTAAGATGGTTCGATCAAGTTAAGAAGTTAATTTTAAAAAGAAGGCAGTTAACCAAAACCTACATTCCCAAAAAATAGAAATTTTTCCAAAAGAATAATTGATTAAGATAATATGGGAATATATACATATTACAACAGGCACAGCAAAAGGCATAAGACAATGGCAATCTTATGGACAAAGTAGTAACAACACAGACCATTGGGAGGCATTCTGTGAGGCTTGTGACAGGAAAAGATCTTCACTTTGCGCAAGGATGTAAGAGGTCAAATCAGTAAAAGGGTGGAAACCCTCAAACAAAGGGAAATAGTGAGTTTGGAAGTAGCTTTTTGATTAAAGTTGGTTGAAAGTATAATTGTACCTAAAAAAAGTGGGGCTTTAAAAAGCTGCACATAGGCAAATATCCTAAAAAGCTAAAAGAAGAAGCTGTTGGCAAATGCACAATCTATCTTGTACATTTGTTATTGCCATGTGGCCAGTACCAAAAATACCATCAAAAAAACTCACGAATCTCATGTAGCATTAAAGGGAAATGCATAAAGCCATTGTTGGAACCATAATGAACTAATGGCAATGAGAAACTGCAGAATCAGCTATACCAAATGCAACATTGGCAGTCAACTAGACTCCAGGTGCCTATGGCTCTCATATCACAAAAAAAAAAAAAAAAAAAAAAAAAAAAAAAAAAAAAAAAAAAGGGTGCTACTGATATGCTCTTTCTAAAGAAATTTACTATGACAACCAAGGGCTTCCTGCTAGCCCAGATATAAGTCAATAACACTAAAAGCATGCAAGAATGGAGAACAAGTAGATTTGGCCAGGGGAAGGAGGGTGCAAAGGAACAGTGAGGACCAAACAGATCAGACAAAAAAGCACACCTGCACTTCTGTGCATTCATACACTGGCCGTTTCTTCCCCAAATAACTTTCTCCAACAAGCTTTGCATGATAAGGACTTAACAAGGAAAATAACTCCCGCTGTTTTGGCAGTTGAGGTATCGACGGTGACTTCACCTAATGCATCAGAGGAATAATTATAAATAAGATAACTTGGTCACAAAGTCTAAGCTAAACAATAGGTCTAAATATACATTACTTACATTATGGAATTAAACAATGCAAAGTGACATAAAAGAGTGGCAGCAAATGAACATCACTAAAGGTGATATACAAATTTCATGATGCAAAAGAAAAGCATGCACTTAAATTGACTTTGACCCTTTAAATTTGCTGGCCAATATTACAGTGCCTTTTTCCTTGCATCAGGTTCCATGAGCACTCATGCATCAAACCATTTCAGATAATTTTTAAACTGAAAACCAGAATAGAGTCTCTCCTTGCCCATAAATACTAAAGAACATACTCCAGGATCCAAGGGCCTCAAAACTCAAAGCCCAAGGAAAGGATGCTATCCAAATCTTGCCCAACGCATATCATAAGCAGGTTGTTATCTTATGGTAAAACCATCCAAGGAGAAATTATCTTTTTTTTGATAGGTGATTTGTCACCATCCTACCTTGAAGTTGCTTGTCAAGCAACTTCAAGGTTCAGATAATTTATTCTTCTCTTCTCCCCCTCCAAGGAGGAATTATCTGAACCTTGAAGTTGCTTGACAAGCAACAAATGCCTATCATTTAAAAGAAACAAAAGACAACAATGAACAGAAAAATATTTATAATCTTCTCTAAATCATCTGCCTTGTTCAACCACAATATTCTTTGGAAAAAATAAAACAGAAAAGAAAGACAAGAAACTTGAAAAGCATCAATCTAACCAAATCAAATTTCTGAAAAAGAAAAAAAATTACACACCTGATTCTTGTTGACATCAAGTAGAATGACATTTGTCAACTTTGACTGAACTTCATTGGTTTTGTTCTTTACACCAACCTGTAGATGAAAATTACTTACAGGAATCAATCAGACGTCAGCAGTAGTACTAACTAAAAAATTATGTCTAATATAATGGCTGGAAGGCACATTTGGATTTATCTCCATCATAAGGACCCTGAAATTTCCCAGCAATATAGATGCAGGAGCATCTAAGCCCAAAACAAAGAAGGCCCAATAGTTTATTTGTCTAGCCCATAGGTATTATAAGACTAGTCTTTTATCACTCTATGTTATGTTTTATTTATTATTATGTCTTTAACATTTTTTTTTTTTTTAAGTAATAAAAAGTTTTATTAGGAAAAAACAACAGACATCAGGTATACAGGAATTATACTAGATGAACATCTCAGCTAAGCTAGATGATAAAGAATAAAAAGCTTTAAAAGGTCATGTGACTAGCATGGGACTTTTAATAAAGTTGGATGGTTAGGATTTAATTGTTATATGTAAGATAGAGGCCTAGGATTCTAGGGTTAATAAGGCTATTATAAGTAGCCCCTTTTGTGTCATTGTAGGCAGCTTCTTCTTATCTAATTCATAAAAATTACAGACTTTATGTTTTTCTTGAGCTCTTTGAGACTAGCAATTGATATTTGATTGTTCCAACTTCAATCCTATTATCTATTTCTTTGCCTTAATCTTGTTTGCAGTTGGAATTTCCTCTTAAACCCTTCTCCTACACTAGATCTAAGTTCTCCTCACCATATCAAGTATGCAGCATGCAATTGTACAAAGGAAACGCTGAATAAAAACAACCAAACTTCCACATTTATAGTCTAAAAAACCCATTCCTAATATTATTCTAAGAAGTTAAGTATAATAAGACACATTACAGTGTAACTAATGAACACTTACAATGTAAGGGACAGGTGCATCCAAAAAGTCCAGCATGTCATTTGGTAAAACCTGGATTTTGATGCACACGATTAAGACACAAAGAATAGTTTAATAGAAAAAAAAAGTGTTAAAATAATCCTAAAAATTACAGTTCGCTTGAAAATGTTCAAAGGTCACAAGAAACCTATACCGGCATTAGCAAGCTTTGCCACTGGTAGGGGCGGATTAGAGGGATAATGGACAAAACTGAAGCAGATAGGATTCCCTGTACATCAAAGAATTTCAAAAATCCAATATAATCACCAAAGGTTCTGCTGCATTTTTTAAAACTAATAAAAAACAAATGAAAATCTAAATGATTCAAATATAATCTCAAACGGTTTTGCAATGAAATACATTAAACATGACATGTCAAAGAAAACATCACAAATGCAACATTTTAAACCTGTATATTCTGAAAACTGCCCAAGCTCAACCGTTACAGGATAATCATCATGAATAAATATGCAGCCCATAAACATCCTAAATTTTTTGAAAGTGGGACTAAACTAACAATATTGCATTTCTCAGCAAACAAAATAATGTGGTGGAGACTATACATCTTCATGAGATTATAAACATGACATGAGGCAAATTACATACCAGATTGGAACAAACAACCACAATCTGCTTTTCCAGCAGAGCTGCTGCAAACAATGTTAAGACCTGCATAGTGCAAAGAAAATCAATACCTATGCTTCAGCCGTCATGTATACATTCTAATTACTATAGATTCAATTTGAGATACTGGAAGAAACCACCATTTTACACTGATCCTCACAAATCAATATTAAAGATACAGGATATTAGCCACATTGAGAAAACATTGTAACAGAGACTAGAATTGTATACAGAAGACTTCAATGTTCAACGATTCATATTAACATTACACCTTTTTCTTTATGACATGGAACCTCACCAAGGGAAGGCCCCTTGGACCCACCCCTAGGGACTAAACCACAGATACACAAATCCACCCGCTAGAACCACGCATCAAGTAATCTAGGGGAACTCCTAGTAGGGATCGACCACAGGATATATGGGTCTACAACTCTTCTCAAGCCTCCAACCACTAGATTGCACCCTGATGGGTAACATTGCACCTATTATCCATATATATATAGAACAGTGATGAACAATTCCAGATATAAGTTTAAAAGATGAGCAGGACGCAACTACTCGCCAAGCTATGAACAACACTAAAAACTATCATCCAGCAAAAGTTCAAATATATTAGTTCATAAACACCAATAAAAATCAACAGCAATCAGTAGCAGGGGGCACTAATAATAAAATACATAGCTGGGCATCAACTTACATTCTCAAGTCGTAAGGAGCCACATATGCATGCAATAGCCCATACTGATAATGCAGACGCTTCCTCCTCCACCAAGAGTGCACCGTGTGCCTGATAAGAATAGACAACAATAAGATTCATATGACCTATCATGCCTACAATAACATGTAATATTTAACACCCCCCCCCCCCCCCAAAGGGGGGGCCCCCTTTTTTCCCTGGGCTGGTGGAAAGAAAGTAAACAAAAATATTGCTACAGAAAAAAATTTAGCTAAAAATCACCACACCAGAAAAAGGTTAGGTTAATTCAACTGATCCTACAAAGTTATATATATAATTGAAATAATTTTATTTCAAAAGAGGAAATAGATCAAACACACAAAGTTTTCATCAGAATCTACCTCAGCAAACTCTAGACTCGTACTGCATGATCTCAAATTAATAGTTGAGCCAGCAATATGTAAAACTGTTTCATCTGGTCTATTATATTCCAAAGGATGCAGGTGCTCCAAAGGATGAAACCTAAGTGTTGAACCCCTGGCAGGGCAATGTAACCGGTAATATTCACATATGATCTGTAATGGCCCATGGTTGTTTGCCTGGAAAACCAGGGAAAATTCGTAAATATTTTTAAGCAGACAGCTTAAAAATATTTAAATGGACCTATTTAAAAAAGATGACTTGTTTGAACCTTAGCCCATTCAAGAATATCAACAAGGTCACTGGGATATTCCTGGCCAGAGAAAGACGCCTCTTCCGTCTCAGTATCGTCAGCATCACTTCTAAAATTTCTATCTTCACTAGGAGAACCCTGAAAACTGCATAAAACAATATTTATATATACATATATGGCATATATAAGCAGCTCACAATCATATGACTGCTTTTTTATTATTAAGGCATACACATGGCATACAATCATGGAACATTACTTCAAAATTTTTTTTTTTTTTGATAAGCACTTCAAAATTTGTATTCACTATCATTAAAATGGTTTACACACATATAACAGCATTTTTATTACCTACATTTGTCATGAAATAGGCAAGCAACTCTATAAAACAAGGCATTTACATGTCCTCCATTCACCTTAACATCAGATAATTTTTTTCACGTTACTTGTAAATCTACCAGTACCCTTCAGCCAATTTATTAAAAAAAAAAAAATCAAAGGATCATGGAGGGAAGGTAAAGATATTAGAAGAAAAAAATAAAAAAGCATAGCTTCCTGCAGTTTGTAGTCCCCCTTAAAGGAACAAAGCACATACCCTGAATATGATATTGTTCCTATAACATAATATACTGAATGATAGAGATATACCTAGAGGAAGATTCAGAGCTTTCATACTGATAATACCGCAGGAGTGGCAGGACAGCATTCGGCAAACGCCTTTCTACCGCTTGCTTGTTTGCTGAGCAATCATCCACATAGATATCACAATCTTCAGGGTTTGCAGTGCTAGATTCTCTTTTCGCTGATACCATCTCAGAATCTAGATCTATAGGAACAACAACATTATCATTGACACCTTTCTTCAACAAGCAAAAGTCTCCCTCAAGCATTTCATGCTCTTCATGATTTGCATCATCTGTAACTCTTTCAAGTTTAGACTCTCTTAAACTTAATTCAGAAATTTCTGCTGTTCCATGCAGCATGTCCTCCACTCTGTGATTCTGTATTACATCATCTGAATTTTCTTCTAAATTTTCTTCCTCCCTACAATCCTCATGGGACTCTGGATTTAGAAGACCAATATCTTTTGTTAGCCGTTCCAACCTTTCTTCTGTGAAGATGCTACAGGAAAATAGCAAGAAATGTCAAGATGAGCAATGTTCACATGAAAAATAAGAGTATATTGTTGGCATTGATTAGTAAAGTGGAAGTACTAAATCAAGTAAAATCTACTCCATCAAAGCATGAATATTAACCAAATTTCTCCTTTCCCCTTTTCATAGTGATAAGATGGAGGAGCATATAATGCTCTTTGGTTTCTTCTGGGTTATTTACAGTTGGCATCTTGGAAGCCTTCTTGTTTAATATAGAATAAAATTATCAGAGAGGAATAGGAGGGCTTTCAAAGCCAACAGTCTGGAGTAAAATGTAAAAAGGATTCTCAGTTTCAATTTATCCTCTTAGACTAGCCTCAGGTATAATCTAGGATAGATGCTTCAGAATATAAATTGTATTATTTCCTTATCCTTTTTCCTTTCTCTTAGAGTGGCCTCCATTGGTATGCTTCATGTGTACTTGGGTTATGCCCTATTCTTGGAAGCTCCTGATAAAGTTTTGTTGCTTATGATAGTCTCTCCAAAGTGCAAGGGCCACTAGGAGGGGAAGGGGGGGTGGGGGGGAACTGTTTAATATTCTCCTCACAAAGAGGTCAAACCATGTCATTTCACCAGCAAAACTATATCTCAGTTTCAGGAAACATGTACTGTTTAAAGTCTCCTGATGCACAAATGGAAGATTGAATTGTTATTACTTTGCAAATTTGCCTATTTAATAATTATTTTATGGGGTCCACACGTGAAGTCCAATTGAAGTAAAAATCATGTATTTTTAACAGTTTATGTATGAGTCTTTTAGAGATTTTTAAAAAAAAAAAAAAAATTATTTGAGTTTTTCTTTTATTAGTTATGGTCTACTATTCCCATGAATTAAGGGTATTTTGATAGTTTAGAATCAAGAATTTTCTAAGAGATTTTAAGTATCTCAAATTTTATTTTCTTTGAGCCCAATTTTGTCTTTTGTTAGGTTTTTCGTTTATTAGTGAAACTAGGACCACTAGTACAAGAAAAGGTCCTTATATATATATATATATATATTTGTGCTCAAAGGAGGAGTTAAATATAAAATTATTGATTGTTTTGAGCACAGAGGCATGTTAGACTTTGTGTGTCCTTTTCTCCCCTTTTTGTTCTCTCTTGTCCTCTTCTTCTCTTGCAGTACTGTATTTTTTTTTTTTTTTTTGATAGGTAAACAGTAGAGATAACTGTTCATGGGCACAGTTCATACAACCTCTGAACACCATAAAAAAGCCTCTTTTTTCTTCTTCCTTTCAATCCCAAATCAAACCCTTCTTTTACCTATCAAAACCCTAAACCCTACATACTTTCTTCAACCAAATAGCCATCAATTAACTCATCAGCTCACATTTTAATTCCTAACACAACCCTATAACCCTTTCTTCAACAACTCTAAATCCCATTTCCAGGATTCCTCCTAGACTTTAACCCACCACAACCACTAGTGGACAAATTCCCCATTTTTTTCTACATTGCCTCATATCAATATCACATGTGGTTCCACCTTACAATCAGCAACATGTGCTAATCCAGCTTTTTCTTTTTTCCATCCATTTGCTAAACTTCCTTAGGTACATGCATATTTTATATATGTTTTATATTTATTACTGCAATTTTTAAACCAAAAGTAAGTTGATCAAATAGGTATATAAACACACCTATTCAGTACACCAAAATGCAATTCGAAGAAGGGAAGCCTCGAGAGAATGCAATAACATCTCTTTGTGGTTAATATATGACGACTTAAAGGTGGGCAAGAAGGTTGTTTATCTGAAATCATGGAAAGCAATCCAAAGGGCTTTTGTACAAGTTCTTCAACTAACACACAGCATCCATACATTGTTGAATCATCAGCAACCTATTAAAAAAATGCACAGGTATGCGTTAGTTAGAAAATAAAAAGGAAATGGATCACATAATTAAACTGGAAGGAAAATAGAAAAACATGTCATGCAAACAATCTAAATCTATTAAAGTAAAACAGAGATTATAGCTCAAATAAGCCACATAAGCAGCAAATACAGCAAGTATTTAAATGCATACCCCTACCAGAGGTAATAAAAACTAAAAACTAACAGTACATAATTGTCTCGGTTCTTGCTTGTCTTCAAGGAATTCTTCCTCCTTGGGCATAAAACACAACTCCAAACAATCTTTAAATGACATAACTCAATATACCAATTCATTACAAAATGAGAAACTTCAAACATACTTCCTTAGTAAATTAATAGTTATTTCCCAAAATATCAGCCAACACTTGAATTCTGTGTCTCTGACTCTAGCATCAAATATGGACTTTCTTGGGGAGGCTGGTGTTCAGATACTGTTGGGGGTCCTTATGGAATGCACCCAAGAAAAAATCAGAAACAGATAGGCCAGATTTGCTAGATTTGTTTGGTTTGAGGTACGAGATAGAACCGGAACTCGTTTTTGGTATTATCTTTGGTGTGGTGATACAACATTTAAGGATAGGTATCCTGAGTTATTCATAATTGCTAGGAATAGAGATGCAATGGTGACAGATTACATGGAAGTCATATGACTGTATTTATTGGAACCCTTTATTTCTTAGAGTGGTACAAGCTTGGGAATAAAAATCTATGGCTCAATTCTTGGATGATGTATAAGCTATTAGAGTTTTGAAGAGGGAGACAACAAGGTGGTTTTGCCCTTTTGAAAGCCATGATTTTCTAGTCAAAAGTTGGTACAAGGCCTAGGGGGTGAGGGGTGATAGCCCATTTTCATGTAGAAGAATATGGAAAGTCAGAGCTCTACCAAGAGTGTTTTTCTTAATTAATTGGACCAGTGTTATGGGTATTCATAACAACTGATAATTTAAGAAAGCTGGGCATAATTATTACTGATTGGTGTTGCATGTGTAAGTCAAATGGAGGAGTCTGTCAATCATATGTTTCTAAATTGTAATGTTGCTTGGGAATTATAGACTCTTGTTCTCTGCAAGTTTAGGTTGAGTGGACTACGCCAAGCTCAATGATTGAGCTATGGTATGTTGGAAAGGGCATTCCAGCAATTCCTTTATAAGTGGAGCATTTGGGGAGAAAGGAATGCATGCACTTCTGAAGGAAATTAGATATCAGTAGTTTTTGGAGGTGGGGTATGATTGGGAGTCAGCTGCTAGCTCATCTTCTTCTTCAAATTTTTTAGAGCTCCAAGATAGATCGATTTTAAGTATTAATTTTTTTGTTTTCCCATTTATAGCTCTTCCGTTGTATACAACCCATGTAGTAGGATTACATGCAAATTTTTAACGAAATTTATTTACTTATAAATAACATTTGGTGAATCTAGCAGGTTGTTATACCTAGGAAATCTGGGGCAGAATCTCAAAACCTGTGGGGATTGCAACCTGGTCCACTTAATTGGAGCACACATGATCTTGGCATAAAAGATTAATTTGAACTCAAATATTCTCTACTGAATTGATGGCTCCTCAGATGATAACACCCTTTTCTCCAAATTGGGCTACAGCTCTTTTGGAACCTTCAGAGGGGTTTCAGAACTCATCTACATTCAATACTCATTAGAATTTTTTTTTTTTTTTTTTTCAGAAATAATTACAAAAAGCTGCTAACCCCACAGCTTAAACCCTTTCCCCCCCCTAGACCCCTAAGCACCTTGTATATGGGGGGGTGCCAATTCAGCTACAAGGCCTTTGGCAATACTCATTAGATTGATCAGTTCTTAAAAAACATACTCATTAATTGGGTAATTCTTGGTTGATTGTAAACAACTAATAAAGTGTGATGCATGTCAAAACAAACAGATTTTGAAGTTTTAGCACTAAAATAGAGTATGTATGGGTATGTGACAAAGGGACGGGGTTCAGCACTCAATTGGAGTTCACCATCAATGCAGTAATTGAAGATGGACAAAACTGCTATTGTTTGAATTACCAACTAACGTGCTCATAATTGTATAAGCTATACTAAAAAGTAACTTAAAGAGCAATCAAGTTTAATAATCATCAAAAACCACACTTGATGACTGCACAATGGGAAAAATATATATATATATATATATTCCACAACTACAGAAAAATATTGCTATCCAGGCGGAATTCTAAACCATAGAATTAAAACGCCCCATACATCAAGATCAGTATCGTTATTTGAAGTAGCTAGAAACCTGTCTCATCCCAAGAACAAGCAGAAATTTACAGGTCAAACAACAGGTTTCATAAGGTAACGGAGTAATAGAATTCTTGTTATGGAAAGGCAAGCAATACACATACAAGAAGATGAAAACAAAGTGGCATAACATTCCGTATCTTACCTGTAACCGGAATACAAAGGAGAGGTCACTTTGTTTAAAGTGTTCCTGTAGTATAAGCAATGAAATAGAGGATCAAACTTCTCCTCAGTTATAATGGAAGCTATTAAGACTACAAAATTGTAAGGAAAAAACATTAAACTTGGTAAATATAAATTATTAAAAGGAACAAGAAAATAACTTGAACTAGCTGAAGATTAAGGAATTCTCATGATGGTAAGCTTTCACATTATATAGTAAAGTACCTGCCCAAGAAGAATTTCATTCAACTCACTCATGGAAGGAGTTCTATCAATAGCATGAACCTGAAATCACATATCTCCAAGTTTTAGAAACACCATGTAAAAGCTCACACTACTCTATGAACAAACAAAAAGAAAATATACTTTTGAGTACTAAAATACATGAACAAAGAAACAAAATCAGTGACTAAACTCTCAAACATCAAACCAGTTAAGTACATAGACATATAGATATTTAACTTCTTAAAAACATCAAGAAACATGCCCACATGAAGTTTCAGTTGTACCAAAATTCTACTCTTACAAGAACTGCGTGAGTGTACTAGTCACCACAGTTGAAGACAATATTTTCTTGTTGTTGACAATAATACACAACCCCTTTTTCATTTTCAGCTTTTATATCAAAGAGAAAAAATAGGCTAGAACTCCCCCCCCCCCCCCCCCCCCGCCCCCCCAAAAGTCCATCACTCCCATGGCTGGTACTAAGACCAAGAACTGCTCCTTAGTAAAGGGTGGAGGTAACACTTGCCTACGAGAGTCAGTACGATGGCAACTGAATGGATTCACAACTCACAAGAGGATTTTTGTTGTGTCAGTAAGATGGTAACTAAATAAACTTCACCCGTAGCTACATTTTATGAATCCTTAACAGCTAAATAACTAGAAGTCATAAGCAAATAAAAAACATAGTTCCTAACTTTCAAATACACAAACTGATCATTCAATAAATAGACCCATCGAGCATACACCCAACCTCCAGGCCTCCAGGGAAGCAAAATGAAAGAAGATCTTTGTATTTAAGAGGCAGCTGCTTTTCTGGAGGGTAAACAAATAAGACCTGAAAACAGAAAAAAAGTATATATGTATATATCGTATCAAATTCTTAAACAAAGATCCAAATGTAAATGAATTCTATATTTCTCAAGAATAATGCCCAACCTGAGGTTCAATGTTTGGTTCTACACGTGATTGATTCTGAGAACTTAGTGCGCTTCGCAATCTTCCAGAACCTTCAGACTTTCTGGCAATATATTGTCTATGAAGTGCTTGAATATCACAGTTAGGATGAAGCCCAACAACTACCATGCTCTCAAAAAGCCTTGTTGGCTCCTTTAAAGACCTATGATCCTGCACGCTTGAATAGGAGAGATGTTACAGAAACACTGCAGACAGTTTTTCATTTTTAATAGTACATGTCTGATGATTAAAGGATACAAAGCACATAAAGCAAACACCAACAATGGCCTTTATCAGTCATCATACTGCTATAATTAAATAACAAGCAGGATGGAATAACTATATAAACTCAAACTTGGAAAACACTTCAGTGACAGCCTGTTGAACTTCCTCCATGGAGAATTTGGAGGAGTCCACTGAAACAAAATAGCATACCAAGTATTGTAGCTGACAGCTTGCCCATTGCCGCTTCTGGCTAGTCAGAACTTCCGGATTGTAATTTGCACTTTTCACTGCAGGAGGCTGTGAGAATCCTTTTAGCACTCTTGTGAATTGACGCTGCAGTTTTTCAATTGGGCTACCCCCAGTATCATCTTTTGATGAAAACACCACAGATGGCCGGGGAGAACGAGAAGCAGTGGCAGCAGCAGCTGCTGCAGCAACAGCTCTTGCAACATCTTCCCTTGTCTGCATGAAGAATGAAGCACCCCAACCCGGACTACCTGTCTCTTCACTATTAGTCATCCTAAAGATTTCCCTCCACCTACAAACACAATAATCCAAGTCTGAGACACACAAAATCACTAGCTAGATTACTTAAAAAAAAAAAAAAAAATCACTAGCTAAATGAAAAAGTAATATTTGCAAAAATACAAAGCTTGCTTTGATATTCAAGATATTAATCTGACCCCCAGAACTAGAAGCCACTAGCCAAATAGTTTGCATAGCAACAAACAACAGTGGTAACAACTCTGAGAAGAGATTTTCACATGACTGAAATTCTCAAGCAATTATTAAATTGACCCTTTATTTTAAGACAGCATAGAGTATAGAAATGAAAGGAAATTCATGATTTTACTCATGAAGACACTTTAGAACTGCTAAAGAAACACTTTCTTGTTTTTTTTTTTTTAAAACCTTCCCAGAAATTCCCAATACAGATTTAGATTGTGATTTCATTGGCAAATGGAAGAAAATACTTGTTTCTTGCAGATTTAGATTGTGTAACCGGTAGGCACGGAGGTGTGGGATCCAAACACAGTAGGTGCATGGGAAAGTCACCAATAAAATGTTGTAGCCAGTGCACAAAGCTCTCACTTTTGTGGAGTGAGTTCGATATAGGTGATTGGTAATGGTAGGCAACCTTACCTGGAGAGATTGATTCCGGGATGCGCAAGTGTAACTAACCAATAAATTTTTTTCCTGCTCCCAAAGATTTTGGACAAAGTCTATGTTGTTTGTATAAGTGAAATTGTCCATAAAAAGAACTAACCGTGTGCACAATTCCTTCTAGTTCAACTCCATAAGTGAGTGTTTGTGTGAATATATATACATAGATACAGACACATGCGAATTTAGAAAGAGTTTCCTCAAAAGCTTCTGATTAAGCTATTAATAAAGATGCAAGCTTGTAAACCAATTCAACAGCTTTTTGAAAAAAAGATTAAACTAAGTTTATTTTTCGATCAGTTAATTTCCTTTCATCCAACTCTGACAGTTACACCAAGCTCAGAAAAATCAAAAGGGCAAACCCCAAAAATAAATAAATAAACCTACAAATTTCACCACCTATCAGACATGAATTTCATAACCAAATCAATTCAACAACTTTTAACCACAGAATCAATCTAACCCACAAGCATTAATTATCATTTCAAACACAGCACAGCACAACACCAAAGAAAAAGGAGGTTGAACATCACAAAATTGAATGAAACACATAAAAAAAATAAAAATAAAAATAAAAAAAGAGCTATCAGTAAAGAAAAAACAGAAATGAGACCAAAGTCACCTTTCAAATAACCGATAATCACACAGACACAGAGAAAAGAAGAAGAAGAAGAAGAAGAAGGAAGTTTAGGCGGCCATAGCAGAGCTCTGTTTCCGTAAAAGGTCCTCAAAGAGAGAGAGAAGAAGGATTTGTGATAAAAATAAATAAATTAGCTTAATTAATAATGGAAGTTTTTCCAAAGAAGAAATAATGTATTTAATATGTTCGAGAAAATGTGTGTGAGAGAGAGAGAGAGAGAGAAATAGGACCCCTCTAGTCTGTTTCTCAGCGTATAAGTCGAAACTGCAAAAATATAAGAAAGGAAAAAGAGAGGAGAGGACGGTCAGTTTTTTCTTTGTTTTGTTGTGTTGTGTTCGTGTTTTTATGTTCACATAACTGCATTTTCCTACATAAGCATCCAATGCCTCTTTCTTCTTTTCTTTTTTTCCATTTTTTTAAGCTAATGTCTTTTTTTATTTTTTCCTTATTTGGACAAAGTGTTCTCTTTTTTTTTTTTTTTAAGCTAAAATGCAAAATTCATCTTCTAACATTTTTCAGATTTTATTTCAGTTTTATAATTTTGTTTTTATTTATTTCAGTCTCCTAAATTTCAAATTTATTTAATTAAGGCATTTCCGTTAACTTTTGTTAAAAAATCTTTTTTAAATCTAGAAAATATTTTTCAATCACTAATTAAATTTTTTTAACTTAAAAATTTTGAAGAAAATTTTATAAAATTGAAAAATTAGCCACAGCATATAACAAAAATTGATGGAAATGCCTTAATTGAATAAACTTGAAAGTTAGAGGACTGTGTTAACTTTTGTTAAAAAATCTTTTTTAAATCTAGAAAATATTTTTCAATCACTAATTAAATTTTTTTAACTTAAAAATTTTGAAGAAAATTTTATAAAATTGAAAAATTAGCCACAGCATATAACAAAAATTGATGGAAATGCCTTAATTGAATAAACTTGAAAGTTAGAGGACTGTAATGAACAAAAGCAAAGTTAAATGACTGAAATAAAAATATGATGAAATTTAGAGAGTCAGTTTTGCATTTTACTCTTTTTTTAATGTCTTATCTAACTATTTGAAAATTATTTTCTTTGAGAGTTTTATTTGATAAATAAATAATTTATCTTTTAAATAAGTCATATAACTAAAGTACATATAATGATATATCTTATTTGTTTTGTTTATTTGAAAATTTGAATTATGTAGTTTTTAATTCATGTAATGTACTAAAATTTTAATTAAAAAATATTTATATAGATTATATATTTAATTAATAAGTTTTAATAAATAAAATAAAACTTTGACTAATTGTATATGTTATCTCTTTTTTAAAAAGTTATATTTTAACCATGTTACAGCCTTTTTTTAAAATTCTTAGGGCATATTTTAATATAATATCAAAAATAAAATTTACACCTACAAATTTGGTCGAAAATAATTTTGGTCCTTTAAGTTTAAAATTAATCACTTTAGTTTGGAAACTTTGTTCAAAATTATTTTGGCCCTTAAAGTTTGAAGTTGGTCATTTTAGTCCATTAATTTTGCGCAAAAATCATTTTAATCATTTAAAGACTCACTTTGTTCAGTAACTTTGTCTAAAAATCACTCAAAACTACCAACTAATAGGATTAAAATGATTTTCGAGTAAAGTTACTCGACTAAAATGATCATTTTCAAAATTAAATGACTAAAATGATTTTGAGATAAAGTTATTAAACTAAAATAACCAATTTCAAACTTAAATGATTAAAATGATTTTTGAGCAAAGTTTATAGTGAAAATTGCATTTTTGCCTAAAATTTATTGTATTTTTCAATAATTAGCAACTAGTTATTTATAATTCTAAAAACCAAATTGAAAAACACATTAAGAAGATAACATGGGAAACCATTATGTTTTTGAAAAGCTTACATGTCAATATTATAAGAATTTAATAAAAACGTTTCTATAAATTTATATAATTGCATAAGATATAGATTCATAAATTATTTATAAACATATATATATGTAAATAATGTTAATTTCAAAATATAATAATTTTTATTTCAATAACAATGTATTGAAAGCCTAGAAAAAATAACAATGTATTAAATAATATTTTTTTGAAAATGGTAAACGTTTATTGTATTTATTTTTAAAAAATATGATAGGATATCATTTCTCATATATATATATATACACATATAATTCATTCCATGGTGATTCATCCAACTTAAGTGACTTTGAAAAAAACATTTTTTATAATTTAAGGTTTTTTTTTAGTAAATAAATAGCAAGAATAAAATATATAAAATTTAAACCACAAATATAAGATATCATAAAAGACATTACTCTCAATTAATTACTTCAGAATTCAAACCATAAACACACTACTGTACCTTACATTTTCCATTAAATGCAACCATCTAGTTATATGTTCATAACTCAAATTAGATTTTTCAAGTTGCACAAAGCCGCAAAGTAAAAAACAAAAACAAAATCTTCTTTGCACAAAAAAGAAAAAACAGAATCATGAATTTACGAGATTTGGATATTTTTCTTTAAGATCGGCTTTTTCCCTGATACTCAGGGCGTGCCTTGCGCCGCTCTTCGAAATGCACGAAACGGTGAGGAACTTCTTTGGGTGTTAATATTTGCACCCCGTTTCTAGGTATACACGGCCTCTGATTTTGACACTTGGCAAAAAGATATAGAGGAATAGCCTTTTCTTTTAGTCAATGCCACGTGTTCGTACTGAATTCTTTTCAGAAATTTTCTTTTTTATGATTGGTCTACGGTCAAAGAATAATGAAAGAGTTTTCTTTCTTTCCCTTTTTTTTTTCATGCTCTTTATGATTTTTTTTTTTTTTTAATTTGTGAGGGGGTGGTATGATGTGGTATGATGAGATGAGGGGACCAAAAATGTGCCCTTTTTTCTACCGTGTTGTAGAGATGAAGGGCCCACAAAGAGTTGGACGAAGATTAAAGTTTTATGGCTAACATCATTGACATTGTAGGGCAATAGGACCATGTGGGGTACCCCCCCTAGCCCCAAAGGCCCTAGCAGTACTATATGGATATGATTTTTTTCCTATCTTATAGGTTATAGCTTTGAGTATCCAAACTCACCTAACCAAAAAGATTAGAAAGCTTTCTTTAAATAAATAAAAAAAAAAAGAAAAAAAAAAGAATAGAAAGCAACCAAGGGGTATCCTAATTATAGATAAAGAGATTTTTTAATATTGCATTTCCTCCTTGAATCATAGATGCTCTACAACCTCTATTGTTTCTTCTACTACAAAATACAAAAGAGATAAAAGTTGGATAAACGCTTGGTTTTGGTGGTTTATTTGTTATAAAAGTAATATTGAGAAAGGTTGGATAAATGGTTGGTTTGGTTGTTTATTTGCCAGATAAAAGTAATATTGTATCTAAATTTTTTAAAAAAAAAAACTTTAAAAATTTATGGATAAACAAATAATCATTTAGTCCAATTAACATGTATCTTCAGACATTTATTAATAAATCATTTAAAAAATTTTAATACTATTATTATGAGAAATATAAAAAAATTATCAAAATAATTAATTATCTTTTTATTTAAAAATAAATAAATTAATATTTTCTAGGTATCCATTAACTTTTCTCATAAACAAAACGAGAGGAGAAAAATACTGAACCAAGCTAGAGAGGCTAATGCCTTAATGGGATTATTCCTTAACCTTCCAAATAATTGCTTTTTTAATTATTTTTTTCTTAAAATTAAGTAGAGAACGGTCAAATGACAAAGTAATTCCACTTATGGCTTATGACTTAAAAGTATCATCCCGCAGACTTTGTGGCCTTTGACCTATTTTCGCAGCCTATGTGCAAATTTCTTTACATGTTTTTTTTTTTTTAAGAACATCCTTACATGTAATTTTCAAAGAAGAGTACAATGAAAACATATGAATCTTGCACTCAAAATAAATAAAATGAGTGATATATATATATATATATATATGGTAGCGTTTCTAGAAATTTTTTCTAAAGCGTCATTCAAATTCATGTTTAAGAAGTTAATAATGATCTTTGTGTAAATAAATTTTTTTTTTTTAATTTCATCTTGATCATTAGGATGATAAGTTAAGATATTTTCTCGTAACCCGTGATCTAAATGAAGAATTTTCAAGTTAATACAAGTCCTCTTAAAAAATGAATCTTGAACTAGAAATGAATCTTGCGATACACATGATTTTCCTTGTCACAAAGTCCATAGTACTAGGAAGATAATAAAGTATAAATTATAAGTCTAATGGGCAAATTGTTTCTTAATATAACAAAGATGTCAATTATTGTTGTTAAGGTTACATATTGGAGATCTTTCTCAAAATACTTTCTCAAAAAAAAAAAAGAAAAAAAAAAAGAAGATCTTTCTCAAAATAAAAAAAATAAAAAATAAAAAATACATATTGGAGATCATCT
This sequence comes from Quercus variabilis, assembly GCA_030445155.1. Taxonomy (NCBI): domain Eukaryota; kingdom Viridiplantae; phylum Streptophyta; class Magnoliopsida; order Fagales; family Fagaceae; genus Quercus; species Quercus variabilis. The sequence goes on from CP129455.1 coordinate 654,196, forward strand.
ATTGTCTCTTACTATATATAATAAAGTTATTAATTATTGTTACTAAGATTAATTATTGGTGTTAAGTGAACTTTCATTATTATTACTTAGAATACTTTAATTTATTATTTATTATTTTTTTGTCTTTAATTTTTTCAATATTTTTATTTAACAATTCAACTCAACTTTGACAACTTATTGGTATTTGTAATTCATTAAAAATAATTTTTATTGTGTCTTTTGCATTACTCTATTAAGAACTCAATACAATCATTAAAAAAATCAACATATTAATTTTTATTGTCTCTTTTGCATTACTCTATTAAAATTCAACACAATAATCTCTCAAAACCTCACACGTACACTCTCTAACTTGGCCGAGGAATATTAAGCCGAGCACTCCATTTGGCCAAGGAAACTTTTTGGAGTACTATCTCAAACCCTCACAGGTAAGGGTGGCAATTTGTGCTTGAGGATCGAGTTCATGTCATGTTGAGCCATGAGTATTCAATTATATGGGTTGACCCAAACTCAACCTATTTAATAAACGTGTCAAGAATCCTCAACCCTAACTCGGCCTGTTTATTAAATAGGTCAACATAATACAACACATTTAATTAACCCGGTTAATTAACAAGTCATATAAAAGTCAATACAAATGACCCATTTAATAGCTTTTTTTTTTTATTATTAGGTCATGCATGACCTGAATAACCTGTTATTAATTTTTATATATTTAAAATTAAAATACAATTACAATCATAAATTAAGCAATAATAACACAATAATAAATAAATAAAGGTTAATACCTTTATAAGCTAAACGGGTCAAACAAATTCATATGTTGAACACAAACACAACATATTTATTAAATAAATCAACCGTGTTGACCCAAATATAACTTGAACTCATTTAGTCTTAACACATAACCTGTTTATAAACAGGTTAGTCATGTCAAAGTTGTAGGTCATGTCAAATTTTGCCACTCTTACTCATAGGTACACTTTCTGACTTGGCCGAGGAGCATTAGGCCAAGGACTCCATTTGACACTCTTAGGTACACACTTTTTGACCCTCTCAAGTACACACTTTCTAATCCTTTTAGGTACCTTCTCTTGAGAACACCCTCCCGATAACTCATAATATACTTTGCTTCACTAGAGCCTCCTATAATTAACAAATTTATTGTAGAAAAGTCAACCAAATTAGATTTGAACCCACCACAACACTTTAGGATTAGCGTAAGGTAAAATTTAGATACAATTCATTAAAATATTCAATTAAGTTCAAATATATAGTGCCAAATGCTTTGTAGCTGAATTGACATCTCCTCACGCACAAAATGCTTGTGAGTCTAGGGGGAAAAGGGTTCGAACTGCGAAATCTACAGTATGTTGTAATTATCTCTTTAAAAAAATGTTCAAATATGTAGTTATATTATTTGTATCTTATTGGTCCATGTAAGTATGTGTTCGACGTAAAAGTCGAACATATTGCAGAGATAAGAAGCTCCTGCCACTAACAAAAAAATTGTTATCAATTATAAAAGAGAGAGATATACAATGTTTACATAAATTTCCTACTCACGAAAAAGAACAAACCTATGATTAAACACTGGAACAACTAAATTCTAATTGGAGATTTTTAAAGTTGGGTAGTTTAGTTGGAAATCGAAAGCACAAACAGCAATAAGTCAGCTATTTATTGGTAAATATTGGACTCTTAGAATAAGACAATTACAAAAAGTCTAACAAGTAGGGATGCAATATCTTTCAGAATATTTTTTCTAATTATTAATATAGTTTGTTGTTTGTTACATAATAAAAATGGTTCAATTTTTGAACTAAGGCAAAAGTAATGTTGGTGTCAGTTTTGGACTAAGGCGAAAGTAATGTTTCTTTGATCACAACAAATCTTATATTTACAATCTTAAAAAAAAAAAAAAAAAAAAGTTTATAGCAATACTTTGACAATTAACCCACAACAAAAATAACAGTTTTTTTTTTTTCTTTTCATTTTTTCATTTTTCCTTGAGAATAAGCCAAAAAAGTAGATGACATTTAACATTTCCTCTTGGCCGGCTCAGGCTAGCCGCTAGCTGATGGGTACTTGCAAAATAAAACACCCAATCACCCATGCCAAAAGTCCAACTCTTGTGTGGACAATGGACATGGATGATTGATCTAAACATGAGAGAAATAGCTAGCAGACAACAAAATGCAGTCCGTCCTTTCATACAGGCAACAACTACTATTGCCACTTCAGGCTAGTCAGAGATTTAACAATATTAATGGTTTGTTTGGATACTGTTTATTATTAAAAATTAAAAATTAAAAATATTGTAACAAAATAATTTTTAAATGTATGAATAGTGTTACGAGACCTAATTTTAAATTTAGATTTACATTTTTTTGTATTTGCAAGTCCCTTAAACAGTGTCTCTGGACTCACTTAAAAAAATGTAGTCGCACTAAAACGCGAAAAATGCACTATCCAAATTGACACTAAGAAGTATTAGTTAATTGGACTACAAATTTTTTGACAAAGCTATTAGCTAATAGAGATTGAACTCTAATATAAATATAAATTATATAATATCTGAGACATCACAAAAAGATGCTAGAATCAGTGAGTATCCATCCCTAAAATCCCAAATTGTATCGTCAAGTGCTTCTGTCATGGAACTCATCATATTAATATATTAGATTTAAGAATTAATGCCACATTTAATTGACCAAGTGGGGGATATTAGTATTATACGAAAGTTTCATTTCCGCCTACCTTTTTTGTCCACTTGCTGAATATGGGCACATGACCGGTCTTTGACTGTGACAGATAAGGATACGGTCAAATTTTATATAATCATAAAGTGGTCATTATTGGTGCTTACGGTATACTTATCTTCACAAACTATTTAAGGCTGGAAAAATCTTATGGAATTTGTAAAACATTACGTCTAAGGCCCTCAAGTTTAATGGATTGGTGTTAAGACTTAAGACTTAAGACTTAAAAGACTTAAGAGCTATAGAGCTAAATCATACGACAATAGTTTTCTTTTTAAAAAATATTTATGTAGAGTAAAGGTTTAAAATTTTCAAATCTTTACTTGAGATTAAGTCATACTATTTATAGAGGTTTTTTTTTTCTTTGCCTATTTTCTAAGATCAATATTTTTTAAAAAAAATTAATCAAAGTATTTTAAAAATAGACAAAGTTTGGCTACAAATTTGATTGTACCCTAAAACTACAACTTTCACTTAAAAAAAGTAACTTGTTTACATATTTTAGAAATCAAACCGTTGAATTACATGTTTTTTATGTCCTTAACATATGTGTAAAATTTCTTACTAATTAGATTTTATTTACTATTCGATCTATAAACTTATTTTTTTATACATAATCTTAGAGTACAGAAACTTAAAATTTAAATATTTGATTAATGACATAGTTATTAGTCTTTGATCTTTTGGAAATTTTGCAAACATAGATGATATAAGAAGAAAATATAATTTAATGGTAGATTTGTCAACGTTCACATCTAATAAAAATTTATTGAGTAACTAAGTTTGTTGCCAAACTATGTTTTTTAAAAATCTACCCCTTATTTTTCTAAAACCTATTTTAGTATTTCTCTTTAAAAAAATGTAATTAATAAGTTGTGATTGTAATGCAACTCTAGAGAGTGAAATTTTTAACTAATTACAAATTGCCGCATCATATTACCAAGTTTACGTAGTACATTTGAAAAGCCCAAGTACAAAATACCATGTGTTGTTCAATGGGTATTACTATATTCAAAGACCAATGGAGATTACAAAGTGTCACTGAATAAAAATTGCAAAGAATATTCAAGAGTCAATCACATGTAAATGCATTGATATTTTTAATTTAAAGTGACATGTGCAATCTAATTAAATATTTCCATTTCTATATATATATATATATATATATAAAGCCAAAGTTAAGAAAAAATTCAATTAGATTCTCAATTTTCCACCTATCCAATCTAATTTTTAATTTTTATGCAAAGTGAGTTATCTATACATATATTAGTAGGCAAAACTGAGAGAGAGTTCAATTAGAATTTGAAATAAGTATCCAATTTTGCATCATGCATCTAAATTTATGTGGGGTCCACATCATAATTATCCACTTAAGTTTAAGCCATGTATTCACTTAAGTTTTTTAATCTCTGTGTCAAGCAAGTTAATAAGTGCAAAATACTAAAAGTCTAATATTAATGAACTATAAAATTAAAATTAAAAAAAAAAATCACGTATATTTAATAAAAATCATCACACAACAAAGATTACCACATGTTCTATCTTATTAAAAATTAGGAAAAAATGATCACAAGTAGTATTAAATTTAGATAAGAATTTTAATATGTAACTAATTACATTTACTTAAAAAAAAAATCAATTAACTGATTATTTATACTTTTATGATAAAAATTTTGTTTTATTTTAAATGTATGCATACGTATGCATGTGTTATATGCTTTTTTATTTATAATAATTTGACTAACTATTTATAATTTTATAATAAAAATTGTGTTTAATTTTAAATGCATCTATGTGTTTGCATGGATTACATTCTAGTTGAATGTAGAAATCAAAGAGTCCAAATCCAATTGGAGTCTAATTGATGCCACATGTCCATCTAATTTTTGTTACAAGTGAATTATTGGATGCAAAAATCGAAGAATCTAAATTCAATTAAATTCTAAATAATATATATATATATATATATATATATATATATATATATATAAAATGAGAAACCATTACATGTGTAGGGATAAGGGTCCAAAATTATATATTGGGCCTTAGGCATTGTTCGAGGACATCGGCATGTCCGAGGAGGGACAATTAGTTATGAGAGATTCCAGTTTAGAGTCTCATGAATAAAGAAGGGGCAAAAGGCAGCCCAAGGAGAAATTCCTTCTCGGCCATGACAAGTATAGCCCAGATATGCATTCCAACGGCAAAAATGACCTCCATAAGAGCTCCAGTGTTAGAAGCGTGCCTCATGACCACATGAGAAGGAAAGCAACCCAAAAATATCTAAGAAAAAGCTGCTACCCTGCATTAAATGCATTGTAGCTACTTTTCTAGCCACATTTATGTGGAGAAGACTCTTAAACAGTGCTTCCTTGACTACCGCAACTCACAGAGAGCCAAAATGGGTGTCTGATGGGATGGGTACTCGAGCAGTGGCTTGGGCGATTGACAATTTGAGGGCTAAGATCACCAGGGAGGAGATATATAATGTGAGAGACCTCTAAAGGAATGAGGACCAAAAGAGAGAGGGAGGATACTGTAGTAATCGAAGTTGCACTTGTAATCAGTTTTATTGATTTTTAATAAGATTTGCCTCCTCGGACAGTGAATTTATTCAGTCCTATGTGTACGATTCTCGCTTGATCATCCTACAAGTCCATACTAGCGGTTGTTAAGCTCATTAGGGTGTAGTTCTTTGACCCACTCTATACAAATCTATTGTACTGGGCTCACTAGACCAATATCCTTTATATTTTTGGGCTTGGGCCACAAAACGTGTCCTTACAACATGTTTTAAAAATGTAGTTTAAAAAACGTGTAAACTAATACCATATATAATTTGAACCATGTAATTGTGATTATTTCTAATTGTACCCATTCATATGCATAGGGTTATACACTAGTTTTACTTAAAATGAAGACACTTTAGATAATTAAATGATGTGACGTGTCCCTTAAAAAACAAGACTTAAAGCTTCCCCATAATATATATATATATATATATATATATATATAAATTAAACTATCTCCATTCAAATCATGACACATGTCGCCAATCAAAACCAACAATGTGTCATTAACCTTCTTAAGACTCCTATAAATAAAGGCTATTACCAGTATTGTAAGAGAATATTCAGAAGTATCAAAACTCTGTCAAATTCAAGCTTCAAAACTTCTAAAAACTTTTACATTATCTTCAAATATAAAAAATGTTCATCCCTCTAAGTTTTACAGTTCTTCTGGAATAAAGTTCCAAAATCTCTAGGAACTTCAAAAATTTATACCTTGAAAGCTATGTCAGATCAATATTCAAAACTTTGAAGAATTTCTACATCAAGATTTTCGAATATGAAGAACATTCATTCATAGTCTTCAAGTTTTGTTGGAATCAAGTTCCAAGAGCTCCAAAAACTCCAAGGACTCTAATCCTTCAAAGTTTCATCATATTTAAGCTCTAAAACCCCGAAGAACTTTCCCCACTAACCTTTGAGGACGAAGAACATTCAAAGAATACACAAAGAACACGAAGAACAAGAAGTCTCTAACGAGCGTACAACCAGATATTAATCACAGTTCCATTGCAAAGACCTTTTAATACATCTTCCAATCAATGTGGAGGACAATTGTATTCAAATCAAGACTACATCGACATAATTCTTGAATCAAAGATTTTTCAAGGAAATTGAATAAGAGATTTATTTTATTGCAATAGAATCTAAATACAAAAAATTGTACCTACTCATTCATAAATACAAATTTCATTTGCAAAACTATTTTAATTATTTGATGCTTGAAAATTTGTGTTTACAACAACATTGTTCTGAAACATTAAGTGCCCATTTGAGAACAACTAATCTAGTTTTTTGCTAAAAATTTTTTGTTGAAAATGTGCTAAAATATACTTATATCTTGAAAAAATTTGAAAAAGTGAGAAAAGCCATAAAAAAAGTGAGGATTTAAAAAACTGTGCATAAAAGCTAAAAGCTAAGACTAATGCCAAACAAACTCTAAATACGTTTTCTTCTCAAAGAAATAAGACCGGATTGTCTTCTTTTATCAAACGAGAAAAATATGTGAACTTTCTACCTTTTTCCCTTGGTTTTTATTATTTTTGAAGAGAAGATATGTTAATGGTTGCTTCTGTTTTTGAACGGCCATTTGTTGGAAACTTGGAGTTGGAATACATCAAGTGGGCCAAGCCCAACCAAACAGAGGCAGTTAGAGGTCATCAGCTTGTCCCACAACAGTCATTCCTACATCTCTGTCGTTTCTAATGCATTTAAAGCCCAGTGAAAGTTCTTCAGGGTTTATAGGCAACCAATAAACATCAATACAAACTGTGTGTGAGATAGGAGTGCCAAAGTGGTGAAGAAGCTCAACACGTAGGTGCTGTCAATTGCTAGCCCTACAATCTTCTGCCTTTTCATGCTTTCCTCCTATTACTTGCATTGTAGTCCCTCAATTAAGCAGGTTGTAGAGTAGGAGTGCAATTTTTTCTGTGGGTGTGGGTGCGATTGTTGGCAGTACTGCGGCAATTAATGATGGTGTTGGGGTAAATTTTTAATTAAAAGGTAATAGGAAAAATTAAAAAAAAAACATACTAAGTTCTGTTTGGATACAATTTATTGTTACTGAAAACACTGTAATAAAATAATTTTTAAATATATGAATAGTGTTGTGAGACATATTTTTAATATATTTTTTTTAAATAAAATGATTGTGGGTCTCAGCACATAAATAGTATTAAAACAGTGTATGAACAGTATTTTTTTTATACACAATAAATTTTGTGTCCACCCCCTTCTTTTTCTTTTTCTTTTTTTCCACACACGTTCCAGGCTTCCAGCAAATCATCCATCACTCTCATTCTCTCTTTCTTTTCTCCAGCTTGCTCTCTCTGTGTTTTTTTTTTTTCCTCCATACCCATTGGCAAAGGAGGACTTGGGTGCTCGGCTCATAGTCATGTGGGCTTTGTAATTGGATTCTTGATGGCTCCTTTTTCTCCCTCATTCAAGAAGTTCTTTCTCTCTTTTTTTTCTACAGCTCTTGGTCTCTCTCTCTTTTTTTTTTTTTTTTTTTTTTTTACTTGATTCCAGAACAGCCTTTGTGGTTGTGAGGAGGATAAGTGGAGAGGGCATTTGTGTAATTTCACGATAGGGGCAGTTTTCTCTCCATAGTTTTCCTCTCGATTTGGGAGGAAAAAAATTGGTGGGCCCGGGAGGAAAATTTTCTCCCGATTTTCCATCCTCTTTGATTTTCTTTGCTTCCCAAACAGTGAAAAACACACTATTTTCCACCTATTATTTTCCATCCTCCCTATAATCCCTCAAACCAAACATAGTGTAAACGTGTGATCCAAACCAACGCTAGACCAAAAAATTGATGCCAAACAAACGTAGATAGCTTTTTAAGCTGTGCCTTCTCAAAAAAAAAAAAAAAAAAAAAGTGAAAATGGGCTACCGATAAAATTAATATAATAATATAAAGTAAAATTTTTCCTAAGTAGTAATCACTATTTCAATATATAAATTACAAGAACGTGCCTCGGTCATGCCACCCAATGACCTCAAATAGTTAATATAATAAAGGCCTGTCAGCACAAGCCGGCGACAGAGAAGAGAATGACGATAACTGGAAAAACAAAACATTAAGGCAAGTTGGGTCAGCTTCTTCCTTGGTCCTAGATTCTGTTCTGGTTCTCAAATTTCAATCCTTCAAAACGGTCCAGTTTCGCATCCCAGAACGATGAAGGGGTCAAGGTCAAAGACCTTGCCTTAACGTCTACGCATGGCGTGTTTTTCGAGAATACGGCGTCGCATGGAGCTAGGTGGAGCACCGATAGCACCGCCGTGTATGAGCGTGTCATCGGCCTGGTGGTGTGTCGAGAAGTCGAGGCCGTCGTCTGCGGCGGCGATGGTGAGTTGTTGGGGGAAGCAAGTGGCGCGGGGCATGAAGAAGGTGCGTGTGCCGCAGAGGAAAGATATAAAGCAAAGCAAAGTGACCATGGTGAGGTAATTAAGGTTGGATCTCTTGGTATTGAAAGGCAACAAATAGTACAGAGGATTTGGCCAAGCCATTGAAACCAAACTCTAAAACCCCCCACAAAGAGAGAGAGAGAGAGAGAGAGAGAGGGGAAAGAGGGTGTTGCGTAATACACTAATACGTGTGGGTTGTGTCATGTCTGGATATATAATATATGGTCCATGGAGTTTGAGTCGTTGACGGCAACTACTGTATTTTTGGAGTTTTCAAGGTGTGGAATTTTAAGTGTTGGTTGGTTTGTCATCAATTTAGTTGTTGCCGTGATAAGTTATGTAACGAAACCAAAGAAGAGAGAGAAGTTATGATTATTATTCAATCATATCAATTAAAATTTATAAATAAAAGAAATAAAACATTTTATTTCATATTTATCATATTTATCTCTAAACTACTACAAAAGTTTGTTTTTCATTATAAAAGTTTCAAAAGTTCTATTTTCGTTTTTAAACTTTTCCAAACTTACTAATTTTCGTCCCTTTGTCTATTTTTGTTAACTTATGTCTTATGTGGCCTAATAGAGTGTTGATGTAGAATCTGATTTGGATTAAAATTATTTTGTTTAAAAAAATATAAACATGTAGCAAATAATTATAGATACACGTGGGAATCATTTTTTAAAAGCCCAAAATTACCCGCAGTTGACCCTTACTCCTTCCTCTTGTGAACCTAACAGTTACCCCCTACTCCGGAGGTGAACTCAACCCGAACGACCCAAAACTATGATAATCCGTTCTGATCTCTGCAATCGTCTTTGAAGATGAAAAATTCGACACCGTAGACTTGAGATAATTATGACCCGAAAGACCCTTTCCTTTCAAATGCCGAAAGCCATACGGGAAGTAAAAGAATTCATCAACATTAAAGAATCCAACCCAATTGCATTCATCTCTTGCTTTCAAAACGTGGTTGTTTACTAGGATTGGCAAGAACCATTTGTTGTTGCTATTGAAAGAATCAAGAATTGAAGAAGTGGTTGAAGAGAGTAAAGTGGAGGCTTTGAGAATGAGATGAAACGACATCGGACCGAGCAGGAAACGATCGGAGGATAAGAAGAGCAAGAAGACCAAAAGGGACAAGCAAAGAATGAAAGATCTAAGCGAGAAGTAGTGCACTTGTGAATAATAGTAGTAGTACGGCCTCCCCACTCTCTTTCTTTTTCTTCTTTGCTTCGAAGAAGAAGAAGAAGAAGAAGAATCTATTGAAAGCAAAAGAGATGAGATCTGATGATGTGGTGCGCAAGACAACATTCAAGAAATCAATGATTCACAAGGGAGGAAGTAAGGGTCAACTGAGGGTAATTTTGGGCTTTTAAAAAAATGGTTCCCACATTTTTTTTAACAAAATAATTTTAATCCAAGTCAAATACCACATCAGTACTCTGTCATGCCACATAAGACATAAGTTGACGGAAACAAATGGAGGGATGAAAATCAGTACGTTTGGAAAAGTTTAGGGACGAAAATAGAACTTTTGAAACTTTAGGGACGAATAACAAACTTTTGTGATAGTTTAAGGACGAAAATGATATTTTACCCTAGAAATTATTTTATTCATTTCTTAGCAATATGAGTAAATGAACTATCTTACTAAATCAATTAGTTACATGATAATTCTCAAAAAGAAAAAGAAAAAAAAGTTACATGATAAAAATACATTAATTGTAAGTGTAAAACATAATTATGCTAAGCTACATGGCTAAAAATGACATGTAGTTCATAAAATTTACTAGATTAAAACACAAAACTATGATAAATGTTCAAAATAAATTATCATAATGTTTAGATGGAGTAGTATTTAAATTTCTTGAAAATTAAGTAATTGAAATAAATTATGATAATCCTAATTGTGCGCGCCAATAGTGAGGCTATTGGCCCAAACCTCTCATGGGCTCACAACTTACTTGTAAAGTGGGTTTTGGATTTCCTACTTTGGGTTGTTCTCGGCACAGAGACTCAATGAAGCTATCTCTCTCTCTCTCTCTCTCTCTCTCTCTCTATGTGTGTGTTTTTTTCTCTTTTTCTCCAGCCTTTTCTCCACCTCTAACTTCTCATATTTATAGCTATAAATCAGTGGAAAGATCATGATTACTATCATAGTTAGTGCAATTGGAGGTCCAATATCATTAGTTGCAAGTGGATGGTTAGGTGGGAGTGGAATGTTATGAAAGTGGCCTTAGAATTTGGTTCCTACTCCAGCAAGCATGCTTGGTAGTAGTGCTTCCTTGTGCATTGCCGGGCATGCTAATGATGGTGTGTTTCGATGCTATCCTTTCTTTATTGTTTGGTAATGGTTTGTAGAGCAAGGATCAAGTGACGAAACTTGAGCCTGCAATTCGTGTGGTTTTAGACTAGGGTTTTGGGTAGAAAAAGATTAGGGCCATGGGCCACGCTGTTAGGTCAGAGCTTAAGGCCCGAATGGATCTGGGCACCATGGTGCCATACATTAGCCCCCCCTTGATTCAGGCCCGGCTAACGGGAAGAATCAAGGAACCTAGTAGGCACTTTTGTTTGAGAAGGTTAACAGGCGAAATTTTGGGCGGTTTTAGAAACCCATTAATGTGCTCTCAAAAGGCGTGCTGTTCCGAGCTTTTTGGTTTAGTTGTCATCATTACTTGATGGTTCACAAACCGATGAGATGCACGTGTCAGTTGGCATTAGCATCTGTAAAGTTTCCTCGCTAACTGAGCCTCATTATGGTTGATTGGACGCCGCTCTTCCCTCTTAGGCCTCTATAAATAGCTCGTCACAAATTGTCTTTTCACTTTTTCACTCTCCACTCCCTAAATTTTCTTTCTGTCGAGCATTCATCTGTGTGCTTACTCGTCAGTCGAGAGCCTCCTTTCTTCCCTAGAGCCCAAAGTAAGTTTCCTACCTCTTCCTTTTGGGTAGAAAAAGATTAGGGCCATGGGCCACACTGTTGGGTTAGAGCTTAAGGCCCGAATGGATCTAGGCACCATGGTACCATACATTAGCCCCTCCTTGATTCAAGCCCGACTAACAAGAAGAATCAAGGAACCTAGTAGGCACTTTTGTTTGAGAAGGTTAACAAGCGAAATTTTGGGCGGTTTTAGAAACCCATTAATGTGCTCTCAAAAGGCGTGTTGTTCTGAGCCATTTGGTTTAGTCATCATCATTACCTGATGGTTCACAAATCGACGAGATGCACGTGTCAGTTGGCATTAGCATCCGTAAAGTTTCCTCGCTAACTGAGCCTCATTATGGTTGATTGGACGCCGTTCTTCCCTCTTAGGCCTCTATAAATAGCTCGTCATAAATCATCTTTTCACTTTTTCACTCTCCACTCTCTAAATTTTCTCTCTGCCCAGCATTCATCTGTGTGCTTACTCGTCAGTCCAGAGCCCCCTTTCTTCCCTAGAGCCCAAAGTAAGTTTCCTACCTCTTCCTTTTACTTTAGCTTCTTTCTTCGAGTTTCTTCCTTCAGTTTTAGACTTTAAGATGGGCTATGCTTTTCTTCTGAACACTGCGGTGTCTTTAGCCACATTTAGGCAAAAGTTTGATATTCCTAATGATATGGAGGTGGCGTATTGTCACGAGAGCGAATTTGATCTCCACAGAGGGGAACAAACTGCTTTCTTTCCCTTAATGGCAATTCTAGAGAGTGGGGTTAGGTTTCCCGTGGACCCTCTCTTACTCGATACACTTAGGTATTACGGGTTGTGCCCTAACCAACTTCCACCTAATTTTTACCGGGTGGTTAGTTGTGTTAGTAGGTTGAACCATATATTCGGTTTGCAATTAAATCATCATGATATAAACCACACGTACAGTTTGTGTGGAAATAAGAGTACAAACTATTATTTAAAGGTTAGAGATACATGGGTATGACTGATATCATGCCTACCTGACTCTAATAGGAATTCAGCCGGGGAGTTTGTCCGGGTGCGTAGCAATTGGTTTGCTGGAGAAATCCCCTGCCTCCTCTCAAGACGTGAAATGGGTTCGTATTGAATTCTAACTTGATTGTCATTCCACTTATGGTTGTTTAATTTACCTGAATACTGACGCAGTGTTTCATATATATATATATATATATTTTAGACGGCAAAGTGTTTACCCCAGACATCAGGGTAGTCCACGTCAGGGATCTGAACTTTGTACGTAGGTTCGAGGTATTTGTTCATTGGGATGGGCAGCTTCAAGTGTCCCTTCTAATCCTTGGAGTCTCTTCTTAGCAACCTTTCAGGCATGTGCTTTTGGTAGACCGCCCCCTTCTATCCTACACCGATGTTCGGCATGCGAATTTTCTTCCGTTGAAATTTACAGTGGGAGAAACCCGGGAACGTGGTTGGCAATATACTTGTTCCGATGAGCTTGCCTCGTTGTGGGACGAATCGGCAGAGCACATGTCCCGACATCTCCGAGAACTTGCTCACACGCCTGTTGAAGAAGAGGCTCCCACCCAAGAGGAACTCGCCCAACCCGAAGAGCTTGTTAATCCCGCACTGGTAACCGAGCAAGTAGTCGTTGATATTACAAACCTTTTTGATATTGAATCTGATCGTAGTGGAGGCATGGTGACCCGGAAGACCATGACCATTGATCGTTTTGTGCCCGGTACGAGGCAAGCCGCGCAATAGCAATCACCACACAGCCAAGGTCAAACGCCTCCCCCCCCCCCCCACCTTCTTCCCAAACCGAACGAACTCGAAAAAGGCAATGTGTTATTGAGTAGACTTCTACCAATCCGGGAGACATGTAACCTGGATTCCCCCCCAGCCATCTAGGGTTATTGTCATATAGAAGCCATAAACTTAAGTTGGGGCAAGCGCAGCGTCCTCTTCCTAAGCGGTGTAGGCACAGCAACCCCAGTTTTATTTGGATGGCAAGCCACTTCTTGCGAGCGCTAGCGTACGAGTGTGGGAGAAAGGTGAAGGGGGTCGTGTTGCCCAAAGCTTGGCACACGGCCTTCTCCTGCTCGAGGATGTGCATGCTTATGAATAGGAGATGAGGAGTCTATGGGAAGAAGGTTGTAGTGGTTTACTGTTGCAGTAATTTTTCACTTACTAATTTCCTACTTGCCTTTGGTGCATTTATTATTTATTATTATCATTAAATATATATATATATATATTTATATATTTTTTGGTCGTACTAACCCCTACAGTTTCATTAGGTTGCTCAGCTGACTTACATCCTTGATAGGCATTTGAAGGAACTTTTCGAGGATGCTGACCAGGAGAAGGTTGCCAGGGAGATAGCCGCTAAGACAGCAAAGGAGAAGATAAAGGCTACTGATACTGTCAAGAAGAAAGCTGCTGCCGCAGAAAAGGCTAGGGCATTGGCGGAAAAAAGGTCCACGAAAATTTTGGTGAAGCAGAATGAAACGGATCTAAAATTAGCCGAGGTAGAAAGTCTGAATACTGCTTAAGCTGAGGAACTTTCTGACTTGAGAGTGGCTTTGGAGGCTTATGAAGAAAAATGGTATCATGAAGGGTTTGCAGATGTAGAGAATTCCGCAGAGCCGATTGTGAATCAAGCTCGAAGGTTGGGTTTTGAAGCCGGTTGGTTAGTTACCTTGTAGGCCATGGGGGTTCCCAAAGATTCTCCTCTTAGGGATCTTGGCCAAATACCCTTCTTAAGTTTTACTCCGACTGCGCAGAACCCCCCCGATGCCCATTGATGAAGAGGAGACGACAAGCTTGAGGGAGCTGATGGAGCAAATAGATGCTCATGTGGAGTTGGACGATACGGAAGTCACCAGTGTCCCTCGTCCTGTCAATCAATGCAGTGAGGACATAATTCAACCCATATCTAGCCAACAGCCTATCGAGTTCGCCACCTAGATACAACTTGCAGACCCTGAAATTTAATTTCCAAACAAGATCCCTACCATTTTCTTTTTATTTACGTCTTAATTTCGTTATTTCAATTGTGGTGACTAAACAATTATTTCCTTGTTGGGTTTAACTTTTACATGGTCATCGGGCTTTGGTGGCAAGACATTGGTTTCGTTTTTGTGTGTTGATTACACTTTAAGTAAGGTTTATTTGCCGAACACTTGCCTTAATCATTTTCATGAAGGCTTAATATCATGTTGTCTTCCTTGCTGTATTCTCCTATTTTCTGTGCATACAAATTTTTCTAATGATCTGCAATATGTACGATATAGAAAATCGAGATGTAGGTCCCCGCCCCTAGAAAATTTTTAGCTTGGTGATTTTGATTGAATTGCAAGGTGAGTTTTCATCCTTAGGCGATATCTTGGTGGAATGTTTCCGCTAGCCCGAGAATTATGCTTCTGTCCTTAGGATACTTTCCATTTTAAGGTTTCCATCTGCTTGGTGATAATAATTGAACCGATAAGTGGGCTTCCGTCCTTAAAATATTTTTATGCTTAAGGTTTCCACCTACTCGGTGATAGTAATCAAACCGGGTAGCAAGTTTTCGTTTTTAAGATATTTTTTGCATAAGGTTTCCACCTGCTCGGTGATAGTAATCGAACTAGGCAACAGTTTTCCATCCTTAGAATATTTTTTGCATAAGGTTTCCACTTGCTCGGTGATAATAATCGAACCGGGCAGCAGGTTTTTGTCCTTAGAATATTTTTATGCATAAGGTTTTCACTTGCTTGGTAATAGTAATCAAACTGGGCAGCAATTTCTGTCCTTAGGTTATTTTTAGTTATTTCTTTTTTTTTGCATAAGGTTTCCATCCGCTCGATAATAATAATCGAACTGTGTAGCAGGTTTTTGTCTTTAGGATAAGCCTTAGTATTTTTAGTTTCCTCCATATTTGTTGGTCGGCATTACCAAATGAATAATAATTATCTTGAATACAATTGCAATGAGAAGCATCATCATCATATTAGCTAAAGAAACGTACACATTGGGTATACATTCCCACGCATGGTAAGTTAGTGATAAAACTTTTTAAGATTATGGACATTCCTCGGTCGGGGAAGTGGCCTTTCGTTTAGGTCTTCCAAATAGTACGCTCCCGTGCCAGTGATTACAGTCACTCTGTACGGCCCTTCCCAAGCTTGGGCTAGCTTCTCGGCATTTGTATCTCGCATATTTCCTACGGCCTTCCTTAGCACCAAGTCTCCAGCACTAAATTCCCTAGTCTTCACATCTCGGTTGTAACGTCGGGTAAGTTTTTGTTGGTACTCTGCCAGTCGTATAACGGTCGCTTCTTGGCACTCTTCCACCTAATCCAAACGTCCTACCATTAGTTCTTTGTTTTGGGTGGGATCAAATCCTACGACTCGTGCATTGCATAAGTTCACCTCGGCCGGTATCATGAGCTTTGCCCTGAATGTTAAGGAGAACGGTGTCTCCCCCATAGACCTCTTAGGAGTTGTTTGATAAGCCCACAAGACGTTAGGAAACTCTTCTGCCCACCTTCCCTTTACACCATCCAATCTTTTCTTCAACTCGTTGACGATTGCCTTGTTGGTAGCTTTAGCTTGGCCATTGCTTTGTGGATACGTTGGAGTGGAATATTTGTTTTTGATGCCAAGATCACTACAAAAAGTGCGAAAAGCTTTACTGTCGAATTATAGTCCGTTATCCGATATCAGCGAGTCCGACACCCCAAATCTTGTAACTATGTTTTTCCACACTAACTTCTTGACATCTACATCCTAGATATTAGCTAAAGCCTCGGCTTCTGCCTACTTCGTGAAGTAATCAACTACCATTAACACAAACCGGCGATTGCCCATTGCCCGGGGAAACGGACCGCTGATATCTAGCCCTCATTGCGCGAATGACCATGGGTTGTTGACGGGATTTAGATGTCCTGTTGGCTGATGGATCAGGGGAGCATGCCTCTAGCATCGTTCACATTTACGCACATACTCGGTGGTGTCCTTCTACATCCGCAGCCACCAAAATCCTTGAGTCATCGCTCGGTGTGCCAATGAGCGCCCTCCTACATGACTGCCACACACTCCGTCATGTAACCTGGCCAAAAGCTCGTTTACTTTCTTGGGGTGCAAGCATGAAAGGTACATTCCCCCAAAAGAAACTTACGCTCTACTGACAACCAATACCGAGCGGCCACTCGACGAATCTTGTTAGCCTCTTTTTCGTCGCTCAAGACTCGATCTTCGGCCAAGAAGTTGATGATCGGGTCCATCCAACATGGTTTTGTTACTGAAACCATGGCAATGTCGACCCCGGCTGTACTAGTGTTACCTGCCACACTAATACTCGGCTCCTTTATAAGCTCCACTTTGATTAGTCGAGGCACCTCTTCAGTCATTGATGATGCCAATGTAGCTAGAGAGTCGACATGTCTATTCTACGCGTGGCCAACTTAGGCCACCTTTGTCGTGCTGAACTTGTTCATGATTTGCTTTACCACCTGCAAGTATTCTTTCATCCAAGAATCCCTGACCTTAAAGCTGCCTTGGACTTGATTAACAACCAGCCGAAAATCTAAGTAAATTTCTACATCCCAGGCACCCATGCCCAGGACGGTCCTTAATCCGGCAAGAAAGGCCGCATATTCCGCTTCGTTATTAGAGGCTTTAAACCCCATCTGAAAGAATGTTCCAACCATCCACAAAAACTCTCCATGGGTGATTCTCTACATGACAGACCGTCTTCCCGTCATTTTTGGAGAAAACTCCGCAATGAAATCAGCAAGGACCTAGCCCTTACCGAGCTTTGCGGTTTGTACCATATGTCAAAGGAACCTAGTCGAGTCCCCATTTTGCTATTTGGCCTGTGAAGTCTGATCTCTTTAATAGTGACTACAAAGGATATTTGGTTAGGACAAATATAGTATGAGCCTGAAAATAATGCGATAGCTTTCTCGTAACATGCACTAGGGCTAACACCAGCTTCTCCAAGGGTAGGTACCTTGTCTCGGCATCTACCAAGGTTTTACTAATGTAATACACTGGTTGCTGTACTCCTTGGTCCTTTAGCAGTATAGTGTGATCAGCGTAATCGGATACTGAAAGATACATGAACAAATCTTCCTCGGACTCCGACTCTACCAACATGGGCGCTTGTATCAAATAATCCTTCAAATCTCGAAAGGCTTTGTCACATTCCTCATTCTACTAAAATCCTTTCCACTTTTTTAGAAGTTGATAGAATTGTTGGCAGCGATCAGGACCGGTCAGCACTTGCACATCTTCCGGATTGCTCGGCGGCTTAAGACGATTCATGACTTCGATCTGGTCGAGGTTAACCTCTATTCCCCGATTAGTAATCAGATACCCCAGGAACTTACTTGCCCCCACACCAAAAGCGCACTTCTCAGCATTCAGGCGCAACTTGTGTTGCCGAAGCACCTTGAACACTCCTCGAAGGTCTTCCACATGCCGTACTTCCTATTTACTTTTCACTACCATGTCATCGATGTATACTTCAACCGTACATCCTATTTTATCCTGGAACATCCTTGTCATCATTCGTTGGTATGTGGCCCTTGGCATTTTTTAATCCAAATGACATTACATTATAATGATAGTTAGCATCCGGAGAGATGAATGCTGTCTTTTTTCAGTCCTCGGGTGCTAGGGCAATTTGATGATATCTTTGAAAGGCGTCTAAGAAGCTCATCTTCGGGTGTCCGTATGTGGCGTCTACCAACTGGTTGATCTTCGGCATAGGGAATGAGTCCTTTGGGCATGCCCGATTCAAATCCATGAAATCCATACAAACTATCCACTTGCCATTTTTCTTCTTCACTACCACAGTATTTGCTAGCCACTTTAGGAAGAAGATTTCCCTTGTCACCCTTGCCTTATTCAGCCTTTGAACTTTTGACTTCATTGCCTCAACATGCTCCTTAGTTGCTCTTCTCCGCCTCTGCTTCTTAGGAGGGAATGATGGGTCCACATTAAGCTTGTGAACAATGAACTCGGGGTCCACCCCAGGCACCTCGTATGGACTCCAAGCAAACACATCCATGCTCTGCATGAGGAACAACAATATTTCTACCTTATCTTGGTCCTTCATGCTCGTTTCTATTTGAAAATACCTGTTAGTGTCTAGCAATATTTTAACCTTCACCAGTTTCTTAGCACAACCAGCCCTCGTTTCTTCTCGGGGCTTCTGTAATTGCTATAACGACGCCTCTTTGGCGGTTTCCTTTTGTTTAGTTTGCTTGCCTTTCCAACTAATCGCGGCAACTAGGCATTGCCTAGCCACTTGCTGGCTTCCCCGTGCTACGGCAACGCCCTGTTCAGTAGGAAATTTAACCTTCACGTGCAAAGTGGACGGAATGACCCCCATTGTGTGAATCCATGGCCTTCCTAGGATTGCTGTGTAAGAGGAGAACGAACTGACTACTATAAAGGTTACCATCACCTCCTTACCTCTCATGCTTACGGGAAGGGAAATTCGTCCTTTGGGAATCACCACCCTTCCATCAAACGAGACCAGTGGTGTATCATGCTTCGTCAAGTCCTGATTTTTCAACCCAAGCCCTTTGAATAGGTCTGGATACATCACGTCGACCCCACTCCCCTGGTCTATCATCACCCTTTTTACCAAAAAGTTGCTCACTCGGGCCGTGACTACCAACGCATTGTTGTGCGATTGAATCATTCCTTCTAAGTCGTCTTTATCAAAAGCAAGGGTCTCCCGAGTATGCTTTGCTTTCTTCTCCAAGGGTTTTTTGTTCGGGGGATCTTCTACAGGCATAATAGTCAATACCCCCCTTTTGGTCACAGTCGTACCCCTTGGGGTGGTATGGATCACTTCAATCACTCCCAATAGTGGTGGGAGAGGGTTCCTTTTCTGCTGAGTACCTTGCCCAGTGCCTCGGTCACCGAGTTTCACTACGAACTCCTTCAAATGTCCTACTTTTACTAACTACCCTAGATGGTCTTTCAATACTCAGTACTGTTCGGTGGTATGCCCCTTATCTTTGTGATAGGTGCAGTATAGATTCTGGTTTCTCCGAGAGGGATCACCCCTATCTTGTTCGGCCACCTGAGGTACGGCTTGTTCTTGATTCGGTCTATAATCCTGTGCACTAGTTCCTTAAATGTTACGTTCACCTCTCCCACCTGCCACTCTGGCTCTTGCATCCTTAAATCATTTTGAGGCCTTAGCTGAAAGCTGCTTTACTGAGAACGATTTATCAACGAGGCCTTACCCTTACTTTGCAACCTATCATCCTCTAGGTGCTGATACTCCTTGATACGCCTCATGAGTTGCCTCATATCTTCATAAGGCTTCTTTGTCAATGACTCTCGTAGTTCAGAATCCTCGAGCAACCCCATCTTGAAGGTGCTCGCTGCAATTTTCTTATTGCCCCCACTTATTTCATTATAAAGCCCCCAATACCAACTGGCGTAGCTATGAAGGGTCTCCCTAACTCTCATCTTCATCGACAGTAAAGCATCTACTGGTTGTGACACCTAGTTACAAGTTACAAATCAAACACCGAACTCTTGGATCAACTCGGCAAAAGTGTGGATGGAACCCTTTTGCAACTTGGCTAATGTGCTCAACTAGGTCCATTTTTCCATTGTAGATATTGAATGGTGGGCGTGTAAATTTGCTCGACATTAGGGCATGTTCAATATCATTTGAGAATGGTGATCGAGCGGCTCTATGTAAGGCACCGCTCATTGCATCCATGGCGGCATTATGGGGTCACCACTCTTCGGGGGAATCGGAACCCTAATTTGCAAACTCTCATGAACGTGAATGGTTCTGGCAACAGCGGGATTCTTGCGAACGTGAACGTTCCTGATATCGACGGGTACCAGATTGATTGGACCCGTCCTATGGTGATCTCCCTTTGTACCAGATCTCCTATCTCGATTATCTCGGTCCCTTCTTTAGTGTCTACCCCCTGCTTCCAACTCTAGATCTCTCACCAATTTGCGTAGCCGTTCAAACTCCTCATCTCTCATCAAATTGTCTGTGCCCTGAGGTGCTCGATATTGTCTGTTGTGTTTGGTACGACCCCTCCCCGAGGTCGGAATGCTCCTTCTCTTGTTCGCAGTCCCTATCTTCACGTCTCTTTTGCCTCCTCTCTCGCCAAGAAGATCCCCGAGAAGACCCCATAGAACGACTTACAACATTACTTTCCGAACGCCTATCAGACATCCTTCCGGGATTGAGCCTCAGTAGAACCACAAATGGTGCCAATTGTGCCGCCAATAGTGAGGCTATTGGGCCAAACCTCCCTTGGGCTCATAACTTACTTGTAAAGTAGGTTTTGGATTTCCTACTTTGGGTTGTTCTCGGCACAGAGACTTAATGAAGCTCTCTCTCTCTCTCTCTTTGTTTTTTCTCTTTTTCTCTAGCCCTTTCTCCACCTCTAACTTCTCATATTTATAACTCTAAATTAGTGGAGAGATCATGATTACTGTCATAGTTAGTGCAATTGGAGGTACAATATCATTAGTCGCAAGTGGATGGTTAGGTAGGAGTGGAATGTGATGAAAGTGGCCTTGGAACTTGGTTCCTACTCTAGCAGGCATGCCCGGCAGCGGTGCTTCCCTAGGCACTGCTGGACATGCTAATGATGCTGTGTTTGGATGCTATCCTTGCTTTATTGTTTGGTAATGGTTCTCCGAGCAAGAATCAAGTGATGAAACTTGGGCCTGCAATTCGTGTGGGTTTAGACTGGGGTTTTGGGTAGAAAGAGATTGGGGCCATGGGTCACGCTGTTGGGTTAGAGCTTAAGGCCCAAATGGATCTGGGCACCACAGTGCCGTACACTAATGTTTTTGTAATAGACTTTTATTTAAACTAAAATATCTTGAGTATGTAACCACTTGTCATATAGATAAGATAACTAATTGACACAACTACAACTTTTGCACCTCATTTGTTTCGTTGTACATTTAAAAATATTTGTAGATGTTTGGGGTGACATCTAAAAATTTTCAAACACAAATCACTAGAATTAGTAGCTCATTCACTAGAGTAGGCAGTCTAGCAACTGGATTACCGATACAGCGCATTGCCTATCGAACTGACAACCCAACCATTAAGGGTATGTTTGGTAACTGTTTTTTCCCCTTATTTTTTATTTTTTTTTTCCTTTTATTTTCTATTTTTGAGACTAAAAAACTTGTTTGGTAACCCAATATGGACAGAAAACAAAAACTGTTCTCAAAACTCAATTTGTAAAGGAAACTGAAAATATGCAAAATGTTATTTTTTGTTTCTAATTTTCAAAAGTTAATGAAAATATGTATTTAATTTAATGAATCTGTCTCATTTAATGAGTTAGTATTAAAGTTAAAATTCTAGTAACAACATATTTTAGTATTTTCTATTTATTTTCTTCAAAAAACTATCTTTTTAATTTCAACTAACCAAACATGTTTTTGATTTCAAAAAAACAAGAAAATTGTTTTTTCTTTATATTCTCCAAAACAAGTTTTTGAAAATAGAAAATAAAAACTATTATCAAACATAACTTAAATATGAGAGAGTTACTGCATGTTTTTATTGGCAACCAATAAACATCAATACAAAATGTGTGTGAGATAGGAGTGCCAATCATTCACATTACTACCTTACCACATAATACACACACACACACACACATATATATATATATATACATAATCCAGTAGGACTTACCCAATTATTACTACTAATATTATCTGTTGTCTCTACCTAACCTTTTTTTTTTTTTTTTGCTTCAATTATATGACGTTATCTTTTTATCCAATCTATATACAACAAAATTAAGATAATTTCCAAAACTCGAATAATTATTCAATGTATCCAAACCCAATCCAACCCAACTCATATTTTTGTATATTTCCATTCCTGCGCTAGATGAAGATTACGTGGAAGCACCATTATCTGAAGATTACAATTTACATGTAATAAGCATAGGTTAAAAATTATATTTTGTTAGTTCTCAGCCAAAAAAAAAAAAAAAAAAAAAGCAAAAGAAAAAAGAAGGTGTTTTTGACTACAAATGAATGCCAATCGCAGACTAATCGTTGATCACCCTCCAAACGTGACAAACTAGTCTTTCATTCTTCAATCAATTGCAAAATTCAAACACGGTTTGGAGTTTGGACTTTGAAGCATAGAAAAAGGTATGGTCAAACACAACTCATTTTATGTTGAAATACCACACGCGTTCGTTCGTTCTGCCTTCAAATAATTTAAAATGTGAACGTCATGGGGAATCTACAAAATATAAAAAAAAAAAAAAAGTGATAATTTTCTAACCATAATCACATGTATTGTAAATCTTTTATCACAATTATGAGTGACAAAGTATAAATATGATAGATTCGTAGGAAAGTAATGCTTTAATTATGGAAAATGTTAAAAGTAATGGTTTAACTATGCAAAATGTTAAGGGGTATTTTTAGAAACTAATTTTAGAGATATTTTATTAGAAAAATAATAAAACAATAATTATTGTTGATAAATTTTTTTAAAATAATGTTAAAATTTTCATGATATAATTTATTAATAATTACCTTTAAAATATTTTTTTTAATTATTAACAGATTGTGCGTTGTTTTTATAAAGACACCCATTCCATGTATCCAGCCAGTCAGCCACACACTTATCACATGGTATTCCCTACCGACCAGTTGAGTAAATACCAAAATGTCCAAAAACTCTTTGTGATCAATAATTTATATAAAAAGCTACTGCCTCTCGTCTCGTGTGGTGACTTTCCGAGTTTCAATTCTCCGTCAGATCATCAAAGAGATTAACAGTGATAACAAATGGCGGAAAAATCAGCAACACTCTTCTCTCCGTACAAGATGGGCAACTTCAACCTCTCTCACAGGTCAGGTCACTACTGTAGTACTCTTTGTTTTTTTTGTTTTTCTGATTTACATTTTTTTTTATTTCGTTCAATCTGTCTCCGGGGGTGTTTTGGAAAATAAATAAATAAAATAATTTGAGATGCACTTGGCAGGGTGGTACTTGCTCCAATGACGAGGTGCAGAGCTTTAAATGGGATTCCACAACCAGCGCTTGCGGAGTATTATCAGCAAAGGTCAACTCACGATGGTTTCCTCATCACTGAAGGCACTTTGGTCTCTAACACGGCCGCCGGGTAATTTCGTCTATTCACTTTTTTCTCTTTAGTGCTATGTGGGCCCGCACTAAAATTCACATCAACCAATCGCATTTGTGTTCCTCTCAAAGTCATAGCCATCTAACACTACAGTAGTTTGGCTTTTTTTATTTACTTCCCACTCAAGTGTGGCTCATTATAATAAAAGCCATTTCAAAAGTAAATATGAAAAAACAATTTTTATTTTTATTTTTTGTAATAATTTTTATGATGATGGTTGGAGTGTAAGTGTAACATCTAATGACGCGTGTTAATTAAAAAAAAGAAAAAGAAAAAAGAAAAGAGGTCGGTAGTAAATTAATGTGAAAGTTTTAAAGTCATGAAATGTTTTGATCATAGCTTAGTACGTTATGTTAATCATCAATCACATTATCAATTGCAAAAAGATTATAAATACTAATTAGTATCAATTCTTTTCCCTCAACTGGGAAATGATATTATTTGTAACAAAAATACATAATGTTTTTTTTTTACATGAAGATGGGGTTTCATACTTGCGAGGTCTGCCGTCCACCTTTATGTGAGAACGGAGGTTGTATGTAGTTATTATTCAAAGTAAAATAAATCCTCTTTTAATTTGGGCATGATAAGTAGTTTGGGTCTTTGTGGGTTTAGGACGGCGTGAGAGTGGTTTTGGATGGCCACGGGCTTACAGTTACTATTTCAATGTCTGAAAGTTGAGTGAAAGGGGTTTTCCAAATGCAGGTGGTGTAAGAAGAAAATGCAGAAAGAAATCTGAACGCACTACATATTGAACATGAGTAAGAATTTATACAAAATAAATAAAAGGACGATATCACTTGATTAAACTTTAACCATTTTGTTTAATAAATACGACAGAAATTAATGTGTCATTTTAATGAATTTTTATTGTCCACAAACCTAAACATCGTGAAATCAAGCTTATCTTCTTTGGCTGTTGCAAGGTAATGTCCTCAATCAATATGTCACAACAACACAAACTATAGGTTCAAATATATATGATATTTTTGTTTACGTACAGAAGATTATTTTGAAAGTTTTAGTAATGAATATTTTTTGTTGATGGAAGCAGGTTCCCACATGTTCCTGGGATATATAATGAAGAGCAGGTGGAAGCATGGAAGAAAGTGGTGGATGCTGTTCATGCCAAAGGTGCCATCATTTTCTGCCAATTATGGCATGTCGGCCGTGCATCTCATCAAGGTGCCTATCTATCTGGAAATTGATGTTATATAATTAATAATTAATCAAATTCTCATTAATCTCAAATGGTGCTTCTTTCATAACTTATTTTGGATTCAAGATTCAATGCTTTCTTCCTGAAGACAAGATGATTGATGTTATTATTATTATTATTAGTAGTAGTAGTAGACTGGTAATTTCATTGTTGTTGTTGAAGTGAGCTGACCATTTGAGCTGGTGTCTTTGACCAATTGATTAGTTTATCAACCCGGTGGGGCGCCTCCAATTTCATCGACGAGCAAGCCCGTATCAAATAGATGGAGAGTTCTCTTGCCAGACGGGTCCTATGGCATATACCCGAAGCCTAGAGCCCTGGAAACTTATGAAATATTGGATGTTGTGGAGCATTATCGCAGGGCAGCATCGAATGCCATTCGAGCAGGTTTGTTAATTTAACTTATGTCTTTATCAGTTTGTGACTATGTCATGCGGTTGCTCTAGTTCTAAGCTTCTGATGACTTTAGCTTAATTACTTTACCTGCTTAATTAATTCTTTTAATTGGGGTGAAGCCCGTTTTAAGTTTTAACTAAAAGGGTATTCAACCATCATAACTTTGTATGACTCTGCTTTGTAGTAACATGGGGCACGTTAAGTGACTATGAGTGTGTCTCCTTCTAGTGGCTATTGAATAGATTACAAGTGGAAAGACTGCATATATGTGAAATCATGATGCCAACTGTCAATGTCATACCCGTGCATATAGTTTTGGACTTGATACCTATTCGTGGTCCCCCAATTCTTTAGTTGCTCGCAGGTGCATCAAAATATTAAAGATAAGAAGATCTTAGGATTTCAGAAATTTTATAAAAAGCAAATGGTTATTATTATTTTGAAAATTTAAGCATCACTTAGTAAGCATTTTATTTTTCTTTAACCAGTTTGCAATGAGTATTCAAATTGTTTGTAAAAATTAATTATAATACAGGACATATAAATTGTAATTGCCTCAAGGTTATCTTTTCACACTGCACCTTTGATTGAAGTTTGATGCAATGGATTTGTTCGTCTCCCATGGTGCATCATACTGACAAACAAGCAGTTGTTATTATGTTCAAGTATCATCGTATATAATCTTCATTTAATGCAATTTATCAAAAAAATATAAAAATAATCTTCATGTAATGCAGGTTTTGATGGAATTGAGATTCATGGGGCACATGGCTACCTCATCGACCAATTTTTGAAGGATGGGATCAATGATCGAACAGACGAGTATGGTGGCTCAATTGACAATCGATGCAAATTCTTATTGCAGGTGGTTAAAGCAGTAGTGGCAGCCATTGGCGCAGAACGAGTTGGAGTGAGAATTTCTCCAGCAATTGATCACCTTGATGCTACAGACTCAGACCCACTTGGCCTAGGCTTGGCAGTGATTGATAGACTTAACAAACTCCAAGTAGAACTTGGCTCAAAACTCACTTATCTTCATGTGACTCAGCCTCGATACACAGCTTATGGGCAGACAGAATCTGGAAGACCTGGCACTGAAGAGGAAGAAACTCACCTAATTAGGGCCTTCAGAAAAGCTTATCAAGGAACCTTTATCTGTAGTGGGGGCTTCACTCGAGAGCTAGGAATGCAAGCTTTGGCTCAAGATGAGGCTGATTTGATATCTTATGGTCGCCTTTTTATATCAAACCCGGACTTGGTCATGAGGTTTAAGATCAATGCACCCCTAAATAAGTACATTAGAAAAACTTTCTATACACAGGATCCTGTTGTTGGGTACACAGACTACCCTTTTCTGACTAAGGGAGGAAAGGATGGATTGTCCCGTCTCTGAACTGAATAATTGCTTGTATGTTACTCTAATAATTGCCCATGTATGCTCTTTGCATGACTTGTTTTGGGCTTAAACTTTATATACTTTCGTTGTGGAGACTGGAGACTTAAAGAGTGATAATAGTTAGCAGAAGTAATTTTAAATATGCATTGTACACTACAAATTTCTGAAACAAATCTTCATTAGTTAGTGATATGGCATGGAGCTTTTTATGCACTGTAAGTCTGTAACGTACAAGAAATTTAGATCATTTGATGTTGCTGGCTAAAATGGATTGCTATTGGCTGATATGCCCCCATTTTTTAGCGATTAGTACAAATCCCTATGATATGTTATGGGGTTGTCAATTCTGTTCTAGACATTATTTCAGTCTGTCCATTAGCACAAGATCAAATTTGAGGGGGCCCAAACATAACCAAAAAAGAATTCATGAAAATCATAAAAATAACGTGAAAGCATGGTAAAAAAAAAGCAATATTTTTAATTGGTGAATATTCAAACCACATGAATCTAAAGAAGCAAACCACGAATATTGAAAAGCTAGCTACTAGTAGCTTGTTTGAATAGGTTTATACAGACCAAGCTTAACGTAGGCTAGTTGATTTTTATCAAGTTGATTAACATCATAATTCCATATTTCTTACAAAATTCGGGATCACACTGCAAATGAACTATTATCAATATCATTTGTACGTGATGATTTTTCAAAATTTTATTTGAGAATGTTTATAAATTGCTACATCAACACTAGAAATTAGCATTAGCTTGACTAACATCATAATCCCATATATAACAATTAATGTTTTTAACTTTTCATTCCATTATTTATTTAATTTTAAAATTTGATTCTCTACTAATTTAGAGTTTATACATAGGTTAAAATAAAATAATAAACATTATATCAAGACCTACCATAATTTTTTTTTGAGAGAGTTTCAACTTATAGTTTCTGCTTTTGATGATATTATGACCTACCATAATTGAAAACAAGAGTATTATGAAAATATTATATCATTTTGTGATATCCTAACACTTTCTCATAAAATGC
This sequence comes from Quercus variabilis, assembly GCA_030445155.1. Lineage (NCBI taxonomy): Eukaryota > Viridiplantae > Streptophyta > Magnoliopsida > Fagales > Fagaceae > Quercus > Quercus variabilis. Next base: position 682,067 of record CP129455.1, read on the forward strand.
TTTTACTTATAAGATTAAGTCATACTGTTGAGTTTTAGAGCATTTTTATACTATTAATCCTAATCGTACTCCCTCCTATCACGTTAAAAATGGGTCTCACTAAGTAAATTTGTGGTGAAGCTCATGATTAGTGTGAGTGGCAGGAGTATCACGTTGCTATATTTTAGGAGTATTGAATATTTTGAATATAAAATGTATTATGTTTTAATGAGGCAATGAGTTAAGGTTTTAACCTAACAAAGTCCATTCAAAGAAAATATTCTTGTTCCTTTACTCCTCATAAAAAATAGGTAAAGTTCATGAGCCCATTTGGCCTCATAAAAAAAAAGGTAAAATACTATTTTGGAATCTAAACTCTATCAAAAATTTATTTTTTATCCCTAAACTTTAAGAAAGTTATGTTTTCATCCTTAAACTTTGTAATTAAATTTTTTTAGTAGTTTAGAGACAAAAATATAGATGACAAAATAACTTTTTTTCAATAATTTAGGAACAAAAAACAAACTTTTGGTTTAAGGACATAAAGTAAAACATTTTCAATAGTTTTGGGATGAAAAAAGAAATTTTCAATAGTTAAGGGACAAAAAAAGAACCTATTAAAACTTAGGGATGAAAAATAAACTTTTGGTAAAGTTCAAACACCAAAAATAGTAGTTATCCTAATAAAATTAATATTCACTCTCTATTTTATTTCAAGATGCACTAGGCTTCTTAAAAGATAGGGTAAAAATATTATTTTGGTCTCTAAATTTTATTAAAAGTTTGTTTTTCATTTCTTAAACTATTGAAAAATTCATTTTTCATTCTTAAATTATTGAAATTTTTTACTTTCTTTCCTTAAAACTTTAAGAAAGATTATTCTTTCATTCAGAATTATTAAAAAAAAAAAATTCTTTTTTTATCCATTATTTTTGGCTATAAACTATAGAAAATAACTCTTAACAAAATTTAGAAACAAAAAACAAGCTTTTGATAAAGTTTAGAAACTTAAATGATATTTTACCTTATAAAATAAGAAGTATTACCTTCTATAAAATTTTAATTCTTTTTATAATGTGCGAAACACATAGCTAATAAAATAATAATAATTATATTAAAATTTGTGAGGGGCATTACATGCTATTTTTGTACACAATTTATTTGGAAACTTAGGAATAAGAACTCTCTTCTCAACTAGGAGGAGTAAATACAGGATAAACAGGCGTTTTGTCGGGAAAGAAAAGCCCAAAGTTCTGCTCTATGCCGACGGCCTTTTGATTCTCATTGAACATGGCAAAAATGAAGCCTTCTATGTTAATGTTTGGTCTTTTTGGAGTCCCATTCTTGACAAGAATATGCTGTATGAAGTTCTTATTATATGTTGCTGCAAGTGATGGAGTTGTCAACTCACCATTCCCAGCTGAAGGCCATCCACTCTCAGACACTGCCACATTCACATCAGCTACACCAACTCTCTCCATTGCTGAATAAAAAGCATCAACAATGGCATCAAAAAGGTTGGAATAGCCTAAGGCCCCATCCTGAACCACAATCCCAGTTGCTGTAAACTGTGCATAATCCAAGTGAACGCTTACTGGCTCGGATGCATAGGCAAAGTAAGGATACACATTGATCATAAGTGGGGTTTTCTGAGCTGATAAAAATTTGAGAATGTCAACCATAACATTGCTTGCCTCAGTTGTGAATGCACCAGCCGAAGGCGGATAAGAGGTTCCCAACATATTTGCTGGCACAACTGTGGTCACCTTGACATTAGCTAGATTCCTAGCAATGAGTATGTTTTGGAGAAATTGCATTACGGGCAAAACGTAATTGCCAAGGGATCCAGGAATAACCTCATTGCCAACAGAAATATACCCAAAAACAACATCATTGAGGTAAGGTTGCACATTGATTGCAAACCATGATTCTGCGGCTGCTTGGCTAGCTGCCAAACCAGGTAAATCTTCATTTCGTATGCCCAATGTTACAACAATTTGGCTCCCTCTTAGTGCTTCAAGCGCCGCGGGATTGGGATCAAAGAGTCTCAATTTGCTAATACCATATTGTTTGTAGAGTTGAATTACTTCAGTAGGAGGAGGTAGGTTATCTCCAATCATTCCATAGCAAACACCAATATCAAGGGGGGTTTGTGCGTGAACAACTTGGTTTTGACTCTGAGTGGCTGCAATGACACACACAATGAATGCAATCCAGAAGATCGAAATTGTTCTTATTTTCATCACGGAATGCTTGTCCTGTCATTAATGAGAATCAATAATCAAATAGAGGAATAAATAAAAAATATTACTAATAATTTCCAAAGGATTGCTTAGTCATTACATAATTATATACGTATCAGAAATTGTTCTTGTTATATACTTTCATTTCCATATGACCTATTAACAATTACATACAATATCGATCAGTTAAGGAAAACGTAGAAGATGCAACAATAAAGCTGGCGAGATTAGAAGACCTTTGATTCAAAGTCCTACCTTCGATCGTCTTACATATACCATTTTCAAATCTACCAAACCTCGGAATTTATATTAGATCTAGCACCTGTAGTATCTAGTATATATATGGATGTCGTATATAGTGATTCAAACTAAAGGCAATGTATTAATTATCTGCACGACGTTGTTGTCCACGCACTGACGCACACATTAATTTTTTTAGCACACCACATACGCACACATCAATTTAATTGCTTTGTTAAGCCATTTGCTTAATTTTAATTACTCGCAATTCATTCATATTTTTACTTAATGCAAGTTTTTTGCATGCAAATTAAAGATACTTTAATACAATACAAATCTTTATCATTTTTTGTGTTTCACTTTATATTTTACCAATCACAATTTAATATATATTTGTTAAACTTTTTTTAATTTATTTTTTATTTTATAAAATAGTCACAGTTTAAAATGAAAAAAAATAAAAATAAATACATAACAAATTGTAATTAGTAGTATAAGGACCAACAATTCATGTGTACAACAGCCCTTTTCAAATGATAAACTAAGTTGATAAAACTTGGTCCAAACCAATAGAATTTATGAGAGATGGGATAGTCAGCAAGTATGGATCTTCCTTGAGAACTATCTACCTCCAAGGGAGCCCTTTTTTATATGGTATTAATACTTGTCTCATTTCTCTTTTCTCCTCCCCTTTCCTAAAGGCCAGCTTCCTCCTTTTATAGCCTTCCCCATTGTATCCGCTTCATCCATCTCTATTGGGCACTCATCCTCTCTTCCAACACCTGTCTTTTGACGTCTCTGAAGTAGGGGCTGGCGGTAGTTGAGAAAGCTATGTCCAACGCTACTCAGGTCACCTCCTCATTTAATGTGTCTGGTAAAGCTGGAGTACTCCATTTAATGCAGATGGGACAGGCGGCTCCCATCTGGCAACTGCTTGTTTGCCACTGACCTCCATTACTATTATTTGATGACTCGACTTATAGCTCTTCGGCTGATGTTCAAGCTGACCTATCTCCCTCTTCGGGTGCCAAAACTCCTCGAGCTATTGCTCGGCCCCAGTTTGGTGTTGTGCCCTAGTTACCTCCATCACCCTTCCTACTCCTCTTTGGGCTTCAGTTCAGTATTTTGATCCTTCCACTTCCTCCTCGGGCCTCGGGTACCCACAAGTAGAACACAAAATGTGATACAGAAAATTTGTATTCCCTTTAATGAATAATTGTACTTGGACATTCGTAATTTGTAAGTCTAGTAGTATATAACGAGATAATTTCTTCATCATATTAGGTATGTAGCATTCTTAATTAAGAAGAGACTTAAATTAATTGGATTTTTTTACCTATTATTTACTGATCACTGTATGGCACAACCACAACAATGGAAAAACATATATCCATAATTCTGTTGGCAAACCTCTGGAAATAAACTTCATACGGGGCTAATGTTTTGCATACCGACGAATATTGCATTTTGTGCATGCAAAATGGAAAACAATAGAAATATGAAGTACAACCAATATCCTTTATGAACTTTGATATTTAATTTTAAAATTTAAATGGATGCTAATTTTTAGTACCTTCTTTGTTGCCTTAACCACTTTTTTTTTTTTTTTTTAATATAAAAAAAAAAAGACAATTTCAACTTACGATGTCCATTCTAGATAATTACTCTTTTATCATTAGCTCAAGACACAAATTAATTTTTTTGATGTAGGTGGGACTCAAACCCCAGATCTCTTATCGCAAGAGACTTTACTAGTTGAGTGCTAATTACTAGAACCTACAAATTATGGCCAATGACCCAATTGGTCTAATGACACCTCCTTATGTACTAAGTATATATCTAGAGATTGAGGAGGCACCATGAAAAGAAATAAAGGAGAACCACAAGGAAAATGATGAACCAACTTCAAGCTAGGGGCAATCCATGAATGAAAATGACCAAGAAATTACCATGCAAGAGAAGATGAAAGTAGTTCGAAGCTAAAGTAACTACGATGAGGAAAATGTGACAATAAATTAGGGACAAGTTGATTTGGGAGAATACAAGAAGAGAAAAATGAGATAAATGAGGTGTGTACGCTTAAACAAGGACGATGATCAAGTTGATTAGAGATGATCAAATTTTAAATTCCTATTTAGGCTAATCAATGAATATGGCAAGTGATTCATGCAAAACTAGCTTAAAGATAATGCACATTGATGTGCGAACTGATTTGGATCTATGATCCCTTGTTTTTCCCTCCCTTCCTCAAACCCTCAAATTATCTTCAAGGTTCTTTTTGTATTCGAATCATGTCATGTTCTACTATCTCTAAGCTCTTGTCATACTTGAAACTTCTTTGGACTAGAGTTTCTTCCATCTTGTTGTGCTAAAAAATATTCATTTGTCTCAAAACTCTTGTCGTGTTTGAAACTTCATTGACCTAGAGTCTTTTTCAACCATCTTTGATCTTCATATAGAGGTGTTTGGAATTCTAAAGAATTGATGGTCATCTAAAGACAAAAGGTGCATAACAAAAATGATAAAAGGAAGTGAATGAATGATTTATTTGAATAAATATGTGCCTCCATAGGAAGAAAGAATGAAATGAACGCGTGGCCTAATCAACTCTTCCTTTTTAATTTAAGATTAAAGCATGCTAGTGGATTATTTAAATTACTTGAATATGCTAGAATGTTCTTGATATGCTTGAATGTTGTTCATATAATTGTTCACATGTTCTTGGTTGTTCCTCACATGTTCATGCATGATAATAGTTTTGATCTTAAATCTATATCCAAAATATGAAAAACATATTAATTTCATAATTTTTCCAAATACTTGAAAATAGGGTTTATCACAGGCATATATATTAAATTCAAGCAAAGTAATGAACATGCAATTGATTGATAATATATTGGATGATGTGGCATGAATGTTGGCCATCATAGTCTAGAAGATTTGGTTTCTCCGGGCAATGTGGGTGTCTAATACCTTTCCATCTTGTAATATAGCCTCCAAGCTTAGATCAAGGATTAGTCGATCAATGTTTGTTCATGTAATTTTCAATCTCTAGATTGTAACTAAGAAATAAAGTCATGTACTATATCTTAGATTGTGTCTAGGATCAAAACTATGTAATTTCCTATGATCAATGTACATTCATTCTCAAATCAATAAAATGGTGAAAGTTTCAATTATGGTTTTTTATTTATTCCAATAATTAAATCAGTGACAACTATATTGTAAAAATTTTAATTTAAAGGAAAAAATATAATCATTTTAACCTACATTTTGAGAGGCAATAACACGATTTCACCAATTTACGACAATTTGACCCAAACCAATCAATTCTAAAATGGGACGGGGATGCGATCTCTCATAGTGGCGACTCCATTGGGAATCTTGAGGGCTATTAAACTTCAATTAGGTTATGGTGACCAACCATATCATTGTTTTTTCATTGTTTTTTTTTTTTTATATATAATATGTATAATATGTCGTTATATTGCATGTCATGCATTATTTGTTTGGATGAAATAATTTTTTATTTATGTACTAGCTCAGAAGCCCAGTTGTAGTAACTGTGGATGAAATTTTAAAACTAAATATTATATTATTTTTTTTCTTCTTCTTCTTCATTTCTTTTTGGTCTCACTCTCTCCCTCTTGGTTTCTTCTCACTGTCGAATCAAAAAGCATAGTCTTTCTCATAAAACTAACAAAATAAGAACAAATTATAAAAAAGAAAAAAAAAAAAAAAAAGAGCCGATCTAACCATATGGGTTGCATGTTGGTGGTGGGGATGAGAATAAGCAGTGGTGAAGTTGGAGTAGACGATGGAGGGTGAAAACAATTTCTCTCCGTTGGTGGAGCACAATGTTGATCTCTCTCTCTCTCTCTCTCTCTCTCTCTCTCTCTCTCTCATGAGAAGATCAAAGTCGTGTGGAGTATGTGGACTTTAAATGTGTGGCTTTTTTTTTTCTTCTAATGAAAGAAACGTGTGGACTAAATGATAACTTGATAAGTTTGTCTTTTTATAAAAAAATTAATGATAACCTTTGCTAAAAAAAGGACAAATCACTAAAAATTTCCTAAAAAAATAACTAATGTAGTAATTACGGTAAGTATTTTTAAAAGTAAAATTAATTAGAATTCATTGAATTATAATAAAAATCTCTTAAATTAAGATTAGATAGCTTTTTTAATGAAAAAAATAGAAAGATCTTCGATTTTTAGATCACCGACACTTGGATTGCCGATTCTTGAATCATGAAATCTTGAGTGGGATCCTCCATTCTTGTATCAAGAATTAGTTCTTGGTCCTCTAGTATAAAATTTGTGGGCTCTTGCATCTTAGATTCTTGGGTGGTAGTCTTCATTGACGCATCAAGGATTGATGCTCGAAATCAATCTTGTAGGGCGCATATAAAATGCATCCAATTTGTACATAAACCGAATGCCTCCGCATCTTGGAACCATTCTCACGCTTCTCCTTCCATATAATAAGAGGCAATGGAAATTATGCGACGTGGTGGTGTGTTGTCTAAAATAAAGAATTCATAGAGCTTGACAAGCCACCAAAAAGGATCTCTACCTTTGAAATAAAACTCCATATATAAAAGCTTGATGAGTTGCAATGGATTTGGTCATCTCAAGATTGACACCTTTGATACAAGTTGTTAGGAACCTAGAGGTTTTTAATTTGGATGGGTAGGAATTGTAGGGGAATGTATGAGAATTGTAATGAAATTGATTTAATTTGAGGCAGTTACCCTTAGGTTCTTAAGAGCACTAGAATGTATGGTTTCAAAATAAAATTATTAACGCTTTCCAAGGAATCACAAAATGAGCCTATCTTGAGTCAAAAGTCATGCAACGTCCCGCTTATATGGTGGCACAAATTAGGGTTTCATCAGGTCTTTAAATTGCGCTCGGAATTGACTTCTACATAATTTCACCTAAGCGAATGTCGAGCAAATAACACCCAAAATCTCTCTTTACATCAGTGTTTTGCTTAGAGTGAAATTTCCAGAATTTGAATTTCTTCAACAGATAATTATCAGAGTTGTAATCTAATTCAAATGAAACAAAATCAATTTTTTTTTTCAACTCTAAATTTTGTGATTGAAATTAGCCAACGTTGAAACCTAACATACATAACTTCTAAAACACTGACACAGGGAATAGATTATAGATACCAACCTATACCCTTCTCTCTTCAAAATTGGATGTTCGTAATTGTCTTTTATTTTTATTTTTATAGAAAGAACATTTGTACGTTGATAAGATAGCATGCAACAAACAAATAGCATGCAAAACCAACGAAGGTTGGCCTGAGTGGAAGGGGCTTTAGTCGCTTAAGTAAGTGGTCTCGGTTTCGAGCCCTTGTGGATGCAGTAAACTTTCTTGGGAGAGGTTCCCGTCTTAGTGCCCGACAATATCTTGAAGGATTAGTCCTGGAATAAAAATCTAGGGATACCTTGGGAAACCTTTAAAAAAAAAAAAAAAAAAAGAAGAAGAAGAAGAAGAAGAAAAAGAGCATGCAACGGTGGAGCTAAGATGATAAAAATAGGAACAGAAATCATGCATGCAATGATTGCAATTGGCATCTTCTTTTCCTGCTGCTAGCCTAGAGATGTACGTATACTGCTTATAGTCCATTAGCCACTAATCACAACCTTATCTTCACAACAAATGTGAGAATAGGAAAACTTTTATTTCCTTTCTTGCTTTGCTAACACGCACTACCTCTCTCTTACGAATATTCCTATTCTTATTCATCATTCCGAGTATGGGTGTGGTGCCCTAAGTCTAACCATAAAGTTGGTAAAAGGTCCATTTCTTGTTAGCTCAAGCCAAAACCCTTCTAGGAAAAGGCATTAGCTAGCTTGGAGGCTTCTGAATGTCCAATATAATTTGAATCTGCGTCATATTTACCTACATCCGTCACCAAAATCAAAATTAAAAGCATAAACATCAGAATCTTAGGAAAAGTTATTTTAAGCAATCTTAGATGCCAAAAGCTTTATAACTCAACTAATTGACATTTATAATATTTTCAAATGGAACGCCCGTACTCTTTAACTTTTGAATTATATATATTAACATGTTAAATTTAGTTTTCAAATGCAAGTATATTTACTTATTGATTTATTTACAGTTTTTTAAAGTTTCATTTTTTTTTTAAGGTAAAATTTTACTTTCCCCTGCTTTTAGTAAATGAAAAAAAATTATGAAAAATATATCTAGCTAATTGGCCAATATTTGCGCTTGCTAACATATATTGCTAATCGGGTTCACTGCAGAGTTGAAAATTACCATAAAATGAAAGAATTTAGAAATTAAGTATTCACTGCAGAGTCTTACCGTGGGAAGAGGGGCATTCCTAATATCCACATAAATTTTGCATGGCTGCAGTTCATCAAAGTCAGAAAGACTTGCAGAGAGACTCCCTTTTAGCTGTCAAAATGTCTTCTTATGCCGTCTTTTGCACCCTTTAGCACGTGCTCGTGGACCACATCTTGATATTTTCTCCAATCTCCACCGTTAATGGAAATTTCTTACGGACTTCACTGCCTGACTAAGTAAGTTCTTACTTACTTAATCTTATCCCATAGACTATAAAATAGCATGCTTTGGGTCAATTATATACTGTAGTATTTCAAATAATACGTACTGAGGAGTCTTTATTTTTATTTATTTATTTTCTCCAGTCGGACATTAATTAAGCTATTGTATTTGTAAGGAAGGAAGAGTAATACTAATTGATTTTGAGGATATTTCCAATTTGATGAATTGGCTACATGCATTATCTTTAATTACTCCAATTAAAGTTGTTGAGTGCAAAAGCAGAGAGCTTGTTATGTGGTAAAAGAACACAAACACACAGCTAATTCATTTCATGTGGGAAAGATGATGATTTTCTTCCTGCGCGAGGGATTATATGTGTATTTAGTTTAGCACTTTTTCTTAGTAGGCATAAGTACGTGGACTTTTGCCTATTTTTACAAATTAATAAATTAAGCAAAAAACTAATCCAAACCTGCATGCTTCTTTGTTTCCGATGATCATGAATCTTAATTAATTTCACCCCCAAAATCGTAGTCCTGTGATCAGCTTTTCTCAATCACATTTTTCCACTTTCAATAATTAAGATATATATATATATATATATATTTTTTTTTTTGCAGAAAAAATGTTTTATATAATGCATATAATTAAGTGTTATTTGGTACAACTTATTTTTCAACATTTTGAAATTTTAGATTATTTTTAAAAGTAATACCTAAAAGAAGTGAAATTTAGAAAACATGTACCATAGTAAATGCGAAAGATATTTCAAACAAAAAGGGACATCTTGTTGTTTTGTGGAAAAAGATAACAACAAACATGGAACACAGCTAGCTCAATATCTGTCTGTTTCTTCCTGTAGTAATTGCCCGTGAAGTCCTGCATGGGCGTATCCACATCAACGAATTGTTACGCCCAAAAAATATCCATATATCCAAAGTTCTATATAATTGACACCAAGACCACCTTCCTTCAAACACACTCTAAAAGCTAAAAATAAACGTAGGCTTATCTAATATTTGTGAGGATGATACTTCCCTTATTCTTCATTTTTTGTCTCTTCAGCAGCTCCCATGCTGCTGTGCAAGACTTCTGTGTCGGTGACCTCACGGCTCCTCAAGGCCCTGCAGGCTACTCTTGCAAGGACCCTTCAAAGGTCACAGTGAATGATTTTGTTTTCTCTGGCCTAGGCATTCCTGGTAACACCTCAACTCTTATTAAAGCCGCGGTGACTCCAGCATTCGCTGCGCAATTTCCTGGTGTCAATGGCCTTGGAATTTCTTTTGCTCGTTTAGACTTGGCACGTGGTGGAGTTGTGCCATTTCACACACATCCTGGAGGTTCAGAAATCTTACTTGTTGTGCAAGGAACAATCCTTGCCGGGTTTGTTTCCTCAGCTAACACTGTTTACTATAAATCCCTTAACAAGGGTGAGATTATGGTTTTCCCTCAAGGATTACTTCACTTCCAAGTAAATGCAGGACGGTCTGTGGCTATTGCATTTGTTAGCTTCAGTAGTTCAAGCCCAGGTCTTCAAATTCTGGACTATGCTTTGTTTGGAAACAATTTACCTACTGAATTGGTAGCAGCAACTACTTTCCTTGACACAGCTCAGATTAAAAAGCTTAAAGGTGTTCTTGGTGGAACTGGTTAAGGTTTTCGGAGATCATCTACCAATAAAAATGTTTCCAGAGATTCTCTTAATTAATTTCTTTTTTTTTTGTTGTTGTTGTGTTCATTCCCATGGTTTCTTTGTCATGATTGAGAAGGCCTGTAAGAGTGGGATTCTTCAAGGCAGTAGCAGTTTCTAGTTAGCTAGTTTTATTAATAAAAAGAGTCTTGTGAGTGAGTGGTTTTTGTGTTGCTTTTGGAACTCTGATTGTAGACTTCTAATGAGTGCATTTATGACTAGTATGCGAGCCAACATTCCGGGCAAATGCAAATGCCTTTGACGAAGCAAGATAAATAAATGCTTGATATTTGTATTGTGTTCCAATTAAATGGGATATACTTATCCCACAAGGCCTAAGATAGTTGCAATTTCTATTCCAAATTGCTTACTAAGTATATTAACAATAAAATTCTGTAGGAAGAGACCATTAAAATCATCATACAAGAAATGTGGCGAGGATTATTCTACATATGAGGAATTGCATTTGAAATCTTAAATTATTCACCATCAAATTTGATAACCTTGTCAGCTATTTTGTATGGTCCAAACTTCTTGATGGGTCACGTATTCCAAGAGTCATTCCCTTGCAACTTTTATTTATAATCATAAGTACTGCTTCATCGAGCTCAAGAGTTAGGACCGCTCTATACATTTTGGGATCTAAAACGAGAACTAAAATGGGGTCTTTTTTATACTTAAGTATTAATTAAATTAATATTTATTTAATATTTCTATATTATAATATATTTCATTTAAAATCTATTTTCCTTACCTTTTGAGATGTAAATTGACTAATTAAATTTTTATATTCAAGTTCTTCTAACATCTCATTTTCAATCGATAATATAGCTAATTCACTTATTCTTTCTTGGGACATTATCGATCTTAGATATGATTTTATTAATTTTAATTTTGAAAAACTTTTTGCTGCAAAAACAACTGTAACAAGTATTGTTAGTAAAAACTTATAAGCAATGCATGTATTTGGAAATGAATTTAATCTTTTTATATAATTTAGCATGTCAATTGAAGTATAATCTTTTAATTGTAAAATTTCTTTTAAAACATTTAACTTTGAAAATAAATCTAAACCATCAATATCATAATAAACATCATGTTTGAGAAAAGATTCAAGTTTAAGATAGTATTTTTGTAAACTATCATCATCTAGTGATTTCAATTTTGTGAAGTTAAATAGAAAACCAATAATATCTTCATATATATGAAATTGGTCAAATCTATTCTCAATTGAACTAATTGCTTTATCTACTATATATAAGAAATAATCAATTCTAAAAGATTTTTCAGCAGAACGTGTTGTCTCATTAGGAACATTTTCATCAAATTGTTAATTTCTATAAATTATAAGTTTCTCATGAAATACAGGTTCTATTTCCATTTCCAATGCAATTTTTTTAGCTGTATTCATTGCAGATATAAATCCATTTTCTCTATATCCTTTAAAATAAGAAATGAGACCTTTTAATTGATTTATAGCAACATCAATGTGCATGTCTTTTAATTGTAAAATTTTACTAATAGAATTGACAACAAATAATATGTCATACCAAATAGTCATACCTAGTAAGAACTCAAAGCTTTCAATTTCATATGTTATTAAGCAATCGGCTTCATTTTTTTATTTTAGGATCTTCACTTGTTTGTGCTAATTGTAACAAAGCATATCTTATTTGTGGATCTTGGAATTTTATTGCTGTGACACTTTCAATGCGACTTTCCCAGCGTGTTTGTGATAATGACTTAGGAGTTAAACCTAACCCATTATTTTGTAAATTTTTTCATCTTTTTGTAGAAGAAGAAAACAATGTATATATTTGTTTTATAACTCCAAAAAATGATATAGCTTTTGGACAAGAATTGGCCATATCACATAGTACAATGTTAAGTCTATGACAACCACATGGTGTGTAAAGTGCTCTAGGATTTATATCAAGAAGTCTTTTTTGTACCCCTTGATGTTTTCCTTTCATATTAGACCCATTATTATATCCTTGTGCACGTATAGCATTAATATCAAGCTCAAGAATATTTATTACATTTATAATTTCATCAAAAAGACCTTTTTCGGTAGTGTCATCAACTTTTACAAATTCAACAAAATGTTCTACTATTTTTATTGGAATTGTTGAAATATCAACACTGTAATATGAAAGACATTTGTTCTTGATGACTTGCATCTAGTGTACAATCAAGTATAATTGAAAAATATTTTGCTTCTTTGATCTTTTTGATAATTTTACATTTAATCTCATTTGCTAACAGTTGTATCAATTCATTTTTTATTTTATGTCCAAGATAATGATTATGGATTCCACCATTTTGAATACGTCTAATATGTTCCTGCATAACTAGATCAAATTCTGCAATCATTCAATTAGACTTAAAAAATTTCCACTATTTTCTTCATAAATCTTTTCATTTTTTCCTTGGACTGCCAAATTATTTTTACCAAGAATCATTACTAGAGCAATAATTCTTAATAAAACCTTTTTCCAGTGATCTTTCTCTTTGTTAATTTGTTCTTGGATATTTTTAGCTATTGTTTTATTTTTTGACAATCTCATTTTCATATCTAGCCATGTGTTCATGTTAGTAATATGCTCTCTAGTTGTTTCATGGTTTCTAATTTTAGAACTAATATTTTTCCAATCTCGAGTTCCTTCATTTCATAGTTGGCCAATATGTTTAGACTCAAACAGCTTGCAACAAAAACAAAATACTTGGTCCATATCTTTTGAATACACTAGCCATTTTCTATCATGCTTCTCCCCATTTGATAATATTCGAGTGCAATGAATAGTAGACAAATTTCTAGTGTCATCACCTCTAGGAAAAATTATATCATTGTCTCTAATTGGACATCTTTCTACTAATAAATCTCTTAATTTTGTGTCAATATTTTTCCAATTATGTAGATCATAAATATTTGAAGGAACATAATTCAACGTGTCATTATTATTTTCATTTTCTTCTATTTGAACATCATTATGGTGAATTTGTTCATTTGTGATATTTTCATCATTATTTTTATTTTCTTCTAAATTTTTTGAAGTTCATTGTCAAGATTTGTTGTATTGCAAAATTGAACATCATTGTTATCTTGCAATTGTATCATTTCATTATTTTTTAACTCTTTTTGGTGAATTTCTTCGTTTGTGATATTTTCATCTAAATTTTGTGTTATATTTTATTTATTACTAATAAAAAATTTATCCATTGATCCTTTTTGAGACTCAATTATTATTATTATTATTATTTTTTTAAGTTTTTCATAACCAAATGCATATTTTCTAGTAGACATTTCTAATCAAACAATATATTTATAAAGACTAAAATAAAAATTAACTTTTAAGTGTAAAGAAAATGAAAAATAGAACTTTATTTATATAAAAAGTATTGTTGTAATTTCACCAAACAATATCAAGTTTTTAGCAATCTCAATCTGCATAAATAAAGAATTATTCATTATATTACTAATAACTAATATATATATATATATATATATATATAAACACAATATTAAAATTAAAAAAAAAAAAAAAAATTCAAGCCCAGCAGAGGGCCACACAAGTCTTATTAATAAGACCCACCCACAAAAAACACAAAACAAATCCTATTACACCTCTAACCAAAAAAAAAAAAAAAAAAAAAAAAAAAAAAAAAAAAAAAACATGAAGGCCCAACGGCTAGGCATAACTCAAGTAGAAACAGGCCCAGTCTTATGCTAATAAAAGTAGAGAAAGCCTAAGCCTTTTACCTCAAAAGTCAAAATGCATCCGTAGAATCAAAATGCATCTGCAGAAAAAATAGCTAACAGAACTAGAACAGAACAGAATTAGAGGAGAGTGCTAAAGAAGATAATATTTAGCTTAATGATGCCTTTATGATATTGAGCTGTACATTCGGAACTTTCATCCAATTGGAAATAAAGTCATTTGGAGAGGGAGATAGTGATATACACCGCACCTGGGAGAAGCTCACAGAAATGACTTCAAATGGTTTTTGCAACGGACAGAGAGCTCTAACTCGCTATTCCGGTTCCGATTCAGAAGCAGAGAAATCGGCTGGGTTTCGTGCTTGGGTTTAGATCGCTGAAGGCCGAGATTTGATGGAGTAATTAAATGTGAGAGAAAACGGAGAGAGGGAAGTGAGAAAGTGGGAAAATTTTGGCTGAAATATTTTGAGCGAAGTGAGAAATGGTCGACATCTTCTTTTCCTGCTGCTAGCCTAGAGATGTACGTATACTGTTATGGTTGATTAGTCACTAATCACAACTACTTTATCTTCACTACAAATGTGAGAATAGGAAAACTTTTAATTCCTTCTTGCTTCGTTAACACGTACGTACTGCCTCTCTCTTACGAATATTCCTATTCTTATTCATCATTCCGTGTATGGGTGTGGTGCCCTAAGTCTAACCATAAAGTTGGCAAAAGGTCTACTTCTTGTTAGCTCAAGCCAAAACCCATTCTAGGAAAAGGCATTAGCTAGCTAGCTAGGAGGCTTCTGAATGTCCAATAAAATTTGAATCTGCGTCAAATTTCCCTACATCCGTCACCGAAATCAAAATTAAAAGCATAAACATCAGAATCTTGGGAAAAGCCATTTTAAGCACTCTTAGATGCCAAAAGCTTTGGGGGTGTTTGGTGAAAGAGTTTGAGTAATGTTGTTTGAGTGTTTTTGATATACGTGCGGGTAAAAAAGTGTGTAGAAAAGTATATGTGTGTTTGAAATGTGAAAAATGTTGCTTAAATAGATATACTTATAATTCAACTAATTGACATTTTTAGTATTTTCAAATGGAACACCCTTACTATTTTACTTTTGAATTATATATATTAACATGTTAAATTTAGTTTTCAAATGCTAGTATATTTACTTATTGATTTATATACAGGTTTTTAAAGTTTCATTTTTTTAAGGTAAAATCTTACTTTCGCCTGCTTTTAGTAAATAAAAAAATTATGAAAAATTAAATCTAATCGGGCATTGTCTGTGTTTACTAACATATATTGCTAATCGGGTTCAACAAATTAACAAACAAAATTAATTTTGTAAACCAAATTATAGCAAGCAAGTAGTATAGTGTAGTTATTGACTCATAGTTTAAAAAGTAATCTATAATATATCTTCCATGACCAAACATAAGGTACATCCAATAATAATAATAATAATAAAAGTCTTTTCGTTCCAAAATTTTGCAATTGAATAGGGAAATAATAACAAAACTTATATATAGTACTTTAAATGCTGTTTTTTAGGTTTTTTTATTAAAATTCAGTCATGTGTCTACTTAACTAAAAAAATACGCATCTATCCTATGAGAAAAAAAGTTATATAACAAAATTTTAAAATCAGAATCTAAGGAACAACACTTAAGTATTGTATCTAATTCTTATCCAGAAAATAAGGTTGATCCATTTCTCTATGAAAATTACCATAAAATGATAGAACTTGGAAATTAAGGGCCCGTTTGGTACTTATGTTTAAACAATAGTTTTTTTTTTTTGAAAATATGTGTGAGTGAAAAAGTATATAGAAATACGTGTAATGTTGTTTCAAAACTGAAAATATGTGTTTAAACTTACGTATCAAACAACTCGAAGTATTCATTGCAGAGAGTCTTACCAT
Organism: Quercus variabilis; assembly: GCA_030445155.1. NCBI lineage: Eukaryota > Viridiplantae > Streptophyta > Magnoliopsida > Fagales > Fagaceae > Quercus > Quercus variabilis. Next base: position 698,404 of record CP129455.1, read on the forward strand.
GGGAAGAGGGGCATTCCTAATATCCACATAAATTTTGCACGGCTGCGGTTCATCAAAGTCAGAAGGACTTGCAGAAGGACTCCTTTTTAGCCTTCAAAATGTCTTCTCATGCCGCCTTTTGCACCCTTTACCACGTGCTTGTGGACCACATCTTAATATTTTCTCCAATCTCCACCGTTTATGGAAATTTCTTACGGACTTCACTCCCTGACTAAGTACGTTCTTACTTAATTAATCTTATCCCATAGACTATAAAATAACATGCTTTGAGTCAATTATATACTGTAGTAATTCAAATAATATGTACTGAGGAGTCTTTTTATTTTTATTTATTTATTTTCTCCAATCGGACATTAATTAATTAAGCTATTGTAAGGAAGGAAGAGTAATGCAAATTGATTTTGAGGATATTTCCAATTTGATGAATTGGCTACATGCATTATCTTTAATTACTCCAATTAAAGTTGTTGAGTGCAAGAGCAGAGAGCTTGTTATGTGGTAAAAGAACACAAGCACACAGCCAATTCATTTCATGTGGCAAAGATGATGATTTTCTTCCCACGCGAGGGATTATATGGTATTTGGTTTAGCACTTTTTCTTAGTAAGCGTAAGTACGTGGACATCTGCCTATTTTCACAAATGAATTAATTAAGCAAAAAACTAATCCAAACCTGCATGCTTCATTGTTTCCGATGATCATGAATCTAAGTTAATTTCACCCCCAAAATCCTAGTCCTGTGATCAGCTTTTCTCAATCACATTTTTCTACTTTCGATAATTAAGATGTATAAATATTTTTGCAGAAAAAATGTTTTATATAATGCATATAATTAAGTGTTATTTGGTACAACTTATTTTTCAACATTTTGAGATTTTAGATTATTTTTAAAAGTAATACCTAAAAGAAGTGAAATTTAGAAAACATGTACCATAATAAATGCTAAAGATATTTCGAACAAAAAGGGACTTCTTGTTGTTTTATGGAAAAAGATAACAACAGACATGGAACACGGCTAGCCAGTGGCAGTTCTAGAAATTTTTCTCAGGGTATTCCGTAAGAAGTATAAATTATACAATCTAATAAAAAGAGAAATTCATATATTGACAACAACAACAATAAAAAAATATGCAAATACATAAAGTTTACAATTGCCTTTTACGAGTTTTCATATTTTGAAATTGATGCATAATAGTTCCATTATCAATACTACAAATTACATCTCTTTCAATGCACACAACCAGACAATCACTCATTCACTGAATTTAGAACAAATTATGTAGCAAAATTTAATTTTATTGGCATTAAAAAAAAAAAAAAACTGATGATGTTCCCAAATTTTTTTTAAAGGATAGACAAATAAAAAATTTTAAATTATTACATATAAAAAAAAAAAAAAAAATTCAGGTCAGGGTGGTCTTGGGACCACCCTGGCCTTAAGGTGGCGCCAGGACCACCCTCACCTTAAGGTGGCGCTGCCCTTACAGCTAGCTCAACAGCTGTCTGTTTCTTCCTGTAGTTGCCCTCGAAGTCCTGCATGGGCGTATCCAAATCAACGAATTGCTACGCCAAAAAAATATCCATATATCCAAAGTTCTATATAATTGACACCAAGACCACCTTCCTTCAAACACACTCTAAAAGCTAAAAATAAACATAGTAATATTTGTGAAGATGATGCTTCCCTTATTCTTCATTTTTTGTCTCTTCAGCAGCTCCCATGCTGCTGTGCAAGACTTCTGTGTCGGTGACCTCACGGCTCCTCAAGGCCCTGCAGGCTACTCTTGCAAGGACCCTTCAAAGGTTACAGTGAATGATTTTGTTTTCTCTCGCCTAGGCATTCCTGGTAACACCTCAAATCTTGTTAAAGCCGCACTGACTCCTGCATTCGCTGCGCAATTTCCTGGTGTCAATGGCCTTGGAATTTCTTTTGCTCGTTTAGACATGGCACCTGGCGGAGTTGTGCCATTTCACACACATCCTGGAGGTTCAGAAATCGTACTTGTTGTGCAAGGAACAATCCTTGCCGGGTTTGTTTCCTCGGCTAACACTGTTTACTTTAAATCCCTTAACAAGGGTGACATTATGGTTTTCCCTCAAGGATTACTTCACTTCCAAGTAAATACAGGAGGGTCTGAGGTTATTGCATTTGTTAGCTTCAGTAGTTCAAGCCCAGGTCTCCAAATTCTGGACTATGCTTTGTTTGGAAACAATTTACCTACTGAATTGGTAGCAGCAACTACTTTCCTTGACACAGCTCAGATTAAAAAGCTTAAAAGTGTTTTTGGTGGAACTGGTTAAGGTCTTCGGAGATCATCTACCAATAAATAAATGCTTGATGGCAAATGCAAATGCCTTTGACGAAGCAAGAATAATAAATACTTGATATTTATTTTGTGTTCCAATCAAATGGGATATACTATATCCCACAAGCCCTAAGATAGTTGCAATTTCTATTACAAATTGCTTACTAAGTATATTAACAATAAAATTCTGTAGGGAGAGACAATTAAAATCATCATAGTAGAAATGTGGCAATGATTATTCTACATATGATGAATTGCATTTGAAATCTTAAATTTTTCACCATCAAATTCGATAACCTTGTCAACTATTTTGTATGGTCCAAACTTTTTGATGGGTCACGTATTCCAAAAGTCAATCCCTTACAACTTTTATTTAGAATCATAACTACTACTTCAACGAGCTCAAGAGTCAGGGCCGCTCTATATATTTTGGGACCTAAAACGAAAATTAAAATGAGGTCTTTTTTATATTTAAGTAGTAATTAAATTAATATTATTTAATATTTTTATATTACAATATATTTCATTTAAAATCTATTTTCCTTGCCTTTTGAGATGTAAATTGATTATTAAATTTTTGTATTCAAGTTCTTCTAACATCGTATTTTCAATCGATAATATAGCTAATCTATTTATTCTTTCTTGGGACATTATCAATCTTAGATATGATTTTATTAATTTCAATTTTGAAAAACTTTTTCTGCAAAAACAACTGTAACAAGTATTATTAGTAAAAACCTATAAGCAATGCATGTATTTGGAAATGAATTTAATCTTTTTATATAATCTAGTATGTCAATTGGAGTATAATCTTTTAATTGTAAAATTTCTTTTAAAACGTTTAACTCTAAAAATAAATCTAAACCATCAATATCATAATAAACATCATGTTGGAGAAAAGATTCAAGTTTAAGACAGTATTTGTAAACTATCATCATCTAGTGATTTCAATTTTTTGAAGTTAAATAGAAAACCAAAAATATCTTCATATATTTGAAATTGTTCAAATCTATTCTCAATTGAACTAATTGCTTTATCTACTATATATAAGAAATAATCAATTCTAAAATATTTTTTAGCAGAATGTGTTGTCTCATTATGAACATTTTCATCAAATTGTTTCTTTCTATGAATTATATGTTTCTCACAAAATACAAGTTCTATTTCCATTTCCAATGCAATTTTTATTAGATGCATTCATTGCAGATATAAATCCATTTTCTTAATATCCTTTAAAATAAGAAATGAGACCTTTTAATTGATCTATAGCAACATCAATGTGCATGTCTTTTAATTGTAAAATTTTACTAACAAAATTGACAACAAATAATATGTCATACCAAATAGTCGTACCCAATAATTAAGAACTCAAAGCTTTCAATTTCATATGTTGCCAAACAATCAGCTTCACCTTTTATTTTAGGATCTTCACTTGTTTGTGCTAATTGTAACAAAGCATCTCTTATTTGTGGATCTTGGAATTTTATTGCTTTTACACTTTCAATGCGACTTTCCCAATGTGTTTGTGATAATGACTTAGGAGTTAAATCTAACACATTATCTTGTAAAATTTTCCATCTTTTTGTAGAAGAAGAAAACAATGTATACATCTATTGTATAATTCCAAAAAATGATATAGCTTTTGGACAAGAATTGGCCATATCACATGGTACAAGGTTAAGACTATGACAACCACATGGTGTGTAAAGTGCTCTAGGATTTATATCAAGAAGTCTTTTTTGTACCCCTTGATGTTTTCCTTTCATATTAGACCCATTATCATATCCTTGTCCACGTATATCATTAATATCAAGTTCAACAATATTTATTACATTTATAATTTCATCAAAAAGACCATTTTCGGTAGTGTTATCAACTTTTACAAATTCAACAAAATGTTCTACTATTTTTATTGGAATTTTTGAAATATCAACACATTGTAATATGAGAGACATTTGTTCTTGATGACTTGCATTTGGTGTACAATCAAGTATAATTGAAAAATATTTTGCTTCTTTGATCTTTTTGATAATTTTACATTTAATCTCATTTGCTAATAGTTGTATCAATTCATTTTTTATTTTATGTCCAAGATAATGATTATGGATTCCACCATTTTGAATACGTCTAATATGTTCCTGCATAACTAGATCAAATTCTGCAATCATTTCAATTAGACTTAAAAAATTTCCATTATTTTCTTCATAAATCTTTTCATTTTTTCCTTGGACTGCAAAATTATTTTTACCAAGAATCTTAACTACAGCAATAATTCTTAATAAAACCTTTTTCCAATGATCTCTCTCTTTGTTAATTTGTTCTTGGATATTTTTAGCTATTGTTTTATTTTTTGACAATCTCATTTTCAAATCTAGCCAAGTGTTAATGTTAGTAATATGCTCTCTAATATTTTTCCAATCTCGAGTTCCTTCATTACATAGTTGGCCAATACATTTAGACTCAAACAACTTGTAACAAAAACAAAATACTTGGTCCATATCTTTTGAATACACTAGCCATTTTCTATCATGCTTCTCCTCATTTGATAATATTTGAGTGTCATCACCTCTAGGAAAAATTATATCATTGTCTCTAATTGGACATCTTTCTGCTAATAAATCTCTTAATTTTGTGTCAATAATTTTCCAATTACCTGGATCATAAATATTTGAAGGAATACAATTCAACATGTCATTATTATGTTTTCATTTTCTTCTAGTTGAACATCATTATGGTGAACTTGTCCATTTGTGACATTTTCATCATTATTTTCATTTTCTTTTGAATTTTTTGAAGTTCATTATCAAGATTTGTTGTATTGCAAAATTGAACATCATTGTTATCTTGCAATTGTATCATTTTATTATCTTCTAACTCTTTTTGGTGAATTTCTTCGTTTGTGATATTTTCGTCTAAATTTTGTGTTACATTTTATTTATTATTATAACAAATTTATCCATTGATCTTTTTTGAGACTCAATTAATTTTTTTTTTTTTAAGTTTTTCATATCCAGATGCATATTTTCTAGTAGATATTTCTAATCAAAAAAATATATTTAAAAAGACTGAAATAAAAATTAACTTTCAAGTGTAGAGCAAATAAGAAATAGAACCTGATTTATATAAAAAGTATTGTTGTAGTTTCACCAAACAATAACAAGTTTTTAGCAATCTCAATCTGCATAAATAAAGCCTCATTCATTATATTACTAATAACTAATATATCTATATATATATATATATATATATAGGGGCTCCGTTTTCGGAAGGGCACCCCCGACAATGAATTTGTAGAGAGTGGGGCAAAGGGTTTGGCTCCGGCCGGCCTCTCGCCGGTGCTCCTTGCGTTTTTCCTTTGTTGCTCTTCGCCTGGGGTTGCTCCTCGGCTGGCATCCGAGGAGGCCCCCCTTCACAAAGGGGGGCTCTTTGCCTTATATACTCCTTTCAGTTTGATCCTGGCCTTACAGCTGTTGGCCATCCAGGCCACTGCTTCCAGAGCTTGTCCCATCAGGCAGGTTATTCACCATGCTGTGGGTTGCGGCCTCCAAGGTTGCACTATTCAGGGGTCTTGTCACTATTAATGTAGCCTGGGGGGTCAGGCAAACTCATTAAGTGTGGATGTGACCACCTATTTTGGGTTTGCCCCTACTCAGGATTAGACTAGGTGTGCCGAGGAAGGGTGCGTCCTCGGCATGGGTCCGAGAAGGGCTGAAACCCTTTGGACGACTATCTGGGACGATTGTCCTCCTCGGCTTGGGCCTTGGGCCAGCCTAAAGGTGGGCTGGGGATTCCGGGCCCACGGGCCCCACAAGAGCCCCTCAAAACCCTGCTGCACGTTTCCTCGGACGGGGAGGAGGGTTTTGCAAACCTCGGCCCTTATGTTCCGGAAGGCCTTTCGCTGGCTGGTTCTTCCTCGAGTGGCCCGATTCGACACTCAGACCCTTCAGTGGGTAGTCAGTTTCTCCACAGGACTAGGTTTTTGGGCCATGCAGCACCTTGGCTCCGTCGTAAATGGCTAGCTCCCCATAGACTTGGGTCCGAGGACCGTGCAAAACCTAGGTACAATTGCTGCCTTCAGAACGAGTGGCTAGCTCCCCGTAGGCTTGAGTCCGTAGACCATGCAAGACCTAGGTACAATTGCTGCCTTCAGAACGAGTGGCTAGCTCCCCGTAGGCTTGGGTCCGAGGACCATGCAAGTCCTAGGTACAGTTGCTGCCCTCGATGGTAAGTGGCTAGCTCCCTATAGGCTTGAGTCCGTAGACCATGTAAGACCTAGGTACAATTGCTGCCTTCAGAACGAGTGGCTAGCTCCCCGTAGGCTTGGGTCCGAGGACCATGCAAGACCTAGGTACAATTGCTGCCCTCTATGGTAAGTGGCTAGCTCCCCATAGGCTTGAGTCCGTAGACCATGCAAGACCTAGGTACAATTGCTGCCTTCAGAACGAGTGGCTAGCTCCCCGTAGGCTTGGGTCCGAGGACCATGCAAGACCTAGGTACAATTGCTGCCCTCGATGGTAAGTGGCTAGCTTCCCATAGGCTTGAGTCCGTAGACCATGCAAGACCTAGGTACAATTGCTGCCTTCAGAACGAGTGGCTAGCTCCCTGTAGGCTTGGGTCCGAGGACCATGCAAGACCTAGGTACAATTGCTGCCCTCGATGGTAAGTGGCTAGCTCCCCATAGGCTTGAGTCCGTCGACCATGCAAGATCTAGGTACAATTGCTGCCTTCAGAACGAGTGGCTAGCTCCCCGTAGGCTTGGGTCCGAGGACCATGCAAGTCCTAGGTACACTTGTTGCCCTCGATGGTAAGTGGCTAGTTCCCCATAGGCTTGAGTCCGTAGACCATGCAAGACTTAGGTACAATTACTGCCTTCAGAACGAGTGGCTAGCTCCCCATAGGCTTGGGTTTGAGGACCATGCAAGTCCTAGGTACAGTTGCTACCCTCGATGGTAAGTGGCTAGCTCTCCATAGGCTTGAGTCCGTAGACCATGCAAGACCTAGGTACAATTGCTGCCTTCAGAACGAGTGGCTAGCTCCCCGTAGGCTTGGGTCCGAGGACCATGCAAGTCCTAGGTACAATTGCTGCCCTCGATGGTAAGTGGCTAGCTCCCCATAGACTTGAGTCCATAGACCATGCAAGACCTAGGTACAATTGCTGCCTTCAGAACGAGTGGCTAGCTCCCCGTAGGCTTGGGTCCGAGGACCATGCAAGTCCTAGGTACAATTGCTGCCCTTGATGGTAAGTGGCTAGCTCCCCATAGGCTTGAGTCCGTAGACCATGCAAGACCTAGGTACAATTGCTGCCTTCAGAACGAGTGGCTAGCTCCCCGTAGGCTTGGGTCCGAGGACCATGCAAGTCCTAGGTACAGTTGCTGCCCTCGATGGCTTCGCCTTCGTCCCCGAGTGTGAGGACACAGTGTTCACCTTTTTGGGCAACTCAGTCTCACATCGGATAGAGGTTCCTTCCATTAACCCCTTGTAGGCTGCTGGAGCAAGAGTTAGTATACCACTACTGCACAGTTGCCTTCAATAGGAGTTCGTCCTCGGATCCGAGAACTTTGCTTTAGTGTGAAGACGTCCACGGGTCATTTTCTGGGAGCTGTTTTTCCTCGGGTTGGATTGTGACTTCACACGTGGGGCTGATCTTGCCTCTGGTTCGTGTTCCTCGACTTTCTGGTTTACGAGGCGTCGCTTGGCCTTCCGCGCTCCATGTTTGACGCTTCGGTGCCCGTAACGCGCCTCCATTAATGCCCTCGTGAATTAACACGAATCAGGCGGTTGGCAATCCCCTTGGAATTGGGTGGGAATTAATTCCCTTTGACAATTCTCCCTTCGAATTCTGCGCGGCTCAACTCCCACCGGTTTTCGCCTTCCATAAAAGGCGTTCTGGGGGGAGTGTTTCTCCTCATTCCATGAATCTTCCACCATAAACAGAAATATACACTTTCACCTCCCTGAGCCCCTTTGACACCGCCACCAGGATTGTGACCACAGTTAGGAGATTTGGAGTTAAGGGCCGCCGTGGCTGCAGCCCCCACTGGGCTGCCAGCGCGGCAAAGTTTAGGCGTAACACTGGCAGGGCCTTGTACGGTGGCCAGGGGGGACGTCGTTGAAGTACCTAACGTCTTTCCCCAGAGCGCACCTTCGACGAAGGAGGCACGCGAACTCCCGTCACAGTTGGTGCCCGAGTATTGCCGTCTCCGACGATCAATGCTCGTGCAGTTTGGAGAGGGTCGAGGAAGCATCACGAGGGAAGGTGTTTCGGGGTCCCTGGGTTGACTCCTTACTTTGTTCAAGCTTTGGCTTGAAGGCGAGCCAGCCCCCAGCCCCCAGCCCCCCTTCCCGTGCTTTTACTGTCCAGTTCTCCCATTCTTTGGACGCTGGTAAAAGCACGGGTTGACACTTCCCTCATTCCTGATATTAATTCTTTGCGAGCCTTTCGCCCGGCTAGTTCTAGGATCGGTCTGCCTGGGCCTCTGATTGTAGGATTAGTTTGTAGGATTTCTTGTAAAACATGCCTGTCTGAGCCTCTGATTGTATTTGTAACTTTTCTTTTATGAAATAATAAAGATCGTTGTACTTGTAATCTTTTTCTGAAATAATAAAGAACTTTTCTTTTATTTGCTGTTGAATTTTCTTTTCGTACTGCAATTCTTCTCTTCTTCTCTTTTTTTTTTTTTTTTTTTTTTTTTGCACCGCCAACTTTGCATAGCGACTACTTTGGAACGACCGCCGGTCGTGCCGGCCGGCGCACTAACCCTTCCCACAGACGGCGCCAATTGTAGGGGCTTCGTTTTCGGAAGGGCACCCCCGACAATGAATTTGTAGAAAGTGGGGCAAAGGGTTTGGCTCCGGCCGGCCTCTCGCCGGTGCTCCTTGCGTTTTTCCTTTGTTGCTCTTCGTCTGGGGTTGCTCCTCGGCTGGCGTCCGAGGAGGCCCCCCTTCACAAAGGGGGGCTCTTTGCCTTATATACTCCTTTCAGTTTGATCCTGGCCTTACAGCTGTTGGCCATCTAGGCCACTACTTCCAGAGCTTGTCCCATCAGGCAGGTTCTTCACCATGCTGTGAGTTGCGGCCTCCAAGGTTGCACTATTCAGGGGTCTTGTCACTATTAATGTAGCCTGGGGGGTCAGGCAAACTCATTAAGTGTGGATGTGACCACCTATTCTGGGTTTACCCCCTACCCAGGATTAGACTAGGTGTGCCGAGGAAGGGTGCGTCCTCGGCATGAGTCCGAGAAGGGCTGAAACCCTTTGGACGATTATCTGGGACGATTGTCCTCCTCGGCTTGGGCCTTGGGCCAGCCTAAAGGTGGGCCGGGGATTCCGGGCCCACGGGCCCCACAATATATATATATATATATAACACAATATTAAAATTAAAAAAAAAAAATTTCAAGCCCAGCCAAGAAGATGGCCACACAAGTCTTATTAATAAGACTCACCCACAAAAAATACAAAACAAATCCTATTACACCTACAACAACAACAACAACAACAACAAAAATGAAGGCCCAACGACCAGGCATAACTCAAGTAGAAACAGCCCAAACTTATACTAATAAAAGTAGAGAAAGCCTAAGCCATATACCTCAAAAGTAAAAAATGCATCCATAGAATCAAAATGCATTTGCAGCAAAAAAAAAAAAAAAAACGCAGTCCTTAGTTTAGAGTTTTAAGATCAGATGTGATCGGATGATTTAGATTGGAGAAGCTTGAGCCAGCAACAGTGAAGAGAAAGAATGAGAGAGGCAGAGATCAAGAGCTAAGAGAAAGAAGCAGAGCAAGAATGAAAAAGAGAGACGGAAAAATTTTAGGGATTTGTGATTGTTTTGTGGTTAGTTTCTTAGACCAAATTTGTAGTTTATCTCGTTGAATTTTGGTTTGTCTAGAGGATAATGATGTTATTTTTGGGACAATTGATTTTGTTTAGACCAAAGATTTTTTTTTTTTTTGTGCTATCAATGTTTAACCGGATATACTAGAATTTTTGTTTTTTGTCAAAAGGATGTGCCGAATTTTTTTAGTTTCATCTTAAACTAAAATTTTTTCCCTACTACCCCTTCTTTTCTAAAACTTTGGGCCCCCCTTCTATTTGAGGGCCATTTGCAATTGCCTAATTGGCCTAATGGAAGGGCCGGCCCTGTCAAGAATTAAGCAGGGACAAAATCCTATCATGATTAATTTGATCACAATCCACCCCTCTGTTCCAAACAACTTTAAACCACAACACAACTTCACTAAAACGACCCTCATCTTCTTTCTAACCAACTTTCTTATAGACACAATTTTTTTGATAACTTATTAAGATCACAAGTCATGATTGAAATGATAGACAATTATTTTCACTTTGATCTTCTTTTTTCAAGGGTTTAACAAAAGTGTAGAAACAAAGACTAATAAATCCGTCTACCCCTAATTTTAGGTAGCCTTATTTCAAGGTCACTAATAATAACCCCCAAATAAATAGAAATTTGGCTAAAGTGCAAACTACACCTCTAAATTTGGGGGGGTTTTTAGATCTAACACCCAAAATATAAAATTTTCAATTTTACTCCTAAAGTTATATTATGTTTGCATCTGTAGTCATTTCGTCCATATTTTCTATTAAATGTTATATAAGTCTATCGTGTGTGTTTAATTTGACTAATAAAATGATGTCATATCATTTTCATTATGCTACTTCTTTTTTTAGCCTAAATTTTTTTAAAATAATTAAATAAATTTTCTAAAAAAAAAAGAAATAATTAAAAAAAAAAACATTTTCCTACTTTTATTTTTTTTAAAAAAATACTTAAACTAAAATCATCATGACATTTTCTTGGCACCCAAACCAATGCTAAGCCAAGGTCTAAAAATTATCAACAAACCCATAAAATTGATGTATATTGTCCAATTTACTATAAACATACATAACGACACCTTAACTTTTAACACTCCTATAAAAATCCTAAAAAGAAACAATAAAATTAAAGAAGAAGAAGATAGGCGAGGAGAGAACCCAAGTCGTCATCAACCTAGCTGATTAGGTGACATCATTGCAAATCCACTAATTGAGAAAAGGTTTTCAACTTCATCATTCATCGGTAATGAAACAGAAATGTTCTTTAGATTCCTCAACTTAGTACGTTGACATCCCAGATCTGCCAACAATGGTGGTTGTAAGTTCCGTGATCTGTATCCCTTTTTATGACACATCTGCATGTTGATTTCTTCTGGCGAAAGCAGGGTTCTTCTACTCGAATATTGCTACTTTAATGACAAAAAATATTTATCAATGTTGTACAAACCAAAAACATCGAACCGGCCCCACACTGCAGGCCCACTCATTGGATAGTCTCAGCCCATCTAAGTGGATCGTCTCGGTCCATCTCAGCCCACTAGCCAAACTAAGTGAAGCAAGCTGATCAAACACACAAGTCAAGTACCCTAAGACATGTTGTGATCAAGAGATGATGCCTTGGGGAAATCCACTTGCCGAGCAATAACCAGCGTCAGACACGAGTTACTAAAAGGTCATATCAATAGCAGAAAGTGGGTGCCCTTTGACTAGTGATATGATACAGAGGGATCCACTGACATAGGGAATATCCTCTCATTATGACGATCCTACTGAGAGAGGGGTATAAATAGAGGAGGAGATGTAGGAAAAAGGAGTTGGAAAATTTGGGGAAAAGAAAGACATGAGAGTAGTGAGGAAAAACACATCTTGGAGAGAAGGAAATATTGCTCGGATTTTAGAAAAGAGGCTCAGTTGCCTAGTAGCCACCTTGGTTAAGCTAAAAACCAAAGAATTAGGTGCCAAAGTAACATTTAATCTTCATCAGTGACTTGAAGAAACACTTCATAAACCCCTCATTGTGGGATAAGCCCAATCCATAGTATAAATAAATTGGAGGTTTAGACTCAAAAGCCCAAGATTATTGGGAACGAACCACCGCAAAAGTGATTTCTTAATTAATCTTTTTTTGCAGTACTAGTAAACTACGAGTAAGAATTTGTTCTTATTTAAGCATGTGTTACAATACATTCCATCATCCAATCATCATGCATTTAAAAGTTCATATGCATAACAATATAATCACACTACATGTGATAGGGTACAAAATAATACAAATTCAATTATAAAAGATAAATTCTCAAATACTACATGAATTAATCTCACATAGAAATGCACCATATAAGTAAATTACTTTGTTATTAATCATGAATTTTCTTTATATATATATATAGAGAGAGAGAGAGAGAAATAAGAACTACATGAGTTATTATTACATAATTTTAGAACTCATTTCCAACTAAATGATTGATTATTATTAGAAAAAATGTACCTAGGAGAAACCAAGAACTTAAATGGGTGTCCTTTGTTTTGCTTCTTTATAGTAGACTTCTTTTAACATAATATCCATACATGAAATTTATTTAATCAAAACTATCATATACAAAATACATATGAGGAAGTTGCAACTTGAAAAAAAAGAAAACAAAACAAAAACGTGGGGTGCAAGAAGGATTTTATGGAAAGACCATCGGTGAATATGTATAAGTTTTTAAATTTTGATAATAGATTTTAAGTTGGAGTAGGGTTTAAATTTCTGAAACTTAGATGATAAAGTTTTAGCTAAATTAAATTATAACTAAATCTCATCCCTTGATTCAAGAAATATATCCTAAAAATTAATGAAATAATTTTTTAAATAATTAATAAAACGTAAGATGCAACTTTTGGGGGGGGGGGGGGGGGGGGGGAAGCATGAGGTGTTGTGTGGGATTTTGGATTTTAGTTTAAAATTTATTTTTTTATTTTATTTTTTCTAAGGAAGGTACTTAAAAAAAAAAAAATTATAATAAACTTTTAGTTTGAATAGAATTTAAATTTGTTAAAATTTAAATGATAAAGTTTTATGTAAATTAAACTATTATTAATTTTATCCCTTAATTTGAGGAAATATATACTAATAATTAGTAAAAAATTAATTTAATAATTAATGAGAGTAGTTGTTTATTAGGAAAAAAAAAAAATTATTCCAAAGAGAGAGAATATCATATAAATTTATCAATTCCTATGAATCTATACAACATGCATATCATTCTAATACAAATACATATGTGTAAGTTTCAACTCAAAAAAAAAAAACACACACACACACACACACACACACACCAAAAAAAAACAAAAACAAAACAAAACAAAAACGTGGGGGCAAGAGAAATTCTATGGAAATACCATTAGTAAATATATATATATATATATATATATATATATGTGTGTGTGTGTGTGTGTGTGTGTGTGTGTGTGTGTGTGTATTGAAATTTTGATAATAGGTTTTTAGTTGGAGTTGGGGCATGTTGCATGTTTTGTTAAAACACATTGTTATTTTATCTAAAAAAATTGATAAGAACAAATAAGTTGAAATAATATTGTAATTTGGTGAAACTACTTAGCGCAACCATGACTTCTATGCTCAACTTTTATTATATAGTATATGATATGACATGATGTGAAACTAGGTTTCAATAGCATATAATCTTTATTTAACTTCTAGCATGTTATTTTGAAAATTTTTCAACAATAAATTTAATTAAATGATTTTCTAATAATCCCTTTTATGCCTCTAAACTCACTAAAAATATTAAAGTGAAACCCAAAATGTGGAAAATAGGAATTTCTTACTTTCTATGTGTAGGAACAAACTAATGTGGCTTTCCATAATTTTTTCTAGATTATTATCATTTTTTTTTCAACATTTTTAGTCATTTATCAAAACCAATATACACACACACACACACAAGACTCATCACACATAATTTGCACGGGCGATTAGGCTCTTTTTTATCTTTTATTTTGAATTTAGTGAAATAATGTTTTAAAATGAGATAGAAATATTGTTATAATTTTTAGGGTTTTTATCTACATGAGAATTGATAAAAGTTTGAAAGACTTAAAACCTAGGAACTTTTTCAAAAATAGTAAATTACTTTTTTAACCGGTTTGTATTTTTTAATTTAAAATTATTTAACTAAAAGATAAGGGTATTTTAGAGAGTTTAAGAATTTGAGTAAGGATATTATAGTATACAAAATGATGAAACCCAAACAAGAAATCATGTTATATATATATATATATATATGAAAATTTTGGTTCTCATGATCTTTGTGTTTAAGAATAGATTAATGTGGCATCTCATAATTTTCTCTTAACTATTTTTATAATTTTTAGTCATTTGTCAAAAACCATAAAAATTATTTAAAAAATTAGAGGCAATAAAAAAAATCTGGGAAAATGTGAGTTACATAATTTCTACGTAAGGTAACAGAGTAGTGTAGCTTCCCATACTTTTCTTCCAATTGTTTTAAATATTCTCAGTTTTTTTAATTAATTACCAAAACTAATAAATTTTACAACAACCTTCACAACTCATCTCATGTATAAATGGATTGCCCTTAAGTCTCAGAGGAGGGTGATCCAAACCAGAGGGTGTGCGCCCCACGCCCATGAGTGAGAGACTATATATATGCTTAAAAAATTATTGAAAATTTCAATAATGTATTTTAGTTATAAGGAGCAAAATGGTGCAAACAATAGGATTTGAATTAGGTCTAGTGCATTCAGTGCACTGGGCCAATTGATATGGTAACACATGTCACCATTTCAATGGGTTCAATACCACTAGACAATAGACCTAAACAATGTATTAAAATGAGTCATGGGTGAGCTCCATATAATTCGCTTTCTAGATTCTATTTGGAAAATGCTTTTATTATTATTATTTTTTCATTATTTTAGTCATTTTGGATGTGGGTGTTTAACCTTATAATTTAATTTAAAATTGTGACTTTGTTGGACTATAAAATTTGGTGGCCAATATTATATTTTTATTTTATAACTAGTCGCTAACCTATGTGATGCACAGAAAAGCTATTGATTTTGAAAAAAAAAATGTTTAACTTCTATACTTTTTTATAGTTTAGAAGTGTTGTCTAACATTGAACGTTATTGAGTTGCAAGTGCATAGTTACCGAAACCTACAAAGTAATTTACAATTCTTAAATTAATAAAGCAAAACTCTCAATAGTTATACACAAACGCATACTTAAAACTAATATAAACTGCAAATATATAAACAAAGATTATGATATAAGGAAGATACACCAAGTTTCAAAATTGAGTAGCAATATGGCTTTCTCGTAGTAATAACAATATAGACAATTCAAAATATGGAACAATATCAAAATTATAATACCTAATTCCATTATCTTTTATGTTGAATCCAAACAAATAATTAATTGAAATTAATCCAAACAAATAATTAATTAACCAAAAATCATAGCTTTTAATAAGAAAACAAAAAATCACATGAACCTAAATAAAAAGTATTTAAGGTGAAGAATTAAGATCAACCTACTGAGATGCAAATACCAAAAAACCCCAAGACTTAAAACTTGAAAATTTATAGAATCCCCAAATTCTACATCAAAACCAAACCAAATTCAACAAATTTATATATAACATATCAAATAAAAATTTATCGTTCTCTAGGCTGGAAGACATAGGTTGTAGCTTTAATTTTTTCTCCAAAAAAATAGAGATGTTTTATCTGCTATGTACAATAAAAAAAATAATTAGTAGAAATTTCAACTCAAAAACCAAAACCACAAAAACAATGTCAATATAAATATGTAGATTAACTCAAATACTCGAAGAAAATCAATTCTAAGTATAACAAAAGCATAAGATAAAAAGAAAATCCCAGACACAAATGAAAGCAAATAAAAAATTTGACATAAAAGATAAAATTCATTAATAACAATATAAACAAATATCCACATATGTTGAATTGAAATTTTATTAACAATAACAATATAAACAAATTCGACATAAAATTCATTAATCAAAGAAAAAAGTTGAATCAGATTGCTTGCGTTTTTATTTATTTATTTTAACGTTAGTTTTTTTATTTTTTTTATTTTTTATATAATCCTAATGTAAAGTTAAGTTTAGGGTTTTAAGGTGGTTATTGCTAAGGTTTTGAGAAGGGAAAAGAGACTCCTAACAGGAGTCCTTTTTTTTTCTTTTTCTTTTTTCCCCCCCCTTAATCCTAACTTCTTTTTTTTGTTACGTGAGTCTCTCTTTTCATTTTCTTTTTTTTTTTTTTTTTCCTTTTTGAATCCTAAAGTGAAGTTAAGTTTAGGGTTTTGAAGTGGTTTGTTAGGATTTTGAGGAGGAGACAGAAGTCTCTCTCTCTTTCTCTCTTTTTCTTAATCTAACGTGAGTTTTTCTTTTTCTTTTTCTTTTTTGAGTCCTATCAAAATTTTTTGTTTTTATATAAATTATCAACATTTGAGTTTGAGTTTAAATTGGACTTATTAGAGAGATAGAGTTTCATTCCTTGTTAAGTTTTTATTAAACAAAAATAATTTTGTTTAAAAAAATGATAATGATGAGTTTGAGTTTAAGTTGAACTTGTTAGAGAGATAGAGTTTTACTCTTTATTAAGTTTGAACTAAACAAAAAAATAATTTTATTTAAATAAAATGATAATTTTATTTAAATATTGTGTTGATGTGGAAAATTCTGAGAATTTTAGAGGTTTCAATTATATATATAATATCATTATGCCCGTGCGATGCACGACTTAATCAAAATTCATATGTAAGTATTTTTTTTTTATTAATTTACTTAAAACTATATAATAGAATAGATAATAAAAATAAAAAAACATTTTACTTTTAAGTTATATAATAAATTCATTCCGTGTGAAACTAAGAAATTATGAAATGCATATATATATATATATATATAAAAGTAATTACTTATTAAAAGAGTGCAATAAATATGTTTATTTTTAGAATGTATAAGATGATTTATTCTTTTTTTTTTTTTTTGGTATATTATTTTTTGTCAATATCACGAAACAAAATTTGTATGCTTTTCTTCAAACTTATGTGAATTTGAATTTGTCATTTGTTTTTTACAAAATTTGTCATTATTTAATATATATTAGTTTTTTTGGGTTACTTTATCCTTTTCTTTTTTTTTCTCTTTTTGGGTTACGTTAATGTTAGTACATATTAGCTATTATTTGATACTCTATCCACACACAAGAAAACAACAATTAACATTTAAATTAGGCTAAAAGTAAAATTGTTACTTTATTAAAAAATTGATACAGTACTTATTGTTATTTTATCCAAATAAGTCGATAAAAACAAATAGAATTAGAGTCAATAGGATTAGATGGATTATATGAAGAATTTAGATTGTAATCAAATTAAGATTTTTATCAACTTAGAGATTATAGGAGAAGAAAAATTATATATGTTTTTTTAAAATCTAAAAATCTAAAAAAATCCTACAATTTGGTGAAGCCACTTGGCTCAACCACAGCGTCTAAGACCAACCTTTTTTTTTTGGAACCTAAATTAGATTTTTTTTTTAATAATTAAGTTTATGTTAATGTTAATACATATTAGCTATCATTTGATACTTTAACCACACACACACACACACACACACACACACAAAATAAAAATAAAAAATAAATAAAATTAACGTTTAAATTAGGCTAAAAGTAAAATTGTTACTTTACTAAAAAATTGATACAATTAATACTTATTGTTACTTTATCCAAATAAGTCGATAAGAACAAATAGAATTAGAGTCTTACTTAAACTTAAACTTGTTTGTTAAATGGATTAGATGAAGAATTTGAATTGTAATCAAACTAAAATTAAAAAAGATTTAGATGGATTAGATAAAGAATTTGGATTGTAATTAAATTAAAATTTTTATCAAATTAGAAATTATAGGAGAAGAAAAATTATATATATGTGTGTGTGTGTGTGTGTGTGTGTGTGTGTGTGTTTTTAAATCTAAAAATCTAAAAAAAAAAAAAAAAAAATCTACAATTAAAGATGCATTAGAACATATAGTGTAGTAATTAAAAAAAAATATTGGCTTTTTTTTTTTTAATCTTAAACTACACGTAAAAAATAAGGATTAGATGAATAATTTTGGATTGAAAATAAATTAATCTTAAATAAGGATTAAATAGATTATATGAAGAATTTGGATTGTAATCAAATTAAAATTTTTATCAACTTAGAGATTATAGGAGAAGAAAAATTATATATATATATATATATTGTAAGGTTGAAATTTATCAACCATCTTGTTGGCTTTATTCCGTGCCAATTTGCTTGTAATTTAGCACTTAGTAACCCTGTATTTAGGTAGGATTATTGTAAGGGTAGTGTGTGAGAAGATGTGAAAAAAAGCTTAAGTATGTGCAAGAAGGCAGAGTTTCGTGGCTAAGACTCGCGGCTTATTCACGACTGGCAAGCCGCTAAATGCTGGCACATGAGATGCATACAGGGGAGCTGAAGGGTCGCGCCAGCTGTTGCACTACAGGACAAAAGTTCTAAGCTGACCAGGCCGTTACTTCGCGACTTGAACTCGCGACTTGGACAAGCTATGAGGTCAAGCCGCCAACCAGCCCTGTTTGGCAAAAACTATCTCTTTGTTTTCCAAACACACACCACTATATATAGAGCCTTATATCCACTAAATTGAGAGAGCTTCCAGAGAGAATTTTGTGAGAGAAACCCTAGAGAAAAACAAGATTGCCTCATCCCCAATCTTTACCTTAGAGACTCTACAAATTCCTCTTCTCTCTTCCTCTCCATTGTCACATTCTTGAGAGGTCATTGACCAAATTCTTATCTTACCACACCCACGTCTGTGAGAAGGTTCATTTGATACTAAGGGAAGCAGTTTGGAAGGAACCAATATACATTGGTTGATACTATGGTATAGTAGTGGAATCCGGGAAGCTAAAGAGGAAATAGGTTCGGCGTAACCTCATTTGAGCAAGAAGCTTGGAGGGTTTAGGTGCTTGGGTAGATTAGGCTTGGAGGGTCTTATGCTGTTCATGTATCCCAACTATATTCTTTAGTGGATTATTTACTGTTTGGAGGGCAGCGGAGAGGTTTTATGCCGAGAACTTCGGTTTCCTCTTCGATAACACATCGTGTGTTGTTCGTGTGTTTGCATCTTCCTTTCCTTTATCTTTGCCTTCTATTTACTACTGTGGATGTGTTTATATTTGGTTTAGATTAGTTATTAATTCTGTGATTGGATTATGTTCATGCTCCGCACATTAATTGTTTGATTATAAGATTGAATTGATATTTTATAAATTAGGGTCTAAATGTTCAAGAGTGTTTTATACACATATTGAACTTTCAATTGGTATCAGAGCGGGTACACTTGTTGTGGTTTTAATACCTGAGTGTGATCCTTGACCCTTTGTTGAGATGGATAGGTCTCAATTTCTCAATGTTCCACCATTTTTTGATTGTAACAATTATGCCTTTTGAAAAGTTAGAATGACAGCATTTCTATGCTCTATTGATGACATCGTGTGGGATGCGATTGAAATAGGTTGGACCAGGCCGGAGGCAGAAAAATCCAGTTGGGATAAGGCGGCTCTTGCGGCAGCTAATGCTAACAGCAAAACCTTAAATGCTATATTCTGTGGTGTGTCTCTAAATGAATTCCACAGGATATCTCACATGACAGTGGCCAAGGAAGCTTAGAAGATTTTGGAGACAACTTATGAGGGGACTAAGAAGGTGAATGACACAAAACTCCAAATGCTTACCACCAAATTCGAAGAGCTTAAGATGGGAGATGATGAGCCCTTTGATTCGTTTTATGGAAAACTCAATGAAATTGTGATTGCAAAGCTCAATCTTGGTGAGAAGATTGAAGATACTAAGGTGGTGAGAAAAATTTTGAGGTCTTTATCGGAGAGCTTTCGAGCAAAAGTCATAGCTATAGAGGAAAGCAAAGATTTGGATGAAATTTAGATCCAAGAGCTCATTGGGTCACTTCAAACATATAAGCTTGGACTGCCTTCCCACAAGACGAGTAAATTACTTGCTCTTAAAACTATCACCGAAAGAATGGATGATCCTTCCGAAAAAGATGGAGTGGAGAAGGAAGTAGCGTATCTTGTGAAAAATTTTCGAAAATTTCTGAAGATGAAGAATAGTGGGAAACCATTCAATAGAGGGAAGTTTCCATCCTTAAAAGGTGATAGGAAAGACTTTAAGAAAAGTGAAGGGAAGGATTCTCAATTTCTTGCGAACATTGTGTGCTTCAAGTGTAATGGACATGGACACATCAAAAAGGAATGTCCTAATTATTTAAAGGCAAAATGAAAGATCTATACCACTACCTTGAGTGATACTAATTCATTAAATTCTGACTCTGAAGATAGCTGTGACGAAGAAGGAAATTACTCTGCATTCATGACCATTGCACATGTAGAACCCTCGGATGATTTGGGTTCACTTGTGAAGGAGCTTGGGGAACATTCTGATTTGGAGTCTATTGGAATAGTTGAGGAGTCTGAAGATGAGGAAGTTGAAAAAACAGTGGGATTGCAAGAGACTTACAACTCACTCTTTAAGAAGACCGGTGAATATGCTAAAGTGGCTAATGCAGCCATTAAGATGAAGAAGGCTGAGGAAGATTACAAAAGGCTTCTGCCACGATACAAGGAGGCGAAGTGTGAAATTGAGACACTAAATAGTGAGCTATCGAAAGCTAATACCAAAGTAAGATTTCTTGAGCAAGAGGTGGTGCAAGCACAAGCCAAGATAGAAAGGATCTCCTCCAAGAAGATGGAAGATGTTATTACATCCCAAAAACATTTCTCAGATAAGTCCGGGTTGGGATATACCGGAGGGAGTAGCTTATTGACCAAAGCTACCAAAGAAGTGAAATTTGTGAAGGCCATAAAGCCGATTGTGGAAGAGCACAACCCTGAGAATGTTAAGGTTGAGAAGAAGAAGAATGTGGCTAATCAACGGGTGTTAAATAAGTCCCATAATCAATCAGAATCCAGATATGGAGTTAGAGAGAGATCAGTTCCAAGATCACAACAGGTTCCTAGAACAGATTTTGTTTGTCACTATTGCGGATTGCAAGGACATACCAGACCCAACTGTCAAAAGCTGAGAGCAGACAACAATGCAAGTGCACCTCAGTCACGAGGAAGAAGAAATGACATAAGGTCTTGGGGTGGTGAGCAACCAAGAAGTCAAAACTGTGATCTAAGAATGATAGATGTGATGAAGATGATCGGTGCCTTCACGAAGGTTTGACAGTCCTAACTCTCATACCCGATCCGTCAAGGATATCACCCTAAATGCACGTGACATGTGGGTAACGAAGAGTACTCATGCATAAGCATTATAACATCTCCATGCATTAATATTTTCTATGTTTGTGAATATGCTTGGTTGTGTGCTTCTTGCTAGTATTTAGGTTTTTTTTTTTTTTTTTTTTTTTTTTTTTTTTTTTTTTGTTTGTGTTTGTCTTTGCTTCAAATGTTTTTACATTTTTTTTGTTATTTTTTTTATCAATCTTTCACTGCTTTTGTGTCAAAAATCCAAAAACACATAAAAAGTAGAAAATCCAAAAAGTTTAATCGGCTTTGTTGAGTTGTCTCAAAACATGTTTTGTCTTGTACCTTTGTACTAATGGCTTTGTGCATTTAACGAGCTTAGCTTGTCTCTCATGCACTGATATCATTATGGAAGAAATTCTGAAACCTATGTGACTGTTGTAAATAGATCTTTAACCTTGTCATGAAGAATTAGTGAGTGGTTTTATTGATCTTGAGACATGCATAGACTCATGCCTATATATCTTCCCACTTTTTATTTTTATACTTAAAAGAGCTCTCTAAATGTAAATTTCCAAATGAAAAGAGATATAGAGTTATAAAAGTCTGTCGCACATACTAGTATTCGACTAGGAAAAAGGGAAAGCGACCAAAATAAAATGTATGATGCCCAAAAAGCCAAAGGTTAACTCATCAATTGAAATATCAAAAATTTCAAGCATCTATCTCAAAATGAGATTTTCTTTACTCAAAAAGTGTAAATGATATGTTGAATATGGAGCCAAATGAAAAACTTCAAAGAATTGTTATTAAGTGCTTGTGGGAGGTCATATATGCATGTTTCTATAATTGAGATAGGTCACATTATCTAGTACTAGTTGTGTATGCCTTGATTGAATTGATCATTAAAACTTCACATTAGACTAAGGTCTATCTCACTTTTGATATCCACACACAACACACAAGTCTATGTTCAATGAATGTCATATTCATTTGTGTGATTGTACTTGATTAAATGTGTTTTCACATACTCAATCTTTGTTGATCAAACACAAAAAGATTTTTGAGTGTTTTTAGTTTGTTTTTGGAAAGTATTTTGTTTTTACAAAATAGTCAAAAATTTCAAAAACAGTGTTGCCCTGTTTTGGCGACTAGGTCGTTGGGTGGTCCAGTCGCATGCTTCAATCGCAAAGCTCTCTCCAAGATTTTCACGGGTCACTGGCGGGTTAACATCCCAGTCGCGAAAAAGACTTAGAAAATTTTTCAAAATTTGTATTTTTGCTTATTTCGTGGCTCAGTATGGCAACTTGTTCGCAGGTAGAAGGTCCAGTCGTAAGGGGTACACAGAGATTTTCGTGGCTCAGATCGTGACTCTCTCGTGGGTATATCTTCCAGTCGCAAAAAACACTTAGAAGATTTTTCAAGATTCTTGCTTCATAGTGTTTCATGGCTTATCATGACGACTTACTGGCGACTTGATCCAATCACCAAAAATGCGTGTTTTGCGTTTTAAAGAAAGTTTTTTTTAAATGGTTTTTCAATTTTTCCCTTGAATATCAGTGTCTGTTCATCTTCTTCCCAAAATCTCTCTCTCAACACTCCGTATCTTTTTACAAAAGCTTTCAAATTCTGCATCATGTCTTCATCAAACACCAAGAAAAATGTATGAGTTTTCTTGTCTTCACTTCATTTATCATGATTTCACTGTTGTTCTCTTGAATCTGGGTGTTATGCTGTTAGTTTGTGTTTTTTTTAGGGGCTAGAACATGGGTTTGCCTATATTGTTGAGTTTGAGTGTGTGTTGTTATTTGCTCTTGCTGCAATGGTGTGTTTAGGTTTATTAGTTTACATCAACTTGCCTATCTTTAGTCTGAACTTTGTTTTGTGTCAGTTCATGTTTGGGCATATGGATGTGGGATTTTCTACAATTTTTATTGTGGCTCTTAGTTTGTCTATTTGGTTGTGCTTTTGGTTTTTTTTTTTTTTTGGTTAGCATTATTTTGATTTTTAAATCACCATATCTTGGAGGTGTTGCTGCATATGTTCTCCTTTCTGCATTGTTCATACCTAATGGGTCATGACTCATGATCATTTGCTCAAATCTATATGAATTTGTTTGCATACATATAGTTTAAACTTGGTTAACTTGTTCTATCCAATGTTTGGTTATCATCTGTGCTTATTCTGTGTTTTGCCTGGTCACTCTGTTTCTCACTATGTAACTAACTTGTTACTAATATGTGTGCATTTTCCCATTCTGTGCTATGTCTTGTTGTGGCCTTTTCTGCTTGTCTACAGATGACTGCATCTCCAACAAAGAAAGAGACTATTGCTAAGAAAATTGATAAAAGAATGAAAATGGACTCTAACCTATTTAGGTCAATCCAACAATTTGAGAGATATAGGGATTCTTCCTCAAGAGGAACCATCATTCAGGAGAGATTTATAGATTTCAGGGAATTGAAAGACACAATCATTCCAGGCTGTTTTGAGGGTAGAAGTTGGGAAAAATTGATAAGTGACCTTCCCTCTGTTTGTGAACCTCTAATCAGAGAATTCTATGCAAATGCTGTGATAAGGGAGGATAAGTTGAGTTGTTGGGTGAGAAGAAAGGAATTAACCGTAGATGCTCATGATATTGATAAGGTTCTAGAGCTGGAGGGATTGGAAGATTATGAATTCACTAACTACAAGGACAGAATGCTTTCTCTAGAAATTGTCTAGAAAAGAATTGGTGGGGTTATAGAAAAGAGATGTCTCAACACTTCTGATTTTCCTAAAGACATGAGGTGTTTAACCACCATAATGACGTACAACCTGTATCCTATAAGGAAAATGACTACACTGACAAATGTTAGAGCTATCTTTCTTATGGAACTTAAGGAGAAAACCTTTATTGACATTAGTTCTCACATTTTTGATACTATAATGGATGAGACTAGAACCACCTTGAGGCCCAAGCTGGTATTTCCAAGTCTTCTTATAAGGATTTTCAGAGAAAAGGGTGTTGCAATCCCACAAGATATCAGTCCCATGCCTACTCTATTAGCCATAAACAAATTCACTCTCACAAGGATACAAAGTCGTCTTCCAAGTGAAGAAGAGGAGGGTGTCCAAGAAGAAGGTGATCCAATGGAGACTAAAGCAGAGGCTGCAGGACCATCTTCCCCACCAAGAAGAAGAGTCAAGAGGAGCAGGGCTTCTACTTCATCTGCTGCACCTCCTAATGAATTTCAGATCATCCTGGAAAGGCTTGATGAACTCAGAGAGGTTCAAAACCAGCATACTGAAAGGATGATAGCAATGCAGGATCAGCTGAATGTACTGTCAGCCAAGTTTACACTAGTGACCCTTTGGCCATTCCGGTCAAAAAGGTGGAGAATTTTTGGGCCAGCACTTGAGGGGAAGTGCTTATTTGAGGGGGAGTTTCATAATCCTAACTGTTTTTGGTTATAGTTTTATTACTTTGGGTTGATTAACTATTGTTATTATAGGTCCTAGTCTTGCTTTGATTTAAACTCATAACTCTTGAATGTGTTTAATACTTGGTTTAATTATATATTGATGATGTTATTCAGTTAATTCAGCATTTGTTTAAGGTTTGTACCCATGTTGCTTATGTAAGCTTTAAGGGTTTGGTTGTATGCACACTTGTAGGTCTTTGTGGTTTGTGTCATGCTTTATGCAGCCTTTGTGCTTTGTTAAATCAGTACTTCTAATCTAATGATATGCATTCATTTTTAAGTACTGTCACTCGTGTGCCCGTGTAGGATTTTTCCTAGATGCACATACTTCATGTATTATGCATTGGTTGAATGTTGGTCATTTAAGTGATTTACCTTGTGTTTGTCAACTTGAATGTCCGGATGTTCATTCCAAGTGTGAATGAGCACTTTGATTACTTGGTTACAGTGATTGCATGTTTTGGTCTTGCCATGGTTTATTACTTTACTCCATTGTGCTTGATCGCATTATGCTTGCTCCATTTGCATTACAAGTTTTCTGTATACAATGAACTTATTGTGTTGTTGTGTTTTAGGAGCTACTTATCCTTATGGTTCTTAAATTTCACAGATTCTAGAATTAGGTGTGAGTGAGTTTTTCAACTATTCCCAACTCACGCGTTAAGTCTAGAGTTTGTTTAGGGTTTTGTCACGGAATAGCCAAAGGGGGAGATTGTAAGGTTGAAATTTATCAACCATCTTGTTGGCTTTATTCTGTGCCAATTTGCTTGTAATTTAGCACTTAGTAATCCTGTATTTAGGTGGGATTATTGAAAGGTTAGTGGTGAGAAGATGTGAAGAAAAGCTTAAGTATGTGCAAGAAGGCAGAGTTTCGCGGTTAGGACTCGTGGCTTACTCACGACTGGCAAACTGCCAAATGCTGGCACGCAAGATACACATAGGGGAGCTAAAGGATCGCGCTAGCTGTCGCACTACAGGACAAAAATCCCATGCTGGCCAGGCCGTTACATCGCGACTTGAACTCGCGACTTGGACAAGCCGCGAGGTCAAGCTGCCAACCAGCCCTATTTGGCAAAAACTTTCTCTTTGTATTCCAAACACGCATCACTATATATAGACTCTTATACCCACTAAATTGAGAGAGTTTCTAGAGAGAATTTTGTGAGAGAAACCCTAGAGAAAAACAAGATTGCTTCATCCCCAATCTTTACCTTAGAGACTCTACAAATTTCTCTTCTCTTTTCCACTCCATTGTCACATCTTTGAGAAGTCATTAATCAAATCCTTATCTCACCACACTCATGTCTGTGAGAAGGTTCATTTGGTACTAAGGGAAGCAGTTTGGAAGAAACCAATATACATTGGTTGATGTTATGGTATAGTAGCGGAATTCAGGAAGTTAAAGAAGAAATAGGTTCGGCGTGACCTCATTGGAGCAAGAAGCTTGGAGGGCTTAGGTGCTTGGGTAGATTAGGCTTGGAGGGTCTTATACTGTTCATGTATCCTAATTACATTCTTTAGTGGATTATTTACCGCTTGGAGGGCAGCGGAGAAGTTTTACACTAAGGACTTCGGTTTCCTCTTCGATAACACATCGTGTGTTGTCCGTGTGTTTGCATCTTCTTTTCCTTTATCTTTACCTTATATTTACTGCTGTGGATGTGTTTATATTTGGCTTAGATTAGTTATCAATTCTATGATTGGATTATGTTCATGTTTCACACATTAATTGTTTGATTATAAGCTTAAATTGATATTTTATAAATTGGGGTTTAAACGTTCAAGAGTGTTTTATACACATATTGAACTTTCATATATATATATATATATATATATATATATATATATATATATTTATTTATTTATTTATTTATTTATTTATTAAATCTAAAAATCTAATTTTTTTTTTTTGCAATTTGGTGAAGCCACTTGACGCAACCACTATGTCTAAGTCCAACTTTGATTATATAGTATACTAGTCACTAACCTGTGCTATGCACGAGAACTTGCCAATTTGTGAGGTAGACTAATTTTTTTTTTTTATAAAATCTTAAATTGATTAAGAAACTACACTATTGCATAATTTGCTCTTGTATGACTTTAATTTGTGTTACAATTTAATGAATAAGTCATTGCTTGAACGTGCAATGGGTTACAAAAAATTTGTCAAACAATTTCATATACTGCAAAAGAATAACTCAATAATTCAGATATTAAAACTTCTGAAAGACCAAAAAATATTAAAGAATCAGATGATAACTACTTAGAAATTATTGAAACAAAACAAAATATACATGACTAAACAATAGAGAAATATAAGAAAAAGATGAGTTACATTCAAAAGAATGATTTCAATTATTGCAAGCTTTTTTATCTTGTAAAAACCGATTAAATAGAGTTTGATGGTTTATGTACAAAAATTACTTTTTAAAAAATACATGAAAAACCATAAAATATATATATATATATATATATATATATATATATATATTTTAACAAAGTAAAGGAGAAGAAAATAACATAAGAAGAGCTCATAACTCTACTCGGCTATAAAAAAAATATTGGGGCCTACATTGCATTTATAGTGTTCATGATTAACTTCACAAATTTGGAGATAAATTATCAACGTTTGAGTTTGAGTTTAAGTTGTACTTGTTAGAGAGATAAAGTTTTACTCCTTATTAAGTTTGGATTAAACAAAAATAATTTTGTTTTAAAAAAATAATAATGATGAGTTTGAATTTAAGTTGGACTTGTTAGAATAATAGAGTTTCACGTTTTGTTAAGTTTGGACTGAACAAAAATAATTTTATTTAAATAAAATGATAATTTTATTTAAATATTGTGCTGATGTGGAAAATTTTGAGAGTTTTAGAAATTTCAGATTAATTAAAAATAATTTTATTTTAAAAAAAAATGATAATGATGAGTTTGAGTTTAAGTTGGACTTGTTAGAAAGATAGAGTTTCACTTCTTGTCAAGTTTGGACTAAACAAAAATAATTTTATTTAAATAAAGATGTAGAAAATTGTGAGAGTTTCAGAAACTTCAGTTATATATATATATATATATACACACGCATGTAGTTCTTTACTTCTTTATCATATTTATATAATTGTTCTTCAATTCAACAGGACAATTGACTAAAACTAAAAACACATAAAGATGGTGATTGGTGACTTACTAAAAGGCTCCAAGAAAACTTCACGTAAAAGGGCTCCAGGAAAGCTTCAAGCTAAATTGTGTTGCATTTGTTTTCTGTTAGTTTCACGTAGGGTTTTTATAAGGAAGAGATAAATCCTAACGTGACTGTTTATGAGTCCTAACGTTTTTTTACTTAATAACAGAGTACTAATTAACATATTTAGTTTATATTAAACAAAAATAATTTTGTTTAAAAAAATAATAATGATAAGTTTGAGTTT
Source organism: Quercus variabilis (assembly GCA_030445155.1). Classification (NCBI taxonomy): domain Eukaryota; kingdom Viridiplantae; phylum Streptophyta; class Magnoliopsida; order Fagales; family Fagaceae; genus Quercus; species Quercus variabilis. The sequence goes on from CP129455.1 coordinate 726,793, forward strand.
AAATTTAAGTTGGACTTATTAAAGTGATAGAGTATTGTGTTGACGTAAAAAATTGTGAGAGTTTTAGAGGCTTTAGTTATATATATATATATATATATAGATGATATAGATTATCTCCAATGATTGGCAGTCTTTCCTTGCTTATGTTAATATAAATTGTGTAATGCATAACGGCAGAGTAGCTAGAAGCAAGGTCTACAGGTTCTGTTGGTTAAAATGTAAAAAAATACTGGTATAATACAACTAGAAAGATGAAATATAGACTTCGAGCAAGTAAGTTCAAAGGGTGCTATGCTCGGATTTTTTTATGAGAAATGAGGTGCCAAAGCCTTGAATATGTATTTGGATGTCAACTAGATTCCAATGAGATGAGTATGTCAGAATAATTGATCCTCTTATCTTATCTTATCGTATGGGCAACAACAGTTATTTTCTAAATCTCATGAAGCTCTGTTTATTTGTTAAGAGTACTATAACATAATAACAATCAACAGTCCATACATCTCATTCTCCATCAGAGACAACCCGGCATTTAGGACTTGCAAACCTCTTGGTTTTCAATTTACTACAAATTTGTTTCCTCACGTTTCTTCCAACAGAGGAAGAGCGGAGTGACCACTATCTTCAATAACCATCCCGCAAAATCTAACAAGAAACCATGAAAGGATGTCTTTCTCAACCTTTTTGGTGTTGCTCCTTGCATCTTTTATCGGCTCATCTTTTGGCCAACTTGAAGATAAAATGGTGACCACTTCTACTACACTTTCACATCACATCATCAAGATCGCCTGCATCGTGAACTCTTTGCTTTTTTTCACTTAATTTTGGATTGGTTTTTCTTTCAAAATCACACCAGCATCATAACATCAAGAAATAAAATATAGTGTCTTCCTTCTAATTGTTTTAGCTTGATGCATGATGAAGCTGAAATAGCAAAGCTTGGCATAAATCGTGAACTCCAGTGCTTCCACAAGGGAAATTTGATTCTTCAAGCTGGTTATACTTATCAGATCATAATTCATTTCGAACACCATGTATTGACAGCACACAATCATTGACGTCAGGACCATTATTATACAGGTGCCTCATTCAGTGACAGCATAGAAAAGATATGCACCACTTCCTATTTTTATTTATGGTATAACAGAAATTTCAGAAAAGAGTTTCGTACATCAACAGCCAGCAGAAGATGAAAGCTTTAAAATCACATTTTTCTTATTATTGATATCTTGAAATAATACAATCCGTTCAGTATTCACTTGTATCCCATTAATTATCCAAGTTACAAAATCGGAGTATATGCAAGCTCTCGCTACTCCCCAAGTCCCCCCCCCCCCCCCCCCCCTCAAAAAAAAAAAAAAAGGAAATTTCAATTGTTTTTTGAAGCGTGTGGTGTGATAGAGATAGAGAGAAGTTTCAATACATTGTATAAATGTTTCCCTTTTAAATTTTATATCTTGAGAAATATAAATCTGACCTGTCCACAGTCGCCCTTGCTATTGTCTGCGATCAGAATTCATTGTATCAGTTCTATCTAAACCAAGGATTTTTCCTCATGTAAGTAGGAGCATCTTCTATCTAACAAGCTGATTCTCTCCTGATTTTGGAAATTTAAGATTGTTGTTCCCAAAGACAATAAGGCTGAAGTAATGGCAGCATGCCATTTGATCTCGTTCGCATGCAGCTGAACCCAATGAAACATGATGACAAAATCTGTTGATTTAGCTTTTATTTTTTCTTTCTTGTTTCACAAATACATCCTGGAAGGGGATTTGCATAAAAACTTTCCTCCAACTTTGGAAACTCTCCAGATTCCCTAAAGTACGGAGCTCCATCATGGTCTTCGTGAAGCTTTTTGACTTTGGAACTAAATTTCTTCCAGGATATTTTTCCTTCGTCAAGCTCATCAACAAGGTTTACAAAATGCATCCTGAATTCACAGAATGAAAATTTTATGTACTGCAAAATGCATCCTGAATTGACAGGAGTTATAGAGAATATAGGTTAGTACATGACTTGTCAGGATTGGTTGTCTTCTTAAAGTGCTCAAAGCGCCTATGACCTTGAACTGCCTTTGCCATATTGCCATCGTAAGTATAAACAAACACATCACTCTGGAGGGCAACAACATAATCTATACCAGCCAGCATGTTTTGGTGATTCTTGAAAGGACTCAGCTCATCCTCTCTAGAGAGAGTGGAATGAGAGAAGATGTAGGGGAAGTCATCCTTAAGATATTGGATAGTTCCGTTACCATAAGCTTCACCCGCTACCAAGTAAATCCTGGTGCTGGATGGAAAACCAAGCCCCCGAAGCAAAAGAGATGTCTCCCTAGGAGTCAATGGGCAGCCACCAAGCAACCTTCTTTCTGTCCCATTAATCTCTTTCTCCTTCCAGTGGCTGCCTTCATACCGCATCCTCCGTAGCTTCTCATCTTCTTCTACAGTCAAATTATGACTGCATCCTGTAAATGCCAGCATATCCTTCTCATACCTGTAATAGAAAACAGAGGGTTGAATACGAATAATTAAAGCAGTTGGGACAAGATAAATCAACCCCTAACCTTATTTACCATATCAGTATCTATCTATAATTCTTCCACAAGATCTTCATTTAACAAATAAGTAGGCCTAGAAATTGAATCAAAGCACAAGAGCAAGTTAGTCCTATTATTTTGGAATTTGTTATTTCTGATTATCATTTATCTTATAGGATTGGATTATTTTCGGATAGGGACTAGATTTCATATCTTTTTAGATAGGGATAAGTTTTTAGATTATCTTTAGTTAAAAGTTTACGGGACATGTTCTTTTATTCCTAGAAGTTCGATGAAAAGGCTCCAGGTGCTGTTTTACTTGGTGGTTAGGTTGTTGAAGCCTAAAGTTTTCAGGCTGCTCTTGGTGGTGAAGCCTAGACTGTCCTGCATCATCTAGTCTGAGCACCAATCCAAAGAAAACCACAATATACCAGGAATCCCACAAGTCAATTTTGGGCTCCCTTATTTGCATCTCGCATTCAGAGAAAAGTGATTCATAAGGCCCCCTTTTCAATAAAACCTAATATGAATCTTGAGCCTGGCCCAAGTTTGAAATCCCCTTTAGAGATTGCTTGCAGCTTTGATGAGAGCTCAGGACTAATGTCCTCCTCAGATAAAGCAACCCATTTTCTAAGGTGGATACTACAGTCTTAAAGATTTGCACTTTCTTTCGTCTTTGCCCCTTGCCTACTTTCTTCCCAAAATCATGCATTGGAAGGTTAAACACATCATTTCAAAATAATGCAAACAGGAATTTGAAAGCAAGTTTCACATTGATGCCATTGATTCCTATGATAAGCAGATGATGAATGTAATACTTTGGTCCCATTATGTTTCAATTTCTCTAAATCAAAATGGCATTGAAGTCTAATAGTAGGATATATTTGTATACAGTTCAAGAGGAAGTTTAACATCAAATTTTAAGGGGGGAAAAGAAAAGATCTTCTTTTTTTATAATTAAGAGGGAAAGAAAAAATCAACAATCAAGTTAGAGAAACCCACACAAAAAATAATATCAGCACCCATTTAATCGGCATATGACTTGTGCCAATCACAACTAAAACAAGCAGGAAAAAGAAATCAGTCTCAGAATTTGAAAGAAAGAGAATTGTCAAAACTTGCCTCAAATGGAAAGCAAGATATGGGCCTCCATTCTGTCGCATTATAGAAACTAAGGAGTTTCCATGGGCTTCTATTGGAGCCGCATATTTTAATGCCTCGTAATTTACACGGCGCCTCAGCTTCTGTATGGAACTTGGGATCTCGTTGTTAGCAAGCCGAGAATCAGTATGGGTTAAATAGATTACTTTGTGCTGCTTCAAAAGTGGGAGAACCTCGGTCTTATAATAAGTAACCTGAACAAATGAATACAATTAACTGACTTTGATTAATCTCCAAAAAGGTAATAATGAAGTGAGATGCACAGCATGTAATGTCGGAATTATGTTGAAGCACCTAGCTCATTTATGCATAGAACAGATTGTGCTGGAAGCTAAAGTGACCTGATTTGTCACTTATTGCCCCATGATTTATATTGCATGGAGGACATACTATCCCGTTCTTACAGGCGGCCTGGTATTATTATTATTATTATTTTAATTTGATAATTCAATGGTTACAAAAGGAGGAGGGGAATATGAAGACATTTTTGTTAGAATCATCATAGGTGACAATTGAGCTACAAGTAAAGATGCATGAGTTTGTTTGACCTTAGACCAGGATATTGGTGTTTTGTTGAAAGGCTCAATCCCAGCATAAGAATGTGGCAATCTCTCAACTACGTGGATATCGCATCCTTCAAAGTCTCAATGAAGTTTTGCCAATCAAACAGATCCTTAAAGCCACTGCAAACATATATCCATTTTATATATATCAACATGTTCAATTTAGTTTTCAAATGTTAGTATATTTACTTATTGATTTATATACAGTTTTTTAAAGTTTCATTTTTTTTTTTTTAAGGTAAAATTTTACTTTCACCTGCTTTTAGTAAATAAAAAAATTATGAAAAATAAATCTAATCGGGTATTATTTGCGCTTACTAATATATATTGCTAATCGGGTTCAATATAGCAAGCAAGTATTATAGTGTAGTTATTGATTCATTGTTAAATTACCGATTCTCCAAAAAACTTAAGACTCAGGATCTCCTGCTCTGATACCATATGAAATTACCAATTCTCCCAAAAGTTTAAACTATTAGAAAATTGTGAATTTAATCACTTAACCATAAGTCTAACATTCATATATAGTTTTAAAAAGCAATCTATAATATATCTTCCATGACCAAACACAAGGTACATACAATAATAATAATAATAATAAGTCTTTTTCGTTCCAAAATTTTGCAATTGAATAAAGAAATATGTACAATACCTTTAAGTACTGTTTCTTGGGTTTCATTCTTAAAATTTAACCATGTGTTTACTTAACTAAAAAATACGCTTTTATTCCATGAAAAAAAAAGTTATATAACAAAATTTTAAAATGAAAATCTAAAAAATAGCACTTAAATAGTATATCTAATTAAAATAAGTTTGATCCATTCCTCAATGAAAATTACCATAAAATGAAAGAACTTAGAAATTAAGTATTCACTGCAGAGAGTCTTCCCCGTGGGAAGAGGGGCATTCCTAACATCCACACAAATTTTGCTTGGCTGCAATTCATCAAAGTCAGAAAGGCTTGCAGAGAGACTCCTTTTCAGCTGTCAAAACGTCTTTTTATGCCGTCTTTTGCACCCTTTACCACTTGCTCGTGGACCACATCTTGATATTTTCTTCAATCTCACACTGTTTATGGAAATTTCTTCCGGACTTCACTCCCTGACTAAGCTAGTTCCTACTTAATCTTATCCGATAGACTATAAAATAACATGCTTTTGGTCAATTATATACTGTAGTATTTCAAATAATACGTACTGAGGAGTCTTTTTATTTTCTCCAATCGGACATTAATTAATTAAGCTATTGTAAGGAAGGAAGAGTAATGCAAATTGATTTTGAGGATATTTCCAATTTGATGAATTGGCTACATTGCCACCATACATTAATTATCTCTACTCCAATTAAAGTTATTGCGTGCAAGCTAGAGCTTTGTTATGTAAAACACAAGCACGCACAGCTAATTCATTTCAGCTCCGTTTGGATTGTGTTTCACATTCACGTGTCTGCGTTTGTCTTTTTTATTTTATTTCTTTTTATACCACTTTTAGTGGATTTTGTATACTGCATAAATCTCTTTTTTCAACAAAATTTTTATTAAAAATAGGTCTTGCAGAATTATTCACACATTTAAAAATTATTTGCTAAAGTATTTTCAGTTTTTAGTTTTCAACAAATAAGCGATATCCAAACTCACACTTTATGTGAAAAATATGATTTTTTTTCCACCGCGAGGGATTAAGTGTGAGACTATATGTGTATTTAGTTTAGCACTTTTTCTTAGTAGGCGTAAGTGGACTTTTGCCTATTTTCACAAATTAATTAATTAAGCAAAAAACTAATCCAAATCTGCATGCTTCTTTGTTTTCGATGATCACGAATCTAAATTAATTTCACCCCCAAAATCTTAGTCCTGTGATCAGTTTTTCTCAATCACATTTTTCCACTTTTGATAATTAAGATATATATATATATATATATATTTTTTTTTTTCCAGAAAAAATGTTTTATATAATGCATATAATTAAGTGTTATTTGGTACAACTTATTTTCAACATTTTGAAATTTTAGATTAATTTTAAAAGTAATTCCTAAAAGAAGTGAAATTTAGAAAACATGTACCACAGTAAAAGCGAAAGAGACATCAAACAAAAAGGGACTTCTTGTTGTTTTGTGGAAAAAGATAACAACAGACATGGAACACAGCTAGCTCAATATCTGTCTGTTTTTTTCCTGTAGTTGCCCGTGAAGTCCTGCATGGGCGTATCCAAATCAACGAATTACTACGCCCAAAAAATATCCATATATCCAAAGTTCTATATAATTGACACCAAGACCACCTTCCTTCAAACACACTTTGAAAGCTAAAAATAAACGTAGGCTTATCTAATATTTGTGAGGATGATACTTCCCTTATTCTTCATTTTTTGTCTCTTCAGCAGCTCCCATGCTGCTGTGCAAGACTTCTGTGTCGGTGACCTCACGGCTGCTCAAGGCCCTGCAGGCTACTCTTGCAAGGACCCTTCAAAGGTCACAGTGAATGATTTTGTTTTCTCTGGCTTAGGCATTCCTGGTAACACCTCAAATCTTATTAAAGCCGCGGTGACTCCAGCATTCGCTGCGCAATTTCCTGGTGTCAATGGCCTTGGAATTTCTTTTGCTCGTTTAGACTTGGCACCTGGCGGAGTTGTGCCATTTCACACACATCCTGGAGGTTCAGAAATCTTAATTGTTGTGCAAGGAAAAATCTGTGCCGGGTTTGTTTCGTCAGCTAACACTGTTTACTTTAAATCCCTTAAGAAGGGTGACATTATGGTTTTCCCTCAAGGATTACTTCACTTCCAAATAAATGCAGGAGGGTCTATGGCTATTGCATTTGTTAGCTTCAGCAGTTCAAGCCCAGGTCTCCAAATTCTGGACTATGCTTTGTTTGGAAACAATTTACCTACTGAATTGGTAGCAGCAACTACTTTCCTTGACACAGCTCAGATTAAAAAGCTTAAAGGTGTTCTTGGTGGAACTGGTTAAGGTCTTCGGAGATCATCTACCAATAAAAATGTTTCCAGAGATTCTCTTAATTAATTTCTTTTCTTTCTTTTTTTTTTTTGTGTTCATTCCCATGGTTTCTTTGTCATGACTGAGAAGGCCTGTAAGAGTATGCTTCTTCAAGTCAATAGCAGTTTCTAGCTAGCTAGGTTTATTAGTCTTGTGAGCGAGTGGTTTTTGTGTTGCTTTTGGAACTTTGATTGTAGACTTTTATTGAGTGCATTTATGACTAGTATGCGAGCCAACATTCCGTTGATGGCAAATGCAAATGCCTTTGACGAGGCAAGATAAAATAAATGCTTGATATTTATTTTGTGTTCCAAATGGGATATTCTTATCCCACAAGCTCTAAGATAGTAGGTGGCAATTTCTGTTCCAAATTGCTTAATAAGTATATTAACAATAAAATTCTGTAGGGAGAGACCATTAAAATCATCATAGTAGGAATGTGGAGATGATTATTCTACATGAGGAATTGCATTTGAAATCTGAAATTATCCACCATCAAATTCGATAACCTTATCAACTACTTTTGTATGGTCCAAACTTCTTGATGGGTCACATATTCCAAGAGTCATTCCCTTGCAACTTTTATTTAAAATCGTAAGTACTGCTTCAACGAGCTCAAGAGATAAGCAGGGACAAAATCCAATCATGATTAATTTGATCACAACCCATTCTAATCCAAACTCTTTCGAGGTAACCCCATTAAGAGCATGTCAGCATAAACAGACAACCCCAACTTGACACGATCTACCATTCTATTCCAAGCAACCTTAAACCATAACACACCTTCACTAAAATGACCCTCATCTGCTTTCTAAATAACTTTCTTAGAGACACAATTTTTTTGATTAACTTATTAAGATGACAAGCCATGATTAAAATGATAGACAATTAATTTCACGTTGACAACCCAGATCTGTCAATAATGGTGGTTGTAAATTCTGTGATTTGTATCCCTTTTTGTGACACACATCAGCATGTCACTTTCTTCTCACAAAGGCAGGGGTACTCCTACTCGAATATTGCTATTTTAATGACAAAAAATATGTATCAAAGTTGTACAGACCAAGAACAACAGATCGGCCCCAAACTGCAAGTCCACTCATTGAATAGTCTCCGCCCATCTCAATCCACTAGCCGAATTGAGTGGAGTTGGCCGAACACACAAGTCAAGTACCCCAACACATGCTGTGATCAAAAAATGATGCCTTGGGTGAATCCGCTCACCGAGCAATAATTAGTGCCAGGCACGAGTTACTAGAAGATCATACCAACAGTAGAAAGTGGGTCCTCTCTGACTAGTGATATGATATGGAGGGATCCATTGACATAAGGAATATCCTCTTATCATGACTACCCTATTGAGAGATGGTATAAATAGAGGAGGAGATGTAGGAAAAAAAGGGGTTGGAAATTTTGGGAAAAAGAGAGACACGAGAGTAGTGAGGAAAAACACATCCCGAGAAGAAGGAAATCATGCTTGGATTTTAGGGAAAAGGCTCAGCTACATAGTAGCCACCTCGGCTGAGCTAAAAACTAGAGAATTAAGTGCCAAAGTAACATTAAGGGTCCGTTTGGATAGCACTTATTGTTGCTGAAAGTTGCTGAAAACTGATTGTTGCTGAAAACACTGTAGCAAAATAATTTTTAAATGTGTAAATAGTGTTGTGGGACCCACTTTTAATATTAAATATTGCGTGAACAGTGCGTGAACAGTGTGTGAACAGTGCGTGAACAGTGAATTTTGTCCCCAAAGTCAAAAATGCCGGCCAAAAAAAAAAAAAAAAAGGGAGAAAACGTGGAGAGCATAACGTGCCGCAACAAAACTTGCAATCCAAACACACACTAAGAGTCCGTTTGAATACAGCTAAAAACTGAAAACTGAAAATTGAAAAACACTGTAGCAAAATAATTTTTAAATATGTAACTAGTACCGTGGGACCTATTTTTAATGAAAAAATTATTAAAAATTGAGATTTGTCGGTCGCATGACTAAAAAGTTACTAAAACATTGTGTAAAAGGTACTGAAAAGTTGATTAAAATAATTTTGAAATGCTGAACAGTTGATTAAAGTGCTAACAAGTTGCTGAGGTGTGCAATAAGTTTGGTACCAAAGTCAACAATCATGGCACAACTGAGAAAGGGGAAAAAAAAAAGGCTGAAACGCGTTTGCATCCAAACATGGATGCAAAACGCACAAACCAAACATACACTAAATCTCCATAGTGACCTAAAGAAACTTAGACCTCTCATTGTGGAATAAGCCCAACCCAGAATATAAGTAAATTAGGGGTTCAGGCCCAAAAGCCCAAAATTGTTAAGAATTGACCACCACAAAAGTGATTTCTTACTTAATCTTTTTTTCAAGGACTAGTATACTACACACAAGTATTTGTTCTTATTCGTGCATGTGTTACAATACATTCCATCATCCAATCATCATGCATTTAAAATTTCATATGCATAACAATATAATCACAAAAAATGATACAAATTTAGTTGTAAAAGATAAATTCTCAAATACTACATGTATTAATCTCACATAGACATGCACCATATAATATTTAACGTTGTTATTATTATTTAACTAGTGAAAATCTTGTGTGTTGCACAGCTTTAATCATGAATTTTCTTTATATATATATATATAAATATTTTTTTTTTTTAAATAATAACTACGTGAGTTATTATTATATAATTTTAGAACTCGTTTCTAACTAAATGAATGAATATTATTATATAAAATACATTTGATATATATGTCCTTATATATAATATTTCTATTTAAAATTATCAATAAAAACTTTTCTAATTATTTTTTTTATAATTCCTTATTTATTAATGAAGAGGGTAATTTGTACTCAAGGAGTTAAATCTTTTAAAATACTTGCATAAATAAGGTTATCCTAAAATAATTAATTCCAAACTTAAGATTAAAAAATCAATTGTGTTTGTACACCTAAAACAAATTTCATTTTTAAGTCTTATTTTGATAGTTAAATCATCTATTTTAGTGTTGATTTTATTCAAATGGTTAACACCCTAATGTATACAACATGAATAATGTCTCTAATTATATTGTGCTTTAGCCTTTAAAAACATATATATTAATATTACACATGAAAAACAATCCAAATTTTTGAAAATTAAAAAAAAATGAAAAAAGGTTTTAAGAAAAGATAAACTTACATAGAAATTTGGACCGATAAATCTAATTTAGCCAAATATAATCTATAGTCTAAAAGGATATAGGAGGAATTCTAAATTGAATTTAGTTAGACTTTTGAAAAAATATGGGAGAAATTCCGCATACTAAGAAATTAACACAAAGCACAATATATATATATATATATATATATATATATATATATATTGATAAAGTCTTAACAATCAGTAAATAAAAGTAACTTGGAATTAGTTTTCACTACAACACATGAAAGACATGTTTTGAACTAAATTTTTTTGTAGTGATAGTCAATTGAAAAAAAAAATCAAAACACTTACAAAATAAATACATAGAATAACCAAAACCTAAAACACACAAAATAGTTCAAAAGTTGAGAAATTTAAAAAAAATAATAATAATGTACCAAAGAGAAACCAAGAACTTAAATGGGTGTCCCTTGTTTTGCTTCTTTAAAGTAGAATTCTTTTAACATAATATCCATACATGAAATTTATTTAATCAAAAATATCATATACAAAATACATATGAGTAAGTTGCAACTTGAAGAAAAAAAAAAAAAAAAAAAAAAAGTGGGGTGCAAGAAGGATTTTATGGAAAGACCATTGGTGAATATATATATATATATATATATATATATATATGTGGGGGAAAAGGAGCCAGGCCCAATGTAATGGGCCGAGAGCCCACGAAACGGCTATCTTACATCCGAAAAGAGAGAGGAGAAAAGGACAAGGCCCAGCTAGGAGTAGGATCTTCATAATAAAAGATCAGTGCTGTCCGAGGAGGATATCTCCTGTCCGAGGAAGGTATCTCCTGTCCGAGGAGGACGTTTCACTTTAACAGGATATCACAGGCTAGTCGAGTACGAGAAAAGCCAGAGTGACTGTCCGAGGACTTCACCTGATCAGGATAAACTCAGAGCAAGGGCTAGAGATGATAAGAACGAAGAAATATCTAAAGGAAAAGCTGCTACCACCGTATTTAATGCACTACAACAGCTTTTCTGGCCGCATTTATGTGGAGAAGACCCCTGAACAGTGCAACCTCAGCTATCGTCACTCCCAAATAACTAAAGCATACTCATGATGTGACATGCACTCAAGTAGATGCACAGATGAAGAACAAGTGGACGATGGAGATGATGGAGAAGGGTACTATATAAAGAAGAAGAGATCCTGATAGAAGGGGATCGGAAAAACGTGAAAGGAGGAAGAAGAGTAGTTTTACTGTAGCTCTGAACCTTGTAATCACTGTTTATTCAATAAAACACCTCTTCGGACATTGACCTAAGAGTTTTCTCGGTATTATTTTATGTTACTTCTGCTTTACGTAATCCAACCCACCATTGTTAAATTCAGACCCAGCCCAGCTCTTTCACCCACTCTCTACAAATTTATTGTCTAGGGTACGTTGGACCTCTAACCCATACTTTTGGGCTTGGGTCACAAAAGCTGACCTTACAATATATATATATATATATATATATATATATATATATATATATATATATATATAAGTTTTTAAATTTTGATAATAGATTTTTAGTTGGAGTAGGATTTAAATTTCTGAAACTTAGATGATAAAGTTTTAACTAAATTAAATTATAACTAAATCTTATCCCTTGATTCGAGAAAATATGTCCCAACAATTAATGAAATAATTTTTTAAATAATTAATAAAATGTAAGATGCAACTTGAGGGGGGAAAATGCATGAGGTGTTGTGTGGGATTTTGGATTTCAGTTATTTTATTTTATTTTTTTCCGAGGGAAGGTAGTTAAAAAATTTTTAGAATAAACTTTTAGTTCGAATAGAATTTAAATTTGTTAAAATTTAAATGATAAAGTTTTACGTAAATTAAACTATTATTAATTTTATCACTTAATTTGAGGAAATATATCCTAACAATTAGTAAAAAATTAATTTAATAATTAATGAGAGCAATTGTTTATTAGGAAAAAAAAAATTATTCCAAAGAGAGAGAGAGAGTATCATATAGATTTATCAACTCCTATGAATCTATGCAACATGTATATCCCTCTAATACAAATACATATGCATAAGTTTCAAATCCAAAAAACCAAAAACAAAAAACGTGGTGTGCAAGAGAGATTTTATGAAAATACCATTAGTGAATGTATATAAATTTTGAAAATTTGATAATAGATTTTTAGTTGAAGTTAGGGCATGTTGTATGTTTTGTTAAAACACTTGTTGTCACTTTACCTAAAGAAATTGATAAGAACAAATAAGTTATTGTCCCTATCAATTGAAACTTAGATGCATGTTGAATGTTTTGTATGTTAAAACACTTATTGTTACTTTATCTAAAGAAATTAATAAAAACAAATAAGTTCTTGTTTCTATCAATTGAAACTTAGATGCATGTTGCATGCTTTGTTAAAACACTTATTGTTATCTTATCTAAAGGAATTGATAAAAACAAATAAGTTGAAATATTGTTGTAATTTGGTAAAGCTACTTAGTACAACCACAACTTCTATGCTCAACTTTTATTGTATAGTATATGATATGATACGATATGATGTGAAACTAGGTTTCAATAGCATATAATTTTTATTTAACTTCTGGCAAGTTATTTTGAAAACTTTTCAACAATAAATTTAATGAAATGATTTTCTAATAATCCTTTTTATGCCTCTAAACTCGCTAAAAATATTAAAGTGAAACCAAAAATGTGGAAAATAGGAATTTCTTACTTTCTATGTGTAGGAATAGACTAATGTGGCTTTCCATAATTTTTTCTAGATTATTATCATTTTTAGTCATTTGTCAAAACCAATATATACACACACACATAAGACTCATCACACGCGATTTGCACATGCAATTAGGCTCTTTTTTATCTTTTATTTCGAATTTAGTGAAATAATTTTTAAAAATGAGATAGAAATAGTGTCCTAATTTTTAGGATCTTTATTTACATGAGAATTGATAAATGAATGAAATATTTAAAACTTAGGAACTTTTTTAAAATAGTAAATTTCTTTTCTAACCGATTTGTATTTTTAAATTTAAAATTATTTAACTAAAGTTTCTCCAAAAAAATTATTTAACTAAAAGATAAGGGTATTTTAGAGAGTTTAAGAATTTTTGTAAAGGTATTTTAGTATACAAAATGATGACACTCAAACAAGAAATCATGTTATTAATAGTGCGTTTGCGTATATAAATATTTGAAAATTTTGGCTCTCATGATTTTTGTGTTTAAGAATAGATTAATGTGGCATCTCATAATTTTATCTTAACTTTTCCAAATTTTTATAATTTTTATTCATTTGTCAAAAACCATAAAAATTATTTTAAAAAATTAAAGACAATAAAAAAATCTGGGAAAATGTGAGTTACATAATATCTATGTAAGGTAACAGAGTAGTGTAGCTTCCCATAATTTTCTTCCATTTGTATTAAATTTTCTCAGTTTTCTGAATTAATTACCAAAACTAATAAATTTTACAACAACCTTTTGTGTGTGACAAAATATCACACTTCATCTCATATATAAATGGATTGCCCTCAAGTCTCAAGGAGGGTGACCCAAACCAGAGGGTGTGCGCCCCACGCCCATGGGTGAGCGACCCACCAATTTACTTGAGAAAATTTAAATAAAATATATATTTATATACTTAAAAAATTATTGAAATTTTCAAAACGGTATTTTAGTTATGAGAAGCAAAATGGTGCAAACAATGGGGACTTGGGTTGGTGTAGTGCCATTAAACACTAGACCCAAACAATGTATTAAAATGAGTCATGGGTGAGCTTTACTAAAATCGCTTTCTAGATGCTGATTGGAAAATGTTTTTATTACTATTATTTTTTCGTTATTTTAGTCCTTTTGGATTTGGGTGTTTAACCCTATAATTTAAATTAAAGTTGTGACTTTGTTGGACTATAAAATTTGGTAGCCAATATTATATTTTTATTTTGTAATTATCTCCAATGATTAGCAGGCTTTCCTTGCTTATGTTAATATAAATTGTGTAATGCATAACGGAAGAGTAGATAGATGCAAGGTCTACAGGTTCTGTTGATTAAAATTTTAAAAAATACTAGTAAAATACAACTAGAAAGATGAAATATAGACTTCGAGCTAGTAGGTTCAAAGGGTGCTATGCACGTTTTTTTTTTTTAAAAAAAAAAAAAAAAAATGAGAAATGAGGTGCCAAAGCCTTAAATATGTATTTGGATGTAATATTGATTCCAATGAGATATGTATGTCGGAATAATTGGTCCTCTTATCTTATCTTATGGGCAACAACAGTTATTTTCTAAATCTCATGAAGTTCTGTTTATTTGTTAAGAGTACTATAACAATCAACAGTCCATACATCTCATTCTCCATCAGAGACAACCCGGCATTTAGGACTTGCAAACCTCTTGGTTTTCAATTTACTACAAATTTGTTTCCTCACGTTTCCTCCAACAGAGGAAGAGCGGAGTGACCACTATCTTCAATAACCATCCCGCAAAATCTAACAAGAAACCATGAAAGGGTGTCTTTCTCAACCTTTATGGTGTTGCTCCTTGCATCTTTTATCGGCTCATCTTTTGGCCAACTTGAAGATAAAATGGTGACAACTTCTACTACACTTTCACATCACATCATCAAGATCGCCTGCATCGTGAACTCTTTGCTTTTCCTCACTTAATTTTGGATTGATTTTTCTTTCAAAATCACAACAGCATCATAACATCACGAAATAAAATATAGTGTCTTCGTTTTAATTGTTTTAGCTTGATGCATGACGAAGCTGAAATAGCAAAGCTTGGCATAAATCGTGAACTCCAGTGCTTCCACTAGGGAAATTTGATTCTTCAAGCTGGTTATACTTATCAGATCATAATTCATTTCGAACACCATGTATTGACAGCACACAATCATTGACGTCAGGACCATTATTATACAGGTGCCTCACTCAGTGACAGCATAGAATAGATATGCACCACTTCCTATTTTTATTTATGGTATAACAGAAATTTCAGAAAAGAGTTTCGTACATCAACAGCCAGCAGAAGATGAAAGCTTTAAAATCACATTTTTCTTATTATTGATATCTTGAAATAATACAATCCGTTCAGTATTCACTTGTATCCCATTAATTATCCAAGTTACAAAATCGGAGTATATGCAAGCTCTCGCTACTCCCCAAGTCCCCCCCCCCCCCCCCCTCAAAAAAAAAAAAAAAGGAAATTTCAATTGTTTTTTGAAGCGTGTGGTGTGATAGAGATAGAGAGAAGTTTCAATACATTGTATAAATGTTTCCCTTTTAAATTTTATATCTTGAGAAATATAAATCTGACCTGTCCACAGTCGCCCTTGCTATTGTCTGCGATCAGAATTCATTGTATCAGTTCTATCTAAACCAAGGATTTTTCCTCATGTAAGTAGGAGCATCTTCTATCTAACAAGCTGATTCTCTCCTGATTTTGGAAATTTAAGATTGTTGTTCCCAAAGACAATAAGGCTGAAGTAATGGCAGCATGCCATTTGATCTCGTTCGCATGCAGCTGAACCCAATGAAACATGATGACAAAATCTGTTGATTTAGCTTTTATTTTTTATTTCTTGTTTCACAAATACATCCTGGAAGGGGATTCGCATAAAAACTTTCCTCCATCTTTGGAAACTCTCCAGATTCCCTGAAGTATGGAGCTCCATCACGGTCTTTGTGAAGCTTTTTGACCTTGGAACTAAATTTCTTCCAGGAGATTTTTCCTCCGTCAAGCTCATCAACAAGGTTTACGAAATGCATCCTGAATTCACAGAATGAAAATTTTATATACTGCAATTTTGGCAAGTGAAAAATCAATACACAGAGAACAAAAACAGCCTAATTAGACATGGTGACAGGAGTTATGGAGAATATAGGTTAGTACATTACTTGTCAGGATTGATTGTCTTCTTAAAGTGCTCAAAGCGCCTATGACCTTGAACTGCCTTTGCCATATTGCCATCGTAAGTATAAACAAACACATCACTCTGGAGGGCAACAACATAATCTATACCAGCCAGCATGTTTTGGTGATTCTTGAAAGGACTCAGCTCTTCCTCTCTAGAGAGAGTGGAATGGGAGAAGATGTAGGGGAAGTCATCCTCAAGATATTGCATAGTTCCACTACCATAAGCTTCACCAGCTACCAAGTAAATCCTGGTGCTGGATGGAAAACCAAGCCCCCTAAGCAAAAGAGATGTCTCCCTAGGAGTCAATGGGCAGCCACCAAGCAACCTTCTTTCTGTCCCATTAATCTCTTTCTCCTTCCAGTGGCTGACTTCATACCGCATCCTCCGTAGCTCCTCATCTTCTTCTACAGTCAAATTATGACTGCATCCTGTAAATGCAAGCATATCCTTCTCATACCTGTAATAGAAAAACAGAGAGAGGAATACGAATAATTAAAGCAGCTGGGACAAGATAAATCAACCCTTAACCTTATTACCATATCAGTATCTATAATTCTTCCATAAGATCTTCTTTTAACAAATAAGTAGGCCTAGAAATTGAACCAAGCACAAGAGTAAGTTAGTCCTACTATTATTTTGGAATTTGTTACTTCTCATTATCATTTATCTTATAGGATTGGATTATTTCGGAATTTCATTTTTATTTTGAGTTCAGATAGATTAGATTTCATATCTTTTAAGATAGGGATAAGTTTTTAGATTATCTTTAGTTGAAAGTTTTATGGGACATGGTCTTTTATTCCTAGAAGTTCAATGAAAAGGCTCCAGGTGCTGTTTTACTTGGTGGTTAGGTGGTGAAGCCTACAGTTTTCAGGCTGCTCTTGGTGGTGAAGCCTAGACTGTCCTGCATCATCTAGTCTGAGCAACAATCCAAAGAAAACCACAATATACCAGGAATCCCACAAGTCAATTTTGGGCTCCCTTATTTGCATCAGACATTCAGAGAGAAGTGATTCATAAGGCCCCCTTTTCAATAAAACCTAATATGAATCTAGAGCCTGGCCCAAGTTTGAAATTCCCTTTAGAGATTGCTCACAGCTTTGATGAGAGCTCAGGACTAATGTCCTCCTCAGATAAAGCAACCCATTTTCTAAGGTGGATACTACAGTCTGAAAGATTTGCACTTTCTTTCGTCTTTGCCCCTTGCCTACTTTCTTCCCAAAATCATGCATTGGAAGGTTAAACACATCATTTCAAAATGATGCGACGGATTCCTATGATCAGTAGATTATAAATGTAATACTTTGGTCCCATTATGTTTCAATTTCTCTAAATCAAAATGGCATTGAAGTCTAATGGTGGGATTTATTTGTATACAGTTCAAGAGGAAGTTTAACATCAAATTTTAAGGGGGGAAAAGAAAAGATCTTCTTTTTTTTATAACTAAGAGGGAAAGAAAAAATCAACAATCAAGTTAGAGAAACCCACACAAAAAATAATATCAGCACCCATTTAATCGGCATATGACTCATGCCAATCACAACTAAAACAAGCAGGAAAAAGAAATCAGTCTCAGTATTTGAAAGAAAGAGAATTATCAAAACTTGCCTCAAATGGAGAGCAAGATATGGGCTTCCATTCTGTCGCATTCTAGAAACCAAGGAGTTTCCATGGGCTTCTATTGGAGCCGCATATTTTAATGCCTCATAATTTACACGGCACCTCAGCTTCTGTATGGAACTTGGGATCTCGTTGTTAGCAAGCCGAGAATCAGTATGGGTTAAATAGATTACTTTGTGCTGCTTCAAAAGTGGGAGAACCTCGGCCTTATAATAAGTAACCTGAACAAATGAATACAAGTAACTGACTATGATTAATCTCCAAGAAGGTAATAATGAAGTGAGATGCACAGCATGTAATGTTGGAATTATGTTGAAGCACCTAGCTCATTTATGCATAGAACGGATTGTGCTGGAAGCTAAAGTGACCTGATTTGTCACATATTGCCACATGATTTATATTGCATGGAGGACATACTATCCAGTTCTTACAGGCGGCCTGGTATTATTATTATTATTATTATTATTTAATTTGATAATTCAATGGTTACAAAAGGAGGAGGGGGAATATGAAGACATTTTTTGTTAGAATCATCAGTAGGTGCCAATTGAGCTACAAGGCTCTTGGCTATTTTATTCACAAGCATTAAAGAAAATGAGTCAAGTCAAGATGCACGATTTTGTTTGACCTTAGACCAGGATATTGGTGTTTTGTTGAATGGCTCAATCCCAGCATAAGAATGTGGCAATCTCTCAACTATGTGGATATCATCCTTCAAAGTCTCAATGAAGTGTTGCCAATCAAACAGATCCTTAAAGCCACTGCAAACATATATCCATATATACAAAAATAGTCAGCTCAAAGTTGATCAATGAAAAACTTGTATGCATGCCCATAGACACCAGTTAAGCAGGACAAGAAAAACCCCTCCTGCAGTCATGTTTGTAAGACATCTTCTCCTTCAGGAACAGGAGGGTAAAAGCCGTCTTCATACCCAAGGGTTTGCTATGGGTATGTAATTTTAACATCCGCTGACTAGAGAAAAGATCAATACTTTTCCAAGCGTTATGCAAAAGGCCTAGAGATGTCATTTATTCATTATTTTACTAAGCAATGAAAAGGAGAGAAAGGAAAGTAAAAAAAAAAACATTTCAGTATTATTTTTTTGATAATTAAGGATGTTATACATACGAAAGGCTACTCTATGCATGAAGAACATAGAGCAAACCCAAAAAATACAAGAAAAACAAAACAGAGAAAAACAAAAAAGAAAACCAATCAACATATTAATCTTTTCAGTATTATGAACTCACTCTCAAAAAAGTTAGCATTAAAATTTTAAAGATTATAATCCTACATAATTTCTTTCACCAATTTGAGTCAATTTCATATTGAGCAAACATACAAGGCCACTGTTCTTACAAGGATTACTCCAATTACTGCAGTGAAAAATGGTAGAATTACAAAAACAAACCAACCTCTCATCAGCCCAGTAGGAGGTATGATCAAGTGAAGGGAGAACAAGTGTTGCCTTCATAATCTTTGCGACGGCAACCATATCACAAATCTGCACTCTAAAATTATTGATACATCAGACTATAGTTCACATTCAAAGTCTATGGAAAACAGAAAGAAAGAGAAAAACACACAACAGCCAGACCCCAAATCTCATCTGATTCAAGCCACCATTGGCATTTACAATAATATAACCATTTGTCTTCGCATCTGGCTCTGCAAAGAGAAGCAAGAAAAAGGAAGTAAGAAAAGGCAATAACCTTGGAATCAAACAAGTAAGCACAACAGAAATAGACATCAAAGGTAGAGAGAGATGCATATCATACTTTTGTGATTTCTTGTCCGGTGGATGCATTGGGTGAAATTCTCACTGTTGGGTTTGGACCAGATACTTGAGAACTGTAATCATCATAAGTATTAGAATAGTGGTCAAGTACTAAAATTCACCCTTTCTTATCAGCTTAAACTTTTGGGACTACTGGAAGTTTATCATAGTGATAGTGGTAGTGATCCTTAATTCAAACCCTGTCTCACCTCTACCCCTATTTAAAAGATAAAATTCATCATTTCCTATCAGCTTAATGGCATGTTTAGAATGGAGGGAGAGGAGAGGGGAGGAGAGAGAGTCTGTGAGAGGGAAGTAGGGCCAAGAGGAGTGGCGTAGTTGGGATTTGGAGTGGTAGCATTGTCAGAGATTCGCAATTTCATGACGGCATGGAAGGGCAGGCTTGGACGAGGGTTCAAAGTGGTTGTCACCGCAACAAGTGATATTTTATGAAGAAGAAGCAATACTCTTGAAGAGACATGATCCACCAGTAAATTCTCAAGGTAAGCAATTATCATAAATTACTTCTTATTCATATGCATTTTTGAGAAACAATCAGAGCCAAGTGCATAAATAGTGTGCTAAAGAGAAAAAGAATGGAAACTTACTTCAGCAATGCCGTTTTGAGTGCTGAACACACCTGATGACACCGTCATTAGAGTGCGTTCGACTTCAATTCCTCCCTCCCTATATCCATATTCATGAGAGCTTTGATCCATTAGATTTCCACCAGTGATGGAGTCAATTGAATCCTAATTAAAAAAGATGGATTAGTTTAGGTGAGATGAAGGATACAAACCAAGCCAGATCACTCAAAATCCTAGACAATTTAACATGCAATGAAATGCCTAGCAAAGGGGATGAATCAAGAAAATGAATATTTTATTGAAACACAAACGCCAAGAAATTAATCACCCCCATTAAGTTACATCATAGATGAGAAAGAACATGACAGCAAGCAATACAAT
This sequence comes from Quercus variabilis, assembly GCA_030445155.1. NCBI lineage: Eukaryota > Viridiplantae > Streptophyta > Magnoliopsida > Fagales > Fagaceae > Quercus > Quercus variabilis. Next base: position 747,525 of record CP129455.1, read on the forward strand.
CATACAAAGATGTATATAGCATATCATTATTATTTTTTTCAATTGGCATTCACACATATTGATTATTGGCAGCCACATGAACAGGAACGAGAAGTAACCTGACTAGAGGTGGCACTTTCAATGGCAGATCCAAACCAACCAGTAGCACAAATCTTGAGAAGACCCAGAAAGATACACATCCCACAGAACAAGAAGAACATCCAATGCCCAAGTTTCTTCTTTTCTCTAAAACCCAACTCCACCACCCCAGATTTGCTTAGCAAGAACCCCTTGATGACACTGCTAGCACTACTCCCATGAATGTTTACTCTGTGACTCACATGGTGGTGCTTCCTTTCCAAAGCTGAAGAAGTGGAGTCAAACCCATCAAGGGAAACCGGGCTGGTGCCCATCTCGGATCTGGGTGAGCTGAGATGGACGTCAATTTCATGGTGGGTACGCAAGGTAGTGGCGTTACCACTACCACCACTAGTACCACTATTGTTGTTGCTATTGCTAGTGCTAGTGCTATTGTTGTTGTTGTTGGTTTCACTGTTGTTGTTGCGCTTGAACGATTGGGCTCGGCGAGTTATTGGACCCGAGAAACGAGGACTACTGACTCTCTGCGATATGCCATCGCTGGAGTTGTGGTGGTGGTGATGGTGACCCATTACCCTTCTTTTTTTTATCTCTCTCTGTGTAATGGTGATGATGTTGTTAGTAAATGAAGAAGAAGTGGGATGAGACCGCCATTAACGAACAATAGATAGATAAAGAGAGAGAGTTTTATCTATCTATCCATCTGTGTCTGACTGACTTCGAAAAGTATGAGATGGCTCTTAGCTAGCAATAGCCAGCCCATATCATTTTCACAATCTCCCCATTTTGTCAAAATAAAACTAAATAAATAATTCTTATACAGTATCTGAAACCATGGAGAAATCAATGGTTTTTTCCAAAACCAATGGAGGCTTTTATCTTTCTGTTATTAGAGGATTTACCTTTTACAGTTTTCTTCTGTTCTGGCTGATTAATGATGTGATTCTTATGATGTAACTCCTCCTTCTTTCAATTAAATTTCTAACCTTTCTTCTATTATTAAAAAAAAAAAAAGAAGAGGAATAATAATATCTCTGTAAAAACACCATTTTGATTCTATATTTTGGCTTTATTTTCAATTTAGTCAACAAATTTTTATTTTAGTTTTTATATTTTTAAATTTTCTGTTACAAAAATTAATTCTAACTTCTAGTTTATTACTACAATGGGATGTTCTCAAATGAACTTCTTAATTTTCATATACTTTTTTCATTTTGTTCTTTTAATGGTCTAAATATGATTTTTCCTATTTGAAAGAGTTGAGGTGTCATTTAATAAAGAGAGATGCTACGTCTACAACAATTTTACAACATTTTTACAACAAATCACAGGTGGTTAGTTGTTATTGGTTCAAATTTGAAACTAACACTAAGATTACTTTTTTGCCCCAACAATAACAACCAATAATAACCTGCCACTTAGGAAATGTTGTAAAAATGTTGTAGAAATGTTGTAGACATAGCATTTCTCTTTAATAAAAAGCATAGGAGTTATTCCATAAATTTGGAATTGAAGGAGTTTTAATGGAAAATTAAACCTTCCTAAAATCGATGAAATGAAACCTTCACTACTCACCTTCCACAATCATTGGATAAATGAAATTTTGTAACATGTACTTTTTTATTGTTAGGTTATTGCTTTGATTGGTCATTTGTAATTCTCTAATTTTCATTATATTATATAAATTTCTCAATTTGACATTTTTATTTATTCAAGGACAAATTACCATGAGGCGAATGGACATATGGTGTTTATACCTTAGATGTTGCCCCTTTGAATTTTTGTTGCAGGAACCTTATAACTCAGGAATGGATCGTTCATCTTCATCACATATACCCTGAGGCAAATGAAGTAGTAAGTGGACTAACAAAATGAGGAAGGGAGCAGCTAAGCAAAATTTTGGAATTTAATACATGCCCAATTTTTGTGTATTATAGCTATATATGGGATGTAATGAACTTAGGCATTAGTAGCATTACTAATTCTAGAGAGTGCCTAGTTGCTAGGTTTGTGACTGTTTGAACAATAAATAAATAAAACTCCCTTTTCTCATCCTAAAATAGATTAGTTTTTGTATCTTGCATTTGCTCCAAGTGCATTCATTCAAAGTAATTGTATATATTTTATTGATATTTTTGTACTTTTTTTTTTAAATGGGTAAAGTGAAAACTAGACTCCTAAAGTTTAGGAGTTTTTATATTTTACACTTCGAAATTTTAGAATTTGAATTTTACTCCCCAGAGTAATATTTTGTTTGTAATTTTGCATCAATAACTACACCGTCCATATTCTCCATTAAGTGTCATGTAAGTTTGCAACGCGTGTTTAGTTCGTCAAATAAAATAACTTCATGAGGAAAATTTAGATAGAGGGTTTGCTGATGCAAACATAATATAATCTCAAGAGGTAAATTTTAAAATTTGAAACTTAAAGATGTAAAATTTAAAGACCCCAAAATTTTAGAGATGTAATTTACATTTTAGCCTTAAACACTTGTTAACAATAATTTATAAGAAAAATACTAATATGAAACTTAATGATTGGCATAAGAATGTTTGCCCGTATTAAATAATAATAAATAAAACACTTTATAATAATATAATCACTTTTATGTGTGCACACTTATTAATTAATGCAATTACTTGAAAGTTTGGGACTTGGGGAGTTGCAATCGTAAGTTGTAAGACCTTTGGACAGCATGGAACACGCGGTAGAAATAGAATCGGTGCTTGACCAAAAACGAAAAGTGGTTGGAGTTCATATTATGGAGTAATATTTTTAGAAGAGTCGGAGTCAATGTTAGGTGAAAATGATACATGGGTCCAAATGAAATGTGAAAACAAGAAAGAAGCAAGCAAGAGGACCTTTCTTTCTTGATTTCGAGTACGCGTTGTACAATTAATTATAATTGAGAGGGAATGAGTGTGATATTAGTAACGTTCTGTTTGTTTTGATAAAAAATTTTGTGTAAAGATAATTTTTTATATTTTTTAGTATTTGGTAATATATAAAAAACGAATCAAAGAAAAACTATATTTGATTAACATAAAAAGCATGACTTATTTTTAAAGATTGTTTTACATTAAAAAAATTTAGAAAATAAATTTATCTCATAGAAAGCTAAATAAGAAAAGCTAGAAGGTTGTTTTTCAACTCATTTAAAGTTGTTATCAAACATTGAAAACTGAATTAATTTTATGAAAAATACTTCTTGAAAAATGACTCATTTTTTAAAAAAATATCATTACCAAAACAAATAGAGCATAAAGAAACCTATAAGCTTTTATGTACAGTGTTAACTACCCCCAACAACCAATGCCAATTTAAAATTTTTCATATGCATAATATTTTACAAACTTTCCACATGTAACAACCAAACTTATCAATAATGACATGTTTGATAGACCATAATAAGCACTTATTCCTATGGTTTAGCTATTTTTTAATTTTGTTATATTTTTATTACAGAAAATAGTTATTCCTTATGAAAAGTTATTATTTAAAATGAGAAATAATTATTTTTCTCTAAAAAGATTGTAATATCTATTCCTTAAGAGGTGTAATAATTTAAAAAATAAATATATTTCCAAATAAATAAAATTTTCATAAACACATAAAAAAATATTATTTTTAAGGAAATATAATTGTATGAATAAGTTATTTTTTTAAATAAATCTTAAATTTTATTCTAATCTTACAACTTAATTAGAACCAAACTTATGAATATTTTTTGTTATTCTATTACAACACATTTTTATTCTCAATAATAAAGATTAGAGAAAACATTGGGTCAGGTTGTGGCGTAAAACAATGGTTTTATGCCAACCAATAGAACCTTGCCACGTTACCCTTTTGTACTTATCACTTAAATCCCTAATCAAAAAAAAAAAAAAAAAAGCTTACTCCCAAGCACTCTGAAACTGTGAAGACCTCTCTCTCTCTCGCACAAATAGACTGTGTCTGGATTGAAGAGATTTGCAAAATATGAGGGATTTTACTGCTTCACATTTCACACCACAGGTACATAGGCTTATTCACCTCCTCGATTCCTTTTTTTTAACGTTTTGTTTGGTTTATAAGAGAAAGCAAAGAAAATAGAGTATCTTTTAGAAAATAAGGAGCTGAGCTCAACTAAGCTTGGTAGTTGCTTTATTAGGCTTGATTTAGTTGAGCTGAGAGGAGTGTACCATTTTCTCAGCTCCCAAACGGAGCTATGGGGCATAAGCTTTTTTATTTATTTTTTTTTTTCCTTAATTCATTTTGTTTTAATTAGAGATTTAAGTGGTAAGTACAAAAGGGTGACGTGGCAAGATTCTATTGCCTGGCATAAAACCAGTGTTTTACGCCACAGCCTGACCCAATATTTTCTCTAAAGATTATCCTTTATGTCATAATCCTCATCTAGTATACCAAACATGCCCTAGGAATAGTTATTCTATTACAACATTTTTTATTTATAGTAGCAATGATTTTTTTTTTTTTTTTTTTAATGGGATAGTAATAAAGGAGTCTTTTGGCTAAATATTGCTAAATTTAAAACATATTTGCATTATAGGTACTGTTCCAAGTTATTTAGGGAAATGAGGAGAGAGATTAAATTTTGGCAACACTGTTGCCGAAATTCAACAAAAAGTAGGAGAGAGAATAAGAAAAAAAGGAAAGAGAAAAGTGAAACAGTAACCTTGAATTTCGGCAACAGTGTTGCCAAAATTCATTTGCCCAATTTTCCTGTGCTACCCGGATGTGTGAGTGTGAGAAGCAAAAAAAAAGTAATTGCGACAATAGTATTGTCGAAAATGGTAGGAAAAAAAAAGTGAATGCCAAAATCTGGGAAAGAATTAAAGAAAAATATAATATGCTACGTACACAATATTTTTACAATATTTTCATAACAAATCACAGGTAATTGGTTATTATTAATTCAAATTTAAATTTAACATTGAAATTACTATTTTAATCCAACAATAACAATAAATAACAACCTGACACTTAGAATTTGTTGTAAAAATTGTGTGCACTTCATTTCTATAAAAAAAAAAAAAAAAAATTCCCAATTGTGGCAATGGTATTGTCAAAATACCATTGCCACAATTGGAAAAAAAAAAAAAAAAATTCCCAATTGTGGCAATGGTATTGCCGAAATACCATTGCCACAATTGAAAAAAAAAAAAAATTTCCCAATGGTATTTCGACAATGGTATTGCCGAAATACCATTGGGAATTTTTTTTTTTTTTTTTTTTTAAGAAATGAAGTGCACACAATTTGTACAATATTTTTACAACAAATTTTAAGTGTCAGGTTGTTACTTATTGTTATTGTTGGATTAAAATAGTAATCTTAATGTTAAATTTAAATTTGAATTAATAATAACCAATTACCTGTGATTTGTTGTGAAAATATTGTAAAAATATTGTGTACGTAGCACATTATATTTTTCTTTAATTCTTCCCCAGATTTTAGCATTCACTTTTTTTTTCCTACCATTTTCGGCAATACTATTGCCGCAATTACTTTTTTTTTTTTGGGCACCCACTCATTATTGCACTTCTCACACTCACACGTCCGGGCAGCACAGGAAAATTGGGCAAATGAATTTCGGCAATAGTGTTGCCAAAATTCAAGGTTACTGTTTCACTTTTCTCTTTCCTCCTTTTTCTTATTCTCTCTCCTACTTTTTGTTGAATTTCGGCAACAGTGTTGCCGAAATTCAATCTCTCTCCTTATTTTCCTAAATAACTTGGAACAGTACCTATAACGTAAATATATTCTAAATTTAGCAATATTTAGCCAAAAGACTCATAATAAAGCTTATTATTTCTAAAGTAATCTCTATTCAATTTACTAAACATTCCCTAATAGAATGTCTAATTTGTCACAAATCTAAAATTTAAGGGGTTAATTGTTCAAATTGAAAATGTAAGAATTAACATTTAAGTCAAATCCGATGCTTTATCCCCCCCCCAAAAAAAAAAAAAAAAAAGGGAAAAAGAAAAGAAGAAGTCAAATTCGATGGTCGTTTATTTTTTATTTTTAATAAACCAAATTCTAAGGGCGTTGCGCATAGAAACCCCTATTTCTAATATAGTATAACAATGTTAATTGGTAAGGGGAAGAGTACCAAATGAAGTTAGGCAAATTACTAATATAGACTAGTTGAAGTAGTCAAATTACTAATATAGATTCATTAAAGTTTGTTCCTAAAAATAATAAATAAATAAATAAAAAAAGATTAGTTAAAGCTTATTAGCTTTGTTGTAATAATATTTTGCTTATATACAAGTAGGAACAAGTCTTATACCAAAAAAATAAATAAAATAAAATAAAATTTGACATGTAATATAGTTATGGGATCAAAAAATTTGACATGGAAGATTCTCATCGATTTCTTTAATTCTATGTTTATACTTGGAATAAACAAGGACTTCGTTGGAGAAAGTCCTTTTCGAGGTCACGAGACTCACAACTGGAAATGGAACGAGGGGAGAGCTGGATAAATTGTCCGTTGTCCAACCTAAATCATCTTTTCCGCCTACCAATATTGACCTCTAATAAGAACAACCCCGAATTCAAAAACAAAAAACAATAGTTAGTAGAAACATTAAAAAAAATTCACAAACTTTTTATAGTTTCACAAATAATGATTAAATCTTTACAAAATATGTGAGTGATGGGTTTATTGATTTGGAACATGACATCAATTCGGAAAATTGAGACTTGGGACACTCCCTTCCTTATATAATAATAATAATTATCACTTTACATATGTTTATTTGACACTATTTATATTTATATTATGTACAAGTCACTCATTTGTTGAGAAAAAGCCCTGAAATTTTTACTATTGTGGTGGTATTTTTTTATTTGAAAAAAAAAAAAATCTTCCACAAGCTACATCTACCATTTTAAGCATGGACAAAATTTAGTTACAAATTTGATTGTAACCATTAACTATAAATTAATTAAATTTCATTAAAAAAAATAATATAGTTATATATTTTGAAAATCTAATTGTTGGATTGCATGTTCTTTATGTTCTTTACACGCATTTCAAATTTTATGTCAATCAAATTTTATTTATTATTCAATCCAAAAACTTATTTTTTATGCATAATTTTATATTACAAAAACTTGAAATTTAAACATTTGATTGATAACAAAGCAATTGATCTTTGATCTTTTGAAAATTTTGCAAGCACTAAGAATATAAGAAGAAAATGTAATCCAATTGTAGATTTGTCAAAATTTACATCTAATAAAAATATATTGAGTAGAGTTGTAATCATTTGTAACTAAATTTTATCCTTTAAGAATTTTTAATGATTAATTTTTTTTTCTTGTGCAATGGGGGAAGGAGGTTTGTAGGAGGAAGGAGAAAGTTTTTTTGTTAAAAACAAAATTTATTCCGAAAAAAGAAAGACAAAGTTTGACTACAAACTTAGTTGTAGCCAATAGCTACAACTCTCATTACAAAATAATAATAATAATAATAATAACTTAACTACATATCTTGAAAATCTAACTATTAGTTTGCATATTCTTTGTGTTCTTAACACACATGTTAAATTTTGTGCTAATTGGATATTATTTACTATTCAATTCATAAAATTATTTTTATGCATAATTTTAAACTATAAAAACTTGAAATTTAAACATTTAATTGATGACATAACCATTGGCTATAAACTCCAAACTTTGTCAAAAGAATATGGCTAAATTGCAAACTATACATTTAAAGTTTGGGGGTGTTTGAACTTTATACCTTAAAATTTCAAAATTTGAATTTTACCTCATGAAATTTTATTCCATTGACATCAGCAGCCCTTCCATCTATATATATATATATATATTTATTATGGGTCACATAAGCTTGTTACGCGTGTTTAGATCATCTAATAAAACTATGCCATGTTATTTTTAATTATTTATTTTTTTATTTTGTGGCATCATTTTATTAGACAAACTAAACATGCATGAAAAATTTATATGTCACTTAACACAAAATATGGATGAATGAGCCATTGATGTAAATAGAATAGAACTCTAGAAAGTAAAATCTGGCCTGTTTGTTTTTGTATTTCAAACTCACATTTTTACATTTTAAACAACATTACACATTTTTTCACCTACACATGTTTCAAAAAATAAAAAAATTCTCATCTCAAACTACTCTATCAAACACCCCTTACTCTTAAATTTTAGAATGTAAAATTCAAACATTTCCAAATTTTAAAATGGAATTTTGCGCAAAAGAATAAAGCTTTTTGACTTATTGAGTCCTGAGTAAAACATAGGTGGAGAAATAGTAACTGCCAAAAAAAAAAATTTAAGTTTTTTTTTTTTTTTTTTTTTTTGAGGAAGATAAGATTAAGTAATTAGACAAACTTCTTGTATCTGTTATCCCACCTTTGTAACAATATATATTAAACAATTATGAACAAATTGATGACCACATTTTATGGGTCCCATTCAGAAGAAATCTTAAAGTTGAAAACCCAGAGATCATAGGACTGAGTTCCACTAATCATCGGTGGCTAGAATAGGGACGGACTCTTTTTTTACAAGATACAAATTCTACTTTAACATAACTTAAATGTATATGTGTGTAAAACTCATTCTTAGAGGTTTGAACTAGGTATGACAACGGGTTAGGTTCGGGTTGGGTTTTTTCATACCTGGATCCGACCCGTGGGCCAAGACTCGTGGCCCAAACCTAGCCTATTTACTAAGTGGGTTTTTTTTTCCCAGGGCTCAAACCCGCCCTAACCGAGCCCTGTTAAGGGATTGGGCCCAATTTGTGTCCCAACTAAAAAAAAAAAAAAAAAGAATTAAAGCCCAAATTTATTTTTCCTATATTCAACTCTTGCATATTCTAATTTAAGCCTAGATAACATGGCCCATATGCCAAGCCCAACCAGGAAAAAAAAAGAGAAAAGAATTGAAGCCCAAATTTATTTTTGCCTACATTCAAGCCTGCATATTCTAATTCAAGCCTAGATAATGTGACCCAAATGCCAAATTAGTCCAAATCATAAACTACTAATCATAAATCAATAAATCACCTGTTACTTATAAATCTATAAATCAATAAACCATAACTAATATCATAATCATAATTCAATAAATCATAACTAATATTTTAAATCAATAAATCACCTAGCTAAGATAACCATTTAATCATTAATCAACAAAATCATAACTAAAATCGCCTGCTAAACATAAAAATAAAATATATCCAACAAGTCCAAGAAATAAGTATCAAAAGTCCAACGAGTCCAAGAAATTAAAAAGCTACAAAATAAATCCCACAAGTTTAGAATAATTACAAACCAACAAATTAATCCAACAAGGCTAAGAAATTAAAAAAAAAAAAAAAGCTACTAAATTAGTACAAAATGTTTAATCTTCCACAATTGTGACACAACTTCCATCATCTTCATTTGGCTTCCCATCATCAAGAATTGATTAAAATGAACAATCTTCAGATATAGTAGAAGAACCTACAACAATGAATTAAAAAATGAAATAAACTTCATCAAACTGTAACTAACAAATATAAAAACACAATTTTGATTTTATAAATAGAAATTAGACAATTGCTAACCATTGATTTCACTCCATAACCAATTCTGAACACACTTCATTGCCTCTATAGTCTTGAGATGTAGCCTACTACGGTGTGGACTTAAAAGTCTCCCACTAGTGCTAAAGGCAGATTCTGAAGCAACAGTTGTAACGGGAATGACTAAATATCTCTTGCAATTCTTTGTAAAGTAGGATACTTGAGACCATTACTTTTCCATCATGCCAAAATATCAAAGTCTTCACTCCTCTTCAACACTCACTTATCAATGAAATGATCAAATTCCATTTTAGCACTCCCATGTTTCTTTGAACTACTTGAACTATTGTTCATAAACAAATCAAAACATGACATTGCCCCACTCAACCTAAATTTCATTTGTGCCACTTGATTTAAAGTACTTGTAGGTATATGAGAACATCCTTCATTATCTACAGGAGACTCATCTAAATCTTCATACTCATCAAGTAAATCATAACAAAGATTCTTAATTTTTTCAATCTCTAGATAGATAGATAGACAAGCAAATCATACTTACAAGAGTTGTCCATTGGGCCAAAAGACAGATAGAGACATTCTAGACATAGGTCTCAACTGCGTCTCTCTTTTAGTCCTCATTGCTCTCTCAACCCTGAATCACTCGTTGCCATTGTCAAAGAACTCCCAACAACACATTCACAACCCCCTACCCCCCAACCCTAAATGCACAACAAACAGATTAGTAAGTAAACTTACAACCCCTTCTCTATTTCATATTCATTGAATTATGTAACACTGTTAATTCTTTTTCACACATCTTTTTTTAATAGTTAACAATGAATTTGCTTCATATATATCCATTGAATTTAACAATATCAAAATTCAAATGCATAGATGAAACTTCAATCCCATATAATGGAATAAGCAACCATATGAATCTAAAAGATATTCATATCTACCTTGCTTTTGGAAACAAAACTACATTATAATGCTATTTGGTGATTTTATTTATCAATATGATTGCATCTCAACAATAAATAAAGCCAGTAATCTAATTATTGTTGGTAAGACTGTAAGAGTATGATTGAGCAAGACTAGGGGATAATTTATTAACTTTTTTGTGAAGTGATAGAAGAAACCTGCCATGTATGACCCATAGGAGATTTAATTTTATTTTCTTTACAACTTTGAAATTATATTTTTTATTGTTTTGCTATTTTGTTTGGTGCTCGGAATTTTCAACATTTTGCTCCATTGTGAATCTATTTGGTTTAAACTTGTGTCCACATCCATGGAAACTAAGAAGGAGTAGGATATCATTTTGCATCTAAAGTAGCACTGTTTACAAGAATACGCCTATCAGTTCACATCAGTCACATGTTTATAGTATGTTTCCTCATACATGCCGCATTATGAAACTATTGGTCTATAGATTTACTTCCACCATCTTTCCTTTCCCTCCCAAATTGGCGATGTATCTTAAATTCCTTTTAGACTTGATATGTGATCTTTTCATTTGACTTTTTTTCCTCCCCATGCTATGATAAATCTGAGTTGTTAAGTATTATGGTTGTTTAATTTATCACTACAACATAGTTTTTGTGTGAGAAGCTGCCTAGCTTCAAAGTTCAAGACAAAGAATTCAATCATGAGTTTTGTGCTTTGTAGTCTTTGAAGGAGTAATCTGTTTGGTTAGATTGTATTGAGTAATCTGTTTGCAGTGAGTGCTGCTATTTGTGATTAGCAGTTGTTGCTACTCTTTTGCAGTTTTATTCACAGTGTGTTTTGTATTTTGATAGTTAAAAGTTGCATCTTAGTCTCTTTATGTTTGTTGCCGTGCTGCTTTTTTTTTTGGTTCTAAATTGGAGTTCAATTTCACATCACACGAGTCCATCTATTTTTTTTTTTAAATTTTTGTGGAAAATGAATTATTGGGTGCAAAAATTGAATAGTCTAAATCTAATTAAATTCTAAACCATATATATATATATATATATAATAAGAAAACATTACATATTTTAGAAATGTATGGTTTAAAAAGTTATAAGCTAATATCATGTATAATAAATAATGTTATAATAATGTGAGAAAATGGAAAAGTTTTAAAATTAGTAAAAAATTGATGCTATTAAATGATGTTATTTTTTTTTAATTTATAAAAATACTCCAACAAGAGTAATCACCTTGAGGATCATCAAACGTTTCTTGGGACATGGTTTTAAAACTAGTTTATCAAGAAGTACCCGGGACACTTATTCTACATCATAATAAACACAAGCGTTTGAATCTCGCCTACCTTTAAAAAAAAAAAAAAAAAAAAAAAATCCAATTGATATATTGGCTTGATTGTAACCAACAATCAACATGTAGTGATGCTCTCATTAAAATAAAAAAAAAATAAATAAATAAAAACATGTAGTGATGCCATCTATCTCAAATTCGGCGAATATATATATATATATATAATGCTTAATATAATGTTTGAAGGAGGAGTAAGTTTAAGAGTTGGATGTAGACTGTAGAGTATAAAGTCAAAAAAATGATAATCACAATAATTACGTAACCGCATCTCTTAAAAAAGAAAAAAAGAAAAAAAAAAAAAAGATTACGTGACCGTGTATCTTATCTATATGGTTCAAATGGAGCCTTTACCTTTATTTTCATGTTTCAATCAAATTCTCTGTAGAATATAAGGAGTAACATATATGAATTCAATCATTTTGACAGCAAAGACAATAATGCATGACAGTGTTGATAGTTTGAATATTTGATGCACGTAATGGTTTTATTCAACTAAGTAATAAACCTATCTCAATATCACATTGGTAAAGTCTGATATTAAGAAAAGATTTATCATTTGCTCCGCGACACTAACTGTCACATGCAATTTTGGTATTGGTGTGTAAATGTATTTTATTATCTCATCTTCTTTCCCCTATACGTGTGTGTCTTAGATAGTAAAAAAAAAAGAATTGGGCGTTATGTGTATATTAAATAAATTGTTAAATTATAACAAATGAGAGCAAACAGAAAAGTTTTAGAATTGGTAAGAAATTGATGCTATTACATGATATTATCACTTATATTTGAATTTCAATTCTAACTTTCTAAGACTACTTCCTAAAAGAAAAAAAAAAAAAAAAAAAAAACTTTCTAAGTCTGAAACTGACGTGTCAGTGAAAAGAAAATTGATTTCATTTTTTTTTTTTTCACTTAAATGATCATTTAATTAGGATTTAAAGTAAAAATATTCTAATAAGAGTAATCACCTTGAGATTCGACCATCCCATTAAATTAAAACGTTTCTAGGACGTGGATTTTATATTAGTTTATCAAGAAATTCCAAGGATAATCATTCTACATCAATAAATGAGATGTGTGTAAATCCTGCCTAGAAAAAAACAATAATCCAATTGATGTATATTGGCTTAAAAGAGTTGGATTTAAAAAACTGATTGGTATCTTGGTTTGATGATAAAAAGTTATCATCAAGAGCGGACACCTTAGTTTAAAACTTTCTCAAAAAAAAAAAAAAAAAAAGAACTAGGTGTTACGTATATATTAAAGAAATTATCAAACATAACTAATGAGAGTATACAAAAAAGTTTTAAAATTGGTAAGAAATTGTTGCTATTACATGATATTATTACTTAGGGCACGTTTGATAGACTGTAATAGACACTGTAATGTAATAGATATTCTTATGACATAACTATTCAATTATTTGGTTATATTTTTATTACAATGAATTATTATTTCTTATGAATACCTATTCTTCAAAATGAGGAATAACTATTCTTTATTAAAAGTACTGAATATATATTCCTTTATCTTATATAATAATTTTTAAAATTTTTTTTCTAAAAAACCATTAGTTGCCGTATCTTTAAAAGGAAAGAAAATAAATTTTTCTTATTGTTAATTATTAGCTCTATTTTAAACACCCTAAAATAAGTGTATTTTAGAAAATTTAACTTAAAAATGATTTAATTACATATTCTTTTTATACTCTACTAAATTGTGGATGTATATTCAGGATTTTATTCTTAAATGGTCACTAAACTAATTAATAGTAATACTTATTACATTCCAACTTAATATATTCTTTATAATACTTATTCTTATTCTCACGTAATGATTATTACAATGTACTCTAACTTTTCAATCATTTAATTAGGATTTATAAAATTAAATATAATATATATATATATATATATTATTTATAAAAAAAATACTCCAATAAGAATAATCACCTAGAGGACCCAACTGTTCCATTAAGTTAAGCATTTCTTGAGACGTGATCTTTCGACTAGCTTATCAAGAAATTTTAAGAACAATTATTTACATCAATAAGGGATATGCTTGCAAACACCACCTTAAAAAAAAAAAAAAAAAAAAAAAATCTCAATTGATATATTTGCTTGATAGTAAAAGAACAATATAAAATGGAAGATTCCATCCATTTAAAGAGCTATAAAATTGGAGGATTCTCAATTTTTATTTTTATAAAAAAAAAACCTATAAAATTAAAAAAAAAATTTTGAGTGAAATAAAAAAAATGAGAATACGACTTATTAGTTACTATTATTATTATTATTATTATATACACTCTGGCGGGAAATTGCAACAGCGTATATGAGAAGCGTTTGTTGTTTCTCAGTCCCAAACCAAAGAAACCCAAAAAACCTAATAACACCTTTTCTTTTTCTTTCCATATATAAGGAAAGAGATTGAGTTAATCAGATAGAGATAGAGATAGAGATACAGAGCGCTCTCTCTCTCACTGTGATTTCTAGTATCATCAATGAAGGTCTTAAGGTCTCGTAAAATAGTCCCTTTAACTACAACACCCATTACCAAAACCAAAAGGAAAACCAAAACCAAGACCAAAACCAAAATCGAGCCCTCCACTCCCACCCAAATTCAAGAACCCATTCTCCAATCTCCTACTCCCACTCCAACACCCATGTCTCCCGCATCAATCGGGCTTGGATCCGATTCGGTCTCCGTTGCTGGGGTTACTCGGCGACGGAGTCTCCGTCTCGTTTCCAAATCCGGCGAAAAAGCCACCGAGGAGGATAAAGGTGGGGTTTTTGTGGGTAATGGGGAAATGGGTATTATTGATTCGTTGGATTTGGGTTTTGCTGGATTGAGTGTAAAAGCCTCCGACGAAGATAAATCTAATAATAGGGGTGGGGGTTTAAGGGGTTTTCGCGATGATGGGTTTAATAGGAAATTGAGTATTGACCTTAATGTGTTAGGTTCTGCGGAGGAGGAAGAGGAAGAGGAGGGTTTAAGGGGTTTTGGTGAAGTTGGTTTAGGGTCTAATTTGGGAATCGATACTACTACTACTACTACTACGCCCAAGTCTAATAAGAGTGTTAAGGAGGAGCCGAAAAGGAAAAGGAGATTGAGTATTGATCTGAATGTGCTAGGGTCAGGGTCGGAATATTCGGTGGAGGATGAGGAGAATGGTAAAGGGTATTTGAGTTTGCGGTCCGGGAAGAGGGTTGTGAAGAAAAGAACGAGTGGAGATGTTGATGGAGGAGGATTGGGAAGGGAAGTGATTGATCTTGAGGTTGAGACTGCTGATAGGAGGCTTAGAAGAGAGGAAAAGGGGAAAGGGAAGTTGGCCCTGGATGATTTAGAGGCAAATAATGGTGTTCAAGTAGAGGATTTGGATTTGGATTTGGAATGTGCAGTGGATGTGACTAAGTTGAATAATGAGGGGCAAGGGAGTGGAGGAAATGAAAAGGGGAAGAGAAAGTTGGGTGGTGCTAGTGATGGGGGTGTTGATGAGAATAGTGCTAATAAGAGCAGAAGGAGATATAGCAGGGAAGAGAAGGGGAAGGACAAATTGGTTCGCGATTCTTCAGTTCCGAATGGTGGTGAGAAATTGGAGTTGAGTTTGAATTCTGAAGTTAAGAATTCAGATAAAGATGTTATTTTGTTGGATGAAACCAGAATTGGGAACGCTGACAAAAGAGAAATGGCGGATAATGTAGCATCGTTGGATCAAACCAAAGTTGGGAAGGCTAAAACAAGAGAGATTGACTCAAGCAGAAGGGATTACATGGAACGGTTCCGAGAGATAGCCAGGGAAAATGCCTCTAGGTTTGCTCATTTTTCTTCTCAAGAGGAAGAGGATGAGAACAATGTGCCTACTGAGGCTGAAGCAGAACCAGAAATCGAAGATTGGCCAGGACCCTTCTCCACAGCTATGAAGATCATTAGAGATAGGGAAACTAAAAATAAGCGGGTGGAGAGTTACTCTTCAGACAAGAGCAAACCTGCACCAGTGATATGGACACCGAGATATGGCCAAAATCACAGAAAGCCCACGGTTCCCTCACTGAAAGAACTATGTTTGATAATTCTTTCCCAGAATGCTGATGCAATTGCTTCACTTGAAAATGTCCCAGATGCTTTGAGGCACAAGCTGAGTCAGTTGCTATGCGATTCTCGCAGAATGAACAATCATGTTTTCGAGCTTCTTATTCGTGGATCACCTACAGAGGTTCGGTTAAGGGATTGTTCGTGGCTAACGGAGGAGCAGTTTACAGATTCTTTTCAGACGTGTGACACCAGCAATCTAACGGTATGTTCAAGTTATCATATGATATGTTGCTACTATCTCCAAATCTCAGTTATATTATTACTTGAATTCCTGGCATAGTAAGTTTAATAGGA
The DNA here is from genome assembly GCA_030445155.1 of Quercus variabilis. Lineage (NCBI taxonomy): Eukaryota > Viridiplantae > Streptophyta > Magnoliopsida > Fagales > Fagaceae > Quercus > Quercus variabilis. Next base: position 763,853 of record CP129455.1, read on the forward strand.
CTCTTCTTCATAATTGCAATAGAATAGTGTTTTATGATTGGCAAAAGGCTAAGTTCTATAATGTTCACGCTTGTGGGAGGTTCAGGTTTAAATCTTGTCTTGAGGTTTGCTCATATTTGTTTGGGACATGTTTATAGGGTAGGAAATTATGGGATACTTGAAACCAACATATTTAAGCAACTAAACGTTAGATTTCCATGTGTATTATCATGATGATCTGACCAATTGTAATTGATTCATATTGATGTAGTTTATGATGTTCATTTGGTACATTTTATTAATATACATTACTGTTAGACACCAAAGTTCTGTGCACTGGATCATAATCCCTGAGCAAGGGTGCAGGTTAAATTCTCTGGTCTGCTTCATATATTTCATTCTATGACTTGATTATGCTAAAACATTTTGTTTATTGGCTTTTTTCTTTTTAGTTAAAGCTGCTTGTCAATGCAATATTGGTAGAAATGCTCTGCTCTTATGGAATTCCGGCACTCTCCTATGCTTCTGTTAGACTTGGGAACATTCAAGATTATTTAATCTATTTAGTCATAATCGCAGTAAAGTATGAGTAAATTGCAGCTGTATGCTGGTGTGTTACTGCGAATATTATGATGCTAGACGTGACATATATCTACCTCTCCCAGAAATATTGATGCTTGATCTGCATTTGAGGTGTCTTTTGTTTCTCCATGTTGTCCTCAATTTTGTTCCATCACCAAAGCTCCATTTGGGGTTTACTAACAGTGCTTTTGGATGCACTGTGCCACGGGAATGCAATGGAGGGAATGGTGGAACCCCATTGCATATAGGAGAAGGGAATGGACATCCATTCCCTTAAAAAATGTTCTGCTGGGTGGAGCGTTGTGTTCCCCTCATTAATTTGGGGGAAATGACATAAATGTTTGCATCCCTATTTTTATTAACACAATTACAATATAATCGGTGTAATAGTAAAATTATATGTTTCTTTACTTTCCTATTTATTTTATAAACTCCCAAACACATTTAAGGAGAAAAACTAACCTCATTTCCTTGTGATTTTCCCATTTCATTCCATCATTTTCCTTTATAAATGTCCAAACACAGTGTGCTGTGAAGTAATTGCAAAGAGTAGCTCTGAATCAGTTGTTGGACTTAATAATGGGTTTACTTTTGAAAATTTTATCTGTGTATTATTTCAGAACTTGTGTTGAATGTATTAACAAGTTGCTGCGTACAAGCTTAGTTTTGAGGGAATAATAATGGGTTTCCATTTATTTTGAGGGAATAATATTGTTGTGATTTGAATACTTGATGAGCCAGATTCATTAATTTGTGGAATCAGGTGCTACAACTTGACCAGTGTGGGCGCTGTATGTCAGATTATGTATTACCTTCTACCTTAGCTCGGTCATCAAATAGCTTGGCTGAGTTAACTACTTTATCCCTCAGTGGTGCATGTCGTCTTTCAGATGATGGGCTAAGTAAACTTGTTTCTTCTGCGTCTGTTTTAAGATCATTAAATCTCAGCCAGTGTTCCCTTCTCACATCCTCCAGTATTGACACTTTAGCTGATTCATTGGGATCAGTTCTTAGAGAATTGAATCTTACTGATTGTCAAAGCCTCGATTCTATGCTTATCTTGCCAGCATTGAAGAAGTTTGAACAACTACAAGTATTATCATTAGCAGGTATTCAAAATGTAGGTGATGATTTTCTCAAGGAATTCTTGACTGCTCGTGGTCACAATATTAAGGAGCTTGTTCTGGCTGATTGTGTGTATGTCTCTTTAACATGCTTCTATTCAAAATTTCCTTGATTATCTTTAATGCCTTTAGATATGAACATTCTTTCTTTTAGTTACCTAGAAAATGTTTGACACTTAATCCTTCAATTTTGCTGGGTGTTCCAATTTTGTGCAGAAAATTGACAGATTCTTCCTTTAAAGTCATCTCTGAAACCTGTCCTGGATTATGTGCGATTGATCTTGTAAACTTAAGCAAATTGACAGATTTTGCTATTGGATATCTTGCAAATGGCTGTCGCGCAATTCAAAAATTAAAACTGTGCCGCAATTCATTCAGGTTTTTACTTTTTATAGTTTAAGTTAATATTTTTAATTTCTTTTTCCTGTACAATAGAATGTAATGCATCGTCACGATGGATTGGTTATCCCTAGCTACTAGCGATGTTAATAAAATTATATTTGTTAATATTTGTGGTATATTGCTTCTTTAATGCATCGGGGAGCTGGAAAAGTGAAAAAACTTGCTGCAAGCAAGCTAAAGCTTAAAGAAGTCTGCTAAGGGAGAATAATCCCAGCAATATTTACATACAGGACCTTGCCTTTGAATTTTTCAAATTTATAAGTGGTAGGAAATACAAGCTTTACTTTAATTTGCATGGAGCATACTTCACAATTAATTAGCCAAAATTTTCTGTATGGATAGTATTATGAAAATCTGGTTTTTGCTCTTTAAAATTTGTGGTTTCTTGGGTTTAATGTTAGAAAGTGAAGTTTAGAGAAAAAATATTGTATGGTGGAACATTTGCTTTTAGGCACTGCATGCCTGAATAAAAGAAGTCTTTGAAAATGCTGAGCACCTGAGATATAGTCAAAAAATTATTTTTGGAGTGTGAAGGCTGTTTCTAGTACAGGGTGTATGAAGGTTTTGTTTTTTTATTTTTATTTTTTTTATTTTTTAACTTTCAGGGCATCTTCTCCTGTGTACTTATAAACACCCTGCTATTTGTACTCCAATCACCTGAATGATTTCTAGTTTACCTTCTTTTGGTTATTGTTCTGTTGATTTGATATTAAATTGTTAGATGCTCACCGAGCACAGACTTGACATTGTCTCAGTGATGAACCGCCTGAATAATTCTTTCTGCATGACAGTGATGAAGCTATTGCTGCATTCCTTGAAACCTCTGGAGAATGGTTGAAAGAGCTTTCACTAAATAATGTCAAGAAGGTAATTCATTTACCTCTCTGTCTCTCTCACACACATCCCCTCACATATGGGCATGCTCATAAAGGTACTTCAAAATTGATTCAAATATGTTGTGGTTCATACAAGGCTTTGCATAAGCAAAACTGATTGCTGCTTGTGTTGGTATTAGTAATGATTTGTGATTGAATTTCCTGCTTTATGTGCCACTCTTTGGCCAATTTGAGTTATAATAACTTCATTGCTACTCTGTTTAATTCCAGCCCTTCAGTTGAATGGGTCTGTTGAAACCAGGCCTATTTAACTGTAAATAATGTTCTCTTATTTCTGTCTGGGACTTGTGTGGTTTTTCAGGTTGGCTACAACACAGCTGCATCACTTGGCAGGCGTTCAAAAAGGTTGCATACTCTGGACCTATCTTGGTGCCGAAATTTGACAGATGAGGCTGTGGGTTTTATTGTAGACAACTGCTTATCATTGAGGGTGCTCAAACTTTTTGGATGCACTCAGGTATCTATTTCTGGACTCATTTCCTGGACAGAGATGCAGAGTTTTTGAAATTATGATCAGTTTTATATCCACTCTGAGGCTTGTTCTGAAATTTTCTAAACTTTATTTAATAGGATCTAAGATTATTTTGCAAGAAGATAGATTTCAAGATGTGATAACTCCCTTTTTTCTTCCTTTTCCAGATTACGAAAGTTTTTCTCGATGGCCACTGTAATCCAGATGTACAAATCATTGGCTTGAAGATGTGTCCAGTATTGGAACATGTCAAGGTGCCTGATCATGAAGAAGGTCCATTGCTTTATTACTCATAGTCTTCTCGAATCTGATCTCAATTTGGATCATCAGACATAATATCATAACTAACATCATACAACAGCTAGAGACATAGAATAACAAAAGTAACTCAAGATGTTAAAGCATATATGAGTTGAAAACTCCTTAAGCAGTGTTCTTTTTGCCCTGTGCCTATCTAGTCTTGTTACTTGCTTTTGTAATTGATCACAGTATTGTACTGTGTAACTGAACTTAACTGCAACTGTTGATATTTTGTAATCATCCGCATGATTCCAGTTAGATGCTTTCTTTAGCAATTCTTGTGGACAGACTTTTATAACAAGAAGTTTTTATTGGAGATCTTTCAATGAATTGTCTTATCTTGTGAGACTGTCTTGTTTAAGAAAAAGTTTGGAGACACACTCTTGCACACACTTGCCACAACGAGTAGATGTGTTAGGTGGAGATTTGTTTAATTTTCACAAGTACTATTGGTGGTTCCATTGTGTTAGTAATATAATTCAATCACAAATTGACCAATGTGCAAGTTATGTTGAAATGTTTGGAAAAATGTGTTCGGAGGAGAATGCTCATCTAGAAGCAGGAGCCAGGGACTATTATGGGGCATTCTTGTGAGAGGCTCTGAGAAGAGCGGAAAAGGTTACTCTCACAGTTCAGGCAGAATGGCCGTTCCATGTTTTATGGTGAATTTTTTAATGTGGCTCTGGACTTCTCAATTATAGGGTCCTACAACTGTGGAAATCCCTTACAGCAATAGATGCAGGTGAATGTGATTATTCAGTAGATTTTTTATGGTAAATTAAAACTTTAACGGCGAGCATCAAATGCCACATAGTTGATCTTTAAAATCAACTAAATACCCAGATGGTCTGGCCATAAAGACCCTCTCCATGGTTGTGGAGGAGTTAACACACAGAGAGAGAGAGAGAGAGAGAGAGAGAGAGTGCGCGCGCGCGCGCGTACACATATATGTATAAGATAATTATTAATTATGAATGATGGACAAAGTTGAATGTCATGAGATGAGATTACAACCCCCATCCGTCCGTCCATCCTCCAGAAGAAAAAAAAGCATATCTTGCTACACTTCCTGAACTGCATTATTAAAAAGGTTATGTTAAACTGATATTTTAAAGGCAATTGTTAATAAACTATATTAAGAAAGTTTTAACATAACTTTTATGAAAAATATAAAAAGCTGTCAATAAAATCAATTACTTTATCAACAAAATATAAAAATGTTATGTCGTGTTTTAGATTACTACATGTTGATCTTTTTGACCTTTTGCTAGCTATTAATTAAGCCACGCATTGTTGAAGTAAACGTCATTGTTGAAGTAGTAAGCCACTCATTGTTAAAGTAAACTGCATGTTGATTTAGTTTCAACCTGAACGGTGCGCTAGCTTTTTTTTTAAACTAAACGTCGTCTTTCTTTTTAGCCATACTTTCATGTTAAACACTTAATTACACTTATTAAACTTAATATCATAAAAGATCACTAAGTTTGTTAAAATGTTGTTTCTTTAATTCTGGATGTGATTTTGTTTTTCTACGTGAAAAAGTTGCGTTTTATACTAATTAAACACTATTTTTGGGCTGGCTTTTTTGAAAACGCAACTTTTAGGCTTCAAACGTTGAAACAAACGGGTACTTAATATTAACTTTTTTTTTCTTAAATTATAGATTAGCTTTACAAACTGTCTTGCTATTTAAATCATGAGTTCAAATCTTCTTTCTTACTTTTCCTGTTCTACTCTATGATTCACTAATAAAAACTAGCTATATGTCCAACCTACTTAATGAATTTATAATTTTATGCTTTTCTTATTCTATTACATAAAATAAATAAATAAAAACCAACACATCCACCACCACCATTGACCTTCATGATCACTAATCAACCTGATAACTATACTTGAATATTTTTTCAACGTTCTTTTGTTGCAACAATTACCACTAATTAATATGCCCTATATATGTATTAGTATGAATTAGAGGGAAAATGTAAAAGAAGGGGGCCGGGGTTATAATAACATGGAAGATGGAGCCCAAACACATCTATTAATTCTCCGACTCCGATCTTTCCATGCAAACCCAATATCCAATGCTCTTGAGTCTTGTCTTGTAGTGTGAAGCTTTGATAAAATTATCCTAGCTACTAGCTAGCTTGTGGATATATATGGTATGTGCTTGGTGTGGACAAGGACAAGAATAAGGTTTGAGCTTTGGAATTTAAAAGAAGGGCCCCTGAGCTGAGAAGCCACATTATTGGTTTGGTTCAGCTTTTACTATACCATTACAATGTGGGACTAGGGTCTTCGAGTTTTGAACTAGGTAAAGGCAAAGATTGTGATTGCTAGTGAGTACTGTAAACTGTAAAGGAAAGAAAATTGGATTTTGTCGAGTTTCAGGGGTGAACGTCAACCTGCCTGGAGGAGCTACCTTAAAGGCTTTTGGATTCGCAGTCACTGTCAAATGGAAGAGTGAAAGGAGAGTTTGAAATGATAATTGTATGGACCGAGAACAGCAGGCCGTCCTTAAATTGCAAGCCCACTCATTGAATAGTTTCGGCCCATTTCAGCCTACTTAGCCGAACTGGGTAGAGCTGGCTGAGCATATAATTAAGCACCTCAAGACATGTTGTGAACAGGAGGTAATGCCTTAAGAGAGTCCGCCGGCCAAGCAATAGCCAGCATCAGGCACGAGTTACTAGGAGGTCATGTCAACAGCAAAAAGTGAGTCCCCTCTGATTAATGATATGATACGGAAGGACCCACTGACATGTGGAATATCCTCTCATCATGACAATCATACTGAGAGAATAATATAAATAGGGGAGGAGATAAAGGAGTTGGGGGTTGGAAACATTGGGGAGAGAAATCATGAGAGAAGTAAGGAGGAGGAAATCTTGTTTGGACTCTAGTAGTCTTCATGACAGAGTTGTAACTAAGGAAGTTCAGTGTCAAAATATCATCAGAACTCCATCAGTGTCATTAGCAATCATTTCTTGGACCTCCCATTGTGAGATAAACCCAACCTAGAGTACAAATAAATTGGGGATCTAGGCTCAAATGCCTAAGGTCATGTTGCAATATGTTCTTGCATATATAGTCCATGGTGGGAGCTAAGTTGGAGGCCAAGGTGAAGGTGTTAAGGGTTATGGAGATGAGGTTTTGGTGGGACCAAGGATCAAATTAAGAATGGGATTGAGGTCAAAGGAAAGGGAACAGAAATTCAAGAGATAAGAGGTAGTTGAAAGTTGAAAGGAAGAGAGTAGTAGTTTTACAAAAATGTATTGAGAATAGGCCCGCTCATTTACTAGCAAAACATGCTATTGACATTACTGACTTCTTTGTATGGATTAAAGAGAATCCTTGTTTTATTGAACAAGCTCTTCTCTATGATGTACTTGTTGCTTTCCATTATTAATAAAGTTTATGCAGTCTTCCCATAAAAAAAAAAAAAAAAAAAAAGGTTAGCTTAGTTGTTATTGATTCTAATTTTGGCCTATTACTGACATCACTTTTTTATCCACCAATAATAGCTTGTTACATATAATTTGTTGTGAAAATGTTGTGTATATAGCATTACTCTTATTTTTGTTAAACCCAAATTTTTGTAATTCTCAAGTTTAACATTTTTATTTTGTGTCAAAATAGGGTGATCTTGAGATAAACATGGAGCCACCGCTGCCTTTGCTTATTCTAAAATACCCATGGTGGGTAAATCTTCTTGACAAAAATCAACCCGGTGTCCCACTCCCATTCCCACTCCCATTGCATTTTGTAAAACCACTTCTCTCTTTCAACTTTTAAGTACTTCTTGTCTCTTGAATTTCTGTTCTCTTTCTTTTGAGCTCAATCTCATTCTTACTCTAATCCTCAGTCCCGCCAAAACCTCGTCTCCATAACCCTTAACACCTTCACCTTGGCCTCCAACTTAGCTCCCACGATGGACTATATCTGCAGGAACATATTGCAACATGACCCGTGGCCGTGGGGGTGTGGCACTTGATTTATAATTGGTTAGCTTTAGGAGATTATACTAGTTCATCATATGGAACAATTGCAATTGATTTTATTTCTTTTTTGGCATTCTTTGTAGCACAGCGTCTGATGTTTCTAAACTATAAATTAAAACAACACTGTACTAAAAGAAGAATATGTTAATTGCTGAAGATTTTGATTTGTAACACTTCCTTGCCACTCTCTACCAACTTCTGCATAAAACATCCAGCTCTCCTCGGAGTTTTCAAGGATCGCCATCTTCAAGTCACTAAAATCATTACTTGGCAACCCATTGAGGATCTTCGAAGTCAAGCTTCCTAGGTAATTGAGGATTTTCGAAGTGAGAGAAAGGGGGGGGGGGGGGGGGGGGGGTTTACCAGGGCTGTTGGATTAAAGGATTTTCCCTTCACATTGGTTATTTAACTAATAATTCGGCAGAATTATGGGCAGTTAGAGAGGGCTTCATATAGCTTGGGAATTAGGCTTGAAATTTATAAATCTAGATATTGATTATGCTCTTGTATAAAAACTGGCAAATGTATTTGGGTGTCATGGTCCTGCATTTGGCTTCTCTTATATTTGGTTGCAGGACCCTCCTGGATCGAGAGTAGACCATCTTCAACGTCACATTTTCCGAAAGACTAATGGAGTAGCGGATGGACTTATCAAGAGGGGAAGGGAGCAATGGAGCCGACTTGAAGGATACAATCACTGTCCAGCTCTTGTGTATTGCAGATATGTATGGGACCTTTCGCAAGTTGGTGCCCCCAAGGAGTGCCACATTGACCCTTCTGTTAACTTTAGGTTGAGATTATTATTATTTTGCTGAATTTTAGGTTATGATTATGATTTGTAACATCATAAAGTCCTAGTGAAATACAGGAAAATGAAGTTCCATCCGTTTAGAACTGCATGTCGTTTTAGAAATACATTTTTTTTTTTTTTTAAATTTAGTTTTTGTAAGCAACACATTTTTGTTAAATATCATAGAGAGTTTGTTTGGACAGTGTTTTACCATTCTCAGATTTTCCATGCACTCTCCTCCCACTTAATTTCACATTCTACTGCTGCTTCTGCTTCACAAATTGTTTATATACTGTAGTTCCTGTTGTATGTGGTGAGACTGATTTTCTTGATATGAAAAATCCATTTTTATTTCTTTGGTCGACTTTCCTTTTGTTCTATAACAGTTTATTCTTCTAACGCCACATGCCCTGCTGATGGGCTGCGCACATTAGACTGCCTTATCAGATTAGTTAAAAGTATTACACTTCTTTGTTCATCACAAAGGAGCTGTTATTATCATCCCTTAATTTCAAAAGATGAATTCATGTCAGGTTTTACTATGAACTTGGGAAAAAAGAAAGAACGAAACACTTTAAAATGCAGACCACATTCCTTTGGAAGCAGAAAGCCTACAATTTTGTAATATATTCATTACCTTTGAAGTAATGTTGTTATAATGGGTTTTGCAGGCTATGATGACTAACAAGTAATTCTTACAGGAACTTGGAAATCACCAGCTCAATTAAGGATTGCCTATTAACATCAAGAATTCTACAATCTGTGTGTACATTGACTCTTTGTCATCGTACAAAAAAAAAAGGATAATTACAATAAACTCACATGTGGTATGGCCTGTTTTCACTTTGCCTACCCGTGGTTTAAAACTTTATACTTTGTCCACCTGAACTTCAATCCGTTACCTATCCGTTACCCACTTATGTTAAAATCAGGGGTAAAAATGTATTTTACCTTCAAAATAAATGTCCCCCTCCTCTAAAAACAAAAGATAACAGAAAAAACTCAAACAAACAAAATCAAGAGGGGGGGTTTTGTAGAGAAACAAGATGTGTATCAAAACAAGATCAAATGGGCATGCCAACACATTTGGTTCATCATTTCTCTATCTCACTCACATCTCTCTCTCAATCTCTGATTTCTCTCTGTCTCTCACTCATCCCTTCTTCCCACAACCCATTTCAGATTTTTATATCCCAACGGCCCACATCACAGCAAATCCATCAGGCACGCTAAATAAACTGCACACAGGATAAGATCAAACAAGTACGGTTAACATAGGATAAGGCAAAACGACGATGTCTTGAGGAGAAGGAAGATGAGTTTGGCTAGAAGACAGCAATGGTGATGGTACGGTGGTTGTGGTGGCGAAGTTTTGGTGACAAAGCCAAGCATTGTGATTATATAGTGTGAAATTCGTTGGGGGGGGGGGGGGGGTGGGTTCCTTGTGTTTGTGTTTTTTGATTTTGTAAGACGACGGCACAGCTTGCCCGACTTCTCTCAAGACCCATTTGATTCTGTGACGTCTCTCACATTTCTAAATTATTCCCATTTCTTCCAAAACTCTCTATTTGGTTGCTAAGAAAGAAAGTATGCAATTAAGACAAAAAAGAAAATACCCATTTGGACAAACACAACAATAGCTAGCTTAACATTATCATCATATATAGGCGGTCATACAATTATAAAGGCAGCTTTTGGTGAAGCTTTTAGGAAAATACAAAGAAACACCAGTAGTCTTGCTCTTGCACAAGCAGATAAAGCTTTAACCCCCCAATCCCAATTCCCAAACCCATAACACAACAACAATAGCAAATAGCCAAATAGTACAACTAGGAAGTAGGAAGAAAAAGAACACCAGTTACATTAGATTACACATGAGGTCTGAGGAGTGCGGAGAACAGCCCCCATAACCATTAACAAACCCCCAAAACCAAACCCTTGAACTCAAATCTTGAAACATGTGTTGCTGTCTTTGTCCTTGTTGGCCGCTGCCCTATCTTTCTTGCCTTCCTTCTTTCTTGATTATTTTTCAAAGGAATTTCAATAGAGGACTAGTAGTTTGCAAAGAGACACAAAACCCCATAATCCAAGCTCTTTCAAAAAAATTCAAACCCTAACTTTTTGATTCGTTTTATGTTATGTTTTGGTTGTAATAGTTATTTTCTAACAGAAAAGCCAAAGGTGGGTAACAAAGCCCTAAAGGAAGTAATCTTAGGTGGGCAAAGTGTTAAGTTTTGTACCACGGGTAGGCAAAGTGAAAAAGGGCCAAACCACAGGTGAGTTTACTGTAATTATCCCTAAAAAAAAAAGAAGGAATAGTTTGTGTTGAATGAATTTCTATGTCTTCAAACAAAGCAAGTAGGTTTGGTCTTCTACCAATTGAGAGCTTGCCACTTCCACAATCTAGTCAAGAATGCAAAAGCTCTATCAGCCCTTCAGCTATAAAAAGAAAAAGCCCAAAAAAGAAGCTAGAAGAAGAATTCATGTAATCATCCACATTACCTCAAAGCCCATCTTTTGGTAAAGTTCCAGAGCAGGTATGTTACTTCTATGCACATGCACATATACATGTTCCACGCCTGCCATAGAAGAACAGATCAGTAGAGAAATTTTTTCTTAACATCTACTCTATATCAGACAGTTTATAAGTTTTATATTGTAAAGAAAAGATGAATATTTTGACTTACTCTCAGATTTGGCTGATTCAACAGCAAAATGTAACATGTTTCTTGCAATACCCCGACGACGTGCTGATTTGATCACACATAAGTTTGCAATATAACCATATTTATTTGTGTCTGTTCTGTTGATGCTGCAGAAGAGAGGAGTTCTCACCCTTTCCTGCGATAGCAATTAATTCCATTGCCAGGTTCAAGTTAGCCAAAGAACTGGATTAGACAGACAACACATAAAAGCTGCAAAAGTAAACAAAAAACTATTGTACCCCAGGAAAAGTCTCTCCATGCAACATATACCGGATGCACAAATCAAGGGTTCCAACTACACTTTTAATTACAGTGCGTTTTACATTCTTCACTTCCTTCATAACCTGATAAATTATATACCAGAACACTATCAGAAGCTTTGATTAGATCAAGCAACCAATGATTCAATAATCCTTTTTTCCCAGCATAATATAGAGAAGTTCTATTATCCACTTAAACTCACCCTAACCAATGGGTTTTAACCAATGCTTGAACTAAATCAAACGAAAGGGTATGATGATGAACTTAGTGGATTGGTTTCATACCGTGACAATGCAGGTGCATTTCTGCCCAATTTGGCCTCTACTGCGCCTTTTTATGGCATTAAACTCCTATAGAAACAAGAGGTACTAACTCAGAAATTCATGCAACAAATATATTCCACATATGCATATGAACTAAAATAATACGAAGACATTATGTCCTACCTGGTGAGCAAATTTCCTTTTGAAGTTATCTACATATCTGTGTTAATCAAGCATAGCTAGAATTAGCGGTCATTCTCAAACAATTTCCCCCCTTTTTTATGCATAAAATACAATTATCCTCATAAGACGCTACAAACATGCCAAATAGGCCACCATTTTCAGAGTTTTAAAAACAAATAAACTTTGGAGGCTTAAACATATCTAAAAACCATTTCTAATCCTTTACATCTTTGTTTTCTCCATCAGCCACATTTGTCAGTTTCTCCAGAAATTGGCAGTCTTTTTCTCCTCCTATGCTTGTGATATATATTTAAAAAAAAAAAAAATGAACATATTATAATGTTACTTTCAATGACCCATTTGGCCTATCTAATGAGAATCTTTCTTCCCTTTGCTCCAAAGTGTTGACAATTGACAAGAGGCTTGAGTCTCAGTGGCATTGTATATAAGGTTCTTTTTCCACAGGAAGAATTTGGGTTCAAATCATACTGTTTGTTTGTTCCAATTCACTTATTGTAAACAAGAAAGAGAGAAGATTAAAAAAAAAAAAACGAAGAAGAAGAAGAAGACAAGATCAAATTGTTAAATCCCTCCCTCCCTTAATTTGTAGCAAAAGGTCACTAAGAAAAAGAAAAAAGCAAGGCAAAAATGCGTAACCTATATATAGAAGCAGAAGCATACCGTTCGTTAGCTCTATTTTCCCAATGGCTCTCTGCTCTTAGCCATGCCGCTGTCTACCGCATAATAATAAAAATATAAAAAGTTAAAAAAAGAAAAAAGAAAAAAAGACACACACACACACACACACACACAATAAGGGCAGATTTTTTTTCCCCACAAAATTTGTGCCTAATAAAAAAAAAAAAAAAAAAGTGGTGTCAAAGAAAGAAAATGAAGAAGAAGATAAATACCCAAAACTCTTCATCAAGAAAGGCCTGTCGCGCCACGTAGTGTCCAAACTCAAGTCTTTTTCGATCTGTACCCAATTCTTGATCCGACGGCTGCAGTCGGTCGAATCGGAAATCGGAGGATGAAGATGATGATTCCAAGTGAGGAATAATGGACAGCTCTTCCTTCTTATTCTTCTTGTTCGTATAATTACCAAAAGATGATGATTTTTTAGAATCCATTGCCCTGTGTCAGCGTCAGCGTCAGTCAGCCATTGTCACCAAAAACATTAAAACTAATTAACACATACATGGGTTGTTCTGTTCATAAAAAACAAACAAACTCACATTGTCCGAGAAGCTGTTGTGACCCTTTGAAATTTAGTATGATTTGCTGCAACAAGAAACCTCAAGAGTTCGGGTCTGTGAATCGAAATCGTGTTGGTGTAGGAGCACATATCTGCTTGCTTTCCAGAATTTTGTTCACAGGGATTGCTAGAAAAGCAAAAAGCTAGAGTCTGTGTCTGTGTCTGTTTGACCCTCCCTGCAATAAAGCGTGCCTAATTTATGGAATAGAATAGAATTTTAGATGAAGCTGATTTTTTTGACGGAAAAACATGGTGCGCAAATACCCGTCATAACCGCCCTGTCAAAGACAATATGGCCTCAAAGACAAATATTATTATTATTACTTTTCTCAAGTGGTAATTTAGAAATGACAGGGCCGGCTCTTCTTGTCGTTGTTCAGTGAAAATAAACGTGAGTAAAAAAAAAATATAAAAATATGTATAATATTGTTTAAATATTAAAAGTTATTGTTCAAATAACAGTAATGAATACTTTTTCAATCTCCACAATACATTTTTACAACAATTACTTCTATTAAAATTACTTTTTTTTTTCCTGACTAGTAATAGTTAGTAATAACTTACTACTTAATATTTGTTGTGAAAATATTATAAAATTTTTTATAATAATTTTGTTACAAGTCTATACTTTCTAATGACATAATAAATCTCACTACATTTTTTATATCGGTTGAAATGACAGATTATGGTTGATGTATGATAAAAATGATGTAAGTGATGGCTATCTAATGGGCCCAATGGAAGTGTTATTGTAGTCAAATAATTTGTCATTTCAACAAAATGTAAAATTTGTTGTGTCCAAAAGTATTTGGTATAAAAATTATATTTTGAATTTAGTGTTGATTTGGATGAGGGTTATTTAAAAATTAGGTTGTTTATTTAGCTTATTTCACTTGTGTACAACTCTTTTAAAACTTTACTTTTTGAAAGACAACTATACTTTTATTAAACTTAATTTTTATGCCGAGTAAGTAAATAAAAGCTTTTCCTTAATTTTTCATTTTATATTCTACTAATCATAAAATGCAACATAACTTTCATTTTTTATTTTTAATAAAATAATTAAAGTCCAAAAATGAAAAAAAAAAAAATCATGATGCATGACATATTAAGTTTGTGGAGCATAAAATAGAACTCTAAAAGAGAAACAAGAAATTTTTATTCAATAAATAAAAGTGATACTTATGTCATATTTCTTTCTTATAAAACATGGGCTATATTAAAGTAATATTTCTTTCTAATCACATGTTAGATTATCTAGAGTTTTTAGAGTAACACTATTCAGTTCCAAAAATCTTGTTAATCTATTTTGAAAAGAATTGATATAATTTTGACATTATCAATAATTTAAATAGATTGTAAAAGACAAATAATTAATGTTTGTTTAAATATTAATGACATTACAAAATTTAATCCACTCTTTTAAATAGATGAATGGAATTTTATAAACTATATAGAGTAGGAGTTAATCAAATAGCTCCAAACAATCCTTATCCCTACAATTACAATCATAACCTACCATTTATTACCTAAACAAGTATTTAAAACAATTATGTCTCTAACATGGAAAATTATTGAATACTCCGAAAGTATCATAAATACATATTTTCTCCTCTCACATGAATTATAAGTTCCACCATGAATTTAATTAGTGAAATTTACAATTATGTGAGAAGAAGGAGTACACATTTGTAGTCCTCTCGGAGTACTCAATAATTACTCTTCTAACATTGCTCTTTTTATATATATATTTTTAGAAATAAACACACATACACAAGCAAGAGGGAAAAGTGGTTTTAACACAAAGATTGCTCTTTTTATATTAGTTTGTAAGAATTTACTTTAATGTATTATATATAATTTAAGAATATGATTTATTCTAATTATCATATAGTTTTTATAAATTAAAAAAAAATTGATTATGAGGAAAATAATGCCAAAATGGCTTTATATGCGTCTTGGGCATGGTGGTTTGCTTCGTTTTTTCCCTTGTGTAACTGTTACTCTGTTACTATTTTTTTTTTTCATATCAATATGGGACGCAATATGAGATGGTGATGTGGCAGGATCACGAACACGAAGTGGGTTTTGGACATTCATGGATGAGAACGATTATAAACACCCACAAAAAAAAATAAAAATTGGCAAACCTGGTTAATGTAACATTTCATACGAGTAATATAGTATATGATACTAGCATTTATGAATGCGTGTTACGTGTGTTCAGAAACTCTTCTAAACTTTTCACCAAAATTCTTGGGAAGTGATGAGTGTTTAAAAAGTGAAAAAAAGAAAAAAAAAAAAAAAAAAAAAAGAAGCATTTTTCTCAAAGAAGAGATGGTTTATAGTAAGATAAAATTAGAGGAAATCAATAGAATTGTGAGCAGAACCTAAAAAAGATGGATAAAAGTTATGAGACAGAAATAGATGACAGGAGATTAAATCGATTAGTTCAAAGAAAAGGAAAATACAATGAAAAATACAAAGTAATAATTAAAACAATATCAAAGGAAATGTACCTTTCACAACGAAGAGTTGGTGATGAATTGAAAAAAGAAATTGAGGAAATCAAAGTCTTTGTGCAAAGAAAGTAAAGAGTGGAATGTAAAATATATACAAATAGTGCAAGGATTTTAAAGATCATAGCTGATAGGCTTTTATTTTTTTGGATCAGATAGGGGATTAAGAAATTTGAATTAAAATAAAATAGGCTAAAGAAGTTAGGGAGCTGTATATATATATATATATATATATTTTTAACATGTGTTTCTGTTAGAGTTTTTTTTTTTTTTTGGACAAGGGATTAAAAATTTGAGTTCAATTAAAAGGCAATCAACATGTGTGTGTTGGCGTGTAGGAATTTACCTTTTTTTTTTTTTTTTTTTTTTTAATGAGAATAGCCGAATAGGAATCTACTTTTATATAGAGATATGGAGAAAAGATTGAGATAAGGATAAGGATAAAAGCTTTTTTTTTTTTTTTTTTTTTTTTTAAGAAGCAGTAGGCTAAGGCCTAGTATTTGATTTTTTTTTTTTTTTTTTTTTTGAGAAAAAGTATTTGAATTTAAATAGAACACAGACATTGAATTGGAATGGATTATGATGTAAATTTTTTTTAACATTTTTATTTATTTATTTATGGATTTTAACATGTATTTGAAAATTGAAAGTGGTGTAGTGGGGTTAGTGTTTATTTTACATAATTGTCCCCAAATTTTGTCAATAATGGTATCTTTGAACCACATAAAAATCCAATTCAGAAAAGATAATCCTCTCATTAATGAACCTTTATGTTTTGAGAGAGTTTCAACCTATAAAAATACTATTATTTTATCAATAATGATATTTTTGCACCACATAAAATACAATTCAGAAAAGATAATCCTCTCATTAACGAACCTTTATGTTTTGAGAGAGTTTCAACCTATAGCGTCCGCTCCTAATAATAGCCTTTTAATCATCAGACTAAGACATTAATTAGTTTTTAGTATAGACGGGAATTAAACCTCAAATCTCTTATTCAACCATTAAATACTTTATTAGTTGAGTTAATTAAAACTCACAAATATTAATAAGCCTGGTTAATGTAACACTAACATTTGATACGAGTAAAATAGCATATGATATGAGTACTTAGTTAGGATAAGAAATATGAAAAACTTATTAAGTCAAAATTAGGTGTCCTTCCTGCTACTCCTATCCAAATTCAAGTGCGAAAATCATTGGGTGGGTCCTACTGTCATCTGGAAACAGCAACAAATCAGCAATTGCCACGTGACATGAAAAGAGAGTGAGACCAGGTGAAGGCATCAACAACAACAGCTACAACTACAACTTACTGGTGGCTTCGGAGCGAACACGCACACAGATTGGTGTAGAAACCAGCAGCTAGCGGCTGTCATGCAATGCTTTTGGGTTTCATTGTCAGACAACTTGTAGATCCTTAACAACCCCCCCGACACTAATTTTCATTTTTATGTAACCCACCTCAAGGTATTCACTTTATCTTAAATCAAGGGATGTTAAATTATTAATTTAATCCTATTATTGAATTTTTAGCACCAAAGGATTCCTTTATTAAATAAAATTTAATTTAGTTTGTCAGTTATTAATTTTGTCAATTTAATTTCTTAACTTTCAAAACCAAGTTAATTTAATCCGATAATATCTTATTGTCTCCATATAAATCAATCAAAATTAGCTGATCTAGTAAATGCAACATAAATTAAAAGCTTATTATTGAACATGTTAAAACTTCAAAATAGAATCAACTTCTAGTATTGATTCCGTAAAAAAATAAAATAAAAAATAAAAAAAATCAAGGATGACATTAACTTGATATAAAAGTTAAAAGACTGAATTGATACAATTAATAATTTATTAATCAATTTGAACTTTATATATTAGTTAGTAGAACAAAAATTTCATCTCACTCATTATGTGTCAACTTAAAATATTATCCATTGTACTTTTAATAATAATGCTTATTTAATACTTATTTGACTTGTTATATGATTTAATGAATCATATAATTTAATACGTGTAACTGGTTTTATAAACCACAACTTAATAGATTTTATTTGGTTGAACACTTTGTCCCCATACTAATGGGGTGGATGTGTCAATCTGTTTCAAAAACTATTGGGTGTAATTATTGAATCTTAATTTTAAGTTTAAAGTTAATCATGTTCCTCCAAAAAAGAAAGGTTTAAAGTTAATAAAAAAAATTATTCTTACATTTATGGATTCCACGGTTTTTATATGATATTCTACTTTATATTCGTTGAATTATTAAGTCTTGTGGTTCAATTAACACGTCTTTGATGACGTTTGGTATAGGGTAATCTTTTAGGATTCTTGAGATGTTGAAACATTTCACATTTGATTGCAAATCACACAAAGGAATCAGATGCTTGAGAATTTGGATTCCTACTAAACCTCCTTTTAGTAGGAATGTGGATTCTCTTTGAAAAAGGTGGGTATCCACATTTCCCGTGTTTGAAAATTTTTATTTTTATAAAACAATTTTACAAATTCCTCTGATCCTCTCTTCTCTTTAATCCATAGATATAAAATAAAAATAAAATATAATTATTGACAATTTAAATAATTATTTTGTATTATACATGTCAATTAAAAATATTTTACTATAATTTTATTGAATTTATTTATAGTTTATATTTTTGTTTCTTATAATACATTTGGGGGGGGGGGGGGGGGAAGAGAATTGATACTATCCAAAGGATTTTTTTGGCAAAATATAAAAATAGTTTCATTCCCTAGTATTCAAATTGCCAAGCATTATATTCCTTGGAATTTAAATGCCACCTTAGTGTCTCTAGCATAAAAGTTTAAGGTTCAAATCTTTCATCCCTTATTGAAGAATTTGAACCTTAAACAAACTAATAGATAGCATGGCTTAAAGCATTTGCAGCAGTGTAGTTAAATAGCTATATAACTATTTTAGTTACACCGAAACACAAAAAAGAGGGTTGTAGTAGTGGAGCTAAAGGTAAAAATTTTAACTTCTCAGCTACAGTGCACAGCTATCTTAAAGGTTAAAAAAAAAAAAAAAAAAAAAAAAAACTATTTTTTGTTGCATTCACACTGATCAAAATATTTTAATATTATTTTTTTCTTTTCTTTTCTTTTTTTCTCACCTCTTTTCCATTTCTGCTTGTTGCTCCTCTTTACTCAATCCTCACCCTCTTCGTTTTTGCCTGTTGCCATTGACCAAGCCCTTGCCCAGCATCGACTACTCTATCTCGCATTTTCTTTGTCTAGATCTCCACCTCAAAGGCTGAACCTCCGAGCTCCACCCTCTCTCTGCTATCTCGCATTTTCTTTCTCTGTTGATGAAATTTTCGGGGGCATTTTGTTTACGGTGTTTTTCGATGTGGCTATTATGGGGGCGGCAGGAAAGATAGAGTGAAAGACAAAGAAAGACAAAGCTGAAATAGAAAAACAAAAATGCAAGTGAAGATAGAGTGAAGATAAGAAAGAATATGCATGTGGAGGAGATAAGAGGAGTATACATGTGTGGAGGAGAAAAAAAGAGGAAAAAAAAAAATAAAGAAAAGAAAAGAAAGAAACGTGTATTTGGATGAAACCAAGATAATGGGAAAAATAAAATTAAGAATAATAAGAAATTAAAATTAAGAAATGTTACCACAATATTTTTGTAATAAATTTTATTGTGATTGTTGTTTATTGTAGTAAATATATTATTTTATTATAGTGAATATATTATTTTATTGTGATATATATATTATTTTATTGTGTTAAAAGCTAAAATAGATCAACTGCTGCAGCATGTGAGTAGGTAAAATAGATAAAGTAACTTTTTATGGTGCCAAATAGCTAAATTTGTAGCTCTACTATTGTGAATGCTCTTAGGAGTTGTTTGGATTTTGTGAAAACTGAGTGATATAACTCAGTTTTCATCACCCATAACTCAAAATATGTGAGACTCATAAAAGAACCTTTGTTTAGAAATATTTTTGAATAATGTTTTCATCATTCAAAACTCTAAAAAATTTGAGTTAAGGTTCGTTTGGATATAGCTGAAAACTAAAAAACACTGTAGCAAATAATTTTTAAATGTGTAAATAGTACCATGAGGCTCATTTTTAATGAAAAAGTTGCTGAAAAGTGAAATTTGTGGGTCCATGAACAGTAAAATTTGTGTGGAAAAGTCAAATGTTGCGGCTATTGTTCAATGAACAGTAGCCACAACAGTAATGGACAATAAAAAAAGTGGACTGAAACGCGTGAAAAAAAAAAAAAAAAAAAAAAAAAAAAGCAAAACGCAATGCAGATGCAAAATGTGCTAGCCAAGCAATCTCTTAGTCTGCGTTTGGGAAGTGCATTTTGCACTTCCCAAATGCGTTTGCGTTTCTATCCTTTTTTTTTTTTTTTTTATTTACTTTTTAGCGTTCCCAGGGGCGTAAAGGCTGATTTTTCACTGTTCATGGTTACTATGCGGCTACTGTTCAATGAACAGTAGCTGCACTTGTTAACTTTTGTCCATAAATAGTGCATTCTTGCACTGTTCACGGACCCATAATTTTCACTTTTCAGCAACTTTTTCATTAAAAGTGAGTCTCCCAGTACTATTCACACATTTAAAAATTATTTTGTTACAATATTTTCAGTTTTCAGTTTTCAATTTTCAGTTGTATCCAAACGGACCCTTATAGGGATAAAAACTGAAAACACGTTTGAGATAAGATGTTTTAAAGTGATTGAAAAATGTGTTCAATGGCAAAGTTGTATAAAAATAAAGTGCTGGGACCCACTATACCTACTCAAGTCAGACTTTACTTCCCTCTCTCACCATTCATTCTCCACTTTGCTTTCCTTTTCCTTTCTTCTCCACTTTTTTTTTCTCTCTCTCTCTCTCTCTTCTTTCTCTCTTCTTTGTTAACAGTTAACACCAAGAAGTAAAGTCTTTTGGCTAAATATTGCTAAATTTGAAATTTATTTGCGTTATAGGTACTATTACAACTTATTTAGGGATTTGAGGAGAGAGATTGAATTTCGGCAACAGTGTTGCCGAAAATCCAAGAAGAGTAGGAGAGAGAATGAGAAAAAGGCTGGAGAGAGAAAAGTTGAATTACGGCAATGGCATTGCCGCAATTCATTCTGCCTAACTGTGCTGACCGAGTGGCTGTGTGAGAAGTGCTTTGACCGAAAGTGTGAGTGCCCAAAAGAAAGTAATTGTGGCAATGGTATTACCGAAAATGGGAAGGGAAAAAAAAAGTGAATGCCAAAATCTGAGGAAGAATTAAAGAAAAATATAATGTGCTATGTACACAATATTTTTACAATAAATCACAGGTAACTAATTATTATTAGTTCAAATTTAAATTTAACATTGAGATTTCTATTTTAATCTAACAATAACAGCAAGTAACAACTTAATACTTAGAATTTGTTGTAAAAATGTTGTAAAAATTGTGTGCACTTATCATTTCTTAAAAAAAAAAAAAAGTGTAATGGATTTGCCAAAAATTTTGTGGCAATTGTGGCTTGTCGAAAATGGGAGGAAAAAAAAATGTTTCAATTGGTTTGTGGCATTGCCAAATTTTTTTTTGGGGGCAATTTTGGCAATGCCATTGCCAAAAATGAAAAAAAAAAAAAAAAAAATTTCCAATTGTAGCAATGGCATTTTCCCCACAATTTCGACAATACCATTGCCACAATTGGGAAAAAAGTTGTTTTTTTTTTTTTTTTTTTCCAATTGTGGCGAAATTTTTCCCACAATTTCGGCAATACCATTGCCACAATTGGGAAAAAAAAATTTTATTTATTTTTTTTTTCCATTTTCGGCAATGGCATTGCCACAATTGTTAAAAAAAAAAAAAAATTGGCAATGCCACAAACCCATTGAAACTTTTTTTTTTTCCTCCCATTTTCGGCAAGCCATAATTGCCACAAAAGTTTTGGCAAATCCATTACACTTTTTTTTTTTTTTTTTTAAGAAATGATAAGTGCACACAATTTTTACAACATTTTTACAACAAATTCTAAGTATCAGGTTGTTACTTCTTTTTATTGTTAGATTAGAATAGTAATCTCAATGTTAAATTTAAATTTGAACTAATAATAATTAGTTACCTGTGATTTATTGTGAAAATATTATAAAAATATTGTGTACGTAGCACATTATATTTTTTCTTTAATTCTTTCCCAGATTTTGGCATTCACTTTTTTTTCCCCCTCCCATTTTCGGCAATACCATTGCCACAATTACTTTCTTTTGGGCACTCACACTTTCGGTTAGAGCACTTCTCACACAGCCACTTGATCAGCACAGTTGTGCAGAATGAATTGCGGCAATGCCATTGCCGTAATTCAACTTTTCTCTCTCTAGCCTTTTTCTCATTCTCTCTCCTACTTTTCTTGGAATTTCGGCAACACTGTTGCCGAAATTCAATCCCTCTCCTCATATCCCTAAATAAGTTGTAACAGTACTTATAACGCAAATAAGTTTCAAATTTGGCAATATTTAGCCAAAAGACTCACAAGAAGCAACTGAGTTATACTTTCTTTCTTCTTTTCTTTTTTCCCTTTCTTTTCGCCATTCTCATTACAGAATTTTTTTTTTCTTATTCTTTCTTCTTTACAGATCCTTTTCTTGGTAGGTTTATGGGTTGAGATCGGTGGGTTTATGGGTTGTTTATGGTGGCGTTGGGTTTGTGGGTTGTAATCAGTGTGTTTGTGGGTTGTTTATGGTGGTGTACTCCTCAATGGTTGTTGGATTTTGTGTGCTCTCTCGATATTTTTTTGCTATCTCATTCACATTACTGAAAAATATGTGGGTATTGTGATTCTTGTTTTAGTTATGACATTGAGTTTCTGTTGGGCATAGTGTGGTGTTGAGTTTTAGATATGGTTTTGAGTTTCTACTTCTTGTTACCGTTCCAAAGTGGAAGAGAGGCGTGAAATGGAAGAGGTCTGAAAAAAAGAAAAAAGAAAAAAGAAAAAAGAAAAAAAAGATAGAGAAGGGACCATTCTGACTTAGCATAGTTAATGGGTCCATCACTTTGTGCAAAATTTTGAGTTATAGAAAACAAAATAAAAAACCAAACAAGTTTTAATTTGAGTTAGTGAAAAAATAGAGATAGAGATATATTAGTTATGAAAACTGAGTTTGAGTTATGAGATTTGAGTGACGAGTGATAGGGTTTCCACTATCCAAACAAGGCCTTATTTATTTGATGTATTATTTATTTATTTATTTTTCGAGGAACTGATGTATTATTTAATGTTGGTTGCCTTATCTGAACCTAAAGCCAATGGATAGCATGGCTGGATTAACGGCGGGGAGACATGTTGTCGTCTCTCCATTGTGGACTATCATTATTATTAGTTAATTGTGCGGGTAACAAATAATTAGAAGTAACATGGATGTTCTTAAGTTTTTTGAAAATATTTCCCACAATTTGATCCTCAATAATTTGTTAAAGCACATGATTACTTCACACTCATTAGTGTACATGTTTCATATATTAAATGTGGGGCATGCTTAAAAGATGCAAGCATCAAATGTAAAAATTATGGATATTTGTGTATACCAAGTGTACAATATTTACTGCCACTTATTATGCCATGACCTTGTGTTATCTAAAGGAATTGGATTATGGAACACTTAATGAATATTTTATTTGTATTTTGAGGTTGGTTTGGAATTTACACCTATGTACTCGAGTCTCTGCTTTTAATTTTCTAGGCTAGGGGGGGAAATTTTTTGTAAAATGGCATTCTTTTAATATAAAAGCGATTAGTGAGGCATTCACTCATTACCTTCTTCTAATTATTTATGAGAGAGAGAGAGAGAGAGAGAGAGAGAGAGAGAGAGCAGATTCTGGATTTGTATAAGGCTACTAGTCACACACAGAGTGGAGAGTAACAGAGAATCGTTAAAACTTTCACAAGGCAATAGGCACAATACTACATTACTGCCACACAAACCAAAAGAACCGCCTATAGATTCCACACTACTTCACGCTCAATGGCCACACCAATAGTGAAACCAGGATTCAGAAACAGTAACAGACAGTGAGAAACGCTCTATTATACATATATAGACCCATTTAAACATTGATAATGAACAAGCAGCCAAGAAAGTGCCTGAGCCTTAGCCTTCAAAATCAGTCTTTACCCACTGCCCATACTTGCTCTTCATCTTGTCATCCAATTCCTTGGCTTTAACATCTGAAATCTTGGCTACATTAGCCATGGATTCCTCTTGTACTTTAGCTATCCTCCTACTCCTCTTCCTTGCCATTGCCTCTCTTTCAGCTTCTAGTCCCTCATATTCTCTCAGCCAACAGCTGTGCACTGCACAGCTCAGTACCAACACCACCAACTGCATTAGAAACATTGCCATCAAAACCCCACATTCCAACCTCACCAAAAGCTTTGCCTCTTTGGGGTCCCTCGTGGACTTGAGCAAGGAAAGGCTGGATTGCTCTTTTGTAAACAAGGCCAATATGCTAAGCAATTGTCCAATTGCCGAGCCAAGGAGAAGTGACATGTGGGTTATGAAACAGAAGTGGGTGAGCTGAGAGTAGAAGCCCACAAAGGAGGAGAGCAATGAAACACAAGAGACCATGAGGAAAGCCATCCCCATAGAAGTTGGAGGCATTCTCAGTAGAATAATGGGAGCAAGAGAAGCTGAGGAAAGGATAAAGAGAGTGAAATTCAAGCATGAGAGGACAAGATTTGGAAAGGAACATGAGCTTCTAAGCTTAGAGGAAGCCATTTTTAATTGGGTTCTGTATTCTGACTCTCAGATGTTAGGAATAGCTTGAGATGTGCTATGTGATGCAATGGATATTTTGAATTTATAAAGGCAGGGGTTGGAATGAATGGAATGGGATTATGCCGTTGGAGGCTACAACGGCTAGGTAAGAGAGGTCCCACAGTCCCATGCAATTAATATTCCCTCCTCTGGGTTTCAACTTTCAACTTTCAAACATGTTGTGGATTTTGATGGTGTTTCCAAGTTCAAAAAAGCCTACAGGCCTGTAAAACTGATAGTAACAAAATGATTCCAGCTGTTTTATTGTAAAATATTTCCCAAAGAACAAGAAAAGTAAAATGTCATCCCCAGGATCAGTTTGGTTCATCATGATATGAGAGTTGATATGCCGTTGAAATAGACTTTTTTATTTTTTATTTATTTTTTATTTCTTAATACATTTAACATAAAGTTATCAAAAACCATATCTTTTGATAAATATTGTGCAAATAAGCTAATAGAAATATCCAACTCATAAGATGATTCGCATTTATTTTTGTTCGAATGACCTACTTAATATTCATATGATGTGACTTTCCCTTTTAAATAATATAATAAATAATGTGATTTAAAACACTTGAATGGTCTTCTAAAATACAATGCAATATATTTGAAGAAATTCTTCCAACTCAATTTGGAAGAAAAGTTTGTCCATTGTGAACTGGAAAACATGATCATAATCATGTTAAGTATCTGGAGTTTACTACAACATAAGAATGACTAGGTAATTTGTGGGTTATGCTTTGTAAATAAATAAATAAAAAACAATTTGAAAATAGAAAATTGTTTCTAAAGGTCGCACTTAGAGCACTGTCGCACCAAGACTTCACCACTAAAAAAGCTCTAGGTTTGTTTTTCTCAGTTTCATTCATTTTTTTCTTTCCGTATGTGTAACTTCTCCATCTAAACGTGCAAATGCTCACATGAAAATTACGAATACAAAACAATGAAAAGTTGATGGTCCTCATCGAAAACATATCATTTTAATATGGAATGAAATGAATAAGAATTAAGAACCATCACTTGCGAATTTCACTGGATTGTCTTTAAGAGGCCAGGAGAGACCGTAAGTACGCTGAAGCCGGTTACATAAACCAACTTGTTTTACATGGAAAGAATCTCTCAACTTAAAGTAACTATGCATCCCCACCAGCCTAAGGCTATACAATTCAATACCGGACCCTTGCATAACATTTGAACAGCTAACCAAGTAATGATCAGATCTACTTTTTCAACAATGCTGAAGTCTTGGGCCTCTTCGCATCCTTTTCATGAGTTTCCTGCTGCTTCTGTTGTATGTGAATTTCACGTAAATAATAATAATAATAATAAATGAAAAAGTAACTGTGGAAATTTTCAAATGAGGGTAAAGCTTCTGTCTGATGCTCTCGTGCACTAGACAGAACACTGGGCCGACACGTGGTCATGTTAGGACACATGTTGTGCCCAAGTCACCTCTAGTGCACAGAAGCACTGGAGGGAAAAAGACCCTTCAAATGAAACCAATAACAAGAGCATCTGGAACTGGAACACATGATGGAAAAAGTATATACATCAAGCAATTCCAATAAATGAAACCTTGGAAACCACATGGTACAAAGAGCGTCATGTAAAACATACTCATCTACTAGAAGTTAAAAAAGAAAGTTCATCCATTTTAAATGCTATGATTTTTTCAATTTGTTTCGCCAGAAAAAAGAGAGATGCTCAGAAATTGAAAATAAAAGCCTTCCATGCTCTGTTTTCCAAATACACCCATTCCCTATGTATTGGTGATACTTAAAGCTAATATCTTAATAGTTGTCTCCACAAAGTTAACAGCAAGTATACCTGGTTTTTTTTTTTTTTTTTTTTTTTGACTTGATCAATATTCTGCATCACTGTGGGTTACTATGGCCTCGACTCTATCAAGTGAAGCTTGCAACCGTCCAGAGTTCATGTTGAACAATGGTTCACTAGTACCAAGAGCCCTATTAAATTCAAGGTTTCAACAATGATAGACTGTCAGTGTGAACAAAAAAATAATTGAATGAACTGAGGAATGGCAATATTGCATGTATTCCTAAGAAACTATTAGGTCACTACTACATGTTAGCAAGATATAGCACTTTTAAAATAAAGATAAAAAACTAAGATAAAGCACGTCATTGAACATAAAAGTGTTTCTAATGCTGAAATATCATAAATTCCAGAAGTTCTCATATTTACTTCAATAGTAAATGTGTAGAACAGTGAGCAGTTACCCAGTAATTTCTGGAAGAACATAATCAGCCCTCCACCCAAAACGCAAATCCATGCCAGGAAACAAGCCAACTGATGTTTTATTCCGAATCCGAGATATGCCATCTCCACCGAAACAAGTAGTAAGCTTCCATTTCCAACCAGTTGCATTTAACTGAAAATTGTGGCCTATACCAACCTGTATATTTCCAGCACTTTGTGTGTGAAAGTCCAAATACAACTAAAGCCATCTATAGTGCCAAAAGCATGTGCACACACACACTAATATGACAAAATACAAAATACTACTTGGTCCATGCATGCAAAATACTACATATTTCCTGCACTTTGTGTGTGAAAGCCCAAATACAACTAAAGCCAACTACCTTGAGTCATGCCTCTCTCTCTCTCTCTCTCTATGTGTGTGTGTGTGTGTGTGTGTGTGTGTGTGTATGTACACTTATATTCTTTGTATACAGAAAAAGGTACGTAACAGCTTCAAACCTGGAGATTTAGAAATTTGGTTACGGGAATCTTTTTGGAAAGAAGGCGTACATCTTGATGAATAGGCTCATACATAAACTTCCACCTCCGGTCAGGTGCTAAGGGCTTCAGTACAAGCTTTGCTTGAAACTCATTGATGGGAGCATTATAGAACTGAACCAAAACAACATTTAAGTCGGGAAATACCATTAAAAAAATCATCCAAACAATGAGAATTGGAGGTGATAAGATTATGATATCACGGTATGAGGGAATCGATTAGTGAAGGAGTAAAATCCAAGCAAACCAAAGCCTGAGATGAAAGCCAAACATCTAAATTGTTCAAGCATTCGGTTATGCCATATCTTTTGTACAGAGTGGTTGAGTGAAACATGTAATGTAGTTACTAGGCTATCTATGAACTTAGTTAATTAGGTTAGAGGTTAGCAAGGCACAACCACAAAGATCAAATGAATGCAAAATCAATCACACACTTCTTTTTTATTTTCTCTTCTTTTTATTTTTTTGTGAAGGTCTCCAAAGCTCTTTCAGCACCTGACTATTTCCCCTGCTGTGTGAAATCTAGGTCCCATACACACTAGGTAATTACACGGAGGAATTCCTTAGGGGTGATCCTAAGATGCTGACTAGAGGTTTTAAACCCAAGATCTCATGGATTTCATGAGGTCTTAAGAACCATTAGGCCAATCCCTCAAGGTTTCACTCTTGTTCAAACACATGTAATTGTTATTTCTCCAAAGAAGCTTTGTCCAACTCATGCCTTGTCAGGACATGTCAAGCAGGACTACTTCACACAATATTACGTATCATGCAACATAACTAGCCTCAGCTTACACAACTGAGGCTTCAATTATAATTAATTTTACAGCCAATTAAGTGACGGTACTAATATTCACATTTAAGTATCAAGTCATATGAAGCAATATCATGGCATAATCAGATATTAATATCTCAGTAACATATTACAAAGTAAATGACAAAAGCCAATCCACTGAATTAAACTAACTAAATTATTACTACCAGAACAGAAACTAGAAAAGTTGTGTTATTATATCCAAGGGAAAATCCCCTCAGCCAAACAAAATTACTAACAGAAATAATTCCCCATTTGTTGAGATTTCAAACTATTCATCAGTCCCTTGCAACACAGATGCTTCAAAACATGCAAAATACCCAAATCAGACTGTTTCTATGGCTATAATCTACACATTGAAGACACCAAATATAGATAGCACATCAAATACTAGACAAAACGCCAAATTTTAGAGGACAGACAAAATTTTTCAAAGTAAGACCATCACAAACAGGGTAGTCTATGTTCTAGCACTTGACTGCATAGTTTTACAATCCTAGAACTAAACTTGTGTAAGAGGCACTAGAATGTGCATATGCATGTCATCTTCTGATACAGTGTTGCCATGTTTTGAAGCAAATGATCACTACCCCCCTACAGTTTTTTTTTTAGTTGGTAAGTTACACACACACCTAGTGGGTTTTGAACACATGAACTCACCCTCCATCCCATTATCATTGGCACGGTTCAAAGTTGTTTACCGCACTAAATCTATTAGCAAAAAACACGTCGTTTTTCAACTAACGTAGAGCTGGGGTTACCTAAAGTGATGCAGTAACACTAACACCCTGACCACCATGACTATAAAGGAGTAACCTACTAACTACATAGTCCATAACAACCTTACCTTCATACTTTGGCTGCCAAACACAGAAGTAACATATCAGAAATTAAAAGCAATTGAATTGGACAAGTAAAAATTAAATCTTGCCAAGGCATAGAAAGATACCTCCAAATTGAGACCAACACGAATACCTTGCATTTCTTTCCTGAACTTCAAAAACAACTCTGATGGCATCAAGTTAATGTTGTATAGTTCTTCCCACGAAGTGGGTTCTTCGCCATTCGAACCCGGAACCGAATCCATTTTTATTGAATCAAAACTGAAAGAAAGAATTACCCAAAAGCTAATAAACCCATTTCTTGCATATTCTCAGAAAGTTCACACTAAACTCGGTCACCATAATTTAGCAACCAAAAAATGATGAAAACAAATTCTTGCTTTTTCGAAAAGAAAAAAGAACAAAGCTGTAGAATTGAGTGAGCGTATGAAACATCAAACACATAACAGGATGCCTAATTTAGTTTAGTTTCTTTCAAAAGCATAAATTTTAGAGGAAGTGCTAGAAGAGCATGACACAAAAAAGGGATTACCTTTCCAATCGAATACGTATTTCAAGCGTACATGTAAACGTATGTACGGCCCGGCCTGTTGCTGGAGGGCTCTGAAATCTGAATTAGAACGAGAGGGAACGAAAGGTGCACGCACACACACACAATGTTGTTTTGTTGGGAGGTGGAGATTTTAATTTTATTACAGCAAGCTGCTGATTTACCTAATTTGTCCTTGCCCTTTTGTTCATGAATGACAAACGATTCACGTTCACTTTATTGTGTCAATTTGGAAACGGACTCACAAACAGCACTTACCTCCTTTTTTTTTTTTTTTTTTGGTTGTTGTTGATATTGATATGTACAAATGGCACTTACTTGGTTAAAGTATAATAATATAATTGCACCGAGCATTCACATCAGTCCGTATATAAGTGTGTATAATAGAAAAATGCTTAAATTTACACATTTTTGTTCAAAAACAGCCTATATCAGTCCGTTTAAAATCTTGCAAACTCTTTTGAAATTATCAATGAGCTACAGTATTCGTGTAAATTTACACGGGCACTGTAGCATGTGTATATGATTTTTTAATAGTTTTTTTCTCTCTCTCCAGTACTGTAGCATAACTTTGCCTGACACTATAGCACTGTAGCATTGGGTTAAAGAAATGAATATTTTATTTGAATAAATGTGTATAATAGACAAACTGATGTAGGTGTTTTGTAAAAATAAGTGTTTAAAATAGAAAAAGTAAGTTTTAGACTTGTAAAATGAAATTTTTTTTCCACGGACTGATGTGGATGCTCTAATATTGCTATTTTGGTTTTTGATTGCAGAAGCTTGATCGCTTGCAACTAGACCATTCATCTCGGGCACATTTTCTGTGGAGCCAATAATTGTGCTGATTGATCGGCAAGAAGGGGTTGTAAATAAAAAATTAATGCAGAAAAATATGATAATTGTCCATATTTTATGTATCATTGTTATATATAAGATTTAATTTATCAAGGCACCCATGATAAATAGTTCACTTAAATAAATAAAACCTCCCTTCTTGAAAAAAAAGAAAAAACTTGTGTCATTCGGCCTGTTTTTTAAAACAGTTAGCCTAGTTGTGATCCTATTTACTTATAAAATAAAATTAAAAAAATGTTATAATAAGTTCACTCAACATCATTCTAAGGAAATAACAATATGATGGATACTTTTTTTTTTTAGAAGGAAATGATGGATAATTTGTCTAATAAAAGATAACTAAATAATTAAAAGGAAGAAAATGTGACATTTTCTTTTCTTTTCTTTTTTTTTTGGGGGGGGGGGGGGGGGGGGGGGGGGGGGCTGTGGGGGGGATAAATGTAGAGAATTCAAGTTTTGTTTTGAATGTTAATAGGTTTAATTTTCCCCAATTTTTAAAAAGATCATTCCTTTTTTTACATCTATTTTTAGATATCACCAAAAAGCATAATGATTGTAGTGTCAACCTATGATTCATTTCACTAAATTTATTGCACATAAGAATATAACTCTTTTTAGTTCTAAATTAAAGTGAAAGAATTGTAGTCATTCTGTAAAGATTTTCTTTTCCATTCATTATTTTGGTTTGATGCTAATGCTTTGGCACAAATTTTCGAGCCCATACATTCTTCCCATTAATGGTAAATTTTACCTTCCCCATACCTCTGAGTATCATTTCCATGGTTGAAGCCGTTTGAAAAATTATACGAGCAAACAATACTTGTTGATGTGGTTGCGCTTCTTGCATATGCAAAGACTCTACACAATCCCCATAGGATCTAGTAAAAAACTCTCGGATTTCCCATTCTTGTACGGGATAACCCTTAGAGAATGTAAAAAATATGGTCCTATCATCTATTGGTACCTCATTCCCTAGTCTTCTAGGTTGAATCAAATCATCTCCACCAAGTCCAACATGACAAAGTTCATGGTGGGCTAAGGAATGGTGAATGGGATGTGACAGCACCATCTGGCTCTCTGCTACGCTTTGAGAAGCATTTCTCTCCACAGCTTGTTGCATGATGTCTGACAATGCTGTAATACACACCTCATTCACAATTTTGGCAATCCCTACAACACCATTTAGCTGATTTTCTAGAAAAAAATGGAGAGAGATCTCTTTCTCCATCAAGCTTTGGATGAGTGGAATATCATTGTTATCAAATGATGAAGATATTTGGTTGGTGTGAATGCAATTGAGGCATATGATAGCCTCATCTGCCAGTTCATTAACCAAAATGTAAGGCAACAATAAGATTTTGTGCACAACATTACCAAATCCCATATGCTCCAACCAAAGCCATAGGGCCATAACTTGCATAGACTCCACTGGATCTCGCCAAAGGTTGATTACAAGGAGGGAGTAGAGTTTTCTGTCAATTCTATGGAATGCATTGAACTCCTCTTGAGAGAGAAAAGAAGATGAAGAATGCATAATTTCTTTACCTCAGTGATAGGATGGCAAGATCCTGCCAAAACAAATTCAATTGTCAATATTATATTGCTGTCACTACCACCAACAAAAACTTATAGTTTTCGATTCAGAAGAAAAAAAGGAAGTAAAGAAGAAAATAAATTTGTTATCACAATACTAAAATACTAAAAAAGAGATAATTCTGGTTCATGAACAACATGCTAATGAAGGAAATTTGGCCAGGATTAGCACATTCTAAAAAACATTTATATCTAGATACGTGATTGTATCCACATGAGTACAATTTCCCGCCCGGCGCCCACCATTTCAATACATCTCTAGAGCCATATATCATATATAACACTCTCTAAGGAGAGTAATCCATCTAATGAATCATAGTAATGTCTTTTAATGGCCTGCTATGGATTTAGGAAGTACAAAGAAACCTGAAGATAGTTGTTCTCGAATAGGACTAATTTTCACTGTGAACCACTCGGCAACCAACTAGCGCAGACAAAGTCTGAAGGCGTTGAAAGTCACACAAACATGACTTCTTAGACCAAAGCAATTTATATGTATTGTCAACCCAATTATGAAAAATAAATACAAGTCAATGTCATGATGTTGTTCTTATCTTAGTGTTCTTCATTTACAAGGACTATATGCTGGACTCAACATCTTTTTAAGTAAGAATTCATTTATGGCAAGATGTTAGTATTGTTTTGAATCCTTCTATAGAAATTGTAGTTGGCTTCGTTGATACTCTTCCTTGTTGGAATGTCAAATTTTGGCAATTACAAAATGGACAAAGTTTGACTGTAACTATTAATAGGAAGATGACATTTATATTTGTCTTGTGCAATGCACATAACTAGCTTAACCCAACAAAGTGAGTGAGTTATGTGCATTGCATATAACAAAGCACTTGTCATATTTCTATTGGTGGTTAGAGCCTAAGGCTCCAAACATGTTTGGAGCCAAACATTTTCCAAAAAGAATTATATCAGTGTTTAATGGACTATGTTAATGTTTGAGGAAAACTAACTTGAAATCTAATCATTCTCAATTAAAATTGAAATTTTATTAATTGATTCCAAACATTTTCCAAAAAGAATTATATTAGTGTCTAATGGATTATATTAGTGTTTGAGGAAAACTAACTTGAAATCTAATCATTCTCAATTAGGATTGAAACTTATTAATTGATTGATACATTTTTTTTTTTGTTGCAAGAAAAAAGTTAATATTTTTAATCATTAGGTAAATTACACCAATCTTCCATTAAGTTTATCACAATGGCACTACCCCCCACCCCCCCCCCCCCCCCCAAAAAAACCCAAAAAAAAAAAAAAACATTTGTATAAATGACACTCCCCTTGAGATTTCTATAAATGCAATAAATAAGTCCATATCATTGCATGTTATTACTTTCCTAAAAGAATATTCCACTTTTATTCATTTGTAGAAATGCCAAGTGGAGAACATCATTTACGCAAACCTTAGGTGGGTGGAGTGTGAGTTTGACTATAGATTAGGTAGGAATCTTTTTTAAAAATTAAATATTTTAATGGGGAAAGTCAAGCATAAATTTATCTGTTATATTTATTAAAACATCAAAAGGAAAGGGTCGTTTCAATAAACCTTAAGGGAGGGTGATGTAATTTACTCTTGATCATTTTATCTTAGAACGTTCACAAATTTTAATTATTCTATCACTCTCTCAATTAATACTAAAGAAATTACTTTATTGGTTACATTTGTTTACAACAAACGAAACTATATGATTATTAATTACTTTAGTTTTGAATATCCATAAATTAACGTCTTATTTTATATTAACATATAAATCATTATTTATTAATAAATTAAAAAAAAATTGGTTAAAAGGAAACTTCATTAAAGATTAACTAGCCAAAACGGCCAAAGTAGCATAAGTAGCAATTGTGAGTTTGCCATAATACAAACCATACATACCCGAGTTTACAATAGTGTTAACATCATCTGAAGGAGGATTATCAAATACAGCAAAATCCTCAAGTTGTGACACACCCCTTCTAGCCAAGGCATTAGTACAAAAGTTTGCTTCTCTAAAAATATGTCTCACCCTGCTCTGAGGAAAATTCCTTAGGAGTAATCTACAGTCAATAAGCAGAGGAGAGAAGGAGTTGTTAGTCACTTGGTTAGATTGCAATATATCAACAATAGTTTTGGCATCGAGTTCGACTACAATATTTTGAATACCCACCTGGGTTGCTAGGCTTAGCCCATCTCTAAAAGCCCCACATTCAGCCATCACACTTGTTGCAAGCCCTATAGAACATGAAAATCTCTTCACCCATCTACCTGCACTATCTCTGATAACACCACCCCCACCAGCCTTTCTTGGATTCCCAAGTGATGCCCCATCCGTGTTAAGCTTTAGCCAATTCATAGGAGGTTTCAGCCATCTTATAGGAATTATCACCCTCGAATTTTGGCTTCTGATTTTCTCTACTCTGTAAAAGTACTCCTGATTGAAACACGACTTATGGAGAGCAAGATTGAGAGGGGTATTGTCAAAACAAACCTTGTTCCTGTGCTTCCAAAGGAACTAGACTGCGAAGGGAAATAGTATACTCCACGGTATAGTAGAATGATGGACAGTGCTACTTTGATAGTTTGCTTTGAACTAGTCAAACAGACTTGCATTAAAAGTATATCTGAGTATTGGGGGCACACAAATCTTGTCCTAGAACATGCGAGCAAAGTTGCAGTCCCTTAGAGTGTGAATTATTGTCTCCTCCTGATCATTACGTATAGGGCATTGTGTGCAACAATTAATACCTCTTAAAGCCAAAACTCCTCTTACCGGGATGCTATTATGGTGGCAAAGCCACATGAAGTGCACAATTTTTGGGAGCATATCAATTTTCCAGATCCAAGATCCTTGAAAGGAGTTATCTGAAGGTTGTTCTAGGTTGGCTAAGCGATAAGCAGAGTCTGTGGAGAACTCACCATCCTTAGACTTAGACCAAATAATTGAATCTTTCCTCGGGTCAAAAACTTGAGTAAGAGTCGCTCTGATACTATCCTTGATGGCTTGTGGGAGATCAAAGGAAATTAAATTCCAATTCCAAGCTTGATTTTGGATCAGGCCAGCCATCTTTAAACTACTTTCTATAAGGGGCAGAGGACCTTCAATAAGTTCCCTTAAGGTTTTTCCTTTCACCCCACTTATTATACCAAACACTGGATTTTTCACCATTACCTATTCTCATCCCAATGCCTTTAGCAAAAGTAGAGAACCCAAGTTTAATAGCTTACCAATTCGGGGAAGAAGGCAATCTGTCAGGATCATGTGCTCTTCTCCTTGAAGCTGAATAGTATTTGTTAAGTATCACTTTGGCCCATAATGCTTCCTTCTCTGGAACATTCTCCAATTTAATTTTACAAGCAATGCAATGTTTTTCCCCTTTAATGCTTGAATTCCAAGACCCCCTTCTTCCTTGGATTTAATTAGCTTGTTTCAACCAACAAGATGGATCTTTCTTTTCTCATTTGTTGTACCCGAAAGAAAGTTTCAGTTAACCTTATCTAATTTCTCACACAAGTGCAAGGAAAGGGCTACTCCCTGCATCACATATGTTGGAATAGCGGACATGACGAATTTTACTAAGGGCATGTTTGGTAGATTATAATAGATACTGTATTGTAATAGTTATTTCTATGATTTAGTTATTCTTTAGTTTGGTTATGTTTTTATTACAAGGAATAATCATTCCTTATGAATAGCTATTCTTCAAAATGAGGAATAACTATTCCTCTTTAAAAGGTTGTATTAGCTATTCCTTAGTAAGTGTAATAATTTCAAAACTTAATATATTTCCAAATAAACAAACTTTCCATATACATCTAACAATTATAAAAATAAAAAATTATAAAAAATAACACATATCTTTCTTAAATTTAAAAATAACAATTTTAAAGGAGATATAATTGTATGAATAAAAAATTTCCTAAAATAATTGTTAAGTTTCATTATAATGTTATAACTCACAACCAAACTAATGAATATATTTAGTTATTACATTACAACACATTTTATTCCTAGTAATAAGGATTACAATTTCCATCATAATCCTTATTCAGTGTACCAAACGTATCCTAAGATTGTTTTGCCAGCAAAGGACAGAAAGTTAGCTTTCCAGCTAACTCATTTGGACATAACTCTTTCAACAACAAACTTGACTTTCTGCCTAGATTCCGAGTAGAAGGTTTGTAGGACTTCCGAAATGGCTTCACAAGTTTTATCATTGACCTTTGCAAACAATATTAGATCATCCACAAACATGAGGTGAGAAAAACCAACATTCTCCCAAGATGCCTTTAAGGGGGGCTAGTTACCTTCCATGCATTTTCCTTCAATGAGATGAGTTAACTATTCCATGCACATGATGAAAATATAAGGAGACCGGGGATCTCCTTGTCTAATGTCACGTGATGGGTGGAAGGTTTCCAACTTGCTTCCATTAACAAGGATAGAGATGCTTATCGATGTGATACAACTCATAATAAGCTTGGTGAGATTGGGGGGAAAAATGGAAAGCTTGAAGAACCTTGTAAATGAAACACCATTCTAATCAGTCACAGACCTTTTCCAAGTTAAGCTTGATGGCCATGAACCCTTCCTTCCCTTTTTTCCTTTCTAGAGCATAGATTAATTCTTGGGCAATTAGGATATTATCTAATCCTCTTCTTCCAAGGATGAAAGCAGCTTGCATAGGTGATATAAGGTTACATAGAAGCAGTCTAATGCGGCCAACTATGATCTTGGGGACCACTTTGTAAATAGAGTTGCACAAACTAATAGGCCTGTATTGGGAAATGAGCTCCAAATTCTGACATTTAGGAATAAGGGTGATGAGGGATTCATTCAAGTAAGTTGGCACATGGCTGTGCGTGAATATGTTCTTAATTTCTGTGCAAATATAGTACTTGACGTCATGCCAGAAGTGTTGGAAAAAGCCTGCATGAAGTCTGTCCGAGCCTTGCCTAAGTTATCTTGATCTTCTTCTGAGAGAACTTGACAAGAGAAATTTGAGATTTTAGCCCTAAGCATAGACAAATCCATACCCGTGGAGTACAGGTCAGAGAAGCTCTTCTGAATGTGGTCCCTGATTTTGTCCTCCTCGAATATCCACTCCCCAACCCTATCTCTGATGCCTCTAATTTTATTTCTGTGCCTACGAACAATTGTGAAAACGTAAAAAAAGGCAGTATTTCTATCTCCAAATGTGGCAGCATTCAACCTGGATTTTAGGACTCAAAACTCCTCCTCTTGAAGCAAGATTGATGTGTATTCTTCAATCAATTGCTTTTCTAGATGGAGAAGGGACTCACTGGGATTATTGGCAAGGATTTTCTGCACTCTATTAATTCTGGCAATCACTCTTCTCTTTTTAGCAAAAACATTTCCAAAGACATTCGTGTTCCACTTCCTTACCCTCTTTGTAAATTTTTGGTTGCCTCACGGAGACCAAAATTCTCAACCCAAGCATCTTGGATCACTCTAGGGAATTCCGAGTGGAGGAGCCACATGGTTTGGAATCGGAATGGCCTATTCTAGGCATTAGGAGAAGGCCTGTTCAACTCCACTAACACTGGTGGTGATCAGAAAAAGTGCGAGGCAAATGGGTGATAGATGCTTTAGAGTACATAATGCGCCATCTAGGATTGGCGAAGCACCTGTAAGTCCTTTCTAAGATAAGGTCTGCTATAGGTCTTTTGTTAGTCTAAGTATACTTTGGACCAGCAAAGCCTAGATCAATCATATTACAATTGTCAATGCAGTCCTTAAATTCTAAGGCTCTATTGATATTCACTTGCCTGCCCCCATACTTGTCCTCCCACATAGGATTTCATTAAAGTCTCCCAATAAAAGCCAGGGAAGGTCATGTAAATTGGCAACTTTAGATAAATTAGACCATAAAATATGCCTTTTAACTAATCTAGGACTGACATAAATAGCTGAAATAAACCAAGATTGATTCGAGGAACATACCTTGATGGTGGCATGTATTTCTTGTTCTATGGATGCAAGCAGATTCACATTAACATCTTCCTTTTTCCACAAAAGCCATAGGCCACCCGCAAAACCTATGGTACCCGTAGTAATGAACCCATTAAAGGGAAGCTCTTCAATTATTCTCCGCACTCTATCACCTCTAACTCTTGTTTCAGTGATAACTATGATTGAAGGTCGATGGTTAATCGCCATCTCAAAAATCTTCCTTTTGAAATCAAGGTTCAAAGCCCCTCTGCAATTCCACATAAGTATATTCATCTTAACAAACTATCCTAAAGGCACCTCGACTGGTCTAAGGTTCAACATGGATTCCTTCACCATGCTCCAGCCCATCCTTCGCAAGAGGTCCTTGCCCATTGCCCACTCTGGTTTCCAAACCATCACGTACTTGAGAATGCGGAGAGTTTCCTTCTTGCAATAGATCAAAATGTCACATTTCTGGATTGGTTCCAGGATCTGGATTAGCTTCAAAGTTAGATGATTCCCCAAGTGGGTCGATGCTGTCCCTCTAAAGTCCACTAACCTCCTTTCCTGAATGAGCCATCTCGATTCATCGAAGTGCGGAATCACTGATGGCCTTCGTTGCCTGCTCAACCTCTTTGCCTCTTCCCATGAAATCAGTGGAACATCCATTAGGAATTTCCACCATTGGTTGTTTGCTAAACCCCAAGCAGGATGATCCAAATTTAAATACCTTGTTCAGGGGCTGATTTAGGTCAGAGGGAACATGGACATCCACACCTTCCTCTACCTAACCTATGGTTTCTGTGGGAGCAACTCTTATTTGGGCTATTACTTCATCTGGTACTACTACCACTTTGTCCCTGTATTTCATTGCCTAACCTTGTGGTAAAATCTGATTTGAATCTTGGAAACTTGTTCCCATTGTATCTGTGACTGGTGCGTCTAGAGAGGAAGGATGGCTAAACATGAGAAATTTTGTTTCCTGAACTAGAGTTGTGTCTTTTGAGAGACTTAGAACTCTTCTTGCCTAGCTCTTTAGCGACTCCACTTTTGATGGGGTAGGTAGCTTGTACCTCTTTTTCTTCCATAATTACACTTGACTCCCTAGCTAATGGCTCTTTACTTAAGGCCATGTTGCTTCCTAAATCATATTCCTCTTCCCCAGGCATGTGGTGTGTCAAGTCAATACTCCTAGCAAAAGGTTGTCGACCATTCAGCTTTACACCTTGGGACTTGTGGTTCGAGTTCTTCTCCACCACACGTAAATTGGGCAATTGATTTCCCAAAAAGCCCTTAGTTCCTTCCTGGTTGGCTTCTGACTTAATGAAAGTCTTGTTTCGTCCATTTCTAACTAGGCCTCGTCTCCTCGTAACTTACATCCACGGACCGAAGTTGCCATCCATTTGTTCTTCCTGAGCCCCCTCTTCATGGTGTGATGATTCACCTTCTTCCCCAGAGTTCGTTGTTAGCTTAACCTTATAACAACATTGCTCTTGCTTGTGGCCTAACCTTCCACAACAAAAGCAATGCATCAAAATACCGTCATATAGAACCTGTTCATTGATATGGCCAACTCTAACCCATTTGATTAGAGGTTTCTCAAGGTTTATTTGAACACACAACCTTGCATAGCTGCCTCTAGATTCTGTAGTTGTGTATGTGTCAATGCGAAGCACCGGCCTAATTGCTTCGCCTATTTCTTTGAGCACCTCCCCCAGGTAATCTAACCCATACTGCCACCAAGGAGAGCTTTGCCTTTGAAGCTTTATAATATGGCTCCCAAGGCCTAATTGCAAGGAAGTTTTCCCCTACAAACCAAGGCCCACCTCGAAGAACTTTGTCATAGTCCTCCATGCTGCTAAATCTTATCAAGAAAAAATCTTTTCTCAGGTTCACACAGTCCATACGAGTAGATGGTTTCCACAGGGCATTGAGCTTGAAAGTAAGGTAGTTGAAGTCCATTGTCCTACTGAATACTTTCACTATCAAAGCCTTCGACCAAGGCTCCCTGATCCATAACTTTGTCTCCTTTGATAATTTCACTTTAACCATGCCTTCAATAAGTGGTTCAGTGTCCACATCCGACTCATACTCCTCTTCACTGCTCTTCTCAAACTTAAACGCTTGTTCATATGCACCAGGAATTTCTCCTACAAGGTTGTCTTTGTAACTGATCGGCACATGGGACTGGGAAAATTGCCTAGCTCCAAGATTTTCCTTGAATTTCTTAACGCTCCGGCCAAGCTCATCTTCTTCTTTACTAGAGCGTGGTGGTCTTGAATAGTACTCTACTTCCATCCTTTTAATGGCAGTTGGCTTGCTTTCTAAATCATGAGTTATTCTCTTTTTAAATTTAAAATTTTTTAGCCAAAGGCGTAGTTAATTGACAACAGGTGAATATTCCTGTACTGCCCTTTGTTGGTCTCGAGGGACGAAGGAGGCTAGATTAGCCAAGAGATGGTTATCGGTTCAAGAACTCAAGTTGCCCCTTTTTCGAGGTAAGAAGGAGTATAGAAAATGCCTTGAGCCAATGTTCGAGTACATGACGCTACAGTGCTGAAATAACCCATGCCATACTCCTAGGATAAGCTCAAACGAACTTCAACAAAAGGATACCTATGACATCAATATGTTGTTGAATGTTACATAGTAAAAAATATGTATAAGTTCTCTAAAAGTTCAATTCAATTAAACTCTTCTTGAAATTGAGGGCATTTCAAAATTTCTCATACATGCTGGAAATAAATTCATTTGTTAATTATGATGCCTAAAATTATTATGACATGTGGGAATGCATGTTGTTCTCTTTTATATATTTCACTAGTTGAAATTGTCCAGGAGTCATAAGCTTGCAGGATGATTTAATCACAAGTTATTATTTTTTTTCTAGATGTATGAATTCATAAAGCTATGTACATAATAAAAAATTTACTGGTCTTGACATTTTTTTCTCCCTAAACACGTTCAGAGCCAAAAACAATCTAAAACTTTAAAAATCAAAACTTTTCCTTAACCATTAAAAGAATTTAGTAATGCACTCTTCTTTAGCCTAGACTACAATTTTCTCTTAACAAATCCAATATCATTTTTTAAAATATATCAAGTGAAAGATTTTGCAAATGGTATGGGCAACATTGCAATCATTTAGAAGGTATTTCCTTTAATATCATGTGTGAAAGAAGGTTTTTTACCCTAATTTTCTTTAGCTTCTCAGGGTCACTATGGGTGCAAGGAAAACATTCTACTTTGCATTATGTCTGTGCACTAAAACTTAAAAACCATTTGCTACCAATTGAAACATATTGAAATGAGGGGCAGGACTAAGGCACAGTACTTAGGTGCTTTTCCTTAGGTTACCCTCTTAAAATTTAGTCATATGGATTTTTTATCATAAAATGGAAGTATATTTTTTAGTTAAGTAGCCATATGGTTGAATCTTAAGAGGAAAACTTAATAAACAACACCTAAGGTACTGTACCTAAATTTTGTCCTAAAAAATGTAATGGTGACCATTGTTTAGTTTCTTTCTACATATTGTTTAGTCAATCATGGTCAATGGGATTAGGAAGTTTGTTTAGAGGTGAGCTATTAATGGGGAGCTTTAATGATTTTAGAACTTCGTGTCTACTACTCACAACTTGCCTTCTTAGAAAGTTATGGAAAAATTGTGTCAAATATTGAATGACTAACGGTTATGGTCAATCCTCTAAAGCATGTTTATTTAAAAAGTGTAATAAAAAGTCTGCTCAATATCATTATTGAGAGATAACAAATGATTGGTCAATTGTCTAACACAATAAAATTAAGGATGTTGTTAACGGGTGTTGTACGGTGCAGTACAACACCGTACATCACCCGTTAATGTAATAAAATTTACTATTCACATCTTTTTAGGGATATGGAAAAAACTGAATATATATTAAATATGTGTCAGTTTAGATGGAAAAAGTCAGCTACAAAGTAAAACTTTACTAATTTCCTATGCATTTGGAATTTGTAATAGATCATAAATGAACCACAGTTCGTTCTTTAATAGGTGTTGGCCGGCACCTGTTAACAAAGTCCTAAAATTAATTACTAAAGAAAGTTAATGTCTTATATGTAAGGAGTTTTTTTTTTTTTTTTTTTTCTCCCAATAAATATAGGGAATTCAAATTGTGTTGATAGTAATTCGAATTATTAACAGCATTTATTGACTTTGATCCTTCTTCAATTTTTATTTTTATTTTAAATCATCAATTTAGATATCATAAATGGCATCATC
This sequence comes from Quercus variabilis, assembly GCA_030445155.1. Classification (NCBI taxonomy): domain Eukaryota; kingdom Viridiplantae; phylum Streptophyta; class Magnoliopsida; order Fagales; family Fagaceae; genus Quercus; species Quercus variabilis. The sequence continues at coordinate 806,005 of CP129455.1, forward strand.
AATGTACCACCAGTATAATAAGATTCAACAAAAGTAGCATTAATGTGTGCAGTAAATTTTGTTAAATATATTTAAATTTGAATTTACTAAAGGTGAAAGAATTAAAACTTGAGTAATGCTAGAGATACAAACTATTTTACAAAAAAATTTACAAACTATTGATGTGGTGAGTGATTATTAGTAAATAAAAAAGTGATATTAATAAGGGGAATTAGTGTGTACTCCCGGAGTATCCTAAATGCATACTCCCTCCTCTCACATGAATGGTGGGTCCTACTAATTAAATTCATGGTGGGACTCACCATTCATGTGAGAGGGGAGAGTATGCATTTATGGTACTTCGAGAGTACCTAATAACTTTTCTATTAATGGTGGGTCTATATAAAAACCAACAAAAAGTTGATCACATTAACATTTTGTAAAAATATTATAAAATAGTTTATGACTATAGCATTATTCTTAAAACTTTTCTACAATGATTTCCTTTTCCATTCATTCTTTCGGTTTGATGGTAATAAAACAAAATTCCAACAAAATTGTTCTTCTAGAACTTTATTCAAATATGCTATTCCAATACCTTAAGAAAACATAACATAACAACTAAACCCCTTTCATCTAAAATAAATCAACTATGGTCGAAATGGGGTGCCTGGCAAATGTGATGTTGTTGGCAATGGCGGCAACAATGAGGATCTTGCACGCTTTGGCACAAATTTTCGAGCCCAAACATGCTTACCATTAATAATAAATTTTACCTTTCCCAAGCCACCTAGTATCATTTCCACATTTGAAGCATTGTGAAAAACGATACGAGCATACAATGCTTGTTGATGCGGCTGCACTTCTTGCATGTGCAAAGACTCTATACAATCCCCATATGATCTAGTAAAGAATTCTCTAACTTCCCATTCATGTACAGGGTAGCCTTTAGAAAATGTAACAAACATGGTCCTATCATCTGCTGGTACCTCATTTCCTAAGGTTCTAGGTTGACGAAGTCCAGGGTGGACTAAGGATTGGTGAATGGAAGCAGAAGGTGGCATCATCAACATTTGGCTCTCTACTAAACTTTGAGAAGCATTTCTCTCGACGGCTTGTTGCATGATGTCTGATAGTGCTCTAATACATACCTCATTCACAATTTTGGCGATCCCTACAATACCATTTAATCGATTATCTAGGAAAAATTGGAGAGATATCTCTTTCTCCATTAAACTTTGGGTGAGAGGAATATCATTGTTCTCAGATGAGGTCGGTATTTGGTTGGTGTTGATGCAATTGAGGCATATGATAGCCTCATCTGCGAGCTCGTTGACTAAAGTGTAAGGCAAAGATAACATCTTATGCACAACATTATTAAAGCCCACCCGCTCCAACCAAAGCCATAAGGCCATAATTTGCATAGACTCCACTGGATCTCGCCAAAGGTTGATTACAAGGAGGGTGTAAACCTTTCGGTCAATTGTATAGAATGTATTGAACTCCTCTTGAGAGACAAAAGAAGATGAAGAAGCCATCGTATCTTAACTCTGGCAATAAGGCAACAAGATCCTGTTAAAGAAATGTAATTGTCAATATTATTGTTGTCATCATAATTTCTATTAACAAAATTTTATAAATTTCAAGTCAAGGACAAATATGAATCAAAGAAGAATTAAAATTCATGGTCACAATACTAAAATAACTAAAAGAGAGATAATGTCAATGCATGCTCGGCATGCTAGAGAAGCCAATTTGGTTAAGACTAGCATCTTCTAAGAAATTTTATGACCAAATATGTGATTAAAAGGAATTACCTAAAGAAAATTCACTGTGCAAAAGACAAATTAAGTTTCATGCCAACAATACCAAAAAAAAAAGTTCAAATATTGACAATCAATTTATAATAAAGTGCAAAGAAACCTGGAGGTAATTCTTCTTAAGTAAAACTGGTTTTCACTGTGAACTTATTGTCAACCAACTAGGATAGCCAAGGTCAGGAGGCTCTTAAAGTCGCACAAATATGACTTCGTAGTCTGTGAAAATTTATATATATTGTCAGTCTAGTACTTATGTAAACCAGAAATGAGTTAGTATCATAATGTTGTTCTTATCAAAGTCTTCATATTACAATGATTATCTTTTTTTCAACATCTGTTTTAGGAAAAAATTCATATATGGTAATGCATAATTAATGTTTTGAACCTTTCTGTAGAAATTGCAAGTTGGGTCATTAATAATCTTTCCTTGTTTGGAAGCCATACTCTTGGCAATTAAAAAATTATACAATAGTTTGATGGGTCAGAGAATAGAAATGTTTTTTTGAGAGGGTTTCAATTTATGGCGTCCGTTCTTGATCATAGCTCTCTATCACAAGAACAAGACACCAATAAGTTTTTGGTATAGGTGGTAAATAAACCCCAGATCTCTTACACAACCATCAGAGACTTTATTAGTTGAACTAACTGGAATCCACAGAGAATAACAATTTAGTTTAAAAGATTGCATGTAGATTAAGCGGCGAGTTACAAACTGGATTACTTACTAAAGTAATGAGTATACTCTATGTTTTGTATTATGTAAGCATGTGATATAGATTTAGTAAATTTTTCCATTGAAAAGAAAGCATATATTGGTTCATCCTATAATAAGAAGACATATATTAGTTACTTTATTAATTGCATTATTTTGATTTGTGACATGTGAAAACGATTACCTAATAATCAGTTACTTTATTATAATTTAATCATTATTTTGATTTTGCATTATATATACACACACGTTTTTTTATTATATATACATACACTTTTTTATTTAATAAGTTATTTATACACACACCCAACAAAAAAAGAAAAGAAAAAAAAAAGCTTAGTATTTTCAACAAAATTATGTTTGACGGCAATCTTTCATAAAATAAAATTCATTTTTACCATTTCCATAGTGAAATTCTTAAAAAATTTCATTTTCAGTACAAATTATCAAATTTCATACTAAAGTAAATAAATAAAAAATCTTTCAATTGAACTAATGAAATTTTCAAAAACATGAATGATCCAAAACTTGGAGGAATAAGTTAAGCTCCAAACATATTTGAAGTTATCTTACTTTAACCCATTATATAGCAACTAAAGAGACATTTCATATGTAGTTTTAGTGACGATATTTTTTTTAATGAGTCAATAACTTGTTAATCACCACATAACAGGTTGAAAAATATATATTCAAATATGTTTGATGTCAAACTTTATCAAATATTTAAAAGCTATAGGAGCACATTTTACAATAAAAAATAAAATTGCAAAAAATAAAGTTATATTTCTATAACTATTAGACCAATTAATTTTTTAAGAATATTATTGAACTAATTCAAATATTTGGGATGAGCAATTCTTATTTTTATAGTCTAAATTTTGAAAACATTAAAAAAATTATATATATTAAAAAAAAATTCAAAATTTTTGGGGAGCCATGGCCGCACCCATTACATAGCTCCGCCTCTACATGTGCATTTCTTTTGCTTTCCTTGCCAACGCATGGCCACAATGTTGGCTTATCTGCCTACATGGCAAACTCACATTAAGCATGCTTTCCAACTTCATTTTTAATTGCACTCACAATAATCACCCTTCCAATATTGCTCTATCAATTCTACGCTTCACAGGTATATGTGTTTGTAAGATGTAAGGAGAAAGAGTTAAGTTTCAAGTTTTTAGAATGGAGTTTCACATACATACATATTTAAATTAGATTAGAATAGAATTTCTATTTTGTTTAAAAAAATAAATAAAACTCTACACTCCTTGGAAAATTGCATTGTCATTTTTTCCATAATATACCTTGATTCCTCTATCATTAAGTGCATTCAGATATTTTGTTTAATGCAATAAACATGGAACCAGTTTGATCTGGAATGACCGTACCCAACTAAGCCCGCTCAATTTTTATCTAAAAACACTGCTCTACAAAATTTCACCTTAAAAATGTCCATCTGGGGGCACCTATATATGACTACTTTGTACTGATCTTCGATCTTTAAAGGTTTGTTATTCGATCGGCTGGTGTGATAGGAACTCATTCAGTAAGTTTTGTGCGTATCTGACGAAATTAGTCACTGAATTGATGGGGTTGCTTAAAAAATTTATTATTACTTTGCGGAATTACCTAGGACAGCATAACAATCATATGTTTTCCACTATTATATCATCGATCGAAGATATGAAATAATAAGTTAGTCTCTTATTTAAGCAAGCCTAACTTGAGCCACACTACTAGTCTAATAGAATTAAATGAACAAAGTGCATGATTTGTATCTTATTATTAGCCCATCAAATAGGATTCAAAGTAGCTAGGCTTCATGAATGAATGAACTTTGTCTTAATTAAGTCCACTTTCATGGGAATGGCATCGTGCAAAGCTCATTTTAAGAATTAGGATTTAACCTTGGCAAGTACATTATACACAATCCATGTGGAGTACCTAGGGGTGTCAATGTTCAACTCAACCTATGAACACGACACAAACCCAACATGGGTTTTTGCAGGTTAAGGTTGGACCTTAGTGGGTTTGGGTCATAAACGGGTCAACCTAAAAATGACACGATAAGAAATGTGTTATAAGCGGGTCAACTCGCATAACCCACAATAGACACATTTATCATACTAATTTATTTGTGTCAACCCAAAATAACCTATTTAACATAACCTGTTTAAGTTGTATAACAAATAAATATTCATTTTATTTTAGATTTGTCAAATGCCTTTTATATCCAACCTATATTTTAAATTTAAAAAGAAAAGTGAGTAATTATAAAAACTTACAAGCGATATAATTGGAAATTGAAATTTTACAAACCCTAGATCTCTAAACCCTACAAACCCTAACTCTATAACCTTCTTATAAATATCTAATTTTATTATTATTATATTTTTTTTAAATTGACATTGTTGTTTATCTAGGAATTTGATTCATTTAAAATTGATGAGGAGTTTAGCCATTCACAAAAAAGTCAATTAGAACTCTATTTGGATGAGCCAAGAGTGGACAAGAGTGCAAACTTAGATATTCTCTCATTTTGGAAAGCAAATCAATTCCGATTCCTTGGATTAGTTTCCATTGCTCATGATGTTTTGAGTGTTCTTATTTCTAATGTTGCCTTAGAGTCTAATTTAGTGTTGGTGGGAGAGTGATTGATCAATTTAGGAGTTCATTAAGGCCGAACACTGTTGAGGCATTGGTTTGCACTAGAGATTGGATGTATGGAGAGAAAGGTAATATTATTTGTTTCATTAGTTATTATTACTCTTATGTTATTATTGTTTAGTTATTGTAAAACTGTTGAGGCGTGATCATATTTTGTAACTACTAATACTTATAAATATTTTTGGTATAGAACTTGCACAAATGAAATTGGATGAGCTTGTGTGAGATATTATGAATTTGGACATCAACAAAGAATCTATGGATAATAATTGTAGTCATAGTTAGGATTAGTCTACTGTTTGCTCAAACTCTTTCAATACTGCTACTAAGCATTTGACGAGTTCTAAGGATATTATATTTTTGTTGAACTATGTTATTTTGAATTTGGGTTGAAGTGTATGCACTTCTTTTGAAGTGTAAAGAACTTATTTTTAGATAGATGTTATATTTTTGTTGAATTATATTATTTTGAATGTGGATTGAAGACTTGAAGTGTACGCACTCCTTTTGCGATGTAAAAAAAAATTATTTCTAGACGGATGTTATATTTAATACTCCCTTCATCCCAATTTGTTTATCCTGTTTGAAAAATCAAACTTTCTAAAAAAACATCATTTATTGTCTTGTTTGCCATAAAAAATATATAATTTGCCAAATTACCCTTAAATAAATTTATCAAAAAATAGGAATATTAAATCTGAAATTACATGCACAAAAATCCGCTCCTTAGCAGTGTTAGCATTTTTGAAATTACACTGCACAAATTGTAACTTTTCCTCTTAATCAAATTTGAAAAATCTACTACTATCACAATACAAAAACTATTGGGTATTGGCTCCAAGCAATTTTGGATTACTTCAAATACAAATTCTAGTTTATCTTTTTAATCAATATTTATTGGTTTTCTTTTCAAATAGTTTTGGAAATATAGGAGCATAATAGGAACATTAGTAAATTAATAACTTCTAATTTTAGAAACATGAAAATATTTTGGGACATCCCAAAATGGAATAGAGGACAAACAAATTGGGATGGAGGGAGTATTATGCAGGTTGAAATGAGTTGTGTTATATTTGTGTCAACCCAACACAACCCATTTATTAAGCATGTCAAGTGGGTTGGATTAGGTCAACCCACCTTATTAATAAGTCGGGTTATGATTGAAGGATTATAACATGATTATTAAATAGATCGGGTTCGGATTGAGTCATTTAATCGAATACTCCTACCTCGACACGACACGAACTCGACATGCTAACCTAAATTGACACTGAGTACCCAACCGAACCAATTTACCTCCTTGCATTCTAACACTTAGTGGGATCATCAGGATTGCTTCTGCTTCATGGTTTATAAACATGTGCCATATTTGGACTTTCATTCCAGGTTCTAGCATCTTTATTTACTTCTCATGCACTCTACTCTCCACTCGATGTGTGTGTGGTGGACTAATAACACAATGGTTATTTGGTTGTGGTAACCACCTATCCTTCCATACATACATACATACATACATACATATATATATATATGTATGTATGTATGTATGTATGTATGTATATATAATCCCTTATTGTCCAAAGAGTCTTATCTTGAATAACAAGGATTGCTTTGAAAATACTCTTCCATTTGTATATATGACCTAGATTTATTTTCCTTTGCTTCCAAAATGTAACCTTTAGAGAAATACTTTTGCTTTGAAAACCTTGTATAATACATAATTAATATTATGGAAAATGTGCCACACTTGTGTAACTAGGAGTGCATCGTTGAATTTTCGCAGAGCCCAAAACCCCCACTTCTTTTGGCCAAAAATATTTCTCACATCTAACCTATTAAGTGGATCTTCTATTTCCATTATGACCCCACCAAAACTTTCATATCTAGACTTCTATCTCCTTACACAACTTCACTGATAGCTTAAAATAAGTTATGGTAAAAGCGTTAAAATCTAGAACAAGAAAGTATATTGCGTTATTTTCTAATTATAATCTAAAAAATTCCAAAAAAAAAAAAAAGAAGAAAAGGACTTGGTCTACAAACTCAAGATATAGATTCAAATGCTAGGTTACAAAGATAGGAATGAGTTAAGCACCCATTCTATTCTATCCGTACATCAATCTTTAGAAAATTGATGACTATGTCATGTATGCATATTCATCCAACATGATACCATGCTATGGATTGCTTGAATATAAATATCCTCATCTTGTGATATTTAGTAGTATTCCTTTTCTAAACCTAGATCTAATGCATGATTATAGTATTATATCCATGAGCATATGAATTAACCCATATTATCAAAGTTTATCCTTTCATCCAACCAATTATGATGAAAATTAAATTAAGTTTGGATCTTTACCTACATGCATGTCCTCTTATAAATGATATGATGGCAGATCACTATCAAAAATATAGAATAAGTTTTTGGCCTTGCTTTCTTGGATTAATCCATGGATTTGTCAACTGTATGGTAGATTGTGCTTCTTCTTGTTGTGTACGTTGTTAATTTTTAATGTGCAACCTGATGTCTTCAGATTTTGTGGATGAAAGACTCTTGAAATTGACTTAAAGATCTCATCATCATGAGGTTGAGATGATGATCTTTGATGATGATGATCTTGAAGGGCAATGTCCCACATCGGCCATATAGGTTGATTTAGGCTTTATTAACAACTACAATGAACTTTACTTATGACTAGATTAATTCTTTTGAAATATAACGCAGATGTGACTAGATCTTTTCCTAAGTTGCTTTTGAGTCGAATCGAAAAGTATTTCAGGTGTTTGATGAATTTTTGGTGTCTAGGGTTTTGGATGGATGATTGAGATGGCTTGAGTGATATGTGAATGATGTATAAGAGGTGGGAAACGATTGCTTATGAAGCTTTAGTCATGCCACTTGCAGAGAGAGGTGTTGTATGAAAGCAACCTAATTTCTTTATTCAAAAATACAAAAATACAATATATATATATATATATATTAAAATTTGATGAGCCAAAAGTCCAATTTCAAATGATTTCTTCATATATTTATAAAAGAGAAAATATCTCGAAATTTAAAATTCTCTCCCATCCTTCTATATTGGTGTTTTTGAAGTCATGTTTATGTTAGGAAAATATATGTAATTCAGTGAAGGAATTACAAAATAATTAGATAACAAAGGGTTTAGAGGCACGATCACTTCATTATCCTTAGATAATACTTTCCCCCACAAAAATGATACTAAAGAGTTGCTGTAAATATGTGCCCATGATACAACTAAGCCGAGACTTATTCAAGTAGTACTCTTGAGAGAATTCTTGTGAATCTCTATGAGAATGGTGAAAATTTACCCAAATAGAGGCACAATCACTTCATTATCTTAGATAATACTTTCCCCCACAAAAATGATACTAAAGAGTTGCTATAGATTTGTACCCATGATACAACTAAACCGAGACTTATTCAAGTAGTACTCTTGAGAGAATTCTTGTGAATCTCTATGAGAACGGTGAAAATTTACCCAAATAATAATTATGAGAATTCTTGGGAATTTCTATGAAAATTGCGAAAATTTATCCAAATAATAATTATGGAATACTATTTATAGTTAAGGGTTATAGCCCTTCAAAAGGTATCATGGAAGAGTTACGCAGATTGATTTTAACGTTCGTAAAGTATATTGGATGATTTTTTTTTTTTTATTGGAAGTAGACATCCAAAGTTTCAATAACAAGAACAAAGCCATTTCAATAAGAAACAAGTGAGATGTGATATTTTAAAGTTAAAACTGCTAGATGGAATACTCATTCCACAGCACCCCACTCCTTTATAGGGCTAGAGAGAGTAAGTGTACTTCTCATAGCACTTAGCAGGATAATTAATCAAACAAACTGGTAAAATATGGTTATTTACCATTTTACATTCCTCCCCAAGCAGGATAATTGCTTTCATAGATTGATGACAATTAAAATAGTTTAAACAAGAGGAGCAAACTTTAAGTTCTTCTATGATACAGTAATAAAGCATTGTAGTCATTACATGATTGCGAAAGTGGACAGAAAGTGGGGTGAGCAGGGGCAGCATTGTTATGATCATATTCTAGAAATGCCCGGGCATGATACCTTTAGCTGCGAGTACAATCGGCAAAATTTCCATATTAATCAAGGAGACTGCCTGCAAAGAATTAACACAGCAAACATGCTTCCAACTTTCAAACTCGGCGTGGGATGAAACACAAGTTAGTGTAATTTGTTTTCCTCATCTCGACTACAAATTGCCAAGCTAGATATGTTAGGAGTTTCTGCAGCAACACACTGTAGATCAGACAGAGAGAATGACCGCCATGGAGAATTTCGCCATGGAGGCGGTGGTGATGAGCTGCTGCTGGCTGGGGTTTTACCATGTGGATGCAGAGGTGGAAGGCAGAAAGAAGGGGATGTTGAAACTGAGTTTGAGTCCTCGCTTCTATTATTGCTTACAGAGCTAGTCATGGTAACCCCAATTGGAATTGTGCTTCGACTGGAGTTGGCTGGTCTCTTTGATATCCCACCACCATTGTCTTTCAACGGATAATTGTGATTCTTGTCCAAGAAATTACCATGCGCTAATAAATTCTTGCGTTTCCTGGTGTAGGGATTTTCTACCTTTTCAAGGTCTTTAATAGAGGTAGCAGATGAGGCATCTGCTAGGCTTGTGAAGGACTTTGACCTGCCACTATAAAAATTGGATATGCCTCTCCTGAAATGAGACAAAGCACAACATTGCAAGAAAACTAAGAAACCAGATGGTAACAATGAAAATGATGGACAACATAACTGTTATTTATCAGCCAACTATTACATTTGAAAGAAAGACAGGTGCTACATGTTCATGTGTTTATATTTTACGATCTTGAAGTTGAAGATCCATTTGTTCCAGTTAAAATGATCTCCAGGGGAAAAACACTCCAGTTATGCGTCAAATTGTTTTCACGCAAGAAAAGACCATGGAAACATGTAATAGAAAATTGCATATATATGCTTGAAGTTTGCTTCCATAGAATTAGTATTCTTAAGCAAGAAGACCTAAAATTCTAATCTATAGACTCGCTCCTTTCTACTTCAACCTAATACAAACATGGTCAGTTAAAACTGGAAATTGGCATATTTAGAATTAGAATACTAATGATGTGGAATACAAGTGTGTTAAAAACTCATTTTCTTTTATTTTGAATGGAAAACTTCACTTTTAAGTGAATAGAAATAAATCAGTATTTACTTAAGTTATGGAAATTAGATATTCACTTCTTGTGCATCATCACTCTTATAGGTAATAGTTAATAGGCCATATTAAGATAAAGTTGATTTTATACGCTCCTAGAATCCAAGCTCCTAAACATTAATAATAAGCACTTTTTCAAGTTCTTCTATTATTTTTACAACTCGCTTGGCTACGGCAATCTACACCTCTTTACGCTCCATTCGATTTTGGGAAAATTAGCTTCCCGACTAAACAAAACTCCATTCATCTACAGCGTAGACACACTTGGTATAAGGATGTAGATAAAGGAAACAGCCAGAGCACGATTGCCATATGAAGTAACATAATGGAAGTGCAGCAATTTGAGGTTTACCTAAGACGAGTTATGAAATGCAAGAAGACACAAACAACTTCATCAATCATTTCAGGGGGTTTCGTATTTGTGATAACAAAATTCTAGAAATAGCATAAAGCTTATGACTATGAGACTACAAGATATGAAATTAAAAACCCACAAATTCATCAGCCCCTCCCCTTCATCCAAACTCTACTCTTCCTAACTAATCGGAAGACATCAAGACAACTACATACACAAATTTACTTTCTTTATTTAATCAACTCCAAAATTAAATGCATCAAACAATGTAAAGTCAAATAAAAATGAAAGCTTGACCCAGAAACAGAAAAGTAGTAAACACATACTTGAGCGGCAAAACTTCCTGGAGAGCATTCATGGTATCCAAGGGTCCCTTAAACGAGCTCTGAACCTCACTCTCCTCTCCAGACTCATCATCACCACCACCACCACCACCACCACCGTCCGACGTATCACTGTTCCTCCCGATCGATGAAGAGCTACACGAGTCCTCCGCGTCACCCACTCTCTCCGCCCGGAACCGCGGCGAGTCGTAGATCGGAATACACTGCATGAATTTGGAGCGTTCGATCGTGATGGACATGCTTCTTTCTGATCAATATGTATAGGACTTTTACCACTCTTCAGAAATTAATAAAATAGAATAAAATTTGGATAAGCAAGAGCAAGTGCGTGAGAGAGACTACTGAGCTTAGTTGGTGGATATAAATACTACTACTTCTGATCTAAATATACTCTTACTATAAAACAAGCACATGGGCCACCGATATTTTCTCCTCCATTCTTGATATCTCAGCGAGACACAGAGATTTTTCTCTCTCTTTTTTTTTTTTAATAATAAAAAAAAATGAAAAAGAGAGAGAATAAATAAGGGGGAAAGTGAAAGCTCTGAACTCTAAAGCCTTATCCAGATCAAAGAAGAGTTAAAATTAAAATTATATTGTACATGTATTTCTTGGATATGAAAGAGATCTAGTAAGCAAACTGTTTTAAAGAAAGAAAGAATTTCCGTTTTGTCTTTTGGTCTGTGATTTATCTCTTTGTTTTTGTTTTTTATTTAAATAAAATATCATGTGTCAGTCAGTGTGACAGTTGTGTTGTAGACCAGGTTGTACCTGGTTACGATGTTTCGAGGCTATACAAGGATAGTGTATTGTTGACCTCTTAGTCTTGGTATTTGATGTGAACGGCTCCATTATCATCATCTTCTTCACATTTGACCACACCTACACCTTTCAAGTTACATCATACATGATACAAGTCCCCTTGTATTCCAAATTTAATGAACTAAGCGTCCATTTGTGATGAATAAAATTTGTTAATTTATTTTATTATTTAATTTATTTTTACTACTATTTATAAATTTTATTATATTTTTTGATATTATTCATAAGTTTCACTGTAGTTATCTCTTACAGTACTTTTAGTAAAAAAATTTTAGTTTCAACAAAATAAACGAATTCCAAATAAACTCTAACACAAGTTTTTCCACAAATTATTGACATAACAAGTGGTAAGTATTAGACAATCACTTTTACATGGAATAATTACTAAATGCTAACTTCACTTTTATTTTTTACTAATCATAATCTATCTCACTTCAAGAAGTTGTGAAATAAAATTGTATTCCTAAATTTATTCAAAGAATTGAAAGATTGTACTTGTGCTTTGACAAATATTATTTTAATGTCCATTTTGTAAATTGTCCAAAACCCTAAGAAATTAATAACAATAATTTTAAAATTTTAAACATAAGGTCAAATAAGAAAAATAATAATTTTCAAAAACCTAAAATTTAATTAGGCCACATTTAGAATTTAAAATAGATTCTTTATATCCTAACTTTTTTTGCAATATAATAGTGGCTTATAAATAGTTGCATTTAAACTGTTAAAGAAAAAACTAGTTGTATTTAACTTATAAATAGTTGTACTATATACTATTTAAATAAAACATATTATGGAAATGTGTATAACTTCATATATTGTTTGTTATGATAAAAAAAAAAAAAAAAAAAGTATATTTGTTATTAAGATTAAAGAACCATCGCTTACAATTTTACATGAATCTACTATTTTTATTTCGCATTAATAAAAAAAAAAACACATCAATCATTTATATATATATATATATATATATATAATTTTGATTCGTATTAAGAAATGGGTCTTATCCTTAATACCTTAACTTCTCCTCCCCCTATTTTGGAACATTCCATTTTGTCGTTTGTGTGTGCACTTTCAACTTTCAGCATTATCGCCAATACATTGTTTTTGTTTACAGATTGACCTAATCAATTCCTCCAATCGAATAAATTTTGTGACTCAAATTCTCTTCCTCTTATGGAAATTTTTAGACTTATCATTACACTTTGTATTTACAGTCCATAATCACTACCAAACGTGGTAATGTTGTAATAAAATTTAAAAATGGTACATAATATTTGATATGAAGGTTCATTTTGTTATCTTTTTGGTTATTTTAACATAGAGAATGTGGGTTCCAGCCTGCTAGTTTGTTTAATTGATAAATTTTTTTTTTTTTTTGTTTTTGAATAAGAGATTTAGAGTTTAATCTCAATTTCAAAAAAAAAAAAATTGTCTTTTATTATTTTGAGACTTAAATTTATGACATCCACGATTAATTTCCTCGAAATTTCAAACATATGAAGCTTATCTTTTCTTATGCGAGACAAGACTTTTTTTATGAACAAGGTTGACAATAAGAGACTTCTCTTATTTTGTTTAATCCAATTGTCAAGATATTTAAATTATCTAGTAATATCCACAATTACAAATGACCAAGGAAGAGTCAAAACTTTTTATCTTCAAGTTCAGGACTTATGAAAGTTTATGAGATAAGATTAAGATTTATAGTATTTTGTAGTAGTGGAACAGGGAGAAAGTCCACAATCTTTTTTTTTTTTTTTTTTGAAGACGAGAAAGTCCACAAGTAAATTTTAAATAATGTGGTACAATCTAGATCATAGATATACTTTAAATAATTGTGAATATAGTATAATATAACTCCATCTTATCCTTTATCTTAATGCAGATAGTAGCTTTTGTGGTTTCTGGTCAGTAAACACTTTCTTGATTCTTCTTCTGAGCTAGGTATGGGAAAGCAGAAAAAGAAATACTAAAATAAAGATGATTATTATTTCTTTACTATGTGAAATTGTGAATGTATTTAATCCACTAATAGTTCCATATTCATCCAGATCTGCATTTGCTTCAGATATGTTGCAATATTCTTGATTGTAACGTAGACCCGACCCGCAGAAGAAATTTTATCTTTTTCGCATATTATAAATAATAATAATAATAATATATTTATTTCTTTTCAACATAGACATTATAGTAAACCTTAGTCCATGTACTATAGTATTAGAGTATTAGTAATAGTAAGAATGAGAGTTTAGGAAAAAAAAAGGGAGAGAGGTTGTGTATACTCTCCATAATCGGCAAAGATAACGCCATGTGCCTTGTTTGTCTGTTGTAAAGTTGTAATTTACAACTATATGTTTTGTTAGCTTTTATTTCATGCCAAATTTGATTGTAATTATGTTCAATTTTTGTACCCTATATTTGTTGTGAGATTTCATTGTAAGGATTGTGTGTGAGAGAGAGAGAATGTGAAGACTCAAGCAAATTGAAGACTAAAGAATTTTTGCGGATAGCTCGCAACTAAGCATCCCGCGAAGTAATGCATATGACCTACACATGCTGGAATGCGAAGAGTCAAAACAGGATGGAGATAGCTGTGTTTCGCAAGTAGCTCACGGGTAAGGCCTTCTAGATAGACACCCGCAAAACATTCTATTTTGCCAAATTATCCTATCTGATACACACTTTTTGTACCCACACTATATATATACCATCATTACCCATAGATGTTAAGGAGCGCTTCTAAGAGAAAACCCTAGTCACAAATCTTGAGAGTTAGAGATTGTTATACCCACATTTTTCTACACAATTGTTTGTGGATTTTTCTCAACTCCTACCTCTCCATTTCCATACCATTGAGAGGTTGATAGCCCAAACACTTACAACACCCTTTTAGAGTGTCAAGTGAGGTTTTGGTGCTGCTAGGAAGCATTGGAAGAAGCTAGACTTTGGCAAATGCAATCGAGCATATTGCGGGATCTGGAGAGCTAGACAAGACACAGTTCCAAGAAACCTTGTTAGAGTAGGAGTTTTGAAGGCTTAGGTACATTGGGTAAATTAGGCTTGAAAGGTCTCTTGCTAACTCATGTATCCCAATTGATTGTCTAGTGGATCGATTACCACTTGGAGGGTGACGGAGAGGTTTTTCACTGAATTCTTCGGTTTCCTCTTCAATAGCACATCGGCGTGTTATCTTGTGTTTGCATTCTTCTTCCCTACTCTTTTACCTTTCATTTTACTGCTATGTTATAATGATTATAGGTTAGAGTAACTTGTTTGTTTATCCGCTCGCATTTACTCTATTCCGCACTTAGTATTAAGTTAGAGTAAAATCTATCGAGCTGTAACTTTAATTTGGGAGTCTAAACAGTGTTTGTGTTTTTAACACATTTTTGAACATTCACCTGTGAAAGCAAAACATGGGTTTTAGAAATTAGAAGAAGAAGTGAGATTTTTCATTTTTCTCCTTTCTCTCTCTACATCTCATCTGACATTGGAGACCACCGTCCAATGCTTTGTAAATACCCCCATTACTCTTTGGATATAATCAACTCATTCAATTTTTATTCTCAAAATTTTAATTTGTTTTTGTGTCCCTCTCGGTTTTATGTTATTATTTTTATATTTTATTTCCCCCTTTATGTCGGTTTATTTTAGTAGAGAAATTACTTTCTTTTTTTTTTTTTTCTTTTTTTTGGAGAAAATTTGGTAAATTACAATATGAATGTATTGATTGATACCACTTCTGTTGGGGTGCATGTCATCTAGAAGTTATTAGAGGAGGGGTGGCATAAGATGTGTTGAAAAAAAAAAAAAAAAAACAAAAACAAAAACAAAAAGTTACTTTGACACACCAAAAGGCAACTTCACTCTTTTAACATGACATTCAATACATCATCCATCTCATCTTCTATTTTATCATTACAATACATTAAAGTATCCTTAATTCTATTTTATAATTACAACACATTAAATATCCTTGAAAAAACCTACTATTATAAAAAAATAAATACAAATAAAAAATTACAAAACCTAACCAGCATCCACAACCCACCCCCACAACTCACCACCATGGCAAAAAATGCAAACCCACCATTACCAAAATTAACCAAACATCACCCAAAATTAACCCAACCATCACTAGCTATTGTAAAAACAACCTAAAATCAACCAACCACCATTGGCCCAAACCACTAAAAACACACTGAAACCACCAACCTAAAAAACCCAAAATTAGATTAACCCAAAATCACAAAAAAAGAAACGATCAAAATCAACGAAAACCAAAAAGTGAGGTCGGTGATATCGATCACATGGCAAGAGGCTGAGAGTGAGAGAGGGATGACTGTGAGAGATATTAAGGAAAAGGAAAGAGAGAAAGAGAGGTAGAGAAAAAAGAGAGCCTGGAAGAAGAGTGGAGAACTAACTAGGAGAGAGAAGAGAAAATATAATTAAAAACTAAGAAAGAAAAAATAGTATGGCGCTACAATACCCTTCAACCTTTTTTTTTTTTTTTTTTGTGGCATTTGACACATTTGATGTATGTGGCATTTTGGTATTTTATGTTCTAAATGCCAAAACTTTATCATTTAGCACACTTGATGCTAATGTTCTAACTAGGTGCTAGATTGTTTTGGTATTGAAATTCAAAACTCAACATTAACTCAAAGAAGACCAATGGTTTCAATTGTATTTTTAAGCTTAAATAAGAAACAAAGCCTAACGCACAAATAATAAAAGAACTTTAATATTTATTTAACATTAAGTGAAGATCGTAATAGCATGGATTTAATGATGAGTTAAAACAAAGTAAGGTGTATTGGGTAGTGAGATAAGTGGAATGTAGTGGAATGTATATCCAACATTGAAGAAAAGTAAATAAATTAAGTAGCATGTGTTTAATGGTAAAGTATTGGTGAAGTCATGTACATTTAGCGGTAAAAATAAAAATAAAGTAACTTGCATTTTAGCGGTTAAGTAATCATAAAATTGAAGGTAGAGGAATAATGACTCATCTTGAGTCTAGAGATAATAATAGTTTATAAATTTGGCAAAAAGATATTAGTAAAAATGACACAAGTGCAATCATGAACGCCTAGTAGCAAAATGAGACAAGTCCATACATCCAACGGCATGATGAAGCATGAATACATCTACCCTAAAAAATGTATTAAACACCCTGACTTGAGTATTCCAAGAATTTGGGTTTAACAAAAGTAATCTTGGCCACCCAAATATAATCTTTAACCCTCTAAAAAAAAATATATATATATATATATATATATATATAAATGCCCCCCAAATAGCATCAATAAAAATTAACCCAAATAATAACAAAAATAGCCTAAACAACAACAAGACTAGGCCAACCTGGGATATGATCATATTCTTTCTGTCAAAGACAAACCCACCCTTCTTGTAAGTGGCAAAATATTTGCCAGAAATGGATAGTCTATGACTCATCACTGTTATCCACAAACAGGGTTATAAAATAAATCATTAAGTTGATCTACTATTTCAATTTTAATAATGTTTTGGCATCTCTGGAGCTAACAAATCAATTATTAGGTGGAAAACTACAAGATTGCACCAATTTAAGCAATTCATCATTTGCAACAATAAAAGAAATGTTATTGATGGATGGGTGAAGGAGCAATTTCTACCTAGATTGTGACATCATTTCTTCAATACTTCATCTTCAAAGATGGAATAGAATGTGAGGAAGTGAGATTCAAACTTTTATAGATAAAGACTTCCCATACTAGCAGTAGAAGGACCACAAGGACTCATCAAAGGCAAGGAGTAGGTCCATTGCCAAAAGAAAATTAGTCACATAAAGGAAGTAAAAAGAAAAAAAAAAAGAAGAAGACTTAATTAATTACAAATTTAGAGAAAAACCAACCTTTATATTCTTATTGATTTGGCTACCTGCTTTTGTGGATTCTTATCTTCTCTAAGATTGCATGGTTGCCCTCATAGACTATTTTTAAACTTATGAGATTATGCTACTTGTGTATTATGTAATTGAATACTTGAGGTTTATAAGACATTTTTTCGATAAGGTAGGATACACCTAAACCACCACCCATAGCCCCAAAACGATCAAATCATTGGCAATTGACCAATGTCTTAACACCTAAACATACATACACACCAGCAACCAACTCAGTTTTTGTTCAAAACTCCCAAACATGCTTAAAAAAATAGAGAAAAAACTCATCTCAGGATTATTAGTAGGTTGGTAGGTTCAATGAAAAATTTAATAGCATTGAAATCTAACTTTAATAAATGTGACAACATGTTAATTGTTTTCATTAGTTTGGGCTTATGAAATAAAAATCCTAATAAGCTTACAAGCAAAAGGAAAAAAAAAAAAAAAAGTTTCCTGTAAATTACACTAATGGATTGTTCTAATAAAACATTTGGTATCATAATAAAGAACTAAGGCTCAACCTAACTGGAAAATACATAAATAAAAAGTAAAACCACAATTGTCCTTAGTATATACATCCATGATTTATGTTAAAATTACATTGGGCACATTAATTAAAAAAAAAAAAAAAAAAAAAAAAACTCTATGCAATCACGACCACAACTATCACATTTAAGGTGGTCTTTAGTTTTCTCAATGAAAGTAAGGGGGTGTGGGTGAAAGAAAAATTCATATGCACTTCCAAACTTGATAGTTGGGTATTTCTCAATAATATATTTAGGATGTACAGGATAATAGCAATTTGTACAATAGTAGAACCAATATTTTGAGTTGCGTTCTTCTTCACAAATATCACTATAAGATTTACCGAAGTCATCTTCAGCCATATAACGGAGAGTGAATGGATGCTTATGGTGTTTTTATCTTGCAGTTTGTTGTAGTGTAACAATTTGAAGTCCAAAACAAATTCGCAAGTAGTACAATGGAATATTAGGAAAATTTTAGAATCACAACTACAATTATGTTCAGATTCTATGCTAGAAAGAAAAAGTCAATGCTCGGGTAAGGATGTCTGAGATTACACTACATGGAACATCAAGATTAAATTCACATCTCTCACACCAATAGATGAAGCCATTGCAATTACGCTTATAGGCATAACACCAAAATGTGTTATGCCAATAAGGTGACTTTGGAAAGAGGGTGAGTGAATGTTGATGAAGTGGGTGTCTTTTTTTCTAGGTAATTTAGCACAAGATTCGTGAAGAAAGAATCTATAATTTACACAACTATAAAAGGGAGGAAAAATTGCTTGTATGCACCCATGACACTATTCATTATTTAGAACCTCATCATCCAAAAGTTTTAAGTCATGCTCATGACTGAAGTATTGGATTTCTGTGGCTATTTTATACAATGAATCATTGAGTTGCTCTATTATTTCAATTCTAATCATGTCTTGGCATCTTCAAAGCTAACTAATAAGTTATAAAAGTGGAAAACTAAAATATTACACAAATATATGCAATTCATCATTTGCAACAATGAAAAGAAATGATGAGTTACATTTGTAACAATAATCACTCAAGTCAATAGATAGGCGAATAAGCAATTTCTAACTGTATGGTGACATTATGTCTCCAATGCTACATCTCCAAAGATGGAATAGAACACAAGGAAGAGAGATTCAAACCTTTATGGATAAGGGCTTCCCAGACGAGCAAAGGTGATAGGGGATCAACCTCTACCATCATTCAAGGAGTGGGTACACTATCAAAAGAAAATTACTAACAAATAAATGAAGTAAACAAAAAGAAAATGACTTAATTGTTTAAAAATTCAGAGAAAAACCAACCTTTCTATTAGTGATTTGCCTATATGCTTTTGTGGATTCATATCTTCTCTAAGATTGTATAGTTTCCCTTACAGACAATTTTTAAACTTATGAGCCTAAGCTGCTTGTATTTTATGTAATTGAATTAATGGTTGAGGTTTATCAGACATTTTTTTCAAAAAGGTAGGATACACCCCCAAACACCACCCATAGCCCCAAAATGGTCACATCATCGGCAATTAACCAATGTCCCAACACCTAAACATACATACACACCAACAACCAGCTCAAATGTTGTTCAAGACACCCAAACATACTATAAATAAAATAGAGAAAACTCAGCTTAGGCTTATTGCCAGCATCAAGATTGGTAGGTTCAATGAAGAATTTAGTAGAATTGAAATATAACTCTAATGAATGTGACAACACTTAATTGTTTTGGTCAATTTGGACGTATGAGACAAAAATTCTAATAAGCTTATAAGCAAAAGGAAACAAAATAAATAAAAATTCTCTTGTAAAAGACACTAATGGATTGTTGTAATAAAACATTTGATTTGATAATGAAGAACTAAGGCTCAACCCAACATGAATATATAAAATTAAAAATTAAAACTACATTTGTCCATAATATACACAATCATGATGACTGTTGAAATTACACTAGACACATTGATAAAATAACTCTATGCAAGTACGATCACAACGATTACATTTAAGGTGGTCTTTAGTTTCCTCAATGAAAGTAAAGGGGTGTGGGTGATAGCCAAATTCATATGCACTTCCAAACTTGATATTTGGATATTTCCCAAGAATACATTTAGGATGTAGAGGATAATTGCAATTTGCACAATAGTAGAACCAAGGCTTTGGATTGCGTTCTTTTTCACAATATCACAATAATATTCATCGAAGTCATCTTCAGCAATATAACGGAGAGTGAAGGGATACTCATGTTGTTTGTACCTTGTGGTTTATGGTAGTGTAGCATATTTGAAGTCTAAAGCAATTTCGCAAGTGGTACAACGGAATATTGTATAAATTTTAGAATCACAACAACTAAAATTATGTTCAAATTTTATGCTTGAGAGAAGAAGTTGATGCTCATGACCATGATGGGTAAGGATGTCTGGGATTAAACTACATGGAACACCAAGTTCAAAATAGCATGTCCCACACCAATAGATAAAGCCATTGCAATGACATTTATAGGCATAACACTCAAATGTCTTTCTCCAATGATCTGACTTTGGGGAGAGAGTAAGTGTTGATGAAGTGGGTGTTGTTTTTTTTTCTAGGTAATTTAGAAAGATTCATGAAGAGAGAAGCTACAATTTACACAATTATAAAAGGGAGGGAAAATGACTTGTATGCACCCGTTGCATTTTTCATTATTTAGAACCTCATCATCCAAAAGCTTTAAGTCATGCTCATGACTAAAATGTTTGATTTCTGTGGCTATTTCAATTCCATCCTCCCCCACTTTGATATTTTTGATTTCGTAAGCGGCTGAGTTAACAAATTGATCGAGCTCTAGATCTTCATTCTCCTCCTTTTTAAGTTCTAGCAAATTTATGGTCTCCCTATTTAAGTAGTCCACAGCACAATCAAGGTGGGCAATGAAATCGCATTTGAAGCAATAGTAAAACCCATAGTTTGTGTTCTCCTTTTGAACATAGAACTGACAAAATCGGGAGTCAGATTGATGGAGTTCAGTTTCAAGATAAGAATGGGCGAGGTGGAAAGGGCATTTGTGATGCACAACTTTGAGACTGCGCGGCAAAAAAGCACAACTATTATGAACCTAGAAGCCACATAGGGCACACTGATTAGGTATACCCTTGACTTCTTTGCCACAAAGGTCACAAGTGAATGTAATCCACTTCCAAAAGAGAGTTAATGGGTGGTGGTAGACTTCAGATCCCATGGTGGGCGGTAAGGAAACACATGTGGTGTGAAGGTTGAAGTCACAATGGTAACAACGATAAGTGTATTGTCAGCGAGATTCATTGCAAAGTTGGCATTTGGTCTTTTGTTTGTGTTCTTCTTCTTCAGGATAATGTGTTTTTTCATCAAATAGAATGAGAGGATGGATTGGGTGCAAGGGAGGGTGCCAACCCAATGGGTACTTCTGCAGATGATTTATAAACATAAAAGTAGTAAGTTCTTCTTATAGCTATCAATTCCCATTTCCAAATGAAGCTAGGACCATAAAGCAGTTTTTGGCACCCATAACAACCATATCCATCTTCAATGAAGACCAAGGGATGCTTTGAATCACAAAATTTTGGAAGCTATTGCGGCTCCTATGACATGCACATTCACAGTAATAATCACAGACATAATCATCAAATTAATTAAGAGAAAAAGAAAGAAAAGGGCATCAGATGAGACACAAAGGGGGGTGGGTGGAGAAATTATAGAGTCCTTTGGTGGATTATGTCACTTATCTACCATTCCACTAAAAAACTTCAACTTATTTAAAATTGTTGAGTCAGTAATTAATTTTTTTTTAAAGAAAATTTATAACTAACAATTTTAAACAAGTAGTAGTTTTTTAGAGGAATATTAAATCACATCATTTGTCCACTATGTGGATCTTATCATTTCTTGGGTGGGTGGGTGACATTCACATTCACATTAATATACGAAGAGAGAGAGAGAGAGAGAGAGATAACAAAATCTCACATTATCTTTTATTTTGTGGTGAGTTTGGGTATAATTTTTTTTAATCTCATTTTATTTGACCTATAATAGGTTGACACTTCCCTTATTATAGAAATAATGTGACATTTTGTTGTATATCTAGAAGAACTTGTCCGGTATATGATTATATCACAAGTCTTGTTACCCCATAAGTAAAGATACCGAATTGGACCATGACTTAAGCCCAAAAAAAAAAAAAAAAAAAAAAAACCATGTTTGCCGCAAGTGTTGGCAACTTGGCATTCATCCCACAAATTGGAGCGTATAGATGGATATACCCCAGCCCCGAGGGACCGGGTTGCCCCGAAACATGTTGTTTCCCGCTCTGTAGTGAGCAGTGATGATGAGCTGGCCCTGGCCATTCAAAGGAACGGGCTGGGCTCTAGTTTTGTTGAAATCATGATTAATGCCCTAATAATAATTCCCGCAAATGTGAATGCTTGAGGAGTCTTTTTATTCATATTCATATTCATAATAATAAGCCTATACTATTACTGTAGTGAAAAGGGCAAGGCCACCTTCTTCTTCTTCTTCTTCTACTTGTAGACTGAGAGTGGCCAATAGTGTTTGCAATGGTTGGGGATGGAGATGGGGGCAAGAGAATAACGACGTACTCAGACTTCGTGAAAGTTCACGGGCTGTTACTAACGGCGTCGGGGCTGCCTCAGTCACTGCACTTCCAGCTGTTCCAGAAGCTCACCTCGGAGACCTTTGACGGCGGAGCCCACTTCGCAATCGAGCCAACTTCAGATGGCCGTCAAAGGCGTCTCCTACTCACCTCCTCCGACTTCATGGCTAAGGAATCCCAAGTGTTCCTCGTCGACCATGCCTGGACTTTTCGCCTCTCCGATGCCTACAAACAGGTACCTCACTCTCTACTTTGAATTACACCATTCATATCATTGCCATGCCATGCCATGCCATTCTCTCTCTCTCTCTCTCTCTTTTTAATTTGTTTTTGCAAACTCTGATTGAAATTTATTAAGTTTTCAATTGGGTATTTGTAAGTCACTATCTTCTGCAATTTTAATTAAATTGAAAGTTTGGAATGAAATTGAACTTCCACACATTTTTCATGTACCAAAGTAAAAGTTTTTTTTTTCTTAAAACAGTTGCAGGAGGTTTCAGGATTGGCTGAGAGGATGGCTGCTTTGATGTGTGTCGATATTGATTTGAATTCCAATGCTGAAGAGGCTGAGGAAGTTGTTGATGGAATTTCACATCAAAATGGTACCAAATTGAGCGTTTTTGAAGCAATGGAAAGTGAAATTCATGGTGCAAAAGAGAATGGAGATGGTGCAGTCAGGTGGCTGGAGCTTGAGGAGCTTGACATTGATGATGACACGTTCTTGTCCCTTGATTTATCTAGTAGATTTCCGGTGTGACGGTCTTTTTTTTTTTTTTTTTCTTGGTTACTGCTTTAGGCTTTAACTTTTACAGCCTACATGTTATTTGAGAAATTTTCATAAAATTAGCAGATGTGGCGTTGTTTGAATTTTGGGTGTCTATATGTTTTGCTATGCATTAGGGTTTACTTGCACTTAGCTTGTGTGGGAACAAGCTTGAGAATGTGGAAATAATTGCTCGGGAAGTTACTAAATTTGAACAGCTAAGGGCTCTTTGGTTGAACAATAACCCAGTTGTTAAAAATTGGTATGTGGCCCTAATGCTTGGAAAATTGTTACTGTTATGCACTTATGCTTTAAATGAGTGGTTTTATATTAAGAGCGGACTTATGTGTTCTTTTTCCAGTGATAGTCAGCTGGAGAATAGAGTTCTTCAAGGACTGCCAAGACTTGAAATTTACAACTCGCGTTTCACCGCTAAATTTGGTGCTTGGGCATTGGGTTTCTGTGGAGGAGTGTATGGAAAGGATAATCCGGGCAGCACCCATGAGGGTGACCATCAATTGGAGAGTGTTTCCTCTCTTGACCTTTCGGATAGAAGTATTCACAATTTGATCAGTAAGGTTCGGGCAGTACTTCCTTCATGTGATTCTTCTTTGTTTATATGCTTATTTTATCGGCAACTATTAGGTAAATAAGAATTTCGAGATCTGAAATATTGCAATGGGGTTGCCTTGTACTTACTTCGCTGACATAGTTTTGATATTTGCATACCAATTTGAAGAAAAAGGGACTGAGTTTGATTTTTGGATGTACAATTTTATGTGATTGGTTAGTCTGATGGAGTGGTCATTGCTGATCTTTTCCTAATTCCCCTTTGTCTTTTCCAGGCTTTTTCACCTGTTGAGTTGCCTTCTCTATCATACTTGAATATTCGGGGGAATCCTTTGGAACAGAATTCTGTTGCTGTCTTGTTGGAAGTCCTGAAGGAATTTCCCTGCTTACAGTCTTTGGAGGTAGTTATGTTTGATATAGCTACAATCCTATATATGCAGAGATGATTCTGTTGAAGGCAACATTGGAAAAATTTTGTGGTTCTATAGAAATTAAATTGTTTTGCAGGTGGATATTCCTGGGCCCCTTGGGGAAAGTGCTATAGATATTCTTGAATCTCTTCCTAAGCTTTCTGAACTGAATGGTGTCAATGCATCAAAAATATTAGATACTGGCAAGCATGTGATTGATTCAGTGCTTCAGCCGCGTCTTCCTGAATGGACTGCTGAGGAGCCTGTTACTGATCGCATTATAAGTGCTATGTGGCTATATTTGATGACATATAGGCTTGCAGATGAGGAAAAGATTGATGAAACCTCTGTATGGTATGCGTTTAAGGATTGATGAACTTTTCTTTTTGGGATAATTTGAAGTGATGATTCTTTGTTTCTGATTTCTTTTTTAGGTATGTGATGGATGAACTAGGTTCAGCATTGCGGCATAATGATGAACCAAATTTCAGGGTGGCTCCTTTTCTCTTCATGCCAGAGGGGAATCTGGCATCAGCTGTGAGGTTGTCTTTTTATCCTTCATTTTAATTTTCTGCTTTGTTGCAGAGACTATTTTTCTCATTTGTAGATGAACTTTGTAATTTCTCTCCACATGATTTTTCATGCATGATTTATGTAAACACCTATATGATCCTTATGCACTTGGTGCATATAAACACATGTGGAGACATCATATGCATTTTGTTTGATGCAGCTTTTCCTTTGTTGTAAATCCAATGGTACTAGCAGAATTATTGACATTAATAATTCCTGGTTATCTTTTTTCAGCTTTTCTATATTATGGCCAACCCAGAATGTTCAAAAAGGAGATGAATGCACTCGCGATTTTCTTTTTGGTATTGGGGAGGACAAACAACGTTCTGCCAGACTTTCAGCTTGGTTCCATACACCGCAGAATTATTTTATAAAAGTATTGTCTCCAATTTCTATCTTAAATTGTGATTCACTGTTTTTATTCATTCAAACTGTGTCTTCTTGCCAAGTCTTACGTGACATTAATCCTTCAGGAGTACAAGAAGCACTGTCAGAAGTTGCAATCGAAAAGTTTGATTTCTCCATCTGTACAGTCTTCTACCACTAGAAGTATATGTCATACTGATGGGTCTCCTTTACATGTGTACACTGATTTACCTCATGTAGAAGAGTTTTTGACACGTTCGGAGTTTGTTATCAGTATGTGTTGTGTTTCATTGCTTTCAACTCCTTTATGTATGACTTCATTTAATCAATTTATATTCTTTCGTAGTCCCATAAAATAAAATAAAAAAATTATATTCTTTCATAGTTGTGTTTAGTATGTAACATCTCAAAAGCGTTTTTCTGTTAAGTTAAGAGATATGCATCTGCAAAATATTATTAGGAATACGATAAGTATTGCCAGTTTAATAGCAGTTATCTGCATCCTCTACTACACTGATAAGCAAAACTTAGGTGTATTTTTTGGTGTGTCAGCTTTGGTTGACAACAATTTATTTCATATTTGTTGTTTTGATGGTTTTTTTCAATTATGGTTTTTTCTTTTCTGAAAGTTTTCTTTTATGATTTGTTTTGCTTACAGTATCTGAACCAAAGGATGCTGATATTGTATGGACAAGTACCCAGGTAGATGAGGATATGAAAAAGGCTGCTGGAATAACAGATCAGCAATATATAAACCAATTTCCTTTCGAGGCTTGTCTTGTCATGAAACATCATTTGGCAGAGACTGTTCATAAGGTTAGGAAAAGCTCACTTTGCATGTGAATGCTAGCGTCAATACTCTTTGAATGAACTGACCTTTGCCTGTCATCAGTTTTAAATTAAATTGCCCACTTCTCTTTTGAAGAGCTGCCATGTAACTAAGGCATTATGGCATGCTTGGATAATCAAGTCAAAGACAGAAACAAGGCTTTTTTTTTCTCTGCAAGAAGATCATTAACTTCGGATCTTTTTTGTTCTAACAGGCCTATGGATCTCCTGAATGGTTGCAGCCTACTTATAATCTTGAAACTCATCTATCTCAACTTATTGGTGACTATTATGTACGCAAAAGAGATGGGCTTGACAATCTGTGGATCTTAAAACCTTGGAATATGGCACGAACCATTGATACAACTGTAACTGATAATTTATCCAGCATCATCCGTCATATGGAGACTGGTCCTAAAATATGCCAAAAGTATATTGAACACCCTGCTTTGTTCAATGGGAAGAAGTTTGATCTCCGTTACATAGTATTAGTTCGGAGTATAAACCCTCTAGAAATATTCCTTTCTGACGTTTTCTGGGTATGCTCATTATTCTTTGGTGTAATACTTCCTAGATGCTTATGTGATATGAACCTGTCGTCTTTACTATCTAAAGATTAATGAAGAACAACATTTTGCATGTGAGTATCTTGGATATTGTCTTCATTTAAGATTTCCATATTAAGATGGTTCTTTCATTTTTGGTTTTCAGGTTAGATTGGCGAACAACCAATATTCTTTAGACAAGCACAGTTTTTTCGAATATGAGACCCACTTTACTGTCATGGTATGTTCTATGCATAGTGGTTGAGTATCACTATATAAATTTTCTAGTTAGTACGCAGTTATGGACTACCTCCCCACCCAACACCCCCCCCCCCCCGCGGCAGAGGTTTTAACCCAAAGTTTGTGTAAATAAAACCAGACTAATTTTGACATTTTATTTAAAAATTTAACATTTCGTGCATTAAAGTAAGTTTTAAGTTTTGTTGCATGATCAATTTATGGCCTACAGAATTATCGTGGGAGGTTTAGTCACAAGAATACACCAGAGTTTGTGACAGAGTTTGAACAGGAACATCAAGGTATGAGGGCTTGCTCACTTGAAACTGTGCTTCCCTTCCCAAGGGAATGGTCGTTTGAGAACTTCTAACAAATCATCACCTTTCTCATAACTCATGAAAATTCCTGTTTTTGTTGTAGTTAAATGGGCGGAGATCCATCTGCGAGTGAGAACAATGATTCGATCAGTCTTCGAGGCTGCTGCTGCAGTACATCCAGATATGCACAGTCCGAAGTCAAGGGCTATTTATGGTGTGGATGTCATGCTTGATACCTCTTTCCAGCCAAAGTTACTGGAGGTATGTACCTGAAAGTCTGAATGCCAGCTTCGTGTTAGTATCAATTATTGTGTTCTTTTGGGTTGTTTCTATCCAATGCACTTGGCAAAATGATGAAGATTTATGTTGTTTGTTGTGTAGGTGACCTATTGTCCCGACTGTACGAGAGCATGTAAGTATGATACCGAAGCTCTAGTTGGAGGAGAAATCAAAGGTCGTGATTTCTTTAATGATGTGTTTGGCTGTCTCTTTCTGAATGAAACTACTCATGTCAGCCCCTTGTAATTTGAATTATAGCTAATAATCTTTTTGTAACGGTCTATTTCCCATTTCTGCTTGCTATCATCATGGTTTTTTTTTTTTAGATAGGCTATGATTGAAAGCTATTGAGTCAATACCATGAATTATTATTATTATTTTTTAATTATAAGAACAAGATAACAGTTGGTTTCTATGCTGTATTGGTGGGTTAGAACTCAAGTATTTTATTCGATAATTAGAACTTTAACTGTTGAACTAATTGAAATTTTACTATGAGACACAACAGAATTTATAATTCCATAATTTTCAATGTACGTTTTGGCATTGGGACTTTAATGTGGGTTGGATATGCACATTGTTAAAATTAGCTAAATCTATTTCCTATTAGAGCATTTTCATCTTTATTGATTTTAGCATAAAAGAACCTACTTTTTTAAATAAATTTTTTATTTTATTTTACACAACCATTTTTCAAAATATCTCACATCATATTATCTATTTTATACTACATTTTATTAAAATATATTTTTGGCAAATTTTTTATTACTTTTTTTAAATCATCTATTCGCGTATGAGTAAAGAAGTATTAAAAAAAATTGCATGTGAATAACAACCATGATTATTTACATGGTTATTACAGCGACAATGTAAATTTACACACTTTTAGATTAATTAATGTGGGTGATTTTTTGGGCTTGAATGTGCAAATTTAACATCTTATGTAATCTACACACAAATATAAGTGCTCTAAACATCATGAGTGATAAAAGGGGTTGGATGTAACATGCTTTCACATTCCATTTTAGGTAATTTGAATGGAAACACTTCGTTTGGGAGTTCATAAAGGAATGGAATAGAATATAACAAGTAAATCATAAATGAATGAAATGAAACATAATGTATTTAAGTAATGGGGAAAAAATGTAATAAAATTAAGCAATATTGTTTGGATGTTTTGAAATAAAAGAATAGAAATAGATGGAAGGTAAGTAATCTTGTTTTAGAGGGAGAGTAATGAAACCATTTTATGACAGTATTGCTATTGAATCCGTATTTTAAAATAAATTGCTAAATATATAAGGGTATTTTGTGAGTTTTCATAAAATTTCTTTAAGCCTAATTTCGTTCCCTTTGATTCATCCAAATTTTGAGGAAAATAAAAATTTGACATTTTGAGGGAAATAGAGAAAAATGTGTAATGTTCTATCAATTTCATTTTCTTTTACTTAAATTTCTTTCAATTCTTATTAAAACTCCCGAACAAAGGAATAAAATAAATACTTCTAAATGACTCATTTCATTCCACTTCCTTCAATTTCTTATAATTTTTTTTCTTATAAATTTTTAGGGGCTCAAAAGCTAGTATAAGAAGGAAAGTAATTCCCTCCGAGTAACTCTCAAAAAAGGGTTAATTCCCCCCACCCAAAAAAAAAAAAAAAAGGAGAAACCTCTC
Source organism: Quercus variabilis (assembly GCA_030445155.1). Lineage (NCBI taxonomy): Eukaryota > Viridiplantae > Streptophyta > Magnoliopsida > Fagales > Fagaceae > Quercus > Quercus variabilis. The sequence goes on from CP129455.1 coordinate 835,612, forward strand.
AAATGAGAGAATGACAGGACTATATATATATATATATATTCTTTTCTTTCTTTTCCATCATTCATATTCTTCTCCCAGATATAACTGATTGAAATTGATAGAGTTGGCTAGGAAAATCAGGGATCAAATTATACCATTTTGTTGAAATTAAAAGGAAAATAAAATAGACAGACCTTGTGGGTGCATAATATGAGACGAGTATTTATGAATCCTCCATGGCCATGGGACAATTGAAATGAATCATTATGGACTCTTTATATCAAGAACAAAATGGGAGGATTTTTTCCACCACCTATAGGTGGCTGCTGTGAATATATGTTCTTCTCCTATCAGAGTATGGAAAAAAAAGGGCAATCTATAAACAAATTTATATACAATCAACCATCATTTGTCAGTTATCTCAAAAAAAAAAAAAAAAAAAAAAAAAAACCATCGCTTGTCAATGCTGAGTTCTTTTAATGCTTCTTCTTCTTCTTCTTCTTCTTCTTCTTCTCTCTCTCTCTCTCTCTCTCTCAATTTAACCTAGCAGAGGAATGAAACTGAGAAACATTAAACACAAGTGTGACTATGCTCCACGGTGTTCAGTAGGTTCTGCAGATGTATTTGATTGATTTGTGAGTGTTGAAACCTTCTTCTGCAATTCAAGATTTGACATTCGCTCGACCTCCAATGCTCGCTCAAGCTTTAAAAAATCAAAATTTGAGATTGCATTAGCCATATGTTCTTCATACACCAAATAGTTAAAAGAATAGACAAACCTTTGCTGCTCGGGTACTCCATTCTCCTAAAATAGCTCTTAGTCTCTCATTTTCTTCTACATACTGTTCAGTACCCCCAGAAATATAAATAACATTAAAAAAAAAATCAACACAAGCTTAAAAGTATGTCAATCTTACTAGCTGGAGATGCTAAACATGATACAAATATGTTGATATAATAGAGAGTTTCCAGGTCTTCAATAATTATAATACATATACATAATACTGAAATGACATGGAGCTAACATGCTAGTACCTACCTGATTGTTTGTAGCACGAACACTCTGAATCTCTGAGTCCCTCTCTGCTATCAAAGACCGAGCAAGCCTTAGCTCAGATTGCAGTTGATTCACCTACAATGTGAGTCCCTTTCAGTATCCAGTTTAATAATGCAGTAGATTGTTGTCAAATGCTATATTCAATTTCCTAAATAAAAGAATAGTGTGCATGGATGAACAAATTAGGTCCCGGTGTCTAGGGGCAGAGAAAAAGTTTCAATCGTATTTAAGGTCATTGGCTAATAAGTTTTAGTATGTATACTTCTGTTTCAAAGAACAGGATTTAATTACTGTTAACCAAAAAAGAAAGAATAAGTTTTACTACTCGTAGTTTTTTTTTTTTTTTTTTTTTTTTTTGAATGGATAACTAAGAGATAACCACTGTTAGTTAACCTAAGTCAAAAGTAAGATTACATCATTTGACACTAACAATTACATTAGCCCCAAAGACATTAACAAATACGTAGGGATTTCACCGTGTCACTTCCTCCCACAAGAATATGGAGGTGAATTTGTGAGTTCAAAACTCATAGATGTGTGTGTAACTTACCAAAATAAAAACAGGGATCTCATCTCATTCATCTTTGGACTAGAAAGAAGAATGTAGAAATCTCTATTTTTCTGCTGCAATGTTACCTCTCCAAGTGTCATTCTTTTGTTGTTTATATGATGCCATAGGTCATTGTATCTGAAGTAGAAAGGACTACCCATTTAACTACAAATTTGAGAACGTAAAACTTCTCCCTTGTAATAAATGTTGATATGCCTGTGTAGTTCACATTGTAATTGGCATAATCTACCTTTATTATATATCACAAAATAATGTGCCTTTCTTTTTTCCTCTTTTCTTTTTCCTGGATAGAAACAATAAATTCTTTCAAACATCCATCACGATATGTGAACACAATATTAGGCTTGTTTCTTATCAAAAAACACAACAGTAGGCTTTTCGTCAGGAAAGTACAAAAATGGAAACATAGTGCCATTGCTAATCCAGAAAGCACAAGAGTACAAAATTAACATCCACATTATCTGTTTCATTTTCAAATGGATAGCAGCAGTAAACACTGCTCATGCAATGTTAAAATCAAAAGCAACATGAGGGATTGACATTTGGAGAAGTGTAACATACTAACATGAACAAGTGAGGAAGATCAACCAGGTATTACCTCGGCAGTAAGTGTCCGTAATTCTTGATCACGAGCTGCTAACATGTGGGCAAGATCAACCTGTACATGGAGCCATTAGTAAATGGTTTTCTGGCTATTCCTCAACAAAGTAAAACTTAGGTACAATTCCTTGAGGCTTTGTTTGGTTTGACGGAATGGGAGAGAAGGGAAGAGAAATGACTCATTTTCCTTTGTTTGGTTAGGAAGGAAATAGAGGGGGGAAAGGGGGAAGAAATAGATTCCATGGGGCCCACCAATTTTTTATTTTTTAGTTTCCCCCCTCAAATCTTTAAAATTACTCTTGAACCCTTGGAAAATTTTGAATTTTTTGTGAAATTACGTTTATGTACTCATAATTAATTATTAATTTATAAGAATAAAATAGTAAAATGATCTTTTTATTATTATTTTCTTATTCCCTCTCTCTCCTTTCTCTTCCCTTCTACATCCAAACACGCATAAAAAATAATTTTTTTCCCCCTTTCCCTCTCCTTATTCTCTTTTCTTCTCTTCCCCTTCCACCCAACCAAACATAGTGTTAAGTGTTTTTTCTTGGATTCCCCAATTAAATTCAATCACATGATTATATTGACCAATGCAGTACAAACAATGTTATGGACCACGTGGTTGAATTCAATTAGGGAACCTAAGATACAACACCAAAGAAACTGTATCTAAGTTTTGTTCTTCCTAAAAACTTTTAGTGAAAAATTGAACATAAACGTACTAGATGGACTCCAAAAGAAATCATATGATTATTATTACATTTCACTTCAAATATTTCATCAAATCCTTCAATTAGATGTGACTGTTTGTTATTACTTATTTGGCTCATGTAAAACTTTTTAAAACCCTACTTTTTCTAGGTAAAGCCAATAGACCAATGAAATAAGCTCTCCCTAACAAGCATGAACTGGCCATCAGAATTCATGTCTTTTAAAATGTTCTCTAATACACCACCTGTATCTTATAAGCCATTGCACATATGAATATGGAGTTAACAAGACTCCCATAATCACATCACATTCTTTTCAGAGTCTTCAAGGATCTAAAACTGACCATCACCATCTACTATCATGTGGATAGAACTTTCTTTGAGGAAACAAAGACATTCAGATTGCTTTTATTTCACAGAAACAGGGAAAATCATCTCCAGGATGACAAATACCTGGGGTGTGCTTCCATCATTAGACCCTTCATATTTACTTAAGCACTCTTGCAATCGCAAAATCTGCATGAGCACATTTTTCTCTGAAATTAGTAACAATATTGTACATACATATTTTGTGTGTGTTACTGTGTGGAATCCATTATGCGGGAGCAGCTAATGCTGACATAATGAACTGTTGGATATGAAATGCAGTGCAATAGGAGCAATGCCAATTGTAAATTTCAGATCATCAAATACCTCCTCACTCAAGAAATGAAGATTTTCACGCTGATATTGCAACAAAGCCATTTGCTCATCAGAGAGTCGACCGCCTTCATGATATCTGTTGCACCAAAATTCGCTATATGGCATCACATATTGCGTTCTATATAATCCAACTAATAGATATGCATGAGTGTGTGTGTTGAATACGGATAGTGGAATAAAAAAATTAACAATAACTCCATGATTACCTCAAACCTTCCAAAGAACTTGATGGTTGAAGTGGAGAATATAATGACTTTAAAACATCAGGTTGAGAATTCAATGAATTGTATTGGTGTACATAACCTGCAAATACCAAAATAAACATTGAAAAGAGTTAAAGGAACCTATAACCTCTAATGCAACATGAATTTAGAACTTCATATTCAGCAAAATAGAACACCACAACATGCAAAAAAATTTCATGACAAAAGCATAAGGGGTAGCAGAAAAAAGGAATCCTAATATTCTCTGAAGAAAATGCTTTTCTCTTGGACTATACAGAAACCGCAGTTGGAATGAAACAAAACATAAATTAGGTCATGTTTATCTTTTTCTTTTTTTGTATGTGAGCTCTAGTTCAAACAGTATCTCATCCCCTTGTTAGAGCAAGGTGAAGTGTGGGTTCAAAACTCATTGGGTGTGTGTAATTTTTTACCTATTAGAGAGACCCAACAAAAAAAACAGCCAAATAAACCAACCAACCTTATGAGGTTACCTTGTAATTGGTCTTAGTATAATATGGATATAGTACACAACCACTGGGAATTATGTAGTTTTATTTATTAAGACAATTGGAAAGGCAACTAGGGCCTATAGGTTAGAGAAACTTCGAAATTATTATAAACAGAAACATTGGGATTCAATAAATTCTTTCAAATAGCCATGCCTGTTGAATACAAATATTGAAACAATGAGTACCAATTTACCAACCCATAAACTTAACACCCCCCCCCCCCCCCCCCCCCCACACACACACAACACACACACACACACACAAACCCCTTAATAAAGACAGGATTCAATCACAAGTCTCTAGTATGTCAAATCCTTTAAATGTCAAAAGGATGTAAGAACTCACCAATATAGACACTCATAAAAGATCCAGCACATATTGCTTCGATTACCATAATAATCCTGCAGATTTATGGGTAACCAAGTTTTGTCAGCAGCACATAGCTTGGCACAGTCACAATCAATATTTAATCATAAACTAAACCAGAATACAATTTGGAGAAGTAGCATTCACATTAAACATATTTAACTACAAGCTACCAACAGATAGGATGGTAAGTTGACAATAATCCATTGTGTCATGACATAACAATCAATATTTAAGTGTTAAAGATCAATAATGCAAAATTAGAAAGAGATAAATCTCAATATGTATTCAATACTTTATGGGTGTACCCAAAATTTGTCAATAACTTGATGTAAAAATTTTACCACATACTCATTGGTTACAAGTACAGGATATACCTTGAAGATTTACAAAAGTATGTTCATTTATTAATACATCCACACCAGATTGTATTATATACTTTTCTAAAAATTGCCATACCAATGTATCTGTACTGTAAATCTGCACTCATGCTTCCTACCATTAAAGTTCAAACCTATGAATAGTTCCTTAGGCTTTTTATAAACAAATTAAACATATCTAGATCAGGAATCTGAACATTTATGGCAACAACAAAAAAGATTCTGGACAGTGAAAAAGTCTTTTTGGTCAAACTAAACTCCTTTAGGTTAATTCACTTACAATAGAGTTCACAGTAAAAGATCAATCTCTTCCTTTGTTGATTCACTTTGTAGTTTGTATTATAATTTGAGGAAAAAAAATTCACATCCAAGATCATCTAAATTTAAGAGGTATTGTTTATAGTCCAAAGAGGAAAATTCTTGCAATTTTTTTTTTTTTTTTGCCCTTTTATCTCAACTTTATTACATGAAGCAGTATATCTTGCAGATAAATGTTAATCAGCACAATTAGATAGTAAGTGTACCTTAGTATTGTTGAGATGGAAAGAAAATAGATGTGGGGTTTCCATACCATGATTAGTAGCATTGCAGCAGTTCCTATCATCGAACCAAAATATTTGAAACAAGTCCAATAATAACAATAATTATTGCAAAGATAAAATCCCAACAACTATGATCTAGCTACATGAATCCTTGCTCTCTAGTTAACTTCAGTGAGAACCATCTATATTCTTTCAGATTCCAAAGAAACCAAAAATAGAAAGGGGGGGGTGGTGGGGGGGTGGTTGAGGACAGGAAAAAAAATTCATGCTTACATACCATATGCAGTGATGGCAAAAGGGAAGCGAACAATATGCTTCAATTTCTGGCTGAAACTATAATAACCCTACCAGACAAGAAAAATGTCACGATTTAAAGAATAAATAAATAACATATCAAAATACATGAATTAACATCCTAATACCATTCAACAAAATAGAATTATTATTGCATCTTAATAGCTAAATCCTCAAGTCTGGACAGTGCTTAGATTCATCCCCAGTACAGGGACTCATGGATTATTTTTATTGGTAAGTTATACATGCAAATGAGTATTAAACCAATGACCTCAACCTCCATCCCATTATTATGAGAGGAGGAAGCGACATTTGGACTAAGCTCATTAACTAGGGACTCATGGACTTAAGAATAAACAAAACCAATATAATCCATGGTATCATTTCAAAAGGAAATTCTATTTTCAATGGGGCAGTAAGTGAATTTTCAATAATTATTATGGGGTCCACAGGAAAACTCTTTTTTGTTGTTGGGAAAGAGGTTGGCCTTGGTGCAGTGGTAAATTCCTTCCACCAAAAGCGACAAACTGTGTGTTCAAGCCTAGGAATCAGCCTCTCCGGGGAGAAAAAAAATGGGGGTAAGGCAGTCCAATCACCTCTCCCAAACCCCACAAAAAGTGAAAATTTTATGCACCAGGTATAACCTTTAAGTTATCTTTAGGAACAGCTTTCCATGTCTACTCAGAATAAACTTCCACAAACCAGAGGACCAGCAGAATTCTGTGTCTGTGCATTGAGGGGTTTTGAGAAAGATCATCTTCATCACATAGGTAGAGAGCGAGAGCAGAAAATAGACGGTTAACTATGTAACTGATATATATATATATATATATATATATTACCTGCAAGCGTATTTTATGGACTTGATAAACCAGATATTGTTGAAATATGCCTGCGACATTGAGATATCTTCATTAGTGGATTGATTCCCTACTAATTGTATACAACAAAGTTGGAATGGAGGACAATCAATCACCAAAAACCATACACACGCAGATGTATAATTGATAAGTTACACACACTCCATGGGTCTTGTACTCAATACCTGATTCTCTATCTCATTATTATAGAAGGAGAATGAACCATTTGAGCTAGAACTCATTGACATCAAGCACCAAGAGAGTAAAAATAAAATCATCCAAGAAGTACATGTCCTAGTATAATAGTATATCATGTTCCCATGATTCGGTTCCACAAAATAACAGAATCTCAAAGACACACTTAACCATCAATGGGATTATTAAACAAATAAGTAGGTATGCTTTATGTATGGTGCATCTTCAAAGTAATGTAAGATTTCAATCAATACTATAAAAAATAATACTGAAACAAAGTCATTACATACAAATGTAATTTCAGAGATAAAAAAGATTGTAAAATCAGATAAGATAAGAGCCACTGAATTCAAAAACCTGTGACTAGTAAAAGAGCAACATTGCAACTGCAAAGCAACGGCGCAATCAAGTATTGTATAGGATGAAAAATCCATGGAGCTCCCACGGCCAACACGACAAAAGCTGCCTAAAATCGACCCGACCCAACATTATTAGTCAGGTCAGCAAAAAAAAATTACATAAACAATGCAATTAAAGCCAAAGTTTGTACTTGCCAAGCAAAAACAGTAGAAGACACTCCCAAATATGCTTCTGGACTTGCGGTCACCGAATAAAGGAGCCTCGTGAAGTATATCTAGAAACCTAAAATGACCACAGACCATTGAAATTGAAACCATCAGCATCTGAATCTGAATCTGAATCTGAATCTGAATGCTAAAACGAAATGAAGACTTACAGGGCGTTGTCTTGGTGTGATGTTGAGGGTAAAGAAGAAGCGTGTCTCTCTCTTTCTGTGGCCATGTCTATGTCTATGTCTATGTGAGTGAGATTTGAATCAATGTCATGCGCTCTGTGTCATTTTCGGTTTTGAATTGAATTGCCAGAGAAAGACAAATCATGCGATCTTGCTCTTGTTCTTGTAAGCTCGACCGAACCCTTTTATTATTATTATTATTATTTATTTATTTATATAAGATAGGATAATCGATGTGTATATGTGCAGAGTTCCTTCGTAAAGACTTGAATCCGATTCTTTTTTTTCATATCTCACAAACACTTATATTTGTAGAGTAACCATCACATCAAGAGTGTGTGGTGATATTATTATTATTATTATTATTGGGCCAGCTATGTCTATTGATTAATGTTAGGGATTTTTTTTTTTTGGAGCAATTAATTTCATTAGTTAGCATATTTTCAAAACTATTTAGAAAATTTGCATCTTATGTCTAACATACTCAAGTTTGACCTAGGAAATCGAGTCTAACACACTCAATTCTTACATATCTTAGAAAAGAAGAATTAAGAAGAAAGCAAGAGAAGATAAAGAGGGAAGAAGAAGAGACCCACAAACCCAGAACAGGAACTCGAGTTTCAAACCCTCGAGATGCTAGTTTGCAAACTTGACAGCTAACTAAATAGTTGCTAAAATATTGCTAAATGCCAAATTTCCCCTTAATGTTAGACTCTACAACTTTCTAAACCCTATTCACCTTATCGACCCAATCCAATCGAAGGGACTCCGGTCTCGGATAGTTTTGACTAAGTGGGTGATTGAGTTGGGGGGTGGAGAGAGAGAGAGATTCAAACACAACCATTCTCTTATTATTATCACGCCTATGCCAATTGATTTCTTTTTTTCTTTTTAAAGATAATTTGATAGTTGGGAGTGTGAATATGAATATTGGACATTTTTATTGAAAATATCAAGAAGTGTTAATTGCTTTCAAACTCCCGAAAATAGCTACATTGTATTGACACCTCAAGTGGTGGCGGCTTCCACTTTCCCCTTCCTATTTTTATTTGAAAATTTTCTTTGTGATTGCTTCCTCGTATTATAGAACTACTTTACTCTAAAAAGTATAGTTATGTTGGTTAAAATGAGTTTTGGTTAGGTTCATGGATGAAACTAATCTATTTGAAGAACAATTTTATGTATCCCTCAAATTTATGTTATTCACTATTAATGCAAATTACATCATGGAATTCATTATGGAAACATAGCTGACCCAATAAATAGTGATTAATATTCACTTTAAGATAAACTCTTCACCATTATATGGAAATTCACAATATTTCTCTCAAGAATGCCATTTGAAGAATATGGGCATTGTCGGACCGTGTGCCTTACCGATCCATCCAACGATCAATTGATGAAGGATGAGGGGACACAAATCTTTAATAGCATTCGAGCGCAGACTAAGCCCATTGGTATTGGAGCAAATTGTGAAATTTCTCACAATCCCTCCCTCACAATGCGGCTCCAACGATTCGAACCTATGACCAAACTCTGATATCACTTGTTGGATCGTGTGCTTTACTGATCCATCCAACAACCAATTGGTGAAGGGTAAAGGGGCACAAATCTTTTACAGCATTCAATCGCAGACCAAGTTCATTTGTATTGGAGCAAATTGTGAAATCCTTCTTAGGCATTTTTGGTAGTTATGCTGAAGTATTGGTTTTTAAAACGATGTGAAAACTGTGGTTTAAAAAATATTGTGAAAATTGAAAATATGTGTTTAAAGTACTCATAATGTAAAAAATTTGTTTAGTACCATATATCAAATAACATTTTTTAAAATGTGAAAACATAATTGTGTGTTTAGTATGTGCGTGTGTGTTTTTTTGTTATGTGATGACCATACAGTAAAAGTATACCATTTTATTTAAGGAGAGAAAAGGAGAGAAAAAACGAAGAGAAAAAGACATAATGCGTGAAGGAGGTGAAACAGGGAGAAAAAAAAAAAAGAAAAAAAAAGAAGGTTGAAGCATGTGAGAGAGAGTTTGATCTTGTCATTTGGCCCCCACAATTTTCAACTTATTTACAAAAAGGTACAAATTTGAAGAGAATTGGTCATCGAGTGTGGATCTCATCTCATCTTCTTCTCTTATATAGACACACACAATAGTGCATGTTGGACAACACCCATTGTGTTCCATATGTATAAATAATCTGGCAAAATGACACAGCATGTATCATAAAGTATTACACGAACAAGTTCAGGCTGCCCACCTCAGCCACAACCAGTCCATACGTTCTGATAGTTTTTCTGTCAAGATTCAATATAGTAATATTTGGTAGGGCCTGGATAAGCTGGAGTGACAGCCCGCATGGGACATATATATGGTTATAAATATGCAATTTAAGAATAGTTCCTTTTGAATTCTATGAAAATAATTAAAGAGGAAAGAGCGAGTAAGGGAAATTAAATGAATAGTTGATATCCTTTTTATATAATGGAAACAGATTTCACATATTACCCATTCATAAAGAATATACACATGGTCTCTTGGATCTTATTTTTACAAGAAGTCTACATTATCATTAATTATTACACCATATATAACCCTTTAACCTTAGATGCGTACAACTGCAAGAAGAAGACAGATTCATACAATACTTGCATGATACAACATAATCCACCACCAAAAGAGCCTACCATATCTTCTGAAACAGAGACCATCTATGCAACAACTGGGTATGATGCACAAGTTGCAATACCTGCAATTAGATCATCAATCAGTATTAGCATAAACAACACTGAAATGGACGATTAATTGCATCCAAATTCCAATCTCCAATTAATGGCGTATTCAGTGGTAAATCTAGACTTAAACCATTTGTATACCAATTTCAAAATGATCCCAAAAGTTTAGCTAGTTTAAGCAAATAAGCACTAGTCCATGTATATACAGCTGGTTTACATTTATAACATGGGAACTTTTGAAATACAGAGACCACAGCGAACATTAGTGAGCCTTTTACTAAAACTCCCATGCATGTTATTAATGTAAACCAGTCAAACATGTAGTGTTATCAGTGGTCATAATCAATGGATCACAGCCTAAAGATCAAATAAACTTCAATGATCTGATAATATCATACATAACCTATGTGGTCCTGAACCATTGCAATGGTCCATTCAGGCCCTAGGCTCTCGATCAAGTATGAAAGACCAGGGTGGAATTTGCCTAAGAAAAAATCTTGAGGTATATATACTGGCCCATGCAAATGGAGTTATATTGTTTTACACTTAGGATCAGCTAGCGCAAAAACTTACCACACATGTTTTTCCCCATCTCCATCTTGAAATAGCCTTTATCACCCCAGCTTTCTCCCCATGAATTCTTGATAAGCCAGTATGGGACATCATCTTCAATTCCGTACCCAACTGCTAGAACAGCATGGTTCACATCCTGCCAGATAAATTTACAGCAGTGTTAAAAAGAAATGAATGCACCACGAATGTGTTAATGTTTGTGCATCTGTGTGGCTTGGAAATGCTACTACAATCCTGATCAGTGAATGATCATACACTTGCATGCTACATATAGGCACATGTTTAACATACACATATGCACATATGAAGGAAAAAAAAAATCAAACACTATAAAGGCGTATCTTGCATAAGGATGATCTTAACCAATAAATCAACGAAGTAACTTAAATTCTTTAAAGTTAACACCCCCCCCCCCCCCCCCGGCCTGCGCGCGCGCGCACACATACATATATATATATATATATATATATATATTCTCTATCCTAAATCCTAATCAGAAAAACTTACCATGGGAGTGCTGCCACACGTCTCACTGGTGTAAACTCCTTCCTTGTAAAATCGGAAACCATTCACTACCTGAAATGCCACACTCACTGGTCTAACAAATGCAACTGCATGCTTTAGCTCATCTTCAGCACCCTGTGTTAGTCCACAAATATGTTAGAAAACCTCAAAAGAATCAAAAACATATATATTAAATTATTAATCCACAGGCATATAAGCAAGTGAATAGATTCTCATGCCAATTCTCCCCTAAGTTAACAGGAACATTTCATTTATTTACACATCAAGCGCAAGATATGCATACAGAAAACATTAAATGAAAAAAAAAAAACGTGAAGACATTTGTCCATGATGATTACCAAGGTGATGTTAACAGAGTCGACGACTTGGACGCCAACATTTTCTGCTGAGAATTTGCATTCACCATCTTTTGCAACGTAAGGATATGCCTCCTCAGTGTCAAGGCCACCATTGTATTTGATGTACTCAAAGGCCTGGGAAGGCAACCCTCCACTGCAGCCAAAGTTATTGAAGGCTCTGGCACAATCCACAAGCTGTTGCTCAGAGAGAGAGATTGCCTTTCCAAATGCCTGGGCATAGGCTGCCTCAAGAGCCCCAGTGGTGCTGCAATACACAAATATTAATTGAAGGTTAGAACTTAGAAGCAGAGTGATTGGTATATTTTGTGAGCCTTATTTGAGTACATCGAATCTAACCCAAACTAACCTGAATGTCCAGCAAGATCCACAATGGCCTTGATCTTTAATTGGGCTGACTATGCCTTCTACCCTCCAGTCTTTCTGCACATACAGATAATTATAATAAGGTTAAAATATTTCCCATTAACATAGTTATATTTTATAATATAGTCACTTCCAGATATGACCTCCACTCTCCATAACTAAGAGCATAATAAATGAAATCTATAAAGAATTTTCCACAAGAACTACCAGTTCAGGAAGAGCAGCATCAGTGAGCTTGTGATTGCCCTTTAAAGTGGCAGAGCAGTTTTGTGCAGCTCCCAATCTGTGCCTTTGGAACTCTTCCCAAGTCCAATCAGCAAAGCCTGTTTGATAAAATAAAAAACCATCAATTGGGTCCTAAATACTTTGGTGAATTAATGTAAGAAAATTATTTAATACCTCAAGAGCCATGCTATTACTACCTCAATTTTTTTTTTTATTCAAGATAGAAATTCTTAATTAAGCCTCATCTAAGTGTATATGTGTTTGAAACTCCCTCTTAGAGATTTGAATCCCAGCTCTTGCCTCCCACCACTCACAAGCAATTATACTTATTGAGTGATCATCACGCCAAGAATACGAAGTGGTATTACTATCACAAATTTAATTAGTGAAATTATTGATCTGAAGTATAAGTTGAAAGACTAGACATCAATGCTAATTAATAATAATAATTAAATAAAATTTCATTTGATTATATTTTTATATCAAGCCTAGTGGAAATTTAAATTTAAGAACTCCGTAAATTGAATTGCTATGCGTGATTGAAAATATGATAATTAGTTACAATAATATTAAATTATTGGCAAAAAAAAAATCGAGAATTTAAGCTAGTATTAGTATGTATATCAGACGATTAAAAAACATGAACTCTATAATTATTCTACCATAGTACAAATACATAGTTCAAAATGATTTTTTAATTTTTTAATAAAATTTTAAAGCAGGGTACAAATGATTTATCATATGAAACCAGTCAGTCTTTGATTTGGTCAGCAAGAATCTCTCACTGAACATGAGCTTGACTTTTCGTTTATTTTGAGATAAGAAGCACCTCACATAGAAAACGATCTTAATTATGTGAGTTTAAGATGGACACGTAACGTACGTGCGAGACAGACATAGCAGTGGGTCCACAACACGGCTAAAATCTATCAATCCAACGGCTGATAAAAAATAGAAAGAAAAAAGAGGCTTACGATTAACGGCGAGTTTGTAAGATGAGGCCTTCCTGTTAGTGGATCTGATAAGTTTGAGGTTTTCAGAGAAAATCTGGAACCTCAGTTTGATCTCCTCCACGCTCTCGTACTCTTTCCCATACCTGCAACAGTTTTTTATTTTTTTATTTTTTTACTTTAGCTCACACGTATGTATGTATGTATGTATGTATGTATAAGATTTAGAGATTTAGAGATTTACCGGTGGGCAAAGCGGGCAAAGGAGAGAGCATGGCGGGTGTGGCCGATGAGTTGGATGAGCCGAGACTCGAAGTCGTCAGACACCAATCTGATTGGGTTTGAGTCATGGAAGGTTGATCCTGCGGCAGCGCAGCATAGGACTAGTAGGATCGACGATACCACCAAGCTAACTCGCCCCATGTTTCCGAGAACTTCGGGAGGGTTTAGAGACAGGAGAATATATGTTGTTGTGTGGGATAATGGGTGTGAGTATGTATGAATATTAATAATTGGTCGGATGATGTATATGGACACAATGCGGAGGAAGTTACCAAATTGGTCTCTACCACCTACTTTGTAGACTTTTACAATAGGATATTTTTATGGATACATACAATAATTACCACCAATAGTGATTTGAGAATGTGGCATTAATTGTGGGTCTAGATAAAAATTAGTAATAAGTTAGACACATTAAAAATTTGTAAAAATATTATAAAATAGTTTGTGGTTTTAACATTATTCAACATGTGTTTACCGTTTCAATGTTTTGAGAAAGATCCATATATAGATACAAATGTTTTCACAAAAATAAATACAATATTTGGGTGACGTGGGAAATGTCTATCCATTCATTATATGTATATATAGGCAAAACTAGGAGAAAAACTAATTTAAATTCTAAACTAAATAGTTAATTTTGAGTCGTGTGATGTGTCCTATCTAAATTTTAAAACTTTTGTACTTGCATTGATACCTGACATAGAAGTTAAGAAAACCACAATAATTGTGGCAAGCATGAAAACCAAAGAGATTTGTCGCAAGCTTGAAAACCAAAGAGGTAGTAATAATAACACTCATAATTCATTGAACTTGGATTCACATTTGTAGAAGGATCAAATGCACCATCTCCCTGTCTTTTAGTATATATATATATATATATATGTATGTTGAAATCGAGGGAAGGAGAGAGATTCGTAAGGCATTGAGAGGAGAGAGTCATAGGCAAAACAGAAATGAAGATATGATCTGCTTGAGTGTCAGTGGTGGCTCAAGGATGTTGTGGCTGAGGTGGGCATCTGTGATTGTGATGATACAAGGCATGGCTATGTCGGCTTTCTTATGTGTTTCATTAAGTGTTAAACTCTAAGTATATATGTGCACAGTGACCAAACCCCCTAATTGTTAAAAGTGTTTAGCTTTGCTTTTAACAGGTTAAAGCCATCTTTGAAAATTACAAAAATGAATCAAAGTTAGTGTTTGTCATTAGATGAGAGAGTGAAGTGGGAATGGAAGATGATAATGAAGGCTTTCAAAAATTAGAAATGAATCAAAGTCATTGTGTTTTTACCATTCGATGAAAGTGTAGTGGAAATGGAGGATGAAATTATGATAATAAGTGTGTAAATATAGTTAGAGTATTCACATCAGATCAGCTAAACTCTTCAAAAATATATTTACATTGCAAATTTTACACATTTTAGCTCAAAAATGCTCTCCATCAGTCCTTCTAAAATTGTGTAAAAATATGTATATCTTTACACGAGCTACAGTAACTGTGTAAATATACACGGTTACTGTAGCTCGTGTAAAAATTATTTTAATGATTTTCATTCGCTGCTTTTTTTTTCTCTCTCTTCTCCGACTCAACAAACTCAGTAAACTAATTTCTCATCTTCTTCTTTTTCCTTAGGTGCATACAATCACATCCACACACAAACACATCCATATAGACAAATCAACACAGAAATACACTTGCTTTAAAAAAAAAAAAAAAACACAGAGATACACAAACCCAAACGGACAAACAACAAAGAGACAGATTGGTGCTTATCGGAACGATCGGTGCTTGACTGGAACGATCGTGGGTCTCGCTTGATCAGAGCTCGTGGGTATGGGTCTTGCCTAATCGAAGCCTAATCGGAGCTAGGGAGATCGATGCTTGTGACTGAGATGGTGTGGACTTAGACCGAAAGGGAGAGTTGATTCAGAAATGGGTATAGAGGCAGAGAGATGGGTATAGAGAAAAAGCAACAAATCAGACCGAAAATTGCAAAAGAACAAGAAGAAAATGTAGAAGAAGAAAGAAGGAGAAGGAAAAGAAAAAGAAAGAAGAAGAAAGTCGAAAAAGCTGAAGAAAAAACAAAGAAGAAGAAAGAAGGAGAAGGAAAGGACAAAAAGAAGAAAGTGAAAAAGAAAGAGATAGAGATCAAATATAGTATGTGTCAAAGTTGGTGGGGCTACGGTAGTTGTGAATAATAATAAAAAAATGTGAGAAAAATATTATTTAAATAAAAGAAGGTGTAGAATAGACAAACTGATGTGAGTGTTTTGTAAAAGTGATGATGTAAAATAGAAAAAGTAGGTTTTTTGTGTAAAATAGACAGAATCTTTTAGACGAGCTGATATGAATGCTCTTAGTGGCTTTTATGTTAGCCGTTGGATCATAATAAAGTGGGAATGGAGAGTTTAGATTAAGATGGTAAGTGTGTAAATTTAAAGCTTTTTGGTTTGCTATTTTAGTTTTACATTTGTAATTTGTTTAGCCATTTGGAATATATCTTTTATTTGATACGTTTATAATTTTAAGACTTGAAAGTAAAAACTTAAAAAGGAGTCTCATTTATGTATATACCTTTTTTTTTTCGTTATTAAAAAGGATCATAGCAATGTGAAAGAAAATTTTGTAATTAGTCTTATGGGGTACAAAAATTTAATAAAGTAATCATACCACATGTCATACTCAAGGCTGAGGAGGCCAATACAGTTTCGAGGAGTCCATATACTTGGATGGTAAGGCTGGAAAGGCAGGCCATGGTTACGTTAATGGCACATTACCAGAGGGTGTCGCACTGTAGAGGAAGAATTTCAGAGAGAGGGTTAGCCCTAACATGATTGGAGGGATGGTAGTTGCTACCATATTTAATACACCTCACCAAACACTCTAAACAATGCTATCTTAGGATACCTCTGAACAATGCTATCTTGATTGCCGCAACTCACATAAGACTTAGGAAGGCATCTGATGAGACAAGCACTTGAGTAGTGGCCTGCATAATCAACAAATAGAAGACTAAGATCAACCAAAAGAGGCTATATAATGTAAGAGATCCTCTAGGGATGGGGAAGTTCATCTAAAATATGAAAAACACTGTAATACAAAGAACTGAAATTGTAATCAAGTCAAAGAGCAATATATTCAAGAACTACTCTTCTTGGACTTTGTTGATGAAGAATTTCTTTGCAAAAACTTGTTTTTCTTTGTCTTTTCCTTGCTTTCTTACCATCTTTAGTCTATTGTGAACGTTGTCCAATTCATTGAAGCCTAGTTTTTAGCCCACTCTCTATAAATTTATTGTATTGGGCTCTTTTAGCCTTAATGCATTTAACTTTTGTGCTTAGGATCCAAAACATGCCCTTACAATTGGCGCTGTCTGTGGAAAAGCTTAAGCTTTAGTGCATTCAACGTCCAATTATGGTAGGTTTAAGGCTAAATTGGGAGGAGTCTGTTGGTTCTCAACATCAAGATCAGTTCCTTAACCTTGAGAGAAGGAGAGACCATGAGGTTAGTGTGCATACGACGCATACTGGTAGGAGTCAGTCTTGAGGTGGAAGTCACCTTTCTCATGAAGAGAATATTAGAAGCATGCAGCTGGAAATTGACCACTTACGAAGAAGGTTACGCCACGAGCGATAGAGAAAGTCTCCTTTAAATTCTAACCATTCTTCTGATGATGATGGAGATGGTAGTTACAGGCCTAGGTCTAGGACTCCTTCCAGTGAGTCTTTTTCGCATGATGAAGACTGTCATTATAAGCGGAGGAGTAAGAGTCCATCTCGCAAAGGTTTGGGCAATGATGCTATGAGCAAGGCTCTTAACCAGATTTCTAAATCACCATTTATGCATGGAATTGAAAGAGGAAAACTTCCTTGGCAGTTTACTCAACAAACATTCACCATTTATAATGGCAGAACAGACCTTGTAGAGCACATTAGCCACTTCAACCAGAGAATGGCTGTTTACTCCAAAAATGAAGTCTTGATGTGTAAAGTATTCCTATTCAGTTTGGGGCCTGTGCCAATGAGATGGTTCGACAGTCTAAAAGAAGGTTCTATTAACTCCTTTAAGGAGCTTACTAGGGCATTTGGGGCTCGTTTTGTGACTTGCAGTAGGGTTCCTCGGCCCTTAGATTCCCCGTTATCTATGATCATGTAAGAGGGGGAAACCTTGAAAACGTTTTTTAACAGATACTAGGAGATGTTCAACGAGATAAGTGGCAACTTTGATGATGTGGCTATAAGAACCTTCAAGGTCAACTTGCCCGTCGAGCATGATCTGAGAAAGTCTTTGACCAGGAAACCAGTTAGAAGTGTGCTTAGGTTATGGACCATATTGACGAGTATAAGCTAGTCGAGGAGGTCCAGCAACAAGGAAAGGGGAAAGCTAAAGTGGTCCCTTAGGATATAAGGGATTTCAGGTCAAATAAGTACAATAACAACTAACCTTGAAGAGATTTCACTGGGCATTCTAAATCTACTACTACTCAGGTAGTCAATACTGTGTTCCGAGAGCTAGTACACTAAATCTTGAAAAAAAATTAAGAATGAGTCATACTTTAAATGGCCAAACAAGATGGGAAGAGACCTCACAAAGTGTAACCAAAGCCTTCACTGCCAATACTACCAAGAGCAAGGGCACACTACTGAAGATTGTAGGACGTTGTGGAGTTATTTAGAACAATTGGTTAAAATTGAGAAGTTAAATCAATTCCTGTATCAAACCAATGGACAAGATAGTCAAGCAAGGTTGGGAGCTCAGAGAGATGCTTCTATAAGACCACCTTTAGGACAATTAATGTCATTCTTACTACTTCAGGAAGGACTGGTTCTCGGCCATCTAAGGTGATGTCTGTAGCTCAGCCATTTACAAAAGACTTGCCCCATGATCCGAAAAGGAGTAAAGTGGAGGTCCGACCAGCTTTAAGCTTTTCCAATGAGGACAAAGTTAGGACCTTACAGCTGCATGATGATGCCCTAGTAGTTACCCTTAAGATAGAAGGGTATGATGTGAAAAATGTGCTAGTAAATCAAGGCAGCGGTGTAAAGATTATGTACCTTGACCTATTTAAGGGGTTGAAGCTAAGGTCCGAGGACCTGGCCTGCTATGACTCCCCTTTGATAGGGTTTGATGGGAAGATTGTCTTTCCAAAAGTCTAAATCAAACTACCCGTTCAGACAGGGTTAGAAATCGTGGTAGTGCATACTTTCCCTATACTGCTATTACAACGAGACCTTGGTTTCATGCCATGAGGGCTAAGTCCTCCACCCTATACTTGAAAGTAAAGTATCTGTCAGGGGATCAACTTGAGGAGCTAGTTGGAAGCCAGTTTACGGCTAAACAGTGCTTAGTAGCTACTATCAAACATCAGATTGAAGGTAAGCTCTCGACTTTTGCCGAGCAGGGTTTATAGCAATCAAGGGTGCCGGTGGGGTCTACAGATGTGGTGGTAGAAGAGGCAAGGTGTGAGGAGCTAGAAAAGGTTATTATTGGCGATGATGAGGGTAAGTTCTTCCAAGTTAGTGTTTAGATGCCTCTTCAAGAGAAGGAAGAGTTGATAGGATTTCTGAGGAAAAATATTGATGTGTTCACATAGAGTGCTTACGAAACTTGTAGGGTTGACCCAAATTTATCTACAATCATCTAAACATCAATCCCTCCGTCATCCCTAAAAAGCAACCACCTCGGCGCTTATTTAGGGAACATTTTGATGCTGTCAAGGAGGAGGTGGTAAAGCTTAAACGGGCCAGTGCTATAAAGGAAGTCTTCTACCCTGAATGGTTAGCCAATATAGTGGTGGTGAGGAAGAAAAATGGAAAGTGGCGAGTGTGTGTAGACTTCACAGATTTAAATAAAGCTTGCCCCAAGGATCTCTTCCCCCTACCTCGAATAGATCAATTAGTGGATGCAACCTTAGGCCATCATTAAATAAGCTTTTGGATGCTTTCCAAGGATATCATCAAAAACCATTAGCTCTGGATGATCAAGAGAAAACTGCTTTCGTTACACTTACTAGGAATTATCATTACAAGGTAACGCCCTTTGGATTAAAGAATGTAGGGTTTACTTATCAGAGGATGACGATTAGGATGTTTAAACCTTAACTGGGCAAAAATATCAAGGTCTACATAGATGATATGGTGGTAAAGAGTAAAGTAGAGTCTGAGCATGTAAATGACCTTGGGAATATTTTTGAGATACTGAGGAAACACAAATTGCGCCTTAATGCTTCTCAATGTTCTTTCGTTGTTGGTTTTGGCAAGTTTCTAGGTTATATGGTCACTCATTGCGAAATTGAGGTCGACCTTAACCAGATTAGAGCAATTAACAACATATAGCCTCCTTAGAACCCTAAAGAGGTCCAGAAGTTAATAGGAATGACTGTCGCTTTGAATCGATTCATTTCACGGTCAGTAGACAGGTGCAGGCCCCTTTTCCAATTGTTACATAAGTGGAAGGAGTTTGAGTAGACTGAAGATTATGCCTCGGCTTTCCAGCAATTAAAAGAATATCTTTCTCGACCACCTATTATGTCCAAGCCCGAGAAGGAGGAAGTGTTATTTGCTTACATTACGGTAGCCTCACATGCGGTGAGCCTAGTTTTAATACGAGTTGATGATGGCGTGCAAAGACTAGTTTATTATGTGAGCAAATTGTTGCATGAAGTAGAGCTTCATTATCTACCATTGGAGAAAGCCATTTTGGCAGTGGTGCATGCTACATAGAAGCTCCCTCATTACATCCAGGCTCACACTGTTGTGGTTCTCACCCAGCTTCCTCTTCAATCACTGCTTCAGAAGGCTAACTACAAGGGAGGATTACTAAATAGGGAATGATCTTAGGAGCTTTTGATATCAAGTATATGCCCTGCACTTCCATTAAGGGCTAGGTCCTTGTGGATTTGGTGACCGAGTTTACTGAGTCTTTAATGGGAGACTTAGTATATGCCCCGCACTTCCATTAAGGGCTAGGTTCTTATGAATTTAGTGGTTGAGTTTACTGAGTCTCCAATAGGAAAGGACAGGGAAGAGCAATGCATGGATGGAAAATCAATTGGCATGGTCTCCTTGCAATGGCCTTTATCCTGGAAGGTGTATGTTGATGAGGCAGCCAATCAAAGAGGATCTGGAGTGGGGCTAGTTGTGGTATCTCCTAAAGGGGTGATTATTGAGAAATCCTTAAAGTTGGGCTTCTCGGTCATGAACAATGAGGCTGAGTATGAGGTTTTGCTAGTAGGAATGGCTATGGTTCAAAAAATGGAAGGAAGAGCGGTGGAGTTATTCTCAGATTTGAGGTTGGTTATAGGCTAGGTGAAAAGAGAATTGGAGGCCAGAGATTTAAGAATGCAAGAGTATTTAAATCAGGTTAGGCACCTGCAATCAGGGTTTGGGTCTTTCACCTTACAGCAAATCCCTAGAAGCAGAAACACGCATGTAGACTCTCTTACCACTCTTGCAACCTCCTCGGTGCAGAGCTTACCTCGAGTTATCTTGGTTGAGGGTTTGTATAGGCCCATTAAGATGGAGAGAAGGAAGGCTCAGATTCATCAAATTAGGGTAGGGCCTAGTTGGATGGATCCTATTGTGCTGTTCCTTAAAGAGGTCATCTTGCCCGAAGAAAAGGGAGAGGCTGATAAAGTGCAGAGAAAAGCTCCTCAATTTTGGTTGTTCGAAGATCAAAAGTTGTTTATGTGCTCTTTTTTTGGACCATATTTGCTATGCATTCATCCTGAAGCAGTAGAACCACTCCTGAAAGAGCTAAATAAAGGGATTTGCGAAAGTCATATGGGAGGCAGATCATTGTCTCACAGGGCCCTCACTCAAGGATATTAGTGGCCAAATATGCAAAAAGGAGCATAGGAGTATGTGAAAAAATGTGGCCAATGTCAGAGATTTGCTCCAAACATTGATCAGCCAGGGGGTGTCCTTAATCCTCTGTCTAGTCCCTGGCCGTTTGCTCAATGGAGTTTAGATATTATAGGACCCTTCCCTAAAGCAGCAAGAAATAGGAGATGGCTTTTGGGCATTAACTGCTTTACCAAGTGGGTTGAAGCGGAGCTGCTAGCAAATATTAGGGACGTGGATGTCAAAAGGTTTGTGTGAAAGAATATTGTTACTCGATTTAGGATTCCTCATACCCTTGTCTCAAACAATGGATTTCGGTTTGATAGCAAAGTTTTCAGAAGGTACTGTTGTGATTTGGGTATCAAAAATAGATACTCAACTTCGGCTTATCCAGAAGGGAATGGACAGGTTGAGGTTGTCAATAAAGTCATAGTAAATGGACTCAAAAAGAGGTTGGATGATGCCAAGGGTAAATGAGTAGAAGAGTTGCTACATGTTCTTTGGACGTATCGGACTACTCCTTGTAGGTCCATAGGGAAAACCCCCTTTTCAATGACTTATGGAGCCGAGGTTGTGATTCCTCTTGAGATTGGATTCCCAATGATGAGAACAAGCTTATTCACTCCAGATAGCAATGACAACCTACTAGAAAAGAGTCTGGATTTAATTGAAGAACAGAGAGAAAGTGTCATGGTTCAATTAGCGTATCATCAGCAGAAGCTCAAACAGGGGTACAACTCAAGTGTGAAGTCAAGATTGTTAACCCTTGGGGACTTAGTATTAAGAAAGGTTGTGGGTACTGCAAAAAACTTAGCATGGGGAAAGTTAGGGCTTAATTGGGAAGGGTCGTACCGTATCACCTCGGTAGCTGGTATTGGTGCATACTTCCTAAAAGACTTGGATGAAAATGTTATACCACACCCACGGAATGTAAATAACCGGCGAATGTATTATTATTAATAAAAGATAAATCTGCCATGTTTTTGTTAAAGTTATGTATCATGTTGATTTGTTTGTATATTAAACAGAATATTGGTTATACCTGGTTCTTCGGATCATATACCTTGGGTAAATTAATATTCTTAGTTACTGGTTTAAATATTAAAAAGAACCTTGATCATACCTGGTTCCTCGGACCATATGCCTTGGGTAAATTAATATTCTTAGTTACTTGTTTCAATATTAAATAGAACCTTGGTCATGCCTGGTTCCTCGGACCACATCCCTTCGGTAAATTAATATTCTTGGTTATTGGTTTGAATATTAAACAGAACCTTGGTCATGCCTAGTTTCTTGGACCACATGTCTTAGGTAAATTAATATTCTTCGTTACTTGTTTCAATATTAAACAAAACCTTGATTATGCCTGGTTCCTCGGATTATATACCTTGGGTAAATTAATATTCTTTATTACTTGATTAAGTATTAAATAGAATCATGGTCATGCCTGGCCCCTCGGACCATATGCCTTGGGTAAATTAATATTTATTGAGCAAATATCAATGAGTTAAACAGAGTCTTGGCCATACTTGGTCCCTCAGACCACATGCCTTAAGTAAAATAACACTTCACAATTTCACCAAGGATGGGACCTTGGCATATGCATCATCATTAGAAAACGAGGACTCACCCTGGGTTTTGGTTAAAGGACTTTGAAGGTACATTCATAAGGTACTCTTAAAATGAGAGATCTCAAACACCCCCTTTTTCTACTAAGTGTTTAGCTTGTCTCTAAGGACTTAGACATTCCTGTTGATTATATAGTTTTTAGCACCAACACATAGTTATTTTTCTCACTATTTAAATGGGTTTAATTCATTCTAATTAACAATGAATCATTACTATTAGCTTTTGTTAAAGAATGAGTGTTCACTTTCAGAAGCATCATCAATTTAACCTTTCAACAAAGGATAAAACGGTAAATACAGCCAATCAGAGATAAATATTGCAAGAAAAACAAAGGTTCATAAAGCAAAAATTAATGTCTTTTCATTGAACAAAAGAAAGATACATCATAAATAGTGGCAAATGGCCACAACAAAAGAAAAGTACAAAAAAAAAAAAAAAAAAAGGGAAGAAGAGAAAAATCCTAAGCTAAGCCTTGGTTGGATGAGGGTCTTCTTTATTGGCTGGCTGGCTGTGAGACAGGAGGATCAGCAACCTTGCTCGAGCTGGCTTTCTTCTCTTGAGCCACGACTTGAGGCTTGACCGGCTCAGACCCCTTTGTCTTGGGAGCAGCTTCCTTGCCTTGGTTAGCCTTTGAGCCCTTAGCCTCTAGTAGAGCTTTAGCTTCCTTGCCCTTGGCCACTTCCACCCCTTGGCCTTGGTCATCAGCCTTGCCAGGCTCTTTGGAGGCCTTAGGAAGGGGAAGAGGGGCCTGAGTGCTTGAAAGCTGCTTAAGCGCAATTGTTGCAGGGGCCGCATTTACTTCTGAGCTCAGAAGTGCTCTAAAAGCCTTTTGGAGGTCTGGTGGTAATAAACGTTTTCAGCCCTTCCCCACTTCGAGGCAGCAGGAACTCCATCTAGGGTCAGCACCTCAGTCCAAACCTTCTGGCAGTAGTCCCTACAGACCTTAGCCAACTCCTTGGTCAGGCGGGCCTTAGTCTCCTACACCTTGAGATCATAGAACTTTTGCTCTGAAGCATCCGTAGTTGCCTTGGCCGCTCGAGCAACATCCTTGGCCTTTTCCAACTCTACCTTCAGATCCATGACCTCCTGTTTGGCCGTGGCTAGCTCTATCTCAGCGTAATGGAGCTTTTTGCATTGCTCATTAGCTTGATCCTAAGCATTCTTAAGGCCAGCCTCAGCGCTCTTTCTCCCCTTCTCCTAAGCAACCAGCTTTGTACCAAGTTCCTTATTCTTCTACTCAGTAACGCTTAAAACTTTGTTGGTCTCGGCACGAAGATTGTCCATAAGCTTGACTTCGTTTCAGGCATCTTTCACATATTCCTCAGCTATAAAGACCTCCTGGATGGCCTGCACAAAAACGACATAGGAATGCTTTATCAAATAAGGAAAAGATAACCTAGCATGGGGTGAGAAACTTACCAAGGCCAAGTCCCTCTTTAGGGACAGAAAGAGGTCCTACTGCCTCACATTCTTTAGAGCAGCCATATCTTTTGGCAACAGGAGAGGTTGCTCCAGAGCATTAGCGAGGTAGTAGGCATTCCCTTTTGGAACTCCCTGATAGTGGAGTTCTATGGTACAGCTGCCCCATCCTGCTTTAGCTGAGGATTCCATGCTGGATTCTGAGGGCGCACCTCGGCCACGTGCTAACCCTCCTTGCTCTCAACCGAGGAAGCCCTCCCCTTGTCCTTGGTCGTCCTTGGAAGTTTTGGAGGAATCTTCTCATTACGAGAGACCAACCCCCCCTCATCGACCACTTCATTGTCATTCTTTTTCTTCTTCAGATTGGCGAGCGCAAAGGGGTTAACTAAAGGAGGGGGGGGGGGGGGAGGAGGAGGAAAAGCAGGAGGGAACTGAGACCTTAAGGTGTCTTTGGGCACCGACCCCTTGGCCTTGCTCGCAAGGAGTTCACGGAGAACTTTTTTCCTCTCCAGCGGCATTGCTTCTTCTTCGTCTTCTTCCTCCGAACTACTAACTATAGGCACAACGACGAGTTCGGAGGGACGGATTCCTAAAGATCTATCAAGCTTGTCTTTTGAATCTGAGACTTGAATCACAAGCTCTGCCTACTCCTCTCTCTCTCTTTCTCAAGCTGAAATTGGTCTATCTCAGCCTCGAGTGACAGGCATGAAGAAGCTGTCTCTTCTCTCAGAACCGTTGCTTCATGGGGAGAGTGATGGGAGGATAGTTCAACTTGCACAATGCCTTCTTGAGCTAGGAATCCGAGCATTGAGATGTCAATCCGAGCCAAGTGAGGATCACTTGCTCTGATTGCATTGCTCACATCCTAAAACTTGTAGGATAGAGGCTTAAAGTCGAGGATAAGGTGGACAGCTTTCAGTTGTCTGTCCTCGCTCATAAAGACCTCTACTCTCAGCACCCTGTTGAGATCTGGAATGTTGACGAAGTTGTGGTTGGGGGCCACGTATCTTTTATTTGCGAAAACAGCCGAGAAAGCAAAACCACAGTTAGAAAAACAAGCCCTCAATCAGAAGGGAACCAAATACTAAAGGAATGAAAAGGGAAGTGAGCTATAAAACTAATTCCCTTGTTTAAAAAAAAAAAAAAAAAAAACTAAACCTAAGGTACCCCACTTAGTGCTCCCTCTTAGGTTAGGTAGTAAAGATCGTCATACCATTCACCCAAGGCGATTAGAAAGTTATCTTTTATGCCTTTGTTGGACTTAGGGAGACATTGGATGAGCCTAATGTTAGAAAACCTAGACTTAAGGTAATAGCTCGAGTCTGCAAGCAGATGGCACTTGTACATCCAAACAACGCCATGCTAAGTGAGGCCCAACCCCATTTGCTCGTTGAGAGCGTCTACATTACCTAAGATCCTAAACAAGTTGGGCGTGCATTGGTGAGAGCATATCCTATGGGTGATTAGGTAGTCCCTGGTCACTCTACCCATGGGAAGCCTCATTCCCCATTCTATGAAGGTGATCATGGGAATGACGACTTCCCTTTCCTTTCTGTAGGTATGCTATTCACCCAAAGCGTAATATTGCAAGGAGACCCCCTAGGGAATATGATAAAGGGCCCAAAACCCCTCCATACTTGCGGGGGTATCTACTAAATGAGCAAACCTACCCATCTAAGCAGACTAAGGAGAAGGAAAAGGAATTTTTGTGAAGAACGAAACAAAAAACAGAAGGCCGAGGAGAAGAGAAACCTAAGAATAAGGGAACTTACGAAAATATAGGCAATGGTCACTTTAGGAGCTTCTTGAAAGTTTGAAGATTTGGAGGAAAGTGGGAGAAATGAATCCCCCAAACGTTTTATATAGGAGGCGGAGTTAGGCGGAAGTTACCCAATCCCAAATTTCGAGAAAAAATATCAGCCGTAAGATCTCCATTTCACTGTAGGATGTGGGAGACAAGGTGCCACATGGAGCATTTAATGAGACCTTATGGATTCTGAACCGCTAGGAACAGTTATAAGGCATGCAAAGTGACATTCTCATGTGGGAAAAACAAAGACGCATGTAAAGCCAATCACTCAGGATCAAAACCCCATTTTTCTCCTTGAATAAGAGAGAAAAATTGGAGTTTTTAAGGGCTATTGTGAGGTACAGAAATTTAATAAGGTAATCATGCCACATGTCATACCCAAGGTCGAGAAGGCCAATACAATTCTGAGTCCATACACTCGAATGGTAGGGTTGGAGAGGCGGGCCATGGCCACGTTAATGACACATTACCAGAGGGGGTCGCATTGTAGAGGAAGAACTTTAGAGAAAGGGTTAGCCCTAACGTGATTGGAGGGATGGTAGCTGCCACAACATTTAATGCATCTTACCAAACACTCTTACCACATTTATGTGGAGAAAACTTCTAAACAGTGTTGTCTTGGTTGCTGTAACTCACAAAAGACTTAGGAAGGCGTATGATGGGACAAGCACTTGAGTAGTGGCCTGCATAATCAGCCAATAGAAGGCCAAGATCAGCCAAAAGAGGCTATATAATGTGAGAGATCCTCCAGGGATGGGGGAAGTTCATCTAAAAATTTGAAAAACACAATACAAAGAACTGAAAGTGTAATCAAGTCAAAAAGCAATATATTCAAGAACTACTCTTCTTGGACTTTGCCGAGAAAGAATTTCTTTGCAAAAACTTGTTTTTCTTTGTCTTTTCCTTGCTTTCTTAGCATCTTTAGTCCATTGTGAACATTGTCCAATTCATTAAAGCCTAATTTTTTAGCATACTTTCTACAAATTCATTGTATCTGACTCTTTGGGTTTTAATCCATTTACCTTTTGGGTTTAGGATTCAAAACCTACCCTTACAAGTCCTTTGGTGGTTCATTCTCAAGAGTTGAAGTGGCAAAATTGTTATTACTTTATAAGTAATGTAGCATAGAATTTTGTGGCTGGAACTGATTCCATGTAATGGTTATTACCTTACAGAACTTGAAGTGGCAATACAAATGTTGATCACTTGTTATTACTTTATAATACAAATGTTGTTTACTACAACGTAATTTGATATTGCCTGGCATGGAGTAAGTTTTTTTAATTCCCACGTTATAAGAAAAACTCAATATATGTAAACTTTGTGGTTGAATGAGTTTTCAAGTTTTTAATTTCTTTGAGAATGGTGGATGTTTATGTGTGTGGATGTATTATATACCATTTTACAACACTTAAGACTAATTTATCAATATTAGTACCAAATAACCCATCCATCTACTTACCACAAAAAACCAATTTTATTAATATTAGTACTAAGTAACCATTCATCTACTTATTGCAAAAAAAATCAAGTGATCACTTTATTTTTGTTAGAGATATATATTAGACATATTAGCCCAATGTAATAGGCCCAAGCCCATTCCTGCTTGTACTAGTAGTTTAGGGTTTAGTCGCCTATATATATTCATGTTAGGGTTCATTGTAACACAGGTTATTGTACTACACTCTTATACAATAAAGATGTAGCCCTTAAATGATTCCTCCATGGATGTAGGCCGTCAAGGCTGAACCACGTAACCCTCGTGTTCTCAGTGTTCCTATTCTATGCTTTCCTCTTCTGCATCCACCCTAGCATACACAATATGGTATAACACATCACGTTGCTAATAATATTGTCTATTTAACATAATATCAGAGCTAATGTTTAACATGATATCAGAGCCAAACTTCGTTCTTGGCATCAAACAAACATCTCTACATAGTGAAGAAGATTAATGCATGTGTAGCACAAATCCACAACAGTGTCCATGCTTGCTTTCAGATCAGGACCCACTACATCACACAACTCCCACGAAATCATCGTTGTTGTGTAACTGATGTGTCCAAGATCCACAAACTCAAGCAAAAACGTAGTTTCAATATCAGATCTGTGCAAATCGAGGCTTTAATTAATAAAACTAACCATACAGACATGTTCCACGACCATTTGCGATCAAAACCCAGGAAGCTGGTATCCCCAAAACAGCCCACGTGCTCCAACGCGCTACCGCAGTTTCAGTGTAGTTATCCACGCACTGCCTCGGATTCCTAAGGAGTTGATCCTCCTCCGGCAATACGCGCCACCATGACAGCCTTGTAGCTCGCCGATTTGCCAAACCTCCGAAGTCCGAGCATCAATCTCCCTCGCATGCGCTTGCACACGCCTTTTGGAGTTCCACACGCGTCACACGCGCCTGAAGACTGCTGCTGACATCATCTGATGACGTCATTTTGCCACATCAGCACCACACAAGCCGTTGCCACGTCAGCCCTAATCCAGGTCATCACCATGTCATCAGCCACGTCGTTAGACACGTCAGCAGTGTCGCCTCTTCAGCACCATGTCACCTAGCTGACCGTTGACCTGGACCAACCCGACCTGGACCACCCGGATCTGACCCGTGAAACATTGACCGTTGACTTTGACCCTGGATAGTTGACTTTGACTTTTGCGTTGACTTTTAACCAAAGTCAAAATTTTCCGAGAAGGCCTATCTTGCTCAATTTTTCGCGTAGATTCCAATTTTGGACTCCGTTTCTTCATTTGAAACTCCAAAATTGGTCAATTGGCACATTCTTCATTGTGGTTTCTTCAAAGGCATTCTTCAGGGCATCTCCAAGTGATCTTCTCATACTTATCCAATCTCAAGCCTTAATCAAGCTTTCGCCTTGAGTTTGAGGGAAGGTGTTAGAGATATATATTAGATATATTTGCCCAATATAATAGGCCCAAGCCCATTCCTGCTTGTACTAGTAGTCTAGGGTTTAGTCGCCTATATATATTCATTGTAACACAGGTTATTGTACTACACTCTTATACAATAAAGATGTAGTTCTTAAGAGATTCCTTCATGGATGTAGGCCGTCAAGGCTGAACCACGTAACCCTCGTGTTCTCAGTGTTCTTATTCTATGCTTTCCTCTTCCACATCTACTTTAGCATACACAACATGGTATAACACATTACGTTGCTAATAATATTGTCTATTTAACATAGTATCAAAGTTAATGTTTAACAATTTTACCTAGATAAAACTACCTTATCATGGTTATTGTTGAATGCTCTTGTGTGCGTAAGAGTGTGCGTAAGTAGGGTTTACTTTTTTTTGATGAACCGTAAGCAGGGTTTACTAGTTTATGGAAGATCGAGGAAGATGGATCATAGCTTTATAGTTCGGTTTTATAATTTTTCTAATTCCAAGGTCTAAAATATGGTAATTTTCCTTCTTTTGTACATCGTGTGACATTTGGTGATGGTGATGTAACAATTTTAAATTCCATCTACTAGTTGTATCAGCCAGTCGTTGGCTATTTGGTAGGTGGGGAGTTGGGAAATACACTTCACCCTTTTAAATACATATATATTGTCAAAACAATGCTTATTAATAATTAAAAATAAATCGATAGATTTTTTTTGGAGACTAAAATATAATGGCAGTATATTTGTTAATGTAAAAAGATTAAAAAAATTCCTCAAAATTAATAAAACTGACAAAAAAGAAATATAAAAGCATGGACCGCATGGTAGTGGGTGAGATTAAGATATTCATTAAATTAAAGGAAGAAAAAAGACTTTTTTTTTTTTTTCAAAAAAAAATATATAAAAAGCCTTCAATTAAAGCATATATGCAGGGTTGCAAAGCAACATATTTAATAATTATTTGAAGGTTGTTAACACTTTTATTATTATTATACAAGGGGTTGGAGAACCTTTAACAGATTAAATAAAATCCAAAGGACTAGAGTTCCATCTTATGAACATGAAATCAATTGATGCAGACCTCGATGTTACGTTGGTTCTCACAAAATATTTGTCGCTACACTCACAACTTGTTCACTCACCTACGACTCTACCCGGTCGGCATGTCCATGATTTCAAAGATTCCATCTTTATTTATGATTTTTAGAAAAAGAAAAATTAAGAAGCAGCACCAAAAAGTAATAAAACTTATAAACAGTAACAAAAATAAATTAAATACTAAAAAAAGTTATCTTTTTTAGCTCATACTAAACGTAACTTTTATATTTATTTAACATATTAATCTTATTATTTTTATTTTTCTTAACAAGGCATGCTCATCTCATATCATCACTTTTCTGTCTCAATCTCCTTCAATTTTTATATTTTTTTCTTCACGTTAGATTCTATCAAAATTTCTCTCTCAACTATTATAAACAAAATAGTCAAGCAGAATAAATAAATAAAAGTGACAGCGTTGCTTGTGACTAGTATGCACTATCAATGGGAAAACAACAGAGGATATAATTGAAAGGTGGGACAGGGAGCTTGACGATGATGTTGGCCCTTAACTTTCATTTCAGACAAACAAAAATTGCGCCAATAGTTTCAGGGCAGTACTCTATCCCTCAACGTGGAGTTCTGAAACTGGATTATTAGCAGCCACACGCAATTGACCAAATTTGCTAGATAAAAAATCTTTAGTTAGGGATGGCCCAATGAACGATACATTTTCATATCAAATTTAGATGACAAATTTTACTAATGAGTTAAATTTTTTTTTTTTTTAATAATGAGTTTGAATTAAAACTAGTAATAGCTTGTTATATAAAATTTGTTGTGAAATTATTGTAGCGTAGTATTAATCATTTTGGAATTTAGTCTGAGAAGGGAAAATATGAGGTCTTTCTGATGAAGGGAAAACAATAACAAGTATTAACAAATACCAATACATTTTATATGGTATATAAAAAAAGAAGTATTGTCCAAGCAATACATAGACCAACCTATTCCACAGTCCACGTTACGTAATTTGTTGAAACTCATGCGGTCTCAAACCAAAAAAGGTGAGACAAAAAAGAGAATTAATAAGGTGTATATGTTGGGGTTATCACCATCACCAAGTTAGCAAAAAATTACCGTATACTATAATTGTTTACCAATTCATCGTAATCCAGAGTAGGGGAAACATAACATAAGCAGTTATTAGAGAATATCTATAGAATATAAATAAGTAAAGTAGAGTTTGGTCATCAATGATAACATTCTGAATATCTCAGCCCATATTCTCTACATGATTGCTCATGGATGGTGTAATTTCTCATCTTAAATCCAATTTATCTTAATGTCCCTAAGATAGACTAGATAATTTGGGGAATTGATTTCACTTCTTGTCCGAAAATGTGGGCGTTCCAAGTGAGTTACATATTGTCCTAACATAGAAGGCCAGAGTCAATTTCAAAGGTAAGTTAAAGGATATTGGAGGATTTCTAGATGTGTTAAATGACCAATGCTACTGTTCTCATTTGGGTCCATAACTAATATCACTTTTTTTTAATTACCATTAACAATTTGCCAAGCTGCCATATCAACAATTATGAAAAGTATGTTACATTTTTTGTGCCTATAGTCATTCTCCTGTTAAATTCTTATGACACCAATCGTACAAGGACCTGTGAAAGAAATTAAGAAAAATTACATTTTAAACACTATAAGAGCCCATTTGTTTAGGTGTTTAGAGAGCTCAAAATGGCAGTTTAGCAAAACACAATTCTGATGATATGTTTGGCTAGGCAATATCTGCGGGATTGTGTTTTTAATTCTGCAGATTTTCACGATTTAGAAAATGTAATTTCCCACTACTTTTTAAGCATTACGCGATTTGTAAGATTACATTACTGCTTATATTTTCGGCTGAAAACCTAAATTAGCCTCAACTTCATGCTTAATGACCAAAATGCCGGACTTTCCCTTCCCCATGTATATGCAATTGAGCAAGAATATAAAATAGAGAGCCAAATATTGTGAAACTAATGAAGAGAACCAAGAACTGAGGAGATATATATATATATATATATATATCTTTTTTGAAACTATATCATTTTGTGGGTTCCAGTTAACTCAATTAGTAAAGTCTCTGATGGTTGTATAAGAGATCTGAGATTCAATCCCCGCCTACACCAAAAACTGATTGGTGTCTTGGTCTGATGATAAAGAGCTATCATCAGAAGCGGACGCTATAGGTTGAAAATCTCTCAAAAAAAAAAAAAAACTATATCATTTTAATATCTTTCTCTTGATGATTTTTTTTTTTTTTGATAAAATTCTCTCCATGAATTTCAACAACGACAACATCATTATTATTGTTATTATTAATGCAATTGTTAAGCTTAATTACATATTTTCAATAAGAGAGATGCTACGTCTACAACAATTTTACAACAAATCATTGGTAGTTAATTGTTATTGGTTCAAATTTGAAACAAACACTAAGATTACTTTTTTGCCCTAAAAATAATAACCAGTAACAACCTGCCACTTAAGATTTGTTGTAAAAATGTTGTAGACATATTATTTCTCTTTCAATAATGATAATAAAAAACAATGATTAAAGGAAAAAAAAAGAAAAGATAAAATAACCTTAACAAAATAGTTAAGTCATTTTTTGGAATTTAAAATGGTATGTTCATAACACATGTTTTAAAAATGCACATTTTGAAATAATTTTTCCAAACAGACCCTAACTTGAGTTAGAGTGTACAAATTAAACCTGGTAGGTTTAAAAGTAATCAATTAAATCATGAAATTTAAAAGAAATAAATTAAACCTTAGAGTAATGCTACAGACACAAATTATTTTACAAAATTTTTACAAACTATTAGTCTAGCAATTATTATTGGTTCTTTTCTAAATCCACCGTTAACATCATTTTCTTTTTTACTTATTAATAACCACCCACCATATCAGTAGTTTGTAAAAAATTTTGTGGCTTTAACATTTTCCTAAACCTTATAGTTTCAAAAGTAACAAATTAATTTATAAAGTTAAAAAAAAAGTAATAAATTAAACATTAACCAATTCAAGTGGACTATGTTTGGGGTAAAATATAAGCTCAAGGTTTAATTTGTTATTTTTTTCTCATAAAAAAATTGTTATTTTTCAAAATATTAGGGTTTATTTATTTATTTAGTTTTACTTTTAAAACTATATAATTTAATTTATTACTTTTTATAACATTGTGAATTGTGGTCTAATTTTTTTACTTTTAAATTACAGAGTTTAATTTTTTGCACTCCTAAATTATAGGGTTTAAATGAAGTTTTCCTAAGAAATTGTTGGTCCCTTAGAAGATCTTTTTTAAAAAAAAAAAAAAATTATTATTTATTATTTTTATAATATTTATCACTTGACTAAATATGGAAAACAACCCTTAAGAAGGCAAAGTCTTATGGCATAAATGGGAATCTCTATAAAGCCATGTACACATTGGGACCATTGGAATATTCAAGATGGTCCACTCTTGTCATACATACATGTGGTGTTAAGCGAAATGAGATTGCAGATCTTTTAATTTTGTATCTTGTTTTGGTGGTGTCTGCATAATTATACTTGGCTATACATCTCACCAGGATGTATTCGTTTGTGGACAGCAAACTTTTGGAGTTAGCGAACTATAGACAAAAAGGGATTGGGGTCCTTATCATTATGATTCTGCTTGGATTAGTCTATGGCCCAAATATGTAGACAAAAAACCCAATGGTCCTTTCTATAATGACCCCGAGGTTCAGCCCAAAGAACCTGGCTGATCTGTATGTATGGTCACGAACGTCCAAAGAAAAAAAGATAAAAACACAACAGAGAAATATCGGCCCACTAATTCTTTTCAGGGAAAGTTTTCATTGTAGAGGCCTAAAATAATTTGTGGAGAATATTTAGGTATTTTTTTTGATGAGTGGGTAAATAAAATTGAATAGGATTTGGGCATGTGGTATGTGTGAAAAATTATACCTCAACAACTGTCTACCATGTACACGACCTAATAATTAATTCAAATTAAGGACCAAATTTTTAATTGATTGCTCATGCAATCGACTGCTTGTATGCTCAATTGTTCACATTCTTGATTGCTCTTCACATATTCAATACTTTGCTTTCGAGATTACCCTTGTTAACATACGGTTACCACACTTTACATAAAGTATGTTTCCTTTGACATTGTCAAAATTATTACTTTGTTGGTTGTGTATTTTTCTTTTCATAATTTCTTAATAATTTCACCTTTGTTAATTTTTTTTTTTATAATTTTAATAATCTCTTATTCTCTATGCCTTTGTCATGTCTCTTTTCCAGTTTATTTCCACGTCTCCTTTGATTCCCTAAAATTTTATCTCACTTCCATACCATCTCCCCTTTTAGAAGGTATGTTTCACTTGATGGAAATTATTACTTTGTAGAAGAAAAAGGTGAGTTGAAGGTTTGAGGTATCGGTTAGATGGAGCAACGTATGAGAAAAATGAGATATTAGAGGGATTAATTATGGCTGTAACGTACAATGTATGTGTAATTAAAAATTGTATAAGTATTTCAATTTGTATAAATAATATATGCCAATAAATTTGATATACCTAATCACTAGCCTCAATCACCTGACAAATGATCCTTCTTCTTCATTTTGGTAATTTGTAATTTATTATTTTAAGGTTTATGTAGTAAAATTCGTAATATCTTAAATTTAATATTTTAGAGACCATATGACCGTGGAAAGTTTGAGGCTGAATTCAAATAGAATTATATAAAAAAATCTCTAATATTGTGGGATAGTTTCGAAAAAAAGAGAACAGAAAAAGAAGAAGAAAAACAAACAACAACAACGTAGGATAGTTCTTATATATAGCTCCCCAACTTTTGATTTCTTAAAATTTCTTGATAGTGATTAGATTTCAAATTCAAATATGTATCCACCCTAAGCCATATATAGAGATTAGAATATGAAAAGAATTGCACTCGTTTGAAAAAGAAAAGAAAATTGTTAGAATTGCTCTTTAAATTTAAAGATAAATAGAATTTGAACTTCAAATGAAAATGTGCCATAGCTTTGTGAAATAATACTGGAGTAATAAAAAGATACATGCGAAAAGAAACTGAAATAGAATGTGGAAACATAGGAATAGGAGTTCGAAGAAGATAGAGTACTGAGATATAATTTGAAGAAGATAAGACTAAGCTCTTTGCAAGTACGTTGTGCAAGCTCAAATGCCCTTATATATATATATATTTTAAAATGACAACTTTTTATTTATCATAATTCGGGATTGATGCATTTTTCTATCACCGAAATTTCTAGGAGTTTGATGAGATGTAGTACAAAATATAAACATATCAAGAAATGCATAAATCTCATTACACCTCTAGATATTTTTGTAATTGAAAAATGCATTAAGCTTGAATTTTGATGAATGAAAAATTATGTCATTTAGGAAAAAAAAATAAATAATAGAAGAGTGTGTGTGAGTTTTATTGTTGTTATTATTGTTTCTGTTTTAGGAGGGACCATTGAGCTGAATGGCCTAGATGACCCTTTTATTTTTGAAATATTTGGGCTAACATTCAATTTTGAGGAGCTAGAGCGTAATGTTTTAAAAATCTTATATATATATATATATATACTAGTTTTGTGCTTAGAGATTTTTCTATTTTTTTGAGTAAAGGTTAATAATTTGCATGTATTATTATTTAGAAATATATATTTTTATTTTTCAAACAAATAAAAAGGATAAACTTTAGAGATAAACAGTACCTGTAATTTCTTTTTTGAACAGAAAAAAAAAATCCTAAATTTTAAGAGTTTTCTTTTTAAATTTAAAATAAAATTTTTATTTGACATTTATGACCCTATTATAAAAGTCCAGTTGAAATAAGAGAATCCTCTTATATATATATATATACTCGTCTTTGAGCACACGTGCGTGAAGCTCTTCTATTTTCTTAGATAAAAGTTAATAATTTGCATATATTATGATTTAGAAATATATATATTTTTTATTTTTCAAACAAATAAAAAGAATACACGTTAGGAAAAATAGTTTCTTTTTTGAACATGAAGGGAAAAAATCCTAAATTTTAGGAATTTTCTTTTTAAATTTAAAATGAAATTTGTTATTTGATATTTATGACCCTATTTCTAAATGAAATTACTCTTCATTAATTAAGGTTTTTTTGAACCATATAAAAGTTCAGAAGGGAAAAAAATCCTAAATTTTTGGAATTTTATTTTTGAATTCAAAATGATATTTGTTATTTGACATTTATGACCATATTTTTAAATGAAGTTACCTTTTATTAATGAAGTTATTTTTGAACCATATAAAAGTCTAGTTGAAGTAGGGAAATACTCTTATATATTGTGTGTATATATATATAAAATTTAATTTTTAAAAATTTTTAAAGGGCCATGAACCCCTATATATGTTAAGACATATGTAAATCATGTTAAGAACATATGCCATTTAAAATTAGTTAATCTTTTGATAAAACACACTTTACTTATACTTGGATAAATCTAGGATGTATTTAATGCTTCTAGGAATAAGAGTTTAAAGTTTAGTATTAAAGCCATGAAGATTGAACCAAGAAACAAGTGAAGAAAAGTTATTCATTAAAACTAGATATATTCTCGACAGCTGTCGATAGATAATATCTATTGAGATTTAATGAAACTCGACATATGTATCTATTGAGGTCTTGATAGATCGCTCAACAGCTGTATTTATCGTGAATTACAAAATTTAGATTTCCAAATCTAATTTTCGACCCATGCTGATATATATGTGTAGGGTTTCTTTTCTCATAACCTTAGACATATATAAGACTTATTTTAAAGGCTGCCACACACACACACACATATATATATATATATATATAAGACTTATTTTAAAGGTCGCCACATAAGAGAATACAAGAAAAAAAAAATGCAAAAAGTGACTAAATGCCTTATTCTCTCTGAAAGAAGCTATTATGTCTTTGCACCTTAGGATTTTCTAACAAAGTGCTTCTTGATCTTCATTGTTGATGAAGAGAAGAACTTTGCAATCAACATCTTCCTCAAGTTGGTGTGTTAGTCACGTACTGGGAGCCGTGCATCATTAGTTAGTCACGTACGATTGGGATCCATGCAAAAAGGTGGTGTTTATATATTGAAAAGTTCAGAAGTTTTGAAGTGGTAGAAAGTTTCTACTATAAGTTCATCTATGGGGATTGTAGAGTATATGGACAAATGTTTTGTACTAGATCTGAAACTTCTCTTTATTATAGTAGATTGCTTTTCGGGAAGGTTTCCTCTTAAGTTTTTTACTATAAAACTACTTTTCCGCTATGCATGATATTGATGTTAGTTTGTTTTTAATAAGGTTTATTCATAATAAATCTAATTAACAGTTTGGGTTTAAAATTTGTTAATTCTATCAACTAGGGTCTAAATTTCCCAACAATATATACATTCAATGAGTCCAGCATCCTTGCCGTACATATGTTGGCTGTTTTGTTTGGTCCAACATATGTGATTTTCTTGGAATTTCATAGTTTTTGGATTCAAATACAAATGGCATCAACTAGATACGGTAGGTCTTTGTAGTCAATTAGCATAATCTTAACATTAATGGCGTTTAACCTTATTTGAGTGGTCGATGTGCTTCCTTATCAACTATACCTAAGGGTGGCAATTCGTGTTTGCGCGTTGGGTTCGTGTCGTGTCAAGTCAAGTCATGAGTATTTGATGATATAGGTCAATACTAACCTGACATGTTTAATATAAAATTCAGAACTAATGAGTAATTGTATCATAAATAATCATTTAAAGTATATCATAATATCACAAATAATCAATCACAATATGCCAAAGAAAATAAACCACAATAGCTAATAAGTTTATATATCTAGAGTTTGAATGATATATTGGTAAAATATCATTTAATTAAACAGGTCAGATGGGTCAAATGGGTTCTATATGTTCA
The DNA here is from genome assembly GCA_030445155.1 of Quercus variabilis. Classification (NCBI taxonomy): domain Eukaryota; kingdom Viridiplantae; phylum Streptophyta; class Magnoliopsida; order Fagales; family Fagaceae; genus Quercus; species Quercus variabilis. The sequence continues at coordinate 874,037 of CP129455.1, forward strand.
ACATTAACCCACCCCGTTTATTAAATGGATTAGCCGTGTCAACCTAAATATGACACGAACTCGTTAAGCCTCAATTCATAACTTGCTAATTTCATGTCATGTCGTGTCGAGTTTGTGAGTTATGTCCAATTTTGACACCCCCAACTATACTGATGCGACACAAGCCAATGAATTTGTTTTCTAGATTGGAAAGCCATGCATGTCTGTAACATGAGGCCTTGGTTTCATCTTAGATTACCTAGTCCACAAGGAACCAAGAATTAAATTTTGAGTCTTGTTCAAATCATGTGTCCGAATGGTTTTTCCCTTTTCCTTTTGGAAATTTTGGACATTTCAAATACTAGGATTAGCCATTTTGTTTTTTAATACGGGGATTGTAGAGTCTAGGGACAAAGGTTTTGTACTATATCTAAAACTTTTCTTTATTATAGTGGATTGCTTTTTGGGAAGGTTTCCTCCTAGATTTTTTTACTGTGAAACTAGTTTGTTTCATTAGTTTTCTTGGGTCATTATATTTTGTCTTTTTTATTTTTCCGTTGTGCATGATATTGATGTTAATTTGTTTTAATAAGGTTTATTTATAATAAATCTAATTAACAACTTGAGTTTAGAACTTGTTAATTCTATCAACCGAAATCTAAATTTCCCAACAATATATACATTCAATGAGTCCAGCATCCTTGCTGTACATGTGTTGGCTATTTCGTTTGGTCCAACATATGTGATTTTCTTGGAATTTCAAATTTTTTGGATTCAAATTCAAATGGCATCAACTAGACAGGGTAGGTTTATGTAGTCAATTAGTATACTCTTAACATTAATGGTGTTTAACCTTATTTGAGTGGTTGATGTGCTTCCTTATCAACTATATCTAAGGGTGGAAATTTGTGTTTACGTGTTGAGTTTGTGTCATATCAAGTCATGAGTATTCAATGATATAGGTCAACATTAACTCGACATGTTTATTAAACAGGTCAAGATTCCTCAACCCTAACACGACCAATTTATTAAACGGGTCAGTCGTGTCAATTTGTTTATTAGATTTTATCAAAATGAAAAAAAAAAAATTTATGAAAAAAACAAAAAAATAAAATTTTTTAATATAAAATTCAGAATTAACGAGTAGTTGTATTACAAATAATCATTCAAAATTAAAGCATATCACAATATCATAAATAATCAATCACAATATGTTAAAGAAAATAAACCACAACAACTAATAAGTTTATATACCTAGAGTTTGAAGGATATATTGGTAAAATGTTATTTAATTAAACGGGTCATATGGGTCAAATGGGTTTTATATGTTCAACACTAATCCAACCTGTTTATTAAATAGGTCAGCCATGTTAATTTGAATATGATACGAACCCGTTAAGTCTCAACTCATAACCTGCTAATTTCATGTCATGTTGTGTTGTGTCGGATTCGCGAGTCGTGTCTAATTTTGCCACCCCTAGTCTATACTGATGCAACACAAGCCAAGGAATTTGTTTTCTAGATTGGAAAGCCATGCATGTCTGTAAAATGGGGCCTTGGTTTCATCTTAGATTGCCTAGTCCACAGGGAACCAAGAATTAAATTTTGGAGTCTTGTTCAAATCATGTGTCCGCGTATTTTTTCCCTTTTCCTTTTGGAAATTTCGTACGTTTCAAATACTAGTTTGGATCGATTAGCCATTTTTGTCATTTTGTTTTTTGAGAATGGCAAATGAATTCAATGATGATGCATCCAAAACGGTGTGTGCCATGACGTCGACTTGAATTTTCGTTGTAGTTTTGTATTTTCAAGTTTGTTTAGAATCACAAAGATTAGGCCTCACGTTCTTCTGTGTACTCTATTCTATTGTCAATTCTCTTTAATTTCTTTTCTCCCCCAACCTCCACTATCTCCTTTCGTTTTCGATCAAGTGTTAAATTTGGATGGTGCCGACGAAATTTACCATAACTAATCTCTAGTTTTGTCAAATGTCGGCTTGTTTTTTAGCTGTTATAATGAAACTAATGAAACTAATATACGCGGTTTAAAATTTCATTCACGCTATATATTTCTTTGAAAAGTAAATTCATGCATGCACATATTTCTTTGACAAGTAAAACGAGAAAGAGAGATATCGTTTAGAAAAAAGGGTTTGATTGGTTCATTAGACTTTAAAAAAAAGTTGCATATTATAAAAACAATTTAAAAAAAATTATATATATATATATATATATAGCACAAAATATATGTTAGTACATACTCAAACTTATTAACATCATTCTTAATTTGGATTTACAGGCTTGGGCATGAAATTTTGGCAAGGAATATATTAACTAACAATTGGCAATGTTTATTACGTTCACATGATCGATAAAGATAATCCAACTAGTGTTCAGGAAAGGTTGACAATACGAACAATCTACATAGAATATGTTCATACTTCATATATACGAAGGATTTAGTGTGGTCCACCATTTTTATACAATACTGAGTCTGACACGATTATCACTGACACGGCTTAGACTAGTTCCAATGATTAATGACCTAAATGCAGCGTGACACTGTTGTGTCATTTAAAAAAAAAAAAGGGGGTAATAGAGAAGATTGACCTTTTGAGCTTTGACCCAACAGAGTCTTACTGCGTTTTAAGTCTAAAACATACGCTAATAGAATGTTCCGCGTGTACCTAATATATTTTCTTGTTTTAACAAATTTTTATACCCTAAACTCACAAATTTTCCGTGTTTGGGTCTACGTCGACGTGTATGTATGTATGAACATGAGTTGAGTCTGAGTGACGCCCAAGATGATCTTACAAGGTGGAAATACGAGACCTTTGGTGGTTGAACTAAATTCATACAAACCATATTTCTTCAGAGACTTTGATTGTGTTCATATATCATATATCTATATTATTATTCTTAGCTATCAAATCCATCTCCTTTGATGAATTAATGAGCAAGCAACTAGTGGATAAGATTAATCTATCGGCATATATGCCCATTAAAAAAATGTCTTTGATTCGATCTCAAAGTAATTTATTTATTTATTTATTTTTTAAAAATTCTAATTTTTTTCCTTCATTATTTTTTTGTACAAGACCAAAGGATTATTTTTATCTTAGTATTCGGTAATCAATCGAAGAAAGAAAGGTGTGCACTGATAACATTAATCCTTCGAGAAGGAGAAGCTTTTAGAAGAAAGATTAAGTCAATGTGATCATTTGCAAATTTGAAGACATTATTTTTGAACCTTGGGTTGTTTGGTAGGATTCCAAAGAGAAGGTAAGGTAGTTGTAGTTGGATTGATTTGTTCATCCAAATTTCTTGACCTTTATCAACACATAATAGTAATTAATAATAAATTATAACCCAATAGTTTTGCTAAATAATGTGTATATATAATGCATGGACAATTAAGTAAAACAACCCCCCCCCCCCCCCCCCCCCCCCCCCCACACACAAAAAAAGAAAAAGGAAAAGAAAAAAGGAGGTTGAGAACAGGGTTGCAACTTACAAGACCATTTTGTCAAAGATATTTTCTGTGTAGTCATAAATTTTCCATGAAATAGCAAAAATCAGATTAAGAAATTTTAGATTGTGATTTAAAGCTGTAGTTGCACCGTGTTACTTACCATAAGTTGTTAATGAAAATATGAGTAATTAGCAAACCATGACACACATGAATGGTCACACTCTTTTGCGAGCTTAAAGAGGCAGCCTTTTTTCCCGGAGATAGCAAGCACATTGGTATAAACCTATTGGCCATTAGTGTATTATATTACTTGCTCTGTGGTAAGTATTATCTCACTATCTTACTTGTTGCCTAGTGGAGCATATAATATGGCCACTTTAGTTCAAAACTCATAGAGTTTAAAACTTATGAAAAGTTCCACAAGTTAATAATGTTTATTTATTTATTTTTTTTTGAAAAGCACAAGTTAATAATGTTTGAAACATTAGTTTATAATATTTTCACAACAAATTTTAAGTAATATATTGTTAACGACTGTTACTGATGCATAAAAAAAATTATTTTATAGTGAGTTCAAATTAAAATCAACAACTTATCATTTAAGATTTGTTGTAAAAATATTATCAAAGTTACAATTTTTATTTATTTATTTATGAAAATTAAGTTTCACGTTCCATTTTCTTTTGGTAAATTAAGCTTTCGCTGTCTAATCCAGAGAGGATCCAGTTTTTCAAGTTGAAATGTTCATTAGTATTAATATTTTTTTTTCTTGAAATGACACTTATGCCCATTAATTGACTTTCGATAGGTGACAACATGAAGAATGGTCCATTAAATACCTACTGCCTCCACTGATAAAATTGCATTCGAGAGAGGGAGAGAGAGACCTCTACAATCTTCATAATCAGGAGGGATTGGGATCATCCCGTATGGAGAGGCAAAGGATCTTTGACACAATTCCAGGAATCCGTCTTAATCTTATTTAAACTTCGGATAAGATCGATAATTATTTTGCACTGGTTAACAATTTAATTAAAAGAAGTTTTTATAGAAAAAGAAAAAAAAAACAATTAATGTTTTAACAATTTTTTTATTTTCCATAAAAATGATATAAAAAATAGATTCTTAACTAATGCTCTAACGTCACTCGTTAACATTTTCATTTTTTTAAAAACAACAATTAATATGTATAAGACCACCATTAATGACACCTAACCTAACGCAAATTCCATGCAACGCAACCGACCTTATTCGATACAAGCAACAGAGAACAGACCTTATCCCTATATATCTTGTGTGAATTAAGAACAAGAATGAACAAGATGATCAAAGAAATATGTATGAGGATTACACCACAACCACCATGCAATGATGATATCTGAGGTCAACTGTATTAGAATAACGAGCATCTGATCTGCCGAACAGGATAAGCACAAAGAACTCACGGTTGTGATTGGTTTATGTTTTTTAATCATACGTGGGGAGGTTGTTAATAATTTGGCAGATAATAATTAAATTTGATTCAAGTTTCTAGAAGCCGAACAACATTGGAACCACACCAACCTTTCCTAGGTTTTTCCCTTATTATTATTACTGAGTCTAAACCACACAGTAACTAATTAATTAATTAATTGATTGATTCATCCCCTCTGTCTAGCTGATTAGATTAAAACCCACCGTCCATTAACTGTGAGGTAGTCAAATAGCTGGATTTTATCTTTATTCTCTCTTGGCAACTTTATTTTCTTCTTCTATGCTTTTGTCTTCATGTTTGGCTGGGTTTTTGGTTTGATTTCAAACTTAATCACTATGGTTGGTTGTACTTGTGAGTGTCTGTTCAGAAGTTTGGGTTATCAAATAAGGAATTTTTTTTTTTTTTTTGAGAGAGTTTCAACCTATGACATTCACTTTTGATAATAACTCTTATTATCAGACCAAGATACATTGAATCTTATCTATTAAAAAAGTAAAATAATATATTAAAGGAAATGTTAATGAGTGTCTTTGGGGCGTTGGTTAAGAGTCAATTTTAAAAAAGTTTTAATATCACTTTTATGAGAAATGAAAAAAACTGTCAAAATATTAATTATTTTTTTTTTCTTTTTCTATAAAAACTTTCTTTAATTAGATTGTTAACCAAATACCCTACTATACTCATTAACATGACTCATATATTAATCTCATGGTAATGAATAATCATCAAATAACTGTTACCATACGTTGAATCCTACTTAACAAATAGTAAAAAAACAATCCTAATAAAAATTTCTTGAAACTTGTTTAATAATCTTATTAAAAAAAAAAAAAAAAAAATCAAACAAGTCCATGGAAAAACTCAGTTTTCGGCTTGTCTCGCTTAGCATCACTAGAAAGAGAGATGAAAGTGAAACCATGAGGAAATTACGCTTTTATACAAAAATGTTCCCCAAAAAAAAAAGAAAAAAGAAAAAAACGAATTTTCTTCTTTCCTTCTATTTTTCTTACACGAATCATGCAAAAAGTCAAAGGAGGCTAGCCCTTGTCATTTTATCTTGAAACAACTGTGTAGACATTGGACACATCACCAATTCTCCCAAATAAGAATAAGTAATAGTTATCACCTAAATCCGCGTATATAAATATACTCAATAAGATTGAAGAATTCCATATTGTCCAAAAAGGAAGAGAAAAGTCAACAAGGTTGATAGTTGTAAACCTCTATTCTCTCTGTCTGGTTTGGACTTTTTAAAGCAGTAGGTGAATTTGAATATTAGGCCATTTATAAATTTAGCCTCTCCCTCTCGAAGTCTTTCAAACCATATATAGACCATTTCACCAATTCATCTCCTCTAAAAGTCTCATTCTTTTCTTTTTTTGTTTCATACATATCTAGCTCCTTGCTTCATACATTTCACAACTACTACACAACTATATGCTTGTAGTTTTTGAATCTAAGAAACCAACACCAAAATTGTTTATCAGCAACAATGACTGTCAAGAAAATCACGTGGAGATCAATAATACCAACATGTTACAAGTCTGAAGTCCCTTCATCCAAGACCAAGAAAGTGTGCTCAAAACAAAATTCATTTCAACGGATTTCACTCTCCGATTTGAGTAACCCGAATTCAATTTTTTCCGAGGACCTCTCTATATCTCTTGCAGGCTCTAATTTGCATGTGTTTACGCTTATGGAGCTAAAGGTTATCACGCAGAATTTCTCTTCAACTAATTTTCTTGGTGAAGGTGGGTTCGGACCCGTGCACAAGGGGTTCATTGATGACAAACTTAGACCTGGTCTAATGGCTCAGCCCGTGGCTGTCAAGCTTTTGGACTTGGATGGCTCACAAGGCCATAGGGAGTGGTTGGTGAGTATTTTTGTACAACTTTATCTAATTATGTACCTAAATTTCCTAATTTACATTTTTGCATTATGATCATGCAGATTTAAATGAGTGTTGATTCTAGCTTTTCTTACCTTTTCTCCGACAGACAGAAGTTATTTTTCTGGGGCAGTTGAGGCATCCACACCTTGTGAAACTAATTGGATATTGTTGTGAAGAGGAACACAGACTACTCGCATATGAATATATGCCAAGAGGAAGCTTAGAGAATCACTTATTCAGAAGTATGCTGCTTTCTCATCTCTATATATAATTAAATTAACAACTTTTGATCCTTATACAATTACTTTATTCTTTTCCCTATCTGCATGGAAATTAATAGAAAAATTAATTAATGCCTATCATTTGGTTTTGCAGGATATTCGGTATCACTTCCATGGTCAACAAGAATGAAAATCGCTCTTGGAGCTGCAAAGGGCCTTGGCTTTCTTCATGAAGCGGAAAAACCTGTTATATATCGAGATTTTAAGGCCTCAAACATCTTGTTAGACTCAGTAAGCATCACTTTCTTTTTCTTTTTCTATTTTTTTTTTTTTTGTGATTTTTGTCTCTTGCACTTCCATGACATAGTTGTTTGGTAATATGAACTTATCTTATTGATCATTTTCTTTGCAGGATTACACAGCAAAACTCTCAGATTTTGGGCTTGCAAAAGATGGTCCTGAAGGAGATGATACACACGTTTCCACTCGTGTTATGGGCACCCAAGGCTATGCTGCTCCCGAATACGTCATGACTGGTAATTAATTTGTTAGACACTTTTTTTTTTTTAATTTTCCCGGTAATTTAATTGCCAATGCAAATGTGAAGGCATATTGACTTTCGACTTGTTCCAATTACAACTTTAATACTCAACTTGCAAAATAATAAAGCTAAGTTATTTTGCTAAAAAAATAACTAATAAATTAATAAGATAATAAATATGATTGGTGCTATTTTAACAACATAACAAATAATAACTGTTTAAACCACATATTCATAATTATTATTATTATTTTGATTTCAATTACATTTTCATAATCGGTAACATATAAGTTTGTAATACTTACATAAATAAATAAAATGCCTAAAATTAATTAACATTTGTTTAATGTTCTTTCTCAGGTCACTTAACAGCAATGAGCGACGTATATAGTTTTGGAGTAGTTCTCTTAGAGCTTCTAACAGGAAGAAGGTCAGTAGACAAAAATCGTCCTAGCAGAGAGCAAAATCTAGTAGACTGGGCAAGGCCAATGTTGAATGATTCCCGGAAACTTGGCAGAATTATGGACCCAAGATTGGAAGGACAATACTCAGAAGCTGGGGCTCGAAAGGCGGCTGCATTGGCATATCAATGCCTAAGCCACAGACCAAAGCAAAGACCATCAATGAGTACTGTGGTTGAGACTTTGGAGCCCCTTAAGGATTATAATGAGATCCCCTTTGGCCCATTTGTGTACACGGTTCCGTCTGAAAATGATTTAAATGAGGAACATGCTAAAGAATTGGAAGGACAAAAGGAATTGAAAAGAGATTCCCAAAAGAAAGAGAATGGGCACCATCATGGTCATAAGCGTCAACATAGATCATCAAAGTCACCGAAAATTCACTCACAAACCGATGTGCGCCAAAATTGTAGAGATCATCAAGGGATGCACTCCCCTTTGCACCATATGGGCAGGGCAGCATAGACCAATAGTAATGTAAAAATCATACTGTAAATGTAAATACAGGTTTGTTCAGGGTTTCCTTCATATTGCATAGTTTGTCACTTTATTTTTTTAGTCCAAGTGTAAGGATTTTTGTTTGGAGAGAAGAACCTTTTCTTTAATTGATTTTTTTTTTTTTCAAATGTGTACAGGAAGTATTGTTTTTGAATTGTATGTGAAATGAAGCAGCGTTTTAAATGTTTTTTTTTTTATTTTTTTTTATTTTATTTTATTTTATAATAAAATATAGTAGAGGAACTTTTGTTTTCAATTGTTTGTAGTGCAATGAAGCATTTATATTTATGGTTTTATTTATAAAGAAGGTGAAGACCATTCAAAACTAGCCCACTAGATATTTAGATATGTTTATCGAAAGCAGACTTTCAACATTGATACAGCAACGCAGTTTGAATTTATGCAACGCGGATTCCTTGTTAGGTGATGAAGTGAAGTGCCACTAGGCAATTGCACTAATAATTATTATTCTTAAGCAAGCCTTCTCATGGATTTATCGTAAAATATAAATTTGGATTTGGCTTTTACTTTGAGTTTACTTTTTCATTAAATGAGACACAGACATGACATATGCCTAACTAACTAGTTGTTAGAAAGCCAAACTTGATTTATTGTCCCAAGACTTTTTATTTTTATTTTTATGTGAACAATAAGACTTGTGTATATGATTAACGAGCGGAAGTGAATTATGAGAGACAATATCTCAACTGCAGACTTATTAGGCTGTGGACATTTGATATTTTTAATGATTTTCTTTAGTGTTGTTCACTACACATTTGCTTTGTCAAATTGTCCATTAGAAGTCCAATCATATAAATGTCGCTATAGACCAGGCAATATCTTAGACCATGAGTTGTCAATCCAAAATTAACATAGCTTTTTTTTAAAAAAAAAAAATTAATTAATTAATTTTATATATATTGCCAAATTGTGGAAACCACCTTTTGGGGTTTGGAATTGTTTGCAAATTGAGCCCAGATTTTTGCACCTCTAATATGGGCTGAACGGGGTCCACCTACTTCCGGTTCTATCATCCTCTTACTGTCTCATATTTTTTTCCCCCTTCTGAGCTTGGGCTCGCAAAACTTTTTGTTTGGGCCTAGACGGTTAGTAACAATTTCTTGATCCATTCCCTTTATTTGTTCTTTGCTCCATTCTAGGATTTCTGATTTTCCTTATTCTTTCTTTTCCTTGAAAACATTTAAATAATACTAGACTCATCACATGTGTGATCTTTTTTTTTTTTTTTTTTTGAAAAAAAATTCAACTAATACTAGCCTCATTACATGCGCTCTGCACATGTGATGAGTCTTTTTTTTTTTTTTTTTGAGTTTAATATAATTTTTTAATTTTAATTTAATTTTATATATTGTTAGTGAGGTTATACGAGAATGGATTTTTATAAAATTAAAATTTAAGATTTAAAATTGAGTAAACTACTGGGTTTAGTGTGTGATAGTTTTTAGGAAAAAAAAAAAAAAGTATCAAAAGTATGTGAGATATATTTAGATAGAAAGTTTGCTAATTTTTAGGAAAAAAAATTTCTTTGGTAGTTTTTTTTTTTTTTTGAATTTTGTTGAATTACAATTTTAACCCTATTTTTATTATTATCTTTTTTTTTTTTTAAGAATAAAAATTACCTGATTAAATTAGAGGTATTTTTGACATTTTTTGAAGTCATAACTAACTTTTTAAATTCTTTTAATATATAGAGATAAACAAGCTAATATTTATTTTCAATCCTTCATAAATATCCATAATTCCATTCCAAATATATTCTCGCAAATCCCAAGTTCCCAACTTACATAACAAGAAAAAAAATTGTAATCTCGTATCAAAGAAATATTGTAATCATTTGAGAAATTCCAAAAGAGGTTATGACCAATTCATTACTCAAACTTGTGCTCCCGGTACATCCATGGTTCTATTATTTGGGAGGGAAATGGAAATACAAAACCCACAAAAATGTAAAATAGATAACGCTGTATCTCAATATCAACAAAAATGATCCCACATCTGGTTATCCATTCTTGTTGCAAATTACACAACTTGCTGCCGTATTATGTAAAAATACACTAGACTGTAGCTTATGCAACCAAAATATATATATATATATATATATATTACTACCATATAAGATGTAGCTTGATGATAGAAATTATTGTCCCAGTAAAACTAGTGTGGTACACATGGTATTAGTTATTGTCGTCACGTGATGTAGGGTCGATGAGTTCACACTGGAGACCCCTTTTATATTTAGCATATATATATATATTGCTATTTTTTATTCCCTCTTTGCCTCTCTCTCCTCTCTAGACCACCAATTTGCTGCTGCCAATAACCATTTTGACGGTCATCACCAGCCATTGTTGTTAGAAGAGTGAAAAAAAAATCATAGATCTGTGGTTTGTGCGATCTAATTTGGGTGGCAAATGACGATTTCGTTTTGGGTGGCAACTTCGATGTGGGTTCAGTGGGTACTTCATTTGGGCGGCGGCGATGTTTCTTTTTTTGGGCGTTGTCAACAAAGATGAATGGTTTGGGTTTGAGTTTGCTTTGGATTTTTGGGTTTGTTCTTAAACTTAGCAATGTGCGGTGGCTTGGGGTTTATGTTTGTGTTGTGATATGGAGGGGTTTGTGGTGATGATTAATTTGTGGGCTTGCGGTGGCAGGGGTTAGTTGAGTGACTTGTCAAGTTTTTTGGGTTCAGGCGTTGGTCTATGCAAAAGATATATTATTTATTTTTAATGTGTTTATTGCAAAATAAAGGATAGATCTGTAAAAATAGTTATGTAATAGAGTTCACATCAATGTAGCTATTTAATATTTTAACAAATATATAGCTAAAAATTTTAAAAAATAAACCCACGCATTAGTCGAGTCAAACTAGTTCAATATACTTAGCTAGGAACAGTGCCTTGCCCCTTGTGGCGAGAGATTTTCCTCGCCAAAGCCGAATTTTTATTTTTATTTTAAATTATTTTTCTGCCTCAACTAAGTGGAGGAAGACATTGTGTCTAATTAGAAAACTTAAAAAGGTAAGCTGGGACTCAAGAGTTGGGACACGTGAAAATAAAAACAGGGTGCCTTTTCTTTGGACTTATAACTCGATTTTTTTTTCCTAATACTTAATGCATTTTTATTAAGCAAATCCTCATGTCACTACCTCAGCTACAAATTCTCATCAATTTTTTTTTTCTTGTTGTATACAATGGTGTAGTGGTGGTAGTGTCGTGACGTGGTGGTTGTGTTTGAATTTAATCTTGGGTTTTGTTGTTTTTGGTGGTGGTGTGGGGATGTGGCTGGTTGTGGTGTGATGGTTGTTGTATATATTGAGAGGAAAGAATGGAGTGAGGAGAGAGAAAAAAATAAATATTTAAATTAGGTAAGAAACAAAGTATTGAGTTAGATGTGCATGCGTAAAAAACATAGACAGCTAAACTATTAGAAAAGTGTTACGTCCATAACATTTTTACAACAAATCATAGGTGATTAGTTGTTATTGATTCAAATTTGAATCTATCACTAAGATTACTTTTTTGCTCTAACAATAATAACAACTAATAACTTGTCATTTAGAATTTTTTGTAAATATGTTGTGAAAATGTTGTGAACATATTATTTCTCAACCTATTAAAAGTAGAAGTTTTTAGGCTAATTTAGCTAAAAAATCGGAGGAGGTTGATATGAATGCTCTAATATAGATAAAGTGACTTTTTTGGTAAGACAAATTTTGTTGATTACTTTCAATTACAACACCATTCTCTATTTGCCTGTTTAATCCAGCAGCAGCTAACTAATAAGATATATATATATATATATATATATATAGTTTAAGTTATATATATATATATTATATTATTTAAATTTAATTCCCATTTTTGTAAGATTTGAAAGAGATAATTGGGAGACAACTTTATTTCCATTTTTTTGAGAGACTGATTCCCATTGTAAGAGCATCCACATCAGTCTGTGTAATTTACACATCCATTTTTACACTAAAAATCTACTTTTTCTATTTTACACATTCACTTTTACAAAATACCTATATCAGTTCATCTATTTTACAAGATATTTCAATAAAATATTCATTATACTCCATTTTTTTTTATTATTTCTCTCTAACTACCTCTCTTTAATACGCGCTCTCTCTCTCTTTCTACCCATTTTTCTAATTTCTTGCTCTCTCTCTCTCTCTACACCAATCTCTCTGGCCTTCCTTTTCCAAATCACAAAACCCATCCACCTTCCTCTTCCACCACCATCACCAAATCTCAACCACACACTCATCCTGACCCACCAAATCTGATCCACCACCAAATCTCAGTCGCACAGCCACTACCCACCGCAACCGTCATTCACTCCCACAACCCACCACCAGCAAAATGACCCACCACCACCACCACCACCACCACCACCATCTCCCCCAAACGACCCTTGAAATCTAGTAACCCACATCCCCAAAACCCACCAAAAATCTTTGATCTCAACAGTTGAAACCCACCAAACGCCAAACGCTAAAACCAATCTCCGAGCACCGATCTATCTGATCTACGAGTTGATCTACGCCACCAAACGCCACAGCTCCGAACCACCGCTCCGATCCAAACTCCCACACGCTCCGATCCACAGCTCTGAACCATCGCTTCGACCACACTCCGATCCATAGCTCCCACTAGCTCCGATCCACAGCTTTGATTAGGCTCCGATCAGGCAAGACCCATACCCACGAGCTTCAATCAAGCGAGACCCACAGCTCCGATCCATAGTTCCGATAAGCACTGATCTCTCTTTGTTGTTTGTTCGTTTTCGTTTGTTTGTGTATCTTTGTGTGTGTGTGTGTGTGTTTTTTTTTTTTTTAGCAAGTGTATCTCTTTGTTGATTTGTCTGTGTGGATGTGTTTGGGTTAATTTTCAGTTGATTTTTGGGTTAATTTTTGGGTTGATTTTGGGTTAATTTTCAGTTAATTTTGGTTAATATTCTGTGGTAGATTGCGGTGTTTGGTGGTTGGGTAGTTAATTTGGCACGCTGTGTTGTTGTGATGGTTGGAGAAGAGAGGCAGTTTGAGAGAGGAGAGAGAAAATAAATTAAAAAAATCGTTTACACGAGCTACAGTACCCATGTAAATATATATGGATACTGTAGCTCATGGAAATATATACACGATTTTACATAGTTTTACACCCATTGATGTGAGTGTTTTTTTGCTCAAAATGTGTAAAATTTGCATTGTAGTTCTATTTTAGAAGACTTTAGCCGAGCAGATATGAATGCTCTAACACCCTATAATTTTATTACTAATTTCTTTCTTATACATAAATTAAAAAGGAGGTCCACAAGTAAATGGATTTAATTGATTTGGGCCTAAAATAATTAAATCAGATAATTATTATGGTATAAGAGGTCCAAGTGAGATAGCATAAGTGTGTGTATATATATGGCCTTAATAAGTTTTAAAAACCTTAGTCTTTTATAAGAGGGTTCTTTTTGTTTCAACCGCAACACACAATTGAGCTTTTCTTTTCTTGTCTGTAGCTGCGCCTAAAAACTGCAGGTATGGTTTTCTCTTACTCTAAATTTATGAAGTTTGAATATTCAATAGCTATCAATTGTCCCACGCTTACAGGAAAGACATGAGTTTGTGCATGAATTTATTTTAGTACCTATAGGCGTCAGTCCGTGAACCTAATCCATCATTATCTTAATGGAAAGATGTCCTATAATTGTTATTATATTAGAATAGGAATGATGCATATGGCTGTATGTTAGGAAAGGATCCGGATCCTCTCCATTTCCCTTGGAAATGGAGAGTATCCATTTTACGGCCAAGATCAATTTGAAATGAATCCAAGGGCAAAGGCTATGCCACCTCATTTAAAAGCCAATAACTCAACCCAACAACTTAACCCTAGCTAACTTTAACAGTGGTAATAAACTAACCTTTAGAAAAACAAGAAAAAAAAAAGAAGAAACATACACTGTGTTATCAACACAGATCAAACTAGATTTCGATCCTGATACCTCAGAAACCTCAACCAATACCATTGGGTTCTTAACAGACACTTCATTATAGAGCTGAATAAAGTACTTGTCAGAGGACAATATGTACCAAAGTTTACACATAGTTTTGGTTCTGAATAGGGACTTCACACTTCACAGGCAGTCTTGCAAGGATTTGAAAAATAACTTAATCTGGGAAAAACCCATCTTTTACCGAATTCATGACAATTCATCAATTTTTAAACAGAAAACAAAGTACAATTTGAGACAACCAGATGGGAAAATCAATAGAAAAAGTCAGATTTGCTTACCAGATGAAAATTTCGAGATGGGTATTACGTGAAATCTCATTTTGAAGCAAGTAAATCTAAAAGCAGGGCATTCACTTTTGGCCTTTTTTTCTTCTTCGACAGTTTTAATGTTTTATTTATATAGTATTTTTTTTTCCTTAATCAATGAATTCTGAGAAAGACTGAGAGGCTCGGTGTTATTTAAGAAAATTGGATTTGGGTTGGCAGAATGTTTTTCCCCTAAAACCTTAAGATGAACCCATTTCCAGGGAAACAAACACATACACTAAGCTTCAAACTATGGCCGCCGCCCGACCATCATCAACAGCCTACCACCGCGACCATTAGCCTCAGTCGGTCAGCCTACCCCTTACGGACTGCACATTTGAAAGGAGCAAAAAGCCCAAAGAGACGGAGATCAGATTTGGTTGCGGCTGGGTTGATAACACAGTCTATATATATATATATATATATATATTTTTTTTTTTTTTTTAAGGTTAGTTTATTACCACCGTTAAAGTTAGCTAGGGTTAAGTTGTTGGGTTGAGTTATTGGCTTTTAAATGAAGTGGCATAGCCTTTGCCTTTGGATTCATTTCAAATTGATCGCGGCCGTAAAATGGATACTCTCCATTTCAAAGGAAAATGGAGAGGATCCAGATCCGTTAGGAAAGGGGTACTCCATAGGCTTTGAGATTGATTGGATAAAAAATAGTACTTGATAGAGTAATAGGCTTGGATTTTATCAATTTAAGTTTGTCATCATGTGAATGGGAAAAGATTGCTTTATGATTGATATATATCTTCTTTATCATCCTTCTAGTGACGTGTATTCATCTCTAATTTATTGTAGAAGGCAGCAATGCTTTTCAAGAGTTCAATGGCTCAACGAGGGGGATCGTAACACCAAATTTTTTCATAACAAGGCCTCAGAAAGGAAGCGGAAGAATACCATTCTTGGTTTGTGGAATAATCAACGGGTTTGGTGTGATACCAGTGAAACTATTGCCGACACTGCCATCTTCTACTTCAAAGATATCTTCACATCCACTTAGCCCTCCCCCCCCACCATTGCTGAGGTTACTAGATTCATTCCTACCAAAGTCACGGATGAGATGAACATGGATCTTATTAAAGAATTTACTGGTGATGAGGTCCTCTCTGCTCTCAAGCAAATGCACCCAACCAAGGCACCTGGCCCTGACGGTATGTCCGCAATTTTCTTTCAAAAATACTGGTCCATTGTTGGAAATGATGTATCTAGAATGGTTCTCAATGTTCTTAACAATAATATGTCTCTAGCTGAAATCAATAGAACAAACATCACTCTTATCCCCAAAACCAAGCTACCTACCAAAATGTCTGAATTCAGACCCATCAGTCTTAGTAATGTGGTGTACAAGATCATTGCCAAAGTGCTGGCAAATAGGCTCAAAACTGTCCTCCCCTGTGTCATATCCGAAAACCAAAGTGCTTTTATTTCAGAGCGTTTAATTACGGACAATGTCCTCACTGCTTTTGAAATTTTGCACTACCTTAATAATAAGAGAGTGGGAAAGGATTACTCAATGGCAGTGAAGCTTGATATGAGTAAAGCCTTTGATAGAGTCGAGTGGTGTTTCATTGAGGCAGCTATGGAAAAACTTGGCTTTCATGAGAAATGGATAAGTCTTATCATGCACTGCATTACTACTGTTTCATACTCCATCGTTATTAATGGCTCTGCTCATGGCTGCATTACTCCATCAAGGGGGCTCCGACAGGGTGACCCCCTCTCCCCTTATCTCTTTCTTATTTGTGCAGAAGCTTTTTCCTCCCTCATCCATAATGCAGCTAGATCCAAGGAGTTGCATGGAATTTCCATTTGTAGGGGCTGTCCCTTTATTACTCATTTGTTCTTCGCTGACGATAGCTTGCTCTTTTACAATGCAAGCAGCCAAGAGTGCAACACTTTAACTGGAATTCTTAAAAAGTATGAAGCCGCCTCTGGACAGATGATTAACACGGACAAGTCGTCCATTTTCTTCAGCCACAATACTCCTCAGGAAATTAAAGATGAGATTCTTGAAATTCTTGGACCTATGCAGGGGACTTGCCACTCTAAATACCTCGGGTTACCATCAATCATTGGCAAATCCAAAAATGCAGTCTTTGCTGAAATAAAAGAACGAGTTGGCAAAAAGCTGTTTGGCTGGAAAGAAAAGATGCTCTCTATTGGGGGTAAGGAAGTTCTCATTAAAGCCGTTGCACAGGCTGTCCCCACTTATTCTATGAGCTGCTTCCTCCTTCCTAAGGGACTTTGTGATGACCTGGAGGGTATGATGCGGAATTTCTGGTGGGGTCAAAAGCAGCAGGAAGCAAAAATTGCATGGGTGGCTTGGAAGAAGATGTGCAAATCCAAGTTTGAGGGGGGAATGGGCTTCAGGAACCTCCATGCTTTTAATCTTGCCATGCTAGCCAAGCAAGCTTGGAGGATCCTAAACAACCCAAATTCTATCATCTCAAGAATATACAAAGCCAAATACTTCCCCTCTTCTGATCTTCTTAACTCCAAGCTTGGCTGCAACCCTTCATTTGCATGGCGAAGTATTCACGGCAGCATTGAAGTCATTAAAAAGGGTACTAGATGGCGTGTTGGGAATGGAAAAATGATCCATATTTGGGAAGACAGGTGGATGCCCACTCCATCCACGTACAAAGTCATCTCCCCATTGCCGCACAACTTTGATGACTTTCCCATGGTTTCTGCTCTCATCGATCCTGACACTAAGTGCTGGAATGCTGACTTGGTGAGAAGAACCTTTCTCCCTTTTGAGGCTAGTACTATCCTTAATATGCCACTCAGCTTCTCCCTCCCTGATGATAAGATGATTTGGATTGGCAACAAAAAGGGCGTGTTCACTGTTAAAAGTGCCTATTACATTGCACTTTCAATAGCTGAACCATCCCTTGATGGTGAAAGTTCTTCTGGTAACTCATGTTCCCCCCTTTGGAGAAAAATGTGGCACCTTAACATTCCAGCCAAGGTTAGGATTTTCGCTTGGAGATGTTGTATGAATGCTTTGCCTACAATGCAAAACCTCAGAATCCGGGGAGTGAATACAGATGGCTACTGCCCTATATGCGATCAATGTCTTGAATGTACTAGTCATGCCCTCTTTCGATGTGACATTTCACAATCTGTCTGGGGTTACTGGAAAAATTGCCCCATTGACCTTGTAAATAGCTCTTGGGATTTCTTGAGCCTTGCTCTTCAGATTTTGTCCAAAGGCTCCACACGTGACCTTGAATCCTTCCTGATCACTGCCTGGCTACTCTGGCTCAATCGTAACCAAATAGTACATGACTCATACTCCTCGCTACCTCATCAAATTTGGGGCTCTGCCATCAGACTTGCTGCGGACTATAAAGGTGCAATCTCGTCTACTATCCCTCCTAAATCCCAAGCCTCCTCTTGGACCCCTCCCCCACCGGGCTACTACAAAATTAACGTGGATGGGGCCTCCTCTGGAGATGGTAGGCCCTCAAGCATAGGAGTTATTATCCATGACTCTAATGGTCGGGTTATGGCTGCCATGTGCAAACTGCTGCAAGCTTGTCACCCCATTGAAGCTGTTGAAGCCATTGCAATTGAGAATGGCATCCTCCTCGCTCAAGAAATCCAAGTTTCTAAGATCATTATTGAATCGGATGCCCTGAACATAGTCCAGTCCATCAACGCTAAGCAGCTTAGTGGGGAGTTTGGCCACATTCTCCATGGTATCCTCCTCTCTCTTGACCACTTTTGCTGCTGGAAACTGCAGCACCTGAAAAGGGATTATAACTGGGACGCCCACATCCTTGCTGCCTTTGCAAGGTCCTCTGGTACCTCACAAGTTTGGATTGGAATGCCCCCTCCTCTGCTCCAGCATCCGCGCTATTACAACCCTCCTTAATTCTGTTTTGCTGGTTTTTTGCATGTACTCCCTCTGATGTAACTCCTTTCACTTATGAAATGAAATCAACATTTCCTCTTCAAAAAAAAAAAAAAAAAGAAATTTGTCCAGCAATATCTTTAAGTTTTGCGGCATCAAGGGAATAATGGGCTAGCTATGGGATTGATAAATTAAGATATAACATATGGCTTCTACTATTAGATTGATCAAATATCCGTCATTCAGCCATATTGAAGCTTCATGAATGTTTATGATTATACTAATGAAAAAAATCTGATTAGGTAGAGCCAAAAATCTGGTTATGCAGCAATATTTTTAAGCCCAAAAATCTGATCAAAGCTGAAAGTGACCTAGATAGTTAAGTGAATAAATGGAAAATTTTGAAAATACCAATGTTGTCCAAGATTATATTGTTTAAGTGTAAAAACAGATTTTTAGTAGAGAATTCATGTATTGATGGGCCTATTTTTGGTGTTGCTAGGTTCTGATTCTACTAATTTATTGTGACTCAAGGGTGGTTGGTTTCATTTTTGCAACTAAGAGGTAAGTGGTATTTACTAATTTGGGGGTTTTCCCAAAACAGTTTTGATTATCAAACTATTTTTATATCAAAGAAATATGTTGATATTCTATAAATATATTGATATTCTATAAATGTTTGATGTGCACATTGTATGAAAACGTTGACTACTTATTATATGAAAAACTTGTGGGGCAACCTAAACTTATGTAAACTTATATGTGTGGATAAATCTTTGTATTTTTTTGAGTATTATGATTGACTTATTTGTTGTGAGCATCTTGAATTTGTTTTGAATCCTATTACAAGTCGTGATTAAAAGGTCAATGTTGTATTTAGTCCTTAGTAAGGGACAATCATGTTGTAACTAGTCCTTAGCAAGGGACGGTCCTAGAGAAGGGGACAATGCACATTTGGTAGCTCCTTAGCAAGGGAGTATACCATTAAGGATCTAAAAATGGAGCTCCTTAGTAGGGAGTGTAACTTTAGGTTCCAAAAGAGCCACTGTTAAGAGAGGGGATGAAAAGGGAGTTTTAGTCCTAAAAGAGGACAGCACAGCACAACCCTGTCAACAAGGCGTAAACGTTAACCACGAGAAAAACCTAGAAAATTGTTTGTATAATGGTGTTGGTAAATCATAATGGCTCACAATACAATGATATTTTTATATAAAATATTTGATGTTAAAATATTGATGGGTTACAAGTTATAACTTTGTTGTATGAATTATTTATTTAAAAATGTTTGTTCTCACACCCCAATGTTAGTGAATTTTACTTATTGAGTTATCTCACCTCCATTTTTTGTCCTCCCTAGCAAATACATTCAAAGGATCATTAGAGTAGAGATTTTTGGAAGATAACAGTTACAAAATTATTTTGTGGAACTGAGGGTTTTATGATTATTTTTATGGTATTAAATATTATACTGGAGAATTATTTTGAGAATATTTAATCTTTGGTAGGATTAGAGATCTGACAATTGTAATGATATTTTAGGTTGCTGGTTGCATTTATTTAATATTTTTATGGATTATTTAGCTTGAATAGATTTTTATTATTTATATTTTTTGGGCATTACACCCGTGCTTGAACCCATGACTTTGTCTTTACTTATCATTGCACCAAGATTCGAAGTAGGTGAAACCGTCCCTACAATGTCCCCTTTGAAGAACGAGAAAAACACACTTAATTGGAGTAGGATGGGAAATTTTGCCATTGATTAAACTGGTTATGTTTTCTTTTACCTGTGTTTTATGATATGCCAACACCCCCTAAGAATTATAAATGTTGTTAAGTTAGTAAAACTTTTGGTTTATTTCTTAAATAGAAGGCCCAGCATATACATGAATAACATTCCCTAAAAAAAGAAATGAAAAGACATTTATACATGACTACGACCCAATTATTTTGTAGCTTGGAGTAACAACATGGGTATGAAATCTATCATAACAAAAAGGTCGGTAAAAGAAAATATATTGCATATGAAATTAGCAACTAATAAAGATGAAGTGAGAGTCTAGGCTCCATCACTGCAACAAGTGGGAATTTACGGCATGTTGTGAGTCCATAAACTTCATCCATGCTCAACTCTTCACATTTCATATTGTCTGGTAATTTCCAGTTAAACCCATGTAACATATTTGCCAAGGTAGAGCTAACGACCTTTCGTCCAAGGCTGTAGCCAGGGCACATTCTCCTCCCAGAACCAAACGGCAATAGTTCAAAATTTTGTCCCTTCACATCGATATCTTTACCCAAAAACCTCTCTGGTCGGAACTCTTCTGGTGCATCCCATATAGATGGGTCTCTCCCTATACTCCATGTGTTTATGAAGACTCTAGTTCCTTTTCTGATTTTGTAGCCGGCTACATCACAATCTTGAATTGCTAAATGTGGTACAAGTAATCCAGCTACAGGGTGCATCCTCATTGTCTCTTTCATAATTGCATCAATATAAGGAAGTTGTGGAATGTCTTTCTCTTCCACCCATCTCTCTCTCCCAATTACTCTATCTAGCTCTTCAGTGGCCTTTTTGATAAGGTGTGGTTGCTTTACTAGCTCAGACATTGCCCATTCTATAACTGTTGCAGAGGTATCCGTTCCTCCAGCTATTAGGTCCTAATTTTGATGCACATGACCACAGAAAATTTCAATATATGATATTGGGCAATCTGAAATGCTAGCAATGGTCGGCAAATAATATGGACAAACTTCGTTTTATTATTTCCCTATGATTAGCCTGTTTATTATTTTTGGGTGAATTGTAACTATCCACGATAAATTGCAGGTAGATTATGAGTAATTAAGGCCATGTTTGGTTTAGTGTGTTTTTTAAGAACCTATCACTTATTTTTCATATATCAATACGCGCTTTTTGTGGGCCCACACCAAATGAAGTTGTTTGGTTTAGTTTTCATTCTCAATTTTTATAATTCATAACTCAAAAAGCTGAGTTAGAGTTGTGGAAAATAAATACTACTTTTAGGAGTTTTCAAGTGATTAAAATTGAGTGGGGGCCAACACCAACGGACACGTTTATGACCACACAAAGTTATATATTTTCTCTCTCTTCATTATCACTAACTGATTTCTTTCTCTCTCTTTTTTTTCTTTGCACTTGACAAATGATCATGGACTCTTGTATTGGGGTCCAAAACTAAGAGTTTGGATTAATCCAAGTATAAAGTGGAACATGCAAAATGACACATCATGGTATTTCTAACAAATACATCTAAGGTTCAAATTTCCTATTTCCCAACTATTGAATTATATAAAAAAATGACAAATGTTTTTTATTTTGTGATAAGCTTAATTATTAAACCACTTCAATTCTCTAGGATTACAAATTTTTTGTAACTCTTTTTTGCATTTCACTTTATAATCCATTAGTCATAGCTTCCCATGTATTCTATTTTACTTTCCTTATAAAATATTAGAGTTTAAAATGAAAAAAAAAAAAAAAAAAAAAAAGACATATGGCATGACACAGTTGATGGAGCATGATGGAACACAAAAGATGGGACAAATAATTTTTATTTAAATCTCCTTGGTTTATTAAAAAAAAAAGTTTAATTTACTAGTTAAATCAAATTGGTAAATATATCATCCAACCAAAAGAAGAAAGTAAAACATGAGGCAAAATAGAAACAATAACAACTCCCTCGAAAATATGTTTTTCACATAACTGATTTGGAGGAAAATTCATGCAACCAATTACATGAAAATTGAAAAAATAATTCATAAATACTTTGTCACATGAGATTTTTAAAAAGTTATGTGACTTATTTAAATAATATACATTGATGATTTAATGAATCGCTATGTAGGGGTTGAGGGAGATTCCTTTGAGCTGGTTTGGAAGAAAATTTTGTCCATCAAAATATTAAAATACATTTCACTAAAAGTTAGAATTAATTTAATATAACTCTTTAGTGGGATAACAATTTTGTTCATGTATCTTCCCACAAAAGGAAGAAAGTGAAACACGAGGGGAAAAAATACACTAAAATTAAAAGTGTTAGATGCATAATATTTTTCCAACAATGTTTAGGTAACAGGCTGTTATTGATTTTTCTTTTAAATTCACTACTAACATTTTTATTAAAAAATTTTTTTATTCATTTATTTACTATTAATAATTTGCCACATCTAAACTTTGTTATGAAATTATTATTAAAAAAAAAAAAAAAACTTTTGCGATAAGTTTTATTTAAATTAGAAAGGTAACGATATTACCTGAGTTAGTGCCTTGATACAGTCATAAGTGAGTTTAACATCATTATTTGGATCATCAGCCAGCTGCAATAATAAATCCACCGTATCCTTTGGCATAAAATCATTCCCTCCTTCCTTCTTTGCCTTGTGTTCATCAAATACATGGTCAAGGAATGGATCAAATTTTTTCCTTAAACCCTTCATTCGCTTCACGTACCCTTGCAAGTCCAAGAAATCGAGCCACGGTATCCAATCTCCTATATTAAACACCGCATTTAGCCAGAACAACTCGTCTAACATTTCTTGAAATTCTTCTGGTCTCACTATCGAGGTCTCGTATTTGGACTCATCACTAACATACTTCTTACCCAATACAATTCTGCTTATAATGCTTAGAGTAAGACGAAAGAGATGGTCTTTTAGCATAACTGGCTTCCCTGACAAGATGCAAAGGCGTGACAAAAAAGTACGCATTTCTTCTACACGAATGTATTGATAAGACTCGAGTTGTTTTGAGCTAAAAAGTTCAGAGAGGAAAATCTTACGGCCTTGTCGCCAATACGGACCATAGGGTGACCACGTGATGTTGTGATAGTTATAAGCTGTGTACTTGCCAGCGGCAGATTTTGGCCTAGAGGCAAAGACATGGTCATGTGTTTTTAGGAATTCCTTTGCCATTTCGGCAGATGAGGCAACCACAACAGGGAAAGATCCAAACTTTAGTTGCATAATTGGTCCATATTTTTGGGCTAATTTATGAATGGATTGGGGGGGATGGGAACCAATAAGATTTAGATTGCCTATGATTGGCCAAGGTTTGGGACCTGGGGGAAATTTTAGCTGGTGGGATTTGAAGGGTAATAATTTTGAGAGAAAGGCTAAGGCTGCTAGTGAAGCCATTACTAAAAGAGCCCAAGAAGAGGAAAACTCCATTTGGTGACAGTTATGGAGAGATGGTGGTGAGAGTTCGAGGTGGATGATGGGGTTTATATACTTGAATATTTTTGTCTTTGTACCTACGATCTATGCACATGATGTGCCTGTCCATTTTCGTCGTAGTAAGACATAGGGGCCCAACATTGAATTATGGGGTTTGTTGATGTTTATTATAACAGAGATTTCCCTCAATTATTTATTGTACTGTTATGGTAAGTGTCAACAAAATGTAGTACAGTAATCAATTACCTCGAAGCAAACAAACAATTACAAAAAACAAAATATACTACAAAAAATCTGCTCCCCCCCCCCCCCCCCCCCCCCCCCCCACATTTTGGATTCTGAATTTCAAACTACTACAGAGCCACTGATGTACACCAGATTTTGATATTGCACCAAGTAATTAAAACGTGGATGGAAAAGTTTATTGATTTCCTTTTCGACTTCTACATCTTATAAACATGTTGTAATTGAGTTGTACAATAGAATAGCGGCATCCCAATTCACCTCCACCAGTAATAGGCCTTTTGGTGCTCCTGAGTTACTTACCATTTATCAAGAAACTATTCGGAACCACAGTCACAACTTTGTAAAAACACAAACTGAAATAAGCTAAAATCCCCTTCCTAATTCGAATCATACTTTCCCCTCAAAAAACAAATCATAGTAATTGACTAAAACACAACAGATTAAGACAAAATCGTTTCATTCTCAAAGAGACACAAAATCGTTTATGGAAAGGGCGGGCTTGAAGCAATTTTAAGCTTTAAGGCAATAATGAGATTTATCGAGAGGAGAGAAAAAAAATTTAAATAAAGTAAAAAATAAAGTATTGAGTTGGATGCGTATGTGTAAAAAACATAGACAACTGAAGTATTAAAAGTAGAGGTTTTTGTGTTAATTTAGCTAAAAATCTGAAGAGGCTAATGTGAATGCTCTAATATAAATAAAGTGACTTTTTTGGTGATGGGTTCAGAGTTTTATAATATGTGTTAAAAAATGGATGAATAAATATGTGGTATTTACTATTTAGACAACCACAAAACTGGTTTATTCCTAATGCAAACCAATTCAATTTAGTATTGTTTTAGTTAAGATTCAATTTTATATGAAGTTTGCCAATGATAAAAAATCAAAGCTAGTTTTAGTTAACATGCATGTTAACATTTCAAATTTTAAATTAGATCTTTATAAGAATATCTATTTGGAATCACAAAGGAATTTTAAAAAGTTGATTTTGATGGCAAAGTTCATTTGAAACCTAACGTTAAAACTAAATTTTTAAGAAAATATATTTGATCCCATTTTGAACTTGTTTATTTATTTATTTTTAATAAAAAATATCATGAAACTAAAACTAAGGATAAAATAGGGTGAGACTAGGTTAGAGCTATATATATATATATAGTACATCTTAGAACGACTTGTAAACCTTATTATGACTGTCCCTCATTGGTTGTCCGCAGATTCCATTATCAAGAAGCGTATCCACAGCTTCTTGTACCAGTTTCTCCTAACACATTACTAATTCCCCTAGTGTCGATCTACTTGCCGCTAATAAATCGATAAGAGTATTGTTCTGATAAATAACTCTTCTATAAAGTTCATTAATATCCAATCTCATTAGATTACCCCCATCTATTTGAATGATCTGTCTCAACTCGGGAGGAAGAACTAGTAATAGACATAAAATCATCCATTTTGGTTCTATATTTGTTCGAATAAAATGCTTAGCTATTTCGATGTGTCTAACCAAAAAATCCTTATATATATATATATATATATATATATATATATGAGATTGGTTCAAGTTACATCTGGTGTAACTTCACAAGAGTTACAAATTTTTTGGGCCATTGATTTGTATTAGATCTAAGGGTGAAAAAAACACTCATAGTCATGTATTTATTGTTCCCTAGAAATTAGTAGCTAAGTCATTAATTCTTTTTATTAAAAATAGAAAAATAAAAAATAGCATTAACTCTCTGTCCATGATCATCTTTATCTTCTCTCCCTCAGTCTTGTGTTCAGGAAACAACTGAAATTATTATTATTATTTTATGTCTGGGAGTGTTTGATTGCTTCGTTCATTTGCTACCACCTGTGAAGCTGTTCTTTCATGGGGCCATGCTTTCCGTGTTGCACCACCAGTGACAGAGTGTTTGATTGCCTCATTCATTTATTTATTATATTATATCCATTCTTTTCTATATAATTGAGTGCTGAGTTAATGGCAATGATGCAGGAGATGATAAAGAAGGAAGTGAGGAGTTATATGATTGGGTTAAAGGAGCAAATTGGAGCTAGATCTAGGATTTGTATGGGTATGAATATGGGTATGAACATGGGTATGGGTATGGGTATGAGAGGTGAAGATGGGTTTAGGGAAGTGGCTGTGAAGAGAATTAGAGTTAGTAGGATTGATTAGTTGTGAAGGGGATGAAAAAAAAATTTGGGTCTTTGGTTTTTTTTTTTTTTTTTTTTTTTCTTTAAATTGTGGTAGTTAGCAAATAAGTAAATGGAGAGAGAGAGAGAGAGAGAGAGAGAGAGAGAGAGAGAGAATTCAAGCGAAGAGGATTTTTAGAAGGGACTTAGATGGAGTAGAGTATGAACTTTTTTTTTTTTTTTTTTGAGAGCTGGTTTAGTAAACAAGAAAAACATGCTGCTGCAAAGGAACAAAGAAGGAAAAAAAAAATGGAAAAGAAATTCGATATTTTTGTCAAATTATCAAAAATTTATCGTTTTGGGACTTTTCTTCAATCGTTTTCTTGTTTATTTTTCTCCATGGTGTCCTTTTTTTAATTATATTTTGTTAAAGTTTAAAACTCGAATATGAAAAAAATCTAGGTGTTTAATATATAAATGGAAGGAAAAAGAACTGGAATGCAGCTGGACAATAGGACAGTGGAATAGACATGAGTGAATTTTTGTCAACAATGATTTATCATATTTTTTATTTTGACAAGGCATGATATATACTTTTGATAAAGGATAAAAACAAAAACCATCAATTGTCAGTTACTGCTCATGTCGTGTGTACAAAGGCAAGTTAATGGCTAGGAATGGTAGATCATATCACGCATGTCGGTGTGTAATTTTAATCAGGGAGTACAATGATTTTTTTTAGTCAATTGTTCGAGGCCAGGGCTGTGTCAAATTGGGTCGGTGAATGTGTTGCTTAAATGGATAACATTCATCGAGTTAATGTTGATGATGGAGAGTGGAGAGTACAAAGTTAATGCTGTTTTTTATTTTTATTTTTATTTTTAATAAGAAGAGTTAATGACTTAATTACTAATTTCTTGGGAATAATAATGACATGACCATGAGTTTTTTTTTACCCTTAGATCTAATGCAAATCAATAGTCCAAAAAAGGTTTAACTCTTATAAAGTTACACCAGGTGTAATTTGAATCTCTCTCTCTCTCTCTCTCTCTCTCTATATATATATATATAAAATTACATTTGGTGTAACTCTGAGCAATATTACATCACTCAATATTTTTTAATTGAATGCGAATTTTGAAAAATCCACCATTAGATTACATTATCTTTGTATATTTTCCATACTTGCAAAATTTCAAGGTGATAAAAAATTAGTAGTCATTTCATCAATCAATTGTTTAAACTTAAGTTTTTGTAATTTAAAATAATGCATAAAAGATGAGTTTATGGATTAAATAGTAAATAACATCCAGTTGACATGAAAAATAGCATGAATGTTAAGAACATATATAAAATGTAATTTAATAATAGGATTTTCAAAATATAAATTATATAATAAGTTATTGGGTGGTGTAACATTACTTAAAGTTATATTGGGTGTAATTTGAACCTAACAATATATATATTTATATATATATATATATGGGGTTTTATGATTGTGGTTTCTTATTTGAGAAAACCAGGTCTCGAAGAAATTGATAAAAGGATAAAATAGAGAAAGAGATATATAATAGAGCAGAATTGGGAGAAAGGATCCGAACTTCAATTTTATTGATTACTTTCAATTACAACATCATTCTTTATTTGCTTGTTTGATCTAGCAGCAGCAAACTAATAAGATATATATAAATATAGTTTAAATTATATATTATATTATTTAAATTTAATTCATTTTGCAAGGTTTGAAAGAGGTAATTAGGAGACAACTAATAAAGATGAAGTGAGAGTCTAGGCTCCATCACTGCAACAAGTGGGAATTTACGGCATGTTGTGAGTCCATAAACTTCATCCATGCTCAACTCTTCACATTTCATATTGTCTGATAATTTCCAGTTAAACCCATGTAACATATTTGCCAAGGTGGAGCTAACGACCTTTAGTCCAAGGCTATAGCCAGGGCACATTCTCCTCCCAGAACCAAACGGCAATAGTTCAAAATTTTGTCCCTTCACATCGATATCTTTACCCAAAAACCTCTCTGGTCGGAACTCTTCTGGTGCATCCCATATAGATGGGTCTCTCCCTATACTCCATGTGTTTATGAAGACTCTAGTTCCTTTTCTGATTTTGTAGCCGGCTACATCACAATCTTGAATTGCTAAATGTGGTGCAAGTAATCCAGCCACAGGGTGCTTCCTCATTGTCTCTTTCATAATTGCATCAATATAAGGAAGTTGTGGAATGTCTTTCTCTTCCACCCATCTCTCTCTCCCAATTACTCTATCTAGCTCTTCAGTGGCCTTTTTGATAAGGTGTGGTTGCTTTACTAGCTCAGACATTGCCCATTCTATAACTGTTGCAGAGGTATCCGTTCCTCCAGTTATTAGGTCCTAATTTTGATGCACATGACCACAGAAAATTTCAATATATGATATTGGGCAATCTGAAATGTTAGAAATGGTCGACAAATAATACGGACAAACTTCGTTTTATTATTTCCCTATGATTAGCCTGTTTATTATTGTTGGGTAAATTGTAACTATCCACAATAAATTGCAGGTAGATTATGAGTAATTAAGGCCATGTTTGATTTAGTGTGTTTTTTTAGTACCTATCACTTATTTTTCATAACTCAATACTCGCTTTTTGTGGGCCCACACCAAATCAAGTTGTTTGATTTAGTTTTCATTCTCAATTTCTATAGTTCATAACTCAAAAAACTGAGTTAGAGTTGAGGAAAATGAGAAGAACTTTTAAGAGTTTTCAAGTGATGAAAACTGAGTTAAGATTACATTTTTGTAAATAACTCTACTTAAGTGGGGCCCAACACTAATGGACATATGTTTATGACCACAAAAAGGTTATATATATTCTCTCTCTTCATTATCACAAACTGATTTCTTTCTCTCTCTTTTTTTCTTTGCACTTCACAGACGATCATGGACTCTTGTAGTGGGGTCCAAAACCAAGAGTTTGGATTAATCCAAGCATAAAGTGGAACACACAAAATGACACCTCATGGTATTTCTAACAAATATATCTAAGATTCAAATTTCCGATTTCCTATCTTTTGAATTATATATAAAAAAAATGACAAATGTTTCTTTTTTTTTGTGATAAGCTTAATTATTAAACCACTTCAATTCTCTAGGGTTATAAATTTTTTGTAACTCTTTTTGTGTTTCACTTTATACTCTATTAGTCATTGCTTCCCTTGTTTATGTTTTACTTTCCTTATAAAATATATCAAAGTATGGCGTGGCACAGTTAATGGAGCATGAACAGAAAAGGTAGGGCAAATATTTTTTTTATTTTAATCTCCTTGGTTTATTAAAAAAAAAGGTATAATTTACTACTTAAATCAAATTGGTAAACATATCCACCCACCAAAAGAAGAAAGTAAAACATAAGGCAAAATAGAAACATTAACAACTCCCTTGGAAATATGTTTTTCACATAATTGGTTTGAAGGAAAATTCATGCAACCCATTATGTGAAAATTGAAAAAAAATTGTTCATAAATACTTTGTCACATGATATTTTTAAAAATTTAAGTGACTTATTTAAATAATACACATTAATGATCTTATGAATTGCTATGTAGGGGTTGAGGGAGATTCCTTTGAGCCGTTTTGAAACAAAATCTTGTCCATCAAAGTATTAAAATACATTTCAATAAAAGTTAGAATTAATTTGATATAATTCTTTAGTGGGATCGGACAACAATTTTGTTCACGTATCTTCCCACAAAAGGAAGAAAGTGAAACATGAGGTGGGAAAAAAAATACATTAAAATTAAAAGTGTTAGATGCACAATATTTTTCCAACAGTGTTTAGGTGGTAAGCTGTTATTGATTTTCTTTTAGGCTTATTACTAACATCATTTAAAAAAAAAAAAATTATTCATTCATTTTATATTAAAAGTTTGCCATCTAACCTTTGTTAAGTAGTTTTATTTAAATTAGAAAGGTAACGATATTACCTGAGTGAGTGCCTTGATACGGTCATAAGTGAGTTTAACATCAGTATTAGGATCATCAGCCAACTGCAATAACAAATCCACTGTATCCATTGGTATAAAATCATTCCCTCCTTCCTTCTTTGCCTTGTGTTCATCAAATACATGGTCAAGGAATGGATCAAATTTTTTCCTTAAACCCTTCATTCGCTTCACGTACCCTTGCAAGTCCAAGAAATCGAGCAGCGGTATCCAGTCTCCTATATTAAACACCGCATTTAGCAAGAACAACTCGTCTAACATTTCTTGAAATTCTTCTGGTCTCATTATTGAGGTCTCGTATTTGGACTCATCACTAACATACTTCTTACTCAATGCAATTCTGCTTATAATGCTTAGAGTAAGACGGAAGAGATGGTCTTTTAGCATAACTGGCTTCCCTGACAAGATGCAAAGGCGTGACAAAAAGGCACGCATTTCTTCAACACAAATGTATTGATAAGACTCGAGTTGTTTTGAGCTAAAAAGTTCAGAGAGGAAAATCTTACGGCCTTGTCGCCAATATGGACCACAGGGTGAC
This sequence comes from Quercus variabilis, assembly GCA_030445155.1. Lineage (NCBI taxonomy): Eukaryota > Viridiplantae > Streptophyta > Magnoliopsida > Fagales > Fagaceae > Quercus > Quercus variabilis. Next base: position 904,895 of record CP129455.1, read on the forward strand.
CACGTGATGTTGTGATAGTTATAAGCTGTGTACTTGCCAGCGGCAGTTTTTGGTCTAGAAGCAAAGATATGGTCATGCGTTTTTAGGAATTCCTTTGCCATTTCGGCAGATGAGGCAACCACAACAGGGAATGATCCAAACTTTAGTTGCATAATTGGTCCATATTTTTGGGCTAATTTGTGAAGGGATTGGGGGGGGGGGGGGGGGGGGGGGGGATGGGAACCAATAAGATTTAGATTGCCTATAATTGGCCAAGGTTTGGGACCTGGTGGAAATTTTAGCTGGTGGGATTTGAAGGGTAATAATTTTGAGAAAAAGTTAGAGCATTCTCATCAGGTGTGCCAAACGCCAAATATTTGGCATTTGGCACACTAAACACTACTGTTCAAACTTCATCAGCTGTTCTAAATGTTCTATAATATTAGAACATGCTACAGTACCGTCTCAAATATGAGACGGTACGGACACAATTGCCATTTCTGAATAATAATTTTTTATTCAACATTTTCTCTCTCCTCTCAATATTTAATTCAACGTTTTCTCTCTCTTCTCATTATTTTCTCTCTCTCCAGTCGATGTTCTCTCTCTCTTTCTTCTTCAGATCACCCTCCCTCACCCTCAAATCAACAGCGATCAAGCCGCCAATCACTGATCAAGCCTTACTGATCAAGCCGCCGATCACCGATCAAGCTGTCTCATCGTTCTACGTACGCCATTGTTCAATGGTACGGCGGCCTCACTGATCAACGATACGCCATCATTCTCGCCATCGCCACGCCGATCTCGAGTTTGTGGGTTTGTGTCGATGGATGTGGATGTGGGTTGGTGGATGTGGGTTTGTGCTGGTGGTAAGTTTGTTTGCTTCGGTGGATGTGGGTTTGTGCCGATCATATTCTCTGGTTGTGTGTGTGTGTTTTTTTTTTTTTTTTTTTTTTTGAGGTGGTGTTGGTGGATGTGGGTTTGTGCCAGTGGTGGCTGTCGGTGTTGTTGCAGCAGTGGTGGTTGTGCTGTTGTTGTTGTTGATGAAGATGATGAGGATGATAGAGAGTAATTAATATATTATTTTAATGTATAGTAAATATTATTTTAATATATAGAATTGAAGTATAGAATATCTTATAAATAGCATGTTGTAAAATGGTGTGATAAAATGATAAAGTAAGTTTTTGGTGTGTTAAAATGACATTTTTTATGAGAGAGCTGATGAGAATGCTCTAAGGCCGCTAGTGATGTCATTATTAGAAGAGCCCAAGAAGATGACTCCATTTGGTCTTGGTGGGAATTATGGAGGATATGGTTGTGCGAGTTTGAGGCATGGTGTATGGGGTTTATATACTTGGGAAAAAGTGGTTTTTAAATCTTGCGTTTTATGGAATTATATTCGTTGTTCATGTAAAGCGTACACAATTGTACATATTTGTTTTAAGTAAAAATAAAAACATAATTTTCCTTATTTTTATCGTTTATGGCAGCTATGCGCACAATGTACATGTGTGTTTTGGACGTAGTAGTAAGAGTAAGACAGACGGAAACGCTAATATCCGTAATAATCCAAAACATAATTTAACGCGATCTGTGTTTGCTCACACAGTTATTATGTTTTTTAAAAAATTATGTTTTTTTAAAATCAGCTTCTATAAATATTGCAGCAGAGTGAGCCTTAACCACTACTTTCTTGACATTGGCCACGTTCTTTCGGGGACGTCCAATCCTTCAGTCACGCCCCAACGTCGGTTGACTATGGCCCAGTTATTTGGATCTTGCACTTTGAGATGATGGAAATGAAGGCTTCGTTTCTGGCCTTCCATAACCATACAAGACTCTCATAAATCACCGCTGCAAATAGGACAAACTCCTAAAACAGACCGGAAGCCCCTATACACATAATTGGCAATTTTTATCTTTGGTGTTCCCAAGTTCCAACCATATATTTTTCTTGAAAGTTAGGGTGCTTTCATCATGTCAGTGGCCATGCATTATTTGTATTCCCTTGCTCTCCCTAAGCTTGGTTTATAAGTATTTTTAGTTTAAGATGCTAAGCTTATAAGTTAGTTTTTTTTTTTTTTTTTTTTAGCTTTTAAGTACCATTTTTTTTAAAACCTCACATTTTTTATTTATTTAATTTTCTCACTTTATATATATATATATATATATATATAGAGAGAGAGAGAGAGAGAGAGAGAGAGAGAGAGAGAGAGAGAGAGAGAGAGAGATGAGAGAAAATCCAATTAGGTTTTAGATTAAATTCCAATTATTATCTAATTTTGCACCACATGTCTTATTTAAGTTTTTTTAATTTTTGTTCTAGGTGAATTAATGTGATGCAAAAGACAGAAAGTCTAATATAAATAAATCATCAAAAACTCAATTAACAAAAAAAAAAAAAAAAACAAGAAAAGAAAAAGTAAACTCATGTGTATATCCAAAATAAATTAAAATAAAAGAGAGAGAGTATAATTTGAATCTATATATGTATATGTGTATAATTATAATTTTTTTTTAATTGTACAGTACATATGCACAGGTTATACAGTAATCTATATATATATATATATATTTAAAGCTAAAACTGAAAGAAAATCTAATTAACTTTTAAATTGGATTCCAGTTATTGTTTAATTTTGTATTACGTGTCCTATCTAAGTTTTGTTTTGTTTTTATTTTTTATTTTAATTCTTATTCTGGATGAGTTAATGCTGTGCAAAAGACGAAGGGTTTAATATAATTAAATCATAAAAAAAATTCCAAAAGAAAAAAAGAGTAAACTCATATATATATATATATATGTATATATATAATTGATGTCAAATCCACCCTAATTAAGAGTTATTGCCCATTGCTGAGATTCTCAAATTTTATTCTCGTCATTATTTGATAATGTCTAAATAAGTCCTCTCATGCCCGGATAAGTCTAAAATTACATAGTACTTTCATTGAAATGGGATACAATCTAATTAATGATAAATATATATATATATATATATATATATATATATTAAAAAATTACAATAATTAGACATTTTTCAACCTCTTAAGATGAACATATGGTTATTTTAACAAATATCTCACAAAATAAAAGGAAAAAAAAAAAAAATCTAATTTTCACCCTCTGATTCGCCACACCAGCACATAGTTGCAAACATTTTGCTCATCACAAGATAGGACATAGGTGCTCTCTCTGTTTGAATGTCTCTCTCTATGGCGTCTCAACTCTCTTGCTCTCTCTGTCTGAATGTCTCTCTCTAGTTTTTGTCATTTACAATAACAAAGCTTTTGTGTAAATAATAGTTGCAGATAGTAGACTAGATAACCACGTGTATCATACTATCGGTGTGTGGATAAAATCTTCTCTAGAATCTCTACCAAAGCAAGTGGGTGGGTTGCAGCCATGTCCTGTGTTACTGTGTAGCATGACCATAATCCCACTTTCCAAAGTACTTTTTCTTTCATCTTTATATAATTTAATTTTTCTTTACCATATATTTAGGTCATTTTAAAAATAACTTATTTTACTGAAATTGAAATTTTTTTACTAAACATACTTTAAATAAAGTTAAAAGGTAGCTGAAATAGTATAATAAGACTCATAAATAATACAAAAAAGTATAATAAGACCCATAAATAATAGTAAAAATAAGATAAATAGAAAAAAAAAAAAAAAAAAAAAAACTAACATTTTAAGTCAATACCAAACATACACTTAATTGTTATTAAAATAACCCATATATCATATATCATTATATGTACCTTTTAAAATATACTACTATTTAGGGCCAAAATGGCCCAATACCACTTTTTTTTGAAATTTTTTGCAAAAAATCACTGTTTCAGAAATAAATAGGGAAGTACCACTTTTTCTGGAAATCGAGTTTCAGAAACTCGAGTTCCTCTCAATTCTGCCACCGTGGCATTGCTGACATGGAAAAATTATGTGGTACTCGAGCTTGAGAAACTCGAGTTCCATGCAACACAGTACTCGAGTATACCAGACTCGGGTATGTTTTATAAATAAAATGCAGGAAAAAAAAATTTTACACAGTACTCGAGTTTGGGAAACTCGATTACTGTGTAAATTTTTTTTTTTTTTGTTTTGTTTTTGTTTTTGTTTTTGTTTGGGGATAATGAACAAATAAACATAAATGTAAAAATAAGTGACTTTTTTATGTTTTTATTTATTTAAACAGAAGCATTGTAAAATATAGAGATTTTAATTTCAAAATATGAATTTAATTTCTACATTAATTAAAATTGTTCATTGTTTTCTTATAAAAATTGTTCACTGTTTTCTGTATAAACTATTTCTACAATTTTGCATAAAATTATTTTCTGTTCAGCATTATTTAAGAAATTGTTCAGTCTCTTTTCTGCATAAATTATTTTCTGTTTACTGTTTAAAAAATTGTTCATTGTTTTCTCATAAAACACCTAGTGAAATCGTGTTTTCTAAATTTAAACGCCAAATCTGAATGCTTTTTCATGTTTGAATTTCATAATACTGAACAGAAAATAATTTTATGTAGAATGCTAGAAATAGTTTATGAGAAAACAGTGAACAATTTTTTAAATAGTGAACAGAAAATAATTTACGCAGAAAAAAGAGTGAACAATTTTTTAAATAATGCTGAACAAAAAATAATTTTATGCATAATGCTAGAAATAGTTTATGCGAAAAACAGTGAACAATTTTTATGAGAAAGCGGTGAACATGGTGTGCAGAGAGCAAATTTTATTAATGTAAAAACAGATTTTATCAATGCAAAAAAATAGATGATCTGTGCATCTAATGTAATTAATTTTCCATTAAGTTTACTCAATTTGGTATGTTCTTCAATTTTCATTTGAATTTTCACGATTTTACACACTCAACGAATTCAAGTTTTCAACAAATTCGTACTATCTGTACATCTAATGTAAACAATTTTTCCTTGAGTTTTCACAGTTTTGTACATTCAACGAATTCAAATTTTTAAACGAATTCATACGATCTATACATCTAACATACATACTTTTCCATTGAATTTTCATTATTTTGTACTTTCAATGAAATCAAATTTCTCAACAAGTCTAGACTATCTGTACATCTTATGTACACCTTCATGATTTGGTACGTTTATTGATTTTCCATCGATTTTTCTCGAATTTCTACATTCAACTAATTCGAACTTTTTTAAAAATTCGAATTTTTTGAGGCATTTACCATTAGGTGATTTATACGAATCATTCATTTTTCTTTCATGGAGTTTGTCCATTATACATATGGTTACATATTTAAAAAAATACAAAAACCATTTAAGTGCAATAACTGCGCCAATGCTAGAAATAGTTTATGCAGAAAATAGTGAACAATTTTTATGAGAAAACAGTGAATAGTTTTAATTAATGCAAAAAAAAAAAATTTATGAATGCAGTAAGTAGATTTAAATATATAATAAATACGATGTGCAAAGGGCAAATTTTATTAATGTAGAAACAGATTTTATCAATGCAAAAAAATATATTCGATTATTGTGAAATTCAAACATGAAAAAGCATTCAAATTTGGCGTTTAAATTTAAAAAACACGATATCACTAGGTGTTTTATGAGAAAACAATGAACAATTTTTTAAACAGTAAACAGAAATAAATTTATGCAGAAAAGAGAGTGAACAATTTCTTAAATAATGCTGAACAGAAAATAATTTTATGCAAAATCGTAGAAATAGTTTATATAGAAAACAGTGAACAATTTTTATAAGAAAACAATGAACAATTTTAATTAATGTAGAAATTAAATTCATATTTTGAAATTAAAATCTCTATATTTTACAATGCTTCTATTTAAATAAATAAAAACGTTAAAAAGTCACTTATTTTTACCTTTATGTTTATTTGTTCATTATCCCCAAAAAAAAAAAAAAAAAAAAAAATTTACACAGTACTCGAGTTTACCAAACTCGAGTAATGTGTAAATTTTTTTTTTCTGCATTTTATTTATAAAATGTACCCGAGTCTGGTATACTCGAGTACTGTGTTGCATGGAACTCGAGTTTCTCAAGCTCGAGTTCCACATAATTTTTTTTTTAATCATAGAAATTCCATGTCAGCAATGCCACGGTAGCTGAATTGAAGGGAACTCGAGTTTCTGAAACTCGATTTTCAGAAAAAGTGGTACTTTGTTATTTATTTCCGAAACAGTGATTTTTTGCAAAATATTTCAAAAAAAAATGGTATTGGGCCATTTTAGCCACTATTTAGCATTTATAATTAAATTTAGAGACGGACCTAGTAAGGGGCCCAAGGGAGCCTGGGCCCCCCGAACCAAATTTTTTTTTTTTTCTTTACTAGGTATATTTTATGTTTTTAATAGTTGGGCCCCCTCTCTTCCAAAACCTTGGCCCCCGTTAGCTAGCCTTGCCCAGACAACCCAGAACTAGCCCAACCCAAAAAAAATTAAAAACTCATTAACCCACATTATATACAAACTGAATTCAGGAAAAAAAATAAATAAATAGAGAAGTCAAGAGAAAGATTGAGAGACAGAAATAGGAGAGAATAAAAACAACCCAGTCCAGCCCACTCATGTAAATCCTCAACCTAAAAAATAATAAATTTATTAAATATTTTATCTTGACTTCCTAAAAGTTTTTTTGAACACCCTACTTTGAACATGAAAAAAAAAAAAAAAAAAAATCTTTAGCTAACTTTGGAGATGACTATATAAATATATTACCAACCTTCAACAGATTAAAGATCTGCATTTGTGAGCTTTTGACTCTTCTAATTTTTTTCCTCTCTCTGTTCGTCTCCCTTATGTCTTAATCTTTGGCGTCCTAAGTCTCCTAACTTGCTAAGTTTGGTCTGTTTGCTCTTGCTTGCTTTCTTCTTTACTTACTGATTAGATTGCTCCAAGGACTACAACCATAATCCACGTGTATGGATTAGATTTACAACCATGGTCCACGTGTCTTAGTTTCAGTAGTTTGCTCTCTCTTTTTTCTTCTTTTGTTTCTCTTTTATTTAACCACCACACACTTGTATGGTATACTGGGATAGGTATGACTTTTCTTGATTTTATAAAATAAGCTACTTTAAAAATAGATAAAAATATATAATATAAAAAAGAAAACACTAAAATGTGCAAATCATTATTTGATTAGATTTTTTCAATGCATTTAATTTCAAGAATTGTTTGTCTACTTTGCAACTTTAACTTATTAGTATTTTTTTTTATATGTTAGTCATTAAATACTTAATGGATAATAATTTAGTTTTGAATATAATCCCATAAGCAAGTTAAAAACTGTTTGATCTATTCACGATGATATTTCTAAAAATAATACTATACTTTTGGATTCTAATGTTGAGTTGTAAAATAAGTAACTTATATATTGAATGGTATTTACATTATACTTTAGACTATTATATAAATTATGAATATAACATATTGTGGGGCCCGAGGGCCCGGAACCCCCGGCCCACCTTTAGGTTGGCCCAAGGCCCAAGCCGAGGAGGGCAATCTCCCCAGATGGTCGGCTTAAAGGTTTTAGTTCTTTCAAGACCCAAGCCGAGGACACACCCCTCCTCCGCACACCTAGTCCAATCTAGGTAGGGGGCAGACCCAGAACAGGTGGTCACATCCACACTTAACGAGTATGCCTGCTCCTCCAGGCTACATTAATGATGACAAGACCTTTCACTGAGAAACCTGGGAGGCAGCAACCCCCAGTATGGTGAGGAACCTGTCTGATGGGACAAGTCCTGAACCAGTAGCCCGGATGGCCAACAGCTGTAGGGCCAGGATCGAGCTAAAGGGCGTATATAAGGCAAAGAACCCCCCTTGTGAAGGGGGGCCTCCTCGGACGCCAACCGAGGAGCAACCCTAGGCGTAGAACAATAAACCAGAAGTTCAAAGAAGACCGGCGAGGGGCCGGCCGGAGCCAAACCCTTTGCCCCACTCTCTACAAATTCATTGTCGGGGGCCCACCTCCGAAAAAGGAGCCCCTACAATTGGCGCCGTCTGTGGGAAGGGTTAGAGCACCGGCCGGCGCAACCGGCGATCATTCTAAAGCAGTTATTACTCAGAAGTTGGCGGTGCAAAAAAAAAAAGAGAAAAAGAAAGAAGAAGAGAAGAAGAGAAGAATTACAGTGCGAAAAGGACACTCAACAACAAGTAAAAGAAAAATTCTTTATTATTTCAGAAGAAGATTACAAATACAATAATCTTTACAATCTTAAAAAAAAAAAAAAAAAAAAAAAAAAAAAGAAAAAAGAAGTTACAAATACAATCAGAGGCTCAGACAGGCGTGTTTTACAAAAAATCCTACCAACTAATCCTACAATCAGAGGCCCAGGCGGACCGGTCTTGGAACTGGCCGGGCAAGAGGCTCGCAAAGAATTAATATCAGGAATGAGGGAAGTGTCAACCCGTGCTTTTATTGGCGTCAAGAAAATGGGAGAACTTGACGGTAAAAGCACGGGAAGGGGGGCTAGGGGCTGGCTCACCTTCAAACCAAAGCTTGAACAAAGTGAGGAGCCGACCCCAAGACCCCGGAACACCCTCCCTCGTGATGCTTCCTCGACCCTCTCCAAACTGCACGAGCACTGACCGTCGGAGACGGCAATACTCGGGCACCAGTCATGACGAGAGTTCGCGTGCCTCCTTCGTCGGAGGTGCGCTCTGCGGAGGGACGTTAGGTACTTCAATGACGTCCCCTCTGGCCACCATACGAGGCCCTGCCAGTGTTACGCCTAAACTCTGCCGCGCTGGCAGCCCAGTGGGGGCTGCGGCCACGGCGGCCCTTAACTCCAGGTCTCCTAACTGCGGTCACAACCCTGGTGGCGGTATCAAAGGGGCTCAGGAAGGTGAAAGTGTATATCTCTTTTCGTGGTGGAGGATTCATGGAATGAGGAGAAACACTCCCCCCAGAACGCCTTTTATGGAGGGTGAAAACCAGCGGGAGTTGAACCACGCGGAATTCGAAGGGGGAATTGTCAAAGGGAATTAATTCCCACCCAATTCCAAGGGGATTGCCAGCTGCCTGATTCGTGTTAATTCACGAGGGCATTAATGGAGGCGCGTTACGGGCACCGAAGCGTCAAACATGGAGCGCGGAAGGCTAAGCGACACCTCGTAAACCAGAAAGATGAGGAACACGAACCAGAAGCAGGATCAGCCCCACGTGCGAAGTCACAATCCGACCCGAGGAAAAACGGCTCATAGGAAAAGACCCGTGGACGTCCTCACACCAAAAACAAAGTCCTCGGATCCGAGGACAAACTCCTCTTGGAGGCAACTGCGCAGTAATGGTACAATGACTCTCGCTCCAGCATCCTGCAAGGGGCTAAGGGGAAGGACTTCTACCTGACGTGAGACTGAGTTGCCCAAAGAGGTGAACATTGTGTCCTCATGCTCGGAGCCACTTGGAAATGATGGCAGCAATTGTACCTAGGACTTGCATGGTCCTCGGACTCAAGCCTACGGGGAGCTGGCCACTCGTACTTAAGGCAGCAACTGTACCTAAGTCTTGCATGGTCTACGGACTCAAGCCTATGGGGAGCTAGCCACTTTGAAACGATGGCAGCAATTGTACCTAGGACTTGCATGGTCCTCGGACTCAAGCCTACGGGGAGCTGACCACTTGTACTTAAGGCAGCAACTGTACCTAGGTCTTGCATGGTCTACGGACTCAAGCCTATGGGGAGCTAGCCACTTGGAAACGATGACAGCAATTGTACCTAGGACTTGCATGGTCCTCGGACTCAAGCCTACGGGGAGCTGGCCACTCGTACTTAAGGCAGCAACTGTACCTAGGTCTTGCATGGTCTACGGACTCAAGCCTATGGGGAGCTAGCCACTTGGAAACGATGGCAGCAATTGTACCTAGGACTTGCATGGTCCTCGGACTCAAGCCTACGGGGAGCTGGCCACTCGTACTTAAGGCAGCAACTGTACCTAGGTCTTGCATGGTCCTTGGACCCAAGCCTATGGGGAGCTGGCCACTCGTACTTAAGGCAGCAATTGCACCTAGGTCTTGCATGGTCTACGGACTTAAGCCAACGGGGAGCTATCTATTTACGACGGAGCCAAGGTACTGCTCGGTCCGAAGACCTATTCCCGTGAAGAAACTAACTACCTATTGAAGAGCTTAAGGGTCGATCCAACCACTCAAGGAAGAACCAGCCGACTGAATGCCTTCCGGACCATAGGGGCCGAGGTTTGCAAAACCCTCCTCCCCGTCCGAGGATACGTGCAGCAGGGTTTTGAGGGGCTATTGTGGGGCCCGAGGGCCCGGAACCCCCGGCCCACCTTTAGGTTGGCCCAAGACCCAAGCCGAGGAGGGCAATCTCCCTAGATGGTCGGTTTAAAGGTTTTAGTTCTTCCAAGACCCAAGCCGAGGACACACCCTTCCTCGGCACACCTAGTCCAATCTAGGTAGGGGGCAGACCCAGAACAGGTGGTCACATCCATACTTAACGAGTATGCCTACTCCTCCAGGCTACATTAATGATGACAAGACCCTTCACTGAGAAACCTGGGAGGCAGCAACCCCCAGTATGGTGAGGAACCTGTCTGATGGGACAAGTCCTGAACCAGTAGCCCAGATGGCCAACAGCTGTAGGGCCAGGATCGAGCTAAAGGGCGTATATAAGGCAAAGAACCCCCCTTGTGAAGGGGGGCCTCCTCGGACGCCAGCCGAGGAGCAACCCCAAGCGTAGAGCAATAAACCAGAAGTTCAAAGAAGATCGGCGAGGGGCCGGCCGGAACCAAACCCTTTGCCCCACTCTCTACAAATTCATTGTCGGGGACCCACCTCCGAAAAAGGAGCCCCTACACATATATATACAAATCTTGTTTTCATTTGGCCCCCAAAAGACAAGTTCCAAGTTACGTCATTGTTAAGATTTTATTTACATAACTTTAGTTTCTTAATGACCACTTTAAAAATATTTTTAGAATCGTTACAGGCTATATGGATGCTTATTTGGATTTTTTATTTTTTGGCTTATACTCTGGCCCCCCGGACTTGAAATTCTGAGTCCGTCCTTGATATTAAATTGCATATACATTACTATTCTAGATTTTATATGTAGTATGGATGTAATTAATTTGACAATGCCTAATGTTTCCATTTGTTTCTTGATTTTATCTTGCACTTCCTTTTTAGTTGAACGAACTCAGTTTACCATTTTAAAAAAAATGTAATTAATATATACACAATTTTTTTTTAATCTAATTTTATGTATGGCCCCCCTAAAGATAAATTTTTGGCTCCACAATGGCCTATTATATATACTTTGTTTGAATGTTATGAGATTTATAACAAAGTATTTGATAAAATACTTTCTTCTTGAGTGTTAAATTAAATTTATTATCTCAACAATTGGTATCATAATTGGTTTGATCTCGAGAGAATCTAATCAGAGGAGAAGATTGTCAGTAACAGTTGTATTTCACATTCATAAGGAAGCTCAATAATTCCAACTACGAATTGTCGAGGTCATGCTTGGAGTCGTACTTGATAGGGAATGATTTGTGGGAAGTTAATTATGGAGAAGGCACAGACCACCAATCGATCACAGAGAAAGAACGAAGTGGAACACCAAGGTTGCCGAAAGAAGAGCACACACATGCTTGAAGTTCTAAAAATAGAGATCAGACGCATGGAGCAAGGAAAACTTGCTACTGCATAATATTTCCTTAAGATGAATACATCCCAATAGCTATAGAACTATTAGATCATCCACATAACAAGATATCAGAATCAGATATCAGAATCCAAGCTATAGAGGCTCCTCATCAATGGCATACGACCTGAATATATATGCAACTTACTGCCTGTTGGACTATAGTGGATGAGTTAGAAAATTTATTAATTAACCACAGGTTGGTGCTGGCCAAACGTGGTAACATGAGGGTCGAAGAAAAGGACGAGGCATTAATTACTTTCAAATTATTTGAAGGGAAAGCACAAAGTAAAATTTAACTTGATATAATTACTTTACAGTCTGTTGCTCTACCTTTTAACTTTAATTATCCTATGGCGTCATTTCACATGGTAATTAGTAAATAATGTCATTTAAAATTTTCAACAAACAAAAAAATAATTATAAAAAACAAAAAAAAATAAATTAATAAATGTTATTTCAAGTTTCAACTAAAGTAATATTAAAGGCCATTTGAATTTCATTCAATTTAAATTTACTTTTATTGTAAGAGCATTCCCAGTTGTTTATGCCAAAAAAAAAAAAAAAAAAAAAAAAACTCGATAACTTCAATTTACCTTCTAAGAGTCAGAAAGAAAAGAAAACATAGGACTGACCAACAAAACCACACAGCTTGTACTGTTAATTTTGATCTGCATATTACATAGATCGGCCTCTTCTCCCATCTAACCATCCTCCTTTGTTCTACTAAGATCGACTGATCACAATCTAACAAAGAAAAGTAAGCATCTTCAACCTTAATACGTTAGAGATTCTAAGAGCCCGTTTAATAATATTATTACAGAAATATTATTTAAATATTTTTAAAAATAAATATATATAAAAATATATATAATATTTTTTTAAATACTAAAAACTATTATTTTAAATGCACTACTAAACATTTCTTTATTTTTTAAGAACTGATGTCATGTGTGTGTTGCAAAAATTTGGTAACAAAAAATAAAAAGATGATGTTGACTTCAGAGTTAAAGTCAGGCGGATGCAGAGGTTGAAGATAGATGTCGGGTGAAAGAGACGTACACGGAATTATGAAGAGAGAGAACAAAAGAAAAAGTGGAGATGGGAGGAGACAATGACTTTAGGTTTTCTTTGGAAGGTAGGCACAACATTAGATTTACACCCATGTATAACTAAATGCTATAATAGTGACTTGGTCAGCTATTATTTTTTTTAAAATTATATAAATGATCCTAGACTTGGAAGATTGTTGTTTATTTTACTTTTTAAAATATTTTGTCTTTTTTTGTAAAATGAAAAGTATACCCTTTTAATGTTTTTTAAAGTTTTCAAATTTGAATTTTAAATTGAAAAAATAAAATTTGTTTGCATGAGCAGCATTTCTTTTATTTTTTGCTCATTGAAGACAAATTGTAACACGTAAATAATTCTTTATTTTTTTGTAAATAAAAAATGGATAAAGGGGTGATCAATGTTTGGTTTTTACAATGAATCTAGGCTCTCTTTGGAGAGTAGGTACAACATTAGATTTACAAGCAAGTGTAAAAGAATGATGCAATATTGACTCGGTTTGCCATTACTTTTTTTAAATTATATAAATAACCATCGAGTTGTAAGACTGTTGTTTATTTTACTTTTTAATATATTTTGTCTTTTTTGGTAAAATGAAAAGTATACCCTTTTAATATTTTTTTTAAGTTTTAAATTTTTGAATTTTATATTCAAAAATAAAATTTGTTTGCATCAGCAACATTTCTATTCTTTTTTGCTCATTTACGTCAAATTGTAACACTGTAAATAATTCTTCTTCTTCTTTTTGTAAATAAAAAATGGATAGAGGGGTGATCAATGTGGCTTTTTTACAATGAATATAGGTTTTCTTTGGAGAGTAGGTACAACATTAGATTTGCATGCACATGTAAAAAAATGTTGTGATACTGACTCGATCTGCCATTACTTTTTTTAAATTACATAAATAACCATTAAGTCACGAGATTGTTGTTTATTTTAATTTTTAAAATATTTTGACTTTTTTGGTAAAATGAAAAGTATACCCTTTTAATATTTTTTTTTAAAGTTTTAAAATTTGAATTTTATATTAAAAGAATAAAAATTTGTTTGTAGCATTTCTATTCTTTTTTGCTCATTGACATCAAATTGTAACATGTAAATAATTCTTCTTCTTCTTTTTTGTAAATAAAAAATGGACAGAGGAGTGATCAATGTGGATTTTTAACAATGAATCTAGGTTTTCTTTGGAGAGTAGGTACAACATTAGATTTACACGCAGATGTAAAAAAATGCTGCGATACTAACTCGGTCTGCCATTACTGTATTTAAATCACAGAAATAACCATTGAGTTGCGAGACTGTTGTTTATTTTACTTTTTAAAATATTTTTTTTTTTTATGGTAAAATTAAAAGTATATCCTTTGTTGAGGGGGAAATTGATGCCTCTGAATGATATGTTGGGAAACTAAAACCGAAACTCAACTATGGGCTCTTGAGATGACACCCAAAGGCTATTGGTGTGATGACAAGCCTACCCAAGCAAGGAAACAAAGGTTACATTTAACAAAACAGCAACAAAAGCGCAATGAAAAATACTTTATAATACCTAGTTAGTACATTAGTGGTCCTGTTCTAATAGTTCAAAAGGAAAAAGTTCTCCAGCGGTAATGGTGAAGTTACACTTAAGTCCAAAAGATAAATTGTCCAACGGTAAGAGTGGAATTACACGGTCCAGCAATCAATAATTAGATAAATTTAAGCAAATTTTAGGTCCTTATGTGTCTCATTCAATAGGAATTTATTGTGCTTTCAACCATCATTACATCAATGTGAGGAAAGAGTTCAGTTGTTATAAATACATCATATCCTTCAACAGTAAAGTAAAAAGTAAAAATTAAAGGTTTCCTAGGAAGAAAAAAAAAAGGAGGATTAATTGGCATAGTGTGAAGGGAGAGAGAAATCCCAGCTTAGTGCAGTGAGTATCAAACCAAAATTTCTATGAGCATGTGTCTATAAGGCATGGACGAGCTGAATGTGGACTGTTTTTACAGTGAATGGAATTGGATTGATGCTAGGATTGAAGCTTTTTTATGAGTAGTGGGTTGTTTATGACTAGTTGGAAGACATTTATGAGTTGTGATAGTGTAAGGGGAGAGAAAAATATCTGGGATTAGATGGGTGTAGGTTAAAGATGATGGGTGGTGAGCTAAAAGAGAGTTGAACCACCAGCAAAAATGGCCAACGAATCTCAAAGTCTCAGAGGGGTAGCTGGCTTGTCTTTTGGTTAGTTTGCTTGTGCTTTTATAATGGAACTTCAGGGAAGCATTAATTAACAAGAATCCAAAAAAAAACATATGACCACTCAGAGGTGATGAATCAGGGTCAAGCTTTCTTGAGATTTTTCATCAGAAGTAGGAAAATCCATTTTAGGGGTTGCCTTGCTTCTTTGGGTAATGATGGGATTTTAGAGTGTTTTGCATAGAATGCTAGGATTTTGGAGCCGAGCTTAATTATTGTGATTGAGGTGTGTGCCAATGAGCGAATCCTAATGCTACCATTGAGATTTGGACCCCTGAGAAGTAAGATTTAACACCCCCAAGCCAGGTGTTAAGCTTTAGTCTACTTTAGGGAGGTTCTGCTGGAGATCCCTTTATGCCCTCCAAACCACATGTTTCCAATTTTCCCCTTTTAGGATTCATGGGCTTGGCACATGAATCACATTTTCAACGTTTCTAACATTTATAGCATCAATTTGTTGAAGTTTGAATAAATTGGTTTCAGCTCCCCTTTTGCTGGAGGTGCAACTTTAAGGAAAATGATGAAGTTCCATCATCCTTTAGACTTTAGTTGACATGACAACCCTTGGGCACTGTTCACGTTAGGTAAAGGGTGGTAGAAAACTAATGGGACAACTCTTAGTCCATTCTCAAAGGCTTGGTTCCCTTGTATGAGTCTTTAGTTGCTCTTTTTGGTTAGGGATGAACAAGGGTTGGTTGCCCACTCCCAATCTTTTGCCCTCTATTGATGTCTTTTGGACTGGGCTGGTTCTTTTGGGCCAGGTTGTGTGCATCCTACGAAGTAGTCATAACACATGCTTACCATGGTTTTTATCCCTCATGGACTTTTGTTAGTGAATAGTTTGGGTTTTTTTTATAGATACTTGCAATGGGCCTTTGGGCAATTATTTGTATTGTTTGAAATAATAGGACAAGTTTCAAATACTTTTGTAAATAACACTTACTATGATGAATTCCATATTGCAAATAATGTTCATGGTTTCTAATAATCGTATCATAACTTAAATGATGATCTCGTGGGTTTGAATGTTTTACCATGAGTGTTGAAGGTATATATTATGGATGTCGTGATGCAAATGATGTCCATGTATTTCATGGGTTTATAATTTGAGAACATAATCCTCAATGTAACTCTTAATGAGCTTTTTATAAGATGATTGCCATGGTCTTTTTTACAATGGTAATATTTTACCATGATATTTTTTCTTTGCCAAGCGTCGATAATCTTGGGCTCCTTTTCTTTTTGATAAAGTAGTGCCAATGAACATTAGGCTTTGATGTTGCCAATGAGAATTGGGTTTTGATGTTGCCAATGAGAATTAGACTTTGATATTGCCAATGAGAATTGGGCTTTGGATAGACAAATTGCCATGGGTTTAAATCATGAGCTTTGATCATGAATTTGAATTTCGTTAATAAAATTGTTTTCCGTGGACTTGAATCATGGGCTTTTCAAATATTGTCAAGCATAAGTATTCTTGAGCTTTAAATAGAATAGGGTATATGTATTTGAAAGTAAAAATGTGGTACTTGTACAAATTTAGGTGTAATAAAGAAAAGTACCTTAACACCCTTTTAATGTTTTTTAAAGTTTTAAAATTTGAATTTTATATAATAATAAATAAATAAATTGTTTGCATCAGCAGCATTTCTATTCTTTTTTGCCCATTGACATCAAATTGTAACACATAAATAATTCTTCTTTTTTGTTTTTTTTTTTTTTGTAAATAAAAAATGGACAGAGGGGTGATCAATGTGGCTTTTTTACAATGAATCTAGGTTTTCTTTGGAGAGTAGGTACAACATTAGATTTACAAGCACATGTAAGAAAATGCTGCGATACTGGTTGCCATTACTTTTTTTTAAATTACATAAATAACCATCGAGTTGCAAGACTATTGTTTATTATACTTTTTAAAATATTTTTCCTTTTTTGGTAAAATGAAAAGTATACCCTTTTAATGTTTTTTAAAGTTTTAAATTTGAATTTTATATTAAAAAAAATAAAACTTGTTTGCATCAGAAGCATTTCTATTCTTTTTTGCTCACTGATGTCAAATTGTAACACGTAAATAATTCTTTTTCTTCTTTTTTGTAAATAAAAAATGGACAAAGGGGTGATCAATGTGGCTTTTTTACAATGAATTTAGGTTTTCTTTGGAGAGTAGGTACAACATTAGATTTACACGCATATGTAAAAAAATTTTGCAATACTGACTTGGTTTGCCATTACTTTTTTTAATTACATAAATAACCATCGAGTTGCAAGACTGTTGTTTATTTTACTTTTTAAAATATTTTGTCTTTTTTGGTAAAATGAAAAGTATAATCTTTTAATGTTTCTTAAAGTTTTAAATTTTGAATTTTATATTAAAAAAACAAATTGTTTGCACCAGTAGCATTTCTATTCTTTTTTGCTCATTGACATCAAATTATAACACGTAAATAATTCTTCTTCTTTTTTTTTTTTTTTTTTGGTAACTAAAAAATGGACAGAGGGGTGATCAATGTGGCTTTTTTACAATGAATCTAGGTTTTCTTTGGAGAGTAAGTACAACATTAGATTTACACGCACATGTAAAAAAATGCTGTGATACTAACTCAGTCTGCCATTACTTTTTTTAAATTACATAAATAACCATTGAGTTACGAGATTGTTGTTTATTTACTTTTTAATATATTTTGTCTTCTTTGGTAAAACGAAAAGTATTCCCTTTTAATGTTTTTGAAAGTTTTAAAATTTGAATTTTATATTAAAAAAAATAAAATTTGTTTGCATCAACAACATTTCTATTCTTTTTTGCTCATTAATGTCAAATTGTAACACGTAAATAATTCTTCTTCTTCCTTTTGTAAATAAAAAATGGACAGAGGGGTGATCAATGTGGCTTTTTTACAATGAATCTAGGTTTTCTTTGGAGTGTAATTACAACATTATATTTACACACACATGTAAAAAATTGCTGCGATACTGGCTCGGTTTGCTATTACTTTTTTTAAATTACATAAATAACCATTGAGTTGTGATTGTTTATTTTACTTTTTAAAATATTTTGTCTTTTTTGGTAAAATGAAAAGTATACCCTTTTAATGATTTTTTAAAGTTTTAAGATTTGAATTTTATGTTAAAAATAAATAAAATTTGTTTACATCAGCAACATTTCTATTCTTTTTTGCTCATTGACGTCAAATTGTAACAAGTAAATAATTCTTCTTCTTCTTCTTTTGTAAATAAAAAATGGACAAAGGGGCGATCAATGTGGCTTTTTTATTTGGACGTGATCTTAATAGCACCTTACTCGCTCTCGGATGAGACTCCATTCTCTGGTTTGTGGGAGGAACTCATTTATTTTTTCAATCGACCATTTGGGATGAAGATGGGATATAAGAAGTATCAATACACAACAAGTTATTAAGGCTCGAAACCCAAATATTGAGACTTGTTGACCCGATATCTTACTAACTAGGCCACCTGAATGTTGGTACACATAAATAATTCGTCCAATAAAAATGTGTCACTTCAATTAGTTACACCACATTACCTAAAATAATATCAAAAACCTTTTAAAATTTAAAACAATTTTCTAAATATAAAAAACTTCTCATCAAAAAAAAAAAAAAAAAAACTTACATTGATTGCACCAAGGGGCTTGTCTTATGAAATTTTAATTAGTAAATTAATTTTTTTTTAGGATATATTTCCTCAAATTATGTTTAATTTTCCTATAAAAGAAATTATGTTTAATTTAGGTATAGCTTTCTCATTTAAATTTCAACAAATTTGTTTTTTTTTTTTTTCAAGAACAAATTTAAATTATATTCAAACTAAAATTCTTAAATTTAGATAAAACTTTATAATCGAAGTTTTAGTAATTTAAATTCTACTCTAACTAAATGTACATTATCAAAACACTATATATCCCTCTTAACCAATAAATTATCCCTATGATAAATCTCACGCAATACACCATACGTTCCATAATACACACACACACACACACCTATTTTTTCACCTTTTTCAAAGTGACTATTCTCATTAATTAGTAAATTAATTTTTTTATTATTTGTTAAGGTGTATTTCCTCAAATTAAGGGATAATAATTAAAAAATGTTAAACTTAGGTAAAATTTATCATTTAAATTTGAACAATTTTAAATTTCATTTAAACTAAAAATCTATTATCAAAATTTTCTAAACTTAAATTCCACCGCACGTTTTTTCTTTATTTTACTCGAGTTGCAACTTACATTTTATTAATTATTATTAATATTATTAATAATATTTACTATATTAGGATTTCAAGCTACAAGGCTCTTGACTCGGGGATGAGATTTAACAACAACTTAATTTAGATAAAATTTTATCATCTAAATTTTAGAAATTTAAATTCTACTATAACTAAGAGTCTATTATTAAAATACTATAAATATCTCTTAACAAATAATTCATCCATATAATTAAATCCTACACAATACACCACATGTTATTGTTTGTTTTGTTTTTGTTTTTTTTTTTTTTTATTTATTTTTTTTTTTGTTTCTTGCCCTTTTTTATTACCCAAAGATGCAACTTACACTTATATTTTAATCTAATAAATTCATCTTCATTGTATGAGTAAACATAAGTCAACAAAATCAAGTTTTATGGCTCTAAAACTTGATATGAGCAAAACTTATGATGGAGGAGTGGAACTATATGGAAGAAATGATGAGGAGATTGGGTTTTAATGAGAATTGGAGTAAGCTCATGATGGTTTATGTGAAATATGTTTCTTATTCCATCCTGGTGAATGGGGAGCCCAAAGGTTTAATTAACCTGACTAGAGGCATTCGTCAAGGGAATCCACTCACCGTTCCTTTTTTACTATGCACAAAAGGCCTTCACAGTCTAATTTCACAAGCAAATGCAAATGATTCAATCAAAGGCTTCTTACTTGGCACTAGAAGTCCTAAATTTACCAATTAGCTTTTTGTAGGTGAAAGTTTACTTTTTTCAGGGCCAATACGAATGACTGTTAAAAGGTTCTTGATATCTAAGCAAATTATGAAGCAGTTTCAAATCAACAATTTAATAGAAATATAACTTTCATTTTCTTCAGCAAGTCCACATTAGGGATGAAATTTTATGCCCAACCCGCGGGTACCCGGCTCGACCTGACCCTAATGGGTCGGGTTTTACCCGGTTCGATAAAGAATAGGGTCGGGTTTGGGTTTTTAAAAAAAAAAAACCCGAAGCGGGTTTGAGTTTTGGCAAAAACCTATCCCAAACCCAGACCCGACCCTACCCGGTTAGCATAAATATAAAATTACAAAAAAATCTACCTATATATATATATATATATATATATATATATCACAACCTTAACCTAAAACTCATTTCTCTTATTTTTCTCTCAACTTAGCCGCCAGCCTCACCTCACCTCATCTCACTCTCACTTACATCTCATCCAGTCCTCATTGAATCTCACTCTCACTCAGACACTCACATCTCATCCTCACCCTCACTCTCATTCACTCACTGGCCCACCCTCACCCTCATGGAGGAGCACGGAGATGGTACACAGCTGTAGTAAAAGCAAGCTGTCACCAAAAAGTTTGTTTCTTTGGGCTTGTTTCCCTTTTCAGTCGGGGTTGAATTCCCTTTGTCTTTTTTCTTTATGGAGTGGGTGTGGCTGTGTATGCATTTGGAGGGGTTGGAATGGTTTTGCCGTTGGAGTCAAAGGCAAAAGACAAAGACAAGTTTAGGAAAGTTTTCAGATAGTGTATGATTTTCATTTCTTTATTGTACGGTGGATTTGGAGCTCTGGGTTACTTTGCTTTTGGTGATGAAATGAAAATCAAAGACATAAATGATAAATGGAATTTTTTTCTTCTATTTTTTGTGTTTATTTATTTTCTGTCTAAGAAAGATTGATAACAATGTTGATTGTTTATGTTCGCTTTTGTGTTTGGGTTTTTTTTTTTTTTTTTTTTTTTTTTTTTTTTTTTTTAATTTTTTAATAAGATTGGGCCACGACTTAGGCCTAGAAGTGGGTGGACTAGACGGGGCCCACGGAGACTAGATGGGTCGAGTTTGGGGCTAAAAAAAAGACTCGTTTATTAAACGGGCCAGGTTCGGGTAACAGAGGAAGACCCGCGGGTCGGGTCAGGTATCAAAAAATCTGGCCCGAACTCGACCCGTTGTCATTCCTAGTCCACATCAGAAGTTGCGAAAGTGAATATCATGGAGGCTTTGGGTGTTCCTAAAATCAAGCAGTTTGAAACATATCTGGGTTTACCCTCTTTGGTGGGTAGAAGAAACAGAGCTAGTTTTAATTATATTAAAGAGAGTGTGTGGCGAAAACTATAGGGATGGGAAGAGAAATTACTTTCTCAAGTTGGAAAGGAGATTTTGATTAAAGTGGTGGTCCAAAACTTACCAACTAGGGATGAATCCAGGATTTCAAGCTAGTGGGGGCCCGAGGATAAGAAAAAAAAAAAAAAAAAAAAAAACTCTAAATAGGCATCCATATAATATTAATAAATTATAAATACATAACATCGTTGTTTCTTAAAATATTAAAATGTAATCATCTACCAACAAAGGCAAAAACAAAAACAATGGTTTTTTTAATCATTGGCTGGTTAGGATTAAAAAAAAAAAAAAAGAGCATTTACAGTAGTGGTGCTAAAAAATTTAATTTTTAACACCTCATAAAGCTATTTTACCTATTTTACCGTCTCACTTTATAATACACTAAACATCAAATGCTCTTTTTTTTTTTTTTTTTACCACTTCATTTAAAATAACATTAAAAAAAAAAAAAAAAAACTCATTAAAACAATAAAGGAAGAGAGAGAATTTGAGTTTTTTAATTAAAGGAAGAAAGATAATCCTAATTAAATATTGTATTTTATTTTTAAAAACTTAATCAGTTTACTGTAGTTGCAAAAAAATTGAGCTTTAACTTCTCCAATAACACATGGTTTTTCGGTAGTAAAATAGTTTTTTTTTTGCTAGAATACAATTACCATTGTGAATGTTTTTATTGTTTTTATTAAGTTTTTATGTTGGATAGTTATTAGTTGAGTTATATAGGCTAGCTAGGCAGATTGGGAAGGAGGAGACTTGAGGTTTTGAAAGGCAGACCCAACTATAAAAATGAAATATATAATAAGTAATATATATATATATATATATATATATATATATATATATATAACATAAGGACATGTTTTGTTCCCAAACTAAATGGTGGGTCAATGGCCCAAAGAGCCAAAAACAATGAATTTGTTAGAAAGTGGGCTTGAAGATGAACTTTCAATGAGTTAAATGGGCAAGGATTTTTTGTAGGTTAGTTATTGCTGGAAAGAATAAAACAAACAATTTTGAGCAAGAAAAGTTCTCCTCAGTCAAATCCGAGGATGATCAGTTCTTATATATTTCTCTTAGGCTTATACAAAATTATAGTTCTTGAGTATACAATGATTTAATCTTAGATTTTCTGATGATCCCCTTTGTAATGAGGTTCTTCTCTTTTATATTCCCTCCCTTTCTCTCATCTCAGCCTTTCACGTGTAGGCTTGATTGCTAATCTCCTTGATACTTGTCAAATTAGCACATTCCTAAAATCTTTGGAGGTAGCTGTAAGGCTGAAAGTTACTGCTCAGATATCACCTCCACATTAATGTGGCCAGGGGGTTATATGCAGAGCATTCAATGTGGTGGTAGCAGCTTTCATCTCAGACATTTCCCAATTCTCTTTTGTCTCATCCCTCTTTGGTGTTTATCCTTTCAAGCACGATTGCCCATTGCTCTATTCTTGATGGGTGGTTGGACCATTTGACCTCTACTCTACTTTGCCAAAGAGGTGTTTCTCCTCGGACATCCTTATGACCAGACTTCTTTCACAGCCCATTAATCTATATGCCTTCGTTAGTATTTACTTGTCCTCAAGCTATCTGACATCCTCGGGCACGGCCCACGGCCCAATACCTATATATGGGCCCTTCATCCCTACACATATATAATTGAGCCAAGGGGGTCGTGCTTCCTTGGGACCCCACCTGAGTCCATCCCTGTTACCAACCTATATGATGAGTTGTTTCAAACTTTCAGTAAGTCTATACATTGATATCGAGAGCCTCATCTACAAATGCCCATGCTCTTGTCAAAAAGGTAAAATCCTTCGAGGAATATCAAGTTTGGTTAAAAGATGTTCCTGGATATATAATTTCTTTTGTAACCCTTGATGTTCCTCAATTTCTTGATCAATAAAATTCCTTGACTTGGTTCTTAAAAATAAATAAATAAATAAATGCTCCCAATTGACCTCAAATAAACCCTACAGAAAAGTAAGCTCTTCCAATAGGGCTTTACTTTTGAATTGTTAAATTTAGGGCCATCTTAACTAGTTGTCTTCCAAATATCAAACATCTCCGAATATGGAACGAGCAAATTCAAGCACAAAGCTTAATGATTCAAAAGAATTGATGGATTAATCCGATAGATATTGTATAATGAAAAGTTAACAACTCACATGAAAGATACCCTACAATCTTCTCGGTTGAAAAAGCTTTGTGAATGAACTCGTGAAGGCTAACTTGAAGAAAAGCATCAGTTAATGTTGTCCTAACCAAGGGAGTCAATACCGTACTGGAGGCTGTATCGGTTTGCCCAACGGTACGGTATATTTCGGATACCGGTCAATACTGGTGTACCGTTTTGGGTTTACCGCTATTTTTTATATTTTTAAATATATATATATATATATGTATGTATGTGTGTGTATATATATTATAATAAATATAAAAGTTTACCATAAAAAATTTCCTCAATTCAAAACTAATTATTCATAATTTTAGACTTTAGTATCAATTAAAAAAAAAAAAAAAACACACACACACAATATAAAAAATAGAAAGCTTAAAAGTTATCATTGCATACTAAGAAAATAAATAATACTAATAAGTTAATGCAAATAAGTTATCATTTTACCCTAACAAAAATTCAAAAATTACAAAACTTAAAAAAAAAAAAAAAAAAAACTTTTTTCTGTACCGGCCGGTATTGCCCGAAAT
The DNA here is from genome assembly GCA_030445155.1 of Quercus variabilis. Classification (NCBI taxonomy): domain Eukaryota; kingdom Viridiplantae; phylum Streptophyta; class Magnoliopsida; order Fagales; family Fagaceae; genus Quercus; species Quercus variabilis. The sequence continues at coordinate 928,927 of CP129455.1, forward strand.
TGGCCGGTATGGCCGGTACATGGCTGATACGGCCGGTATTTAAACCGGTACGAAACGTTAATATTTCGATACCGGTATGCAACCGGTACGGTACGTACTGGCCGGTACCGGTACTATATCGACTTCCTTGGTCCTAACTCCTAACACCTAATTATAATGCGTATAAAGCAGCCTTTTGGACTTTGCAATCACGCGGCCCTAGGCCTAGGCCACTGGCTAGGCCTCTTACTAGAGGGAGGCCCTAAATTTTGGGGTAAAAATTAATATATTTAAAAAAATTGGAGCTATAGGAAAAAAAATTATTTTATAATTTTTCTCTACTTTTAAGAAGTTCCAAAGGATTGAGTAATACTAGAGATAACACAACTTTAAATATGTAAGTCTTACAAATAGAGTAATGCTACAGTTACAAATTGTTGTTGTGACCAACTTTTTACTGGTTTTCATCTAGACCCACCGATAACATTACTTTTTTATTTATCTATAATCATTCACCATATCATTAGTTTGTAAAATTTTTTGTAAAAGAATTTGTATATCTAGAACTTTCCCTTACAAATATATGTGTCATTAATCACAAGAAATAATTCAAATAAGAAAATGTTAGAAATATTATTAATTTTACTTAAAAACTTTGCAAATTGATGTGACAATTAATATAATATGTAGACATCAATAACCTATTAAATGCATTTTTGAATTATTTTTTTTGTGTGAATAGTGATACATCTTTGTAAGCCTCATGTTATAAAATTTATAATATCCCTAACACCATTCATTCAAATACTTGTCTATTATCTTCTTGAAATGTCACTAATCGCATTCATTTCTGCATTGTTTGAAAGTTTTTTTTAGTAAAATTTGTTATAGTTTTAACATTTTTCCAAAAAAAAAAAAAGCATATTACAAAATAAAAGGAATAGGTTTTTGTTATAAAAAACTTATAATATTAAATATTAGTTAAATATTATTTAAGTGTTAACAAAAATGTCACATTTAAATATTTTGCTATAGGGCTTCAAATTTGTTGGGTGGCCCCCTATTTGCAATGGAGACGGTTTTTATACGAATTCCGAATTAAAGAGTAAGGAGCGTTGGAAATGTCAAAAAAAAAAAAAATTAGGCAAAATTTCCAATTTTGGCCGGATTTTCTTTTACCTTTTTCACGCTTTTCAAGTTAAAGTTAGGGTGTTTAGGTGTGGCGAAAGGTGTTAAGTTTACAATAAATCATAGGTGATAAGTTATTATTGGTTCTAATTTGAATTCATAACTTAAATTACTTTTTTACCCACCTATAACAACCAACAACAACTTACCACTTAATATTTGTTGTGAAAATGTTATGAACATAGCATTTCTTTTGCCCTAATATCTGCAACCAAAAAAAAAAATGTATATATAATATATTCGTAATTAAAAAAAAAAACACTATATACTAAAGTAACTTATTCTGACCATCCTAAAAAAAATATTGAATACCCTGGCTTGATAAATACAAGAATTTGGGTTCAACAAAAATGAAAGTAATGCTGCATCCAAAATATTTTCACAATAAATCATAAGTGATAAGTTGTTATTGATTCTAATTTGGGTATTATAATAATAACATAACATCACTTTTTTACCCAGAAAAAATAACTTGTCACATGAGATTTGTTGTGAGCATTTTGTGGATGTAGCATTACTTCAAAAACAATTATGGCCCCCCAAACATAATACTTAGCCCTTTTTTTTTTTTTAAAAAAAAAGAACTTAAATAACAACAAGAATTAACCCAAACTTCAAAAAAAAAAAAAAAAGTATTAACCCAAACAAGAACAAAACTAGGTATAAACAAATCATTCAATAAAAAGCCTATTAAAAAACAAATAAAAATAAAAATTTGTAATTATTCAAATTTATAACTTTTCAACCCATTACATAAAAATAATATACAATTTCATTTTTCCCAAAAAAAAAAAAAGTACCAAGAGAAATATTGTGCTAGAGTTCTCATTGACAGTGCCGACAACTATGCTCTCTTTCATTTTACAATCTTGCTCTCCTCAATAACTTAGGGCCTATTTGGTTGGAGATTTCAAGTATCGTCGTTTAGTTTTCAGTATTGTAAAAATACGTGTTTGAGTGCTATAAAAATACGTGTCGGAAGTGTTATTATTATTTAAATACTGAAAACTGTTATTTAAATACTGGTACCAAACAGCCCCTCAACTTGTAGTTGTAGCAAGTATCATCTGTTTTCTCTCTCTTCATTTTTCTCTTCTTTATTATCATTTCATATTCTCATTTTTCATTACTCTCATCTTAGTATTCTCAATTCTCACTTTATCTTCTATTAATCATTTTTTCTTTCTTTTTCTCTTTGTTAGTAGAAAGAAATTGTAATCTTTCATGTATTTGTATTATTTATTTATTTATTTATTTTTAACGTTGATATATTTAAGTTGTCTTTTTATTAGATTTTGTATCATTTAAGTTTTTTTTTGAGTGATGACCCCATATAATATTTCTAGAGCTGCCACTGTTTTGAAGTTATGGAGTTTGGTTAAAGCAAATTAGTGGGAGATTAAAGCCATGATTGGTAACTACTTTTGGTTTTTGTTTTCAAAAAGTTCTTTCTGAGAATATTAAAACAAAGCTTTTTTATTTTATTTTATTTTTTTATTGTGTTTTAGAAGTTAAAAACATGTTTGATTAGTTCAAAACAACACAATCCTGAGGGAGCATTTCTTCAGCCTATGAAGTATTAACTAAGTGATGAACCATTTAATTTTCTAATCGATAAAACTTTATTTTTATTTTATTTCTTGGAAAAAAGTCAAATACATGTGTGTATACAATCTCATGCCAACCCAATAATAGGTACATGCACATGCTGCCAAAGTAAAACAAGCCTAGTACTAACTAAATACATAGATATTGTATCTTTCAAACACAACCAAAAGCTTAACATGAGATATAATCCCACAGCATAGGTCATAATATCATGGTCTCTACTTCCTATGTAAAACACATTAGAGCTACCATTTTCTAACACAGTGAAATCGTTTTGCAAATAGCAATTGCAATATGGATTTGAATACCACGAATTCCCTGCAAGCACATATTTTATTCCGATTGTAACCTCTTTTGCCTTTCACTTCGCATGAGAATGTTGGGTTTATGATTTAGTGGCTTACCGAAGGTTTTTGGCGGTGCAAATAGGTTGAAGGTTGGTTCAACAATGGCGATGCAATAGGAAAGATTTTGTGGATGACAACGGGGATTGGAGGAGGGCGAGAGACCAGTGGATTTGCCGCACACCTCGTTAGCTGGTCTCAATTTCTTTTGAAAATTGAGATTTGTAAACGATTTTTGGTTTCTTACTATTTTAAGTTACCAAACATGATTTTTATTTTTTATTTTTATTATCGGAAAATAGAAAATAGTTTTTAAAAACAAAAAAATAAAAATTGGGGAAAAAGAGAGTTACCAATATAGAGAGTTACCATCTCTGCTTGAGGAATTTCATTTTTTTTTTTTTTGGATGGGAAGGAAGGCCTTTTATTTAATTTTGGGGATCATCCTCAAACCACATCCATAACTAAAGTTACAATTAAATGATGTGCCTTGGGAAAAAAAAAAAAAATATTTTCATGTTTCGTGGACTGTTGAGCAGGGGAACGTTAGGCATGGGAGTGTTAAGTTTCCCTTTTCCCCTTTTCTTTTGTATATTTTAGTTATATTATATATGGGTGCCACTGGGTAAATAAAAGTTTGCTTTTCAACAAATCAACTACTCTTTGTATGGGCCTCGGTTTTGTTGTAAGTTTAGAGTCTATTCTGGCTTCTCACAATAAAAGAGAGGAAAAAAAAAAGAAAACAATTGGTCTTACACTGCGGGCCTTCGGCCTGTAACTTAACTGAAATAATGAAATTGTTTTCGTCATGGCCTCATGGATATGGTCATGGGAATGACAGACTTCAATACAGGCCCACAGTGAGCAGAGTTCCTGTCACCAAAATGTCAATTTGGATCAAGTTGGTCTGGACTGGACTCGAAGTTCGAACAAAATTATAAGAGCATTACTAGAACCTTTGAAAAAAAAAAAAAAAAAAAACACCTGAAAAAATTACACTCCTCTCTATCTTTCAGTTGATTTGAGTTTCACAACACCACAACAGCAAAAGGATTCTCCTCTATGGTGTGAAACATTGACGAGCCCCTACACTTTTCCAAATTAAAAACATGTAGCGTATGACTCTTCGCATGTTATACTTGTTGTATTTAAATATGAGAAGGGTTACCACAACATTTTCACAAAAAATTATAAATAGAAGTTGTTATTGGATTTAATTTGAACCAGTTATTGAAATTACTTATTTGCCCATTTGCAACAACCAATAACTACCTATCATTTAAAATTTGTTGTGAAAGAATTGTAAAAATATAGCATTTCTTATTTAAATACAGATGGTTATTAGCATGAAAATTGAAAATTGGGGATAAATGCCTATTTTCTCCTATAATTAGATTAGGTTGAGTTTGAGTTATACTTAGTTGGTTGAATGGGTAAATAGATTTTATGGACTCAACCCATTTATGCCTAACCCAACCCCAACCCACCTATTTGACACCCTATATATAGCCCTATCCAATTTCTAAGAGAGTGAACAAGGTTCGTTAGTCATGTTATTGGGGAAGCGGGGAAGAAACAATGGAAACAAATAAAAGGAAAAACTAACAACCTAAACAAATTTTATTAGAAAATAAAAAAATTATGATGTGAACAAAATGACACAGTTTTAGTTATATTAGAACTATGTCGTATAAAACTATGTTATTTTGAGTTGAAAGGACACTTAACAATGATCTTATCAACAAACATAGATAGAAGCGCTTAAATCTAAGCGCTATTTAACAATAAGGATGATTCGAATTATGAAACTTTTAAAAAAAGTAAAAGATGCCTTATCACAAAAAATTATACCATGTTTTCAGTGTATACACCATCTTTCTCACAATATGTGGTTCTCACGTACAAATGTATGAGACTCAATTGATAAAAAAGATGTGTATATTTTTGAAGGGTTGTGTTAACGAATATCATAAAGTACTCACTAACAACACAATTACTGCCAATTTTTCAGCTTTTTGGCAACTTTTGACAACTTTTGACAATTTTTTTCTATCTCTTTCGTTAAATTTTTTGACTTTTCTTTTTATTTTTGTTTTAAGTGAGACACAAAAAAAAGAAATATTAACAAGCACCGTAGAATGTTGTTAACGTTTCCCATTCTTGAAGTATACTTACTCCGAGTAAACAACCTCTCACACATGTGAACACAAAATACTTTTTGTTGGGGGGTGGTAAGTTGAACCCACCTCTGACACGGGAAACGTGACACTGGTACTATTTGGCTAGAAGTCCATTGACATTTGGCAATCTTCCATATTCACGTAAGAGCCTAATTAATTCGGTGCTGATCAATTTTTTAAAATAGAAATAATATAAAATTCAAGTACATGAGAGTTTTTATTTATTTATTTATTTAAGAGAGATTTTATTTTGACGATAGTTTTTTATCATCAGATCATATCATTAATTGATTTTTGGTGTTAGTGGAGATAGAACTCCAAATCTCTTATTTAACATTCAAAACTTTACCAGTTGAACTAATTGAAATCCATGCATGAGAACTCTTTTAATGGACATTAATGGGGTCATTTTCTATTTTTTAGTGCTCATTTTTCTTGGTTCCACAAGTAATAATATACCAAACATAATATTAATGGTGTGGAATATATACGTGTTTTATTCAATTCTATTGGTACATTATAGATTTATTTAAATAAAAAATTCAAACCAAATTTTTACTTCTTTTATTTTTTTATTTTTTTTATTTTTATGTTTCAATTTAATAACACGTTATTTTAAAATAATTTATAAGATATAATAAAAAAAAAAACCCAATTAAATAGTAATATATTTAGTTACAATGTCTTTTTTTAGCAATTTTTCTAACTCAGTACTCTAAGTTTGTATTCTGTCATTTTAGTCCTCTAAGTTTCAAACATCTCAATCCAATCCTCCGTTAACACATCATCCATATCTATTAATTGTTAACCGAAAGGTGCTACGTTCACAATATTTTCACAACAAATCATAGGTGATTAGTTGTTATTGGTTTTAATTTAAACCTACTACTGAAATTACTTTTCTATACTATTAATAATAACTCGTAACAACTTGTCACAAAGGATTTGTTATAAAAATGTTGTGAAAATGTTATGGATATAGTATTTTTCATTGTTAAACTATGCAAAATGACATTGTTTTATCCATAATTTAATATTTATTTTATTATTTATTTCTTAATTTAAAAAAAAACTCAAAAATTAAATATAAAAAAAAAACCCCAATTACTCCCACAAATCTCAGCTTCAGGTGTCTTTTCTTCTAATTTCATTGTAACTTTAATATCTTGAAGTATTATCACACTTGCATCTTAGCTATCTTAACAAATTCTATTTCTGCTTAGTTTGGTTTTGGTTACTTTTGAACAGTTGTATTCTTTTTCTTAACTTTCTACAAATTTTTGTTGAATGCAGTCAGTGGGTTTTACTACAGTTCCTTTGTTTGTCATTGCTGCAGTCTGGTTCCTACCTTTTGGACTATGCTTATGTCTCATTTCTCTCTGTTGTTTTTGTTGCAAAAGGGAGGCTTGCGGTTATTCCAAAATAGCTTATGTTCTTTCTCTTATCTTTCTCATAATTTTCATGATAACAACCATGTACATCTCTCTCTCTCTCAGGTTGGTGTCAAGTTGAACTTTTAAACCCAGAAAATAAAATAACCCCATATTAAGAGATCAAGAGGGAGAACATAAGCTACCGAGTACACCTCTTGGAGTGGAGTGGAGCGACCGAGAAACCTTGGAGCCAAGCCATCGAAAACAACTCTCGATCTTCTTCTCCCTCTCGGTCTCTCACCCTCTTTCTTAATTACTCTTGATCTCTCTTTCTCGCTCTTTCTCCCTCTTGGTCTCTCTTTCTCCCTCTCAATCTCTTACTTATTGGGTTAGGCTAGGGATCTTTATGTTCTTCAAATGAGGTTGGTGGGGTAACTAGGGTTTTTATTTATTTATTTATTTATTTCTAGGTTTTTTTAATTAACATTTAAAAAAAAATATTAAATATTAAATTATGGTCAAAACGACATCATTTTAGGCAAGTTAACAACATGTATGGATGGTGAGTTAGCAGAGGATTGGATTGAGGAGGTTTAAAATTTAGAAGATTGAAATGACAGAATGCAAATTTAGATGACTGAAATGAAAAATTGTATAACATTTTTTTTTTAATAGAGAATTTCAAGTTTTCAACCTATGGCAAATTTTTTGAGAGGGTGAGTTTTGCATTTTGAGAGAGTCAAATCTTCATGGATATGGGTTAGAGGGTGAGTTTTGCAATTTGGCCAAAAAATTATTTATTGTCTCATAATATTATAATTTTAAATGATTTATTTTTTTCTTTATTTAAAATTTGTATACATCCCTCTTAGATATGACATTAAAATCCGATCATCTATATTATGGAAATATTCATGGAACAAAGAAAAAAAATTTACGAAATCTAATAAAAATATGAAAGATGTAAATGTTTAATATAAATAGTAAAACATAAAACTAAAAAAAAAAAATTTTTGATAGTTTTTTGTCTTATATAATGACAAACATTGGCATAATTAAAAAAAAAAAAAGTAGTTAAAAGAGTATTAAAATTTAGTCAAAATTTCAGTATTTTTATACATGCATAATATGAGAAACATTTTGGTACTATTTTTAGTTATTTTAAAAAAAATTTGTATCTTTTTCAAATTATTTTTATCTTACAATGACAGAATTTTTCTAAAATATGTACTTAGGTACCATAAGTATATGTATTTTTCTAATTATGCTTTGTTTTGATGTCTACATGTAGAGTTTATACATAAAAAATAGTCAAATCCTTAACGAGGTTCAGATACTCTTGTTTATCAATATATATAAAATTTCCGGAGTTTATTTATATTAATACATTGTGCAAAATCCACAACCTAAACGTATTACTATACGGTAGTTTCGCTATATGTAAACGTAGCAATTTCTCTCCCAACTCCCAACTCCCAAGTCCCATCGAATTTTCGTTCTCATTTTCACGTATGGTATGCCTCCGAACACAAGAAACGAGTACCTAATTTTCCTCCAAGCTATCATTTTTAGACACCCGTCTGTTTTCTAGAATGTTATATATAGTTACCCAAATCCCACTGTCAAAGCAAACTGGCCATTAATTGGGTTGTGAAACATGAAGCCTCAAAGCAAATCCATATTCATTTCCAATTTGCTAATTGTTGTGATTCTTTTCTCAACAACATCAATCACAGCTCAAGAAGTTGGTAAGCAACATACGCACGAACATGTATCTTTTTTAATTTTATTTAACTTGTTAGACTATTTTGTAGTGAATTGCATTGATTAGTGCCATTAAAACACATATCAAATTCATAATATAAACTGTATATATATGGAGCAGAGGATGAGAGGGAGTTTGATTACGTAGAAGGAAGCAAAAAGGGAGTGGAATATTGGGGTGAGCTTAAGGAGGCATGGTCCACGTGTAAAAATGGAAGCATGCAATCCCCCATTGATATATCGATTCTGGAGGTAGGAATAATTCCAACGTTACTGAATCTAAAGAGGAATTACCAGCCTGGTAATGCCACTGTCAAGAATCGAGGCCATGATATTATGGTAAGGAAGCAGTCACACTCTTCATATATATAGTAGTGCATATAATCGCAACTATTCATGTGTTACTATTTTGCTTATAAATCAATAACCTTTTAGTCAAATTATAATTTTCTTCTCGTTTTAAAGGGGAATCGTAGAGTTCCGCCAAAATTAAGGGTTTTGTGGGGTTATGAACTCTTCTATTAATTTCGGGGGACAAAAACAAAACTTAAGGTACGTTTGGTACACTGTAATGATTATTGCATGAGAATAGAAATAAGTATTACAAGAAATACATTAAGTTGGAATGTAAGTATTACTATTTATTAATTTGGTGACAATTTAGGAATAAAATCCTGAATATGCATCCACAATGTAGTAGAGTATAAAAAGAATGTGTAATTAAATCATTTTTATGTCAAATTTTTCTAAAATACACTTATTTTAGGGTGTTCAAAATAGAGCTAATAATTAACAACAAGGAAAATTTATTTTCTTTCATTTTGAAGATGTAGCAACTAATGGTTTTTTAGGAAATTTTTAAAAAAAGTTATTACATAAGGTGAAGGAATAGATATTCAGTACTTTGCACGTTTGGTATACTGTAATGATTATTACATGGGAATAGAAATAAGTATTACAAAAAATACATTAAGTTGAAATGTAATAAGTATTACTATTCATTAATTTGGTGACAATTTAGGAATAGAATCCTGAATATATATCCCCAATATAGTAGAGTATAAAAAGAATGTGTAATTAAATTATTTTTAAGTCAAATTTCCTAAAATACACTTATTTTAGGGTGTTCAAAATGGAGCTAATAATTAACAACAAGGAAAATTTATTTTCCTTCCTTTTGAAGATGTGGCAACTAATGGCTTTTTAGGAAAATTTTTTAAAAAGTTATTACATAAGGTGAAGGAATAGATATTCAGTACTTTTGATAAGAAATAGTTATTTCTCATTTTGAAGAATAGTTATTCATAAGAAATAACTATTCATTGTAATAAAAACATAATCAAACAACTGAATAGTTATGCTATAGGAATATTTATTACATTACAGTGTCTATTACAGTCTACCAAACGTGCCCTTAAAACACTCATATCAGTAAATGCATAGTATAAAAGGGAAGCTAGAGCTTCACCAAAATTAAGGGGTTGGTGAGGTTATGAATTCTTCTATTAATTTGGGGGGACAAAAACAAAACTTAGAGCACTCATATTAGTAGGTGCATAGTAAAAAAATGTAAAATTTACACAAATTTCTCTAAAATTGACTCACATTAATTAGTTTGTTTATAATTGTATAAATATACAAAAGAGCTATGGTAACTATGTAAATAAACACAGTTATTATAGTTGTGTACCCATTATTTAATTAATTTCTTTTTTTTTCCTCTCTTCTTACCAAACTCCTCTCTTTTGGTCTCTTTCCATTTTTTTTTTCTCTTTTTGTACAAGACACCTCTCTCTCTCTCTCTCTCTCTCTCTCTCTCTCTCTCTCTCTCTGTACAAGACTTCTCTTCTCCCTTTATGTCTTTTTTTCCTCAATCTTCATTTTCCCTTCCTCAATTCTTCCTCTTCCTCTTCATTCTAGACCAAAACCCTAAACTAACCACAAAACCACTACCTAAGCCGAAAAAACCCAAACAAATGGGTCACATAGTTGATAAACCACAAGATCAAAATATCAACAATTCAAAGGAACCCATAACTCCTTAATCTTACTTGGTGCTTTGCTAATCTATGGGTTTAAAATTTCTGGTGGGTTGATGAACCAATTTTTTCAAATGATTAGTGGGTTGATGGAAGTTGGCTGCTTGATGAAGGATGGGTTAATGATGGTTACTTGATGATGGGTGTGGGTTGATTTGTTGATGGTGGTTGGTTGCTTGGTGATTTTGGGTTGTGTTGGGTCTTTGAGAGAGAGGGAGCAAGTGAGAGGATTCTAGGGAGAGGAGAGAAAGTGCGAAGGAAAAATAGGGAGTGAGAGGCTTCTAGAGAGAAGGAGAGAGGTAAAAAAATGAAGAAGAATTAATATTTCATTGAAACAAATTTTTAGAATAAAATTTGATGAAAGTTTCTTTTTAAAAGTGGTTGTGTAAAATGGAAAAAAGTATGTTCTTTTAGTAAAATAGACAAAAATTTAGAAAAGCTAATGCGAATGCTCTTAACATGATATCAAGGTTATGTTAATTACCAAGAGACTTATAATATATACAACTAAAAAAAATGAAGAAGAGCCAAAGACTTTGTGAGTGAATTGGCATCTCCCTATGCACAAAGTGCTTGGGGGTTTAGGGGAGAAAGAGTTCGAGCTGCAGGGTTAGCAGTATATTGTAATTAACCAAAAAAAAAAAAAAATGAAGAAGATATTCATTAATGTTGACATAAAAAAAAGGGTTATATTTATTGCTTCTCTATAGTAGCCAGGTATATATAATGGTGTTGCTTCATTTATTCTATCAATTGCAATGTTGATTTAACAAGTAGTAGACTTTAGAAATTAAAGTTCTCGTTTACAAAATATATATACTAAAAATACTATGGTAATGAATGCAGCTGAAGTGGGCCAGTGGTGCCGCCGGTTCAATATTGATCAATGACATAGTTTATTATCTACAACAATGCCACTGGCATTCAACTTCTGAGCATTCCATCAATGGCATAAGGTTTCTCTCTCCTTATATTTGAAATGAAAAGAATCTTAATATTTGAAACCCAATACATTTCATGATTTATATAAAATATTATATTATATTAAAAATTTTAAGGTCTATATAAATTGTAGTGTTACATTATTTAAAATTTTAGATAATATGACGTCACTTGTTAGATTCAGAAAATTGAATCTTAATTAATCATAAAATTGACTCGCTCTTCTCTCTCTCGGCTCTCTTTCTTTTTAAGGTGTTAGTTAGAGTTGCACATGGATCACATGAGCCTAGACATCAAAGTCAAAGACAAAGTTGTAGTTGTTGGGGTCCTCTACAACATTGGTCAGCCCAATCCATTCATCGCCCAGGTGAAAGATTGATGATGATTATTGATTCCTTCATGATACTTTTATATTGCACTAGGGTTAGTGTATCCCTAGATCCAGTCATGAAGACTATTTTTTGTTGCAAAAACCTGTACTTTTTTTTTCTCTGCAATTCCTCAAAACTATTTTAGAAAATTACATTTTAAAACTAGCTCATGGCTATAACAAATTAAATCTTGAAATTTCAAAAAGTAACACATATAGATTGAAGGTTTAATTTTTCCTTTTAAAAATGTTGAGTTTAATTAGTCACACCCCTTAAATAACAAGGTCTAAAACGTAATTTTCTATTCTTTGGTAATTCAATAATTAGAGGGGAATGAGAAATTTAAACTTTAAACGTTTTTATTGAAAACACTTAAAAATATCAACATTTTCAACTACAAATTAAGTTTCTAACGTAAATATTAAATTTTTAATGAAAACCAAATTTAATTTCAAATCTCTCGTATGATGTTAAGAGATTATATTTGTAACCTATTTAACATGTAGGAGTTCGATTGGTAGCCCATTGGTACCAACACTGGCAGTGTTTAGAATTTGAATCTCACTTCTCTTTTCTTACTTCTTATCTAGTAAAAAAAAAAAGGTATTTTGCATATAAGCCAAACAGAAGGAATTGCTATTCCATTATAAATAGTAAAATTGCTAACAAATTACAAATTATTTTTCCTCTAACACACAATAACCACACATCAATTAGAATGGCTTTTTTATACAGTAAATATATAATCAAAATTCAATTTCAGTTTATCGAGGATATAGTGTCTATATCTGATACAAAGGAAGAGAGAAATGTGGGCTTGATTAATCCGACAAAAATTCAGATGGACGGCTACATTAGTTCTTGTTACACATATGTGAGCTCTCTCACTGTTCCTCCATGTTCTGAAGGTGTCCTTTGGATCACTGATAAAAGGGTCAGTTTTTTAATTTATGCTAATATTTTTATTTTTATTTTAAAAATTTTCCTGGTATATTTTTCAAGGTACCGATTAGATTCTTACGTAAAATTGCATTTCCCCCAGGTAAGCACAGTCTCGAGGGAACAACTACATGCACTTAGAGTGGCGGTCCATGACGTAAGTTGCATTATTATTTAACTCATAACTCATATTAACTTAGGTTATAATTAACTCAATTGATAATATTTTAACATTGAATAAGAAATTATAAATTGAATTTAATTTATATCATAAATCAATTGGGATATTGACTTGACAATAAATAACAAAAGATGTCATATATTCAAATTATATATTTAAAAAATTGACATATGGTACCTGAATTCTATGTATAAAATTGTACAGTAGTGTAATTCAAAGTATTTGTGTGATTGACAAATAAACTATGGTGGGCCTAGAGCCCAATGGGCTTGTACACTTATGCTAGTTAACCAATTGTGATTTAACTTAATTGCAGTATGCGGAGACGAATGCAAGAACAGTGCAGCCACTCCATGCTTGAAAAATCTAACTTAACATTGCAAAACCCTGAAACTTAAGGGTCACTTTTGGTATACTAAATGAAGATTATAACAGAAATAATAATATTTATTATTATGAATAAAATGTATTGTAATGAAATAATTAAAACTTAAGATATAATGTCGGAAATTTATTACTTATACAATTATGTTTTCTAAATATAATATGTGGGGTCCGAGGGCCCAGAACCCCTGGCCCACTTTTAGGCCGGCCCAAGGCCCAAGCCGAGGAGGGCAATCATCCCAGATAAGACGGCCAAAGGGTTTCAACCCTTTGCGGACTAGAGCCGAGGACGCACCCCTCCTCGGCACACCTAGTCTAATCCAGGTAGGGGGCAAACCCAGAATAGGTGGTCACATCCACACTTAACGAGTCTGCCTAACCCTCCAGGCTACATTAATGATGACAAGACCCCTCACTGAGAAACCTTGAAGGCAGCAACCTCCAGTATGGTGAGGAACCTGTCTGATGGGACAAGTCCTGGACTAGTAACCCGGATGGCCAACAGTTGTAAGGTCAGGATCGAGCTAAAGGGCGTATATAAGGCAAAGAACCCCCCTGGTGAAAGGGGGGCCTCCTCGGACGCCAGCCGAGGAGCAACCCCAAGCAAAGAGCAATAGACGAAAAGTCCAAGGAAGATCGGCGAGGGACTGGCCGGAGCCAAACCCTTTGCCCCACTCTCTACAAATTCATTGTCGGGGGCCCACCTCCGAAAAAGGAGCCCCTACAATTGGCGCCGTCTGTGGGGAGGGTTAGAGCACCGGCCGGCGGAACCGGCGGTCGTTCCAAAGTAGTTGCTATGCAAAGTTGGCGGTGCAAAAAAAAAAAAAAAAAAAAGGGAGAACAAGAGAAGAGTTGCAGTACGAAAGGAAAATTCAACAGCGAAATAAAGGAAAAGTTCTTTATTATTGCAAAAAAGATTACAAGTACAACAATCTTTATTATTTCATAAAAAGAAAAGTTACAAATACAATCAGAGGCTCAGACAGGCATGTTTTACAAAAAATCCTACCAACTAATCCTACAATCAGAGGCCCAGGCGGACCGGTCTTGGAACTGGCCGGGCAAGAGGCTCGCAAAGAATTAATATCAGGAATGAGGGAAGTGTCAACCCGTGCTTTTATTGGCGTCAAGAGAATGGGAGAACTTGACAGTAAAAGCACGGGAAGGGGGGCTGGGGCTGGCTCACCTTCAAACCAAAGCTTGAACAAAGCGAGGAGCCAACCCCGAGACCCCGGAACACCTTCCCTCGTGATGCTTTCTCGACCCTCTCCAAACTGCACGAGCACCGGCCGTCGGAGACGGCAATGCTCGGGCACCAGCTGTGATGGGAGTTCGCGTGCCTCCTTCGTCGGAGGTGCGCTCTGCGGAGGGGCGTTAGGTACTTCAATGACGTCCCCCCCTGGCCACCATACGAGGCCCTGCCAGTGTTACGCCTAAACTTTGCCGCGCCGGCAGCCCAGTGGGGGCTGCGGCCACGGCGGCCTTTAACTCCAAGTCTCCTAATTGCGGTCACAACCCTGGTGGCGGTGTCAAAGGGGGCTCAGGAAGGTGAAGGTGTATATTTTTGTTCGTGGTGGAGGATTCATGGAATGAGGAGAAACACTCCCCCCAGAACGCCTTTTATGGAGGGCGAAAACTAGTGGGAGTTGAGCCGCGCAGAATTCGAAGGGGGAATTATCAAAGGGAATTAATTCCCACCCAATTCCAAGGGGATTGCCAGCTGCCTGATGCGTGTTAATTCACGAGGGCATTAATGGAGGCGCGTTACGGGCACCGAAGCATCAAACAGGGAGCGCGGAAGGCCAAGCGATGCCTCGTAAACCAGAAAGATGAGGAACGCGAACCAGAAGCAAGATCAGCCCCACGTGCGAAGTCACAATCCGACCCGAGGAAAAACAGCTCATAGGAAAAGACCCGTGGACGTCCTCACACCAAAAACAAAGTCCTCGGATCCGAGGACGAACTCCTATTGGAGGCAACTGTGCAGTAGTGGTACAATGACTCTTGCTCCAGCAGCCTGTAAGGGGCTAAGGGGAGGGACTTCTACCTGACGTGAGACTGAGTTGCCCAAAGAGGTGAACACTGTGTCCTCATGCTCGGGGCCCACTTACAAACGATGGCAGCAATTGTACCTAGGACTTGCATGGTCTTCGGACCCAAGCTTACGGGGAGCTGGCCACTCGTACTGAAGGCAACAGTACATGGGTCTTGCATAGTCTACGGACTCAAGCCTATGGGGAGCTAGCCACTTACAAACGATGGCAGCAATTGTACCTAGGACTTGCATGGTCCTCGGACCCAAGTCTACGGGGAGCTGGCCACTCGTACTGAAGGCAGCAACTGTACCTGGGTCTTGCATGGTCTACGGACTCAAGCCTATGGGGAGCTAGCCACTTACAAATGATGGCAGCAATTGTACCTAGGACTTGCATGGTCCTCGGACCCAAGCCTACGGGGAGCTGGCCACT
Source organism: Quercus variabilis (assembly GCA_030445155.1). Classification (NCBI taxonomy): domain Eukaryota; kingdom Viridiplantae; phylum Streptophyta; class Magnoliopsida; order Fagales; family Fagaceae; genus Quercus; species Quercus variabilis. The sequence continues at coordinate 944,687 of CP129455.1, forward strand.
CGTACTGAAGGCAGCAACTGTACTTGGGTCTTGCATGGTCTACGGACTCAAGCCTATGGGGAGCTAGCCACTTACAAACGATGGCAGCAATTGTACCTAGGACTTGCATGGTCCTCGGACCCAAGCCTACGGGGAGCTGGCCACTCGTACTGAAGGCAGCAACTGTACCTGGGTCTTGCATGGTCTACGGACTCAAGCCTATGGGGAGCTAGCCACTTACAAATGATGGTAGCAATTGTACCTAGGACTTGCATGGTCCTCGGACCCAAGCCTAGGGGGAGCTGGCCACTCGTACTGAAGGCAGCAACTGTACATGGGTCTTGCATGGTCTACAGACTCAAGCCTATGGGGAGCTAGCCACTTACAAACGATGGCAGCAATTGTACCTAGGACTCGCATGGTCCTCGGACCCAAGCCTACGGGGAGCTGACCACTCGTACTGAAGGCAGCAACTGTACCTGGGTCTTGCATGGTCTACGGACTCAAGCCTATGGGGAGCTAGCCACTTACAAACGATGGCAGCAATTGTACCTAGGACTCGCATGGTCCTCGGACCCAAGCCTACGGGGAGCTGACCACTCGTACTGAAGGCAGCAACTGTACCTGGGTCTTGCATGGTCTACGGACTCAAGCCTATGGGGAGCTAGCCACTTACAAACGATGGCAGCAATTGTACCTAGGACTTGCATGGTCCTCGGACCCAAGCCTACGGGGAGCTGGCTACTCGTACTGAAGGCAGCAACTGTACCTGGGTCTTGCATGGTCTACGGACTCAAGCCTATGGGGAGCTAGCCACTTACAAACGATAGCAGCAATTGTACCTAGGACTTGCATGGTCCTCGGACCTAAGCCTACGGGGAGCTGGCCACTCGTACTGAAGGCAGCAACTGTACCTGGGTCTTGCATGGTCTACGGACTCAAGCCTATGGGGAGCTAGCCACTTACAAACGATGGCAGCAATTGTACCTAGGACTTGCATGGTCCTCGGACCCAAGCCTACGGGGAGCTGGCCACTCGTACTGAAGGCAGTAACTGTACCTAGGACTTGCATGGTCCTCGGACCCAAGCCTACGGGGAGCTGGCCACTCGTACTGAAGGCAGCAACTGTACCTGGGTCTTGCATGGTCTACGGACTCAAGCCTATGGGGAGCTAGTCACTTACAAACGATGGCAGCAATTGTACCTAGGACTTGCATGGTCCTCGGACCCAAGCCTACGGGGAGCTGGCCACTCGTACTGAAGGCAGCAACTGTACCTAGGACTTGCATGGTCCACGGACTCAAGCCTATGGGGAGCTAGCTATTTACAACGGGGCCAAGGTACTGCATGGTCCGAAGACCTATTCCTGTGGAGAAACTAACTACCTATTGAAGAGTCTAAGGGTCGATCCGGCCACTCAAGGAAGAACTAGCCGGCTGAAGGCCTTCCGGGACATAAGGGCCGAGGTTCGCAAAACCCCCCTCCCCGTCCGAGGAGACATGCAGCAGGGTTTTGAGGGGCTATTGTGCGGTCCGAGGGCCCAGAACCCCTGGCCCACCTTTAGGCCGGCCCAAGGCCCAAGCCGAGGAGGGCAATTATCCCAGATAAGACGGCCAAAGGGTTTCAACCCTTTGCGGACCAGAGCCGAGGACGCACCCCTCCTCGGCACACCTAGTGTAATCCAGGTAGGGGACAAACCCAGAATAGGTGATCACATCCACACTTAACGAGTCTGCCTGACCCTCCAGGCTACATTAATGATGACAAGACCCCTCACTGAGAAACCTTGAAGGCAGCAACCCCCAGTATGGTGAGGAACCTGCCTGATGGGACAAGTCCTGGACCAGTAGCCTGGATGGCCAACAGCTGTAAGGCCAAGATCGAGCTAAAGGACGTATATAAGGCAAAGAACCCCCCTAGTGAAAGGGGGGCCTCCTCGGACGCCAGCCGAGGAGCAACCCCAAGCAAAGAGCAATAGACGAAAAGTCCAAGGAAGACCGGCGAGGGACCGGCTGGAGCCAAACTCTTTGCCCCACTCTCTACAAATTCATTGTCGGGGGCCCACCTCCGAAAAAGGAGCCCCCACATAATATTTTTTAAATTTAAAAGAGAGATTAGTTGTTTTTTATGATTTTTTTTTTTTAATTTTCGAAATTGCTATGTGCATATTAGAAAGTTTGTTTATTTGAAAATAAATTAATTTTAGAAATTATTACATATACTAAGAAATAATTATTACAATATTTTTTAGAGGAATTTAGTTATTCTTCATTTTAAAAAGAGCAAGGATTTGCTGCAAACAAGGTTGCAGCACTTCCTGCATAATGGTATACATGTCAAAAAATTAGAATGACACCTGTCAATTACCAATTTCATGAATAACGTCCGTTAACTCTTAACATCAAATCTGTCTTTCTTCAAAACATCATCAACGTACTCCTCTCTCCTTCCTCAGCAATGACAAATATCTCACTCTCACTCCTTCCTCCTCCTCCTTCGTTCTTCTCACTTCTCAGATACCCAGCCCCCACAAAACCAAATCAAAATACAAATCACTCTCTCTCTCTCTCTCTCTCTCTCTCTCTCTTCAAAAATAATTGTACACACATGCTTAGATTTACATACATACAAATCACAGCCGACAAACCCAAATCAAAACCCATTTTTTTTTCGGCCTAACCAAAACCCACAAATAGATTAATTTTGAAAAAAAATCCATGCCCAAAACAAGAACCTCCATTTTTCAAATCCTCAAACAAAATACCAAATTCTCAAACCCACAACCAACCAAACAAATGTAGAGCTTTTTCAGCCATACACAGAAAAATAGACTGAAAATAAAAACAGAGGAAGAGGAGAAGACCACCACCGGTGATGGGTGAGCTCTTGAAGGTTCGGCCATGCTGGTTTGTGGTGGAGCCATGGAGCTTCAATTGCCATGGAGGCTTTGGGTTTTAGGTAGCATCTTATGAAATGTGACCCTTTGCTCCATTCATTAGGATTAATCATCATAAACAATCAATTATTTTTGAAGAGATAGAGAGAAATTTTTATTTTGATTTGGTTTTTGGGGCTGGGTATATGAGAAGGAGGAAGAAGAGAAAGAAAGGAGTACATTTATGATTTATGGGGTCTTGAAGAGAGAGGAGGAGTTTGTCTTCGTGTGAGAGAAATAAGTTAAGAGGTTAACAGACGTTATTCATTAAATTGCTAACTAACAGGTGTCACTCTATTTTTTTGACACATATATCATTATGTAGGAAGTGCTGCAACCTTGTTTGCAACAAATCCTTACTCTTTTAAAAAATAGCTATTCAAAAAGAATGGTTCTTTCCTATTATAAAAACATTATCAAATTATCAAATAATTAAACTATAAGAATAACTATTACATTACAATACTTATTACAATATACCAATATGTACTGTAAGGAGCTAAAATGTCTCATTGTACTATTTGGACGTGGTGGAGAAGCTTCAATGTGAAAGTATCACATTGCCTTCTAAGTTTTTGTGTTTCTTGTTTATTGTGTAGTCGTTGCTTATGCAGCTTATGGCTTGTGCTTTGTCGTTGTTAAATAAACTTACTCATGAAATTAGTAAAAAGGTGCCATCACTCAAAAGTTCAAACAATGATTGCCTAATGATGAATACGCTCGCCAATCCAAAGTAGTCCTAGTTAAAAAGGGTCAAGCATTCAAAGTTCAAACGATGTTACGATAATATGAAAAAAGGGCCAGTCAACAAATGTATTGATTAAGGATGAGTTTTGTTATTGCGATCAATCGATTCTTTTTGGGAGTCTCACATAAGTATGGTAAATAAGTACTTCCGTTGTTTATTTGTGTGTGATTGTTTCTCAAAAATTACTTTTCAAAGTAGTGGATCCCATTAAATTCTTCCTTAACAAATATAAAATGCACCCATATACAAAAGCCTATAAAAATTAGGTGAAACTGTTATTGGTCGTATTTGTCAAAATTCAATTTCATTTCGAATCTATTGATTATGCCAATTTAGTTATTAAAATTTTGAAAACTACTTAACGGAAAATTATTAGGTACTCTCGGAGTACCATAAATGCGTAATCTCCCCTCTCACATGAATGGTTGGTCCCACCATGAGTATACAATAATTGAAATTGAGTATTTTATCTGCGAAGACTATAACATATCAACTAAAATGATTTGTCTTGATCATGGAAGTGAAGACTTCTAGTTGATATGTTAATATGTTTTAAGAGTTAAGACACATTGAACTGGACCGTTGTGAGATTTATTATTCTTCTAACAATTGTCAAATGAATAATAAATCTTACGACTTCTATTTACATCAACTCTAAATCCTGAGAGAATAATGAACTTGATTATAAGATGTAGGTTGCTTTGGTATATTAGGAGTGAGATCTATAAGACACGATTAAAACCTCAGTATGTTGGACAGGCACATTTAGTGTTGATGGAATATATATTTTTAAGATGGAATTCATAATCTCTTAACGGAGATATAAAATATTCCCTTGAGATAAGTTTAATGAATTTGGTTATTCAAAATGTTTGGCCTAACCACTTAAGTAAGGAGTTACTAAAGTATATATTTATGAAATTGGATTTCATATATATATATATATATATAATGAATATAAATGATTAAACTGGGTACTCAAAGATTAAGATGTAATTTTTAAAGTGGTAGTCTATATTCATGACTTTGTATTACTATGAATATTTTAATGAAGGGATTGTATATATAATAAAGTCTTGGGATATAATTTATTAATAAAGCCTAGAGTGCAATTATATTCTTATAGTGGTATTGAATATAATTAATAGTAGCTTTGGACTTGTCAAGAGTTGATAGAAAAGTCCAAGGCCCATTGGAGTTAGAGTTTTATTTGTTCCCTTGGGTCCCATCTCAAGCCATAAACAAAAGCCCAATTGGGTAGGTCCAAAAGGCTAACCCAATTAGATAATTAGACTTTATTTAACGAGAGTTTAAATAAAGAAATTGCCAAGGTAGTTAAAAAAATGTAAGTATGATGAAAAGAAAAGAAATCAATTTTTCTTTACAAGGAGAAGAAGGATTTTTCTTTGGGAATCAATGTACAAAATGACTGATTGAGACACCATACTTCTTGGGTACCATGTGGAATTGAGATGAAAATTAAAGGAATTCTCAAGTTTTGGTTTTGAATTTCACTTCATCAAGGTACGCTTCCTATTCTTTGTTCTATAATTCAATGTTACATGTTATCTCTCATAAATGAAGTAGATCCGTAATTGTTACTTCCGCTGTGTGTTTTGTATGAGGTATAAAACCAGATTTTCCAACAATAATTTCTCCTTCTTAACATCACCCTTATATCACTTTCTATCAAGTGTAGCTAACCAAATCATACTAAATACTTCCTTTCAACTGTTGATATTAAATTGATAAATATCAAAGTTATTTACAGGTTAACTTACTTTATTTACATAACAATTTATTGGAAACCATTTGATTTTTAAAATGAATTGGAAGATAAAAGAATCAAGTGACTAGAAAGCTAGTTGTAATGGGTAAAAACTAACTCATCACATTAAATTTGTAGGACAAATTTAGCTGCAAAATTGGTTATAAGTTAAGAAGAATCTGGTTGCCTTAAACTTTACTTAATAAAATAAACATTATTACATATTTTGAAATCTAACCGTTGAATTACATGTTCTTTACTTTCTTAATACACCTCAAATTTTAAGTCAATCGGATATTATTTATTATATAATCTACATGCTTATATTTTATATTTTAAATTACAATAACTTGCAATTTAAATACTTTATTGATAACATAACTACTAATCTTTAATTTTCTAGACATTTTGCAAGCATAGAGGATATAAGAAGAAAATGTAATCCAATAGTTGTTTTGTCAAAATTCATCTTCAATAAAAAGATATTGAGTAAAGTTGTAACTTAAAACTACAATCAATTTTATAACTGAACTTTGTTCAAATTTATATTACAAAACTTGGAAATAATGATCCCACTAAAGAATATTACAGTTGGAATGCTTAGTTGTCTTTCCTTTGATGCAAAAAGATTGCTTGACCCTTGAAATGGGGGCCTGAGTGGAAGGGTATTTAATATTAGATAAAATTTAGTTACAAGCTTAGTGGTAGCAATTGACTATAACTTTCACTAAAAAAATTATTAAAACTATATATTTTAAAAAATTTAACTATCGAATTACATGTTCTTTATATATTTAACATGTATATCAAATTTCATGCTAATTGGATATTATTTACTATTCAACTCATAAATTTATTTTTTATACTCAATTTTAGATCAACTACAAAATTTTGAAATTTAAACATATAAATTTTAGACTACAAAATTTGAAATTTGAAATTTAAAATATAAACATTTAATTGATGACATAGCTATTAATCTTTTAAAAATTTTGCAAGCATGAAGGATATAAGAAGAAATGTAATCTAATGTTAGATTTGTTAAAATTCACATCTAATAAAAAAAAAATTTTGAATGGAGTTGTAGCCAAATTTTATCCTTAAATATTTATAGAGGGGTTTGGAACTTGGAACTCCTTAATTCTATTAGGAACTCATGGGTAAAACTCCCTCTTGAAAACCAACTTGCAAGAGAAGGGTATCCAAGAGCTTATATACACAATGTTTAAGTTTACACTTAAGTAATGTGGGACACTAGGATCATAACTAATTTTCCATATAAATATTTAATATTTATAGAGGGGTTGGGAACGTGGAACTCCTTAATTCCCCCTATTAATGGGGTGTTTGGTAAAGGATTTTGTCCAATCATGCTTCCTTTGGTTAGAATCAAGGAATGAGTTAGGTTAGGATTTGATTCTACTATCCCTACTGTGGATTCCCTCAATATAATGGGTTACCATAAGGTTGCATGGATCTCAGTAACAAGTTGGCAATTTGTAGATTTGATGTATGAATTATTATTCCATTTTGGAAAAAAAATAATGAAGCAAAAGATACATGAAAGTTTAGTGTCATCCAAAAAGAAACATGAGCATTACGCTCGAGATTCATACAACCCATATCTCAAAAAACAAAAACAAAAACAAACAAATAATATATCTTAAAAGGATTAAAATTTTCTAAAATATATATATATATATATATTTTACCAAAACTATATATCCATTTTTGACTTATATTCAAATTAAATCAAATTATATGGGTTCAAGTTATACATAATGTAACTTAACAAAAATTACATATTTTTTAGGCCATAAATTTCTAAAAGATATTATGGTTAAAATATGTCAACTATCTATTAATATTGTATTATTACAAATTTATGATTTACCACATTCTCTCTCTCTCTCTCTCTCTCTCTCTCTCTCTCTCTCTCTCTCTCTCTCTCTTATTTATTACAACTAAAAAAATATATAGGTATTGTTCGTTTTGGAAAACTCTAGTACTCCCACATGAATTTGCTCAATTCCACATCGGGGAGAGACGCCTCCCACTCATGCCTTATAAGCCTTTAGCCTAAGAATGAGTATACCACTACTATACATGTGTAGATGATAAAATACTGTGAGTAATAGGTTTATATTATAATATTTATAAGAATCACTATTAACAAAATGGTTGCATTACATATATGATATACCCACCTCAAAGGAAAACCAATATTGCTAGTGGGAAATTTCAAATTTCCCTCCCGCAAGGGAAAAAAAAAAGCACTATGCATTAGCATTTAGATATGCAAAGAAAGACTTATTTTACATACTTAAAGAATTACTTTATTTATTTTATTACAATAGTATTCTACAAATCACCCAATATCTCATTTCTTATTTTTTAACCCTACTTTTTTAACAAGGAGAAACACTTCAAACTCTTCATATATATATTTTTTGGTAAACATGGAAGAACAAAAACACAACTCTTCATATATTTCTATATTTAGTATGAATTTTAAAAATTCAACCATTAGGTTGTATGTTGTTATTATATTCTTTATATTTGCTAAATTTTAGGAAAATTAAAAATTAATTGCTATATTATTATACAAATTTTAAAATTTTAAGTTTTTATAATTTAAAAAATTGTGTATAGAAAATAAGATTATTAATCAAATAATAAACAACGAAATTTGATACGACGTAAGATTTTCAAAATTCAAATACGATGGTTCGAAAGTTTCTCTTTCTTCCTCTTCAACACTTTCTCTTTGTTCCACTCTGTTTCTATCTCTTCCTCTAAAACAATCCAAACAACACATCAACATCCAACGTTCAAATAAAAAATAATGCACCACTGCCGAGCAACCCAGTTCGATTCAAACCCAAAACTCCACCCAAAAACAACGCATCACCCACCACCACCTCTGATTCAATTCCAAAACTCAACCCAAAGTTAAAGTTGAGCAGCACCCATAACTCCTCGAACAAAATCATCCACCACCATCGCGAACAAAACCCCAGCAACCGAAACTCAAACAAACCCCCAATAACAACCATTGAAACTTAAAGAAACCAACCCAACAACCACCGAAACTTAAAGCAGTCGGCCGATTCAAACCCACCCAGCAGTCACAAGCAAAACCCAGCCAATCCATTATCGTCGCTAACTTGCCACCACCACCACCAAATAGCCACAAACACAGCAATTCCAGATTAACAAACATGTCCCACATACAAACTTGTGGTGAGAGGGAGTGAAGGATGATAGAGGAGATAGAGGTGAGATTTACTGATCGATTGATTTAATATTTGATGCTCATATATTTGTTCCATATTTCTCTCTCTCTCTCTCTCTCTCTCTCTCTCTCTCTCTTAAATCTTAAATCATCAAACTTGTGTCCAACTTGATCAAATTATAGTTAATGTTAGTAGTTTTTTAGAGGGCTACAATGAAAGTAGTTTTTCTTAATTCCTAGTTTTGGAATTGCTTTCATTTTCCTTTGAGTAACTGGTTTCTCCTACATTCTCTTATGACACATAAACTTCAGATGATTTTAAATGCTGAACAATTTTACAATATAGCAACTGAACACGTGAAAGTATGACAAGTTTTCATTTAATTTTGCTAGATAATCTCATTCTGTATATCTTTCCCTTTATCCCTTTTTGTCAAACACAATTTGATCTTTAATTTATTTTGTTAGTTCTACTGTCATTTTTTAATTATGTATTTGCTTCACTCTAAAGTTTTCGTTGGTTTCAAGTGGCTACATACTTACATTCAAGTTTCAACCTTGTTCCCAATATATAAGAACACCTTGGATGCTCTGCACGTTCTCTGGGGTTTCTCATCATCAAAAAAAAAAAAAAAAAAAAAAAAATTATATATATATATATATATATATATATATATATATATATATATATGAGCACCTTACATTCTAGCCAAAGTGAATTTCTAATGAATTTTATTATTTTATCTAATGATTTGCATTACTCAATTATGCATATCATTGTTACTTGTTAAAAAAAAAAAAATGTCATTGTTGATTTAAGTTCAAATCTGACCGAAATTTATATATGGGTTTCTCAAATTGCTTAGTTATTGTTATATTTAATCCTTGTGAAGAACTCATTGCGTTTTTTTTCCGGTCTAGCAAAAAAAAAAAAAAAAAAAAAAAGGGAAACTCATAAAAGGATTGAATCTAAGGCAAGAATGTCAAGCGTTTCCATAGTTTCAATTTAATGTACGTATCAGGTTCCACAGGGCTTGCATTTTATCTTTTTGTTAATTGTGTAGAGTGCAGAAAGAACAGCTGAGCAACCCTGAAGTCCCGTCCAATAACCATCCATGAAATGTTAAAGGTTTTATATCATTCACACCTTTTACATATATGTCTTTGTGTATGTATTTAGGTTTTGGTATTTGTTTTGGAGGGTCTTGCGATGATTGATATCCTGTAGGTTTGTGTTGTGTTGGATCAAAGCCCAGCTTCTTGTCTTAACAAAGTGAGCTAGGGCGAGATGATAAAAATGGGTGACGATGTCTTCAAACTAGTTACCATGGGTATTCTACTCTTTTCTTTATTCCATTTTCTTTTTTCCACAATCTTCTTTAATCTACTCTCTCAGTATTTGAACTTGTTATACTTCCATGTGATTTTGGTGATGTGACTTCTGTTGATTTGGACGAGTCACTTGTGATTAGTATTGATTTTGGTGAAATGGATCTTCTTTGTTTGTTTTGAAAGTATGAATATATACATTTTGCAGGGGAAAAAAAAGTAATAAAAGAGTTTCATAATCATTCATTGTTGCTGTTGAGATGTTTAGATGCTAATTGCAATTGTTCTATTTACAAAGCAATTTCATATTGTGTTTCAGAAGATACCAACAATTGTCTTACTCTGATAAACTAAATAATTTTAGCTGCCTAAATGTAATGATTTCAACTTTGAAGATATATACTGTTTGAAGAACTTTTGAGAATTGAGTACTTAAGTACAAATTGAATTTTTAAAGATATTGTTAGGCTTTTAATTTAAAAAAATAACAAATTATCCACCAAAAAAAAAAAAAATCCTCTACCTCAACTGATATATGTAGCCATGAAGAAATAATTCTAATGCTGACTTATCTATTCCTAATACTATATGTACAGATAAGTGATGAATATGAGAGTCAGAAATAAATGAACTTCCTAGCTTGTTTGATAGACAATCATCACAATTGAGCAGTAGGACATGCAAGGGTTTTTATTTTTTATTTTTATTTTATTAACAAATAAATTGAAAATCTACTTGATTAGTTTATTCAGAAATATAACCTATTATTAATTTGGTGACTTTGTTGCTTATGTAGATTGATAGAAATGGTACTGAGTAGCATTCGTAGTTTATGTTTTTGTATGACCTTTTCAATTTTTCCCCCGTTTAAATTACTATCATGTGCTGTCTTTTTTGTTAACGTTGATTGATTAAAATAATACAGTTTAGAGTATTCTTCTTTTTAAATTAATAATTTATTCTACTCGAATGGATAAATATTATTAGATAGTAGACTTTTCTTTGTGTTGCTTTGGGATTTATATAATCTAAATGATATTGCTAATGGTTTGTTGGAAATTGGAAATCAAAAGGTTTAGCGTCCATTTGGTACGTCATCTCAAATACATGATTTTAGTTTTTAAACAATATTACATGTATTTCCACACACTTTTTCACCCACACGTATTTTCAAAAAAATTGAAAACTGTTGTTTAAACACCTGTACTAAACGGGCCCGACTTTTGTACTTTGGGGCCTTTTAAGGATATGCTACCTTTGATTAATTTTCATTTGCCACTGACCATTGAATTTCTGTAGTTCTTTTTGTTTTGAACAGGTATCACTTTTGCTTCAATTATTTGAGAATCTTACTTGTTGTTGTAGGGATTACTTTTGTGAGTCTTATATTGATGAGGGATAGCTTTGTGGATTTGTTTTAATCATTCTTTTTCTTTTTTTTTTTTTTTTTTTTTTCTTTTTTTCACCTTTAACTGTTTCCTTTGTCCAACAATGTACCATTTTGTTCTCTTATCTTCTTACTCTTAGAACTCATGTTCTTCACAATACTTAACTAAAAATCTTGTTCTCCTATGTTGACCATGTTTGGAAATTTAGGACTATGGCCATGTTTGATGGGAAGAATGACAATGCTTATCAAGACCTGGAGGGTTTAATAACAAGAGGCTGACAATGACATTGAAGGGGAAGTTAACTAACTTGGGCAAATTGACAGAATTTCTATCATTCATTACAGGTGTGCTATCATTCACTTTATAGGTTTGCCATTATTCACACCCTTTACATATATTTCTTTGCATATGTATTTATGGTTTTGATTATGGGGGGTCTTGTGATGATTGATATCATGTAGGTTTGTTTTTGTTGTGTGTACCGTTGGATCAAAGCTCAGCTTTTCTCTTGACAAAGTGAGCTGGGGGGAGGAGATAAAAATGGTTGACCAAGTCTTCAAACAAGCTACCATGGGTATTCTACTCTTTTCTCTATTCCCTTTTCTTTTTCCCACAATTGTCTTCTATCTACTCTCTCAATGTTTCAACTTGGTTATACTTTCATGTGATTTTGGTGAAATGGATTTTGTTGATTTGGACATCCTTAGTCACTTGTGATTAGTTCTGATTTTTGTCAAATGGATCTTCCTAGTTTGTTTTTTATGAATATATAAATTTTGCAGGAAAAGAAAGAAAGAAAGAAAAACAAAAGTGAGTTTTGTAATCATTGTAAGTCTTGTGTTGACTTCCTTGTTTAGTGTTTAGATGCTAATTGCAATTGTTCTATTTACAAATTAATTTCATATTTTGTTTTAGAAGATACCAACAATTGTCTTACTTTATGAAAATTAGACTGTGTTTGTTTTGGCTTCAAATCATTTCCGGAAATGCTTTTCCATAAATGCGGGTGTTTGGTTGCGTATGAAAAATAAATTTTCCGAAAATTAGTTTCCTTTGACCGTGTGTTTTATGGCTTTGACCCAGAAATTGGTTTCCATTTCTATTTTTACTTCAAATCATTTTCAGGTCTTAGATGCGTAGAGAGAGAGAGAGAGAGAGAGAGAGAGAGAGAGTTGCTGATCGCACCCCAGCACCGACGCTGCCATCTAGATTGTCACCACCCAAGACCGATCCACCCAAGATCGATCTTATCGGCGTCGACGTTACCGATCTCGTTCTCGTTCTCAACCCAGTGCTCATCGGTGCCGTCAATCTTGTCATCTTGATCTCATCGCACCAATGTTCTCGTCGCCCAGACCGATCTCGTCGCCTAGACCAATCTCCTCCCTCTCTCAATTTGACCGGATTGTAGAGTTTAACCAAATGTTGTTGTTTTGATTTTTGTTTTTTTAAGTTTATATATTGAAATTTTCTATTATAAAATTTGTTTGGTAGCTGAGAAAATAGATGAGAAAATGTGAAAAATTAGAATTTTCAGAACACAGCCAAACACCAACAAATATTTTCCAAAACATTTTTTGAAATGCAACCAAACACTTGAAAATATTTTCCTTTCCCGAAAATAGCATTTCCAGAAAATATTTATTTTCCGGAAAATATTTTACATGAACCAAACACGGCCTTAAATAATTTTAGTTTCCTAAATGTAATGAGTTCAACTTTGAGGGTATATACTATTTGAGCCTTGAGGACATAATTTTTTTACCTTAGATGATGTATAAGGAAGACCAAACAGAAAATTGTTGTTGGTTATGTTCTTGGATTGTAAGTAACTAAGTAGTTGTTTGAATGTACTATTTTTAATCTTTGAGTTATTAGTTTTTAATTTTTTTTCCTCAAAGCAGATTATAGATGCATTTGAAGCTATATCAACTATGTTATTGCCAACCTAATGCCATGCTTTGCTATTGAGAAGTCAAGATTAAAAGAAAAGAATGAGAAATTTAAAACTGATATTGCTGTTATGTTGGTCCTAGGAAAAGGTTATCATGTTTTTTATTTTTGGGTAAGTTACACATACACCTGGTGGGTCTTGAACTCAGAAATTCACCTTTTATTGGTTTAAAAGACAAGGGCGTGAGCACATTGACAAAAGCAGACAAAGCTTTTCATTTTGTTTTTCCCATCCCCTTTTCCTTAAATTAATTTCTTGGCTTCCATATAGAGGAAGCAAGCCAACAATGTGCTTGGCAAAATAGAATTGTATCACTCAAATTGAAATTGGGTTGCCTAAATTATTGATATCAAGGGGCCTCCAATCCTATTTGTTTCTAAAACTGAAGCCCAGTTCCAAATTGAAAAGTGAAGTATGAGGGCATTTGAGCTTAAATTTGGAAGCCAAGAAATTGTTCTAAAAGAAAGGGAAAAAAATTAGAAGTCTCATTTCTTGTTTACACCACTGTATATCCATGGTACCATAGTGGTTTTTATGGCCCGTTTGGATTGAGGGGAGAAGGAGAGGGAGTGGAGGGGAGTAGAATAGAGTTGGCTAAAAATAGGCTAATTTTGAGTCAAATTTGCTTTGCTCTACTCTATTTTCCCTCCCTTTCTCTCAATCCAAACAGACCATTAAGCTTAAGTTTGGAGTCCATGGCTTTTAGTTTTCATGCCATGTAATCTACTAATGTAACTAAGATTTTGGTAGTTTTTTTAGTTCAGTTTTCATTACTCTATCAATTATATCTAGTGGTCTATTTGCGTTATTTATATGTATTTGCAATTGTTAATAGTTTTGAAAGAAATTATTTACAGTTTTAATGAGGGAGGAGACTGTATGTTAGAAACAATCTTTTATGAAGATACCTTAGAAGAAATTAATGATGTTGAGATGCTTGAGTTTGAGGAAGTAGAATTTGAGCATAATTGGGTTTACACATATTGCATATTTGAGCATATGCTAATGTTTGATATGTATTCCTTTATTTATTTTTTGCTGGATACTTTGATATATATTCATCAGTTTTTGAAGAAGGAAACTTGTTTATGCTACTAATATAGCTATTGGCTAGCCTCTTGACATTCTGAAGGCTTGTGTGCTCATTAGGAGGAGAAGATAATCGGCAAGTGATAGTGCGAAAAAGTCTAGAATCACTAAATTTTCACAATTTCTTGCCACAATTGTGATGTGACAAGGTGTGACTGATATAGAAAAAATAGTGGGTCCATGTGTAAGTGATGGTTAATCACTTATAGTCTGTTACGTTAGAGTTGTAGCAAAAAAATTTTGGAATAATTTATGGTCCTAGAACTACTCGTTGTACTGCAGCCATCTAAGATCAGCCATCTGAATTTGTTGGGAACCATTTTCAATATTTTTAGGAGCCACTACTTACCCAAATTATCCAAACAAAAAGAATATATGATTGACTAGTTTTTGAATGATAGTTAGGCTTGAGATATGAGGGCCACTAGATGATAAGAAATATTTGGTGCATTTTTTTTCTTGGCATTTATCCATACATTATTTCCCATTACCCAAAAGATCAAGTGATGAATTGTACTTGCAAACACCGTATAATTATGGAAAATACCCCATTAGATTCAATGTTCTTATTCCAAGATAAAGAATACCAGAAGCTATGTTTGTTGAACCAAGTTTCCATTAATTCTATTATCTTTGCCAATGAACATTCCTCTTGGTTATTTGGAGCTCATGAACTAAAACATATTTCAAGCTGGCTGGTCCGATTCAGGAATCATGATAACTCCCAAGTCATTTGTGAAAATGTAGAGTTAGTTTTGGCTCTAGTCTCAACATCGAGACCAGAATGTGTTCCTCAGAACTGGTATGCTGTAAAAGTACCACCAAGTAGTAACTCGTAAGGGACTTTTGACTTCTGGAAGTAGGACCATATTCACTTTGAAGGGAAATTTCTCTTTAGTTCAAAGCGGCTCTCTTTTTAGTTCATTCTCACGTCAAAGTGGGCTGAGTGATGGCCTTAAATGGCTAAAGCAGCCACTATTAAATTCTGTCACGAAGTCTGGATCTTGCCGAGTTCAAAACCAAGACCGAGGCACTACAAGACTAAGCTAAGACCAATAGCATGAGGTCTACCATTTAAATCGATCAAATGAGTCTCGAGATTTAAGACCGGCAGATTTTATATTCTAAATTCTTCGCATGGCTTTTTAAGGTTCGGTGAGGTTAACATGTTCTTCTTATGTCCAATTAAATACAGAATGCATAATGAAATTATTTTTTCCAAAAGATTTGGATATCATATTATTCAATAGAAAACATGACATATAACAATTTCAAATGATTGTACAAAATCTAAAAATAAAACTAAATTTCAGTATTTCAGAATAAGTTGAAAGCTTCCTGCCTTGGAACTCAAATTGTTTACAATACAATATATATATATATATATATATATATATATATATATATGAGATGGATTCAAGTTACACCTGGTATAACTTCATAAGAGTTACACTTTTTGTGAACCATTGATTACTATTAGATCTAAGAGTAAAAAAACACTCATACTAGTATCATTATTACTCCCTAGAAATTAGTGATTTAGGCATTAACTTTTCTTATTAAAAAAAAAAAAAAACCACAACATTAACTTTTTTTTTTTTTTTTCCATCCATATCATCATCTTCTTCCTCTAGTCTTTCTTTTTGCACTATACTTTCAAGTCTCCATCATCTCTACAGTTTCACCTTATCCAAAGGGTCATTGGATAAGCCTCTGATTTGATTGTTTAGTGTGTGATATGCTATGACCCTTTGGAGAAATTTGTAGGTTTATCCAAGCCAAAGTCCCCACTTGCTTTAGATCTGCCTGAGGAAAATTTGGAGGTTGAAAACTATGCCATTTGTTGTCATTCTGGCACGTTTATAATGGAATGTGCCACCGTTTCTTTTTCTTTTATATTGTTCTTTTTGCAATCTGATAATCCAGACCCGTTTTTGTCCTTCACGGAAAGAAGATTTTAAAAAGAAAAGAAAAAAAAAAAATCAGAAACTTAACTAGTCTCAGCCATTACTGTTTCCAACTCTTTTTATCCCTACCAAACAACACGTAAACTTGCTTCACATGGATATGCACCAAAACATATATAATGCCAATATGCCACTTAAATAGGTGCATTCTTAATATATCAACAATAATGTGAAGTGCATTCTCAAAAAAAGAAAAAAAAGAAAAAAAAAAAACAATAATGTGAAGTGGCACAGGCAGTCTGGTATCGAAGAAATGGTGCACTAGAAAGGATGAATTGTCTGAGTCATTTGACTTGGGTAGTTTTGTGAAATCAATGATTATGGGATTATTTTTTATTTTTTTTTTGTTAGATTGTGTAGAAGAAAATAGTATATGGTGGAAAGTAATAAATAAGGAGAGAGAAAAAGAGAGAGAGAGAGTGCTAGTATTAATTAGGTAATAAAGTGGAAAACAATAGCATTCAATGATGTTTTTTTAACCGTTGGATTTCTTAGAAATCTACGGTAAAAAGGTGTAAGTTTATAAGAGTTACACTAGGTATAACTTGAACCCATCTCTATATAAATAAATATATATATATATATATATATATATATATATATATAACGTAAGCAAAGCAATAGACATAAACAATACTGGAAAACAAAATTAATCTTTAACCCACTAAACTTTCATAACAACAATCATAAGCCTCTTTGAAAAGTCTTCAACTTAATTAGTTCTATTTCTCACCATTCAAACGCTTCATCCAAATATATGCGCATAGGGTTAATCCAAGTGCAGTTGATGGGTTCTTCTCCGTGAGATGAAGTCCTACATGAATGATCTTTGCAAAAGTAGTGGTATTTCTTAGTTCTGAAAGAGTAGAATACATTACTGTTACCTTGAATTGTTGGCATGTAAATCATATTTCTCATACCTTTAATCACAGCCAATTCTGAGAAAGAACCTCCAGAACTAACATAGAGCAATTTATTTCCCATATTTCTCTTTGGACGCCATTTCATTCTTGGCCCAATCGAGGAGAGATTTAATGAGAAAATGAAAAAAGATGGCTCATTATCGTGGAGCTCAAACACTGCTAAAAGCTTCCCAATACTTTCCAACAAATAACTTCTGTGGAGTGAACCATGTAACTTTTCCGGAAGAATAAAAGAATGATATATCCATCGACACAAGTATTCATTATTAGTATCTAGTGCTCTCATGTATTTCTGCAAATCAAATACTCCCACCCGACCTGCGTGACCTAACCAGTAACACTTTCCTTTATATAATAGGGGACTGCAACTAGATATACCATAAGGTTCAAATCCTTGTATAAATTCGCGTATGGTCCAATACACCTCACCACGCCTAATGATGCCAAATTTTTCTCCATTGAATGTGATTCCAAAAACAAAACAGTCTATAGAGTCTGGAGGAGAAGAAAAGCACATTGTTTGAAATGCATCTTCTTTGGGATATCTAGGCAGTTCTATTTTGATCCTGTTGAAGGGATGGAAAAAGAAGATACTGCAATCTTTTCGAGACAAGAGCAGCCACCCATATTTTGAAAAACGAATAGATGCACCTTGTAATTCTGGTATGTGCATTTGATAAGTGTTATTTTGTATTGGGTGAAAAAATTTGCATGTGTGATTATTCAAGGAGATCAAACATGGAGATTGAGAATGTGGGGAATCCATTAGAGGTAGTAGTGGCTGACTGATGGGAGTAATTAATCGCCATGATTTGCAAATGGCACGAAAAGCTAAGTGGTCCCAAACAAAGAGGTGTGCTGAAACTAGACAAAGAACATCTTGTGGAAGCTCAGACCATGACCCATTTTGCCCTTCTTCCTTTTCTTCGTCTTGCTTGAAAGATTGAACATATTTATTGAGGTTCTGTATTAACCTTTTTAGTTAGAAAAAACAATAATAATCAAAAGGCCAAATTAGGGGTGTACAGTTAACCCCCATAACCGACCCAATTCAACTTAACTCACCGAGTTGGGAGTTGGGTTGGATTTGGGTCATAAGATTTCACAAATCCGCATAATCCGACCGACATATATTTAATAGATATTTAATAATATATTATACAATTTTATTATTTACTTTTTTGCTCCTCTTTGTAAATAAAATGCAACCCTAAGTTCTCCCCATATAGTTTGTATTAATTTGGTGTTATACTCAAGATAATTTGGTTTTAAATTTACTCTTATTTGTTGTGCATTTTTTTAATGCTCAATTTAACAACAACAACAACAACAATAATAATAATAATAATAATAATAATAATAATAATAATAATAATAATAATTTTTTTTATTAAAAGAAAACACTATTCAACCCATGCATCTAACATACCATGGTGGACTAGGTTGAAAAACCCTCAACCTAACCCAACCCATCCCATACATATCCCTAGATTAAATAATGAGATAAAGTAAATCTTTATAGCTTTTAATATAAATAGAGAACACGAGAATTATTGAGGAAGAAAAGAAGATTTAAAGTCATAGAAAAGGGTACCATCTTCGGTTGAGTGTTATGCTTGTGGTGGTGCAGATGCGGAGGACGTAGAGGGTTGAAGAGCAGCTCAGAGCTGACACCGAATTCCAAATAATAAAGCTGTGTGTTTTTTCGAAATTCCAAGCGTTGGACAAACTCTTTAATTAAAAAAAGGCCTTTAGGTCTGGTCAATATATATATAAACGATGTTAGTCTGGGATTTCCTAATCCTAGCTTGATTGGGATTGCCTAGTCCTAGTTTAAATGGGATTGGGATTTCCTAATCCCAGTTTAATTGGGATTGGGATTAGGGTTTCCTATTAATATTGCGTGGTTGCCTCTCACCGCCTCTAGCTTTTATAAAAACCCCAAACTTTTCTGCTAAACACTATTGGAAAATCAGAGAATCAGGTAAGATACTAAAAATTTAGCTAATGTGCAGTGTAAATTTCTTGTTTATTGTTTTTTCGTAACTTTGACTTTGGATTGTTGTTGGCTTTGTTTCACTTGTAAATTTCTTGTTTATCGTTCTTTCTTCCCTAGAATTCTAATTTTTGAATACTTCCATATTCTAGCAATCAAGGAATTAAACCATTAATGATGCTGTTTTAGAGCCAAAAACCTTGAAGTCATTAATCTTTTTGAGTTCGAACTCAATGTATAGCTAGGAATTGATTGACTGATATTCGATTTTTTCTGCAACCTTATACTTAAATTATTGATGTTTAAATTTTTTTCTGCAACCTTATACTTAAATTATTGATGTTTATAACAGTTTAAGGAATTGATTGACTGATATTCGATTGCTTAGGTTTCCCATAAGTCAAACACTAGATTAGGTAAAAAGAAAAAGAAAAAAAGATTACCATATTACCATGTTACTTAAAGAACTATAAGAATATTGCTTTACTATAATAAATTACTAGTGTTATTCTCATAATTAAGTTTGAAAAATTAATAACGCATGACTTTTGATTCAAAAAAATTAAAGTAAATCGATCAGTGATTGCGAGATAGCTTTATTCTTTGATTATTTTTAGCTTATTATGTGTGATAACAATTTTTTTGAGAAAAAGAATTGTTGGTATAATGACGAGGGAAAGACAGAGATATACAATATATGGAGAGAGCTTTCCTTTCTAGCTAATATACCATTAAAATAACAATGCTATCCTTACTAGTATATCCAAGAAGAATATTGAGCTTCCCAATTCAACCTTTTATTTTGAGTTGAAAGGTATCCAGTGCATTAGGTGGTTAACAGTGACGTTTATAGAAAATTTCTTGAATGTAAAATAATTTAATAAGAATTTCTATACCAATTAAGCTCTTATTTCAACTAAAATTTTGAATTTATTTTCATTAGCCTCGTGTTTTTCATTTTGTGATTTTAAAAATTGCTTAACGCTTTTCTTTTTACTTTTTTTCACACAGTGACTTAGAAATGGAATCTACAAATAAAATGGAACAGTATATGCAATCTCATCCTCCTATCATCCCTCAATCTTATCCTTGGCTTGTAATTCGTGATGGCAAATATCTAGAAAGGCAAAAAATTTTCAACATATCAAAGGATAAATATTACTCAATAACAATTCCTGAGATGCACAATAAGATGATATGCACTAGCAGCAACGAATGGCTGTTGTTAAATGATCTTGATTCAAAGGATCTTTCTCTTTTGAATCTTCATTCGATGGAGGTTTTGCAGCTCCCAAGGTTGGAATCCTTTACGGATTCAGATGTTTGTATTCTATCCCCACCAACAAGTGAATCCAACCAAGATTATTATGTAATGATCATTCATTGTTCGCCATCCAGATTTTATTTCTGCCAACCTGGTGATGAGGAATTTAGTGAACAAGTGTTTGAATTTGATTTGGAAGAACAAGATGATGAATTTGGAGCAATGTGGATATCTGCTGCAACAATGTTTAGAGGGAAGGTTTACTTTTTGACAACCTTTTCAAGAATAGATCCTGTTTCTGTTTCTGTATTGTTTACTGCTGAATTTGTGGGTTCAAATCTTCATTTTACGAGAATTACAATGGAGGGCTTCCCTAAACCATCACCTCCAGAAATACCCACAACTAATGACTATCTTATTGAATCTGGTGGGGAGCTTTTATATATTTGTAAGATGAGAGGTGGATGGGATGCTAAAATGATTCTTGGCTTCATCATTTTACGAATGAATTTTTTAAGACAAGCATGGGAGGAAGTGAACAACATAGGAGGGTGGACTCTTTTTCTTTCTCAAGATCGTGGTTTGGAGCATAAGGCTATATCTTGTTTTGCAGCAGAAGGAGGAGTTAAGCAGAATTCAATCTATTTTACAAAGCCTTTTGATAGATTCTATTATGTTTTTGACCTAGAAAATAATAGTATTTCAAAATCTTTACCTTGTCCCATTGTAAGCAAATTTATGTCACGATTGGATTGGGTTTTAATTCCTGTAACAAAGTCATAAGATCAATGCTATATTTGGTAGTTTCATTGGCCCATTTGTGGTAGAGGGTGTGGTTGCCTTTTTTGTTGTCATCGTTGGCCTCACCAGCCACCAGGTCTATCAGTAGGCTCTAGTAGTTCTTCATCGCATGAGAAGAGAATAGAGGTCAATCATTCACACTCAATAGTGTTCGAAAAAAGGCTTGGAGGCATGGCTTATAAAGATAGGCTAGATGGTGTTGACATGAAGCATCATCCAAGTTTTATTTTACATTTGTGATCTAATGTTTGATAGTTTGATCTAACAAAAGCAATCAAATCTTTTGTTAACATCCAAAATTAGGCCACCCTGATTTCACCTTCTAATTTCAGTGTTTGACTATTTTTTTTTCTTTGTAGCTTTGATTTGTTTCTCTCCCTGCCAACCACCCCTCTTAAAAATAGTGCTTATAATTTTGGTGTCAACATTTGTAAAGCAAAAGGACAATTGTGAACATAAATTTCTTCACTGTCTAATGTAAACCAATTGTTACTTTCAATTCTAAAAATATTGAAAAATCTACAAGTTTCAACTTAAGAAGTGAGAATTCTTGCTATTTTGAATTAAACCCAACAACAAATGAAAGCCGAAGAAGATGATAATACAATTTGTACAATTTTACAATTTTGTTCTCTAAGTTTTCCACACTATGAATCAGTTCAACTGAAAAACAATGTAATTTGTGTTAGAATGATGACCTTATTCCATCACATCGTTTACAAATGTCAACCTTTCCAGAGTGGGAAAGCCAGCAATGAATTGAGTGAGAATATTAGATGAAATAGAATGATTTGTACTATTTTTATTTTTGTTCCTTCACCTCAATGTTATTCAACTGGGACCTAAGCTGGTGCCTCCATGATATTTGGAGTTCCAGCCTGAGGCTTTCCACACGGCTTAGCTTGATGCTGAGACCAATAACAATGAGCAGCCAGGACTCGGTTTAAGAGCTCTTGGGGAACAAACTCACTCCTTCTTTGGTGTGGGGCAATTTTTGCTGTGTGAACCACTATTTTGTTCCTTTTCTAGTTTAAATTTTTTACCATGTTCATTTTGCATGTCTAATACGTGGAGATGTTCTTCTTACACGGTATATACATGGTCTGGCAGGATATGCAATGTCCATTTAGCTCATGTGTTCTCTTCTTTCTTCCAGATTGTAGCAATTTCTTTTAGATTTTATTTTTGTTTATGTGTGATGTACTTCTTATTGAAGAATTGTTTTCTTGGTTTTAATCCTTATTTGAAAGTAGAAGCATAGACAAGAAAAGCTAAGAGGCTGTTTGGTTTATTAGTTTTTATGACTCAATTCTTTGTTTTTATAACTCAATTCTAAAAAATGGTGGGACCCATAACAAAATACTCGTTTGCTTGCATAATTTCTTTGTTTTCATAACTCTGTTTCCAACACTCAATTCTTTATTTTTTGAGTTATGAGTTGTGGAAACTGAAAACAATTTTTCGCTGCTTTCAGTTTTCAATTCTCACAACTCAATGACATTTTTGTAATAAAACAAACAAGGGGGACCCACTGCCATAAATTCAGCCGCACCTTTTGACTCCCTTTTCACTTTTTTTTTTTCCCTTTCCTCCTGGGTTGTCTTCTCCACTCCTCCTGGATTTTTTTTTTTTTTTTTTTTTTTTTTTTTTCACTGGGTTCACCGTCCTTCTTTCTTCCATTTTTTTTTCACCTAGGTTCACCGTCCCTATTCTTCCTTCTTCTTCTTCTTCTTCTTCTTCTTCTTTTTTCACTGGGTTCAGTGACTCACTAAACCCAGTGAAAAAAGAAAAAGAAAAAGAAAAAGCTGCAGTGGGTGACAGAAATGTGGCCCACAAATAGTGTGAAAAATATTAAGTGATGGTGCCAAACAAACATGGTATTTTAGAGTGTTGAGTGATGAATGATGAGTTATGAGTGATGAGTGATGAGTGATGAGTGATGAGTGATGAAAATTGAGTGACGGAAATTGAGTGATTAAAAAAATATGCCAAACAGCCTCTAAGATTCCCTTAATTTTCTATTATTTTGTCTTGGTAAGGCTTTTATTTTCCCCTTTTTGTTTAGTATTTAGAAATTCATTAGCTTGAATTCAAGCTTGACTCACATTACCAATCAATTATAGAATAAATGATAGACAACTGATGTGTAAAATCCATTTACAATCTAGAACCTAACTATGTTACCTTTCATATTAGGTGAAAGCTGTGTTATTCTACTGAGATTAAGTTCTTGGTCTTAAGTTCTTAAAAGCTTTTGACACGTATACCATTATGTAGGAAGTGCTGCAACCTTGTTTGTAGCAAATCCCTACTCTTTGTAAAATAGACAAAAAATTTTAGAAGGGCTAATGCGAATGCTATTAACATGATATCAAGGTTATGTTAATTACCAAGAGCCTTAAAATATATTCAAGGAAAGAAAATGAAGAACACATTCATTAATGTTGACATAAAAATAGGGTTATATTTATTGCTTCTCTATAGTAGCCAGGTATATATAATGGTGTTGCTTCATTTATTCTATCAATTGCATTGTTGGTTTAACAAATAGTAGACTTTAGAAATTAAAGTTCTTACCATCGCACATGCTTGGTGTGTTGGTCACTCCACAAGTATAAGTGCTTGTGGGGTGTGGGGGGTAAGAGCCGGGGTTCAATTCCCTATGAGGGAACTTCACACACATATATACTTAGATTAGACTAGAATAAAAATTCTATTTTGTATTAAAAAAAAAAAAGGAAATTAAAATTCTTGTTTACAAAATATATATACTAAAAATACTATGGTAATGAATGCAGCTGAAGTGGGCCAGTGGTGTTGCCGGTTCAATAGAGATCAACGACATAGTTTACTATCTACAACAATGCCACTGACATTCACCTTCCGAGCATTCCATCAATGGCATAAAGTTTCTCTCTCCTTCTATTTGAAATGAAAAGAATCTTAATATTTGAAACCCAATACATTTCATGATTTATATCAAATATTATATTATATTAAAAAATTTAAGGTCTATATAAATTGTAGTATTACATTATTTAAAATTTTAGATATATAACATCACTTGTTAGATTTAGAAAATATAATCTTAATTAATTATGAAATTGATTCGCTCTTCTCTCTCGGCTCTCTTTCTTTTTAAGGTATGAGTTGGAGTTGCACATGGTTCACATGAGCCTAGACATCAAAGTCAAAGACAAAGTTGTTGGGGTCCTCTACAACATTGGTCAGCCCGATCCATTCCTTGCCCAGGTGAAAGATTGATGATTATTGATTCCTTCATGATACTTTTTTGTTGCTAAAACCTATCCTTTTTTTTTTCTCTACAATTCTTCAAAACTATTTTAGAAAATTACATTTTAAAACTAGTTCATGGTTATAACAAATTAAATATTGAAATTTCAAAAAGTAACACATATAGACTGAACGTTTAATTTGTACATTTAAAAATGCTGAGCTTAATAAGTTACACCCCTTAAATTACGAGGTCTCAAACGTAAATTTTTACTCTTTGGTAATTCAATAATTAGAGGGGAGGGGGAGATATAAATCATAAACGTCTCTATTGAAAGTATTTGGAAATGGCAATTGAGCGACAAATTAAGATCCTGATGTAAATATTAATTTTTTAATGAAAACAAAATTTAATTTCAGAGATCTCTCATATGATGTTAAGGGATTATATTTGTAACCTATTTAACATGTAGGTGTACGATTGGTAGCCCATTGGTACCAACAACTTTTGTGGCAGTGTTTAGAATTTGAATCTCACTTCTCCTTTCATGCTTCCTATCTAGCAAGAAATAAAAGAAGAAGGTATTTTGCATATAAGTCAAACAGAAGGAATTGCTTTTCCATTATAAATAGTAAAATTGCTAACAAATTACACACTATTTTTCCTCTCACACACAATAACCCCACATCAGTTAGAATGGCTTTTTTATACAGTAAATATATAATTAAAATTCAATTTCAGTTTATCGAGGATATAGTGTCTATGGGTGAGTTTGGATTGAACTTATAGTTGCTGAAACTGAAAACTGAAAACTGAAAACACTGTAGCAAAATAATTTTTAAATGTGTAAATAGTACCGTGGGACCCATTTTTAATATTTTTTATTACATAAATAGTGCATGAACAGTGCGTGAACAGTGCACGCACTATTCATGCACAGCTTTTTGTCCCCCAAAAGTAAAAAAATGCGGCAAAAAAAAAAAAAAAAAAAAAGGGAGGAAAACGCGTTTGCTGAAACGCAAACGCGCAATCCAAACCCCCCCGATATATCGATGGCGTTTGGATAGCACGTTTAAGTGTTGCCTGCGTTTTTTTTTTTTTTTTTTTTTTTTTTTTTTTTTTTTTTTTTTTTTTTTCAGCCGCAACTGTTGACCTAGTTTTCTGTGAACTGTGCATTTGTGTACTGTTTATGGGTCCCACAAGCTCCACTTTTTATCAACTTTTTCATTAAAAATGGGTCCCACGATATTATTTACACATTTAAAAATTATTTTGCTATAGTATTTTCAGTTTCAGCAACAATAAGTTCAATCCAAACAGACCCATCACTGCATATCTTTGGTGCGATGGTCATTCCACATGTATAAGTGTTTGTGGGGTGTGGGGGGCAAGAACTAGAATTCAAGTCTTCAGGAGAGAGTTTTACACACATATATGCTTAGAATTCTATCTTCTAAAAAAAAAAAAAAAAAACTTGATATGAGGAGTGACAGTGGTGGATTTGGAAATGGAGATAATAACGGTAATGAGACTCCTCTTTAAGAGCTTCTGACCCAAGGTCACTACCATTTAAAAATAATGTAGTTGAATCAGCAAAAGTTTTATTTTAATAATACTACACATTTTACCTATCTCTTTCACCATATCGCAAAATAAAGCCCATAACTAACATCATTTCCAAGATTTTATTTACTAATAAGCAAAGCCTTGGTCCATGACAACGACACGATTATATATCAAATTCACATTTGATAAAGATGAAGAGGGAGTCGAGGTTCCATCACTGCAACAAGTGGGAATTTGCGAGATGTTGCAAATCCATAAACTTCATCCATGCTTAAATCTTCATTTTTCGTATTTTCCGGTAGTTTCCAATTAAATCCTTGTAACATATTTGCCAAAGTAGAGCTAATCACCTTGAGCCCAAAGCTGTAGCCAGGGCACATTCTCCTCCCTGAACCAAATGGCAAAAGCTCAAAATTTTGACCCTTCACATCAATATCCTTACCTAAAAACCTCTCTGGGCGGAACTCTTCTGGTGCATCCCATACTGATGAGTCTCTCCCTATACTCCATGTGTTTATGAAGACTCTAGTTCCTTTCCGGATTTTGTAACCAGCTACGTCACAATCTTCAAGAGCCAAATGTGGTGCAAGTAATCCAGCCACAGGGTGTTTCCTCATTGTCTCTTTGACAATTGCTTCAATATAAGGCAGTTGTGGAATGTCAATCTCTTCCACCCATCTCTCTCTCCCAATTATTTTATCGAGCTCTTCAGTGGCCTTTTTTATGAGATGTGGTTGCTTTAAGAGTTCAGACATTGCCCATTCCATAGTTGTTCCCGAAGTGTCTGTGCCTCCAGCTAGTAGGTCCTAATTAATATTGATTAACAAGAGCAAGATTAATAATGTCAATGTCAAGGGGGCAAGCTAAAATTCGAAACTTTAACAATGGTTGTCATATAATAGTAGAATTAATTACAACCTTTCAGTTAATTGTAACTCTCGATGCTAGATTATAGGTGATTTCTAATATTCACAGTAAACTTTAAAGTAACAAATTTGTGGGTTGATTAAAGTGAAAAGTGCAAATCGATGAGAACTAATTTGTTAATTTTGACATATTAATATACCTTAGCAACTACCGACCTTAGTAATTTGTTAATTTCGACACTAACTTGTGCGGAGAAATAAAAATAAAAATAAATCGGAAATTGCAAATAATCCTATAATTTTCAAATTAATGCAGTCCACTATGTTTTTGACATATTTTTATTATTATTATCTGAGATCAAAATCTTACCTTGACCTAATTTTAGTGTATATGTATATGAAACTCTATCAAAAGACTTAATATTGATCTTTCCTCCCTACCTCTATAAAAACTTGTACTTGGGGAATGACTATTACGTCAAAGAGAATGATTTTGAAATAATTATTCCTTGCAATATTATTCTGACCGAAACCTTATTTTGGATTGCCTTATAAGGCTGGCTCTTCCACCAGATCACTTAGTAAATTGTCTATGGCCTTCAAGTAGAAGCCCCCTAATTTTGGTCACATATAATACAATACTATATTTATATTGCAACATTTAGCAAAATCTAGTTCCCAAAAAACAAGAGGAATAAATTTTAAATAAATAAATTTAAATATAGAAAGTGAAATAAGTATTACTTAATCGATTTTTTTACATTTATTAAGTAAAAAAAAAAAAAAAATTTGAAAAACACTTCTGAAATCTTTAGTAAATACACTACGTAATTCACTAGTGGGATAACAATTTTGTTCACATAACTCCCCCACCCCCCCCCCCCCCCCCCCCCCCCCAAAAAAAAAAAGAAAAAAAAGAAAGAAAGTAAAACAAGAGGAAAATATAAACGCTAGAATTAAAAAAGATCTCCCAAAAAATAAAGAAGAGGAAATAAAAAGGTAATGGTATTACCTGAATGAATGCCTTGATATTGTCATAGGTGAGCTTAATATCAACATTAGGATCATCAGCGAGTTGCAATAATACATTCACTATGTCCTTTGGCACAAAATCTTTCACTTCTTCCTTCTTTGCCTTGTGTTCATCAAATACATGATCAAGGAATTGATCAAAAATTTTAATTAAAGCCTTCATTCGCTTCACATACCCCTGCAAGTCTAAGAAATCAAGCCACAGTAACCAGTCCCCTATATTAAACACCCCATTTAGAAAGAATAACTCGTCTAACATTTCTTGAAACTCTTTAACTGTGATTATTGGGGTCTCATATTTGGACTCACTAGCATACTTTTTACCAAATACAATTCTGCTTATAATGTTTAAAGAAAGATGAAAGAGATGGCCTTTTAGCATAATTGGCTTTCCTGACAAGGTGCAAAGGCGTGACAAAAAAGCACGCATTTCTTCAACACGAATGTATTGATAGGAGTCGAGTCGTTTTGAGTTAAACAACTCGGAGGCATAAATCTTACGGCCTTGGCGCCAATATGGTCCATAAGGTGCCCATGTAATATTGTGATGGTTATATGATAAATACTTGCCAGCAGCAGATTTGGGTCTAGAGGCAAAGACATGGTCATGTGTTTTTAGGAATTCCTTTGCCATTTCAGCAGATGAGGCAACCACAACAGGGAAGGATCCAAACTTTAGTTGCATAATTGGTCCATATTTTTTGGCCAAATTGTGAAGGGATTGGGGAGGATGAGAGCCCACAAGATTTATATTGCCAATGATTGGCCATGGTTTTGGACCTGGTGGAAATTTTAGTTGGTCACGTTTGAAAGAAAATAATTTTGAGAAAAAGGCTAAAGCTGCTAGCAATGCAATTACTAAGAGAGCCCAAGCAGAAGAAGAAGAAGAGGAAGACTCCATTTGGTAGGAATTATTATGGGGTTTGTTTTTAGGCCTTGCAGTTTACCTGAAATATATATGTATATATATATATGTGTGTGTGTTCACTTTTTTTTTTTTTTGGCTATTTGCAGTAGAGTCTTAGTCACCATCCACCACTACTTTCCCTTTCCCGACATATCTCTTGCTCTGATAAAGCTAAATGTTGACGACATTGCAGCTACAGCTAGCCTGAGCCACATCTTTCCCGTTGCACTATGATCTGGGTCCAAACCTTTTCACACCACATCCTTTATATTGTCCCAGAGGGCCCAGAAGACGACTAAACTTTATCTTGGTTTAGAGTTTGGTGCATGATTTTTAATTTCAACTAGTTGCTAATCTGTTCTATGCACCAAAAAACTACTATAATGAGATCTAAGCGAGACCTTTTAATGTAAAATGATATATTTCTTCTTCATCACTTTATCCTTTTTTCTGAATTTTATTATAAAACAAAAGGAATCATGTGCAATGCAAATTAAATTAGGTAAAACTTTACATATGACCGTATAATACTTTAAGTTCAGTATATTAGTTTCATTAATTAAATTCAAACATATATATATTTTTTAATTTAGTTAGAAAACATAATTTTATTGCCTCTAAGTTTTGTGCTCAGTTAAAACATGAAAAAGCTAAACCATCATACACATTCACAGTTTTAAGATTTACAATTTCTTATTCAAATAATAATAAATTTGAACTAAAAGCATTATAAATTTTATTGCTCAATTCTAAATCAACCAGATTTAGGCTGCGTTTGAATTGGGCGTAAATCATTTTAGGAAATCGTTTTTCACATTTTTCGCGTGTTTGGCTATTATGGAAAATAGAATTTTCCGGAAAATCAAATTTTCTGGAAAATCACTTCCAATTTTCCCTTACATAACGAAAATGATTTTCAGTGCCTATTTTCACTTCAAAGTATTTCCGCAGAGAGAGAGAGAGAGAGAGAGAGAGAGAGAGAGAGAGAGAGAGACGAGAGGTAGAAATGGAGAGAGCCCAGATCACAAAGAGAGAGCCTAGATCACTGGTGCGAGTTCGCCGGTGAACCCATTTTCACGATCGCCACGACCCACCAATCTTCGATCCAGAGCCGGCGACTCACAAACCCAAAGCCCAAAGCATTTGACCCAGACCCAGACGTTCGACCCATCGCCTTCGATCTTCGACCTTCGACCCAGATGTCGCCATCAACCCAGACTGAGACCGAGATCCATATTGCTCTCTCTTCCTCAATCTCTCAGTTTTTTTTTTTTTTTTTTAATTTATTTATTTATTTTTTTTTTAAGTTTGATTGTTGTTGTTGTTGTGGTGGTGTGGTGGTGATGTTTTGGTGGTTATGGGTTTTGATTGTTGGAATTTTCTGCCGAAATTTGATGTTGAATTGGCTGTGATGTTGAAATTTTTTTTGTAATAAAATTTGTTTGGATGCTGAGAAAATGTGAGAAAGTAATAGGAAAATAGCATTTTCAAATGCAACCAAACACATGAAAATATTTTCTAAGAAAATTTGAATAATACTGCCAAACACTTGAAAATATTTTCCTTTTTCGAAAAATAGCATTTCCGAAAGGCTAAGGCTGCTAGTGATGCCATTGCTATAAGAGCCCAAGAAGAAGAAGACTCCATTACTTGGTAGGAATTAGACGATATGGTAGTGAGAGTTTGAAGCAGATTATGGGGTTTATATAGCATTAAGGGCACATTTGGTAGATTGTAATAGACACTGTAATGTAATAGATATTCCTATGACATAATTATTCGGTTGTTTGGTTATGTTTTTATTACAATGAATAGTTATTTCTAATGAATAGCTATTCTTCAAAATGATGAATAACTATTCTTTATCAAAACTACTGAATATCTATTCCTTCACATTATGTAATAACTTTTTAAAAAGATTTCCTAAAAAGCAATTAGTTGCCACATCTTCAAAAATGAAAGAAAATAATTTTTCCTTCTTATTACGCCTTCTGTCCCACTTTATTTGTCCTCTATTTCATTTTGGGACGTCCCAAAATATTGTCTTATTTCTAAAAATAAAAGTTATTAATTTACTAATATTCCTATTATACCCCTATTAATTTATTAGTTCAATTTTTTGATAAATTTATTTAATGGTAGTTTTGGAAACTTATACATTTTTAAAAGATAGACAAGACAATAAATGATATTTCTTTAAAAAGTTTGACTTTTCAAATAGGACAAAAAAAGTGGGACGGAGAGAGTAATTATTAGCTCTATTTTAAACACTCTAAAATAAGTGTATTTTAGGAAATTTGACAATTGAAATGATTTAATTACACCTTTTTTTTTACTCTACTAAATTGTAGATGGATATTCAGGATTTTATTCCTAAATGATCACCAAACTCATAAATAGTAATACTTATTACATTCTAACTTAATGCATTTTTTATAATATTTATTTCTATTTTCATGTAATAATCATTACAATATACCAAACGTGTCCTAAATATATATACCGAATTTATGCACACGATGTCCTTGTGTTTTTTGGGTAGTAAAACAGACTGGCCCAACTTTTAGTTACGTATTGCACTTGCACACATATGAAAAGTGTTTTGGAAGAATCCAAAACGACAAAAGAAGAGTTCTAAAATTCTTTCCTACTATATCACTTGCTTTGTTGAAGCTACAGCTATCCGGTCCACTTTGAATCTAGCCTCGGCCACACTGGTCACGTTTCACCATAATTTTGGGTCCAACTCTTGGATTGAGATCAAGTGCAGCTACTGCACTTGATGCAATAGCTTTCAATCCTAACTATTTAAATAAATAAAAAAAGTGAGAAAAAGTTAGAAATGAAAATTAAAAAAAAAAAATGAGAGAAATTAAAACTTCTTGTGAGAGAAGAAATAGGATAATAGCATCTAGTGTTGAGTTTTGCACTGGATCCTAATCTCCAAATCCAAACCTTCGCATTATGTGGCCAATTTGGATGGAAGGATAGTA
The DNA here is from genome assembly GCA_030445155.1 of Quercus variabilis. Lineage (NCBI taxonomy): Eukaryota > Viridiplantae > Streptophyta > Magnoliopsida > Fagales > Fagaceae > Quercus > Quercus variabilis. The sequence goes on from CP129455.1 coordinate 976,665, forward strand.
CTAGACTAGTAGAGTACTTGACACTTTGTATAACCGGTAGTTAGCAAAATGGTAGAATACAATTTATTTTCAAAATTTTCAGCAAAATAACATTGTTTTAAAATTATCTGGTAAAATACCACTTTTTTTGAACTTTTTTTTTTTGAGAGAGAGTTTCAACTTATGGTATTCACTTTTGATGATAGCACTTTATCATCAGACCAAGACACCAATCAGTTTTTGGTGTAGGCGGGGATTGAACCCCAAATCTCTTATACAACCATCAGAGATTTTACCAGTTGAGCTAACTGGAACCTACACTTTTTTTTGAACTTGATATCATGAAAATCGAGTTCTACAGATATTACCAGTATCAAATTCCATGCGTGCTTTGTCATTGTGGTGGGCGCTAATGTGGCTTTTCTAAATAAAAAATGCCACATGCGACACTAACTATTGTATGTAGTTTAGGTGTTGGCGTGTGAGTGTATTCTTTTATCTCATCCCCCTTCCCTTGTATATGCGTGTGTGTGTGTGTGTGTGTTTCCCAAATAAAAAAAAAAAATAATAATAATAAAAAAAGTGGAACTTGACTTGCGATAGGTTTTTTATTTTTATTTTATTTTTTTATCTTTTATACATACATACATGTGTGTGTATATATATATATATGTATAAAATGTTGATGTATCGTTCAAATCCATTGCTATTTTATTTTATATTTTCTATCTTTTAATCAATGTCATTGCATTTTTTTAGCCAAAAAAAAAAAGTGATTGCTTTTTTTTTTTTTTAAATCTTTAAGCTAAGACATTAATTTGACCTAAATTTACAACTAATTGCCTTTAATATTGGGGGGGGGGGGGGGGGAACAAAAAAAGCCATGACCATCGCCGTAACCATTCAATTAAAGATTGCAATTACTACAATTAAAGATTGCAATTACTGTCCTAAGAGGACACTTGAGTGATAGGGGGCTAAAATTGAGAAATTTCTTTGGGGTAAATTATAAAAATTTCTTTTAAAATTTGAAGGAATAACACTTTTGCTATAAATTGAAAGAAAAATGACGCGTTCTTTTTTTAGGCTTAAAGATTAGTATTTTATTAATGGAATAATTTTGAGAGAAATTAAGGCTAAAGCTGCTAGCAATGCAATTACTAAATTAAAGAGCCCAAGAAGAAAGAAGAAGAAGACTCCATTTGGTAGGAATTATTATGGGGCTTGTATTTAGACCTGAAATATATATACACCATTCATGCACACGATGCCCTTCTGTTTTTTGGGGCGTAGTAGGATTCTGAGAGACAGATGGAGCCAATGTTATTGTAGGCATACGGCAAGTGTCAGTAAGAATCCGTAACAGTTGGATACATTTCTTTATCAATACACTTTTTCTTTCGCTTTTCGATTAGGTTCAGTACTATAGCTCACGGATTTGATACAGCCTTGCCTTGGCTATTTGCACTATGATCTGGGTCCAAACCTTTTCACACCACATCCATTATATTATCCCAGAGGACCCAGAAAACAACTAAACTTTATCTTGGTTTGGAGTTTGGTGCATGATTTTAAATTTCAACTAGTTGCTAATCTGTTATATGCACGAAAAAATTACTTTAAATGAGATCTAAGTGAGGCTCTTTTAATATAAAATGATATATTTCTTCTTCCTCCCTTTATCCTTTTTTTACATTTTATTATAAAACAAAAGGAACCATGTGCAATGCAAATTAAATCAGGTAAAACTTTAGGTATTGTTGAATAAGACAAACCAAACAGTGTCGTTAATCTAAAACACAAAGCAAAACATAAAGTTAAAGAGGATTGGCGCAAATGTCCGTTACTAGTTCGTTTCTAAACCGATACTTTTAAAGTAATAATTAATAATTTATTTAAAGAAAATTTTTATGCAAAAAGGAAAAAAAAATAATAATGTTTTGACATTTTTTTTTTTCCATAAAAATAGTGTCAAAACTTTTCTAAAATAAATTGTTAACTATTGTTCTAAAAATACCCCCTAACACAAGACCTTTATATATATATATATATGCACACGATGTCCTCATGTTTTTGGTGGCAAGTGTTTTGGAAGATTCCAAAACAGCAAAAGCAATGTGCAAGAATATCTGAATCGCAGCAAAAGAAAAACATTGTTTCTCAACAAAAGAAGAGTCCTAAAATACTTTCTCTTGCTTTGTTGAAGCTACAGCTATCCGGTCCACATTGAAGCTAGCCTCAGCCACGTTGTTCACGTTTCACCATAATTTTGGGTCCAACTTCTGGATTGAGATCAGTTGCACTGCACTTTCATAAAATTATAAAATAAAATAAAAAGTGCAGCTACTACACTTGAAGCAATAGCTTTCAATTACAACCATTTAAATAATAAAAAAAAAAGGTAAAAATGCATTTTTAGTCCTTATATTTTTGGCTGATTCTTGCCTAGTCTCTACTTTTTAGCACACGTACTTTAGTTCTTGAAAACAAAAACCATTTCTATTTTGATCTCTACCAATAACCCACTAATAGAAAATTCATACGTGGCAAACAAAGCGCTTACGTGTCAAGCCTATCCATTTAAATATTAATTAACTAATCCTACATGTACTAGATGAATATTACATGACCCCCCACGTCAGCTTCCCGCCAAAAAGAGCTCCACGCGATCCCCACGTGCTCTGCTCATCAACTACCCACCTAAACTCCCTACCTAAACACACAAAAAACCTTAAAACACTAAAAGAGTTGCCTCTACCTTACCCAATTGAAGCTCGCCTCTCCAAATTGTTCATCATATCTATTCCAAATCATGATCAAAAGAGGGAGAGTGGATGGAATCAAGCTCGGCATCATCCAAGGTAAGCTTGAGGAGGAGAGCACTACGCATGTGCTATTGCCCCTACCTTGCTAAATTGGTTCTAGTGGAGTCTTGGATGGAAGACAATCCTGGTAGAAGGTTCTATAGGTGTCTCAATTACTCGGTACTGTTTGATTTCAAACCAAGTTTTGGGTTTTTTTTTTTTTTTTTTCTCTATTGGGTTGAATCTTAAACAATTTTGGGAATAATTTTGGGTATTTTTAGGGGTGTCAAATGGGAAGGTTTGGGGTGAGCATAATTGGATTGAGTATATAAAACTCATTTAACTAATTGCTTCTAACCCAAATCTAACCTAACCCAATTATTATGGGTAAATCCCAACTCACCCAATTACCCAATTATCAAAATTACCAAAATGCCATTAAAGTGAAAATGACAAATTTAAAGCCTTGAGGCTGGAGGATCTAGTGGCGCCGATACTTCACATGGACTGTCCGATCTGATAATCTGAGCCTTTGGATTTGATCATATCTGAATCTTGAAAGCCAAAGCGAGCAATGGTACGAGAGCCACATCATGACTCGCCGACATGGAACTCGGTGCCGAGACTTAGATAATGGAACTCACCGATTCAAGCAACGAACTCAGTAGGGTTAAGGACAAGTCTAGGCACTTGACGGATGAGACTCGCTCCGGTATTGGAATCGAACTTGGCCTCGGAATTGATCTCAATGAGGTCCCCTTGCCTTCTCTCCATGAAACCCTACCCAATTCATTCAAAGTCGTCTAGAACTTCCACGACAACCTTCTGCCACAGCTAGGAGGCCTTGTGGAACTCCTTGGTGCAGAGAACAACACCGATGCTGGCAATATCAACCACGCGTGAAGGATGTGAGAACAACTTCCACATCGGTTATGCTAGAGTGAGAGCTGGCCACCAAGTTTTGAGCCATGACAAGTGGATTTGTACGGAGTGTGAGTGCAGTGGTGTGAAAAGCTAGAGAGAGAGAGAGAGAGAGAGAGAGAGAGAGAGAGAAGTGTTTGGAGGCCAAGAAAATGAAGGAAAATGAAAACCCAAGTGAAACACTGAGGGCTGGGTTTTTTATTTATTTATTTATTTTTTTTTTATGGGAAAGGCTGGGTTGAATTTGGGTATATTGTTTTTGGGTTAAATGGGCCTCAATGGGTTTTTAGTTAAAACCCAATAATCACTAGGTCTAATTGGGTCGATGCCCATTTAACCCAATGTGAGGGTATTTTTTTTTTTTTTTTTTTTTACAACTAATTTTATTTGAGTACCACCTATTTATTTTCAAATACTACTAATAAGTTATTGGGTTTTCCCAAATATTTTTTGCTTTATTATTATGTTAACAACAAATGTTTCATATCTCATTGTTTAAATTTGGTTATGATTTAAATTATCACAAAAAACCCAAAAACTCATATTTTATCCAATTTTATTATCATCATTTAGCTAAGCCCAAAACCGGTCACATTAACAATATCAAAGCCCAATTCTTATTGGCAATATCAAAGCCCAGTTCTCCCCAGCAATATTTAAAACCCAATTCTCATTGGCAATATCAAAACCCAGTTCTTGTTGGCAATATTTAAAGCCCAGTTTTCATTGGCAACATCAAAACCCAATTCTCATTGGCAATATCAAAGCCTAATTCTCATTGGCAACATCAAAGCCCAATTCTTGTTGGCAATATCAAAGCCCAATTCCCATTGGCGATATCAAAAGCCCAAGCTAACTACTTGGCACTATTTTATCGAAAGCCCCAGGTTATCAATACTTAGCAAAATACTATATCATAATTATTTCACTTAAAAGTCCAATAATGAACAAAACTTTAGATTGTTAAACCTATTTCTATAATATTACAAGCTCATGGAATTGATGAATTATCTACTCCCAAAACCCATGGCGATCATCTTATAAAAGCCCATGGAAAGATATGATTATTAGACCCATGACATTTATTTGTTTCATATTATAAACTCATGTTCACTATCTATCTTACATCACAACATTCAAAACTCATGGTAATTATTCATCCTACATATCCATTAGAGAAACTCATGGGAACATCACATTATTCCATTATAGTGGTTGTTACCATATTTATTTAAAACCCCTGATAAATATTATTCTCAAGAAAAATATTGGAGGTCATTATTTAAAAAGCCCCAAAGAAAATATCATTTACAAAGTAATCTATGGCAAAAATTATGAGAAGTTATACAAGTTGTTATTTATAACCCATGGAAATTAATACCCAAAATCTATCATTAATATATATATTAATGCTCATGAATTCATTTTATTTCTACTAACAACTAAAGTCCATGAGGAGTAAAAAACTCATGGCAAAGCATGTCTTTAATGCTCATTTTGTAGGCCCAAGAATCTCATGGAGTAGGGAACAAGCTCAAGCAAAGAAAGGGCCATGTGGCCCAACTAAAAGTGCTAAATGGAGCAAAATTCCAGCCCAAATTAAAAAGGTCCCTAGCAAGAGTTTTAAAAGTGGGCAAGCAACCCTTATTCATCCATAACCAAAAAACTAGAGACCCCTACAAGAGAACCAAGCCTTTGGGGATGAACTAGGGGTTGTCCCATCAATTTTTTGCCACCATCTACTTGACATGAACAGTGCCCGAGGGCTGTCATATCAGCTGAAGGCTAAAGGATGATGGAACTCCATCATCTTCCTCAAGACTGTACCTCCAGCCGAAGGAGAGCTGAAACCAAGTTATCCAAACTTCAACAAATTGATGCTATAAATATTAAAAACATTCAAGACATGATTCATGTTCCAAGCCCATGAAGCCTAAAGGGGAAAAATTGGGAACATATGGTTTGGAGAGCATAAAGGGATCTCCAGTGAAACCCTCTGAAGTGGACTTAGAGCTTGACACTTGGCTTAGGGTATTAAATCTTACTTCTTAGGGGTCCGAATCTCAGTTGCAGCATTAGAATTTGCTCTTGATATACACCATAATCACATTGATTAAGCTCAGCCCTCGAAATCCTAGCATTTAATGCAAAACACTCTAAAATCCCATCATTACCCAAAGAAGCAAGACAGCCCCTAAAGTAAATCTCCTACTTATGACCAAAAATCTCAAGAATATTAACCTTAATTCACTACCTTTGATTAGTCATACGTTTTTTTTTTTTTTTTTTTTTTTGATTTTTGTTAATTAATGCTTCTCTAAAGCTCCATTATAAAAACATACACACCTCAGTCCACAAGGGGACAGCTGCCCTCTTTGAAACTCTAGGTTTGTTTACTACTTTGCTCATGGTTTAGTTTCCCTCAAGCTCACCACTCGCCGTTTTTAGCCCACACTCATCTAATCTCAGATACTCTTTTCTCCCTTTTACACAATCACAACCCATAAATGTCTCTCAACTAGTCATAAACAGCCCACCACTCACAAAAAGCCTTAACCTCAGTGTTAATCCCATTCCACTCACTTAAAACAGCCCACATTACCTCATTCGTGCCTTATGTAGACACACACCTACTAAAATCTTAGTTTAATACTTGCTACACTAAGCTGGGATCTCTCTCTCCCTCCATTCCATCATATTTTTCCTCTTTTAAGTGTATACATATATGAAACTCCTTCTAGAAACTTGAATCTTGATCCTTACCCTCTACCTCTACAAAAATTTATACTTGTGGAGTGACCATTATGTCAAAGATGTGCAATAATATTTTTGAAATAATTATTCCTTGCAATATTAGTCTGACTGGAACCTTATTTTGGATTGCCCTTATAAGGCTGGCTCTTCCACCACATCACTCAGTCAACTGTCTATGGGCTTCAATTTTTTTTTTTTTTTGGAAAAAGTCTATGGCCTTCAAGTAGAAGCCCCCTAATTTTGGTCACATATAATACAATACTATATTTATATTGCAACATATAGCAAAATCCAGTTCCCAAAAAACAAGAGGAATAAATTTAAATATAGAAAGTGAAATAAATATTACTTAATTGATTTTTTTTTACATTTATTAAGTAAAAAAAAAAAAAAATTGAAAAACACTTCGGAAATCTTTAGAAATACTCTACGTAATTCACTAGTGGGATTATAACAATTTTGTTCAGATAGTTAACTTCCCCCCAAAAAAAAATGTAAAACAAGAGGAAAATATAAACATTAGAATTAAAAAAGATCTTCTCCCAAAAAATAAAGAAGAAGAAATAAAAAGGTAATGGTATTACCTGAATGAATGCCTTGATATATATTGTCATAGGTAAGCTTAATATCAACATTAGGATCATCAGCGAGATGCAATAATACGTTCACTATGTCCTTTGGCACAAAATCTTTCACTCCTTCCTTCTTTGCCTTGTGTTCATCAAATACATGATCAAGGAATTGATCAAAATTTTTAATTAAAGCCTCCATTCGCTTCACATACCCAGGGACGGAGCTGTTCATTGACTAGGGGGGCAGTGCCCCCCCTAGATTAAAAAAAATCATAATAGTATATATATTCTGAATTTTTTAAACATTTAGATCCAAGATAATTACTCTCGACTCCACTCTCCCCAGCAATTTACAAATTGGCCCAACCAAAAAAAAAAATAGAAAGCCCATCACTTTAGTTGATGGCCTCTCCATAGACAAACAAACAAAATCCCCAAGAACAAGTAACAAATCCTTGAACTGTGAGATAAAAAAATAAAAAAATAAATAAAAATTCTCTTTGGCATTCCGTTCTATGTTGTTCTTGAGGAATGAGGAAGCAACTCAAAAAAATTTAAAAACACTCTAACTTCTGGAAAGTCAGTCACTCTACTCTGTTTAGAATGTTGTGAGAGTGCCTTTTTCTTAGCACACAAGTGGCCTGAGGATCCTGGACCAAAAGAAAAAAGAAAATATTTCTGGCGGACTGGGCTCGGTTCATCGCAGCTAAGAGGGCTATTTTAGAACCGAGTGATATACAAAACAAACTTCCTACAATACAAATAACTAACAACAAAGATATCTGTATTGAATGACTTTTAACAGTAAAGAGATGCACAATAAAATGAAATATAATGTAAGAACAAGTTAGGGATCCTTTAGTTAATGAGGTGCATTTTATTAATTTCCCTTGGTTGTGATTACAGTGCTCACTAAGATGTGGTACAAGGTTCAACTGAGTTCAAAAATTACAGACTTTGATAGCTTTTCAAGCTTCAAAGGCTTGCAAAATTTGAATTTGTTGAATTCGAGCATGTACTGTAATGGCTGCCTCTGGGATACCGGGAATTGTTCTCCTGTTTTCTCTTAAGTTTACAGAGCCTTTTCTATATTTTCATGGGACTTCAGAAAGACAATTGTGAATGAATTCGCTATCCCTTAGTTTGAATTCCCCCCCGTCTCCTGTAGCATGGACCTCTTCCTCCTTTTATAGCACAACTTCGGGCTCTAGAGGTACTAATGATTTCTCCCTTTTGCCCCTTAGAGCTCGTGCCGTGCCAGGTTGCCCAGGGTCATGTCTTTTCCCTTTTCTTCATAGTTTCTTGCTTTTTGGCCCGACCAAGTGAAAGGCCCTTAGCTAGTTTTCTATTTTCGGATTTCTCCGTTGGCTTGTCTGAAGCTTTTTTTTTTTTTTTTTGCTTTTTATCTTCTCAGTGCTCCAGCCTTTTCTTTCCAGTTGTACTCTTCCTTGTTACTTTCTCCAAATGGTTGGGATCATAGCTCATGCGTTTTTTGCTTCGTACTTCCTGGTCCCACTATATGTCTGGAGCATCAGAGCATGAGACCCGCATGCCTTTTTGTCTTTTATCTCTTTTTGAATTTGCTTTAATCTCACTTCGCGCGTCCAAGGATCCCCTAACTCTAGGGGCTTTCTGGAATCCCGACCCAGTTCTTCTTTCTGGACTTTCTTTGGTTCGCTAGTTCTGCCTGTTTTGGGCTTTTTTTTCATGGATCTCTGGATTCCATTCCTTTGGGCTTCTTCCCCTTTCTTTCTTCTCTCTTTTTTTTATTATGAGAGCTTAGTCTTTCTAGTTTTATTATTTATTTATTTTTGTGTGAACTGGGCCCAACATTTTTTTACTTCTTTGGGCCTTAGTTTGTGGCCATTTAATTTTGAACCTCAACATTTAGCCCTCCGAGCTCATGGGTTGCCTGTAGCCCATGCATAAGTTTTCTGCAGGATCTCTTCCCTTTTTTTTTAGTCGGGGATCTCTTCCTGGTCCTTTCACTTTTTTTTTTCTTTTTTTTTGTAACTCATTTTTTAATGGGATGCGGCAATTTGGGTCTTGAAAAAAAAAAAAAAAAGAACTTCTATCACCTACTTTAACGTTTCCCATAACACCCATTAATAACTGCTGATAACTTCTCCCTCTTTAAATTTAATTCTTGGCAACTGGCGCGTTTTTCCACATATTGTCTCCTCTACCTGCTTTTATTTCTTCATTTTGCCCCTTTCACATTATCTTTTCTTTGTCTGCCTAAATCTTCTGTTCTTAGCCTCTTTATCCTTTTCCTTCGATTAGTGTTGCTGCTACCTTCTTTTATTTTTCCAAGATACCTATTTGCTTCAATGGCCTTTTCCTCTTCTCGAAAAAGAAAAGAGCGTGCTCCTAGTTCCTTTAAAGGTGAGAGTTCCTCTAATTCTACACAAGATAAGTCTGTTGTTAGGCACCCTGCTTTTCCTTTGCGAGACCCTTGGTATACTTCTAGCTTATTCTTCCCTCAGGTGTCCCATGGCGAGACCCCTCCATCCCCTCATACCTGAGTATTCTCTAGCCAAGCGGGTTTTGTTGGTTCTGCATAAGTTCCAGACCCTAGGGAGATTTTTGATCTCCAGATCAGGCGAGGACTTCGAGAGGTGGTCTCTATCTTTTTTGATTTTGTTGCTGGGAAGATCCAAGGCTGGACCATTTGGGTAGATAAAGAACTTTCTAATGAGGAGTTCATGGGCCGATTGGAGCGTGCTGGTGTCCTGAAGGCAGTGGCTATTTCATTATCGCATCGTCCACTACTCACGATAAGGGAGCTACCATCTAGAAGATTTAGACGGAAATAAGCTACCTTGTCCGTGGAATGTCAAGCACCTAAAAAGGTATAACGGGAAAGAATCCATGGCCTCATTGTAAGCAATTACCACAATTTAATGCCACATTTTTCATTAAAGCAAGTTATTTCTATACTTTTTACTACAAGTTATATATTTATGCAAAAAAGTGTATAAGTAATTATTCAGGATTCTATAAGTGATCATTCAGCATTTCAATAGTCTCGTTCAAAGAAATCGTCGTGTTTTGATTATTTTTCCCAGAGTTAAACGATTATTCGTCCAGATCGAAAAGACGATGGTATCTTTCGAAAGGATGCACATTGTCCAGATCAAAAAGACAAACCCTGTGGAAAAGCGCGCATCACTCAGTTCACAAAAGGAATGAAATTCCTCAAAAAAGAATATACATCGTCCAGATCGAAAAGACGATGAAACCCACACCAGGGGTAAATCATTGTCCAGATCTAAAAGACGATGAAATTCATTCAGAGGGCACACATCGCCCTAATAATAAAAAGAAAAATGGCAGAATTTTCCAAGTAGACACACATCGTCCAAATAAACTACCACGAAAATCATCCAAGTCCAAAGAGGGACGAAGGGAACTTTTTCAAGAGACGAAGAAATAATTTCAACTCAAATTCTTCTAAGTCTAATGAAGAGAAATTTTGAAACAGATACGAAAGGAAGCAATAAACATAACACAAATATATATATACGCCCGAAGGTGCAAATTGTTCAAAAAGAAATAAAAGAAAAACCCCAAAACATACGGGGACCAAAAGAAATGTTTTCACCATGACAACCCAGGACACACAGGGCATACAAAGGTACACTATATAAAAACAGATTATTGTGCAGGAGCATTGTCTCCACCTTCGTCAACCGCCGGAGGGTCCTCGCCTGAAGCCATTGAAGCCTGAGCAGCCAAGGTAGCCTCGTCCGCTTCGATTTCTTTATCGACGGCTTCGAAATCCAGATCGTCAAGATTGACCCCCTGCCCGTGCTTGACCAAGTATCTCCTCAAAAACTCAAAACCTTTGAAGTACCACTGAAATAGAATGGTGTTGTATTCATCGGTCATCTGGAAGCCAAGGACGGCCCTGGCTACAGCTGTTTTGATCTTTTGGTTTGCAGCACCAAGAAGCTCGTCCTTCTACTTCACTAGAGATTTTTCAACTTCGAGCTGCTCGGTCAGGACTTTGACTTGCTCCATGGAGGTATTATGAGCATCCATCGCAGCAATCAAATCTTTTCGCAAACCTGAAGCCTTGGCCTCCAGAACCTCCACCTTTGAAGCAGCCATGACAGCCTTCTCCTCACTCGTCAAAAATTGTGAGGTAAGGTGCATAGTCTTCCCCAGCACCTGTGGATAAAAACTTTAGTTAAATTTTTTTTTTTTTTTTTTTTTTTTGAGAATGACGAAGACATCTCAAAAGATACCTGTACAAGCTTGTGCACGTGCTGGTTCACCATTTGATGAGAAGGCACAAGCGAAATTTCCCTCTTTTCCTCAAGAGTAAAGAACTCGTTTACCCGGGCAACAGCAGTGTCAGCATCCTCCCAAACGGAGGAGCCTACCTTTTCCTTACCCTTTTGTCCCGTCTTTTGCCTCTTTGGAGCAAGGACCTCTTCAAGAGAAATTGCTAGGGAAGTTGTCCTTGCTTCGTCCAGAGTAGGGGTAGACGAGCCCCTCTCCGTCGTCTCCCTCTCTTTCTCTCTCTTCTTTTCTCTTTCTCTGTCAGTGAACTTCATAGTCTTCTATCCAATGCTCGAAAGGGGTTCGTTCTTCTTCCCCTTGATCTTCGCGTACATATCCTTATTAAATTTACTTGTCATCTCTGCACCAAAAAAAGAGAAAGAGTTAGAATAATAAAGAAAAGAAGGACGATCCTGTGCATCAGAATTACTTACGTTTTCGTTGCTCTCGATCAATCACTTGAAGGACATAGAGTGAAGGCTCAGGTCCCAAACAATGACGAGCTAAAGTACGTGGATCAATGAGCTCGTCAAAGTCGTCGATCATCTTTACGTATCTAATTGCCTCCTGAACTCTCTCCTTAAATTGGCTCTTCAAATCAGGACGCTCTTTCACTGCACAAGAAGGAAACCATTCAAGGTTGTAAGGACGAGCAAAGAAAACACCCATGAGGATAGAAGAAGAGGAGCATAAAAGATGAACGCACCAAGACGAGGGGTCTCCCATCGTCGCAGCAACCTGGGGATATTCCCCTAAAAATCATCTGACAAAGTCTCCCAACCGTCTCCTAACACGAAGAAGTATCTTGACTTCCAATAACGGAAGGACGAAGGAAGGTCAACTACTAGACAGGATCTCCTATCCCAGGGAACAAGTTCGTAATACCCAAATTCCCTAGACTCTTTTAAACGATAAAGATGGGTAAGCTCATTCATGGTTATCATTTCTCCATCTGCTATGATCGTCTAGATCACCATATAGCTTATGACGATTCTCCAAGAATTGGGCATGAGTTGCCCAGGAGCAATCTGTAGGTGATCTAGGAACTCCATGATAAACGGGTGGACGGGAAATCTCAAACCGCACAAGAAGGCCGCCTCATAAAAGCAAATCTCACCATGGGCAAAGGTGCAAGCCTTTTCACCCTTCTTGGGAAGACGAACCCTGGTTTCTAGGGGGAATTGAAACCTATCCCTAAATTTACTGAAAACATTGACACTCAAGTGACACTTTTCCCTAAGGGCATGGAAAGGACGAGGGACGACAACAGAAGTAGAGGGTGTTGACGAAGGAGGAGGCACGGAGGTAGCTGTGTCCATCACAGCCCCGTCCACAGCCGCGCTGGAAGACGAACCCCTCTCAGGACCACTAGACCTTACAACGGAACCCATTTTTTCCCTCCTAAGAACCCCATGGGTAGATTTGAACCAAGAAAACGACTCCTGCAATAATGGGTACAAATCCCTCAAAGCTAGATCTAAGCCACTCCCCCTACAACAAAATCACCAGATTGTGGGTACTGGTCACTGGAAAGTTCTAAAAGTCCTCCCAAGCGAGCAAAGAAAAAGGTAATAGAGTGAGAAATACACTCAAAATCAGTGTAATCTACCACTAAGAAGGGACATATGCGTTTCAAAAAAGGAAAGTAAAAAAAAAAATATATATATATATATATATATATATATATATATAGCAAAAGGAAAGAAGCAAAAAAGAAGGGATACGCACCTTAAAAAAGAAGGGAAGAAAATCTGAAATCGGAGGAGCAAAGCAGCAACAGCAGAAAACTCAGAACACAGAAGAGATAGGAAGAAAAAAGACCAGAAAAAGCCAAATGAGAGATAAAAATGAAGAAGTTAGGAAAAGTAGAGGTTAAAATCTGCCTTGGAAATCGCGGGAAACCAAAAAGACATTCGTCGGAAACAATGCCTCCCCACTGGTCAGAACGTGACACATGGCCACAAAGTGCACCACGTTGCCACAAGGCAGTTAATGCGAAGAACACATCCCTAAGCGCCAAAAAAAAAAAAACGTTTTGTATTCCTAGGATCGTCCCAGGTTACGGACGACCTTGGAATAGGGGGGTAGCTGATGGGTCCAAGAAATAAGTAAAGTCGTCCATCCCTGAAGGACGATGTACAAAGACGATCCCATTGCCAGCACAGTACGAAAGGGGGCTGCTCGAGCAACCCGACCGAGGTCGGCTGTTATGACTAGCAGCAATAAATACCAATACCGTTGAAGGTGTGCCGGTCAAATTAACACCTTGCATAAGCGTTACGAACTCAAGCAATTATGCTCCCATAATGACGGAGCCAACGGCTAGAAGGGCACTGAAATAACCTATATATACCCATAAGCAAGATCCAAAGAGGGTATGAAAAATCACATAAATTTATTCTCATCTTGGTTTTCTTTGTTTTATCCTGCTTACTAAGCTTCTCTAACTTTATCATTGGAGGCGTTGTGGTCAGCACCCCACCGATGATTCTTTCTTTTTCTATTTTGTTGTATCCTAGGGCTGATACAAGTAGTGGACGATCTTTATCTGGACGAACATCTCGACTGACGATCTCAGCATCATCACCAACCATATATTTTTCTTGAAAATTAGGGTGCTTTCATTATGTCAGTGGCCATGCATTATTTGTATTCCCTTGCTCTTCCTAAGCTTGGTTTATAAGTATTTTTAGTTTAAGATGCTAAGCTTATAAGTTAGTTTTTTTTTTTTTTTTTTTTTTTTTTTTTTTATAAATATTTTAGCTTTTAAGTACCATTTTTTTTAAAACCTCACATTTTTTATTTATTTAATTTTTCTCACTTTATATATATATATATATAGAGAGAGAGAGAGAGAGAGAGAGAGAGAGAGAGAGAGAGTCCAATTAGGTTTTAGATAAATTCCAATTATTATCTAATTTTGCGCCACATGTCCTATTTAAGTTTTTTTTTTTTTTTTTAATTTTTGTTCTAAATGAGTTAATGAGGCGCAAAAGATGGAAAGTCTAATATAAATAAATCATCAAAAAACTCAATTAACAAAAAAGAAAAAGAAAAAGTAAACTCATGTGTATATCCAAAAGAAATTAAAATAAAAGAGAGAGAGAGAGAGAGAGAGAGAGAGAGAGAGAGAGAGTATAATTTGAATCTATATATGTATATGTGTATAATTATAATTTTTTTTTAATTGTACAGTATATATGCACAGGTTATACAGTAATATATATATATATATATATATATATAAAATTAAAGCTAAAACTGAAAGAAAAACTAATTAACTTTTAAATTGGATTCCAATTGTTGTTTAATTTTGTGTTACGTGTCCTATCTAAGTTTTGTTTTGTTTTTATTTTTTAATTTTAATTCTTATTCTGGATGAGTTAATGTTGTGCAAAAGATGAAGGGTTTAATATAATTAAACCATAAAAAAAAATCCCAAAAGAAAAAAAGAGTAAACTCATATATATATATATATATAAAAAATTGATGCCAAATCCACCCTAATTAAGAGTTATTGCCCATTGGATGGTTGGCTCAAATTTTATTCTCATCATTATTTGATAATGTCTAAATAAGTCCTCTCATGCCCGGATAAGTCTAAAATTACATAGTACTTTCATTGAAATGGGATACAATCTAATTAATGATAAATATATATATATATATATATATATTAAAAAATTACAATAATTAGACATTTTTCAACATCTTAAGATGAACATATGGTTATTTTAACAAATATCTCACAAAATAAAAGGAAAAAAAAAAAAAAAATCTAATTTTCACCCTCTGATTCGCCACACCAGCACATAGTTGCAAACATTTTGCTCATCACAAAAGATAGGACATAGGTGCTCTCTCTGTTTGAATGTCTCTCTCAATGGCGTCTCAACTCTCTTGCTCTCTCTGCCTGAATGTACCTCTCTCTAGTTTTTGTCATTTACAATTACAAAGCTTCTGTGTAAATAATAGTTGCAGATAGTAGACTAGATAACCACGTGTATCATACTATCGGACTGTGGATAAAATCTTCTCTAGAATCTCTACCAAAGCAAGTGGGTAGGTTGCAGCCATGTCCTGTGTTACTGTGTAGCATTACCATAATCCCACTTTCCAAAGTACTTTTTCTTTCATCTTTATATAATTTAATTTTTCTTTACCATATATTTAGGTCATTTTGAAAATAACTTATTTTACTGAAATTAAAATTTTTTTATTAAAAATACTTTAAATAAAGTTAAAAGGTAGCTGAAATAGTATAACAAGACTCATAAATAGTACAAAAAAGTGTAATGAGACCTATAAATAATAGTAAAAATAAGATAAATAGAAAAACAAAAAAAAAAACTAACTTTTTAAGTCAATACCAAACACACACTTAATTGTTATTAAAATAACCCATATATCATATATCATTATATGTACCTTTTAAAATATACTACTATTTAGCATTTATAATTAAATTTAGAGACGGACCTAATAAGGGGCCCAAGGGCGCCTGGGCCCCCCGGACCATTGTTTTTTTTTTTTACTAGGTATATTTTATGTTTTTAATAGTTGGCCCCCTCTCTCCCAAAACCTTGCCCCCGTTAACTAGCCTTGCCCAGACAACCCAGGCCTAGCCCAACCCAAAAAAAATTAAAGACCCATTAACCCACATTATATACAAACTGAATTCAGGAAAAAAATAAATAAATAGAGAAGTCAAGAGAGAGATTGAGAGAGAAATAGGAGAGAATAAAAACAACCCAGTCCAGCCAACTCATGTAAATCCTCAACCTAAAAAATAATAAATTTATTAAATATTTTATCTTGACTTCCTAAAAAAAATTTTGAACACCCTACTTTGAACATCTTGAGAAAAAAAAAAAAAAAAAAAATATTTGGCTTACTTTGGAGATGACTATATAAATATATTACCAACCTGCAACAGATTAAAAATCTGCATTTGTGAGCTTTTGACTCTTCTAATTTTTTTCCTCTCTCTGTTCGTCTCCCTTATGTCTTAATCTTTGGCGTCCTAAGTCTCCTAACTCGCTAAGTTTGGTCTGTTTGCTCTTGCTTGTTTTCTTCTTTACTTACTGATTAGATTGCTCCAAGGACTACAACCATAATCCACGTGTATGGATTAGATTTACAACCATGGTCCACGTGTTTTAGTTTCAGTAGTTTGCTCTCTCTTTTTTCTTCTTTTGTTCCTCTTTTATTTAACCACCACACACTTGTATGGTATACTGGGATAGGTATGACTTTTCTTGATTTTATAAAATAAGCTACTTTAAAAATAGATAAAAATATATAATATAAAAAATAAAACACTAAAATGTGCAAATCATTATTTGATTAGATTTTTTCAATGCATTTAATTTCAAGAATTGTTTGTCTACTTTGCAACTTTAACTTATTAGTATTTTTTTTTTATATGTTAGTCATTAAATACTTAATGGATAATAATTTAGTTTTGAATATAATCCCATAAGCAAGTTAAAAACTGTTTGATCTATTCACGATGATATTTCTAAAAATAATACTATACTTTTGGATTCTAATGTTGAGTTGTAAAATAAGTAACTTATATATCAAATGGTATTTACATTATACTTTAGACTATTATATAAATTATGAATATAACATATATATACAAATCTTGTTTTCATTTGGCGCCCCCAAAGACAAGTTTCAAGTTACGTCATTGCTAAGATTTTATTTACATAACTTTAGTTTCTTAATGACCACTTTAAAAATATTTTTAGAATCGTTACAGGCTATATGGATGCTTATTTAGATTTTTTTTTTTTTTTGGCTTATACTCTGGCCCCCCGGACTTGAAATTCTGAGTCCGTCCTTGATATTAAATTGCATATACATTACTATTCTAGATTTTATATGTAGTATGGATGTAATTAATTTGACAATGCCTAATGTTTCCATTTGTTTCTTGATTTTATCTTGCACTTCCTTTTTAGTTGAACGAACTCAGTTTACCATTTTAAAAAAAATGTAATTAATATATACACAATTTTTTTTTAATCTAATTTTATGTATGGCCCCCCTAAAGATAAATTTTTGGCTCCACAATGGCCTATTATATATACTTTGTTTGAATGTTATGAGATTTATAACAAAGTATTTGATAAAATACTTTCTTCTTGAGTGTTAAATTAAATTTATTATCTCAACAATTGGTATCATAATTGGTTTGATCTCGAGAGAATCTAATCAGAGGAGAAGATTGTCAGTAACAGTTGTATTTCACATTCATAAGGAAGCTCAATAATTCCAACTACGAATTGTCGAGGTCATGCTTGGAGTCGTACTTGATAGGGAATGATTTGTGGGAAGTTAATTATGGAGAAGGCACAGACCACCAATCGATCACAGAGAAAGAACGAAGTGGAACACCAAGGTTGCCGAAAGAAGAGCACACACATGCTTGAAGTTCTAAAAATAGAGATCAGACGCATGGAGCAAGGAAAACTTGCTACTGCATAATATTTCCTTAAGATGAATACATCCCAATAGCTATAGAACTATTAGATCATCCACATAACAAGATATCAGAATCAGATATCAGAATCCAAGCTATAGAGGCTCCTCATCAATGGCATACGACCTGAATGGTGCAGTTTGGATTCGGCGTCCGCGTTTGCTGCTTCGCGTTTTGTCTCCCTTTTTTTTTTTTTTTTTTTTTTTTTCTTTCGCTAATGTTGACTTTAGAGGCAAAAAATTACTGTTGTGAACAGTGCATGCACTGTTTATGTACTGTGCATGCACTGTTCACGCAATAAAAAATATTAAAAATAGGTCCCATAATACTATTCATACAATTAAAAATTATTTTGCTACAGTGTTTTCAGTTTCAGCAACAATAAGCTCAATCCAAACGGACCCAATATATATGCAACTTACTGCCTGTTGGACTATAGTGGATGAGTTAGAAAATTTATTAATTAACCACAAGTTGGTGCTGGCCAAAAGTGGTAACATGAGGGTCGAAGAAAAGGACGACGCATTAATTACTTTCAAATTATTTGAAGGGAAAGCACAAAGTAAAATTTAACTTGATATATCGAGGGGCGTTTGGATAGCACGTTTAAGTGCTGCCTGCGTTTTCTCCTTTTTTTTTTTTTTTTTTTTTTTTTTTTTTACAGCCCCAACTGTTGACCTAGTTTTCTGTGAATTGTGTATTTGTGCACTGTTTATGGGTCCCACAAGCTCCACTTTTTATCAACTTTTTCATTAAAAATGGGTCCCACGATATTATTTACACATTTAAAAATTATTTTGCTACAGTGTTTTCAGTTTTCAGTTTCAGTAACAATAAGTTCAATCTAAATGGACTCATCACTATATATTTTTGGTGCGATGGTCATTCCACATGTATAAGTGCTTGTGGGGTGTGGAGAGTAAGAGCTAGGATTCAAGTCTTCAGGAAAGAGTTTTACACACATATATACTTAGAATTCTATCTTCTAAAAAAAAAAAAAAAAAATTGATATGAGGAGTGACAGTGGTGGATTTGGAAATGGAGATAATAACTGTAATGAGACTCCTCTTTAAGAGCTTCTGACCCAAGGTCACTACCATTTAAAAATAATGTAGTTGAATCAGCAAAAGTTTTATTTTAATAATACTACACATTTTACCTATCTCTTTCACCATATCGCAAAATAAAGCCCATAACTAACATCATTTCCAAGATTTTATTTACTAATAAGCAAAGTCTTGGTCCATGACAACAACACAATTATATATCAAATTCACATTTGATAAAGATGAAGAGGGAGTCGAGGTTCCATCACTGCAACAAGTGGGAATATGCGAGATGTCGCAAATCCATAAACTTCATCCATGCTTAAATCTTCATTTTTCGTATTTTCCGGTAGTTTCCAATTAAATCCTTGTAACATATTTGCCAAAGTAGAGCTAATCACCTTGAGCCCAAAGCTGTAGCCAGGGCACATTCTCCTCCCTGAACCAAATGGCAAAAGCTCAAAATTTTGACCCTTCACATCAATATCCTTACCTAAAAACCTCTCTGGGCGGAACTCTTCTGGTGCATCCCATACTGACGAGTCTCTCCCTATACTCCATGTATTTATGAAGACTCTAGTTCCTTTTCGGATTTTGTAACCAGCTACGTCACAATCTTCAAGAGCCAAATGTGGTGCAAGTAATCCAGCCACAGGGTGTTTCCTCATTGTCTCTTTGACAATTGCTTCAATATAAGGCAGTTGTGGAATGTCAATCTCTTCCACCCATCTCTCTCTCCCAATTATTTTATCGAGCTCTTCAGTGGCCTTTTTTATGAGATGTGGTTGCTTTAAGAGTTCAGACATTGCCCATTCCATAGTTGTTCCCGAAGTGTCTGTGCCTCCAGCTAGTAGGTCCTAATTAATATTGATTAACAAGAGCAAGATTAATAATGTCAATGTCAAGGGGGCAAGCTAAAATTCGAAACTTTAACAATGTTTGTGATATAATAGTAGAATTAATTACAACCTTTCAGTTAATTGTAACTCTCGATGCTAGATTATAGGTGATTTCTAATATTCACAGTAAACTTTAAAGTAACAAATTTGTGGGTTGATTAAAGTGAAAAGTGCAAATCGATGAGAACTAATTTGTTAATTTTGACATATTAATATACCTTAGCAACTACCGACCTTAGTAATTTGTTAATTTCGACACTAACTTGTGTGGAGAAATTAAAATAAAAATAAATCGGAAATTGCAAATAATCCTATAATTTTCAAATTAATGCAGTCCACTATGTTTTTGACATATTTTTATTATTATTATCTGAGATCAAAATCCCACCTTGACCTAATTTTAGTATATATGTGTATGAAACTCTATCTAAAGACTTAATATTGATCTTTCCTCCCTACCTCTATAAAAACTTGTACTTGGAGAATGACTATTACGTCAAAGAGAATGATTTTGAAATAATTATTCCTTGCAATATTATTCTGACCGAAACCTTATTTTGGATTGCCTTATAAGGCTGGCTCTTCCACCAGATCACTTAGTAAATTGTCTATGGCCTTCAAGTAGAAGCCCCCTAATTTTGGTCACATATAATACAATACTATATTTATATTGCAACATTTAGCAAAATCTAGTTCCCAAAAAACAAGAGGAATAAATTTTAAATAAATAAATTTAAATATAGAAAGTGAAATAAGTATTACTTAATCGATTTTTTTACATTTATTAAGTAAAAAAAAAAAAAAAAAATTGAAAAACACTTCTGAAATCTTTAGTAAATACACTACGTAATTCACTAGTGGGATAACAATTTTGTTCACATAACTCCCCCACCCCCCCCCCCCCCCCCCAAAAAAAAAAAAAAAGAAAGTAAAACAAGAGGAAAATATAAACACTAGAATTAAAAAAGATCTCCCAAAAAATAAAGAAGAGGAAATAAAAAGGTAATGGTATTACCTGAATGAATGCCTTGATATTGTCATAGGTGAGCTTAATATCAACATTAGGATCATCAGCGAGTTGCAATAATACATTCACTATGTCCTTTGGCACAAAATCTTTCACTCCTTCCTTCTTTGCCTTGTGTTCATCAAATACATGATCAAGGAATTGATCAAAATTTTTAATTAAAGCCTTCATTCGCTTCACATACCCCTGCAAGTCTAAGAAATCAAGCCACGGTAACCAGTCCCCTATATTAAACACCCCATTTAGAAAGAATAACTCGTCTAACATTTCTTGAAACTCTTTAACTGTGATTATTGGGGTCTCATATTTGGACTCACTAGCATACTTTTTACCAAATACAATTCTGCTTATAATGTTTAAAGAAAGATGAAAGAGATGGCCTTTTAGCATAATTGGCTTTCCTGACAAGGTGCAAAGGCGTGACAAAAAAGCACGCATTTCTTCAACACGAATGTATTGATAGGAGTCGAGTCGTTTTGAGTTAAACAACTCGGAGGCATAAATCTTACGGCCTTGGCGCCAATATGGTCCATAAGGTGCCCATGTAATATTGTGATGGTTATATGATAAATACTTGCCAGCAGCAGATTTGGGTCTAGAGGCAAAGACATGGTCATGTGTTTTTAGGAATTCCTTTGCCATTTCAGCAGATGAGGCAACCACAACAGGGAAGGATCCAAACTTTAGTTGCATAATTGGTCCATATTTTTTGGCCAAATTGTGAAGGGATTGGGGAGGATGAGAGCCCACAAGATTTATATTGCCAATGATTGGCCATGGTTTTGGACCTGGTGGAAATTTTAGTTGGTCACGTTTGAAAGAAAATAATTTTGAGAAAAAGGCTAAAGCTGCTAGCAATGCAATTACTAAGAGAGCCCAAGCAGAAGAAGAAGAAGAGGAAGACTCCATTTGGTAGGAATTATTATGGGGTTTGTTTTTAGGCCTTGCAGTTTACCTGAAATATATATGTATATATATATATGTGTGTGTGTTCACTTTTTTTTTTTTTTGGCTATTTGCAGTAGAGTCTTAGTCACCATCCACCACTACTTTCCCTTTCCCGACATATCTCTTGCTCTGATAAAGCTAAATGTTGACGACATTGCAGCTACAGCTAGCCTGAGCCACATCTTTCCCGTTGCACTATGATCTGGGTCCAAACCTTTTCACACCACATCCTTTATATTGTCCCAGAGGGCCCAGAAGATGACTAAACTTTATCTTGGTTTAGAGTTTGGTGCATGATTTTTAATTTCAACTAGTTGCTAATCTGTTCTATGCACCAAAAAACTACTATAATGAGATCTAAGCGAGACCTTTTAATGTAAAATGATATATTTCTTCTTCATCTCTTTATCCTTTTTTCTGAATTTTATTATAAAACAAAAGGAATCATGTGCAATGCAAATTAAATTTGGTAAAACTTTACGTATGACCGTATAATACTTTAAGTTTAGTATATTAGTTTCATTAATTAAATTCAAACATATATATATATATATATATATTAATTTAGTTAGAAAACATAATTTTATTGCCTCTAAGTTTTGTGCTCAGTTAAAACATGAAAAAGCTAAACCATCGTACACATTCACATAGACCGTTTTAAGATTTACAATTTCATATTCAAATAATAATAAATTTGAACTAAAAGCATTTTAAATTTTATTGCTCAATTCTAAATCAACCTACAATCACCTCCCTTCCAGTCTATTGAATTTTTTAGATTTAGGCTACGTTTGAATTGGGCGTAAACCATTTTAGGAAATCATTTTCCACATTTTTTGCGCGTTTGGCTATTATGGAAAATAGAATTTTCCGGTAAATCACTTCCAATTTTCCCTTACACAAAGGAAATGATTTTCAGTGCCTATTTTCACTTCAAAGTATTTCCAGAGAGAGAGAGAGAGAGAGAGAGAGAGAGAGAGAGAGAGAGAGAGAGAGAGAGAGAGAGAGAGAGAGAGAGAGAGAGAGAGAGAGAGAGCCCAGATCACCGGTGCGAGTTCGCCGGTGAACCCATCTTCACGATCACCACGACCCACCAATCTTCAAACTAGAGCCAACGACCCACGAACCCAAAGCCCAAAGCGTTTGACCCAGACCCAGATGTTTGACCTAGACGTTCGACCCATCGCCTTCGATCTTCGACCTTCAACCCAAACCTTCGACGACCCAGACCGAGACCGAGACCCATCGCTCTCTCTTTCTCAATCTCTCAGTTTTGTTTTTTTTAAAGTTTGATTGTTGTTGTTGTTGTGGTGGTGTGGTGGTGATGTTTTGGTGGTTGTGGGTTTTGATTGTCGGAATTTTTTGCCGAAATTTGATGTTGAATTGGTTGTGATGTTGAAATTTTTTTGTAATAAAATTTGTTTGGATGCTGAGAAAATGTGAGAAAGTAATAGGAAAATAGCATTTTCAAATGCAACCAAACACATGAAAATATTTTCTAAGAAAATTTGAATAATACTGCCAAACACTTGAAAATATTTTCCTTTTCCAGAAAATAGCATTTCCGAAAGGCTAAGGCTGCTAGTGATGCCATTGCTATAAGAGCCCAAGAAGAAGAAGACTCCATTACCTGGTAGGAATTAGAGGATATGGCAGTGAGAGTTTGAAGCGGATTATGGGGTTTATATAGCATTAAGGGCACGTTTGATAGACTGTAATAGACACTATAATGTAATAGATATTCTTATGACATAACTATTCGTTGTTTGGTTATGTTTTTATTACAATGAATAGTTATTTCTTATGAATAGCTATTCTTCAAAATGATGAATAACTATTCGTTATCAAAATTACTGAATATCTATTCCTTCACATTATGTAATAATTTTTTAAAAAGATTTCCTAAAAAGCCATTAGTTGCCACGTCTTCAAAATGAAAGAAAATAAATTTTCCTTCTTATTACTCCCTCTGTCCCACTTTATTTGTCCTCTATTTCATTTTGGGACGTCCCAAAATATTGTCCTATTTTTAAAAATAAAAGTCATTAATTTACTAATATTCCTATTATACCCCTATTAATTTACTAGTTCAATTTTTTGATAAATTTATTTAATGGTAGTTTTGGAAACTTATACATTTTTAAAAGGTAGACAAGACAATAAATGATATTTCCTTAAAAAGTTTGACTTTTCAAATAGGACAAAAAAAGTGGGACGGAGAGAGTAATTATTAGCTCTATTTTAAACACTCTAAAATAAGTGTATTTTAGGAAATTTGACAATTGAAATGATTTAATTACACTTTTTTTTTTTTACTCTACTAAATTGTGGATGTATATTCAGGATTCTATTTCTAAATAATCACCAAACTCATAAATAATAATACTTATTAGATTCTAACTTAATGTATTTTTTATAATATTTATTTCTATTTTCATGTAATAATCATTACAATATACCAAACGTGTCCTAAATATATATACAGAATTTATGCACACGATGTCCTTGTGTTTTTTGGGTAGTAAAACAGACTGGCCCAACTTTTAGTTACGTATTGCACTTGCACACATATGAAAAGTGTTTTGGAAGAATCCAAAACGACAAAAGAAGAGTTCTAAAATTCTTTCCTACTATATCACTTGCTTTGTTGAAGCTACAACTATCCGGTCCACTTTGAATCTAGCCTCGGCCACACTGGTCACGTTTCACCGTAATTTTGGGTCCAACTCTTGGATTGAGATCAAGTGCTGCTACTGCACTTGATGCAATAGCTTTCAATCCTAACTATTTAAATAAATAAAAAAAAGTGAGAAAAAGTTAGAAATGAAAATTAAAAAAAAAAAAATGAGAGAAATTAAAACTTCTTGTGAGAGAAGAAATAGAATAATAGTATCCAGTGTTGAGTTTTGCACCGGATCCTAATCTCCAAATCCAAACCTTCGTATTATGTGGCCAATTTGGATGGAAGGACAGTACTAGACTAGTAGAGTACTTGACACTTTGTATAACTAGTAGTTAGCAAAATGGTAGAATACAATTTATTTTCAAAATTTGCAGCAAAATAACATTGTTTTAAAACTATCTGGTAAAATACCACTTTTTTTGAACTTTTTTTTTTGACAGAGAGTTTCAATTTATGGCGTCCGCTCCTGATGATAGCTCTTTATCATCAGACCAAGACACCAATCAATTTTTGGTGTAGGCGGGGATTGAACCCCAGATCTCTTATACAACCATCAGAGATTTTACCAGTTGAGCTAACTGGAACCTACACTTTTTTTGAACTTGATATCATGAAAATCGAGTTCTATAGATATTACCGGTATCAAATTCCATGCGTGCTTTGTCATTGTGGCGGGTGCTAATGTGGCTTTTCTAAATAAAAAATGCCACATGCGACACTAACTATTGTATGTAGTTTTAGTGTTGGCGTGTGAGTGTATTTTTTTATCTCATCCCCCTTCCCTTATATATGCGTGTGTGTGTGTGTGTTTCTCAAATAAATAAAAAATAAAAAAAAGTGGAACTTCACTTGCGCTAGGTTTTTTATTTTTATTTTATTTTTTTTATCTTTTATACATACACACATATTACCGGTATCAAATTCCATGCGTGCTTTGTCATTGTGGCGGGCGCTAATGTGGCTTTTCTAAATAAAAAATGCCACATGCGACACTAACTATTGTATGTAGTTTTAGTGTTGGCGTGTGAGTGTATTCTTTTATCTCATCCCCCTTCCCTTATATATGCGTGTGTGTGTGTGTGTGTGTTTCTCAAATAAAAAAAATAAAAAAAGTGGAACTTGACTTGCGCTAGGTTTTTTATTTTTATTTTATTTTTTTATCTTTTATACATACATACATGTGTGTGTGTATATATATATATGTATAAAATGTTGATGTATCGTTCAAATCCATTGCTATTTTATTTTATATTTTCTATCTTTTAATCAATGTTATTGCTTTTTTTTTAGCCAAAAAAAAAAGTCATTTTTTTTTTTTTTTTTTTTTTGTTTTTAAATCTTTAAGCTAAGACATTAATTTGACTTAAATTTACAACTAATTGCCTTTAATATTGGGGGGGGGGGGGGGGAACAAAAAAAGACATGACCATCGCCGTAACCATTCAATTAAAGATTGCAATTACTGCAATTAAAGATTGCAATTACTGTCCTAAGAGGACACTTGAGTGATAGGGGGCTAAAATAGAGAAATTTCTTTGGGGTAAATTATAAACATTTCTTTTAAAATTTGAAGGAATAATACTTTTGCTCAAAATTGAAAGAAAAATGATGCGTTCTTTTTTTAGGCTTAAAGATTAGTATTTTATTAATGGAATAATTTTGAGAGAAATTAAGGCTAAAGCTGCTAGCAATGCAACTACTAAAAGAGCCGAAGAAAGAAGAAGAAGGCTCCATTTGGTAGGAATTATTATGGGGTTTGTATTTAGACCTGAAATATATATATATACACCATTCATGCACACGATGCCCTTCTGTTTTTTGGGGCGTAGTAGGATTCTGAGAGACAGATGGAGCCAATGTTATTGTAGGCATACGGCAAGTGTCAGTAAGAATCCGAAACAGTTGGATACATTTCTTTATCAATACACTTTTTTTTTCGCTTTTCGATTAGGTTCAGTACTATAGCTCACGGATGATACAGCCTTGCCTTGGCTATTTGCACTATGATCTGGGTCCAAACCTTTTCACACCACATCCATTATATTATCCCAGAGGACCCAGAAAACAACTAAACTTTATCTTGGTTTGGAGTTTGGTGCATGATTTTAAATTTCAACTAGTTGCTAATCTGTTATATGCACGAAAAAATTACTTTAAATGAGATCTAAGTGAGACTCTTTTAATATAAAATGACATATTTCTTCTTCCTTTATCCTTTTTTTACATTTTATTATAAAACAAAAGGAACCATGTGCAATGCAAATTAAATCAGGTAAAACTTTAGGTATTGTTGAATAAGACAAACCAAACGGTGTTGTTAACCTAAAACACAAAGCAAAACATAATGTTAAAGAGGATTGGCGCAAATGTCCATTACTAGTTCATTTCTAAACCAAGGGAGTCAATACCGTACTGGAAACTGTACTGGTTTGACCAGCGGTACGATATATTTCGAATACCGATCAATACCGGTGTACCGTTTCGGGTTTACTGCTATATATATATATATATATAAATTCATAAATTAGACTAATTTGTATTCTTAAATTCCACACAAGCCCAAGTCCAAGCCCAAGTCTATACATCTATATCTATAAAAAGAATTAAAAATCAAGTTAAATTTAAAATACTAAGCCTTTTTGCTTTCACGCGTGAACTGAAAGAGGGCTTAAAAATTGGTGCTTTAAATGTTCCACACGTTTATTTTATTTTATTTTTTCCTCTTTTTTTCTCCACCACACTTTCCCTTTATCTTTATCTTTTCTAGCACTTTCTGGAGCCCTCTTTTTTTTTCTTTTACTTTTTTCTTTTCTTTTCTTCTTCGGCTGGAGCTCTGGGAGCACTTTTCATTTTTTTCTTTTCTTCACTTCAGCTGGAGCACTTAGCAGCACTTCGGTTAGATCATCCGCTTGTCCTTCTCCCACCACCGCATATCCTCCTCCCCATCGAGGCTCAGATGGGTTAGCTTTGCTTTTTTTTTTTTTTTTTTTTTTTTTTTTTTTTTTGTTCTAATTTGATTAGTTTTAAAATTGTGATTTAAGTTTGTATTTTGATTGAGACTGAGTTTGGAGATCTTTGAGAGAAAAGATCAAGAATAGTTCTGTTTGATTATTGAGTGAAAATTCAAATTTTTTTTCTTCTTCCTTTTCTTGTTTCGGTCCGGTATGCATTTACCAGCCGGAACAGCCGGATTTCGCTGGTACGGCTGGTACGCGACCGATACGTCCGGTATTTTTTTGGTACGAAATAAGGGGTGTATCTGTACCGGTTTACTGGCTGGTACGGTATATACCGGCTGTACCGACCGGAACGGTACGAAATTCACTTCCTTGTTCTAAACGGATACTTTTAAAGTAATAATTAATAATTTATTTTTAAAAAAAATTTATGCAAAAGGGAAAAAAAAAATAATAATGTTTTGACTTTTTTTTTTTCCTAAAAATAGTGTCAAAACTTTTTTTAAATAAATTGTTAACTATTGTTCTAAAAATACCCACTAATACAAGACCCTTATATATATATATATATATATATATATGCACACGATGTCCTCGTGTTTTTTGTGGCAAGTGTTTTGGAAGATTCCAAAACAGCAAAAGCAATGTGCAAGAATATCTGATTCGCAGCAAAAGAAAAACACTGTTTCTCAACAAAAGAAGAGTGCTAAAATACTTTCTCTTGCTTTGTTGAAGCTACAGCTATCCGGTCCACATTGAAGCTAGCCTCAGCCACGTTGTTCACATTTCACCATAATTTTGGGTCCAACTTCTAGATTGAGATCAGGTGCACTGCACTTTCATAAAATTATAAAATAAAATAAAAAGTGCAGCTACTACACATGAAGCAATAGCTTTCAATTACAACCATTTAAATAATAAAAAAAAAAAGGTAAAAATGCATTTTTAGTCTTTATATTTTTGGCTGATTCTTGCCTAGTCTCTACTTTTTAGCACACGTACTTTAGTTCTTGAAAACAAAAACCATTTCTATTTTGATCTCTGCCATTAACCCACTAATAGAAAATTCATACGTGGCAAACAAAGCGCTTACGTGTCAAGCCTATCCATTTAAATATTAATTAACTAATCCTACATGTACTAGATGAATATTACATGACCCCCCATGTCAGCTTCCTGCCACAAAGAGCTCCACACGATCCCCACGTGCTCTGCTCATCAACTACCCACCTAAACACACAAAAAACCTTAAAACACTAAAAGAGTTGCCTCTACCTTACCCAATTGAAGCTCACCTCTCCAAATTGTTCATCATATTTGTTCCAAATCATGATCAAAAGAGGGAGAGTGGATGGAATCAAGCTCGGCATCATCCAAGGTAAGCTTGAGGAGGAGAGCACTATGCATGTGCTATTGCCCCTACCTTGCTAAATTGGTTCTAGTGGAGTCTTGGATGGAAGACAATCCTGGTAGAAGGTTCTATAGGTGTCTCAATTACTTGGTACTGTTTGATTTCAAACCAAGTTTTGGGTTTTTTTTTTTTTAGTTTTTTTTTTTTAAATTTAAAATTGGGGTTTTTTTTTTCTATTGGGTTGAATCTTAAACAATGTTGGGAATAATTTTGGGTATTTTTAGGGGTGTCAAATGGGAAGGTTTGGGTGGGTTTGGGGTGAGCATAATTGGGTTGAGTATATAAAATTCATTTACCCATTAAAACTCATTTAACTAATTGCTTCTAACCCAAACCTAACCCAACCCAATTATTATGGGTAAATCCCAACTCACCCAATTACCCAATTATCAAAATTACCAAAATGCCATTAAAGTGAAAATAACAAATTTAAAGCCTTGAGGCTGGAGGATCTAGTGGCGCCGATACTTCACATGGACCGTCTGATCTAATAATCTGAGCCTTTGGATTTGATCATATCTGAATCTTGAAAGCCAAAGCGAGCAATGATATGAGAGCCACATTGTGACTCGCCGACATGGAACTCAATGCCGAGACTTAGATAATGGAACTCACCGATTCAAGCGACAAACTCAGTAGGGTTAAGGACAAGTATAGGCACTCGACGGATGAGATTCGCTCCGGTATTGGAATCGAACTTGGCCTCAGAATCGATCTCAATGAGGTCCCCTTGCCTTCTCTCCATGAAACCCTACCCAATTCATTCAAAGTCGTCCAGAACTTCCACGACAACCCTCTGCCACCGCTAGGAGGCCTTGTGGAACTCCTTGGTGTAGAGAACAACGCCGATGCTGGCAATATCAACCACGCGTGATGGCTGTGAGAACAACTTCCACATCGGTTGTGCTGGAGTGAGAGCTGGCCACCAAGTTTTGAGCCACGACAAGTGGATTTGTACGGAGTCTGAGTGCAGTGGTGTGAAAAGCTAGAGAGAGAGAGAGAGAGAGAGAGAGAGAGAGAGAGAGAGAGCAAGTGAGAGAGAGAGAAGTGTTTGAAGGCCAAGAAAATGAAAGAAAATGAAAACCCAAGTGAAACACTGAGGGCTGGGTTTTTTATTTATTTCTTTTTCTTTTTTTATGGGAAAGGCTGGGTTGAATTTGGGTATATTGTTTTTGGGTTAAATGGGCCTCAATGGGTTTTTAGTTAAAACCCAATAATCACTAGGTCTAATTGGGTCGATGTCCATTTAACCCAATGTGAGGGTATTTTTTTTTTTTTACAACTAATTTTATTTGAGTACCACCTATTTATTTTCAAATACTACTAATAAGTTATTGGGTTTTCCCAAATATTTTTTGCTTTATTATTATGTTAACACCAAATGTGTCATATCTCATTGCTTAAATTTGGTTATGATATAAATTATCACAAAAAACCCAAAAACTCATATTTTATCCAATTTTATTATCATCATTTAGCTAAGCCCAAAACCGGTCACATTAACAATATCAAAGCCCAATTCTTATTGGCAATATCAAAGCCCAGTTCTCCCCAGCAATATTTAAAACCCAATTCTCATTGGCAATATCAAAACCCAGTTCTCGTTGGCAATATTTAAAACCCAGTTTTCATTGGCAACATCAAAACCCAATTCTCATTGGCAATATCAAAACCCAATTCTCATTGGCAACATCAAAACCCAATTCCCATTGGCAATATCAAAAGCCCAAGCTAACTACTTGGCACTATTTTATCGAAAGCCCAAGATTAACAATACTTAGCAAAATACTATATCATAATTATTTCACTTAAAAGTCTAATAATGAACAATACTTTAGATTGTTAAACCTATTTCTATAATATTTCAAGCTCATGGAATTTATGAATTATCTACTCCCAAAACCCATGGCGATCATCTTATAAAAGCCCATGGAAAGATATGATTATTAGACCCATGACATTTATTTGTTTCATATTATAAACTCATGTTCACTATCTATCTTACATCACAACATTCAAAACTCATGGTAATTATTCATCCTACATGTCCATTAGAGAAACTCATGGGAACATCACGTTAATCCATTATAGTGGTTGTTACCATATTTATTTAAAACCCCTGATAAATATTATTCTTAAGAAAAATATTGGAGGTCATTATTTAAAAAGCTCCAAAGAAAATATCATTTACAAAGTAATCTATGGCAAAAATTATGAGAAGCTATACGAGTTGTTATTTATAACTCATGGAAATTAATACCCAAAATCTATCATTAATATATATATTAAAGCTCATGAATTCATTTTATTTCTACTAACAACTAAAGTCCATGAGGAGTAAAAAACTCGTGGCAAAACATGCCTTTAATGGTCATTTTGTAGGCCCAAGAATCTCATGGAGTAGGGAACAAGCTCAAGCAAAGAAAGGGCCATGTGGCCCAACTAAAAGTGCTAAAATGGAGCAAAATTCCAGCCCAAATTAAAAAGGTCCCTAGCAAGAGTTTTAAAAGTGGGCAAGCAACCCTTATTCATCCATAACCAAAAAACTAGAGACCCCTACAAGAGAACCAAGCCTTTGGGGATGAACTAGGGGTTGTCCCATCAATTTTTTGCCACCATCTACTTGATATGAACAGTGCCGGAGGGCTGTCATATCAGTTGAAGGCTAAAGGATGATGGAACTCCATCATCTTTCTCAAGACTATACCTCCAGTAGAAGGAGAGCTGAAACTAAGTTATCCAAACTTCAACAAATTAATGCTATAAATATTAAAAACATTCAAGACATGATTCATGTTCCAAGCTCATGAATCCTAAAGGGGAAAAATTGGGAACATATGGTTTGGAGAGCATAAAGGGATCTCCAGTGAAATCCTCTGAAGTGGACTTAGAGCTTGACACCTGGCTTAGGGTGTTAAATCTTACTTCTTAGGGGTCCAAATCTCAGTTGTAGCATTAGAATTTGCTCTTGATATACGCCTTAATCACATTGATTAAGCTCAACCCTAGAAATCCTAGCATTTAATGCAAAACACTCTAAAATCCCATCATTACCCAAAGAAGCAAGGCAGCTCCTAAAGTAAATCTCCTACTTATGACCAAAAATCTCAGGAATATTAACCTTGATTCACTACCTCTGATTAGTCATACGTTTTTTCTTTTTTTAGATTTTTGTTAATTAATGCTTCTCTAAAGCTCCATTATAAAAACATACACATCTTAGTCCACAAGGGGATAGCTACCCTCTTTGAAACTCTAGGTTTGTTTACTACTTTGCTTGTGGTTTAGCTTCCCTCAAGCTCACCACTCGCCATTTTTAGCCCACACTCATCTAATCTTAGATACTCTTTTCCCCCTTTTACACAATCACAGCCCATAAATGTCTCTCAACTAGTCATAAACAGCCCACCACTCACAAAAAGCCTTAACCTTAGTGTTAATCCCATTCCACTCACTTAAAACAGCCCACATTACCTCATTCATGCCTTATGCAGACACACACCTACTAAAATCTTAGTTTAATACTTGCTGCACTAAGCTGGGATCTCTCTCTCCCTCTATTCCATCATATTTGTCCTCTTTTAAGTGTATACATATGTAAAACTCCTTCTAGAAACTTGAATCTTGATCCTTACCCTCTACCTCTACAGAAATTTATACTTGTGGAGTGACCATTATGTCAAAGATGTGCAATAATGTTTTTGAAATAATTATTCCTTGCAATATTAGTCTGACTGGAACCTTATTTTGGATTGCCCTTATAAGGCTGGCTCTTCCACCACATCACTCAGTCAACTGTCTATGGGCTTCAATTTTTTTTTTTGTTGGAAAAAGTCTATGGCCTTCAAGTAGAAGCCCCCTAATTTTGGTCACATATAATACAATACTATATTTATATTGCAACATATAGCAAAATCCAGTTCCCAAAAAACAAGAGGAATAAATTTAAATATAGAAAGTGAAATAAATATTACTTAATCGATTTTTTTACATTTATTAAGTAAAAAAAAAAAAAAATTGAAAAACACTTCGGAAATCTCTAGAAATACTCTACGTAATTCACTAGTGGGATTATAACAATTTTGTTCAGATAGTTAACTTCCCCCCCCCCCCCCCCCCCCCCAAAAAAAAAAAGTAAAACAAGAGGAAAATATAAACACTAGAATTAAAAAAGATCTTCTCCCAAAAAATAAAGAAGAAGAAATAAAAAGGTAACGGTATTACCTGAATGAGTGCCTTGATATTGTGATTATTGTCATAGGTAAGCTTAATATCAACACTAGGATCATCAGTGAGATGCAATAATACGTTCACTATGTCCTTTGGCACAAATTCTTTCACTCCTTCCTTCTCTGCCTTGTGTTCATCAAATACATGATCAAGGAATTGATCAAAATTTTTAATTAAAGCCTCCATTCGCTTCACATACCCATGGACGGAGCTGTTCATTGACTAGGGGGGCAGTGGTCCCCCCCTAGATTAAAAAAAATCATAATAGTATATATATTCTGAATTTTTTAAACATTTAGGTCCAAAATAATTACTCTCGACCCCACTCTACCCAGCAATTTACAAATTGGCCCAACCAAAAAAAAAAAAGAAAAAAAAGAAAGCCCATCACTTTAGTTGATGGCCTCTCCATAGACAAACAAACAAAATTCCCAAGAACAAGTAACAAATCCTTGAACTATGAGATATAAAAAAAATAAATAAATAAAAATTCTCTTTGGCATTCCGTTCTGTGCTGTTCTTGAGGAATGAGGAGGCAACTCAAAAAAATTTAAAAACACTCTAACTTCTGGAAAGTCAGTCACTCTACTCTGTTTAGAATGTTGTGAGAGTGCCTTTTTCTTAGCACACAAGTGGCCTGAGGATCCTGGGCCAAAAGAAAAAAGAAAATATTTCTGGTGGATTGGGCTCGGTTCACCGCAGCTGAGAGAGCTATTTTAGAACCGAGTGATATACAAAACAAACTTCCTACAATACAAATAACTAACAACAAAGATATCTGTATTGAATGACTTTTAACAGTAAAGAGATGCACAATAAAATGAAATATAATGTAAGAACAAGTTAGGGATCCTCTAATTAATGAGGTATATTTTATTAATTTCCCTTGGTTGTAATTATAGTGCTCACTAAGATGTGGTACAAGGTTCAACTGAGTTCAAAAGTTACAGACTTTGATAGTTTTTCAAGCTTCAAAGGCTTGCAAAATTTGAATTTGTTGAATCCGAGCATGTACTGTAATGGCTGCCTCTGGGATACCGAGAATAGTTCTCTTATTTTCTCTTAAGTTTACAGAGCCTTTTCTATATTTTCATGGGATTTCAGAAAGACAATTATGAATGAATTCTCTATCCCTTAGTCTGAATTCCCCCCCGTCTCCTGTAGCATGGACCCCTTCCTCCTTTTATAGCACAACTTCGGGCTCTGGAGGTACTAACGATTTCTCCCTTTTGCCCCTTAGAGCTCGTGCCGTGCCAGGTTGCCCAAGGTCATGCCTTTTCCCTTTTCTTCATAGTTTCTTGCTTTTTGGCTCTACCAAATGAAAGTTCCTTAGCTAGTTTTCTATTTTCAGATTTCTCCGTTGGCTTGTCAGAAGCTTTTTTTTTTATTTTTTTTGCTTTTTTTCTTCTCAGCGCTCCAACCTTTTCTTTCCAGTTGTACTCTTCCTTCTTACTTTCTCCAAATGGTTGGGATCATAGCTCATGCGTTTTTTGCTTTGTACTTCCTGGTCCCACTATATGTCTGGAGCATCAGAGCATGAGACCCGCATGCCTTTTTGTCTTTTATCTCTTTTTGAATCTGCTTTAATCTCACTTCGCGCATCCAGGGATCCCCTAACTCTAGGGGCTTTCTGGAATCCCGACCCAGTTCTTCTTTCTGGGCTTTCTTTGGTTCGCTAGTTCTGCCTGTTTTGGGCTTTTTTTTCGTGGATCTTTGGATTCCATTCCTTTGGGCTTCTTCCACTTTCTTTCTTCTCTCTTTTTTTTTTTTTTTTTTTTTTATTTTTTTTATTATGAGAGCTTAGTCTTTCTAGTTTTATTATTTATTTATTTTTGTGTGAAATGGGCCCAACATTTTTTTATTCTTTGGGCCTTAGTTTGTGGCCATTTAATTTTGAACCTCAACATTTAGCTCCCCGAGCTCATGGGTTGCATGCAGCCCATGCGTGAATTTTCTGCAGGATCTCTTCCGTTTTTTTTTAGTCGGAGATCTCTTCCTGGTCCCTTCCCTTTTTTTTTTTTGGTAACTCCTTATTTTTTAATGGGACACGGCAATTTGGGTCTTGAAAAAAAAAAATGGGAACTTCTATCACCTACTTTTACGTTTCCCATAACCCCCATTAATAACCGCTGATAACTTCTCCCTCTTTAAATTTAATTCTTGGCAACTGGCGTGTCTTTCCACATATTGTCTCCTCTATCTGCTTCTATTTCTTCATTCTGCCCCTTTCACATTACCTTTTCTTTGTCTGCCTGAATCTTCTGTTCTTAGCCTTTTTATCCTTTTCCTTCGATTAGTGTTGCTGCTACCTTCTTTTCTTCTTCCAAGATACCCATTTGCTTCAATGGCCTCTTCCTCTTCTCGAAAAAGAAAGAAGCGTGCTCCTAGTCCCTTTAAAGGTGAGAGTTCCTCTAGTTCTACACAAGATGAGTCTGTTGTTGGGCGTCCTGCTTTTCCTTTGCGAGACCCTTGGTATACTCCTAGCTTATTCTTCCCTCAGGTGTCCTATGGCGAGACCCCTCCATCCCCTTATACCTGGGTATTCTCTGGCCAAGTGGGTTTTGTTGGTTCTGCACAAGTTCTAGACCCTAGGGAGATTTTTGATCCCCAGATCAGGCGAGGACTTCGAGAGGTGGTCCCTAGCTTTTTTGATTTTGTTGCTAGGAAGATCCAAGGCTGGCCCATTTGGGTAGATAAAGAACTTTCTAATGAGGAGTTCATGGGCCGTTTGGAGCGTGCTGGTGTCCTAAAGGTAGTGGCTATTTCTAGGAATCTTGAGGGTTTTAGAGATGCCAAAGGCCTTAGGCATTTGGTGCGCCGTTGGTGTCCTGCTTTGCATACTTTCTCTTTTTCCATTGGTGAACTGACTATTACCCTGGAGGACGTGGTCAACAATTTTCTTCTTCCAGTGCTTGGGGATGAAAAACCCCTTTGATATTAATCTTTCTGATGAGGAACTCGAGGTGGAAGAAAAATTATTTGCTCACTTTGGTGGACGTACTGCTTCTTCTGGTGGGAAACCAGCCAGGATGGGTAGGTGGGTTATGAATCTGTCGTGCGAGAAGGATAAGGAGGTCAGGTGTGCCGGGTTCCTCACATTTTGGCTTAGCAAGTTTCTGTTTAGCAAGTTCCCCGGGTATGGAATCAAATCCACTCTTTTTCCTTTGGCGATTAAGTTGGCTCAGGGTGCTCAATATCCCTTAGCCCCCATGTTTTTGGGCCATGTCTATTCTCAGTTGGATCAGCTTCATGGAGATGAAGCCGAAGGTGATTCCTGTTATGTTATTACTTCTTCTCTTCATTGCGTCATTCTCCAGGTTTTTATGTGGGATTGTTCATCAGTTACTTTAGCAAGGTGTAGGAATTTAAAGTTTGTAAAATATAAGTTTCAAGGATCACCTAATGTGGTTAAAGGGCTTTGTGGCAGCTCGACTGATAGTCATCGTATTATTTTCCATTGGCTGAGTCTAAAAGGTGGCAGCCTTAACTTAGTTGAATTATTTGATCAAGTAGGCCATTTGCATTGGCGATCTCCCCGGGAGTTTGGCCCTGGTTTTGTTTGTGATTCTATGTTATCTTCTTTTCTGACTTCTACAGGGAATACTTTTGATTTACATCACGGTGATGAAGGTAGTTTAGCCTACTTGGCTTGTATTAATCCCTCTTGGCTTCCTGTGCTTTCCTCAAATGGACCACGATATACCCATTACTCGGCGCATCAAGTATTTCGACAGTTTGGCTTTGATCAAGATATTCTCCCCGTGTTTAATGACATAGTTCCCTCTCTTCCTTCCTTGGATCCTTTTATGAGACTTCAGGCCTTCTCTTATTGGTCACAAAGGAGCCTTCAGTTTGTGGTGCCCAACTTCCAGAGAGGAGTTTTTGCCTCTAGTGGTTATGCTGGTTATTGGAGGAGGGTGCAAAAGTCCTTTGTTGATTATGCTTGTTCTGACATAATTGGGCAAGTCCCCAACCCTGGTATTTCTTCTGCTCCAACATCTAACAAGCGTCTGTCTCTGCCTACTACTGGTGTTGTTTCTACTGCTATGAGTAGCAAAACTAGTTTCGCAGAATGGCACACTTCCAAGGAAGGTTGGGTGACTTATGCGCAGGACTTCCCAGAGACTTGGGTGGGGTGTGAACTTATTGTTGGTGCTTCTGCTGGGGTACCAATTAAGAAGGGTGCAGTAGAGACTATAAGTGCTAGTACTCCCATTGGTATGAGTAAAGGAAAAACAATTAAGCAGGAAAAATTGAAGGAAGCCGCGGCTGAAGAGAGTGTAGAGGTTGTTGGCCCTATTAAGACAAAGAAGAAGAAGACTGGGAAATCCCAGAAATAGTTGGTGCTTGCTGAGGAGAAGGAAGTTGAGCAACCTTTGGCCATAAGGGGCTGGATGAAGACTAAGGTAGAGTCTTCTTTCCCCCAAGCTCCTGTAAGTCCTTTAGTTCATGGTTCCTTGGAACCCTCTGGACGCACCCGTAGTAAACAACAGAGACCCAAAGACCCTGTTGAGAGAGAGAGAAGGGCAAGACCTCTTTCATTCTTCTCTCTTTTAGGTTGTAGTTTTGTTGTTTTCTTTCCTCCTTCTTTTTTTTTTTTTTTTTGAACTAATGAGTGATTGTCCTTTCAGCAGTCCAAGCGCAAGTTAGATCTTCAAAAGGGTAGAAGCCAATCCTCTGGTGAAGATGTGGTATGGCTTCATTTTATCTATGTCTTCTACTGCTTACTTTTTTTTTTTTTTTTACAAGTGCTGTGTATCCGCGCAGCCCTGTTGTTTATGCCGTCCTTTTTTTCTTCTTCTTTAGGTGGAGGTTTCTCCCCCCGTGGTTGGCGAGACTTTAGAGGAGGAGGTGGTCCCAGTTGCCCCTCAAAGTGTGGAAGAGGAGGCTTCCAGTGGTGGCATAGCTGGGGAGACTGGGCAACCAATGCAGGATGTCCAGGCTGCGAAGGATCCTAAGGCTTCCAAGCTTCCCGCGTCCCCAGGTCCTCAATTTGAACAAATTCCTAGTCCTGTTAAGATTGTGTTACCTCAAACTGAGATAAGTACAAGGACTTTGGGAGGCGCATCATCATCCAGGCAAACAGGTGAGCCTTTATACATAATAGCGTTCTAATTTTATTTCTTTTTGTACCCTTTTTTTTAGTCCTTTCCTTCTCTCTCTTTTTTTTTTTTTTTTTTTTTTCTTTTCTCCTTCCAGGCCAAACCACTGTGAGATCTACCTCTGGCGCTACTTCTTCTTTGAAATCGGAGGATTATGAAGGTGGGTGCTAATTCCCTCTCTCTTTCTTCCTTTCTCTTGTATCTTTGTTACGACAAAGCCCCCTGTATCCCTACCTTCTTTTAGCCATTTTGCTGAGACTTCCTCACCTTTTCTTCAACTTGTCATGTGTTCTTTCTCAGAGTCCTTGTAGAAGTCGAAGGAGCAAGAGGAGGAAACTTCGCCCCAAGAAGCCGATACTGGTTTCTCCTCTACCCTCTTTTGTTCTTTATTTTTCTTTCTTTTTTCTTTTTTAGAAGAAACTAAGTCTGCCCCCCCCCCCCCCCTTTCTCTCCCCCCCTTTTTTTTTTTTTGCAGGAGTTGATACTGGTGTCAAAAATCCTAAACTTATGGTTCCTGAGAGGGTTATAGGATCTGTTCAGGTTGCTGGCCCTCATTTTGTTCAAAGGGTTGAATGTTCCTCTGTGTTTTCAGGCGGTAATGCAATAATAGGGGAGGTTTCAAAGATGGTTGTTTTAGATCCTGCTTCAAGGCTCTCTGCCTTTTTGGGTCGCATTGATCTTCTGGAGTTCAACAACCTCCCTGCCAGTCACTTTTGCCACTTTGGGCCCTCCTATGGCAAATTCTTGCAGTTGTCGATGCCTATGGAAGGCCTGCCACTACTAGAAGGGCTGTTTAAAAGTCATGAGGTCTTTACCACTGGCAAGCTTCTAAGAACACTGATGTTGAGATTGTTGCTGCTGAGGAAGCTTTAGCCCAGGCCAACAAGATTTTGCAAGATTTGAAGATCAAAAGGCAAAGGGTTCTTTCTTCCTTGGCTGTCCCTGCCCTCTCCTTAGACGGCTCCTTGTTGGCTAGCCTCATCTCTTAGCTTTTCTACTTCTTTTTTTTTTTTTTTTTTTTTTTTTTTTTGGTTTGGATGAATAATCTGGGGTTGTATAAGTTTTCTTTGTTTGAACATTGTTTTGGCCTTCTTTTTTTTTAGACCTGTACTTGTGCCTTGAGACTGCTTTCATGTAGTTGTGCTTCAGAATTTCTTCTAAGTATTTGTGTTTTGAAATTGTTTTTATTTTGTTTTAATGGCATGTGGATCTTCTTTTCTTTTCTTTTGTCATTCTCTCTTTTTTTTTCTTTTTTTTCTTTTTTTGGCAGGTTATAGCCAGGTACCCATCCCTTTTTTTTTTTTTTTTTTGATTGCGCGAGTACTGAACTGGCTACATTGGGCGATATATATTTTTTTTTTGTCTCAGCTCATGAACTTGGTAGGTTTTTTTTTTTTTTTTTATTAAGTACTGGGCTAGGTATCCTCAGTATACGCCTGGGATCCTAGGCCATGTATTTGAGACTTAACTGTTTTGTAGTTCACTTGTGGGGTGATCTTGGGCCCTGTATCAAAAGATTTCCCAAAGTATCCTCCCTTTTCTTCTTGTTCACGCAAGTACTGAATTAGGTACATTTGGGTGACATATTTTTGTCCCAGTTCATGAACTTGGCATTTTTTTTTTTTTATCAAGTACTGGGCTAGGTATCCTCAGTATATGCCTGAGATCCTAGACCATATATTTGAGACTTCACTATTTTGTAGTTGTCTATGAAGTGATCCTAGTTCACGCATCAAAAGATTTCCCCAAGTATCCTCCCTTGATTCCATTTGTGTTAGGATTTTTGTAATACTTAAGATTTAATAGTTGAGAAATAAGAAGAAACTTCATTGAATTTAAAACATAAATGTCATTCAAGGGACACAGCAAATCTAACAAAGATAGTAAGGATCATAGAGTGTCCTTCTACCACGAGTCCCTGAACAAAATTACTTAAACGATAATATAAAAGAAAGAAACACTTAGCATGTTGGAGAGTCTAGCAAAAAGGATTCCAGTGTACTGAGACCTCTCCCTTCTCATGCGTAGTACTATTTTAGCCATTTCCCATTTATGGGTTCTGTCAGGATTGTTTCATCTTCTTTTGTAAAGTAGTAATACCCACTATCATGGGCTTCTTTGATGATGTAGGGTTTTTCCCACTTTGGGGCGAACTTGGAGGGTCCTGGCAAGTTTTTTCTCACATGCTCTGCTATCCTCAGTACCAGTTGCCCTTGAGTGAAAGTTCTTGAGCGTACTGCTTGTGCATATGCTCTAGTCATTCTTTGCTGGTACCTCTAGCTTCTTCTCTTGGCTAACTCCCTTTCTTCCTCTACCCCTTCTAGGTCTGCTATTCTCCTTTCACTATTTGTGTCCTCGGTGTCCTCCTAACTTTCTTCAAGTACTACTCTTGGTGTAGGAATGATTAATTCTACTAGGCTAATGGCTTTTGTCCCATAAACTAGGGAGAATGG
Source organism: Quercus variabilis (assembly GCA_030445155.1). NCBI lineage: Eukaryota > Viridiplantae > Streptophyta > Magnoliopsida > Fagales > Fagaceae > Quercus > Quercus variabilis. Next base: position 1,017,228 of record CP129455.1, read on the forward strand.
TGAGAATCTCGTGACTGTCTTCACGGAGCTCCTGTATGCCTAAAGTACATTTGCCAGGTGGTCACTCCATTTCCCTCCATACTCTTGCTTCATTTTTTTAAGGATCTTTAATATCACCCTATTAGTGGTCTCTACCTGGCCATTTCCTTGTGGGTAGTACGGTGTAGACCTTCCATGCTTGACGTAGTAAGCCTCAGTTAACCCTTTCATGTCTTTATTTATGAATGGCGTTCCATTGTCACTAATCAACCTTCTAGGGATCCCAAACCTTGTAATGATATGTCCCCGAATGAAGTTTGTCACAGCTGCTCTAGTGGCCTTTTTCAAGGGGATGGCATCTACCCATTTTGTAAAGTACTCAGTGGCTGCCAAGATCCATATGTAACCACTGGATGGAGGATTTATAGGCCCTATGAGATCAAGCCTGCAAGTGTGGAAAGGCCATGGGGTTGTTATATCCTGTAACGTATTTGGGTGAGTGTGGATTGCATCTCTAAGGACTTGACATGCGTGGCAAGTTTTGACTATCTCCTCAGAGTCCTTTTTCATTGCTGGCCAGTAGTACCCTAACAGTAGTAACTGTTTATAGAGCCTCCTTTTTCCTGGGTGGCTTCCACAATCACCAGAATGGACTTCCCTGACTACTTCCCTAGCTTCCTTTGGCCTTAGGCATCTTAGGGGATCCCCACAATATCCCTTTTTGAATAGAATCCCGTTTTGTAAGAAATATCTGGCTGCGAGCTTTTTGAACTGGTAGGCCAGTGCCCTGTCAGTTGGTAGGATCCCTTGAGCCAAGTATTTCATGAAGGGAGTCTTCCAATCTTCTGTAATAAATATAGCGTAACTTTCTTCCTTGTCCACCGAGGATTGGCATTCTTGACATTTTTCCTGTATAGTTGCTGTCTCTTTGTTCATATTTGGCTAGTAGTATCCCATGCGCTGCATCCTCCTATATAGGTTGATCTTTTCTGAGGTCCCACAGACTTGGGTGTGCAGCTCTCCCATCCTTAGTTTCCCCTCTTTCTTTTTAATACATCTGGATAGGATCCCTCCGGCCAGTCTCCTGTATAGTTCTCCTTCTATTAGAGTGTAATCCCTTAGCTCCTTGACACTCTCTCCAGATTCTGTTTCTTTCATTTTTTTTTCTTTCACTTCGCTCCTCCAATCCCATTGCTTGGACTCTCCGGGGGGATATCTTTTGGAGGATTTTTAAGATGGAATGCTCCTGCCTTCCTATTCTGACTAGAGTGTCTTTTCCCTTGAATGGTACTTGGGATCTCAGGGTGGCAAACGCATTTGCAAACCTGTTTTTACTTCTCTGAGTGTACTCTACGCTAAAGGTCAGGAATTCCTACTCCAGCGTCTGCGCCCACTTCCTGTAGGCTACTAGACTTTGTTCCCTTAGTGCAAAGCCACCCTTCACCTAAGAGACTACAAGATTGGAGTCTCCCAGTACTCTTATGTGTTTCACCCCAATACTGAGTGCTATAGTCAACCCGGTCAGGAGAAACCAAGCTTAAAAGATAGAGGTATGGTGTCCCCGTTCTCACAGCTCAGCACAACTCCCACCCCATTTGAGGTTGCTGTAGCTGACCCATCGAATCTCTTTATCCATTTCTTTCCCGGGGTTTCTGCTACTGCTACCTCACCTGGGATCTCTTTATTTAGTGAGCTTTCCTCTTTCCCTGGGAATTGTGCCAGGAGGTTAGCTATGGCTTGACTTTTGACAGCCTTGGGAGTCCTGAAACCTATGTCATATTGAGAAAGCAGGATCAACCACTGTGCTATTCTTCCCGTTAGGAGGGGCTGATGCAAGATTGCTTTTATGGGGTGTGATTTAGTCACTAAGAGGATTTGGTGAGCTGAGAAATACCTCTTCAGCCTCTAGGATGCGTAAATAACCACTAGGCAAGCTTTTTCTATCTTGGGATACCTGGTCTTAGCATCCTTGAGTGTTCTGCTTACATAGTAAATAGGTTGCTCGTTCCCATCATCATCATCTTGCGCCAACAGGGCTCCTATTGCTTGGGTATTTGATGCCAAGTACAATAACAAGGGTCGCCCACGTACTGGTGCCTGGAGAGTTGGCAGATGATTCATAATTCGTTGGACCCTTCGGAAGGCTTCCTATTGTTCTGCTCCCCAGGTGAACTCAATTCCTTTCTTTAATAGCCTGGATAAGCCTCTTGTGGCCGAAGCCAGTCCTGGCACAAATCTCCTGATGTAAGAGACCCTTCCTAGGAAGCTTTTGAGCTCCCTTACTATTGTTGGTCTTTTCATAGTGGCAATGGCTGCAGTTTTGGCTGGATCCACACTTATATCTTTGTGATGCACTAGGAACTCGAGGAACTTTCCTGTAGATACTCCAAAGGCACATTTCATGGGGTTCATGCATAGCTTGTATTCTTTACATCTTTTGAAACCTTATTCAAGTACCTGAAGGTGTCCTGTCCTAGTTTTTGACTTGACCACAATATCATCCACATAGTCCTCCATTTCCTTATGCATCATGTCGTGGAAGATAGCTGTCATGGTTCATTGGTACGTGGCTCCTGCATTTTTTAGGCCAAACGGCATCACAGTGTAATAGAAATTTCTGATCGGTGTCCTGAATGCTATCTTCTTAGCATCCTTGGCAGCTACGCGAATCTAGTTGTACCCACTATACCCATCCATGAATGAGAACATAGAACTTCCTGCGGCTGAATCCACAAGGAGGTCAATGTTAGGCAGAAGGAACTCATCTTTTGGACATGCCTTATTCAGGTTGCAGAAGTCCACACAATAACGAATTTGGCCGTTCTTCTTCTTCATAGGTACTATGTTAGAAAGCCATATGGGGTGCAGAATGGGCTTAACAAAACCAGCTGCCAGTAGCTTTTTGACATCTTGAGTTATCTGGGCTTCTACATCAGTGTGAAAAACCTTGGTTGGTTGGATTACTAGTTGAACTCTGGGGTCCACATTGAGGGCATGGATTACTAACCCAGGATCCAGTCCAGGCATTTCGTCATAAGTCCATGCGAACACATCTGTGTATTCTTTGAGCAAAGCTACCAGTGGCTCTCTTTCTTGTGCTGCCAATTGACTGCTGATGAAAACTGGCTTCTGGGATCCAAGCTCAGCCCCAAAGTTTATTTCCTGTAATTCTTCCTCCGGCTGGATTTGTGTCTCTTTGACTGGTTCCTCTGGAACTTCCTCCTGAGCTACCATACATTCTAGTGGTCCGAGGCCTTCCTGCACGATGCACTCAGGTCCCGCGCACCTTCACAAGCGGTAAATTAACCTTCTGCCGGGTTCCCGTACCACTACACACTCCCGAGATCCTGAGGTGCTGAGCTCCTTCTTTTGCCTTTTGCTCTTCAAAAGGTCTCTTAAGTCATGGGTACCTCCTCCTTCTTCATCTTCCAAGATAGGTGTTCCTGGGGTCCCCGGCATGGGACTCTCATCGTCTGGTTTTAACTTATCATAGAACATAGTTTCTACAAAGTTTACTTCTCCTTAGCTGAAAGGGTTATGATTGGCAGGGATTTTTACAAGTCTCCTATTCAATCTCCCCTTAACACACTGATGGTATGTGGATGGTATAAGGCGGTGCTTATGGAGCCATGGCCATCCCAGTAATACATGGTAGGACACCTTTAAGTTGATTATATGGAATCTGGTCAAGGCTACTATTGGCCCTACTTTCAGGGCCAGCTGTATATATCCTTCAGTTGTTTCTGCTGATCCTCCAAATCCGATTATCTCCATGAAAGCCCCCAAGATCCTCCTTCCTGCCAGGCCTACGGCTTCCAAGGTGCTTAGAGCTATGAGGTTGAGTGATACCCCTGTGTCCACCAGTGCTCTTTTGATTTGGACATCATTTATGGTGGCCATTAGATAAAGGGGTTTGCGATGGTCTGGATGTTCAACCTCCATGTCTTCGTTAGTAAAAGTTATTGCATTGGTTGTTTCTAGGAAAGCTCGACTAGCTTGTGATTTTGCTATGAAACATTCCATTCCTGAATCTGCTGCTATAGTCATAAGAGACTCCGTGGCCACCCTTCTTGCTTCTGGTCCAAATCTCAGCTGGTTGAATAGTGATTTGAACTTGGGATTCTTTTGGAGGGTCCTGACTGTGTTTGGGTGGAAAGATCCTTCTAGCTCTTCTGCTTTTGCCGGGTTCCCATGGATTACTATAGCCACCACCCCCTTTCCTTTGTGGTTGGGCAAGGGGTTCCTTTGTACTTCTGGCTCCTTTTGGGTGAGCTCCAGGGTTCCTTCTCTTAGCTTCCTATGAAAGAGCCTATGAAGGGTCTAGCAATCCTTGGTGGAATGCTTAACATAATTATGAATCCTGCAAAATAAAGGATTTTTCCTTTTTTCCTCGGTGGGTGGTCTGGACACGGTAAATGGCCTAATCACTCCATCCCTGATCCATTTGTCCAGAACATGGTTTAACTCTTCTGCGGTATATGGGATCACTGTTCCTCAAACATTTTTCCATCAGGCCTCTTTCTTTTTTCTCCCACTGATGTTGTCATGGCTTGGGATGCTGGCATCCTTTTCGCCCTCATAGTCTGTGTTGTTCTTCTTGTTCTCTATAACAAGTCAGCGAACTATGTGATACATAAATTTTAGAGATTGAGTCTATAATAGAAAAGCATGTTAGATATGCAAGTCTCTACGAGCTCTTTTTCTTCATGGTCCCCATAACAATCCAGAGACACATCTTCAAATCTTTTAATGAACTAAATAGGATCCTCTCCAGGCTTCTGCCGTACCATCTGAAACTGAAGGCTTTGGAAAGTGACGTTGTCTTCACCAGGGTAATATTTTGCACAAAATCTCTCCATCATCTCGTCCCAGGTCCTAATGGACCCAAGTCTCAGTGTGGTGTACCAAGTGTATGCCCTATCTACTAGGGACTTAGCAAACTCTCTTAGGCACAGCTCTCAGTTTCCTGCGTAGGGGCCTATGGTGTGGATGAACCTACTCATGTGTTCTATTGTGCTTCCATTCCTTCCATCAAAAGGATGGAACTTTGGTGGCTCATATCCCTCGGGGTATGGCTTGCCAAGGAGTTCTGGTGGGAATGAGGGATCCTGAGAAAACTGCTTGGGGATCCTAGAAAGCTTTTCCATTTCTTGGTTCAGGAGGGCACTGACATCTGCCAGTGTTAAGTACTAGGGGTTATGCCCTCCTCCTACTGTTGACCCTCCCTCTAGCTGGGTTCTGTCTTGGTTGCCTACATAGGGGGAATTGTCTTTAACTTCATGTGTCTTGCCTTCCTTGAGGAGGCGAACTTCTTGCTGCAAGTCTTTCAACATTGCAGTCATTTGAGCCATATGGTCCAGCTTTTGTCTTGCGTTTCTTTGTTCTGACACGGCCTCTTGTTTTGTTAGGGGCACCCCGCCTCTTTGTTTGAAGGCCATTTCATTTTCTCCCATGGGCTCAAAGGCCATGGGTGGCATATTAGCACCTCTACTGTTCCTTGGTCTTAGAGGCATGCTTTGCGAAGGGATTGCTTCTTCCCTTTTCTTTACCTAGTCCCCAGTGAAGTCGCCAAAATGTGAGAGTGCCTTTTTCTTAACACACATGTGGCCCGAGGATCCTGGGCCAAAAGAAAAAAGAAAATATTTCTGGTGGAATGGGCTTGGTTCACCACAGCTAAGAGGACTGTTTTAGAACCAAATGGTGCACAAAACAAACTTCCTACGATACAAATAACTAACAACAAAGATATCTGTATTGAATGACTTTTAACAGTAAAGAGATGCACAATAAAATGAAATATAATGTAAGAACAAGTTAGGGATCCTCTAGTTAATGAGATGTATTTTATTAATTTCCCTTGGTTGTGATTACAGTGCTCAGTAAGACGTGGTGCAAGGTTCAACTGAGTTCAAAAGTTACAGACTTTGATAGCTTTTCAAGCTTCAAAGGCTTGCAAAGTTTGAATTTATTGAATCCAAGCATATACTGTAATGGCTGCCTCTAGGATACCGGGAATAGTTCCCTTGTTTTCTCTTAAGTTCACAGAGCCTTTTCTATATTTTCATGGGACTTCAGAAAGACAATTGTGAATGAATTCTCTATCCCTTAGTCTGAATTCCCCCCCGTCCCCTATAGCATGGACCCCTTCCTCCTTTTATAGCACAACTTCAGGCTCTGGAGGTACTAACGATTTCTCCCTTTTGCCCTTTAGAGCTCGTGTCGTGCCAGGTTACCTAGGGTCATGTCTTTTCCTTTTTCTTCATAGTTTCTTGCTTTTTGGCCCGACCAAGTGAAAGTCCCTTAGCTAGTTTTCTATTTCCGGATTTCTCCGTTGGCTTGTTTGAAGCTTTTTTTTTTTTTTTTTTTTTCTTCTCAGCGCTCTAGCCTTTTTTTCCAGTTGTACTCTTCCTTATTACTTTCTCCAAATGATTGGGATCACAGTTCATGCATTTTTTGCTTCGTACTTCCTGGTCCCACTATATGTCTAGAGCATCAGAGCATGAGAGCCGCATGCCTTTTTGTCTTTTATCTCTCTTTGAATTTACTTTAATCTCACTTCGCGCGTCCAGGGATCCCTTGACTCTGGGGGCTTTTTGGGATCCCGACCCAGTTCTTCTTTCTGGGCTTTCTTTGGTTCGCTAGTTCTGCCTGTTTTGGGCTTTTTTTTTTCGTGGATCTCTGGATTCCATTCCTCTGGGCTTCTTCCCCTTACTTTCTTTCTTCTCTCTTTTTTTATTTTATTTTATTATGAGAGCTTAGTCTTTCCAGTTTTATTATTTATTTATTTTTGTGTGAAATGGGCCCAACATTTTTTTACTTCTTTGGGCCTTAGTTTGTAGCCATTTAATTTTGAACCTCAACAAATGTTTATTTGAGAGAGGTGAAGGATTTGTAGTTAGACTACTCTCACTCACTCTTATCTCTTTTTTGTGTGTGACCATAAGCTATTGAGTGTGTTACTAAGAGGACTACGTGTGGCTATTAAAGTTTAAGGAAATACTTCTAATTTTTAACTTGTTAAATTGATTAACTTGAAAGTTGAAACGTTTGAGGTTTTATTTTTTTTTTTTTTTTTGGGGGGGGGGGGGGGGGGGGGACGCTTAAGGGAGGAGCTTTTCTTATTTTCTCTTTGTTTACATTTTTTTTTTTTTTTAATTCTCAATCAGTAGAGCTATAAGGTTTGAAATTGATGAAACATTTGAAAATAATTAAATAAATAACAAAAAGAACTAATGGAAACATTAATTTTTATAAGATAGTCTTATTTAGTTACAAGTCAAGAAATTTTTTTAACTAATGTTTTGCCTCTCCTAAGTCTAAAGTCTAGCTCCGTCCCTACACATGCCCCTGCGAGTCTAAGAAATCAAGCCACGGTAGCCAGTCCCCAATATTAAACATCCCATTTAGAAAGAATAACTCGTCTAACATTTCTTGAAACTCTTTAACTGTGATTATTGGGGTCTCATATTTGGACTCGCTAGCATACTTTTTACCAAATACAATTCTGCTTATAATGTTTAAAGAAAGATGAAAGAGATGGCCTTTCAGCATAATTGGCTTTCCTGACAAGGTGCAAAGGCGTGACAAAAAAGCACGCATTTCTTCAACACGAATGTATTGATAGGAGTCGAGTCGTTTTGAGTTAAACAACTCGGAGGCATAAATCTTACGGCCTTGGCGCCAATATGGTCCATAAGGTGCCCATGTAATATTGTGATGGTTATATGATAAATACTTGCCAGCAGCAGATTTGGGTCTAGAGGCCAAGACATGGTCATGTATTTTTAGGAATTCCTTTGCCATTTCAGCAGATGAGGCAACCACAACAGGGAAGGATCCAAACTTTAGTTGCATAATTGGTCCATATTTTTTGGCCAAATTATGAAGGGATTGGGGAGGATGAGAGCCCACAAGATTCATATTGCCTATGATTGGCCATGGTTTTGGACCTGGTGGAAATTTTAGTTGGTCGCGTTTGAAAGAAAATAATTTTGAGAAAAAGGCTAAAGCTGCTAGCAATGCAATTACTAAAAGAGCCCAAGCAGAAGAAGAAGAAGAAGACTCCATTTGGAAGGAATTATTATGGGGTTTGTATTTAGGCCCTGCAGTTTACCTGAAATATATATAAACCATTCATGCACACGATGCCCTTGTGTTTTTTGGGACGTAGTAAGACACTGAGAGACAAATGCAGCCAATGTTATTGTACGCATATGGCAAAAGTCGGTAAGAATCCGAAACAGTTGATTGCATCTCTAATCTATGTACACATTTTTTTTTTCTTTGCCATTTGCAGTAGAGTCAGAGTCACCATCCACCGTTACTTTCCCTTTCCCAACATATCTCTTACTTTGGTGATGCTAAGGATCTGTTTAGTTGGATGGAGTGGATAAGTGGAAGAATAAAAAATAGTAGATGAAAAAGTAAAAGGATAAAAAATATTTTATTTTTTCTTATTTTTGTTTGGTTGAGAGTGGAAAAGTAGATTGATGGAAAAAATGAATTTGAACAAATTTACTCATATACTATTGTTAAAGAATGATGCTCAATTAAAATAAAAAAGTGACAAATAACCATAAAAAAAAGAGCAATCACACAAATTTATTAAAAAAATAAAAATCACGTTTCTAAAAAAAAAAAAAAAACAACTATCACACCTAGGCGCTAGAAAATCAAAAGGAAAAAGAAAAGAAAAAAAAAAGAAAAAGGAAGAGATCGACGAGTTACTGCCCAGAAAAAAAAAAAAAACAAAAAAAAGGGAAAGGCAACGTTAATTACTGCATAGGGAGAAGAAAAATAAATAAAGGCATGTGTACATGAGTATTTTTGTCAATCAAGAAAAAATTTATCCCCACTCAGTTTTTTCTTCATTTTGGAAAAAAAATATTTTGATGGGTCCGGAGAGAAAACACCTGAGCCCCACCAGTTATTTTCCTTCTTTTCCATTCAACTAAACACACTCCAAAAAAGTTTTCTTTTCTATTTTCTCTTCAAAATTTTCTATCCACTCTATTTTACCTCCAAACAAACCCACCCTAAATGTTGTCGACATTGTAGCTACAGCCTGAGCCACATCATTCACGTTGCACTATGATCTGAGTCCAAACCTTTTCACTCCACATCCTTTATATTGCCCCAGAGGGTCGAGAAAACAACTAAACTTTATCTTGGTTTGGAGTTTAGTGCATGATTTTTAATTTTAAGTAGTTGCTAATCTGTTCTATGCACCCAAAAACTACTTTGAATGAGATCTGAGTGAGACTCTTTTAATGTAAAATGATATATTTATTCTTCCTCTCTTTATCCTTTTTCTGAATTTTATTATAAAACAAAAGGAATCATGTGCAATGCAAATTAAATAAGGTAAAACTTTAGGTATGACCATATGATACCTTACATGCAGTATATTAGGTTCATTAATTAAATTCAAACATATCTTTTTTTAATTTAGTTAGAAAACATAATTTTATTGCTTCTAAGTTTTGTGCCCAGTCAAAACATGAAAAAGCTAAACCATTGTACACATAGACCGTTTTAAGATTTACAATTTTATATTCAAATAATAATAAATTTGAACTAAAAGCATTATAAATTTTATAGCTCAATTCTCAATCAACCTACAATCACCTCCCTCCCAGACTATTGCATTTTTCAGATTCAGACTCTTGATCTAAAATTCTCATTGTCTTTCCCCTCGAAAATTCAATGTTCTTTGAAAATTGAATTGAATTTCTAATATAAATTTCAAAGTCTCAACCTCAGTCTATCTGTCTCAGTTCCAAGCCTAAAACTTGCCTTTCGACCAGACACAATTTTTGGCAAGCAATATGCAAACTAACGCAAGCCAAATACAGTTTTTTGATATTCGGATTAGAGCACCTGAGGTACATATCCAACTGTTTCTAAGCACTCAATATTATCCTGACAATACAATAGAGTGTCCGTTTGACATGATTAATTTTGCTTACTTATTTTACTATTCAGTTTATTTTTGCTACTATTTATGAGTTCCACTACACTTTTTGGTATTATTTCTGGGTCTTACTAACTATTTCAGCTAACTTTTACCTTTATCTACAATACTGTACGTTTGGCAAAGAATTGGGTAGACACCAATTTGGGGTCACTATGTTTGGTAGCGATGTTTAAAGAACAGTTTTTAGTGTTTAAACTAGTATTATTGAACCCAACCCAACTCAAATAGTTGGATCAATAATCTGGTGACTTGGCATATAGACTAGTCCAAGTCATCAATTGGATCGAATGTGCATAACACCTGGTCAAAACTGGTAAAACTCGATGGGTTCTAAGAAAACCGTGTGACCCGGCTAGGTATTAATAACTTAGCTGAGTTTGTAAATTGTGTAAAATTACATATGTTATTTGAAATATGGTACCAAACACTTTTTTTTTTTTTTTTTTTTGCATTATGAATACATTAAACAAGTGTTTTTATAAAACTTTTTAAATCAGAGTTTTCTCAAAGATCTATGATAGGTTTTTATTTATTTATTTGGGTTGTTTGCATTTTTTATTTATGTTTTGTAATGAATTTTTTATTTGATTTGGGTTTTTTTTAGACTTGTAGTGGTGGTTGGGTGATGGTGGGTTGTTTTCTAGTGGCGGTGGTGGATTTCTTGTAGTGTTGGGTTGCGAATTGGGGTTTTACGGTGGTGGCGATTGCGGCTTGTGGGTTTATGGTGGTGGAGTGTTGTGGGGTGTGGTTGCTGCTATTTAGTATTTCAGCTAACACGCTATTTTACGCTATGTTATAGTAGATAAAGTAACTTTTAATGTGTTAAATACTAAATTTTTTAAAAGAGCTTATGCTAGTGCTCGTAGATAGGGTAAAACAACCTTGCTTTGGTAATATTTCGAAACAAGAGAGTTAAAGTCTGAAAATGAAATTTTATTCCGATGTGCATATAATTTCTAATAGATTATTACGTGGAGAAGCTGCTTCCAAGATCATAGAGGTAAGTACTCATTTTATTTCAATAAAAAAGAGGTATTAGTTAGGAAGAAGTTATGATTTCTGGTGTGAATATTATAATTCATTCCTCAAACTTACTCATGCATATAGCTGTCCTGTTATTTGGGTGGAAGGTGGCTCACTAGAAGGAATTTTATCTTTTTTGGGTAAGAAGGAAGAGGCTATATAATGTGCGGTGGACAATGATATTCAATCCCTTTCAAAAGTGGGATGGACAAATAAGAATTACAAATGTAATTGAGTCAAAAAAGTTTTAGTTTCTTACTGCACATTTTACCTAGCTCATTCGCCATATCGCAAGATAGAGCCCTAAAGTAACTTCTTTTCCAAGATTTTATTTATTGAGCAAAGCCCATAGTACATAACTACGACACATTTATATCGTAGAATGGTAGCATGGGCATACAACATAAGTAGGAAGTGATTCAATACAGAAAATTTGTTAAAAGAAAAACAAACAAACACACACACACACATATGTATGTATGTATGTATGTATTATTCATTACACATCAAATTCACAACTAATAAAGATGAAGAGGGAGTCGAGGTTCCATCATTGCAACAAGTGGGAATTTGCGAGATGTTGCAAATCCATAAACTTCATCCATGCTTATATCTTCATTTTTCATATTTTCTGGTAGTTTCCAGTTAAATCCATGTAACATATTAGCCAAGGTAGAGCTAATCACCTTGAGTCCAAAGCTATAGCCAGGACACATTCTCCTCCCAGAACCAAATGGTAATAGCTCAAAACTTTGGCCCTTCACATCAATAGCATTACCCAAAAACCTCTCTGGGCGGAACTCTTCTGGTGCATCCCATATTGTTGAGTCTCTCCCTATACTCCATGTGTTTATGAAGACTCTAGTGCCTTTCTGGATTTTGTAACCAGCTACATCACAATCTTGCACAGCTAAATGTGGTGCAAGCAATCCAGCCACAGGGTGCTTTCTCATTGTCTCCTTGACAATTGCTTCAATATAAGGAAGTTGTGGAATGTCAATCTCTTCCACCCATCTGTCTCTCCCTATTACTTTATCAAGCTCTTCTGTTGCCTTTTTGATGAGATGTGGTTGCTTTAAGAGTTCGGACATTGCCCATTCCAGAGTCGTTATGGTTGTATCTGTGCCTCCAGCTATTAGGTCCTAATTTTGTTTCACAAGACAAAGATTAATGTCTAGAGATCAAGCTGAAACTCTAACAAACGGCTTTCATATAACATGATTAAAGTCTAGCATATTTAAAATATATTGGTTTTTGTCTAAAGTCTTACAACTCAATTGCCACATCTCATATTGTAACTATCAAATTTATTATAAAAAAAAAATATATATATATATATATATATAGGAGTCTTTTTTTTTTTATTGAATTTAAAATATGAGTTAATTGTAGATATCCACAGTATATTATAGGGAATTTTTAATGATAACCATAAACTACAAAATTTAGCAATTAACATTCTAATTCGGTATTAATGTCAAAATTAACAAATTTATGGCTTGTTTGAGGTGAAAATTGCAGATTAATGTGAACTGGTTTTTTAATGTTGACATCTTAATATATATACCTTAGCAACTACCAAACTTACTTATTTTTTTTAATTTCAACTCTAATTTTTGTTGGAGAAATTATTATTGCAAATGAGTCTTCAATTAGAGTGTTGATTGAATAATATTATACTGAATGAGTCTTCAATTATAATATTTATTGCATATAATATAATTAATAATACCGAATTGATTCCAAGTTTGCAACATAAAGCAAAATATGATTTTAAAATAATAAGAAGAATGGTTTTTAAATAAACGAACTTAAATAGCCGAATATTATTATTTAATTGATATGATATAATTTTTTTTAAGAGAGAGAGAGAGAGAGAGAGAGAGAGAGAGAAAAGTCTAATATAAAGTTTGTAAAGTTGTTATTTACAACTATGTATTTTGTTGACTTTTATTTCATGTCAAATTTGATTGTAATTATTATCAATCGTTTATACCTTGTATCTATTGTAAGATTTGTTGTAAGGGATGTGTGATAGAGAAAGAGTGTGAAAACTCAAGCATTTGAAGGCTGAAGAATTCTCGCGGGTATGTCGCGACCTAGCTTCCCGCGAAATGAATCACGTGCCATGCACATGCTGGAATGCGAAGAGTCAAGCCAAGTGGAGACAGCTGTATCTCACGAGTATCTCGCGAGTAAGGCCTTCTCGCAAGACACCCGCGAGGCATTCTGTTCTGCTAGCTTGTCCAATCTAATTCACACCTTCTGTGCCTACACTATTTATACCCACATTACCCACAAAAGTTGGTGAGGCTATTCAGAGAAAAAAACCCTAAAAAGGTTTTCTAAAACACACACACACCCATCTTTTGAGAGAGAGCTACTCATCCTTAATGAGAAATCATTGTAGTCTTTTCTCTATCCCTCTCCCATTATCATAGCTTAAAAGGAGATTTGTACCCAAACACAACCCACATATGTTCAGAGTGTAGAGAGTGTTTTGGAGTTGCTGGGAAGTATTGGAAGAAGCCAAGGATGGCAGATGCAACATGGAGCTTGTTGCAGGATCCGGAAAACTAAGACAAGACACAGTTCTGAGAAGCCTTGTTGGAGTAGGAGATTGGAGGGCTTAGGTACATCGGGTAGATTGGGCTTGGAGGGTCTTTTGCTAACCCATGTATCCCAATTGATTGTCTAGTGGATCGATTTCCGCTTGGAGGGCAGCGGAAAGGTTTTTCACCGAGTTCTTCGGTTTCCTCTTCGAAAACACATCTTGGTGTTTTCTGTGTTTGCATCTTTCTTTCCTACTCTTATATATTCCATTACTGCTATGTTGCTTAGTTTATGGATTAGAGTAGCTTATTTGTTCATCCGCTCGCATTTACACTATTCCGCACTTTGTATTAAGTTAGTGTAAAATCTATCGAGCCGTAACTTTAATTGGGGGGTCTAAATAGCTCTTGTGTTTTCAACACATTTTCGAGCTTTCAAAGTTATCGTCTATATCTCAATATTTACTGAGCCAAGCCAACAGGCACTACTACTGTGACTACAAAAAAAAAAAAAAAAAAAAAAAAAAAAAAGGCATGCATGCTTCCACAGTATAATGCATGCTTGCTTAATAAAAATTTGGAATACAATTCTAAAATCTTTTATAGGTATTCAAGTAATTCATTTGTGGGATATTAACTAGGAAAATGTTAGAGTTATAAGTTATTTTGCAAAATATTTCACAAGAAGTTGATTTGGTGAATGACTATTGAGAAGTATAAAAGTGACATTAGCAGTGGATTGAAATAAGAACAAATGTTGTAAAATAAGTTGTCACTAACATTGTTCACAATGTCTTTGAAAGACAAGAACAAAAAAAGAAAAGAAAAAAAAAGAAGGAAGTGAGAAACAAGAGCAAAATATAAAAAAATTGAATTAAAAAGACAGTGGTATTACCTGAATGAACGCCTTAATACTGTCATAGGAGAGCTTAGTATCAGCATTAGGATCATCAGCGCGCTGCACTAATAAATTCACCATCTCATCCTTTGGCACAAAATCATTCGCTCCTTCCTTCTTTGCGTTGTGTTTATGAAGGATATGGTCAAGAAATTTATCAAATTTCTTACCTAAAGCCTTCATTCGCATCACATACCTCTGCAAGTCTAGGAAATCAAGCCATGGTATCCAGTCCCCTATATTAAACACCCCATTTAGGAAAAACAACTCGTCTAACATTTCTAGCAACTCTTCATGTGTCACTATTGAGGTCTCATTTTTGGACTCACTGCTAACACAGTTTTTACCAAATACAACTCTGCTTATAATGTTTAGGGTATGAACAAAGAGATGGTCTTTTAGCTTGAGTGGCTTCCCTGTACCTGACAAGGTGCAAAGGCGTGACATAAATGCACGCATTTCTTCAGCACGAATGTATTGATAGGAGTTGAGTCGTTTTGAGTTAAGCAACTCGGAATAAATCTTACGGCCTTGACGCCAATATGGTCCAGCTGGGGCCCAAGTGACATTGAGATAGTTATAAGATAAATGCTTGCCAACGGCAGATTTGGGTCTAGAGGCAAAGACATGGTCATGCGTTTTTAGGAATTCCTTTGCCATTTCGGCAGATGAGGCAACAACAACAGGGAAGGAACCAATCTTGAGCTGCATAATTGGTCCATATTTTTGGGCCAATATATGAAGCGATTTGGGAGCATGAGATCCCACAAGATTCAGATTGCCTATGATTGGCCAAGGTTTGGGACCTGGTGGAAATTTTAGCTGGCGGGATTTGAAGGGTAATAATTTTGAGAGAAAGGCTAAGGCTGCTAGTGATGCCATTGCTATAAGAGCCCAAGAAGAAGAAGACTCCATTACTTGGTAGGAATTAGAGGATATGGCAGTGAGAGTTTGAGGCGGACTATGGGGTTTATATAGCATTAAGGGCACGTTTGGTAGACTGTAATAGACACTGTAATGTAATAGATATTCTTATGACATAACTATTCGGTTGTTTGATTATGTTTTTATTACAATGAATAGTTAATCCTCATGAATAGCTATTCTTCAAAATGATGAATAAACATTCTTTATCAAAAGCACTAAGGGCCCGTTTGGATACAGCTGAAAACTGAAAACTGAAACTGAAAACTGAAAAATACTGTAGCAAAATAATTTTTAAATATGTGAATAGTACTGTGGGACCCATTTTTAATGAAAAGGTTGTTAAAAAGTGAAAATTGTGGGTCCGTAAACAGTAAAAATGGGGTGAAAAAGTCACATGTTGCGGCTACTGTTCAATGAACAGTAGCCGCAACAGTGTTGCTACAGTAACACTATCTCTGAAAAGCTGGGGACGCGTGAAAAAAAAAAAAAAAAAAGGGCTGAAAACGTAAACGTGCACGTTAAACGCTGAAGCCAAACGGTCTCTAAATATCTATTTTTTCACCTTATGTAATAACTTTTTAAAAAGATTTCCTAAAAAGCCATTAGTTGGCACATCTTCAAAATGAAAGAAAATAAATTTTCCTTCTTATTACTCACTCCGTCCCACTTTGTTTGTCCTCTATTCCATTTTGGGATGTCCCAAAATATTGTCCTATTTTTAAAAATAAAAGTCATTAGTTTATTAATATTCCTATTATACCCCTATTAATTTACTAGTTCAATTTTTTAATAAATTTATTTATGGGTAGTTTTAGAAACTTATACATTTTTAAAAGGTGATAAGACAATAAATGATGTTCCCTTAAAAAGTTTGATTTTTCAAATAGGACAAACAAAGTAAAACGGAGGGAGTAATTATTATCTCTATTTTAAACACTCTAAAATAAGTGTATTTTAGGAAATTTGACAATTGAAATGATTTAATTACACCTTTTTTTTTTTTACTCTACTAAATTGTGGATGCATATTCAGGATTCTATTCCTAAATGGTCATCAAACTCATAAATAGTAATACTTATTACATTCTAACTTAATATATTTTTTATATTATTTATTCTTATTTTCATATAATAAGCATTACAATGTACCAAACGTGTGCTAAATATATATGCAGAATTTATGCACGCGATGTCCTTGTGTTTTTTGGGAGTAAAACAGACTGGCCCAACTTTTAGTTACGTAATGCACTTGCACACATATGAAAAGTGTTCTGGAAGAATCCAAAACAACAAAAGAAGAGTTCTAAAATTCTTTCCTAATGGTGGGGTTTGGATTTCGCGTTTGCGTTTCAGCAAACGCGTTTTCCTCTTTTGTTTTGTTTTGTTTTTTTTTTTTTTGCCGCATTTTTTACTTTGGGAGACAAAAAAATCTGTGCATGAACTGTGCATGAACAGTGCATGCACTGTTCACGCACTATTCATGTACTGTTTATGTAATAAAAAATATTAAAAATAGGTCCCACGACACTATTTACACATTTAAAAATTATTTTGCTATAGTGTTTTCAGTTTTCAGTTTTCAATTTCAGCAACAATAAGTTCAATCCAAACACACCCATTATATCACTTGCTTTGTTGAAGCTACAACTATCCGGTCCACATTGAATCTAGCCTCGGCCACACTGGTCACGTTTCACCGTAATTTTGGGTCCAACTCTTGGATTGAGATCAAGTGCAGCTACTACACTTGATGCAACAGCTTTCAATCCTAACTATTTAAATAAATAAATAAAAAGCTAGAAAAAGTTAAAAATGAAAATTAAAAAAATGAGAGAAATTAAAACTTTTTGTGAGAAAAGAATAGGATAATTGCATCCAGTATTGAGTGTTGCACCAGATCCTAATCTCCAAATCCAAACCTTCGCACTATGCGGCCAATTTGGATGGAAGGATAGTACTACACTAGTAGAGTACTTGACACTTTGTATAACTAGTAGTTAGCAAAATGGTAGAATAAAGTTTATTTTCAAAATTTTCAGCAAAATAACATTGTTTTAAAACTATCTAGTAAAATACCACTTTTTTTGAACTTGTTATTATGAAAATCGAGTTCTACAGATATTACCGGTATCAAATTCCATGCGTGCTTTGTCATTGTGGCAGGCGCTAATGTGGCTTTTCTAAATAAAAAATGCCACATGAAACTTGATATTAGAAGAATCAAGTTACGTATAATTTTTTTTTAAGTGAAACTCACTATTATTAGTATTAGTATCGAGTTCTTTGCAAATTTAAATAAAAAAAAAAAAAAAAGGTGGAACTTGACTTGCGCTAGGTTTTTTATTTTTTATTTTTTTATCTTTTATACATACTTACATGTTGATGTATCGTTCAAATCCATTGCTATTTTATTTTATATTTTCTATCTTTTAATCAATGTTATTGCTTTTTTTTAGCAAAAAAAAAAAAGTGATTGCTTTTTTTTTTTTTTAATCTTTAAGCAAAGACATTAATTTGACTTAAATTTACAACTAATTGCCTTTAATATTTTGGGGGGGGGGGGGGGTGGGGGGGACATGACCATCGCCGTAACCATTCAATAAAAAATTGCAATTACTGTCCTAAGAGGACACTTGAGTGATAGGGGGCTAAAATTGAGAAATTTCTTTGGGGTAAATTATAAAAATTTCTTTTAAAATTTGAAGGAATAACACTTTTGCTCAAAACTGAAAGAAAAATGATGCGTTCTTTTTTTAGGCTTAAAGATTAGTATTTTATTAATGGAATAATTTTGAGAGAAATTAAGGCTAAAGCTGCTAGCAATGCAATTACTAAAAGAGCCCAAGAAGAAAGAAGAAGAAGACTCCATTTGGTAGGAATTATTATGGGGTTTGTATTTAGACCTGAAATATATATATACACCATTCATGCACACGATGCCCTTCTGTTTTTTGGGGCGTAGTAGGATTCTGAGAGACAGGTGGAGCCAATGTTATTGTAGGCATACGGCAAGTGTCAGTAAGAATCCGTAACAGTTGGAGACATTTCTTTATCAATACACTTTTTTTTTCGCTTTTCGATTAGGTTCAGTACTATAGCTCACGGATTTGATACAGCCTTGCCTTGGCTATTTGCACTATGATCTGGGTCCAAACCTTTTCACACCACATCCATTATATTATCCCAGAGGACCCAGAAAACAACTAAACTTTATCTTGGTTTGGAGTTTGGTGCATGATTTTAAATTTCAACTAGTTGCTAATCTATTATATGCACGAAAAAACTACTTTAAATGAGATCTAAGTGAGACTTTTTTAATATAAAATTATATATTTCTTCTTCCTCCCTTTATCTTTTTTTACATTTTATTATAAAATAAAAGGAATCATGTGCAATGCAAATTAAATCAGGTAAAACTTTAGGTATTGTTGAATAAGACAAACCAAACGGTGTCGTTAAACTAAAACACAAAGCAAAACATAAAGTTAAAGAAGATTGGCGCAAATGTCCGTTACTAGTTTGTTTCTACACAGATACTTTTAAAGTAATAATTAATAATTTATTTAAAGAAAATTTTTATGCAAAAAATTGCAATTACTGTCCTAAGAGGACACTTGAGTGATAGGGAGCTAAAATTGAGAAATTTCTTTGGGGTAAATTATAAAAATTTCTTTTAAAATTTGAAGGAATAACACTTTTGCTCAAAACTGAAAGAAAAATGATGCATTCTTTTTTTAGGCTTAAAGATTAGTATTTTATTAATGGAATAATTTTGAGAGAAATTAAGGCTAAAGCTGCTAGCAATGCAATTACTAAAAGAGCCCAAGAAGAAAGAAGAAGAAGACTCCATTTGCTAGGAATTATTATGGGGTTTGTATTTAGCTAGACCTGAAATATATATATACACCATTCATGCACACGATGCCCTTCTGTTTTTTGGGGCGTAGTAGGATTCTGAGAGACAGGTGGAGCCAATGTTATTGTAGGCATACGGCAAGTGTCAGTAAGAATCCGTAACAGTTGGAGACATTTCTTTATCAATACACTTTTTTTTTCGCTTTTCGATTAGGTTCAGTACTATAGCTCACGGATTTGATACAGCCTTGCCTTGGCTATTTGCACTATGATCTGGGTCCAAACCTTTTCACACCACATCCATTATATTATCCCAGAGGACCCAGAAAACAACTAAACTTTATCTTGGTTTGGAGTTTGGTGCATGATTTTAAATTTCAACTAGTTGCTAATCTATTATATGCACGAAAAAACTACTTTAAATGAGATCTAAGTGAGACTTTTTTAATATAAAATTATATATTTCTTCTTCCTCCCTTTATCCTTTTTTTACATTTTATTATAAAATAAAAGGAATCATGTGCAATGCAAATTAAATCAGGTAAAACTTTAGGTATTGTTGAATAAGACAAACCAAACGGTGTCGTTAAACTAAAACACAAAGCAAAACATAAAGTTAAAGAAGATTGGCGCAAATGTCCGTTACTAGTTTGTTTCTACACAGATACTTTTAAAGTAATAATTAATAATTTATTTAAAGAAAATTTTTATGCAAAAAGGAAAAAAAAATAATAATAATGTTTGGACATTTTTTTTTTCATAAAAATAATGTCAAGACCTTTCTAAAATAAATTGTTAACTATTTTTCTAAAAATATCCCCTAACACAAGACCCTTATATATATATATATATATATATGTATGCACACGATGTCCTCGTGTTTTTTGTGGCAAGTGTTTTGGAAGATTCCAAAACAGCAAAAGCAATGTGCAAGAATATCTGATTCGCAGCAAAAGAAAAACACTGTTTCTCAACAAAAGAAGAGTGCTAAAATACTTTCTCTTGCTTTGTTGAAGCTACAGCTATCCGGCCCACATTGAAGCTAGCCTCAGCCACATTGTTCACGTTTCACCATAATTTTGGGTCCAGCTTCTGGATTGAGATTAGGTGCACTGCACTTTCATAAAATTATAAAATAAAATAAAAAGTGCAGCTACTACACTTGAAGCAATAGCTTTCAATTACAACCATTTAAATAAAAAAAAAATTTAAAAAAAAAGGTAAAAATGCATTTTTAGTACTTATATTTTTGGCCGATTCTTGCCTAGTCTCTACTTTTTAGCACACGTACTTTAGTTCTTGAAAACAAAAATCATTTCTATTTTGATCTCTGCCATTAACCCACTAATAGAAAATTCATACGAGGCAAACAAAGCGCTTACATGTCAAGCCTATCCATTTAAATATTAATTAACTAATCCTACGTGTACTAGATGAATATTACATGACCCCCCACGTCAGCTTCCCGCCACAAAGAGCTCCACGCGATCCCCACGTGCTCTACTCATCAACTACCCACCTAAACTCCCTACCTAAACACATGAAAAACCTTAAAACACTAAAAGAGTTGCCTCTACCTTACCCAATTGAAGCTTGCCTCTTCAAATTGTTCATCATATCTGTTCCAAATCATGATCAAAAGAGGGAGAGTGGATGGAATCAAGCTCGGCATCATCCAAGGTAAGCTTGAGGAGGAGAGCACTACGCATGTGCTACTGCCCCTACCTTGCTAAATTGGTTCTAGTGGAGTCTTGGATGGAAGACAATCCTGGTAGAGGGTTCTATAGGTGTCTCAATTACTTGGTACTGTTTGATTTCAAACCAAGTTTTGGGTTTTTTTTTTTTTTTTAATTTAAAATTGGGGTTTTTTTTCTAGTGGGTTGAATCTTAAACAATTTTGGGAATAATTTTGGGTATTTTTAGGGGTGTCAAATGGGAAGGTTTGGGTGGGATTGGGGTGAGCATAATTGGGTTGAGTATATAAAACTCATTTATCCATTAAAACACATTTAACTAATTGCTTCTAACCCAAATCTAACCCAACCCAATTATTATGGGTAAATCCCAACTCACTCAATTACCCAATTATCAAAATTACCAAAATGCCATTAAAGTGAAAATGACAATTTTGAAGCTTTGAGGCTGAAGGATCTAGTGGCGCCGATATTTCACATGGACCGTCCAATCTGATAATCTGAGCCTTTGGATTTGATCATATTTGAATCTTGAAACCCAAAGCGAGCAATGGTACGAGAGCTACATCGTGACTCGCCGACATGGAACTCGATGCCGAGACTTAGATAATGGAACTCACCGATTCAAGCGACGAACTCAATAGGGTTAAGGACAAGTCTTGGCACTCGACGGATGAGACTCACTCCGGTATTGGAATCGAACTTGGCCTCGGAATTGATCACAATGAGATCCCCTCGCCTTCTCTCCATGAAACCCTACCCAATTCGTTCGAAGTCATCCGGAACTTCCACGACAACCTCCGCCAACGCTAGGAGGCCTTACGAAACTCCTTGGCGCAGAGAACAACGCCGATGCTGGCAATATCAACCACACGTAATGGTTGTGAGAACGACTTCCACATCAGTTGTGCTGGAGTGAGAGCTGGCCACCAGGTTTTGAGCCACGACAAGTGGATTTGTACGGAGTGTGAGTGCAGTGGTGTGAAAAGCTAGAGAGAGAGAGAGAGAGAGAGAGAGAGAGAGAGAGAGAGAGAGAGAGAGAGAGAGAGAGAGAGGTGTTTGGAGGCCAAGAAAATGAAGGAAAATGAAAACCCAAGTGAAACACTGAGGGTTGGGTTTTTTATTTATTTCTTTTTTTTTTTATGGGAAAGGCCGGGTTGAATTTGGGTATATTGTTTTTGGGTTAAATGGGCCTCAATGGGTTTTTAGTTAAAACCCAATAATCACTAGGTCTAATTGGGTTGATGCCCATTTAACCCAATGTGAGGGTATTTTTTTTTTTTTTTTACAACTAATTTTATTTGAGTACCACCTATTTATTTTCAAATACTACTAATAAGTTATTGGGTTTTCCCAAATATTTTTTGCTTTATTATTATGTTAACAACAAATGTTTCATATCTCATTGCTTAAATTTGGTTATGATATAAATTATCACAAAAAACCCAAAAACTCATATTTTATCCAATTTTATTATCATCATTTAGCTAAGCCCAAAACCGGTCATATAAACCCAATTAACACATCCTATTCTATTTAAAGCTCAAAAATACTTATACCTGACAATATTTGAAAAACCCATGATTCAAATTCATGGCAAAAACAATTTTATCAATGGAATTCAAATCCATAATCAAAGTTCGTGGTTTAAACCCATGGCAAATTATTTATCCGAAACCCAATTCACATTAACAATATCAAAGCCCAATTCTCATTGGCAATATCAAAGCCCAATTCTCGCCAACAATATTTAAAACCCAATTCTCATTGGCAATATCAAAACCCAGTTCTCGTTGGCAATATTTAAAACCCAGTTCTCATTGGCAACATCAAAGCCCAATTCTCATTGGCAACATCAAAACCCAATTCTTGTTGGCAATATCAAAGCCCAATTCTTATTGGTAATATCAAAAGCCCAAGCTAACTACTTGGCACTATTTTATCGAAAGCCCAAGGTTATCAATAATTGGCAAAATACTATATCATAATTATTTCACTTAAAAGTCCAATAATGAACAGTACTTTAGATTGTTAAACCTATTTCTATAATATTACAAGCTCATGGAATTTATGAATTATCTACTCCCAAAACCCATGGCGATCATCTTATAAAAGCCCATGGAAATATATGGTTATTAGACCCATGACATTTATTTGTTTCATATTATAAACTCATGTTCACTATCTATCTTACATCACAACATTCAAAACTCATGGTAATTATTCATCCTACATGTCCATTAGAAAAACTCATGGGAACATCACATTATTCCATTATAGTGGTTGTTACCATATTTATTTAAAACCCCTGATAAATATTATTCTCAAGAAAAATATTGGAGGTCATTATTTTAAAAGCCCCAAAGAAAATATCATTTACAAAGTAATCTATGGCAAAAATTATGAGAAATTATACAAGTTGTTATTTATAACCCATGGAAATTAATACCCAAAATCTATCATAAATATATATATTAAAGCTCATGAATTCATTTTATTTCTACTAACAACTAAAGTCCATGAGGAGTAAAAAACTCATGGCAAAGCATGTCTTTAATGCTCATTTTGTAGGCCCAAGAATCTCATGGAGTAGGGAACAAGCTCAAGCAAAGAAAGGGCCATGTGGCCCAACTAAAAGTGCTAAAATGGAGCAAAATTCCAGCCCAAATTAAAAAGGTCCCTAGCAAGAGGTTTAAAAGTGGGCAAGCAACCCTTATTCATCCATAACCAAAAAACTAGAGACCCCTACAAGAGAACCAAGCCTTTGGGGATGAACTAGGGGTTGTCCCATCAGTTTTCTGCCACTATCTACTTGACGTGAACAGTGCCCGAGGGCTGTCATATCAACTGAAGGCTAAAGGATGATGGAACTCCATTATCTTCCTCAAGACTGTACCTCTAGCAGAAGGAGAGCTAAAACCAAGTTATCCAAACTTCAACAAATTGATGCTATAAATATTAAAAACATTCAAGACATGATTCATGTTCCAAGCCCATGAATCATAAAGGGGAAAAATTGGGAACATATGGTTTGGAGAGCATAAACAAATCTCTAGCAAAACCCTCTGAAGTAAACTTAGAGCTTGACACCTGGCTTAGGGTGTTAAATCTTACTTCTTAGGAGTCCGAATCTCAGTTGCAGCATTAAGATTTGCTCTTGATATACGCCTTAATCACATTGATTAAGCTCAGCCCCAGAAATCCTAGCATTTAATGCAAAACACTCTAAAATCCCATCATTACCCAAAGAAGCAAGGCAGCCCCTAAAATAAATCTCCTACTTATGACCAAAAATCCCAGGAATATTAACCTTGATTCACTACCTCTGATTAGTCATACGTTTTTTTTTAGATTTTTGTTAATTAATGCTTCTCTAAAACTCCATTATAAAAACATACACATCTCAGTCCACAAGGGGACAGCTACCCTCTTTGAAACTCTAGGTTTGTTTACTACTTTGCTCGTGGTTTAGCTTCCCTCAAGCTCACCACTCACCATTTACCATTTTTAACCCACACTCATCTAATCTCAGATACTCTTTTCTCCCTTTCACACAATCACAGCCCGTAAATGTCTCTCAACTAGTCATAAACAGCCCACCACTCACAAAAAGCCTTAACCTCAGTGTTAATCCAATTCCACTCACTTAAAACAGCCCACATTACCTCATTCATGTCTTATGCAGACACACACCCACTAAAATCTTAGTTTAATACTTGCTGCACTGAGCTGGGATCTCTCTCTCCCTCCATTCTATCCTATTTTTCCTCTTTTAAGAGTAGACACACACCCACTAAAATCTTAGTTTAATACTTGCTGCACTGAGCTGGGATCTCTCTCTCCCTCCATTCTATCCTATTTTTCCTCTTTTAAGTGTATACATATGTGAAACTCCTTCTAGAAACTTGAATCTTGATCCTTACTCTCTACCTTCACAAAAACTTATACTTGTGGAGTGACCATTATGTCAAAGATGTGCAATAATGTTTTTGAAATAATTATTCCTTGCAATATTAGTCTGACTGGAACCTTATTTTGGATTGCCCTTATAAGGCTGGCTCTTCCACCAGATCACTCAGTCAACTGTCTATGGGCTTCAATTTTTTTTTTTTTTTTTTTGGAAAAGTCTATGGCCCTCAAGTAGAAGCCCCCTAATTTTGGTCACATATAATACAATACTATATTTATATTGCAACTTATAGCAAAATCTGGTTCCCAAAAAACAAGAGGAATAAATTTAAATATAGAAAGTGAAATAAATATTACTTAATCGATTTTTTTTACATTTATTAAGTAAAAAAAAAAATTGAAAAACACTTCGGAAATCTTTAGAAATACTCTACGTAATTCACTAGTGGGATTATAACAATTTTGTTCAGATAGTTAACTCTCCCCCCCCCCCCCAAAAAAAATGTAAAACAAGAGGAAAATATAAACACTAGAATTAAAAAAGATCTTCTCCCAAAAAATAAAGAAGAAGAAATAAAAAGGTAATGGTATTACCTGAATGAATGCCTTGATATTGTCGTAGGTAAGCTTAATATCAACATTAGGATCATCAGCGAGATGCAATAATACGTTCACTATGTCCTTTGGCACAAAATCAGCGAGATGCAATAACACTTGCACACATATGGAAAGTGTTTTGGAAGAATCCAAAACGACAAAAGAAGAGTTCTAAAATTCTTTCCTAATGTATCACTTGCTTTGCTGAAGCTACAGCTATCCGGTCCACATTGAAGCTAGCCTCAGCCACATTGTTCACGTTTCACCATAATTTTGGGTCCAACTCTTGGATTGAGATCAAGTGCAGCTATTGCACTTGATGCAATAGCTTTCAATCCCAACTATTTAAATAAATAAAAAAAGTGAGAAAAAGTTAGAAATGAAAATTAAAAAATGAGAGAAATTAAAACTTTTGGTGAGAGAAGAATAGGATAATTGCATCCTGTGTTGAGTGTTGCACCGGATCCTAATCTCCAAATCCAAACCTTCGCACTATGTGGCCAATTTGGATGGAATGAGAGTGGCCAATTTGGATGGAATGAGAGTACTAGACTAGTAGAGTACTTGACACTTTGTATAACTAGTAGTTAGCAAAATGGTAGAATATCATTTATTTTCAAAATTTTCAGCAAAATAACATTATTTTGAAACTATATAGTAAAATACCACTTTTTTGGAACTTGATATTGCGAAAATCGAGTTTTATGTAAAACTTAATATTACCAGTATCAAATTTCATGCGTGTTTTGCCATAGTGGCAGGCACTAACGTGGCTTTTGAAAATTTAAAAAAAAAAAATGCCACGTGAAACTTGATATTAGAATAAGGGCAAAACTTAGATACAGTTACTTACATACAGTTCCTTAGGTTCTCATCTTAAAAATCTGCCACCTGTCAAATTGGATAACTAAATTAACACCGTTAAAGTACCATAACTTTCTGTTGTTGTATTTTTTTTTTTCCCTTGTCTGTGAGAAAAGAAAACCCATTGGCTTCAGATCTGATTTCTATCTCACACACAATCGCTTGGGGCTAACCAGGGGAGAACGATGACACGAAGGAGATTATCAAGGTGGTTGCAGCATGTAAAGGTGGGTTTGGGTAGAGTTGTTGCAGAGTAGGTTTTTATGGGAAGGGTAGCCCCCCCGCCCCCCCCCCCCCCCCCCCCCCCCTTTTCTCTAATTTGTGTTTATTGGGAATGAATGGATGGATCTGCTTTACTCTTCTAATGGCTATTTGTTCCAAACTTATGAGAATTAGATTTATCCAAGCAGTGCATTGCTATGGCGGTCTTCATCTTCTTTTTTTCTTTCTTTTCTTTTTCATTATTTAAAAAGCCATCTGTCCAGCATGCAAAGTATGAACAAATCAATAATCTTCTAATGAAAATAATGGGATTAATGGAGAAGATCATTCCAGGCTTGTCCTTCTGAAGCTAGATTTTATTTTCTGATATTGTTTGGGATAAGTTTGAGAGATTTGCAGTCAGGTTTTCTCACACGCGTAAGTGAAAAAAAAAAAAAAAAAAAAGGAGAAAAAAGAAAAAAAGAAAAGAGAGAGAGAACGGCGTTAAAACTGTGTTAGTTTAGTTATTCAATTTGACAGGTGGCAGATTTTTAAGAGGGGAACCTAAGGAACAGTATATAAGGAACTGTATCTAAGTTTTGCCCTTAGAATAATGAAGTCCTGTATAATTTTTTTTATGTGAAACCCATTATTACTAGTATCGAGTTCTTTGCAAATTAAAAAATAAAAATAAAGTAGAACTTGACTTGTGCTAAGTTTAAAAAAAAAAATATATATATATATATATATATATATATAATTAAAGTGCTGATGTTTTATTCAAATCCGTTGCTATTTTATTTGATATTTTCTATCTTTTAATCAATGTGATTGCCTCTTTTTAAGCCAAAAAAAAAAAAGTGATTTCTTTATGTCTTTTTATCTTTAAGCTAAGACATTAATTTGACTTAAATTTACAACTAATTGCCTTTAATATTGAAAAAAAAAAAAAAAAAAAAAGACATGACCATCACCATAACCATTCAATTAAAAATTGCAATTACCATCCTAGAAGGACACCCGAGTGATAGGGGATTAATATTAATAAATTTATTTTGGATAAATTATAAAAAAATTTCCTTTAAAATTTTTGAAAATGACACTTTTGCTCAAAATTGAGAGGAAAATGATGCACTCTTTTTTCAGGCTTAAAGATTAGTATTTTATTAATGGAATAATTTTGAGAGAAAGGCTAAAGCTGCTAGCAAAACAATTACTAAAGAAGCCCAAGAAGAAAGAAGAAGAAGACTCCATTTGGTAGGAATTATTATGGGGTTTGTACATATACCATTCATGCATACGATGCCCATGTGTTTTTTGGGGCGTAGTAAGACACTGAGAGACAGATGGAGGCAATGTTATTGTAGGCATATGGCAAAGTGTCGGTAAGAATCCGAAACAGTTGGTTACATTAATTCTTTATCAATACACTTTTTTTCTTTTTTCTTTTTGCGCTTTTCGATTAGGTTCACTATAGTTCACGGATTTTATACAGCCTTGCCTTGGCTATTTGCAGCAGAGTCACCCTCCACCACTACTTTCCCTTTCCCAACATATCTCTTACTTTGTTGAAGCTAAATGCTGTCGGACATTGCAGCTTCACGTTTCACTATGATCTGGGTCCAAAACTATCCATTATATTATCCCAGAGGACCCAGAAAAAAACTAAACTTTATCCTGGTTTGGAGTTTGGTGCTTGATTTTTAATTTCAACTAGTTGCTAATCTGTTATATGCACGAAAAAACTACTTTAAATGAGATCTAAGTGAGACTCTTTTAATATAAAATGATATATTTCTTCTTCCTCCCTTTATCCTTTTTTTACATTTTATTATATAAAAAAAAAAAGGAACCATGTGCAATGCAAATTAAATCAGGTGTAAAACTTTAGGTATTGTTGAATAAGACAAACCAAACGGTGTCATTAAACTAAAACACAAAGCAAAACATAAAGCTAAAGAGGATTGGCGCAAATGTATATTATTAGTTCGTTGCGAACATGGATGAATTAATAATTTATTTTTAAAAAAAAATTATTAAAAAAATTAATACTTTGACTTTTTTTTATTTTTCATAAAAATAATATTAAATTTTTTTTAAAAATAAATTGTTATCTATTATTCTAAGAATACTGTTAATAGTAAAAGACCCTTAAATATACACACACGATGTCATCGTGTTTTTTGGGCGTAGTAAAATAGACTGGCCCAACTTTTAATTACGTAGTGCACGTGTGGCAAGTGTTTTGGAAGATTCCAAAACAGCGAAACAAAGTGCAAGAATATCTGATTCGCAGCAAAAGAAAAATACTATTCTTTTTTTTTTTTTTTTTTTTTTTGGGGTGGAAAGGCGATTCATTAACAACTAAGAAGAAACCACAAGGTCATTACATATCCTATTAAAGGATCTGCCATTACAGAAAAACACTGTTTCATTTTTTTTTTTTTTTTTGGTGGAAAGGCAGTACTGTTTTTTTTTTTTTTTTGGTAAAAAGGCAGTACTGTTTCTCAACATAAGAAGAGTGCTAAAATACCTTCTCACTTGCTTTGTTGAAGCTACAGCTGTCCGGTTCACATTGAAGCTAGCCTCAGCCATATTGTTCACGTTTCACCATTATTTTGGGTCCAACTTCTGGATTGAGATCAAGTGCACTGCACTTTCATAAAATTATAAAAATAAATAAATAATAATGAAAAAATAAATAAATAAAGTGCAGCTACTGCACTTAAAGCAATAGCTTTCAATTTCAACCATTTAAATAAAAAAATTTAAAAAAAAAAAGGAAAAAAATGAATTTTTGATCCTTATATTTTTGGCCGATTTCTGTCTAGTCTCTACTTTTTAGCGCACCTACTTTAGTTGTTGAAAACAAAAACCATTTCCATTTTGGTTTCTGCCATTAACCCATTAATAGAAAATTCATATGTGGCAAACAAAGTGCTTACGTGTCAAGCCTATCCATTTAAATATTAATTAACTAATCCTACGTGTACTAGATGAATATCAAATGACCCCCCACGTCAGCTTCCCGCCACAAAGAGCTCCACTTGATCCCCACGTACTCCGCTCATCAACTACCCACCTAAACTCCCTACCTAAACACACGAAGAACCCTAAAACACTAAAGAGCTGCCTCTACCTTACCCAATTGAAGCTCGCCTCTCCAAATCATTCATCATATTTGCTCCAAATCATGATCAAAAGAGGGAGAGTGGATGGAATCAAGCTCGGCATCATCTAAGGTAAGCTTGAGGAGGAGAGCACTACGTATGTGCTACTGCCCCTACCTTGCTAAACTGGTTCTAGTGGTGTCTTGGATGGAAGACAATCCTGGTAGAAGGTTCAATAGGTGTCTCAATTACTCGGTACTGTTTGATTTCAAACCAAGTTTAGGTTTTTTTTTTTAAATTTTTTTTTATAATTGGGGTTTTTTTCTAGTGGGTTGAATCTTAAACAATTTTGGGTATTTTGTAGTTAGTCATCACCTTAAAATTTTGAGTTGTCATTTGTAGTTATGTTTTTGTGGTTTGTGTGTGTTGATTTGGTTTGTATTTGGGTTCCATTTCAGGTTGGTTGGAAGTGCAAATTTTTTCAAATGGTTTTTGACAGATTGATTCCCATACAGCATCAGTATCCATTTCAGATTGTCCCAATTGTGTTGTTGGATTCTGTTTTGTATATGTTGCTTGGTTTGACATGGTTTGGATTGGAGCCCTTGCGAGTGATTTCAATTCAATCTAAGGTGATAACGAGAAGTATTCAATGTAATAGTATACAAGGTAATACTATACAATGTGATTTCAGTTCAATCCATTATACACCAATTTAGCAATGATGATTTCATTTCATTCAGATTGAAATGACAAACTAATTTGGATACATAGCCTAATAAAGTGTTCTATATTGCTAACTAGAAGCACATTGGCAAAAAGCACGTCAAAACTACATACAAGGCATGCTATCCTACTTCTTTTCTCTACCTTAAACCTGCTAAAAGCCACATTGACCCAAAAAAAAAAAAAAAGCCTCAAACTACTAGAACATAAGCCCACCATCTAACCCACCAATGCTAAAATCACACAAAGGCAAATCCCACACAACGCTTGTGTCGATACCAAACACACTGTCAAAAACTTCTTCCTCTTCTTGCAGATTGATTTTCCTTAGTTCTCTTTTGTTGTTCCCACATAGCACCAATATCCATTTTGGATTTTCAGATTGATTGATTTTCCTTAATTCCCACACAACACCAATATCCATTTTAGATTGATTTTCCTTAATTCTCTTTTGTTGTTCAAACTTAAAACACTCTTCTATACAAGAATTTGTGTATATTTCAAATGGCTATTTTGTATATAAAGATACAAAGAAATAACAACCAATACAATATTGAAACATAAATTGTTTTTTTTTTTTTTTAATTTAAAAAGAAAAAGCCTCTGAACATGCATGTAGATATAATTTATTTGAAAAGTTGCTTGTAACAAAGTGTTTGTATTTGAATTATAAGTATTTATCAATGTAGATATTTGTTTCAGTAATAATAACAACGTGATTAACTCTACAGTTAGGCTATATAGTAAAGTAGATCATGTCATCTTAATATGGATAAAGGGATAAAGAAATTAAAGTATTACCTTGTAAAAAAAAATTTCTGTTTGTAAACGATCTATCATGTTTGGAATTAGAAAATCTGAAAATTAATTCAAAATCTGGTTTAGATTGGATGCTTAAGGTCCGTGATTGGTGTAAATATAAAAATGGTTTTATTTTGCCTAGTAGGGGAAGTAGTAGTGGTTTAGCTTTATTTTGGAAGAAGGAGATTAGGCTTGATATTCAGACTTATTCTCATTCACATATTGATGCATGGGTAGATGGGGGAGATGGTATTGGTTGGTGGCATCTTACAGGGTTTTATGGTAAACCTGATACTTCTAAAAGATGGGAGTTATGGCAAAAACTCAAACACTTGCATGGGACATCCACTTTGCCGTGGTTAGCAATTGGGGATTTTAATGAAATGATTAGCATGGCTGAAAAGGAGGTGGGAAGTAATAGAACACAACAACAAATGAAAAATTTTGTTGACACTATTAATTGTTGTGGTCTTAAGGAAGTTCGTTTCATGGGGCCATTGTTTACTTGGTTGTATCAAAAAGAGGATGGGTCCCAAATTAGGGAACGGTTGGATAGAGTTTTGGATACGGTGGAGTGGTTTCATTTATTTCCAATGGCTAAGCTTACTCATCTCTCTCCGGCTTTTGACTATTCTCCTCTTATTCTTCATTTGTTTGTAAAACCAAGAAAAAAAGAGGATGAGTAGGGTTTTTCGGTTTGAATCAATGTGGTTAAAGGACCCAAGATGTGAGGCTATTGTGGAGGAAGCTTGGGATGAGGGCTTGTATGGAGGGTCGGGTGATGTTCTTAATAGATGTTTGGAAAGTTGCCGAGCTAGACTTGAGGTGTGGAATGGCATTGAATTTTTAAATGTGGGGAAAAAAGTGGTTGAACTACAGAAAAAGTTAGAATGGTTAGAGCTTCAACCTTCAACACTGGATATGATTCGATCTTTGAAGAACACTAGAATTGAGTTCAATTGTTGGATGGATAAGGAAGATGATATGTGGAGGCAAAGATCAAGAATTAGTTGGCTACAATCCGGGGATAGGAACCCTAGGTTTTTCCATGAGAAAGCTTTTGCAAGGTACAAAAAGAATTTCATTGATGGTTTGTTGGATGAGGATGGTAGGTGGTTGGATGGAGATGAGCATGTGGAGGAGTTGATGTTGCAGTACTATGAGAGGCTTTTTACTAGTAGTGGTCCTACGGATTTTGAAGAAATTTTAGAAGTCGTTCAACATAAAGTCATCCCTAGTGTTAGGTTCTAAGGAAATAGGAACTAATGTATTAGAATTTCAATTTGTAATGTTGGCAAACCATGATCAAAACGTTTTAGTCTTGTTTAGACTTGCTCAAAGTATAGGTTTCTATGTAAAGTTGAAATTGAGTTACTGCAGGATTTACTGTGTAAATATGTCTGGCTCGATGGATCAAGAATTAGACTCGATTGATCGAAAGTCATGTAGATTGTTTTTTTTTGCAGAATTTCCAACTCAGCCCAAGCCCGTTTGACATTTAGGGTTTTATGTTTTGTCCTAAGTATAAAAGGGAAAACCCTTGCCACGTTTTGAGGTTGCTCTTTATGCTATGTGTGTGAATCTTCTATGAGATTTAGAGGTATTTACCTTCACACATACTTAAGGCTATCAAGAATCAAGACTATGTCAAGAACTTAATGATCATTTCAGTTGCAGATTCAAGAGCTTAGAGATACACAAGCGGGAGTGCTTGTACTTGCTGAGAATCCAAGAAAGAAGTAGTCCGTGGACTTGGAGCTATCACGTGGTCGTGGTAGTAAGTTTCCTACTCAAGGTAGCAATAAGATGTTAATGGTCTAAGTCACTATTGTGTGAACTTCAATTCTTTCATAAAGTATTTGGTTTACCTTAAGAATAGTTAGGTTAAATCCTCCCCAGGTTTTTTACCTGTTTGGTTTTCCTAGGTCATCATATCTTTGTATTAAATTTTTCGCACTTTACATTGATATGATATATTTGTGTTAACCTAGACTTGTTTAATTTGACTAAGTAATCACTCGACTAATTAACTAGGTTAATTTGGTTGTGTTTTAAAGGGTCTAAAAACATACACCTAGGATGAATCAGTTACTTGTAAGGGAGTTTACAGCAGCTGAAGTGAAAAATGCCATTAAGCAAATGTACCTTTGAAATCCCCTAGGCCGGATGGCCTGCCTCCATTGTTTTATCAACACTTTTGGCCTAAGATTGGTGGTGTGGTTACTTCAACCGTTTTGACCTTCCTCAATTCAAGTATCATTCCACCGAATTTTAATCATACACATATTGTCCTTATTCTTAAATGTTAGGGGCCAAAACTTGTGATTGATTTTAGACCCATTAGTTTTTGTAATGTGGTTTATAAAATTGCATCAAAAGCCATTGCTAATAGATTGAAAAAATTATTCCTTATATTATTAGTGATACCCAAAGTGCATTTGTGCATGATAGGCTAATCACTGATAATGTTCTTGTGGCATACGAAATGATGCATCATATTAGTCAAAAGAAGAGTGGAAGAGTGGGTGATTTGGCTCTAAAGTTAGATATAAGTAAGGCATATGATAGGGTGGAGTGGATATGGTTGGAAAAAATTATGCATAAGTTGGGTTTTGATGATAAATGGTGTGCTTTGATTATGAATTGTGTCACTACTATTTCTTATTCCGTGGAGATTAATGGTAAGCCTAAATGGCACATTGTTCCTAGTAGGGGAATCAGGCAAGGTGATCCACTATCCTCCATATCTATTCTTGTTATGTGCAAAAGGTCTTTCTGCTCTTATTAAGAAAGAGGTGGAGAATGAGAGTTTGGTGGGTGTTGCAGTTTGTTGTAGGGGTCCCAAAATATCCCATCTTTTCTTTGCCGATGATAACTTGATCTTTTGTAATGCTTCTTTGGAGGAGTGTGATGCTCTTCAGAGGGTGTTAAGGGTTTATGAGTGTGCTTCGAGGCAGCAATTAAATCGTGCTAAAACATCTCTATTTTTTAGTAGTAATACTCCTGTGGAGATTCAAGAGGTCACCAAAGCTAGGTTTGGAGCCCAAGTGATTAAGCACCATGAAAAATATCTTGGTTTGCCATCATTGGTGGGGAGGATTAAGAAAAACACTTTCAATTCTATTAAGGATAAAATAAGTAAGAAACTTGCTGGTTGGAAAGAGAAGTCATTGTCTAAGGTTGGGAAAGAAGCATTGATAAAAGCAGTGGCACAAGCAATTCCGGCGTACCCTATGAGTTTTTTCAATTTGCTTAACTCTCTATGTGAGGATTTGACATGTATGATTTGTAATTTTTGGTGGGGGCAAAGAAATGATGAGAGGAAGTTAGCTTGGATGAGTTGGGAAAAATTATGTGCTTCGAAGAATTGTGTTGGGATGGGTTTTAAAAAGCTTAAGGAGTTTAATATGGCTTTATTAGCAAAGCAAGGGTGGAGACTTCAACAAGGTCATGACACCTTGGTGTACAAGGTCTTGAAGGCAAGGTATTTCCCTACAAGTGATATTTCACAAGCTGTTTTGGGCAACAATCCATCATTTACTTGGCAGAGTATTATGTTTGCTCAACCTCTTGTTAAATATGGTTTACGATGGAGAATTGGAAATGGTGAGAAAATCCGAATTTGGGGTGATAGATGGCTGCCTAAGCCTTCTACATTCATGGTTTCATCTCCCAAGTTGTTTATGCCAGAAGATATGAAGGTTGGAGAATTTTTAAATAAGGAAGAGACTTCTTGGAAGGTTGATGCTGTTGATGCTCTGTTCTTGCTACATGAAGAAAAGGCTATAAAAGCAATCCCTATATGTTCTCATCTACCAAAAGATAAACAGATTTGGGCTTGGAGCACTAATGGAGCCTTTTCAGTGAAGAATGCCTACTGGGTTGCAGCTCAAATGTCATTAGCCTCATCCATGGGTTCATGTTCTAATGGCAGCCAAGAAAGGAGCTTTTAGAAATGCCTATGGCAGATCAATGTGCCTGATAAAATAAGGCACTTCTCTTGGAGGGTTTGTCAGGACATCCTACCTTTGAAAACTAACCTTGTTAAAAGGAATATTTTGGAGGTTGATATATGCGACGGATGTAATGAAGAGGCTGAGAATTTGATCCATTTCTTTTGGAAGTGCTCCTGCGCTAAAGAATTGTGGTCTTCGTCGAAACTAGTTTTTCCCAGTGTAATGGAT
The DNA here is from genome assembly GCA_030445155.1 of Quercus variabilis. Lineage (NCBI taxonomy): Eukaryota > Viridiplantae > Streptophyta > Magnoliopsida > Fagales > Fagaceae > Quercus > Quercus variabilis. The sequence continues at coordinate 1,052,523 of CP129455.1, forward strand.
CAGCTTGGTTCTTTTAAGGAAATGCTCTGGTGTTTAATGATGGACGAAAAGACTTCACTAGAAAAGATTGAGTTGCTGTTGACCTATGCGTGGGCGTTGTGGGGTAACAGGAATGATGTTCGTCATGGAAGAAAGCAAAAAGATGGAAGAATGCTTCTTCAATGGGCGGTGCAATATCTGGAAGAGTACCGGGCTACTGTTGAGTTACTACCAAGTGGCCAGGAGTCAATCCAACATGTTCAGAGATGGATTCCACATCCAGTATCAATTTTCATGTTCAATGTTGATGGTGCTATGTTTGCAGAGCTGAATTCAATGGGAGTTGGAGTAATGGTAAGGGATTGGAATGGGCAATTTTTGGCAGCAATGAGCAGAAAAATACATGCACCACTAGGGCCTCTTGAAGCAGATGCAAAGGCCTTTGAACTTGGTTTGCAGTTTGCAAAGCAGCTTGGGATCACAGACTTCATACTTGAGGGTGACTCATTAATCATCTCTAGGGGGTTGAATCATTCTTCCTCAATTCCGGTCTCAATTGATGAGGTGATTATGCACATTGGCAAAGCTTCCTTGGAGTTCCATAATGTTGATTTTTCTCATGTTAAGCAAAATGCAAATACCCTAGCTCATTTGTTAGCAAAGTATGCCAAAGGCATAGATAATTAGTATATGTCGATGGTGAATTGTCCTAGTTTCTTAGAATTAGCAGTTCTTCATGATGTAAACAATATGGTTGTTTGATTTATATTAAGTTGTGTGATTTCCTATCAAAAAAATAATAATAATAAAAACCAAAATGGGCATTTGCCCTTTTCGCCCAAAACAAGTGGCAAAATGCCCATGTTCTGAAACTATCTAGCAAAATGCCCATGTTTTGAAACTATCTAGCAAAATGCCCATGTTTTGAAACTATCTAGCAAAATGCCCATGTTTGAAAACTCAATTTTTTTAAAAATCGAGTTTCAATAAAAAAAAAAATAAAAAAAAAAAACTCAATTTAATGAAAATCGAGTTACTTGCAAAATGTTACATGGAACGTAAGTTTCATGTAATTTTTTTTTTTTTTTAAAGTTTTTTGCCTATAAATCGATTTTCATTAAATCGAGTTTTTTTTATTGAAACTCGATTTTTTAAAAATCAAGTTTCAAAATAGGAGCATTTTGCTAGATAGTTGCAAAATAAGGGTATTTTGCTATTTGTTTTAGGTGAAAGGGGTAAATGCCCATTTTGGCCAATAAATAAATATATAAACAAAACAAAACAATTACTATAGTTTAGCTATTTCATAGTTTGGTTATGTTTTTATTACATGAAGTAGTCATTCTTTATGAATAGTTCTTTTTTAAAATGAGGAATAACTATTCCTATTTAAAAAGGTTGTAATAGCTATTCCTTAGTAGATATAATAATTTCTAACATTAATATATTTCCAAATAAATAAACTTTCCATATTAACCTAATAATTATGGAAATAAAAAATCATCAAAAAGTAACTCATCTCTCTAAAATTTAAAATATATTATTTTCTAGGAAATATAATTGTATGAATAAGAGATTTCTTAAAATATATCATAAGTTTTATTATAATATTACAACACAACCAAATTAATGAATAGGTTTAGTTATTTCATTACAACACATTTTATTTCTGGTAATAAAGATTACCATTCTTGCTGTAATCCATATTCAGTGTATCAAACATACCCTAAGAATATCAAGTTCTTGAACAGTTTCATAATTTCTTTTATAACCATGAATAGTTTCGTATTATCAAATAAATATATAACCACTAAGCTTCTTTTTTTTTTTTTTTTGTGTGTGTCTACTATCATATATATATATATATATATATATATATAAGTTCAAGTTACACCTGGTGTAACTCTACAAAAGTTACACATTTTTTAAACCATAGATATCTAAGAAATCTAATGGTTAGAAAATTACTATAATCAATATCATCTTTAAAATTAATTGCTTTCCATATTAGCTAACCTAATTAATTTAAGAGAATACTATATTATCTTCTTTTTAACTTTCTTTCTCTCTCCTAATCAATTCATCCCTAACCTTACACAAAAGCGTATTCTCAACGTTCTTGGGCATGGAGGCAGTTGTGCTGGACTTTCAATTGTTAAAGCAGGTGTGATATTCAGCTGAATGGCTTTTTATGTTTCCATTGCTTAGATTGACAACAATGGATTTTAATTTTTACTCCCCTGTAGATAGAGGGTGGCATAATAATATGATTTTACATTTTCACTAGGCTTGTCTTACCATGACACAATATTTTTTTGTTTTTTGAAACCATAGTTCCAAATGTACAAAACAAAATGTTGGGGGAAAAAAAGGACCAAAGAGCTCTTTTTTTTTTTTTTTTTTTTCCAACTATTCATATAACACTTGGAAGCACTATTTTCTATTGCTAACAATTCAGCTGAAATGAGTTTGTCCAACCTACACATTTGACACCTGCTTCTTTAACAATTCAAAGTCTAGGGACAAAATGAGCTTTTGCCCTTTTCAGGCAAATTAAATAGCCTTATGCCCCCTACCCAAACTAATTAGGAAAATACATCTCTTTTGAAACTCAACTTACTCAAAATCAAGTTAAGCTCTATAGTGACGTTTTTAAGGACTTATAGTGACGTTTTTAAAGACCTATAGTGGCGTTTTTTAAATCGACTACCATGAAATCAAGTATAGGTAAAAAATTGCCTATAACTCGATTTCATTAAAGTCGAGTTAAAAAACGTCACTATAGGTCGTTAAAACATCACTATAGGCTCCTTAAAATACCACTATAGGGCTTTAGAAATTTTTTGTTTCCTAACTCAATTTATCATAAATCGAGTTTTAAAACAGGGGTATTTTCCTAATTAGTTTGGGAAAGGAGGTATAAAGCTATTTAATTTGCCCGAAAAGGGCAAAAGCCCATTTTGTCCCAATGTCTAGCACAACTGCCTCCATGCCTAAGAACATTGAGAATATGCTTCTGTGCAAGGTTAGGGACGAATTGATTAGGAGAGAGAAAGAAAGTTAAAAAGAAAATAATATAATATTCTCTCAAATTAATTAGGTTAGCTAATATAGAAAGCAATTAATTTTAAAGATGACATTGATTATAGTGATTTTCTAACCATTAGATTTCTTAGAAATCTACGATTTAAAACATGTGTAACTTTTGTAGAGTTACACTAGGTGTAACTTGAACCCATCTCATATATATATATATATATATATTGAATTTTGGATAAATTTGTTTTGAAGAGAAAGATTAATAGGAGAGTGTCCTATTTTGTAGGCATTTTAAGTGGAGTTAGAAATATATTTTTATTGGGTTGTCCTCAAGTTTTTTCCCATTAAACCTAAAGTTTATGGATATTTTTGAATTACATAAAAGTTCAGTCCAAAGAGGAGAATTATCTTATCGATAGTATAGATATTCACTGTTTTTATGGGACTCCCATTTGTACGGTACTGTGCCGGTTTTATTGAACCCAACGTGTCTTTGATAAAATGACAAAGTTTAGCTACCTGAAGGTGAATTTTGATAAATTCATTAGTGGATTACATTTTCTTCATATATACTTTATGCTTACAAAATTTCTAGAAAATTAAAGATCAATAGCTATGTCATCAATAAATTTTTTAAATTACAAGTTTTTTTAGTTAAAAATTACGCATAAAATATAAGCTTATAGATCATAGAGTAAATAATATCTGATTGGCATAAAATTTTACATGTATATTAAAAGCGTAAAGAACATACAATTTAACATATAGATTTTCAAAATATGTAGTAATGTTAATTTTTTTAAAGGAAGTTGTAACCTTATGTTACAACCAATTTTGTAGCTTATATTACAACCAATTTTGTAAGTAAACTTTGTCCTCTATAAAATGAGTAAAATTAAATAAATAAGTGATGTCAAGCACAACATGCAAAACTACATAGATTCTTAAGAGATAATAGTACATGCATTCCACCATGCAGGGCGGCTCAATAGTATAGGCAAATGATGTGGTCGCCTAAGGCACCTAAGCAAAAAAAGACCCCCAAATTTTAAATTATAGAGTTATTTCTTTCATTGTAATAGTATTAAGTATGCACAAATATTAGCCAATAAATAAAATAATTTTTTTTAATCAAATGAAAAACAAGAAAAAGAGAGTAAAAGAAATGTTACGTCTACAACATTTTTCACAACAAATCCTAAGTGGCAGGTTATTTATGGCTATTATTGGTGGGCAAAAAAGTAATTTCAGTGGTGGGTTCAAATTAGAACTACTAACAACTTAACACCTACGATTTTTTATAAAATTATTGTGAATTTAGAACTTTAAAAAAAAAAAAAAAAAAAGAATAATACACAAATCCTAAGTGACAGATTGTTACTAGCTGTTATTAGTAGGTAAAAAGTAATTTCAGTGATAAGTTCAAATTAGAACTAATAACAACTTAACACCTAAGATTTGCTATAAAAGTATTGTAAATATAGCACTTCTCAACAAAAAAACAAAAACAAAAAATTTCACAACATTTTTCAAAACAATTTTGTTGGAAAACTTTTATTAGTTCTCATTTATGTCCACCACTAACATCATATTTTTACTTACACTATCATTCTACCACATCAACAGGTGTGAAAAGTTTTATCAATTTTTTTTTTGTGTCTATAGACTTTCTAAAAAAAATTACATGGTTAATTAGTAATTTTGTATCTAAAACAAAAGAATAGAGTTTAAATAATATTTAAATTTATTTTAAAAAATCACATTTAAATATATAAAAAGACTCAATTTAGTTTTCACCCATGGCCCCAAATGCTTCAAGCCTCCCCTACCACAATGAAAGGAAAATGAACTACGCTCAGTGGCGGCTCTATGAACTTTTTTTTAGAGTGGTCATTATGAAACTTAAATTATACAAAATCTAATAAAAAGAAAACTTCATATATTGTCAACAAAACACACACACACAAAAATACATAAAGTCTTACAATTATTTTTTACAAGTTTTCTTATTTTGAAATCGTTGCATAATAGTCTCATTATCAATATTGCAAGCTACATCTCTTTCAAAATCATTGTCGATAAATTTTTTCTTGGGCTTTTCCTTTTTGTTTGTAAGGGTCTAATCTATTGTTAAGGGGACCAAATTTTAAATACGAATTTTGGCTACAAACTTAGTTATTGCCTAATGCTACAACTCTCCCAAAACAAATTAACGCTGCTACATATTTTTGGAAAATCTAACCATTAAATTGTAATTTCTTTATATTTGTGAAAGGAATGAATCTTTCTCCAATCAGGTATTGTTCACTTTGAGAATGGGCCGAGGAGCTAATGCCACCCTCACGAATTTGTTCAATCCCACATCAGAAAGAGACGCCTCCCACTCTTGCCTTATAAGCACTTGGCCTAAGGAATGGTGTACCATAGTGTGTGCAAACACAAAATCACTGGCCATAATCAAACTCAAATTGAAAAAGAAAAAGAAAAAGAAGAAGAATGAGAATGAGAAGAAGAAGATAAAGATGCCGAAGATGTAAGAAGGAGAAGGAAAAGAAAAAGAAGAAGAAACAAGAAACAAGAAGAAGGTGGAAAATAAAGAGATAAAAAGTGTCAGAGATATTTTGGAGAGTTTGGTAAGGTGATGGAACCGTTGGGAAATAATAAAAAAAGTGAGAAAAATGATTATTTAAATAAAATAGATGGTAGAATAGACAAACTGATATGGGTATTTTGTAAAAATAGATGCGTAGAATAGAAAAAGTAGGTTTTTCTTGCAAAATAGACAGAAAATTTGCATGAACTGATGTGGTTGCTCTAAGAGCCTAATTGTTTTTTCATGGACACAATTGTGAGATTAGAGTCTATGCCATGCCGTTTTTGGGTTAATTTTATGATCCAAGGGGCTTCTAGAAGGACACGTGTGGATCAAGATATGAGTTGCTGAAGTTTGGGGTTGCTAGTTGGTTGGTTTAGGAATGTCTAGTGACAGAATGTTTTCCAATGAGACTTCCTAGTGTTAATGAACATGATGAGTGACATAATAAATAAATAAATAAATAATAACAAGGCAACTATAAAATATTTACAAATTAATGCGACAATTAGTAAGATTTGTGCTACATTAATAAAATAGAAAATAAATTTCTTTTTCTTTTTTTTTTAATGTTTAAAAATTGATCCATCAGTTTCTAAATCCTATGTAGTAAAACTTATAATAGTTGTAGTACACAAAACATCTTTTTGAAGTATTTGCAATTTTTTTTTTTTTTTTGAAAGAACCAAATATAGCTAGGTTCTCCATAATTTACCAATCTAATAAAAGTCATTTCTCTAAAAAATAAAAATCTAATGAAAGTCATATATATCATCTAATTATATTTCATATATATTTTAACCTAAAAGCTAATTAATTTTACCAAGAAATGTTGCAAAAGAGAATAACAAAAGTCAAACAAGGCGTTGATTCCTGTCTTATCCCGTTGTTTTGTTTTTATTTTTTGCCTCAAATAAAAACCCCGCCCTTATCTATATATCTATCTTGCATTAGTATCTACTTATTTTGCAATTGGATGCCAAAGAAAGTGAGCACCTTTAATCTCTTCTCCCTTATCGAATGGGAGGTTTGGGGTAGATAGCTAGCAAAGCAAAGTTTGACTGCAACACTTGTTGGGGTAATTCGGTTTTAGTAAGCAAGGTTTTTAATCATATAACTACTTTTTCTAAACTTTTTTCTTTTGATTCAAATCGTTGAAAAGTTTCAATGAAGTATTTTTGAACTGAAGAGTTTGTTAACTAATGTTTAACAAATGTATTTCAATAGAAATTCTTGTTTGTGAATTACTATTCTAGCTAATATGGCATTCGTTGATGATGTTGGGGTCAAATTGATATAGAATAGACCACCATGGACTTCTTAGACTATCAAGTGCGTCTGAAATCGCACAAGACAAAAAAGTATTAGTAGAAATCATTTGAACAACGAAGTTGCAATTTTATTTTCAATTAAGGCAGAGTCATGGCACATGATTATTGGTTACAACACAACCAAGTACGGCAATAAGGATACACATAATAGGAAACTGGTACAAAATATAAGAAAATACAACATACGAGATCGATTATTGTCATAACTAATAAAGATGAAGCGGGAGTCGTGGCTTCATGACTGCAACAAGTGGAAACTTTCTAGGCGTAGCCAAGCCATAAATTTCCCCCATGTTCAAATCTTCTGGCTTCATATTGTCTGGCAATTTCCACTCAAATCCATGCAACATATTAGCCAAGCTGGAGCTAATCATCTTTAGTCCAAGGCTATACCCAGGGCACATCCTCCTCCCTGAACCAAATGGCAATAGCTCAAAATTTTGTCCCTTCACATCAATAGCCTTACCCAAAAATCTCTCTGGGCGGAACTCTTCTGGTGCATCCCATATTGATGTATCCCTTCCTATACTCCAAGTGTTTATGAATATTGTTGTTCCTTTGCGAATGTCGTAACCAGCTACATTGCAGTCTTGAAGAGCCAAATGTGGTGCAAGCAATACGGCAACAGGGTGTTTTCTCATTGTTTCTTTCATAATTGCATCAATATAAGGAAGCTGTGGGATGTCTTTCTCTTCTACCCATCTGTCTCTTCCAATAATCCTATCCAGTTCTTCCGTTGCCTTTTTGATGAGATGTGGTTGCTTCATGAGTTCAGACATAGCCCATTCCACAGTAGTTGCAGAGGTATCTGTACCTCCAGCTACAAGATCCTGACATTAATGAACAAAAACAAAAATTGTCATTCACTATATATTTATCATTTAGGGGAATAAGGGCAGGCCTTCTTTTTTTTCTTTTTTCTTTTTTTGGGGGAAACCTATAACTTCAACCATTTATAATTAAGGTTGATATCTTTTAGCCTATCCTACAAATTTTAGAACATGTCTTATAAATTGATGAGTCAATTTTTAAATACAAAAAAAAAAAAAAAAAAAGTTATTATTTTGTTAATGTGGCACCAATCAAATTCATCAGTGCATCTATTTATAAGTTTTTTTTTTTTTTTTTTTTGAAAAAATGTTGTTAACTGTAACAACATTTTCCTTTTTTTTTTTTTTTTTGGTCATATTTAGGTTAGGTTGATTTGCCATAAACATACCTAATATGTATGCCTGGAAAAATTAGACTCGAGCTCATTAACACACTCGATTCCGAAAGATAAAAATGGGTATAGATAATTGATCTTGTGAGAAAAAAAAATTATAAAAATAAAGAAAATATAAGAAAAAGAATAGTTAACTTGAAACTGACCTACTAAAATTTACTCACACCAAAAGGCAGGGAAATGTCCCTGCTCATGTTTTGGCCCAACATGCAAAAAAATGTTGAGGACTACATAGCCTGGCTGGAGGAATGTCCCAGTATGGTAGAGCACGTGTGTGCACAAGACTTCTGTGTAATGACTTAAGCTTTTTAATAAAGTATTGTCTTTCTCATCAAAAAAAAAAAAAAAAAAAAAATGATGTACAGCTATAATAACAAAAAAACCTTAATTCCAAAATTTTTAGGCTGGCTCATATTTTGGGGGAAGCACAAATTTTTTTTTTTTTTTAAATGGTTATTTTTCGTAACTACAAATGACATTTTTTAAAAATTATGGGCACCCTTAAGTGTAGTTCCGCTCCTGCAAACAAATTTGATCAAGAAGGATTTTATATCTGCATGCATTCTCGGTTAGAAAAATAGAAGACACCAAAAATACAATTATTCTCCATCTGCTAATTACAAGAAAAAAATAGAGGTTAATTAAACAAGGAAAAAAAAATTAAAATTAGAAAGGTTAATAAGGCATACCTGAGTGAGCGCTTTAATATTGTCATAAGTGAGCTTAACATCAATATTTGGATCATCGGCGAGCTGTAATAATAAATCCACCATATCCTTTGGCACAAAATCTTTCACGCTTTCTCTCTTTGCCTTATGTTCACCAATAACATGGTCATGGAATCGATCAAATTTTTTTGTGATAGCCTTCATTCGCTTCACGTATCCCTGCAAGTCTAAGAAATCCAGCCATGGTATCCAGTCCCCAATGTTCAAAACCCCATTTAGCAAGAACAGTTCGTCTAACATATCTTGAAATTCTTTGAGTGTCACTATTGAAGACTCATGTTCAGACTCACTGAAATACTTCTTGCCCAATACAATTCTGCTTATGACGCTTAATGTAAGGCGCGAGAGATGCTCTTTCAGCCTAATCGGCTTCCCAGACAAGGCACATAAGCGTGAGAGAAGAGCACGCCTTTCTTCGACACGAATATACTCAAAGGACTCTAGTTGTTTCGAGCTAAATAGCTCAGAGAGATATATCTTACGCCCTTGGCGCAAATATGGTCCATAAGGTGCCCATGAGATGTTGGTGTAGTTATAAGTGGTGTATTTCCCAGCAGCAGTTTGGGGTCTGCAGGCAAAGATGTGATCATGTGTTTTTAGGAATTGCTTTGCCATTTCGGCAGATGAAGCAACCACTACTGGGACAGACCCGAACTTAAGTTGCATAAGTGGTCCGTATTTTTGAGACAATTTATGAAAGGATTGGTGAGGGAGAGGACCAATAGCGTTTAGATTGCCTATGATAGGCCAAGATTTAGGTCCTGGTGGAAGTTTTAGCTTGTGGAAGCGAAGGGGATTATTTTTGAAGAAAAAGAGCAAAGCAGCTAGCCATGCCATGGCTAAAACAGCAGCCCAAGAAGTGAGCTCCATTGCTGAGGATTTTGGTGGTTGCAGTGGTGAGAGAGTTCGGGTTGGTTTGGGGGGGTTTATATAGGTTTAAATCTAAGGGTAGTCATGAAGAGTTTCATTTTCATAGTTGTACTGTATCTTAAACATGAGTTGCAGGTGCAGTAGTGAGATAGTCTGATAGAGAATATTACGTACCAATCACATATAATTAAAATGAACACGTTAGAAAAATGTGAAGAAGTTAAAATAATTATAAAATAAAATAAGAAAAAGCTACCGCTTAAAGTTAAAGGTTGAACTATTGTTATTTTCTTAAGATGATATTAGAATACAATATGCATGTATGGCTAATAATGATCCCTTTAGTACTTAATTAGTACACGTAATCATATTTCCATTGAGTAGAGAGAGGAAAATAGTATTTGGTTAGGGGATGGAAAAATAAAATGATAAAAAAAAAATTTATTTGATTGAGAAGAAATATAAGATAGACATTATAATTTGTATAAATTTACTATCATGTCCCTATTAAATAAAAATAAATAAATAAATGAATAAACCGAATTATGTATGAATGGTTCTTCATTTTTTTTTTATTTAAAGAAAGGACAAGTTCAAGACCCAAAACTTTTTTTTAAAAAAAAGCCTAAATTGTTGAGAAAAGAAAGGATAAGCACAAAAGAAAAGAAAAGAAAAACCGAAGAGGGGATAAGCACAAAAGAAAAGGTAATTAAAAAAAAAATGAAAGAAAGTATAAGCACAGGAAAAAAAACAAAACAAAAATCGGTATGATAACATAGAAAAAGACCAAAAAATAAATAAAGAAGCAAAGAAGAAAAATACAAAAATGCTTTAAAAAGTCTAAGCTTTGGGTTGGGCAATTTTGTCCAAAACACAGCCCTCATTTTCACTTGAGTTTTCTTCCCAATTTGGAAATATTGAGTTTTGGTGGGCCTGGGATAAAACTGCCAAGCCTCACCATTTTCTTCCCTCCTTTCCACTCCTAACTAAACTCACATTTTCCCAATTTTCTCTCCTCATTTTCTGTCCCTCCAATTTTCACTCCAACCAAACGAATCCTAAGTGTGTGTTTGAGAAATGATTATAAAATTGTCTTTTACTTAATTTATGTACCTTTTGTGAGTCTCAAACTACTTTTTATCTTAACTCTATTTCGAATACTTTAACTTTTAATTTTTGAAAATAAGCTAAGTTTTAGCTTTTGTGTGCATTTGGAGAATGATTATAAGCTAGATTTTCGCTTATTTTATATATTATTTGCATGCCTCATAATACTTTTTATTGCAACTTTATTTCAAATAATCTAACTTTTAATTTTTTGAAAATATGCTAACTTTTAGCCTTTTCTTTCACATTATGCAAAAAAGCTATCAAAAAAAGCAATTCTCAATTGGATACCCTACTAGCCTCTTTCTTTCTCTGCCCATCCATAGCATACCCAACTCATTCAAAGCTTCTACACTATGCTTTCAACTTGTTTTCCTTAACGTGGGTCTGTATGTTAGTTCTCAACTTGAAGAGACAAGTTTGAATCTGATGAGTGAAGCTACCAACAAGTTTCTTGTATTTCTAAGAAAGATGAAAAAGAAGAAATTGAGAAAAAAGTTATCAAATGAATATGAATCACTATTTTTCCCTAAAACTCATCTAGTAACTATTCTCGTGCATCATACAGGTTAGTAACTAGTTATAACTAAAAAAATGCACTGGTGATGTCTATCTTATGGACATAGGATAAACTAACTAATGATTATAAAATGTTTAGATAAACTAAAAATGGTTTGTTAAGATGGGATGCTTTAGAGTAATGCTATTTTCAATAACTTGGAACATTAATTGTACAATGGAGTTACCTGATATTACACCTTGTTCTTGGTATGTCAACCAGAGATGTATATCTGAGAGTAAATTTACTTGAGAAGATGCAATATAATCTACACTATTGAGATATTAAAATAAACAAATTTGCTCGGGAAGATGCAATTAATCTCCACTGTAGAAATATTAAAATATAACGTTAAACCGGGCCTACCACTAGGGCCTGTTTCCTTTGCGGCCCATTGTGTCAATTCCATGAAAAAGAGCACAAATAAATGCCTTAATTTAAGCAAGCATGGAAAAATTATATCTTGTACCTAACATATATGTTGAATCTCTCACACACAAGTAGATCTCACAAATACACGATATACTACCTTTTAAGTAAAAGCATTCACTTTCTAATTACCAATTACTTAAAAGCAATAATAAATAAATAAATAAGTAAGAGCATTCACAATAGCCTTGTATCTATATATATATATATATATATATTTGGACTACTTTTAGCACTTGGCAATTCTGCTATGAATGCTCTAACTTCTAAGTCACTTTGTGATATATGATCAGGATCAAGTTAACAGTCTCAATAACAGGGTTGTAAACAAACTAAGCTTTATTCAAGTATTGAGTTTTTTAGTTTGGGTCAATACTCAATAACAAAAATAAAATGTTCAAACTCGAATTGAATTCAAACCAAGCTTGCAAACAATATTCAAACTCAAACTCATCCAAAAATTTGAACTCGGTTTGACTCAATTTGATTCATTAGTTAAGTCAAGCTTAAACTCAATATCAAACTATTATCCAAGGCCAACACAAGTATATTATTTATTAAGTCTATATTAAGTACATTATCAAGCTCATTTAGGTTGAGTTTGGCATTGGCTTAAAAAGTCAGCTTTTTTTACTATAGAAAATGTTAACAGATATCATTAGGGTAATGTTTAATAATCTATTTAAAGAAAGTTTTTGTTAGAAAAAAAAAATTAATGTTTTAACAACTTTTTCTATTTCTCATAAAAGTGGTATCAAAACTTTCTTAAAATAGATTGTTAACTATTACCCTAAGGGCACCTGTTAACATGATCATTTTACTATTTAGCTTATTTTTTCTACTATTCATAGTTTTATTACACTTTTTGGTACTATTCATAAATTCTACTATACTATTTCAGCTACATTTTAGCTTTATCTATAGTATTTTCAACAAAAAATCTTCAGTTTTAACTAAATAAGTTGTTTTCAAACTGACTCTCAGTTTACACAAGTGAACCCAACTTCCAATTAATTAAAGGCTTACTAAGATATTGGTTTATTTTTTAAGTTCATATCAATCTTTTTACCAACCCTTAAATGAGCCTAAGCTCGGTTAATTTATTTTTTATTGAGCCCTATTGTTTACAAGCTTATTAATGAACAAATATATATATATATATATATATATATATATATATATATATATATATTACTTGGCTTGTTTATTAAACAAGTCCAAAACTAATTCTCAAACTTGACTTGTTTGTAAATAAACAAATATGAACAAACTGTTCTTTGAGCCAAAGAGGAGCTATTCATGATTCATTTTCAACCTTACACATGCAATAAATATCTAAATAGAGGCAATAGCGTGCGTAGAAGTGATGAAACAGTTACTCTCATGATTCTGGCCATATTCCCGTTGATTGAGAGTGCATGTATTTCTCATTGTTGCACTGCAATTAACCACTTCATAATTCTCTCCGTTGCACGATAAACAGGTGTTCACAAATTGAACTTGGCTGCTTGCGACGAATAATTTCATCAATTCACTTAATCAATTTCTAGCTTCTGGGCCACTTGATTAGTTCATTAATTAAATTAAAGGCGCGCGGTGTGACACAAAAGTTGTGTGTACTAATTTTCTTCTCAATATAATCCATCATTTGGGCTTACGAATGCTAATAATTAGAAAGTAGTTGTGAATTAATCTTACAAGAATATGCAAATCTTCATTCGCCATCGTTGCACTTGAACATGTACGTATACCATGTCATGTCAGGTCGTTATGTGACGACCACGTATCTCAAAGCATATGCATATCTATGCATGCACGTTTAGTAGGAATTAGACACAACTTCAATGGTAAGTTTGGTAGGAAAACTATGCATGCACGTTTAGTAGGAATTAGACACAACTTCAATGGTAAGTTTGGTAGGAAAACTATTGAGAGAGAGAGAGAGAGAGAGAGAGAGAGAGAGAGAGAGAGAGAGAGAGAGAGAGAGAGAGAGAGAGAGAGAGTACAAGTGTGTGTTTGGCTCCAAATTAAAAAGTAGCTTATTTTACTATTCAACTTATTTTTATTACTATTTATGATTTTTATTACTATTTATGAGTTCTACTGTAATTTTGGTACTATATTTATGATTTTTATCACTATTTATGAGTTCTACTGTAATTTTGGTACTATTCACGGGTCACATTGTACTATTTTAGCTAACTTTTACTTTTATCTAATAAAAAATTTTCAATTTCAGCAAAATCAACAAATCTCAAACAAAACCTAAATTGTTTGGTAAAAGGCAAGCAAAGGATTGACAAATTTTTCCAAAGTCCCTTATCTTGTCCGAATTCAAGAAAGGACAAAGTAAGAGACTTCTTCTTTGCTTGATAGGACAAGATAAGGGACTTCATATGGGCAGAAGGAAAGTTTCTGCAACAAGATCATTATTGAAGTTAGTTGGCATTTAACAAATTATCTTTAAATATTTCTTATAATAAGACTATGCAAAATTTAATAAATTTATCGTAAATTACATCATTTTTATATATTTTCTAATCTCTATATATGCTTGCAAAATTTCAAAACAACCAAAGATTAATAACTATGTAACACATTGATCAAAACAACCAAAGATTAATAACTATGTAACACATTGATTAGAAGTTGTGGTTTTTATATTTAATACAGCTATGGATTTTTCATATAATTTTGTATTTATATTATATAAGTATAGTTTTTATGTGACACATTGATTAGAACTTACTGTGATTTCTCCTCTTTTTTCTTTTTTCTTTTTTTTTGGTAACTAAATATAGGAGTTGTTTGTTATATAATACTTTATTGATATCTTAACCAAAAAGTATACTAGTAAATGTGGATAATGGTTCAAATGCATAAAAATAAATAAATATATGCATATTATATATATATATATATAATGGTTATAAATTTTTCTTTTCTCCTCTTCGTACAACCAAACGAGAGGAGATATTCGTTTCTTTAATGTTCAACGACCAAATGAATATACATGTGGGAAATACATCACGTGTTTTACCTTATCTATTTTCCTACCCAACATTTTTTTGGGGGGGCTAATGATTTGTCTACCAAACCTTTTTTTTTTTTTTTTTTTAGATAGTTTTAGCATATGATGTCTATTCCTGAAGAGACTTCTTTATCATCAGACCAAGACATTAATCGATTTCTTGTATAGGTAAGATTTAAACTCTAGATCTCTCATTTAACCATCAATGACTTTATTAGAATTAAGCTAACTAGAACCCATATCTATCTACTGAACCTAGATGCATGAAAATGGTGAAAAAATAGTTGCCAAATTGCAAATCGTAACAAATTATTAAAAGAAATTAATGTCTTCAAATCGAACATGCTACCAAAAATTTGGCGGCCAATTAAAGGGATTGTACAACACTGGACGGAAATTGCTCAAAGGAGAAGTAACTCTGCCAATGGGAGTAATTTATCATTAATCCCGTGGAATTGTTACAAAGACAACCGTTTCTGCCAATTAAAATAATAAACAAAATGAAACTCCCTTCACATATATACAGAACAACGTTTATAAAAAAGGTTCAACTAGCTGTAGTATGTTTTGGTCCTTGACTCTTTGTCCTTGTATATATATAAAAAGAAGTGGTGATTTCTCAATCTGAAACCACGCGCTGTGGATGTTTGTTCAGTAGAAAAGGACATATCACCTAATTAGCTCATTCAGTGTGCATTTAGGATGAGCTGAATTTTTCAACTTATTTCTACTTTCAGTTTATTTTTACTACTATTTATAGGTTCCATTGCAATTTTTTGATATTATTCATAAGTCTCACTATACTATTCAACTTATTTTTTAACCTTTTTTTCTACACTTTATCAAAAAGTTTTATATTTTAGTTAAATAAGCTATTCCAAATAGACACTTAATATAATAATCGCCTGCTTAGCTGAATGCATGGTTGAGTTAAATTCTAGGTCCACAATTTTACAATTATCACCTATCAGAAAAAAAATTCACAACTATTTTATATGACAAACTATGATTGACTACTTGTTACTTTCCTATAGATCAACTACTTTTTTCCACCGCTCACATACAGCCACATCAAATAATTATGAAAATTAGTATGGAATTAGTTGTGGTTCTAGAATTTTTTTCACAATGGCATCTACTTGACATAACAAATATGGCATGTACCCAGCCCAACACAATCACCTACTCAGCTAAATTATTTAGTCAAGCAAATTTCCTATCAATTAGTAACCACAATTAATTATTTCAATTAGCATCTTCTAGTGATTCTAATGATGACGTCTAGAGTTCAAATTTCCCTTCACTAGTTGTAATTATCAAAAAAAAAAAAAACCATAAGAAAACTTAGCAAAAGGCTTAACATGGTCCAACTCTTGAGAAGTTTGTGGGCTTAAGAAGACTTGCTTAATAGCACATGGCATGTGATCCATAGTATCAAGTCTAGAAAAAGAATCCTTTACTAGCTTTGTGGGATCCGTTGAACCATCCTGTTGGACTCCATGCAACCCAAGATTCAAGGAACTGATTTCCTGAAATTTAGGCATCAAATCTGCGATAATAAGAGACCTTCCTTTTTCAGAACGTTACACCAGGGTTTTTCGCAATAGCATCATCCCAAACACTAGCCGTTCTAACATTCGCCGCCGACAGCACAACCTAGATTCAATCAGTCATAGTTATCAGTATCATACGATACGCGATACGTATCGTGTGTAAAAAGTTTCGTATCGTATCAGCGTATCGTAAGTACCCATAAATCGTACAATACAGTTTGCGTATCATATGAATCATATCGTATCGTAAAATTATACGTATTATACGATACATAGACAAATGCTTTAAAATGAGATTTTTTATTAAAATTTGTATTTTTATTTGAATCTAACAAGTTGTTAAACTTGTTTATAACACAAAATTATTAGTTTACTTAATTTAGCCTACTAAAATAACATATTCATAATTTTTTTTCCTCTCCTACAATTGGACTATACAGTACCCACTTACCCTTCACTTTAGTATTTACAAATTTATTTTATATACTATGAATAAAATATTAATTGACAATATACATTTTTTATTTTTGTCATTATTGTTATAAGTTCAAGAAACTAGAATGCCAAAAAAAATATAAAAAAATTATTGAAATAATAAGAACAAGAAGAGATAGTAAATGCTAATGAGGAATGACGATGAAGAAAATTTAAATGAAAAAATAAGTTTGCAAAATTATAAACATGATGATAGCAATGACTTAGATGGGGTTGATTAGGCAATTTGATGAATATAATGAAAATAAATTATTATTTTTGGGTCATTTGTAATATATTATCACTTTTGAATGAGAATGTGTATGTTATAAACACATTCTAGTTTGATTTATTTAGTTAGCTTGTTAAATATTATTACATAAGTGATGAATAAATTAGTCATTAGTTAAATATATTCAAAATTTATAATGAATATACCATTTATATATGTATATTTATAAATTTTAGAAAGTGTTTGTGTATCTTACAATACATGATACGATACAATACACGATACGAAAAAATTAAAAATTGATTCACGATACGATCCACGTTTTGACAACTATGCAATCAGTACGAAGTGGCCCATCCTTATATCCATCCACATGCTCGTTCTTCTTATACCTCTGAGTATGACATCGAGGTGGAGACCAGGGACATCCTAAGTTAGCCCGAAGCCAGGTACCATATTGAAATTCCCCCACCTCCTCACTTTTCTTCCTCTCAAAGTATGAAGCACAATGATGTAAATCATGTCCTAATAGCCCACAATAGTGGCAAAACATCAGGAGTAGCTCGTACTTGAAAGTAGCCCAAGTTCAAGACCTATCTGAAGCAACCAAGGGGAATTTGAACTGGAACAGATTCGAACCAACTTCAAGGATCTAAAGATCCTCATCTACACCTCATACCTTTCTAAGAGTATCTTTAACAGCCCAATGATTGAAAGGTTTACACATGAGAAACTTACCTATTCGACTAAGAGTAAAACCCTCAATATCGGAAATCTTATTGTCGTTTGGAATAACAATATCCTCCTCTTCCTCCACCATTAAATGCATTCCCCAACTGCTCATCGTCAGCCATAAGATAGGGTATAGACACAAGAAAATTACTTAAAAGAAGAAATCGCCAGCCTTTAGGGCAACCTAAAGGAGATAGAACCTTGTATAGAACAAGAGAGGGAGCTCCTACATGAGGAAAGAAAAAAAGTTTGGAATATGTGGGGTTTGCATTCATGTTTATATATAGTACTATGTTATTGAAAATAAAGAGTTAATAATTAATAATTGTGAAGATAAATATAGTACTATGTTATTTAAAATCAATTACCCTAAAAAAAAGTAGAAACTAAAGAAGAAAAAAAAAAACTAAAATGCAAATTGCACTCTCTAAGTTTAATTGAAATTCATATTAGTCATTTGACATTATTTTTATTCAATTGAGTCATCTAAGTTTTAAATTTATTCAATTCAAGTCTTCGGTCTAATTTTGTTAAAAAATTGTTGTTGGAAAAATTGTTCTCATGTGGAAAAACTCTATAAAACTAAAAAAAATAAAATAAAATAAAAAATAAAAACTTTAATAGATTTTTTTTATGTGAGAACTTTATTTTATAATTTTTTTTAGGCTAAAATGTAAAGTGCACCCACTAAATTTGACTGAAATTCATTTCTATCTTCTAACTTTATTTTTGTTCAATTAAGTTCTTTAAGTTTCAAAGTTATTCAATTCAAACCTTTTGTCCACTTTCATTAAAAAATTTATCATTAAGTATGAAATTAACTAATGAAAAAAGATGTTTTGAAAACAAATTCTTGCATCAAAAAATCTATAAAATATTTTTATTAATTTTATAAAAAATTTTCATGTGAAAATAATTTTTTTAAGGGAAATATTTTTACAAAATTGGGCATAAGGCCTGAATTGAATAAATTAGAAACTTAAAGAACTAAATTGAATAAAAGTTAAGTTAGATGACTAAAATAAATTTTAGCTAAATTTAGATGGTGCAATTTGCATTTTATCATTTTTTTTATTAGTTAATTGCATATTTAATGACAATTTTTAACAAAATTAGACGAAAGACTTGAATTGAATAGATCTAAAACTTAGAAGACCCAATTGAACAAAAATAAAGATAAAGGCTAGAAATGAATTTCAATCAAATTTATTGGGTGCAATATGCAATTTAGCTACACACACAAAAATCCAAAAAAATTCAAAAAAGAAGAACACATTATCCATGGGCCCAAAAGACAATGGGCCTCAAATCCATAGAACTCAAGTCATACAAAAAACCCGTAAGGAAACCCAGCCCATATATACATTGGGCTGGGCTACGAGGCTGCGATTCTTTATAAAATAAAACACTTGTCCAATTCCAGAGATATTCTTTCGTTTGCTTTTTCTTGAAGAGCCAAAACCAAAACCAAGGTTTTACCAGAAATACAATATGTTGTAATGTAATACTTATTACTATTCATTTATTTGGTGGCAACACAAGAATAAAACCCTGAAGATAATGGAATGAAAACATTTTAAATCAAATTGTTTAATTTGTAACATTAGAATAAAATTTAAGATATATTTTAGGAAATATCTTAATCATATAATTATATTCCTTAAAAAATAATATTTTTTAAATTTGAAAGAGAGATTAGTTATTTTTATGATTTTTTTTATTTTCGTAATTGTTATGTCCATATGGAAAGTTTTTTTATTTGAAAATATATTAATTTTAGAAATCAATACACCTACTATAGAATAACTATTATAGCGCTTTTAGAGAGGAATAATTATTCCTCATTTTAAAGAATAACTATTTGTAGGGTTAGGATTTATGGCCCAAGCCCAAAATAATAAATTTGTAGAGTGTGGATGATAGAGCTAGGTTGACTGTGGAGCTCACAACGGTTGATCACAACATCCAAGTATAAACCAGCATAAAAATATACGTAAAGATCAATTAAGTTGAAATTCGAAGAGACTTATGATAAATTGAATACTGGTTACAATTCTTAGGGCTACAGTAAAACCTTTCTTTTTTCTCTTCTCCTCTCTCTTTTTCCCCTTTTCCCATCAGAAGCCCTTCTTCTTTATATAGTATCCTTCCCCCTCATCCCCATTGTCCACTTGTTCTTCATCTAGATACCTACTTGAGTGTATGTCATATCATGTATCTTCTTTAACTTTTTGTGAGTGGCGGTAGCTAAGGTTACACTGTTCAAGGGTCTTCTCCAAATAAATGCGGCCAGAAAAGTTGTTGTAGTGCATTTAATACGGTGGTAGCAGTTTTTTCTTTAGATATTTCTTCGTTCTTATCGTCTCCAGATATACTCAGAACTTATCTTGATCATTGGGATTGCTAGGAAGATCATTCGGACCTTCCACACGTTTAATTAATCAATACTATTCGTATCTGAGAAGTAGGACCTCTTCGGAACGCTGATGACCTCTTCGGATTGTACTCCTCCTTCGTTTCCAGGTATCCTTCTTCCAGATGAACTTTATCTCAATCGGTTCCTTCTCTTTGGACATATAGTAGTACTCAAATAGGGCCCTAGGCCCATTACGTTAGATTGAGCTTTTCCCCCCCACAATAGCCTCTCAATATTTTAATTTTTCCCTCGCATCCAAGGAGAAAAAATAAGATTTTGACATGTCACGCAGTAAAAAGCTTGAAAAAACACATAAATATCCAAGCTTGCACATGTGTAGGCATAGACGCACGCGCTTCATCATTGCCGCTGTCATTTCTGTAATCCCAAAGTGCTGTATTAATTACTCCAGGTGGTGTTTTGTCTTTTGCATCCAACGATGGGTCATTGATCTAACAGACATGGCTCTTCTTCGGGATTTGGGCAGGATGAATTACATCCTTTCACCTATCCCTGTATATAAGCCCTCAGAGGAGGTTATTTCTTCTTTACCTTACGAATCCTCAGACTACCCAACGAACTCACGCACTCAAATCCTTCAATCTTCTTCAATCACCTGTCTTATTACTTCCCAGAATCTACAAAAAGTCCAGTTCGAGTTCAGAGATCATTCTCCAGTTCCGTCGACATCCTTAATTCATCATTCTCTTCTTGGCCAGGGTTCTCAACCTTTAAACCCCTATGTCCTAGTTATTACTTCGAGTATTTCTTAAAAATGGGTAGATTTCAATATCTCGTCGATAGTCCTGCCTTAATAGAAGAATTTAAGCAGACCTATGGCATACCGCAGGGGGTAAATCTGAGGTATTGCCCTCCGAAGCGCATATTAACTGACCGAAGAGATGGGGAAGTCATAATCCCCATGATAGCCTTCATTGAAGGAGGAATGACCCTTCCAATGGGTTCCATCACCATGAACTACTTTCGCAATCATAGACTTTCTCCCGAGCAATGCGCGCCCAACACCTTTAGGATCCTAGGAGCCATTGATGCCCTGAACCTTCATCTAGGATTAGGACTAACCTGGTGTGACTTGGTACATATGTACCAGTGTTATAACCAAAAAGGAGCGGGATATTACCTTAAATCCCAGTCCAACACCGTTAGACTTCTCTCCTGCCTTCCCAAGTCAAATAAAGGGATGAAAGACGACTATTTGATCGTCTCGGGCGCATAGCATGACGGTCTTCACTATCTGACCCAGCCAGGAGAGCCAGGTGTGACTTCCTAGACTTAGGATCTCTAATAGTAGATTTAGGATCTTCACTCTTCACAATATGTCTTTTCCTTTATGTCATTATTTTCCAGTTTTCTGACTAAGTTTTTTTTTATTATCTTTTTTTTATGTTGACAGATAAAGATCACACTTCTCCTCGGCTTACCCTCACCAACACAGCCGCACTTAATTATTTATTACGCTCAGAGATCTTTGTGAGTGAAGACGGACAGTTTCGGTCCGTTCCTCTCATCCTCGGCTACACACCAAAATCAACCAATATTCAGCCGGTCGGCAACGCCATTACACAAGGTGATTATCGGCTCTGGCGAATAGACGTCGCTCGGCATGGCTTCTTAGCGCCATACGACCTTGAACTCATACCACACCCAAATCCATAAGGTGTGTCGTTGCTTGTTCAGCCAGTTCAGCAAGTCTCCCTTGAACCAGTGGTTGTAGGTGAGAGGGTTGGCTCCTCGTCCTCTTCACTAGAGGAACAAATAGACAAATTCAAATTCGAAAGAGAAGCTTCAGGAGGGGTTCAAGTGATACCATCCTCAGACTCCGAGGAGGAGATTGATAGGAAGTCCAGTGTCCATCCTCCCATTTTGATAACTGCTCTTCCAGAAGACTCTTCGAAAAAGGAAGACATGTCAGACTTAAAGGCTTTGATGGAGAACAAAGGCAAAAAGGTTGAGCCGAAAGGGACTGGGACTTCCCAACTCGAGGTGAGTTTGCCTCCACCGCCACCTAAAGTTCCTAATCCCGGCTTAAAGCCCTTGTCGGATTTGAAGAAGAAAAGGCCCCTCCTTGAAACTGAAGAGAGGGAGGTGGTGGTGCCACCAAAAGTAATCAAGCAACAGAAGGTGGCAAAAGACCATCGAAGCAAG
Source organism: Quercus variabilis (assembly GCA_030445155.1). NCBI lineage: Eukaryota > Viridiplantae > Streptophyta > Magnoliopsida > Fagales > Fagaceae > Quercus > Quercus variabilis. The sequence goes on from CP129455.1 coordinate 1,074,987, forward strand.
AGGGCCTCATCTACTGAGATCTGAGATGACCCTCATGTTGCTGATGTGCACCGAGGGCCACACACATGGTCTCCCAAGTTGGAGTTGGACGGCACTCCTATTTCTTGGGATACTTCCCTCAGAAACTATGATGGGGGAAGAGCAGGACTAGTAGCTGACACCTTGGAGCAACCATTGCTCCTTCCCCGAGACATAGATTCATACAGGCGCTTCAGCCAGTATGAACTCTTCATGTCCCTGAAAAGGGATTTGGCCATGGTAAGTGAGTTAATCCAACTCTTCAGTTTGGAATGTTAATTTTTCGTTTGTTTTATGCTAACTCTTTCACTTTATTACGCAGATTACCCAGCAAGTCTTTGTGGCCGAAGAGTGGAATAAAAAGGCATACGTCGAAGCCCAAGCAGAGGCCCACTCTCGGTCCGAGGCAAAGAAATCTTTGGACAGCTTGAAGGAAGAGTTTTTTCAACTCTCTGAGTAGCTCAAAGAGGTAACTAATGAAAGGAATAGTCTTAATGCAGGCCTGCAGAATGCTGAGAGCCAGGCCGAAGCCCAACGCAAGCTGCTATATAAGACTCAGACCAATTTGGCGACTGAGAAAGCGCTTATGAAGGAACTTCGCGCCGAACTTCAAAAGGCCAGGAAGACTGCCAAGCTAGCTCAGAAGAATGCTCAGCTAGCTAAAGAGGTAGTCGAGGCTGTAAGAAAGGCAGCATATCAGCTGGGAGTGAAGGAGACCGAAAAAGGCCTCACTGAGCAATTTGCCTCGTTCAGCGGAGACTACTACGATATAACATGGGGAAAGGCATTGGACGCTGCTGGGGTCCCTACCGACTCAAGCTTGAGACTGCCTGGGAGCATATATTATGACCTTGATATCCGAGAGCTCCCAAGGTCTGATCCCCCTCCTCTAACACAACTCCAGGAGGTTTCAGAGCAATCCTTAGTCAGCCAAGTTCCTCCAACCACCCTTGAGGCCTCCAAGGAATCTGGTCAGCCTGGTGATCAGAGCAAACCAGCTGAGCCACCCAAGGATAAGGGCGAGGGCTTGGAGAAAAAGAAAACCTCTTCAGAGCCTAAGGACCAAGCCCTAGAAGCTGCTGCTACTCGGACAAGCCAAGCTGCCGACCCTTTGGTCCCTCAAACGAAGACTTAGATACTTAGGTGTTTTTTTTTTTTTTTTTTTTTTTTTTGGTACTTGCACTTGTTTTTCTTTTATGTAAGGGATTGTAAACTATCTTCTTTTGATCAATGAAACAGTTTTCCTTTTACTTCTGATGTTTGCATATCTTATGTCTTACTTCTGCTGCAAATAACTGTATTTTGTAATTATGGTAATGTAGGTAAACATAACTATCATATCATGCTGACAATGTACATAACCAAAAATTGGTACTGAAAAGAGCAATTTGTATAAGAATTACTACTAAGTAATGAATGCAACGAGTGATATAAAAGCTTCACAAGTCTTTTCAAACATGCACAAAGAATGTTATCATAAGTTAAAGTTAATTTAAATACATTCAAGAATTTCAGGCATGACTCATTCCAAAGTTAAACTTCAATAACAATAACTGTATAGAGGTGTTGACTAACCTATACTATCTGGTCCGAGGACTGCAAGCATGCGAAGAAGTGTTAATTAACCCAAATCATCTGGTCCGAGGACTATAGGCATTACTGGATTTAAGTTTAAACGCTTAGAGAACCGTGAAGGAGTGTTAACTAACCCAAATCATCTGATCCGAGGACTATAGGCACGACTGGATTTAAGTTTAAACACTTATAGAACCGTTAAGGAGTGTTAACTAACCCAAATCATCTAGTCTAAGGACTACACATGACTAGGTTTAAGTTTAAACACTTATAGAACCGTTAAGGAGTGTTAACTAACCCAATTCATCTAGTTTGAGGACTACAGGCATAATTGGATTTAAGTTTAAACACTTATAGAACCGTTAAGGAGTGTTAACTAACCCAAATCATCTGGTCCGAGGACTACAGGCATGACTGGATTTAAGTTTAAACACTTATAGAACCGTTAAGAAATGTTAACTAACCCAAATCATCTGGTCCGAGGACTACAGGCATGACTGGATTTAAGTTTAAACACTTATAGAACTGTTAAGGAGTGTTAACTAACCCAAATCATCTGGTCTGAGGACTACAGGCATGACTAGGTTTAAGTTTAAACACTTATAGAACCGTTAAGGAGTGTTAGCTAACCCAAATCATCTGGTACGAGGACTACAGGCATGATTGAATTTAAGTTTAAACACTTATAGAATCGTTAAGGAATGTTAACTAACCCAAATCATCTGGTCCGAAGACTATAGGCATGACTGGATTTAAGTTTAAACACTTATAGAATTGTTAAGAAGCGTTAACTAACCCAAATCATCTAATCTGAGCACTACAGGCATGACGGGATTTAAGTTTAAACACTTATAGAACCGTTAAGGATGGCGAATTGTCATGGTGATTGAAAAGAAGATTATTAATAATAGTACCTTTTAAGATTATTTACATTCCAAGGGTGCGGTATCACATGACTATCTAGATCTTCTAGGAAATATGCCCCAATGCCAACCCCTGAAGTGATACGATATGGCCCTTCCCAATTGGGTCCTAACTTCCCCCACGTTGGATTTTTTGTAGTGTCCATAACTTTCCTGAGTACCAAATCACCAGGTTCTAGAGACTTTAGCTTTACGTTGGCATCATAGCCTTGCTTGAGCTTTTGTTGGTAATGTGCTAATCGAACCATTGCATTTTCTCTTCTTTTCTCAATCAAATCCAAACTCCTTTCTAGCAGCTCATTGTTGCCAGTCGGACTAAACAAGTTGGTTTTTAGAGTTGGGAATCCAGTCTCCAAAGGGATGACAGCTTCGGCCCCATAAGTCATCGAGAAGGGGGTCTTTCTAGTAGATCTGCGAGGCGTAGTTCTGTAAGCCTAAAGTACGTGCGGCAATTCTCTCACCCACTTGCCCTTCGCTTCGTCTAATCTCTTCCTTAATCCATTAACTATGATTTTGTTAACTACTTCTGCTTGTCCATTCCCTTGTGGATAGGCAGGGGTGGAGCATCTGTTTGCGATTCCCAGTTCGCTACAATAATTTCGGAATGCTTTGCTGTCAAACTGCAGGCCATTGTCAGAGATGAGAGTATAAGGAACTCCGAAACGAGTAATAATATTCTTCCATACAAATTTATGCACATCTATGTCTCAGATGTTGGCTAGAGGTTCAGCTTTAACCCATTTGGTGAAATAGTTTGTGCCGACCAGAAGGTACTTCCTATTTCCTACGGCTTTTAGGAATGGACCCACTATATCTAAGCCCCATTGAGCAAACGGCCATGGACTAAATAGTGGGTTGAGGACTCCACCTGGTTAGTGTATGTTCGGCTCAAATCGTTGACATTGATCGTACTTCTTAACGTACTCATGGGCTTCTTTTTGCATGTTCGGCCATCAATAACCTTGAGTAATGGCTCAGTGAGCTAAAGACCTACCTCTAATGTAACTCCCATAGATTCCTTCATGCAATTCCTCTAGTAGCAACTCAGCCGCTTTAGGATGCATGCATAATAGGTACAGTCCTGAATAAGAGCGTTTGTATAATTTTTGGTCCTCGGATAGCCAAAATCTGGTTGCCTTCCTCAGAATTTTGTCAACTTCCCCCTTCTCTTCAGGCAGAATATCTTCTTTCAAGAATTTAACTATCGGATCCATCTAGCAGAGCCCGATTCTAATTTGGTGAACTTGGATTATATCTCTTCTTACCTCGGTAGGCCCATGCAAGTCCTCGACGAGGATAACTCTCGACAAATTTTGCGTCGAAGAGGTAGCAAGTGTGGCCAAAGAATCAGCATGTGCATTACCACTTCTGGGGATGTGCAGCAAACTAAAAAATTCAAACTCTGATTACAGACATTTAACTCGACTCAAGTATCCCTGCATTCTCTCATCCTTCGCCTCAAACTCACCCTATACTTAACCCACAACTAACCTTGAGTCCGAGAACAACTCCACTACCTTTCCTCCCATTCTTTGGACCATAGTCATTCCCATCAGTAGGGTTTCGTACTTCGCCTCATTATTTGTTGCCAAGAAATCGAGCCTTAATGACTTTTCAATGATGATTCTCTCGGGGGATTTCAACACTAGCCCCACTCCAGAACCTTTCTGGTTTGCTGTGCCGTCCACATACACTTCTCAATAGGAGGGGCCTTGTTAAGAAATCATGCCAACCGATTTTCTATCCATGTCCTTCTCTGCCATTACTTCTTCTAAACTAGGTTTCGTGAACTCGGCCACCAGATCTGCAAGGATCTACCCCTTGACTGAAGTGCAAGGTATGTATTTGATATCGAAAGCTCCTAGGATAGTGCCCCACTTGGCTATTCTTCCTGTGTAGTCGGCACTTCAAAGTATAGATTTAAGCGGGAGTTGTGCAAGCACGACGACCATATATGCTTGGAAGTAATGAGGCAATTTTCATGTTCCGAGTACTACTGCCAAGATAGCTTTCTCCAGCAGCAAGTACCTGATCTCAGCCTCATGTAAAGATTTACTCACATAGTAAACTGGCATTTGCATGCCTTAATCCACTCGTATCAATACTAGACTTACGGCATAGGGTATCACAGCAATGTAGGCAAACAGTACTTCATCTGGTTCAGTACGAGACATGATTGGTGGCCGAGCCAAGTAGTCTTTGAGTTGTTGAAAGGCCGAAGTACATTCTTCAGTCCATTCAAACTCTTTCCATTTGTTAATCAGTGAGAAGAAAGGTTTACACCTATCTGCGAACCGAGAGATGAATCAGTTCAAGGCAACTGTCATTCTTGTTAACTTCTGAACCTCTTTCGGATTCCGAAGAGGCTATAGATTTTGAATAGCCTTTATCTAATCGGGGTTAACCTCAATTCCCCTGTGTGTCACCATGTACCCCAAGAATTTGCCTAACCCTACACCAAATGAACATTTGGAAGCGTTAAGACGTAGCTTGGGCCTTCTTAGGATTTCAAAAGTGTTATCAAGGTCCTTCACATGCTCGAAAATGACTTTGCTTTTCACCACCATGTCATCTATATAAACCTCACTACTTTTGCCCAATTGTGACTCAAACATCCTTGTCATCATTCTTTGGTAAGTAAAGCCTGCATTTTTCAGACCGAATAGCGTCACTTTATAATGGTAATTACCAATAGAGGTAACAAAAGCGGTCTTCTCCTAATCATCTAGGGCTAACGGTATTTGATGGTAACCTTGGAAAGCATCCAAGAAACTCATCCGAGGATGGCCAACAGTGGTGTCTACTAGCTGATCAATTTTCGGCATAGGGAAAGGGTCCTTAGGACAAGCCTTATTTAAGTCGGTGAAATCTACACAGACTCGTCATTTCCCACTCTTCTTTTTTACCACCACAGTATTTACTAACCATTCAGGGTAAAAAAAACTTCTTTAATAGCTCCAGCCTGTTTGAGCTTCATTACCTCTTCTTTGACTGCATCTGCATGTTCTTTAAATGGTTGCCAAAGAGGCTGCTTCTTGGGGACAATCAGTGGGTTGACCCTCAGATGGTGGCAAATGAATTTCAGATCCACTACTAGAGCTTCGTAAGCATTCCAAGCAAATACATCAAGATTTCTCTTAAGGAACTCAATTAGCTCTTCTTTTTCTGGTAAAGACATCTGAGATTCGACTTGAAAGAACCTTTTAGAATTGTCCCCAATTAGAACTTTTACTAAATCCTCACATCTAACACTTTCATCTAGATCTTCGACGAGCAGTACCCAACTTTTTAACTACTATAAGCCTCCCTCGGCCCTGGCCGAGGACTCGATTTCGGGCTTGTGCTGGATGGCAGCCACCAAGCATTGTCTGGCCGAGGATTAATCTCCACGAATTTCACAAACTCGCCCTTCGGATAGATATTTAACTTTTTTATGCAAAGTAGAGGAAACAGCCCCTAGCGTAGATAGCCAAGGTCTAGCTATAATTGTCGTATAAGGGGAATCAAGAATAAAAAGTGAGATCCAAATTTTTTTCTTTTCTTTTTTAGTTTCAATTTATGATGTCCGCTCTTAATGATTACTCTTTATCATCAAACCAATCATCAAACTAAAAAATTAATTAGTTTTTGATATAGGTGGAGAGCAAATCTCAGATCTCCTATTTGACTATAAAATACTTTACCAAATGAAACCCAAGTTTAACGTGCTAAACATGTCGCTTGCAAACATAAAAACTCCTAGTTTAACTAGGACTATGTCATAGTGTCAGACAACTTTTCTCATATATAAAGGCTCAGGTTAGTATTTTATCTTTGCATTTTATTTCAATTACCATGAGTAACTAAATTTTCAATTAAGGTTAACAATAAAACTTTGTTAAAGATTATCGGTATTTATTTATTTATGAGATTTGATTTTTCGCATAATGGCTGCTCTTTAATGATTTAATTATTTTTGTTTATATTAATTGACTAATATATGATTCTCAAATATGAGTTCAATTCTATTTTTCTCATGATTTAGGATTTATTAATTGAATGAATGTTTAGTTTATTATTTCTTGATTTTAAAATTGGTTATCTCATGTAATTTCTTTGTCAACGAACATAATTGATAATTTGATTCTATATTTAGGAAGTGAAGAAGAGTATACCTTAAATTTTAAACTAGAGATTTTAATGAGGATATCTTCCATGATATATTATATCTTTGCTTAGATTAACTGATTGTTTATTTTATTCAATTTCAAAACAACCAATTTTTATTAAACTAGATTAGGATTTATTTTGTTAAGATTTGATTAATTTTCTTTTGTTCATACAAGTCATTGTAGGTTCAACCTCGCACTTGCCAAACTATATTTCAGTACAAATTTTGGCGCCATTGTCAGGGACTTGGTTAGAAAAATAAATTAGACCTTAATTGAAATTTTCCTTTTACTATTCGTAGTTAGGATTAAAATATATATATATATATATATATAATAAATTTCATCTTTTTCTTGTCTATTTTATGCTTCTAGACTAGTCCTTGTATATATTTTCTTGTCTAGTTTTTTTTTTTTTTTTTTTCCTTGGCTGATATTTGGCATGAATTAAAATTTATAACAATCAACTTGATAAGGTACTTCTCCTCTCCACCTTACTAACATTATACTTGTTTCTCATGTTGCATATCCATATCTTGCTCTCATATCTTTCTAGGCATATATTTGAGAGTATCATTTTTAACATTGAGAACAATGTTTGGCTTGGGTTTGGGGGAGTTTACATGAATTTCTATATTTCTTTTATTTTATTTTTTAAAGTTGTTCTAAAAAAAAAAAAATGCCTAGCTTGAGGTTTAAGTTTTAATTTCATTATACTACTCTTGCATAAGGAAATTCACCAATTTCATACTCAATATTCATTGCGCATGCACGTAACCACTTAGACACAACTTGTTGTTGAAAGGTAAAAGTGAATAGAAAATCTTGAAGATAATAATCTGGAGATTGTAACCCCTATGAATTTCTAGCCAATCATTATGCTTGACGGGTTATTTAATTTTTCTAATCTTAAAGTTCATTTGGAAGTGCATAACATATTTCTCTTGTTGTAATCTTATTGATTTTTCCTTTGGCCAAGAAAAAAAAAATTATTTTTATGCCACACTTGAGTCTTTTGAAGTTATGGATATTGAAAGAACTATACTAGTTTTTGAGAGATAAGATTAGGTCATTTTTGTTTACTTTGAGCCATATATGTGGATTTTTTTTCTTTTCTTTTTTATTGATACATTATTGCTAGTCACACTATTGAGCCTTTTAATTAACGAGCTTTCTTTCTTAAAGCTTGTTATCCATTGTGTTTCCAAGTAGGAAATTGATCAAAAAGTGATTATATATATAGATATATATATATATATATATATAACATTTGGATGCTGAATTAGCTATATCAACATCACAAACTGATTTGACAATCGATTATGCCACACACAGGAACAAGATTTTATTTTGGCTCAAAATAAAACAAGCTGGATTATTCATGCTGGAAGTTACAACTAATAGTCTAATATAGATGGAGTGGAAGTCGAGGCTTTGGGACTGCAACAAGTGGGGACTTTCTAGGAGTAGATAAACCATAAACTTCTTCCATGCTCAAGTCTCCTGGCTTCACATTGTCCGGCAATTTCCATTCAAATCCATGTAACAGATTAGCCAAACTAGAACTAATCATCTTTAGTCCGAGGCTGTAGCCAGGGCACATTCTCCTCCCTGAACCAAATGGCAAAAGTCCAAAATATTGTCCCTTCACATCAATATCCTTCCCCAAGAACCTATCTGGATAGAACTCTTCAGGTGCATCCCACAGTGAAGGATCTCTCCCAATACTCCATGCGTTTACGAAGACTCTAGTTCCTTTATAGATTTTGTAACCAGCTACATCACAATCTTCAAGTGCTAAATGTGGTGCAAGCAATACAACCACAGGATGTTTCCTCATTGTCTCTTTCATAATTGCATCAATATATGGAAGTTGCGGAATGTCTTTCTCTTCCACCCACCTCTCTCTTCCAATTACTCCATCGAGCTCTTCGATTGCCTTTTGTATGAGGTGTGGTTGATTTAAAAGTTCAGACATTGCCCATTCCACAGTCGTTGCAGAGGTATCTGTGCCCCCAGCTATTAGGTCCTGAGTTTGATGCACATAATTAAAACCAAAAATATATATCAATTGATGGGGTGGACTTGAAACTTAAAACTCGAATGGTTGGTGAGTAAAATCATTTGTCCATTTTGGAGTGTTCCATTTTTACGTTCCTCATAAACTATAACATGTCATTTATTTGATTTTTTTTTTTTTTTTCCATTTTAACTTTAGTTACTTTATTTAAAATTTTAAAAAAATGTGTGACAAGTTGTAATTAGTGAGAAGGTTATGATAATATAGAAGAATTAAATTTTGGGATTATGGTTTGGTTGCATTTTGATAGGGACATTGGCCAAAGGTCAAGTTTTTGGTGGTTTGAGAGAAGGAATTGGGTTTTGTGTTTCTGATTGTAGCTTGCTTTGTTGGTTGGTGGCAGGTTTGAGACCTTTGTGGGATACCGATCGGTTGTGGGCAATGAAATTGGTTTGGAAAATTCATACTTACTTTTTTGTAGTTTAATGTTTTCATTTGTTTATTCATTATTAGTTTAGGATAAAAATTGTAAATTTAAATGTAGAAGTGTATGTTTGATTCATAACTAATGATTCAATCATGTAACATTGCACGTAGAAGAACTATATAAAATGTTTTGCATTTTGAAGAATCTTAGATGGGTTTAGAGAACTGTAAAGGAATATTGTACAAGAACTATATAGAATGATTTGTATTTTGATTAATCTTAGATTGGTTTAGAAACTGTAAAGGATTACAATATATATATATATATATATATATATATTTTTTTTTTTTGAGAATCCTGAAGGATTACGATATATAATTGTGTGATTTGCAATATATAATCGTAGCTAGAAAAGTGTAGGACACTGCAAAAATTTGTCCTTTATGTAATTCACTAGTGGGATAACATATATTTTGTTCACATACCTTCCCCGAGTCAAACAAGAGAAGAAAAAAATAATAATAATAATAATAATTGAAATAGAAAGGTAACAGTAGTACCTGAGTGAAACCCTTTACACCCTCATAGGTTAACCTAACGTCAAGATCAGGATCATCACTTAGCTGCAATAATAAATCCACCATGTCCTTTGGCACAAATTGCTTCACTCGTTCTTTCTTTGCTTTGTGTTCATCAAACACATGGTCATAGAATCGATCAACTTTTTTCTTTAAGGCCTTCATTCGCTTCACGTACCCTTGTAAGTCCAAAAAATTGAGCCATGGTATCCAATCCCCTATGTTGAACACCCCATTTAGCAAGAACACCTCGTCTAGCATTTCTTGAAATTCTTCAAGCGTCACAATCGAAGTTTCATGTTTGGACTCACTAAAATACTTCTTACCCAATACAATTCTGCTTATAATGCTTAGAGTAAGACGGGAGAGATGATCTTTTAGCATAATTGGCTTCCCTGACAAGGTGCCAAGGCGTGACACAAAGGCTCGCATTTCTTCAACACGAATATATTGAAAGGTTTCAAGTCGTTTTGAGCTAAACATCTCAGAGAGGAAAATCTTACGCCCTTGACGCCAATAGGGTCCATAAGGTGCCCATGTAATATTGAGATAGTTATAAGTGACATATTTACCAACAGCAGTTTGGGGTCTAGAAGCAAAGACATGGTCATGGGTCTTCAGGATTTGCTTTGCCACTTCTGCAGATGATGCAACCATAACAGGAAAGGATCCAAACTTGAGTTGCATAATTGGTCCATATTTTTGGGCCAAATTGTGAAGAGATTGATGAGGAAGAGAACCGATAAGGTTTAGATTGCCTATGATAGGCCAAGTTTTGGGACCTGGGGGAAGTTTTAGTTGGTTGCGTTTGAAGGGTAATAATAATTTTGAGAGGAAAGCTAAAGCTGCTAGGGATGCCATTGCTAAAAGAGCCCAATAGGAAGACTCCATTGGTGGGAATTTAATTTGGGTTTATGGTAGTGAGATTTTGAAGTGGGGTATGGGTTTATATAGGCGAATAAGCTAGTGTAACGCGCTTAGGGCCTTTCAATGTTCAGTGCATAGTTACCACATATTCATGATCATGAATGATGATGCCATTTTTGTCCTTATCAATGAATATGCGGTAACTATGCACTATGGGGCCTTCCTAGGCCCTTCAATGTTTTCTACACCAGACCTATCTAAAAGGACCTGCTAACCGAAAAAAATTATTACCACATGAAAAAAATTATTAGCATATGGCCATATGCTAATAATTTTTTTCGGTTAGCGGATCCCTTTAGATAGGTCTAGTGTAGATAACTTTTTCCCTTTTTTTTCTTATTTTTGGGTCCTTTTAGACAGGTCTAGTGAAGGTACGGACCCAGGTGGGGCCCAAGCCCCTGGGCCCAATATTTTTGTTTTTTTAGGTACTTTGTATTTCATTTTTGTAGGCAAAATTTGCCAAATGGTATATTTTTTCAAAAAAATTAGGTGTGTGGCATGAGTTCAAAGTTAATTAGTTAGTTAGACTGTTTTTTAAAATTGATTTTGGCAAAATCGACTTTGGGCTAGAAAATAAACGCTATAGTGACGTTTTTTTTAGTGGCGTTTGTAAAAACGCCACTATAACGTTCATTTTCCAGCCTAAAGTCGATTTTGCCAAACTCGATTTTCAAAAACAGTCTAACTTACTAAATAACTTTGAATGCATGCCACGTGCCTAATTTTTTTGGAAAAATATATTATTTGGCAAATTTTGCCCATTTTTGTAGTTGGGCCTCTTTATTTCTAGTTAGTCTAGCTAGCCTAATCCAAATGGCAACTATCCAACTCAAAAATTTAACAAAAACAATAAAAATATTCACAATGATAATTGTATTTTAGCAACAAAAAAAAAATGTCTTATTGGAGAAGCTAAAGCTAATTTTTTTTTTCCCAGGTAAAGTAAACTAGTATAAATACCTGATGACTATAGCAAGTTATTAAAAATAAAATACAATATTTTATTAAGATTATAGTTCTTCTTTTAATTAAAAAAAAAAACTCAAATTCTCTCTCTTCCTTATTATTTTAATGAGTTATTTATATTATTTTAAATAAAGTAATAAAAAAAATAGAACATTTGATATTGGGTGTACTATCAATAAAAGTGAGGTGGTAAAATAGATAAAGTAATTTTTTAAGGTACTAAAAGCTACATTTTTTAGTATAATCACTGTGAATGCTCTAACTTCACCACACACAAAAAAACTCCTAACCAACCTAGTATTAAAAAAAAAAAATTGTCTTTGTTGGTAGATGATTGCATTTTAATGTATTTAGAAACAATGATTTTGTGTATTTATAATTTTTTAATACTATATGGATATCTATTTGGACTTCTTCTTTTTTTCCTTTATACTCTGGCCCGCACTAGCTTAAAATCCTAAGTCCATCCCTGGTCTAGTGTAGAAAATTTGTCATATAAAACATACTTGTGCTAATAATTTTTTTGGTCTTTAGCTAACTATGGGTCTTTTTAGATAGGTCTAGTCAAGGATAGACTCAAGATTTTAAGCTAGTGGGGGCCAGAATTGTGGGGGGTGGGGAATTTGCCCTTGGGGGGGCTGGCTCATAAATATTTGAACTGTGATCTATGCTTTACTTGCTATTAGAGAGGTCTTATAAATTTTTAGAGGGCCATTCCTCCCCCACCCCCCCCCCCCCCCCCCCACCCCAAAAACTGTACAACATAGTTCTCCTCATGCCTTATTTGAGTTATTTATGAAGTGATATAAGAATGAATGAAAATGAATTAATTTGTAACATGCCATTATTTTCCTCCTTAAAAAAAAATCATTTATTCAAATTATTTCGAAAAGAAAAGAGTTCCCTTCACCTAAACATTTTAACTATATGGAGATTATAATATTATGATAATAAATTATTTATTATCATGGAATTGATTTTATTTCATATTGCACAAATTCACCCTATACTGTAGGAGTTTTGTATTTTACACCCCTAAAAGTGCACTAGTCTAATTATTAGATGCTAATTCTGACCCCTCTAAATTTAATTACGCTTGATTAATTTTAAGCTAATCATAATTAGTACGAAATTTACATAATTAATTAATTGATCAACCGAAACTATAAGGCAAAGCATGGATAAGTATAATTGAATAAAGCAATTAAGCTAAGGGCAACAAGTAAAGGGATGCAAACCGAAGATAACACCTAATGTGTTATCAAAAAAGAAAATTGAAGGTACTCAGATTCAAAACCGCTTCATGCCTGTGGCCTTCCAAGCTGAAAGTGATTCACTAGTAAATAAGTTGGAGTACGAGGATAATCAAAGAGACTTGATCTATCCACTATATTTAAGCTTTCCAAGATTCTGCTACCAACAGACAACTCAGAGTCTTATCTTCACTGGCTTTCCAGATCTCATAACTCTTGATTGCACCACCACGCCTTACTGGCTGAATATGTGGTTAAGCTCCAATACTTCCCAAGCTACAAAATACTCTCAACACTCAGATTGTGCATGGGTTATGTTTAGATGAAAACTCCTCTCAATGTATGAAAATGGGAGAGGAAAGAGAAGAGACAACAAGAAATTCTCTCTTAAGGGATAAGTAGCTCTCTCTTAAAAGCAGATGTTTCGAATCTGTAAAACCCTTAATCTCTGGGTTAAAAATTGTGGGAAAAAGATGTATTTAAAGAGGAGGAAAAAGAGGCCCAGCTAATCCAACAAAATAGGTTGTTAGTGTAACTCGTATGTCACTTACAGGTTGACCAACCCGTGAGCTACTCACAAGACACCCTGACAATAATAAACTTTTGAAGTTTGAACTTCCTCACATGCCACTAGCCAAAAATTTTGAAAACATTAAATTTTCATCAAAAGGCACTCGAGACTTTATCAACTCATGAGTGACTCTATTTCCTTTTTTTCAAAACCCAAAAAAAAAAAAAAAAAAAAATTGAAAATATAAATTAAGTACAAAACTTAGTAACAAAAGGAATAAACACAAGATATAGAAAATCACTTCCATAGACAAAAATCAAAAATCTTTTTGATTTAATTTCAATAAGCTTAAGCACACACATTGAATTCAAATGAGTACAACCACACAAATGAGATAGGAATCTGATGAGTACTCATGTGTCATGTGTGAATATCAAATGTGAATTAGTCCAAAGTTCTAGAATGATGCTTCAATGACGAATTCAAACAAGTCATACAATAATGACACTTAAACATGAGAGACCTTTAACATGAATAGAAAATAGCATATATGACCCCTCACGTACAAAAAAAAGTGTTGAAATTGAAGTTGGCCAGCAAAACATTCTTGGAATACAATATTCATAAGCTTGGAATACATGGAAGTTCAATCTCAATTGCACCAATATAGATATGAAATGATGACTTTGTTAAAGATGAGAATGAAATAATATAAAAAATCGATAGCAAGAAAGAGAGAAGAACACAAAGGATTACGTGGTTCGGCTAACAACCTGCATCCACACAATAAAGCCCTAGCAACTACATCTTTATTGTATACTCAAATCAACGATTACAGTAAACCCTTAATATGGTATATATAGAAAATAGAAGCTAGGGTTAGCCCATTATGGACTTACAACATAATTGGACCTCTTGGGCCATTAAATCAACATAAACCCAATACTTTAACCCTTCACCTCAAGTTGGAGCTATAGTCATATAGGTCCAGCTTGTAACACACAACTGTCAACTTGCTTAAAAAGGATAAAAACAATGTGAATGTTGACACCCCATTTTGCAACTCACATTTAACCTCACATAGAGGGTAAAAGAGTAATTTCACCTTGAAAATATCTATCTTAATTCTGGCCATTAGATCCTTAATCCCATTTCGCCAAAATGATCTTGATGTTGAAATGATCAAATCGACCAGTCATTAGCCCTAATCGAACTATCAAATTGAAAGTTATCATTAAAGCAAGGTTTAATGGCCGGGATGCACTATCACAAATTGAGTCCAACTGTATGCGATTATGAACAATTGATTCCAATTGATTATAATTATAATCAATTTGAGATTAATGACATGTCACAATTTGATTGACTAAAACTACATTTTGTGGTAAGGTTGCACATACTTAATTAATTAGATAGTCAAACATTAATTATTCAATGAATAATTTGTGCAGTTATCTTTTTAATTAGGATAAATTTGGAACTAATTAAGTCTAAAATGGGAGTGATTGGAGCCTATCAGTACATATATATATATATATATATATATATATATATACCGAAGCCTTTGAAACTCTTACAATTTTTCACATCAGCACAATATTAAAAAAAAATAAAAAATAAACCCGACCCTGATATATGCTCTGCCTTCTCTTTCTCCAAAATGCAAACCTTAAGCTTCTTTTACCAACCCCCCCAACCCAACGCTCCTCCTCTACCAGCTCCCCCAACGTTCAAACCCAAGGCAGATCTCCTTCCTCAAATCCATGGCAAAGACACCATACCCATAGATTCCTCAATTAAAACCCACCATACCCATAAACCAACAGAGATCTCTAAGAATCAAAACCTACCATACCCACCACACACACACACACACACACACACACACACACAAAACCATTTCTAACCCAAAAATTTTAGTAAAAAAAAAAGCTAAAACCCGAAATTTTTTCCTCAATTCTGAAAATCTTCTCTACTCTCTCTTCTCTACCCTTTTCTTCCTTCAAACGCGATTCTCTACATCAACTTCCTCCAATTTGTTTTAAAAAGAAAGTCCAACTCCTTTGCTCCATAAGCTCTATCATCTCCTTCTTCCTCAACTCTACCTTGATGTTGTATTGGCAGTAGCGAGACACTCCATGTTTTCAAATTAACGTTCTTAATTTCGTTCTATGTTTATTTTTCCTCACATCAATGATCAAACATAAAACTTCAGATTTGCTACTAAATGATTTGTGGGGGAAAAAAAAGTAAAAGAAAGAATTCAGCCATGGGTTGGGATGGACAAAGAAGCATTCCTCTTGGTTCTTGAAGGCTTGAATCTGTACTTTGTAAGAGCATCCACAACAGTGGAGCTAAAAATTTAGCTATTTGGCATCACAAAAAGTTAATTTATCTATTTTACCTACACACTTGCTGCAGCAATGGATCTATTTTAACCTTCAATACGATAAAATAATATAAATATCACAATAAAATAAGATATCTACTACAATAAAATAATATATTCACTTCACACAACCATCACTGCCATACACACAACGGGGCAAGAAATAAATTTTTTTTCTTTTTAGCTCTAAGCTACAGTGCACATCTAATAGCTTTTGCTCCACTACTGTATGGTTATTTTTGTGTTTTGGTGGAGCTAAAATAGCTATATAGTTTTTAGCTCCACTACTACAAGTGCTCTAAGTCTGTAAAGTTTTCAAACTAGTATAGTGAGATGACTAAATGAGACTTGGAAATATAAAAAGGCAAAAGCATTGGAATGTGTTATGACGTGGGTAGGTTGCTGGACTTGGGAGTGGAGAAGTTTCATAATTTATAAAATTATAAATATACTAATTTTTTTTTTTTACAAGAAAACCCAAAATGTGAATTATTTTTTCCTCAATAACCATTCTGATCACTTTATTATGATTCTCTTTTTTGAAATATTGTAATAAATAAAATTCATTAAACTATATCATTTGGCTTAATAATAGTCATATATAAGTAATATATATGACTATAGGATACATGACTATTATGTTGTATATCTAAGAGTTAAGTCATTTTTGAACATATACCACTGTAAGTTGTTTTAAGACATCTTCCTCTCCTCCTGTGTGTGTGTTAAAATACTTGATATTTTCAACAACAACAAAAAATTACATCGCAACATTTATTGGATTACTGAATACTAATTTTTAATTTTAATTTTTTGTTTGATTGATATTTTCCAAGAAAATGTTAATGCTAAAACAAAAAGAAAGTTAGTAATTTAATATTTCATATCGAATTTTTAAGATTGGAATCTTAATATGTGACCAAAGAGGTTACAAAATTTATATTTGTAAAACATTCATATAAAATAATAAGTCATACTCAATTGCTTTCCCATGCATCTCACAGGTTAACAACAAGTTAATGTTAATTGGAAACTAATTTGAGATCTATTAATGTTAATTGTGCTGAAATTATTTTCTAACAAATGACCTCTACTCACCATTTCGTTGATATCTCTCGGAATATTTGAATCTGTGAATGAGGTTAATTTTTCTAAAAACTAAACATCTGGGGCTTCAATTTGAGCATAAGAACGAGACAATTTCGATTAGAATCGAGTAAGATATGATTTTTTGAAATTTGGCTCTGCAGGCTGTTACAGTAGCTACAAGAAAACCGAATTTCACTAGCTCATCACACTCACAATTTCTACATTTAATGCACTAGATTTTTCCAAAGTCTAAAATAAGGTCTAGGTTCATAATACATTTTGATCATTTGTCAACACTCATTAAATGACATTTCATTCATATTTTTTCCACCACTAATATATAAACCTCCCTACTCCATTCCAACACAAAAACATCCTCTCTTTTCCTCTCTTGAGTTATAGTGAAGTTGAGTAATCTTATCATACTTTGGTTTTCTTGAAACTCAAGGTATTGAGTGAGACTTACTTTCCCTCTCCTAGTCCTTCTTTTCTACTCCACCCTTAGGACTTCCACCAAGAGCCTCTTCCTCCACCTTGTGGATCTTACATGCAAGTATAATCTCTATCCTTAACTCGTTTTTCGTGTTGCTATAATGCTAATTTAATATTAGAGCATGCTAGCTTTTATTTAAATTCCTTAAATATGTTTGAATATTCTTAAATGTTTTTATGTATTCTTCACATGTTCTTGATTGTTCATCACATATTCATCCATAACACTAGATTTGATTTTAAATCCACATCAAAAATATGAAAAAGATGTGTGTTTCCTAATTCTTTCAAAACCTTGAATCTAGGATATCACCATCCAAATACATTCACTAGAATTTAATTTTCAATCCAAATGCAATGCTTAATAAATTGAATTAGGATTTATTATATTCACACATATTAAATTCAACATGCAAATTGATTGATATATTGGACGATATAATATGAATGTTGGCCATCATAGTCTAGAATACTGGTTTCTCCGGGAAAGATGGATGCTTAACACTTTCCTGTCTTGTAACATAGCCTCCAAGTTTAGATCAAGGGTTGATAGATCAATGCTTATGCATGTAATTTCCAATTTCTAGATTGTAACTAAGAAATAAAGCCGTATACTTTATCTTAGATTATATCTAGAAACAAAGCCATTTAATTTCTTATGATCAATGTAAATTCATTTGCAAAACAATAAAATGAGGAATTTTTCAATTTTGGTTTTCTTATTTATTCCAATAATTAAATATGTGACGACTTCATTTTAAAACCCTTAATCTAAAGGGAAAAATATAACCAATCGAACCTCCATTTTAAGAGACAATAACACGACTCCACCCATTCACTTGGATTTGGCCCAACATTCAAAAAATGGGTTGAGGGCGCGGTCTCTCATAGTGAACCAGCCAAAACTTGAGGGAACCAGCCAAAATTGAAGCTGAACCGACCAAAAAATGAGATGAACTGGCTAAAGATCTTTAGTACCAAATAAAAACCAAATAGAAGTTTTATAGGGGTTAGGTTATCCTTATCATGGATAAGGACATCCTAAACTTATTCCCAAACAACCAAAATTACCAAACAAATCTGGATAGGGAATAGGCAAAACTTGTATCCAAACAACACCTTATCCCCCAAAAAAATGTTATCCCTATCTAGGAGTACGTTATCCTTATCCCGGAAGGGGAATAGCTCACATTGTGAACCAAACAGGGATATTCCTTATCAACTCTAACCAACAACCATATCAACGGCCTCAAAACTCGCTGGTGACAACTGTAATGGCAATAAACAACTCTGGTGACAACAACCAACAACTCGGACAACAATAACAACCACCACAAAAACCACCCCAAGACTACTAGAAACTACCAAGATCGAGGAAAAGCCACTCTGATCTCTGGCAAGCAACTTCTATGACCAAAAAGCCACTGAAACCCATTAGAGAGTACCAAATTTGCTAATAACACTCTAGAAACAACAATTAAACAACAAAGAGGCCGTCAAAAACAAATGAAATCAGTGGAGGATGGTGAGAAATAGCCATTGATCTGTCGAGAGCAACAAAAAACGGAGGCCAACCACCGAAATCTACCAAGTTAGGTTGTGGTAAGATCTAAATCTCAATTCATATCTGTGTCTATAGGTTGGATTTGCAACATCAACAAACACAACAAAAGAAAGCCACTGGCAACAACCAATGAGAACGACAACAAGTTGAGAACGACAACCAACAACAACAACAACTAATTTTCCAAGAAAAACCAACAACACAACAACCTATATGCACTGAGATCTAAACCACATCCCTGAATCTTTCGATACACACCCCTAAGTCCAAATTTACCCCACTATTACTTGACCAAGCCTTCTTAATAACCTCTTCACAATCATCCCATAAAAGCCAAGCTTCCTCAAATTTGAAACCACGAGGCCCACAAGGCTTCATCTGGTTACCGGTAACTGTTTGTAGGAAAATAGGCAAGTGATCTGATGCATGAGTGGGTGGATGAGTAATAGTACATGATGGGAACTTAGCTTTCCATAATTCATTATCCAACCTCTGTCTAGTGTTATCTTCCTCCAATTTTTAGTTATTCTAGGTGTAAGTGTTACCTTTATAGCCCAGATCAATTAATCCACACCGTTCCAAAGCATGGTGAAAATCCTCCATCTGTTGAAAGATAGCCAGTCTAAGACTAAACTTTTCAGTAGCACAAAGTGTAGCATTAAAATTCCCAATACAAACTCATGGACCATCAACAAAAGACTTGATATGATTTAACAATGCCAAAAATTTAGTTTTCTAAGACGCCTCAGGCGAACCATAAAAACCTGTAAGGAACCAAGTAGAACCATCATCCTCAACTATCTTTGTTAAGATATGGTTGTTCGTGTGATTAATAACACAAACATTCACTTCCTCCTTCCAAAGAAAAGCCAAACCACCGCACAAGCTTGGTTTTTGTTTTTTTAACAATGTATCGATGGGGCATTTCAATATCCTTACACAATTTCTTGAAATCCTCTTTATGCATTATTAGGCAAAGACCAATCAATAGACCACTTACTACGTTTAGGAGAAGAGCCCCCACCATGCCTTTATCACAGATATCCAGCTTTTGGTTAACAAAAGAATGTTTTCCTAACTCTACATTGTTTAAGTGGGCCTCATGATTGGAAAGCCTAAAATCCATACGAATATACCTTGTCCAACCACTCTTAGGCTTAGCAAAAGTCTAAACATGGTCCAAATCTTGAGAAATTTGCAGGCTTAAGAAAACTTCCTTAGTAGCACACAACACGTGATACATAGTATCAAGTCTAAACAAAGAACCCTTTACTAGCTCTGTGGAACCCGTTGAACCATCATGTTGGATTCCATGCAACCCAAGATTTAGGGAATTGATTTCCTAAAATTTAGGCATCAACTCCGTGATAATAAGAGACATTTCTTGTTCAGAACGTTGACCTTCGCTAGGGTTTTTCGCAATGGCATCATCCCAGACACTAGCTGTTCTAACATTCACCACCCAATAGCACAACCTGGATTCAATCAGTACGATGTGGCCCATCCTTATATCAATCCTTATGTTCGTTCTTCTTATACCTCGAAGTATCACATTGAGGTGAAGACCAAGGCCATCTTGAGTTAGCCCGAAGCCAATCGTACTGAAATTTCCCCTACCTCCCCACTTCTCTTCCTCTTAAAGTATAAAGCACAGTGATGTAAATCATGTCCTAACAGCCCACAATAGTGGCAAAACATCAGGTGTCGCTCGTACTTGAAAGTAGCCCAAGTTCGAGACCCATCTAAAGCAACCAAGAATCCACCCTGCCGAAGCAGTTTCGAAATTAAAAGGGCTATATGGACCCTAAGAAAAAGATTATGATCGTTCCTACTCCTACGGTTCTCCACATCCTCTACCATCCCTAGTTAAGTACCCACATCAGTAGCCACCTTCAAAGATAGCATGTCAAACAATGCACCTCAGATTTGAACCTATAGAGACGCATGTTCAAGACACACACTACATGCACTCATCCCTTTCTTCCACCGACATAACATCAATGATTGATTATCAAAAGACCACAGGTCTCCACAGAGAATACGATCCAATTCAAATTCAAAGGGGAATTTGCACTATAACAGATTCGAACCAATTTCAAGAATCTAAATATCCTCATCTAGACCCCCAAACCTTTCTAAGAGTATCTTTAACAGCCCGGTGATTGAAAGGTTTACACATGAGAAACTTACCTATTAGACTAAGAGTACAACCCTCAATATCGAAAACCCTACCATCTTCAAGAATAACAATATCCTCCTCTTCCTTCACCGGTAAATGCATATTTCCCAACACATGGGCAACATCATCAGCCATAAGCAAAGTATAAACACAACAAAATTACTTCGAAGAAGAAACTGCCGGCCTTTAGGGCAACCTAGAGGAGATAGAACCTCATATATATATATATATATATAGAGAGAGAGAGAGAGAGAGAGAGAGAGAGAGAGAGAGAGAGAGAGAGAGAGAGAGAGAGAGAGAGAGAGAGAGAGAGCTTCTACATGAGGAAAGAAAAAAAGTTTGGAATACGTGGGGTTTGCATTCATGTTTATATATAGTACTATGTTATTTAAAATAAAGAGTTAATAATTAATAATTGTGAAGATAAATATAGTACTATGTTATTTAAAATCAATTACCATTCTATTTTTTATTGTATAAAATTTTGAATGATATGACACAATGTACAATTTTAAATATATAACAACTAAACAAAAGGGAGATGACAATTTATAACTTGTTTAAGGACCATCTAATTTTGTTAAAAATTGCCATTAGAAAAAATTGTTCTCATATGAAAAAATTCTATAAAATTAATATAAATATTTAATAGATTTTTTTATGTGAGAATTTTTTTTTTGTTAGATAATTGCCATTAGAAAAAATAAATCTCATATGAAAAAAAATTCTATAAAATTAATATAAATATTTAATAGATTTTTTTATGTGAGAATTTAAAAAAAAAAAGATTAGGCTAAAATACAAAGTATACCCTCTAAGTTTGATTGAAATTTATTTCTATCTTTTAACTTACTTTCATTTAATTAAGTTCTTTTAGTTTCAAAGTTATTCAATTCAGGCCTATTGTCTACTTTCATTAAAAAATTTATCATTAAGTATGCAATTAACTAGTGAAAAAAAAAAAAAAAAAAAGATGTTTTGGAAAAAAAATTCTTGCATAAAAAAAATCTATAAAATATATTTATTAATTTTATAAATTTTTTTCTTGTGAAAATAATCTCTTTAAGGGCATTTTAGCATGTTTTTATTAATTAATTGCATACTTAATGACAATTTTTAACAAATTAGACGAAAGACCTGAATTGAATAGATTTAAAATTCAGAAGACCCAATTGAACAAAAATAAAGATAGAGACTTGAAATGAATTTCAATCAAATTTATTGGGTGTAATATGCATTTTAGCTACACACAAAAAATAAAATAAAATAAAAAATCCCAAAAAAAGAAGAATACATTATCCGTGGGCCCAAAAGACATGGGGCTCATATCCATAGAACTCAAGTCATTCAAAAAAAAACCCGTAAGAAAAGCCAGCCCATATATACACTGGGCTGGGCGGGGCTGCGAGGCTGCGATTCTCTATAAATTAAAACACTTGTCCAACTCCACAGCTGTTCTTTCATTTGCTTTTTCTTGAACAAGAGCCAAAACCAAAAGCAAGAGCTCTATCTAGCCATGGCGACCTTGGATTCCGACGTGCCGATGGTCCCAGTCGGCGAGGCTTCAAGCAGTGCCGGACCTTCTTCCTCAAAGAAGAACAAGCGTTTCGAGATCAAGAAGTGGAACGCAGTCGCTCTCTGGGCCTGGGGTACCTCTTCTTTCCCAAACCCTAACCCTAACCCTAGCTTTCTCTCCTTCTTTTTTGCATTATTTTGTTACAATTTGTGCTTTTTTTATGTGTATATCTAGGGTTTTTGATGATTGAATCTTTGGAGTAATGTAATGTAGTGTTGGTTTTTGCTTGCAGATATTGTGGTTGATAACTGTGCGATTTGCAGGAACCATATCATGGATCTTTGTGAGTTTCTTTTTCTGGCTTTTGATTTTCGATTTGTTCTTGCTTACGACCTTAACTTACGAATTTCTACTCAAAATTTGGCCCATTGTCGAATTTTCGCCCTTCAAATTTAAAGAAGCTACAGAGTCATTGAATTATTGGAAATTTTGTGTCTAACAAAAACAGATGGGAGATTTATGGGTTTTTTTAAATAAATAAACAATTTGTGGTCTAAACTGTGTGTTTTAGCCTTTAATTATTAGCATGTATTTTTATTGTGGTCATGGTGGTTTGTTGATCAGGCATCGAGTGCCAAGCGAACCAGGCTAGCGCTACAAGTGAGGAATGTACAGTTGCTTGGGGTAAGCTTTCGATTCTAAAAAACCCTATTCTTCGTTTACTATTATCTTACCTTGTGTCTCTGTATTGGTTCAGTTGCTGTGTTGACCATTGTCAATGACCTTTAAAGAGTGTGGTAGGTTATAGTTTTTAACGTAGTGTTCTATAATACACTCTTTCAATTCATTCCTTTATGGTTTTTCCTTTTTTTTTTTTTTTCCAATTTTAGTCCTTTAACTTTAAGCTATGTTAAATTTAGTACTTCTGTGTAGGTCCATCCAATCTTGCCCTTCATTGTAGTACTTTCACTTTATAAATGATGTTTTAGTGGATTTAATGTTGTAGATTGGATGGAAAAATTACATTGGAAACAAATGGAAGTTTAATAACTTAAATGAATTTTGGAAGAATAAACAAAAAAATAACTGAATTGAAAACAATTCAAAGTGAGAGGATGTAATTGGTAGTTTAGCCTATTATTCATAAGCTTGAAACAAAGCGTGCTTGATATAAGGGATGTGAAGTATTTCATAAATTTGGTTCTTTGTGTTGAATTTTGCTTCATAAGGATATTTATTGTTTTCTTTGTTTGCTTTGGTTTGGTTGAGTCCTAGAGATTATTATTTTTTTTTTTTTTCTTTTTTGGTTAACATGAAATTTTATGTTACTTTCGGTGTTATTTGGGTCCATTTGGTTAGATGTTTTGGGATATTAAAAGGGCATTTCTAAAACCCAAATCTCTATTTTGAAACCACAACTTCTCATAGCTTTCTTATGAACGCTCATTTTAAACTCAAACCATAGTTTTCCAACAACTTATACAGACGCTCCCTTTAGCTAATTGCATTGTGTTATTTCCAAAAACATCTTAACCAAGAGTGTATAGTTACACCTTTCGTCTCAGCACACCATCAATTTAAATCAGAACGTGTTTATGTATTTTTTAGGGGATTTAAGGACATGTTCCATTTTCCATGTTCTGCACATCCATTTTGACAAATCATAGGGATATAATTACCAGATGGTCCAGACTCCAGTTTAAACTTGTTTATCATAATATGTTAAGAGCTGACAGCATGTGATTCTACATGTCTACATGGCCAATGAGCTGACACTATTTAATACTACATGACAGTATGACACTATCATTACATGTGATCTGCCCCTGCAAGAGTAAGGTAAAGAGTGAGGTTGTGGGTTCAAGATCCATCAAATATATTTGTAATTAAAAAAAATTATATAATTCTACATGCTATTTAGAAAGTACTATGAAGTCCACAACTATTTATTCAGGGAAAAAAATCCCTTGTCTCCACAACGATCAAAGTTACTTAGCTTGATTTGTAGGAGTTGATTTCTGTAGTTATTTGTGGTTGATTTCTCTGTATAATTCCTTTACATCCAGATTGATGGCTTGATGCTTTCGATCAAGTGGTTAAGAAGACCTATAAAAAAAATCAAGTGGTTAAGAAGATGTTTACAAATTTTCAATGTGATATGAGCATGACATCTCTCTTGTTCTTAATGCAGTATAATTTGAGAATTAAAAGTTTCTTAATATTCTTACTCTCTGTAAAATGTTATTTATATTTTTGAATGTTTGATTAATGATGTCTTGGCCGAACCCTATGTTTTTGTTCAGTAAAAAGAGTTATATCTGACTATTTTGTGACATAATCTTTCAACTTTATACTTCTGCTATTGTTATTTATCAAAAACAAATAAATAAATAAAAATAAAAAGAGAGAAAGAAAGAAGAAAAAACTGTATAATTCTGCTAAAGAAATGATTCAGAAGAATCAGAACACAACATGGTAAACACATTTCAGCTAAATAATTTCATATGCCCCCAACCTCTATTCACAAGTGGCTTGTGCGGCTGAAGACACAACCTTTTATACTTACATAGCATTTGGTTTGGGGAATCTTGGATAATCTAATATGCCACATAGCATTTGGTTTGGGCAATCTAGGATAATCTAGTATGCCCCTAGCAATCATATCCCTAGGAATGTGATGCTGAAAACCTAGATACTCGGAAATATCTTATCTCCTACGATGATAGTCTAATATCATTTTTACATAATACATGCAAGAACAACAAAAATATTTCAATTATTTTCTTACTTTTTTATGGTCTATTAAGACATCATGTCTTGTCAATCAAAATTATTTATTTTTATTAGAAGACTAAAACAGTTCGAATAGGAGATAAAAATCAAAGTCAATGATAATCCTTAAAGGGGAAGATAATCCCCTCCCCCCCCCCCCCCCCCCCACACCCAAAAAAAAAAAAAAAAGAATACATGGAAACGACGTGAACATGGATCCCCACCTTTTTAAAAGGGAATCACCTTCCCACAAAAGTGAGGTTTGATGGGATTCTAGAAATCTTCAAGGATAATCCCAAAAGATTACACAAAGTCAAACAACTTGTTATGTTAGTTATTCAACAAGTTTTTATGGTTTTATATCTCTTGAATGGCAGGGCTGTACCCTTTCTACTCATAAGCTTCTTCCTACCCATTTCATTTAGGGACTCCATACTGTTACAAAACATAGGTAGAAATAATAAATAGTATTGTCTATAAGGTAGTAATGGCCGGTCTTCCTTTAAACTTGTTGAATTACCAGCATTAAGTTGATATGTGATTCTGCACGATTGAATTGCTTTGATATGTTTTATGTTTTATGGCCAATGTCCATAATGGTGTTACAAATTAAATTACCTATTTTTCTTTTGGTGCAATTAGAAGTGTGTGTTAAATGCAGTTTGATAACAATAATCCTAGACTTGTCAGATCTGTGATTTTGTACAGCTTGTATAAACATACTGTGTTGCAGTTTTCAATTGATGTGTGAGTTGGTGTAGTAGTAAAATACAACCTCTTATGTCCTACATGTGGTTGTGCGCTTGTTTTTGTATTTATCTCAGTTTTTGAAATAAAAAAGTAATTAAGATGATCATTATTATCCACTCATGTGCATATGATCTCTTTGGCTGAGGGGCTGGTTTTTTTGATGTAGGGGTTTGCAATCATGCCTTTCATTTCCACTGCATCAGTAGATGGCTCAAGACTCGTCAAGTGTGCCCATTAGGTAAAGCATTGTGCTTAACTCCCCCTTCTCTTCTTTTCCTATCTGTCTCTGTCTCTTATATCATTTTAAGAACTTGATTTATTTCCTTTCTTGTTGCTTTTGCAGATAACAGCGAATGGGAGTTTCAAAAGTATGGTCATTAGAGTCAACATGCAGTGGCCTTTGGACCCGCGCATCTGTTTCTGCTACAGTCTTGCTAAGAAAGACCAGGAGTTCGCATCTGTTTCTTCTACAGTCTTGATAAGAAGGACCAGGATCTCTTATCTGTTTCCATAATCCATACTCTTTTTTGTGAATTGTGCTGGAGTGTCTTATTTCCAACAAGCATTTGGGCTGTATAACTGTAGGAGTTTGATTGGTTACATATCAAGTGCAATATGTTAAGTTCTCTAAACATTTTTAGCATTGTTCAATGTTTACGTTTTTCCATGTTTTATCGGTAGTTGGAATGTTGGATTATGCTAATTTTTCATTGACATGAAGATAGCTCATACCTTACCCCCAAAAAAATGGTGGCTCATCCTTTAATATTTTTCTCTGTTTTTGCCCAAAATGTATTGTAAAAAAAAAAAAAAAAAAAAAAAAAAAAAAAAAAATGCCTATGCCCTATGGTCTAGCCAGTTGGCCGCCGTCTGTGAAGTGGTTCTGAACTCCTATTGTGACAAAAATTCAGGGAATAGCAACTGTGCCCGTTGTACCGTCACACTAGAAATGTTCTCTTAAGCCTGATTAGCTCACACTGATGCACGTGTCTACGCGTTTCTCCGAAGAAATTTTTGTTACTAGTTTACGGGTGGGGTTTGTATACATAATTTTTGGGCTAATTTAAAGGGGGAAGACAAACACAAGAAGGGCGATGGGAAAGTGGCACTGGGCTATAAACCCATTGGCTAGGTAATGTGATTAAGCCATGCGAAACATTGTCTTTAGCAACTGTTTCCACTTTTGGTTTGGTCTCTGGATGTTCAAGCATTGACTAGCTGCAGGGAAACTTTTGGAAAGAGTTAATACATCATTCTCAATTTGGGCAATCTTAAACCATTTTAAGAAATAAATGGTTTAAGCATGTTGAAAAACATCATTTTCCAAGAAAATTCATTTATTTCAAGTATACGTATACCCAAGTATGTCTTGCTGCTATCAGATGGTCCATGATTTATATGTTACCTCCCAACTCCCTCTCAATAATATAGTGAAAAAAAACTATGTTTTTTTATTTAATTGAAAATTTCATTATTCTAAATATAATTCAAACACAAAGTCATTACCAATATTATTTTCTTTTCTTTTCTTTTTTAACAAAAAGTAGGATTCTACAATCCTTGATCTTATGATTCAATATATGAAACTCTTCCACCAATCTTATATTACTGTAACACATGAATCAAAATGCATTGAAAAAAATAAAAGAACAAGAAGGAAGGAAGGAAGAAAGTGATTAAGCTCTGTATGAGGGAAGGCCTTAAGTCGAATAGTTGGCATGCAAAAAATAGAGATGAGGCCAAAAAATTTATTAGAAAATAAGAAACTATAAGGAATCAGATTAGCTTATTGACTCTAAATAAGATTGATTAGATTAGGTTGTTGACTCTAAATAAGATTGATTAAATAGCTATAAATGAGATCAAGAAACAGAGTGAAAAAAAAAACACATAAATTAGAGATACATAGAAAAAACCCATAAATTCAAAACTAAATCCAAACAATAGCAATATCAAATCATGTAAAACCACCAAATCTAGTATAAGCCAATAAATTCAAACATTATGCAAAAAAACCATGAAATCAAATTTTGGATACTGATTTCTGTTGTTGACTGATATTCTCAATTTTCTATTGTTGATCAATGTTCTCAAATTACTGTTCTTCCTCACTGGTGGTTAAGCCATGATTTGGGATTCAAAAAATTTGGGTAGATCATTTTGTGAGAGAGAGCTTCGTCAATTTTGTGCTTCATCGTTGTTTTTTAATGAGAAGCAAAGAGAGAGTTTTTTTTTTTTTTTTTTCTAAAGAGAAGCAAGAGAGAGAGTGCAAAAGAAGGAGAAATACAGGAAAGAGAAAAAAGTCTTTTTTTTATTCAGTCGAGTATTATTTTAAGGGAGAATATTGGTTAGAGGTACTACAGTAATTGCTACAGTACTCTATGTCAAGAGAGCTACTATAGCAAATCTTTAAAAAAAAAAATGGAGATGGAGGGGCTATTGGAGGAATTATTTTGTGTGTTTGCTCTTCATAATTGACTTTAAAGAGCCTATTGGAGAGGCTCTAAGTCTTATAATGCATATATGGTTTACCATTTGTGAATTGGTTCTAAACTCCTATTAGAATATTACGAAACACAATGTTGAAGGAACAGAAATTTTGTGCTCATTGTACTGCTGCACTTCTGAAAAACAAAATAAGTCTCTCATGATGATTATGTCTAAAGGTAGGGGTGTTCATTGGTGTTTAGGTAAGTCGTAGCTGCGTGTGTGGGAACAAGAACAAAAACAAAAACCAAAGAAACAGAACAAGTATCTCATGATGCATTCTTGAATCAAGGAAGACATGTAAATTAGTCCACTTTTTGCAAATGCTGACCTAGTTATCATGACATACTCTGGCAGTCCCTATGAATGGAATATGCAATTATATATATCCAATTTCATTTAAATGACTAACACAAATAAAAGAGCATGGTAGTTTTTTATTTGGGGGTGGTCTGAAGAAAAAGAGTATAGTCGAGAAGCCATTATGATAAATGGGAGAAGACACAAACATTTATAAAGTTGTCGCCTGAGAGATTCCAACTCTCGCAGGGCCTTAACCACTCGGCCAAAGCGACTAATGTTTGTTAATAGTGAATGTGAATCTTCAATACCGTTAAGCTTTCAATCACAGTCACGAAATACAAAAATAAAAAATAAAATTTTCATTTTTGGTTCATGCTTTCAAGCTTGACCTACAAGCGTAGTCACGAAATAAAATAAAACAAGCGTTGTGGGCCTTTTATATTTATTCATTTTTCTTTTTACAAAATAATACACCTATTTTTAAAATAATAATAATTTGATAGTTAAGGATTTAAACCCATGCCTAGTCTGAGCAAGCATAGTCTTATTAAGCCAACCCGAAGGATACAGCCTAGAATTTCACTCCTTACACAACTAAAGGTATTCTATCGAGCTCTACTTAAGTTGGCTGATCAAATCCCAAGTGTGGTCCTTCGATTAGAATAGCCAAGTATGGTCGACCTGTACCACAAAACTAACAAAGCCCTAATATGATGTGATCTACATTAGGCCCTCATAAATCTATGGAGTTCCCAAAAGAATTTTTATTATTATTTTATTATTACTATTAATATGAATCAAGGATTTTGTATATAGCTAGATCGACATTATTTACTAGGATCAAAATATCAGCAAGATATGGGTCACAATTTGTATCAATTAGATAAATCGAACTTGGACAGTCTCATGTAGAGATTAGCTACTAACCTCATCTAGATAAAAAGAAGTGTGAAGTGCATCTCTACTA
Source organism: Quercus variabilis (assembly GCA_030445155.1). Lineage (NCBI taxonomy): Eukaryota > Viridiplantae > Streptophyta > Magnoliopsida > Fagales > Fagaceae > Quercus > Quercus variabilis. The sequence continues at coordinate 1,104,841 of CP129455.1, forward strand.
ATCTATGTATCTATATATATAATAATAGGTAAAGCAGAGAGAAAATCAAATTAGAATTCTAAATTAGAGTTTCAATTTTGTGTCATGTGTTTAGATTTATGTGAGAACTACACCATAATTATCATTCCAATTGTTTGAGTCAAATATGAAATTGGAGTCCAATTTTACTCTATCTGTCTAAATGTAAGTGGGACCACATTATAATTATCCATCAATGCCCACTCTCATTAATACAAACGTTGAGCTTTTTTTTTTTTTTTAGCTGAATAACACGTTAGGTTAACCTCCCTTGTCTAGAATTCTGCATTTTATGTTTAAAGGCTGTACTATTTTTTTTTTTTTGGCCAAACAAAAGCCCCTTTTTTTTTTGAGAAGGCGAATAAAACCTTCTTAATAGTGTCAAAAAAGTTTTTTAGTACAAAAAATGAGGAGCTGATTGTTTTAATTTTTGTGCAGGAATTTATACCACTTAGAAAACCGAGGGGCCTAATGCGTTAAAACTTAAAGACCAAGAAAGAAGTGGCAAACAGAAAGATCATTTCTCTCTATATAATTACATATTGCTTATAATCTGTTATGGACGAACAAAATAGAGGGTGGCCAAGTATTAGGGATTCTGTATAATAGTCTAAACTGTGAGATCGGTTATGGTCTCTGAAGATTCCGCCAAGGCTGAAGACATTTTTGTGGCAAGCAAATACTAATTCACTCCCCACAAAGATAGCATTGTTCCGGCGAAGTAATTTATAGGATCAATTTTGTAATAATTGTAATGAAGTCCCACAAGATACTCTTCACGTATAATGGCATTGTCCACATTCAAAGGAGGTTTCATCCATTCCTTATATCTCCTAAACTACTCCAATGTTCATACATGATGAAAATTTATATTGGTCATATTTTAATAATTTTACACGATGCCAGATGTTACACCAAGAATTTTGATGGGTGTAGACGTGTAGTTTTGCTTTGTCCCATGTAAGTCCACGGCTCACTCACAAGCTCAATTAATATGCTTGCCATGTGGACTCTTTTCAAGTGTGGATGGAATAGCTACAACCATATTGCTTGATTACGCTTCAACCATATTCCTTTGTAATGAAAGTTATTGCTATTTTCACTCCAAAAGAAAAAAAAAAAAAAAAAAAAAAAAAAGACCAAAAGAGAGAGAGGTCAACCTGAGGGTTACCACTTATCACCCTTTCACCTTTGTCAAATTGCTAAAACGGCTTTTGGTAAATTTTTAATTTTTACTTTTTAAATTTGGGCATTATATATGATTTTTGTTTGAGTAATTGGTAGAAGATACTGTTTATTTTTTTGGGACTAATTTTGTAAGACCTATTACTTTTAATGTGTCTACATTTCTTTTTCTTTTCTACTTTTACAATGACAAGTTTTCAGCTTGCAATTGTTATGGTTTATGATTGTTGAGTACTCCTACAATCAATGCACTAAATTCTATAATAAACGAATCATTTGGATTCATCGTTTTCTACTCCCATGTGTTGATAATATATGTTTAATGTATTGCTACATCCTTTTCCAAGCAATTTCCATACTTATTAAGGAGTTGTGGCAAGGGAGATTTCAAGAAATGTAATGAAGCATCTAACTCAATACATCTACGATCAATTATTCAAATAATCAAGCCGTTTTTATAGCTATTGGATGCAATTTGCAATATCGCATCTATGATTCTTATTGGGTGGTATTTATCATCTATTAAATCCAAATAAACATGACTTTAAAATTTAGTTTTTGCTTTTGTTTGTATTTGGTAATTTTTCTTTATAATTTTGTATCAATAGTTTTAGTGAAGTAGGTTGTGTAAAAGATATTTGTGATCATTAGCTGATTTAAGGGTTGAGTCTGAACTCGGTAAGGATAGGGTGTAAAATCCACGTTTTACACGGATTTTCAAATAAGTACTAGAATTGATTGAGTGTAGTTGTGCATTTTCTTTAATACATGTAATATGATGAAGTGACATGTTGCGATTGAAAGGGTAAAACTTTTTTTTTACACCACATTCTTATAAAATTTAATCTTTTAAGGCATCAACCCCAATTCTATCGTGACTTATCAAGGCCCCTTGGCAATTGGGAAAAATGTTTTTTTTTTTTTTATTTAAAAAAAAATTTAAGAGCAACCTTAAATAAATATTTTTTTTTATTGCATATTTCTTTTATAGTTTTAACAATATGGCTTTAAATATCATTAATGAGGCATTGCCACTAAGGGATTCCTCTTAGAGATCAACATAGGTGTTGTAAAAATATGTCATTTTAACACATCAAAAACCTACTTTATCTTTTTATGTATTATCAAAAACAAAAAGGCACACAATTTGGCTCTTTTTTATGACAGTTAGAGTTTATTTTCTAATGAAAATTTGAAAATAATGTGTATATTCAATCAAAATTTTATATATTTAATTGTAATTAGTCATATATGTAACTGTGCAGTGTAGGAAGAAACTTGATGTAACTAACATCATGAAAATTGTAAGGAAAAATCGTTTTAGTACCTTTAAATGTCTTGGTCGGACTAATGTTCTATATATTTAATTACCCAAGCTAACATCAACAATACTATTACAATTGACAATTCTCATGAATAAGCATGGAGTTACATACTAGTATTGATAAAGAACCCTATAATACCACACTCAAATATAGAAAATGTTTGCACCCCATCTTTTCTATACTTTGTCATTTTCTGGAGCTTACTCTATTAATCTCTTTACGAATTTTTCCGGAAGAAGGGAGGGGGTGGGAGGGGCTTATTGCTTGATCACATGTTGTTCTATCAAACGTTAACAGCTATAATAGATTTTTTTGGACGTAGTCAAGTGTGAAACTCATGCCAATGATTCGCTCATTGGGCTACTGTTCTGCTTCTCCATTGACAATAAAATAATGTAATTAGTAAGTAAAATAAAATAATTGGTGGTTGAGGAAAAGAATTAATTAATATAAGGAAAGTAATAACATTTTTTTTTGGGTGTGGATTTACTTGGATTATAAAGCATTTGATAGAAATAGTGAGATATTCAATAAGTCCAGCAATGGTGTCTAAGTATACTGAAGAGGGTAAAATTAGTGATGACGGGTCCATTTAAACGGACACAACGGTGTTAGACCAATGGACTTATAGTGGACGGATCTCGAATGCACAAATACTAGGTGGATGGATCTCAAGGACACATGGCATCCACATGGTTTAAGTGACTTCCAAGTAATCCTAAGTGGAAACAACTTGCGTCCAACGATTAACCCAAGTTAGTAGAGTCTCAATAAGGATAGAATCCTAACGTGAGAAGGATTTCGTAATTTGCGCCCATTAATGATGATCTTCTCCATAAGAAAAAGACTTCTTATACAAGAAACGAAAGTCAATTCTTCGCTACTGTAAAAACCCAAAGGCTTTTAAAGAACAAGGTACACATAATTCACCCCAACTTTGGCACTCTAGGGTTGTGAGAATTTTTCTAACTTAACCTTCAAAAGGTCTTTGGCCGGTACCACACTGGTACTCCCCTAGGGTTTTCTTTGTTTCTATTTTACAGGTCTTGTTTTGAGCACATAAGTATTGTGCGGCTTACTGACAACTCTCGGCATCATCATATACCATTTACCTGCTGGTAGCAAACACAATTCAAATGTGGGATATCCAGCAACAACATGCTAAAGATATAAAGAGGTCCAGCAATGCTATTAAATAGATTTAACAAAGCAATGTAAATATTTTATCAAAACTATGTACATATATTCGACTATGGCAAAATAAACTCTTTTTCATAGCCAAACAAGGAGTATCCAACAATGTCAAGTAAGTAAAATTAAGACAGTAGCACAAATATGAAATATTAGTACACAGAGTTAGAACTCAAAGTTAGGGATCAGAAATATAAACAAAAAAAAAAAATTATTATTAAACTCCAAATAAGCATTTATTTAGTATTGAAAAACTATCATTGTTTCTTAACAAAAAATAAAAATAAACAAACTAACTAACTAACTGTCATCAAAGACAAAGACACAAAATTATTGTTTCTTAATACATTATAATGCTATCTCTTATGATAATCAAACTCGTTTAAATTTTCGAAATCATCTATGAATAAATTCATACTAATTGTCACATCAATGTCCTTTCAATGAATAATATTTTAGCATACATAAAAACATCATCTTTCATTTTGTTGCAAATATCAGTTTTGATGACATTCATAACTGAAAATGCTCACTCCATAGTTTTTCACTCTCTCCTCTCGGTTAGGCTGCTTAGTTTTTTTTTTTTTTTTTTTGGGTCTTTGATGTGTGCATTTTTTGCTAGGTTAGAGAAAAATTGTTTTAAAAAAAAAAATTAAAGGTCTAGGATGTTTGTTTTAGGTAAAATTAATTGATTGAGTTTAATTTTTTTAGTTTTGCTATTGGTAATTTTTGTTGTTGTACTTTTTTTTTTTTTGAGCCTGTTAATTTTGTTTTAAATTTTAGATCTATAAATGTTTTTATGGCCTTTAAAAGAATTAATAATATATTGTTAAAGGGGGCCAAGTGTAATTTTATTCAACCAAATTGCTAAAATTAATACATATATTAATATAGTATTTTTTTTTTTTTATTAAAGAAAATTTGGGGACCACTGCCCACAAGTAGCAAAAAAAAAAAAAAATGAAATTATATAAACATGATGAAGGTGAAAGTAAAGCTAACAAGTTAAATTTAAATTGTAAGGTAGAGAAGGAAAGTGAGTAAAAGAGGGAAAGAACATAGTTTTGGGTGGTGTTTAATGTAACGGTAGTTGTTAGTAATCGCAAAGTTATGGAGTTGCCCCTGGAACATTTTAATGAGTATAAGATATGTTCTTATGTGGGACTGATTAAGAAAATTGTTTTTTTTTTTTTTAACTGATGGATAAAACTAATGGCATGTTTGGATGTTTAAAAAATGAGGGGGAGTAAAGTAGAGGGAGGGAGAGTAATGCAATTACCTTATTTGAAAGTTTTTTAAAGAATGAGGGGGAGGGGTTTGAAGGAGTTTGGAAGGGTCTGGACTCCCTCTAGCCTCCCAATTTTAATTCCCCCAAATTGAAGAGATTTGGAGGGGGAGTAGAGTACATAAACTATTGACCAAGTAAATTACCTAATTTACCTTTATTATATTAACAAAATTACATAAGGGGAAGGGCTAATTACTCCCTTCCCCCTTACTAATTTTAAAAACATCCAAATAAGGTGGAGGTGAATCATTCTCATCTACTCTCCTCCCCACTACTCCCCTTTCCTCTACTCTCATCTCTCTCTAAACTTCCAAACAAGCCATAAAAGTATTTAGGGAAGACGAGTGAAGAAGATTCAAAGCAAAGGTATTTTTAGGAGCATGCACACTTGGCTACGACATGGTTTTTTATTCCCAAGCAAACATGGTCAAGGTACATGAAGTTCACAGGAGTAGCAAATAAAATAGGACACAATGGCCCAACTTGGGTAGTTAAATAATTGTGGGGTGAGAGCCCAAAATATCATGAGGACATATAAATAATCTCATGGTTGATTGTTTGGGCTCAACCTGTGCAGTATAACCCAAGTCTAGGTTACCAAACAAAGACCCAAAAAAGAGCCCTCAACTCTAACTTTTTTTTCTTTCTCAAAAAAAAAAACATCTAACTCTTTTTTTTTTTTTTCTTTTTTTTAAGAAAGTTTTTCCGCTCATTAACTATTTATCATCAAACCAAGACACTAATTGATTTTTGCTGTAAGCGAAAATTAAACCTCACATCTCTTATTCAACTATTAAAAATTTTATCAGCTGAATTAACTAGAACTCACTCCTCAACTCTAACTTAATTGTCTTTTGCCTAGTATTGAATGCTTGGAAGTATCTTTGTACTTTTTAGAGTCTTTTACCTTTTTTAACTAGCTGGGGATTTTGAGCGTAGAACTTGTAAACTATGGACATTTATTAGCTTTCGCTACAGTGAGTGACAATAATTCGTAACAGTTAAAGTAGGGTTAGGTTGTAAACCTTGTTGCCTACCACTACCTCCACCAGTAGTGACAATACTTGGACCAGTAACTAAGTCTTTGGATTATAATGGAAAATTAATTCCATCAATCGTATTCGTAGAGTTTTTAGCAAAATTTGCGGTTACGGAAAGCGACTTCAATGAACATGTAGTTGACTACTGATTCAATGTTGCCACTTGCCTAGTAACTTTTTCCAAGTTTTCAACTGAAAGCCCTTTCACAAATCTGGCATAAATCATATAATAATGTGCGTGTATAAATAACATAAATAAGTTTATTAACGCCGTGAATCTTGTAACTCAACCAAAATTTACTGATATTTGAAGATGTCAAATGTTAAATTTGCTCTCTCCCATTATAATCATTGAATTATAAAAATAAACAATAAGTTTAGAGTTACATAATAAACCACCCTCCCAAGAAAAACTATTGTATGTACTCTATTTTTTTTTTTTTTTTTTTTTTGTTATGTATATTGTATATAGTATATACAACAGTGCCGTACCTAACACTCGAGGACTCCAATTAGTTGTAGTTCTCAACTGAAACCCCTTTCACAAACCTTGCATAAATCATATTATAATGTGTGTATAAATAATATAAATAAGTTTATTAACGCAAAGAATTTTGTAACTCAAGTGACATTTACTGATATTTGGAGCTGTCAAATGTTAAATTCGCTCTCTTCCATTATAATCATCGAATTATAAAAATAAACAATAAGTTTAGAGTCACATAATAAACCACCCTCCCAAGAAAAAAACAAAACAAAACAAAACAAAACCATACCAACTAAACTATTATAAAAATAAATAAATAAAAACTGTTGTAAAAATTATTATGACTAAAGCGTTATGTGTATTCCATACTCATTATGCAAAAATATATCATAATTTGGTAACAAGGAAGTCATGACCTTTTATTTTCCGTCATTTGTCTCCATCCACTTCTATTCGCTGGAGGCTTCGCATTGATGTTAGGGTGATCCCATGACCACCCAAACTTAAAAATAAATAAATAAATAAATAAATAAATTACTAAACTAACTTATTGTGACCACTCTAAAAAAATGTTGAACACTCTAGCTTGAAAATCACAATAATTTGGGTTCAACAAAAATAAGAATAATGCTATGTTTACAACTTATTTACAATAATTTCACAACAAATCCTATGAAACAAGCTGTTACAAATTTTAATTTGGACCCAATACTAACATCACTTATCTACTAGTAATAGCTTGTCATATAAAATTTGTTGTGACAATATTGTCAACATAGCATTTCTCTAAAATAATTCTGTAGGGTCAGATTTGGCGGCCCAAGCCCAAGGAGGGATGGATTTGGAGCCCACTAAACCCAAAACAATGAATTTTGTAGAGTGCGGGTGAAAGAGCAAGGCGAACAGCAAAAATAACAGTGTGCAACAGCCACACTAGTGAAGGAATTCTAATTAATAACTGCTCGGATGGGTATAAGAACAACGTCCGAAGAGGTGATTTCCCTTGGAAGGTTACAATTCTTGGTGCTACAGTAAATAATACACTTTTTTCTCTGTGAACTCTCCATCCCCCCCATTAGGGGATTTTCCTACTTATATAGTACCTCCTCACTCTATCTTGATCGTCCACTTGTTCATCATCCAGACATCCACTCGAGTGCTTGTCCCATTAAGGGTGTTCCCCAGCCTTATGTAAGTGGCGATAGCAGGTTGATACTGTTCAGGGGTCTCTTCCACATTAATGCGGCCAGGGAGGTAGGTGTGGTGTATTTAATGCGGTGGTTGAGGTCTGTCTTTTAGATGCTTCTCCGATCCAGTTATGTTCCCCCGCGTCCGAGGCCCATTCTGTCACTACACCTGCCGAGAGAATCGCTCGGGCTGCAAAAGGTTGAACGTCAGATCCGAGGGTATTGGACTCCTCGGATCGTCGAACCCATCCTCGGATCATGGACACCCTTCACCAGATGTTATCCGAGCCTTTAACCAGGCTTTTTCAGCTCTTCGGGAAATGGTGGGCCGTAGGTAGGGCCTTGGGCCCAATGCCTTTGGCTGGGTTTTCTCCCCTCACAATAGCCCCTCAAAATTGTATTTTTTCCCTCATATCCGAAGGGAAAAAATATGATTTTGACCTGCCACGGAACAAGAAGCTTGGGTGCAGGCCAATTCGAGCTGGCACGTGTGTGGGGGCCTTGGGATAGATGCTTCATTAATGCCATTGCGGTTTCCACACTCCCAAGCCGCAGCATTAATTGCACCAGGTGGCGCCCTGTCTTTCGTATCCAACGGTGAGCGATTGATCAGACGGTGGTGGTCTTTTCCTTGGAATTTGGGCGGGAATGCCCTGACCTTTCGCTTGACCCGGTATAAAGCCTCAGAGGAAGTTATTTCCTCCCCACTTTTGCAAATCTTCAGACGCTCCAGCAAGAACAGACGCACTGCCCCGCACAAATCCTTCAGTCACTGCTTTCAAGCTTCCCCAGAATCATCACGAACCTTCCTACGAGCCTGAAACCCTTCCAGAGATTTGTTCCCGGTGAGTCATCGCACAACTCCTTTAATTCTCTCTTCGGCCCACCGTCTCTTTTAAGCACTATGGGAAAGCTTGAGTACATGGTGGACAGCCCTGAACGACTTGAGGAGTTTAGGGCCACATATCGCATACCCGCTAACGTGGGTGTGAGGTATTGCCCCCCGGAAAAGATACTAACAGAACGCAAAACGGGAGAGGTGGTGATCCCCCTCATCGCCTTCAAAGAAGGAGGAATGACAATCCCCATGGGTCCCATCACCACTAACTACCTTCGGAACCACAGGCTTACACCCTGGCAGTGCGCGCCCAACATGTTTAGGATCCTAGGAGCGATTGAGGACCTTGAGCGCCATCTGGGGTTGGGCCTCACCTGGCTGGACGTAGTACATATGTACGAATGCCACAGCCAGCAAGACGCCGGGTACTACTTAAAATCCCGGTCGGATGTTGTCAGGCTCATCTCCTGTCTTCCCAAGTCCAACAAAGGGATGAAGGACGACTACGTGATCATTTCGGGCGCCTGGCATGACGGCAATGGTTGCCCGACCAGGCTTGGGGAGCCAGGTGGGACGTTAGATCTAGGCTCACTAACTGTAGGCTTAGGGACCTCGTTTTTTGACGTTTTTTTTTTTTTTTTTTTTTTTACTTCTCTGTTTTTGAGATTGACCCCTCTTTTTTGTACTGCCATGCAACAGATAAAAGACACGTTTCTCCCCGGCTTAGCCTAACGAACGTTGCCGCCCTCAACTTCCTTTTGAGGTCAGAGATCTTCGTGAGCGAGGACGGGCAACTGCGGTCTGCTCCCCTCATCCTCGGATACACAGCGAAGCTGAAGAGTATCCAACCGGCCGGCAACGCAATCGTACAGGGAGATCATCGCCTAGCAAGAATTGACGTTGGTCGGACGAACTTCTTGGCGCCATACGATCTTGAACCTGTTCCCCACCCAAATCCTCGGAACGTGCCTCCCATTGTTCAACCCCTCCAGCAAGTTCTCCCCGGACAAGAGATTGAAGGTGAGGGGGTCGGCTCTTCAACTTCCTCACTAGAAGAGCAGATAGACGGCTTTCGGTTCGAGGGAGACGCTTCAGGAGTTCAGCAGGTGGTAGAGGTCTCTGACGCCGAGGAAGAAACTTGCGATCGGCCAGGCGCCCGCCTTAACTTGCTAGCCACTCATTTAGAGGACTCTTCGGACGAAGACGATATGGATTTGAGGCTTCTGATGAAGGGCAGAGGCCAAAAGCCAGATCCGAAAGGTGCTGGGACCTCTACAGCAGTGGTGACACTTCCTCCTGCGCCTCCTGCACCTACCCAAGTCCCTGACCCGAGTTTGAAGGGGATGCCAAATCTTCAGAGAAAGAGGCCCCACAATGAGGTTGGGGGGAAACAGGTGCCACCGGCCAAGGGGGGCAAGCAGCAAAAGGTAATAAAGGACAGCAGGACGCACAGGGCCTCCTCTCTTGAAAGCCGAAAGGAGCCCACGGGAGCAGACGTGCGCCGAGGAGGGGGACCGCGAATCTGGTCTCCAAGATTGGAGCTGGATGGCGCTCCAATCCTGTGGGATACCTCCCTCAGGAATTACGATGGAGGGAGGGCAGGCTACGTCGCCGAGGCCCTGCAGCAGCCGCTCCTCCTCCCACATGATATGACCTCCTTCGGGCGCTTCTCCCAAAAGGAGCTGTTCATGTCCCTTAAAAGGGATTTGGCCCTGGTAAGTGTACCCTCCCTAAGTATAGGTTTTATGTTTGATCGGCTTTATTCCTTAGTTTGATGCTGGAGACGTTGTTATGCAGCTTACACAGCAGGTTTACGTGGCCGAGGGAATGAACGAGGAGTCGTGGCTTAAAGCCCGAGCGGCATCCCAATCCCAGCTTGAGGCGGAGGCATCTCTTGGTCAGCTGAAGGAGGAGCATGCTCGGATGTCCGAGGAGCTGAAAGGGGCGCTCTCCGAAAAGCGAAGCCTTGACGCCGGGCTTAAAAATGCTGAAAAACAAGCCGAGGAACAGCGTAGCCAATTACGCATGTCCGAGATCAACCTGGCAACCGAGAGGGAGCTGGTGCAAGGTCTAAGAGCTGAATTGCAGAAGGCCAAGGCGAGTGCCCAGGTGTTTGAGCAAAATGCCCGGCTGGCTAAAGAGGCAGTTGAGGCCGAAAGGAAAGCGGCGTACCAGATGGGGGTAGAGACGACTACATCCCAGCTTGTGGAGCAGTTCGCCTCGGTCAGCCGAGACTACTGCCTCGTAAGTTGGGGCAAAGCCTTGGATGCCGCTGGAGTTTCGGCCGATTCGGAGCTGAGGCTGCCTGGGAGCGTGTATTATCATCCTGAGATCTGAGAGCTCCCAGAAACAGACCTCCCTGCCACTCAGACTCCAGAGACCCTCCAGGAACAGCCGGACGACAAGGGCAAACCAGCTGAGCCGGCCAATGGTTCGGGCAAAGAGAAAGTTCCTGCTGAAGCCAAGGACCAAGCCTCCGAAGCATCTGAACGGACAGGCCACGTTGCTGACCCTGGGCCTCCTCCAGCGAAAGAGTAGATACATAGGGCTTTCATTTTGCACTTGTAATTTTTGTTCTTTGCTTAAAGAATTGTAACTTTCCCTTTTTTTTTTTCTTTTTTTTTTTTTTTTTTTTTTTGACTCTATATGTAGACCTTCTTTCTTTAATGGAATAGTTCCCCATTTGCCTTCGATGTTTTTGATACATGTTTTATTACTTATTATTGCCACACACATAACTACACGTTGCAATCATGACATAAAAATGCAAGTAACTTGATTGATACGTCATATTGATGACGTGAGTAACCGGAATTAACATTGAAAAGGATAGGCCAAATAAGAGTTATTGTCCCTCGGTTTCGAATTGAACATGACTGAGGAAGACTAATGGAGTGTTAACTAACCCAAATCATCTGGTCCGAGGACTACAGGCATGTTTTGGACTTAAGTTTAAACACTAATGGTGTTAACTAACCCAAATCATCTGGTCCGAGGACTACAGGCATGATTCGGATTTAAGTTTAAACACTGATGGAGTGTTAACTAACCCAAATCATCTGGTCCGAGGACTACAGGCATGATTCGGATTTAAGTTTAAACACTAATGGAGTGTTAACTAACCCAAATCATCTGGTCCGAGGACTACAGGCATGATTCGGATTTAAGTTTAAACACTGATGGAGTGTTAACTAACCCAAATCATCTGGTCCGAGGACTACAGGCATGATTCGGATTTAAGTTTAAACACTGATGGAGTGTTAACTAACCCAAATCATCTGGTCCGAGGACTACAGGCATGATTCGGATTTAAGTTTAAACACTAATGGGGTGTTAACTAACCCAAATCATCTGGTCCGAGGACTACAGGCATGATTCGGATTTAAGTTTAAACACTAATGGAGTGTTAACTAACCCAAATCATCTGGTCCGAGGACTACAGGCATGATTCGGATTTAAGTTTAAACACTGATGGAGTGTTAACTAACCCAAATCATCTGGTCCGAGGACTACAGGCATGATTCAGATTTAAGTTTAAACACTGATGGAGTGTTAACTAACCCAAATCATCTGGTCCGAGGACTACAGGCATGATTCGGATTTAAGTTTAAACACTAATGGAGTGTTAACTAACCCAAATCATCTGGTCCGAGGACTACAGGCATGATTCGGATTTAAGTTTAAACACTAATGGAGTGTTAACTAACCCAAATCATCTGGTCCGAGGACTACAGGCATGATTCGGATTTAAGTTTAAACACTGAGTTGACACACAGTGGACATGCTGGCTGACGAAAAAGGCTTGATTAATAAAAGTACTTCTTCAAGTTGTTTACATTCCACGGACGTGGTATTACATGACCGTCAAGGTCTTCCAAAAAATATGCTCCGATGCCTGCTCCAGAGGTGATGCGGTATGGTCCCTCCCAATTAGGTCCCAGTTTTCCCCAAGCTGGGTTTTTCGCCGTGCCCACAACTTTCCTCAGCACCAAATCACCGGGTTCTAGGGGTCTTGCCTTTACGTTAGCGTCATAACCTTGCCTGAGTTTTTGTTGATAGTGTGCCAGCCGAACCATTGCATTCTCCCTCTTTTCCTCAATCAAGTCTAAGCTCTTCTGCAATTGTTCATCGTTGTCGGTTGGATTGAATGTGCCTGTTTTTATCGTTGGGAACCCGATTTCCAGAGGGATGACAGCTTCGGCCCCATAGGTCATTGAAAATGGGGTTTCCCCGGTAGACCGACGAGGCGTAGTCCTGTAAGCCCAGAGTACGTGCGGCAGCTCGTCTACCCATCTGCCATTCGCATCATCTAGCCTCTTCTTTAAGCCATTCAGTATGACTTTGTTGACGGCTTCCGCTTGTCCGTTGCCCTGGGGATAGGCAGGAGTGGAGTATCTGTTCGTAATTCCCAACTCACTGCAGTAGTTCCTGAATGCCCTGCTATCAAATTGCAAGCCATTATCTGAGATGAGAGTGTGAGGAACTCCAAACCGAGTGACAATGTTCTTCCACACGAACTTTTGCACATCAACGTCTCTGATATTGGCTAGTGGTTCGGCTTCGACCCACTTGGTAAAATAGTCTGTTCCGACCAGGATGTATTTCTTGTTTCCTGCAGCTTTGGGGAAGGGTCCCACAATATCCAAGCCCCATTGGGCGAAGGGCCATGGGCTAGATAGCGGATTAAGATTTCCTCCCGGCTGATGAATGTTCGGAGCAAAGCGTTGACACTTATCACACTTTTTGACGTATTCATGCGCCTCCTTTTGCATGTTAGGCCACCAGTAGCCTTGGGTGAGAGCTCGGTGAGCCAAGGACCTACCTCCGGTGTGGCTCCCACAGATTCCCTCGTACAGCTCCTCCAGCAGTATTTCAGTCGCTTCGGGGTGTACACACAGCAAATATAGTCCCGAATAGGAGCGTTTGTACAGTTTCCGGTCCTCGGATAGCCAGAACTTTGCCGCTTTCCTCCGAACTTTATCAGCTTCATCCTTCCCTTCAGGCAAGATATCTTCTTTGAGGAATTTGGTTAAAGGATCCATCCAGCAAGGCCCTGCCCTGACCTGGTGAACCTGGACTGCCCCTGATTTTGCTTCTGTAGGCCTGAGCAAGTCCTCGACGAGGATGATCCTCGGCAGGTCCTGCGCCGAAGAGGTGGCAAGCGTGGCTAAAGAGTCAGCGTGTGAGTTGCCACTTCGAGGGATATGCAGCAATTTGAAAAAGTCGAACTCCGATTGGAGATGTTTAACACGGCTCAAATACCCCTGCATTCTTTCGTCCTTTGCCTCAAACTCGCCTTGTACTTGGCCTACTACCAGTCTCGAGTCCGAGAACAACTCCACAGACTTCCCACCCATTCTTCGGACCATAGTCATTCCCATCAACAGGGCCTCATATTCCGCCTCATTATTCGTTGCTGAGAAGTCCAGCCTTAACGATTTCTCGATAATGATTTTCTCAGGGGATATCAGTACTAACCCAACTCCAGAACCTCTCTGATTTGCCGCGCCATCGACGTACACTTCCCAATGGGGGGGATTCTGTTGGGAGATCATGCCAACTAATTTTTCATCCATGCCTGACGGGGGTTCTATTTCTTCTACTTGGGGTTCCGTGAACTCAGCCACCAGATCAGCAAGAACCTGTCCCTTAACCGAAGTGCGGGGCATATACCTTATATCAAAAGCCCCTAAGATTGTACCCCACTTAGCAATCCGACCAGTGTAATCGGCGCTTCGGAGCACCGCTTTGAGTGGTAGCTGTGTTAGAACGATGACCGTGTGGGCTTGGAAGTAGTGAGGTAGCTTCCGCGTGCCAAGCACCACTGCAAGGATAGCTTTCTCTAGAGGCAAGTAACGGACCTCGGCCTCGTGCAGCGACTTGCTTACGTAATAAACAGGCCTCTGCACTCCAGAGTCCGATCGTATTAGCACTAGGCTCACTGCATAGGGGGCTACAGCGATGTAGGCGAACAGCACCTCGTCGGGCTCAGGGCTGGACATGATGGGTGGCCGAGGCAGATAATCCTTGAGTTGCTGGAATGCTAGAGCGCACTCCTCAGTCCACTCGAATCCCTTCCATTTGTTGAGTAGAGAGAAGAAAGGACGGCATCTGTCTGTCGACCTGAAGATGAACCGATTGAGGGCCGTGGTCATTCCGGTCAGTTTCTGGACCTCCTTGGGGTTCCGAGGAGCACGTAGGTCATTAATGGCCTTTATCTGGTCGGGGTTGACTTCAATTCCCCTGTGGGTGACCATGTATCCTAAAAACTTGTCGGATCCTACACCAAACGAGCACTTAGAAGCATTTAAACGTAGCTTGTGCCTTCGTAAGGTCTCGAAAGTAATTTCAAGGTCTCTTATGTGCTCAGCTATGACCTTGCTCTTCACCACCATGTCGTCTATATAAACCTCGATATTTTTGCCCAGCCATGGCTCGAACATCCTGGTCATCATCCTCTGGTAGGTAGCTCCCGCGTTCTTCAAGCCGAATGGCATCACTTTATAGTGGTAGTTGCCAATAGGGGTGACAAAAGCAGTTTTCTTCTGGTCTTCCATCGCTAACGGTATCTGGTGGTAGCCTTGGAAGGCGTCCAGGAAGCTCATCCGAGGGTGGCCGACAGTGGCATCCACCAACTGATCTATTTTTGGCATAGGGAACGGATCTTTGGGGCATGCCCTATTCAAATCCGTGAAATCTACGCACACTCGCCACTTCCCACTCTTCTTCTTCACCACCACGGTGTTTGCGAGCCACTCGGGGTAAAAAACTTCTTTGATAGCCCCAGCTTGTTTGAGTTTCGCTACCTCATCTCTCACTGCCTCGGCATGTTCCTTGGATGGGCGCCGAATAGGCTGTTTCTTGGGGGTGATTAGGGGATTCACCTTCAGGTGATGGCATATAAACTCCGGGTCAACCCCGGGGGCTTCGTACGCACTCCAGGCAAATACATCGAGATTTTTCTTGAGGAACTCTATCAACTCCTCCTCCTCTTGAAGAGGCAGCTGAGATCCGACTTGGAAGAACCTGTCAGGATCGTCTCCAATGACCACTCTGGTTAGCTCCTCACACCGAGTGTCTTCATCTGGCACTCCGGAAGGAACTCCTCGGGACTGTAATTGCTATAAATTTCCCCCCGTCACGTCCGAGGACTCGGCCGGGGCCTTATGCTGGATGGCAGCCACCATGCACCGTCGGGCGACGGACTGGTCCCCTCGGATCTCATGTATCTGCCCCTCCGACGGATATTTGATCTTCTGGTGCAAAGTGGAAGGAACGGCTCCAAGCGCATGAATCCAGGGTCTGCCCACGAGTGCCGTGTAGGGCGAATATGCGTCCACAACTATAAAGTCCAGCTCTACCACCTCGAAGCCAGACTGCATCGGTAAGCGTATCCGGCCTTTTGGGATAACCGGGCGTCCTTCAAAGCTCAAGAGGGGAGAATCATACGGCGTTAGGTCTTGGGGCTTCAGGCCCAGCCCCTTGTAGAGGTCCGGGTACATTATCTCCACAGCACTGCCCTGATCCACCATCACCCTTTTCACATCGTACCCCCCTATCCTGAGGGTGATGACTAGTGCATCATCATGGGGTTGGATGGTGCCGATCTTGTCTTCATCCGAGAATCCCATGATAAAGGGGGCAACCGACTCAGCTTTCTTCGGTTCTCGGCATGGCTCCCCAGTTGATGGTTGGCCTACCGACATGACTTTCAATGGCCAGGACCCCGTTCTCCCCGGCGCGGCGAGGATGACGTTTATGGTGCCTAGCGGTGGCTTTGAGGGATCAACTCCGTGCGTCCTTGAACCCGCTTGCCCTTGGCCGCTGGAGGGATGCAAGAGGTGTTTCAGTTTACCGTCGCGAACCAGCTGGTCCAAGTGATCCCACAGGCTCCTGCAATCTTCCGTGGTGTGCCCATGGTCTTGATGGTACTGGCAGTATAGATTGTGGTTGCGTCTCTCTGGGTTTCCTACCATCTTGTTCGGCCACCTGAAGAACGATTCATTCTTGATTTTTTCCAAGACCTGATGCACTGGCTCTTTGAACACGGTATTAACCGCTTGAGGATTCGTCGATCCTGATTGCCCGGCAAAGTCTCTCCTGGGTTTGCTGTAATTATAACGGTCGGACCGCGACTCCCTCCTATCCTGAGAGACAATCTTGTCCTTTCCCTTGCCCTGCTGCCGATCTTCTTCAACCCTCTTGTACTTCTCTATGCGGTCCATTAGCTGTCGTACGTTCGTGACCGGCTTGCCAGATAGAGATGCCCTCAAACCATGGTCGGCAGGGAGGCCTAGCTTGAACGTGCTGAGGGCCATTGCATCATTGTTGCCTTCCACCTCGTTGAACATCTCCCAGTATCTATCTGAGTATGCCTTCAATGACTCAGACTCCTGCATAGACAGTGACAACAACGAAGAAAAAGGCCTGGCCACCCTTCGGCACGTGACGAAACGGGAGCCGAATGCTTGAGTAAGCTCCTTGAAGGAGTTGATGGAGCCTGCCTTCAGACCATCAAACCACCTCATGGCGACAGGTCCCAGACTAGAGGGGAAGACCTTGCACATAAGAGCCTCGTCTCTGGAGTAGACAGCCATCCTCTGGTTAAATTGACTCACATGCTCTACGGGGTCAGTTTTACCGTTGTAGATGGTGAAAGTGGGCTGGTTAAAACGCCGAGGAAGTCTAGCCCCATCAATCCTGCGGGTGAAGGGCGATTTAGAAATCTGGTTCAGAGCCCTATTCATGGCATCGTTCTCCATGTCTCCACGTGATGGACTCCTACGTTGTTGCTTACGATGAGACTCCTCCTCATAAGTGTAGGACTCACTGGCTGGTGTCCTGGATTTGTGTTGATAAGAAACATCCTGTTCGTCATCAAGATCATCCTCAGAGTATGAGGAGGCTCGTTTCCTCTTCGCGTAGCGTAACTCCCTCTTTAGTTTTTCCACCTCCAGCTGCAGATCACGGTTCTCCTTTGCATTGGCCAGGTAGCTTCCGCCCTGTGATTGGCTCTGGCTAAGACGCACAGTGTGCACGCTCCCCTCGCGGTTTTGTCTCCTCTCCAAGTTGACGAAATGGTCCACGTGCTGGGATGCTCTGGATTCTGCCTGTTGTTCGCCTAGTCCTGCCATTGTCGACTGTTGTTTTCACTCTTGCATGTGCTCCCCCCACAGACGGCGCCAATTGTAGGGTCGGATTTGGCGGCCCAAGCCCAAGGAAGGATGGATTTGGAGCCCACTGAACCCAAAACAATGAATTTTGTAGAGTGCGGGTGAAAGAGCAAGGCGAACAGCAAAAATAACAGTGTGCAACAGCCACACTAGTGAAGGAATTCTAATTAATAACTGCTCGGATGGGTATAAGAACAACGTCCGAAGAGGTGATTTCCCTTGGAGGGTTACAATTCTTGGTGCTACAGTAAATAATACACTTTTTTCTCTGTGAACTCTCCATCCCCCCCATTAGGGGATTTTCCTACTTATATAGTACCTCCTCACTCTATCTTGATCGTCCACTTGTTCATCATCCAGACATCCACTCGAGTGCTTGTCCCATCAAGGGTGTTCCCCAGCCTTATGTAAGTGGCGATAGCAGGTTGATACTGTTCAGGGGTCTCTTCCACATTAATGCGGCCAGGGAGGTAGGTGTGGTGTATTTAATGCGGTGGTTGAGGTCTGTCTTTTAGATGCTTCTCCGATCCAGTTATGTTCCCCCGCGTCCGAGGCCCATTCTGTCACTACACCTGCCGAGAGAATCGCTCGGGCTGCAAAAGGTTGAACGTCAGATCCGAGGGTATTGGACTCCTCGGATCGTCGAACCCATCCTCGGATCATGGACACCCTTCACCAGATGTTATCCGAGCCTTTAACCAGGCTTTTTCAGCTCTTCGGGAAATGGTGGGCCGTAGGTAGGGCCTTGGGCCCAATGCCTTTGGCTGGGTTTTCTCCCCTCACAAATTCTAATCCTCCAAACATAATACTTAACCCCTTAAAAATAAGCTTAAATAAAAACAAAAATTAGACCACATAACAACAAAAATAACCCAAACAAAAACAAGACTAGATCAAACAAAACTAGTGAACAAATTATTCAACAAAAAGCCTATAAAAAAAAAAAAATCCCTAATTCATTCAAATTTGGAACTTGTTCAACCCATTACTTAAAAATAATTTCTAATTTTTTTTTTCCATAAAAAATTGTGCCAGGAGAAATATTATGGTTGCAATTTCTCATTGGTGGTATTGGCAATTACGCTTTCTTTGGTGTTGTAATCGTAGCAAATTTGTTCTCCTTAGCCACTTTGCTCATAGTTTTAGCAAATGCCATTCCCCTCTCTCTCATTTCAAACTTTCTCTTACTTTATTACTCTCATCTTATTAGTCTTTTTTTTTTTTTTTCGTTCACTTTGTTAATAGAAAGAAATTGTGATACTTTATACATTTGTGTTTTTTTTTTTAATCGATATATTCAAGTTAATTTTTTATTAAAATTTGTATAATTTTAGGTTTTTTAGTAACCACCTAAAAAATAATTCCTAGAGCCACACTACTTCTATTCTATGTCTATCAATCTTTTTTTTCTTTTGAAAAATGGTCAACAATTTATGGTCCTCCAAACATAATCCTTAACTCCTTAAAAAAAAAGCTTAAATAACAACAAAAATTAGACCAAATAACAACAAAAATAAGACTAGATCAAACAAAACTAGTGAACAAATTATTCAACAAAAAGCCTATTTATAAACAAAAAATAAAAACAAAAATCCCTAATTCATTCAAATTTGGAACTTGTTCAGCGCAACACTTAAAAATAATTTCTAATTTTATTTTTCCTTAAAAAATCGTACCAAGAGAAATACTATGGTTGTAATTTCTCATTGGCGGTATTGGCAGTTATGCTTTCTTTGGCGATGTAATCACAACAATTTTGTTCTCCTTAGCCACTTTGCTCATAGTTTTAGCAAATACCATTAGTCTCTCTCTCTCTCTCTCTCTCTCTCTCTCTCTCTCTCTCTCTCTCTCTCATCATTTCAAACTTCCTCTTACTTTATTACTCTCATCTTAATAGTTTTTTTCTTCTTCTCTTTATTAATTGAAAGAAATGGTAATACTTCATACATTTATGTTTTTTTTATTTTTTTTAGATTGATAGATTCAAGTTAATTCTTTATTAAATTTTGTATAATTTCAGTTTTTTTAGTAACCACAAAAAAAAAAAAAAAAAAAAAAAAAAAAAAAAAAAAACCCTAGAGCCACCATTGCTTTTGTTCCTTTAAATCTTTTTTTTTTTTCTTTTGAAAAATGGTCAACATTTTATTCTAATTGAAAGATTAGAATAGGATTCAATATTTAAATCACTAAATGTGGCTTCATTGAATTAAATAAAACGTTATTAGAGAAGAAAAAATAAGTGAAAAAAAATACTATAATATTTTTTTGAAACAGAAAATGAAGTAATAGACCCCATAAAATATTAGCCAAATGTTAAATACTACTAGTTATTACCTAGGTAATAACTAGTAGTATTTAACATTTTTCCACCCCTTTACGACACCTAGTCATTCTAAAGAATATTTCACCCCTTCAGGGACAGAGCCAGAACTTGAAGTTAGAATGGCAGCTTTGTTATTGGTTGTGTTTGGATATGGACAAAATTATTGTATTAAATTTTTTTTTAAAGGTACGGATTGTTTGTTTTGAATAAAATTAGCTGATTGGACTTAATTATTTTTAGCTTTAGTATTGGCAATTTTTATTGGTGGACTAATTTTCTTGGGCTTGTTTATTTTGTTTTAGATTTAAAATATGGGCTTTAAAAGAAGAAAAATGTAAAGTTACAAACTTTTTCACAAATGGTTAATGTGACGAGTGGTTATTAGTAATTTAAAAGTAATGTAAGTGGTAGACCCAGATGCAAACTAATAAAAATTTTAGACATGGCAATACGGGTCAGAATTTTCTGACCCGACCCGACCCGACCTGAAAAATACTTAACCCAAACCCGATTTTTTTGACCCGAAGTAAAAACAGGTTGACCCGTGACCCGCCCCGATTTTTTTTTTTTGTGGATCAACCCGACCCGACCCAAATAACCCGTGATCCGACCCGTTAAAAAAAATCGCAAATTTTTTTTTTTAATTACGTCCTGATACTTTGTACATAAAGCACAAAGTATCAAAACTAGTAATAATTAATAAAGCAATACTTGACAGTAGACAAAGACTAAGACAAGAGTAGAAGTCAGTGAAGTCCTCACTCTTCAAGTCACTACAAACAAAACACAATTACACAAGTGACAAGTCACTACAAACAAAACAATGAAACACAAGTGACAAGGCAAGTCAACTAGTCAAGGGCCAAGTTCCAACTTCCAACCGGCCAAGGGGCAAGGGCTCAGACAGAAGGCTTTCTAACAAGTCACAAGTCAATAGTCACAACCATTAAAAATAAAAATAAAAAATCCCATTCACTTTCAATGCTTTATGCCTTTATGCTTGCTGCTTGGCTAGCTATAGTCCACTCCGTTTCAACCACAAAATAATGAATTAATCAATTATAGTATTATACAAACAAACGGTACAAACTCTATTTTCTGAAACCTAAAGCTGAAAGTTGGACTCGTATTTAGAAGAGCCTAGACTTGACAAAAAGGAAAATTCAAAATTGGAAGTTCTCTCTTGGTGGAAACAGCATTACAATCGGTTTCCAGAGCTCTCTTTAATGGCACGGGATCTCATGAGCATTCCGATAACCACTGTTGCTTTTGAATCAAGTTTTAGCACTGGGAAAAAAATTCTTACTCCGTATCGATCACGTCTTTTACCTAATAATGTGAAAGCTACGTTATGTACTAAAAGTTGGCTATATGGATTTAAAGGTAATTTAATTTTTTTTATAGTCATAATTATACAATTTTAATTCTTTATTGATTTGCTTTCATGGTACATTAAGTTATATTAAAATATTATATTGTAGATGAAGATGCTAACGAAATTGGCAACTTGAGCTATAATTTGGAAGTATGAATATTTCCAGTGTTGAATCTGCTACCAATGTTGAGTAGATTGAGATTGAGGTGTAATTCTTCTTTACTTAATATGTTATGTTTATTTTTAAATCTTTTTTTGTTTAGTTTATCTTTCTAAGTTATCTAATTTTTTTTGTTTAGCTAGGACTGCAACAAGGTGCCTTTTGGAAGCTGTGGTGGAAGCTAGTCTCACTGCAGCTGTTTATAACTCCCAAAGAATTTTGTTTTTAAGTGATTGTGGAGGACTTTTTACAACCCTTAACAGCAAGAGAGCTTTGGATTGACAGGATTCTAACAGGCTTGCTAACCTTAACTTTCTTGTTCAATGTGGCTTACTCTACAAAATGATCTTAGTGCCCTTTTTGCTAGTTAATTATATAAGTATTGTAGCTAAGCAGGCAACTTTACTGCCTTTGAACTAACGCTGGTTGAATCAGCTTTGTATATGAACTCTTAATGTCGTTTGTTTTGTACTTCTTGTTTTTGGTATCAAAAAAAAAAAAAAAAAAAACAGATGCTTGTTAGAAATTTTGAGTTGGTTACTTAATGACAAAGGTGGTGGAAGGCTTGTAAGTTGTATATGAAAAAAATGTGCTTAACAGCATAAGTTCCATGCATTAAATCAAGATGTAGTTGTTTTGCTTCTGTTGGAAGTTGAATATAAATCTAGATCTTTTGCACTCTCAATGTGAGTTTCTCTTCTTTCTTAATCTTTTTAGTTTGATATTAGTCTTTTTGAAATTGAAAAAAAAAAAAATGTTTGAAAAATACGGGTCAACCCGACCCGCAACCCGATTGACCCGTTTAAAAATGACCCGTTTTGACCTGTGACCCGTTTGACCCTCAAACCCGATTGACCCGACCCGAACCCGACCCGACCCGCCCCGCCCGTTTTTCCATGTCTAAAAAATTTACTATCTCAACAGTTTTGTAAAAATGTTGTAGAAAAATTTGTAGCTATAACATTACTCTTAAAAGAATCAATAATTGTTAAGGAGGGCAAAATGTAATTTTATAAAACAAAATTTCTAAAATTGGTACCTATATATATAGAGTATATACCAATATTTTTAGAAAAATATATATTTAGAGGGGCTATTTGCCCCAATTGCCCAAGTTTCCTTCTGAAAAAATTATAAAATTTACATCGTGGACAAATGATGTAATCTACCATTCTTCTAAGAAAAACTTTTATACGTTTAAAATTGTTAGCCAAGCTTTTTCCTTGAGTCCTTTCATGATTACAATCATTAACAAGTCCCATCGTAATGACTGGGCGTTAAGCATCACAAGCTTGCAGGAGAGAATCTCGGGACAAACTTGATTGGAAAACGAGGAAGCAACATCCAATCTGGCTAGCTTGGATTCCCTATAATCTCATATTGTATTCGAATTCTCATTTATGTTTGCGTATATATAAGTTTATTCAACCTGGCCTGTTCATATTTAATCCAAATCTTGGATTCAAAATAAATTTCAGCAGCACGTGTACAGGCTATGGAGTATATTGTATTGTATTGTCAACTAAATTTCTTTCCTTAAGCCCCGTTGTGTGCCAGTGCCACACCCTCACTGTCAGTCAGAGGCCGATCTTTCTTTTATCTTTTTCTTTTTTATTCTTTGGGTGGAGCTCTGACAATGTGGCATGCTTTACAACTTTGTACTGAGGATTGAGGAAGGAATTTCCATTAATCGAATTATGAATAGGATAAATTCAGATGGGTTCGCCAAGTGATTGGACATTTAGTTTTAAAGTGGCTGTCCTAGGTTGATTGGGTGTGCTCTCTAATTCGAGTTCGGGTATCTGCACTTTGAAAAAACCCTATGGGCTAGTGATTTACCCCACTAGGGTCCACCCATTGTGAACAATTATTAGTCTCTAGTTGAAAATTTTGAAGATACACGGTGAAAAAAAATAAAATTATGAAAAAAATACTATCCCACGTTTGGACCAGGAAAAATAAATGTTAACAGAACGTCCATTAAGGATGATTTATTATGGAATTTATTTAATAAAAATTTGGTATAAATTAATAAAATGACTAAAAATAGTATTGAAATGATAAGTGACTTTATTGGCTCTACATCTTATAAAATTAGTAAAAAATCTAACAAAAGATTGACTTTATTAGTTTATTAATGTAAAGTTTTTTCTTAACAGATAACACTACCCATAAAAGAAATGGAAATTTGTGTTATTCAGTCGACCTCCATAAATGCACATGTAAGTTATTGTATATATTGATAAAATGACTAAAAATAGTATTGAAATGATAAGAGCATTCTAAAGCTCTCATATGCTATAAATACTATTTTTTAGCATCTAAACCCCAAAAAACCATCTCCATCAAACGTTTCAAATCTCAAAAATTTTGAGATACTGCTACAGTGAGATTTTATTAATACAACCTCACTGTAGCACAAATCTTAAACCAAATATTATTTTTTTATTACAACAGTAACTGTGTGCGTGTGTTTGTTTTTTATTTTTCCCTTCTTTCTTCTCTCTCCTCTCTCATTTTCCTCGTCTCTCTTTCCCGTAGCTTCTTTGTTTCTCTCGAGTTCATGGTTTGAGCTCCTCCCCTCCAAGGTTCGTCAGTCAGGAACTTCAAAGCCCAAACGCCTTCGGAGTGTTGCCGTCAATATGGAGGTAGAGCTTGACAGTGGGGTGATTTTATTTTGTGTGTTGTAAATTTGTGATTTCAAATTGTGATCGGCATGGGTCTAGTTGTGGGTTTGTGATCAGCGTGGGCGTGGGTCTCTGGCTTGTGGGTTTGTGATTTATGATTGTGATCAGCGTGGGCATGGGTTTCCGGGTTATGGGTTTGTGACTTAGGATTGTGATCGGCGTGGGTCTCTAGATTGTGGGTCTTGGTCGTAGTGGGTCATGGTGTAGTGGATTGGTGTGATGGGTTTGCTTTTGTGGAGGTTTGCCATGGTGGGTTTGTGTGTGTATGTTTGTCTTGCTCACCAGCGTGATGGGTTTGCCTCTCTGTTTTTCTTCTTTCTTCTCACCGATTTGAGTTTTGTGATTGTCTTCTTTCTTCTTGCCGATTTGGGTTTTGTGATTGTGATGGTGGTTGATTTGTGATTTGGAAGAGGAAGGTAGTGGCTGGGCTCCTTTTTTTTTTTTTTTTTTTTTCGTGTGGTGGATTTTGGTTGCCACAGTGGAGGTTGATGCTGGCAATGCTGAGGTGGAGGTGGCTGTGACGATTGCAATTGGATTTTGTGGAGGTTGTTTTTATATTATTTTAAAGTATTGTATATATTATTTTAAATGAAGTGGTAAAAAAATAAAACTTTTGATGTATGATGAATTGTAAAATGAAGTGTTAAAATTAATAAAGTAAGTTTTTAAGATGCTAAATACTAAATTTTTTAAAACTCTTAATGAGAATGCTCTAAGTGACTTTTTTTTTTTTTTTTGGGAAACTCTCTAAGCGACTTTATTAGCTTTACATCCTATAAAATTTGTCAAAAATCTAACAAAAAGTTAACTTTATTCACATAAAATTATTTCTTCACAGAAAACAGTGTTTCCCGTGAAGAAACACTGTAAGGAGTTCAACTGAATAACACCAATTTTCCGAAACACTATCCAGGAAAGAAATGAAAATTGGTGTTATTCAGTTGACCTCCTTACATGCGCACGTAAGTTACTGTATATATACTTTCTTTTCCTCGAAGCTAGACAAAAAGAAATTAGGCTACAGTATTATTGTATAAAAATAAGATTAAAAGAAGAAGGAGATGATGATAATGATGATGATAAGAAATATTTGGAGACAGCTGCAAGTACCGATGCTTTTTTATGATGGCAAACAGAGAGAGAGAGAGGCAGGCAGTAGTGTCCAGTCTCCATGTGCAGCTCGCACTCCACGCCAACTGCCAAGACATGTATTAGAGTAAGGGAAATTTCTAATTTGTAGTCTGTCCCCATCCCATGCGGCACTTTCATAGAGGGGATATGATTGTGGCATCTTTACCAGTTTACCACAAAGACAAAAAGATAGAAATAAAAAACACACCTTGAAATGCAAACTCACACATTCCCACACCAACTATTTCTTCCTTAATCCTTTTCGAGTAAGGCTAATGTTACAACAATTTTCATTATTTTTACCTCAATTTACTTATAATGTGAGTTGTAAGTGATAAAAATAAAATAGTGAGTTTATTTAGATTCATGATTCTACCACTCATAGGTCACTATATGACAAAATTGTAGTGAAGTTGTAGAATTAGTTATAGTACCAAACTTACTCATCCTTTTCAATTTTTTTTTTTTTTAATTTGGATAAAAACTCACCCTTTTCAATTAACAAACCCAACATTATATTTTTTGCTCCCAATTTTTTTATTTTATCTAGGGAGCTCCCAAATTATATTAGGAGGCAAAGCTTAATTATTAATGCTTTTGAAACTTCTTGCTTTCCGTCATTTCTTAATTTAGAATTGCAAAAGTGACCAAATCTTTAGGAAAAAAAAATGAATTTTGATCATTTTCTTTATGAAAAGATTGAGACTTTTTTCCCCTTTCTTCCTTTGAATTGACTCAACATCGACAAGATACAGGTCAAAGAAAAAGGTAAACGAAAAGTACTTTGAAAACGAAAGAGACATATTTTGAAATGATTATCAATAATATATAAAGAAAAATGCTAGAATAAAAACCATTTTACATACTTTCTTACAAACTACTATGTAGTTAGTAATTATTAAAAAGTGAAAAATTGATATCAGTATTAGGTTCAAATGAGAACTAGCATAAATTTATCATGTCAATAATTTATAAAAATATTATAAAAATGTTTGTGTTTGTGACATTACTCATATATAAATAAATGGGGCAAGTAAAACTTATTAGAGCATTCACAATAAGAATGTTAAAAGCTAAAAAAGCTATTTTTTAACAACTTATTCCAAAAATACATGCTATAACAAGAGCGCTATTGTTAAAAATTTTGACAACTAAGCTATAGTGACACTTTACTAAAGCTCCAAAGTTATAAAAAAAAAAAATACTATTTTAATGTGTTGTTTATTGTATTAAATATATTATTTTAATGTGTTTAATGCTAAAATAAAATATTTGATGTTTGGTGTATTATAGAGTGGGATATTAAAATAAATAAAGTAGTGTTTTGAGTTGTTAAAAGCTATATTTTTTTTTAGCAACCTTGTTGTGAATGCTCTCTAGTCATTATTTTGAGAAGGGAAAAGTTTGCATGTGACTAGACAAGGCAAAGTGGGTTGAGATTTGCTGACCTGACTTGAACTCGAACTTTTTTTTTACCCAAAGTAAAAACTAGTTGACCCAATACAATCTAATAACCCATGACCTAAACCATTTTTTTAAACCTTTTTTTTTGTAAAAAAAATTAAATTAAATTAAGATATGATTGGTTTACTTGTTTGTTGTGGGCTTTATAGTGCACAACTCAAACTCAATTGAAAAATATAAAGCATGTGATTATTACATTTTTTTTTTAATATAAAAAATCAAAATTTTAAACATTTTTGGGATAACATCATTCAAATATAATGGCCTCAAGAAAAAAATTTGAGACATTTATTTAGTTGCATGCAAAAAAATTGAAGATGAATGATTGGGGCATTCTTCTTGCTTGAATTAAGAACCCGAAAAGTAAAGATTTTTATATATCAAATGACAAAATACATGCCAAGATAATATGCTTACAATAGGGTTAAATATATATATATATATATATATATATATATATATGAAATTATAGAGATGTCTGAGAAACATTCATAATTAAGTGCAAAAAGAGTGAACCCGAAGTATATCGATCAATGAAATTTGTTTAAATTATGGATACTTAGGCCTATTTGTTAATAGTCCATAGTCAAAATAAACAACTTTTTAAAATAAAAAATGTTATTTCCTTGAGTGTGTGTGGGTTAACAATGACATAATATTCATAAAAGAAACCATGTATAAATAAGTAAACAATTAAACTTTGACGTATATTCTAAAATTGAAACAGAGTGCCAATCATAGTGCATCTAAAAGTAAACACAACTATCAAATTATTTTCCAAGATATTAAATTAGTTTTCAAGATTGTAAATATCTTATATGTTTCTATTCTTTATGAAATTATTTATCCAATAGAGCATTTGTAATTTTGTTTTATGTTTTGGGCTATTGATAATGTGTAGAAGTGAAAATTGTGTGTTTGTTTTAATTAGATTTTCAAATGATAGACAAGATTCCTTTGTGTTTGTGCTATTTTATTTTGGTTAGCAATGTTGGGATTTGTATAATTTTATAATTATTGAACAAATATCAATTTGTTGAGTTGAACTATTTCTTGATATGAGTAATAAATTCACAATAATGAATTTCACATAAGATAATTTGTTGCATGACTTACCAAGTGGCAAATATATGTTTTTTTTAATTAAAAAATACTTATTGACTCAACCCAACCTGACCTAATCCGTTTCTAACTCGCTTAAAATGAACTATTTTTCTATCCAAACCTAACCTACATGTTTTGTCACGTCTACATGTGATAGAGTAAAATAAGATAGATCAAGTAGAGGAAGGGATATTCTCATCAAAAAAACAAAAAAGTAGGAAGGGATATTTTTACTATTTATATTTTTCCCAATATATAGGAATTCTCTCTCATATGAAAAAAAAAATAATAATAAAAAAATTAAAAAATAAAAAATAAAGAATCCAACCTAGGCCTCCTTTCCTGATGGCTGTTGGTCAAAACTCAACCCATCTTTAAGAATATGTTTGGTTTTGGGGAAATGGGAGACGATAGAATTAAGGTCACTGATAGTGGGAATTCCTACTTATCATTTTCATTCACATTAGGGCATGCCCTTACTTAAGTACAAGTAGTTTGCATGAAAACTCTAAGAATGTCCTCTCAATGGTTCAATACTCCCACACATTTTGTATTCTCATTACGGCAGCCCTTGTAGTACTAAGTTTAAGTACAAGTAGTTTGTATGTAGGTGGAGACCACTCGAAGTTACACATGGTGAAAAACTGAAAATATAAATAAATCTAGGGATATGTTAATTCCAGTGTCAATTAAGGATGAATTATTGTGGAGTTTACCAAATAAAAAATTGGTGTAAATTAATGAAATGATTGAAAATAGTACTGAAGTGACAAGTAAAACTTAAAATGTTGGTTTTATTAGCTTTATACCCTATAAAATTGGTAAAAAATCTAATAAAAAATTGACTTTACTGACATAAAGTTATTTCTTATCGAGTATCGCACAGTGACCATTAACACTACCCGTAAATCTAATATACGCATGATACTGATTCATTAATTAATTTGATCAAGGTACAACTAGTGAGTGAGTAGGGTGTATTTTAGTCTCAGATTAAATCTCTCATGCGTCTAGCACATGAGATACCAGCTCCTTATTCTCAATTTTCTCCCCCTCACTTCCAACAAAAGTAATCAGCATTTTCGGCTACTGTTTAGACTTTAGACTTTAGAGTCAGAGGGTCTCACGACTCTCACCCACTCAAATCCCACTAATACTAAGGCAAGTCTCTTTTTAAAGAAGTGGGGAAGAGTGGCACATGGGTTTTGGTTTTTTATGTATAATCTAGAGTTTGTTACACACAGCGAAAGAGGTAGGCATGGATGGGCCCGCGTCTGTCTTCAAATAATGCCTTTTCCAATCTATGCTTCTAATTATTGGTGTCCATAAGACATAATCCTATGTGATATTGTTTCTCAAAAAAAAAAAAAAAAAAAATCCTATGTGATATTTATTCGTGTGGGATATATGGAACCACCTCATCGTGCTGCTAACCAACCCATAACCTACTACAAAGAAAGTAGCCGTTATATTTATATATGCAATATTTTGAAAAGGACTCGTGCCAATTGTAATTAATTCTTGTATTAGCTTTACCCGTTTTTAGACCTATTTTTATCATTTCAATTCATGAAAGTTCATTATCAATAATGTTAGTGGTGGTGGGAAGGTTTTATAATTTATGGTCCATAACGGGCCCCCCGCAGATCCATTTCATCATTCAACTTTCAAAGTGGCGTACCAATGAGTAAAGCTTTTCTTATACCAAATAAAAAAGAGATTGGAGAAAGAAGAAGGAGAAGAAGAAGAAAAAGAAAAAGAAAAAGTACTATGCATTTGTTAGAACATTCACAATGAAAAATAGTATCATATTCTATTTTACAATCTCAAAAAATTATTTTATCAATTATACCATACCTTTTTACAATACATCAAATATCCCAATTTTTTTTTTTTATTTTACTCATTAAAATAATATATATTACCCACTAAAATAATATAATCTATTCAATACAACTCTTTCTCTCTCTTCTCTCCCATCTCTCTTCTACTTTATCAATTAAAATATATTATAATTTTTACAATTGTGTTACAATGTCATCCTACATTTAGGATGGCACCATGGCACAATTGAAAAAAAAAATTGCAATTCTAGCATTTTACAAGTCCAGTTGCCAACACATTTTTGTGCCTTGATTGTACTTTTTCCCTACATTTCCCATCTGCAATTGCCAATGGGAATGCTCTTAGCATTGTACTAAAATATTATTTCCTTTTGACCGTTTGAGAGTTGCCTTATTTTCTTTCTCATTTTGTCAACAGTTTTGTAATTTAATTAATATCTCCTCATGTACAAAGTGTTTAAAGGTTTAGGAGAGAAAATTATTTGAATTATGAAATTAGCATAATATTATAACATTCTCAAATATATATATATACACAAACATACCACCAGCCTATCGTATATCTTTAAAACATAGAACTATCTTGTAGTTTATTTTGTGACATTTATTTTGATGGCATTTGGGCTAACTGTATTCGATGATGTTGCAAGTGTTTAACACCACATAAAAATAAAAATATAAATAAAAACCCGAAACCAAAAAAAAACACACACGCACACGAAGAAAAAGATCTTTTGTGTCTATAATTTTTCATCACTGCTGCATATATTTATTTTGTTTATATCTTCCCTGCTACGGTAAACCTTTTTGAATTTTGACCATTTAATACATGATTGTTTATCTAATCATGTTATCAGTTATGATTTATTTTTGCCTTTTTAACCTAACAGGCCAACGCCCAGAAGACAAGAACTCTCTCTCTCTCTCTCCCTTGTTCTTGTTTTTAGGGAAGGGGATCGTAGAATTTCACAGGAGTGCCTTTTGGACTGACATAATAATCTAGAGGCCCTTGCCTTTTTATGGGCGTGCAGTTCTTGATTTCCATATCTCTTTCACTTTTGGTAGATGTCCATTTGCTTCTCAATCAATGATCAGGCCTAAATTCCATGACGGAGCTGCTAATGATAATGAATATTATATATTTTTTAGACAATTTTTCAATTTTCTCTAGTAGAATAAACCAGATCTTTATATGAACTACTTTAGTTGCAATTTGCTAAACTCGCACTCCTAAGCCAGTGTGGGTTACTAGTGTTGCTATCTGCACTGCATGTCTTCGGTTGCACCCCCCCTAAGATTGTGACGAACTGAACATCAGAATTAGTGGTAAGTTCCATATATATATATATATATATATAGAGAGAGAGAGAGAGAGAGAGAGGATTAAGTTTAAGTTGAACCTAATGTATCTTTAGTAACGTTACACCACTTAATATTTTTTAATTAAATGTGAATTTTGACAAATCTACTGTTAGATCATGTTATCTTCGTATATTCTTTATGCTTGCGAAATTTTAAAGTGATCAAAGGTTAATAATCATATCATCAATCAATCATCTAAATTCAAGTTTTTGTAGTTTAAAATAATACATAAAAGATGAGTTTATGGATCAAATGGTAAATTACATCCAATTGGTATGAAAATTGGCATGTATGTTAAGAATATATAAAACATGAAATTCAACAGTTGGATTTACAAAATGTGAATTCAATAACAAGTTATTGGATGATGTAATATTACTTAGAGTTACATCAAGTGTAACTTGAACCCAACTCATATATATATATATTCTCTCATCTTATGTTCACAAGCTCAAGATAGGGATAGGGAATTTGCTCAAAAAAAAAAAAAAAAATAGCAATAGGGAAAATTTGATGTTGGAATTATGTGGTTAAATAATTAAATCTATAATCTTTTAATAATAGCTTAAATTTTTGGAAGAATCAATAATTTAAGTATTTGACATGGTATTAGGGCAAAAGTCCTTTAACAAAATGATAGCTTTGGACTTTGTACTTAATACTTAAATTACTTAAATACTTAAATTGATTTAGAGCTATTAAGGACTTCTGCTATATATAGTAGTTAAATGAATTCTTCTTTGGACTTTCTTTAAAAGTCATACTACAAAACCTATAATGTAGTTTGCAATTGTATACATAGTAGTTTTAATAATTTGACTAACTATTTATATTTTTATAATAAAAATTGTGTTAAATTTAAATGCATTTATGTGTTTACATAAGTTACAAACTAGTATAGTTAAAGTTAAAACTTATGCTCCGCTTGGGAATTCATAAGGGAATAGAATGGAATGGAATGAGATGATCATAAGGAAATGGAAAGGAATGGAATGTATTTAAGTAAGGGAAAGGAATGGAATTAAGTAACCTTGATTGGATGTTTTTAAAATAAAGGAATGAAAATGAATGGAATGTAAGTAATCCTGTTTGAGAGCAACATGGAGGGAATAGAATAGAATTATTTTATGACAATATTACTATTAGACCCCTATTTTAAAATAAAGGGTCGAATATATAGGGGTATTTTGGGAGTTTTAGTAAAAAAATTATTAAATCTAATTTCATTCCCTCTCATTCCTTCCAATCTCGGGGGGAATGAAAAATGAGTGTTCCCTCTTACTCATTCCATTCCCTCCCACTTAAACTCCAAACAAGGGAATGGACTTTTCATTCCTTTCATTAAAACTCCCAAACAAGAGAAGGGAAGAATATTTTAAAATTATTCTTTTTATTCATTTCCATTCCATTCCATTCCCTCCTCCCAAGCAGAGCCTTAGGCTCTGCTTGGGAGTTCATAAGGGAATGGAATGGAATGAAATGAGATGATCATAAAGGAATGGAATGGAATGGAATAGAATGTATTTAAGTAAGGGAAAGGAATGGAAAAGAATGGAATGGAATGGAATTAAATAACCTTGATTGGATGTTTTAAAATAAAGGAATCAAAATGAATGGAATGTAAGTAATCCTGTTTGGGAGCAACATGGAGGGAATGGAATAGAATCATTTTATGATAATATTACTATTAGACCCCTATTTAAAAATAAAATGTTGAATATATAGGGGTATTTTGAGAGTTTTAGTAAAAAAATCATTAAATCTAATTTCATTCCCTCCCATTCCTCCCAATTTCAGAGGGAATGAAAATTTGAGATTTTAAAGGAATAGAGAGGAATGAGTGTTCCCTCCTACTCATTCCATTCCCTCTCACTTAAACTCCCAAACAAGGGAATGGACTTTCCATTCCCTCCATTAAAACTCCCAAGCAAGAGAAGGGAAGAATATTCTAAAATTATTTTTTTTATTCCTTTCCATTCCATTCCCTCCTCCCAAGCGGAGCCTTAAAGAAAGTCTAATTAGACTCTAAATTGCAATCCAATTTTACGCCATATGTCCAATCTAATTTTTAATTTTTTTGTTAAGGTGAATTATTTGGTGTAAAAGTTAAAGAGTTTAAATCCAATTAGATTCTAAATTGAATTTTAATTGGAGTTTAATTTTATCTTCTTCTTTTTTTAAATTTTGGTAGCAAATAAGTTATTAGGTACTGTAAGGACTCAGTTTTGGCTTGGACCCAGAATATAAATGGGTTTTCAGCCCAACAATAAATTTATAGAGGATGGGTAGAAAGTTTAGACGCTGGTCGTCGTTCACCATGCCTGAACTTATTTTCTTTTATATAAAAAGAGTAACTGTTACAACCGGGGAATGCTCCTCGGCCCATGGCCGAGGAGCCCTTTTTCTTTTAGCCTTTCCCCCCCCCCCCTTTCTTTACTTTACTTGCTTTTCTTTTATAGTCTTCATCATCCTCTCTCGCTCTTCCATCTGTTGATCATCTATTCGCTTTTCTTCTGGTTGCCCATCCCATCAGAAGTCTTATCAACACTCAAGTGGTTCACTCTGATCAACGTTGTCCTGCCAAAGGGTTATATCACCATTAATGCGGCCAGAGGGGTTAGGTGAATGTATTAAGTGCGGAGGTGACAGCTTGCCCTGGGCTTGTCTCTTCTAAAATTCATCCTTGGCATGCCGAGGACAAAGAGGTTCTCGGCTTGCAATCGAAAAAAGGCTTTCTCTATCTTAGCCTCGGATGATAAGTCTTCCTCGGCATGGGCCTCAGGCCTACTATGCGATGGGCTGAGGCTACCAGGCCCATAGACCCCACAATAGCCTATCAAAACCCTACTGCACATTCCCTCGAATGGGTAGGAGAGTTTTGATACCTATGGGCCCTCCTAGGCGAATCGCCCCACTTTGGTTTGTTCTAATGCTGGCGACTTTTCGACTACTCGATGTGCGTTTTTTGCGTTTTAAGACTTAATGTGTGCCCACATTAAATTTTGGCGGCACCACGTTTCCCACTTTCAATGGTGTGATGGTAATTGTTCGGTGTGGATCTCCTGCTTTTATGGGCAGGCAGTTACATTTGGGGAACCTAAAGGGGGAATATAAGCACCCGTATAAACCGCCTGGTTTCCTCATTTTCACGCTTACAACCATTGATGCGTATGACTTGAGTCTAGTTCAACTTGCACTCTTCCTGAAGATAATCACCATACTTCTGTATGTCTTCTTCTTCTAGCGACCCTAAATTTCCTTGATTTTACTTCTCCTTTTCTTCTTTTAGAACTTTTAGTCGTCCCTGGGGAATGGGTAAATTTAAGAAGTTGGTTGATTCTGACGAGATGATGAACAAGTTCATTGTTGACTATGGAATACCCAGTAATGTGAGTTTGAAGTACTGTGAAGAATGAGAATGGTACTTTAAGAGGAATGAGGGTAAAGTCGTAATCCCAATAGTTGCCTTCGTAGAGGGAGGGATGAGAATCCCTATGAGGCCAGTGACTCTTAATTACCTTAGTTATTTCCGGCTGGCTCCTACCCAATGCGCTGCGAACGTATTTAGGATATTAGGGTGTGTAGATATTCTGAATGAAAAAATGGGTCTGAGACTGACTCATCATGATGTGAACTGGTGCTACAACCTTCATCATCTCAGGGGTAAGACGTATTATATGAAGACAAGGGATGATAGGGTTCGTCTCATCTAGTGTCTTCCTGATTCCAATAAGGGGTTGACTCAAGATTTTTTTATAGTGTCAAGGGAGTGGCATAATGGCTTTCATTGCCCAACAGTAGAGGGGGAGCCAGGTAGGATATTTGAAGCAAGGGTTTCAGTATCTTTATTTTTCATAACTGTAGATTCGCCTTGGTTGACTAACCACAGGAGTTTCACTTTTCTTTTTGTAGATCCGCACGCTTTCGCACGTCATTTCCACTTGGTCAGCAAAGCAAATTTGGAAACAGTTCTTAGGTCAGAACTTTTCCTAAACGAAGCCGATAATCAAGTTAGGGCTGCTCACAAAATCCTCGGATGCGACCCAGCTCAGAAATCATTCCTAATCCCAAAACACGTAATTAGAGCTCGTGACCCTCGGCTTACGCAAATCACCGTGGTGGAGGACGGTTTTGCATTTTTCGAGGGGTCTTACATACCTGAAGGCATACCACTAGCAGGTCCCTCCTCATCCCAACAAGTAACGGTGGCCGAAGAAGGACTATCTAAGAAGGCAAGGAAGGTGGTTGAACTAAGTTCTTCCGAGGACGAATATAGTGTATTCGACTTAGTTGATCAGTCCGAGGATCCCTCTGGTGATCTAGGAGATCCTCATTTGACCAAAGCCGATCTTCGATCCCTAAGAGCTGGTACCCAGGCTGAGATGGGTTTAAAAAGACAGTCCCAAACCAGTCTTTTTGACCTGCTTGAAGGCGGTTCCAAGAAGAGTGCACCGGAAGAATCGCAGCCGAAGCCCCTAACACCTCCGCCCTAGATACTAACTGTGCAAACTAGGTCATCTTCTGTCCCTGTAGCACCAGACCCTCAGACAAAGTCTTTCGATCTGAAAAGGAAAAGACTTGCCAAGGGTAAGGAGTCAATGGATAGAAGTAAATCCTATTCCCCGCCCGAGAAGGATAAATCTCGCAGGCCTCCGAAACAACTGAAACTCGGTGGTCCACAGAAAAGTAAGAAGATCGTCCAACCGTCTGAGGCTCAAGCCTGGTTGCCCGCTGCCATGCTTCGTGATCAGCCCCTGATAGATGACGCGTCTATTCGGGAACCTCAAGGGGTTGAGGGGGCCCTTATAGCCAATGCCCTGGAGAAGTCTCTTCTTCTTCCCACCGACATGGCCGAGCTTGAAAGACTGAGTGGGTCCGAGGTTGTCCTTGACCTTAAGAAGTATCTGGGCATGGTGAGTCCTTTGGTACTTATTTATTTTATTCAAACTTCGTCGCTTAGTGCCTTCCTTTTTCTTCATGGAATTATTTGTTTTTTTTTCGACAAGCCATCCAGGCTCTATTTAGGTTGGACGAGGAGGTCGATGGTCAAAGCAATGCCTTGGCGCAAAAGCGTGACAAGTTCTTGAAAGCTGCTAGTACCCTTAAAAAGTCTGAGGTTAACCTGAAAAAGGTGACCGAGGACCTGGAGGAGATGAGAAGAGCCAGAGACACTGCTACCTCCGACCTGGCCGTGGCCAAGAAGCAAGCTGAGGACCAAACTACCCACTTGCAAGACATTGAGGGCCAGCTACAGAATGCCAAGGAAGACAATGTCTACCTGAAGCAAGAGCTGACTAAGGCAATTCATGAGAAAGGTATTGCCGAGTATGCCAAGGATGAGGCTGTGAGAGCCAAAGATGAGGCAGTATTTGCAAAAATAGACACTGAGCGCTCTGTAGAACAGGCAAAGGAGGAGGCCTTTGCAAATGGGGTAGCCAAGACTGAAGCCATTCTTCGGGCGCAAGTTCCTGCAGTATGTAGGCATTACTGCTCTCAAACCTAGCATGAAGCTCTCAACCAAGCAGGGATTGATGCTTCATCCGACCTTAGGAGGAAGGACAGGGTATATTACCCTATTGCGATTCGCGAGACCACTATTGATGCTCCCGAGGAAGGGTCTTCCTTACCAGCGATTGAGAGTCACGATAAGACCGCCAAGGATATATCTTTGACTGACCAACCATCCGAAGAGATTGAACCCCAGAGGACGTTGGGGGAAACTAGAGCCGAGGGTCAGGAAATACCACAAGATGTGGCGAGGCTCCCTGCGGACCCTTCGAAGCAAAGCCCTTAGGCCTTGGCTAAAGCCTTCGATTTGCTGATCGAACTAATTTGCCTACTGAGTTGAGGGAATTGGTATACGACATAGGATAATTTTGTTTATTTTCTCTTTCATTTCATTTTGTTTCTTGCCTTAGTGGCATTGTAAGGAAATTGTATACTTTCTGTTTAAGCTGAATGCATAGTACTTTGCTTAAGCTGAATGCATAGTACTTTGCTTCCAACTACAGATATTTTCTTTTGTTTGCTTTACTATAATATTCTGCTCAATATTTGTATTCTATTTTGGAGTTAGTCTCATGAAATTGCCTGTTATCCTTCAAATATAAATATAAAGACCGTATCATAGCTTAACTCTAGGTAACGCTTTGGTCTTTCTCCAAATATTTATTTTCTCCATAGGTTCGAGTCCGAGGACCATGCAATACCCTAACTCCGTCTAGTACTTTTGTTTTTCTATAAGCGTTTAATTTTCCATAGGCTTGGGTCTGAGGACCATGCAATGCCCTGGCTCTGTCTAATACTCAGGTATAATGGTGTGTATAGTTTTACCATAGGCTTGGGTCCGAGGACCATGCAATACCTTGGTTCCGTCTACCACTTCTATTTTTCTGTAAGCATCTAGTTTCCCCATAGGTTTGAGTCCGAGGACCATACAATACCTTGGTTCTATCTAGTACTCAGGTATAATGGTGTGTATGGTTTTACCATAGGCTTGGGTCCGAGGACCATGCAATACCTTGGTTCTGTCTACCACTTCTAGTTTTCTGTAAGCATCTAGTTTCCTCATAGGTTTGAATCCGAGGACCATGCAATACCTTGGTTCTGTCTAGTACTCAGGTATAATGGTGTATATAGTTTTACCATAGGCTTGGGTCCGAGGACCATGCAATACCTTGGTTCCGTCTACCACTTCTATTTTTCTGTAAGCATCTAATTTCCCCATAGGTTTGAATCCGAGGACCATGCAATACCTTGGTTCTGTCTAGTACTCAGATATAATGGTGTGTATAGTTTTACCATAGGCTTGGGTTCGAGGACCATGCAATACCTTGGTTCTGTCTACCATTTCTAGTTTTCTGTAAGTATCTAGTTTCTCCATAGGTTTGGGTCCGAGGACCATGCAATACCTTGGTTCTGTCTAGTACTCAGGTATAATGGTGTGTATAGTTTTACCATAGGCTTGGGTCCGAGGACCATGCAATACCTTGGTTCTGTCTACCACTTCTATTTTTCTGTAAGTATCTAGTTTTCCCATAGGTTTGGGTCGGAGGACCATGCAATACCTTGGTTCTGTCTAGTACTCAGGTATAATGGTATGTATAGTTTTACCATAGGCTTGGGTCCGAGGACCATGCAATACCTTGGTTTTGTCTACCACTTCTATTTTTCTGTAAGTATCTAGTTTCCCCATAGGTTTGGGTCCGAGGACCATGCAATACCTTAGTTCTGTCTAGTACTCAGGTATAATGGTGTGTATAGTTTTACCATAGGCTTGGATCCGAGGACCATGCAATACCTTGGTTCTGTCTACCACTTCTATTTTTCTGTAAGTATCTAGTTTCCCCATAGGTTTGGATCCGAGGACCATGCAATACCTTGGTTCTGTCTAGTACTCAGGTATAATGGTGTATATAGTTTTACCATAGGCTTGGGTCCGAGGACTATGCAATACCTTGGTTCTGTCTACCATTTCTATTTTTCTGTAAGTAGAGGTTTATCCTCGAACCGCTTTACTGGAGGTGATTCCTCCTTGGATCAGATTATGATTTTTACACATGGCGTTGATTTTGCCTCCAGTTCGAGGCCCCATCTTTTTCATTTATGACGTGCCCTTTGTCTGTTCGTGTTCCGCGCTTGACGCTTCGGTGCGCGAAACGCGCCTTCATTAATGTTCTCGTGAATTAACACGAGTCCAACAGTCTACGGCCTCCTTGGAAATTGGTAGCTTCATTATTAGCTCAGTTGATAATTCTCTCTTCGAACTCTGCATGAATTAATTCTCACCAACCCCCATCCCCTATATAAGGTGAGGAGATAGTTTCTCCACAATCCATGGACCTCTTAAAACAAACAGAAAAAAACACATTCTTTCAGCTCCCCAAACCTTTTTAACAATCCCGCCAGAATTGTGACTGGAATTGGCAAAAGCCGGTATGGCCGCAGCCCCCACTGGGCTTCCGGTGTGGCAGAGTCTAGGCATAACCCCGATAACACTCATGAGGATCGGAGAGAATCAAGGGAGCATCATGGGGGAAGGTATCCCGGAGCCCCTGCATCTGCTCCTTTCTTTGTTCCAGCTCCGTCGCGCCGAGAAGGGAGTTGTCGGTGGCCTGGAAACATGATGGCCCTCCCCCTTCTCTGCCTTTTGTGTCAAGCTCTCCCATTCTCTTTATACCAATAAAGGGACAGCTTGACACTTCCCACCGGCTAGCTTTTTTAGGGCGACTCCACCTGGGCCTCTGATTGTAGAAATAGCTGGTAGGATTAGCTTGTAAATTTATGTGTGAAACACACCTGCCTGAGCCTCTGATTGTAATTTGTACTATTTCTAATTATGAAATAATAATATCGAAATTTCTCTCTTCACTGTCAAATCCTCTATATTTTTTTTTGACCTATAGTAAAACGCCCACTTAGAACAATCGCCTGGTGCACCGGCCAGCACCCTAATCCTTCCCACAGACGACGCCAATTGTAAGGACTCAGTTTTGGCTTGGACTCAGAATATAAACGGGTTTTCAGCCCAACAAGCCTAACAATAAATTTATAGAGGATGGGTAGAAGGTTTAGATGCTGGCCGTCATTCACCATGCCTAAACTTATTTTCTTTTATATAAAAAGAGTAACTGTTACAACCGGGGAATGCTCCTCGGCCCATGGCCGAGGAGCCCTTTTTCTTTTAGCCTTCCCCCCCCCCCCCCCTTCTTTACTTTACTTGCTTTTCTTATATAGTCCTCATCATCCTCTCTCGCTCTTCCATCTGTTGATCATCTATTCGCCTTTCTTCTGGTTGCCCATCCCATCAAAAGTCTTATCAGCACTCAAGTAGTTCACTCTGATCAACGTTGCCCTGCCAAAGGGTTATATCACCATTAATGCGGCCAGAGGGGTTAGGTGAATGTATTAAGTGCGGAGGTGACAGCTTGCCCTAGGCTTGTCTCTTCTAAAATTCATCCTTGGCATGCCGAGAACAAAGAGGTTCTCGGCTTGCAATCGAAAAAAGGTTTTCTCTATCTTAGCCTCGGATAATAAGTCTTCCTCGGCGTGGGCGTCAGGCCTACTATGCGATGGGCTGAGGCTACCAAGCCCATAGACCCCACAGGTACAAAAACCGAAGAGTTTGAATCCACTCAGATTCTAAATTTTAGTTAAAGCTAAAACTTAGAGAAAGTCTAATTAGCCTCTAAATTGTAGTCCAATTTTGTGTCCAATCTAATTTTTAATTTTTTGTGTCAACGTGAATTATTAAATGCAAAAATCAAAGAATTTAAATCCAATTATATTCTTGAATTTCAATTGAAGTTTAATTTTGATTTTTTTTAAAAAAAATTTGGTAGCAAGTGAGTTATTGAGTGCAAAAGTCAAAGAGTTTAAATTCAATTAGATTTTAAATTGAATTTTAATTGGAATTTAATTTTATCTATACTATTATTTAAGGGGTTTCCCCTGTTTGGATTCCTTATTTTTTAGTTCAAAAATGCCCCTACACTCCTATGTTTAAGTAGTGACAAAACTAAAGGATAATTTGGTAAAAATGCAACTCTAACTCCCACTAAAACATTGCCTAAAAAATAGGACCACTCTCCTATTAATTTTCAAATTGATTTATTCACTTATAAATTAGATTTTCAAAATAAAAATTATATATATATATATATATAAAATAAAAAAACAAAAACAATTTTTTTTTCTACAAAATAGGACCACTAACAAAAAAAAAAAAAAAAAAATCATCACACGCACGAAGCGCATGCGATGAGGCTAGTAATACATTATTTGTATTAACTTGGTTGTGCAAAATATGAGAATGTTTCAAAGGTTTCCAATTATGAATTTAATTGGTTATCTAAAACCATGTAGTTTAAAGAAATGTGCAAATGTTGTTATGGCCCAAAATAATTTCTATTGTTACTAATATTTCATTGTAGGTGATATTTTTAGTACTATGCCCTAATTCTGTGATACATATTTAGAATTTTTTTTGGGGATTAGTGATAATTTTTCATTTATACCAATTTGATACTTACACATTTTTCCAATAATATTATGCATTTCGAACTACTAATACATCTAAGAATGTCATGAGGGATTTAGATAGCCATTTAAATTCATACTAGCTTCTGTGAGCACGTGCTCAGAGGCTCTTCTATCTTTTTGGATAAGGGTTAATAATTTGCATTTATTATAGTTTGGGATTACTACATTTTCTAATCACATAAAAAAAAATTAAAAAAAAAAAAAAAAAACTAGAGATGTGATGAGTATTATGTGTGGTGAAATAATTTTTCATCTCACCCCTAGGTTTTTTTTTTTTTTTTTTTTGTGATTAAAAAATGTAGTAATCTCAAATTATAATAGATGTAAATTATTAACCCTTATCAAAAAATAGAAGAGCCTCTGAGCACGCATGTGAGCGCATGCACAGAGGCTGGTCTTTTTTAAAATTTTGGAAGCAAGTGAAGTATTGAATGCAAAAATTGAAGAGTTTGAATCCACTCAGATTCTTAATTTTAGTTAAAGCTAAAACTTAGAGAAATTCTAATTAGACTCTAAATTGTAGACCAATTTTGTGTCTAATCTAATTTTTAATTTTTTGTGTCAAAGTGAATTATTAAGTACAAAAATCAACTTATCAAAAAAAAAAGTACAAAAATAAAAAAGTTTAAATCCAATTATATTCTTGAACTTCAATTGAAGTTTAATTTTGATTTTTTTTTTTTTTAAATTTTGCTAGCAAGTAAGTTATTGAGGGCAGAAAACGAAGAGTGTGAATTTAATTAGATTTTAAATTTTATATATATATATATATATAGGATTTTGCTAACATGTGCCCTAAGGGTACACAATAGTATACCATTTTTAGAAAAAAATTTATTAGAAATTGAAAAAATTTTGACAATTTTTTTAAGGGAAATGCTAACGAGTGCCTTTAGAGTACTGATTAATAATCCATTTAAAAAAAGTTTTTATGGGAAATGAAGAAAAAGTAATTAATATTTTGACAACTTTTTTCATTTCCCATAAAAGTGGTATCAAAACTTTCTTAAAATAAAATAAATATTATTTTAAGGACAAAGTTTAGCTACAAAATTGGTTGTAGCCTTAGGCTACAAACTCACTCAATAAAATAAATATTATTGCATATTTTGAAAATCTAACCGTTGAATTATATGTTCTTTACGCTCTTAATGCATATGTCAATTTTTGTGTTAATTGGATATCATTTACTATATAATCTATAATTTTATATTTTATGCATAATTTTAAATTACAAAAACTTGCAATTTAAAAATTTATTGATGACATAGCTATTGATCTTTAATTTTCTTGAAATTTTGCAAACATAGAGAATATAAGAAGAAGATGCAATCCAATGGTGGATTTGTCAAAATTCACCTCTAATAAAAAGATATTGAGTGAGTTTATAGTCTAAGGCTACAATCGATTTTGTAACTAAACTTTCTCTTTTTTTAATTCCCGATAAAAAAATTTTAAATACGGATTCCTTAAGCACAGCTTAAGGCACAAGTTAACCAGACTCGTGTATATATATATATATATATATATATATAATGAGTTGTCAAACTTCTCTTAAAAAAAAGTGTAAAAAAAAAAAAAAATGCAATTCATACGTGATGAAAGACAGAGTGCAGAATGCAGGGTCGCAGTTATCTTGAAATAGGAAAATCTAGTCAAAAAGAAAGTGAGAAAGAGAGATGGGTGTTGCTTTCATAAAAATCTAGCCGTTAGTCCCTTTTTTATATGGCGTGCAATACTCTCTGCCTGCTATGCAATTGCCAATTTGCTATCTCCCTCTCTCACTCTCTCTCCACGATTTAAAAAGACAAAATTATACCGCATAATTAGCGCGTGAACTTCATCTCGATCATCGTGCCCATTTTTTCTTTTCCTTCAATACCTTTCGTTTTGGTTTCTGACTCATTTTCATGCCGCCACCGTCACCATCCC
This sequence comes from Quercus variabilis, assembly GCA_030445155.1. Classification (NCBI taxonomy): domain Eukaryota; kingdom Viridiplantae; phylum Streptophyta; class Magnoliopsida; order Fagales; family Fagaceae; genus Quercus; species Quercus variabilis. Next base: position 1,147,996 of record CP129455.1, read on the forward strand.
CCTCAATGTCGCCGCAATATGCGTTTGCCACTTCCACTTACAGATATATAAATGAGATGACTTGGTTTCTTTTTCATTCTATATTTATTTTTATGATTAAATATTTGACAAAATTTAGCTATAAAATTTGTTAAAATTTAAGATTATAATATTACCCAATAAAATAAACATTATTATATGTCAAATTTAACTGTTGAATTCTATATTTTTTATGCTATTAATATACTGTGAGGGAGTTTTTTGCTTCAAGAAAACTCATACGTACTCTTAGGCAATTTTTTTTGCTCTTATTCCACATTGGAAGGGTTTCCTTCCTCTTAACACTTTATAAGGCTTATCCAATGGCATTAGAGTACCACTAGTTTGGTAATCAAACTAGTGGTACTCGAATGCCATTGGTTCATGCCTTATAAAGTGTTAAGAGGAAGGAAACCCTTCCAATGTAAGATAAGAGCAAAAAAATTTGCATAGGAGTACACATGAGTTTTCTTGAAGCAAAAAACTCCCCCACAATAAAAGATTAACCAAACTAGTGGTACTCTAATGCCATTGGTTCATGCCTTATAAAGTGCTAAGAGGAAGGAAACCCTTCCAATGTGGGACAAGAGCAAAAAAATTTGCCTAGGAGTATACATGAGTTTCCTTGAAGCAAAAAACTCCCCCCACATATATATTTCAAATTTTGTGTCAATCGAAAATTATTTACTATATGATCTATAAAATTATATTTTATGCATAATTTTAAATTACAAAATCTTGCAATTTAAATAATTTATGAAGGACATAGTTGTTGATCTTTAATTTTTTAAAAATTTTAAGAGAATATAAGAAAAAGATATAATCTAATAATGGTTTTTTCAAAATTTACTTCAAATAAAAAGATATTGAGTAAAGTTGTAGCCTAAAACTACAACTAATGGACAAAGTTTAGTTACAAATAATCAATCATAATATGTCAAAAAATTAAACCACAACAACTAATAAGTTTATATATTTAGGGTTTGAAGGGTATATTAGTTAAATGTTATTTAATTAAACGGGTCAGACGGGTTTCATAGTTTGAACACTAACCTAACCCGTTTATTAAACGAGTTAGTCATGTTAACCCGAATATAGCACGAACCTATTAAGCCTCTACCTATAACCTGTTAATTTTGTGTCGTGTCGTGTACAGTTCGCGAGTCATGTCCAATTTCGTCACTCCTATCCATGTGTTTGCATGAGTTACATGCTAGTGTGTGTGTGTGTGTGTGTGTATTTATATATAAGCAGACCTCATGTGAGAAAACATGAGATTCTACCAAGTGATGCATTTTTTTGTAAAGAGAATTGAAATATTTTCAAATGTCAAATCAAAGATAAGAACAACTTAAATATTGACCTTTTGTTTCAATTAGTTCAATGTTTCAAGACTATTCTAATTATAAAATAAATATTTTTTGTTTCCTTTAGTTCAGTGCTCCAATATTGTTGTCCTATCTAATCCTAACCTATATGAGTTGGCTACAAATAAGGAAAGGAGCTTGCATTTTATATTAAGTGATAGTGGTAATTATGATTTTGATGTTAATGTCAAACATTGTGGACTTGTGGGTTTTGTAAAGGCTCTTATTGACTGTGAGCATTTGTGATGTGTATTTTGTTTTAGAATTAAGGAGAAAGAGAAAGATACATTTTATATCAACTTCTATTCTACAATGTTCCTTCAATTTTTTTTTTAATATTTATTTTTCATTACTTGAACTGAATAATTATAATGGATACGAGTATAATTTATAATTGTTACTTCTTATAATGAACTTATTATTAGCAAATTTCTATAACAATTAATAAAATATTATTAACAATTATATTATATATGTACAATATTCTCTAAAACTATTTTATATAAAATATTACAACATTATTCATACATCACACGGGCAACTTGCTAGTTAAATTATGCCATAATATATGTACAATATTCTTTGAAACTATTTTATATAAAATATTACAACATTATCTATGTATCGCACATGCAACTTACTAGTGTTTTATATAAAATATTACAACATTATCTATGTATCGCACGGGCAACTTACTAGTTAAATTAATGGTAGAACCCTCTATTCGCATGAGAGCAGAAAATGCACATTTATGGTGGCATCAAAGTATTCTGTAATTTATTTGCCTATTGTGAAGGAGTGAATGTACCCCATACCCAAAATCAAGCACACGATGATCGGTTTAGCAATGGAGTTTCTGTGAATGGTAATGGAGTTCTTACCCCGTACATCAACAAAGAATGGGGGAAGATTCAATTAGCAAAGATAATCTGGTGGAGGTAGATTGGTGGACCCTTGAGATGACGTTTCTCCAGCCATTTGATTGGCAAAAGACAAGAACACCATTGAGACAAGAACACCATTGATAAAAATATTTAAGCTCTCGTCCAACAACAATTCACATGTTCACCGAAGTGGGGGACTAGGCCAAAATCCCACAATAGAAAAAGGAAACAAAGAAATCCATTACGCGCTTGCAATTCCTCAATGAAGATATGGAAAACTTTGGGACGATAGGATGATAGTTAAATTTAGGTGGAGTCCATATAAAACATATTAATACTCTTAAACAAGAACAACCATTTTTTGTCTGCAATACACTTCAAAAGTAATATGATGGTCCTTCCCTCTTGTTTTTTTAGGGCCCAAGCACACAACTTGCAGACATTATTGTTTTTAAAAGACCTGCAATACTTTTAGAATACCCAATAAAATAAAGCCGAAATGGGAATATTAATCAACCATGGTCCCCAAAATTAGTGAACTTTTTTTCTTTTTATATTTAAATGTTATTGATCGAATTTCTTTTCCCTTCTTCTCTTTCTTTGTTTTTTTTATAGGTCTTAGAAGTCACGGATCTTGGAATTTATTCTTAGATCCTAGCAAGACAAATCCAAATCTTTTAGGCACTAAAATGCTTAGCACAAAAAATAAGACACTGGTCATTATTTAGGGGATTCATTAGTTTTTGAGTTCAAAACTTTATTAAAAACAATTTAAGAATTTCCACCATTTTGTTAAATCGGTAATTTATAATTGAATGTAAATTATTTTACTTGAATCTACTATTAACCCAACATTTCTTTTTTCCATTTTTTACACGCTCTTTTTCATTAGCGTGTTTTACTTAAAAAAAAAATATATAACAACCGTTATAAAACCGACACGAGTCTTCCCCTCCTTCCTTTCTTTAATAGTATTCTGTCTGAGTGACACTCAGCAACCGTCTTTCTCTCTTTCTTGCTTTCTTTCTTTTAACTCCTTTATAAATAACTGATTAAGTTAAACGCTTTTCTCTCTCACACAGACACAGACACAGACACATACACAGCCAAGCCAAGCCAAGCCATTAGCCATGGCTTCCAATGCGCTCTTGCTCTCCCTCACCAGTGCTCTCCTTGTTCTACTACCACTTCTTTCCGTTTCAGCCATGGCTAAGCAAACTTACATAGTCCATATGAAACACCAAGACAAACCTTCTTCCTATGCCACCCACCATGATTGGTACTCCTCTCAACTCCAATCTGATTCCTCTCTTCTCTACACTTACACCGACGCTTACCATGGCTTCGCCGCCTCACTCGACTCCGACCAAGCCGACTCACTCCGCCGATCCGACTCTGTTCTCGGCGTTTACGAAGACACTCTCTACACTCTCCACACCACTCGCACTCCCGAGTTCCTAGGCCTCAACACTGAGTCCGACAGCCACAACACTCAGGTCCTTGACCAAGCCTCTAACGATGTCATCATCGGAGTTTTAGACACGGGTGTCTGGCCCGAATCCAAAAGCTTCGACGATTCGGGTTTACCCCAGATCCCGACCCGGTGGAAAGGCCAGTGCGAGTCCGGACCCGATTTCAAACCCGCACTCTGCAACAAAAAACTCATCGGAGCACGAAGCTTTTCCAAAGGTTACCGCATGGCCTCCAGTGGAGGCTATGGGACGAAACCAAAGGAAGTCGTGTCGCCGCGCGACAATGACGGCCATGGGACCCACACGGCCAGCACCGCCGCCGGATCTCCCGTGGCGAACGCTTCTCTTCTCGGCTACGCGCAGGGCACGGCGCGTGGAATGGCGAGTCGGTCGCGCGTCGCAGCTTATAAAGTTTGTTGGAGCGTTGGGTGCTTCGGATCCGATATTCTCGCGGGTATGGATCAGGCCATAAGCGACGGAGTTGATGTGCTTTCGCTCTCTCTCGGCGGTGGGTCCGCTCCGTATTACAGAGACACCATCGCAATCGGAGCTTTCACGGCGGTTGAGAAGGGCATTTTCGTCTCTTGCTCAGCCGGTAACAGTGGGCCCATCAGGGCCTCATTGGCCAACGTGGCTCCCTGGATCATGACCGTTGGAGCCGGCACTATAGACCGGGATTTCCCGGCTTTCGCTTTACTCGGAAACAAAAACCACTTCACCGGCGTGTCTTTATACAGCGGAAACGGAATGGGGAACAAACCGGTTGGGTTGGTTTACAACAAAGGGAACAGCAGTGCAAGCAACATGTGCTTACCCGGTTCGCTCGAACCGGACTTCGCACGTGGGAAAGTGGTGGTTTGCGATAGAGGAGTGAACGCACGTGTGGAGAAAGGAGCGGTTGTACGAGACGCGGGTGGGGTTGGGATGATACTCGCGAACACGGCGGCGAGTGGGGAAGAGTTGGTGGCCGACAGTCACTTGTTGCCGGCTGTGGCGGTGGGGAGGAAAGTAGGGGATATGATCAGAGAATACGTGCGGTCTGATTCGAATCCAACGGCTGTGCTGAGTTTTGGTGGGACGGTGTTGAATGTAAAGCCTTCACCAGTAGTGGCTGCGTTTAGTTCTCGAGGGCCGAATATGGTGAATCCGCAGATATTGAAGCCGGATGTGATTGGGCCTGGTGTTAATATCTTAGCTGCTTGGTCTGAGGCTGTTGGGCCCACTGGATTGGATACAGACACTAGAAAGACTCAATTCAACATCATGTCAGGTACTTTCATTTATTTTTATTTTTATTTTTTGGTGTTTGCATTAATTTTGAAATGCTTTCAGGGAAAAGTTGGTCAATTTTGAACTGCTTTCATCATCAGCTTTGAATGCACATAATAAATAAAGTGGAATTTTTTTTAGGCTTATTAGAACAAGGAAAATTGAAAAGCTTGCTTGTGAGGCTGAGTGATATTTACTGGTCTTACTTGTTTGTCAATCAATTTTTAGATGGAAAATTAAAAAGTTTATTTATGATGCAGCTAACTAGGTGTGATTGTGTTATTCATATTTATATTCAAGAATGATTATTTATACTTATGATGTTGGGAAACTATGTAGGTACATCAATGTCTTGCCCACATATCAGTGGATTGGCAGCATTGCTAAAAGCAGCTCATCCAGAATGGAGTCCGAGTGCAATCAAATCTGCACTAATGACCACTGCTTACACTCAAGACAACACCAATTCCCCTCTTCGGGATGCTGCAGGAGGAGGATTTTCCAACCCGCTGGCTCACGGTTCTGGTCATGTAGAACCACATAAAGCCCTCAATCCGGGTCTTGTATATGATATCTCAATTGAGGATTACATAAGCTTCTTGTGCTCCTTGGACTACACCGTTGCTCAAGTCCAAACCATTGTCAAACGCCCCAATGTTACGTGTTCGAGGAAACTTTCCGACCCCGGTCAACTCAATTACCCATCATTCTCTGTCTTGTTTGCAAACAAGAGGATTGTCCGATACACTCGTGTGTTGACGAATGTCGGGGCTGCTGGCTCTGTCTATGATGTAACCGTTGGTGCACCAACAATGGTGAATGTGGCAGTGAAGCCTACAAAGCTTGTTTTTAAAAGTGTTGGGGAGAAACAGAGGTACACGGTTACCTTTGTGGCCAAGAGAGGTGCACCCAAAACACCTATGTCTGAATTTGGTTCAATTGTCTGGAGCAACGCCCAACACCAAGTTAAGAGCCCAGTTGCCTTTGCATGGACACAGTAGTATTAGATTGCTTTTAATGTATTTGGGCCTCAGCAGCAGTTTACTAATAAAACAGCTGTCAAAGCCCAGCTCTATCGGACATGACCGAAGTGGTTTGTCATTAAATTTGCAATTGGCTTGTTTAGTTAAGTTAATGTTACAGAACGACTGACATGCCAATGTTAAGTATAGCTTTTCCGTAACTTTTGACTATTTCCAGTTGATATTTTGAAGCTCTCCTTCTGTTGGAGTGGAAGTGGGAAACAGAAACTTGTTACTTTTTTATTTAATAATATGATTTAGTTAGTTACTGAACTGTCTATCTATTATGTCTGTGCCAGCATCAAATTTAATTTAGTCATTCTATTACAAATAGATCCAAATTTGAGACTACAACACTACAACTTTATTGTTATTGTTTATTTAATTAGTTACTACTTGGTCATAATTTGATTTGAGTTTCTGAGAATAAGTATCAAATTTAATCGAGTGCGACTTACCTCTAGTATTTTTTTAACTGAACATATCCTTTTGTTTTAAATATACAATAACAAATTGTAGTAGGTTTTAATCCTCATTTTTTATTTAGATAATGGGTGATGTGGTAATTTCCCATTAAAACAAAAGGAAATTCATTTTTAAAAAGGGAGCAGCTTGTGTCCAATGGAAGTTTCCACTGGACACGTTAGATGATAGACACGTGTCTACTCTTGGACACGTGTCCAAATCTGGACGTGTCTAGTAGAAATTTCCACTGGACAGAAGCTAGGTCCTTTTAAAAAATACTGGATATAAGCCAAACCCAATTCAATACTAGCAAAATCTTACAAGCAGTAATCTTTGCACTGATCTGTAGCTAGAATTACTACTAGTATTTTTTCACATATAAAGAATGCAGCCAGACTCTTTGCTTTGGAAAATTTTAATATAAGGGAAATATTAACAAATGTCTTTAGGACAATTGTTAACAAACCATTTTTAAAAAGTTTTTATGAGAAAAAAATTAATTAATATTTTGATAATTTTTTCTATTTCTCGTAAAAGTGATGTCAAAAATTTCTTAAAATAAATTGTTAACTATTGCCTTAAACACACTTTTTAACATTGATATAATCATCATCTCTCATGCCCTACCATTTTTTTTTTTTTTTTTTTTAATTCTGGTTCCGCATTAACCTCTATACATGTAGGTGTAGTGTAGCCAACCCAAGTGTATCTAATCTAGGCTTGGTTAAGTTGAATAGTCCCAAGGGCCAAGAGTCCTCTTCTCCTACTTAATCCTTACTACCAGTCTTGCTATGTCAAATAAACAAGGAATTGAGAAATTGGGCTCATAACAAGTCTAGCCCAAGGGCAGAAAGGTTGTTAACACCTCCTAGGATCCTACCACTTAATTTGGGCCATTATGGTCACACATGCTCAATTATTTTTGGAGGAACACTTCTAGTTTCTACTGTTGTTCTCCCAAGACCGTCCAATGGCCATGCACCCAAATGGCTGTGTCAGAGAACTGAATGAAATGAATGAACATCTGCAAATGTCCTGTGCTTGAAGTTTTTGCAGGAAAATAAATCTGACAGAACCCTGGATGATCCAAAATATGGCATGCGCGCTTCAATAATTCATGTCAATTATGGGTTCAGTGTAGGGACATCTATTTTGAATCATGGAGGCAAAGGAAAACTCATTGCAATGGCACTCCTGCATAGCTGAGCTCCACCTAAGGCTAAGGTTTTTAAACATGCAAGCTTAACCTTGACGTTTTGCCTTTATTAAATTTAAAAGCCTCAAAAGAACTTTTTTAAAAGCAGAAACAAGAACCCTCAATCATCCAAAAATAAAATTACTAATATATATCAATGGAAAATTTTCAAAGCAAAATCCATCAATCCAGGGCAGAGGACACCAATTTCCTTCATAGATCTGTCTACTACCACCCATTTATAATGGCACTTGAAGATACCATCTTATATCCTTCCATATTTGCAAAGTTTATATTCCATTTAAAATAAAAGGCCATGTTGAGGAACAAAGTTTCCAAATGGAATTGCTTGAATATACTAGTAACATAGATAGCAAGGGTTACAACAGATGTCTGTACAACAGCAACGAGGGCGTACCTTTGGACATTTAGGACATGAGCATCTGCATATGCAGCAAGAGCAATCAGGGCATGAAGGAGATGGGAAATGGCAACAGTTTCTTCTGCATGAGACTTTTCTACAGCAATTTGAACGGGGACAAGAGCAACACCACCGCCACTTTGGAAAATGACAACCAACACAGAAACAACAGTTACACGGATTACATGAACAATACTTGCATGGATTGCAGTCACAGCTGCAGCAGCTGCAGCGCGGCCTTTCTAGATGAATTGAGCACCCGGTACAGCAGCAACAGCAGATCCATGAGAGGTTAAAACATGGCATTCCACTGCACAAAAAAGGACACTTGTCATTATATATGGATATTAGTTTTCACAAGAGGCATGAGTTGAAAATTTCTGTTTCTGCGAGAGGCAGACCAGAAATCTTAATTTGTTTTAATTTAATTGGTACTTCTTGCTTAGGTTTCCCTATCACCACGCTCATAACTGCCAGATAAAATTGAGAGTTGAGGACAAATTTTGCATTAGAGGCAAGTACCAGAATAAAGTTCCAACTTTCAACTGTGATTTTCCAGGTCAGAATAGGTTCATCATTCATACCTTTGTTAATTGAAGTCAAGTTCAAATAAAGTCACAAAGCCAATGTTACAAGGGTCTGGTAGCAATGCCATATAAGCTCTAGCTAATTTCTTAGATGACAATCAAGTCTTTTCTTGTGTATTATGTTAGTAGAGAAAAATAAATAAAACAGAGCTAAAAATTATTTTAATTGTTAATTTTTACACCTTTTATTTTAGAATATACAAGTAAAGCAGGACCACGGCATTCACCACAGCAGCATGAGTGGACACTGAGAATCGATTGATTTTAATAGAAAATCACAACCACATTTCCAATGCTGGGAAACAGAACTTCTACAATCATGTGCTAGTAATGTTGGACAGCTTTTGCTTATTTAGTTCATCATTTAGTGCTCCAATAAATAGATATGTTATAAAGTGTGTAGCAAAACTTAGTTCACAGATAATACAATTATACATGTATAAAACATAATAAAAAAAAGACAACAGAATGGTACCAGAGCCATTTCCAGAAGCGACATGGCCGACGGATCTTCCGATTCCTACTTTAAAGAGAAAAACATAAGGATCATATTACCTTCCAAATTTCATAAAGCAAGTTGATGACAATATTCTTACGTTGGTATAAAAGGATCCGAGTTTGCCACCACATAATCAGTAATCCTACAAAATGGTCATGTTCAAAATAATCCTTTAGGTGGGAAGGAAATAATATATATATATATATATATCTATATATATCAAAAAGAAAATTCCATTAATGAAATCCTGCACATAATCAGTAATCCCACATAAAAATTTCTTGTAGACACTGGACAAGGAAGTTGCAAAAGTTAAGCATACTCTTTGCAGCATCTAGAAGCAGGTTGAAGGGATTGAGCAGATTTTAGTTCCTCCTGTGCAGAGCAAAATTATCAATCACATTTTTGCCAACCATAAGCATAATTAATAAAACAAAATTGTTACTTTATTAACTCTGCCAAAACTGTTTTTGTGCAGACTTTATTATAGGAATACGAAACTTGAGAGTAGTTTCTAACATTGTTGGCCACATTATTTTCTATATAAGGTATCAGTAAGATATAATTGAGCCCAAAAACCATTATAACAAACAGTGAAACAAACTGTACAAAATCAATACAACTCAACTACTCTGCCTACTGTCCTTTACACTCTTAAATTTGAAACAGGAATCTCTACATGCTACACAAAACCTTTTTGGGAATGGTTCACTTTAAAGTATTTACAACAGCCAATCCTTGTCATTACTTCCAACTTGATTGCTTGAAAAATGCTTTGTTAAGTCCTCATAGTGCCATTGAATATTCTAGCATTCCTTTTAAGTACAAAGGTGATAGATTACAGCATCGATGGCCAAAATAAATCAAAATTCTAGAATCGGTTACAGTGAGTCCGATTTTCAGACTGCTCTGTTATGAATGAACTAAACCCCAAACAATCTCACTGTTATCAAGAAGTCCAATTGGAATATGGACACAAGTCTTTCTCAAAAATTAAAAATTAAAAAAAGATGAAGGAATATGGAGAAAGTTACACTATTAATAAAAAATCTCAGACAAGTACACCTAAGGTAAAGCCAGAGAAAATCTTGTAATATCACTTGAATGTATGTATATACCACTTAATTGGAGCATAACATAGCTAAGTCTTACTAAAAATAGTCTCTGCTCTTCAAAGCATCAGTGGTTACAGAGTTTGAGGATGCTTATTAGCTAGCTACAGAACTACTGCCACTAATAATGACCAATTTCAGACTTTTACTACTATAATATAACTTACAAAAGGAATAATATTCTGAACATTCTGATAGCATGCAAAACCAAATTTGGTACAAAGGAAAAGTTGATTCACCTCAAACTATCAGTTTCCATTTTTAGAAGAACATTCCAATCTATCCTTTTGGTCAATACATCCCCCCTTAGCAGGTTGCTTTTTCAACCTAATATTCTTGTGTGATACATCTATGAAGATTTTTAATGGCTTCAAATTAATATTCTATAAAAACTCTTCTTCTTTTTTTCCTCTTGAGATTCAGTAACAAAAATCATTGTACTACGCTACACCCATCTAAACATCCACTTCCTTTGCTTGATCTCACTTAATTTCCACATCATTATGCTCAAAGTATTAAAGATCATAGTAAGAAAAAAAGATATCTTGAAAGTAAAGACATGTGAAATAATGCATTTACTAATTTACTATTATAACAATTAACAACCAAAGTAATGCATTTACTAATTTGAAATAATCAAAATTAATTAAGCAATAAAAATCAAACAAACTGACCTCAAGAAAGCCAATCTCTCTTTCAAGCATCTGAACCTTGGCCGTTTCCCGACGCTTGCCGTACAAATCTGGATACGCCGGTGGTGACTTTGGACGTGGTGGCGGCAGAGACGGCACTGAAGAAGAAGAAGAAGAACTACCCAACTGAGCAGGAGCAGCCATTAGCTAGCACACAAACTTTGTTGTTGGTGACAAGAAGTAACCAATTGTTTGTTTCTAACACTAAAAATTCTAAATCCCTCCAAAACTTAAGCCATCGATTGGAGACAAAGACAGAACAAGAAAAACCAGTACTTGAAAGTGGTAATAACAGTAGTACTTTTAGTAGAAACAAGAACCGAGTAGCAGTAATATTGAAGTAGACAAACAAAACGAAGAAAAGGCAGAGGAAGTTAAGGTGTGAAACTGAAAGGCAAGCTGTAAAAAAACAAAGTTTGTGGCTTTGAGGCTGTAATTAGGCACTCTGACAAAAACTAATTACTACCCAGAAACAAGAAAAGAGAAAAGGGTTCTTTCTCTCTCTCTCTCTGCTTGTTTCTGCAATAACAGCGAGGGACATAAATGTATGTATCAAACTGTGGATGCAGGGACTAAATGAGGGTTTTTAAGAGAAAAGAGTAATAATAAGGCTAAAAAGAGAGTCATTATTGTCACAGGCTATGAGTGAAAAGTAGAGGAGAGGGTCTGATGTACCTCGAGGCACATCTTTTGTGCATGGTATTGCAGTAATAATAATAGTAAAGACGGCTGTGAAAAAGCCTGCAACTGCAACTCTCTGTACGAACCCATTTGGCAAAGTTGAGGGATTTCATAGAAATTTTGATTTTTGAAGTTTGTAACTGTGTGAGTGAGTGAGTTTTTTTTTTTGTTGTTGTTGTTGGTGTTGTTTTTGGGTATTTTCATTTTCTCTGCTAAGTTGCAGACTGGGGAGAGCGAAAAGCACGATGGGGAAGTACTTCAGAGAGCGCACGTGACCGCTTGTTAGGAAAGAGAAGAAAAAAGGTCTTTGTATTCGTATTTTTGGTGGGGTTCGAGCTTTCAATTACGAATCAGCTCTGACTTTGAGATAAAAAAAGAGTGACTACCAATGTTACCTCATGTCAATTGTCAATTTTACTAGATTTCCTTTTACAAACAATACCAATTCCCCCCATCCAAAAAAAAAAAAAAAACAATACCAATTCCTTTTCATAAGATTTCAAAAATTTTGTTTTTTTGTTTTTTTGTTAATGTATGTACTTTTTTTTAAATATAAATATTAATGTGTGTACTTGTGATAGGGAGACTTCGATCACACTTGTACTGGGAAAAAACAAAAAAAATTTAATAAGAATATGAATTATTGATTAAAAGTGATTGACTCTAGTAAAAAGTAAATCAACTGCATTGTAAAATTTACTATAAGAACCAAGAGCTGCATAGAGAATATCAATAATACTGTATTTGTAAGCTCTCAGGATTGAATCCTCACGGCTGTGTCCAAGAAAAAATCCTCACGTCACCAAAATTGTAAGCTAGACATTGCACTTACAAGTTCTTTTTTTAGCTCAATTTTTAAGAGTAGTGCACCACTAATAAACATTTTAGGGTAGAAAGCTGAATCCCAAGCCAAACGTGTCTGACTCACATCTTTTTGGTCAAAACCACTCATCCAATGACTCTCATTTCTAGGTGAAATTTCCCTTCTTTTGTGTGACAAGTTAATTTTTTTTTTTAAATTTAAAATTTACAATTGTTAGGGTACTTACACCTAATTTTATTTAAATACCACCTATTTATTTTTAAACACTACTAATAAGTAATTGCATTTTCGCAAATATTTTTTACCTTATTATTATTTTAACCGCAAATATTTCATATTTTATTATTTAAATTGGATCACGATATAAACTATTACAACAAACTCAAAAAACTCATATCTTATCTAATTTTATTATCATTATTTAGCTAAAACCCAAACTAGTCCTACAAGCCCAATTCACACATCACATTATTTTTTAAAACCCAAGGCTACTTATGCTTGGCAATATTTCAAAAACCTAATTTTCATTAGCAATATCAAAAGTCTAATTTACGTTAGCATTATTAAAAGTTCAACCTAGTAAAAAGCCCAAAATTATCAAAACTTGGCAAAATACTATATCATAAGTATTTCACTTAAAGTCCAATGATTAACAATATTTTAAGTTCTTAAACCCATGGTAATTATTACTATAATACTAAAAGCCTACGAAATCTATCTTATAAAACCCATGGTAACCATTTATGTTATGTGACACTATTCATTTTTCCAAAACCCATGGCAAACATATATCAAGCCTATGGAGAATTATGAATTTGTGTTACTAAGAGACCATTTGGCTGACGCATTGGCGTTGCACGTTTACGTTTTCAGCTCTTTTTTTTTCTTTTTCTTTTCTTTTTTTTTTTTTCACGCGTCCCTAGCTTTTCAGAGACAAAGTGTTACTATAGCAACACTGTTGTGGCTACTGTTCATTGAATAGTAGCCGCAACATGTGACTTTTTCACACAACTTTTACTGTTCATGGACCCACAATTTCACTTTTTAACAACTTTTTCATTAAAAATGGGTCCCACGGTACTATTTATACATTTAAAAATTATTTTGCTACAGTATTTTTCAGTTTTCAATTTCAATTTTCAGTTTTTAACTGTGTCCAAACGGGCCAATATAAAAACCCATGGAAAGTTATGATTTATCTTAAACCCATAATATTTATTTATTTCATACTATATTATAAACCCATAGTAACTATTTATGTTACACAACACTATTCATTTTTCCAAAACCCATAGCAAACATATATCAAGCCCGTGGAGAATTATGAATTTGTATTACTAATATAAAAGCCCATGGAAAGTTATGATTATTTATTTCAACCATAATATAAACCCATGGAATTTATATAAGAACCCATAGTCACTATTTATCTTACATCACAACATTCATAATATCTATTTCCAAAACTCATGATAATTATTCACTTTACAAGCATATTATGCTTATCTATAAAAAAACCCATGAGAATATCACATTACTCCACTAAAGTGGTTGTTACCATATTTTATTTGAAACCCATGGATATTGCCTCTATTTAAAACTCATGGTAAATATTATTCTCAAGAAATATTGGAGATCATTATTTAAAAGCCTCAAAGAAAATATCATTTACAAAATAATCCATGACAAAAATTATGAGAAACTATTCAAATTGTTATTTAAAGCCCATGGAAATTAATACCTAAAGTCTTTGGGCCATATTTCAAGCCTAAAGTCAAGTCCTGGTCTTGACTCCCCTAACATCGTATGGGCAACGGAAAAATGCCCCTTGCAACAACAATAATGGAAAATTTGAGTAGTTGAAATTTCCTTTGATAATACTCAAAATTATCAATTAAGTTACAAAGTTCTAAGAGCACAATTTAATGGGCTTTATCTGCCACTTTTCAAATTACATGTAATTAATTATAGTGAAAACCATGCTTGGACATTCCTTTTAGTGCATTTTTAGGTTCGACTTGAGGTTGGGTACAAATTCTTCCTTTACTCTTTTTCGTCGACAGTAAATGGGCCTAATATTCTAAGCACAAATTTCCTGTAATACTCGAAGATGTAGACTTGCAATTTACATCATTGAGTATTACAGTAATATCAACATGTCTTTCTTATATATATATATATATATATATATATATATATATATATATATATAATTTTTTTTTTTTTTGTTAATCCATAAAAAAGTGTTGATTTTTTTTTTTTTTTGAGAGTCATAAAAAAGTGTTGATTTAGGTTCAAAGAACAATGATATTTTTAGGTGGTTATCAGTGAAAATGTGACGAACTATTACAAAAGCGATACATTGACATAGCTATAACATTTAAAGTTATTAACTATTAAATTTAAAAGAAGAATAGAATAGATGTGATGATAAACTTAGAAAGCATAAATTAAATTTTACCATAAAAGAAAAAAGTTACCAAGGCTACATTTGTTTCGATTGAAAATATTTTTCAGAAAATAATTCTAGATTTTCAAGTTTTTGGGCTAGTTGAAAATCTTGTTCAAATCGCAAATATCTAAGTTGATCATAAAATCACTCCTCGTGGACCCCACTCACCACCACATCCCACTACGACCTGCATCATAACTTTGGCGACACACCCTGGGCAAAGCGGTGACCTAGTCATGATTCGTGCCACCACTCCAGTGACCAACCATGCAAGAGATGAGACAAAAGGCTTGTGAGCATAATTTAGCCACCATCCACAACGGAGTTCCTCCATGTTGCCCACGTTCGAGCTCCTCCCCACTATCCACATAACAAAGGTATCATTAATTAAATTTATAGTAATATTAACTATTCATGTGAGAAGATGGAGTACCATTGAATAATTATCCCTTGTGAAGGTCCGTTAAATTCTTGTTCTTAACATATAAATAGGAGAATGTCAAAAGGCTTGTACCTCAACTAATTGACACCTCCTGATAAAATGAAACTAGTATGATTTCAATAGAAGTGAAATTGAAGTATAACAAAGATAGAAAAACAAGATACAGGGAACCATTAGCATGGTTATCATTTTGATTGATCTATAATAAGAAGATGTTGAATCAGTGGAAGATCGAAGTCGAACCATGACTAAGTTGACCTAGTGTTTCTAGCAGCTTGAGACAACTCATAAGCCACTCTATTGTAGTCTTTTTTCAGATGCCTCACTTTCTAGCTACAAAAGGATTCAAGCATAGTGAGAGAATCTTGAATAATAGGATCAATGTCTCCACCAAGGGAGCTTGACCTCAATGCTAGAATTACAACAAGAGAGTCAGACTTAATAATAAGCAAAGTGAGATTCATTTCACGAGGTAGAAGAACCCCTTCTTCAATAGCTATAGCTTTAGTAATATCAGCTGCATATATGACAGGCAATAGCTTATTTCTGACACCTCTGGATTTTTCCAACAAAAATATTTAAGATTTGAAAGTTCAATATGTGTCTAAAACACCCTTGAACGTTTAGACCCCAAATAATAAAATATCAATTCAAGATTATAATCAAACAATTAATGTGCGGAACATGAATATAAGCCAATCACAGAATTGATAACTAATCTATGCCAAATATAAACACATCCACAGCAGTAAATATAAGGCAAAGATAAAGGGAAGGAAGATGCAAACACACGGACAACACACGATGTGTTATTGAAGAGGAAACCGAAGTCCTCGGCATAAAACCTCTCCGCTACCCTCCAAGTGGTCAAATAATCCACTAAAGAATGTAGTTGGGATACATGAACAGCAGAAGACCCTCCAAGCATAATCTACCTAAGTACCTAAGCCCTCCAAGCCTCTTGCTCCAATGAGGTTACGCCAAACCTATTTCTTCTTTAGCTTCCTAGATTCCGCTACTAGACCATAGTATCAACCAATGTATATTGGTTTCTTCCAAACTGCTTCCCTTAGCACTAAATGAACCTTCTTACAGACGTAGGTGTGGTGAGATAAGGATTTGGTCAATGACCTCTCAAGAATGTGACAATGGAAAGGTAGAGAATAGAGAAATTTGTAGAGTCTCTAAGGTAAAGATTAGGGATGAGACAATCTTATTTTTCTCTAGGGTTTCTCTCACAAAATTCTCTCTAGAAGTTCTCTTAATTTAGTGGGTATAAGGGTCTATATATAGTGGTGTGTGTTTGGAATACGAAGAGACAGTTTTTGCCAAACAGGGCTGATTAGCGACTTGACCTCACGGCTTGTCCAAGTCGCGACGTAACGACCTGGCCAGCCTGGGACTTTTGTCCTGTAGTGCGACAGCTGGTGTGACCCTTCAGCTACCCATGTGTGCATCTCACGTGCCTACAGTTGGCGGCTTGCCAGTCGCGAGTCAACCGCGAGTCCTAGCCGCAAAACCCTACTTTCTTGCACATACTTGGGCTTTTTTTCACCTCTTCTCACACACTACCCTTACAATAATCCCACCTAAATACAAGGTTACTAAGTGCTAAATTACAAGCAAATTGACACGGAATAAAGCCAACAAGATGATTGATAAATTTCAACCTTATAAGATTCAAATCTCTCATTTTTAGATATTGAATATATAGATACAAGAATTTGGTATAATTACTCAATACTTTCTTACATTAATAATGAATCCTACCATTTATTTAATTGATGAGACCTATCATTTTTGTAAAAGATAGTAATACCACTTTTTTTTACTTAAATGTATTCTTCATTTTTTTTTTTTTAACTAAAATATACTAGACTTACTACAAATTTTGGTACACAGAAAACCAGACTACAATAAGAAAAATACAACAAGAAAAGACAAAAGGTTATTTTAGGATCATAACTAATTATTTTCATAATTATTTTATATGATAAATTGTGACTATATGTTTGTCACTTTCACATAGATTCATTTTTTTTTCCCATAACTCATAATTAAGGGTATCAAATAGTTATGAAAATAGATGTGAAATTGGTTTTAGTGGTAGAATTTTTCAAGGGAGAGGACTAAAATTTGAATCACATTTATTTTTGTTCCAAATCATTGTTTAATAGGAATTAGGAAGCAAGAAGTCAAGAACTAACCCAATTCCAACGTGGACATAATTGGGGTGTGTAGCTAAAAAGAAAGAAAAGAATGCAAGAAGAATGAGAGTGGTTCACGGAAGTTGATGTTGGTGAATGAAAACAGTGACCCAATTTGCACATACACAACTTAACAACAAAGCAATAGCATACAGCAACAATTAGGCAGGCAGGAAAGGCACTACGCAGGCTGTGTATGTAAGGGAATTACTGAGATGAATCTGAAATCTGAGTGAATAACAACAAACAAACCTAAAGCTTTCCGTACAAGTCCCTACCAAGGCAACCCTTTTTTTTAGCTACTCTGCCCTTCTCCATTTCTTCACCAAAACAACAACACAGCCCAACCCAACCCAGAAGATACAACGAAGCACAGAACCCATGAGTGTTTGATGTTTAAATTCCATGCGCAATGGAGTAGCGTGTATCACTCAAACCCGTGTGTCCCCACAACACCCACCCATTGAATCAGACTTGTCAAAGTACGACGGCAAAAAGAGTGGTGACGTGTCGGAGTAGGTTAGCATTTCAAGGCACTACAATGTTTAAAGTGAGCCAGGTGGGTATCTTCAAATTCAAAACCAAAACCAGAGTAGAACAGTAGAACTAGAACCAGCCAACTATCATTCTCTCTCGTCTCCTTCATAATCTTGAGAAAGCATCACTCACCTTACAGCGACCTTACTCTAGTTTGTCGGACCCACCTTCAATACTACATATCCAGTTACAGTAACCATCCTGAAAACCATGATGACGTGTTTGCTCTTTTATGGTTTCTCTCTCTGTCTTCCTGTCTTCTTCTTCTTTAATTATTTTTTTTTATTATTTTTTATTGCGTTGTCATCATTATATTTTAGAAAATTAGAGTTTATTGTCAATAGTAGACTGTCCATGAGTCAGTTCGGATTAGGTCTGTGCCCAACCCACAACCAACCTAATCAGATCGAGTAGGGAATTTCCAAACCTGTAGCTAACCGGTAATGGTATCTAGTTAGTTGATTTGGGTTTTTGTCGTTTGTTGGTTGTTTCGGGTATTGCCAAAAAGCAGTGAGATCTCGTCAAATCTAGTAAGATTTTACTAGATTTGTCCAAGATCTAATAAAATTTAGCCAGCTTTGGTGAATTTCTCATTGAATCTTGAGACATTTCTACCAAATCGTGCTGAGAACTCATTGAATCTAATGAATATTTTCCAAATCTAGTTGTGTAGGTTACTAAAATTCATTGCATCTAGCTGGAAAAGTTGCCGAAATGCTAGAGAAATTGCTGGAATTGATGTATTTCAGTCGAGTTAGGTTTCACGGGTTTTGAAGGAGGAGGCCTGTAACTGACTCACCTACTTCGGGTTTTTGAAGGTTGGGACTGGTGTTCGACCATCAAAGTAGTTAAATCGAGTGGTAGTAGGTTGGGTACGGTTGGGTTTGGTGGGTTAGGCAGGTGGGTGGTTGGGTTGGACACCCCTAGTTGATGGTTTGGTTCTAACATAACTTGGTTCAAAGATTTGTAATTATTATTATATATGATCCCTAAAATTTGAATTAAAATAGTGTCATTAAAGCTTCGTCACCATTTTTAAATTTTGTATTTTACAAACTTTCAATTTCAAAAGGAAGAAAAACTCGAAGGCCCAATCCAAACAAGTCTAGTAAATGAGTAAAGCCGTTTCTAAATAGTTCGAACTTAGCTCGATATAAAGTTTGTTCATATTTGTTTGCTTATAAATAAATCAATTTATCCTTAATTTTAGAACTATTTAATAAACAATTTGGGTTCAAAGAAAAAGAATTTGTTCATGGATACGCTTGTAAACAATAGAACTCAATAAAA
Organism: Quercus variabilis; assembly: GCA_030445155.1. Taxonomy (NCBI): domain Eukaryota; kingdom Viridiplantae; phylum Streptophyta; class Magnoliopsida; order Fagales; family Fagaceae; genus Quercus; species Quercus variabilis. Next base: position 1,167,431 of record CP129455.1, read on the forward strand.
TACAAGCCAATATTGGGCTCATTTATAAACTTGGCAATAAGCTTGATATGGACTTAAAAAAATAAACCCAGATTTTATAAAGCCTTTAATTAATTTGAAATTGAGTCCACTCATCCAAACCAAATTGGCTTAATAATATTCTTATGTTGAATCTTGAGTTTTAGAGCTTGATATTAAGCTTGAGCTATATTTGACTAATGAATCAACTTGAGCTCAAGCTTTAGACATTTTGGTGAGTTGGAGTTTAAACATTGTTTGTACGCTTATTTCAAGCTCAAGCCAAGCTTGAACACTCAATACTCAACGAAGTTTGTCTTGTTTACATCCTTACAAATAAGCCAACAATGCCAAGGGCCAACCTAGAACCACATCCACAAGCAACCATTTGATGCCATATTGAGCATGATCCCTGCACACTAATCGATATCCAAGTGCAACCTTGTGGCAAGAAGTATGTGATATATCAAACCCTAGCTAGAACTTAATCAGTGATGCCCAAAGCTTGGTAATGGATCACCCCACCCCAAAAGGAAAGCCTATAGCTCACTTTCCCCATCATGTTAGCATTACTTGCTCTCACCAACGACCACCCTTTTACATTAAGTGCAACATGATGGGGGGTCGTCACTTTGTAACGTTGGGGGCAATACCTTATTAACACGTTCTCTCAACTGACCTAAGGGAATAATGTGTTGTCAAGACCTCTTCGACCTTATTCAGTGATTATTAACTCTTATTTGGTGAATATCATCAATTGCATGAAAACCAAAGAAAAAGAAATTCAAATTGATTTTTTTGCTTAATCAATGGCTTCCAAGTTTGGCAAGAAGACAAAGATAATGAAATTTTCAAAGTGCTTGTTTGTTTGGCATGGAAGATTCTAATCTCTACTATCAACTCGAAGATGAGTTTTTTTTTTTTTAGTGGAGAGGTCTGATGTAGGACATAATCTACAATTTAATTTTTTTTAATTCATTAATTTTGGTTTATGTAATTTTTGTTATTTTAGGATTAGGGTATTTATTTCTTTATTTTTAGGTGCTTTTAATGCTTTTTAGATCAAATTTGGTTTCTATTATTTCTAATTTCCTAGGAGTGGAAGTGCTCTACTAATTGTCGCTTCCACATCCCACATCACGAATGCACTATTGTTTACTACTCTATCAATTTCTCTTAAGATTTCTAGGAATTATGCTTACTTAACCTTCAAAGTGCCTACAACTACGGCCAACCCCTTTGGTTGGTCTAAAGTGTAGGAAATGATTTGTTTTCCTCTTTAAGGTTCTCATCCAGTGAATCTCTACTTATTCAACTACCTTGCTCGATTGGGGCCCTTTCTGTGGTTCTTATTCTCAAATTCACCTATGACAAATTACCCCATTAAGATTGATCATATCACAATTTAGTAACATAAAGTTTTCAAAGGTTATATTTTAACCCTTTAAAATTTGAAATAAAATTAGATCGTTAAGTTTATTTCAACATAACCCTAATGATTTCATTTTCACTCAAAATTTGGCAATCACATATAATTATTAAAAGTTTATGGTCTACATTGTGATAGGGTCAAACCCAAAAGAGTTAAATTATAATTTATTATTGTTCTTTCCTAAGGAAGGACAAAATTAAGTGTACGGGTAGCAATTCATGTTGAAGCGTTGTGTTTATGTTGTGTCAAAGTAGAGGTATTCTACTACACTAGTCAACCCTTATCCAAACTTTTTAATAACTATCAGAATCCCTCAATCTTAATATGACTCATTTATTAAGTAGGCTGACTAGACATGACCCATGTAGCATGCTTAAAATACAATTTTTGTTGGATCATTGAAAGACCCATTTCAACCTATTTTATAGAATTTGACCAAAAATTATTAACATATTTTTATATTTTGTAGGCATATAAATTCTAATAATTAAAATAAATGAATTATACACAAATTGAATTTCATAATAACATCAATTAAAATACTAATATCTTAAATTATAAAATACAATGAAGTTCCACCCAAATTTAAAAATACATAATCTAAGCTAGGTTGTTTCGGTTGATTGCAAGTCAAGCAAATCAACACAAAATTGACTTGTTTATTAATTGTGTCAAAACGTGTCAACCTATTTTGTCACAAACTCATTTGCACCAAACATAAATTGGTAAAAAATGTCTTATTTGAGGACCGTGTCAAATATTGTCATTTCTACATGAGTGAACTATATTTATTGTCGTAATTTCAAGTTTATTTACAATGAGAACTACAAATAAGTGACTTATTGATGTAGTTTTGAATTAAGTTTTTGTAATCAAACATATGATGTGCTTTCTTCTATAAAAAAAAAACATTTGATGTGCTTTATAAAATGAACAATTGTTTAATTACAATGACCGAAAACAAATTGTAAGTTTGTGACACCATTTATACGGACAAAATGGGCTTTTGCCCTTTTCAACCAAATTAATTAGCCTTATGCCCTTCTTCCCAAACTAAATAGGGAAATGCCCTTCTTTTAAAACTCGATTTTTAATAAATCAAGTTATTAAAAAAAAAAAAATCTGGAGCCCTATAGCGGCGTTTTTAAGGACCTATAGTGACGTTTTCAATACCTATAATGACGTTTTTTAACTCGACTTCCATTAAATCGAGTTATAGGCAATTTTTTTAATTTTTTTTACCTATAACTCGATTTCATATAAATCGAGTTACAAAACGCCACTATAGGTCTTGAAAACGTCACTATAGTTCCTTAAAAACGCCGCTATAGGACCTAACTCGATTTATCAAAAATCGAGTTTTAAAAGAGGGGCATTTTCCTATTTAGTTTGAGAATGAGGGCATAAGGCTAATTAGTTTAGTTGAAAAGGGCAAAAGCCCATTTTGTCCCCATTTATACCGATTGATTTTTTTTCCCCGGCAAGTTTGATTATGAATCACGATCATTCATATATGTGGAATTTTGTATCCAGATAAAATCTAGGATGTATATAGGTGGATTAAATCTAATGACACAAACTTTAAACGCTTGCAAATTTGGTGTTGTGCTTCTTTTAAATGACAATTCACAAGTTGATGGGTTGGGCCTATTGGTACGTTTGGGCTAATGGGCTTCCCACTCTAAACACTAAACCCTCTCTCTCTCTATATATATATATATATATTAAGACTTAAGTATAGTAATTAAGTATTGTTCCTTAAATTCTCCTATTAAAATTTTGTCATGTGGATTTTTTCTTATAGAAGGAAAGTGTACTTTTTAGTTAAGTAGTTACATGACTGAATTTTAAGAGGAGAACTTAAGAAACAATACCTAAAGAATGTACCTAATATTTGTCTATATATATATATATATATACACTAGAGTTGGTTGCACGTGCAAGGCACGTGCTGCTCCCAGTAATGAGAAAATTAATATAGATTTTATGTGTAAAACTGCGAATTTTGGCTCACTCAATTTGATTATATTAAAAAAGAAGTCTAAGAATACACCAAAATATCACAATATTTTCACAATATCTTCATTTTTAGGATCCGAATAGATTTTTTTTTTTATTTGAGAGAAATGCTAAATTCATAACATTTTTAGAACAAATTTTAAATGACAAATTATTATTGGTTTTAAGCTGATAACATTGTTATTGTTATTCTCAAAACTTTTATTTTCAGTTGTAGTTGGTCACAATCTCATATTTTATTATTTTATTTCGATTTGTAAGAAATTGATACTTCAATATTTGTAAAAATATTGTGAAATTTGTTGTATTGGTATGACAATATATATGCCAACTTACATAAATATTTAAAAGAAAAAAAAAACACAAACCGATTACTGGAAAAAAAAAAAAAAAAAAAAAAAAAAAAAAAACTTTAGGCACGGTAGAAATTAATGTTAAAATGTTGTGAACTTAGCATTTTTTTATTTGATCAATAAGAAACTGAGATCTCAACAATTGTGAAAATATTGTGATAATAATAAGTGTTGTAATATTTTCTCAAAACATTTATTTTTAGTTGTGATTAGTCACAGTCTCATATTTTATTATTTTATTTCAACTTGTAAGAAATTGGCATGACAATAATTATGAAAATATTGTGAAATTTGTTGTGTCAGTATAACAATATATATGCCAGCTTACATAAATATTTCAAAGAAAAAAACACACAAACCGATTATTGAAAAAAAAAAAAATGTTGCAACTACAGTGCTGCAGAGTATCAACACTCTGAATGTACAGTACCCAAGCACTGTAGCAGCATAGCCGCTTTTATATATAAAAATATGTATCATCTTCCTTGATATAATTTATGGCGAATGCATTGCACCCCACAATTACTGCACGTTGTACTTGTGCATTAAACGCCTGCAAATTTGGTGTTGTGCTTCTTTTGAATGACAATTCACAAGATGCTGGCTTGGGCCTATTGGTACGTTTGGGCTAATGGGCTTCCCACTCAATGCAATTTACCAAGATGGGTGGCTCCTAAAACATTCTGGAAGTTTAAAATGAAATATCTTCATTATTCAATAGGATAGGACTAGGTCCTTTTGGGTTCTTTTCATATTGGAACCAGTACCATATATTCTGAGAGTTGCTAAAAATTTGATTCGCATCTGATCTTTCCAAGTTTAATTAGTTAAGTCCAAGTTAAACAAACTACAGCTCTCTCATCTTTTAATGTTCTGAAATATGTTTCTCATGGCAAATGAGTCGTCAATGGCTAGGTACAAAAACACCCGAAAAAGAACCTAGGCACCATTTCCTCGCTAATTTATGTGGTATACTGTATATGTATTTGTTGTTGTGATTACAATATAAGATATCACTTAACCTAAAATTTTAAACCTCTTTGTTTGAGCCAAATTATGATATATGAACAATTCATTTTTCTTATTATTATGTAATATGGGACTTCGCTCACACGCGTATATTCAATCACCTTTCTCTCTCTCTCTCTCATATGTGAGTCTTTGCCTTTTTATGAGCTTCTAGGCCTACTTGGGCCAACAAACAAGTCCTACTCATTCCACTTCACCTACAGACTTTCTTTCCTTCACTAGCATGTTATCTATAGGCCTCTCATATGCTATTTATGAAAACCACATGTCAGTCTATAGGAATCACATGTCAACCCCGCACACTCATTCATGAGAATCCAGCCCTCACTTCCTTGTGCATGGGAACACCTCATGCTACACCATGAATTAGCACCCATTAACAATACTCCTTTTATTGGCCTTTTTCTAGGATTGTTTGTGTGAACCTTTTAGATTTGCTATGTCCCAGCTCCAACTATGAATGGGAGACCTTGAATACTTCGCCACCTTACCACACACCGCCTACAAAAGGAGCCTAAACACCTCGCCACCTTGTTGCACACTACCTTGAGCTATGATATCACTTATTGGGTCTCAATCTAGCCTTATGTGAATTAAGAAAAACAACGAACAATTTAGTCAATTCCCCAAAAATATTATCACTAAAATTACCAAGCCAAAATATCAATATCTAGTAAGAACACAAAAATATATGTGCAAACATTTTCTCCTTGAAATGAAAAATTATGAGACAAACTTCGAATAAATTACAATTATAAAATCAATTAAAATATATTCTTTCAAATTTATGCCTAACTTGAGATCCATGCCAAATATAATAATAACTTCTTTTGTGTATATCTCATGACTAAAGAAAATCTCCTTATTTTCTTTACTCTTGCACACACTCATTGCGCTCATTGCAATTTCTTCTTATTTCTTCACTTTGCAACATCACAAATAAGCCTCACAATTTCTCCTTAATTTTGTGTGTTTTACAAAATAACGTTGTTAACAAAACACAATTATCTCTCTCCTTGCATTACCTCCCAAGAAAAAAAATTCTCTCTCTCTCTCTCTCTCTCCCAATTCTATAATTCTTTCTCTCTCCTTGTAAGGAGAGCCCCTAGGCCAAGCCATTAATTTTTTTTAGTATTGTCTATATATTTAAAAGACTCAATTCCTATTCCTTTATGAATATGAAATACATTAATTCTTTAACAAGGATTAGGTTTTCCATCCACTCCCAAAAATAGCCTTTTCTTCCAAGATAAGGAAACCAAAAAAAAAAAACCAAATTAATTTTTCATTTTCAATAAGAAAACCCAATTAACTTTCCAAGTCACAATTAGAATTTGAGACTATTTCCCAACAACTGTTTGGGTGTGCTTTTTGGCCACCAGGGACATGGGTTAGTCAAATAACTAGTTAATTTGTAGATATGGTGTTGGGGTGGGGGTAGGTTATGGTGGCTTAATTTGGGTTGCTATTAGGTTTTGTGTTATCTTAATGTGTTTGAGGGTGATAATTTCGAATAGTGTGAATGATTCCTTTAAATGGATTTTTTTTTTTTTAATGAAATTTTTAGAAGACTGTAAATTGCATGAGATTGCTTCTTGGTATAGTCGTGTTGTGAATTGAGAATTTTTAGAACTTCATTATTTAACTTCACCTTCAAGGAATGAGGGGAATTAAGAGAATGATTCTAAGGATTAATTTTATGTTGTTTCAAACTATTCTCTCTTTTCAGATCAAGCAACAAAGGTAATATATTGATATTGTATATTTTTTAAAGAAATAGTTTGTGCTTTGAATTGGGATGATGATTCACCGGTAAATAAATGGGTAAAACACAAAAACAATCCTTGGGGTTTGGGTTAATGATAGGCATTACCAAGACTTTTAAAAAATATCACATTTTCTTCCTAAGTACAAACAACACTTAACACCGTTTGTGCTCAATTCCCAAAAAATTAATTGTGGCTAGGTTACGAGTTAATTTGCTTCTTGCACCATGACCTTTAAGCTCTCTAACCAGCATGATGGATAGGAAATTTGAAATCAAATGTGTTTAAATTTGATCTCAATTGTGGGTAGGAACTAAATTTCATCAACGAAGTTGGACCCATTTGCATATATCCAACAATTGGTCTTGATTGCAAAAGTCCGATAATGACTAGATTGTTGCAATTACATGCATGAGGGACTTTCTAGGTAGCATATGGTGTATGGATAATAACTAGAGATGAAGGAGGAAACAAAGGACTTGGAGGAGCATGAAAACTTTCAAAAAGTGTTTAGTGTTGTTTGTGCTTAAAAATCAAATTGGATTTTTTGAAAAATCTTGTGGTACTTGGAATTAGCCCAAATGAATGCTTTTTTTTTTTTTTTCCTAAATAATTTTTTTCACCTAGCATAAACATATAGTGTGTTTGTAAAATTCAAGGGAGAGGAGGAGTAGAGGGTAGGGGGAAGGAGAGGAGAGGAGAGGGGAGATGAATGTCCACTCCTCTTCTTTGGATGTTTTAAAATTAAGTAGGAGGAAAGGGAATAAATATCCCTCCCCCTTTTTTTTGGATGTTTTAAAATTTAAGTATGGGGAATAGATGGGAAGGGAATGGTCATCTTTTTTTTTTTTTTTGAGAAAAAGATCATCATGAATATCATTCCAAGGCTGGTAAATCAACCATAACAACATTATTAATATCTGGAGGAACAAACTCCTACATGACTACAAGCGGGAAAAAAAGCCTTGCTCTTTACTCTAAAACATAGTCATCCAAATTGACAATTATAAACCCTTATTTGCGAATTTTAAAGAAACCAATACAAATTGACATATAAGGTTAAATTTGAGAATTTTTTTTTTTTTTTAAGATTTATAACTTGAACCCCACTCTTCTCCAACCAAATTTCCCTAATTTGGTTGAATCTTGATGTTTTCAATGGTAATATTCAAGGTTCATATCCCTTCTCCTATTATAACTATCGAATTATTAAAAAAAAAAAATTAAGGGTTTGGAGAAGTATTATACTCCCTCCAAATAAGATTAATTAAAATTTCACCAATTTCCGCCCTCTTCTGTCTACTCCCCATGACCCCGTCTCCTCTCCCTTCACACACACTCTTAATTTATTTTTACCCCTATTTGATTTGGATAGCAAAATTGTACGTGGCTTAATGTTTATAAAAGGCTTAATGGACCACGAAAAATGAACAAATTACCCAAAAAAAAAGTGTTATCATTTGAAAGTAACGAAATATATTAGTGATAGAAGGAAATTTGTGTATTAACAATTAAAAAAGAAGAAGATGGTTTTGTTCTTAAAATGGAGATTGAAGAGGGGGGGGGGGGGGGGGGGTTGATATTAATCCATATAATTTTGACCAAAGATAGATTCTTTACATTTCAATCGAAATAATAGAAATTTGAATGATGATTTTATATGGGGGTGAGGGAGGGGTTAGGAAATGCAATTAATCCATTTAATTTTGACCATAATATAGATTCTTTGCATTTCAATCGAAAAAAAAAATGAATAATGATTTTATATATAAAGAAGCTATCTTTAGAATCTTGAGGTGAGGTTGAAAAGTCTTCATCTTTTCCTTAAAAAAGGAAGGAAAAGAATTTCCAGCCCATCATTTCTCTGAAACCCCCCATCAAAGAGAAAAAGTTGTCTTCTTTTCTTATATAATAACCTTGGTCTTTGCCTACTAGCTTAGCAAAATAAAAAAACCTTTAGTATTCAGCGACATATTGTTTTTTGCCACGTGTCAGGATATACATTCCGTGATCAATTTTAAACTAGATCATATGCATGCATTTTAAGGTGAGCCAACCGTTACTCCGTAATCCACCCTAACAAGATACCCTAGGAAAGGAAATCGTGTTCAAGTGTCCTCTGTCAAACTAAGACTTATATCTTTCAAATGATTCTCTTCCTAACCACTAAGCTGCAAATTTCAAAAAGCTCAAAAAGCCTCTTTTGAATGTATATTGTTTAGTTATAAGGAAACTTCATTTTGCTTTCAATCAACCAATGACTTTCATCTCAATCATTGGAATTTATTAGGATAGTAGCTTCTTTTTCTTTTTTCTCTAATTAATGTGATAGTGTATTTGGATGCTTTTTTTTTTTTTTTAAGTTTATTTGTTTATTTAAATAAAGTTAGTTAAAGCATAGTCTAGCAAATAAACTTCTAAAAAACTGCACAGTCAAATTAACTAAAAAGTCCAATGAAAAAATCAATACCAAACAGACTCATGTGATTGATATAAAATCACTTTTGTATTATATATGTAACTAATACTAATACTACTTTTATTATTCACCAATTCTAATATGTCATCAAAGTTTTAATTGATAGCCAAGTGATAATGACATTGTTTGTGATGTCTTATATATGTAATTCAAAGTTGAAACCATACCCATCTACCAATTAAAATAAAATAAATAAATTATAATATATCAAACTTTAATATATATCCCTATGCACCCTTAGTAGGAAACTAATAAAAACAATCCGGGGACTTTCCCATCCAGTTCGCTAGTGAGGTATCAGTTCTCCTCTTCAACAAGCAATGTCCATGTATTCCACATATTCTCTTCACTTTCTAGACTCCAATGAATCGCATTGTCAAGTCTTGCCGAACCTTTTGAATTTAATAAAGAAACAAAGAAAGCTTCTTTCCTTTCCTCCCAAGTCCCCACATTATATATAAGAGTATTGTTGCATTTCTGAGAGCAATACGAAGCTTCAAAGAAGTATAGAGAAAGATGGGTACAAGGGCTAGTATGATTCCAATCATAAACAAAACTTACTGTTCCTCTTCACAGGTTGTCCTTGTAGTTAGGAGGAGGCCACATGTGACAAATGGAGGAGGTTTTGTGGTAACAGATTGTAACCAGAAGGTGATTTTCAGGGTTGATGGGTGTGGTATTCTTGGCACCAAAGATGAGCTGATTCTGAGAGATGGAGATGGTGATGGAGATGCTTTGCTGCTGATCCGCCGAAAGGTACCTAATTAAATTTGTGCACCACAACCAAGTTTTATATACATACACACACACACATGCAGACATGCATTAATTTAAACGTCCTTGATATTTGGCATGGTAATTTGGATGGCCTCAAGGACTCAAAGTGATGGTGATGCTTTGATTCTGATCATTTTTTTCAAATTTATATGTAGCTTAGCTACTAAGTACCATTGGTCTATTTATTTCAAGTGAAATAAAAAAGGTTATTTTTAAAATTTTAAATAACACAGTATGATACATTTTTAAACCTGTAATATTTGATTTGAATTATGAAATAAATATGTTTGAAATGGAGAAGATTTTATTCTCTCAAAACTATGGATTAGAAGGGAGAATTGGGGAAAACCATCGTTGAGAAACATTAGTCTCCAGTACGAGAACATGATTCCCTAAAACAAGAAATGCTGGTGGAATTGTCAATCCACACATGGACTTAGAAATATAAGCCTGCTTATTGAAGCATTACCTTAAAATGTTTGGGATTTAAAAAAAATCTTTTTTGGTTTCTTAAAAGAAAAATTCTTGAAAAAAATAATCATATTACAAGTATTCCTTTTCTGATGACTTCTTGAGCAAGCATTAAGGCATATACACAATATATTAAGCGTCTGTTTGAATACTATTTATTACTGAAAATTAAAAACACTATAACAAAATAATTTTTAGATGTGTGAATAGTGTCATGGGACCCAGTTTTAAAGTTAGATTTATATTTTTTTCTTACTTGTGGGTTCTGTAAACAATGCATGGAATCCATCCAAAAAACACACGCGCCAGCACAAACTAACACCAAGAAATATTTACACGTTTAAATAACCAAAAAGATGAATTTATTCTTGTCGTTTGACTTTTGACATCTTTCTCTTTTTTTCTTTTTTTTTTCTTTTTTTTTCTTTAATTAAAAAAAAAAAAATAGAAGGGTGGAATGGTTGAGGCTCTAAGCGTTTACAAGAAATGGAAAGGTTACACTTTTGATTATGAAGGGTCTCAAAAGTTAGTTTTCAGCTTAAAAGAACCCAACTCCTGTTTGGTTAGGAACAATGCAATGAAAATCTCCACGGAACCCAGGGTAGGCAACAAAGATTGGGACTTTACGATCAAAGGCTATTTCCCAGATAGAGATTGTAGCATCATCGACAGCAAAGGCAACATTGTGGCGCAGGTAATTGAATTGATACTATTCTGGCTATAAACTTGTACACTGCGATGCTCAAATTAATTAATATCAATGTTGTCTGAGGTTTTTTCATAAGGATTTGTTGTTTATGAAGTGCAGGTTGGAGTGAAGAAGGAGGTGCAGGAATTGATGGCAAGCAAGGATCTGTACCATGTGGTGGTGAAACCAGGCATTGATCAAGCTTTTGTTTTTGGTGTCATTGCTACTCTCGACTATATATATGGTGAATCTTCGAGGTGCTAATTAATATAGCAAACGAAATAATTAATGTTTTTTGTCACATCAGAATATGAGAGAACAGAAGTAATTCTCCACATATAACTGATGCTATCATGTAATCATGCCTTTTACCTAGCCTAAAGTTTTAGGACTATGGTATGGCTTTATTGTTGATTTTTTTTTTTCCAAGTAATATATTATTCTGATTATTACATTTGTAGTAATTATAAGAGTTTTGTATTTTAGTGGTATTGTTCGATTTTCTAAATAAAGAGAACTTTGAGCTGAAATATATTTTAAAGTTTTGGAATGATTTTTTTGTGAATTTTGAAAAAATTATTAATGAGTGACAGCTCCATTGATTACTTTTAAATAAATATGTCAGGTAAACTACTATAATAATTCAACTGAGATTGTTCAGTAAAGTAAAAAGAAAATAAATATCAATGGAGATTCCTTTTACATTAAAATTTTTTCCAATATATTCAATTAAAAAAGGCATAAACTTTACATTTTTTTTTTCAAGATTTAGAAGAGTGTTGGTAGACAATCTTACACTCCCCCACTTAATTTTTGGACTTGTGCTTGCGACATGCTGATTTAGATGAAACACGCTTGCTTTTGCACCAAGCCTAACTTAATTTTCATACTCCACTATCTTGAAACAAAGAATCTTAGTGAATAGTGGACACAATGCAAAAATATTCTAATTATTAAGTATAATAGGTTACAATGCAAACATATTCTAATTAAAAGTATAATGGGTCCGTCACTTGGATTTCCAACGATAGAAAATAAAGAAAATTCAATTTCACCCTCATCACCCGGCCCCTTCCAAAAACTTTTCTTATTCAATGGTTTCAAGAGGCATCTCTCTTACAATATACTATATGTGAGTTTCACTTGTTGCAAGAGGAAAATCTCATAAAACCATCTTATCAAATATCATACTATTACCATGAATTAGTCATGCACTATTAGTTAATGCTAAGAACTAAAACTACCATAACTAAATAGTGAAGCATCAGTAGTCTAATTGCAGTTGATTTCTGAAAGTTCAATATGGGTATGAAATACCCTTGAACGTTTAAACCCCAAGATACAAAAATATCAATTCAAGCTTTATATCAAACAATTAATGTGCGGAATATGATAACAAGCTTATAACAGAATTGATAAAATAATCTAAGCCAAATATAAACACATCCACAGCAGTAAATATAAGACAAAGATAAAGGAAAGAGAGATGCAAACATACGGACAACACACGATGTGTTATCGAAGAGGAAACCGAAGTCCTCGGCGTAAAACATCTCCGCCGCCCTCCAAGTGATGATAAAATCCACTAAAGAATATAGTTAGAATACATGAACAGCAGAAGACCCTCCAAGCCTAATCTACCCAAGTACCTAAGTCCTCTAAGTTTCTTACTCCAACGAGATTACGCCAAACCTATTTCTTCTTTAGCTTGCCGAATTCCGCTACTTGACCATAGCATCAACCAATGTATATTGGTTCCTTCTTAAACAGCTTCCCTAAGCACCAAATGGACCTTCTCACAAACGTGGGTGTGGTGAAATAAGGGTTTGGTAAATAACCTCTCAAAGGTATGACAATGGAGAGGAAGGGAGTAGAGGAATTTGTAGAGTCTCTTTAGATGAAGATTGGGGATGAGGCAATCTTGTTTTTCTCTATGGTTTTCTCTCACAAAATTCTCTCTGGAAGCTCTCTCAATATGATGGGTATAAGGATGTATATATAGTAGGGTAAGAAGAGAATGCAAAACGTCAGTTTTTGCCAAACAGGGCAAGTTAGCAACTTGGTCTCGCGGCTTGTCCAAGTCGTGAGTTCAAGTCGCGACGTAATGGCCTGGCTAGTCTGGAACTTTTGTCCTGTAGCGTGACAGCTGGCGCGACCCTTCAACTTCCCAGTGTGTCTCTCACGTGCCAACTTTTGGCGGCTTACCAGTCGCGATCCACCCGCGAGCCCTAGCCGTGAGCCTCTGTTTTTCTTGCACACACTTGAACTTTTCTTCACATCTTCTCACACACTATCCTTACAATTTTTTCACCTAAATACAGGGTTACTAAGTGCTAAATTACAAGCAAATTGGTCACGAAATAAAGCCAATTAAATGGTTGATTAAATTCAACTTTACAATTTCTAAGATTTGAATCAGTTCTAAAGCTTAGAGGAGTCCAAAAATTGAATTGACAATGATATATATATATATATATATATATATATAATACGATAAAATATCATATTTGAACTTATGACATCTTTTTTACCATTAAGTCAAGTCATCAATTGTTTCTCCAAAAAAAAAAAAAAAGTTAAGTCACCAATAAAATTCTTTATAGTATAATTAGAATTTGATCCTAAATTCCTTATTCAACAATACAAAATTTAAATAAAAAAGAAAAACTTTACCATTGAACTAAATGACTTCCACAACAAAAGTAACAAGGAATAGGCAATCATTTGAGCATATTCACGACGAGCCAACTTAACCACCAAGCCAGGGAGATAAGGTTGATGTCTCCATGCTCTAGCATGGCCATCTTTGAGTTTGAGGATGGAGTGCCCTTTTGTTTTTGGGGTAAAAAAATATTTTGTTTTTGGTAATTGAACAAAAAAATCAATAGATCATCTAAATAATATGCAATGACTTGTATCCTTAGCATCCTTTCTTGTGAAGCTTATCAAAATTAAAGCTTCTGTTGTGCACAATGCATGAAAGAAATTCAACGAAACAAATATTGGATATTGAGAATTAGTTTTGCTTCCTAAGAAGTCTTTCTTGTCGATTCCTTTTTTTTCTTTTGATGCTTTGAAAGTGGATAAGCATTCAAAGAAAATGAAGAAAAAGAATGCACTAAAGATTCATGAAAAATATAAAAAGTTGTCATAAAAATTAATTACTTTATTATTTTCCTATAAAATGTTTCTAAAAGTAGTTCCTAAGCTAATGTTCTTAGGGCATTTCTTAACATTTCCCTACATTAAAAACCAATAGAGTGTCTTTACCTTCTTCTTTTCTTTTCTTTTTCTTTTTTTTTTCCTTTTTTTTTTTTTTTTTTTTTTTTTTTTTTTTGCAGTTATTATGGATTGAATGACCTAGGTTGAAATTATATCCATTCTAGAAGAGAGTGGAAAGATTATTATTGATTAGAATTGAAACTGACTATGATAGATAAAAATTTTGATTTTTATAACCAGTAATAAAGACACATATATTATGTTTATAAAAATATAGACTTGGGCTTAAGTGGATTATATTCCATTTTCTTTGAAAAGTTAATTCAAATCTTTTTTTATTTTATTATTATTTTAATAATGATCTATCCAGTTGCCGATCCACCAACATAAACATTTTTTGCTTGACGTTTCAACTTTTTAAGAGTTTTTGTTCTTATATAGCTGCTATCTTTCATTTTTGAACTTCTATTAAAGGCTGTATCCAAAAACCAACTTTTGTAAGTCCATCCATTTTGAACTTAAGCAGAAAAGATAAAATAAGAAGCTTTGTGTATGTATGACACTGTCATTTTATCATGTTCAGAATCATTCTTGGCTAAAAGATACACATGCACTTTTTAATTTTCAATATTACCAGTTCACCAAGTACCAACAACTAACCTGGGCAGTTTTATTACTTTTTAAAGTTTTAACATAGGTAAAAACGAAACAACATTGATGTACAGAAAAAAGGGGAGAAGCTTAGAGTGAGATTTTTGTGATTCTGTGCAACTATACCATACTTTCAGGAATAAATGGTCGGATTTTGACTATCATTTAAAGGCAAGCAAAGTACAATCAAGTAATTTTCGCAAGGATCCAAAAACTTAACATTTGATTTTCAAACAACCATGATCTTACCCATGATCAAACTTTCCACATGGACATTCAATGCAATTTCATTGTTGATATGCAACAAAACGTCTATAGCAAAGATAAAATCACCCCATGTGCAAATACCAAGCGTCAAGCAAAATGAAACTTCTTCCAAGAAAATCGCATAAAAAGTAAAACACTCAAATATGGTGCACTAATCCAGATTCAGAGCCCATTGAATTGGTATGATTGTGTGTCTGCAAGCTGTATCTTCATCTATGAGAGAAAACTAGTAAAATATACCATAACTGGAGGGTTTAAATAGTTGGCCCTTGTTCAAATTCTAACATTGCCTTCGACATATGTGCCATCATTCCAGAAGTTTGATTATATCAATCTAATTATATCAGATGTCTGCCATTAACAATCAACAAATTAGAATAAATTGACTTCTAAATTCTGACATGCTCAATCGAGAGAGAGAGAGAGAGACAGAGAGAGAACGAGAGGGTGTGTGTTTTTTTTTGGGGGGGGGGGGGGGGGTGGGGGGGGTGGTGCATAACAAGAGCACTCTCAAGTCATTCTATAAGCAGCGAATGTACAATACAAGATTGTTTAATTGCTTCTTGTTATTGGATGGTTTCTATAAGTTACCAATGTATCAAAAAATAAAACACAATTGAATAGAGACCAAGCAAGATTGTTTAATTGCTACTACATGAAGTCATAACATTGTTTGAAGTCACTTAAGCACAATATCAATGAAGCTTACTGATTATTAATGGCCTATTTGGACATAAAATGTCTAAAGACCACTCGATATAGTCTAAAACAAAGACTTCAACAGTAAGCATGGATATCATGTAGTTGCAGCCACACAGATACCAAAATTATTTTTTGCTGCAACAAGTTGGGTAGAATTTAAGCCTATATGACCGAACAGATTACAGACAGCACTCCAGGCAATGCAAAAAAATTGAAACAGCTAACTCAGTTTCTCCACAGACTGTATTATACACTGATAAACAAATCTAAATTCAAGTGTACATTTTGGAGAGATAACGTCCAAAGTGTATGAGCAGGAAGCTAAAGCCTAAAACAACAATTGCCATATGAAGATTTCAGTGTTCAAAAGAGTAAAAGAAATAGAAAATGATGCATCAATATTGTAAAAACTTGAGTTTCACAAATTTCAAGAGCAAAGAGAAATTAAAAAATATATATATATATATACACACCATCCATTTTGCAGCCATCATATCACATTTAATAATCATATAGCACTAAGCAGATCACAATGATCAAAACTGGATAAAGATGAAGAAGGTACAAGAGTACAGATAACAGATAGAGGATATATTTCTATGAGACATGAAATTTGTTATATATCATCAATGATATTTACATTCATTTGCTATGAGACACAATTTATGGCATTAACACTGCCATTCCAACTCGACACTAAACCCGGTTTGCATGAGTTTAATCTAATATAGGCAAAAGGATGAACCGACCACCATCAAGAGGAGCTGTGCTCTTAGGTTCAGAAATCATCAAATATGACCATGCTAGTGATGAATACACAAGTCGTCAATGGGCACCTATGACTGACACAACACCCATGGATGTGCTCATCATAGATTACTATAAGGCCAACTCCTAACACCTTGTTAGGGCGCATATCATTTCTTGGTAACACAATAAGTGACCAAATAAGTCCTGCAGTTAGAAATCCCATAGTCAAAAACAAACTACTATCTTGGGGAACCATGTATGAGGCAGGTCTCTTAGACCAGGCTCCAAGCAGCATTGAGATCCCCAAACCAGCAATCGTGTTGAACACAGGCCCTGCAAAGCATCCTGACATGGCTATCTGTACACCATCTCCACCATTCGTTGCCAGTGCAACATTTGATATTAAATCACCCATTGAGCTTCCCCATGCCCATACAGTTACTCCAAGAATTGATGGGTTAATTCCAAATATTACACCTAATGCCACCAGCAAAGCAACAAGCTCATTTGCAACAATGTAGAACCAGATAATGCTCATGAAAAATCCTCCCAAAACCCATGGAAATAGAAATTTGTGAGGTGCTTCACCAGGTCTTGTGTATATATATGCAAGAACACCAAATATACCACCCAAAACAACACCAATAAAATATGCTATTTGTCCACTCAAAGAACTCACATCATCCTGGGTGCTCCACAAAAATGCCAGAAGAATGGGTGCTAATGAAGCACTTGCAATAGCATACCCTTTTGACCAGCGCTCCTCCTCAACTATTGGTACTGTCAACCGTCTCGGGAGTATCAACGGCAGCTCCAGCAGTGCTAAAATTTTTGAAAATGTGCAGTAAGCATTTCCATTCTCCATGTCCTCATCATTCCAACCCCAATAGGACTTCGGACTCTCTGAACCAGCCTTCATGCCCTGGTTTGAATAGATTGCCACATTTGAAGCCCACATCCATTGAGGCAACTTACTTTGGAGATGTGGTACCTCACTTTGAGAGTCAGATTCAAGCAGTGAGGCATACATAGAATTATCATTGAGATTGATCATATCACAATTTAGTCACATAAACTTTTCAAAGGTTAGATTTTAACCCTTTAAAATTTGAAATAAAATTAAATCATTGAGTTTATTCGACATAACCTTGATGATTTCATTTTCGCTCAAACTTTGGGCAATCAAATATAATAGTTGAAAGTTTATGGTCTAAATTGTGATAGGGTCAAACCGCATAGAGTTAAATTATAATTTATCATTGTTCTTTCCTAAGCAAAGGAAGGACAAAAATAAGTGTACAGGTGGCAATTCATGTTGATGCGTCGTGTTTATGTTGTGTCAAAGTAGAGGTATTCTACTACACTTGTCAACCCTTATCCAAACTTTGTAATAACTATTAAAATCCCTCAATCTTAATATGACTCATTTATTAAGCAGGCTGACTGGACATGACCCATTGTAGGGGCATTTTTTGTGTACTGTGCGTTGAGCTGCCTCTTGTGGTAGTGGGCCCGAGTATTCTGAGTAGGAGAGTTGAGACCGGTCCAACTGTAACTCAATTTAGGCTGGCTTGTGCACAAACTATGCCTTGTCTGCCAAGAGTGTACTTATGGTAGGCAGAACTGTTTCAAATGAATTATGGCAGGCAGATATAATAACAACAACAAAAAGAGTCAACTGACTTTTTAATAGAAAATGACTAAGTAATCCCTACTTATGAAACATAATCACAGTGATAACAATGGTTTTTACAAAGAAATAAAGGAGTAAGTGATAATATGAGTTAATCAATAATAAATATGAATCAAGTCGAGCTTGGTCCGTAGAAGCAAAAGACCAAAGAGGAAGAACGCTTCCTCTCAATGCAACTAATCTCCCAAGAAAGATCCTGTCGTGGGGATTAATGGCTTTGAGGGAACTGGACCTGAATGGTTAGTGCCCAAAGGAATCCCTTTTACTTTTTTGGAAGAGAGTAGGATTTTGAAAGGGAGAGAGGGAAATCGACCTACTGGTGCATACCCACTGTATTGACTCTCTTTGTTTTCTATTTTCTCTTTTATCTTTTTCTTTCCCTTGTTTTTACTTTCTTTTTATTTTATTTCGTGATCTTCTCCTATTTTTTGATACCGTTTCTAGACACGGCAAGGGTCTTCTTATAGTGCCTGCCGCGACCAGATTTTACTACTTTGCCCCTTAACCACCTTTGTCTGGTTTGGGTGTACCTGCTAACCACCAAGGGTTCGTCTGTGAGCCACTCCCCTTTACCAAATAAAGGCAGGTTGTTTTATTCATTATTTTGTCGTGGCACCCTTTCCTGACACGGTGTAGGTGCTTTCTTTCTCTATCCCTCAGGGCATCCACCTAACGGTTCCTCCCTCAACCTTGCTTCTTTTGGGTGGTCTGTCATCCCAGCAGGACGTACCCCCCAAAAGAGCTTGGACAGGAGTCGTAAAATAAGTCTTTTCCCCTCTCCCCACCACCAAACCATACCCCCTTTACCTCTGACCCATGACCCCACCACGTCCCGTATTGGTTGGATACAAGCTGGTGGTGTTTAGGCCTTGCACGTGCTTCCCTTTTATGTATGTCCAAAATCTGCCTGCTGCTCACGCGTTTGCCACGGTCTGGAGCTTTATTTGCACAGTCTGCCGCTCTTCTTTGTCCTTTTATGTGGGTCATTTTAATAATTCCCTGTTCCCCTTAGGGGTTGGGCTTCATTTGATACTGGGTTTCACATTTCTTCTAGCCTATTTCTTGATTGTCATCATGTCCTGCCATATTACTATGTCATTCTTGTTGTATTGACTTGATCCTACCAGGCATTTTTTAGGCTTGCCGTGTATTCTTTCCCCAATAACTTAGCATGACCATGGGCTTTCTTACTTATGGGCTCCTGTGTCTCTTTTGTTTTCCCTTTGGTATCCTTGGCCCATTTGCTTGCCTTGAGCTTCCTCAGCCCTTTTTTCTAACTTTGTATTCCCATAGGCTTTCACTAACTTCATTGGGCTTTCCCTACCCAATTACCTCATTCTCATCTTTGGAGTTTATGAGCTTGCCATCAATCCCCTACTCTCTTTATTTGCATTGCTTTGGGCCTACCGCGGCCCATTCTTACTTTTCCACATCGTACACTGCTCATGGGTTTGCTATTTGATATTTCTCTCTTTCCGGGCTCTTTTAAGCTCATTTGCTTTCTCAAGGCCCATTTATTTATTTTATGGACCTGTGATCCATTATTCCCGCAGCTTGGACCTAATGGTTCTTGTTTTCTATCTTTTCACCAGCTTCTTTTTGGTTTGTGTTGCTGGGCTTCTTTTCTTCTTTATGACTTCTCAAAAAATGGCCCTCAACATCCATATAACATGCTTAAAATACATTTTTTGTTGGGTCACTGAAAGACCCATTTCAACCCATTTTATAGAATTTGACAAAAAATTATTAACATATTTTTTTATTTTGTAGTCATATAAATTCTAATAAATAAAATAAATAAATTATACACAAATTGCATTTTCATAATAACGTCAATTAAAATACTAATATCTTAAAATCTAAAATACAATGAAGTTCCACCCAAATTTAAAAAATACATAGTGAGTGTTTGTATAGGAATTATCCTGCGTCTGGCGTTTTGTGTTTCTCTTTTTTTTTTTTTTCTTTTTTTTTTCTTTTTATTATGCACGCGTTTCAGCTTTTAGAGACAAAGAACACTATTTCGCAATGTTTACTCACTGTTCACGGGACCCACAATCACTTTATTCAGAAAAAAAATTAAAAATGGGTTACACAACACTATTCACACATTTAAAAATTATTTTGCTACAGTATTTTCAATTTTCAGCAAAATAAATTGTATCCAAACGAATCCATAATCTAAGTCAGGTTGTTTTGGTTGATTGCAAGTCAAGCAAATCAACACAAAATTGACTTGTTTATTAATTGTGTCCAAACGTGTCAACCTATTTCGTCACGAATCCATTTACACCAAACATAATCCGGTCAAAATTTTGTTTTATTAGAGGGCCGTGTCAAATATTGCCACTCTTACATGGGTAAATTATATTTATTGTCTTAATTTCAAGTTTATTTTAAGATGAGCACTACACAAAAGTGACTTATTGGTGTAGTTTTGAATTAAATTTTTGTAATCTAACATATGATGTGCTTTATAAAATGAACTATTGTTTAGTTACAATGACCGAAAAGCAAATTGTTAGTTTGTGACACCATTTATACCATTGATTTTTTTGCCCCGGCAAGTTTGATTATTAATCATGACCATTTATACCAAAATGTATTGCTAGAGTCTACTAGCAAAATTGCAGGAGTACTGATATTTCGACCTATTGGGTCCATTTGGATACAATTTATTGTTACTAAAAGTTGCTGAAAACTGATTGTTGCTGAAAACACTATAGCAAAATAATTTTTAAATGTGTGAATAGTACCGTGAGACCCATTTTTAATATTTTTTAACGTGTAGACAGTACATGAACAGTGCGTAAACAGTGTACACACTATTCACGCACAGTAATTTTTGTCTCACAAAGTCAACAAAAGCTGGCAAAAAAAAAAAAAACAACGCGCAGGAGAAAAACGCACCGCAACTAAACCTTCTATCCAAACCCACACATTGTAAATGGACAGTCTATTTGAAAATGAAAGGATCATCTTCCTTGATATAATTTATGGCAAATGCATTGCGCCCTACAGTTACTGCACGTTGTACTTGTGCATTAAACGCCTGCAAATTTGGTGTTGTGCTTCCTTTGAATAACAATTCACAAGATGCTGGCTTGGGCCTATTGTTATGTTTGGGCTAATGGGCTTCCCACTCGATGCAATTTACCAAGATGGGCGGCTCCCAAAACATTCTGGAAGTTTAAAATGAAATACCTTCATTATTCAACAGGATAGGTCTAGGTCCTTCTAGGTTCTTTGCATCTTGGAACCAGTATCATATATTCTAAGAGTTGCTAAAAATTTGATTCGCATCTGATCTTTTCAAGTTTAATTAATTAAGTCCAAGTTAAACAAACTACAGCTCTCTCATCTTTTAATGCTCTGAAATATGTTTCTCATGGCAAATGAGTTGTCAATGGCTGGGTACAAAAACACCCACCATTTCCTCGCTAATTTATGTAGTATATTGTATATGTATTTGTTGTTATGATTACAATATAGGATATCACTTAACCTAAAATTTTAAACCTTTTTAGTTTGAGCCAAATTATGATATATGAACAATTCATTTTTCTTATTATTATGTAACGTGGAATTTCACTCACACGTGTATATTTAACCATATTTCCTTCATAAGTGAATCTTTGCCTCTCTATGAGCTTCCAGGCCTTTACTTGGACCAACAAACAAGTCCTACTCATTCCTCTTTACCTATTAACTTTCTTTCCTTCACTAGTGTGTTATCTATAGGCCTCCTATATGTTATCTATGGGAATCACTTGTCAATCTATGAAAAGTTGAAAATCACGTGTCAATCTATGGGAACCATGGGTCAAACCTACACGCTCATTCATGAGAATCCATCCCAATCCCACACTTCCTTGTGCACGGGAACACCTCGTGCTACACCATGAATTAGCACCCATTAACAATACTCCTTCAATTGGCCTTTTATTAGGATCATTTGCATGGACCTTTTAGGTTTCTTATGTCTCAGCTCCAACTGTGAATGGGAGACCCTAAATACTTCACCACCTTACTACACACCACCTACAAAAGGAGCCTGAACACCTCGCTACCTTGTTGCACACTACCTTGAGCTATGATACCACTTATTGGGTATCAATCTAGCCTTGTGTGAATTAAGAAAAACAACCAACAATTTTAATCAATCTCCCAAAAATATTATCACTAAAATTACCAAGCCAAAATATCAATCTCTAGTAAGAACACAAAAATATATGTGAAAAACATTTTCTCCCTGAAATGAAAAATCATGAGACAAATTTTGAATAATTTACTATTATAAAATCAATTAAAATATATTCTTTCAAGTTTATGCTTAACTTGAGATCCACACCAACTACAATAATATATTATTTTGTGTATGTCTCAAGATTAAAGAAAATCTCCTTATTTTCTTTACTCTTGCACGTACACACTCATTGCGCTCATTGTATTTTCTTCTTATTTCTTCACTTTTTAACATCACAAATAAGCCTCACAAATTCTCCTTGATTTGTGTGTTTTACAACATAACATTGTTAACAAAACACAAACCTTGTTATCTCTCACCTTGCGTTACCTCCCAAGAAAAAATTCTTTTTTTCTCTCTCTCTTGATTTCATGCCCAATTCTATAATTTTTTCCCTCTCCTTCTAAGGAGAGCCCCTAGGCCAAGCCATTAAAATTTTTGTAGTATTGTCTATTTAAAAGACTCAAATCCTATTCCTTAATGAATACGGAATACATTAATTCTTTAACAAGGATTAGGTTTTCCATCCACTCCAAAAAATAGCATTTTCTTTCACAATAAGGAAACCAAAAAATAACCAAATTAAGTTTTCATTTTCAACAAGGAAACCCAATTAACTTTTCAAGTCACAATTGGAATTTGAGACTATATCCCAACAACTGTTTGCGTGTGGTTTTCGGCCACCAGGGACATGGGATAGTCGAATAAGTAGTTAATTTATAGATATGGTGTGGGGTGGGGTAGTTTATGGTGGCTTAATTTGGGTTGCTATTACGTTTTGTGGTGTCTTAATGTGTTTGGGGTGATAATTTCAAATAGTGTGAATAATTCCTTTGAATGGATTTTTTATTTTCATGAAATTTTTGGAAGATTGTAAATTGCATGGGATTGCTCCTTGGTATAGTTGGGTTGTGAATTGGAATATTTAGAACTTCATTATTTAACTTCACCTTCAAGGAATGGGGGGGAATTGAGAGAATGGTTCTAAGGATTAATTTTATATTATTTCAAATTATTCTCTCTTTTCAAATCAAGCAACAAAGGGAATATATTGATATTTTTTCTTTCTTTCTTTTAAAAGAAATAGTTTGTGATTTGAATTGGGATGATGATTCATTGGTAAGTAAATGGGTAAACACAAAAACAATCCTTGGGGTTTAGGCTAATGATAGGCATTACTAAGACTTTTAAAAAATATCACATTTTCTTCTTAAGCATAAACAACACTTAACACCATTTGTGCTCAATTCCCAAAAAACCTAATTGTGGCCAGGTTACGAGTTAATTTGCTTCTTGCACCATGACCTTTAAGCTCTTTAACCAACATGATGGATAGGAAATTTTAAATTAAATGTGTTTAAATTTTATCTTAATTGTGGGTAGGAATTGAATCTCATCAAAGAAGTTGGACCCACTTGCATATATCTAACAGTTGGTCTTGATTGCACAAATCCGATAATGACTAGATTGTTGTAGCTATATGCACAAGGGACTTTCTGGGTAGCATATGGTGGATGGATATTAACTAAAAATGAAGGAGGAAACAAAGGACTTGGAGGAGCATGGAAACTTTCAAAAAGTGTTCAGTGTTGTTCGTGCTTAAAAATCAAATTGGATTTTTTGAAATAAATCTTGGTGGTGCTTGGAATTAGCCCGAATGAGCGCTTTTTTTTCCCCTAAATAATTTTTTTTCACCCAACATAAATATACAGTGTGTTTGTAAGTTTCAAGTGAGAGGGGGAGTGGAGGGTAGGGGGAAGGAGAGGAGAGGGGAGATGAATGTCCATTCCTCTTCTTTGGATGTTTTTTAAAATTTAGTAGGAGGAAAGGGAATAAATATCCCTCCCTTTTTTTGGATGTTTTAAATTTTAAGTAGGGGGAGTAGAGGGGAAGGAAATGGTCATCTCTTCTTCTTTTTTTTTCTTTTTTTTTTTTGGAGAAAAAGATCATCATGAATATCATTCCAAGGCTGGTAAATCAACCATAACAACATTAATAATTACTGGAGGAACAAACTCCTACATGACTAAAAGCTGGAAAGAAAGCCTAGCTTTCTAGGCTAAACATTGGTCATCTAAATTGACAATTATAAACCCTTATTTGTGAATTTTAAAGAAAATAATACAAATTGACATATAAGATTAAATTTGAGAATTTTTTTTTTAATATATATAACTCAAACCCCACATTTCTCTAGCCAAATTTCCCTAATTCGGTTGAATCTTGATGTTTTCAAAGGTAATATTCAGAGTTCATGTCCCTTCTCCTATTATAACTATCAAATTATTAAAAATAAAAAATAAAAATTGAAGGTTTGAAGAAGTATTATACCCCTCCAAATTCCTTCAAGCTCTTCCCCTTTTAAAACACACAAATAAGATTAATTAAAATTTCACCAACTTCCACCCTCTTCTCTCTACTCCCTATGACCATGTCTCCTCTCCCTCCACACACACACTCTTAGTTTTTTTTACCCCTATTTGATTTGGATGGAAAAAATTGTGGTTTAATGTTTATAAAGGGCTTAATGGACCACGAAAAATGAACAAATTACCCCCCCCCCCCCCCCTCCCAAAAAAAAGTGTTTTCATTTGAATGTAACAAAATATATTAGTGATTGAAGGAAATTTGCATATTAACAATTAAAAAAAAAAAAAGTGATTTTGTATTTAAAATGGATATTGAAGGGGGGAGGGGGGGGGGGGGGTGGTGGTTGATATTAATCCATATAATTTTGAACATAAAATAGATTCTTTACAATTCAATCAAAACAAAAGAAATTTGAATAATGATTTTATTTATGGGGATGGGGAAGGGGAAGGGGGTGGGAAATGCAATTAGTCCATTTAATTTTGACCATAATATAGATTCTTTGCATTTCAATCGATTTTTTTTTTTTTTTTTAAGAATGATTTTATATATAAAGAAGCTATCTTAAGAATCTTGAGGTGAGGTTGAAAAAAAAAAAAGAAATATATTTTTTTGCCACGTGTCACGATATACATCTTCCATGATAAATTTTAAACTAGATCATATGCATGCATTTTAGGGTGAGCCAAACGTTACTCCGAAATCCACCCTAACAAGATTCCCTAGGAAAGGAAATCATGGTCAAATGTCATCTGTCAAAGTAAAACTTCTATCTTTCAAATGATTCTCTTCCTACTCACCAAGTGTGCATTTGGATTAGATTGAAAAATGAAAATTATTTCACTATTCAACTTATTTTTGTTACTATTTATAGATTCCACTGTATTATTTCAACTAATTTTTATATTTATTTACAGAACTTTTAACAATAATTTTTTGGTTTTAGCAAAATAAGCGGTATCCAAACACACCCTAAACTACAAATTTCAAAAAGCTCAAAAAACCTCTTTTAAATGTATATTGTTTAGTTATAAGGAAACTTCATTTTGCTTTCAATCAACCAATGACTTTCATCTCAATCATTGGAATTTATTAGGATAGTAGCTTCTTCTTTTTCTTTTTCTTTTTTCTTTTTTTCCTTTAATCAATGTGATAGTGTATTTGGATGCATTTTTTTTTTTTAAGTTTATTTTTTTATTTAAATAAAGCTAGTTAAAGCATAGTCTAGCAAATAAACTTTGAAAAAAACTGCACAATCAAATTAACTAATAAGTCCATTGAAAAAAATAAATACCAAACAGACTCATGTGATTGATATAAAATCACTCTTATATCATATATGTGCCCAAAACTAATACTACTTTTATTATTTACTAATTCTAATACGTCATCAAAGTTTAAGTAATGGTCTAGTGATAATGACATTATTTGTGATGTCTTATGTATGTAGTTTAAACAGACCTATCTACCAATTAAAATAAAATAAATAAATTATAATATATCAAACTTTAATATTTATCCTTATGCACCCTTAATAGGAAACTAATAAAAACAACCGCGGGGACTCTCCCATCTAGTTGGCTAGCTATTGAGATATCAATTCTCCTCTTCAACAAGCAATGTCCATGTATTCCACATATTCTCTTCACTTTCTAGACTCCAATGAATCGCATCGTCAAATCTTGCCGAACCTTTTGAATTTAAGAAAGAAACAAAGCAAGCTTCTTTCTTCTCCTCCCAAGTCCCAACATTATATATAAGAGTATTAATTGTTGCATATATGAGAGCAATACGAAGCTTGAAAGAAGTATAGAGAAAGATGGGTACAAGGGCTAGTACGATTCCAATCATAAACAAGACTTACTGTTCCTCTTCACAGGTTGTCCTTGTAGTTAGGAGGAGGCCACATGTGACAAGTGGAGGAGGTTTTGTGGTGACAGATTGTAATCAGAAGGTGATTTTCAGGGTTGATGGGTGTGGTATTCTTGGCAGAAAAGATGAGCTGATTCTGAGAGATGGAAATGGAAATGGAGATGCTTTGCTGCTGATCCGCCGAAAGGTACCTAAACACACATATACATGCATGCATCACCACAAACAAGTTTTATATGCATGCATTACTTTAAACGTCCTTGATATTTGACATGGTAATTTGGATGGCCTCAAGGACTCAAAGTGATGGCGATGCTTTGATTCTGATCATTTTTTTCAAATTTATTCAAATTTATAGATAGCTAAGCTAGCAAATACAGTTGGTCTATCAATTTCAAGTAAAATAAAAAAAAGGTTATATTTAAAATTTTAAATAACATTGTATGATATAATTTTAAACCTGTAATATTTGATTTGAATTATGAAATAAATATGTTTGAAATAGAGAAGATCTTATTCTCTCAAAACTTTGGATTAGAAGAGAGAATTGGGGAAAACCATTGTTGAGAAACATTAGTCTCCAATACGAGAATATGATTCCCTAAAACAAGAAATGCTGGTGGAATTGTCAATCCATAGATGGACTTAGAAATATAAGCCTGCTTATTAAAGCATTGCCTTAAAATGTTTGGGATTTAAAAAAAAAAAATCTATTTTGGTTTCTTAAAAGTAAAATTCTTGAAAAAATAATCATGTTACAAGTCTTCCTTTTCTTATGACTTCTAGAGCTAGCATTAAGGTATATACACAATATATTAAGAAATACATACACGTTTATTTAAATAAATACACGTACACGCATAACCAAAAAAATGAATTGATTCTTGTCGTTTGACTTTTGGCATCTTTCCCTTTTTTTTCTTTTTTCTTTATTCTTTTCTTTAATTAAAAAAAAAATAGAAAGGTGGAATGGTTGAGGCTCTAAGCATTTACAAGAAATGGAAAGGCTACACTTTTGATTATGAAGGGTCTCAAAAGTTAGTTTTCAGCTTAAAAGAACCCAACTCCTGTTTGGTAAGGAACAATGCAATGAAAATCTCCACGGAACACAGGGTAAGCAACAAAGATTGGGACTTTACGATCAAAGGCTATTTCCCAGATAAAGATTGTAGCATCATCGACAGCAAAGGCAACATTGTGGCGCAGGTAATTGAATTGATACTATTCTGGCTATAAACTTGTACACTGCGATGCTCAAATTAATTAATATCAATGTTGTCTGAGGTTTTTTCATAAGGATTTGTTGTTTATGAAGTGCAGGTTGGAGTGAAGAAGGAGGTGACGGAATTGATGGCAAGCAAGGATCTGTACCATGTGGTGGTGAAACCAGGCATTGATCAAGCTTTTGTTTTTGGTGTCATTGCTACTCTCGACTATATATATGGTGAATCTACGAGATGCTAATTAATATAGCAGGCGAAATATTTAATGTTTTTGTCACATCAGAATATGGAGAACGGAAGTAATTCTCCACATATAACTGATGCTATCATGCACTCATACTTTTTACCTACCCCAAAGTTTTAGGACTATGAATTTGTTGTTGATGTTGTTGATTTTTTTTTTTCCAAGTAATATATTATTTTGTTTCCTTTTTTGTAGAAATTATGAAGAGTTTTGTACTTTATTGGTATTGTTGGATTTTCTAAACAAAGAGAACCTGAACTGAAATATATTTTAAAGTTTTGGAATGATTTGTTGGTGTATTTGGAAAAATTATTAATGAGTGACAGCTCCATTGATTACTTTTAAATAAATACATCGGGTAAACTACTATAATAGTTCAATTGAGATTGTTTAGTAAAGTAAAAAGAAAATAAAAATCAATGGAGATTCCTTTTACATTAAAAATTTTTCCAATGTATTCCATTAAAAAAGGCATAAACTTT
Source organism: Quercus variabilis (assembly GCA_030445155.1). Taxonomy (NCBI): domain Eukaryota; kingdom Viridiplantae; phylum Streptophyta; class Magnoliopsida; order Fagales; family Fagaceae; genus Quercus; species Quercus variabilis. The sequence continues at coordinate 1,196,164 of CP129455.1, forward strand.
ACATTTTTTTTCAAGATTTAGAAGAGTGTTGGTAGACAATCTTACACTCCCCCGCTTAATTTTTGGACTTGTGCTCGTGACATGCTGATTTAGATGAAACACGCTTGCTTTTGCACCAAGCCTAACTTTTCATACTCCACTATCTTGAAACAAAGAATCTTAGTGAATAGTGGACACATTGCAAAAATATTCTAATTATTAAGTATAATAGGTTACAATGCAAACATATTCTAATTAAAAGTATAATGGGTCCGTCACTTGAATTTCCAAAGACAGAAAATAAAGAAATTCAATTCTACCCTCATCACCCGACCCCTTCCAAAAACTTTTCTTATTCAATGGTTTCAAGAGGCATCTCTCTTACAATATATATGTGAGTTTCACATGTTGCAAGAGGAAAATCTCATAAAACCATCTTATCAAATATCATACTATTACCATGCATTAGTCATGCACTATTAGTTAATGCTAAGAACTAAAACTACCATAAGTAAATAGTGAAGCATCAATAGTCTAATTGCAATTGATTTCTAAGATCTGAATTAGTTCTAAAGCTTAGAGGAGTCCAAAAATTGAATTGACAATGAGATATATATATATATATATATATATATATATAATACGATAAAATATCGTATTTGAACTTATGACATCTTCTTTACCATTAAGTCAAGTCATCAATTGTTTCTAAAAAAAAAAAAAAAAGTTAAGTCACCAATAAAATTCTTTATAGTATAATTAGAATTTGATTCTAGATTCCTTATTCAACAATACAAAATTTAAAAAAAAAAAAATGAAAAATTTTACTAATTGAGTTAAATGACTTCCGCAACAAAAGTAATAAGGAATAGATTATCATTTGAGCATATTCAGGAGGAGCCAACTTAACCACCAAACCAGGGAGTTAAGGTTGATGTCTCCATGCTCTATCATGGCCATCTTTGAGTTTGAGGGTGGAGTACCCTTTTGTTTTTGGTAATTGAACAAAAAAATCAATAGATCATCTAAATAATATGCAATGACTTGTATCCTTAGCAACCTTTCTTGTGAAGCTCATCAAAATTAAAGCTTCTGTTGTACACAACGCATGAAAGAAATTCAACGAAACAAATATTGGTTTATTGACAATTAGGTTTGCTTACAAAGAAGTCTTTCTCGTCGATTCCTTTTTTTTTTTTTTCTTTTGATGCTTTGAAAGTGGATAAGTATTCAAAGAAAACGAAGAAAAAGAATGCACTAAAGATTCTTATATAATGCAGTTTCAATTAGCTTAATTGACAAGTTTTTTTATCATCAAATAAGGAACTTGTATTTGAATTCCTATTTACATTAAAGGGTCATGATAATAAGCACTATTAGGGTTTGTTAATAAATTATATTAGAAAAATTTTAACACCACTTTCATGAAAAATATAAAAGCTGTCTAAAAAATTAATTACTTTATTATTTTCCTATAAAATATTTCTAAAAATAGTTCCTAAACTAATATCCTTAAGGTATTCGTTAACATTTCCCTACATTAAAAACCCATAGAGTGTCTTTACATTTTTTTTTTTTTTTTTTTTGAGTAACAATTGTGTCTTTACTTGAAAATAAATAGCAGTTGTTATGGATTGAATGGCCTAGGTTGAAATTATATCAATTCTAGAAGAGAGTGGAAAAATTATTATTGATTCTATTGAAACCGACTATGGTAGATACAAATTTTGATTTTTAGAACCAATAATAAAGACGCATATACTATGGTCATAAAAATATAGACTTGGGCTTAAGTGGATTATATTCCATTTTCTTTGAAAAGTTAATTCAAATCCTTTTCTTTTCTTTTCTTTTTTTTAATAATGATCTATCCAGTTGCCGATCCATCAACATAAACATTTTTTAATTGACGTTTCAACTTTTTAAGAGTTTTTGTTCTTATATAGCTGCTATCTTTCATTTTTGAACTTCTATTAAGGGCTGTATCCAAAAACCAACTTTTGTAAGTCCATCCATTTTGAACTTAAGATGAAGCATAAGCTAATTCAAGCAGTGTAAATAGTTGATGCCCTTGTGAAACTTTTTCCTTCAATCAGAAGCCATTTGGCATTGTCCAAAAGCAAAAAACCGAAAGAAAAAATGAAGATTCTTGGAGAATAATAATGCCAGTGATCATGTATTGATTCAGCTACATTTGACCCTCGTTCTATAGAGTTTAGATCCAGAAATCGAATCCCTTTATTTAACAAGAAAACACATCATGGAATAGTAATACATTACAAACATGACAAAGAAAATGAAATTAAAATCTCAAGTATAGCACAAGGATTCAGGACTTAGGACATCAGTCATCCCTAGTCCTAAACAAGTAATACCCAAACGACAGCCCCAACACAATGGCCAAGAAAACCCCTCCATTACATGACATGATGGCCAGCATGAGGAGGTAGCCAAGAGCCGAGTTGACTCCAAAAAACAGGGAGGTAACCAGCCGGGCTGGACTGACTCGTCGAGCACGACCAAGTTTGGAGAGAAGTGGGGTGGCAATGGGAGGGGGATTGGAGGTGGAGGCTTTGAAGTGGAGGCGGCGGTCCTCCATGTACTGGTAGAAGGCAGAGAAGAGAAAGCAAACTAGTAAGGTGAGGATGTAACTCACCCATGTCCTGGTCTTCCACCAGTGCACCAAGAGGGTCACCTTCTTCCCCCAGTATATGGTCATGTGCATCATCTTCGCTATTTTGCTATCCAACACACACACACATGCACAGCCATATAAAGAGTTGGGTTTTGGTTGGTTGGTTGGTTTGGACGTATGTGTTAAGCAGAAAAGATAAAAGAAGAAGCTTCGTGTATGTATGACACTGTCATTTTATCATGTTCAGAATCATTCTTGGCTAAAAGATACACATGCACTTATTAATTTTCAATATTACCAGTATACCAGGTACCAACAACTAACCTGAGCAGTTTTATTACTTTTTAAGTTTTAACATAGGTAAAAACGAAACAACATTGTTGTACAGAAAAAAGGGTAGAAGCTTAGAGTGAGATTTTTGTGATTCTGAGCAATTATACCATACTTTCAGGAATAAATGGTCGGATTTTGACAATCATTTAAAGGCAAGCAAAGTACAATCAAGTAATTTTCGCAAGGATCCAAACAATTGATTTTCAAACAACCATGATCTAACCCATGATCAAACTTTCTACATGGACATTCAATGCAAATTCATTGTTGATATGCAACAAAACGTCTATAGCAAAGATAAAATCACCCAAGTGCAAATACCAAGCATCAAGCAAAATGAAACTTCTTCCAAGAAAATCGCATAAAAACACTCAAATATGGTGCACTAATCCAGATTCAGAGCCCATTGAATTGGTATGAATGTGTGTCTGCAAGCTGTATCTTCATCTATGAAAGAAAACTAATAAAAAGAAAAGAAAATATACCAAAACTGGAGGAATTAAATAGTCGGCCCATGTTCAAATTCTAACATTGCCTTTGACATATGTGCCATCATTCCAGAAGTTTGATTGTATCAATCTAATTATATCAGATGTCTGCCATTAACAATCAACAAATTAGAATAAATTGACTTCCAAATTCTGACATGCTCAATCGAGAGAGACAGACAGAGAGAGAACAAGAGGGAGGGGGGTGGGCGGGCCTGCATTACAAGAACACTCTCAAGTCATTCTATACCTGGCGAATGTACAATACAAGATTGTTTAATTGCTTCTTGCTATTGGATGGTTTCTATAAGTTACCAACGTATCATAAAATAAAACACAATTGAACAGAGACCAAGCAAGATTGTTTTACTGCTACTACATTAAGTCATAACATTGTTTGAAGTCACTTAAGCATATTATCAATGAAGCTTACTGATTATTAATGGCCTATCTGGACATAAAATGTCTAAAGACCACTTGATATTGTCTAAAACAAAGACTTCAACATTAAGCATGGATATCATGTAGTTGCAGCCAGACAGATGCCAATAATTATTTTTTGCTGCAACAAGTTGGGTAGAATTTAAGCCTATATGACCGAACAGATTACAGACAGCACTCCAGGTAATGCAAAAAAATTGAAACAGCTAACTCAGTTTCTCCACAGACTGTATTATACACTAATAAACAAATCTAAATTCAAGTGTCCATTTTGGAGAGATAACATCCAAAGTGTATGAGCAGGAAGCCAAAGCCTAAAACAACAAATGCCATATGAAGATTTCAGTGTTCAAAAGAATAAAAGAAATAGAAAATGATGCATAAATATTGTAAAAACTAGAGTTTCACAAATTTCAAGAGCAAAGAGAAATAAAATATATATATATACCATCCATTTTGCAGCCATCATATCACATTTAATAATCATATAGCACTAAGCAGATCACAATGATCAAAACTGGATAAAGATGAAGAAGGTACAAGAGTTTAGATAACAGATAGAGGATAAATTTCTTCTAGATCAACATGAAATTTGTTATACATCATCAATGATATTTACTTTCATTTGCTATGAGACACAATTTATGGCGTTGACACTGCCATTCCAACTCGACGCTATACCCGGTTTGCATGAGTTTAGTCTAATATAGGCACAAGGATAAACCGGCCACCATTAAGAGAAGCTGTGCTCTCAGGTTCAGAAATCATCAAATATCACCATGCTAGTGATGAATACACAAGTCGTCAATGGGCACCTATGACTGACACAACACCCATGGATGTGCTCATCCTATAAGTGAGAAATATCAGATAGATTACCATAAGGCCAACTCCTAACACCTTGTTAGGGCGCATATCATTTCTTGGTAACACAACAAGTGACCAAATAAGTCCTGCAGTTAGAAATCCCATAGTAAAAAACAAACTACTATCTTGGGGAACTATGTATGAGGCAGGTCTCTTAGACCAGGCTCCAAGCAGCATTGAGATCCCCAAACCAGCAAGCGTGTTGAACATAGGCCCTGCAAAGCATCCTGACATGGCTATCTGTACACCATCTCCACCATTCATTGCCAGTGCAACATTTGACATTAAATCACCCATTGAGTTTCCCCATGCCAATACAGTTACTCCAAGTATTGATGGGTTAATTCCAAAAATTACACCTAATGCCACCAGCAAAGCAACAAGCTCATTTGCAACAATGTAGAACCAGATAATGCTCATGAAAAATCCTCCCAAAACCCATGGAAATAAAAATTTGCGAGGTGCTTCATCAGGTCTTGTGTATAGATATGCAAGAACACCAAATATACCACCCAAAACAACACCAATAAAATATGCTATTTGTCCACTCAAAGAACTCACATCATCCTGGGTGCTCCACAAAAATGCCAGAAGAATGGGTGCTAATGAAGCACTTGCAATAGCATACCCTTTTGACCAGCGCTCCTCCTCAACTATTGGTATTGTCAGCCGTCTCGGGAGTATCAACGGCAGCTCCAGCAGTGCTAAAATTTTTGAAAATGTGCAGTAAGCACTTCCATTCTCCATGTCCTCATCATTCCAACCCCAATAGGACTTCGGACTCTCTGAACCAGCCTTCATGCCCTGGTTTGAATAGATTGCCACATTTGAAGCCCACATCCATTGAGGCAACTTACTTTGGAGATGTGGTACCTCACTTTGAGAGTCAGACTCAAGCAGTGAGGCATATATAGAATCATCCTCCTCACTCCCCTGAGAAAAGACACTTCCTCTAACAGGAAGTAATGGTGTTACAGCATCCAACCTTAACTTCTGAGCATGTTTCCTCAGAATCTCATTTGCAGCAACTGCAAACCCATAAACCACATAAATAGACACAAATGCTATGGCACCAGCAGCAGTCACCTTACCAACAGTCAAAATGATGGCGAGTGACATTATGCTGAAGAGGAAGAAACATATGTCTCTGATGAAGCATTTCCTATCAATCTGAACCCTCTTCTCGGCCACACACAGCGATATCGTCCCCACAACAATACAAGTAACAAAGACAGCTCCTCCCAGTACACTATTAAGACCCACTTCGCCTGCGTCCTTTCCCACAAACGCAGCAATGCTGGAGAACACATCAGGAGCTCCATTCCCCAAAGGAAGCAGGGAAACTCCTGCAACAGTCGCCGGCAACTTCAAAAGATTCGAAAGCTTCTCCAAAGAACAACAAAAGTAATCAGCGGCAGTATTCCCCAATAGATAGAACAAAGCAGCCAACCATATGAACAACACTAAATACCCCAAAACACTAACATTCTCACAATCACAATAAAAGAACATGATGTAATCAATATACCCGCCCGACGAACACTCCGGATTGGCAATCAAAAACTCACATTTGCTTTTATAGCCTCTGTGTTCAGACAACCTAGCACACAGTTTCGGATCCCTGACCGCCAAATCATCGGTAGCTGACCCATTAACAACGCCACTAGTATAATTCAAAGAACTCACATTAACTTCAGAAATTCTTCTTCGACTAATAACCTCAAACGAATCAGCTCTACCACCCCAATCAGGAATCAGACTCAAATTATGCGAATTCCAACCCCTTCTCGTCAGAAAACCATGGCGATTGTAGAAGAAGAATAACAACAACACCAAAGCACAAATCCCATTGAAACCCCCACGAAAGCGGGCATTTCTGGGACCCAAAAACCCTTTGGGTTGTTGTATCATATTATTAATCAAACCAAAACCCCTAATCTTAAAGTTTGCAATTGCAATCAAAGGAAAAGAAGGGGGTGGCGGGGTCTAGGGTTTCAGACAAAAACCCTAAACAAGGAATTGATTTACTAAATAAAAAAATAAAAGGAAATTGAATTGAAGTACAACAAATAAGGTAGGAATTAAATTATATATGAAATCATATGACGCTGCAACAAAATTTACAGAGGTTATGTCTTGTTTTTGTTTTTGTTCCTAATTTTGCTTACAAGAACAAGAATTAGGGGTACCTGAGATAGAGAGAGAGAACGAGAAAGAGGAAGGAAAAGCAGCTTCTACGTAATTTCGTTTACTTGTTGTGACGAAGCCGCGAAGGAAAGGATTTTTGATTTTGATTTTGATTTATTTATTTAGAAATTTCGTTCTGTACAATCTCAATCTGGTTTCTTCTATCAATGCCATTGCATGTTGATGTTGTACCCAAACAAACCTCACCATTCGATGCACTTTCTCTTCTCGCTAACCATCGGTCAGACCAACTGTTTGTATTCGTAATTTTCTTACTCTAATATGTCTTTTACGGGATAATGCTTACACAACTTTTTTTACAATGTTTCATTCAAAAAAAATTTACAAATTTTTTTTAAAAAATAATTTACAATGTAATCGGTTGATATTAATGCTAATTTCAATCTATTTAAGCATAATAACTTACTTTTTTATTTTATATACTTACTTTCAAAAATACCCCATCTTCAAATTATTTATTTATTTTATATGTATTTGTCGGAGGGCTTATGTCTTGGCCCCAATGTAGTAGTGGTATACTCATTTTTAGGCCAAAGGCTTATAAGGCATGAGTAGGAGGCATCTCCCCCCTATGCAGGATTGAGCAAACCTTTAAGGACTAAGGCTTAACACCATTTCTGAAGAGGACAATACTTGATTGGGAGCCAAGACGAAACTCCTCCCATAGTATTTTAATGAAATTTTAATTTTCTTGATTTAAAAAAAAAAAATTATCTTTCTTTACGCACAACAATCATCATCTACTATTTTCTTACATTCTCAAAGAATAAAAAATTAATGCAAAATAAATAGTCCTAGTATAAATTTATACAATTTTACACTCACTAATATGGGCTACTTTTAGACAAAAAAAAATTACAATTTTTTTCTATTATGCGATCACTAATATACCTCATATGAGTACTCTAATGTACCATGTGAATTCACCCAAAAAGAAAAAAAGAACAAAGAAGGCAGTGTTCACGTTGAGGTCAGAGATATTGCACATTTGCACCTGATTAATGCAATTATCCACTTCCCTCTCACAAAATTTTTTACCTTCTTAAATTTTTTACTTATTTTAATAATTTTTTATTTAATGATTGAAATTGAAAGTTTTTTTTTTTTCAATCCTCAAACTCAAGCATTGATTACAAATTACAATTGCATCAAGTGCAATGCCCTAAATATTACATCTAATATCAATCCATAGTGTACTGAAGTGATTTTTTAAATTAGACATGGCAAAACGGGCGGGTCGAGTCAGGTTCGGGCCGGATTGTGTCTGGTTGACCCGTATTTTTCACATGATTTTTTTTTTTTAAAGAAAACAATATGTATTTTCCATTTAGAAAGTCATGCAACAAATTACTTGATGTAAAATGCATTACTTTGAATTCACCACTTATATTAAGAATGAATTATACTTATTAATACTTATTCAATAATTTTAAAATTATACAAATCCTAACATTGCTATCTAAAATAAAATAACACAAAAATAAGTAAAACAAATACACAAGTTTTATTTCTACACAATATCAACATCCCAAAATATAAAACAAAATTATAAATGACTTATTGGATAATTCATTTGACAAAGAATAAAAACATATAAGAAATTGACAATCTTGAAAATTAATTTTATAATCTATTGTCAATTGTGGTTGGCACTCTATTTCAATTTGAGATATATATATATATATATATATATATATATATATATATATATGTATATATATTAAAGTTTAATTATTTACATATTTATATATGATCTTTTTTATGAACATCATATCATTGTTAAACAACACACACTTTAGGAAATATCATAATTCATTTTGAAAAACCGTTTATTTTGGACATAAATTGTTAAAAAAATAGGTCTAAGCATTTATAATTTATGCTAATTTGATACCTTGGCTTTACTATTTTCACACTCATAAATGTTTCTCACACATGTCTACAATTTTAAATCTATGTTTTTAACTGTACTGTAACAAAATTATCTTAACATGTACTTTATTATTTGATATCTAAAAATCTTTACTCATTATAGAATGATCAATCATTCATCTTTCAATTAATTTGCATATAGCTATGTAAATGTCTCAATTGTTTTCTTAAAACTCACAACAAACAATTAAATCAAAATTGTCTTAATTTTATTATTGTTTTTACAAAAAAAAAAAAAAAAAGTTTTGAAAAATGGTTCAGGTTCAGATTGGGTCGCGGGTCAGGTTGGGTTAACCCGCAAAAAAAAAAAAAAAAAAAAAAAGAATAGAAAAATCTAGTCGGGTCACAAGTCAACCAGTTTTTTCTTCAAGTCAGAAAATTTTGACTCGATTTGCCATGTCTAATTTTTTTAATCAAAACAACCTATATTAGTAATTTTGAATTTTAAATTTTAAATATATATTTATATATTAAATTTGTAGTTGTGAATAATATTTATAAGGTGTGTGTGGCTCTCTCTCTCTCTTCAAACCAATCCACTTGCCATCGTCGCCAGCCTTGCCCCAGGCAGTGGAGAGTGCTGTGCGTGGGTATGGGTCACAGTAGGTTTGGTTTCTTGTGGAGCTCATGGGTTCCAATGGTTTGTTCAAGGCTGGCTAGTGGTTTTGGGCTCTGGGTTTGCAATGGGTCATAGTAGTAGTGGACCTAGTGGTGGTAGTTTGACCAATTTGGGTTTGGGTTGGGTCAATTTGTTTTGGGTTACAATCTAGTGGTGGTGGATTGTTTTGATTTGTGGTTGGTGCGTTGAGATTGTGGCTACAAATTCTAATTCTAATTATATTAAGTTTTAAAAAATTAATCTATTAATAATTACATTAGAAGCAACACAAAAATTAGATGATATTTACGAAATACTAGCCTCATTGCATGTGCTCCATGTGTGCATAAGGTTCTTTCTTTTTCTTTTTCTTTTTTTAATTAGTTTTGTTCAATTTTCAATTAATCACAATTTGAGATTTAAGTATATGTTTGATCATATTATGCATTTGAGAACTATTGATACAACCAAGAGTATTTTGAGGATAGCTTCAATTCATTTTTTGAAACTAACCTTATGATACTCCTGATTGTATCAGTAGTTCTCAAATACATAATATGATCAAATATATACTCTCTTTTTTTTTTTTTGAAACCGATCAAACATATACTTAAATTTTAAATTCTAATGCATAGAAAATTATGACACTAAACAAAAATAAAAATCCCGTGAAGCGCAAAGCATATGTGACGAGACTAGTTATATTTAGGTGGCATCAAACATATGCTAGTCACGCAGTAAAATTTGTAGTAACTCACTAACTTTACTATAGAATTAATACGATTGACCTAAATAAAAACTAATAAATTAATAACATTTTGCCATCTTAGATTTATTTTGAAATTGTAAAAAAATATTATGAATTTTTTTTTTTAAAGCGTTACATTCACAATAAATTTTAAACAGTAAACTACTTCAAAATTCAGTGGCCACAAATTATCCAAAACTCGTGCGAGAGGGACATAGGGTCATTACGTGGCCCGTGGCTTAACTTATACAAGAGCACACGCCTCTCTTACATACGACCGGTATTTTGACCATCCGCACCAGTAGGCCCAATCAACGAAATAAAATTTTATATAATAGTATAATACATTTCTTTACCTTTACTTTACAAATCTAAAAAGTAAAATATGTATTAGGTGTTAGGAAATTCTTGTGATTTATTATAGAGTATAGTTAGTATTTTGATCTCCATCGTTTATTCATCATGAATTTATATAATAATATCGTCTCAATTTTTTATATAATAATTAAAATAAATTATTATATTATAATGACAATAATCCAGATGTACCCTTACAAAAATATTATATTTATTTCATAAATTTAATCTCATTTATTATTATTTTTTTTAAATCTCATTTCTAACTTTTTAATTTAAAATGGATTAAAGTTTCACATGATTATGAATAAAATTGATTAGTATCACTGTCACATAATAACTCATTAGAAGTCATCAAACTACATTGATTGATTGATCTTCTCAAAAGAAACAAAAACTCATTAAAAGTCATCAAACTACATTGATTGATTGATCTTCTCAAAAAGAAAAAAATTAAGTTGATTGAATTAATAAATAAATTGTATAATTAAAATCACTGCTTAAAATCTTGTCATTCTGAAATGGTTTTTTCTGCAGAAAAATATTCAATTTTTGCATAAAATATTATTAAAAAACTTCAATCTAGAGTTATATAGTTCTGTAGTTCAGTTTAGAATTGTAGTTCATTTTAGAATTCAAGTTTGCTAAAATTAAGTTTCAAGCAGATGTACTTTCTCAAAAAAAAAGTTTTAAATAGATGTAATCCATTCAATCTGGTATTTATTTTCAATAAAACAATATATGTGAGCAATTATCTGCTTGAAACTCAAATTTCAAAATGGGCTACAGAACAAAATAATTTCAAACAAAAACTTTTCAGTAATATTTTTTACAAAAGCTGAATATTTGGCAAAAATAAAAAAATAAAAAAGCCTTCCAAAACTAATGAGGAGGATTAAACTTTGAACCATGACGCCATAATAAACATAAATGCTCAAAATGATGAGGATGGAAAACTCGGCACTTGAGTGGAAATGTGATGTGATTGAGGATAAAATTACAAAGCAACAAAAGTGATGCCGCTTACGCTATTGCGATGTAAAGACAATTTTATCGCCTATGCTTTTAGCTAGAAGACAAACTCCTTTTCAAAAATAAAAAATTCATTAAAATTTTTTAGCTTAAAATAATTAATCAGAACACAACTAAGCTGTATAAAATTTCTATCATTATTACAAAAAAAAAAAAAAGTATAATAATTAAAATAAGACTTTAAAAAAGTGCCTGTATAGTCTAACCAAACGGATAAACATGAGCTTCTCAAAAAAAAAAAAAAAAAAAACGGATAAACATGTGATGTGACTAAAAAAACAATAAAATGATAGAATATGTGTGTTGTGTTATTAAATAACCACACCCAAATTTTAGTCACCATTTATTTTGATTTTGTTAAGAAGGGTGAGAGATTAATCAACATCAACAACATGTATTCTTTTCTTCTATTTTGTTCCATTCAAAATTATAGTTGTAAGTACATGTTTTAAAGCCCAAGCCCAAAAGATATGGGGTATTGGCCTAGTGAGCCTAAAACAATAAATTTATAGAGAGTGGGTTGGAGAACTAGATTCTAATGAATTGAACAACGGCTAGTGAAGATTTAAATGAAACAACATACACAAATATAAATAAGTTCACAGTTTGAGAAGGCTAACATCCTTATAAATTGGGTGAGACTGAGTATAAATATTATTTTTACTGTTACAGTGTTCCCCCTTTCTCTTTTCCTTACTCATGGATGGCCTCTCTTATTATATAGCCCCCCTTGGACAATCTTTACCTTACACTTGTCGATAATTTGGATTGCTATTTGAGTACTTGTCCCATCAGACATCTCATCTGACTTCTCTATGAGTTGCGATAACCAAGGAAATACTGTTCAAGAGTCTTCTTCACATAAATGCGGCCAGAAAAGTGGCTGCAGTGTATTTAATGAGGAGGTTACACCCTTTTTCTAGATATTTTTGGGTTTCCTTTCTTCTCATGTGTTTATGTAACATGCCTCTGACACTGACGCCTCCAATGAGGTCATTTTCATTGCTACAATGCGTATCGGAGTAATGCTCGTCGTGGCCAAGGAGATATCCCTCCTCGGATCGTCTTCTACACCTTTCTTATTCATGAGGCACTAGGCTGGAATCCCTCTACCATTTGTATCTCCTCGAACATTCCAACGTTCTCAGATAAGGCTTAAGACCCAATATACCATTTTTATTTATTGACATATATATTTGTTATAGTTTTAACTATGAGTTTGAATTCGGTAAAGATGAGGCGTAAAACTCATATTTTACATCAGTCAATAAAAGATTGTTACATCAGCTTTTTACTTAAAACTCAATACATCTTATCACACATAATAACATTTCAATAAGTTGGATTTTCAAATGGGTATTAAAATTTTTTTTAATGAGTAATAGGTATTAGAATTGATTGAGTGAATTATATCTATTATTTAATATGTAATATGATAATGTGACATGTTAAAATTGAAATGGAAAAATTTTAATTTTACATCACGTTCTTATTGAATTTAATATCTTTAACTACTTTTGCTAAAATTATTTTTGGCCTTGACTTTTTCAATTCCCTCAATTGGAATTAATAGAATAATTTTGCAATTTTACACAAACAATATTTCTCGATAATAAATTTAACCAACGGTTGGGTTGTCAAATTATTATCAATCATCGCCTTATCCCACCAATGACATTATTTATTTTCAATTATTTATGATTTATGACAAAAAAAATTGTGAGAAAGATTTGTAGTTTTGACTACTTCGTTTCCAATTATTACCTTGGATAATGTTGAGCCATATTGCACATCATTAGATATTAGCGCATTAAATAATTTTCCACTTACGTGCATAACGTTGCAATATATATTATTACTTGGCAACCAGAACCAGAAACCATTGCTCTATTTTCTGTGTCATTCCGATATCTCTTTCTTTGTTTTGGAAAATTTTCATCTTCTTTTGCTAATTTAATCTGTGACTGTGAGTGCTTTGATCTTCTTCTTCTTCTTCTTTTCCTTTCTGCACTGCATTGGTTGATTGATCTTCTCAAAAAGGAAAAAAAAAAAAAAAAACTAAATTGATTGAATTAATAAATAAATTGTATAATTAAAATCACTGCTTAAAATTTTGTCATTCTAAAATGGTTTTTTCTGAGGAAAAATATTTAACTTTTTGCAAAGAAATATTATTAAAAAACTTCTATCCATAGTTATATAGTTTTGTAGTTTATTTAAGAATTCAAGTTTGCTAAAATTAAAGGTCCGTTTGGATTAAGGGAGAGAGAGATGAGAGTAGAGTATAGTAGATTTAGTACAAAATTAACTTTTTTTAACTAACTTCACTCTACTTTCCTTCCATTCAAACAGACCATAAGTTTTAAGCAGATATAAACCATCCAACCTAGTATTTATTTTTAATAAAACATTCTATGTGAGCGATTATCTACTTAAAACTCAAATTTCAAAATGGGCTACATAACAAAATAATTTTGAACAAAAACTTTTCAGTAATATTTTTTACAAAAGCTGAATATTTGGCCCCTTAAAAAAAAAAAAAAAAAAAAAAGCCTTCTAAAACTAAAGAGGAGGATTAAACTTAGGAGCATGACGCCATAATAACCCTCGATGATCAAAATGATGAGGACGTAAAACTTGGCGCTTGAGTGGAAATGTGATGTGATTGAGATTGAGGGTACAATTACAAAGCAACTAAAGTGATGCCGCGTACGCTATTGCTATGTAAAGACAATTTTATCGCCTACGCTTTTAGCTAGAAGACAAACTCCTTTTCAAAAATAAAAAATTCATTAAAACTTATTTAGCTTAAAATAATTAATCAGAACACAACTAAAGCTGTATAAAATTTCTATCATTATTACAAAAAAAAAGAGTATAATAATTAAAATAAGACTTTAAAAAAGTACCCGTAATAGTCTAACCAAACGGATAAACATGTGATGTAACTAAAAAAAAAAAAAAGAGGATAGAATATGTGTGTTGTGTTATTAAATAACCACTCCCAAATTTTAGTCACCACTTATTTTGGTTTTGTCAAGAAGGGTGAGAGATTAATCAACATCAACAACATGTATTCTTTTCTTCTATTTTATTCCATTCAAAATTATAGTCTATGTTACTTTTTATTTATTGACGTATATATTTTTTATAGTTTTAACTATGAGTCTCAATTCAGTAAAGATGAGGTGTAAAACTTATATTTTATATCATTTAATAAAAAATTGTCATATTATCTTTTTACTTAAAACTTAATACATCTTATTACACATAATAACATTTCAATAATCTCATAATTAAGTTGGATTTTTCTTTCTCAAAAAAAAAAGTTGGATTTTCAAATGGGTATTAATTTTTTTTTTTAATGAGTAATAGGTTTTTTTTTTTTTTTTTGAAAACAATGAGTAATAGGTATTAGAATTGATTGAGTAAATTATATCTATTTTTTAATATGTAATATGATAATGTGACATGTTATGACTAAAAAGGTAAAACTTTAGTTTTACATCACATCCTTATTAAATTTAATATCTTTAACTACTTTTGCTAAAATTATTTTTGGCCTTGACTTTTTCAATTCCCTTAATTGCAATCAATAGAATAATTTTGTAATTTAGTAATTTTACACAACACAATATTTCTTGACAATAAATTTAACAAACGGTTGAGGTGTCAAATTATTATTAATTATCGCCTTATCCCACCAATGACATTATTTATTTTCAATTATTTATAATTTACCACAGTTTTTATTTCCAAAAAAATTGCGAGAAAGATTTGTAGTTTTGACCACTTGTTTCCAATTAGGTACCTTGGATAATGTTGAGCCATATTGCACATCATTAGATATTAACGCATTAAATAATTTTCCACTTACGTGCATAACGTTACAATATATATTAGTATTACTTACTTGGCAATCAGAACCACAAACCATTGCTCTGTCTTCTATGCCATTTCCATAAATTTTCATCTTCTTTTGCTAATCTAATCTGTGACTGTGAGTGCTCTGATCTTCTTCCTCTTCTTCTTCTTTTCCTTTCTGCACTGCATTGGTTTTTGTGGCAAGAGAAACTTTGTTCTTTTTCACTGTCTGTATATTAATCTGAAAAACGTTTGCAGAGAGATGGGGTTCACTAAGAAAGAGTACGAATTTCTGGGTGAGATCGGTGTGGGACCCGACAACCTCGGTGGTTATGTCGATGGTAAATGGAAAGCAACTGGGCCTGTTGTCTCCTCTGTTAATCCTTCAAACAATCAGGTTTTGCCTTACTCATCAGATTTTGGAGAATTTTATTTTATTTTATTTTTTCATTATAAATATTGCATATTTAAAGAAAATTATAGGGATGGATTTGAGTTCTGGCTGAATATGATATATAGATTTTTATTAGTTACAGATTTTTTAGTCCTATGGGTTATTGTCTTATTGATCTGTGTGAATCAGTGAGTTTAAGGTTCAGTGGATTGTCCTCATGGAAAAATGGTTATTTATTTATTTGTTTGATAATCCGTTGGAAACATCATAATTATACCTAATCATTACTGGGTCATGCTTATTATTTTATTGTAGCAGTTTTGTTAAAGGAACTCTTGGGCTGAAGTTTTTGTTTTCAGCTTGGGAGGAGGAAATTTTGTTTTTTGTTTTTTGTATTATTGAATAGAATAGAATTGAGTTTGAGCTTGATTGTCTAACCTGCAATCTCATTGTATTTGTTTGATCGTTCAAAAAATGTTCAAAATTAAGAGACAATCCATGAGAATTTTTGTGTTTTTCTTTATGCTTTGTGGGTTATTAGCTATTTCTGTACCATGTTCTGATTCTTTTGCATTTGGATCTAGGAAATTGCTAGAGTCACTGAAGCATCTATTCAAGATTATGAGGAGGGAATGAAAGCTTGCAATGAAGCAGCCAAGAAATGGATGAGTGTCAGTTGATTATGTTCTTTGCTAATGTCATCAAAACACCTGAAATTGCAGCGTTCAGTTAGGATGCCTGGATGTGTTTTGTTTGACAGTTGATGTTTTCTTTCCGCAGATCCCTGCACCAAAGAGAGGTGAAATAGTTAGACAGATAGGAGATGCACTAAGAGCTAAATTGGAGTTTCTGGGTAGGCTTGTGTCGCTTGAGATGGGAAAGATACTTCCTGAGGGAATAGGGGAGGTTCAAGTATGATACTATACTATTCTTTGGCTAATTTTATTCATTCTGTAGTGTTTTGTTGGACATTGCTGTTACTCTCATTGTTTTTAAGGGCAGGAGGCAAAGGTTGGGGTTGTGCCCTGATTCATCTTTCTTGAATGTCACTTTTAAGCAGGCCTTGGCTGCTTTTGGGGCTTTATGTTACTAATAAATTTTATAGATCTGGGGTTGGAAATAGCAATGCCTTGTTCTTATTTTGAGTTGTTCTACACCCAGCAACTTCTGATGAGGTGGTTTACTTAGGAGTTACTTACCCTCTCGTTATTGAAGAGGATTTGCTTACTACTATCGGCAGCTTTATATATCTACATAGTTCAAAATTTTTCTATTTCACTTGTATCATGATCAGGATGTGTAGAGGAACCATGAAGAATAACTGGGATCAATTCAATAATATGTGTGTGTGTGTGTTTTCATTTGGGATATGCATTTGTCTGCCTCATTTTTATTTACTTGTTTTTATTATATTATATCTCTCTCCCTCTTTTTCTGTTTTTTAAACTAGAAACCTAAATTGTGTCAATTTCGTCCCTCAACTTTCAAAATTAAGTCAATTTTATTGTTAATCAAGTTAACAACCAAGGATAAAATTGACTTGATTTTGAGGCTTGAGAGATGGAATTGACTTGATTTTGAAACTTGAGAGATGAAATTGACTTGATTTTAAAAGCTGGAGGATGAAATTGACACAATTAATAATTGATGGACTGTGATTTTGAAAGTTGAAGAACGAAACTAACACTATAAATGTATAAGGAAGAAATTTAAACTGTGAAAAATGTACAGATGCCAAATTTGTAGTTTGGCTTTTTAAAAATTCTCTTATTGGTGGGCATTCCATGGTCATATGGTGCATAGAGAGTTGATCTTTTGAGAAAATTTAGTGATCTTTAAGATATGTTTAGATGAACTTATCAGTTAGTGTTTCTTGATCTTTTTTAAACCTTTTTCAGTGACTCTAAAGCTGTATTCTTTAACAGGAAATTATTGATATGTGTGATTATGCTGTTGGTTTAAGCCGGCAACTGAATGGATCTATCATACCTTCCGAACGTAAGCTCATACATCTTCTGATTGCTAATTTGAATGGTTCCATCAATTATAAGAATCTTTATGATAGCTGAATAGAACTTTTAATAGCTGGGCTTAAATGTTAATTTACCTTTAATGGAGTGTGCAGTTCAAGAATGGATTTGTTTTAGTATTGTTGTCTCTCTTGAGCTGGTTTCTTTCAAAGATTCTAACTCATATTTTCTGTTTTCTTTTTCCAGGTCCAGATCATATGATGTTTGAGGTACAGTACTAAATCAGGCATTGGAATGTGATTGTATTGAATATTATGTTAAATTTGACTTTGTTACCCCAAATTAAGGTGAGCATGCTCTAACTGCAGGTGTGGAATCCGCTGGGGATAGTGGGTGTAATCACTGCTTTCAACTTCCCATGCGCTGTTCTTGGTGTGTTCTTCTTCTGTCACTGTCACTGAAAATGTTATCTTAGTTTTGTCAATTCATGAAATGATGAGGATCATTTAGAGCTACTCTGTTTAAATAGTTTGACTAATATGGGTCTAGCACCATCATTTGTTCGCTTTGTGTATATTTACTGCCTTTGAGGTATGCTATGAGTATAGCATGAGACTGAATAAACTTTGCTGGATCTGATTATTTACTTGTCCAGGTTAGCCATGAATGCAGGGCAATTAGCTACTAGTTTACATTGAAAGGATTCTTTTAAAGTATAGTTTTCTATATTCCTGATGAATAAAAAAATAGTTTGGATCCTTTTTGCTATTGTGAAATTTTAGTTTTACCTTGATTTTTGAGTTTGCATATCTAGCTATTCTTTGGGTCAGTTTGTCTTGACCTCTATCATTCACGCAAAACAATACTTTTGCCTAGATTTTGAGTTAATGTTTTATCAGGCTATTGGTTGGGTGCGTTTGTCTAGCTTTCCTTTTTATATGGTACACTGAGTAGATGTAAACTGGCAATGCCTGTCTGCTATAATATGCCATGTTATTTTTTTTCAATGTTTTTACAACATAATACAAGATTAACATGTAGATTGATGGATGGGAAGTATTTTTATTGATTAGACATATACTATTTGTGATTGTAAAATTCAATGTCTGTTTAGATGTGAAATTTTTATTCAGGTGCCTATGTTATGACACTTGTTTACTGCCTGCCTTTAAGCCATTAATAATTTTTTTCTCCTCTGATGCTTTAGGGTGGAATGCCTGCATTGCTTTAGTTGCTGGTAACTGTGTTGTGTGGTAAGTTATATGTCCATTTCCTGACTTTAATTTTTTATTTGTAGGTTGTTACTCGCACCCAATGGGTTTTGATTTTTTAACCCATGAGTGTCATTGAGCTAGAGCTCATTGATCTATCTCCTGATTTAAAGACTTACTTACATTCATTTCACTTATTCTTTCAGCCATGATTTTCTATAATACCAACATATTTTCTTCTGAAATTCAATTGAGAAGATAAATGTTTAGACCACTTTCCTTAGTTTATTCTATTGCATCTTCTGCACTTGAATAATGGCTCAAACTATTTACAACGTTTTATAAGAAAAAAGTTCAGCTAATGATCCTTGTATCATAACTCTAACATGATATCCAGGTTTTCCATCATTGAGTTTTTTTACTCCTGCACTTTTCAAGATATCACACAGTTTGTATTCCCACCCCCACACCGGAAGTGTGTGCTACAGCTACTACTTTTGCACATGCTCCTATTATTGTTGAATCCCCCCTTCCCAAAAAAAAAAAACAGACAAACAAACAAACAAACATGACTAACTTAAATATGATGTTAAGGGCTTTTTTTGCCTTAATTAAACAGGTAGATTGATTGGTATATCTAGTACCCTAGTAGTTGATATAAAATTATTTTCTAAAAAAATCACTTTTCAATATCTTCAGCTCCTTGCCATTAAGTACAGAAGTATGTTTGATTACATTCCTATTTTACATAGACTGCAGGAGTAGTTACTTACCATGCTATGCATGTCAGGAAGGGTGCTCCAACGACTCCATTGATAACTATTGCTGTGACTAAGCTTGTGGCAGAGGTTTTTGAGAAGAACAACTTGCCAGGTGCAATATTCACATCTTTCTGTGGAGGTGCTGAAATTGGTCAAGCAATAGCGAAAGATACACGTATAGCACTGGTCTCATTCACTGGAAGCTCAAAGGTAAATTTATTATATGTTTGTGCCACTGCCATTAGCATCACTCTTATGAATATATTCAAAATAGTCATAAAGTTCATCAATTCTCGAAAGTGAAAACATGAGTTTTCTGTGTGAGATGAAACAAATTGTATATAAAAGTTTTGAACCAAGAAACATATACTCAGTGGTTGGTACCATTATGATTTACTAATGCATTTTTTTTAACTGACTGTTGGTGTAAAAGAGCTATTCCTTGCAAAGTCTGATGCATATTAAAACACAAAGGCATGTGTAATTTATATATATATATATATATATACACACAGTCCTATCTTTGATAAATTGCTATTACGTAAAAGTGTAACAAGCATATAGTCAAACCCTGCCTCCCAGGTGCCCATATATGCCACCCATTTAGGGAAATTTTATAATGTGTTTAAACCAATTTTTGGGTCAGTGTTTTTATCCACATCTTAGTCATCTAAGCGTGTCTCCTACATTCTGAATTATAGGTAGGTTCGATGGTCCAGAAAACAGTAAGTGAAAGGTTTGGCAAATGCTTGCTTGAGTTAAGTGGGAACAATGCGATAATTGTCATGGATGATGCCGACATCGACCTGGCTGCACGTTCTATTTTGTTTGCAGCTGTTGGTACAGCTGGTCAGCGCTGCACGACATGCCGCAGACTGGTAATATAATTCTGTTTACAATTTAATGATGGTTCCAATGTGGTCATAGTTAGCCCTTACAGCAATTTTTTTTTAATAAGAATCCCTTGCAGTAATTTCTTTCCTTACTTTGAGTGTAGTATCTTCATGAAAGCATATACCAGAAGGTATTAGATCAACTAATTGGAGTTTACAAGCAAGTCAAAGTTGGGGACCCCTTGGAGAAAGGAACTCTGGTTGGACCAGTACATACTCGTGCCTCAAGGGACAACTTTGAGAAAGGGATTTCAAGCATAAAATCCCAGGCAAGTATTCTGTCTCTTGTAATTGACTATTGCTAGCATCTTCAATCATTTGACCTTATATGATGTACTAAAGTGTTTTTGTTCACGTAACTACTTGATACTTGTATAATCAGGGAGGGAAAATCCTGGTAGGTGGATCAGTTATAGAATCAGATGGAAATTTTGTGCAGCCAACCATTGTTGAGATCTCCCCAGATGCCTCCATAGTGAAAGAAGAATTGTTTGGTCCTGTTTTGTATGTCATGAAATTCAAGGTAATTTCTTCATGAAATTACATCCATTTGCATGTATGGTTTTGATTGAGATTCTCATCAGATCAAAGTTCTCATTTTGCATTTGAAAACTTGCACAGACTCTAGATGAAGCAATTCAAATGAACAATTCTGTACCACAAGGATTGAGTAGTTCAATCTTCACACGCAAGCCTGAGATTATATTTAAATGGATAGGGTGAGTGCTCATGAAATCGATCTTTACTTTCTGTTTGAAAGACTTATATGTTTGAGCTTTGCATGTTTTTATTTATATTGTAGACACCAACTGGTATGTTTAACTAAATTAGTTAGAAAAGATTGTAACTCTGTTTTGAAGTTCTAATTGCTGATCACTGTTGGAAAATGGAAACTAGAGATGTGTAAAGTTTAATGTTACAAGTTACTTTTCCACTGATATATTCAATGACAATTATAACCTCATTAAATAGTGTAAGATAGCATTTTGCATCCAATTCAAAAAATTTCTATGAAATGTAAAAATCTGAAAATCTGTACTTATTCTATAATATCTATATATCTCTCTTCTATGTATTATGTATCCATTGTTGATGTATTTAGAGTATTATTGTAGGCCACATGGCAGTGATTGTGGTATAGTGAATGTAAACATACCTACAAATGGAGCTGAAATTGGTGGTGCTTTTGGTGGAGAAAAGGCAACTGGTGGTGGTCGTGAAGCAGGAAGTGACTCTTGGAAGCAATACATGCGACGATCAACATGGTAATATTTTACTGATTGATTTGCTTGGATGTTTGTGCACGACCATTCTCATTCTTCGGTTCAATCTTTTTGTATTTTTCACAATGACTTAACCATTCTTCTCCTTCACAGTACAATCAATTATGGAAGTGAACTACCATTGGCTCAGGGAATTAATTTTGGTTAATAAGTCGGCCTTGCAGTGAGGTATGCTTGCTCTGTCTTCATGATCTAAGTGCAACATGGAGGGTCAGGATACATATATTCAACAAAATCTGCTGTTGAGGTTGTGCCTCTCCTGCCAATTTTAGTGTATTTCCAAAAAAAGAAAAAAGAAGAAGATTTCGGATGCCTTATGTACTATGCAGAACTGGTCTAATTTCCATTTACAACAAATAAAAGCATTTTAAAATAAATTATCTGATATTTGAGCTGTATTATTTCGCATAGTTTTCCTATTGATCTCTGCTGCGTTTCCAAAAGGTCTATGTGGGAAATAAACCAATCATGAAAATGGCCTAGCAGCTGTTTGGGATCCAATGTTATATCAAGAGTCTTTTCCAATTTTTATTTTATTTTATTTTTTGATCAGTTTTTATTTAATTTTTATTTATTTTTATGGTGAGAGGGTAAAAGTCAATATTTTCGTATTAAGCAACTAATGGCCCGTTTGGATGTTAAAAAAAGGGGGGGAGTAGAGTAGAGGGAGGGAGAGTAATCCAATTACTTTATTTGGAAGTTTTTTAAGGAAGGAGGGAGAGGGGTTTGGAGGGGTTTCAACTTCCTCTAGTCCCCCATTTTTAATTCCTCAAAATTGGAGAGATTTGGAGGAGGAATAGAGTACATAAACTATTAACCAAGTAAATTACCTAATTTACCCTTATTATATTAACAAAATTACACAAGGGGAAGGGCTAATTACTCCCTTCCCCCTTATTAATTTTAAAAACATCTAAACAAGGTAGAGAGGAATCATTCTCCTCTACTCTTCTCTCCACTACTCCCCTCCCCTCTACTCTCCTCTACTCTCCTCCCTCTCTAAACTTCCAAACAGGCCATAAATTCTGAAGTATATGTATATACATCCATTTGCAACAGTTAACATGACTTATAAGGGGTTATCATTGAATTGAAATAAGTAAGCAAAAAGAATAACTTGAGAAAGAGGGAGAGAGATAGAGTGAAAAAAAAAAAAAAAAAAAGCTCTGACTAACTTGGGAAATAAAGAGAGAGATTATATATAAAAAAACTGCTAAAATTTGAATATGGCAAAGAAACGCCAAGGAAAAAAAAACTATTTTTAAAATTTATCTAAAATTTAGGTGTTTTTCAATTTGAAGAAGTTATGTTGGGATGGAGCAGCTTTTTGTTGTGAAGGAACAAAACCAAACTCAAACTCAAATTTGCTCTTTGCTAATAAATCTAAGGGCAAATCTGCAGCCTGATCTTGTCCACTGTCAAACAGAAGAAAACTAGGAGAATAATCATAGCACTATAATCTTAGTGTATTTTACTAACCATATAGTTAGGCTACAACTAATGGACAAAGAAAGTGCCTACTAACGTAATTAACGACTATGTTAGAATTTAGGTTAAAATTGGAAATTTTCGATGCTAAATCATGGTTTTTTATTATTATTATTATTATTATTATTTTTAAGATAGAAATTCTACTTTAGCTTAATGTAAGTATATATGTGTGTGAAATTTCCTCTTATAGACTTGAACCCCAACTCTTGCTCCTCACACCTCACAAGCATTTATACTTGTGGAATGAGTATCACACCAAGAGTTTGTGGTGGTATGCTAAAACATGTTTAAAAACAAGGTTTAGTGTATCCCATCAAAAAAAAAAAAAAAAAAAAGGTTTAGTGTTTCTAATAAAAAAAGGTCCAGCATTCAAATTCTCTTAATCCCATCAGTCAAAAAAAAAAAAAATGTGTTTATTCATTGTGAATTAAGTACAGTAAGGCAATGGACCACGCATCTATTTGAAGATTGCGAGATTTATGAAGACTCTTTCAAGCAATCATCCAAATCAGACAAAAACTTTGCTTGATCATCGGCTTGAGTGAATTTACGTAATTTGTAAGCTTGACTTTCTAACACTTGTGGGGCATAATTGATTGTTTGGAATTTGTTGTTTTGATTATTATTATGTATTTATGTATGTGTTATTTGGCTAATTGTTACATTAATAATATGCCTTAATTTGATAGTTAGCTTAAAACAAACATTAGCTGTAATATCGGGGTCTAAATTGGGAACTCCCACAGGCAGTGCCTAATTTACAACAGATTATTTCTAGTATTCGGCGGCGTTCTTCTGATATTTCTTTCTACACATACAAATTCTGCATTCTCTTGCGTCCATAAGCAACTTTATGGTTACTTGTATTGTATTGTGTGATACTTGAATGTTTCTCCAATATTAGAGGAAGAAGATCACAATTGTGCGTACTAAATTATGACCCTCTTTGCAATATGGGATAAACTGTTATCTTTGGATTAGAAATACTATGGTCTCAAGTCTTTGAATATTCCAAAATCTCTAAATCTCTAATGCAAGTTTTTCTACCAATAATGGCCCACTATGTCCATTATTCACAAATCAAAGTTTATGATGTACTATACACCAGGACTCTTGGATTAAAAAAGACCACAGAGAACAGAACAGAGTATAGAACCAGATTTCTAGTCTGTTTTCTTAGCACTAATGGTTTTTCCACCAGGACTACATGACGGCATCCCTTCATGACAGTAAAAAATGCAATTTCTCAACATCTCGAGACGCATATATACACACACAAGTCATGGAAAGAAACTTAACCTAAGAAAAAAAAAATAACATGTCTGAAAATACCTTTCTACTTTCTGGTATTAGGAATAGATTAATAACGAGTTAGTTTTACCATTTACCCAATTGTTATACCGAGTTTGAGAGAACATTCTAAAAATTTTATTATTCCAAACCAAGTAATTTTTAGGTATTCTTAGAGCATGGAAAGCGGTGCTCCCTCCTCTCAATTTATAGTAGGTTCAATCATAAATGTGAGAGGAAAAATCACAATTTTTTCATATTTCAGGAATACTTACAAATTTTCCTTCCAAATCATGAAAGGTTATAAACATAAGAACTGGCACTAGAAAAAATGGGAATAATAATAGGAGAATGTTAACCAGCACCGCCCAGTGCTGGTTAAGGGCAGAAAAGACAATAAAAAAAGTGTCAAAAAAAGTAAAAAATTTTGTGGTTAACGGGCACTGTGCGGTGCCTGTTAACACAACCCATAATAATATACATGCATTGATGAAGGAAGGGAGAAGGTATATGGTGTACCAGGCATATATGCTAGGTTTCTCACAGATTGGTTGGCCCCACAGTGTGTGGGGCCAGCCAATCTGTGAGAAACCTAGCATATATGCCGGGTACATAATATAATTTTCAGAAGGAAGGAGTTAAAATTGTACCAAACTAAAGGGACAGATTTCCACCAGATGTGTCTTTGGACCTACTACAGAATTATGAGAGAACCACAAAGAAAGTTGCCTAACTTGTACGATGAATGTGACTTTTGTAATTTTGTATCCATCCTGAGAGAACCACAAAGAAAGTTGCCTAATTTGTACGATGAAATTAGGCACTGAAATAATATAAATTTCTGCAAGCGAAAAAAGAAATCATATAAATTTCAAATAAAAACCAACCATGGAATCTAAAACATAACCTGACTCATTGGAGAATGGGAATTGTTTTTTGTGCATACCACGGAAGCATAAGATAGTGGAATATCTTTGAAGAATGGTACAGGTAATGCCTTGTAAGAGCATTATCATCATGTTCTATAAATATGCCATTTTAACACATTAAGAGAAACAACATCAGTTCGTGTAAATTTTTTGTCTATTTTGTAAGAAAAAACTTACTATTTTTATTTTACACATCTACTTTTACAAAATACTCACATCAGTTTATCTATTCTACACATTTATTCAATAGTATATTCATTCTTTTTATATTTTTTTTTATTATTTCATTCGCTCTCCTCTCTGGAACCCTCTCACAAACCCAAAATCACCCACACCCAGCCACCAACCACCATCAAGGATCAAATAGAACAACCACACAACCACCATCATCGAGCAACCACCATCATCAACCCATTTAACCCAGCCATATGAAATCCCAAAACCCACTAATCAAACAAATAATAAAAAATAGATCAAAACCCAAAAGCCATAGATCTGAACTGCAAGAAGGTAACAGAGCTCCAGTTAGAACTCGCCGGATCCGGAACTGTCAAGGCCTTGGATCGCCGGATCATGGTCTGCCTAGTAAGTCAGTCGTTTTCATGTGCACGCTATGCCTCCAATGAGTTCAACAACAAGTTGAGATGATCGGAGAGGCTGATCGGATTGTTAGATCGGAGAGGCTAATTGGCTTTGCAGTGTAGAGTTGAGATGAGAGAAAGAGAGAGCTGTGATGAAATGTGAAAGAGAGAGTTGAGATGAGAGTCAGAGGTAGGAGAGAGAAAAAAATAATAAAATATCAACTATACAAGCTACAATAACCGTGCATATATGTACGGTTACTGAAGTAATTGTGTATAAATACACAATTTTACACCTATTGATGTGAGTGTTTTTTTGGCCAAAATGTGTAAAATGAAGAGATTTTTGTATTTTAGAAGACTATGCACCCACTAATGTGGATGCTCTAAAAATGCTACTTTATTATTTTAAAACACCATTTTACAATTTACCGTACATCACATCTTCTATTCTTCAATTCTATACATTAAAATAATATATATAAATATTAAAAGAGATTAAATTCTATAAGGATGGGGTGTAAAACCCATGTTTTACACCATCCAATAAGTAATTGTCACGTCCGCATTTTACTTAAAATTCAATACATCCTACCACACCTAATAACATTTCAATAAATTCCTAATTTAGTTGAATTTATATATAGGTATTAGAATTGATTGAGTGTGATTGTATTTATTCTTAAATATGTAATAAGATGATGTGACATGTTGGGATTGGAGGGGTAAAATATGAGTTTTACACCACGTCCTTATAGAATTTAATCTCATATTAAAATAACATTAAAAAACTAACAATATAAAAAAAAAAAAATATATATATATATATATATACACAAAATGTGTGGCAGTGAAGCAGTGAATGTATGGCTGAAAGTGTAGATGAAGAGATATTTTATTTGAGATGAGAGAGAAAGATGAATAAAAAATAATAAAAATCAAATGCCATTTTCATCCGTACCATGCCAAAGATGAGATTGTACTGTAGCACATCTCAAAATTTTGTGGCATTTAACATATCTCTTAATGGTCTGTTTTTTGTGTTTGGTATGCCAAATGCCAAATATTTGGCATTTGGCACATCTGATGGGAATGCTCTAAAGCTTTGAACCATTGGCTCAAATTGCTGGTTTTTCTTCCAATGCTATACACAAAAAGAAAAAGAGAAAAAAATAATAATAATCAAGTTAGTAAGTTTTTAGTCGTTTTCATTTTAAACTCACCGTTAATATTACTTTTTTTTTTTACCTACCATCTAAGAAGCATGGACACAAGTATATGAACAAGAACGACAAAGTAACACAACAATTTTTTTAAAAATAGAACAAGATATGGAGTAATTATTAAGTATAGTTTTATTTATAGTTTACATATATTATTACGCGTTTATTTTTAATATAATTTTAAATATGTATCAAATTAAAAGTAATAATGAACAATAAAACAAATTCATGACTATTAAGGGATATTTAGAAATTAGAATATAACCCAAGAACTCTTCTAAAAAAAAGAATACAGTTCATCAAAAAAAAAAAAGTTCATAAAAAAAAAAAAAGAATACAAACCAAGAATAAATATATTTTATTAATTTTCAAATGCATTATTACTGTTTAGTACATGAATGCTCTATTTATTTTGTGAAAGGGTGTTCAATTCCTCTTATTCTCATATTCTGACCGTGTTTTTTTTTTTTAATGACATAATTAGAACACGCATGCAAAAGTGTCAAGGCGTGTCAAATGTCTAACACACTTACGATGCCCCAAATGAAATTTCTATGCTTCCTAACTTATCACTAACAATCTATCCTGTCAGAGGTGAATATATATGTATATATATATATATATATATATTCTATAAACTTCTTATTTTCTTCCATGTGGACTTTCATTACAGTTTTTCTTTTAACCACTTTCATTACAGTTTTATCTTTTATGCACGAAATACGAGTCATAGAGACCTGTTTATAGGATAGGTAAACGACGGAAAATACTTGTACTACTACTACTAAATTACTAATGTAGTGATGGACTTGCATTTCAAGCCAAACAGCTGACTAGTGAGAATAAGAAAAGGCAAATAGAAATAGGAAACGAGCAGGACTGGTAATAATTTTGCCACAGGGAAACATCACTTTCAGAGGCCGTAACACTAAAGAGTTAACATCATTTTAGATATTTTCTAATTGTCTTTGCCCTTTTGGGTAAGAATGGTTCTTAGATTTTCCAGCATCAAAATTGAGACGTTTTTGGTTTTCAAATCTCTTATTCAACTATTAAAAACTTTATCAGTTGAGCTAATTAGAACTTACTATGAAGAATCTTTAAGATGTGTAACAAAAATTGAAGTGTGAACGTACTTAATTAATATCAAGAAATGTGATGGAGTTGAGGTAAACTTGGAACTAGCACGTGATTTTTTCTTTTTTAACTAATATTAACTAATTGAAAAAGAATAAGGAAAAACCCTCTCAAAATACATGGTGATAGAGTCATAAAACAACAGCTAGGTGATATCTGATGGAGTATGATATTCTTCAAGACACTAACACATGCGACCCTTATATATAGAACAGATGTAAGATGAGTAAAGATAAAATGTATGTAACTTTTGAAGAGATAAATTTTCAGGTTCTAACATGAAACATATCGTTTGGGCAAAGCACTTTTTTCTTCGCTGCACTATGATTTTATCTCTAATTTGACACAAATTTTAAATGTTGATAGATAAATAAAGGTTGGCATTGTTTACTAAAAATACTAAAAAAAGAAGAAAGAATGTGAGGCTAAACATGACTGAACTATTAGAATTGAATCAGTTGGTCCCGAAGGTAAATCTCTAGATGAACTAAAAAAATACCTTGGATCCGGGGGGGAGCCAGAAATTTTTGTTTGGAGGGGCCAATTTGTGTTGCTAATTTATTAGTTTATACAAACTTTTATACACATACACAAACACATGTGTCTATACACATACACAAAAAATTAGTATCTTTCATAATGAATTCTTAAAATTAAATGCTTCATAGAATTAAATTAATCTTTTACCATTTTCCAGAGTGAAATCCTTACAATTTTAATTTTCAATATAAGTTACCAAATTTTCTTCCGTTGTGAGTAAAAAAATTTCAATTGAATTAATGAAGTGTTTACAGACATAAATAATCCAAAACTTTAAAAAATATGAGAACATATTTTATCATAAAAAATGAATTTGAGAAACAATACGTTCTCTATCACTACTAGACAAATTGGACAATTTTTTTTAAGAACATTATTGGACCAACTCAAATAGTTGAGGGACCAAATCTCATTTTTGAGAATTAATTATTAAAATATTAAATATTTTTATATAATAAAAAAGAAAATTCAAAAGTTTTGGGAACCCCACCCTAACATGTAGCTCCGCCCCTGCGTGGATCTAATCTAAAACCGACTAGATTCTGTATCAAAAAATGTGTCACATTCGTGGTCAGATTAGAAATATTCTAGGAGTTCACACTAGCCAAAATTTTTTTACTAGACATGTCAAGAAGCTTGTGTCTAGCAAAGACAGTCATGTCATTGTCTTGAAGAACAGATTGTCACATGGTCTTAAACTCACATGATTAACTATTCCATTCACTATTTAGTCTCCCTGAATTAGAGTGTGAGGACAGTATTGGCTAGTTCTAGATTACTTGTGGGAATTGAGATATCTTGAGATTTTGATAACTTTAAAATGTGAGAAGAAAAGAAAATCTAGTAACACAAACCATTGCATAACTTTTTTGCTACAATTTTAACGTGGTAGAATGTGAGTAATGAAGAAAAATTGATAGATTTTTGTATAAGTAATAAGCAATCACTCACAATCTGTAATGTCAAAGTTGTGAGAAAAAGTTATTAAACAGTAGATGTGGAAATTTAGATATGGGCATTTGATATCCGGAGATTTCAACAATTTTTTTTTTAAAAAAAAAAATTGGCATCTCTAAAAAATTTTGAATTCTCACCTTAATAAATTTCTACCAACCCAACACAAATCAGTGATAAGTATTAAGTACCATGCTCAAAACTGCCTTCTCTCTTTTAGGGAACTTTCTCTGAAATTGCAGTATGTGTCAGCATTTGGTTGCGGTTACCAATTGTGCACTTAAGAAAGCCTTATCTGAGTACCTTCCATATAATCCATTTCACACAACTGGCCACACTGAAAATTGACTCAGAACCAACTAATTACACCAAAAATCATGAAAATGATATGCTGTAAGATTCCTTTATTCCGTCTTTCAATCAACACATACAGCCAAGCTCCAAGACAATCAAAATTTAATTCAGTCCTTGACCATTTTCTTCTACACAGATTCGGATTGATAGCAAAACAACAACTTACTAGAATCTCATTCTTTCTTTTTATGAAACGAAAAGAGGCTAAAAGATTGAAATGAATCCAATCAGATATCATGCAAATTTAAAAAGGCAATGGAGCAATTCAATTGCTTTGTCATTGATATAATTTAACCATACAAGGATTACTCCCTTGGGCCTTAGGCAAGCCAAATTTGTGGACTTGTAGAATTTGAGAAACAGAGAACAAGAAGAGACCATAACTCGGAAATTTAGTTTAGAACTGGTCTGTCAATTATATTATATACAAAATGAAAAGTCCAGCAATTTTTTTTCTCTCGAAAACATATCTCATGAGAATCAGCATACATGTTCCCAAAACCATACGACTTCGACCAAGAAGCCATTCAAAAAAGAAAAAACAGAGGAACTCTGTTTTTCATATTTACCATAAGAAGTTTCAATTATGAATTGCCCAATTAACGGGACAGATAAGGGACACAACTTTCAGAGCGTACCAACCCAGAATTACGAACTCCTTCAACAGCATGCAAATCAGAACTTGAACTAGAGCGAAGATGTCTTGGCGAGTCCATGCTTCGCCTGAGAACCCTGCCCATAGCAGAGATGGGGTGCTCTGCTCCTTGTTTTAAAGAGCTAGAACGTAAGGATCTGAATTTCTTGTAGAAACTTATGTGGCGGTTAAGAGCTTCTTCAGTAGAGATAAGCATGTCTGATCTTATCACCTCATCCTTCACCGCCTCCACACATAACCCGCATATCCAACGGCCTTGGTACCGCTCTTTGATGCGATGAATGTATGCAGGGGTACACTCCTCTGTGAATCCACAAGACTCACATTTTACTGATAAGACTTCAATTGGAGGAGGCCCTGAAGAGACTTTGGTGGTGGGTGAGTGACTCTCTGAACTTGTGATAACCATGGCTCAAGACAGAACATTGAACTTTCTATCTCTCCGTTTCTCTCTGTTTCTCAGAGTGTGATATGTTGTGAGGGGCAGAGGAGAGGAATGAGAGAAACTATCAGATTTATATTGTTCATTTGTCTTGGGTGGTTTGTGTCCTGTATGGTAGCAAATAAAGTTATTACCATACAGGGTTTTGTGTCATGGATTTCTTACCATCAAACAAGATTTTTACTTGGCTTTTGGATGGAATTTCCTTAAATCCATCGACGGCTCATAAAAGCGCGTTAAATTATACGAGTGATATGACTATTAAATAAGTCGTGTGATTAAAAGTTTATATAAATACTCATTTGAGCCATCACATTGTGAGTTGAAGAACTTGTGATAACAAAATTTTGACATATATATATATATATATATTAACTTTTAAGGTGACATGTTGTAACGAACGCAGTGGTAAGTTTTTTTTTTTTTGATGGAAAGACAATTTTTATTGAAACAAAGAAACAAAAAACAAACAAAGGCTAGCTTAGCTTTTCCTTCCTAATTACAAAAGCAAAACAAGGAGGATAGCTACCCCAATCAAAAGAATCAAAAAAATTACAAGTTAGAGACCACTTAGCTAAGGAGTGAGCTGCTATATTAGCTAGCCTAGGCACCCAAACAACATACACATTAGAATAAGATACAAGAAGAGACTGCATGTTCGCAAGGATAGAAGCAATCCTCCAAGCGGCAGCATATCAGCTCATGAATAGCATCCTGACAAATCTTAGAATCTGTCTCAATAGTAACATTCTCTGCCTCCAACTTTGCAGCCAAAGAGATAGCCCACCTCTACTTGGAGAGGGAAGGTGGTTTTCGCTTTTTGAGAGCAAGCAAAAACCAAATCCCCTCTCCAGTCTCTAGCTACCAAGGCTAAGGATGAATAATTTGGACCAATAGCTACATCAACATTAATATTAATAGATAGACGCCTTGTAGGGGACCAAGGCTGCGAAGGATGATTAATATTTACAGATGCAGGAGCAACCCGTCTAGTGATTTTAAACTCCATAAATAACTTCCAAACTCTAGCTATTAATTCATCACATCTCAAGGGAAGGTTTTCAAAATGTACTTGATTTCTCAGCTTCCAAATTTCATCATAGAGAATGGCCCCAAATAACAAGAATTCATTCTTCTGACTAAGCTGGTTGGTAAATGGGGGTGAACACAAAAATTGAATGAAATCCACTTCTGAAGAGAAACCAAAAGAATCCATTCTCAGCCCCCATTTACTACTGAACCACACTGCCTTTGCCCCATGTCAGTGGTAAGTTACAAAAAAAATTGTGAAAAAAATTATATCCCAAACGTTGTTACATGAAGAATCTACCATGTTATTAGAATCCTCTGTCTTTTGGTATGATGCCAGAACCATAATTAGGGACGGAGGTACCCTTACACCGGGGGAATTTTTGGTTAAAACATTCATATGGCCCCCTTCAAAATTGAAACTAAATTTTAAAAGAAAAATCCCCCCCACCCCCCCCCCCCCCCCCCCCAAAAAAAAAAAACTTGAAATTAATTAAGGTTATTAGTCCATATTTGTGGTTGATGGTCCCTTTAAAATAAAATAAAAAAATAAAAAATAAAAAACTTCACTTTTTACTAATGAAACAAAAACAAATCCCTTAAAAAATAAAGCTGATATGAAAAATAAAAATATATTGGTATGACACTTTGGTTGTTTGCTTATTTGGGACTCAAAATTAAAAGTTTGGGAATTTAAGATTTAGGTGTGATTCAATTGGCCAGTTCCACCTAGTGTATTTTTTTTCTTTCTCATTAGTAAATTGACTTCACAATTGAGCACTACTATCGATTAAATATATTTTATGCTTAAGTAATTTTTAACAACAAGATTCATTAATCATGTAAAATTACTATTGAAAATAGAATTTCATTGTTATGAACATAATGTATTTGGACATTTGGACTTCTAAAAATTGTTAAATATTTTTTTTTATTGTGTTGATGACTAGGTGTCAGTTGTTTTTAAAGTGGTTGTACAGTTGTATTTATACTTGTTAATCTTCCAATTTTCACTACAACTATGGAATGATTATTTTAATTATTTTCAACTATGAATATTATCAAAACAAGGTTTCACAATAAAATGGAAGTTGATATTTTAATGGACTCCATGATTTTGTACATTAATATTGAAGATGATTTTTTAACACACACTGATTTTAAACTTTGAAATAGAAATTGTTACAACATTTAGTACGGAATTAATCATTTATGAATTCTGAGATTTTAAAGAATGTCGAATTTCATTTTGATAGATAAATTGCATTACAATGTATTGAGAAATAGTTATTTTGTGTTTTTTTTTTATTTGTTGATATTTTGTTAATAAATGGTTGCTAACTTGGATTATCATTAAAAAAATATTGGATTTTGGTTCATACTTCGGCCCTACTTAATAGAAATCCTGACCTCGTCCTTGAACCCCAATCATGGTTGACTTATGTAAATTGACAATGAAGGGTTTGGTATGGAAAACCTGTTGTCAAGAAATTTTGTTGACTGTCCCTAACAAGAATGTGACAATTTTTACATTGGTTAAGAAGAGAGCTAAATATAACAAACTTTTCGAACGAGTTTTTCTAAGTGACTTTGTTAGGCATGAACGTGGATTTCACATTGTATTCTATTATAAAAAGCCCATACACATGGTTATATGCTACTGGCACTTAAAAATCGCAATTGCATTAAATGATTATCTTATTTGTCTATGAAAAATGACTACACCATCCTTCTTCTTTGAGAAATGTTACGTTCATAATATTTTTATAATATTTTCATAACAAATCATAGGTAGTTGGTTGTCATTGATTCTAATTTGAATATACCACTGAAATTAATTTTTTGCCCCACCAATAACAACCCGTAATAACTTGTTATTTAGAATATATTGTGAAAATATTCGCAAAAATATTGTAAATATATTATTTCTCTTCTTGTTTTGGTAAAAAATGATTCATTAAATTAACTAATGAACCGGATAAAGTTAGGATAAAGCCTATCAAAGTACAAATCCAGAGTCATAATAGCACTAAACAAACATCAACAGGGGGATTATAAATAAAAAAAATTCACAAAATCTTGTTGGGTTGTCCCTTTTCTAGCAAGAATACTAGCACATTGATTGGCTTCCTGAGAGCAATCCCCAAGCTTCACATGGGGTGTTTGCCTTAATAGGTCCTTGGAATTCATAATAAAGGAAGAGTGGGAGATGCATGATTTAAAAAACCAGACCGGGGGCAAAACTAGATTTGCCTCCGGTTCTTAGTTTTTACTAGTTTTTGTTCGGTATTGTGCATTTTTACCAAACCGAACGGGTACTCAGTTCCCGATTGAACCAGTCAGTCAGGCCGGTCCAGTCTGAGTTTTAAAAGAGGTTCATCAACTAAATGAAAAATACTTATATACTTATGAAGTATAACGAAATTGTGCTTCATTCTCTTATATTTATAGTATACCCTCACTATAAATTTAATGAATGTGATCTCATTATGAATGTGAAAGAAGAGGACACCATTCATCATGTTTCAAGAGCACCTAAGAATTACTTCAACACAATACACAATTACCTTAGTATTAATAACCTTGCTTAAAATAAGACACTCCACTAAAGGAGGGATCCCTGACACATATTCCTGAAAAAGGAGTTTGTCTTTAACCAAACAATTAAATCTACAATTTTTTTGTTTTTTCACAAGGATGATAAACCTCGCAAACAACCAAAAATATCTTGCATAAGCACAACAAGAACATGTAGCATGGTCTCTAAGTGTCCACAGAATAGTCCACACATATTACCACTAGGAAAACCATTGGCCTCAAGCATGGCTTTAACTGGAATACTATTAAGGAAACACTTCCAAATAAATAATTGAATTTTTGGCATGGTATCCACCTTCTAAATCCATTGTCCTATAAAGTTTGATGGCGGATTAGAGCAACCATTCGTTAGTCTGTAAGCCTTCTTTGGATCAAAAGCCCAAGTAGGAGAAGAATCCAAACACAATCTATTATCACTAGATGGAGGCAAATGTTGGGATTTATGCCGTAAAATTCAATTTTTATGTGCTTTATCTTATGAGATTATATGAACATTGAATATTATGAATTTATTTGATGAATAGTCATGAGTTGTATTACATATGATTTAGGTATGTTGATGAGATTAACACACGAAAGATCTAAATTACAATTTCTTATGACTTATAAATTTCAATTCAAAGTCGGTGATAAAATTGGACATTTCATATGATAAGACTATAACATATAATGATGATTTGTCTTGATTGTGGAAGTGGAGTCTTTTGATCGATATGTTAATGTATTTGGAGTACAGTGAACTAGACCGTTGTGAGTTGTTGATCTATAAAGTACAATAACTTGAACAAACGACCCCATAACTGCTAAATGCTTTAACTCAAAATCCTAAGAAGGAGGTGAGCTCAAATGTAAAGTGTATGTTACTTTGAAACATATAGGAATGAGATCTTATATGTCAGTACCTCTATATGGGTAATCACATGTGGCATTGTGGGAACATTATTCCTCAAAATGAAATCCATAATTTTGATAATAGATAAGAAATGTCGCATTGAAATGGATTTAATTGGAATTGATTATTCAAAGTATCGAGCCAAATAATTTTAGTGAGAAGTTACTAAAATTATATTCTATGGAATTAGATTCTCAAAATATAAGAATAATCAAGAAAACCTTAAGATATAGTGTTAATAAAGTGACAACAACTAAATGACTTTTTTTTTCACTATGGCTATTTCATGGAGGGGTTAAATGCAATTTTAATTAGTCAAAACATCTTGTTTAATTAAATACTCTAAATCCTTTAGTGCAATTATATTTTTATAGTGGAATAAAATATAATTAATAGTAACTTTAGATTAGTTATAAGATAACGAGAGTCCAAGGTCCATTGAAGCTAAGTGTTATTTTTTCGCTTGATCTCATCTCAGGTTATGTATATAAGCCCTCATAGTGGCCGCCCACGTGTAGCACTTTACATAGAAAAAATTGTTGAAAGAAAAAAAAAATCTCCTAGGGTTTCTGCTGC
The DNA here is from genome assembly GCA_030445155.1 of Quercus variabilis. Taxonomy (NCBI): domain Eukaryota; kingdom Viridiplantae; phylum Streptophyta; class Magnoliopsida; order Fagales; family Fagaceae; genus Quercus; species Quercus variabilis. The sequence goes on from CP129455.1 coordinate 1,232,849, forward strand.
ACAAGGAAAGTGAGAAAAATAAGATTTTTCTCATCTTTAGCTTGCATGGGTCTAGGGATTTTTCAACAAAAGAAGTCCACTATCTTGGCCATCGACACTGTCATTGAGGTGAAGATCAAGTTGGTACAAGGATTTTATTAAATGTTGTACAAAGATCTTTTCTTTGGTTTTCAAGTTTAAGCATGAAAGTATGTGTTTTCTTGTTACAAAATTCAGATTCATGGTTGTATGTGGTCATGTAAAATTAGGAGATGCATATGGTTTTCCAAAAAAAAAAAACTAGTTATATGAATAGCTTTTATTCTAAGAAAAAAAAAAATTAGGAACCATAAAAAGAGAAACAATTGAGATTCTGGAGTCCATTAGAGACCACTTCTCTAACCAGTAGAGAATCCTTTCCTTGAGGAAGATGACCAGCAATTAAAATTCTTAAAGTCCCTAAAAGAGATCCATTTATCAAACCAAAAATTCAAAGAACTGTTAGAACAAACTAGTCATTTAGTACCCTTGTTGAAGATGCTCTCAAACCAAGTTCTTGAACCAGTTCATTTGGATTCCTATGCTTCCTTGCACCAAGTAGCTAATATGGGATAAATCACATAATTCAAATTATTTTTGGATAATTTCAAATGAAACCCTAAATTTTAAAAGTTTCAATTATAATTATAAAATTTTAAATTGTTTTCACTATTAAATAAAAGCAAAAATACTTTTTTGGTCTCCACATTTTAGGCCATTTTTCATTTTGGTATCTACTTTTTTAGAGCTGCTACTTTGGTCTCTAAAAATCGAAAATCCTTTTCAATTTAGTCTTCGTCATTGTCTCACTAACGAAAATTGCCAACGTGGCAAACAATGTGTTAAGGAGGCCATTACATAAATTTATGCCCACATCTTTTTTTATACCAATAATACTAGAGGAATGGAAGACTTTTGAAGAGTCAAGTGCAAAAAAAGTGCCCCCTCTCTCCTTCCGCCCCTGAGTTGTGCATTGTACAGAACTACAGCCCAAAAGAAACAAGTAAATTATTAACCATGTCTTAATTTTAGTTTTTGTTATTAACCCAAATATTTTTTTTTTAAATGGTTCGAGTCAAATTAACCTGCAAAAAAAGTTAGGTTACGGATCAATCCGTATAAAAAAATTTGGGTTTAGATGAATTCCAACTCGGTTTGCCACGTCCACATCAAATGGATAAACATCTATTCAAAAAATGTGCTAGACACCATACAAGACACACCGCATACGGTTACAATTACCTTGGCGAGCATTAGCTGTATCATGGCTTGTCCCTGACTCAAGAAAGGAGCACAGTATTAGAAGAAAAAAGACAAGATATCTACGAGGAAAAAGACAAGAAGAAAAAGTATATGTGCGGAAATGAGCCATGTGCAACATGCCATATCTTCCGATGTGACACAGAGCTATTGGCAATCTAGGAAGAGAAAACAATCAAATACACCTGCCACACACTATCACTCCTTTTTTATTTATTTATTTTTTTTATGGGCACGCTGTCACTCCTTAAAACCCAATTTCATAAAATAAAAATAAAAACCACCCGCACTACTCACCATCGTCCGAAAAGCTTCCGGAGCATTGCCAAAGAGTACAAAGCCGCCGGAGTTGCTATTTTTGTGTTCAAATTAGTGGCATGTTTGGATGTTTAAAAAAAGAGGGGGAGTAGAGTAGAGGGAAGGAGAGTAATGCAATTACTTTGTTTGGAAGTTTTTTAAAGAATGAGGGGGAGGAGTTTGGAGGGGTTTGGACTCTCTCTAGCCCTCCAATTTTAATTCCCCCAGATTGGAGAGATTTGGAGGGGGAGTAGAGTACATAAACTATTGACCAAGTAAATTACATAATTTATCCTTCTTATATTAATAAAATTACACAAGGGGAAGGGCTAATTACTCCCTTCTCCCTTACTAATTTTAAAAACATCCAAATAAGGTAGAGGTGAATCATTCTCCTCTACTCTCCTCCCCACTACTCCCCTTCCCACTACTCCCCTCTACTCTCCTCCCTCTCTAAACTTCCAAACAAGCCATAAGTGATACCCAAAACCCATCAAGCCTAGGTACAAATGATGATTTGGCGCGGAGTCTTAATAGTGCTAGCAGGGCTGGCTCAACGAATTTGAGGGCCTAGACGAAAGTTTTAAATGGGGCATTTTATTATATTTAATTATAAATTCATATATTTCTTTAATTAAAATTTATTTTTCTTGCTTTTTGGAAGACAAAATTATTAATTAAATTTTTGCATTCAAGTTCCGCTAACATTTCTTTTTCAATTGATAATATAGCTAATCCACTTAATCTTTCTTGTGACATAGTTGATTTTAAATAGGATTTTATTAATTTTAATTTTGAAAAACTTCTTTCCGCGGAAGCAATTGTAATATGTATAGTTAATAATATTATGAGAGCAATACATGCATTTGGAAAAGATTCTAGACTCTTTATATAATTTAGTACATTAATTGGAGAGTTATCGTTTATTTGCAAAGCTTCTTTTAAAACTTTTAGTTTTGAATATAAATCTAAACCATCAATATCGGAATGAGTTTCATGTGTGAGAAAACATTCAAGATTAAGACAATTTTTTTTTCAAACTATCATCATCTAGTGATTTTAGTTTTTCAAAATTAAATAAAAAACCAAAAATATTTTCATATATTTGAAATTGTTCAAACCTACTTTCAATTGAAGAAATAGCTTGATCTACAATATATAAAAAATAATTAATTCTAAAACATTCTTCAGCGGATTATGTTGTCTCATCATTGACATTCTCATCAAACTGTTTTTTCCTACGAATTATACATTTTTCACAAAATATAGGCTCTATTTCCATTTTGGTTGCAATTTCTTTAGATGAATTCATAGTACATGTAAATCCATCTTCTCTATATTTTTTTAAAAAAGACATGAGACCTTTTAATTGATCTATAGCAACATCAATATACATGTCTTTCGATTGTAAATTTTTACTAATAGTGTTAATAGCAAATAATATGTCATACCAAATAGTCATAGCTAGCAAAAACTCAAAACTTTCAATCTCATATGTTGCTAAACAATTAGCTTCACTTTTTGTTTTGGGATCTTCACTTGTTTTTGCCAATTGTAACAAAGCATCTCTTATTTCTAGAACTTGAAATTTTATTGCTTTCACACTTTCAATTCGACTTTCCCAACGTGTTTGTGACAATGGCTTAAGAGTTAAACCTGTCACATTATCTTGTAAAATTTTCCATCGCTTTGTGGAAGAAGAAAATAGTGTGTATATACGTTGTACTACTCCAAAAAAAGATATAGCTTTAGGACAAGAATTAGCCATATTAAATAGGACAAGGTTGAGATTATGACAACCACATGGTGTGTAAAATGCTTTAGGATTTATATCAAGAATTCTTTTTTGTACCCCTTGTTTTTTCCCTTTCATATTAGACCCATTATCATATCCTTGTTCGCGTACATCATTAATATCAAGTTCAAGATTTTTTATTGCATTTATAATTTCATTGAAAAGACATTTTCTAGAAGAATCATCTACGTTTAAAAATTCCACAAAATGTTCATCTATTTTTATCGAACTTATTGAAATATCTACACATCTTAGTATGAGAGTCATTTGTTCTTGATGACTTACATCGGGGGTACAATCAAGTATAATTGAAAAGTATTTTGCTTCTTTAATATTTTTTATAATTTTACTTTTAATTTCATTTGCTAATAATTGTACACTTCATTTTGTATATTATGTCCAAGATAATGATTATGGATTGCACCATGTTGAATACATTGAACATGTTCTTGCATTACTGGATCAAATTCTACAATCATTTCAATTATACTTAAAAAATTTCCGTTATTTTCTTGATAGATCTTTTCGTTATTTCCTCAAAATGCCAAATTATTTTTACCAAGATTTTTTACCACCGCTATTATTCTTAATAATACTTTTTTCCAATAATCTTTCTCTTTCTTAATTTGTTCTTGGACATTTTTATCAATTGTTTTATTCTTCAATAATCTTAGTTCTAAATCAATCCAAGTATTCATATTAGTAATATGCTCAATAGTTGTTTCGTGATTTTTAAGAATAGAACTAATATTTTTCCAATCCTTAGTTCCTCCATTAGCTAGTTGATTTGTATTAGATTTTGAATTAAACAACTTGCAACAAAAACAAAATACTTTATCTAGGTCTTTCGAATACACTAACTATTTTCTATCATGTTTCTCCCCATTTGGTAATTTTCGAATATAATGCGTAGTAGAAAAATGTCTAGAGTTCTTATCTATAGGAAAGTTTAGATCATCAACTCTTATTGGACCATTTTCTATTAACAAATCTCTTAATTTTATATCAATAGTTTTCCATTGACTTGGATCAAAAATATTTGTAGGAATATAATTAGGTTGACCATTAATATTTTCACTATCCTCTAAATTATTTTGAGCTTCATTATCAAGAATGGTGACATTACATGTTTGAACATTATCATGACCACCTTCGTTATTATCATTTTGTTGTATATTTTCATTATCTTTTAATTCTTTTTGATGAATTTCTTGTTCATTTATGAAACATTCACTCAAATTTTCTGTAAGATTTTGTTTTTTACTAGTAATAAATTTGTCCATAGCTCCTTTTTGAGATTCAATTAGTTCTTCTATTTGTCTTTTTTTTTCTTTTTTTTTTTCATATCCAGATAAATATTTTCTAGTAGACATTTGTAATTAAAAAATATTTATGAATAAATGAAACACAATCTATAATATAAAAAAATTACAATTTAACTAGAATAATATAAATTTAATATATAAAACAATAGAACCTATTTTATCAAAAGCACAATTGCAGCTTTACTTAATATGATCACTTTACACTTTAAACCTGCACAAAAATAATTAAAATTAATATTAGTACAAAGTAAATTATAAACGTGTAAAACTATTGAACATTCAAACCATTCAAAACGTGTAAGAATATTAGAATTTAACTCTTTTCTCTTTATGGGTCTATTGACCGTCTAAATCTGATTTCTTAAAAAAAAAAAAAAAAATGCTCACACACAAAATGTGTAAGATTATTGACCATTCAAAACATGTAAGACTATTAGACTTTAACTATTTTCTCTTTATGGGTCTATTGATCATTCAAAAGCCAAAAGGTTCTAGAGAAATCTAAAAGAATCTAAAGAGTAGTTCAGCTTCAACCTTCAGCCAAAAAGAAAAAGAAAAAACCTAGACACCGGCATTGCTCACGCCTCTTCAAAAAAAAAACCTAGACACCCATGAAAAGAAAACTGAGAAACCCTCTTCAAAAGAAAAAAAAAAAAAATCTAGAGACCCATGGAAAAAAACCGAGAAACCCTCTTCAAAAAAAAAAAAAAAAAACCCAACACCCATGAAAAAAAAAAACCGAGACACCCAACAGCATTGCAGCAAACATGAAGAAGACAAAAGAGAAAGGAAGAGAAAACAAAAAACGAACCTTCAGTGAACACACAAGTCTATTGCCAACACAGATAAAGTTGATGAGTAAGCCAACTAATGAGTGTTTTTTTTTAGAATCAATCAATATAGAGAGAGTTAGAGAATGAGTTTTTTTTTTTTTTTTTTTCTTCTTTCTTCTCTTATTTGCCTCTTCTTTCTGCTTTTGTAATATTTTCTTCTGGCCATTTGTAATCTTTTCTTATGCAAGCTAAAGATTTGGTGATGGTCTGATCTGATAGTCTGATCTGATGGGATTAGCTTTCTTCACATTGTCACTTCAGCTTTCTTCTCTGTGATAAACGGGCCTATGTGAGAAACGGGCCTTTATGGCCTGACGAGATTTGGTGATGGCCGTTAGAAATCTTTTTTTTTTTTTGGGCGAGAAACGGGCCTCTGTGAGAAACAAGCTTTTAAGGTGATGGCTGTTTGTAGTTTTTTTTTTCCTCAAATGAAAAAATAATATTATATAATATATTATTATTATTTGGGGGCCCTGTTATAAGTGGGGGCCTTAGGCGGTCGCCTAAGTCCCTTATAGCTTCAATCGGCCCTGAGTGCTAGAGCATTTTCCAGTTCTGTTTGGGTTTTTTTGGTAAATGAAAATGAAGAAGTAGTTGAAGTGGGGAGACTATAAGTCTTTAATGGTAGTGAAAGATGTTCGATTTTTTTGGTTGTGTAAAGGAGTTTGTTTGCGTATTTGGTAGATCTGAAGGCAAAGTCTAAGCTAATAAACAAAGGGAGCAAATGCCAAAGAGGAGAATAATAGTGGGGTTGGGGGTGGTCTTCCTTTTACTTTGGATCGGAGATGAGATTTTTTTTTTTTTTTTTGGTTTTACACTTTTATTTCTGTTTTTGGTTTTGAGCCAACTGAGCTTTAGGAGTTTTTCACTTGGCAAGACCATCATTTGAATCTGGGCTTGATGGCTTCTAGGTTTTGTTGAATTCTACTGCAAAAACAGTGAATCCGGCAGCTTTTTTACAGTCCATCAATGCTCTGGAAGCTTATATAATGACGATGTGGGTGGGTTATAAGATGCGATTGTATGTGTTATGTGTATTTGACTGTTTTGTGAAATTCTGATGTGGCATGAGGCTATTAGAGGGCGAAAAATGATGGTTTTACGCCAGATCCGGACCAAATTTACACTCATCTAGGAAGTGGTATAAGGAGTTCAGAATGCATGCATCCTCACACTCACATGAGAGTGAGTGTAAGGATGGAATTCTGTTCACACAAAAGCAGTTCAACAATTAAAAAAAGAATGTTGGATTAACCTAGAAGAATTTCGACAGAGACAAGCAACTCAATGCAAAACACTAGAATATTTTTTCATGGTCGCTGATTAAAGAATATACATGGATACCTTTATATAGGAGGCATATGTGTGCAATACAAGTAAAGTGTAGTACAAGATATGTGCTATGCAAGTAATCTAACTGGGCCTAAAGCCCACTATATTATACACGTTAATAGCCACCCTCAAACTCAAGGTGGATGTGAGACCAGCTTGAGATTGTCAACCAAATCACGAAGGTGTCCCTTAGGATGTGACTTGGTGAAGATATCAACAAGTTGATCTTTGGAGGAGACTGAGAAGAGCTTAAGAGCACCATGGACAAGATAAGAATGGATAAAATGACAATCAATCTCGATGTGTTTAGTCCGTTCATGGAAGACATCATTGTGAGCAATATGAATGACACCTTGGTTGTCACAATAAAGAGGAGTAGCAGAGGATGTAGACACACCTAAATCCTTAAGAAGCCATTGTAGTCAAAGGAGCTCAAATGTGGTATCAGCAAGGGCATGATATTCTGCTTCAATACTGGAGCAGGTCACAAAAGTTTGTTTCTTACTTCGCCAAGAAATTAAAGAAGAACCAAGAAGAAAGCAATAACCTGTAGTGGACTTGCAATCAGTGGAATCTCCTACCCAATCAGCATCAGAGAATGCACGGAGTATAAGAGGAGACTGTGCTAAGTAGAAAAGGCCATGGAAGAGAGTGTCTTTCAAGTATCGAAGAATGCACAGAACAGTAGCATAGTGAGTTGATTGTGGAGCAGACAAATATTGGTTTACCTGATGAACAGTATAGGAAATGTCTGGGCGACTAACTATGAGATAAACTAGGCTGCCAACCAATTGTCTGTAAAAAGAGAGATTAGATACTGGTTCCCCCCCCCCCCCCCCGAGAGTGTCAGATGCACATTAAGTTCAACTGGAGTGTCAACAGTCTTGCTGTCAGTGAGTCCAGCTCGAGATAAGAGATCAAAAGCATACTTAGCTTGAGTAATATAAAGAGCATCTGCGGAACGAGTGATTTCAAGACCCAAGAAATAGCTGAGATGCCCAAGATCTTTCATCTCAAACTGCTGACTGAAAAAATCTTTAAGTTCTTTAATGGCACTAAGGTCATCACCAGTTATGATCATATCATCCACATATAGGAGAAGTAAAATGGTGCTTTTATCATTGCGACAAAGAAATAAGGCAGAATCATAAGGATTGGTAGTGTAACCCAAGCGAAAGATGATAGAGCTAAACTTGGCAAACCAAGCTTATGAAGCTTGTTTAAGGCCATAAAGTACACGTTAAGGGTGACAAACTTTGTTTGATTCAACAAGAAGACCAAGAGGAGGTTGCATATAGACTTCTTCACTCAGATCCCCATTAAGGAAGGCATTTTTAACATCCATCTAAAAAAGATCCCATTTACTAGTAGCGGCAACAGTTAAAAGGGCACGAACAGATGAGATACGAGCAACTGGAGCAAAAGTCTCTTCATAATCAATCTCATACTCTTATGTAAAATCTTTTGCAACAAGACGAGTCTTGTAGCACTCAATGGACCCATCAGAGCAGGACCCATCAGAGCAAGACTTGATATTATAGATCCACTTACAGCCAACTACAGACTATCCAGGAGGGAGAGTAGCTAGATCCCAAGTATGGTTTTTGGTTAATGCATAAAGTTCCTCTTTCATTGCAATATGCCATAAAGGGTCAGTGGAGGCCTCATGATAGGTTTGAGACTTATAAAGTGTAGTAAGGGCAATGTAACAGTGATAGTCAAGTAAATGTGCAGGAATGGATCTTACTCGGGTTGAGTGGCGAGGTGGAATGTCTTGTGGAGGATCTTCAGGCGGAGTAAGAGCAGGGGATCTAGGCTCAAGATGGGGTAACTCATCATCAACCTATTCATCTTTAACCTGTCTAGGAGAAGTATCAAAAATATCTGGAGGATGGATAGAGAAGTCTAAAGGAGGATCAAGAGTATTTGTAGAAAGAACATGAGACTTATCTGGAAATATTTCTAAAACATAGGAGGTAGTCAGGGAAGAATGAAAGTGAGAGAGTTCAACAAACAAGCGATGTTCCCAAAAGACAACATTACAGGAAACACAAAGACGATGAGAGACAGGATCATAACACCGATACCCTTTTGAGTTTCACCATAGCCAAAGAAACAACAAAGCCTAGATCGAGGCTCAAGTTTGTTGTGCTCATAAGGCTGAAGAAGAACGAAACAAGCAAATCCAAAGGAGCGAAGGTAATGATAGTCAGAGGGCGACCCAAAAAGGCGCTTATACGGAGTCTGATTATGGATGACAACGCTTGGAATACGATTAATAGCATGAACAGCATGAAGAGCGGCTTCACCCCAAAATGGGGCAGGAACTTTCGTAGAAAGAAGAAGAGCATGAATAATGTCAAGGATATGATGAAGTTTTCTTTCGACTCGACCATTTTGTTGAGAGGTACCTGGACAAGTTAGATGATGTACAATGCCATAGGAATGTAACAGAGCTTGAAAAGCATATTGAGTATATTATTATCAAATCGAAAAGTTTTGATACATTTGGAGAATTGTGTTTCAACCATTTTTGCAAAGTTACTGTATATTGGCAATATTTCAAAACGAGATTTCATAGGAAAGATCCAACTATAACGAGAATAATCATCAATAAAAATAACAAAATATCGAAATCCACCAATACTAGTAACAGGAGAAGGTCCCCAAACATCAAAATGAATTAACTTAAAAATACTATTAGAAATATATTCACTGTTATTGAAAGGCAAAGTTGGTTGTTTTCCTAACTGGCATGAAGTACAATCAAAATTGTCTTTGGACACAAAACCTAACAGATCCTTAGAAGCTAACTGTTGTACCCGAGAAGAGGGTGTATGACCAAGACGGGAATGCCAAAGTGCGAGAGAAGGCAAAGAAGAAACTGCAGTAGCAGCAGCAGCAACAAAAATAGGAGTAATAGGTGGAAGATGAAGATTGTCCACGAAAAACATACGCCCAACTCTAAGATCGGTCCCAAGCTCTTGCCCCGTCCTCGGATCCTGCACAATACACCCAAAATAGTGAAAAATAAGGCGATATCTAAGTTCAGCTAATTGTCCCACAAAGCACAAATTATAGGATAGGTCAGGTACATGGAAGACCCCAGGAACAGAGAGGTTAGAGGTTGAAACAAAACCCAGACTATTCCCATGCATGGTGGAACCATCAGCTATATGAATATTAAGAGGATGTGGTGCAGGGTCAATTTTGGAGAATAAGGACGAGTGAGATGTCATGTGATTACAACATGTAGAATCAAAAGGCCAAGTTTGAGACTTACCAGGTAAAGCTGAGAAAACAGTGGAAAGAGATGCATTACCAGCCATACGAATAGCCTGAGCTATGATATCCTGTAGTTCAGTGAGGGAGAGGTTGATAATGGATCCAGAAGACTGGGCTCAGCTAAATTGGAAGGTATTGGCAAAGTAGGCTCAGTATTAGCAACAGCAGCAGTAGATTTGTTGTGACGGTAACAAGTCTCAATGGTGTGACGAGGACGCTTGCAATAGTTGCAGAACTTTTTATTGGTATTCTTACGACGATTGCTAGAGTCAGAGGAATCACTTGATTGCTGAAGATGCTCTATAGGAGGAGCAGAAGGAGTAATAACCAAAACATTGAGCTTATTTTGGGCTTGAAGGGTTGCAAGACGAGCTTTTTCTCTAACTAACTCGTTTACAGCGGTATCAAGAGAGGGAGGAGGACTGCGATTAAGAAGCTGACCTCAAATTGGCTCAAAGTCCTTGTGAAGTGACATCAGGAATTCATAAAGATGAAATTCATCTCTAACAGTAGCATATTGCTGAGCATCCTTTAAGCATGCCTAAGTTGGATCAAAAAGGTCAATTTGGTCCCAAATGAAGCGAAGCTGATCATAGTAGTTATTGATGGATTGCCTTGGTTCTTGTCGAAGTTGATGCAATTCAACCACTAACTGATATTTCATGAATCCATGAGTAGTGGAGTACCTTTTGGCCAATATATCCCATGCTGATTTTGCATCATCAAAGCTGCCCAACGGATTGGAGATAGAAGGAATAGAAGTGTTCCGAATCCATGTGAGAATCATGTGGTTGTGACTATCCCATTCAATCATGCAATTAAGGAAGGCAGCATCTTCTTCACTTGCCCCCTTCACAAGAATAGTGATTGCACCAGTACAATAATGCTAGAGCATGCGACCCTTAAGAAAACTGCGCGTAGCTTGAGACCAAGATAAGTAATTCTTGTTCCCCTCAAATATAGTACTAATGGGGCGAGGAAGAAAAATATCTTTTTTTTTTTTTTTTTTAATCTATTTAGAGACACAATATGCAAAAACAAACTACAAAAATGAAATTTACGTGAAAAACTAGGTAAGGAGAACCTGGACTGAAAAAGTCAACCCAGAGAAAAGTCAACGACCCGGTCAAAGTCAACGGTTAGTGGTGATGACGTGATCGCTATTGCGTGCTGACGTAAGCAAGCTGACGTGTTGCTGACGTAAGTAGTGATGACGTCATTAGGGTTGACATGGCGAAGATGATGATGTCAGCGGATTGAGTTCTGGCACGTGGAGGCGTGTGGAGCGGCAAATGGAGGTGTGTGATGGCGCATGACAACACGTGAAGAGTATTAGCGATGAGTGGAGGTGCGTGCCAGTAAGGCCGAGAATTCTAGTGGCGCATGGAAGATCCGATGTAGATGATATTTCACAAAAAGGCAAATCAGAGAGATTACTTTCCAATGGTGCAATCTGTGGTCTGATCGGAGAAGCGGAAGCGGTGGCGGCGGCAAGGCAGTGGTCTTTGATGTACTGAAGTCGTGGTGGAGGCAATGGTGCTGATCACAACAACAGCTACAGATGACACCCAAGAAGACAAGACTGCTTAAGAGCGGCACACCAAAGGATTAGAGCAGTGGCTTTGATACCATGTTAGAAATACTGAATATAATAGTATTGTATTTCTTGATTAAAGAATATACATGGATGCCTTTTTATATGAGGCATATGTGTGCAGTATAAGTAAAGTGTAGTACAAGATGTGTGTTATACAAGTAATATAACTGGGCCTAAAGCCCACTATATTATACACGTTAACGGTCACAAATATCTAGGCCTGTTCAGGTACCGACCGGCACCGATGAAACCGGCCGGCACCGAACCGATACGACCACTTCACAAGCCCACCGTAGGTGTCCGGCGCGGTGATCGGCGGCGATCTGAACAAACCGCGGGCGTCCGGTGCGGCGAGCGGTAACTGTTTTGCACTCCGACGAGAAACCGCACCGCACCGGTATATATATATATATATATATATATATAAATACACACACTATAATTTAACATGTATGTATCAATGTTTACAGTTTTTTTTATTTTTATGTTTCAGTAGATTGAAGAAAAACCAGAGAAGCCGCAGATGCAAGGAATAGGAAGAAGAAGAAGAAAGCGGCGCTGGACTTCACTTGAGGTCCTAAGGATAGGTTTTCCTTTTTCTTTTTATTATTTTATATATATATATATATATAATCTGGCACTAAAACTACGTCGTTTTAAGACCTGAAATTAAATTTTAATATCAGCACCAAAACGGCGTAGTTTTATCATCAGATTAAAAAAAAAAAAAAAAAAAAAAAAAAAAAAAAAAAAAAAAAAAAAAAAAAAAAAAATAAAACCCTAAGTCTATTTACCCACTCTCTCCATATCTCTCACTCATCGTCTCATCCGCCTGCCTCTTTCAGTCCCAGCCACAAAAGTCTTCATCTCTCCTCTCTCTCTCTCTCCCCTCAACGTCCGCCACTTACTGCCACCACTTGCTGCCGCCGTAACTAGTGCTTGATGCCACATTTTTTGGAGTTTCACCCTCTCCTCTTTCCTCTTTGTCACAACACAAAACCCACCAACATTTCAGTTTTTTCTTCAAGCACCTCTGTTTTTGCTGCCACCCAGGTCAGATCTTCAAGTTGTTGTCTCTGCCTTCATTTCTTGGTGGTCGATTACTCTATTAGACTTCGCAGGTGAGTCAATCGATGGTTAGATTCAAGAATCTTGAGCTTGTTTGGGTTTTAATATTTGGGTTTGTAATGGGTTTTGAATCTTTTGATATTGAGATTTGATCTAAGTTTTGATTTGTGGTTTGAATGCTTGAGTTTTCTGGGTTTGATTTGGGTTTTAGATCTCTTTTCCTCTCTGTGTGTATGATAGATAGGTGGACACCGACCACCGCACCGACTGGAACCGCCACCGATGTTGCCGGAGAACCGTTCCTCAGGCGCGGAGGCGGCTTGGGATTTTAGGAAACCGAAGATTCCGGTGCGGTGCAGAAACGACCACAAAAACCGGCCGCACCGCACCGTGTACAGCCCTACAAATATCCACAATATGTAGCTAGAGGGTGATTTGCCTTAGGGATTTTACTATCTTCTTGTAAGTGAGATATTTCATACACGAAGTCTTGTGGGGCCTATTCTCATGTGAGTGTGAGGATACATGCATCTGAAACACCTTGTCGAAGTCTTGTGGGACCCATTCTCATATGAGTGTGAGGATGCATGCATCTGAAACACCTTGTTGTTTTTCGCAATCTACGTCCCAAATCTGTGGCTTCTTGCTGACCAAGTTGGGACTTGTAGCCTTTAGCCTATACTGTAAGGTAAAGGGAATCTTTTCCTGTTGGGAGGGAGGGACCGGTGGCTACAGATGATGTATCAGGATTTGGTATTACATGAGATAAGCAGAGATAAGCAAATAACTGCTTTTTTTCAATTTGAAAGCTTTGTTTGATGTTGTCTGTCTCCTGCATTAATCCCCCCTTCATATTGGAATATCAACGAGGAATGAAAAAGAAAGTTTGACAACATCAGAATACTGCAATCGTCTTCGTCTTTGGCCAAGTGGATGTCCCCATTGGCTATTCATCCAATAGTTATCAAGGGGCTAGCAACATGGACCAGTTAATTTGCTCGCAGGCACCAATAATCGAAAGTGTTAGGTTTTTAGATTGTTGAGATTCTTGACTAAATTTATGAGTTATAACAAAGTGGTGTAGAGTTTTAAGTAAATCAAATTTAGGTTGTATTAATAGAATTCTGTTAGGGTTGAGTTTGATCAGTCAAATTTGTTTAAAAAATGGTGAGGTTTTGATATGGTAAAAGATGATGAGTTGATACCACCGCACACTTTTGGTGCGATAATCACTTCACATATAAATTCTTGTGGAGTATGGTGGGGGAAAATGCCGAGGTTCAAGTTTTCAGGAGGAAACTTTACATATATATACACTTTGATTAAATTAGAGTATAATTTCTATTTTATATATAAAAAAATTATTAAAAAAAATGATGAGTTGATGGTCTTTTGAGCATATCTTTTACACTATAACTAACTTTTAATTGAAATTTACTTTATTGGAAAGTAGACATTTGAAGTTTCAAAGATACAAATTTAACCCAATTTGAATTTAAAAATGAAGGAGAAATATTTGTTTGAAGTTGGAACAACTATATTGTCTCAGAGAGTTTGCTCCATACTCTCTCTAGCAAAAATTGAGGCAAATAACAAACCTACTTTGAAGACCTAATACTTAATTTCAAACAAACCCACGTTGTACCAATTAAGTAGATAAAGATTGTTTGTTCAAAAAAAAGAAGAAGATAAAGATTGTCAACGAGTTAAGAGAAGAAAGGTTGTCATGCAAAAATTATGCAAAGAGCAAACGTTCTTAAGTCTAAATAGTTCTAAATTCCTCTCCCAAAAGTGTTTTCTATGTTAAATGTCTTAAAGAGTTTTTCTTTGAAAGTTTCTCTTTGAGTCTAAAACATTGATTTCTTGGAATTGTAGAATTAATTGCTTAACGGTTGTAATATCTTCACCAAATTGTATGAATAATTTATGAGATTATACATATTGTTTTTTAGAAGTTTGAGTGTTTTATAATTAGATAAATATGTGCGTAAGAGAATAAAGTGGCTGATTTTTTTGAGATTTTTTTTTAATATAAAAATTGTACCAAAATTTTCCTAAAATTGTTCATTAACAAATACCCTAAACATGAGAAATTATTAGGTCCATCAGAAGGATCGCTAACGTGGTCGTCCCTGACTTTCCAACCAATAAAATGCTGTTATTTATGTAAATGTGACATCACTCGGTAATTTTTATTTTTTATTCCTTATACTGATTAGGAAACTTACTCATGCATTTGCATAGATGACATTGTCTCATTGGTTAAGAGGACCATGTTAGCAATCTTCGTGATGGACCTAACAGTTTCTCTCTTTTCACACCTACTAACTTGACCTTAGACATATTATGGAAACTTTTCGATTAAAGTAAAAGAATTAGGTTATATAAGTAATTTATATTTGGGTTATTTGAGATTTGAGAAAAACAAGGAAGTCAAAAATGCAATTGTGCCCAAAAATATTTTTCTTTTCTCCTTGAATGACACCCCATGACTCAAGACTAGGAGTGTTTGTAGTGCGGTGCGGTGTAGTGCGGTTTTGGGCCATTTTTAGCACCGCACTTTGCAGTGTGGTTTAGTTAAAACTATAACTGCATCGCACCTTGTTTTTGCAGTCACATGTGCGGTGTGGTGCGGTTTAGAGTTTAGCCAAAACCATAACCACACCGCACCTCATTTTTGCAGTCACATATGCGATACTATGTATAAGATGCGATTTGGAATCGGTATATTTTTCAAATTTTGGGCTTTTCCTACTCAGTCCAAAACTAATTTTTCCCTTTTTTTAGGCCAAATTTTAAATTATTAAGCTAATTTTTCTTTATTTGGGTTGGTTTTTCTAGTCAACACTTGCTAGAGTTATTAAACTTTTTTTTTTTTTTTTTAAATTAAGATTATTAAACTATTAATAATATATTAAATATTAAAAATAAATAAATATATTAATATATTGAGAGGGTGCAGTGCGGTTTGTGCAGTTTTCTTATTATAAAACCGCATAGGCTTTTCTAGTCAACACTTGCTAGGGTTATTAAAATTTTTTTTTTTTTTGGGAAAACTAGGGTTATTAAACTATTCATAATATATTTAATATTAAAAATAAATAAATATATTAATATATAGAGAGGATGCAGTGCGGTGCGGTTTGTGCGGTTTTCTTATTATAAAATTACAAACTGCACTACATCATGCGGTGTGGTGTGGTGCGGTGCGGTGCACTATTACTTACGGTGTGATGCGGTTATGCCATTTTACAGACAGTTTTGGTGTAATTTTTGCGGTTTGTGTGGTTTATGTGGTTTGATGAACACCCTACTCAAGACTATTGACTCATGCCTCTCTTCTTGAACTTTCTCCCTTTCCGTTCTTCATTTCTCTCTCTCTCTCAAAGTCACACACAAAAGAACAAATCACCACACCAAGAGCCATCATTTTTTGGCTTCGAGGCTTGTAGAGGTAAGAAAATAAAATATGATTTTTTTGCATGGGTCTCTAATAATGACAGTGTGAGAAAATTTGGAGAGTTTGAAATTTGGTTGTGATTCTTGTGAAGAGTAATGTCTAAGTTTTGTTGAAACTTGAAAGTAATAGCTATCAAAGCTGGATTTTTAATTTTATGAGTTATTTGGCTGTCTTGTTTGTTAATGGGGGTATACTAAACTTACAGATTCTTAAACTTCATTTGAGTGAAAATAAATTTTAAAATCGATCTTTTTAGAAGAAATAAATTCTAATTTTTAATCTACAACTTCATCTGTACCATAAAATTCTTGTATTTTTCTATAATACCTTTAAGAAAATAGTTTGTTTAGAATTAATGTATGATATATATATATATATATATATAGTAAGTGGGTATAAAATTTCGTGTTAAATAATACCATTTGACCATATTTTGTGAATATTCAAGTTTAGTGTGCAATTCTGTCTTAAGGGATTATTTTCGTACAATTGTCAATAAAATCTATTATAATGGATTCTTAAAAAAAAAAAATTAAAAAAACTACTGTAATTTCCAATATTTTAAAAACCGAATATGAAGAGGTCCAACTATCCAACGTTGGATCAAAGTTTGACCAAACGACGAACCATGATGAAATTATAGTTAGTTTAATAATTAATTAAACACAAATAAACGTATTAAATTTGTAAAAAATAGCAAAATTATCTACAAAATTTTTTACAAATTTTGAAGTGTTGAATCTCTTAATTGTTTTCTTTGGTGTCAGAGTATATTAAGTGTGCGTTTGACTCTAAATTAAAAAATTAGTTCATTTTACTACTAAACTTATTTTTGCTACTGTTCATGGGTCTTACTGTACTATTTCAGCTAACTTTTACCTTTATCTACTATATTTTCAGAAGAAAAAAAAATTCAATTTCAGTCAAATAAATGAATACTAAACAAACTCTAAGTAAGGGCTACCTTTTGTTTTAGGATAAAGCATATAAGGGGTCTATACATAATACTACTACTAGACTTAAGATCTAGCTTTTCTAGGTGGATCAAGGTGGCAATAGCCCCCCTCGACCCCCTTGGCTCCGCCCCTGATTTTAGGTTTAGGCTTAGTATTAACATGTCAATCTTGGTTGTAAATCCATATCTAGGATTTGGGTTGTGATAAAAATAGTGGATCATTGTCGTTTTTGTCTAGCTTTTTAGGTTACAATCAAGGTTCATTCTTGGAGGAGATTCATGCGAAGGATTTTATTGGTTCTAGAGCCATTGTGGATAGCAGGCAAACATAGCGTTTACCGAGGTTACAATAGAAAATCTATATTTGTTAAGTTTTTATATTTAAACTGTTGTAACTGCTATTTCTAAAGATTTTTTTATAAGCTTGAATGCCTAGAGTGGCCTTTCCATGAAGAGAGTTTTCATCGGTTTTTCACTTCATTGCTAGAGGGTTTTTACCGGTTTTTCACTTCGTTATCAAATCAATGCGTCTTTTCCTTGCTTTCCTTATTATTTCTTTTCGATTTGGTGATTATAATTGTGGTTGAAACACTTGTTTGGATTATTTATTTGTGCTATTAATTAATTAATTCACAGCATAAGTTGTCTTGGGGTCTTTTTTTTTTTTTTTCTAAATTGTTGTAAGAGCATTTAAAACACACAGGGCTCTAAATCATATTTTATTTTTTTTAATAAGGCTTATACAAAATGAGCCATTAATTGAAAAGTCCAATAGAGGGAGAGATCATAATTTTGACCAATTGGAAAAAATGATGTGGTCCACCATGAGTATTATATAATTTCTCCAAGATAGGGGTATTTGGCCATAACATACAAGATTTAAGAGTTAAGGTGATTGATGCCATGGTTACTTAAATAGTAATTAATGGGGGTAAAACTAAGATTAAGAATAGGATTGGCTTACTTCCGGTACTTTTTAAATTGGAGGTCTTCTTTTGTTTTAAATACACAATGGCAAGTAATAGTGGGTTTTAATCTCCACCTTTTAATTAATGGGTGATGTGACAGTTTCTCATTAAAACAAAAAGAAATTCCAATTAAAAAAAATATTGGAGGTAAGCTAAACCCATTAAAAATAGTCACTTTTATTTTTATATCAGCTTAGTTGTTGATGTAGTAAGTATCGGATGACAATCTATATTTGAGCATTGTATGCACAACATTTGAATTTTGAAACTATATATATATATATATATATATATATCTAAAAACTCAAGCATAGCATTTGAAATCTATAAATATATATATATATATATATATATATATATAAATTGAAGCATATCATTTATTGTTGCTACGCTTCTGTTAAGCCACATCAGCAACTCTATCATTCACCTATTTTCAACCATTTTTCCCTTATTTTTAACTATTTTTCTTCTTATTAATTTCTCAACTTATTTTTACACATTCTCCAACCTTTTCTCTCCCTTTTACCTTTTCATATCCCCACAACTATCTATCTTAATATCACTCTTCCTCTATCCTTTTATCTTTTTTTTTTTTTTTTTTGTTCTTCTTATTCTTATCCTCTTACTATAAATTTGCAATTTTCTCTCTTATTCTATGCATAGTTTTCCCACACACAAAAGGTTATCTCTCTCTCTCTCTCTCTCTCTCTATTAATTTTTTTTCTCATTTTTGGAGGAATTTTTTTTCCTGCATCTCTGCTTTAGATTGATGAATTTTTGTGTTTTTTATAACTCTACTTTAGGTTGATGTGATTTAGTTTTGTATTTTTAAGTTATCTTTTTTCTTTTCTAAGATTTCATAGATGTTATCTTATTGAAGTATAAAGATAGTATATAAGAATATAATATTATTTTATTACATAACATGGCTAGAATAATTTGGTGTTTGTTACTGTATTTTTTATTTTTTACTCTTTTTCTTCTCATCTTATTTTTAATAAATTTTTTATTCTCTCTCTCTCTCTCTCTCTCTCTCTCTCTCTCTCTCTCTCTCTCTCTCTCGATTTTATATTCTTCCTTGCACCTCTATTTCAAGTTGATGAATCATTGTGTTTTTAAAAACTCAATTTGGGATTAATAGTTTAATATGTATTGGTGTTGTATTTTTTAGTTCCCCATCACAAGTAGTCTCTCCCTCATATAGCTTTGGTTTGATTTTTTTTTTTTTTTGAGTTAATATTTAGTTATTTTGGAAGTGATAATTGAATTTATATCAAAACACAATATTGATTATGCATTTGAGTGTGCCAATATTTGTGTAATATTAAGCGCAATTTTGTTATGATTTTTAATTCTTTTATTATCATGATAATCACTTTTAAGAGGATGAATAATTTGAATAATTTATTTGAAACTCAAAAAAATATAACATAATTTTGAAAAATGCGTACCAACTCGTAAAGGAATAATGCAAATGAAACACTCCCAAAATAATAGTATGATATACGGGTAGAGATAGAAAGATGAAAAAATTTTAGAAAATGTATAATTTTTAGGGAGAACAAATTATTTTTAATAGATTTTAGAGAAAAAAAAATTACATTATTCTACAATTACAAAATAATGATCTATTCTCATGTATCGCGTGGGTTTATTGGTATTAAAACTAGTATTTAATAGACTTTTGGGGGTGTTTGGTTTGTGTTTTCAAAGAACCATTTTCAATTTTTAAACAATATTACACGCATTTTCACACATTTTTTCACCTACATATATTTTTACAAATGTTTTCAAACAACAATTTTCAATTTTTAAACACATGTACCAAACAGGCCCAGCATTTGCAATTTGCTTTACTCTTGAGCTAGCCTTGTTGTATTAGCAACAATATGTCTAGTATAAGGGATTGAAAGTTTGAAACTTTTGAGAGTAAAACTGTAGAAGGGATAAATAGAAGGGAGGCATAGGAGAGGAGGGGAAAAAAATGAAATCTCTACTTCTATGTCAAGTTGTTTGATTGGAGGGAAGGATATGACAAAAGACAAAAGGTTGATCATGTATAGGGTATTTTTTTAAAATAAATTATTACTTGTACTTAAAATTTAAAGTATTAGGAAATAGTATATTTAATTATTTAACTATTATTTTAACCATTTTTATCTTTGCTATTGCTATCTTGCGTTATGTAACTTGACGGCCACAGTTTTGTTTGGATATATATAGGTACCGGAGAATACATCAAAATCAAATCCTTACCTTCAAAGTTCTATCCAATCTGGACCATACTAATTTTGTCCAGTGTTTACCTTATAAAAAATAGAGTTTTTGATTGACAATCATATTATCCTTACCAATATTTTCCTCTATCTTTTCAAGTCTCATTGAAGCAGGATCGACTACAAATGGATCCAAAACCTAACACAGTGGCCAATGCTAGAACCTCAAAACCTTTCATCCCAGCATTTTTAAGCATCCTGCTAGTTTGTTTGGTTGCTTTCATGTTTCAAATCCTATTCTTCTCACCCATATCCCCCAGAAATCTTGAATTGCCACATTTATCTTCTTCTTCTTTTCCAACAAACAACCAATTACAGGTAAAGAACTACACACATTATTTGCCTTTTGACTTCATGCTTACCCTTTAAAGCTTACAAGCTTTATGTCTTTTTGGTTCCAATAGAGAGTTACAAAACTTGGAGAAGGATTGAAGGATCCAGAAGATATTTGTTTCGATAAAGAGGGTACATTATATACAGCAACCAGAGATGGTTGGATCAAAAGAATGTACAGAAATGGGTCATGGGAAAATTGGAAAATGACAAACAGTCAAACTTTACTTGGAATAACAATAACAAAGGAAGGTGATCTTATTGCATGTGATTCTGAAGAGGTAAGATTACTCTCAAACTAGTGAAGTGCATTTTGCATAGAGTAAAGAAACTGGCCTTTCTATAATCTAAGATATAGAAGGAGGTTTTGGTTATTATGTCATTTTCATTAAATTCCTAGCTATAGCTCATGTCTAGGTTTGAAGGGGACTAAGCCTTGGCATTGAACCTATGTATTATGTAAGCTTTTAAACTGATTGAAAGATATGTGTAGGGTTTGCTTAAGGTTGGTGAAGATGGCATCGTAGTCCTTGCATCACATGTCAATGGGTCCAAAATAAGGTAATTGCTTGTATCATATGATTTATAAACATGTGTGTGGGTTTGTTTTGTTATCCTAGAAATCTATGTGATGCAAATAAAAATGTGTCAAGCAGAAGTATGGTGTTAATGCCTAATACTTGGTGAGACAGGTTAACCCTTTGGTGAACATTGCCTAGCCACAATGGTAGACCCAGGAATCAAGAATTGCTTAGAAAAGTAAGAAACGCGCATGATCACTTCAATTAATAAATCAAATAATTTCTTTTGAGTGACACCTTCCTCACTAAGAGCATCTTTATCAGCTGTAGTATGGTATAAAGTAGTTTATGCACCAGGTGATGTAATAGATTGATTCCATATACATGAGGCTGAAAACTGATCTTGCATATACCCATCATATAAGATACCAGTATACCACATCGAATGGTAGCCCAAACGAATATTTTTGGGTTTAGACTAGTATGTGAGAACATTAGTGCCAAAATCAAATTTCTTGTTCTTTTTTGTACTTGTTTGGATATTCTACCTAAGATTTTTCTTTGAAGCAGTCTACTTATAAGCAGCCTACAATAGTCTTATTCAATTAAATTTTCCAAGAGGGATGAAAAATCCAATATGTTGTCTTGATCGACTAAGAAAACCCTTTTTTGGGTTGCCCTTTTTTCTGGTTAGTAAGGTGGCTCATCATCAGGGGCAAAACTTAGGGTTCAAAATTAGAGAGAAAAAAAAAAGCTACTATTTGTAATGAAATATTATGGGATTATATGTGTGTAATAGATAAATTTGATAAGCATCTGTATATTTCATCTAAAACTTGAGCTTGACTGTACGGAAATTTTAAAATATTTCAAGTTCTTCAACAGAATCACGGTCCCCTGGAACTCCAACACAGTAAATGCACATAATAACATCACTAATGCCTTTTTTTTAAGGGACTACGTGATATCAAGATGAACCAAACTTGTGTTGAAACCTTAAAAGAGATCACTTTGCCACAAAATTCAACATGATACATTTTTTAGTTGATGCATATCCAAAATGGCCCCATCACTTTACGCATAGAGAGTTGGGCTAAAAACCTAGAGGACCAAACCATTACTTATTTTTCTAAAAGAACATTCATTAATATGTACACGCATGATTGAATTAGGTTTGCTGATGATGTTATCGAAGCATCAGATGGTAGTCTATACTTTAGTGTTGCAAGCACCAAATTTGACCTCCACAGTTGGTATCTAGACGTGATTGAAGCAAAACCACACGGGCAGCTGCTAAAGTATGATCCATCATCAAGTGAGACATCCATTCTACTTGAAGACTTGGCTTTTGCTAATGGTGTTGCACTCTCAAGGGACCAAGATTATTTGGTGGTCTGTGAAACATGGAAGTAAGTACTCAATATAAAGTATGAACTGTCTTATGGGAAAAATGGTATTTCCTAGTGTTTCTAACGAGATATTTTGAATTTGAATCCCCCTCCCCTACTTAATATGTATACCCCCCCCAAAAAAAAGTGATAGGGGACAAGAAAGAAAGAAAGGGGAAAAGCTAATGACTTGTGTTAATCATCCAACAATGGCATTGACAATATGCGCATTCAGTTGGGTAACTGTCCTCCTCTACCAATGTATATGTGGAATAATGGACTTTGTCTTCCCTTCATGGCAAGCCACGTACTCATGTGTAGTGTAGTTCCTAGTCTTTCATAGGACATCATGCTCTCTATGTTGTTTATAGTTTTATGCTTCTCGCAACAAAAATGAGGATTTACTCTCACTTTTCAGCAGCTAATTCACTCTTATGTGGGTCAGGTTTAGATGCCTCAGGTATTGGTTGAAAGGAGAGAACAAAGGAAAAACTGAGATTTTTGTTGAAAACCTTCCAGGCGGTCCTGATAACATCAAACTTGCCCCAGATGGATCTTTTTGGATTGCTCTACTTCAGGTACAAAAATTCTTGTCAAATGTGTATTGAACAAGATTTGATATACAAATTAAGGAAAGTGAGTTGATTCAAGTAAGGGAATGAAAAAAAGTAGAAAGACCTAAAACACCAGTAGAAATATTTAAAAATGACATATCGGTCGAGGAAGTGATAAATATTATGATTTTGGATAGGATAGAATGACATAAAAGAATACTATGTCACTGGTCCTAATTAATTTATTGAGAATTCATAATTTACTCCAAAGTTTTGGAACTATAACTTAGTTGTTGTTGTTATTGATTAGCTATGATCTATTTGGAATTTTCTTATTTTGCTAGAACTGAAAATTTTTTGTTAAAAGTACTACAGAAAAAAGTAAAAGTTACAGTGTGGTCATAACTAGTAGCAAAAATAAACTGAATAGTAAAATAAGCTGGTTTTTTAATTTTTGCCAAACTAACACACAACTTCATGGTTAGATGTTCGTGATTAGTATTCCTTTTTCTGTAAATAACAAAAATGATCTGTACATTGCAGTTAACTTCTGATGGGTTGGAGTTTGTGCACAGCTCCAAGGTATCCAAACACATAATAGCGGCATTTCCCAAGCTGATTAAGCGGGTAAATGGTGTATTCAGGAAAGCAATGGTTGTAAATGTGGCAACTGATGGCAAGATAATCAAGAAATTTGATGACCCAGAAGGAAAGGTGATGACCTTTGTAACATCAGCCTTGGAATTTGAGGATCATTTGTATTTGGGAAGTCTCAACTCCAATTTTGTTGGAAAGTTGCCATTGGAAGACAAAATAAGCAAAAGTGCGGAGTGAATAAATTACAAAGCGCAAGGACGTGTCCTTAATATGCTATAAGCATACTATTTTACTTATCAAAAAGCAATAAGCAAACTATTTAGAAGGGGCATTGGATGATGTTGAATAAAATTTTATTTTCTAGCGCACAAAAAAAAAAAAAAGGAAAAGGAAGACTTTTTGTAGTTTGTTCTTGATCTTGGCAGTTCTTGACCTACTAACCTTGTTAATCTATATATATTTAAAAGTTAAGACGTAACATTTATTGTTGCTATGCTCTAGTTGAGCTATATTAACTCTACATCATTATCTTTTTTCTTTCTAATTTTTCTATAATTGTTTTTAACATTTATTTTTTAAATATTTACACTTCTCCAACCTTTCTCATTTCCTAACTTTTTCATCTTCCTACTACTTCTTCAACCAATTTCCCTCTCTTACCTTTCATCTCCCCACTACGCTCTATATTAATATTATTCTTCCTCTTTTCCTTCATATTCTTTTATTTTTGTTTTTTCTTATTCACACACTCTTACTATAAATTTGTCACTACCTCTTCTTTTCTTTTTCTTTTTTCTTTTTTTTTTCTTTTTTTGATAGAAAGGAAATTCATAAAACACTAAACAGCAACCAACAAAACAGGACACAACCTGTTGACATACACTCCATTGGCATCAGCCTCCAGGAAGGGATATAAGTCCACAGGCGGACTGGTGAAAATAGTAAAATCATTCTCAAGCAAAATACCAAGTCTAGCTAAGAGGTCAGCACACCTATTAGCCTCTCTATAAATATGTGTAAACCTCACCTGGGGAATCCAGGTAGCCATGTGCCGGCATTCATTCATGATAGGAGACACACAAGAACGGGTAGAGGTTGGTGAATTGAAAGCCTCCACAATGGCTTTAGCATCTACCTCAATAACAATAGATTGAGCATGAATTTGAACACACAGCTGTAAACCATCTCAAAGAGCCCATAATTCCGCTAAGTAGCTAGAAGTATTTCCAATATTCCTTGCAAAACCTTTAACCCAATTGCCATTTTCATCTCTAATAAGCCCACCTCCCCCTGCTGGACCAGAATTGTTTACTACCGAGCCATCAGTGTTCAAAGTGAGCCAACCAGCTCTCGGTTTCTCCCATCTGATACTCCTCATAATCATCCTTTTAGTGACCAAGCCATTGTAAGCACAGAAGAAAAACTCGGAAGCTCAATCCACAATATCTTTGTTCAGCACAAAAGAACCTGTGTGTTTTTATGTTTAAAAACACACAGGTTCCTATCTTTCCAAATCAACCAAATACTAAATAGAAACACAAAATTCCAAGGCAAAAGACCCGAGTTATGATGAGTTTTAGATGTGGCATTAAAGAAAAGCCATTCCTAGAGACTTAAGGAGAAGAAATTAGAGTTGTTTACACAGCTTCCTAATTGGTTCCACATTGTTGCACTAACAGGGCAGTCTCGTAACAAGTGTAGAATGGATTCTACCTCACCGTGACACCAAGGGCAATAGGCCTCCACTCACAACCCTCTATCCACCAAGCACTGATTAACCCCAAGATGCATACACTTCCAAATGAACATTTGAATTCTGGGCAGAATTTTTAACTTCCAAATCCACTGCCCCTTAAAAGGAGTAACCCCCATATTATCCGAAGCAAGCAAGTATGCACTTTTAAGATCAAAATCTCCCTTGGCCGAGTGCTTCCAGGCCAACCTGTCTTCAAATCTGGAAGAAAAAGGAATAGGAGTGGCCATGATATCTCTAAGGACCTCATCTGGGAATATCATTTGAAAGGAAGACCAATCCCACCTACTCGTCGAATCCACTACATCCTTAATCTTCAAATTTGCAGCTTCTCTAGACAAAGGCCCCTGAATGACACTCCTTAATGGGCCGAAGTTAGTCCAATTGTCATTCCAAACCTCCAAGTTACTTTCACAACCCGGCAGCCATTTAATCCCTTTCTTGAAAATTTCTTCACCTCGCAACATTCCCTTCTAAATTCTAGAGATAGGCAACTTGCTTGCACTTCTTGAATTTAGTCTCTGAGGGCTACAGTACTTCATTCTAAGAACCTTGGCCCACGGCGCCTTATCTTCAGTATGGAACCTCCAATTCAGTTTTGCTAGAAGAGCTGTATTCCTTCCTTTAGCTGTTTGCAGCCCCAAAACCCCTTCATCTTTAGGTCTTGTAACCTTCTTCCAACCCATCCAATGCATTTTTCCCTTATTCTCAGTCGATCCCCAAAAGAAATTTCTATTTACCCGATCAATACCATCCAACACCTTACTAGGCAACAAATTACTTTGCATTATATAAGTTGGTACAGCTAAAGAAGAAGCTTGAATCAAAATTGCCCTCCTGACCATTGACAGGAGGTTAGCCTTCCACCCCGCAAGCTTGATCTTTACTCTATCCAACACAAAACCAAAGTCCTAGTTATTGTTTCCTTGGTGCTTGATAGGAAAGCCTAAGTATTTTCCCAAGCATTTCGTTTGATGGAAGTCGAGAATATCACTGAAAGCCTCCCTATCATCATGATCAATATTAGGAGAGAAGTAGACCCTGGACTTAGATTCACTCATTGTTTGCCCGGAGCACTTACAAAAGGTGTCAAGAACCTCCCTGATGGCGTTACAGTTATCTACATTAGCTTTGGCGAAAATGCCAGGTCATCGGCAAAAAAAGAGATGGGAGAAAGCAGGGCCACTCCTAGAAGCCTTAACCAGACTCCACACCTTAGCCTTACACTTTTCTTGGATGAGCTAGCTTAGGAATTCCATACATAGGATAAAGATATATGGGGATAGTGGATCTCCTTGCCTTATAACTCTTGAAGGCTTGAAGGATTCAAGTCTCCCTCCATTGAAAAGCAGAGAAGTCGTAACAGATGAAATGCAACTCATTATGATCTGATCTCAATGAAGTTATCAGGGAAATTATATCTAATCAACATACCCCTTATGAAGCCCCATTCGAGTTTGTCATACGCCTTCTCTAAATCAATTTTAAGTGCCATATATCCACATTTTCCCTTAGTTCTCCCCATGGTATGCACAATCTCTTGTACGACAATCGCATTATCAACACCCCTTCGACCTGGAACAAAAGCAGTTTGGCACGGGGAAATAAGTTGGTCCAACAATGGTCTAATTCTTCCAACCAAAATCTTGGACACTATCTTATACACTGAGTTGCATAGACTAATGGGGCGGTAACTACCAATGGATTCCGGTCCTTGGGTCTTCGAAATAAGCACAATGTTGGTACCATTCATGTATTCCAGAATTTTTTTCTCTCTAAACACAGCAAGCACCTCCTCACTGATTGATCTTCCCACCACAAGCCAGAATCTTTGGAAGAATCCGGCATGTAACCCATCAGGACCGGGAGCTTTAAAAGCTTTTAAGGACCAAAGAGCAGCTTTAATTTCCTCCTCTGTCACCATGTGACTAATACTGTTCTTCTCTTCACTTGAGAGCTTAGGCTGCCACTGCAAATTATAGATGAAGTCACAGGGTGCTGCCTCCTGAGATGTAGTATAGATTTTCATAAATCCTTCTCTGATATGATTAGCAACCTCTCTTTCCTCTGTCAACCATTCCCCCACATCATTCTTAATAGTAGTAATCAAATTGCGTTTCCTATGAGCCAGAGCTAAAATGTGGTAAAATGAAGTATTCCTATCTCCCAAAATCATCCAATTAATTATGGATTTAAGAGCCCAAAGATCCCTTTCTTGCTCTAATACAACATCCAACGCCTTAATTAAATGATTTTCCAACACTACTAGAGAAGCAGACGGCTGGCTAGCTAAAGTTCTTTGCACCCCATCGAGTTGGGCCAGCACCCTTTTCTTTTTATGGAAAATATTCTGGAAATGGTTCTTATTCCATAAACTGGCCTGCTTGGAAAAAACTTCAATTGCTTCAAGAAGCTTTCTTGGTTGCTGCCATGCTTGCTTAATCACATTGGGGAAGGAGGGATCAGATAACCAGAAGGATTGAAATTTAAAGGGTCTTGTGAGGTGTAGCTGCCTACTGGGATTGGTTTCCAACAAAACAGGACAATGGTCCGAATGACACCTAGTCAAGTGCAACACTTTAGCATCCGGGTACAGCAAACACTAGCTTGGGTTCAAAAAAAATCTGTCAATTCTCTCTTGTATAAGACTACTGAACTCCCTTCTGTTCGTCCACGTAAATCTCGGCCAACTAAACCCTATATCCACCATGTTACATTTATCCAGGCAATCCTTGAATAGCAGTGATCTATTTATACTAATTGGTCTTCCCCCGAACTTATCAACCTTTGCGAGGGGTTCATTAAAATCACCCGCAATTATCCAAGGCTTATTATGCAGTTCAGCAACTTTAGTTAGATTTTCCCACAACACCTGTCTTTCCACAATTCTAGGACTAGCATACATAGCAGATAAAATCCAAGAAAGGTTAGAAGGTAATACCTTAACTTCAACATGAATTTCTTGTTCCATGCATGCAAGCTGTTCAACCTCTACTCTATCTGAGTTCCATAATAGCCAAATGCCACCCGCATAACCAATCGTCTCTGCCAGAATAGCACCATCATAAGGAAGGCGGTCAATAATTTCCTTTGCTCTGTCTCCCCCAACCCATGTATCCATGACTACCAACATAGCAGGATTATGAGTCCTAACCAGCTCCCTAACATGCCTCTGAAAATTGGGCTTCAGAGAGCCCCTACAATTCCACACTATAACATTCATAATTAAATGATTAAAAGGATCGGACAATTAAATAGAGGAGCCAAACTCACTGCTTCCCTCCTCAAACTCCAATCCATCCATTCCATCATTTCCTATGTTCTTCCTTCTCCTAATCCCAGAGTCATCACCTACTCCAACATCCCCAAAATCAGCTCCTTCGCCCCGGCATGGTTGCTGAGCTCTAGTATTTGCTTGATCACAAGAAAGATCTTTGGAAAGCACCGAAACAGTATTAAGGACATTGGTGCTTGTTGAACTTTTATCTCCACTAGGCTTGCTTCGCACCTCGCTATTATTGGTTGTAGTACCTCCCTCCCTACGCTGATCGCTGTCAACGAGAAGAGCTCTTTCCACACTATCATCCTCCCTTGAATTGGCAGCAACACCTCCGGACTCTCCGTCAACCTATCGTCAAGATTGAGGCCCCACCCTTGATCGAGCTCTTGCTTCAAACTGAAACAAACCATCGGAACACTCACCATCTCCTTCCTTTCTCAGTATAGTCCAAGCCAACTTTGTGTTAGGACTGACTTTACCCACTCCTCCTATTTCTGGCTTAGATACCCATTTTGATGCCCTATTCCTCGCAAGGTCTTTTTTATCCTTAACAGAAGGGCTGTATCAGGTCTCCGTGTGGTCCACCTTTTTGAGACCAAATATTGATTATTGACCCACATTCAGCGACCCATTAGCCTCTCTTCCCTTATTACCATCTGACCAGCCCCATATATTCCCTTTCGGCTCTGGCCTAAACCCAGTAGTAGCTAATGCATTTGTCCTTATTTGCCCAGGTTTTCTACATGCCACAAGCATCCAAGGGTCGTACCTGTCCTCCTTACTGCCAGCACCTCTATCATTCGATGTTCCACTACCTGTGCCAGAGCTGTACGAATCATGCGTTCCTCGCTGATACGCTCCTTGGTACGTACTCTTCTCTACACCGCAGCCAATCAAACCACCCTCTGCCAGCGTCTCTGGTTTTTTAATGGTGAGTGGGCAAGCTTCTTTTCTATGTCCAATCCTCCCACATGAGAAACAAAGTCTATGGATCCCTTCATAGACCACAGGCTGTTCGAATCTTCCAACGAGCACAGTGTTAACAAGCGGCTTAGGAATATCTAACTGAATACAAAGCCTTGCATACCTTCCTCTGGCTTCCATAGCAGTATGTGAGTTAATCTGAAGCACTCTCCCTATGGCTTCACCAATTTGTTTAAGCACTTTTGCCTCCTATAACTCCAAAGGTAATGCGTGTAGTCTCACCCAAAATGCGATAGACGAGAGGCTGGGGCAATCCGGCTTGAAGAAAGGCTCCCAAGGCCTAATGGATAAAAAAATGTCCCGCAATGAACCACGGTCCATTTCTAAGGACTGCATCCATATCTTCTTTCAACGAAAATCTAATTGAATAGAACTCCTTACCAGGATCAACACAATCCAAAGACCCAGCCGGTTTCCGTAACAGATTGAGTTTACTCCAGAGAACATTGAGTCCTAAGGCTCTGCCGTACAGCTTAATGATCAATGCATTGGTCCATGGTTTCCTGATACGAAGCTTGGTCTCTCTTGTAAGCTTCACCACTGCTAGCCCCTCATGAAGGTCCTCCACCTCCTCATCTGAATCCGCTTCCGTGTCCATAAGATCCGTGAAGTCAAAAGCCTTGGCATATGCTCCTGGGATCTCTCCCACCAGTTTGTCTTTAAAAGTTTTCTTTTCAACCCCTCACGAGCTCTGGCTTCCCTATGGATGTCCACTCTCACTTAGGCCTTCATTAGAATCAACATGGTGCCCTTCCTTAACCTTTTTCTTGCTCCTAGAAAGCTTGGCTTCCTCCTCTCTTGAAAGCTCTCTATTTTCTCTCATGACTTAGTTGTTTTCGTGTGCGGCGTCAACCAATGCCAGAGCACACTAGTGTGTCACTACCTCTTCCATTCTATGTATTGTTTACCTTCACCCAAAAAAAAAAAAAAAAGGGTTTTCTCTCTCTCTCTCTCTCTCAATTTTTTGGTGGATTTTTTTTAAAAAAAAATTTTCTTGCATCTTTGCTTTAGGTTGATAATTTTTTATATTCTTTAAAACTCTACTTTGGGTTAATGTGATTTCGTTTTTTTTTTTTTTTTTGGTCTTTTTAATTGTTAAATGTTATCCTATTGCGTTATAAAGAATTAAATATAACATATAAAAATATAATATTATTTTATGGATAAAATTTAGCTACAAAATTAATTGTGACCTTAGGTTACAAACTTACTTAATATTTTTTTTATTGGAGGTGAATTTTAACAAATCCACCATTGTATTACATCTTCTTTTTATATCTTTCATACTGGCAAAATTTCAAGAAAATTAAAGATCAATAGCTATGTCATCAATAAATTTTTTAAATTACAAGTTTTTATAATTTAAAATTTATGCACAAAATATAAGCTTATAGATTATATAGTAAATGATATCTAATTGACACAAAATTTAACATATGTATTAAAGGCATAAAGAATATGCAATTTAACAGTTAGATTTTCAAAATATGTTGTAGTATTTATTTTATTGAGTGAGTTTGTAGCCTTAAGTTACAACAAATTTTGTAGCTAAACTTTATCCTTATTTTATTACATAGTATGATTTGGATAATTTGGTATTTATTCTATTACAATAACATAATTTTTTATAGTGCTTAATTTAATGTTAAACTATGAGACTTTACTAATTTTTATTTATTTTTTAATCATTTGTGGTAGACAAAGTATTCTTAATAGTTGTATTAGAAGTACTCTATAATGTCATTTATTTAGAGAAAAACAAAGGTTAACCAAACAAAAATAATCAAATGGGTGACAAATTTTAGCTTTTGCAAATTTATTATTATTATTATTATTATTATTATTTTATAACGATGCATATATAGAAATTTAACTCTTCAATTTTGCTAAAAATTGTTTATTTAATAATATGTTTTTAGTGGATGAAATTACATATTTTGCAAAGAAAATAACCTTAATAGATAATCAACAACAATTAATTTTTTAGCTTTCTTATTTGGTCCAATTAATCATTGTTAAGTTTTATTAATTTTTTAGTTACGTTTTTCGGTGTTTTGGATTATATGCAGAAAAAATAAGGTTTGAGAAAGTTCGTTTAAAACTAAAAAAATAATTTTCAAAATTTATGATTAGTCCTATATTACATTTATGATTGTTCCTATAGATTACAAAATACATTATTCATTATTAAATTAGTTTAAATTGTAAAAAATAATAATAATAAAACTAACATAAAAATAATTATCATGCACAACGCCTGGGTTCACGGCTAATTGAATTAATAACTAAATCTAGGGAGATTGGTGAAAAAGCTATGCATAGGTTGTAATATGTGTGGTAATCCCACTTTGAAAGTGGAAGAATGAAGAAGATTTAGATTAATACCCAAAAAGAATAAAAGAACTATCAATCCACCAAAGCAAAATCCACAATGCAATTCTTTTCTTCTCATTCTTAATTTCATGTGTGTCACGTCTCTAACATCCAATTCCTAAACGCCGCGTCAAATAAAAGACGCACATATA
Organism: Quercus variabilis; assembly: GCA_030445155.1. Classification (NCBI taxonomy): domain Eukaryota; kingdom Viridiplantae; phylum Streptophyta; class Magnoliopsida; order Fagales; family Fagaceae; genus Quercus; species Quercus variabilis. Next base: position 1,265,253 of record CP129455.1, read on the forward strand.
TATTAATTTACCTTTGCCTTGGGAGTATTCAGGCCATTCTTCTCTTCTCTTCTCTTCTGTCTCCATGTTCCCCATCACCAAATTTACTTTTAAGTAAGGAACTGTTGCAATAAAAAATTGTGACTCAACAAAATTATAAAGTTCACGACTAAAAACAAAAGCAGTTTTTTTTTTTTTTTTGGATACGAAAACAAAAGCAGAATTATATTAAGATTGTGTACAGCCGTTGAAAAATAAACAATATATATCATGGAAAAAGAGAAGACCCTAAAATTTCCACCTATTGCAGCCTCATCCTCTTCTCTAGGTTCTTCTGAACTCTTTTAGGTGAGTGCTTTTGTGAAGTAGTAGGCCGGTTGTCTTTTGCCTTTCTGCTGCTAACAAAATTTGAAAAGGATGGAATTTCTGGAAGCTTTGCAGTGGAAGAAGCACTTTGTATTGGGGAAGTACATGCAGAACTTTCTAGTCTAGCTCTGCCATTGAGATCTTTGCTTGTGCTTTCAGTTGGTCCCTGATCCAATGAAAGCAATGGTGTTGTAGGAGGCTCTGCTTTAGAAGCAACGTCCTCCGACTGGGCATTGGTAGTGGTGCCAAGCCGATTTGTTAATTCTGAAGAATTTGTGGTTGATAGCCACCTCACAGTACTCGCCACTTGTGAATAATAAAATGATTTCCCAGTCTTCCCATATTTCTTGTAGCACTCATTTTCAAGAAAACAAGCAGATACTTCCACTTCAAGCCTGAACAAAGAGATTTGAGACAATAAGGATCTCCCAGGGCTAATTACTAAACATGGGTGGTTCCAAGAATAGTTAACAATTCGACTAGCTAATATGATTTATAAAAACATGAATACTGGGAGCTCAGTGAGACGATCTTCACTGTTGACCTCTGAAGAAGTTTCAGTTATTGGCACAACAATTGATTGACCAAGTGCAACATCTATGCTTTCCCTTTAAATATGATGGCCCATCAAAAGCATCTCATGTATGCCAATAATTTACAAATAAAGAAATCTATATATATATATATATATATATCTATATCTAAAAGCTAGAGCATGCTACACTCATGTTGAGCCTCATCAACGGTCATGTCATTATTTTCTTTCCATTAATAAAAAAATTATGTTATTTTCATTCTTTTTCTATTAGTGTTTTAACGACTCCACAATTTCTACTTCAGCTTCCATAACTCCCCTAACTCCCTCCCTTTACTATTTTCAATTTCCCATGTAAACTCTTTAATGCCTGAGACTCTACATCTCCTCCTTTCTTACCTCTTCCTCTCCTCATGTAACCTAACCAATTCATACCCGTTCACTTGCCAGCACCCCTATAAAATCAAAGAGATAATATATAAACCGATATGCATTCTATGTCTCTCTTACCTGGAAGAGGAATGGCTTTGGATTTAGCTCCAGCAAAAACAGAGCTCATTTCAGAGCAACAAGCCTATATTCTTGAGTGTGGATATTCCTCTATTCCTTAAAATCATATGGTATGACAAGCATGTTTTATATATTGGAGTATTGTATGTTTTTATTTTTTTACTTTTATGTCTCTTTTACAATGACTTGTTACCAAGCAAAATAGTTTCCTCTCTGTTTCAATGCTAAAGGTAATCTCAATATTTACAATTCTATGTTTCCACATGTTTGATAAAATGACTATAAGAAAGATTAAAAAAAGAAGAAGATGGTCATGTTCATTTAGAAGAACAAATGGGCAAAACGAATGTTGAAAATATTATGTTAGTAAACTTCATTCATAAATGGGTTTTCAACACTCAAAAAAATTCCTAAGGGTGTGTTTCATTGAATCTATTGCAGCAATAAAGATAGTAAAAAGAATATTAGGCAACCATAATTTTGATTCATTATCCTCTTCTCCATTAACATGTTGTACCCTCACTTTTGCAACCATTTAAGTCCTAAGCATCCAGTTCAATGAAAAGGTTACAGTATCCCCAAAATTAGGAGCCCAAATTCTTTGCCAATCCGCTCCAATGAAAAGAAAACAAAGAACCAAACTTTGATTGAAAATTTAAATGTTCTAGCAGTCTGATATACTTATATTGGAATGCATCATACAAAAAATGACTACACATCTGATATACCCATATTACAAATAAAATTTATTTTCATTATCCACATCATATCAAAATAAACTATCTAAAAGTTTTGTGACACTAATGCATTATAATAATCAAAATCAAAATCCTTTCTCTAATAGTTCACCGAATATAGAAGTCATCAAACATTATAAGAATCACTCTTTATTTGCCTAGGTAATAATACAAACATATGACTATATGAGTATGCTCTCTATTATTTTAATTACTTTAAAATGGCAATCAATTGCCTCCTCCATTATATTAGGAAAAAAAAATCATTTTAGGTTTTAATTATTTTTTATTAATTATTATCAATAAATTATTATAATCATTCAAATAATAGTTACATTCTTACTCACCTATATATATATAGACCATGATATAGAGTCCACAAGTATGAAAGTAATATTCAACTACACAAAAATTTACATCAAGATTTGTCTTCTTCATTTTTCTACTTATTATGTCAATTTGAATTCATTATTTTTGTAAAATCCATGTTTACTCTAGACTATATTTAATTATGAAGTTTCTAGGGTATGCCACATATTTGATGGTTGATTTAAATGATTTCTTGACAAAATTTTGTTTGAATAATTTGATAAGTGTTATATATATATATATATATTTTTTTTTTTAAGTAATGGTAGTTTTATTAACTTATGTGGTAAGAATTTTCTTTTGGTGATTCACAAAATAATCCTTAAAGAATTATATAAATTTTTTACTTTTAAATCAGTTTAACCACAAAAAGATTATTGATAATATTCCCATGCAACATGTGGGTTTGCGACTAGTAAATAAATAAAAATGAAAGCAAAACGGTGCATACTTAAAGTTGCCAAGCCGCTGTTGAGCCTGCTTTAGAGCATTTAGTAATCTTTGCTTGCTTGATTCCCTCAGAGTCTCGGATATAACATTCTTATCAAGTTTATCAACCTGTCATCAAACTAGAAATAAGTAGTTTTGCAGGGGACAAACAAAATACAAAGCAGGTTAAATTTTAAAAGCTGTTGGGTTGAAGTATAACATTGATCAGGCAGAATTGTTCTAATTAGTTAGGCTAAGCTATCAATTTCCCCTTTGGATGGCAAGGCATGCCACATTTCCATTATAGTTGCTAAATTTTAGCAAGAAAGTGACAGTGCAGAAGGCAGCAGGCTGCACATGCAATTCAGAACTATAACTGCAAATATTAAGGCACAGAGCGTTTCAGATTCACCTTTCTATTAGAGAAATTATTCTGGTAATATCTTTCTTCTGCACGCTGCAAAAGCTCAATCTTTTCATTTAGCCCTGACTTTGATGGTAACTTCGACTTGGCTAGGCTCTTGACAACCTCAGTAGCATCTGGCAGTTTAGGGGCTGAATGAGTGAGATAATAAACTGAAAGTATGACACTCCCCCCACCCCAACAAAAAAAAAAAAAAAAAAAAAAAAAGATAAAACAATATACCATCAGAATCAGATATATCTTCATCAGATCCACTTGCATCATCATCACGATTCCAGAATTCAGAAGATTGTTCTCCATTAATCATATCTGAGGAGCTGAACTAGGAAAAAAAAATGATAATTAGTTACACTCTGATATAACTCATATAAATAACTAAATTCAATCACAAAGTAAACCAGTAGATTAGTTAAAATTCAACACTTGGAAAGATCTATGATAAACTTAAGCAAAATGTTTACAAAACATGTGATGTGATGCACTACAACAATTCCCAAAAATGTGGATAAAAATTTTGAATCACTAGTTTGTAATCTGGGAGTACAGCAAATGAAGAAGACTGGAAAATTTACAAAGTTTTAAGTCATTCGGTAACTGGAAAAATTTATGAAGATATCACACCATAAAACTTTTACGACCAAATGTTACAACAGAAACCTGGATGGCTAAAATTTAGGTATATCATTAATTACTTTGAAATGGTTTACTCCATGGAGCTACCTTGCAATGTAATTTTCTGGAAATTTCCAGTGTATTTTAAAAGAAGAAAATAAAGAGTACGGGTCAGGCAGGAGTTGCGTTCTGCCTGTCTGTCTGTCTCTCTCTTTTGGAGGAGGGGGGTGGGGGGTTTGAATTCGTAGGAGTTGCCCTTATTAAAAGACCAATTTTTATCAATGTTGATTCAAGAAACCTTTATACCAGCCAAAAGTGGAGCTATTTTTATATCTACCACTTCTGTGTTTCAACAATCTTAGGCCTTTACATCTTTTCTCACAACCTCAGCTTAGTTTCTTTGTTGTCCTTCACTTATTTTTTCTGATATTAATTCAAACCTCAACTTAGTTTCTTTGTTGTCCAGACTGTAGTATCTAATTAGAATCATATGACAATATAAGTAGCTACATAGAACAATTATATCCAACATGTTTCATGTATCGCTAATTTGAGGTCAAGTTTCCAAGGCACACAAAAATTTCAAAAACAGTTAAAAAATATTAAAGCACCTGCTTATAAAAATTCGAGAAAAACTACTCTTCTGCCTAACAGCACAAGTAGTTGTGAGCTCCTCCAGATACTTAGCTACTAGGTTTGGATGTTTGCAGGCATCACATGATTTTCTACATAGCGATGCAGGTACCTATGTTGGATAATGAAATTAATTAACTACTGATTAAAAAAAAAAAAAAAAAAAACAACATTTTATAGCACATACGGACACAAATTAGCCTACATTAGAATACCTGCTCGCCAAAACTCTCAAGAATTTTTTTCCTTCGGCATCCAGAACCTTCACAATACTCAACCATCTGTATATTTTTGTATTCAGCCACCATAAAACATTAATGATATAGAGATACGGTTCAGACATCACCTGAGTAAAGTCAGTCAGGGACTTTTTTGGCAAATCTTCCTGTGAACCCAAGGACGGTAGCTTGTTCTTGGCATTGCTAAGAATAAATTCCTACCGCAAAACTCTAATTAGTTACAACACTAATCCAGAAAAAAACTATGTTAATTTAAAAAGAAAAAAGGGATGGCAGAGTTGAAGTCAGTGAAGCAACCATTTTTTTGCGGTCATCCATTCCATAATACAACAGACTTCTTGAGGGTAATTGATCACGGCCAGCTCTACCTGACTCTTGATAGAAGGCTTCCATTGACTTTGGAATATTGAAGTGGCAAACAATTCTGACATCCTTTCTATCTATACCCTAAAAAATTACCAACCCCAGGATTAGTGGCAGATGGCATCTGCTTTACATTGGCCTCCTAGACCAACACTAGAATTATAACTTGTCCAGAGTTCATTAAAATGAATGGTGATTTAGTTGCATACCATCCTGAAGCAATATCAATAGCTCAGTAACTGTGCAACCACCAATAGCAGCTCCAAGCAGAAGTACAGAAAGAGTATCAAAAGAAAAACATGGAGACACATCACAATCTCAGTAAGTCATGAGTCAAAGACTCAAAGCAATAAGAATATAAAAAAGACTTCCCCCAAATAAATTACTGTAGTCATATATTGCCGCTTCCCCAATAGAGAGTTTTTACAAAGTTACCATTCCCATTTTTTTTTTAGGTACAAAGTTACCGTTCCCATTGAAAATCTTCCAAGAAAATCTTCCTATTTATAGCAACCAACAGATCATATGAGTATTGTGCTTAAGGAGCTTGGGACTAAGAGATATATACTCCCTGCTTGAGAGTTTTTACAAATATATTTTTTTCTAAGCGTTTTTTATTTGTTTTGATTGTTTCATAGAAATCAAGAGTAAAAAAGTATATTTTGAGAAATATCAACCTCCTACCGACTTGTTTAACTAGAACTTCAAAAATAAAATCTCACATAGCAGGAAAATAAAGGAAATGGCATCCTGAAAATTATTTTGGAAGGCATTTTCCTGCAAACAGTTACAAACGTGCCTTAGATAATATAGGAAACAAATCTTTCATGTATTGTCAGCATCAGTACCTCCATTGTTTAATATTCTTTTATTTTATGAACTATTTGGTTTAAAGTTCAATTCAAATCCCAAATAAACTCTATAGTTAATAAGACCAGATAGTTTACTGGCAACTATTTTTACGGAAAATTTTTAATCATGAAACTAACTAACGATCGAAACAAAAACAGCATCAGCAAAAAAAGTGCTGCTATGCTAATTTACTAATTATATAATTGTATTTGTTTCCATCAAAAAAGAAATTAAGTTATTGTATTGTAAGTTTGAAACACTACCCAAATCATTGTATTTTGTTAGACTCAATTTAACAATGAGAAGAATCAGTGAACAATAGATATTGCAGCTGTGAAATAGTGCACCAGGGTCAAAGGATATGCAAATGCAAGAAGAGAGTGAAAAGAACAAAAAAGGGACCTATTACTTTAGAGTTCAAGAGACGATCATACCCAAAAGCTACCGTGGCCACAACAACTTGTATCTTAGAAGAAATCCAATTATCTAAAACAGACGTCCGCACCTTATTATTCAGTCCTGCATGATACGCTGACAAGTGGCAGAACACACATATGTCAACCTCATGAAAAACTAAAATTTTGAGGGCAGAAACTATCACTTACCAGCACAGGAAATTCCACTTTTTGATAGATGAGCAGATAAGTCATCACAGGTTGTCCGTTCAAGGCAATATACTATTCCACAAACATCTCCATAAGATTTGAGAAGATCAGACAAATCAGCATAGGCATCAACTAGAAGGTCTTTGTAACGAACTGCATCATTTAGATTTCTAGTCAAATTCACATCCATCTACATGGCAACTGTATTTCACAGATCTGGCAAATCACACTGTCAAACTCATGCAGGGTAATAATGAATGAAGATTATATATTAACTACTAACCCTAAATTTTGTACTTCTGAGATTTCCTAATTACGGGCAATCAACAAAATTCTTCCTATCTATGTTGAAATTTGTAAAAGAGAGGGCTACTATAATTATAAAAATAAAAATAAAAAGCTTTGCTGCTTTCTTCTTCTCTAATCCCCACAACTCCCCTTCCCCCACCTCACCCCTCAAAAACAAACAAAAAAAAGAATGCAACATATTGTAAGTCATAACCCTACTTATCAAAAAAATTGCAAGTCATAACCCTAATTGAGCACTTATATGTACCAATTCTTGGCGCATGCTTTACATGCATAAAATTAGTCTAGAATTGGATTGATACATGATTCGTATACATCAATCCAGTCTGGACTCTAGAGATCTTACAGTTGATTCACCCAATCAATAAGTTGATGCATGTAGTTTAGCACTCTGTATCTAGTGTTTGATATCACAGTATCACACTGATAATGAGAAAATAACAATGGAGACAACAGTATCACACTAATTAAAAAACGTAGCTGAAGGACATAGTAATCCTCTTCAACAATCCACAGTAGCCATTACTTCAGCAACCTTAGTTTCACTTCAAAAGCTAATTTCCAGGTTTCATCTTTTGAACTTTTCTTCTTCTTTTTTTAAAATTAAGTGTTTTACTTCCCATGAAAAGTTGAAGTTTCATGAGAATCTTGCAGCAAGAAAATTGGGTGCAGGATGCAAAAACATGGATATATGAACTGTCATGTGACACCATACTACAATAAGCAAGAAAGCTGTCACATCATCATGCATGTAATTGAGGTAAGACATCAGGAAACACATTAAAAAGAAACGTAGGGAAGTGGCAATCAAACAATATTGTCTAAATTTTTCACATCTGAATAATTTAATCGAGGAACATGAAACAAATTGGATGTCATCAAATTAAACTTGCAGGACCCACCTTCATAATATATATTAGGACGATTGAATGAAGATTTTAGGACTAAAGGGTTTTGCAGGCATAAGGACTCCATCACATCCTGCTGAACTCTGTAGAACAAGAAAACAATCAATGAATTAATATTGCTCTGTGATTTTTATTAAAAAAAATAATAATAAAAGAATATTTTAATCTTTCTAGCATACTGCAATTGCAAGTTTGAGGAGAACAAGGATTAGATACGCATATCAATTATTCTAGTACCAAAATTAAAGGATTTGTATTAAAATGCAAGGAATAAAAAGATGCTCAAAAGGAATGAAGCCAAGAGGAAATCATCTTGAAGACTCACTTAGGAACAGCTGTAGCTGTCAAAGCCAATATTGGTACATTTGGAAGGCGGCTCCTCAAAGATGAAAGCTTACGGTAGCTAGGCCTGTTCAAATAGACAAGTAAGAAAGTAGATGACAGTAATCATTATATATATGCTTATATGTACAAAGGCACACACATAAAGGTTGTTAAGTTTGGAGGTCGTCATCTGGTTTTCATCATTTTGGATAAAATACAACAAGGTAACTAGAAATTTTGGGTATATCAAACAAATCAAAGAATGCGTTTGTTGAAAAAACAAATGAAAGAATGTGACATGGATACCCAAAATGATTAATAAAAGAAACTACCCTCTTCTTCTAGATTAAAGGACCATCAATTGTTACTCATTGCAGAATATGTTACAAACCTGAAATCGTGGCCCCAACTTGAGATGCAATGTGCCTGAATTTACAAAAAAAGGCGCAAATTATACACAAGCACCTGAAACTTCCAGCTGAAACACTCAAATTCCAAATACACAAAAGTAAATAGGCCACGTCAGTTCACACCTCATCTATGGCAATGAGATTTAACAACCCTCTAGTGTAAATCTTAGTCAGCTTTGACATAAATCCCAGTGTTGAAATCAATTCTGGTGTTACATATAGCAGCCTAACTGATGGTTTGCCAGAATCAAGGTCCTCATGGATCTATAAAGTAAACCAGCACTGTCAAGTATTCCAAATTACAATAACATACATAAAATCCAAAACACTGAAAAACTTTATTTTTGTAAAACAAATAGTCTCCAACAATAAATCCAGAATAAGGTGATCGCCCAATGCAACTAACAATCTTCTCTATTCCAGAAAAGCTCAAGCCTTGACACTTCGTTACAATTTATGTTAATTAATTCCAAGGTTCAGGACAACACAAGTGATTTTTTAAGCAAAGCGGCCTATCAAAAGCCGAATAATTGAATTCACCTTGTTTTTAACATCCGAAGTTTGGGTTGAAGAGAGATATTCGGCTGCAATTCCTTTCTCCTTCAATGCCATCACTTGGTTCTCCTGATCATAAGATAATGCCAGAACTCTTTAACATCTGAAACCTCATAACACATAAGATAAAAACTAGTAGAACAGAACAAAAGTCAACAAAATATAAACTTATTGCTTACCATCAAGGCTGCAATGAAAGTCGAATAACCATTGCCAATGAAAGAAGTTAGAGTGATGTCCCTAGCATTCAAAAATACCAACTTAAAAAAAAAAAAAAACGTTATGGAGCTCTAAGCTTAGCTTCCTCAGCTCTAACAGACAAATTAAATTATGGCTGAAATACATATTTTTGTCCCTAAAACTCAACCCAAGTTCAAATTTCATCCCTCAAATTTAAAAAGTTGCAATTTCCTCATAAATGTTTAAAGGGTATCAATTTCTTTTACAGAATTATGAAAGTCTTTTCTTTTCTTTTCTTTTTTGTTGGGGGCGGGGGGGTAATTCCATTGGGGCAAAATTCGCTGAATAGTACTTTTTTAGAAAAATTTTAGGTGGATAGCACGAGGGAAAAATTATACAGTTATGTAGACTCTTTTTAGAACTCGAGTTTAACAAACTCGAGTTCCAACCCAAAATCAAATTTATCAAACTCGAGTTTTAATTAGTTTAGATTGCATAGCAGTCTGACGTTGAATAACAAATTGGAACTCGAGTTTGTCTACATAACTAAATAACTTCAATCACGTGCCATTCTCCTAAAAGTTTTCTAAAAAAATACCATTCACCAAATTTTGACTTCGATAGTTGGGTTAAGGATGATTTGAACTTTGGACACCTTTATTAAAAAAATTTCGTAAATGCCAGTTGACCTACAATACTCTTTGTTGAATAACTTGTAAATTTTGAAAAAAAGAACTAAATTGTAAATTTAAAATTAAAAAAAAAATAAAAAAATTAGAGCAATGAAAATCAAACTTGCATCAAAAAAAAAAAAAAAAAAAAAAAAAAAAAAGATAAAAAGAATGGCGTTGAATGAATGACCTATTAAAGGAGAAACAACAAGAACAATTCCTGGTTTAGCTAATGCAGGAATCTGATAACACATTGACTTCCCAGCTCCAGTTGGCATCAAACAAAAACAATCTCTCCCAGAGAGAACAGCTTGAATAGCATCCAATTGCGTGCCTCTGAAATCAGCGTAGCCAAAATGCCATCTCAGAAGCTTCACCAATCCTTCCTTTCCACAAACCTGTTTATCGGAGCCACGGATGGTCTGCACCGGTAACGGTGACTTCTTCATTTCCTTTCCTATCCCTGCAACCAAACACCACCCAATTTCTTTTCTAATTCTCAATTTTTTCTCAAAATTTTTTTTTTGTAATCGGAAAATGAAGAAGCAAAGAAAGAAAAATTGTAATTGTATGTCACCTCGATTCGGTTGTCGGTTTTTCTTTGCTTTCTCAGGAAGGAACTAGGAATCAAAACAACCAACGCTTTTTCTTTTACGCTTTAGCTCACTCAACACGATGTCGTTTTGAAAATAAGCTGACATTTTATTACGGCTTTTTTTTTTTTTTTTAAGAGAGAGAGAACGGCTTTTTATCTTTTTACTATAAGTTTAAAAGTGTGCTAAAATGTACAAAAATTTTGAAAAAGTGAAAAAATATAGAAAAAATGTGAGGTGTTAAAAAAGTTGTACATAAAACTTATTAAAAACTAAAAGTTGATATCAAACAGGCTCTTAATCTTATTTAAATTCAACCTTAAATTTTGAGCTTTTTTTTTATTAAAAGTCCTTAATTTTGTCTTTTTAAAATTTTCATCCTTCAAGTTCAATTTCATTTTTAAAACAGTTCGTCTTCCATCAATATTTATGAAATCTTGATGAAAAAGGAAAAAGAATTCTTTTTTTAATAAAAATCTATGTTGTTTTGGTTCAGTTGAAAATATTTTTAAATTGTCAAAAAAATAAATTATTTTCAAATGTTTGATTGCATTCTTGAAAATACTATGAAAAACATATTTTTTACTACTTTTACACATTTTCTCATCTCCCAAGCACATATATAAATTTTCTTTTTAAAATCGTGATCGAGGGACCGAATATGCCAAGAGTTAACTATTGGAGACCAGGGATGTTTATAGGGGGTGGAGATTTGGTGGTAAGTTTTGAGTGAGACGAAAAATGGTTTACGGAAAATAAAAGCATAAACCAATTTCCATCATAAATGTCTTTATTTTACGGTCAACCAGAAAAAAATTTCCAGTTAAATAGCACTTTCATTTTCCCAAATATCTGTAAATGTGGAAAATATTTTTCAGAAATCAATTTCCGTTAAACCGAACACAGCATTACAATCATAACTGTCATAAAAATAGATAAAATGATCTTGTTGAAAATAAAATCAAACTTGATGGATAAAAATGAAAAATCTCTAACTTACTGAATCAAAATAAAAACAACCACAAACTTAAAAGATAAAAATATATAATTTGGTCTTTAAATGGATAGGTTTTTAATTAATTAATGTAATTTGGTATCTCCCCAAGCACCAAGAGGATGAGGGGTCTTAAAAGTTCGAACTGTCGGGACTACATATTGGTAAAGAGCAACTGGTGAAGAACCCAAACAGTGCACTACAGTATGAAAAGATGTTGACTGAAGGGTTAATAAATAATAATACAAGAAAAGAGCAATATAAAATTTCTTTTAAATAAGAAGTCAAATATAAGAATTTTTTTTGCCTTGTCATATATAAAAAAACATCGCCGCAACTCATAGACAAATCCAATCCAAACAGAATTGTTACTCATTTGTTAACATATTTGGGTGGAAGGATCAGATTGACTCATTTTGACAAAATGAGGAGCTAAATTGACAAAAATACAAAACAAGACTACCCCTCAGCTTTGCTAGAATGAAAGGATAGGCATGCAGCATGCCACATTTGAGTATTTAGAACATTCTCATTTGCAAGCCATAACAAAGCTCCATTCACAACATCTCACATTAGTGGACACCACAGCATAAATTGCAGCCATTTCCAGGTTTCCTTTCGGCCATTCCTTTACCATGCTAGATGCAGAGGAAACCAACAAAGAGAATATTATAAATATCCCATTACTTATGATGTATTGTAAGGTTTGCAGCAATCACCAGAACTTCAAAGCCAAGATACAAATTCAACACTAAAAAATTCTTGTACAATGGCAAAAACAGTTATTTGAATTTCACCGCAGTGCCTTGGTCTGTTGGTCACCTTCAAATACTTGCTAAAATTTTCATTTATAATATTTGGCAGCCTTAGTATTCTTAAAATTAATACCCAATAGAATGACATGCTTACATCTAACAGATGGTGAATCCCTTAGAACATGACTGATCGCCTCATTTCTTTTATCAAGTACAAAGTTCTTCAAACCAAGAACCAAGTTCTATGTGAATGCTCTGGTTTAACAAGGGGGTACACTTCCCATAAGCCATGCCTCCGCTTTACACAAGCCTACTTGCTTGCCTTTCGTATGAAATTTTTAATTTCAAAAGCGTCTGTGCCTGTCTTTGTGATGACACCCTGCTCAGAGAATACAAGCTCATCAAACAGATGTACAACCAACTCAGTTAATCTTTCTTTACATTCACAAAAATGAATGTCTCAGAGGGAGAGAGAGAGAGAGAAGTGAGACCTTTTCTGTAACGATGCCAGTTATCAGATTAGCAGGGGTGACATCAAAAGCTGGGTTCCAGACAGAGATTCCAGATGCAGCAACTTGTTCCCCAAGTCCCCCACGTGTGTGTGTCAATTCCTTTGGGGATCTTTCCTCTATAACAATCTCTTTTCCAGAAGAAAGGGATAAATCTATGGATGTCAAAGGTGCAGCCACATAAAATGGAATGTTATGATACATTGCACACAAGGCAAGACTATAGGTTCCAATCTTGTTAGCAGTATCACCTGCAATTAGATTAAAACACATCAGTTGAACATACTCCAAGAAACAAAAGACAAAAACTAGTTGAATGATTGACTGCATTGAATCACCATTTGCAGCCACACGATCAGCTCCAACAATGACAGCATCTACTCGTCCATCTTTCATCAATGCAGCCGCAGCTGAATCTGCTACAAGAGTAGCAGGTATGTTATCATGCACCAGCTCAAAAGCTGTGAGTCTGGATCCCTGGAGATGGTGAAAGAAATAAACATTCAAACAATGGAATTCAACATACAAGAGGAAAAAATGCACCATAAGTAGGTGGGTTGATAAATTCAACTCTATATCACAATAACCTGCCTTTTATGACAGACCAATTTTATACAACAAACCTTTCATTGCTATCATAAGTTCAGACACAAGAAAATTCCAAACAAATACTTTGACACAACTCTGTTTGCAACTTTGCATCAACCACTTCAAAAATTCCTCCCCCACATTCACTCTATGCAGAAATAGTTCACCCTCTTTTTGTTGAATGGACTTCTCTTTTTCAGAGGCAACAAGAAATCTTCGTCGCTTGTGGGCTTTACTTAGCGTTTTATTGTTAAGTAGAGTTATGTTTGTTTCAGCTAATCTATCCGTTCAACAGTTGTATCTATCAACATGTACGGTCTTGGACCATCAAAACATACTTTTTAAGTCATTTATACCTTTTTTTTTTGGGGGGGGGGGGGGGGGGGGGGGGGGTTAACGAAAAGTCGGCCCTTGGACCAAAATCCCGAGAAGTTAATCTCGAGGGTGGGCTTAGCCCGAGGTATGATTATCACTAAAATGGCCCAAATGAAAGGAAGCCATCTAGACCTGTAACCGTGGAGATCCAAGCTGACTACCTCTGCTGAGGCTGCTAGCCAAGGTGATAATGAGGGTCCACTGTCCCCGAGGTAGTAAGTGGACATTGGGTAGTGTCATCACCTGTCAACCAGGGTCTCTTACTCTCCAATTATGCCCCGAGGTACACGATAGAGAAAACTTAAAACCCGATGAAACAGTCACATCCACATTAATGGCAACCCTCACCTAATGTCAGCTGCATTCGATGCTGAATGACTGGTCTGAACAGTGGAAGCACCCCCAAAAGTACTCCTTCATGATCACTACGTGACAGTGTAGAGGGATGATGGGATAAGTATCCCCCAAATCCAACTGGGGACAGGACAGCTGAAGAAAGAGGAGAAGTGGCTATAAAAGGAGGAAGGAAGCAACAAAGGAGGGGGTTCAGAAAATTAGGAAGAGAAAATCTAGGCAAGAACAAGAGAGAGAAAGAGAAACTAGAAAGATTACTTTAAGAATTTTTAAACATTGAAACCTATCCCTGTACCTTGGGAACTTTGTTTCTAGATATATAAAAGCTTGACTTGTTATTTTACATCTTTAATTTACTGCTTAAACTTTCCAATGTGGATTTCCTTTCCATCTTTTAGAAATTAGTTGTGTAGATCAAAAAGATTTCTCACTGTTTTGGAGAGAGCTGTTTTTGACCCCCACAACACCCATTTCTAGTTTCTTAAAATTGAAAAGCAAAACAACCGTTTGTCTGAATGAAACAGATCCCTGCACTAGTAGACAAACCAGTCAAACTCTGCACAATCATCATGTATAAAAATTCTCTCCATCGTCAAAAGCATTTCTCTAGGATGTTTTTTTTTTGATAGATAACTAAAAATTTTATTAAGAAACAAAAAACAGCCAACCCGAGTACATTGGGGATGTACTTTGGGGGCGAAAATCAAGAACCCAAGTTACAATGATCAAGTAAAAGAGGAAGAGAAAAACAAGAAAAATGCGACAAAGCCACACTCCAACTAAGAAGAGTGTATAAGAAAGAAGACTTAATCTCTAGCAAGGACCGTTCACATCCCTCAAAACAGCGAGCATTTCTTTCCCTCCAAATACACCACATCAAGCAGTGCGGCACAAGTCTCCAAAAATCTATATTGCGATGCCGCCCAAATTTACCTTGCCAAGATTCAAACAACTCAATAACCTTAAGTGGCATAACCCAATGCAGCCCAAACAAACAAAACACCAATGACCACAACTCCCAGGCCAAAGGACAATGAAGAAGAAGATGATCCACCGACTCTCCACACCTCTTACACATGTAACACCAATCAAGAACAACAATACGCCTTTTGCGAAGGTTATCAGTCGTAAGAATCTTACCTAAAGAAGCTGACCATGAGAAGAAAGCCACCCTTGGAGGAACCTTAGAGTGCCACACCAACCTCCAAGGAAATGAAAGGGAAGGAGGGTAAAAGGAGAGATAGAAGCTACTAACCTCAAACCCTCTACTCCTAGCTAGCTTCCAACAAATCTTATCAGGGCCAACCCCCCGCACTTTCGAAGAGTAAACAATGTCCATGAACCAATCAAAAGATTCTTCCTCCCAATCTTGTGGTGAACGACGAAAAAGAAAATTCCAATGCAGCTTCCCACCAGACCAGCCCATAACCTCCGCCACTGAAGAATCCCTTGCTCTGCTAAGGCTGTAAAGTTCTGGAAAAGTCTCTTTGAGTGAACAATCCCCACACCACAAGTGCTTCCAAAACTTCACTCTAGTACCATCACCCACATCATACCTTAATAGTTTAGAGAAGTTCAACCAGCCACTTCTAATAAACCTCCAAAGGCTAACACCATACGGACTAGTCACCTTTTTCGTGCACCAACCACCCCAAACATTCCCATATTTCACCTCTATGACCCTCCTCCACAGCGCATCTGTCTCTAAACCATATCTCCACAACCACTTTCCCAACAAAGCAGTGTTAAAGCTTCTCAATCGTCTGATACCAAGCCCCCCATCCTGCATTGGCTTGCAAACCTTCGCCCATTTCACCAAGTGAAATTTAGAATCACCATTACTACCACTCCAAAGAAAATCTCTTTGTAATTTTTCCATACGATTAGCAACCTTCCCAGGAATAGGAAGAATGGAAAGGAAATAAGTAGGTAAGGAGGATAAGGCACTTTTAATAAGAGTGACCCTACCTCCCTTAGATAAATAAAGCCTCTTCCAACCTGCAAGTCTTCGTTCCATCTTCTCTAAAATAGGATTCCATATTGATACCTCCTTGAATTTGGCATCCAAAGGAAGTCCTAAATATCTTTTTATATGTTCCTTCATTTTCATTTGTCAATTGGTAAGTTCCCATGCATCTAAATGATTCTAAATCCACAAGGACCACAACTTCATCTTCCAACCCATTCTTATAAGGGGAAGGAAGGTTGAATGCTGAAGGCAAAACATTGGCAGTTCTATTTACATCTTCCATAACATAGCCAAGTGAAGATTAATTAGTTGTGTTCACATTCACAATATTCTGATTTTGATAACCACAGCCTTCATACAGAAGGGACACAAATCTATGCATTTCAAGCATCCAAGCTATTCTGTGATTGCCAACCTCAGTTGTAATACAGAACATGAGCAATAACATGTTTTTAATTGTTTGAATCAATCCCGATTTTGTTTTTTGCATCAATCAAGGATTGTTTGGTTGGAACTGCAAGATAGACATCCCTGGTTTCTGATGATGTGTCACTAAACAATTACCCGATCAATCTAAGTTTAAGCCACATTGTGGTAAGAAACTTCTCCTCTACCTAATTTTATGATCAGATCATGGAAATAATCCATAATTTACAAATATATAATTATCCAAATCACCACACTACCAGAGATTTTGAAGAACTAATTTCAACATTCCAATAGTGTAATTCTTTCAAAAGCAGATTCTTTAGGCAAGTTTGTGAATGCTTATATGGATGAAAGGATCCTGCAGGGAATGCTAATGAAGATTATAAAGTATAAACAATTTCAAACTAAACAATCACCTGATTGAATGGACGGGTTTCAGTGCAGTAGGCCCTTTCTAAGAATCCTTCAGTATGAACAGCACGGATCACACCAAGGGCAGTGCCATATCCAGCTGTTGCGAGACTGGAAAAATAAAATGACACTATATAGTCAGAAAAATGTTGGACAAGGCAAGAGAGAGTTATTTTATTAATATGATAATAACAAAAAGAAGAAGACAGAAAGAAGAAGAAGTACCTGCCCGTGTTGCAATGAGTCAAAATAGAAAGCCTCTTAGAGTCCTTCAGCAGGTGCTGAAGAACACTCGCCCCATAAGACCCAATTGCTTTGTTCGAAGCAACATCATCCTCGAGCATAATTTGAGCAGCTTCTATATAAGCCTAAAAAATTAGAAGAAATAAAGTATCATGGAAGATTAGTAACAAAACATTATTCGATGTCCAATCACACTAGCTAAAATTAAGGGAGTAAACAATCAGAAACTATTTTTGGACTTTATCTACTATGTATAGCATGGTGGATATTTACTACCTGAAAAACACTCTGGGCTTCTGAGGTGGTAGCAGCAGCATTTGATATAACTTCTTTGAGCTTTGTCGCGGCATCTGAGAGGTTCACTGCAGTTGGCCGGCTAAAGAAGCATGAAAGATGAGTATATGATCGGCTATTGCTCAATAGTTGCAAAAGCATTTCGTTAATTACAAACTCAATAGCCTCAAGCAGACTATTTAGTTCAATAATACAGAGTACATTCAGACACGAGGAAATTGATTAATGATAATTTGAACATTTTTTTTTTCTTTACTACTTAAGTGAAGAAGTAGATCAGTGGATGTCATTAACAAGCTAGGCTTGAGATTCATAACAAAATACCTTGAGACAAGATATTCCAACTTCTTGATAAGAAAGGAAGCAGCATTATCAGGTGTCCCATCAAAAGCCGGTAAATTGGATACTTCAACAGCAAGGGAGAGTGCTGCTGCAATAGCAATGGCAGGTGCACCACGGACCACCATATCCCTTATTGCAGACCTGAGAAGTAGAGCAGGATATAGCTCACATACTTTATATTATTCTGGTCAACTGGCATAGCATGATAAAGGAAGCAACAGATATAAACAGGTCATTCAAAGAGAAATGTCAAGAAGAGCATGAATCTGCCAGATAGCATCCTATAAAATCACATTGTTGACTTAGATTTGTTAGCCAACATGAACTGTTAAGCAATAATGGCACGTCTCACAACCAATCACCCGATAGAAATTATGTCATTGTTACAATCATCTAGTGGGTGCTAAACGTTAGGACTTAAGCTGATCATATCTTTTTTTTTAAAGATAGGTGAGAGTATTGTTAAACGACAAAGCTTAGTTACAATTCCTTCGGCGTTTAAATTCAATCATGTAACTTATTGGCCAATGCACTTCCTTGTGGTATAGTTATAGCTTCCAAGACCACATGGAATATATAATTGGGACCTAAGATAAGAATTTTTCCTAAGGTTTGCATTTGCCATGGGCTTAAAAGCTAGCCTTTTTTACTATTCAGCTGCCTTTAAGCTTTATCTACGGTATTTTCAGCAAAAAGTTTTCTATTTCAGCAGAACCCAAATAAATTTTTTTTTTTTGGTCTCAGCCAGCTTTTAGGACTTTTGTCACACATTTGGCATAAAACTACCAAAAACCATACATATTTTGTATTGCAATATGCAAATAAGCTACAGGAAACAGCGAATCAGACAATAACAAGTATATGAGACAAATTCAAAGGTGTCTCACTCTCAAGTGTGAAAAAGAGAATTAATTAATTAATTTGAAGTTTAATAAAAATAAGATGATATTATTATTACCATCCATCTTTTGCGTCCTTGATATCCAAGTAAATAGCTTCCAGAGGGAGCTTTCTCTGTTCAATAACAACAACAACAACAACAAAATCAAGATTTAGCAAAGATAATAAATACTGATGGTCACCTTTTGGCTATTATAAATATGCCGAAAACGAAAAAAAAAAAAAAAAAACAGAAACGTTTTTTTTATATATATAATTTGATTTAAATTGGGAGAGAGAGAGAGAGAGAGAGAGACCTGATCGAGTAGCTGGAGCGAACCAGGTTTGTAGCAGATAGACTGAAGAGAGTTGTTGCTTTCCATTGAATTCTTACGAATTTGCACAACGACGTTTCACTGAAATTCGCAAGTAAACTCTAGTTTTTATTTATTTCTATGCATTTGGTGGGGAATTCTGAATAAGCTAGTGCATTTAAAAGACGAGATGCGATTCGGGTCGCTTCTTTTCTGTCACTGTCCGAGTAGTGGTGATTAGACACCACCAACCAGTTCGGCGAGAAACATGTTTTTTTTTTTTAATATATATATATATATATATATATATATAATATTAGCCCTTGAGGATAATTAAACTAAATAAGCGACCTAACAATTTACGGAAATTATTTTGTGCTTTAGGAGAATTATTAAATACTTGCTTCTTTTACATAAATAGTAGATCTTACTAATTACATTTATAATAGAATTCATTATTTATATGAGAAAAAAAATAAGCATTTATGATACTTTGAAAATACCTAATAATTTTCCACACTTTACTAGTACATTTTTTTATTTTTGCATTAGATAGAACCGATCAAAAACCAGTCTAATGAGTCCAATTCTTGGTTTAGCCATTGAACCAGTGATTTTTCAGTTTTTTTGTTTTCACTTTTTTAAAAAAAAAAAATATTTTCGTTTTTATTGAAAGAATTAGAACAGATTTAACCTCGTTCACAATCAAACCAATTGAATAATCCATTTGGTTTTTAATACCACAAAAAAAAAAAAAAAAAAAAAATCTACCAATCCAAATTTGATCCAAAATTCAAAATAAAACTCTAATCTAATTCAATCCATAAAAATCAACTTGAGGCATCGGGTTATGTTTTTTTTTTTTTTAGAAACCAATTTGTCCTTTTTATTAGTCAAAAAAACATTTATCAGCAACTACAAGTCTTTGCACATCTATAAAATCTGGAACTCTCTCTCTAAAAAGAAGATTAAAGTTTTATTGAATCAGAAAATAATTGATACAAGCAACTGATCCCAATACAGTAAGGCTATTCTATATATACACGTCAAATACTAAGTCCCTGAAAATTAGTAAATCAGTTACTAACTATGCTAATTGTACAATAGTGTTTCATTATATACATGACTGCCTAATTATTACAAGCCACGTGTATCATATTCTCCAAAGCTGTGTATGAAGACTTCATGATAAAGTATTGCCTCAATGGTTTCTAGAACATCCCTGCAAGCCCACTGGTGCTCTGTATCTGATGCTTCTGCTGCACGTTTGCTCCATAATTGTTTATTATTGTGGTTGTTCTTGTCAGCTAGCGATGATGCTACTATGCTTGTACTAGCATCGGTATAGCTACTAACTATCTCTTTGCTTTGTTGGCCTGCTCCATCATTGGATTGCTGCCCTGCACTAGTCCCAACAAATAATTCCTTAAGCCTTGAGCAAATTGTATCAGTTTTAACACCCCCCCCCCCCCTCTCTCAAGAGCAAGGCTCTTGCAGTTTGTGTTTCTAACACTGGTTTTGGAAATTCAACACTAGTAGCAAAGATCTTAATAAAACCCAACTTCTTGATCAATCTTAGATAGTTGTCTACACCTAAAGCCTTAGTGAAAACATCAACTAGCTGATTTTTAGAAGAAATATGAAAGGTTTTAATTGTTACATCTATAACCCTGTTTCTAACAATGTGGCAATCAGTTTCTATATGCTTTGATCTCTCATGGAATACTAGATTTACAGCTATATGCAGTGCTGCCTAGTTGTCACAGTATAATAAAACTAGTTTGTCATGCTTCACATGTAAATCTTTCAATAGAAATAACAACCATGTCACTTCACATGTTGTAGTTGCCGTGGATCTATACTCTGCCTCGAATAAAGATCTTGAAACCATTAACTATTTCTTTGATCTCCATGAAATTAATGAGTCCCCAAGGAAAACACAATACCCTGTAAGAGACTTTCTGGTGTTTGGACATCTAGCCCAGTTAGCATCACAGTATGCTTTCAGTTGCAAGTTTGAATCACAAGAAAAAATACCCCTTTGCCTAAAGTTCCTTTTATATACTGTAATATCCTATTAACTACTTGCATGTGAGGAACTCTAGGCTGAGCTAGAAACTGACTTAACCTATTTACAACATAGGTAATGTCAGGCCTACTCAAAGTCAAATTCATCAACTTCCCTATAAGCCTCCTATATTGACTTGAATCTTTTAGAAGCTCTCCATTACCCTTTGACGGTTTAAATTGCTGCTCCATGGGTGACTTCAAAGGCTTACAACCCTTCATTCTTGTTTCTTTTAGAATCTAAAGTGCAAACTTCCTTTGATTCAAGTTAATTCCCTTATCACTCATTGCAATCTCAAGTCCCAAGAAATACTTGAGTGACCCTAAGTCCTTTATTCCAAACTTAGCATCCAGAACTGACTTTAAAAATGCCACACGGTTTGGATCATTTCCTGTAATCACCATGTCATCCACATACACAAGTAGTGCAGTAAACAAAGGACCCTTGGCAAACACAAATAATGAGTGATCAGCTTGGGATTGAACAAAACCAAGTTGCTGAATGGTTGAAGATAGCTTAGTGTACCATTGTCTAGAGGCTTGTTTTAACCCATAAAGTGACTTAAAAAGCCTGCAAACAGTAGGTGCAGTAGATGTAGATGCAGATAGAGAATGAAAATTTGAAGTTGAACACCCTTCCTTACTATGAAAACCAAGAGGCAGTGACATGTATACTGCTTCAAGCAAATCACCATGCAAGAAAGCATTGTTAATGTCCAATTGATGAAAGGGCCAAGATTTAGCTGCTGCTAAAGCGAGAACCACCCTGACAGAAACAGTTTTAGCTATAGGGGAGAAGGTTTCAATGAAATCTAGACATTCCCTTTGAGTATAACCCTTGGCAACTAGTCTTGCCTTGTATCTATTAACAGTTCCATCTAACATCAATTTAATTCTATATACCCATTTACAGCCAATGGGGGTTTTACCTGAAGGAAAGGTAGTGAGATCCCAAGTATGATTTTGTTCAAAAGGTTGGATTTCCTTATCCATAGCTTCTCTCCAAAGTGGATCTTTGACTGCTTGGAAGAAGCTTTGAGGCTCTTGAGGAGTAGAACTAACTGCCAAGACATAAGATTGATAATGGGAACAAGATGTGCATAGGTAAGACTATGACCAATATCATAAGGACCACCAGAAGTAAGAAAGCAAGCTAAAGCACAAGAGTAATCCTACAAGCAAGTTGGAGGTTTTGAAGTTCTAGCTGACTTTCTGGTATGTGTAGGTGGTGCCTTTGTTGTTGATGTAGAAGCCTGTTCTAGTAAGGCAAATGGAGGAACTAAAGGAAACTGAGAAGGTAGACAATTAGCAGTAGGTGCATCAGCAAGTAAGGTGTTAGAAGTTTCAATAGAATGATCAACAGAATTAGAGACAGAAGGTGAAACTGAAGAACCGGAACAATCAAAAAGTGAATCTGGTATAAAGACAGGAGTAACAAAAGAATCAGTACTTGTACTGGAAGAAGCAGTACCTTGAAAGGCAAAATTTGAAAGAAAATGATCAATATGAGTAGCATGTGTTCCAACAAAAGGAAAAATATTCTCATGAAAAATTACATCCCTGGAGATGAAAACTAACTTACTAGAAAGATCATAGACCTTATAACCTTTTACCCCAAAAGGATACCCCAAAAATACACATTTTTTGGCTCTAAAGTCAAATTTAGATTTGGTATAAGAAAGAGTAGATGCATAACATAGGCAACCAAACACTCTTAAGTGATCATAGGTTGGCTCATGACCAAAAAAGACTTCATAAGGTGTTTTGTGAGACAATGGTGAACTAGGGATTTTGTTAATCAAATAGACTGTAGTTAAAACACTATGCCTCCATAGATATAAAGGTAATTTGGATTGAAACATGAGAGATCTTGCAACATTTAAGATGTGTTGATGCTTCCTCTTAATAATAGCATTTTATTGAGGGGGTTTCAACACAACTTAATTGATGCAAGATACCCTTTTGTGCAAAGAAATCCTTCATGAAGAACTTGGTCCCATTATCTGTCCTCACAACCTTAATCCTTCTACCAAATTGAGTTTCAACCAGATTGTAAAACTGCTCTAAAACAGTCTGTGTTTGTGACTTGTGCTTTAACAAATAGATCCAAGTAGACCTAGAACAATCATCTACAATGGTTAGAAAGTACTTACAATTGTCAATAGTAGCAACTGAAAAAGGATCCCACAAGTCACATGCACTAAATCAAAACAATTTTCAGAAATATGAACACTTTTATTGAAAGGTAATTGTTTTTGTCTTGCTAGAGGACAAATGTCACAATGAAAATTATTTACAAAACTATGAAAAGGCACTTTATTAATCTTCATCAAAGCCAATTTAGCATTTGATAAATGCCCCAATCTAAGATGCCAAACATGTGGCTGAACAGAATTGACTGAAAACATAGCAGAAGCTAAAGTAGATATGGATTTACTTTCTTCCAAAGACCATTGTACTCTCTACCTAGACCAATTGTGCTCCAATGAGCAAGATCCTGGATGAAGCAGAAAGTACCAAGAAAAATGAGGCAACATAGAACAGATTTGGCTAACTTACTAACAGATATTAAGGCAATTTCACCATTAGGCAAGTTCACATATGTGTTTAGAGTAGAAGTTATAGAAGTAAAGCAAGAAACTGAAGGTACCATATGGTCAATAGCACCTGTATCTATGACCCAATCAGTGAATGAAAACATATCTTTATTGACTAGTTTTGTAGAGAAAACTAAATGCTTTAAGTTGGAATTAAAGGACAAACCAGAAGCCATACCTGCCATAGTCTTAAGATAGCAATTAGATGTTGATGGATGGGAAATGGTGGCTGCCAAACCAATACCAGTAGGAACACCAAATGAAGAAGCCACACTAGCAACTCTAGTCATCAAGCTTGGCACTCCATCACCACTGTTTACAGTAGCAGCTTGATGCTTATCACCAGAATTAGAGTTAGTGTTGAAGAAAGCCAAGAATTGTTCACACTAAGTCTTTGTGATTAGACATTGAACTGATCCAAGTGAAGAATGCTCAATCATAGCTCCTTGATCATAAGAAACTTGATTAGTATTAGATTTTCCCTTTGGCTTATACCCGGGTGGATATCCATAAAGTTTATAGCACTTATCAATGGTATGCCCAAGCATGTTGCAATGTGTGCATAAAGGCCTTTCTTTTTTGTTGTTTCCCTTAGTCCAATTTGCATTCCCAAAAATATTGCCTTTTGAATTAACATACATAGCAATAGAATCTGGTTTTGCTGCAAAGGATCCTCCATGTCCAATGTTCCTATAAGACTCATCTTGAAGAACTAAGGCATAGACTTTGCTAATTGAAGGAAAAGGCTCATACATCAGAATCTGAGTCCTTATAGTCTCACATTTCTCATTCAAACCCATCAAAAATCGCATTACATAGGCTTTATCATGAGTAGCACTTAGGGTTTTCGTTGCTCCACAACTACACTCTGTTAAAGGCTCAAGATTTAACAATTGATCCCATAATCTCTTAAATTTTGTGAAATACTCAGTCACAGACAACTGATTTTGAGTGGTGTGAGAATCTCGCTTTGAAGATTATAAATTTTGGGACCATTGCCTTGTGAAAACAAGTTTTTCAATTCTAATCATATATCTCTAGTAGTTTCATAGTAGATTAAACTACTAGATACATCAACATGCATTGAATTGATAAGCCAAGAAAGTACCATCGTATTGCAGCTTTACCAATCTTCATAGAGAGGAGTTACTAACTATGCTAATTGTACAATAGTGTTTCATTATATACATGACAGCCTAATTATAACAAGCCACGTGTATCATAGACTCCAAATCTATGTATGAAGACTTCATGGTAAGGTATTGCCTCAATGGTTTCTAGCACATCCGTGCAAGCCTACTTGTGCTCTGTATCTGATGCTTTTGCTACACGTTTGCTCCACAATTATTTATTGTTGTAGCCGTCCTTGTCTGCTAGTGATGATGCTACTGTGCTTGTACTAGCATTAGTATAGCTACCAACTATCTCTTAGCTTTTTTGGCTTGCTCCACCATTGGATTGCTACCCTGCACTAGTCCCAGCAGATAATTCCTTAAGCCTTGAGCAAATTGTATCAGTTTTAACAACATCACTAGGGATGTCATCCAACCAGAAACAAGGGCAAAGGGAAAACTTTGTTGCCTTGGCCAATTTATTCGCCACAGCATTCCCTTGATGTTTTACATGGATTAAAGATACTGAAGCAAAATTCAAAGCTAGAATTTTAATATCATCAATAATATGACCAAAGGAGCTTAGACAGGATGAGGCTGAATTGAGCACCTTTGAAATTGTTTCGGAGTCACCTTCAAACACTACCTCTTCAAGTCTGAGCTGTATCGCATAAAGTACTACTGATTTGCAAGCTAGAGCCTCCACTTCATCAATAGTCATGGGAAGACAGCACCTGTTCGAGAGTGCACCTTGGATTGTTCCACCTAAGTTTTTAAGTACCACACCAATTTCTGCTTGTTTGGAGTCATGGAATAGAGCACCATCATAGTTTACTTTGGATTGTGTGTGTTAAGAAGGAGACCAATGAGTAGGACTTGCTGGAATTGGCTCAGGTATGGCAAGATCCTGTGCTGCTTGGAACTCTTGTAGCCTATCACACATGTCCTGGTAGATCTAGTTGAAAGGGAGTGAGCTAGACTGCATTCTCGTTGCATTTCTTTTGTGCCATATACTACATGCAACATAAGTAAATCTCTCAGCCAATTTGGGTACCTCAGAGTTTATGATACCTGTCCACAAGTCTCTAAAATCCACATATCAGGTAGATAGTTGATTTCTGAGGTAATGTTCTTTCCACCAAACCTCTTTGAGCACTTGGCAGCCCTAAAGCGCGTGAATTGTGTCTTCAACTTCCTCATTGCAATGAACACAGGTTGTTGTCTTCAACTTCCTCAGCCAATTCGGGCTATGTTGGGTTTTATATATTTTGTCAAGTTTGTGGGTTTGATGTATACTCTTAATTGGAAGTATAGAAAATATTTATATTTTTAACCGGGACAAAGATGATGGAAAAATTGAAGGATAAACGTAAATTACTATTATGTCCTTTTATTGAATGAATAGTTTTGTGGCCAAAATGACACAATAGCATTGTTTAACAAAATATATATCAATTTACTACTGTTTCGAAAATATGTATGAATCTACCAATTTTTGGATACTCAAGTTTGGGGAACTCGGCTTTCCTATGGTACTCGAGTTTCATAAAAAAATTTTGAAATTTTTTTATAGTACTCAAGTTCCATCAAAAACTTTCTGGAAAATTTGAAAGCTATTTTTTTAAAGAACTCGAGTACCATGGAAAACTAGAATTCTCCAAACTCAAGTACCCAAAAAGTGATAGATCCCTATATATTTCCAAAACAGTGGTATTTGGCCTTTTTGGCCATGTTTTTGTTATTAATGTAGAAGGGTGGGAAACTAGGCTCCATTTGGTTAGGTGAATTTAGAGAGGAGGAAAAAAAATAGAGAGGGAAATAAATTTATTAGGGTGTTCAATTGGGTGGATTTGTGGAAGGAAAACTAGTGAGTCTCGAGTGTTTTCTCCCCAGGCCCTCCAAAATGTTTCTCTCCAAATTGGGGAGAAAACTAGAGAGAAAAAAAGGAACACAAAAATATGTTGCTTTTTCAAACCACAATGCCCTTCTATGCAACGTAGCCAGCCAAATAGAGCCTTAGGGACAATTTTTTACTTTCCTTCCCATTACCTTTTTTTCTTCTCTTATCTCTAAATTTTGGGAGAAAAAACAAAGAGTGGACCCCGATTGAAAAATTCATCCATCTCATTTTATTCTCTCTCTTTTCACTCCAACCATATAACAAAAAATTATATTTCCCTATTCATTTTCTTTCATGTATTTTTCATTCTCTCCTTTTTCACTTTAGCCAAACATAGTGTGAGAGAAAAAGAGAAGACAAATGCTTAGTTGTTCCCCTTATTTGGATGTTTTAAGAATTAATTAAAGGACAGAGGTGAGAGGAGTGGTAATACAAATTGCCAATTTTTTTTTTTTGTTACCATATTATAAAAACTCCCTAACTAATTTGCACCACTAGTCATGCGACACTCACATGATTTCTTTCGTCCATAAGAGCTAATTAAAAATTGTCACAAGAGTTAATTTGGCGGATATGAAAGTGTCATGGAGTTAAAGGAGTAATTGAAACTTCAAGGCATGATTGTGCAACTAACCCAAACCACAAAGGGTGTTTTTGCATTTATGCCTAAATGTAATGCATATATGTGTTTGAATATAATTTGAGAACTTAATATATTACACTTAAGGAATTGTACCTAAGTGCATAGGAGTGTAAATGAAACAAGCATTAGCTATTCCTCATAATGAGAGTGCATATGTGTGTAAATGATTCAAGCTATTTAGGAGCATCTCGAGCTCGATTTCAAATTATTTTTTATATAATTTATGTAACAAATGAGTCAAGTTCAAATGCAAATTTAAGGTATTAAAAAACATAGATCAAAGATAATAATATGTTTGTTAATAAGCTCATAAGCATGAGACTCTATTTAATATATGTGTGTGTGTGTGTGTGCGCGCGCGCGCGCGTGTGCGTGTGTGTGTGATGGGGGGGAGGGCCTGGATAATCAGTACCTGCCTACTTAATTGAGGCCCAAGATTGGCCTAAGTAGCCAAAGCCAATCCATAAGATGGAAGTGGACCCAAACTTAGTTGGAGTGAGCCTAGCCCAACGATACGTATGTTGGGAATAAGAAATTATTGTTCAGAGGAATCCCAGTGTTCGGCCCACAATTGATTGATGAGGCGGTGGGAAATTGACGATGAAATGATTAAATTCAAGTCGGTTACTTGGAGTTATTAGTGCCTTTGAGGAGTTCGCTATTGAATGCTATTTGGTGTCTAGAACAAGTTTCAAGAGAATCCTCATAAAACAGGATGGTTTCTTGGGATTTTGGAAGAAAGTGAGATTACATAGAAACTGGTGAAACAGTAATGATTTGAACCCCACTAAGGAGAGACTATATAAGGGGAGTGAGGGTAGACAATGAATGAGGTTTTTTTGGAAAATTTGGGAAAAAAAGGGGGAAAGAGAGAAAACAAAGGGTGTGAGTAAGAGAGGGAGAAGAACAATCAAAGGGGAAGGGGGTGTTGGTCCAAAAACTTACGGAGATAATAAAAATTGGGCTGTCCAGTTTGTGTTTGAAGCCATTTCCCGTAAGATTGTTTGGAAACCTACTAATAAATAAATTGGGAGCCCAAATCCTTTGTTCAAGACATCAACTCTCACAGGTTTAGGGACCACAATACACACATGTATAAATGTTTAAAATATACTTATATAGACTTGAGACTGTATTATGTAAGTTTATAAAAAAAGTTCATAAGATTCCAAATTATCACTTATCATTCATTAATGATATAATAGTCTATTTTGTAGCCAAATTATATACAATTTTATTAGTTAAGGTGTACCATTACAGGGTAACTCAATTTATAATGAGGTTAAGGCGACAATTTTTTAATGGGCTTTTTAAATACTAAATAAGTAAATATCAATTAAATATTATTTATTTGACTTTCTATTATATATATATATATATATATATATATATATATATATATGTTTGTATGTATATGTAAGGACTCAAATTGACCCAAGGCCCAACAAGCCCACAACAATAGATTTGATAGAGAGTGGGTTTAATAAATGAAGACTTAGAGAGTTAAATGTGAATCATAGTGAGTTGGTTTAGTATTGGAATAATTGAGAAGTACAATTTGAAGAGAAAAACGCTCCTCAGTCAAGTCCGAGGATGGTATGTTCTTATGTATATATTTTAGACTTACACAGATATTTAGAGTTCTTAGTTACATTTAGTTCTTTTCTTTCTCTTTCTTCCTTTTCAGATGATCCCCCATGTAGAGGAATCCTTTTTTTTCTTTTATACTCCCTATCCTTTTTTCATCTTAGCCTTTCACTTGTTGATCAAATAACCCATCTTCCTAATACTTGTCCCATCATAACTTTCTTGCAGTCTTTGTGTGCAGCTGTAAGGCTAGAAGTCACTGTTTAGGCATTACCTTCACATTAATGTGGTCAATTAGTTAGGTGTAAAGCATTCAATGTGGTGGTAGCAGTTTTCTTCCTTGACATTTCTCAATTCTCTATTGACTCACCCCTTTCTAAAGTTTATCCTCCCAAGCATGGTTGCCCATTACCTAGTACTTGCTGGGTGGTCAGATCTCAGGCTTCCACTCTGTTTCCCGAGGAAGTTTGGCTCCTCGGACAACATCACCTACTTGTTGTGACCAGCCCTCATCCTCAGCCTAATAACCTACTTGCCCTTATTAATACTTGTTTGTCCTTGGGATCTTTGGCATCCTTGGGTGTGGCTCGTGGCCTAATAACCTTATCTAAGTATCTTATCCCTACAATATATATATATATATATATATGGTGAAATAGTTTATAGTTTTAATTGAGTTTGATTTTTATTGGATCAATATTTTGGGGGATCTTTTTAGAAGCGGGAAAAAAATGCAAAATCCACCTATAGTTTTTCTTTAAAAAAAACATTATCATTTTACCATTTTTTAAAGGCCTTTTACTTATACAATTGGGGCACTTTTAAAATATTTTTTTGGTACAAGTGGGTTCGTAGGAGAAAATACAAATGCATGTTTCCTTGCTCTCATATGTAGGTAGACTCCACACTTATAGGGTCCACCTCCATGTGAGAGGGAGAAAACATGCATTTGATGCATGGTATACCATCTCGGTCTTTAGGTCTATGCCTTGATCCGACAGTTCATTGTCATCATTTTTTGTGTTCTTATTTTCTTTTAGACCAAAAAAAAAGCTTGTCCTAAAAGCTACACGTCGTTTATGGGGAAAAACTGTGGCAGGTAAGGTATGTCATTATTTGTCACCATCCAGACATATGTCATATGGTCTTCATCTTAATCATGTTTGTTATTGTATGACTTAAAATTAAAACACGAAAAGAATGGAATGAAAATGACAAAGTGATATTTTAATGTGTAACTCTATTTGTGCCTTGCTTTTTTGCACCAAACAGCTCCTCCAAAGCGTGTCGTGTCGTGCCCATCTCCTTCACTTTGAAAGACTTTTCCGCGTTTTTCGCTTCTCTCTTCTTCTTCTTTGTTCTCCTCCTTCACGGGGTCCTCTCTCTCTCTCTCTCAAAAAGTCCTCCATTTCCAAACTCTGTAAACCCCATTTCAGCATAGAACTTTCTTCTTTTGGTAACTATATTCATAAATATTTTCCTCAGAGCTTAATGTGTTAAAAGTGCATCATACCTGGAGTACTGATTTCCGTTAATTTTCGGTAAATTTCTTTCCTTTATTGCCTTTTGCATTCCAATTGTGGAAACCCAATTCTTGTATTTCCTTTTTTATTTAATTATTATGGTCCTTTCTGAGTCATAATTTGCCGACCCATGATTTCAATGTTTCTAAATTTGCTTTACTTTCATTCTCAAAAAAAAAAAAAAAAAAAATTGCTTTACTTAAATGATAGTAATATTATTATTATTTCGTCACCTTTTTTTTTTGTGACTGATCTCTCTTTGGTTTGCATGCTAATAATTATTATTACAAAATAATGATGCTGAACTATAGATATAGTTTCCGATCCGAAGTGGGTCTATTAAACGATGACCACTTGCAATGAATGATTTAAATATCTTAAATTTATTTTCGAGTTTAGTTACATTTTTGCATTTTTTTTTATACAATTTTTGCATTGCTAATAGGTAATATGTTGTGCATGTTTTAGATCATTTCATTTTGAACTTTGTGTTGCTGTTTTCTAATGAGGATATAGGAATATGATGAAAGGAAGTTTGTATGGTTTGAGGGCTAGAGAGCTCGCTATGGTAACCATTGTGCTTATGTGCATAACTTTTCTTATATGGGCATGGGAGAAAACCCCGCTTCTTACCGCCTTCTTGCCACCGCAAACTCATTTGCAGTTGACTCCAGGTTAGCCTTCACTTCTATATATGTTCAATTTTCTATATAAACACATTTCCTAATTGTTATTATTACAATGAGTATTATTTAAATAAAGTCTCAAATAAGAAACCCGGGTTTAAATCCATCCAATAGGTGGCTTGTCTTTGTGGTAATTAGTAGGTATATTTGAACCTAAAGCATCTTTTCTGATTGGTTTCCTTTTCAGTGTGGATAGGATCTGATCCCACGACCCTTATTCACTATACGAAACTTTACTAGTTAAGCTAACTAGAACCCACAGGATAAAGGGCGATACTAAAAGAATAGAAATCTTCTAGCTGTTTAAATTGAGGATTTGTTGGTCTATCTTGTGTTAAAGAATGATAAAACTGCAAACTGAATCTGGAATTTGGATAATTTTCTGGAAAGGATGGGTGATAATTGTGAAAATGAGGAGTCTCTCCGTATGGTTATTCTTTGAATGAAATACTATTATTGACTATTAATTTTGCTATTTTAGTATTTCTTTTTTGTTCACGGTTTGTTTTATGCAGATATTATTGTGAGTAAACCTGTAGCTGGCGTGGTATTTTCAGAATCACAAATTATTGTGGGCAAAGATGTGTCATCATTTCCAGAAAAATTGACTGAAAATGATGAAGAACTGAATTTGGATTTAGCAGATCCAGAAAATTCTGTGCAAAGCTCTCCTACAAGGCAAGAGATAAACAGCGATTTACCAACCACCACTGATCAGAATGGGGGTAAGATTTGCATCTCTTTTGTTTTTTTAGTAATGTCATTAGATCAAATTACCAAAATCTCTTTTTGCTCAAGTTCTTTCTGGCTTATAACGGTAGTATTTCAAAATGATTTTCACAAATCCTGTATGTTCTAATTGTTATATTGAAAAATCGATTGGAGAATTGTTCTTCTTGATGTCAATATTCCTGTCCATACATTATAGACATCTTGATAAATTTGGGACTTAATTTTTGTGTTTTATTGTGTTCATGTAGAAATCCGCACAAATGTATCAGAAGGAGAAGAAGAAGCAAAAGACAAACAGATCCAGGAAGCAGAAAAAAAGGGTGGCGTAGAAGGCCCTACAAGTCCAACAGAAGTAGAAGGAAAACATCTTAAAATGGTAGATCAAAATTCGAAACAAGTAGGACCAATTTTGGATATGGTAACAAGAACAGGTTCCCCATCTAGTAGCTCTGTAGTTGGGGGGAAAGATGATAGGAATTTGACAATACTTAAGGAAAATCAAGGTAGAGTATTGTTTTTATTTTACTAATTGGTTGTGTCTTATGGATTCTAGTTCCCAAACTCTTCAAACTTACAGAAGACTTGGTGAAGAATATCTATGAAGATTAGTTTGTTTGTCTCTACAAGAAAATGGTGTGCATGCTCCTCAATGTAGACTTTAATTTGAGTTTCTGCTAACCACAGCTTAGTCAAATGTCCCTTAATCTAAGCTAGAAATTCTGACAAAGGTGACCCCATTTTGGACAGTCTATTGTTAGCTGCTTCTTTTTGAGAGGTGGCCTTATAATTCGAGTACAATATAACAAGTTATTAACAACAGCAGCTTGTGAGGGAAGCACAGATTACATTAGTGCACAGAAACGTAATAAACATTGAGATGTTTATATGGTTCTCTTTGACAAATTGGCGTAATGGTTTTGAAAACATGTATGACATGATTATATTATTCTCAGATTTTATACCTTATGATTGCTGTTTTAAAACCTTGATGATATTGATTCATTTGCTCTGTGTTCTACATATATTCATGGTTGTGTCTTTTCTGAACTTACTCCAGCTTGTAACTATGCAAAAGGAAAGTGGGTTCCCGACAATAATCGGCCTTTATATTCTGGGTTTGATTGTAAGCAATGGCTGTCAGGGATGTGGGCCTGCCGGTTGACACAGCGAACAGATTTTGCCTATGAGAAGCTTCGGTGGCAGCCTAAATATTGTCAGATGGAAGAATTTGAAGGGTCTAAATTCTTGAGGAAGTATGTTATAATTTTTTATTTAAAATTTGAATTAAAATAGTTAAGACTTATTACTATTTTTTTTTTTTTTTAATGAGAAGACTTATTACTATTATATTTGGTTAATGGCTATAGTTCAATGAACCATTTAATTTTCAAGGGGTGCTTTTTGTTCATTGCACAAAGTTTTCCTCCAAACTAGGTTGGAGGAATCTCCAACCCATTATATGGTGGTTTTAAAGACCATTCACATGTATCGCATGATTATATCACAAGTCATTAATTCATTTAAACAAGTCACACAATCATGTGACTAAAAGTAGACGTTGGTGGTCTTATGAACTGTCACATGGTGGGTTGGAAGAAATTTCCTCCAAACTGATTTGGAGGAAAATTATGTCCTTTGTTTTGGCCTGGCCAAATTAAGCTATGCTAGGAGAAACTGATCTTTTATAATCTTTTCCTTTTAGATTCAACCCATGCTTGGCCCAACTGACTGTTTTTTTAAGTGTGGGGTTTGCCTAGATAGATCTCTTCCTTATGACTTGCAGTGGGTAAATTTGGTTGAGAGATATGGTAACTTAATCTTCCTAGAAATTTAGTTTTAGTGATATCACTACTGCTGGTTCTTAAACTATGGTTCTTAAACTACCCAACCCTGCCAACACATGATTATCACCATTTCCTCTCTTTACCTGGGTTGGCATGACAATGTGATTTTCTCCACCTCATACTCCACCTTTCTTCTGCACATCAAATTACTGCTTTAATTGTGTCAGGCTATTGGGTTACAGCTCAGTGCTGGAGGGCACACTGGTCAGCCCAAGTTGCAGATTCTTAGGCTGGGCATACCAGAACCCAAAACACCCCCTTCTCCCCATTCTGTTCTCCACTGTCTTCTCCCACTCTCAGGAAGTTCGGATCACTTATGTTTATGTACTTGTTTGCTTTGGTTCAAAGTTTACAGGAATTGTTGCTTTACTTTTTGCTTTGTTTATGTATAGCCTAAATATATATGCTGATGTGATGATTGTATTAATACATTCAGGATGCAAGGAAAAACTCTAGCTTTTGTTGGAGATTCATTGGGCCGGCAGCAGTACCAGTCTTTAATGTGCATGATCACTGGTGGTAAGGAGAGACATGATGTCATAGATGTCGGAAATGAATATGGAATAATCCAAGCTCACGGTAATGCTCGTCCAAACGGCTGGGCATATCGGTTCCCAAGCACCAACACCACCATACTCTACTACTGGTCAGCAAGCCTCTGTGATGTGGAACCCATTGATAAGACAAACCCCACCACTGATTATGCCATGCACCTTGATCGGCCGCCAGCATTCTTGCGTCAATTTCTTCACAAATTTGATGTTCTAGTACTCAACACAGGACACCATTGGAATCGAGGAAAGCTTAAAGCCAACAAATGGGTAATGTATGTTGGGGGTGTACCAAATACCAACAAGGATTTAGCAATGATTTGGAAGGCCAAGAATTTGACAATTTACAGCATTGTGGATTGGGTGAACTCACAACTGCCAAAATATCCAGGGTTGAAAGCCTTCTACAGGACCATCTCACCTAGGCATTTTGTTGGTGGGGACTGGAACACAGGTGGGAGTTGTAATAAGACTACCCCTATGTCAGTGGGAATAGAAGTATTACAAGATAAGTCCAGTGATGAAAGTGCTGCAGGTGCAGTGAAGGGAACTGGGGTTAAGCTCTTGGACATAACAGCTCTTTCCCAGCTCAGAGATGAGGGTCATATGTCCCGGTTTAGCCAAAGTGCCAGTTCAGGAGTGCAAGATTGTCTGCATTGGTGTCTACCTGGTGTTCCTGATACATGGAACGAAATCCTTTTTGCACAAATTTAGTCCATTGTAATAGGTGGTTAATGAAGAATACTACAGTGTGGCTTTAGCAGGTTTTGCTCTGCCTTTCCATGGCTTGGGTAAAGATCACCATCCGAAGATTCTGAACAACATTCTATTCCACAAGATGCAGTGACACGGGATGAGACTAGGTTCTATAGTGGAGTTTATTTGCCGACCAATCTGTTGACAAAATTGCATTCAAATGCTTAATAGGTTTGTTCTTTTTAGTCATGTGGACTATTATAAGTCCCTGCAGTCCACATGTTTGTAGATGCAGCCCCTTCTGTTTGTAGGTTAGTTTTTTTGTCTTTTGATGGTGCATTTCACTTCCTAAATTGGGGTTTGTGGGCAAAACGCCACTATAGAAGTGTGAGAAGGCCTTTCCTTCAAATGAATTTTGGATTATCTTCAGATAAGTTGATGCTAAATGCTAGTAGTGTGAAAAGAAATAAACGGCTATAGTGGAGCAACGAACAGATACAAAATTGGGCTTGAAATCATGGCAAAAACTGTATGCAAAATTGTACCCTATTTGAGTTTTATTGGTCAATACAACTAGTTGTTCGACTTCAATTGGAGAACTTAATATTTTTAAGTTTTACCCAATTTTATATGTTAGTATCATTTTTGTACCTAAGAAAAATGTTGCTATTAGCAAACAAAGTGTTTTGAAGCATTTACAACTGGCAACCTAAACAGAAAATCTGTAACTTGAGGTTAGAGAGCTATTCACGGTTGTGCCTAGTGCCAACCCATTCACATTTCCAACTCCAACATAAAACAAAACATTTTTACATGAAGTATACATACAGATAAGAATTGGGGCCACGGTCTCTGTAGAGGAGCAGACAACAGCTACAAACACACCCAAAAAATGCCTAAAAAGATGCCTTGACTAGTGGCTACCCTGTGAGTCTCCACAAATCCTTGTGGAGATGATGAGCTGGTCAAGTTGACTTTTCTAATGTTGGGTCTTTGGAGTCTGAGTTTTGGAGTTTGGACTCCTTCAAAGTTACCTTCATCATCAACACAGGGAATGTGGATTGGAGATATATATATATATATATATAATATTATTCATGTGGATTGGAGCACCAGCTGTTGGGAAACCATGACTCATTAATAAATGAAATGCCTGCTCGATTGTTATTGGCCATGCCTCACAAGATATCCATCAATCATCATCATCATCATGATTTCTTTATTTGCTAATTCGTGTCAAATTCAAACTAGTGATATGGCAGCACTAGATTGTCCGTCTTTGGTGTCAAATTCAAACTAGTGATATGGCTGCACTAGATTCTGTCTTTGGCACAATTGTGCCACAATTGATGCGCCAAATTTCCCTTGGCACAATGGTAGATTGTCTAAATGTTATAACCAGCAGATAAATTATTTGAATTTTTAGTTTAGTTTTTTCTTTTGAGAAATAGAATTTACTTTCGTTAGATAAATTATTTGAATTTAGTTCAATGATAGAATAAGTCTCTTAGATAAATTAGTATTGTTATTTATTTATTATATTCAAACTAGTGTGTAACTCTGTGCATATGCACGATTACATTTAAAAACAATCATAATTATACATACATACATATAAATATATATATTTATATATATAATTTAGAATCTAATTAGATCTAGACTCTTTTGTTTTTGCATTCAATAATTTACTTGCCATAAAAATTAAAAAATTAGATGGAACATATGCGCAAAATTAAAATCTAATTAAAATTTAATTTAGAATCTAATTGAATTTAGACTCTTTAATTTTTGCACCTAATAATTTACTTAGAAACACAAATTTAAAAATTAGGTGAGACACGTGGCGCAAAATTAGACTTCAGTTTAGAATTTAACTGGATTTTCTCTCAGTTTTGGCTATTAATATATATATATATATATATGACATATAAACTTGAATTTTTTTTAGTTATACAAAAAAAAAAAACTCATAAATATAAAATCATTCAAAAATTATATTTTTTATAATTCATTTATATTGGACTCCTCGTTTTTTACACTAAATTAACTCATTTGACACAAAATTTTAAAAACTTAGATTAGATGGGACACATGACACAAAATTAAACTTTAATTGAAATCTAATTTTTACATTGAATTAACTCACTTTGCACAAAAATTCAAAAACTTAGATTAGATGAGACACATGACATAAAATTAGACTCTAATTTAATTCCAATTTGAAATCTAGTTGGATTTTCTCTCAGCTTTACCTATTATTATTATTATATATATAGATTAATTCTTATGCTTTAGGATAAGATTAGTTCCTATGTTATAGGATTTATTGATGAGATTACCTCATCTTGTCTTGGCTATTTATGTACCTTATAAATGCATTAATGAGAATTAAGCCGGATTAAACTCAAAAGAAGTCTATTTCTTTTTTAAAATGTTTAGAAGATTAGTCATCTTGAATTGACTAAACTATTCATTTATATTTTATTTTTTTCTAGTTCACAACACTAAACCTCTTGCTACAACCTTTTGAGTTAACCTAATGATTTTTAAGGTCTAATGAGGTTTTAATATTGAAACTTTTGACCAATAACTTTTGGGAGAGTAGTTTTAGATTCTCAAAAAGTTTTTTATGACTTTTTTTATTATAGAAAATTACAATATGTTGTTAACCCTATAGCTTGAACCCTTCTCCTCTAAACCCCCAAGCAATGGAGAGGTGCCAATTCAACTACGAGACCTTTGGCAAGTTCTTGATGACCTAATTAGGGGAAAGAAAAGGAAAATATAAAAATATAATTTAGAATTTATTTTGTTATTAATATGCTATCAAGTCTTGAATAATAAAATTGGTGTGAGAGTGCTTTTTTCTTAGCACACAGGCCCAAGTAGAGACAAGGATCTCGGGCCAAATACTTGTTGTTTTGGTGGACTGGGCTTGGTTCACCACAGCTAAATAGGAGCTGATTACGAACTAAGTTGTGTGCAAGTCGCATAAATCTCCTCAAGGCAAAAATGCAATTCCTCTTGAGCAATAAAATACTATTATAAGTGTTTTAGTGTCATAAAATGACCCTTTACTCTTATGAAACAAGTAAAATAAGTATTCATAATATTCACATTGAGAAAGAGGTTGAAATAGAATATTTAAGACTTATCTTTTATTGTATAAACATTTAAAAGAGTTCCTTCACTCGGTACCCTGGGCGTACTGTCGTGAGATCCTGAGTGTACCAGGCCTGTAAGAACCCAGAATACTGATTCTCTAAACTATATGATATTTCTCCATGCTTATTATGCAATAGAGTTTTGTCATTTCCCTTTACCTCTATAGGTATTGCATAAAAACACACTATACAATACACACATCTTCAAATAATTGTTAGTTTCTTAGATTAGGATATACATTTTAATACATATACATATATGTAAATGAATTTCATGAGAATGATTCAGCCACGAGGATCCTGTCCCTAATTCTCACAGACTTAGTGCCTTTGCACAAGACTTGTGAGATTTGGAACTCAAGTCCAAGTGGCTTTGCTTAGGCATTACCTTCCAAGATAGTTAGGTGAGGAGGATTTTTGTGGGAGAGAGTGATATCTAATGTGTGCATGTTTTGGCATATGTTTCTTTGGAGACTAAGTGTGTCCAAGGCCTAAGTTGGAGTGAGGACCCTGGTAAAAAGACTCGGCTTTTGGCTGAGTAAAAGGAAAACTAGCAAGCAAGAATATATGTATTGAGCGGTAAGAAAGCAGCAAAGGAAAACAATGTAATAAAGAAACACATGAAATAACTGTTAAGGATCCTTTAATCAGTATGAAATATTTCATTATTTTTTTTAATTGTGAATTACAATATGCTCACTAAGACGTGATACAAATAAGCCTCCAAGACTTGCAAAATTTGAATCATTTTGAATCCAAGTATGTACTAGTGGCTGTTGCTGGGATACTGGGAGATATTTCCCAACTTTCTTTAAATTTTGACAGAGTTTTCTCAGTGATTCTATTATGATTTCACTATTGCTGAATCCCCCTTGATGTTGGCTGCTTCCCCCCTTTTATAATGTCATTCTAGGGTTCAATGTACCATTGATTCTCCCCCCTTGGCTCCCTGGGTATTAGAGCCCCTGTTATGCCAGCCATTCTGATGGCTGATTCTTTCCCTGTTTCTTATTTTTTTTCTCTTTTCATGTTGTTTCCCTAAAAGTCACTTGCTGAATTTCCATTCTGGGGCGTCCTCGGGCAGCTGACCTTCAATCTCTTTTCTTTCAAGGGTTCTTACCTTTTAGGCTCAGCTTTTGGCTGTCCTTCTTGCTGTCATTTTTCCTAGCTGAGCAAAATCCATTCCTGCTGGGTTGAAGGTTTTCCCAGCCATTTCCCCTTATCATTCTTCATTCTGGGTTCCCTGAGGTACTAGCCTTTTATTCATGAATTGTCACTCTTCAAGCTTTCTGGTTCTTTACTGCACCACTGGGTGCTTGAGAAGGACATATCTGTTTTTTGTTTCTTGTATTTCGTGGAACCCCTTTTGAGCTGTCTCAATCCTACTTTAGCTGTGTTGTACGTCCCAAGGATCTTGAGCCTCTGGCAGCATTTGGGTATCCCGACCCAGTTCTTTTACTGGATTTTGTTGGATTTTTTTAATGGCCTTTTTTGTTGGAAATTTGAACATACATAGGGCCTTGATGTCAATTCTTCTTGTTGCACGAATTAGGCCTTCTTTACTTTTCATGGAATGAGTTTTCTTGTGAAGTTTTGGACCTTAACAATTAGTAAGGGCAATATTTACCTACATTTTCTTAGGTAAGAGTAAGATTATTACATGGATCAAAATTTGCTTCATTATCAAAGAACTTTAATATTGTTACAACCTAAAATAAAATAAAAAATTTACATTATCCAACAATGTAATATCACTTTCAGCCAAAACGGAAAAAGAAAAAGAAAAAAAAAAGAAGAGAGACAATGTTAGAGCATTAGTTCTTTTGATTGTAAGATTGTTCTTTTCAACCAATAAAATACTTATTCAGCAAAAAAAAAAAAAAAAAAAAAAAAAAAACTCAAAATCCTATTTAAGCACTCCAAATACCAAAACATTATCTACATCCAGGTTCTTATACTAAAAAAAAATTTAAAACTTTGCTATAGTAACTTCTTACCTTTAGCATTTGCATTTAGGTATCTACAAAAATACTTATTTTACACACTCAAAAACTATTTTATCTATTTTACTATCTCATTTTATAACCCACCTAACATCCCAATTCTTATTTTTAAACCCTATTAATTTTTTTATTCATCTCTCTCTCATCCTGGCTAATTCTTTTTGTCCCTTCCACTCCTTTTCTATCTCCTTCTCTAAAACAAGCCAAATAAAATAATATATATTTGTTTTACAACCATGCTATAGAAGTTTGTATATATAAAAGCTTATTGTTTATAGTTGCTAAATTTTTTTAGCAATAGCAACTCGAATAAAGCATGTTTTGGGCATTTGAAAATGTAAAATCTCAATTTGGAGGGTTTTACACCCCCCCTCAATGCTAACGCTTTACAACTTATTGGACCTTTGTTTCTAAACTTCAAATCGTTTAGTTTATTCAACTTTGTTACTCTCTCTCTCTCTCTCTCTCTCTCTCTCTCTCTCTCTTTGGTGGGCGACAATGGCTTCGAGGATGAAAAGCGATGGTGAAGATGGTGGATTGACGATGGTTGTTGGGGTTGGCTTGCGATTGTTGAGTTTTGGTGGTTCCAATTACTATGGTGGGTTGTTTGTGATGGTGGTTATGGGTCATTTTTATTTAGTGATGCTCATGGGGTTGAATTGTTTTGGGTTTGAATTGGTTCAGTGGTGTTAGGTGGCAGTGTGGGTTGGTTTTAGTTTTGATGGTTGCTTTTAGCTTCAGTTGCTGCATAGTTGGGTTTGAATCGGTGGGTGGTGCGAGAGAGAGAGAGAGTAGAAGAGGCAGCGAGAGAAGAGAGAGATGGGTTGTTTATTTATATTACTATATTATTGGTGTAAGGACCAGATTTGAACTACCAGCCTACTACGTGGATGGAGTTAGGCCCAAAAAGCCCAAAACAATGAATTTATAGAGAATGAGTTGGAAAAATGGGTTTTAGTTAATCAAACAAATGCTAAAATAGGTTCAGATGATAAGAAAATGAAAAGAGGAAGATTTGTATTGAAGAAAAATCGTCCTTGGCAAGGTCCGAGGATGTCTGTTCTTATTTATTATTCAGGATTGGTTACAAATTTGGTTTCTGAGTGCTACAGTATTTTCCTTCTCCTTTTTCGATCCCTTTTTTTTGATGCCTCCATCTTCTTTTATATCATCTTTTTCTTTTCATTCCCACCTTACACATGCATGCTGAAGGGTTGGTGTTGATACCTGAACAGTGTTGTTTTAGGCCCTCCCCTAAGTCTCTATATAGTAGCTGTAAGACTAAAACAACACTGTTCAGGTATCACATCTACATTAATAAGGCTAGAGAGTTAATTGTAGTGCATTTAATGCGGAAGTAGCAACTTTCTCCTTAGATATTTTAGGGTACTTTTCTATTTGATATCTCTACGATACTTATCGACTCCAACGAGACTTCTTGGAACATCACCCTGAGTGATAGACAACGTTTTTGGACCTCAGCATCAATCAGTCGAGGATGAATTTATACTCAGCCCGCCCTCTTGAGCCACTATGGTCAAAGTTAACCTCTATTTACTAACACAGTCTTTTCTAATAAAGATTTATTCTTCTTGGACAACTCCTTGTCCTCGGGTTAGGTCACAAACCCGTAACACAAACAAATGATGGGCTCCCGGGCCCAATATTCCTATAATTGGGTAATCTTTATATATTAAGAAGATTTAGGAAGTTAGTTATGACTTTAGAAAATGTCAAAAAATGCCCATGATCTAATTATATAGTCTTTATTCCTTAAAAAAAAAAAAAATTAAGACTAACATCATAATTCAACAAAATTCAAAAACAAAAAACTACCAGAAAAAAAAAAAAAAAAAAAATCTCAATTTAACTTCCCACTAGATAAATTTAAGGTTTTTTTTTTCCTAAAAATTAGCACACATTTTTTATTTAGATATATCTCATATATGTTTGATATATTTTTTAAGAAATTTTTAGGTACTCTTAAGCCTCGTTTGGGAGGAGGGAATGGAATGGAATTGAAAGAAATAAAAAGAATAATTTTATAATATTCTTCACTTCTCTTGTTTGGGAGTTTTAATGGAGAGTATAGAAAGTCCATTCTCTTGTTTGGGAGTTTATGTGGGAGGGAATGAAATGGGTAAGAGGGAACACTCATTCCTCTCTATTCTCTTAAAACCTCAAATTTTCATTCCTTTCGAAATTAAGGGGAATGAGAGAGAATGAAATTAAATTTAATGATTTTTTTACTAAAACTTCCAAAATATCCATATATATTCAACCCTTTATTTTAAAATAGGGGTCTAATAGTAATATTGTCATAAAATGATTCAATTCCATTCCCTCCATGTTAGGGGTGTCCATGGGTCGGCCTAGGTCGTGTTTGTGCCCAACCCGAACTCGACCCGATAGACTCGGGTGGGAGAAATCAGAACCCACAACCGACTTATGTGGAGCTTCAGATCAGTCGAATTAAGTCTTGTCGGTTTTGGGTGCATATCGGTCAGTTTCGAGTTTGCTACAAGGGGTTGAAATTTGGCCTGATTTTGGTCGAAATCTTGCTAGAGAGATAGATCTGGCTGGATATATCGAGATCTAGCAAATATTCCTTCATATCTTTCGAGAATTGGTCGAGATCTCATTATATTTGTCTAGATCTAGTTGAGATCTCATTGTATTGGCGGAGTTTTGAGTTTAGACTTACTAGTTTTTCGCCGAAACACAAGATTTGCGACTGGAAGAGAGATAGGCATTGTGTTGGATGGGTTCTTCGGTTTCTCAGGCAATCAAACTGAGACTCAAACTGATCGTATCGAGTCTTCATGCCGGTAACTCGCAGTCGACCGAACCACCGCTCAGATTGGGCAGTTATCGGGTCGGAGATTGTTGGGCTGGTCGGATTCTTCGGGCTGGGTGGGTGCTGGAGAGCCCTACTCTATGTTATTTCCAAACAAGATTACTTACATTCCATTCATTAATTTTAAAACATCCAATTCATGGTTACTTAATTCCATTATTTTCCATTTCTTTTCCTTACTTAAATACATTTTATTCCATTTCATTTATTTCCATCCCCTTACGATCATTTCATTTCATTCCTTTATAAACTCTCAAAACGAAACCTTAGAGTACGGTGAAATAGTGCTCTCTTCTTATATTCATGGTGGACTTCATCATAAATATGAGAAGAAAGAACATCATTTTATGTGCTCTAAGTAGGGGTGTCCACGGGTCGGGCCGGGTCGGTTTTCGACCCAGCTCGAACCCGACCCACCAGAGTTGGGTGGACAGAACACTGACCTGAGACCGACCATTGGTGTCAATCGGTCGAATCGGTTTTGGGTTTGGGTGAAGATCGGGTTTGCTCGGGTGGAGATCGAGCTGTTGCCGGAGCTGAAAAATGTTGCCAGAATCTGTAAAATGTCGCCGGAATCTACTATATGTCGTCGGAATCTGCAAAATGTCACCGAAAAATGTAAAAACTCACCAAATTTGCATCAAAATGGTTGAAATTTGCACCAAAATCGTTGAAATCTGTTGGAAATGGCCGGATCTCACCACATATGGTTGAGAACTTGTTGGATCTCCTCGGATTTGAGTGCGATTTCGCTGGAATTGTATATAACTTTCCACGGGTTGGGTGGCTCT
Source organism: Quercus variabilis (assembly GCA_030445155.1). Lineage (NCBI taxonomy): Eukaryota > Viridiplantae > Streptophyta > Magnoliopsida > Fagales > Fagaceae > Quercus > Quercus variabilis. The sequence continues at coordinate 1,309,068 of CP129455.1, forward strand.
GATTTTGGAGAAGAAAACCCGCCACTCGACCCGCCGACGTCGGGTCTTGGGCGCAAAAACCCGAAGTCAACCGACGGGAGTGTTGGTTCGGGCTGAACTCGGGTGGAGATCGAGCGGGTTGGTCGATTCGACAGATCACGGGCGGGTCTAAACACCCCTAGCTCTAAGAGCATCCCAGAACTCCATTTTAATATAAAAAGTCAAAAAAATCAATTGCTCATTTGATAACCTTTCCTCTTAACGATAAATCTTACATCTTATCTCTTTATTTTCTATTGAAAAAAAAAATCACTTTTATTGTTCCATACTACTTTGATCCTTTTTTTCTTTTTTGGAAGCCCGTACTACTTTGATCCTATCACAAAACCAACACCATTAAGCAATCAAAATTAAGTCCCAAAGCAAATCATAAACCTAAAAGATAGGAAACCAGTGACTCATCATTCCAAATTCCAACCACTGCACTCAACACCTACTCCCTTATTATTCTTTTCCTTTAAACAAAATCAATTCCACGTCATCATCCCATTAATTAAATTAAATTAATGGTGATTACAAACTTGGCAAATCATTCAAAAAGTAAACTTTGGCCAAATGAAGCATCTGATCTGAGAATCTCTTTTGCATTCCCTACATGTCACGTAAACCTTAACCTTAACGTACGTGTCTCAAAAAACACAAAAAAAGACAATTGAATACTAATAAATAAGTTAATTGTTATCAAAAAAAAAAAAAAAAGTTAATAATAATAATTTAAGAATAACAACAACAACAATACTTTTCATTTCATGTTGTCCATCACCACCGTCCGTCACTTTCTCATTCAAATTCAAATTCAAATTCAAATATTTCAACAAAGCACACAAATGTTCGGTCACTCCAATTGCTAAAAAAACCAAATCCCACTCACCAAAAAAAAAAAAAAAGTTACTATTTATATTTTAGTACTTGAAATGATATTGTTAATCATTTTGTGAGAGAAAAAAAAAAGTGGTTTCATTTTTATAATTTTTAATTTAATTGATGGCTGAGGATTTTGTGAAAGCTGTGGATGACGGGTTGAAGCTAGCGAAGCGCGTGTACGGAGGGAAGGCGCCGCCGAGGCCGGTGGCGCATATGGTCAAGTCTCCGGCGGCGGAGACCGAGGGTCTGCCGACGGCGGTGATGGTTTACGCGGTGATATATGACCCGGCGATGGTGGACAATCCGGACATACCGACCTACCAGCCGCACGTGCATGGGCGGAGGGACCCGCCGGCGCTGATTCCGTTGCAGATGAACGGGGTTGAGTTGGAGGTCGATTGTTATCTGGACACTGCGATCGTTAGAGTTTGTGGGTCGTGGAGACTGCACTGTGTTATGGGAAGCAAAAGCTGTGATTGTCTCGTAGCTATACCCATGGGAGAACAGGTCTGTGTGTTTTTCAATTCAAGTTTTGGTTTTGAATTTGGGTTTTGTTGGGATTTTAGTTTGAGTCTCTGAATGAAGTTTGAATTTGGGTTTTTTGGGTTACAAACAAACAGTGTGTTTCTTTTGTTATAGTATAGGCAGAGCAGGTGCATTTCTGAATTGAAGTTTGATTTTTTTTTTTTTTTTTGGTTGGGGCCAGTTTGTGAAATTGAAGTTTTTTTTAGGGGATTGTGCTAAAAATTATGGGTTACAAACAGTGTGATTCTTTTGTTTGTTACGAGGTGAAGCATTTTCTGAGTTGAAGTTTGAATCTTTTTTGGGGCCCAGTTTGTGAATTTGAATTCATTTTGGATGCTTGTACTTTTAGGTTACAAGCAGGGTACTTATTTCTTTTGTAAGTGCAAAAAGTCTAAATACATAATATATCTCCAAGAAAATTTGCAATTGTTGAAGTGACATGTAATGATTAGTGTACAATAAAAGTGATGCGTTCCATATGAAAGTAATCACAATTTGCAATCTCATGAGCTTAAGCGTTTTTTGTAGTTAAAATTTGAAATTTGGTTTTTTGGGGTTGCTAATGCTTTGCACATTCAGGTTAACAATGAACTTATTTCTTTTGTTTGAACAATAAGTCTAGATGCATAATAAATATCAATTATTTATTTATTTTATCTTTACAATTGTTGAGATGATGGGCAGTGATTGATGTAAAATAAAATGGTGTCAATTTTGGTCCCATTGTGAAAGTAACATTAAACTAATCACATACTGCAACATAAACCTCTTATGCTGTGAAGAGAGTTGTGAAATTTGTTGTGTTTGTAACGGATGAAATGTTGAGAGCTTTGTGAATTTAAATTCTTTATTGTGGATGTATAATATAGAAGTTGAAGGGTTGTATTTGGAGAGACCACTTGTTAGACAATATATGATCCCTAAGTTTAGAAAGAAGTAAAGAATAAGTGTCAATTTGAGTTTCAGAAAGAATGAAGAAATGGACTTGGAAATTGTTTACAATTCTTAGAAAAGGAAGCTATTTTTTACCCTATTTAGAATCTTCGTCCACTTGCATCCAAATGGGAGTCTAGAAGTGGAGGAAAATCATTGTAGAGTGCCTTGTTTAATCAAGAAGTTTGATATAAGATAGCTTCCTTTCCTAGGTACTCATAAACATTTTCAAGTATAGAGAGAGGGAGAGAAAGGGGGAGAGAGAGCGATAGATTGTTTGGGATATCTAAGAGCTGTTATAGAGGTACTGAATCATGTGATGCATGCTATGCCCCAACCCCCCCCCCCCCCCCCCAAAAAAAAAAAAAAAAAAAACACAAGAGAGAGAGAGAGTTACACATGGTTTAACTTATAGTAATATTACATCATTTAATAATTTTTTATTGGAGGTGCATCTTGACATACCCATTGTTGGATTACATTTCTTGTTATACCCTCTATGCTTACGAAATTTGAAGATAATCATTAATCAAAAGCTATCTAATTTATAATTTTTTTTAATAATAATCTATAAAATTTTTAAATTTCAATGGTTGTTTGTTTTGTTTTATTTTATATATATATATATATATATTTATTTTGTTTTTTGTACTTTAGAATTATTCATAAAAGATGAGTTTATGGATCAAATAGTAAGTAACAATCAATTGGCATGAAATTCTATGTACTTGTTAAGAACATAAAGAAAATGTAATTTCACTGTGGGATTTCTAAAATATTAATCCAATAAAGAATTATTTGGCGATGTAACATTAAAGAAAAGTTGCTCAAAGTGTAACTTGATCCTAATCTATGGTATTGCCTTCTCTCCCTTATCATGAGAACCTGGGTTCAAAAACCCCCTCTCCTATTGTTGTAACTATCTAACTGTCAAAAATATTCCTCTTGGTTTAATATAAAATCCTTTGGATGTGTACTACTTGTGGAACTCTTTGTTGCTATATCATTACTTCACAGGTGCTGGAATTTGATTTTATGTTCTCAATTAATATATTATTTGGCTAACAGGGTTCAATTCTAGGTGTTGTGGCTGATTTGCATGGAAAGTCATACCATACTCAACTCATTGCAACGGAAGACATTGATGGGACAGCAAAAACAGCTCGAGCTGGTGATTGTGGCTTTTTAAAACCCCACATATTTACCCTAACAATTCCACAGGTAACTAATTATTTAATAGAACAAACTTTGAAATTTTTGTTGTGTGTAAGCACTTTGAGTTATTTATTGTCTAAATTTATTTGGTTTGATTCGTTTTCAACTAAAATTTTCTTTTCCTATCTTTCAAGGTTGATGGGGGTTCCAATCTATCAATAAAAATTAGTTGGTCTCAGAAACTTTTTTATAGTGACGGGGAGTTATTCTTGAATGTACCATTTACTTTCCCCGAGTATGTCGCTCCTCTTCTAAAGAAACTTCCAAAAAAAGAGAAGATACAACTAAATGTGAATGCTGGTACTGGAACTCAAGTTTTGTGCAACAAAATTAGTCATCCTTTAAAGGTGCATATTTCATTAACACTTCCATGGTAGTATGGTACTTTAAATTCGTTATATTCTTAATAATTGATGTGGTTCTTTTACCCTGGCTTTTAGGAAATAAGGCGTCAGGTAGGAAACTTGGGCTTCTTATATGAATCAGAAGTTCTCTCATGGTCAAGTACTGATTTTAGTTTCTCCTACACTGTAAGATACAGATTACTTTTTTCTCTTTTTGGTCACCATATCTTTATCCTGGACAGTTGAGTGCTTATCAAAAGATGGTTTCTTAGAATGTGAATGACAATAAAAAAATCTGATCATATTAGAGATGCATGGGTATTTTCGTGAGAAGCCCTTTCACTGTGATATGTACAGATTCTATAGAAGCTTATCGTTCTAGCTCATCTTCTTGCTTTTCAGGTCTCTTCAAGTCATATATTTGGCAGTGTGCTCTTGCAATCTCCGTCTTTGGATGACAATGATCAAAGAGAGATATTTTGTGTCTATCTTTTTCCGGGAAATCGGAAAAGTAGGAAGGTTGGTCTAGTACTTCATCATTTAATGGGTATGTTTTGTATTTTGATTTTCTTTTATTATAATTTTTTTCCCATTTAATTTAATCTGATAGGTGTTCAGAAAGGATATAGTTTTTATTGTTGATATAAGTGGAAGCATGCGGGGAAAGCCAATTGATGATACAAAGGATGCACTATTTGCGGCCCTGTCTAAGCTTGATCCAGAGGATTCATTTAGCATTATAGCTTTTAATGGAGAGACTTATCTGTTTTCAAAATCACTGGAATTGGCAACCAAGGAAGCTGTTGAAAGGGCCATTCAATGGATAAATGTGAACTTTTTAGCTGGGGGTGCTACAAACATTTTACTTCCCCTGAACACAGTATGATTTTGCAGTTGGTTCAGTATCTTTTTATCTAGACTTTACTTATCATATGCACTTCTAGTTTTGACTTTTTTTTTTTTTTTTTGACATTGATGCCACTTGGGAAGTATCAAAAGATAAGTTGCTCTTCTCTTTCAGGCAATGGAGATGCTATCCAATGTCCAGGGTTCAGTTCCCATCATTTTTCTAGTTACTGATGGGGCTGTAGAGGATGAGAGACATATTTGTGATACAATGAAAAATTATCTAAGAGATGGAAGACCAATATGTCCACGAATTTTCACTTTTGGAATAGGTAATGGTTTTTGTTTTATTTTTATTTTGTGCTTGGAAGCCTTGTGCTGGTTAGCTGCCTCAAGACTGTTTAGAAGTATTTCTGATATTTTCACATGTGATGTAAACAAATCTTTGCTTCCGCTGAGTATCAGTGACATTTTTTTTTCCTGATTAATTAGAAGTTTAGAACATGTTTGGTATTTATGCACTTGCACCTATTGGAATTATCTGGATGTATTTCAGGTTCATTCTGCAACCATTATTTCTTGCGAATGCTTGCAACAATTGGCAGGGGCCAATATGATGCTGCTTATGATATAGGTCAGTCCTGTAAATTGAATTTGCAAAACTAAATTTGAATTAGTTAATTCTTGGGAGCTTGTTGATATGGTTAAGATGACATAATTTTGGATGTCGATATGAATGATTTATGTTACACTAAGCAATTGGAAAATTTTGAACTCTCTAGAGTTCAATGCGATAAGTTATGTTAGAATTATGTCGTTAAATGATTAAACTATCCATGTTCCAAGAGATTAAGCTTTTGGGAGAATTGTTAATTTTACATGGTATCAGTGCAGGAGGTCTTGAGTTCGATCCCTTTCTCTCTCTACTCCACCTCTCATTTAAAATCCCATGTGTTGGGCCTCACGGATTAAAAAGGAATTTGAGCCCACACCCAGGGGGGTGTTAGAATTATGTGGTTAAATGATTAAATTGACATTTTCTGAAGAGTTTAAAATTTTGGGAGAATTGGTAATTTAATAAGTTAAATGAGTACAGTTTTTAGGTCTGGTTGTTGGGTACTGTTCCTCCATTTTCTGGCAATGTCCATTCACTTTGTAGCAAACTCTACAAGAGATTTGAGTGCTCAATTTTTTTTTTGGGGATAAATTTGACATACTCAGTGAGTGTGGATGTAAGTCTTACAGCTTATATGTGAACTTTGAGCCCTTATTACATTATACATGAAGTGCAAGTGCATGGGTTTTATTCCAAAATGCTCAAGTTTAGGACTATAAGAACATCAACCTCCAAGACCCTCCCTTAATGGGACCAGCAATAGATCATGGCCTTTATTTGCAATGGTACACAACCTAGTAGTTTGCCAGTTATGTGATGTTAAGAATGATGGGAATTGAAACGAGTTGTGTTTATATTTAGGATTAAGATATGTATTCCTATTTGTCTACATTAGAAACTACTCTTTTAATTAGATAGTATTTATTAGTAAGAAACAATTGTAAATTTATTATTTTCTCTTGTATCAATAAAACCCGAGCTTATTGGTTCTTTCTTCTTCTTGTTTTAACTGTCAGATTCTGTTGAATTCCGAATGCAAAAATTGTTTACCAGAGCTTTGTCTCCCATTTTTGCAAATATAACTGTGGACATTTTGGATGATCTCAATGAAGTTGAGGTAACTCCCTCTCTCATCTTTAAGTGTTCTCAAACATGTCTCATAGTTTTTACCATGAAACTACATTATTCCAATAGTTTCACATGCATATAGTTAAAATTGTCTCTTCCTTTGTGCGTTGACCTTTATATCTCTAAGGACCAACTTAGGCTCTGCCTTTCTATGCTAATGATAAATTAGGATTTATGTTTGAGAATAACTTCTGTCATCACTGTGAGGAAGATCTACCATCATGCTTTCTATAGTTCTATATCTTTCTAGATTTTCTTTCACTGATGTGTGAGGTTTATTCTCCAACTGTCTTTATGTCTTTATTTCTATTTACTAATTATCCAAGGGATGATATAAAATTATATTTTCTATGCATTTATTATGGAATGAGTCTTAGACATAATGCATCTGCTGAAAGTTGACAAATATATCCAAAATTTATTAAATATGGTATTCTATTCTTACCTGACATATCTGCAAATATTGTGACAGGTGAACCCTTTTCATATTCCAGATCTTTCGTCTGAGAGTCCATTGACTGTATCTGGAAGATACCGGGGAAATTTTCCTGACACTATTGAAGCTAAAGGTGTCTTGGCTGATTTGAGTAATTATATGATAGAATTGAAAGTAGAAAAAGCAAAGGACATACCTATTGACAGGGTAAGAAACCAACTTGTCAGTCTGCTCACCCTTACTTATTTATGTTGTATCTTTTGGTCAAGTATGGTGATTCCAGATGTTCTTACATATACATATGCATACATGCATTTGTGTGGTTAGCTTAATTTTAATACTCTGTCAAGAGAAGCATTACCTGATTTGGAATTTAGGCTAATTACATGATGGCAAAGATTGACCCATGATGGAACTGCCACCTCTTAAATACATATCTTAACTTGTCAACATGCTTATTCATTTTCCATTTAGTTTTTAAATATATGTCATGGGTGATTTTCTGAAAGTTACACGATGGCAAAGATTTGATCAATGTTGGAGCTGCCACCTCTTAAAAACAATCTATTAACTTGTCAACATGCTTATTCATTTGCAATCCATTTTCTTTTTAGTTTAAAATATATGTCATGAGTGATTTGTCGAAAAAGAAGCTTATGTCCCTTGTATTTCTTGTGTGGCTTGTGTATTGTTTAAGGTAGTGGTGCTTTCATATTATAACTACAAGGCTTGTTTTCTTGTCACTCATTTGTGTCTTTTCTGTAACAGGTGTTTGCAAAAGAACAGATAGAACTACTCACAGCTCAGGCGTGGCTTTCAGAAAATAAACAGCTTGAGGAAAAGGTATGTCGTTTAGTGTTCAATTATCCCCTTTGTTCAACACCACACCCCACCCCCCTCCCCCCCAAACAAAAAAAAAGTATGTAGATACAAAATGGCTTGATTTGAGCTGGATCAAATTGAATGCTTTTTAGCAAGTTCAATTCTAAACTAGGATAGAATCTTCCTAGAAAATTTACAATAGCTAGTTTTCCGAATGATAGAATTCTGATCACTTTAATTACAACCTTCATTTGGATTTTTTCCCATATGCTTGATTGTTTAGAAATGTTTCTGACAGATAAGGCTCTTTATCTCTACCCTTAACAATACGATTTGTTGAGTACATCACTAGCAAGGCTTTTTTATTTTTTGGATAAGTGCATGACTATTTAAGTCACTGACAGATATATGTTTATAGCGCATGACATGACTAGGAAGGTCATTGACCATTTCTACCTATCCTTACTTTAAAGTTTCTGATTCCTGGTAATGAAAAGAATTTCTGGTCCCATACCCATTTTTTTTGCAGGTTGCGAAAATGAGCATACAGACTGCTGTTGCGTCTGAATATACCCATATGGTCCTGTGTGAGATAGTAGGAGGAAAGACAGCCAAAGAATCATTTGGGGTAAAAGAGGTATGCATTCATGATTTGACTAGATATTTCAATATATTGTCATATTTATGCCATAAAATTTGTTGGACATTCTTGTGAGCATTACCTATCAAAGTTCTAATGTTGGCTAACCTTCTCCCACTCTTATATTTCATTCCCTGTGAATATGAAGTAAATCATCTAATCAAGAAAATCCAATTTTGAGATTACTCTTGAAAAAAAGAAGACTACTTATGTTAAGATCAAATGATTTCTGATGTTGATTATAGATGCATTAGCTGAACCAATAATTTGTCTATTTTCACGCATCAACTTGTTTAAAAGGGTTACTTTTGTTAGTCCAAACCATTTTTTATTGTCTAATTTTGTGTACTTACCTGTTTATATAATGGCTTATGAACTGTTTTGTGATCATTTTGAACCATTCTCAGAAAACTGTAGACCCTAAAGGCCAGAAAATGATAATCCTGGGAAACCTTTGCATTGGCTTTGGCAACTTGACTGCAACTGCTGATAATATACCTCCAGGATCTGAAGAACCAAAGTTACCTGAAGCAGCCGAAATATTCATCAAGGCAACTTCAAATTGTTGTGCCAGTTTGTGTAGTCACTGCTGTTGCATGTGCGGCATCCAGTTTTGTTCCCAGATGAATAACCAATGTGCAATCGTATTTACGCAGCTTTGTACTGCTCTAGCGTGTTTTGGCTGCTTTGAGTGTTGTGCAACTGTTTGCTGTTCTGGAAGTGATGGACGATAAGAAATTCACCCTCCCTTCCCCTATTGGGGCTGAGAGGAGCTCAAAAGTATTTCATACTTTGCTTTATACTTTATGAGAGGATGGTAGAAACTAACCTCATTAGTATTTAATACTTTAGGGTTATGTATAGCAATACATGGTTTTTTATAATAACTTAGATACTCATAGACTGGCGTGAAATACATGGGAGTTTTAACACCTGTACTATTGAGCACACTTAGATTACTTCGAGTCAACAGATTTGCAGTAGACCTTTTTTGGCTGACTCTTGTGATAGTCGCCACAAGTTCAAAATATATTTGATATTGAAGATCCTGTTTTTCGTTTCTCAAAAAAAAAAAAAAAAAAAAAAAGAAGATACTGTTTTTCATGGATTGGTTTTTTAAATTTTGCTGGCTGCATTTGATTTAATTTGCAGTTGCTGTGCCCCACCCAACCTGAAATGAGGCTTGAAGTTTTGGGTAGAAAGTGCTGTAAATTAATGTTAGCTAAACATGCATCAGGCTTCAGAAAGTTGGAGGGCCATGATGCAAACTCGATTAGGATGCCTGGCATTGAATTTCTGGTATATTTTTGTGTTACACCCAAGCTTTATAAATTGGGTTAAGAACTTCATTCTAACCAGGTCTAAATAGTAGGAAATCTCATTCTAACTAGGTCTAAATGGTAGGAATTCTAATTGAGTAGAAGGGAATTTTACTTCCCTAGATTTAAGAGAGAAATTCTGCCTTAAAAACACTATTAGTTAATAAGATAATAGACAGTGAAAACTTGAAAACTATGGCCTTAAATAAGATATAATAGCAAGAATGGATCAAACTTATAAATGGAATCATGGAGACAATCCCAACAATAGATCAAACTTATGTCTCAAGATCCCCTCAACAAAACATTACAATTTGCACGTGGTATGTTTTTCTTTGTTCACTGTCATAACCATTATTTTATGTGTCCACGTCTCTTCCAGAGTTTACATGAGTTTCATTTTCACTATGATTTTCTTCTACATGTTTCTCTACTTTTTCTTCTTGGTCATCTGAATCCTCTGCCTCTGATTTGTGGTAGAAGGTCTCCTGGATTTTCGTCACACCCTTTTCCACAGGGCCTATAGCTTGATTAATGGTCAACACAACGTCCTGGACAACCTGATCACAATGTGTAGTATCTAGAAAGTTAAATATTGAATATCTTGTATGGAATGGCTCATAAGCAGGGACAGAACTTACATGTTGACCACCTTCAACAACAATATCTTGAACACTCTCAGTGACACTTGTTCCAATAGCCTCTACTTTAGTTTTCTTCTTCTCAAGCACGGCTGATTTCTCCTTGTCACCTTCCTCCAATTTCAGTGCTTCTTTGGTTGTTTCAGTAGTGACCTTCCCATACTCAGAGACTGGGAGGAAAAGATATGGTTCCACCGGAAAAACGTACACATGAGCAACAGCTGCAATGGCCATCTGCCGAGAGAGAGAGAGAGACATGTATGACCAGGGCTATAAAAATAAACAGGCTAATGTGACGCTTTATAGTCTTCATGGTTTAATAAAAAATATTCTGCATTGGATCTACATGTAGTAACTGAAAAGCACTTCAAGATAATTACTTGTAATCAACTACAATTAGGCAAAGAGCTGAAATGAAAAGAAACTGAACAAGTACCTAATCATTGGACTAATACCCTTCTAGAAACATGTATCCTTGCAAACTGGTAAACCTAAGCAGTTAAGAAGTGTGAAAAATCCCTAACCAGAACTTCATCTAATGACTCACAATTAGACTAGAAGCACTTCTATTCCATTCCCTTAGATATCCATTTTTTTTTCTGTAACATGTAGAAAGGGACTGATATTTCTACATAAACACGTGAGACCATCCTTTGTGGGACTGTGGACTGTGGTTATCACATTCTACATGTCAGATATTTCTCTGCATTGTTAATCTCCCTTTCTAGTTGATTTGGATATTAGATATTGTCAATTACCATTTAAGGCTTCTTGAAAGTATGTATTCAAGTGATATAATATAAAGAAGAAAGGAATCTTAGAATGAAAGGAAGTTTTAAAACCACAGCAACAGAAACAACTTACTTCTATACAAATCAAGAAATCCTGCAGTCCAGTTTGTAGTTTTCCCTCCTTCGGCAGAACTCCAATTGTATGCAATAGTGCGATACCCACACCTTGCCACCAAGTAGCAAACACAATGGCCTTGAAGCTGATGAACTTTGCAAGTGGCTTTATTGATTGAAGTCTTTCATGGGTTACATTGTAGAACTTCACGAGGCAATACAAAGCCCACATCTGGCTGAAGTTCAATACAACCGCTATATATGGATAACTGCAGGATATGAGAGTGCAGCAGATATTAGCATGAGAAAAGAGAAAAGAAGGGGGAGGTCACATTTTCTTCTCACTTGCTATTATCTACCATTGCCATATATAGATATCAGGAAGAGATAAGAGTACAGCAGCATTTAGAGTGAAAAAAAAGGGTGCGCATAAGAATGTTTTCAGCGCTGCTAAGATTGCTTGGATCCACAATTTAACTGAGAAAACCAAAGAAAATAATAATATAGCTATTGTTGGGGCTTGTCCACTGTTGCTTATGAAGGGCAATGAAGAATGAACAAAAATTAACTAATATGTAGCTCAACCATATAACTACAAACTTAATGACAGATGTTTCCTACAGCATAATCAAGAAGAAAGAAATTTCAGTTGAAACCACTAATGAGAAAATCAAAATAAATCAAGGGAAATTGACAAATTCCAAACATGACAACAGAATCAAATAGGGATATAAAAGCGTGCATGAAGGACACTGGATAATGGCCCAAAAGAAAATGCATATCTGAGTTATGTCATTATGTGATGTAAGCAATATGTTATAATGAAACATGTACAAATGTTGGACTTGCATATAAGATACATACCCATAGTTCCACTTGAATTCCCCATCACCATAAACACCAAAGAGTTCTAACAATAATGATAAGAAAGCACAAACTGTCTTCAAAATCATCTGGGCTATCCAGAAAACATTAGTCTAAAAGAGAAATTCAAACTGCACATAGAGGAAGTTCAGTGACTTACATATTGTACAAGAGCAAATTTTTCTATTGCAAGCAAATCTTTCCCAAGAGTACAAGGTTGAAAGAAGAAGTTGTTGAACGACCTTTCCTGCACTGTACGATTCTCATCTTCCCCTTCTAACAATGGTTCGCCAAGCTGTTTCCGTGATTTATTTTCTAGCAGTTCAATGACTCTGCTTTCACCACCTACCATAGTTTTTATTTTAAAGAAAGAACTTCATGAAAACACTATAGCAACATTATAATCTCTTGAAGTGTGATCTTTTCTAACAAACACAACAGAGATTAATGCAAATATGTGAGTATAGAGACACCATATTTTAATGCAAATATGTGAGTTAAATATATTAATGTTCAATAAAAGAAAGGTAACAATCTCTTATGGAGACACCACTTTTCATGATTTTCTTTCCTATTAACTTTCATGGAGGTACTATATTTCATTAGGCCTTCTTTAAGCACTTAAAGTCAAGAATATTTATCCATTTACTCTCCGGCAAGGAAGTACATAAGGTGAAGATACATCTCATTGACCGTAAAACACTTCCAAAGATAAATGGTTAGTCTTAATCTCCCAAGTGTTTCCCAACAGTTTGTGAAATAACCTAAACAATTATCAAATTAGCCAAGGAAGATGGCACAATTGCATGGAAGTAAAATTAGTGAATGTTGCTCATGAAGATCCGGTCAGTAGTAGCTTACCCAGGCAAGCAATCAAATAGCTCCCAAAAGAATACAAGGCAAATGCTTCATAGCAGTTTCTTAAAATGTCGCATGCAAGGGATGCTTTTGGAAACCACAATGATATGATCTGGGTAAGAACAAAACATAAATTTACCACCACTGTTAAATGATCAATCATCAAAATCTCAGATCTGAACAAGATATCCGGGCAATTACATTTTCTCTATTTCTTTCCTTGTCTTTCTCCATCTCCCATTTTTTTTCCTGGAGAGAGAGAGAGAGAGGGGTGGGGGGGTGGAGGGGGAAGGGGGGTAAAGCCATTTGTTGTTTGATTTTCTTAGTTAAAATCAATACATTTTTGTGAAGTAAAAATACATATGAGATTTCCAGAACATATGCTTTTCAGAGTGATAGAACCTCACTGATTCAGTGGCATAGACGGGAACCATGAAAAGAACAGCAACAATCCATTTTTGTTCCTGGGAAATCAATTAAGATTAGATTAAGTCAGGCATCATTTTTGTACCATTCACTACGTAGAATTATGAATGCAAGTTTACATAAGCATTAAGGATATGTTTCTGTAGATAGGGGAAATGACACACAATTGTTACAAAATGTTCAAATTTTAGAGCCATGATTAGATTAAGTCAGTCATCATTTTTGTACCATTCACTATGTATAATTATGAATGCAAGTTTACATAAACATTAAGGATATGTTTCTGTAGATAGGGGAAATGGCACACAATTGTTATAAGACGTTCAAATTTTAGAGCCATAGCAGGCAAGATTCAAGTTGAAAGACCATTATCCCCTTCAATTGCAAGCTTAAAACAGAAGTAAAAGAAAAAAAAATTCTGATCCAAAACCACTGTCCTAAAGTTCTTTGATTACAAAAGCTGATGCCGTTGAGCCCCATCGGTGCCAATGGAACCATCAATACATAAAACTTATTTTTGGCAGGCTTGGAAAATTTTTTAATGGGTAATAAATTTCACTGAAAAAGCACAATGAGGGGTGCAGCCCTGGTACGCAGGTGGTGTAAAAGAGAAAGCACCCTCAAGCAAATCTAGTGTCTAAGATTCTGCAGGCATGAAAGTTAAAAAGGTGCTATTAACAATATGCATAAATGCATAACAAGTTATGCTCTTTAGGAGAGGCTTTTAGTCCTACTGACTGAGTTTACCCATATGCTAAATTGGCTTAAGCAACACCCAATCGGTCAAACACCATAAAAATTTCAGTTTGGCTAATAGTGAATGGGAAGAAACACAAATTAATACAAAGTATGGCATTCATAGAACGGTCAGGATGCTTATTAGGGAAACGAATTAACTGCAGGATTGGTGTAATATCTGAGATGTTGGAGAATGAGAAAGATGGAGAGGATCAATGCTACAACTACAAAGCATCCTGCAGTGATGAGGGCCGGTTGATGAAGCCTTTGGTATGTGTCTGCATAGGCTGAGCTAGAATTTGATGCCATTACTTGCACATCTTCCACTCACAACTATCTATAACTTGAATAGAAGCTCTATGCTATGACTTACCACCTATGGTTATGCAACCTGAGATATATTACAACATTAGATGATAAATTAAGTACCTAGTAAGAAAGAACATACATTCAACAATTCGGGATGGTAACTTGAATGCAATGTTGGAGAAAAATGTAAAAAATGCATGACACTGTTCCACTATGATTGGCACATATATATTTTTCATTAACTTCCAAGTATTATAGAAGTCATGTTAATTGTAGGATTCATATCCTTCTACTACAGTACTGTAATTGTATTTATTGGATTCTGTTTCAATTGAATTTTTCATTGTTGTTACTGATAGTTCAGCTTTCTTATTGTAAACCATTATCATTCTAGTCCAAACAGTAACACCCATAAGCAATTGCAAGAATTAACTAATTGCACAAGAATTAAGCCACAAATTTTTTTCACTTTAAACAGATTCTATAATTTTTCGAAAAAAGAAAAAGTAACAACCAGAAATGTTTCTCTTTCCAACAAGAATAACAAACGCTTTCTCTTTTTCAAATTGTAAATTGAAAGTGACCCATCGGAGCAACTTCAGCACTTAAAATATTACAAGGGAAATGTTAACAAGCACGCTAAGATTTTCCTTCGGATTTCCCTATATGGGTCTCACTTAAAAAAAGGGAAAAAAATTATCAAAAAAACTGTCAAGAAAGATAAAAAAAAACTATCAAAAGCTGCCAAAAAAACTGTTGTTACTAACTGCCAAAAAAATTGTAGTTAATAATGCGCCTGTTAACACAACCCATATTAAAATATCTAATATTGAACCCCCAGAGAGAGTGAGAGAGAGAAAAACCCAAATGAAGAACTAATAAAAGTAAAAAGAATGATTTAAGTCCATGAAAAGTGAATATTGCTGACCTCCGAAAAGGGTTTGATGCAGAAGAATCAAGAATGTAGCTTCTTCGAAATCCAAAGAATTGATACGAAACAACAACGGTCATATCCATATAAGTTATGAGAGCATGCATACATATTCCATGTGTAGTAGGCCACGGAGTAAAGTTTGCATCCGAGGTTGACACGTTCCACTATTCGGATTTGTAGCAGTTCAAACACTGACACGTATAACTCTACTTTTCAACACTAACTGCTCTGTATATGATACATGCATCAACAGATCAGCTACCAGTATTTTTTATTTATTTATTAAAAATGTGTAATTCTAAATTATAATGGATGTAAATTATTAAAATTTTTTAAAAGAAATAAAAGTGTCTTTTAGTACGCTCATTTGGATAAGAACATTCTCACCGTTTGATTGTTAAAAGTGATAATCCGAGTAAGTTATGTTCATCTCAAGGACTGTCTTTTTCAGATTTAAAATTTTTTTTTTTTAATGAATGATTATCTTTCTCATATAAATCACCCTCTCTTCCTTTGAATGTAACTCTTATATCTAAAACCAAGTGAGACTTTAAATATTGTATAAAACCAATAAACTAAAAAACTAAAAGAAAATGTGTTTACAATAAACACTTTTATTAGGTTGTACAAATGCATATTATCACCTTTTCCTCTCTCAAATTTTCCGTTGGGAATTTTGAAGGACAAGATCTATACTGCACAAAAAAATTTTTAGGTACTTTTTTTTTTTTTTCATATCATAAATAAAATCTCCACTTTTCATATTAATTTTACTTTTAATTAATTACTTCAACTATTGCTCCTATTGTTACTATTTAGGGTAAAATATCATTTTCGTCCCTAAACTATCACAAAAGTTCGTTTTTCGTCCCTAAACTTTCAAAAGTTCTATTTTCATCCCTAAACTATCACAAAAGTTCGTTTTTCGTCCTTAAACTTTCAAAAGTTCTATTTTCGTCCCTAAATTTTCAAAAGTTCTGACAGAGTGCTGACGTGGCTTGACAGAGTGCTGATGTGGGAGGGATGAAAATCAATACGTTTGGAAAAGTTTAGGGATGAAAATAGAACTTTTGAAAGTTTAGGGACGAAAAACGAACTTTTGTGATAGTCTAGGGACGAAAATAGAACTTTTGAAAGTTTAGGGACGAAAAACGAACTTTTGTGATAGTTTAAGGACGAAAATGATATTTTACCCTACTATTTATCATATTTAACTCGACTAATTCTTATTTTGCCTTACTTTTGTAGTCCATTTGAATGAGCATGTGATCATCTTTTAAAAGATGAGATGTCATATAAACATGTTCTACTAACTTGCGACTACCAATGGCTCTATTTTACCTTTGTTTAATTATTTTTTTCTTATTTTTATTTGCTTAGTATTTGGTCGGAAAACTTTAAATTTTAGTTTTGGTTTGCAATAACTATTTTTTTAAAATTTCTTTGAAACTATTTATTTCTTTTGGTGTAATTAAGATGCTATTTTGTATATTAATAGTTAATTTGTCCTACATATTTGATTTTAGTTTTGAAACATTCTCCCCCTTTTGGTTATCAGGTTTTTCTTTTTAGAAAAAAAAAAAAAAAAAATTAGCACAAGCTTTTCTCTTCTAATTAATTATTTTTACATTTTATTTCCCCTTGGTGGAAGTAGTCTTTCCAGTGGTATCAATGATTTCTTGAAAAAATAGGGGAGCCTCTAAGCACGTGCGTGAGCGCGTGCTTAGAGGCTAGTGTATATATATACACTTATATCCCCCGTTTGGGATAGTCATTTTATTAGTCTAAAATACCCTTGCATCTAATGTTTAATAAGTGAAAATAGTAAAAATACATCTATTAACTCCCAAAAAAAAAAAAAAAATGCCCCACAAAACTTTTGTACTCTCACTCTCCCATTAGTTTACGGGTGCGTCTGTGTAACGGCTGTGTTTGCGTTTGTGTAGGTTGCTTTTTTTTTGGCTAGTTCATTGCACTGTTCATGGACCAGCCAAGTGATAAAAACATGTGAATAGTAATTTGCAGCAATAAAAAATATTTTGCTACAGTGTTTTTAGCAATAAGTTTTCCGTTTTCAGCAAAATAAATGGTATCCAAACACACATTACAAATTGAAATTTAAACGTTCAGTTTTCCACTCATTTACAATTTAAAATTTCCTGTTGTTATCAAGTAGTTATAACTTACAATGTTTTCCAATCTCTATCCTAAAGTCTTTTGATATTTCGAAAAACCACACACACAAGAAACCAATCTTCCTATGTTACTCAAAGCATTAAGAGTAGCAAGAAACATGAGTGGAGGCAACCACAAAAACAGTTCCAAAGTAGTATTTAGTAAAATATTTCTTTCTATTGATGTCATTATCTAATGATATAATTAAAAATAGGCTAAATGCAAAACTCGCTCTCTAAGTTTCTCCAAAATTCATTTTAGTCCCCTAAATTTATTTTCATTTATTACAATTTTCTAAGTTTTAGATTTATTCAACAAAGGTCTTTTCGTCAACTTTTGTTATAATTTTTTGAAAAAAAATTTGGAAAATATTTTTCAAACATTAATTGAATTTTTAATTAAAAAAATTTGAAGAAAATTTTAAAAAATTGAAAATTAACCACAGCATATAAAATTTTTTGATGAAAAATCCTTAATTGAATGAACTTAAAACTTAGAGACTGAAATGAATGAAAGTAAAATTAGGGAACTAAAATGAATTTTGGTGAAACATAAAGAGTGAGTTTTGTATTTTAGTCTTAAAAATAAAAACACTCATGGGATGGTTTTAATATTCTGTCTTCATCAAAAGTTGTTCATATAATTTTTAAAGATCCGTTTTTTAAAAAAAATTTAGCAAAAAAAAAAAAAAAAAGATCCATTATTTTTAGTACTTCACTGCCAAATTTTTTTAGTACTTAGATAAAGTTTTTGTTTAATTGTTTTCAGAATTATATTTTCCTTGATTCTGATTTTTTAGTTGGTATTTTATTTATTTCATGATTCCCATTCTTCTGCTTGAAGGTATTTTCATTTTTTTTTTTCTCTCTTATATATTTAATTTGAATGTCGTTGATTAGATTTAATAAGAAGGCACAATAACTTTACCCTCGCTAGCTGTCCATCAGCGATTATACTTTTTAATTATTTAACACTATGGAAATTGCCTTCTTGATTATGCTACTGCTACTTTGATTAGATTTATCACTCAAGCTAATTCAAAAGTCTTAATTCAATGATTGCATAATTGCTAACCTTTGAACATTTAGTGAAAATAAGGGAATAGTGATTGGAAAATGTAGAACCCCCAAATTGAGATGAATATTAACACTAAACTAAAAAAAAAAAAAAAACCTTCATCACATGTGCAAAATGCTTATGATGAGACTAGTATAAATAATGTAAGTTGTTCATATGTGCACCTAATTCCAAACCCAAAAAATTAAAAATTAAAAAAAAAAAAGAAAAAAAAAATCTTTGAGAACCAAAAACAAATATAAACATTGAGATGGAAAAATGATTAATCGATGAATATGACTGTGGGGCCCGTGGGCCCAGAATCCCCGGCCCACCTTTAGGCTGGCCCAAGGCCCAAGCCGAGGAGGAAAGATGTCCCAAGTAGCCGCCCAAAGGATTTTTAGCCCTTTTTGGACCCATGCCAAGGACACACCCTTCCTCGGCACACCTAGTCTAATCCTGGGTAGGGGGCAAACCCAGAATAGGTGGTCACATCCACACTTAATGAGTTTGCTTGACCCTACAAGCCACTTTAATGATGACAAGACCCCTAGACAGTGCAACCTTGGAGGCCGCAACACACAGTATGGTGAAGAACCTGTCTGATGGGACAAGCTCTGGAGCAGTAGCCTGGATAACCAACAACTGTAAAGCCAGGATCAAGCCAAAGGGCATATATAAGGCAAAGAGCCCCCTCGTGAGAAGGGGGGCCTCCTTGGACGCACGCCGAGGAGCAACCCCAGATAGAGAAGAAAAAAGGAAAAGCTCAAGGAGGACCGGCGAGAGGTCGGCCGGAGTTAAACCCTTCGTCCCACTCTCTACAAATTTATTGTCGGAGGTCCCCTTCTGAAAAAACAGCCCCTACAATTGGCGCCGTCTGTGGGGAGGGTTAGTGCGCTGGCCGGCGCAACCGGCGGTCGCTCTAAAGTAGTTACTACGCAAAAGTTGGCGGTGCAAAGAAAAAAAAATGGAAAAGAAGAAGAGAAGAATTGCAGTACGAAAAGAAGATTCAACAACAAATAAAAGAAAAGTTCTTTATTATTTCAGAAAAAGATTACAAATACAATCTTTATTATTTCACAGCAAGATTACAAATACAATCAGAGGCTCAGACAGGCGTGTTTTACAAAAAATCTTACAAACTAATCCTACAATCAGAGGACCGGGTGGACCGATTCTAGAACTAGCCGGGCAAGAGGCTCGCAAAGAATTAATATCAGGAATGAGGGAAGTGTCAACCCGTGCTTTTATTGGCGTCCAGAGAATGGGAGAACTGGACAGTAAAAGCACGGGAAGGGGGGCTGGGGGCTGGTTCGCCTTGAAGCCAAAGCTTGAACAAAGTGAGGAGTCGACCCAAGGACCCCGGAACACCCTCCCTCGTGATGCTTCCTCGACCCTCTCCAAACTGCACGAGCATTAACCGTCGGAGACGGCAATACTCGGGCACCAGCCATGACGAGAGTTCGCGTGTCTCCTTCGTCGGAGGTGCGCTTTGGGGAGAGACGTTAGGTACTTCAACGACGTCCTTCCTGGCCACCGTACAAGGCCCTGCCAGTGTTACGCCTAAACTCTGCCGCGCCGGCGGCCCAGTGGGGGCTGCGGCCATGGCGGCCCTTAACTCCAGATCTCCTAACTTTGGTGACAATCCTGGCGGCGGTGTCCAAGGGGCTCAGGGAGGTGAAAGTATGTGTTTCTGTTTGTGGTGGAAGATTCATGGAATGAGGAGAAACATTCCCCCCAGAACGCCTTTTATGGAAGGCGAAAACCAGTGGGAGTTGAGCCGCGCAGAATTCGAAGGGAGAATTGTCAAAGGGAATTAATTCCCACCCAATTCTAAGGGGATTGCCAACCGCCTGATTCGTGTTAGTTTACGAGGGCATTAATGAAGGCGCGTTACGGGCACCGAAGCGTCAAACACGGAGCGTGGAAGGCCAAGCGACGCCTCGTAAACCAGAAAGACGGGGGACACGAACCAGAGGCGAGATCAGCCCCACGTGTGAAGTCACAATCCGACCTGAGGAAAAACAGCTCCCAGAAAATGACCCGTGGACATCTTCACACTAAAAGCAAAGCTCTCGGATCCGAGGACGAACTTCTATTGAAGGCAACTGTGTAGTGGTGGTACACTAACCCTTGCTCCAGAAGCTTACAAGGGGTTAGTGGAAGAGACTTTTATCTGATGTGAGACTGAGTTGCCCAAAGAGGTGAACACTGTGTCCTCACACTTGGGGACGAAGGCGAAACCGCGAGGGCAGCAACTGTACCTAGGCCTTGCATGGTTCTCGGACCCAAGCCTACGGGGAGCTAGCCACTCGCTCTGAAGGTAGCAATTGTACCTAGGTCTTGTATGGTCTACGGACTCAAGCCTATGGGGAGCTAGCCACTTACCATCGAGGGCAGCAACTGTACCTAGGCCTTACATGGTCCTCGGACCCAAGCCTACGGGGAGCTAGCCACTCGCTCTGAAGGCAGTAATTGTACCTAGGTCTTGCATGGTCTACGGACTCAAGCCTATGGGGAGCTAGCCACTTACCATCGAGGGCAGCAACTGTACCTAGGCTTTGCATGGTCCTCAGACCCAAGCCTACGGGGAGCTAGCCACTCGCTCTGAAGGCAGTAATTGTACCTAGATCTTGCATGGTCTACGGACTCAAGCCTATGGGGAGCTAGCCACTTACCATCGAGGGCAGCAACTGTACCTAGGCCTTGCATGGTCCTCGGACCCAAGCCTACGGGGAGCTAGCCACTCGCTCTGAAGGCAGCAATTGTACCTAGGTCTTGCATGGTCTACGGACTCAAACCTATGGGGAGCTAGCCACTTACCATCGAGGGCAGCAACTGTACCTAGGCCTTGCATGGTCCTCGGACCTAAGCCTACGGGGAGATAGCCACTTGCTCTGAAGGCAGCAATTGTACCTAGGTCTTGCATGGTCTACGGACTCAAGCCTATGGGGAGCTAGCCACTTACCATTGAGGGCAGCAACTGTACCTAGGCCTTGCATGGTCCTCGGACCCAAGCCTACGGGGAGCTAGCCACTCGCTCTAAAGGCAACAATCGTACCTAGGCCTTGCATGGTCCTCGGACCCAAGCCTAGGGGGAGCTAGCCACTTGCCATCGAGGGCAGCAACTGTACCTAGGCCCGCAATGGTCCTCGGACCCAAGCCTACGGGGAGCTAGTCACTCGCTCTAAAGGCAGCAATCGTACCTAGGCCTTGCATGGTCCTTGGACCCAAGCTTATGGGGAGCTAGCCATTTACGACGAAGCCAAGGTGTCGCATGGTCCAAAGACCCAGTCCTGTGGAGAAACTGACTACCTACTGAAGAGTCTGAGCGTCGATCCATCCACTCGAGGAAGGACCAGCCAGCGGAAGGCCTTTCGGAACACAAGGGCCGAAATTTTCAAAACCCTCCTCCCCGTCCGAGGAAACGTGCAGCAGGGTTTTGAGGGGCTATTGTGGGGCCCGTGGGCCCGGAATCCCCGACCCACCTTTAGGCTGGCCCAAGGCCCAAGCCGAGGAGGAAAGATGTCCCAGGTAGCCGCCTAAAGGATTTTTAGCCCTTTTCGGACCCATGCCAAGGACACACCCTTCCTCGGCACACCTAATCTAATCCTGGGTAGGGGGCAAACCCAGAATATGTGGTCACATCCACACTTAATGAGTTTGCCTGACCCTACAAGCCACTTTAATGATGACAAGACCCCTAGACAGTGCAACCTTGGAGGCCGCAACCCACAGTATGGTGAAGAACCTGTCTGATGGGACAAGCTCTGGAGCAGTAGCCTGGATGGCCAACAACTGTAAAGCCAATATCAAGCCAAAGGGCATATATAAGGCAAAGAGCCCCCTCGTGAGAAGGGAGGCCTCCTCGGACGCACGCTGAGGAGCAACCCCAAATGGAGAAGAAAAAAGGAAAAGTTCAAGGAGGACCGGCGAGAGGCCGGCCGGAGCCAAACCCTTCGTCCCACTCTCTACAAATTTATTGTCGGGGGTCCCCTTCCGAAAAAAGCAGCCCCTACAATGACAATTCAAGAAAAATTTAATGAGAAGATGCAAAAATCAAACAATTTGACATGAAAAAAACACATTTAATTTGAATTTATTAGAAACACTCAACATTATACGCTCACCAGAAGTACATACCCAAAAAGAGAAAAAGATTTTCAAAACATTATATGTTCTCTATTCTCTTTGTTATACACTTATATCAACATGTTTCTAAAAAAAAAAAAAATCAACATACAAACATATATACATATTTAGCCTATTTTTGAATCTAAAATTTTAGGCATTTTGTAGTCATAAAAATCAAAATCATTAATAAGATTGATCCCCCCCCCCCCCCCCCCCCCCCCAAAAAAATCAAAATTAATTCCAAAGAAAAAAAAAAAAAAAGAGGAACAATGGTGAAAGCCCTTGACCTAGTTGATATTATTGATAGCATTGAGAATCTCAAGGTACTAGTGGTCCGTGGATAAGCTGACAACACTACTCATTAGTACCACTTGAGTTTAGGTGTTTATTGCACCAATTAAGTAGGTAATTGCTTATTACTCTCTTTCACTCTACCATTCCTTTTAACAGCTGTTTAATTAAATAACAAAATGTATTGTTTTGATGTTGGGGAAGACAAAAGCTTATGGTAAATGGTTGTTCCCATGATATAATTAGATTGAAAGTGGGTTTCCAAGATGACATGGATCTATGTGAACAAGTCTAGGGAGTAGGGAGAGCCTTCTGCGAGTGTTACAATTTCCTTTGGAAATCAATTGAGAAGGTAAATACCCTGTCTCCTTTATAAGAACACATGTTTTGTTTAGATGTTGAGGAAGTAGAGAATTTGAAAAATTACTTTCTATTTGCTGTTTTGTTTATAAAACCAGTAATACTTTGTTTGATTAATAAGAAGCATTCTTAATAAGTCGACGAAAAGAAAATTTTCAGATTTTATGAATTTTAGGACAACGTATTTCTTTAATTATTGATTAGGAATTTTAATTACTATTTTTTAAATAAATATATTAAATTATTTTTATTACATCACAAAAAATATTTTATGAGAGTAAAAATTGAAATTGTTTCATAGTTTAATTGAATTCCTTAAATAAACTTTTTTTTTTTTTAATGATAGGATATGAGTGCTCTTAGGGTAATTGTTAATAAACCATATTAGGAAAGTTTTAACATCATTTTTATGAGAAATATTAGCTATCAACATGATTAATTTTTTTATTATTTTCTCATAAAATATTTCTAAAAATAGTTACTAATTAAACCAATGATATTATCAACAAGCTTTGTCTTATCTTAGTTTTCTACTTAACTTTTTAGAGGCTTAATGAGTTATTGATTAGGCTCTTTTTGATTTGTTAGTAGGTGTAAATGTCACAAAAGTTCAGCTGTTGATGTTGTGAAAGACGGCGACCTTGACCATCTTTTAACGGTTTTATTGGGTTAAACCAATGTGAAGGAGTGAAAATGAGTTAATGCCTCTTAAGGTGGAGATTTAACTTAGGCGAAAAGCACATTTTAGTCCCTACATTTTTAGGCGATTTCCATTTTAGTCCCTAAATTTTATTTTTACCGCTTTTAGTCCCTATCCTGAAAAACGCTTCCGTTTTAGTCCTTTCCGTTAGTGTCCTAACAGCGAAGTCTTACGTGGCAAACGGAACGATTAAAATAATAATAAAATTTTTTATTTTGACATTAAAAAATGCCACGCCAACATTTAAATTAAAAAATTAATTTATTAATTTTAACTAAATAAAAAAAATTAAAAACAGAATTAAAAACAAAAAATTACATGAATTAAGATCTAAGAGGGTCATGAACAAGAACAACAAAACCACAAATTCAAATCCAAGATCACAATTTCAGATCTAAGAATACAAACTCAAATCTAAAAACACATACTTAGAAATTAAAATCCAAAAACTAAAATCTCAAAATCACCATTTTTTCAAACCCACCAAAATCATCAATCCAAACCAAAAAAAAAAAAAATCTCAAACTCAGAAAAACCCATCTCAAGCAAGCAAACCCAGCAAACCCACCTCAAACTTGTGCTCGAAGTGGTCAAGGCAGTACCCATATCTCTTTCTGTGAAGATCTATATAATCTCCTTGAGGCTAAAACAACAACCACAAAATTAATAAAACCAGTACACACAAAATCATCTATGAAATTAACAAAAGGAAACTGTGAAGAGAAAGAGAAGGTAGAGAAAAGTGAACCATGGGGCAAGATGAGGGAAGAGACGGCTGGGTTCAGATCGGCGACGGTGGCGGAGTGCTTAGATCGGTTCGAGGGAGAGATTTTTGGGAGCTGATGAGTCGGGATGGGTTTGGGAGGGGAAGGGAGGCGAAGAGACGGGATAAGTTTGGGAGGGAAAGGGAGGTGAAGAGTCGACTGGGTTTGGGAGGCAAAGGGTCTTGTGGCGTGCTCAGATCGGTGGCGAGATGCGGGAAGAGACGGCTGGGTTCAGATCAGCGGCGGTGGCGGAATGCTTAGATCGGTTCGAGGGAGAGATTTTTGGGAGTTGATGAGTCGGGATGGGTTTGGGAGGGGAAGGGAGGCGAAGAGACGGGATGGGTTTGGGAGGGAAAGGGAGGTGAAGAGTCGACTGGGTTTGGGAGTTGTGGCGTGCTCAGATCGGCGGCGTGCTCACATCGATATTTACAGTGGGAGGGAGGAGAATCGGCATGCGACAGTGGGAAGAGATTTTTGGGAGCTGAAATAAGATCGACCAAGACTCATGTTTGAGGTGGTTTGCTGGGTTTGCTTGCATGAGATGGTTTTTCTGAGTTTGAGATTTTTTTGTTTGGATTGGTGCCATTATATTTTTGGATTGATCTGGTATTTTGGGGTTTTAAGGATTTGATGATTTGGCTGGGTTTGAGAAAATGATGGTTTTGAGATTTTAGTTTTTGGATTTTAATTTCTGAGTTTGTGTTCTTAGATTTAGATTTGTGTTTTTGATGTTCTTGTGTTCTTGATGTTCTTATTCAAGACACATTTAGATCTCAATTTATGTGATTTTTAGTTTTTAATTCTGTTTATAATTTTTTTTATTTAGTTAAAATTAATAAATTAATTTTTTAATTTAAATGCTGACGTGGTATTTTTTAATGTCAAAATAAAAAATTTTATTATTATTTTAATCGTTCCGTTTGCCACGTAAGACTTCGCTGTTAGGACACTAACGGAAAGGACTAAAACGGAAGCGTTTTTCAGGATAGGGACTAAAAGCGGTAAAAATAAAATTTAGGGACTAAAATGGAAATCGCCTAAAAATGTAGGGACTAAAATGTGCTTTTCGCCTTTAACTTATTATAATTTTCCTTCTAGATTGATGGTTTACATGGAGTCGCCACTTATTTTATTTAAATTGCAAAAAAGAAAAAAGAAATTCAAAGTGAATAAAACATAATTTGATTGAATAATTGAATTTTAAATCAAGTATAATTGTATAAAAATACAAGGTCTTGGTCCTAACTCCTAAATACAATCTAAGAATTACATAGTTTTGGTCTTAGTTACATTTAAAAAAATGCACAATTGCATAGATAAAGCTTTATTCCATGAACTTTTGATCTAAGTTTGGGGGCTAAGTTGTTAAGAAAAATCGTGTTTAGGCACTCACCTTACCTAGTGAAACCGATCTTTTAGAGTATGGTGGTCAATTGACATGTCATATTATTCAATCAAACAATATGTTGTAAACACATAAAGCATATCATTAATTTCAAAGTATGGATCAAATAGAAATATGAAATTATGATCATGAATTGAAAGGAAGAATATATATATATATATATATATATATATATATATATGAACATGTGATTGCAAGCATTGATTGTCAATTGTCAATCCATCATGATGCGTTTGATAAGGATTATTGATCTAACATATGAACGCGACAATGTAATCAAAGAACATGTTTTTGCATGCGTGAGAATTTTAGAACATGGAAAGAACAAATATGATTTTTCATGGATTTGTTAACAAACTAAGATCTAAATTTTCCTATGAACGATGAAGGAAATTCATGCATGATAACACCTAAATCATTACTATTGTCCACGCCGGATTTTGGATGGGTGACCCCCCAACCGATTTGTTAATGGAAGTGGGAGTTTGTTTGGCGAGACACGTAGTGAAAATGTGTGATGAGTGGACACTTGAGTGTAGATATGTTTTAGTAAGTCCATTTTTATCTTTCCATTTTATTAAAGTTGCCATCAATCATTAGTTTTTAAGTTGTGATTGATTATCTATGTCTAAACCATTTTTATACCTAATTAACTAAGGATTTCCCTAAGGTTTCCTAAGTAAAGGGGTAAGACAAATGTCTTGAACCAAAGATATGGACTTAAAAGTTTGATTATGTGAAGGGAAGGTGTTAGGTGCCCCACACACTTATCCTAAGATAGTACCATGTTTTGATTAATCCTTAATTTTAATTTTTTGAAAAATAACCCTTATATTTGATTTTTTGAAAAGGGGGTGAATTTAAACTACCAAGTTCATTTAAATATATATGTAGCATGTGAGAATATATATACAATAGCGTATGAGGTAAAATATATAATAAAAATCTAAGTAACAACAGTGACTAGGGGTGGCAGTTCATGTTAGTGTGTCGGATTTGTGTCATGTCGACTCATAAGTATTCGACTATATTGATCAACCCTAACCTGACATGTTGATTAAACGGGTTAGGATTCCTCAACTCTAACATAACCTATTTATTAAACTGGTCAATCGTGTCGACTTGTTTATTAGATTTTATAAAAAAAAAAAAAAAAACTTATTTTAGTATTAATCAAATTCATTTGAATTATGAAAAACCAAACAAATAAATATTTTTAATATAAAATTCAGAACTAACAAGTAACTGCATTACAAATAATAATTCAAAGTTAAAACATATCTCAATATCACAAATAATCAATCATAATATGTCAAAGAAAATAAACCACAACAACTAATAAGTTTATATATCTAGGGTTTGAAGGGTATATTGGTAAAATGTCATTCAATTAAACAGATCAGACTTGTCAAACGGGCTATATATGATGGACACTAACTCAGCCCATTTATTAAACAAGTTAGTTGTGTCAACTCGAACATGACATGAACCCATTAAACTTCAATCCATAACTTACTAATTTTATATCTTATCATATCGGGTTCATGAGTTGTGTCAAATTTTGCCACCCCTACATGTGATATGGAAAGCACTAACATGTGAGAATACATGGCGTGAAATAAAATTTTAATAACGAAGGCATTTTCCAATTGAAGCATATGTTCTACAAAATCTAAAAAGGTTCTAAGAAACTCACCTCCACCTTTCAGAGAAATTTATATAACTTACGTGCAAAAGAGGCAAAGTATAATGGTTAGTTTCCAAAGGGAGAGGGGAATGTAGGCTTGATTGCCTCAAGTACCCACTAACTTAATCAATTTAAGTTGGAGAAAACATTTTGAAATTGATCTTTGGAAAGACTTTGAAAAAAGATTTTTTATTTTTTATTTTTTGATAGGAAGATTTTTTATTTTATTTTATTGTAAAAAGGATTTTTTTTTTGGGAAAAAGGAATATTGCCGTTTAATATATATATATATATATTGAAAATCTATCTTCAAAATCTAATGAAATTTTTTAGAAAATGAGGTTTTATGAAAATGATACAACTTCTTATGAGGTTTTTGAGAAAATGAATTTTTATAGAAAAAAGGTGCAATCTCTTGAATTTTTCAAGAGAAGGGAATTTTTATTAAAAATGGTGCAAACTCTTTAATTTTTAAAGAAAATGGACTTTTTTGTGAAAAGGGATGCAACCTCTCTAATTTTTCAAGAATAGGGAATTTTGTGAAAAAGGTTGCAACCACTTTGATTTCCAAGAAAATGGATTTTAGTGAAAAATGATGCAACAACTTTAAATTTTTCAAGAAACATAATTTTATAAAAAAGTGTGCAACTTCTTTGATTTTAAGAAAAATGATTTTTTTTTTTTGAAAATGGGCTGCAACCGCTATGATTTAAAGAAAAATGAATTTTTTAATGAAAAAATGTTGCAACCTCTTTAATTTTTCAAGAGAATGTATTTTTTTTTTTTTTTTTTGGTGAAAAATGGGTGCAACCTCTTTGATTTTTAAGAAAAGATATTTTTATGAAAAAGGGTGAAACCTATTCAAATTTTCAAGAGAAGAGGATTTTTATGAAAAAGGGTGCAACCTTAATTTTTCAAGAGAATGGAATTTTTTTGAAAATGGGGTGAGAAAAGGGAATTTTAGGAAAAATGGGGTTCATAGATGTAAAATCCCATGATTTGGAAAAGAGATTCCATAGAAAACTTCTTTCTAAAAACACATATGTTGGAGAAAATAATCAGTGAAAAAACCCTTTTTGAAATCAAGTTTCAAAGCCATTTAAAACCAATTTTAACAAATAAATTCTGTAGAAAAGTTCACTAAAGAGAGAATGAGGTCAAACATTTATTGTGGTGTATTTGGATTTGCAATAGAAGCTAGAATGACACCATTCAAAAATCCTTACACAAAAGGGAAAGCAATAACCACGTAACAAATGATAATGGATATTAGTTTGGCTAGCTTAAGGCTACAACTTTTACTAATAAAATTAATATAATTATATATTTTGAAAATTTAACTGTTGAATTACGCTGGCTTTATGTTCTTAACACACTTATCAAATTTTTGCCAATCAGATGTTATTTACTATACAATCCATAAATTTATTTTTTATGCATAAATTTAGACTAAAAAAAACTTGAAAATTAAACATTTAATTGATAACATAATTGTAGGGGCTCCTTTTTTGGAGGTGGGCCCCCGACAATGAATTTGTAGAGAGTGGGCTCAAGATCTAGGCCCTAGTGAAGGACGCAACGGCCATGCATGGTTATTCGTGGGCTGTGGCAATCTTAGTACTAACTGGAAAGGCACAACAGGGATCCTCGGACTTGTTGGAAAGGCAGTAATGGTTCCCTCCTTTATTCAAATGAGCTTCACAGTCAGTTAAAGAGAAGGCCCTGTTACAGTATCTCTTCTCCCTGGTTCCTTACCCGTCCCCCTCTCTGTGGGGACTCCCTACATTATATATCCCTTTCTCAGATGATCCCAGCCCTACATTTGTCGATCAATCCGGTTCCCACTCGAGTGCCTGTCCCGTCAGCCGCATTCCCATCTCTCTGCGGGTTGCGGCGCCCAAGGTGGCGCTGCTCAGGGGTCCTATCCTCATTAATGCGGCCAGAACATTAGTTGGGGGCATTTAATGTGGAGGTGACAGTTTGTCTGGGACTTGCACCCCCACCATGCCTCCGCGTCCGGTACTCGGCGCCCGCCAGGTCCCATTCGGGTCTCCTGGGAGGTTCTCCCCGACGGGCGGCGTCTTGTGCGTTTCCTTATTTCGGGTTTCCGAGGATGCACCCATCCTCGGCGAGTCTTCATAGGCAGCGAGTCATCTGCGCCTTGTCCTCGGACTTGAGGTACGTCCTCGGATTCCAGGCGATCCCCGGTCGTGGGCCTTTGGGCTTGATTGAAAGTGGGCCGGTCATGCTGACTCCTTGTGGCCCCACAATAGCCCCTCAAAATCTTGCTGTCCGCATCCTCGGGCGGAGAGGAGGATTTTGACATCCTCGGATCTGCTACACATCCCATCGGACCCTGCCTTCTGTCAGCGTTGCTGACTTTTCGCCTGCTCAAGGTGCGTTATTGGCGCTTCGTCGTGGGTGTCGTGCCTTGCATTAAATTCGGGCGGCTTTATGCCCCCCACGCCCAACGGGCTGATTGCGATCGAATGGTAGGGATGAACCTGGCATTTATAGGCGGGAAAACATGCGCAGCTTTTCCGCCTAGGGTATAAATACCCGTTCGAACTGCTTTTCCCTTCCCATTCGCAGTCACAAGCTCTTGCGCCTTCTATCAGAGTCCAGCCAAATCTTCACCTACACTCCCAGCACAAAAAGTCAATCCGAGGAGCTCCTCCTCATTCCTGTAAGTCGCTCTATCCCTCTCTGAGCTTTTCTTTTCCTTTCTTCCACCTTTGATTTGCTTTCCCCCTTTTAGCCCCCTTAAGGCGTTGTTTGGGGATGGGTAGACTTAAGAAATACGTTTTCACTGAGGAGGCGATGGAGGAATTCGTCGAACGATGCAAGATACCGTCCAACGTGGGCTTGAGGTACTGCGGGTATGGGGAGTGGTTGCTCCATAGGCGGACGGGCGAGGTGGCGATTCCAATCATCGCCTTCCTTGAAGGGGGGCTGAGGATCCCCATGGGGCCCGTGATGAGGAATTATCTGATATATTTCCGGCTAACCCCCACTCAGTGCGCCTCCAATATGTTCAGAATTCTGGGCTGTGTGGACGCCCTAAACGACGAGATGGGTCTGAGGCTGACCCATCACAACGTAAACTACTGCTACAATCTTCAACATTTGAAGAGCAAGTCCTACTATATGAGGACGAGGGACGACAGAGTCCGGCTCATCCAGTGTCTCCCCGAGTCCAACAAGGGGATGAATGAGGACTTTCTCATTGTGTCTGGGGAGTGGCATGATGGCCTTCACTGTCCGACGACAGAAGGGACACCAGGTGGGGTAGTGGGAGTAGGAGGGGATTTGGGGGTTCCTCCCTGTTCATCGCATTTTTTTTTCTTTTCCTCAGTTGACAACTAATCGTGGATGTGTTTTCCCTTTGCAGATCCGCACACCCTCGAGCCCAACTTCAGTCTGGTCAACAAGGAGGATCTACAGAAGGTGCTCACTCGGCGGATTTCGAAAACGAGGCAGACCACCAGGTCAGGGCGGCCCACAAGATTTTGAAGTACAAACCCCTCCAAAAGTCGTTTGCGGCCCCCAAGTACGTAATCAGGGCAAACGACCCTCGGCTATCAAAGATAGAAGTGACCGAGGACGGATTCGAGTTTCCCGAGGACCCCTCTTCTTCCGAAGCTGTCACCGTAGCGGTCCCCCCACCTTCCCCTACATCCCTAGAGGCCGAGGGAGAGGATATAGAGAGAGAGGGAGAAGCAGCCGGTCCTGGTTTTTCCGAGGAGGATTTCAGCGTCTTCGAGCAACTCCACGAGTCCGAGGATCCCTCCGGAGACTTGGGCGATCCTCGTTTGTCCGAAGCGGAGCTTGAGGAATCCGGGCCATCTACTCGGTCCAGGATGGGTTACAAAAAGAAACCCCGACCCAGTTTGTCTGAATTGCTTGAGGGACAGCCTGGGAAGTCCAAGCCGAAGCTGCCTCCTCCATCCCCCAAGGCCCGTACTGCCCACACCAGGTCGAGCTCATCTCAGTCTCGGCTACCCCCTCCTCCGCCTCAGACGACCTCTCCGTCAGGGCGCGGACTTGCCGACCCCAAGCAGAAGAAGGATAAGGGCAAGAGGATCATGGAGGAGAAGTCCGGGCCCACGCGGGAGGGCGACGATGGCCAGCGGCCATCGAAGCAGCTGAAGATCGGCCACAAGGACCAGGAGAGGCAGGTCGAGGACCCGCCTCCGGCCGAGGCGTGGCTCCCCGCCCCAATGCTCCGTGGGAACCCTCTGAGGGACGACGCCTCCCTCAGGGATTTCAAAGAGGGCGAGGGCGCGTATGTGGCCGACGCGGTGGAGAGGTGCCTTCTGCTCCCTGCGGACATGGCGCAGCTTGGAGCCATGAGGAGTAGGGAGGTCTTTCTCTGCCTCAAGCGGTACTTGGGGATGGTGAGTTTTCGAACACTCGTGTTTTACCTTCTTCTTTCCCTTTAGTTTTGTCTTTCTTTCTCCGTGAGCTAACTTCGTTTGGTACCTTCTTCGTTGGGCAGGCTGTCCAGGCAACTTTTAGGTTGGAGGAGGCAGCCAACGACCATGGGAGGGCCATGGATATTGAGCGGGAGAGGCGCCTGAAGGCCACCAACGTCCTCAAGGTCTCCGAGGAGGATCTTGCCAAAGCCAGGGAGCAGCTGAAGGAGACGGCCAGGGAAAGGGACAACGCGAAAGCCGGCCTCGAGGGCGCCCAGAGACAGGCCCTGGAGCAGACGAGGCGCCTTCGACGAGGCCGAACAGCAGCTTAGGATCGCCCGAGAGCTGATAGACGACCTCCAGAAGGAGAAGGCTGCTGCCGAGGAGGCCAAGCTCGAAGCGGAGAGTGGAAGGGAGCAGGCCCTAGCAAGCAAGGAGGCTGCTGAGGAAGTCGCTTTTGAGCAAGGGGCGGCCGAGACAGCAGCTGAATATAAATTGCAAGTCCCCGGGTTATGTCGGCGCTATTGCTCAGAAACCTGGCGTGAGGCTCTGAGGCAAGCCGGGGTGGAGGCCTCTTCCGTTCTGTGGAGGGAGGAGGGTGTGTATTACCCCCTCGCCATTCGTGAGGCCGCGGCAGGTGGGTCAGGGGACGAGGGGACCACCATGGAAACCCCTGCAACTCCAGGGGAGGGGGCCCTGGATGCTGAGGCCATTGGCGAGCCGGTTCAAGGGAGTGATTCCCCCCCGGTGATCGAATTGGGCGGCGGCTCTGATGAGGACAATCCCCAGCAGGTCGAGGGGTCCGTCCTTGACACCCCGGTCCCATCTGTTGAGGAGGTGGCTGTTCCCGCCGAGCCTCCCAGCGAAGCGGGTGATTAGACGGAGGCATCCCTTCCTCTTTTCTTCCTTTCTTTTGTTCTTTTTGTTTTAGGGAACCCCCCTTTTTGGTGTAATGTTTTGAACTTAATGAAATGAAAGCTTTGTTTCTTTTTCTGCGTTGTGATTGTTTCCTTGCTTGTATAATATTCATTTTTTGCTTGCCAATCGTGGTTCGTAACTTAAGACTTTGAAACGGGACAAGTTTTACTTGCTAAATGGCTTATAACTTACACTACATCCTAAGGAATAGGCAGATTTTATGAAGTAGGCACTAAGGTTCCTTTGA
The DNA here is from genome assembly GCA_030445155.1 of Quercus variabilis. NCBI lineage: Eukaryota > Viridiplantae > Streptophyta > Magnoliopsida > Fagales > Fagaceae > Quercus > Quercus variabilis. The sequence goes on from CP129455.1 coordinate 1,342,562, forward strand.
GGTAGAAAGCTTCCCCATGGGACCGAGTCCTAGGACCACACAGTGCTTTGGTTCTGTCTATTCACTTAAGTTTTCTGCAGCAGCTAGTTTCCCCATAGGACTGAGTCCGTGGACCATGCAGTTCCTTGGCTCTGTCTAGCGCTTAGCATTCTCAAGTGGCTAGTTTCCCCACAAGACTGAGTCCGAGGACCATGCGGTTCCTTGGGTCTGTTTAACACTTAGTTTTTTTTTTAAATTGGTTAGTTTCCCCATAGGACTGAGTCCGAGGACCATGCAGTTCCTTGGTTCTGTCTAACACTTAGTTTTTTTTTTTTAAATTGGTTAGTTTCCCCATAGGACTGAGTCCGAGGACCATGCAGTTCCTTGGTTCTGTCTAACACTTAGTTTTTTTTTTTTAAATTGGCTAGCAGGCGAAGAACGTAAGCAAGAGAGGACAATAATATTAAATGAAACAATTCCTTTATTAATAGTAGTACCTTTTCAGGTTATTTACATTCCACGGTCGGGGTACGGGCTTATCATCTAGGTCCTCCAAGTAGTATGCCCCTATCCCAGCTATTGAGGTGATCCGGTAGGGCCCTTCCCAGTTGGGTCCCAGCTTTCCCCAAGAGGGATTCTTGGCCGCCCCAACAACTTTCCTTAGCACCAGGTCTCCCGGCGCTAACGGTCTGAGCTTAACGTTAGCGTCGTACCCCTGTTTGAGCTTCTGCTGGTAATGGGCTAATTGTATCATTGCTCGTTCCCTTCGCTCGTCCACCAGGTCCAGGCCCCGTTCCAGCAGTCTGTCATTGCTGGCTGGAGTGAAGGAGCTCGCCCTTAGTGTCGGGAAGTTCGTCTCCAGGGGGATCACTGCCTCGGCGCCATAAGTCATGGCGAAAGGCGTTTCCCCTGTTGATCGCCGAGGCGTGGTTCGGTATGTCCATAGTACGTGGGGTAATTCTTCTACCCACCTCCCTTTGGCGTTGTCCAGTCTTTTCTTAAGTCCATTCACGATGACCTTATTGACGGCTTCGGCTTGCCCGTTCCCTTGGGGGTATGCCGGCGTCGAATATCTATTTGTGATTCCGAGTTCGCTACAGTACTCCCTGAAGGCCTTGCTGTCAAATTGGAGCCCGTTGTCCGAGATGAGGGTGTGAGGAGCCCCGAATCGCGTAACAATGTTCCTCCAAAGGAACTTCTTAACGTCTACATCCCTGATATTAGCCAGCGGCTCAGCCTCGACCCACTTGGTGAAGTAGTCCGTGGCCACCAACAGATACTTCTTATTCCCCGGCGCCTTGGGGGAAGGGCCCCACAATGTCCAAGCCCCACTGGGCGAACGGCCATGGGCTGGACAAGGGATTTAGGACCCCTCCCGGCTAATGGATACTCGGGGCAAATCTCTGGCACTGGTCGCACTTCCTGACATATTCCTGGGCCTCCTGCTGCATCCCCGGCCACCAGTAGCCTTGCGTGATGGCTCGGTGGGACAAGGATCTCCCTCCTGTGTGGCTTCCACATATTCCCTCATGCAACTCCTCGAGTAGCGATTCCGCTGCCTCGGGGTGGACGCATAGCAGGTACGGCCCAGAGTAGGAGCGTTTATACAGCTTATGGTCCTCGGACAGCCAGAACCGAGTGGCCTTCCTCCTGATTTTTTCAGCTTCTGACTTGTCCTCAGGCAGGACGTCGTCCCTGAGAAATCCCACTATGGGGTCCATCCAGCTGGGACTCACCTCAATCTGATGGATGGAGGTTCCTCCCCCTGGTGCCCCACTTGTCCTTCCCGAATGCTCCACGAGTATTGTACGAGGTAGAGATCCTGCCGAGGAGGTTGCGAGCGTGGCCAATGAGTCGGCGTGGCTGTTCCCGCTCCTTGGGATGTGAGATAAGCTGTATGGGCTAAACCCCGCCTGCAAGCGCTTAGCCTGGCTCAGGTACTCTTGCATTCGGGGGTCCCTGGCCTCCATCTCACCATTCATCTGTCCCACCACCAACCCGGAATCCGAGAACACTTCTACTGACTTTCCTCCCATCTTCTGCACCATGGACATTCCTTGTATCAATGCCTCGTATTCGGCCTCGTTGTTTGTGGCCGCGAATCCGAGTCTTAGGGACTTCTCTATGACGTGTCCTTCAGGGGACACCAGGACTAGTCCCACCCCTGAGCCTCGTTGGTTGGCCGCGCCATCAACGTATACCTTCCAGCAAGGTGCCTTAGGGGCGGAGACAGCCCCAACTAGCTTTTCATCGTGATTTCCTTCCTCGGCCACAACCTCCCCAGCCGGCTCGGCGAACTCCGCTGTCAAATCTGCCAAAACCTGGCCCTTTATGGAGGTCCGAGGCATGTACCTGATGTCGAAAGCCCCTAGGATCGTATTCCATTTCGCGATTCTTCCAGTGTAGTCGGCGGTTCGCAGCACAAATTTTAAAGGTAATCGGGTTAGGACGACCACGGTGTGAGCCTGGAAATAGTGGGGGAGCTTCCTAGTGGCGTGCACCACGGCCAGGATGGCCTTCTCCAGGGGCAGGTATCTCACCTCCGCTTCGTGCAGCGACTTGCTGACGTAGTAAACTGGTTTTTGAACGCCGCCGTCTTCTCGTATCAATACTAGGCTTACCGCATGGGGGGCCACGGCCAGGTATGCGTATAGGACCTCATCGGCCTCTGGATGGGACATGATAGGCGGACAAGACAGATAGTCCTTGAGTTGCTGGAAGGCCTCGGCGCACTCTTCGGACCATTCGAACCTTTTCCATTTGTTGATCAGGCGGTAGAAGGGCTTGCACCTGTCAGCTGACCTGGAAATGAACCGGTTCAGCGCTGCGATCATCCCTGCAAGCTTTTGGATCTCCTTGGGGTTCCGGGGAGGCTTCAAACTGTGGATGGCCTTGATCTGGTCGGGGTCAACTTCGATGCCGCGGTGGGTGATCATGTACCCCAAGAATTTGCCAGAGCTGACTCCAAAAGAGCATTTTAATGCGTTAAGGCGCAGCTTGTGCTTTCTAAGAACGTCGAACGTGGAGCCGAGGTCCTCTAAGTGCTTGGATTCCTGCTTGCTCTTTACCACCATGTCGTCAACGTAGACCTCGATAACTTTACCCAACATTGGCTCGAACATTCTCGTCATCATCCTTTGGTAAGTGGACCCTGCGTTTTTCAGGCCAAACGGCATGACCTTATAGTGGTAGTTCCCGATGGGCGTAACGAAGGCTGTCTTCTCTTGGTCCTCCAGGGCCAACGGTATCTGATGGTAGCCTTGAAAGGCGTCGAGGAAGCTCATCCGAGGATAACCTGCCGTGGCGTCTACCAGCTGGTCTATCCGCGGCATTGGGAAGGGGTCCTTCGGGCATGCCTTGTTCAGGTCGGTGAAGTCCACGCAGACTCTCCACTTTCCAGTCTTCTTCCTGACCACCACTGTGTTGGCCAACCATTTAGGGTAAAAGACTTCTTTGATGGCTCCTGCGCGCTTAAGCTTATTGACCTCTTCCTTTATCGCGTCGGCGTGTTCCTTTGACGGGCGCCGAGGCGGCTGCTGTCTCGGAGTCACGGACGGGTTGACGTTGAGGTGATGGCAGATAAAAGTGGGATCAATCCCCGGAGCATCGCAGGGGTCCCATGCAAACACGTCAAGATTCCTTTTAAGGAACTCTAGCAGCTCCTCCTTTTCCTGCGGAGGCAGTTGGACTCCGATTTGGAAGAACCTTTCCGGGCTATCGCCGATCACCACCTTTTCCAGGCCCTCGCACATGGTACCCTCGGCGGGCGCGTTGGGAGGCACCGCCGGGGGCTTTGACTGCTATAAAATCTCCTCGGCGTGAGCCGGGGGTTGTGCATCAAGTCGGAAGGATACGGCGGCGACCGTGCACCGCCTAGCCGTGGGTTGGCATCCACGGATCTCCAGGACCTGATCCCCGGACGGGAATTTCACCTTTTGATGCAAGGTGGAGGCGACTCCCCCGAGGGTGTGGAGCCAGGGTCTCCCCACGATGGCTGTGTAGGGGGAGTATGTGTCCACCACCACGAAGTTCACCTCCACCACCTCTGGGCCCGTCTGTATGGGCAACCTTATCATGCCCCTTGGGGTGACGAGTTTCCCGTCGAAGGTCATTAGGGGGGAGCTATAGGGTGTCAGGTCTTCTGGTTTTAGCCCCAGCCCCTTGTAGAGGTCTGGGTACATGACCTCGGCTGCGCTGCCCCCATCTACCATCACCCTTCTCACGTCGTATCCCCCAATTCTGAGTGTGACGACTAGAGCGTCATCGTGGGGTTGGGTGGTCCCCGCCTTGTCCTCCTCCGAGAAACTCAAGACCGGTGGGCAATTCCTCCTAGCCCTCTTCGGCCCCGTCCAGGAATCCTCGGCGGGCGGTCGGACTATAGACAGCACCCTCGTGGGCCGCGTGCCTGTCCTTCCCGGCGCCGCTAGGATGACATTGATCGTTCCCGTGGGTCGCCCCATGTCGAGGTCCCTCCGGGGCTCTTGGAAGTTCTGGTTCTGCTGGCCGCTGGAATGGTGGAGGAGGTGTTTCAGCTTTCCCCGGACTAACTGGTCCAGGTGGTTCCAGAGGTTCCTGCAGTCCTCCGTATTGTGTCCGTAGTCCTGGTGGTACTGGCAGTAGCGGCTCTGATTGCGCTTGGCGGGCTCCCCAGCCATCTTGGCTGGCCATCTGAAGTACGGTTCGTTCTTTATCTGCTCCAGCACCCGGTGTACGGGTTCTCGGAACACAGCGCCGACCGTTTGGGTGGTGGCTGTTCCAGACTGCCCGCCGAAATCCCTCCTCGGACGGGCGTTATCATAACGGTCCGACCTGAAATCCCTCCTCTCCTGGGGGATAACCTTCTCCTTGCCCTTGCCCTGTAGCAGGTCCTCTTCTACCCGCTTGTACTTGTCGATCCGATCCATCAGTTGTCGCACGCTGGTGGCGGGCTTACCAGTTAAGGACTTCCTCAGGCCGTGTCCCATCGGTAGCCCGTTCTGGAAGGTGTTGATTGCGACAGCATCGTATTTGCCATCCAGGTCGTTGTAAATCTCCCAGTACTTGTCCGAATAAGCTTTGAGGGTCTCCCCCTCGCGCATGGACAGGGATAACAATGCGCTCATGGGCCGAGGAGGCCTGCTATTCGTAACAAAGCGGGAGCCGAAAGCCTGGGTTAGCTGCCTGTACGAGTCTATGGAGCCCGACCTTAGACCGTTGAACCACCTCATTGCCACAGGTCCCAGGCTGGACGGGAAGACCTTGCACATCAGTGCTTCATTCTTGGAGTGGACAGCCATTCTTTGGTTGAATTGGCTCACATGCTCCACAGGGTCCGTCTTGCCGTTGTAGGCAATGAAGGTCGGCTGCTGGAACCGCCGAGGAAGTTCCGCCTCCTCCACGCGACGCGTGAAAGGCGACCTGGAGAGCTGGTCCAGCGCCCTGCTCATGGCGTCGCCTCCCAAGCCCCTGGGTGTTGGGTTGGTACGCCTACGCCTCTGGTAGCGCTCATCCTCGTGGGAGAAAGTCTCGCTGGGGGGCGTCCTTGACCTTTGCCTGTATTCATCGTCGCTTTCGTCTTCGGAGAATGGGTCAGGGCTTGGCTCGGACCTTCTCCGCTGCACGCGGCGTAGCTTCCTTTTGAGATCATCTATCTCACGCTGCATGGCCACCTTGTCATCCCCTCTTTGAGAGGCATGGCTGTGGGCTTCCTGCGATCGCGCGGCCTGGCCATCGCCGCGTTCCTGGGGAACACGCCCCTCCAGGCGGGTTTGGCTTCCGTCCGTCGTTGAGGCGTGCATGCTTCCCTCCCGAAATCGCCCATTGTCGTTCTGACCGCCTCCCGGGTCGCCATAGTTGCCCTGATGCCGCGACTTCGCCTGTTCGGGTCGATTGGGAGTACTTTGGTGAGGGCCTGATCCTACCATGCCTGACTGTCGTTCCTGCTAGCGCACAAGTTATTTCCCACAGACGACGCCAATTGTAGGGGCTCCTTTTTTGGAGGTGGGCCCCCGACAATGAATTTGTAGAGAGTGGGCTCAAGATCTAGGCCCTAGTGAAGGACGCAACGGCCATGCATGGTTATTCGTGGGCTGTGGCAATCTTAGTACTAACTGGAAAGGCACAACAGGGATCCTCGGACTTGTTGGAAAGGCAGTAATGGTTCCCTCCTTTATTCAAATGAGCTTCACAGTCAGTTAAAGAGAAGGCCCTGTTACAGTATCTCTTCTCCCTGGTTCCTTACCCGTCCCCCTCTCTGTGGGGACTCCCTACATTATATATCCCTTTCTCAGATGATCCCAGCCCTACATTTGTCGATCAATCCGGTTCCCACTCGAGTGCCTGTCCCGTCAGCCGCATTCCCATCTCTCTGCGGGTTGCGGCGCCCAAGGTGGCGCTGCTCAGGGGTCCTATCCTCATTAATGCGGCCAGAACATTAGTTGGGGGCATTTAATGTGGAGGTGACAGTTTGTCTGGGACTTGCACCCCCACCATGCCTCCGCGTCCGGTACTCGGCGCCCGCCAGGTCCCATTCGGGTCTCCTGGGAGGTTCTCCCCGACGGGCGGCGTCTTGTGCGTTTCCTTATTTCGGGTTTCCGAGGATGCACCCATCCTCGGCGAGTCTTCATAGGCAGCGAGTCATCTGCGCCTTGTCCTCGGACTTGAGGTACGTCCTCGGATTCCAGGCGATCCCCGGTCGTGGGCCTTTGGGCTTGATTGAAAGTGGGCCGGTCATGCTGACTCCTTGTGGCCCCACAATAATTATTGATTTTGATTTTCTAAAAATTTTGCAAGTATGAAGATATAAGAAGAAGATGTAATCCAATGATGGATTTATTAAAATTCACATCTAATAAAAAGATATTGAATGAAGTTATAGTCTTAAGCAAAACTTTGTCCAGTGACGATATTTAAAGAGGGGGGGAAAAAGAACAAGAATAGAGCAATATAACACTAAACTTAAAATCAAAGCATATTAACATGTATATAATAATCTCCAACAAAATAAACATGTAGTCTATTGATTTATTTAAACAAAGTAAAATTCCAACAATAGTTTAAACATTCGAGTAAGAGTTGGAATAATCCAAGCAAGGCAACATTCCCATCATGATGTTCTTACTCAAGCATAAGAGAAATGGAATAAGAGAATGAAAATGGATTCATAGACATGTAATATCCGAAGTGCAAGAACATGTATTATCTATACTCATTTTGAATCCAAGAAAAAACAAGCAAACAAAATAAGAGTATATAGACCCATATTTCACAATTTATACACATGTAATTCCATGAATAAAACTCATATTATAAATATGTAAATCTAATACATTCATAAAAAAATGACATACAAAGCATGTCTACATCAAGGAAATTCAAGTACATAACATTTTCATCCCAACCATAGAGCATGGAAACAAAAGGAAAAGGGGTAGAAAATACTAGAAAATTACCTTTGAAGCACTTTAATTTTGGGAGGTGGGAGGAGATTCTAGAGAGCTTGAGAGTCCATGGAATTTTGGAGAGATTATTTGGTGATGAATGAAGAAGAGGGAATGGTCAAATTTATGGGAAAAGACCCCTACCCTTGGGCCCATATTTTTTGTGGTGTCAAGAATTATGCCAATACATAATATGGTGTCAAGAATTTGCCCACACAAAGTATGATGTCAAGAATTTCCCAGTTACCTAACTTTTCTACTCCAAATTTTTTTCCAACTTCGGGTACCAACTTTGCACCTTCTATTGGAGGCCGTAATGGACTCCGTTTTTTTTTTTTTTTTTTTTTTCCGAAAAGCCCTCGTAGCATAATTTCCAATAGTTCCGACCTTGAGTCATTTGGAGCTCTGTACAGAAAGTTTTGGGTTGTTGAAGTGGGTTGGTTCATAGGTGACTAGGGTGTTCCAGCTTCTAAGTTGGTTTTTGTCAAACTTGTAAGCGCGATATCTTCCAATCCAGGTAAGCTCTTACAATGTCATTTTTACTAGGATGTAGATAAAAATCACTACTTTGAAAAGCTACCAACTTTCTAGTTCCAACCTTCACGAGTTGCAAGGAAATCATTCGCAAAGAGGGAACCCAACACTAGTTTTTATGGGTTTTGCACAATTTATCCTATTTCTGTGGTGTTTCCTGACTCTCCTGAACTCCGTTTCGCTCAAACTTAGGTGTCATTGGAAAGATCATAACACCTACTTTCTAAGTCTATCCGCTTTTTTGGTCCAATTTTTGATATTGGACTAGTAAAATGCCTTGGAAAGTAGTGTAAAAAAAAAAAAAAAAACTAGCTTTTGTTAAAAAGTTTTCAGTTCTTTGTTTTTGCAAATTGACTTTGTTCCAAGTTGAATTTTTGTAATTCAACCATGGTAATTTAAATTCAATCTTTCCAACAAATCCTCATTTGGGCCAATTGGGGATCGTTTGATTAAAATCGAATCAAATTGGGTTAAAATCAAGCTTATGGACATGTAATAGAAAGGCGAAGTGTTTTGCACTTTTTTACTGTTTTCAAAATATCTTACTCGTTTTAAATCTAATTTGAGCTCGTGAATAGTTATTTTAATGGGAAATCAAATATCTATGTTATGAGCTCAAAATTATTCTAATTGGGTGGTCGGATTTTGGTCAAATCAAGATCAAGTACAAACTAATGGTCGGATTTTGGTCAAATCAAGATCAAGTCCAAATTGACCGTGGTCAAACTTGTGAAAATACAATCGTGTCTATAGGTATATTTTTAATAAGATTTATTGCAAAACACTAGTCAAATAGTTTTTGAAACCTATGAAAAAAAAAAAAAAAAAAAAATCCGATGAAAAGTCTGAAGGTTCAAGGTTGCCATCACCATTACAGGTTATTAACTTATTTACATCATATTCATGTTATGAAATTTGATATACATTTTTGGCAATGTGCCATATACTTTCCCTTATTGGAAAGTCATTTGTTATGGGTTTCCAAGTAAAGCCTGGACACCACCTCAATCCAAGATGGATGATTGTCCCCATGCATGGAAAAGCATCACATGGTTTGTTTTGTTGAAATTCCATAAACCTTTCTTGGATTATGTGGTGTTCTCGTAGGTGGAGACCCTCTTCCTTTGCCTCACAGTAATAGCATCTCGAGAATTATACATTGGGTTCCCCTAGGCATGGCAGTCAAATTATATTTCGAATTTAGCAAACCTCATGGGTAATAAAGACATGCTTGCTTGCTTGTAAAAATATATGAGATAGGAAACTATTTTGCTGATGATAATTCACAAGGTTGGAGTCAGGAGCAATTTAGGTGCACTGGGATTCCCGGGGAAATAGAAGTACTGTTTGTCACTGTTTGTGCTTTCAGAACATTTGAATTTTGAAAGTACATTTCATGCTACCGAGTTCAAAATTCATGGTTACACCAAAGAGAAAAAAGGTCGGTGTTGAAGAGAAATAACTAATCATATATATAAGTAAACCGTTAGACTATAATGTCATTTTCTGAAATTACTTGATAATGAGAATAGGATTTTGAATATTTTGATTCTCACACATCCATGCTATTTCATACATAAATATAAATATATAAATATATATATATACACACATTCTCTTTTATATTTCAAGATGTAAACATTTCTAAATTAATTGTGAATATGTATGTGAAATAGTAGATGTGGGGAGTCATACCTCTCTATAAAAGAAAGACTATTTGGTTTAGAGGCTCTCTCTCTCTCTCTCTCTCTCTCCCCCAAAAACACTCTACCAATGACTCTTTCTTTGCTTGTCCAACCCTATTTCTCTCCAACCTTAAAGCATCTCTAGCAGATTCTCCAAATTTTTGTATTGTTTAGAGAATGAACAGTGACTTTTACCTTTTAACTACTCACTTTTTCAAATACATTTTTCAACAGATTTTCTATCACATTTTCTATCTTATTTAAATATTATTTATTAATTCATTCTTTATTCTTTTTTTTTTATCATCATTTATTCTTTCTATATTCATTCCCAACAATTATATTTTTCAATAAAAAGTATTATATTCACAAAATTTTTCGCAATACTTTCACAAGAATCACATTAAAATCTTATGTGGAAAGTTGTTACTAGTTCTAATTTGAACCCATCGCTGAAATTATTTTTTTACTCACCAATATTAACTAATAACAATCTATTACTTAAAATTTATTACGAAAATATTGTGAAAATATTGTGGTATATATCATTTCTCAATTAAGATTTTTTATTTTTTATATTATTTTTCCTTTCTTTCAATTCATTCTCATCTATACATTTTTATTTCTTTTTTTCTTTTTCTTTTTCTTGTTTTTCTCCTCCACATACATGTCCAACCTATCTCTATCTCCCCCACCCCTTCTTTTATTTTCTTTTTCTCCCTCACATTCAAGAACATTCCAACGAGCTCTCACTCTTTTTTTTTTTCCCTCCGGCTCCCTCTCTTCTTCTTTTTTTACTTGATTCAAGAACATTCACTAGCTCTCTGCGATAAGAAAAGAAAGAAAAGAGGAATAGAGGGAAAGAACAAGAGAGATGGGTCACTGTGTCGTCGCTCATCTTCGTTCCCAACGTAGTCCAGATGGATCAGACAGCTTCTTCTGTCTTCTGTCTTTTTTTTTTTTTTTTTGTTATGATTTGATTAATTTTAAAATTGTGTTTTTGAGTTTGTATTCTGATAATCTGATTATGCTTGAGTTTAGAGATGTTTGAGAGAAAGATTGTTGTGTTTGTAGCTGTGAGAGGAGAGAGAAAGAATTGTTTTGCTATTGAGATGTATGAATTTTTTAAGCTGAAAAATTGATTCGGAGTTGCTACCGTGTTTTCTAAATCTAGATAAGCATTATAGCAACTTCAAAAAATATTTGGAAAAGTTTTGTGTTTAGAGGATCTGTTAGAGTGTGTACAGTAGTGTTTTTTCTCCAAAAAATAGATATAAAGCATCTATTGGAGATGCTCTTAGTCTCCTAAGTCCTAATGCTTTTCAAGTGGGTACCTGGCTTCAATAAAACTCTTTTAATCAATTGATAAATTCATTGTAGAAAATTCAACTCAGTCAAATTTGAACCCACTACAATAGATGTAAACCAGTATGGAAAAATATTTAGCCATAAAAACATATATGCAATGCTATTTAGAATAGTGAATTGGTTTCATTTCCTCGAGAGCTCAACGTTAACATAGGGTTGCTATAATAATATAATCTAATCATACTCAAATCTCGTATAGAAAAAAACTATGCTCCTTTTAGTACCGGAGGTGATACTGCTGGTTAAGAAAAGTGAGAGACAGTTGGATAGAATAGATAGAGTAAACAAATCCAAGACCAATATGAAAAAAAGTGACTAGAAAATAGAAAATATACGTTAAGTGAGTTCGTTTTTAAGACATAGATCTAAGAGATAGATAGTTGTTTCCGATGAACTTTAATTAATTTATTTATGTTGTAATAAAATGGCAGAGACTTATTAATTAGACTCATATTTGAGACACGTGTTTGTCGCATACGGTTCTATTAGCCGTCATCAACATTTCGTCATCTGACACCTGGCATACCATACCCTACTTGCTGTTTGTTGAAATTGAAAATGGAATGGACCCATGTGGTGGACAACTTCACGTGGTATTAATAGCAACCCCCCATGCAGAGAGAGTGTAGGCCAAGCCATAGATTTGAGGGATTTCGATTCTTCACATCTAGTTATTTTTTAATCAATTGAGATAGGAATATATAATCTAAATCGCTTATTATAAAAGAATGATTGAGGGATTAAAAGAACTACTCTCGACAAGGATGGAAACAGGACTTGGAGTTAGGGTCGGAGGCAGTTCTATTATTAGCTGCATGTGGTAACTTTGGCTTTCAGCTTTATTGCTTTGCCGACAAATGTTTTCTTTTATTATTATTATTTTTATGTGTGTGTAGAGTGTGTTTTTTGTTGGTAAAGATAAAATAATTTTGTTTAAAGTTTTTTAAAGAGTTAAGTTGTTTGTTTTTGGTAAAATTAGTTAATTAGTCTCAATTTTTTTATTTTTTATTTAGCTTTGCTATTGTCCATTGGTAATTTTTGTTGATGGGCTAATATTTTGGGCTTGTATATATATATTTTTAAATTTTAGATCTATAAATTTTTTTTATGGCCTTTAAGAGGAAAATACTAGATCTATAAACTTTTTTACAAATTGTTGTTGTGATTAGTGGTTATTAGTAAGTAAAAAAAAAGTTTCAAAAAAAAAAGTAAGTAAAAAAGTGATGTAAGTGGTGGATCCAGATGCAAATCAGTAAAAAATTGCTACTTCAATAGTTTGTATAAATATTATAAAAAAGTTTGTAACTGTAGCATTTCTCTTCTAATGATCAATGATATTATTAAGGAGGAAAAAATGTAATTTTATTGAACGAAATTGCTAAAATTAGTACCTAAATATATAGTTATATAGTTATATTTTTTTTAAAAAAAAAAAAATTGGGTTTGTGGGGGTGGGGGGGGGATTGCCCCCCTAGTCCATGAATGGCTCCGTCCATGCTGCTCTAATTATATATATATATATATATATATAAGTCAAAAGGCTCCAAACATAGAGTAAATCCAATTAGATTTTAAACTGGATTTCAATTAGAGCAGCCTAATTTCGTGCCATGTGTTCCATCTAAGTATTTTAATTTTTGTGCCAAACAAATTAATTCAATGTTGAAAACAAGAAGTTCAATATAAATAAACTATAAAAAAAACTTAATTATATATCTAAAATTAGAAAAAGAAAGAGTTTGAATGATTTTACTCTTATGAGCCATTTTTTTTGTAACTAATAATAATTCAAATGTATAAATTATTTATGTGATACTATGAATATATGTGGTCCATTACTAATTGGATAGAAATATATATGTTTGTGTGGGAGTATGTTAACTATGATTGTTTTTAACAGTACCTATACATGTGCGCGGGGTTAGAAAGAAGCTAGTTATAAGAATTTTAAAGCATATTGATCCTATAATATTAACTATCTACTATTTGATTCAGATTCCACAAAGACTAATTAAAGAAGTAATTATTTATGATTTTGTCTTAATGTTCAGGTTTGGATTAATTATATAACTTCCCTGTCTAAACATATATGTTAATGGAGGAAGTTACTTATTGAAAGCCTAAACAAAATGGACAATATATATTTAGTAAGAAGTTGTTATAATTTGTCTTTTATTTTTTTAAATTAAATTAATAACATGGAAAATTTGATTTAGTGTAGGTTGAAACAGGACTGCCCGTCCTGGAACTTTCTTCAAGGATATTTTTCCGCATAGAACTGATAACCTTGACAACCGGGGTCTGTAAATATTTTTGTTAATTCCAAGATCCTCGTTTTAGGGGATTGAATAGCTAGTTGCATTGTAAACCTGCCACAAGATCCTGTAGATTTCCAAAGTACTACATCTCCTTTACTCCTCAGGTTAAAAAAGATTTCCCTGTGCTCATATTTCATGACTTTAAATTAATAGGAAGTTCCAACTTGAAGTATTAGGTTTCTTTTTAAAAGTACTATTTTATTTTAACATCCATATATATATATATATATATATATGGCCCTGGAATTTGTCCCGCGCTGTTTATTAGTTTAGTCTGAAGGTTTAGAGTAAACCTATAGTCTTTTTGATAATTGCACAAGAGAGATATGTGAGGGATACACGAAAAATTCTTAGGTACTTCCGGAGAACGGAGAAATTGTACTCCTTCTTCTCATATTTATAGTGGACACTACTATAAATTCAATAAGTGAACTCCACCTGAATGTAAGAGAAACGAGCATCATTTTCTGTATTCCGAGAATAACTAAGAATTACTTAAGATACATATATCGAATGTCATACTTTCACATGACAAGTAATGGCACAATTAATTACATGGTGAGCCTACTATATCTCTTGAGAAAATTATTCACTTGTATAGGTAGACCACGAGAAATTATTATTTACATCGGGAGGACTATTGATGTGGTCCTCCTTGATTAATGAGATAATGTCATCTATGTAAATGTATATATGAGTTTCCTAATTAGCACAAGTAATAAAAAATAAAAATTATTAGATGATGTTACATTTTTATAAATAATAGCATTTTATTGGTTGGAGATCAGGGAGGATCACGTCAGCAACTCTTCTGGTAGACTTAATAATTTATCGTAGACCACCCTATGATCTTCCCTACTAATAAAAAGAAATTATTTCATATTAATTTCTAAATTTAAGAAGTCCACGTAGTCATGAAACTGAAACCTACAATAATTTACCTAATGTATATTGGTTAGGACCACACGTAAATATTGGTTAGGACCACAATTAATGAATAATTTGATTAATTTCTCATATCTTTGGCCATGAGTACCTTTGCATATTTAAGGAGAATGGAAGCCGAGCAATGATAAAAAAATCATTTGATGTAGCATGCTCAGTAATTAGCAGCCGGTTTGGATGGGGGCATTTCAGGGGAAAATAGAATAGAGGAGGAATTCTCTTGGAAATCATGTGTTCTTCCTTTTGATCCTTCTTTTTTTTTTTTTTTTTTTTTTTGGTTCTTTTTTTGTTTTCTACATCTAAATGAAAGGTCCTTCTCAAAAAAAAAAAAAAAAAACATCTAAATGAAAGGAAAATATCTCTTATTCACTCAACTCCGTCTTAATTTATCTTTATTTTTCATTTCTATTCCATTAGGTTTTTTTTTTATTTTTTTTTTATCAAATCTTAAATCATATGGAAAAAATGAATAAATAAGAAAATTTTAATTAAATTATAATAAAACCTAATAGAATAGAAATGAAGAAGAGGATATGGGATGTCAAATTGCCGCACCCTACGCAAACTATGTTGTCCTACTTTGTCTCATATTGTTTTTCCTGCCATATAGGGTTTCAGTTTTGCAGATTAGGATCCCTGGTGCAATTACCCCCTCTCCACTCACAAATTTTTTTTACCACTTTTACTTATATATATAGTTTAAACTTTTTTTTCCTACACATCATATTTATATAAATATTTATAATTCTATTACCATCTCTTAAATACACCTTTACCATCTCTATGTCATCGGTACCATAGCCACCTAATATATTTCTTTTTTCTCTCCCATGATTTTTACATACTCATATGCTTGGATGTTTATGTGTTCATATGCTTATATGTTTACACGCTTGTATGCTTATGTATTTGCATACTCACCTGTTTATATGTTCTATCGCTCTCTTATGATCTTTATTCTGCATTTGGTTATATGTTGATTCACATGACCTATAAATGAACTCTAGGCTTTAGACTCAACTGTGTATTCACGTGAGCTTAATTATTAGATAGATCCCATTTAATCTAAGATTTAGTAAAAACTTATGAAGGTCAACTATGGCTAGGCAAGTTTGGGTGTTTAACATCTTTTCATCTCGTATCTTAACTCTGGTTTTAGTGGTATGTAGACCTTCATATAGTTATTTTTTGGTTTTTGGACCTATAACCAGGTGGCAACTCACTTGTCCATTTCTTAGAGACATTAGAATACTTTCAAACTCGCTCTGGTTTCGAGTCCAAATTGCATTTAGGGAGATTGGGTATTGCATGTGTACCTCGCCCCATCATAAAAAGGAACCAACATGACGTAATATCAAAGCCATTATAAGGTGTACCATATTGGACATTGTTTACCTGAGGAGTTATATCAAGTGAAAAGAGATTGACGGAGGAGAAGGCATCGGAATGGATGAATTTATGGCTTAATTAGTAGTAGATTATACCATGTAGGAAAATTAATGGGTGTAGGTCAAGTAGCAAAGGTTGTGGCAAGATCGCAAAATGTTAAAGTCTTGGAGAGATAAAAGACTACCAGATGTCGTTAATTTATTAGGCAAGACTTTAGTTTTGTGCAAGAACTAACTGACAGAAAGATCAAGTTGCTTAAGGTTTTGGAGTTACATATGTGAAGGATTCGAGTGTTTGAAGTCGTTGCAAGAGAGGACTATAAGTACTAAATTGGTCTATTTATGTGTGATGCATTGAGGCCAACAACTAGAGGTATGATGTATTGAATATTAGTTTTAATATACTAAGTTGAACATGCTAGAATAAATGCAGAAGCAGAAGTATAAGATAGAGAACACAAGAAGGTTCAGCCTAATGATCAACGTTCATAGAGGAAACCCTTAAAGGCTACATCTTTATTGTATGAAAATGTAATATAAATCATGTGTTGCAATTAACATAACATGGGTATATATAGAAGACTAAATTCTAAACTAACCATACACTATGGTTAATAGACTTATACTACAAGTAGGAAATTTAGTTTGCACACAGGGTAAGATTGGGCTTGGGTCTATGCTATTGGGCTAATATATTTCTAAAATAATCTATTTAGATAGCGAGACAATGATCCTACTCATGAGAAGTTAATCTTAATGATTCCAAGCATCGTGGGCTAGATTAGGATTTTATTCATTATTGGTTGTGATATTAGGAGGTAGACATGGAGTTGAGCCATCAACGAAGTCAACAAGTTTTTGGTCTCCAAGGTAAGGAATAAGTTGAGTTTTCCAATAAAGATAGTTGTTGTTAGTGAGTTTAAGGGAAATGAAATGGGGGGCAATTGTGAGAGGAGGTGGTGAAGGATAGGTAAGAGATGAATAAGAAGAATTAACAGTAGAAGAGACAGGTTTTGATACCAGGTTAATTAGAATAGAGAAATAATTTTATGTAATCTCTCATCATAAGAGAATTACAAACCTCTTATTATTATAATATTATATATGTGAGATGTACACCAAATCAATCATTCAAAATGCAATTAAAATACCATCAAGGTCTTGATAGTACACGTGATATTATTCATTATCATTACTTCGTGTGAGGTCAATAAGTCCACACTAGAGACCCCATTTTTTCATTTATTAAAAAAAAAAACTATTTTGCATTCTCAAACACTACTTTATCTATTTTACCAACTCATTTTACAACTTACTTTACATCTCAGTTTTTATTTTTACATAAACCCAATAAAATAATATAAACTACCTAATAAAATAATATAAAGAGCTCTTTCCTCCCACTATCTTTTTCTCTTCACACACAACCACTAGATTAAATATATATATATATATATATATATATTTTTTTTTTTTTTTACAACCTATGAATAGTAAGGTTACATATATGGTATATGTAACCTTACTATTCATAGGTTGCAAAATTTTTTAAGTATGCAAACCTAGATGGAGTGGGTTTTTACTGTCCTGAGTTGTAAAATAGCAACTGCAATGCTAGTGATCTTAAAATACAAATTCCAAAGGTGTATAATCTAATAATTTGGAAGTATAAACAAAGGAATGGAGAGAAAGGTCATCATTTTCATTCTAGAAGGATCTTTTATTTTTTATTATTGAAAATTTAACGGATGTCCCATACGCATTAGTTTAACAAACATTTTTAGAATTTTTAATTTATAGAAAAAGAAAAAAAAATTTAACTACTTTTTATATTTTCCATGAAAGTTGTATTAAAAATTTTATAAATTAAAGTATTAACAATTATGGCATCCCTCTTAACATAACTTTTTTTTTAAGGCAAGACTTAGGTACGATACTTATGTGCTATTTTTTAGGTTCTTCTCTTAAAATTCTGCTATATAGATTTTTGCTTATGAAATGAAAATGTATTTTTTAGTTAAATAGCCATATGATTGAATCTTAAAATGGGAACCTAAGAACAGTACCTCAGTTTTGTCATTTTTTTTTTTAAGTGTCCAGTTAGGGCACGCATTAACCATCCATTTTGCAAAAATTTTTATGAAAAATTGAAAAAACTGTCAAAATAGTAAATTACTTTTTTGTTTTTCCATAAATTTTTTTTAAAAATAAATTACTAATATAGGCTCTAAGAACACATATTACTAAAACCCTTTTTTTTTTTTTTTTTTTAACAGGAAGAAGAATCTTTTACGGTTTTACTTATAAGGTGGGGTTTGTGAGGGTACCGTACTCTCTCACTATATATTATCTTTCCCATAAAGGATATCATTAATTACCTCCAAGTTCCACCATCCAAATGGTTGTACAGGCTTGTAAGGACGGTGGTCAAAGTAGATTTGTTGGTGTCTGGGGTAGCCTTACAAAATGAAGTCTTGTCCGTGTGGTAGTAGTGAGAGTAGGTGCTTGGTGGTTCGGTCAGTGAGGGACAGCCCCACAGGAACGTGGCCTGTTAACCTATTTGCCCCATAGTTTCCTTTTCCCCACCTTGTTTGTTTTGTTTTGTTTGAGCTTAATTTATATTAAAACCCCATGGTCAGTCAAAATCTAATTACATGCCAATTATGTGTTTCACCAGACTAGCAAAAAGGGTTTAATTAAGGTGATTTTACAGTTGGCCTATTAGATGGTGCATAGCTGTTAGTTGGTGTTGGACCACGATTTCCAATGCATTATACATAATAATGAAACTAGTTTAAGAGTTCGAATTGTGCATGCAAAAAAAAAAAAAAATGATTTAGACCCCAACAAACTGGGTAGTAGATTAATGAAAAACCATTAAGCTGCGTGCTAAAAGGAAAGAACAAAAAAAAAAAAAAAGAATTCACATATACGCAGGGGCGGAGCCAGGAATTATCGTCTGGGGGGGCCAAGTTGCAACTCTAATATATTTATTAAGACAACCCCCACATACACTTACACACACGCTTTTTTATTATATAAGCACACTTTTTTATTTGATAAGTTATATATACACACACCAAACAAAAACAAAAAGAGCTTAGTAGTTTTAATCAAAATTATGTTTGGTGGTGATCTTTCATAAAATAAAATTCATTTTTACTATTTTTATATAGTGAAATTCTTAAAAAATTTCATTTTCGATACAAATTATCAAATTTTATACTAAAGTAAAAAATCTTTCAATTGAACTAATGAAATTTTTAAAAACATAAATGATCCAAAACTTGGAGGAATAAGTTAAGTTTCAAACATATTTGATGCTATATTGCTCTAACCCATTATGTAGTAACTAAAAAGACATTTCATGTATAGTTTTAGTGACATTATTTTTTTAATGAGTCAATGACTTGTTAATTGCCATATAACTGATTGAAAAAGATATAAATTCAAATATGTTTAGTGCCAAACTTTATCAAATATTTAACAGATATAAGAGCATATTTTACAATAAAAAAATAGAATTGTGAAAAATAATGTTATGTCTCTATAATTATTAGACCAATTTTTTTTTAAGAGCATCATTGGACTAAATCAAATATTTGGGGGGGCTAACTCTTATTTTTGCAGACTAAAATTTGAAAAAATTAAAAAAATTATATATATATTTAAAAAAATTTCAAAATTTTGGGGGGGCCATGGCCCCCCCACCCTTACAAGTAGCTACGCCCCTGCATATACGGATCAAATTTTCTCTGTGTGCATGCCATGCATTCCATATTTCACCTAGTAATCAATTTTGCATGAACACTGCAGACCTGGCGCGCATTGGTCCAATTGAGGCTATGAAATATTGCCCAATGTAAAACTAAGGAACGTTAATAATATTGTCCTCACAATAATGTTAGTTTTTTTGTTTTTGTTTTTTTTTGTTTTTGTTTTGGTTTTGTTTTGTTGATAGGCAATAATGTTAGTTTTAATTGGAAAGGATTTGTGATTTCTATATTTTTAGACGGTATTAGAGTAAGAAAAGACATGGTAGAGTAAGAGATTATAGGATGAGAGAGAGAGAGAGAGATAAAAAGAAAGACGCAAAAGTCAGTTTTTGGAACTTGAACCAGTAACAACTATGAGCCCTGCTCGACCTATTTATAAGTGATTTGCAGCTGAGCTCTCATTGGCTTATGGGATGTGTACATGTGTTAACAGTCTAATTTCTGTAAGCCCACCCTAAAGCCATCCATCCATCTCTCGAGGTGTGCTTTGACGAGCTCTCTTTCAATACTCAGTAGCCTTAACCAAAATGAAGGTAAGAAAAATATTTTAATTCGGTGATTACAGATATAATGTAATACTATATGCTAGCTCTGATATAGCTCTATAGTATACGAGGTTATTAGTATTATATATATATATATATATAGAAGGTTTAAACTTTTTTATTGCAGATTTTCACTTGGATGCAAAATAAGTTCAGTGGGAGACATGGGATAAAAAAACCAAGCCTCACAACAGGTAACAGTAACTAAGTTTTCATTTTATGTTTTCTCATACTTTTCTTCATCGGGTTTTATCAGCTGAAACGTGTATGGTTCTAATTTTAAAAACCTTAGTGGTTTTGATTAGTCAAAGGTTATCAAGTTGTTGGGAGAGTTCTAACACATTTTCTCAGTCCAAGGTTCTAAGTTGTAGCACATTTTACTTTCGTTCTGTTTAGGAAATTCAATAATATAGAACTGTTGAATATAATGGTTGTGATTCACTACAAATGTTATATGGTTGATACTAATAGAGAGAAGAGACTTTGTAATAATGCTTTGGGCTTCCTGTTAGACTAAATATAATGAAAAACATTAGGATTGTACTAATGCTTTAGGTTTCTGATTTTATTGTTCGTGTAACCACATCTAATTGAAAATTGTTTTCTGAATCAATAGATCAAATGCCACAAGAGCCTCAAAAAGAAGAACTCAGCAACTATCATCATGGATTGCTAGCAATTGGGACATTTGGGGAACACAATTTGAAAGATGATCGAGTGAGGAGAAATCTTGAAGGGAATTTATCTTCCACCGAAGATCATCTACAAGATCTTACACTTGAAGAATTGGGAAAGCTTCTGAAGGATTTGAACTTGTTATTGCATGAACAGGTTGAGTCAACTTGCTCTAAAGAATCGGAAGCAATTAATCTTCAATTGCTGGATAAAGAGTCAAGCTTGGAAGCTGGTCTAAAAGTAGATATAAACTCATATTATAATGAGTCAAAGAGCGAAGATAGTAGTCTCCAGCGTAGCACCAGCATAGTTCTGAAAAGAGGAAAAGATATTGGTTCGGATAATATTAAGGGTGCAATTGGCAAAAAATCATTGTCTTTTCTTCTTAAGAAAATATTTGTTTGCAGAAGTGGATTCTCACCTGCTCCAAGTTTAAGAGATCAACTCCCAGAATTAAGAATGGAGAAGGTAATGCGTAGATCATATACATATATATATATATATATATAATAGGTCAGTTTATGGAATATGCTTTTGTTTTCTTAACCAATTGAATAATACAATCTTTTATTCTGAATGCAAATCCTCTCTTCGGTTTTGAATGCAAAAAATGAAACAAAAGATTTGTATTTATCTTATTTTAATAATAAAGATTAAAATTAAGTAGGTATGATACATTTAAAAAATATAAAAGTGCTCTTTTTTTTAGTAGCTAGCTAGAGTGTGCTAGCTGTAGAATTCTCTATTATTATATAATATATCAAGTACCAATAATTCAAGGTTTTACAGAATTTTACTATTTTAACCTTATAAATTGATGTATCAACTTTTAAATAATAGACAAAAAAGTCAATAAGAGATTTTTTTTTTTTTAATTATATTTTTTGTTGTGGTATCAATCACATTCTTTTTTATGTTAGTCTGTAAGCTATTATAATAAAATTGATTGGAAAATGATAAAGTCATTGCTAGTTTTACTATTAAAAGTTTACAAACTAACATGACAATAATTTTGGTTAATTAGCGTCACCCAATAAAAATAAATAATAAATATCTTAATCACTTTTCTTTTATTATTATTATTTTTTTTTTGTAATTAGTGACCTAACAATTTGTATGGCTTAATAAATATCTTAATCTATCACTCAAATTAATTGATAATAAATGTAATATTTCCATCATGTATTTAGATTGGCATGTACGATGTGTGTACTTTGAGACCATATGGATGCATTAGACATTAACAATGACATGCGTACTCATATATACATGTACATTTCAGATCATGCTAACCCATCCCTCTATAGCTTTGAAGCAATGTTTTTTTTTTTTTTTTTTAAACATATGTTGATTTCTTTGTAAATTTTTTCCTCTTGGCTGGTTAAAGATTTTGAGGGCAATGCTTCGCAAGAAGATACATCCCCAAAGTTCTAGCAAAGCACTGTCTATGAAGAAATACTTGGAGAATAGACATATGCCAAAGTCAGCGGCCGAGGATGAAGTGAATGATAAGTCCAACAACGGAAGTAAATGGCTTAACACAGATTCTGAATGTGAGTTCTTTTATATGATATAATATTCAACATATAAAGTCTTCCAAAAAAAAAAATGAACACAAAAATAATATATATATTAGTTGGTAAATGTTGCGTGCCTCATGGCCAAGAATTTATGCAAGACTCATTTAAACCTTCTCTCTCTGGAGGTATTAATAAAAATTTTGATAGTCATTTTTTTTTCTTTTTGTTGTAGATATTGTTCTAGAGATATAGATTTACTCTACTTTGGTCAGCAGTGAAGACCGAAGAATGATTGGTAAGATTAATTGTTACTATGTCTTTTTGATAATTAATTTTTACTGTTTAATTTTTTATTTTTAACCTTTTACTTGAAATCATGTTCTTTTTTTTTTTTTGAACAGAAATCATGTTCTTAATTATTAATTACTCGTGCTAAATTTATTTGTATATAACCTGTCATGCGCAGTACTTAAGATGTTTCACCAGTTGGAGCTCATGATCAAGATGTGTCAATATTGCCTAAGTGATGATTTCAAGAATGAAACAAATGATCTAAAAGGTTTATATCTACATGTGAATGCAATCTCACATAATGGCATCTCATGTTGCAAGAAATTTAGGTCTCGGAAGGAAGTCAGTAATGCGGCAATATTTCTCATCTATGTAGTATTTTGGCAAATTATGCTATCTATGTTTTAATTTCTATTGAAAAAGGAATAAAATGAGGAAAAAGACTAAAACAGCTATATGTATTGGGAATATTACACAAAATAATAATGGAAGAATAAAGTTAACACAAATAACAAATAGAAAATAGATAATTTGGAGGTCTAATATTGTTTTTTTTAGACAATATTTGCCCTCCACACTATTGTTGCTAAAGAGTTATTGCAAATTTGTCCTCAGGATATAACCAAGATGTTGGGTTCTACAGATAGTAATTCTGGAGAATTACCACAGGATTTCTTGTGTTTCTCTCTAACTTACTATTTTGTGAGCATAAGCCTCTATTTATACCCATAAGGTTATATTTCATCAAAATGCATATATGGAGAGTCAAAATGTTTCATAAAACTATTCACAAGGCTTGAAATCTCTTCAACATTTTTGAATAGTCACTAAACAATTTTGTAGAAAATCTTGTTTTACGACTTTCGATCAGTCAAAAGTTCCTTTCGAACGGTTGAGTGCTCTTTTCGATCAATCAAACAGGAATCGAATAGCAATCGAGACATCCAAAGACTTCATGATTATTTTCTTTCCATTTCAATTGATCAAGCTAAAGTTTCGACTGATCAAAAATGCTAAGTTTTGAATTTTCACTTAGAAAATTCCAAAACTTGAATTTTCACTTTATGAAACAATATTCTCCAAACTTAAATATTATTATTACAACCTATCCATGTATATATATATATATATATATATATACACACAACAATATGCACTTTATATGTTAGGTTTTAAGTTAGCGAATTTCATGACAATGTATTAAATCATGAATCTATAGCGTGGCTTAAGATTGAAGTGCAAAAAAGCATCTCAAAGAAGACAGTTTGTACAGATTTTGATTGCCATTCGATCATCTCTTGATTGATTGAAATCTCCAAACTTGACAGCCTTTTTAATTGCAGCTCGATTGATAGAAAGTGGATTTTCAATCTCTCCAAAACTAAGCTCAACAAATTTTTTTCTTTAAAAGGTTATCTTCTCTCTCTCTCTCTCTCTCTCTCTCTCTCTCTCTCTCTCTCTCTCTCTCTCTCTCTCTCTCTCTCTCTCTCTCTCATAGAAGCTTCAATAAAAAGAATAGAAATTAGAGCTCTAAACAGCAATCTTATCTCTTGCTACTGTTACTACTCCACATATGAAGTAGAAGATGATGATGATACACATTCACCCAGCCCCAACAATAGCACCTTCTGTTCTTGATTTCTCTCTCTTTCTCTTTCTATCCCTCAATCTATAAACGAGTGACTATGAGTTTGATGAAATGATTTTGAAAAAAAAAAAAGGATGGTGGATCAATCTAGGTCTAGTCTGATAAAGTGGGGGGGGGGGGGGGGGGGATTAATATTTCCTCTAAATTCATTCCATGTTGAAATAGATTTTTTAGTTGAAAAGGTTGGGAGAAGTTACATTTTACTATCTTAAACTACACCCTAAATTACACTTTACACCTTAAACTTTTAAAATGCATGGTTAGCATTCTAAACTAAAACTCATGTTACACTTTGCATGCTGTCGTTAATTTTGCTGTTATCTTGATTGACATCACGTAAAAAGATCCAATTGTCCCTCTTCCCCACTCACTTAAAAACAAATGAGAAATTACATGTTACTACCCTAAATTAGACTCTTAATTACACTTTGCATCATAAACTTTGGTTTTCCTTCCAAGATAACAATAGAATTGATGGTGGGGCACAACGCAACTTATAGTTTAGGGTGCTAACTATGCATTCTGAAAGTTTAAGGTGCAAAGTGTAATTTGAGGTATAGTTTAAGGTGATAAAGTATAATTATCCCAAAAGGTTGAAATCGATTGAATAGCCTGTTTTGTTTAAAATGGTCTAGTATTTAAACCAAGATGAAATAGGACTCCATGTATCAATTTGGGTAAAAGAACAAAAAAATCTGGTCATTCTAGTTGCTATAGAACAAATTTTAAAACATTGTTAAAGGCTTTAGGGTTCTAATGAAGATAATTTTTTTAATCAATATAACCATTAACGTTATACTAATTACTCAATTCTATATTTAAAATGATTTTTATTTATATGATTGGGTTCATGTCAAAATGGGGTGACTTATCTTAAAATGAATGACAAATTGAGTTATTAGGGGTTTCATTTAACTCAACTGGTAAAATTTATTGTCATCAAATAAGAGATTTGGGGGATTTCAATCCACACTTATGCTAAAAAATCAATTGGCGTCTTGGTCTGATAATAAAGAGTTATCATGAGAAGCAAACACTATAAGTTGAAACTCAATCAGAATGGTGAATGGGGTCATTTGTTTGTTTGTTTTTATTTTTTATTTTTTATCTATGGTTAAATAGAGCCGTGGAGGAGTAGACTAAATCTACCCCAAAGACCTTAACCCAAAGAGAGCGTTACCAAGAAGTGGTCATTTGTTTAGCCGAGAACACCCTTTTTGCCTATTTGCCTTGGGAAATACATCAAAGAAAATGCAAAGTTTAATGTAACAGCCACCTTCGCATTAATGAACTCTCCTTACCAAATGTAATCCACACTAGCCTAAATAGGTGAAACATCCCTAAAAGTCTTTCTTCATGATTAAGAAATAACCTCATAAGGTGCTGAAGTGACAAATATTCCCCTAAATCTAGCTAAGAGCAGGGCAACTAGAAGAGGAGGAGGAGACAAAAATATTTAGTATATATCTTAAATAGGTTTTGTTTTTTTGTGTGAGAAGAAATCTATCATCGAGTATAAATGAATATCAAGAGTCAATTGATTGGTCCACCAACGGTGTTAATTGAATTCAACAACGCCATAAATAAAAAATAAAAAATTAAATAACATGCATCTACCAAAACAAAATATCACCCACCGGAATAGAGAAAAGACAATACCTAAATAGCCACAAGTCGACATTTAATTGATAGTAGCATGGTGCTTGATATTTGTAGGGGAGATGGGATTATTATTTTTTTTTTTTATTTTTTAGAAATGTTATGCTCACAATATTTTTATAATAAATCTTAAGTGATAAGTTGTTGTGAGGGGAGAAAACCCAGCCAAAGGAATTGGGTCCAAGGCCTACCTACGGCCCACCATTTCCCGAAGAGATGAAAAAGCCTGGTTAGAGGCTCGGATAACATCTGGTGAAGGGTGTCCATGATCCGAGGATGGGTTCGACGATCCGAGGAGTCCAATACCCTCGGATCTGACGTTCAACCTTTTGCAGCCCGAGCGATTCTCTCGGCAGGTGTAGTGACAGAATGGGCCTCGGACGCGGGGGAACATAACTGGATCGGAGAAGTATCTAAAAGACAGATCTCAACCACCGCATTAAATACACCACACCTACCTCCCTGGCCGCATTAATGTGGAATAGACCCCTGAACAGTATCAACCTGCTATCGCCACTTACATAAGGCTGGGGAACACCCTTGATGGGACAAGCACTCGAGTGGATGTCTGGATGATGAACAAGTGGACGATCAAGATAGAATGAAGAGGTACTATATAAGTAGGAAGATCCCCTAATGGGGGGGGGGGGGTTCACAGCGAAAAAAGCGTATTATTTACTGTAACACCAAGAATTGTAATCCTCCAAGGGAAATCACCTCTTCGGACGTTGTATTTATACCCATCCGAGCAGTTATTAATTAGAATTCCTTCACTAGTGTGGCTGTTGCACACTGTTATTTTTGCTGTTCGCCTTGCTCTTTCACCCACACTCTACAAAATTCATTGTTTCGGGTTCAATGGGCTCCAAATTCGTCCCTCCTTGGGCTTGGGCCGCCAAATCTGACCCTACAGTTGTTATTAGTTCTAAATTTAAATTTATCACTGAATTTTTTCTTTTGTTCACTTGTAATAATTAATAACCATCTGCTTCTTAGAATTTATTGTAAAAATGTTGTAGAGACTAAAACCGTGGATCTCATTGTCATCTTAGCACAAACCTCTATGATTTGAAAGTAATCCAGTGGTCCACAACTAGTTAGACATAATAATAGAGGATAAAATATTTTTCATTTCCAAGTAAGATTGTTATAGGGTGAAATTTAATTTCGATCTTGTAGTTTTGTTTGTTTTATTTTTTTAAATGGTTAAAATATATATACTATCATGTTGGACCCCTGTGCGGGTTGAACCAGGGACCTTCTACTCCCCCATGCATTTGATCTTAAAATTTGGACCGAATGAAATTATCATTTTGTCCAAAAATCATTTAAAGATTTCATTTTAGTTCAAATTTTAAGAGGACAAAATGTATTACTTAAAATTTTTATGACACTAAATTTTGATAAGATGGTCAAAGTTTTATAATTTAATTGACATATCTTAGAATTTTCAACTTAACAGCTAAGATTTAAAATTCCCATTACAGTCCACCATAGCTATTAAATTATAACCAAAAAAATTGTGATAAAATAAAAATATAATTATAAAAATTTCATGTACAAAATGTAAAATCAATTAATCTAGACCGAATAGAAAGATTTAATTTAACGAAAATGATATTTTTACATGTACTTTCATAATTTTAAATATGTATATATATATATATATATATTTTTTTTTTTAAAGTAAAACGTGCATCAAAATATTAATTTTGAATATTTTTATAAAATGGTGAATATAACATGAATATAAAATAGAATATTTCCTTAATTTATGACCAAAAAAATTTAGGAGGTGAACCTTCTCAAAAAAAACTTTAGGAAGTAAAACGTGGCAAGATTTTTCTTTTATGGGAAAATAGTTGGCAAGATTAAACCGAGTAAATAGTAATTTCGATATTATTATTCTGAATTCACTGTACCCCCTAAAATATATATATGCCTACATATTCCCAAAGGTCAAAGGAGCAAGCTTTATTTATGTTTTTACAGTGTCAGAGAGAAAGAGAGTGTGTGCGTTTGAAAAAGGTGAAATCTTTGGGCAAAGGCCGGTGATGAAAGGTCCAAACCTAACTTTTCTCAAGCTCAAGTGTGACAAGACTTTAATCTGAGAGTTGGGTTTGTGTTGAATTTGGGTGTGTGGTTGTGGGTTTTTTTGTGGAGGTTCGAGTTTCGTTTCGTGTTTGTGAGTGTGTGAGACTTTTTGAGGGGTTGGTTTTGGAAAGCCAATGCAATTTGAGGAGTCTTTGGAATTGGAAGAGTGTTGGGTATTTGTTCAAGTCATAGAAATAGAGTGAGTGAAGCTCCATGTCGTGGGCTGGCCCTGATGATGTCTTGCTCTCCACCTCTCTTGCTAGCTATCTTGACAGTAATCTATCTTTTTCCTTCTTTTTCTCTCTCTGGGTTTGTGTGAATATGTGTTTGAAGGTTGAATTTGAAGCCAAATGCAAATGGGTTGCTTGATGATTTGCTACTAACATTTGTTTTGTATGTATTTCTGGAAATTTGATATCTTTATAAAGTTTTTTCCTTTAATTGTTATTCATATGGGGGCAGTTTGCTTTATAGAATTCAATGAAATATGTTTATGTATTTAGTTACTGTTAGATTTAGAGATTCTTTTTTATTTATTTTTATAACTAAGTTTTGGATATGAGGGGGCTGTGATAATGTTTTGTGGTTGATTAAGATGTCATTTAACTTTGAATTCCTTTTTCTTTTTTCTTTTTCCATTAATAAAAGCTTCGTTTTTGGAGTGTCTGTATAGTAGTTATAGCAATTTTGAGTTTTCGAAGTAGTACTAAAACCATGAACAATTGTGGTATAGGTCTGACATCTCTATCAGTGTTTTAATTTTGGAAAAAGAGTCCCCCCTCCCCTTCTCCCCATTGTGTTTGTGTAGGCAAGTGTCGAATTTAGTCACCTTTTTTATATGAATGGATCCATTATAGATATTAGAGTGTCCCTATACATGTGGCGGACCTGTTTAGTCTGTTGAGGATTCACAACGGGCCCCAAAAGTTTTGGGACTAAGGCATTGTTATATAACTCCTGAATTCAAAGGTTAAGACATAACTTCCTTCTATAATTCAACTAATAACATTAGAACTGTCACCTTCAACATAATGCAACAATAATTCAAGGATGGTTGCTTCATTTGTTGTTGACTTCCTTTTATAATTCAACTAATGACACTAAAATTATGACCTTCTACATAATGAAAAAATAATTCAAGGATGATTGCTTAAGCCCATTGAAAGCACTCTTTACCTCATTTGGTGGTATACTATTTCTTCTTCTTCTTTTAATAGGTAATATAAGAATTATTATTGATGAAAATGGAAAAAGAAACATACAATGTGTTCATGAGAATGAACACAGCAAAGTACAAAACAGAACTGGTGGTATACGATTTCTATAATTGAAAAACCTGCAGAGTATGAATACGAAGAAACTTTAACTACTTCTCATAATTCTACTCAGTAGTAATTGACCTGGACCTGGACCTGGACCTGGACCTGGATGCCTTAGGAGCATCTACACTTGGTCAAGCTTAACAAATTTTAACTCTTGGAATCTATTTCCCTCAAACAGACATTGAGGGCTCCACTACACAGAAGCCTGTGATTGGTGCTATGGTAGGATCTTCTTTAACGTTTGCCAATGTCTTAACTCACCACTTTTTTATAATAAAATTCTATTGCCCAATGTTGAAATTCTTGCACATTCACTGCTTTTGTTTCAATGCAACCCATGCAAGCACTGTTGTTTCTATGTGAGCCTCCCCTTCTACAACCCCCCCCCCCCCCCCCCCCCCCCTCTTTCTTTTTCATTGGTATGAAATCAAACAATTGTAGAAATAAGGCATTTTGTAACTGCATCATCCAGAATTCATCATAGATTCAATCTAATTGATATCAGAAAATATCTTTGTTATAAATTATTTTGCTTCTTAAACTTCAAATATCTTGCAGAAAAACTTCTTGTCTTGTTGAGAGATGGTCGAAAGCTCATGGGGATACTACGTTCTTTTGATCAATTTGGTAAAATATCCAAATAGCATGCTAAGTTCTAATGCTTTTTATGCTTTCTATTTCTTTTTGAGCCTTAATTTACTCTAGTACTCTTCCATATTCACAGCTAATGTTGTTCTTCAAGATGCATGTGATAGAGTTATTGTTGGCGAACTTTATTGTGACATCCCCTTGGGTCTATATGTAATCCGTGGGGAGAATGTTGTCTTAATTGGAGAGCTGGTATAATGTTTTCTTTATTATGCTGTGAGACTTGTCTATTGTTAACAACTACTGCAAAATTTAGCCTCTGATTTTCTTAATTTACATCTCATTCTTTAGGACTTGGATAAGGAAGAGCTTCCCCCTAATATGACTCGTGTGTCAGAAGCAGAGATAAAAAGGGTAAGTTCCTGGTAGTATATTGTGTTTGGTTGCTTTGAAAACTGAACATTGATTCCAATCTATACACATTAGCCCTGTGTACGTGTAATTAATTCATTGTTTTCTTGTAAAATTGCCTTCACCATAATCCAATAATAAGATAATGAGAATTTTGCATATTTTGTAAAGATATGCAGCAGCAGAACAGCAATACATATGGTCCGTCTTGGCAGTAATCCACTTAAGTCAAAAGTCTCCAATTACAAATGTTGAAACCACTTTACAATAATTTTCACCTATAAGCCCCCGCAATGCATATGTGTGTATATATATATATCTTTATAAAAGTGTTGATGTGGTTAAAGAGTGGAATCCTTTAACTGCACTACTAAGATTAATTGGTTGAGAATTCATTGCTTTTATGTTTTGCACTTTCAAATAACTCAAGTGCATGTTCTCTTTCCAGGCTCAGAAAGCAGAAAGGGATGCTACAGATCTGAAGGGCTCCATGAGAAAAAGAATGGAGTTCCTTGATTTTGACTGACTGATCCTGCCATGGTATGAGGTCATGCCTTGTCCGCAAATATTAGTGCGGCTGTGACCTAAATATGAACTATGCAGGGTAAGCTTACCAGATTTACACCATCTTTCTGGAGGGGGCAGCAAAAGAACAGTTGCATCTTTATGCGGACCTAATTCACCAAGGATAGGAGGGAAGTCAAGTTTTGGATCTCTTAGAGGCAATGATGCTTCATCTCCCCCCTATTTGGTCTCTTGTAGTCCTCACATTTTGTTTTTCTTATCTATCGAACACAATTTGTCTGAAATTATTAAGAGTTGCTGATTTGGCACCTCGTTTTTTATGGTGTCATCATTTCACTTCATGTGTAAGATGGTTATTCTTGTTATTCTCATTATAATTGCATGCAGCCGGTTCTTTATGTAACTATTGCTTCTATGCGCTATCTTGGCATGCCCAATTTTCTTGTCATTTCCAATGTTTTAGATATAGGATTTTCCAGTCCAAGAGACACTGCTGTTCATTGGTCCAATGTCGTGGAAAGAATTAAGGTATAACTTATAAGCTTTATTGCTGCCCCCCTTTAGTCAATTATAGAACGTATAGTTGAGTCCTATACTGATATTTTCTCAATGATCAATGGTAAGATGTGAAAAATTATTAGGTAAATACAATTAATCTGCCATTATATATATATATATATATTAAGTGACTTGCACGTATTGGCGTGGAGTACCACGCCAGCTATACTTCGACAGTACCTATTAATTACTCATAATGGTTAATTGTTTTGATAGCATTGTAGAGTTGCAGATATCTTGATGGAGAAATAAGATGCTTATGGGTCTTATTTAATCAGATTTGAGTGAGAAACAATCTAGCTAGTGCTTCTTTGGGAGCTTGTTGCAGATAGGACACCGCTGTTTTGTTAGACATGGAATTTAGTGTTGGCTACCAGGTTTGTGTAGGGTGTGAATTTTGTGGATCCTTTGTGGATGGCTTTTTGATCCTCTTCTCTTACAGAAAAATGCCATTGTATGCAATCAAGTTTTAAGTTTTTTAACACTTGAGATTTAACCAGAAAAATAATTCAGAAAACTTAGTATTGTTAACTTTTATTATGATTTGTTACAACGTACACCAAATCTCGAAAGTTGCACAGAAGAGGTTCATGAGAAATCAGCTCTGATCATTATTTAAACATGGCATTGCATGTGAAGTGCAAGCCTAATGTTTCCATGTCACACTGAAAATCGGACTCACCTGCCCTTCATTCAGGGAATGTAAGCAAAGAGATAAGGACCTCATTGAGCGTTTTGCCAGTTCAAAGTCCTGAAACTGAAAGGCAGGTGCACAAGTGCAGCCCACGAGAAAGAAGTGATTCTCAACATCCCTTGGAGGTGCTTTAAGCATCGTCCCATCTGGAGAAATGCTGATGTCCTTTGTTGGAAAGGATCCGAACCAAACCACATTTGGGGGCATTGTGTACTGCAGTTGCTGATTGTCAAGCAGGTTGGGTCCAAGGCAAGTTAGTTTGACCTGCCTATCTCTGTCATTCAATTCCACTATTTGAAAGAAAATATCAATGGTGGTGGAAAAATGTTACAAAAGAAAAGAGTAATTATAGTGGGAAGGAGGGCTGCAAGACTGAAAATTGTATAGATTTTCTATTAGTTTTAGGCGTTTAAGCATAGTTCGTTCCATCTTGCTACTTTATGCAAAACAAGCTGTAAATGAAACAAGCTGAATTAAACCAAGTTTTAAAAGTTTGGAATTGTTCATTAATTTTATTTCAAACACAAGTTGAGTTAAAGTTTAGCACCAAACTAGATTATATATTCAAGTTTGGTTCATTTTTTTGTTTAACAAGCTTGAACTTGCTCACAAACTACTTGATCAACTTATTCTTTTTTCATATACAGTACTAAAGTTTGTAATCCCTTCACAAATCTATGCTAACAAGTAATAACTAAATTATTTTTGAAATTACATTATTTGAGTTAATAAGATAAATTTTTTTTCATTAATGAACTTTTAAAAATTAGATCCACCTATTGGGCTATGTGGAGTTTGGTTTTGTGTTCGATCTAGTTTGTGACCCGACCAAACCTGACCCGACATGGAAGCATTACAGATTTAAATGAAATTTTGGTGAGGCCTAGTTCATAGAACGAAGGCTTGGGCTGAAATTTTAGCTATACTTCAAGAATGCCTAATAATTACTCATAACATGTTTATGATGGTATAA
Organism: Quercus variabilis; assembly: GCA_030445155.1. Classification (NCBI taxonomy): domain Eukaryota; kingdom Viridiplantae; phylum Streptophyta; class Magnoliopsida; order Fagales; family Fagaceae; genus Quercus; species Quercus variabilis. Next base: position 1,375,476 of record CP129455.1, read on the forward strand.
TTGTTTTGACAGCATTCTTGAGTTACCGACGTCTTTGGTTAAATAAGATGCTTATGATTATGGGTTTTATTTAAACAGATTTGAGTGAAATGGTCTAGGTGATGCTTCTTTGGGAGCTTGCTGCAGATAGCTCACCACTGCTTTGTTAGACGTGAAATTTAGTGTTGGCTACCGGGTTTCTGCAGGGTGTAAATTTCTTGATCCTTAGTGCCCAGCTTATTGGCCCTTTTTCCTGACTGAAAATAGCATTGAATATTTGTATGCAATGAAGTTTTAAGTTCTTACCACATGAGATTAACCAGATAAAGAAAATTCAAGAAACTAAGCATGTTAACTTTCATTATGATTTAATACAACACACACAAAAGTTGAACAAAGAGGTTCTTAAACATCTGCTCAGATTATCATTCAAAGCATTGCATGTGAAGTGCAAGCCTAATGTTTCCATGTTACAGTGAAAATCGGACTTGACCTATCTTCATTCAGGGAATGTGAGCAAAGAGATGAGGGCCTCACTATTCGGAAAGCATGAAACAAGTTTTGAGCGTTTGGCCAGTTCAAAGTCCTGAAATTGGAAGGCAGGTGCACAAGTGCAGCCCACAAGAGAGAAGTGAGTCTCGCCATCCCTTGGAGGTGCTTTGAGCACTGTCCCATCTGGGGAAATGCTGATGTCCTTTGTTGGGAAAGAACCAAACTACACATTTGGAGGCACTGTGTACTGCGGTTGCTGATTGTCAAGAAGATTGGGTCCAAGGCAGGTTATTTTCACTTGCCCATCTTTGTCATTCAATTCCACTGCCTGAAAGAAAATATCAATGTGGTGGTGGAAAAGAATGTTAAAAAAGAAACAGAGAAATTACATTGGGAAGGAGGGTTGCATGACTGAAAGTCGTACAGGTTTTCTATTAGTACTAGGCGTTTAAGCAAAACATGTGATCAATCTTGAAATGCGATCTTTCAACTAAGAGATGAACTAAACACAACTTTATGATTACTTTTCATGTTTCAGTGTTTTCAATTACAATTTTATGAAGACCATGCTAAAATACAACATCTACATATACAAGAACAAAAGAAAGAACAAGGGATCTCATGACATGAGTGCTTTTGAGTGTTTCATATGCATTTTCTGCAACCAAAGCAGTTATACAATTTTGCACTACAATACCACAGAGTACACATAATGCGATATTTGCTTCACACAGGTAAATATGCACATAGATATATAGTGCAGTTTGTGACACGTTTAATATTACTGTGTAATCTTTCACATAATCAATCAAAACCATCTAAAGCTAGGGAACAATGCAAGCTTTCATATATAAAAACCTAGGGGTGGATCCAATAATGGAGCATAATACGATTTAACAGAGGATATCAGTTAGTCATCCTTGACAAAATCAAAATTTCTAAGATGCCTCTCCAGTCTCCACATCATCCATTCATGATTGAATGTTATGATTCAGCTTATGTTCAGGTTCAATGCACAGTCCAACTTGTCAGCAGTTTCTGCATTGAAGCTACTCACATTGGATTAATCAAATCCCTTTGGAAATGTTGGTAAAGATGGGTTATTGCCCATGAGTGTCTTACAACTTTCCTTGTATTTCCTGAATCCTGTATCATGGGATGTCATGTCTATTGCTACCCCTCATTGTACTAATTTATATTTATATAGAACTTGGCTCAGGTCCTGTGCATTGGATCCATTACATGGCGACGCTTGATCAAAAGTAGACATGTTATCATCACAACGGTCCAGTGCACTGTGCACTAGACCCAATCTTTGCCCTTTATTTATATTTTTTGGTACCAATCAATCACAACAATCGTCAATTTATAATCATTTTGCAGTAAAACTAGTAGTAAATTTAGCATTTTTTTTTTTCTTTATGCATTGGTATTAATAAATGTGTAACACAAGGGTGGGTGACTGCATACCGTAATAGGTTCTCCCAAATAAAAATGCCATGTTTTTGCACATGGTATACGGTGGAGGCTAGACACATTCCCAGACGGTAGAAAAAAGTAAATGCACGAACTCACTGCGTGTTCCACCTTGTCTGAAATCATTATAAGAACACAAAAGTTATATAGAAAACAACAGAGGATTTATCATCATCATCATCACATATAAATATATGTTCTTTTATCGTAACTTACACTGAGGGGGAACCTGAGACTTGGAGAGAACGATAGAGTTATCTCTGAAAGTTTCAGAGTAAAACCCACCTTCTGGGTGGGCAGCCAGATTCAACTTGGCTACAATCTCTGATGCCGAACCCATGTTTGCTTTCCTTTGTTTAGCCTTAATTGCACTTTTTCACCTGATCAAATCACAATTCAGATCAACCTAACCTTATATAATATTAAGCCCCAATTGACTAGTATATACTCTTTATCTTGAATATACTGTACACCCACTCAGCCAAGCCCTCGTTGGCTCCTTTTCAATTTAAAGATGTCCAATGTTCAAGCCTTTTGGGGTGATTTTGCATTGCTAATGTTCAAGATTGACTTGATTTCATAATGATTTTTATTTGCCAAGAGCCTTATAACTCAATTGACACATTCTAGTATTTTTAATAAAAATATTTAGGGCTCAAATTCCTCATCTTCATTGTAATTATTGATTTGGTAATGTAAAGCTTTTTTAGAAGGGAGGGAATGGTTGTATGAGAATTAAAAATAATAAAAGAAAAAAAAAAAACTGTCATCTTATGTGATAGCTCAATTGTTATGGCATTCTTTTGTGCTCCGTACATGTGGTTTGAATCTTATTTTTTATACTCTCACTATTTATCATTTAAACAAAAAAAGTATAGAAAAAATTAGTATGACTGAACTAATGACAAGGTTGACTTATATTGTTTTTTGGCTCATTTTCTCTACTATATATGGGATGGAAAACGCTACTTCTAATTATGCATCTCAAGTTTTATTTTGGGGTTCTGGTCCAGAGGCTTGTTGCTTTGCTAAGAGAGTTGCAACTCTTTTTTGCTTGCTTTGCATGTTTTTTCACTAGTTTATGAGCTACTTGACTTGTTTGTAATTTTGTTTTGTTTTGAGAAATTTTCTTGCTTGTTTAGAAAAAAAAATTTTCATTTCTTTTCTTGTTTTGAGAAAAAATATATAACAGTGGAACATGTTGGATTGTCCATAGCAATTTTAAAATACAACAAATATACAAATAGTAATGAAAAGTGTCATAAAATTGAATTGAACTTTTTTTTTTTTGGGAGAAAAAGAGAAGAAAATCTAAACTCCGACAGCAAGCAAAGATTGAAGGTAATGTACCATTGCGTTTCTACATGTTGTTCAAGGGGTATTGGGGAAAAAAATTATCTATATATAAAATATTTTTTTACTAGTTTAATTTTATCTTAGAAATACTTTTGCACACCCTTATTTAAATCTTGCACACCCTAATCACATATTAGCCCAATCCAAAATCAAGCAACAACATAGATTTGCCTATCCCAAAACCAAACAACATAGGTCATAAATCTCTCTCTCTTTCTCTTTGATCTGATCTTTGATCTTAGTATCTTGAATCTTATCTAATCTTATCTCTCTTCTCTATTTGACTATCTCAGTATCTCCGGCTTTAAAAGTAAAGAGTGAGTGTTTGTGAGTTGTGAGTATTTCTTTCTTTATTATAAATTTATAGTATATATGTGTCAGTTTGTGTTTAATACTGATTGTGTATTGATAGTGTGCATTATTTTTCAATTTTTTTTTTTTTTTGTAATAATGTTATTTGTGTGAATTGTGTGTTTATAATATAAATATAATATAACTTTATGTAGTTTAATAATTAGGAAATACATATAAATATAATATAACTTTATATAATTTAATAATTAGGAAAATACAGTGTTTGTTATGTGTGTATGTATTGTTATTTTTATTATGTTATAGTAACGTTTCATTATAAAGTTAGATTCAAGAAAAAGAATGGTAAAGTTAGTGATTGATTGATTGTTTAAGCATTTGATTGGTTAAGTAGAGACTTCATGTATTATTTATGTATGGATGAGTGTGGCTTTGTGGATCAACAAAAAATAGAGTGCCAATGGGTTTAGTTTTGTCATTAGTTTAAAATATGTTTATAAAAACAATGACAAATAGATAATGACAATTGCATAAAATAAAAACATTATTCAAACTTGCTACACCTACCCGCATTAACAATAGATAATAGCAATTGAGATTGGACAAGCAAGAAATCTCTAAGAACCAAAGCAAAAAAAAAAAATATATATATATATATATATATTGAATTGTCCATAGCAATTTTAAAATGCAACAAATACACAAATAGTAATGACAAGTGTGTCAAAAAATTGAATTGAACCTTTTTTTTGGAGAAAAATAGAAGAATATCTGAATACCAACAGCAAGCAAAGATTGAAGGTAAATGTACCATTGTACTGTCCACCGAAGGCATAATGGGTTTAGTTTACTGCAAGCATACATTAGAGTAATGCATATATTAATATCCATATTAAAATCCAAATACAATTTGATAAGATAAGAAATGTAAAAAAAAAAAAACCCATTTAAAAAAAAAAAAAAAAGGTGGGGGAGAAAGCTACCTTTATAAATAAACTTTTTTTTGAAGCGTGTTAACATTGCCATCTCAGCGTTGACCAACTTAGCAACATTTCAGTTTTCGTAGCGATCCCCAACCCGTCGAAGTCGATGATGGTATCTCTGAATGAGGAATGATGCGAACGTCGGGGATGTGAGATATTTTATGCCAATCCTCTCCACTGTCTTTCTTGCACCGCTTCTCCAGATGTGGACATCCTCCAATTTCAAGTGTTTTGAGTGCCGTAAGATTCTGTAGCTCGTCTGGTATAGACATTAGATTAGGGCAGTACAAAATTTCCAAAAATGAAAGCGATGTGAGGCATCCAATCTGCTTAGGCAGAGAAGATAAGTCTTCACAGCTCCAGATGTGCAGATAACGGAGAGCAGTTAGATGTTGAATACCCTCTGGCAATGAAATTAACTTAGGACACCTGTAAATATCTAAATCCTCAAGTGCAATTAAATATTGAATTCCCTCAGACAAAGAGCAGAATTTGTTGCACCTGTCAATGGATAAACTCCGTAGTGAAGATAAGCCCTGCAAACCATTCATTGGTAAGGACAAAAGATTATTACACTGCCCTATGTACAGTTTCCGTAATGAATGTAAGTTCTGGAGTCCTTCTGGAAGACTTTCGATCTTGTCACAACATTCAAGACGAAATTCATTCAACGCAGAAAGATTATCCAACTGATCAGTCAGTGACTTGAGATTGGGCATATTGAAAATCCACAACATTTCAAGCATCTTATGATTTTGTAACAGTCCATCTGGAAGAATTGTCAATTCATCCATGCCATCAATCAGAAGGGAAGAAAGTGAAGTGAGATTCATCACTGACCTAATTAACATTGCATTGTTTCTTCTCATAGTCAAACCTGTAATGGAAGGAATAATAGGAATTTCAACTAACTTTAGGCAATCCGTGATATCTAATGTGCTTAGGCAAGGAAATTTTTCTCCTCCAGTCATTGTTCTCCATTCCTCCAAATCACGCATATTATAGAGCCCAAATTCCTTCAATGAGGGGAATGAAATTGCACCGTCTCCATGGAACTCATTGCCAATATATTTCACAGCATCCCAGCCAGTTATATTAAGAACCTCGAGGAATGGTAGTTTGCCAAGAGGTGGCAAATGTTCACATCTTTCCCAACAATTTAGCAAAATTTCAACCAAATTACAAAGAACTGAATTTTGAATCCATGTTGGAATTTTTGAACCATGATAGTTGTATATAAATAGTTTTTTCAGATTTGAATGAGGTTGGAGACCATCAAGAACATCTTCAACATGGTCCGGTACATGGCTTTTTTTGTCACTCTGCCAAACCAACCTTAGCGAATGAAGATTTTTTTTTCCAATCAAATTTGCACTTTTGGCCTCCTCTGAATTTTTGACATTATCAAGTTCCTTTATTGTCAACATGTTCCGAAGGTTTAGCCCTTTCAACTCACTTACATGATAACCATTTTTGTTGCCAACAATGAAGAAGCTCAATGATTGGAGGCAAGTTAATTGTCCCATTCCTTCAGGCATACGAGTAAGAGAATCACAACCAGCGATGCCAAGATACGTAAGGCTTTTCATGTGCTTCATACCTTTGGGTAACTCACAAAGATTGTGACAGTTGTCTAGTTTCAGAATTTGTAGGTTCAAGAGGCAGGTTGTTGATTTAGGTAAAACTTTGATATTAGACCAAGACATATCAAGATACCTCAAATGTTTTAAATTGTTGATTGATCTCGGTACTTCCTGAACCACAAATTTAAATTTCAATACCCGAAGATACTTTTGTTTTAAGAAGAATGACAGAAAAGCTTTACGATCAGATGTAACAAGGCATGAGCGTAAAGATCGAACTTTACATAGGTCCTCATTCAAAGAAATGTCTTGTGATGAGGTCCTGCCCAAAAACATATGAAAAGTCTTGCCTTCAACCTTCATAGCTTTACCAGATTCCACTGCAATGCATTCATGTCTCATAATAGATTGAGCAAGGTCATGCATAAGGTCATGCATTTTACACGTTATATAGCCGGGATACTCCTCCTTGACATCTTGAAAGAAAGACCTCCGTACTAATTCATTGAAGATATCAACACCAAAATCATACAACTCCAATGGTCCTTTGAAGGGAATAAAACCATTAGCCATCCACAGTTGTATCAAATTATCCATCTCAAGCTCATGATCTTTGGGAAATACACAGCAGTAAGCAAAACATTGCCTTAGGTGTGGGGATAGATGGTGATAGCTCAACATGAGGGCAGGCAAAATGGAATTCTCACTTTTCGGTAAATTCCAAATCTGACTTTCTTTCACAATTAACCATTCACTTTTAGTTCTTTTTGAGTACACAAGGCTTCCAAGAGCATTTATTGCTAGAGGTACGCCTCCACACTTCTTCACTATTTCCTTGCCAATTGATTCCAATTCTGATCTTTCTTCTACCCTTTCCATCCCAAATGCACGTCCTTTAAATAAGGACCAAGATTCATCCTCTGACAAGCATCCAATGTGGTGTATAGGAAGTACTGTGGCCATCATCAGTGCAATTTTTTCAATCCGAGTTGTCACTATAAGCCTACTACCTTTCGCTCCACACATCAACGTATGTTTTAGGCGGTCCCATTCCTCTTGGTTCTCATTCCAGACATCGTCCAAGACAAGCAAGAATTTTCTCCCACGCAATTTTTCTTGCAACTGTTTCTGTAGTGGATCCAACTCTAAAAGACTACATGCACTACCATCAATGGATTCTATGATTGCCCTTACTAACCTTCTTATCTGGAAATCAACTGATACACACACCCAAATTCTCAATTCAAAATGCCTCTCCACCCTTGCATCATTGTAGACTAACTGTGCAAGCGTTGTTTTACCCAAGCCCCCCATGCCCCATACAGCATAAATGGCCAGATTATCTTGATCATCAGACACATTAGTGAGCAACACTTCAATGATCTTTTCTTTTTCCTCATCTCTTCCATAAATCTTACTTTCATTCACAAGTGAGCTAGTTTGTCTTTTTTCTACATCAGAAGCTTCCATGTTTATATCTCCCTCTCCCAAGTGAAAAGATCTCTCCCTAGAAATGACATCCAGTCTATCCCTCACATTCTTCAATTTATGTGCCATTTTCATGCGAAATATAAGTCTGTTTGGAAGAGAAAAGAATCTACTTACTTGGCTTGATACACCTTTCTCTCTCTCCACCTTTCGCATTAGAGCTTCAGTTGCAAACTCGTCCAGAACATTATCCGCATCCCGAGCTACATCTTTGAGCTTTCCCAGCCAATCCATGATAACTTCATTGTCCCACTGCTTCTCCTCTGCATATTTGACAACGGATCGGATGGCAGACATGGTGCTCTTAAGATTGTTGAGCTCAGCTCCCAAGCCCCAAGCAACTCCAAATTCTTGAAGTGCAGAAGTATTCAGGTTCCCCACCACAGTGCTCACCAAGGCAGAAAGAAGTAAGTCCGCCATATGATCTCTCTTTCACTCACTCTAGTAATAAATCGCTATACGAATACAGGACAGTTGAAGAGAAGTGAATTGCCAGAAGGGAAATGCTTAATCAGCTAGTATTTTGCTTCAAGGCCTAATTTACCTGTAAGTCTTTCTACTTTTGGCTCCACTGGGCGTAGACTTGAGGTGACTTAGCATATTCTCTTTTGGATGGTAAATTCCTAGTGGGATTTTAATTAATTTTTCCGTCTTTCTTTCCTTGTCACTTTAGCAAGCATTGATTAGTGAGTTTCACATCTGGCTCCACACGGTTTTGACTAAACAATCCATTAGTGGATTCCACGTCTACTCCAGCCCATTAGTGATTGCTCCTTTGTTGCTTTATAACCCAGTAATTTCCCGGAAGGATCAATCAACTGCTCTACCAATTCTGTCCCATTGGAAAAGCATGATCATTTACACCCGGTTTCATACATGTGATTAAATATATATTTTTAGTTTTTAAACAACACTAGTCACATACTTGCATGTTGCATATGATAATTTTTTTAAGACGGTCTCGTTAAATATTTTATTAATACTATAATTTTAGTTATTAAGCATTAGTTTTTTTATTAGTTTTTAAGTTAATATAAACCTTAAATATACATTTTTTTTTAGTTATCAAAAAAAATATACATTTTTTTTGCCTTTATACAATTTTTTTCTCTCTCTGGGTTTGTGTGAATATGTGTTTGAAGGTTGAATTTGAAGCCAAATGCAAATGGGTTGCTTGATGATTTGCTACTAAGATTTGTTTTGTATGCATTTGTGGAAATTTGATATCTTTATAAAGTTTTTTCCTTCAATTATTATTTATATGGATGCAATTTGGTTTATAGAATTCAATGAAATATGTTTATGTATTTAGTTACTGTTAGATTTAGAGATTCTTTTTTATTTATTTTTATAACAAAATTTTGGATATAAGAGGGCTGTGATAATGTTTTGTGGTTGATTAAGATGTCATTTAACTTTGAATCCCTTTTTCTTTTTTCTTTTTCCATTAATGAAAGCCTCGTTTTTGGAGTGTCTGTATGGTAGTTATAGCAATTTTGAGTTTTCGAAGTAGTACTAAAACCATGAACAATTGTGGTATAAGTCTGACATCTCTATCAGTGTTTTAATTTCAGAAAAAGAGTCCCCCATCCCTTTCTCCCCTTTGTGTGTGTAGGCAAGCATCAAATTTAGTCACCTTTTTTTAATGAATGGATCCATTATAGATATTGGAGAGTCCCTATACATGTGGTAGACCTGTTTAGTCTGTTGAGGATTCACAACAGACCCCAAAAGTTTTCGGACTAGGGCATTGTTATATAACTCCTAAATTCAAAGATTTAGACATAACTTCCTTCTATCATTCAACTAATAACGTTAGAACTGTCACCTTCAACATAATGCAACAATAATTCAAGGATGGTTGCTTCATTTGTTGTTGACTTCCTTTTATAATTCAACTAATGACATTAAAATTATGACCTTCTACATAATGAAAAAATAATTCAAGGATGATTGCTTAAGCCCATTGAAGGCACTCTTTACCTCATTTGGTGGTATACTATTTCTTCTTCTTTTTTTGATAGGTAATATAATAATTATTATTGATGAAAATGGAAAAAGAAACATACAATGTGTTCATGAGAATGAACACTGCAAAGTACAAAACAGAACTGGTGGTATACGATTTCTATAATTGAAAAACCTGCAGAGTATGAATATGAAGAAACTTTAACTACTTCTCATAATTCTACTCAGTAGTAATTGACCTGGACCTGGACCTGGATGCCTTAGGAGCATCTACACTTGGTCAAGCTTAACAAATTTTAACTCTTGGAATCTATTTCCCTCAAACAGACATTGAGGGCTCCACTACACAGAAGCCTGTGATTGGTGCTATGTTAGGCTCTTCTTTAACGTTTGCCAATGTCTAAACTCACCACTTTTTTATAATAAAATTCTATTGCCCAATGTTGAAATTCTTGCACATTCACTGCTTTTGTTTCAATGCAACCCATGCAAGCACTGTTGTTTCTATGTGAGCCGCCCCCTCTACACAGCGCCCCCCCCCCCCCCCCCCCCCCCTCTCTTCTTTTTCATTGGTATGAAATCAAACAATTGTAAAAATAAGGCATTTTGTAACTACATAATCTAGAATTCATCATAGATTCAATCTAATTGATATCAGAAAATCTCTTTGTTATAAATTATTTTCTTCTTAAACTTCAAATATCTTGCAGAAAAACTTCTTGTCTTGTTGAGAGATGGTCGAAAGCTCATGGGGATACGACGTTCTTTTGATCAATTTGGTAAAATATCCAAATAGCATGCTAAGTTCTAATGCTTTTTATGCTTTCTGTTTCTTTTTGAGCCTTAATTTACTCTAGTACTCTTCCATATTCACAGCTAATGTTGTTCTTCAAGATGCATGTGATAGAGTTATTGTTGGCGAACTTTATTGTGACATCCCCTTGGGTCTATATGTAATCCGTGGGGAGAATGTTGTCTTAATTGGAGAGCTGGTATAATGTTTTTTTTTATTACGCTGTGAGACTTGTCTGTTGTTAACAACTACTGCAAAATTTAGCCTCTGATTTTCTTAATTTACATCTCATTCTTTAGGACTTGGATAAGGAAGAGCTTCCCCCTAATATGACTCGTGTGTCAGAAGCAGAGATAAAAAGGGTAAGTTCCTGGTAGTATATTGTGTTTGGTTGCTTTGAAAACTGAACATTGATTCCAATCTATACACATTAGCCCTGTGTACGTGTAATTAATTCATTGTTTTCTTGTAAAATTGCCTTCACCATAATCCAATAATAAGATAATGAGAATTTTGCATATTTTGTAAAGATATGCAGCAGCAGAACAGCAATACATATGTTCTGTCTTGGCAGTAATCCACTTGAGTCAAAAGTCTCCAATTACAAATGTTGAAACCACTTTACAATAATTTTCACCTATAAGCCCCCGCAATGCATATGTGTATATATATATATTTATAAAAGTGTTGATGTGGTTAAAGAGTGGAATCCTTTAACTGCACTACTAAGATTAGTTGGTTGAGAATTCATTGCTTTTGTGTTTTGCACTTTCAAATAACTCAAGTGCATGTTCTCTCTCCAGGCTCAGAAAGCAGAAAGGGATGCTACAGATCTGAAGGGCTCCATGAGAAAAAGAATGGAGTTCCTTGATTTTGACTGACTGATCCTGCCATGGAATGAAGTCATGCCTTGTCCGCAAATATTAGTGCGGCTGTGACCTAAATATGAACTATGCAGGGTAAGCTTACCAAATTTACACCATCTTTCTGGAGGGGGCAGCAAAAGAACAGTTGCATCTGTTATGAGGACCTAATTCGCCAAGGCTAGGAGGGAAGTCAAGTTTTGGATCTCTTAGAGGCAATGATGCTTCATCTCCCCCCTATTTGGTCTCTTGTAGTCCTTACATTTGGTTTTTCTTATCCATCGAACACAATTTGTCTGAAATTATTAAGAGTTGCTGATTTGGCACCTCGTTTTTTATGGTGTCATCATTTCACTTCATGTGTAAGATGGTTATTCTTGTTATTCACATTATAATTGCATGCAGCCGGGTTCTTTATGTAACTATTGCTTCTATGCGCTATCTTGGCATGCCCAATTTTCTTGTCATTTCCAATGTTTTAGATATAGGATTTTCCAGTCCAAGAGACACTGCTGTTCATTGGTCCAATGTCGTGGAAACAATCAAGTTATAAGCTTTATTGCTGCCCCCCTTAGTCAATTATAGAACGTATGGTTGATTCCTATACTGATATTTTCTCAACGATCAATGGTAAGATGTGGAAAATTATTAGGTAAACCCAGAATACAATTAATCTGCCATTATATATATATATATATATATATTAAATGACTTGCACGTATTGTCTTGGAGTACCACAGCATCTATACTTGGACAGTACCTATTAATTACTCATAATGGTTAATTGTTTTGATAGCATTGTAGAGTTGCAGATATCTTGATGGAGAAATAAGATGCTTATGGGTCTTTTTTAATCAGATTTGAGTGAGAGACAATCTAGCTAGTGCTTCTTTGGGAGCTTGTTGTAGATAGGACATCACTGATTTGTTAGACATGGAATTTAGTGTTGGCTACCAGGTTTGTGTAGGGTGTGAATTTTGTGGATCCTTTGTGGATGGCTTTTTTATCCTCTTTTCTTACAGAAAAATGCCATTGTATGCAATCAAGTTTTAAGTTTTTTAACACTTGAGATTTAACCAGAAAAATAATTCAGAAAACTTAGTATTGGAAACTTTTATTATGATTTGTTACAACGTACACCAAATCTCGAAAGTTGCACATAAGAGGTTCATGAGAAATCAGCTCTGATCATTATTTAAACATGGCATTGCATGTGAAGTGCAAGCCTAATCTTTCCATGCCACCCTGAAAATCGGACTCATCTCCCCTTCATTCAAGGAATGTAAGCAAAGAGATAAGGACCTCACTGAGCGTTTTGCCAGTTCAAAGTCCTGAAACTGAAAGGCAGGTGCACAAGTGCAGCCCACGAGAAAGAAGTGATTCTCAACATCCCTTGGAGGTGCTTTAAGCATCGTCCCATCTAGGGAAATGCTGATGTCCTTTTTTGGAAAGGACCCGAACCAAACCACAGATTTGGGGGCACTGTGTACTACAGTTGCTGATTGTCAAGCAGATTGGGTCCAAGGCAAGTTAGTTTGGCCTGCCCATTTTTGTCATTCAATTCCACTATCTGAAAGAAAATATCAATGGTGTTGGAAAAAAAAATGTTACAAAAGAAAAGAGTAATTACAGTGGGAAGGAGGGCTGCAAGACTGAAAATTGTATAGATTTTCTATTAGTTTTAGGCGTTTAAGCATAGTTCATTCTAACATGCTACTTTATGCAAAACAAGTTGTAAATGAAACAAGCTGAATTAAACCAAGTTTTAAAAGTTTGGAATTGTTCATTAATTTTTTTTCAAATGCAAGTTGAGTTAAAGTTTAGCACCAAACTAGATTATATATTCAAGTTTAGTTCATTTTTTTGTTTAAGAAGCTCGAACTTGCACACAAACTACTTGATTAACTTATTCTTTTTTCATATGTAGTACTAAATTTTGTAATCCCTTCACAAATCTATGCTAACAAGTAATAACTAAATTATTTTTGAAATTATATTATTTATGTTAATAAGATAAATTTTTTTTCATTAATGAACTTATAAAAATTAGATCTGCCTATTGGGCTATGTGGAGTTTGGTTTTGTGTTCGATCTAGTTTGTGACCCGACTCGACATGAAAGCATTACAGATTTAAATGAAATTTTGGTGAGGCCTAGTTCATAGAGTGAAAGCTTGGGCCGATATTTTAGCTATACTTCAAGAATGCCTAATAATTACTTATAACATCTTTATGATGGTATAATTGTTTTGACAGCATTCTTGAGTTACCAACATCTTTGGTTAAATAAGATGCTTATGATTATGGGTTTTATTTAAACAGATTTGAGTGAGAAACGGTCTAGGTGATGCTTCTTTGGGAGCTTGCTGCAGATAGCGCACCACTGCTTTGTTAGTCGTGAAATTTGGTGTTGGCTACCGGGTTTCTGCAGGGTGTAAATTTCTTGATTCTTAGTGCCCAGCTTCTTGGCCCTTTTTCCTGACTGAAAATAGCATTGAATATTTGTATGCAATGAAGTTTTAAGTTCTCACCACATGAGATTTAACCAGATAAAGAAAATTCAAGAAACTGAGCTTGTTAACCTTTATTATGATTTAATACAACACACACAAAAGTTGAACAAAGAGGTTCTTAAAACATCTGCTCAGATTATCATTCAAAGCATTACATGTGAAGTGCAAGCCTAATGTTTCCATGTTACAGTGAATATCGGACTTGACCTATCTTCATTCAGGGAATGTGAGCAAAGAGATGAGGGCCTCACCATTCGGAAAGCGTGAAACAAGTTCTGAGCGTTTTGCTAGTTCAAAGTCCTGAAATTGGAAGGCAGGTGCACAAGTGCAGCCCACAAGAGAGAAGTGAGTCTCACCATCCCTTGGAGGTGCTTTGAGCACCGTCCCATCTGGGGAAATGCTGATGTCCTTTGTTGGAAAAGAACCAAACCACACATTTGAAGGCACTGTGTACTGCGGTTGCTGATTGTCAAGAAGATTGGGTCCAAGGCAGGTTAGTTTCACTTGCCCATCTTTGTCATTCAATTCCACTATCTGAAAGAAAATATCAATATGGTGGTGGAAAAAAATGTTAAAAAAGAAAGAGTAATTACGTTGGGAAGGACGGTTGCATGACTAAAAGTTGTACAGATTTTCTATTAGTTCTAAAACATGTGATCAATCTTGAAATGTAATCCTTCAACTAAGAGATGAACTAAACACAACTTTATGAGTACTTTTCACGTTTCAGTCATTTTCAATGACAATTTTATGAAGACCATGCTAAAACACAACATCTACATATACAAGAACAAAAGAAAGAACAAGGGATCTCATGACATGAGTGCTTCGAGTGTTTCATATGCATTTTCTGCAACCAAAGCAGTTATACAATTTTGCAGTACAATACCACAGAATTGTAATCCCTATCTCGGACTAAATCCGAGAAGCTCAACACAAGCCATTTGAGGCTATCTTTCACCAACACTCGCATAATTACACTAAATGTTAATTTAATCAAATACAGTCAGTTCCTTCTCATCTAAATAAGGGTATTAAAGGTTGATTGGCATCCCACCTCTTCAAATTAATTGTGTGGGCAAAAGTAGCAACTTTGACACGTTTTTGCCTTGATTTATTTTTGCCCGCCACAACAACAATCGTCAATTTACAATATTTTGCAGTAAAACTGGTAGTAAATTTAGCACTTTTTCTTTTTCTTTACGCATTGGTTTAGGGTGAGTGAGTGCATACCGTGATAGGTTCTCCCACATAAAAATGCCATGTTTCTACACATGGTATACGGTGGAGGTTAGACACATTCCCAGACGGTAGCAGAAAGTAAATGCACGAACTCACTGCGCGTTCCACCTTGTCTGAAATCATTATAAGAACAACAAAATTTATACACAAAACAACATAGGATTCATCATCATCATCACGTATAAATATATGTTCTTGTATCGTAACTTACACTGAGGGGGAAGCTGAGACTTGGAGAGAATGATTGAGTTATCTCTGAAAGTTTCAGAGTAAAACCCACCTTCTGGGTGGGCAGCCAGATTCAACTTGGCTACAATCTCCGATGCCGAACCCATGTTTGCTTTCCTTTGTTTAGCCTTAATCGCACTCTTTCACCTGATCAGATCACAATTCAGATCAACCTAACCTTATATAATATTAAGCCCCAACCGACTACTTTATACTCTTTATCTTAAATATACTGTACACCGCTTGTTCCGAAAGTCGTCGCCTAGCTGTTACCAAACTTTTTTGTATTTTTTTTATACTATAATTCCATAATTTAAGTTGTTGAATTTTGAAAAATGTATGTCTTCGTTGAAACAGGAGTAGCGGATGTATTACGGAGTACAACTTACCAGCCTCCCCTATTATTTTACTAAAATTTTGATACCAATCTTTATAGGGAATATTAAAAAAATTATTTTAAAAAAATCAATTAGTTTTCTATCTCTTTTTTTATAAAAAAGTTTATTAATTTTTTTTTTACAAGATAAAATTTCTACTCTAATTTAATATAAGTGTATATATATGTGAAGTTTTCTTCTGAAAACTTGAATCCCGGCTCTTACTCCCTACACTTCACAAATACTTATACTTATGAAGTAACCACTACACCAAATTTATTATTTTTTGGGAATTTATTAACTATTACTCCGACTCCTAACTTTAAAAATACATTACGGGTCTGTTTAGAAACAGTTTACTTAGCTAAAATTAAAAAATTTTTGTAGTAAGTACTATAAATAAAGGTAAAAACTAGCTGAAATATTACAATGAGACCTATAAATAATATCAAAAGTACAGCAGGACTTATAAATAGTAGCAAAAAATAAACTGAAAGTAGAAAAAATAAACTAAATAGTAGAATAAATTGACTTTAAATTCTAATCCCAAACCCAACCTACACTTACCATTGCCTCCTGTTTTGATGTTAAGTTGAACATAATTTAGCGTTGAAAATACCAATTAACCCCTTTGCCATCTACTTTTGAAATGGGTAAATTAGTCTTTCAATGTTAAATTTTGTCATATTTAACACCAAAATAAGAGATGTTGAAACAAAGTTAAACTTTGGACAGGCAATCATGCTTTTTAATAATTCAAGGGGTTTGCATGTAATCAGGGTAAAAGATCATGGTAGAAAAATATAATTTGCCTTTTATTTATTTAGTTAGTTTTTTAATTGCAAATTAATTCAATCTAGAATGGCCATTTTGCTTTTCACATTTTTTTTTATTGGTTAGTTAGATACACATCCATCAGGTCTTTAACTCACAGCCTCACCCTCCAATTAATTATTACTAGAGAAGTACTAATTGAATTATAACTCATTGACACGATTTTAAATCACAAATTTTCAATTGTCATATTAGATCCTTTTAACGATTTTATTTAAAACCAAACTTTGAGATCAAAATATAGCAATAGTTTGTTTAAATTTTCATAGACCAAAGTTGTAGCTGAAGCCAAGACATCATTAGTCTGATGGCACCTCCAGTTCAAGACCAAGGCCCGGGGTAGAGTAGATTTAGGATTTCTAACCAAAATATAAATAAATAAATAAAAAGTTGCAGCTGAAAGTGTGTTCACAAAAATACAAAATCTATTAATTTAGATTGGAATCTTAATCATTTGTAATCCAAATTTTAAGGTGTTAAATGTGCTAATTAAAAATTTGTGAATAAAATTATATGATGGATTAAGCCCTAGGTTAGTTGAGTTTCATTATTCTTGATTTGAAGGTGCAACCAGCCCCAGCATTAGAGTCCATGGCTTGAGCAATTGGGTTTGAGTCTTCCTTAGGGAATGTTTGGTAAACCTGCTATCTGAGATATCCTCTTACAATAAAGGGCATTTTGGTGCCTTTTTTAATTTGACAATTTACAGCCAAAGAAACACTATTATTTATAGTTTCACAATTTCCCTCTTCTTCTTTATTTTTTTTTTTTTCATTTTCCCCCTCTTTACACTCTCTTCCAAGTATTGCATTCAAAGTCTAACTCGCATGATGATCCATACCTCCTATATGTCTTATAGACAGTTTTAGTCTTGATACTCCTAATGAGGGGCTTAAGTCCTTTGAGTGTGCAAGCAAAAGGGGATCAATGTCAATGTATATCTATATATATATGTCACTGCTCAGCATCTTTATTGACTTGAGGGTGAAAATTTGACTATACGTTTTTATTTTATTTTTTGAAATAGGACTATACATTATTGAGAGATAGAGAGATAGAAAATGTTAAAGATATATAGACATATTAGCCCAATGTAATAGGCCCAAGCCCACTCTTATTTGTACTAGTAGTTTAGGATTTAGTTGTCTACATATACTCATCTTATAATTCATTGTAACACAAATATTGTACTACACTCTTATATTATAAAGATGTAGTCCTTAAAAGATTCCTCCGTAGACGTAGGCCGACAAGGCTGAGTTCCTATTCTATGCTTTCTCTTCCGCATCTACTCTAGCATATACAACATGATATAACATATCGCGTTGCTAATATATTTAACAAAAGAGAGGGTATTTCGTTATTCAGAAACATTTCATGTGGACAATAGAAGAACCTAACTCCATGTAGTCTTCCTTAGTTATCCACATCTGCAACACAAGCTCAATACCAACTATTAGTAATAAACAATGTAGACTTCTCCTAATAAATATAAAAATATAGCAAGATGTCCTAATGTGCTTATTGTTTATTACAGAGGAAGCATGATGCTAGCTAACTATATCTTGAGAAAATAGAGTCTATATGCAATACTTAGATTGATCAAAATCATAGGAAAAATTAAAATGTGAATAAGAAAGAAAGGCACCTGCTGAAAAGTGCTTAATGAAGCCAGAATGGAGCCACCAATCCAAACACTATACTTTCTTTCTGGGGGTGCAACCACTCTCACTCTTACCCCAGGAGGTGCCAGTGAGCTCAGCTCCTTAGCCAACCTATCAGCAAGGCCTGGTATCATAGTGGTGCCCCCACTAAGCACCAAATTACCAAACATCTCTCTCCTGATGTCCATATCACACCTTCTGATTGACCTCAGCACAATCTCATCGACACCACCGGACTCCATTCCCACTATACTTGGATCAAACAGGACTTCTGGGCACTTGAACCGCCGTGCTCCAATTGTTATAACTTGCCCATCAGGCAATTCATATAGCTTCTCCAGCTCAGAGCTCTCCTTTGACATGCCAAGTTCTTTCTCAAAATCCATTGCAACATAAGAAAGTTTCTCCTTTATATCCCTGACAATCTCTCTTTCTGCTGATGTTGTGAATATGTAGCCTTCTTCTGCTAGGATCTTGGTGAGGTAGTCTGTGAGGTCTTTGCCAGCTAAATCAAGCCTCTGGATGGCATGTGGAAGTGCATAACCCTCATAGATTGGGACTGCATGTGTCACTCCTTCTCCAGAATCCATTACCATTCCTGTAAAAGGTATTTAAAATGTGTAATTGGAACATAAACTCCCACAAGGTGCTACCAGGCCTAAAGTCATTCCTAATGGCTGAACTAATCACTTCTACCTTTCTTGAAAGATTACCATAAACATGAGTTTAATATCAGTTGTCAATTGTCAAAGATGGGTTATGGTATGAAAATCACAATAACCTTCCTTGAGGTGTAAGTTTTACGTACCTGTGGTTCGTCCACTGGCATACAAGGACAGCACAGCTTGAATGGCTATGAAAGTGGCTGGGATTGCAAAGGCTTCAAACATGATTTCTACCATTTTCTCTCTGTTGGTTTTGGGATTCAAAGGGGCTTCCGTTAAGAGGACAGGATGTTCTTCTATGTTGACTCTGAGCTCCTTGTCAAATGTATGCTCCCAAAGTCTCTCCATAGCTTCCCAATCTCTCACAATTCCATGCTCAATGGGATAGCTTAAACTGAGGATCCCACGCCTTGCTTGTGCTTCATCTCCAAAGTAGATAGCCTTCTGTCCAATGCCAATCATTGCATGCCTGTTTCTTGGCTGACCTATTATGCTAGGAAAAAGTACACATGGAGCATCATCACCAGCAAACCCAGCCTGCATTAAGGGAACATTAAGGGAAGTCAAACTGTTAGTACATAATTAATGAAGATTTGCAGGGGGGGAAAATTGCTGGAGTGACTAACCTTGACAGAGCCTGTTCCATTGTCACAAACAATTGGACGATTTTCATCAAAATCCATGCCTCTTGTGCTTAATTAGAAGCTTTCCAAGAAGTGGATTGAAAGGGAAGAGTCGTGGGAGGCTGGCATATACAGGCTATGTAAATAAAGATAAGGAAGCTGAAAAAGGAGGAGAATAATGTTTAACTTTCGCTTTGACATGAATTTTAGCATTACTCTCTTTCGGTTGCTTTTGTGCATGCCAAAGCATATTGAATATGCCTTATTTATACAAATCCTTTTCCATTCTGATAAGGCATCGAGTAGGCTGCCCTTTCTTCATTTGCAGGCTTCTAAAAGATATGGTCTAATATTCGAAAAACTTTTTAAATTGTCTACACTTATTAGCTGAATTAAAAATGTATACACTTTTTTTCTTAGGGATTTTTGTTTTTGTTTTTGTATTTTTTTTTCAGAGAGTATAACTCTTTGAAATCAATGCAAGCATAAGCTACTAAAAACGGTTTGCTACTTTGTTGAAATCATATTATTAATCAACATAATCACATGCCAAAATAATTCACTTGATAAGCAAAAGCAAATGCTAAAACTGAAGGTGAGTGATTTGTTTTTTAAATGCATATTCGTATTGGAATTGAAGGATTTTTTTTTTTTTTTTTTAATGCAAGGTCAATGCCACACGTCGCACACATGATCAAACCCGAATCAACCAAAATTTACCTTATAGTACATCTTACATCATCCATCATTGTAACACATGCTTTTTGAAATACAATATATAGACATATATTATGTAAATGCAAGCGTGTCATAAATAAATAAATAAACAAACAAACAAACTATCTTCCACGTATAAATGGTAATTGTGCGACTGTGAGCAATATTGAAATAGTTATCCATGAACTCTCTCACTTTTATTTCTACCTTCTCTAATGCCAGATAGGATAACATACTACCGTTATTTACAGAACTGTGGAGAAATCCACCACAGGAAATCAAATTTTAACGGTAATAGGTTTAAAAGTTCTTCAAATTCCAGCCTCTAAAGGCTTTGTGCCAATCAACAAAGAATTTGGACAAATAAACCATTGAAGATAATTCGTAGGACCATCCAAAGTAGTAGCAACACAGCATATCTTCCAACTAACAATCCTTCATCAGTGGCAATCAGGTGAAAAAAGTACACTTCAATCTTGAGACCTTCCCCAAGTGACTTAGTGCCTGATGCTTTTCATAGATTTCTTCTAAACCATCTAGCATTCATCCTCGAAAAGCTCTCTTAACAAATCCTTGCAAAGAGCTCCCCATTCCAGCACCAACAGCTTCTGCAAAATACTGAGCCTGCAAAAAACTCACCGCAATGAAGAGTTTTGTACAATGCCAACATTCCCAAATGGTCATAATTGAGAAAAATATAAGAATTCAAAACAAGAAAGGAAGCAAGAGAAAATACCTCTTGGATGGTCTTCTTCAGATCAAAAGCATCTTTCACACGACCATTCAAGAAAGACCATGTATCACGAAAATCTGTAAGAAAATGTCAAGCAACTGAGTAAAATGTTATTTATGGTATGCATTCACCATGGCACTAAAAAAAAAAGTCTGTTTTCACTGACACTGCACAATGCAAGAATTCAAAAAGGGTTCATACCATATGAAAAATTCCCTCCTCCCCCCCACCCCCCTCCCTCCCCCAACCCAAATATATATATATATATATATATATAAAATTCTTCGGATATTCATTTTAGGGAGAAGAGGTGGTGGTGGTGGGGGGCGGTGGTGACCTTTGCTCACCTTGGTATTGGGAGCTTTTTGCATCATCATTGTTTTGGTTACCCACAATTTGATCAAGGCGGACAAGCATTTTAGCAATCATCTTCTCTTTTTTTTTATATAAATTTAAAAAAAGAGTCTAAGTTTGAAGACCAAAGTAAAGAACATAAACCTGGGGAACTATCAGTCAGCATGTATATCTCGGTTGTTGAGTATATTCCCCCAAGGACAGTACGCTTTACATACCAATCAATATCAGAGGCCTCATCACCAACAGCATGCCAGATCTCATCTATAAGCATTGCCCTCTGCTTAAAACTTGTTGGAACATTCAATGGTTGTGCCTGCAGAAAAAAATGATAACAGATATTTTCTGTGGTTCAGATTTATGAATGCAAGTCATAGCTTTAACAAGACGATTGGCTGCAGAGGATAATACCTGGATGCTAAGAGCTTGAGGCCATTTTGAGATGTATGGAGCTTGCATTTCCAGGCGAAACCTAATGAGCTTGGAGATGTGATCACTAGGTATCATGCTTTTTAAGTCCTCTCCAGAGTCAATTCTATCAATGAGCCTTTGCAAGCAATCATCCATGAAAAACTGAAAAGTGAAAAAAATACCACCAGCTCAATACACACATAGAAAGGAAAGTAAGTTTTGTAGGCTAAACCGAAGTGCATCACTAAGCATGTGTTACACTGCAAAAAGAGTATGGCACACTAGACCCCAAAAACAGTTTTAACAAAATGCAACCACAGATCAATTAGTAATATCTGATTCCGACCTCAAAAGAAATTATCGTTAGCAAGTCAATACTAAAGTGTTAATAGAAGTATACAACACAGTAGATGGTTAGACGAAATCTGCAAAAGTAGCACACAAAAGTTTTAAATCACTGAAACCCATCAAAAAGCCACCTTAATTGAAATCCCTCCCTTTTTAACTACTGCCAGAAACACACTAGCTGTTCAAGACAAATCGTGTCAACAATGATGACTAACTCACATCCACATGTATAGTAATATGACACCATGAAGAAAATAGAAAACAACTGACAGTCATGGATACAAATCGACCTAAATCAAATTCACTCACAAATCGTAGTGTTATATTATTACCAACATTCTTTTTAATTAAAAAGTTTCATATGCACCCAATGGGTCTTAAAGCCACAGCCTTGCTGAAATGTCATTTGAGCTAAAAACTTACCAAAAACATTTAGGGAGAACAAAGCCCCATTATCAAAATGTGTTAGAATATTAAGTAAGTGATTATATTCGCTATGTTCTATCAACTTAAGCTTTTGGGACAGCTGATAATTTATCAAAATGTGTTGAATTTGGGGGAAAAAATCAAAATTTTATACACTATCACAAAATTCAGGGACTTAAAAACAATAGCGAACATGACCCAATTGCTAGCATCCTGAATATAATTGAGTTGGAAAAACAAAAGTTAAATTGATGCTAAACCGGTGAAGAAAAGTACCTCGACGAGTGCGGCTTCTTTCCTTGGGAAAGAACCAATGATAGAAGGAGAAACACCGACTGCCCTGGCACCAGCAATCATAGCCGCTTCAGTCCATCCCAACCGCACCTGCAATTACAAAATGGGCATTATTCTTCAGTCTTAGCTAAAGTCATTTGTGTTCTCTTTGACAATTTATCAAACACATTGTGGGCATAAATAAAAAAGATTGCAGTACGGACCACGTGGGGAAGCGAGGCTTGAAGCACAAGAGCTTGCTCGTCTTGGTACTCGACGTACCGCCGTTTCCTCTGAGTCTCTTGGGGTCCAGCTTCCTCGGCCGTTGAGGTTGACGTGGGGTCAGAGTGATTACTCGTAAAGTGTTGATTTGGGTTTGGATTAAAGGTTTGGTTAGGCGATGATTGAGGAATTTCAGAAGTGGAGGAGAAACGAGAAGTGTTATTATCAATATTTTGATGATGAGGATGAAGAAGAAAAGGGAAACGGAGACGGGCTTTGATATTGATATTGCTACCGGAAGGTGCACGGAGGAGGAGCAGACGGTTCGTCGCCGTTCGGTACATTTCCGGTCACTACTACAGAGAATAAAGAGGAAGAGAAAAAGAGATGGGTTTTAGGATAGTTTGTTAATATTCGTTAAAGTACAAATATATAATATAAATAATTGTTTGAAAGGAGATTTTGAGGTTCCACGTTGTAGTGTGTGGTGGTGCCAAGTGTCATAGGGCTCTGCCAAGAGGAAAGTTTTGGCAAATAAATTTTCTCACTTGTTTGAATAGAAAATCTGGTATAAAATTAGTTTTTCGTATTTTCTAGAATTTAATAATATATAAAAAAAATAGCTAATGGAAAACTATTTTTAATAAATATATTCCCATTTTTTACCTTCTCTCCCTTCCAATTGACTTCTTTAGTTCTTTTGAGAGATAGAGAGGAGAGGAAAAATGCATTTTCTTACTTGTTTGTTTTGATAAAAAATCTTATGTAAAGATAGTTTTATGTATTTTCTAGTATTTAATAGCATAAAAAAAATTAGTGAATGGAAAACTATCTTTGGTCAATATAAAAAATATGGCTTAATTTTAGAGATTGTTATCCACTTATTTTTTTTTTTTTGGAAAACAATTTTATCTCACAATAAGCTAAATAAGGGGAGTTTAAAAATTGTTTTTCAACTCATTTAAGGTTGCTACTAAACTAAATTGTGGCTGATGCTCTAGCAAAAAAGGCTAAATGTTGTACGGGGGCTGCAAGTGTGGTTGGAAGACCTCCCTAAGGATATTGCCCATTTAGTCTTATTTGATGTTCATTGAGTTTTATGAATAAAGTCTTAGGCTATTCCTAATTTGGTTTCTCAACCAAAAAAAAAAGTTACTACCAAACATAGGAAAATGATATAGTTTTATAGAAATTTTTTTTTGGAAAATGACTCATTTTCTAAAAAAATATTATCACCGAAATAAACAAAAAAGTTAGTTTTCTCATAATAGTTGGATGCCTATTTTAGACTCTTCAATAAATGAGATAACGCATATTTCATCAATTTTTAAATTCCTTTATTATGGTTTTTTTTTTACCGTTAGTTAATTTTCTAAATATATTAGTTACATGGCTGATCTTAAAACATTTTTATTATGTGAAAAATTCAAGTTTCTAAAACTTGAGTTCCACTAGAAACTTAAAAATATATATTATCAAATGATTTTCTTTATAGAACTTGAGTTCCAAAAATGGTCACATAACAAAAATGCTTCAAAATTGATCACGTAATTAATATGTTTGGGAAATTATCCTAACAGGCAATTTATCATTTTTCGGACAATTATTGGTTTACATTATTCTATTACACTTTTTTATTATTTTAATTTTAATTTAAGTTATAGTCAAGCCAATGTTGGGCAATCCTCCAACAAATGGCTAGTAAGACCACCCAAGTCAATCAAGACCCTTATGGTCGGTAAGGCTCTCTTTGTTTTACCGAATCACCTAGTTAATGGCAATAGCCACAGAGCCTACAGTAGACTTCCTAAGAGGATGCTTATAATCATCATGCAAGACTACCATGATTACAAGTTGGCTTCAAATTAGTATCAAAATTGGGCTTTTATACTTAATGGTCCATCCTACCACTATTATGGGCCTTTTATTTTCTGTAAGGAAATGAAAGGTTTTTCTTATTTGAAAAATATTCCAAGCAGTGGTCATGATAATCGACTAATTGTGATGTTTGGTTCCAAATATATTGTGCGGCCTAGGTGTTAACCATAGATGTCAATTCATGGCCCTTTTGCTCTTCTTTCTTTTATCTTTAGGTTTCGGCCCCATTTTATTTAGCTCCCCTACCTCTTTTGCAAGAGCATCATTATGGGCCATGGGTCCTTCAAGTTCATGCGAGGCCCATGTTTTAGTTCTCTATGCTTGAACTATTCCTTCAAATTTTTGGTTGCCAACAAATGGACATCTACAAATTTTACCAGTTATAAACAAAAGGCTTAACTACTTTTTGACTATGTATACTTTCAAAGCTAGCAAAATGCTATCACGTATCTGACTACAATATTCTCTATATACACTGTACTTTGCATAGCTGGAAAGAATACAAAGAATAGAACAATAAGTGCCGCTAATAGATATTTATGCTAGGGTGATATGTCACATGCATGAAATAATTATTTAATTTTAAGGGAATTTAGTGAGGAGTATTGTAAAATGCATCTAGTGGGATCGAATAAACTTATTAATTACCTAAAAATGAGGGGGATAGGGGATTCAACCGAGAAGGCAAAGAATTTGGCTCTCCTGGCAAAGCTTAATTGAGGCTTGTGCTAGGCTATAGTGAGTTGTTATAACATTAGGTTTTCGTTTGATAGATGGCTCAGTTGTTGAAGATGAGAGGATAGAAAACGAGGAAGGAATAAAAAAGTAGAGAGATAAAAGAAATTTTAATTTCTCTCATTTATGTCTCTAGTTAAAATGTGAAAAAATGGAAGGATAGAAAATAGAATTTGCATAAACTTAATCCCATGCCTCTATTACATAACTTTTTTATATAAATATTTTATAAAGCAAAAATTAAAAGCAAAAATGGTTCAACGTAAAATGGTTAAGGAGCAAAAAAAAAAAAAGAAAAAGAAAGTTTAAACGTGTAAAACAATTACTCACATTACACAACTTTCATCTATCTTCTTCTAGAGAGAGAGAGAGAGAGAGAGAGAGAGAGGGGAATGGAGGAGCGACTAGTTAGAGTATATGCAGATGGAATCTATGATCTCTTCCATTTCGGCCGCCAAGAAACTGTCTATATTTACTCTCTTTATTTTTTGTTTGTTTACCGTGAAAACTTAAAAAGAAAACAGCTTTTCCGGGGGATTTGTTGGTTTTTTTTTAATGGGTTTCATTAATTTTGGAATTTGATATATTTTTCAGATAATTGGATTGCTTAATTTTCATTAGGTTTTGCATAATATATAAGAGATTTCTCTGTGTGTGTATGTGTGTGTGTTAATGAATTGTAAGTTTGTTGAGCATCCATAGCCAGATTCTAAATCCCATCTTACTTTACCATCTCAAAAAGTCACTTTTTCAATTATACAATACAATTTTACAATTCTCCAACATCCCAACTTTTATATCCCAATCCTACTCATTAAAATAATATTTTTACACAATAAAATAATATTTCTCACAATTACCATTATACATTACAACACATTATTTATACATTATTTATTCTTTCTCTCTCTTTCCTTCTGGTCAGGAACCACAATTACCACCACCGCTGCACACCACCACCGTTGCCACCACCACCACCGGCAACCCAGAAACTACTGTCAACACCAAAAAAAAAAAAAAAAAAACCCCAGAGAAAATCACAACAACAAATCACCGTGAACAAACCCAGCCACCCCAGCAAATCAAAACAACAATCCCAAAATCAAAACCCAACAAACCATTGCCGCCGAACCCAACAACCCAACAAAATCAAAACCCACTGCTGCCGAACCCTAACAAACCACCAGTCACCACCACCACGCCACACGCCCACTGAAAATCAAAACCTAATCTCCTTCCACCGATTAAAACCCAATCTAAACCCACCCAAAATCAAAACCCACCTCGCCAAACCGATCTCCACACATGACTCGGTCACCATGTCAACACCACCAAACGACGATCTCCACCGTGCTAACCTCTGGCCATCACGCCGATCTCAGCCGTGCCACCAGCTTGCCACCACGCCGATCTAGAAATTCGATCTGGCGTGAGCTCCGATCCGGCTTGGTGATTCGACGAGAGAGAGGGGATGAGAAAGAGAGAAGGAAGAGAGAGAAAAGAAAGAGATAAAATGAGAGAGGAGTGAGAAATTTGCTGTTTAAAAGCAATTAAAATTTTTTTTTAATACCATTTTGCTACAGTACCATCTTACATTTGAGATGGTACTGTAGCAAAATCTCAATTTTTTTTTTTTGCATATGAGATATACCCTTCCAGCTGTTAGGTGTGTTTTGGGTTTGTATGCCAAATATGCTTTGCATTTGGCATATAGCCATCCAAATGCGAATGCTCTTATGGGCTTAGTAATTTTGATGCTAAATGTTGAGTTGTAGTTGAATTGCTCCATACTCATTGTGTTTTATTTCTATGTGCAAATTTGGACATTAATATGATATGATTATCAATAAGAGTAGCAAAGATCCCTGAAAAAAAAATTATATTAAAAAAAAAAAAAGTTCAATGTGACACCAAAGAATCTTGGAAAAAAAAAAGTTTTAACATAGCAAAGAAAAAAAAAAGTGTTTTACTGTTGAATTTACTTTGGGGAGGAGAAGGGGGTAGATAAGTCATTTTCACCGAACCACTTCTCCTTCCCCTTTTTTCTCTAATTTGATTTTGGGGGCTGAAAAATGGTGGGCTCGAAATGAGAAAACAGTTGGGCCCCACCATTTTCTCTCCCCAAAATCATTCCAACCAAACACCATTTTCACTCAAAATCTCTCAAGTAATGCTACAATCACAAATTATTTTACAAACGGTTGTTATGACTAGTATTTTACTAGTTTTTATCTAAACCCATCACTAACATTACATTTTCATTTATCAATAACCACTCATCACATCAACAGTTTATAAAAAAACTCGTATCTCTAGCGTTACTCAAATCTCTCATATTTTCTCTCCTCCATTTTCCATCTTCTCTATTTTCACTCAAACCAAATGTAGCCTTAAATAAAGGAGAGGCAAGATTATGGATAAATCTTGTTACACGCTCCTTATTGTATACCTAAGAACACTTCCACTTTGAAATTATGTTTTGAAAATACAATTTTAGTTATAACTGTGAAACGGTGTCACAATTTTAACTGAAATCCTATTTTTAAAACACAATTTCAACTAACTTGACATCAGCATGTAACTTATCACCAAGTTTTTTTGGTCTTTGATAGGGTGAGGGTGGAATCTTGACTTGATTTCCTTTGCCTTGCTTCTTGTTCTTGAAGTGAGTCATCAAATCTACACCTATTTAATTGGGGGCTCATGGGGAAGACTCCCCTTGCTAGGCTTATGCAACAAATGGGAATTTTTGAATTGAGTGCTAATAAGCTTGAAAATAGCCAGGATCAGGTAACTAAGGGCAATTTTCATGGTGCTCGACTGTGAAAATTTGAAACTATACCTCAGAATAATGTATTTCCTATTGCCATTTGGACTCTTGGTTGCATGGTAATCGTGTCATCTTTCAGCACACAAAACTAAACTTAGAGCTTCATGAAAGCTGTTTCTAGAAGTCAGTGGTGTATTCATTTTAGCTCATGGATAGAAACAAACCTGATCTTTTGAGATTATCAGAGTCAAATGGGTTAAACTTCTTCAAGGAAACTAGATTAAAGGGTTTTCACGAGTACTTTGATACACAAGTTGATGTTGTTGTTGATATTGTTTCTGATTATGGTATCTAATGAAGTCTTTATTGGGGGAAAAAAAACACTAGACTTGTATTTTCTGCTGAGTTCTTGCATTGGTATCTCACAGATGGAATCAAATTTTGTAAGAAGACCACCTATGCAAGTTTGTTTGATTTGTCAAGTGACCTATTTCCATATGAAGGGACCCTGTCATGTTCTTAGACATGTCAAGATACACTAGTGAACTTGTGCAAATGGTATCGACTTGCATACTAAGAAATGGACACGCAAATTTGGTTACCAAATTAGTACCAACCTATTGGAAAGACTAGCTGAAAGAATAAAAATTAAGCATACCACTACTTGAGAGTTGAGAGACATTTTTTTACCCAAAATATAAAATATTTGCAAATTGTAATGATCATTATTTAAAAGCGGCCACAAGGACTTTCGATTGATTGGATGAACTTCCCTATCCATAAGTTCGTAAATCAAATACATGTCCTACTCCTATGAATCTGCAACATAAAATCCTTGAAGATAATCACATTATCATGCAAAATATGTCTAAGAAGCTTCAATTCTCGGCATAGTCAGTGCTTGATGTACTTGGTGTTGGTCTCAAACAACGTTTGCCACATTGAGTAATAATGCTTCACTCATTGTCTAATCAGGCTCATGTCATGAACAAGGTTTCTTGGATTAAATTGTCCATGCTTGATAATGTCACTTATAGACGTTGTTTTGAAAGAAAGAAATAGGATTGGAGAATTGGAATTAAGACTTCTCTTTTCTTTCCTTCTAAAAGAAAAAATATAAGATAACTCTTGATGTGTCATGAACATCTTTGCATTCCCATAGATATTACCAACGAAATGCAACAACTTTTCAGGATGGTATAGAGTAAGATTTGGAACTACTAACCCTTAGAGACGTGTATGTATTTGTAGTCTAATATAAATAAAAAAATTTCTTGAAAAGATTGAAACTTTAATGAGCAATTTTCATTAAGACACTTTACAAAATTCCAACAGGAAAAAAGCAGTACCTAGATTTATCAACAAAGGAGATCAAAAACCTGCAAATAATGAAGCAATTAACACTGTTGTGGAAACCATTTTACCATCTTTCAAATTTAAGTCATGCCCCCAACTTACCACTAACTAGCTTCACCAAAATCCATCAGAATTAAGTGAGCGTCTCTGAAGACTTTTCATTTAAAGGAATGGCAAGCACAACGCACCCTGCATTTTGAAAGGAATACACAAAGCCAACCCACATTGCACCCAAAAACAAAAATGTTAAGATTACTCTGTAGGAGTTGACATCGTGCTCTATTCAAAAGGTTTTTTTTTTAAAAAAACATCACTACAGCTCCAGCTTAGCATTTTCAAATTTTTGGTATCTGCTTTTTTTCCCCTAATTGGCTAGTTTAAAATGTGAGAATGTGAAATGCTATGCACAACATTTTCATTGGGTAGTAATGAAGTGCCAAAGACAAATTTATCACCATATAGATCCATTACCAGAACTGGTTTTCAAAGCTCTGTCTAGTCTTGAAGGAAAGAGCTAGCTCGCAAAATATTGAGTCATGAACGTTGAAGTTGAAGCACGGTTTTAAGATGATGTTGGCGACCACTTCTACCCCTTCTACCCCTTTTTCCTAACAAATTAAGCCAAAATGTATTGAACTATTACATTGTCACGGCATGGCATGCCTTAAATTTGTACCTCTTCTATCCTCCTAATGGCTTCCCTCATGTCGAGCCGTTGCTGAGGATTACTTTCAGTGCAAGCAGCCCCAATTCGGAGGAGTTGCAAAATCTGATTGCGCGAATTAGTATAGCTCAAAAGCTCCGGATCGATCAATTCATCCTCTCTCCTTTCATACATCGAGGTTAGAACCCATTGCACAACATCAATCCCACCCTTGCCATTGCTAAGATATTGAGAGGGGAATTTGCCGGTAAGGATTTCAAGAATGACAATTCCAAGGCAATAAACATCTGACTTGGGAGAGACTTCTTGGTATTGTATGAATTCAGGGGATTTATAGGCAAACATTGATTGCACGGCATTGGGTGTGTTGATTAGTGGATGAAAGCCATAGTCACTTAGGAATGGCTCATAATCATCACCTAGAAGAACATTGCTGGACTTGAGATTTCCATGAGGCAACTCATAAGAAGAAAATTCAGAATGGAGGAACCCCATTCCACGCGCCATTCCCTGGATAATCTTCAGACGAATAGGCCAATTCAGCTCGGCATGAGAAATTCCACGATCACCTGCACAAGTCAATAACATGTTTTAATAATGTGTTTGAATACCGTTTATTTTGCTAAAAACATACTATGAGACCCATTTTTAATGATAGTTTTACATAAAAAAAAAAAAAAGGTTTGTAGGTCTTGTGGACTACTAAAAATGCATAAAACACTCTTCTCAACAAAATGCAGACGTTGCTGTCGAGTCATAAAATTGATCTATTTCAAATAAAAATAATTTCCAGGAATAAAGCCTGCATGCAGAGAAGAGGCTTAAGATGGCAATGGAGATCAAAGTCACAATACATACCATGTAAGACATACAACAGGCTGCCTTTAGGAATGTATTCAGACACCAACAGCTTCTCCTCTCTTCGAAAATGGTAAGCCAAAGGCGTCAAGATATTCCTGTGCCTTAGTCTTCCAAACCGCCTCATCTCGGCATCAAACCCTTCTCTCTGTAACCTATTCATCTCCCTCAACCTCTTCACCACGACGGACAACCCAGTGGCCATCACAGCCTTATAGGCAGACCCCAACCCGCCATTCCCTAACACCTCCGCCGCAGCCTTCATCAAATCCTGCAACCCAAACGCACCCCTGTCATCATTCAGCATTACAAGATCAGACATCCCGTTCTTTCCATGTGTTGAACCCTTTCTCGAGCTGCCTTTCCGGCTCGTCTCTGATGCCCTGCTGTTGCTGCGGTTAGAAGTAGAACTTGGCACGTGCACTTCAACCACAGAGACAGTGTCTGGCATTTTTTCTCTATCAAGAATACCAAAGTGGTCCTCCTCCTCACTGCGCCGCTTGCTAGTGACTAAAAATGCAAGTGCGACAAAAACAAGCGCTGCAATGCCAAGCACCACGACCAACACGAAGTTGTTGGTCTTTTTTTCAGGTGGTACTTGATCAGGAACATTAGTATTATTATTAGTTTTGTTGTTGCCCATGCAAACCTTGTCCAGCGGCTTCCCACAAAGGCCTTCGTTTCCTTTAAACGTGTCCACGCTAAAAATGGACAAGCTCTCAGGGATTTCACCTTCCAACTTGTTGTTGGACAAATCGAGTTGTTTCAAGGTAGGTATATTCATAGGAGGGATAGGTCCTGAAAAATGGTTGTGCTCAAGGTGGAGTTCTAGGATATGGGATAGTTGTGTCACAGATTCAGGTATGGTACCATTGAATTGGTTATAAGAAATCCAGAATTTCTTCAAAGAAGTAATATGGGCAAAGAAATCTTTCGGTATTTCACCAGAGAACTGGTTTCCTGTTAATAAGAGAGACTTCAAAGCACCAACCCTGTGAAAGTCAGGGATTGGACCTGAGAAGGAGTTGTTAACCAAACTGATAGTTCGAAGGCCATGAAGTGCATTTAAAGCTTCAATGTCTATCGTCCCGGAGATGTCTAAACCTGTGAGATGAAGGCCTGTGACAGTGCCATTAAAGCAAATAATTCCAACCCACTTGGCTGAGCAAGGAGAGGAGTCAGGAAGCCATGAACTTAACCTGTCTGCACGGGTGAAGGATTGTTTGAGTTTGAGAAGAGCCTCATGTTCGGATAAGGAAAAAGAGAGAGGAGGGAGGAGGAGGAGAAGGAAGAAAAGGAGAACACGAACAGCGGCCATTGCTGACCCGGAAATGAGGCAGGTCCCAGTAGAAACCAGCCGCTGTTCGGAGGAGAGAGGATTAATGTGTGGTTCTTCTCTAAGCTTTTTTTGTTTGGTGGTGTTCCTTTTTTGGTTCTGTTGATGAGTTTGGGTTTGGGTTTGGGAGGGAAGAGTGTCATGTTGGGTGTGAGGTGTGAGTTGCATTGATGAGAGGGAAATTGGTGAATAGGTAGGAAGTGCCAGATTTACGTTAAAACTCTCTAAGAATAGCTAGCTAGGGACTTCTAGAAAGAGAGGCTTTTTGAGGCCTGTAGATTTAGTGTGGGGTTGAGAGGAAGAGAGAGAGATGTGCAAATTTTATGTTGACCTAGTCAGTTTCATTCGTTAATGAAGTGGCAGAGATGTCTCTTCAAGCTAACCTTTTATTTGGACGGTCCATCTATATAGAATGTAGAGGGCTCCGGCATGCATTTTCTAAACCTGGTACAAATAACTGTGGACACAGCCTAGAGTTACATTACTAACTTTTCCTAAAATTATATAACAAGTGGATATGTTATCCAAGAATAAAAGGTCTATCTTTCATCTGAACCAATGGAAACGCACAAATTCCGAACTTTCAGTTTTAGAAGGTAGATTAGAATTTAGAGCACTCAAGCAGAATGCCATTACAGCAAATTTTTAACTAAACTCAAGTAAAACTATCCCGCGTTTATCTCCGGTCCTTTAAAATTATAAACCATTCCTTTCTCGAAACCCATTTCAGGTACTGTAGATTTGGTTTGAAATTTCCCCAAATTTCCTTGCTTTATGATTCAATTTTTCATCAAATTTGCTTGATGATGGATGGGTATATGATGCCCGATTGAGTGCCATATATATGCCAGCAGGTGGGAGCATGTGGGATTTTTGTTGCTCAAAGTTATCATTTTTCTTGATTTAATTGTATTCATATTTTTGGGTTTTGAAACAGAAAGTTCAGTGTTTTTTTTTTTGATGTATCTGGTTCAGTAGTTGATACAATTTGTTAAATCATTTGTTAGTGGTTGTTCATTAGTTTTTCTTCCCATGATGTTGATGTTGATGACTTGAACTTTGTCATAAGTGGCTTGCTCTTCATCTTGCTAAGATGAAATTGCTGCATTTCAATTCAGGTGCCTGTGGTCCTCTACTTGTTTTGAAGTGATTCTGGCAGTCTGATAAATAAGTTATCTGTAAGTATTTTGCTTGGGATTATGCAGAAGCTGTATGTTGACTGCTATGGTTGGATGATGTTCTTCCAGTTGCTTATTTCTATCTAGGCTCCTGGTGATAGTTAACATTGTCTTGGTGATGTGGTTTTAGTTGGTATATTTATGTGAGTTAATTGATGATGTTTGGAAAGTAGCTGGAGTCATTGTGGAATGGTTGGCTGTGAGGTTGGGTGCTCTGGGTTGAGTGAGGGTGCTTAGCCCAGTTGCTTGTAAATCAGTTGTAATTGGTTGAACTTGTATAGTTGTATTCTTTGTTTCTTCTTAATATAATTTCTAATTCATCAAAAAAAAGAACATGATCTTAATTAGTTTGGAAGCTCCTGTGAATGGGTCTAAAGCAACAGCATCCAACGTGTTCGGGATTGGATTAATTTTCTAAAGTCGAAGTGCTCCATGATACCTTGAGTTGCATTATCATACAAGTTCCTGTCTAAGCTTTTGTTTTGGTCTAAAAATTTGTAGTTAGTATGGACAAGTTACTACTTTGAAATATAATGATCTTCAATGACAATTTAACTAGAAAATTTTATCATTAGAAAGATAGAATTGTTTTCTTTCTTGATGTTGTAATGGCATTCATTGAGACCTATGGCTATTTTCCCAATGAGAATGATAAATGAAATCATTTTTTGTCATAATTTTGCAGAAAAACCATGTTATATGGTAAGTAGAAGTCATTCTGATGATTGCAGTTGACATTTCTCCACTTGTTCAGATTTGTCAATTTTGCACTCTAAATTCAGTGACCCAATTTGCTCTTACTTCATTTCTGATAATTTTCTGTTTTGCCCAATTTCATTCAATCTCTGAAATCTTCTTTGCAATATGTCAAAAGGGCTTAAATTTTCTTTCCCTCTGAAATTGTAAAAATAACATCTTAAAGATTTTCATTCATATATGAACCTAAGTTAGCCATGCCATTTCATCTATAATTAAATTTCTAAAATCCATGGCTACTTGTTGTGCATTTTCTAGAGAATGGGAGGTGCAAGTTAGTGTGATTGTTCAGTTTAAATACTTGGATACATTATGGTTAAGAAAAGAGATCAGGTGGGACAACCATTGAAGATATTTATCAATACCAGGTTTGGAATGCTCCATGTTGTTTTATTGGCTTGGTAATTGATTGAAATAAGAACTTAAAGCTTGAGGTTTGATTGCTTAGGTTTATTATGTTATTGTTAATATTTATTATTTATTAGGGAATGGATTTGCGAATGCCAGTGACTTAAACTTCACAAAGCTCTTACAAAAAGATTCTAACATGAATAATGAACTCATAATGGAATCCCTACAAAATGAAGTACATACCCAACAGTCTCCCCTTGAAGTTCAGATAATTGTCAAGAAGACACAACAGAGTGGTAATTTCATGGTAGGAGAAGACTGTCTCATTGTATTGGCATTGCTCAATATTTCCATGGATGCAATGCAAGGAAATGAGCAAAAGCACAAAACTTATTTGAATAGAGTTTGGAACTAGTTCCATAAAGAGAGGACATGCTGTTTGTACATATTCATTGATATTGCATAGAAAAATAAAGGTGACACAAGACATTGAAATTACAAAATTATGTAAAATTACAATAATTAATTTTTTTTTCTTTTTTATAAAAATATGAACATTGAGGAGTTGGAAAACGTGAGCATTTAAAATATATGACCGTTACATAATAAATGAAGAAAAAATAATATTTAAATGAAATAAGAATAAAATATTGAGGTTGATGTAGTTGTTTGTGAATAGTAGATTAACTAAAATAATAAAAGTGGAGTTTTTAGTATTAATTTAGGTAAAATTGGATTGAGCTTGGTGCTAATTCTTTTACCGCCTAGACAAATAGGTGATTAGTGTCATTTAATCAAGTTGACAATAACAAGTCCATGGACAACAATTTAATCAACTATTAGCAAAAAATCGAAGTCCAGATGTTTCTTTGGCTTCTTGTTCTTGAGATGTACAATTAATTCTCACTTCTGATAACAAACAGCTAGCAGATGATTTTACAAGAATTACAGAGGAACTTTCTGCCTGTCTGGCTGTTGGTGCCACCAAATTTTGCATGTCTTTCATAAACTGGTTCTCAAATTCAAAACTTCAACGTAACGTGAAAGCCTGCAAGTACGAAATTAATATTTGTTATCAAGTGCAAAGTCATATATATTTCACTGAAATTTTACAAAGAGTGGTAATAGTTACCATCAAAAAACAATTGAAAACACGATTTCTGTTAAAATTATGATTTCACCATTTCACGATTATAACTAAAATAAGTATACAATGTTGTACACACTCTTAACTCAAAACATGATTTTAGCTTGAGTGTGTATGACAATGTATTACTTAGCGTGTGTAATAATAATTAGTGTTCTCTTTATAAATTACTAGGTCCATTTTGGTGATTGGAGAAGAGAGCATTACCGAAAAAATGTTGCAGTGACCAGGATCTGCAACATGACACATCAAGTTGTCAATGGGGCTTTGTCCTGTATAAATGGCTTGGAACCAGAAGCCCACAAAAGCAAGCATAGCAAGACGCCCATTCTTAATCTCCTTAGTCCTCAACACCATCACAGGCTCTGGGGAACCTCTACCCCACATCATGGGGTCAAACCATAGCCCACCTGGGTAACCAACATCAGGCTTTGGGTTCTTCTTATGTGGTACTTTTGGTTCAATGTCAACACACCCTGGATTTATCATATCAGCCCATCTTCTTCCCTCTACCCAACCCATCAAGGCTAATTGCACCACAAATAAGGTTGTTTTGTCTGTAAAGTATTCTCTAGCACCAGCATCATACCATGAAAATTTATCAATGAAACCTATTCTTCCAAGCCATTCTGGAATCAGAATTCCAGCCACTGCTAGCATTGCCCATCTGCCATGCATTAGCTCCGCTTGTGCAAACCATTTAAGTGACTCTGGATCAGACCCTATCACATACAAAATGGAGGATATCAGTACTGCAAGTCTAGTCTAGAACTATCTTTAAAGTGCTTTTGCAGAGCAATATACAAACTAACACATACCTAATCCAAGTGGGTCGAAGCCAAAATCGCCAGGAAGACTGCAATTAACAGAAAAAGAAAGAAATGATGTCTTCATGATCTATAATTTAAATTAACAATGAAAGAGCTCCAATACTACAGATTTATGGAGTAGTGATGATACCTGCCATCAAGCCACTCAGGAGGTGAACTGCCAGGGAACCACAATGGCCTATCCGGAGGAAGTGGTTCACATACACTTGATACTCCTTTTGTTGCATCTAAATGGCTAGTCCTCCTCCCAGGTAAGCAAGTTGTGAATTTTCCTAGAGAAATTTTTTTATGCAATTCCCTGTTTCCCAAAAAAAAAAAAACACCATATATGAAGATAAAGTACTGTACATGTATAAGCAAGCAATAAAATCTATCTGAATGCTAAGCCTGGAGTTGTAAAAAAATGTTGACCGTGTTGGGAGGCTTGACAATGCAGTAGAAGCAATGGCTAGTGCCATGGATGACAAAATGTTCCTGCAAAAAACTGTGCAACTCTGTGGCTTTTTACAGGCTGCTTTGTCTGATGATTTATCTAGTCCGTGTAGAATGGATAATATTCATGATGGTGTAGCATAACTTGGGGGCACAAAACGGACCATTAGATTAAGAGCCAATGGTTACTGAACTTGGCACGTGTTTTGGATATGGGAATTGGACTTGGGAGAATAAATTTGGTATGACTTTTGGGCTTGCATAGTAGTGAGTTTGGTCTTGTGATAATATTAGTCTGCGTTGCTTATCTGGTTGACCCAACCCAATCCTTAGTTCACCCAGCTCAATTTGGAATCCAAAGTGATTGGGCCTAAGCTGATATCCAGTTCTTTCATTGGGAGCCCAACTTCAACAATAGGGCCAAGATCTCTTCTACATCTTATGCTGTTGTTCCACCCAAGAAAAAATAGGTTATGCTTTGATTTGTGTCAATTAAACTAATTGAAAAAAATCTCTTGATGTCATATGTAAGATCTTGGATCAAATTTCTTACTCAAGGGAAAGTTTTAAAGCGATAACAATAACAATTCCAATCCAAGTCAAGGCCATGCCCAATCCTATTTGGTGTGCAAGCAAAGTATTCTCCTTATATTATAAATCTAGTAATTAATGGTTTAGTGTATAGTTAGTCTAGGACTTAGGCTCCTATAAATACCCCTATTGGGTTCATTGTGTAATATACATAATTCAGTATAATGAATATGTAGGCATCAAGAGCTTTAGTCCATATACGTCAACTATTAGGCTAAACTACGTCTCTGTGTTCTCAATCTTTCTCTCCCTATTTTTGATTCTCACATAAAGAATGAAATGGAAACTTCTTTTTTTTTTTTTCTTTTTTTTCTTTTTTTTGGGTCCAAGATATGGAGTTTAAAAACCCATTATAATTAGTCATATAAGAAATAAGTATGTATCTCATGCATCTAATATATACAACATCTCTCTTACCGCATATGAATCTCACACAGTTGTGGAGCCCGTATATTGTAAGAGAAATGCTACATATACTGGATATGTAAGATAATTATTTATTAGAAACAAATTTATCAAAGAAATAACCATGACTTTTAAGGCTTAATTTTGCTCTAGTGACATATACATCTCACTGTTTTGAAATACCGACAATGCCACATGACAATTGTCATCTAGCTCACTTGTTGTACCTAGTTCTTTGCTTCTTGTTAGAATTGAGAATGAATTCTCTATATATTTAAGTGCATGTAAAATGTTTACCCAAAAAAAAAAAAAGTGCATGTAAAACTGACTCATTCAAAGGGCTCGCTATATATATATATATGTAGACATATGAATTATGTATAAGTTAAAGGACTGTGCTACAACCTACAAGACTCAAATAAGTATAATGGGCTTAGGACTCATTTGGCATTGTATTATGAAACATGTTGAGGATGGGAGACCAATTTGAGTTTGGAAACTGCATCACAAAAACATCCTAAACAGTATGACATTACAAAAGATATCCACAAGATAATCTTAGGAGACAACATAGATTAGCTAGATGGAACCTGAAGGAGGTGAGGCTAAACAAGATGATAATCAATCTCAATATGATTGTTCTATTTGCAGAATTCACAATAGCAAAGAGTGAAAAAGGAAATGTGAGCCTTTTTATTGATAGAGGTTACAGGTGAGGTCAATTCCCATTTCCCAAAAGCAGCTTTTTTTTTTCTTTTTCTTTTTTTATGAACCAAAAACAGCTTAATTATGGTGTAGAGGAACACATTTTTTATATTTTGATTCATATATTATTGTGCTGATATTTGAGCAAGACAATTTTTATGTACCTTTCAAAATATGGGATTGATGTGTATATTGAAATGACCAAAAAAAAAAAAATATGATAAAAAGACAGGTAGTTCAATGACTTGAATCCGATTCGAGACATTCATTATTCATATTGCTTACCTGCGGGCACTTTGCCCTGATCTGCTTCACTGCTTGCTTGAGTTGAGTAAGTTAGTTAGGTAGTAGTAGCTCATCAACTGCTTTCGCAATGACCTATTGGACTGATTGTAACATCTCACCTGTTCACCTAACCAATATGTTGTGCAATCATACCTCACAGTTTCTCAAAAAAGACATATGGTTTGCATTCTATTTTGTATTATCAATCCTAGATTCAAATTTTGAAATGCCCTCAGAAATTAATCTTACAAAATTGTCTGATACTTTTAAAAAAAAAAAATTATGGAAGAATATGAGGAGAAGGTGTCACATTTAACTCTTGAGAGTAGTTTTTTTTTTTTTTTTAAAGAGAGTTTTCAACTTATAGCATCCACTCTAAATGATAACTCTTTATCATTAGACCAAAACGCCAATCGATTTTTGTTATAAGCAGAGATTAATTTTCAAATCTCTTATTCAACCATCAGAAACTTTATCAGTTGAGCTAACTATGAAATTCACAAGAGTAGTTAAAAAATCATGCAAGTACCAATTGGGAACTTGAGATCTCAATTATTGTTGTGCATGTTTGCATAAATCTTATTAGCGTTAATCATGTGAAATGTCAAAATAGGGTGCATTATGTGAAATCTAGTACAATTTGTATTGAGTGTCTACCATCTAGAGAAGTTTCTGTTCCATCTTACTTGAGTCATTATTTGGTAACTACACCAAAAATTAATAAAGGACGAGCCTGAGCTAAAAATAATTATAACAAAACTAGTCAGCATTCCGATTTCCAAACTATGCAAGAACGAACAAGTATGGCAATACAAGCATTTCAACTTGAAAAAAAACTCTTATTTTTCACACCCTCAAATCAAGTTAAAAAAAAAAAAAAACTAACAATTGAAACACAAACAATTACCAACAAGCTTTGTTGTGATTGTTGCAAAATAAAAGATGTGTCTATGATGAACTTAGCTAAAAATAATGTCCAATCACAACTAGTCATATCAGTGATTGTAAAAATATGAAACACGTTGCATCTGTATATGCATAACAAAATCTCATAACATTTTTACAATAATCTTGTTTCAAGTTGTAACAGACTCTTATGTAATATTTTTATTTTACATTGAATTGTGGTGAGTTAATATCTTATGAGATTTTGTTGTGGTATGTCAAATTGTGAATTGTGAATCGTACAATAGACATTCAAACGGTTTATCGGTATACTTCCTATTTTATTAAAAAAATAAATAAAAACAGGTCCAAATCTATGAACTTTTATGGTAAGATTTGGGTAATTAGTTATATCTCATGCAATCTTAAAGCAAAATTTTCTTTGAGGTTTTCTTTGAAGTTTTCTTTGAGATTGATTCAAAGAAATGTCATGTAATCTAAATAAAATTGGGCATAAGATAAGCATTAGAGAAAGAAATTAAATAATGTAGTTAGTAAGGAATAAATGTAGTTTTCTTTCCTTAAAATATACTCAATAGTCATTTGTCGTAAATTTCCTAACCAAACCTTAAAAAAAAACAAAAAACAAAAAAAAAAAAACAAAATCGGAAATCCCCACATACACCCGACTCTGATTGAAAACACTTTACAAACGTTAACATCTCAACCGACCCAAAAAACCAAAACCAAAAACCAAGTACTAGAACTAGGCACTAGCCCATGATAACCAAATCAAAATCGAAAAACTCACACTTGAAACAACAATGGTGGAGGGTTTAACAGCGACACTAGGACGGTTACAGCACCAGAGGGCACTGGTATCTCTGTTCACATCGCACAAAACACTGTTCGTTGTGCTGTGGATCGTCGCGTTCGCTTCGGTTTTCGTTTGGCAGAGGAACATCGTTGATGGGTTTTTCGCGTTCGGTCGCGGCGTTAGCCGAGGAAAGCCACTGCCGAGGCTGAGACCTGTGGCGTTTAACCTCACGGATTTTGGAGCTGTGGGCGATGGGGTCGCTGTGAACACAGAGGCCTTTGAGAGAGCGATTTCGGCAATTTCTAAGTTGGGAAAGAGAGGCGGTGCACAGCTTAATGTCCCTCCTGGTCGTTGGCTTACGGCGCCGTTTAATCTCACTAGTCATATGACTTTGTTCCTTGCTCAAGATGCTGAAATACTTGGAATTCAGGTTTGATTTCTTTTTCTTTCTTGAACGTGAAGTTCCTTTGGATTTGTTTTTTTACTATGATCTGTTTGTTGTGGTGGAAATGGTCATGGGATTTCAATTGGGTATTCATAGTTGGTTAATTGAGAACTTGGAAGTGGCTGGCATGACATTTGTGTTTAGGTCCCTGTGATTTGACAGTAATGTTAAAGTTGGTTTTTTTTTTTTTTTTTTTTAAATTATAATTTTGACAAGACTAGGGAGGATGTTTAAGGGTTTCACATGGATTGTGATTTTAGGATATGAAACGAAATGCAACAATAATTTGATTAGTCTGATGGCTTTATTGAAGACTAAGCTGGTCTTGTTTTGTTTTGTTACATACTTTTGGAACATTCTTATGTATGTAATACTGGGATACCAACAATTTCTGTATGGGGAGTATGAAAAGGTTGATTGTATCATGGGAGTCCGTATTTTAAACTAATTTGGTTTTGTAACAGTATGTAATCTATATGAGGTCTTACCTTTAAAAAAAATTGGGGCGGAGGGGGGTGGGGGGGTGTTGGTGTAGGAAATCTTTCTTATTCATAAGATGGGTACTGAGTGGAAGGTTCTATTTGATTGTGTGCACAAAAGATTTTCTGGAATATCTGGAGGAAGTCTTATGATCAATGAGAGTGAATATGAAAACGATCAATGCAAATAGGGTTAATATCCATTGTGAAAACCTGGTTCATGTAGGTTTATGATGAAGCACATCTTATAATTTGTGGAACACTGACTAATCACCTAATATAATATTGTGTTAGACCATGGAATTGATAATGGCTTTTAACTACCACAATCTTAAGAATAAAGATGGCTGTTGTTGTTTAGCA
Organism: Quercus variabilis; assembly: GCA_030445155.1. Classification (NCBI taxonomy): domain Eukaryota; kingdom Viridiplantae; phylum Streptophyta; class Magnoliopsida; order Fagales; family Fagaceae; genus Quercus; species Quercus variabilis. Next base: position 1,417,664 of record CP129455.1, read on the forward strand.
AAAAAAAAAAAAAAAAAAAGATGGTTGTGTATCCCAGTGTGGGAATACCTGTCTGTAGATAGGGTGAAAAAAAGAAAAAAAACAAGAAGAAGAAGAAAAAAAAGGTCAAAATTCAGGCAATAGATGATCAATGAAATGAGACATCTTTGTGCCTAGAGATGTAGGTATGATTTATGTAGCTTTCATCATGAAGTTGCTGAAAGTAGGGATGAGCTGCATCTTGCTGTAATGATCGAGATTTAGATGTAGTAAAAGGTACACCTTTTACTTTGGAGTTCTCAACATTTTCAGCTTGAGCATTATTCTGATTTATATTCAACACTGAGGATGCTCCCCTTACTAGAAAGGGACAACAAAGCTGCTTCAGCCCTTTCGATTATTAATCGGGGCTCGCATCCAACTTTGCTGTTGTATATTCTGTTTTTCTTGGGGAACCATTTTTTTGGCCTCCATGACATCTCAGTCCTCAGTTACAATGAGTACTTGTTAAGGATATGTATGTTGAACATAGGGTCAATGTAAGTCCTAATACTTTTTATCAAACTATGTAATGATGTTGCTGACTGGTCACTATGGGTATCCAGCAAAACTTATAAGTTTGATGAAATTTAAGAACTCTTGGGTGAGGGAACCAATGTGAGGATCTGAGAAACCAGAATTCTCAATATCAGAAGGATATAGATCAAATAGAGATATATTTGATAAGTTCATATCATGCCTATCATAGAACTTCAATTGGAGCCCATTGTCATAATAATTTATTGTATTTATATTTGATTACTTTATACAAAGGTGATTAGTTATATCCATATACGTGGTTTCTTCATATTGGGCACATATTAAATCGTAGATAGGTTAAAATTAAGACTGTTGGAGGTATGGTGAATTGATTAAATGATGAAACTCATTGACCAACTGCATCAGACCATTGTTATAAAAATGTGCTTCCATTTTTGCATATGTATCATTTGATTGCATCATGTGTAGTCACTTTAAACAAATTGATATGTCAGAAATTGCATTTTACTTGGTTTAGATTACATGCCTTGCATGGTTGCTGAATAAGGATACATATAATGGCTGAACCAAAATTAATCTAATTGGTTATCTCTTTTGGTTATGGCTACTGAACTCTCCCTCTCTCTTGACTAAAGTTTTGTATTTTACCATATGTCATCTTATGTGATGTATAACAGGATGAGAAGTATTGGCCACTAATGCCTCCTTTGCCTTCATATGGTTATGGGAGAGAGCATCCTGGACCTCGGTATGGGAGTTTGATTCATGGTCAAAATCTCAAAGATGTTGTTATTACAGGTCATATTTTTCATCCTCTCATTTGGTGAAGCTATTATAAATTTTATATTCATGGCAAAGACATTGACTTAAGAGGTGACTAAAATAATATGCCTTGATTTTAGAAAAGATACCGAGTGTAAGACCCATTCAAGTTCCTTGAGTCAATTTAAATATTACATGAAACCTACAAGGCTACAACTGTTCAAATTTTTTTTTTTGGGGGATGATGAGGGGCCTCTTTAAGGTAGGGCCAGGTCACTTCATGTACCCACCCCTGTTAAGTAAACCCTAGATACACAACCCCACTCACAAGAACCATGTATCGGATTATCCTGGGACTCGAATTGAGCTAACCTTTGCGGGTTACAACTGTCCAATTTGCCATAGATGGAACTTACAATCCCTTAATCTTCATAGATGGAACTTACTTCTTAAGCACTCATAACAGAAACTAATTGGTAAAGCAACCAAGTTGTCAGGAAGTGGGGCAAGGATGTTTATCAAGCATTCACATGCACACACATAGATGCCTTACCTCACCCCCAAATGTGCTGCCACAGAAAGATATTGCTCAGAACAAATGTTACACATTAACCTGGTGATCACTGTGGGGACTCCATGTGTTACTTAACACACACACACACACACACAAAACGGTGTTCTTTTGGGTGGAATTGGCCACTAATCAATGATAGTGATTAATCGTAAATATGCAGTTATGATATTGTTTCTTTGGACAACTGAGTGGCTATTGACCATCCTATGTTAATTCCAAGAGAGGATGGAGTATGGGATGGCTAGTTCCTAAACTGACTTAGGACAAACCAGGGAATTTGTCTATGTGCGGTTACAGTGGGTTAAGAAGATTTCTGGATTTTGGATTTGAAGTTGTTGAAGAAAGGGTTCTGTTTTTGTGTTAGGAAGTAGAAGGTGGTCCGATGAGTTTTTTATGACTATTTGGTAGAAGAAAATGTGGGAATTTAAGGTTTTGATAGGTAAAAGAAGGGCTTGATTTGGGGGTTGTAAGGAAGAAGAAAAAGAGAGGGTGTTATGATGTTTAGGGGCTGTATGAACAGTACTATAAGAAAGAGAAGAAGAAGAAGAAAAGAGAGAAAACATCAAACAAAGGCCAACATGCCTCAATGCTCAATATACCCAATGATTCTATTAATCAACTCCCATGTCCTTTTAAAATATTAAGCACAATATATATATATATATATACACACACATATATATATATATATTAACTCTTTCTTGTATGGGTAGTATTAGGACTACTAATTTGACTAGTAAAACTAAAACCTAATAAAAGATTAACTTGCTCCCAAAGAAAATAAAACCTAAGATACTTACACTCCGTATGGAGGAAAGGAATAGAATGAAAAGAATCATTTTGGAATATTCCATCCATTCCCTTGTTTTAGAGTTTTAATAGAGGAAATGAAATGATCATTTCTTTGTTTGAGAGTTTAAGTGGAAGGGAATGGAATGAGTAGGATGAAACACTTATTTCTCTCTTTTTCCTCTGAATCTCAAATTTTCATTCCCCCCAAAATTGAGAGGAATCAAAGAGAATGGAATTAGGTTTTTTGGTTTTATGAAATTCAGCCCTTTATTCTAAAATAGGAGTATGATAGTAAATGTTATTATAAAAAGATTATCTTCCATTCCTTCTAATGTTAACCCCAAATACCCAAACAAGATTACATACGTTTCATTCCTTTCCATTCCTTTATTTTAAAACATCCAAACAAGATTACCTAATTTCATTTAATTCCTTTCTTTTCTACTCCCTTCCATTACATAAATACATTCCATTCCATTCTTAATGGCCCCTTCCCACTAAAAAAAGCTTACAAAAAGAAATTGCTTCTGCTTGATACCTCTCCTACTGAAGCAAAATCTTTTGTAGAATTATCCTGGAATTGTAAAAATTATGACTTAAAGGACCCACTTCCTGCATATCAGGTTCAAATGTTGTCCAAGTATTTTGTGATTTAACAGTAGCTGAACTAATTGTTTCTAGCAAATAAGGACTCTTAACTTGCTCTCTTAGCTCTGTACATAATATGTAAAGACACATTAAAAGAATTTCCTTCAAATTTCTCTTTTGCCACATTGACTGGAGCAGTTGATTATCGTTTCATATTACAATGAAATATCTACTGCTAGTCTGCAAATCATTTTTTTGATAGGCAAATCATACTTATCAAACTATCACACAATGGATTGGTTTCGTAATTTGATTGGTTTTAAACTCTTGTATGATTTGCTTATGTACCTATCATCTTGATGAACTGTTAATTTCTAACTTGTTCTAGTTTGTGTTATTGGTCATCAACAGGGCATAATGGTACCATAAATGGACAGGGTCAAACATGGTGGAAGAAGTATCGCCAAAAACTCCTTAACAACACTAGGGGCCCACTTGTTCAGATTATGTGGTCAAGTGACATTGTGATCACTAATATTACTTTGCGTGATTCTCCTTTCTGGACACTTCATCCATATGACTGCAAGAATGTAACCATCAGAAATGTTACAATCTTAGCTCCCATATTTGAAGCTCCAAACACCGATGGAATAGATCCGGGTAAGTGTTTTCTCGTAAGTTATCATTACACACACACTCATTAATGTGTGACCAGTTGATAGGTGCTGCCCTGTCATGATATATTCCGTTGAGGTGGACATCATTACTAACTATTGATTCTTTGGATTGACTCTTGGTAGAACCATAGAAGGGTCTTACGCATGTAGGAAAATTACTAGGTGGAAATACCATTTTGGTCCCTACATTTTGGAGTCATAGTCAATTTGATTTTTACATTTTGATAGTAGTCAATTTGGTCCTTACCGTTAACTCACTAACGGAAAATGCTTACATGGCAAACAAGAATAATAAAATAAATATTTAATTGCTATCTAAGAAAACCACATCAACAATTTTAATAATAAAAAAACATCCACATCATAAAAACAAAACAAAAAAATTTTAAAGGATGAGTTTAAAAAAAATTCCCGAGATTTTCTTGGAGTTTCTTGACAGCCAAACATAGCAACCCACACATACAACAATAAAATTCAACCCAAAAAATTCACTGCAAACTCCAAACCACTACAACGAACACAGCAACACCACCACAAACTCCAGCAAGCAGCAGTACCATCAAATCCAGTGAGTGCATGCCATCTAGGTGGTGGACCTTGAACCCAGATCTGGGCAAGCACAACCCAGATCAGAAAGAGAGAATATAAATGGACTTGATAGAGAGAAAGAGAGAGCACTTGAGTTGTGTACTGAAGAATCAAATTTGTAAGCTAGTTGGTGGTCAGAAAAATTCAAACCGCATAGCCACATTGCTTGCATAGCACCACTTTCCAATACCACCTTGATAAACACCTCCACTAACAAGTTCAAACTTCAATCCAAAACATGACAACACCGTCCTTCTACTTCTACTTCTTCTACTCACTCTCTGCAATTGCAATTCCTTGTTGCCAAAACAAGAATAGAAAATGCCTGTTGAGCTAACCTGCTTTCGTAGTGTAATAATTATCAGTATCACTTTCATTCTTCTGCTATCTTCTTCTCTAACCCCAGACAGTCTCACTCTCATAGCTCTCAAAGCCACCATAGAATCCAACCCATCCCCATGCCACTGGCACAGCATGGTGAATTTTTTTGGTTGAGTTTGGGTTGCTTTTTGGGTTGTGTTTGGCTATCAAGAAACTCCAAGAAAATTTGGGAATTTTTTTTAATGGTTTTTTTTATTCTTGCTGATGTGGGTTTCTTAGATAGCAATTAAATATATATATATATATATATATATTTTTTTTTTTAATTTTATTTTCCATGTATGTGTCGGCTATGCACACCGTTTGCCATGTAGGCATTTTCTGTTAGTAAGTTAACAGTAGGGATCAAGTTGAAGTTGAAAGTAACGATGACCAAATTCATTGCTACCAAATTGACTGTGGCCCTAAAATGCAGGGACTAAAATGGTATTTTAGCCAAATTATAATAAAAGGCCTAGGGCATCTAAAGTGTACTCAAATGTCAGATATATCCTCAAAAAGTGTACATCAATTTTGTTTGATCTGGGGCCCTCAGGGGTCAATACGCACCCGAATCATCAACATAACTGACACAGTAGATCAGGCTCCACACCTCCCATCATGATTGATGTGATGTTGCATGGGTGTTTGAAATTTGAAAATCATGTGAGCTAGGAACAATAAAACTTGGAATTTTGCATCTATTTGAGCAAGATGTACTTTTATTGTTATTTTCATGTTTGCCTTGATCTTCACCCTCCCACCTTTCCTCAACCCACAAACACATGGTGTACAATGTAGTATGTATATACATAAATTATACATTGTGGCCTGAGAGAATTCGATATGCCTGGGACCCTAACAAGAAATTGTTTATTGCGTTTGAATATTAGCTTGAAATAGTACATATCAGAGAGTTCTTCTACATTTGCTTGTGGTGGGTTATGGTTTAGGAGGATTTGTGGATCTAGGGTTTAGAACTTTTTTAAAGGTTTTTGTAGGGAAGATTATAATTTAGGGTTGAAAAGAGGCCCAAAAAAAAAAAAAAATTAAACAGTAATTGAATTTCTCCACAATCCATGAATACAAATGAACAATGCACTTCAAGAGAGTCTATGAATGGTACTATGAACAATGACAATATATCAAGAAGAAAGAAAAAGTGAGAAGAGGAGGGAAGAACAATATGGTCAATGTGTCTCAATACTTTACTTTTTCAATTCCATTTTTTTAGTACATTGGGCACAAATATATATATATATATATATTTGATAAGTAAATATATATATATATATATATATAAGGATTTGTTTTTGAACTAGTAGTTTTAAGACGTCTAATTTGATTCATAATATAAAATAAAATAAAACAAAAAACAAAACAAAACAAAAAGAAGAAGAGTTGTAATTTGACAACTAAAACCTAATAAGGTAATAAATAATAAAAGACTAACTTCAAATCAAAGAAAATAAAACCTAAGATACTTGGGATCTGCTTTAAAATTCTAGACTCAACTAAACTACCAAGGTATCCTTCATTCACAAGGGTTCCAACAATTATAGCTTTACCTTTAAATACAAAATTGACCATAACTTGCCAAATTAAAACCCAAACTAAAAATTGTTTTAACCTCTAAAACCACACAGCTGTTACTTAAATTGGACTTCACACATGGCCCTCATAAAATAAGTTTAATCTTCCATGGCTGCATCATAACCTTGTGACACAGGGTCACCTCCCAGTATCTTTTAAGTGCAGCCCATTGGTTTGGTCTAGGGCTTTTTATAAAAATAAAAATTTATTCAGTTGCTCTAGTAATTTAAGTTTATGAGTTAATCACTCATTCATTTGGGGGTTATACAATAATAACCAACAAAGTTTTTTTTTTTCTTTTGTGTGTGTGTGTGTGTGTGTGTGGTACAAACAGATTCATGTGAGGATATGGTGATTGAAGACTGTTATATAAGTGTTGGAGATGATGGAATTGCGATTAAGAGTGGCTGGGATCAGTATGGCATTGCTTATGGACGGCCTTCAACGAATATACTCATTCGAAACCTAGTTGTTCGCTCTATGGTCAGGTAAAACTTTTATACATCACGCTTCTAACTTATGGTGCTTCATTTCATTGCATCCAAATATTACCGTCATGCATCTGCAGATAAAAAGAAATCAATAGATGAAAATTCTGGATGTATGTGTCTGTTCATGTTTGCCCTTGAGCTGCAAATATGATTGTATTCATGAATGAATTTGACCTGTAATGTAGAGTGTCTTTTTGTCTAAGGTTTTTTTGTTGATTTTACTTCCAGATGTCTATTGGAAAATCTGGAATAGATTTGCTTTTACCACCCGTCTAGTATTGTGTAATAGATGTAAATTTCTTTCATTTTCTTTATATATTTTAGTAATTCAAAAGTAGAATGATTTGAATATAGCTGGCTATAATCAATTTGGTTCTGTTTATGTAACTGCAACTCATGCTTATGGTTTGTAGATTGTAGAAATCCAAACTGTATTAAATGCCTCACAGTATGATAAAATTTGAAGTAGAATTGCAGTCATGGTCGGAGTGCATTTGGTTCCTTATAAATTCATACTGGTATTTTGTAAAATAAGCAAACTTGATTTTATATCACAACCTTCTGAAATTTTGCATTAAACCAATTTGAGCTTTTGTTACTAGAATAAGAAAGAAAAAGAGAGTGAGAAGAGGAGGGAAGAACAATAAGGTCAATGTGTCTCAATATGTTACTTTATATATTTTAGTAATTCAAAAGTAGAATGATTTGAATATAGCTGGCTATAATCAATTTGGTTCTGTTTATGTAACTGCAACTCATGTTTATGGTTTGTAGATTGTAGAAATCCTAACTGTATTAAATGCCTCAGATGATAAAATTTGTAGTAGAATTGTAGTCAAGGTCAGTGCATTTGGTTCCTTATAAATTCATACTAGTATTTTGTAAAATAAGCAAAACTCAATTTTATATCACAACCTTCTGAAATTTTGCATTAAACTGATTTGAGCTTTTGATACAAGAATAAGGAAAAGCCAATTTGTTGCAAGAAATTTGTAACTTATCAAAAAAAAAAATTGTTGCAAGATACTTGTAAGCCTTACAAGCTTCCAAGTAGGATGTGAGAAGTCACATTTAATAAAAATAAAATAAAAAAGATAAAAGGAAGGAATCACTTTTAGTAGTGGGATAAGGCCTAGTATAAATAATTTGTTGCATTCATCAACCTTGAGCGAAGACTAAAGACATTTTGCCAATGTGGCTTTTGGGCCCTGTACTGTGTACTATGTTGCTGTGAATGAGGCTAACCTTCAGTAAATTCTCATCCTTGGGGAAATATGGGATTTGACTGTATGCCTATACAAACTAAGTAGACTATCCTAGTTAAATCAGCTGCTACCTTTGCTTTTGTTGTAGTTGGTTAATTGACGTGCATTCCCTATTGTCCTAAAATACAGTAGGAAAATGGTATTTCAATTACTTCACTCCTAGATTTCTTTGCATGTGGTAGTTTATGTGTATAGGTAGTAACTGAGATCCACTTTGGCTGAAATGCAACAGTGCTGGCATATCAATAGGCAGTGAAATGTCTGGTGGTGTATCCCATGTCACTGTGGAAAACCTCCTTGTTTGGGGTTCAAGGCGTGCTGTCCGTATCAAGACTGCCCCTGGTAGAGGTGGATATGTGAAACACATAACTTACAGAAATCTTACATTTGACAATGTCCGTGTTGGTATTGTCATCAAGACAGACTACAATGAACACCCTGATGAAGGGTATGATCGAAAGGCTCTCCCAGTGCTTGAGGACATAAGTTTCACTAGTGTCCATGGCCAGGGAGTTCGTGTCCCTGTCAGGATCCATGGGAGTGAAGAAATTCCAGTAAGGAATGTGACTTTCCGAGACATGTCGGTAGGGATAACATACAAGAAGAAGCATATATTCCAGTGTGCCTTCGTTGAAGGCCGTGTAATAGGGACCATCTTCCCCGCTCCTTGTGAAAACCTCGATCGGTACGATGAGCAAGAACAGCTTGTTAAACGCTCATCCTCACAGAATATAACAGATATAGATTATGATTTTTGAGAAGGTGGTTTGCAGAGGTCAATGACTGCAATTTATGTCTATAAGAAACGGTTTAGGCGGTTATGGTTCGAGGTTGGAAGCAGATGATGCTATTGTTCTTTCTTTATGAATTTTTTTATAATTCATTTTTATAGCTTTCTTATTTCATGGAGTTGTATATACAAAAAAAAAATTCTGATGTGTATACATTCACGGGATTACTGATACTCATAGGAACCATTTTGTACCATGTCCAAATCCTTTCGGTGAGAACTTCTCTGACTCTCAATCTTCAAATATCAATTGTTTTTTTTTTTTTTTAATTTCCAAATGGTCCGAATTTGCTCAAAATTAAGGCATTAACACCAACTCGATGATATGGATTGTACAGGTTTGATTTAGTAGATATTACATTTTACTTCTATTATCTATACTTTACACAGGGCAGTGCAAGTCTAGAATGTAATTTTCCCACTTCTGGATGAATAAGGATGACAAAAATGTTCTCTTAAAGTACAATGTTTTTGAACACCCATTGTGGGGCATTTAGTGCTGAATAATTTTTAGGCATTGAGTGGAGGGTAGATTCCCTAGACCCCATGTGGTCTTTTGACTCAATGTGTCGTCAAACGAATGAAAATGTTTTGGGAAAAAGTGGAGGGGAATAAGTGAAGAAAAGAGGTAGAGATTGTAACACAGTGTCCTAGTGGAAGACAGGTAGGAATATTTTGTCTTTCTAATGGAGATTTTGTAAGCATATTGAGACTAGGTGCCACAATTAAAGCCCTTTTTTGAGACAATTATTCTTGACCTTAAAAACTCAACAATGCTTCATAAATGATCATTTTTGGGGCTACCTGATCATTTTTGGGGCTACCTGAAATTCTAGATCTTTTTGGATGTCCCAGACCCTGGTTGTTGCAATCTATTATCACTGCCTGATAAGGGGTCCATGTTTTCTTACAAAGACAAATCAGGGTCTTGGGAATATGCAGCGTGACGCACTTGTCGCACTGCAAATCTGCAGCAGTCATTTTAAACTTTTTTTAGTATTTTTAAGTTTAATTTGGGTTGCAATTTTATTATCAATGTCTTTAACAAACTTTGTGTTTACCAATTACAACTATAAACCACCATACCATTTCTTATAAATTTAAAATAAAAGTTTGGATAATGAAACAGTATCTTAGACACACTATCTTTTACTCTTAAGAGGACTACTAAAAATCAGTCGTGGTTTATAAAAAATTGAGAGAGAGAGAGAGAGAGAGAGAGAGGATTAACATGATTTAATTTGATCGCCAATGTCTACTGGAGAAGATGGAAAGCCTAAGTTGTTACATCTTTACTATATTAAATTGTGTGTAAAAATGAACTCCGTATATAATATTATGGTCTACTTATTTATGGTAAACTTCAAATGCATTATTATCAAGGGTTGTGATAACGGGCATGCAAAGTGCCCGTCAACAACTTTTTTGAAATTTTTCTAACAATTTTTTTGTCATTTTTACAGTTTTATCTTATTCTTTCAACTTTATAAGTACTGCTTGGTGTCTTTTTTTACTTTTTTCTGACTTTTTTTTTTTTTATTGCACCTTCGGTGCTTGTTAACATTTCCCTATAATTATTATAACATTCCCTCAAACTTAAGATGGAAACTTGAAAACACCTTCAGTTTGGAATATAAACTAATGAGGGAAACTTTGACTAGGAATGTAGAATGGATCGAGCTAACATGAATTGGAACATGCAAGATAGCAGTGAACTACAATTGTTGGTGATGGATGGACGCTGTAAGACAACTACTGTGGTCGCAGGGCAGCTCCCACAGTGACTAGAGGACAACTACTATGCTTGAATAATGGCTATACCAAATACCAATAGCCTGGGGGACATCAGCAAAAGAATGGTTACTGGGGGATGGCATAAACAAGATAGATGCTAGCAATAGCGTTGTTCGAAAATGAATAGTAGCCTAAGCACAATGACACCAATGAACATTGTAGAGCAACACCATTGGTCTGTAGACATCGACTGAAGAAAGTTCCATAGGAGCGAGAAGTCATTAGTAGAGGATAGCGTCATGGTGAAGTGTATGTGTGTTGGTGTTCTTTGGGGAAACTAGATACAAACCTAGATCTAATACCATGTTAAAATAGAAAGAAGAAAAGTAAAATAATGGAGAAAGAAAGAGAATTAATGTGGATTAACTAGATGACGTGGAAAGCCTAAGAGATTATATCGTTGTTACATTTGAATTTTGTGTTATAATGAACTAATATAGGATATATATAAAAATACATTAGGCTTAGTATGATACACTTTTTTTTTTTTGAGGGTGAGTATGATATACTTAAAACCACAATAACCCATGGTATTACAAAATCATAATAACCTATGATATTCTGTAAAGAGATTAAGTTCTATAAGAATGTAATGTAAAACCCAAGTTTTATACTCTTCAATACCAACATGTCACATCATTTATTATATATTAAAGAATAAACACAACCATACCCAATCAATTTTAATACTCATCTAAAAATTCAACTAAATTGAGAATTTATTGAAATGTTATTAGGTTTGGTAAAATATATTAAATTTTAAGTAAAAAAATTAATATGATAAAATCTTATTGAACGGTGTTTAACCTAAGTTTAACACCCCCCATCCTAACTAAATTCAACTTGTTCTATAAAACCGTGTTCTACACTTCTACTTACAATGATATCTTAATATATTCTATTTTGGTTGTTGAGGAGTTTTTTGGGCCACTGTGTAGGTGGGCTGAGTCTTCCTTTGTATTTAAACTCCTCTGCCAAACTCTTTTTGTATTTCTTTTTTATATCAATATACTTCTATCACTTCAGTCAAAAAAATATATTCTATCAAAGTCTAGTGCTGTGAAAACGCTGAATTGATAGAACTTCCATGATTTTACTGGCACTGAAAATTAGACCGTTCAAAATTTTTATCAAACTTACCCCCACGAATCTAAAAAGTACCATTTGTTAACTTTGATTGATCTGGAAGAAAGAAAAAGGATATAATGAAAAGAATTTTTTTTAAGGGTATTTCATCTATTACCTTTTTTGGGAGTATACAATATAGTAGGGATCAAAAGGACCTTATGAGGACCATTCGTTCCTTTAATGAGATTGAGGTAAAATAAATAAATAAATAAATATATATATATATATATATATTACCTCTATCTTTTAAAAAAATAAATAAATAAAGAAGAAAAACGATAAGATAAGATAAATAAAAATAATAGGTATACTAATAAAATTATATATTTTATTTTTTATATAAGATTTATTTGATAAAATCTCAAAAAGAGTCTAACAAGGATGACCCTCTCTACCTAACAACTAAGACTCTCCCAACAAGCCCCTTCTTATCCGACACAAATAAGAGAATTCTTATAAGAATGCCTAACATTAGGACTCTTCCAATCCTCTGGATAGTTTGTCCAACAGGTGCCTTCAGCTACCTAACACACATCATAGGCAACCTCGAATGCAGGTCATCCAACTTCTCTAATTGCTCGTCCAACCCTCTAAACAACAACAACTTTGATGAGAACACACTCATGGGAACCTATTCGATATACACTAGCAAAGATAGTCGTTCAACCTTAGATCCCACTCGTCCAACCAAGAAAATCCCTTTCCTATGGTAACATATTTACGGAAACTCTTGGGATCATGCCCAAAGATCTTCCCACCATCCCACGTTCTCCAATTATGGGCACAAATCACAAGAATCTTGCCACCATTACTCTCACTCCTTCCATCTTGTGTCAATTATGGAAAGAAGAGGAAATCATGGGGAGGTAGTCAATAAGGGTGGAAATTCGTATTTACAGATCAGGTTTGTGTCGTGTTAAATAGGTCAACCCAACACAATATGTTTAAGTCATTTAATTAACAAGTCATGTAAAAGCCATTGCAAATTACCCATTTAGGAACCTATAGGATTAGTAGGTCATATCTAGCTTGAATATCCTATTATCAATTCTCATATATCTAAAATTAAAAATACTATTACAACCATAAATATAATAATAAATATATAATTACAACCATAAATTAAGCAATAATAACAAAATAACAATAAAATTGAATACATTTATAAGGTAAACGGGTCAAACGAGTTTGCAAGTTAAACACAAACATGACCCATATATTAAATGGATCAGCCGCATTGACCCAAATATGTCCCCAACCTGTTTACCCTCAACCCATGATCTGCTTATAAACGGGTTAGCTATGTTGAGCTCGTAGATCGTGTAAGATTTTGCCACCCCTAATAGTCAACCCAAGACTTTTATATAAACCTCAAGCCACCACCACTCTAAGATGTGAGTTGAAAACCCTAAAATTAATGTCATTTGAGCTTTATGGGTTCATGTGAGTCTGTAACTCAATCATCAGAGAAGTTTAGACCAGCACTCCATTAATGCCCTTCAATAGTATTCTTCCTTCTTGCAGGTCTTTCAGCGCATCCATATAGACGATTGGCTCACTAATTTTCTATGCTTCATCACATTATATAAAATCTATGGTCAATCAGGTAGTTTAATGTGCTAAGTACATGTCTCCTTGTTAGAGTTTTCAATAATACTCTCACAAATTTCGGTGTACCGTTCAAATGTGGCAGCATGTGTGGTGTGTGGTTAAAAAATTATTATCATTTTGTAGCTTTAACATGATAAACTAACAACCTTATTCCTATTATAGTTGTAGTTAATACTTAATATTTTAAATAAATAAAAAATCAATATAGTTAATTAAGAGCATGGCAACTCGTTTGGTGGAAAATTGAATGGAAGAAGCCCCTCTAATTTGGTGGACCAAACACCAACGACCAGTTAATTGATTATGCATGTGATGAGTAGCAATAGACATTTAATCTAGCTGGTCATACCTTTGACCACATTTGCTTTAATTTCTTATCAGTCGTACACATAAAGCTCTCAGAATTTTCTAACACATTTCAATAAAGGGTGATTATCACTACCGTACACTTTAAGTGCGATGATCACTCTATAAATATTAATGCTTATGGGATGTGGAGAGAAAAGATTGGGGTTCAAGTCTCTCTAAGAAAGAGTTTCACACATATATACACTTAAATTAAGTTATAGTAGAATTCTATCTAGTAAAAAAAAAAATATAAGGATCATTATCATGACATTTTCTTGAACCAACCCAGATATGAATATTATCCTCCACTAATGAGTCAAAGGCAGAAGGAAGGAACAAATTCTTGGTCTAAACAAATTTATAGTCACTCACAGTACTCACACACGGCTCCTATTATCAAATATATAGTTTGAATGGTTACCTAAAAGCTTAATACCTTCCTCATCTTGCTTCCCATATATTATAGTCATATGCTCAAAATTCCTTAGTCTGTCGTGCCGCCCCGACCTAGTCTCTTGAAAACAAATTCTCTTTATTATGAGGAATCAATTCTTAGACAATGCATTCGTCAACGTACCTTTCTTTATAAAAATTCTTCGTATTAATATGCTTTGGCACAACTTAAACTTACAATTTTCTTTTCTTTTCAAAATTTTTTTTTTCTGACCAGGTCGAATCAAGTTTAAACAATTGACGTCATATACTTCTTAGCTGGACAAAATGGGCTTTTGCCCTTTTCAACCAAATTAATTAGCCTTATGCCCTCCTTTCCAAACTAAATAGGGAAATGCCCCTCTTTTAAAACTCGATTTTTGATAAATCGAGTTATTAAAAAAAAAAAAAATCTGGAGCCCTATAGCGGCGTTTTTAAGGACCTATAGTGACGTTTTCAAGACCTATAGTAATGTTTTTTAACTCGACTTCCATTAAATCGAGTTATAGGAAATTTTTTTAATTTTTTTTACCTATAACTCGATTTCATATAAATCGAGTTACAAAACGCCACTATAGGTCTTGAAAACGTCACTATAGGTCCTTAAAAACGCTGCTATAGGACCTAACTCGATTTATCAAAAATCGAGTTTTAAAAGAGGGGCATTTCCCTATTTAGTTTGGGAAGGAGGGCATAAGGCTAATTAGTTTGGTTGAAAAGGGCAAAAGCCCATTTTGTCCCTTCTTAGCTTCACTAATTTGTTTAATGCTTAGAATGATTCAATTATTGCGTGTTCAAATTGAACAAGTAATGCTTTTTAAGTTTTCATTACAAAAAATTGAAGAGTAATAGTTAAGTAATAAAAGTGTCATACACGTTTAATAGACCACTTTGGTTCAAAGAAGTCAACGAAAGAAGCAACAGAAAAATCAGTTTGTAAGCCACAGTGTAAGAGCATTCACAGAAGAAGGCTAAAAAATATAGGGAAATCAAAACGCCATTATCTATTTTAACACCTTATTTTATAATACACTAAACATTAAAGGTTTTACTTTAACATTTAATACATTAAAATAATATAAACAACATAATAAATAATATATTCAACACACTAAATAACAGCTGCAATCACAACCATCAACATATTAAAATACCTTTTTTTCTACACCACACATTAAAAAATTGAAAAAAAAAGTTTTAAGCTACTGTGAGCTGCTATCAATAGCAGCTCAATGTAACTGATACTCAAATTTTTTTTGAGTTTAGCTCATTTGTTGTGCAATGCATTTTAAGAGTATTAAAGTCAATTTAGCAACCTTACTAGGGATGCCCTAATATCTACAAGTTTCCTCCCATATATATATATATATAGAGAGAGACAAAGATAGAGACAAAGACAAAGACAGAGACATTCAAGTTACACATTGTGTAATTATAAATTATGTTACACCACTCAATTTTTTTTAATCGGAAGCAAATTTTTAAAATAAAAATCCACTTTTGAATTAGATTCTCTTCTTATACTTCACATGCTTGCAAAATTTCAATATTATTGGCAATCAATAACTATTTTATCGTTTAAATATAGAAATATAAAAAAAAATTGTATTTAAAATTATGCATAAAAGATGTGTTTTTAAATCAAATAGTAAATAACATTCAATTGACATGAAACCTAGTAGGCATGTTAACAACATAGTGAACCTATAAACCAACGGTGAGATTTTTTAAATATTAATCCTATAAAAAGTTATTAGGTAGTGTAATATTACATAGAAATATATATGATGTAACTTGAACCTAACAATATATATATATATATATTCACACATACACACACACTAGCCTAATCACACGCACTTTGTGCATGCAATGATGCTATTTTTTTTTTTTATGTCAAGTGTTATAATTTAAAAAAAAAAAAAATTTGAATAAGTTTGTTTTGAAGACATGGATTAATAGGAGAGTATCCTATTTTGTAGGTGTTTTAAGTGAAATTAGAAATATATTTTTACCGGATTGTCCTTAAGTTTTTCCCTATTAAATGTAAGGTTTAGAGGTATTTCTATTACACATAAAAATCTAGTCTAAAGAGGGAAATCCTCTTATAAATAGTGTGTGTGTATATAAAAGCTTTGAGTTAAGGGTAAGATTAGGAAAACAACTATTTTTCACTCTCTTTTTTAAAAGATTTTCTTTTTTCATACTTGTTGTCTCTTCCTTTATCTTTGTATCTTATTGTTTATTCAAAATGAGAATTCCCATATATTTTTCTTATGTTATTCTCAAGCAAGGGAGTTAGGTAAGGTGCGCTAGCCGCTAAATGAGCATTGACTCCTTTTTTACTAGAAGAGAAAGATTCACATTCTTAGTTAACTACTATGTTTATAATTATTTTATTAAGTTTTGACTGCAATTAACATCACTTTAACATAAGTTTGCAGGCTACTACTTTTATTTTTGTACAAATCATAATAAGCCAAATCAATGATTAAAAATATATATTCTAAAAAATAGATAAAAAAAAATATGTGTATTTTTAGATTTACTGTTTGCATTAATTTTGTACAACAAAACAATAATGTAGGAACTAGATTTGAGCACTTCTTATATTGGATGAGTGAACTCAGGCCCAACTAGCCTAATACAATAAATTTGTAGAGAGTAGGTCAAAGAGCTAGATTTTAGTACATGGACAACAATTAATATGGTGTTCATAACAATCAAATAGAGATGAACTGAGTTTATCAAAAAAATTTTGTTCTCAGTACAATCTGAGGAGCTTTGTTCTAGTAAATATTGAATGAGAATGGTTATAAGAGTTCTTGAGATTGTTACAGTGCTATTTCCCTTCATCCCAACCCTCTCTCTATGGTAGGTTTCTCCTATTATGTAGTCCTCTTTAAACGATCTTAGCCTTCCACTTGTTGATCATCCAAGTCTATTCTTGAATGTCTATCCTATCAGACACCCTTTCTGACGTTCTGTGAGCTGCGATAATTGAGGTAGCACTGTTCAGGAGTCATTTCCTCATTAATGCAGCCAAGACGTTAGTTGTGGGCATTTAAAATGAAAATGACAGTTTCTCCTTGAATTGCTCCTTCACTATGCTCCCATGGCTAACCCATTGTACCTGTCCTTTTCCTTGGGATGCTCCGGGAGGCTGCCTTTGATGGCATGCCGCTCTTCCCATCTGTGATCTTGGTCCGCCAAGGACAGGATTGTCCTCGGCGATGTTTCATGGCACCTTGGACTTGCTTCTTTCATCCTCAGACATTTTTTTCTCCTCAGCGTGAGCCTTGGGCTTAGTATAAAGTGGGTCGCGGTTGCCAAATTCTTCAACCCCACAATAGCCTCTCAAAATCCTACTGTCCGACTCCTCGGACGGAGAGGAGGATTTTGATGTCCTTGGGCCTTTGTCATGGCTTGTCAGGTCTTGTCCTCTGTCAATGCCAGAGTCTCTTCACTTGTCCAAGACACGTTCCTAGCACTTCAATATACAAGGCACGCTCTCATTAATTTCTTTATGAAGTGACGCACATCTAACTATTGAGATTTCTTTGGAAATTGGACGGGATTTATTTTGCTTGTAACTCTTTCTTTGAATTTCATGCGAATTAATTTCCACTAGATTTTGCCTTCTATATAAGGCACCCTGGGGGAATCGTTCTTTCATATTTACAGATCCTTGAGTTCTGCAAGAATTTCAAGTTCTCAACCCTTCAAGCATTCCCAAGGACCTTGCCAAGATCGTGAACAAGGCCTAGGGAATGAGGTGGCTGAGGATAAAGGCAAGGGCAAGGAAACTAAGGATGCCGTCGAGATACTGGATAACACAGTTGTGGCAAAGGAAGCAAAGGCCAAAGATGTTCCTACCAATCAACCGAGCAAGAAAGAAGACCCTCCTCTTTCAACTAAGAACCAAAATAGGTGTAGATCGAATCAGACTGTTGGTGCGACAAAGTTTGGGTCTCACCTGGCGACATATATCATGTGTGCATAGATGTGAAAGCGACCCAAGGTTGATCAAGAAAATCAACAAGGACAAGAATAAATAGGTTTCCTATTTCTCAGCCTTGATAACAGGACACCTTGCAATTAGGAGAAAAGGGGTCCATCAAGCATTTCCACCTCTTCTTCTTTCTCATTGCCGGTACCACCCCTACTGGCTCGATTGCTACTAGAGCAAGATTGTGAATCTACCATTTCTATGTGCTTTCTCTTTTTATAGTTAGCTTTAAAACAAGCATACGTAAACCACTTGGTATATGATGTACCTTTCCTTTATTTAATAAAAAGGACTGCAATTTTTACTTTATGAATTTTTCCTTTCTCTGCAGTAATTATTTCATTAATGGGTGTGTTGTTATTTTTCCCTCCAATGGGATTTAGAACTGATGCTATTGATGGTAATGAAAAGTTGTCACCCTGACTATAACAAAACTGACAATAGCACCCGGCTGCTAACTTTAAATAAGTTAACTATGTAAGAATAATTAAGAACATAACCATGTGCTCTATACCGCAAACTGTGCAACTATCAAAGAATGTTGGATTTAAAGTAAGTGATCCGAGGGGACCATCGTGCATTAAGGCCCTGTTCGACATTTATAATGACATCATAGCGTTGGTTTTCCCCAAGTGTCCAGTCCAAGGATCCAGGCAGGCCTTAGGTTCTGTTTAAGCACTTGTAAAGAGATGTCATATCATTAATTTTCCCAAGCATCTAGTCCGAGAATCCAGGCATGCCTTAAGTTTTGTTTAAGCACTTAGATAATTGTCAAAAGTTATTAGTTTCCCTATAGGTTTGTGGTCCGAGTAACCATGCAAGAACTTGGTTCTGTCTAACACTTAGATAATTGTCAAAAGTTATTAGTTTTCCCATAGGTTTGTGGTCCGAGGAGCCATGCAAGACCTTGGTTTTGTCTAGCATTTAGATAATTGCCAAAAGCTATTAGTTTCCCCATAGGTTTGTGGTCCGAGAAGCCATGCAAGACCTTAATTCTGTCTAACACTTAGATAATTGTCAGTGTGTGTTAATTCCCCCAAAGCAGGAGGTCTGAGGACCCGTCATAGCTAAGATTCCGTTTAACCACTTCAGTAGATTAGAAGATATCAATATATACCTTCCAGAACTAGCCCCACTGCGGAGCCTCCTTGAATCGCTCTGTGTTGCTGCCACTTCCTCTAATGGAGGTCCAGCGAACTCAACCACCAGATTTGTGAGGACCTAATCTTTGACAGAGGTACGAGGCATGTACTTGATGTCTGAAACCCCTAGAACTATGCCCCATTTAGCAATCCTCCCCGTATAATCCGCCCTTCGAAGTATAGACCTGAGTAGAAGTTGAGTTAGGATAACAACTGTGTATGCCTCATGTAGTGTCTTACTCACATAGTAAACTGGCCACCATAATGGCTTTCCCCAGGGACTCTTGCTGATGGGGGTCTGATCCTATCTTAACTAACTGTTGTACTCACTGTCACACAAGCTCTTCCCACAGATGACGCCAATTGTAGGAACTGGATTTAAGCACTTCTTCTATTAGATGAGTGGACTCAAACCCAACTAGCCCAATACAATAAATTTGTAAAGAGTGAGTCAAAGAGCTAGGTTTTAATGCATGGACAACAGTTAATATGGTGTTCATGACAATCAAACAAAGATGAACTGAGTTTATCGAAGAAAGTTTGTTCTCAGCACAATCCGAGGAGTTTTGTTCCAGTAAATATTGAATGAGAATAGTTACAAGAGTTCTTGAGATTGTTACAGTGCTATTTACCTTCATCCCAGCCCCCTCCCTATGGTGGGTTTCTCCTATTATATAGTCCACTTTAAACGATCTTGGCCTTTCACTTGTTGATCATTCAAGTGTATACTTGAGTGTCTATCCCATCAGACACCCTCTCTAGCGTTTTGTGAGCTGCGGTAATCGAGGTAGCACTGTTCAGGGGTCATTTCCTCATTAATGCGGTCAGGACGTTAGTTGTGGGCATTTAATGCGAAGGTAACAGTTTCTCCTTGAATTGCTCCTCCACTGTGCTCCCATGGCTGACCCATTGTACCTGTACTTTTCCTTGGGATACTCCGGGAGGCTACCTTTGATGGCATGCCGCTCTTCCCTTCTGTGATCTTAGTCCACCGAGGACAGGATCTTCCTCGGCGATATTTCATGGCACTTTGGACTTGCTTCTTTCGTCCTCAGACATTTCTTCTTCTTCGGTGTGGGCCTTGGGCTTAGTATAAAGTGGGCTGCGGTTGCCAAATTCTTCAACCCCACAAATAATTATAATAAAAATTCATAACAATTTCACAATATGACAATATCTCCCAATCTGTCCACCATCTACCATAATTTGCAATTTAAACTTTTTTTTTATTAGCTCATTTAAATGAAGGTGGTAGACAAATTTGGAGATGTGAAATTGTTGTCAATTTGGCATGCTTAAAAATAACCATGCAAATTTCTTACCTACTTGGCTGTTGCTCTCCCTTTTACCAAAGTACATCTTTAGGCGAGCCTTTCATTTCTTGTGAAAATAGATCTCTCCATGCATTAATATTAATACAGAGTATTACAAAAATTCCAATTAGCAGACAAAGAGTGAGCTGATATAAAATAGCTTTTACCCCTGAATAATTTACCTAAGAGCTTATTGGAACAACAAATGTGAATTTTTGCCCAAAATGAAACAGTATCTTAGACACATCCTATCTTTTATTCTTAAGAGGACTAGTAAAAATTAGTCGTGGTTTAAAAAAATTGAGAGACAGATAGACAGTATTAAAATGATGTAATTTGATTGCTTACATCCATCGAGAAGATGGAAAGCCTAAGTTGTTACATCTTTGCTATATTAAATTATGTAAAAATGAACCCCATATATAATATCATGATCTACTTATTTATGGTAAACTTCTAATGTATTATTATCAAGGGTTGTGTTAACGGGCACTTGCGTGCCCATTAACAACTTTTTTTTAAAAAATTTCTGACAATTTTTTTTGTATTTTGTACAACTTTATCTCATTTTTTTAGCTTTATAAGTACCCTTGATGTCTTTTTTTTTTTTTTTTTTTAACTTTTTTCTAACAATTTTTTTTGTTAACATTTCCCTATTATTATTATTATTATTATTATTATAACATTCCCTCAAACTTAAGATGGAAACTTGAAAACACCTTCAGTTTGGAATATAAACTCATGAAGGAAACTCTGACTAGGAATGTAGAATGGATCGAGCTAACAAGAATTGGAACTTGCAAGATAGTAGTGAACTACAATTGTTGGTAATGGATGGACGTTACAAGACAACAACTGTGGTCGCAGGGCAGCTACCACAGTGACTAGAGGACAACTACTATGCTTGAATAATGGCTATACCAATAGCCTGGGGGATATCAGCAAAAGAATGGTTACTGGGGGATGGCATAAACAAGATAGATGCTAGCAATAGCGTTGTTCGAAAATGAATAGTAGCCTAGGGACAATGACACCAATGAACATTGTAGAGCAACACCATTGGTCTGTGGACATCGACTGAAGAAAGTGCTATAGGAGCGAGAATTCATTAGTAGAGGATAGTGTCATGGTGAAGTGTATGTATGCTGGTGTTCTTTGGGGAAACTAGATACAAACCTAGATCTAATACCATGTTAAAATAGAAAGAAGAAAAGTAAAATAGTGTAGAGAGAAAGAGAGTAAAAGAAAAAGAATTAATGTAGATTAACTAGATGACGTGGAAAGCTTAAGAGATTATATCGTTGTTACATTTGAATTTTGTGTTATAATGAACTAATGTAGGGTATATATAAAAATACATTGCTTAATATGATACACATTTTTTTTAGGGTGAGTATAATACAGTTAAAACCACAATAACCCATGGTATTACAAAATCATAATAATCCATGTTATTCTAAAAAAAAAGATTAAATTTTATAAGAATGTGATGTAAAACTCAAGTTTTACATTTTTCAATACTAACATATCACATCATTTTATTTCATATTTAAGAATAAATATAACCACATCCAATCAATTTTAATACTCATCTAAAAATCCAACTAAATTGAGAGTTTATTAGGTATGGTAAATATATTGAATTTTAAGTAAAAAAATTAATATAATAAAATCTTATTGAACGGTGTTAAACATTTCACGCCCCATCTTAACCAAATTCAAATTCTTCTATAAAACCGTGTTCTACACTTCTACTTAAAATGATATCTTAATATATTCTATTTTGGTTGTTGAGGAGTTCTTTGGGCCACTGTGTTAGTAGGCTGAGTTTTCCTTTGTATTTAAACTCCTCTGCCAAACTCGTTTTGTATTTCTTTTTTATATCAATATACTTCTATCACTTCAGTCAAAAAAATATATTCTATCAAAGTCTAGTGTTGTGAAAACGCTGAATTGATAGAACTTCCATGCCTTTACTGGCACTGAAAATTAGACCGTTCAAAATTTTTATCAAACTTACCCCCACGAATCTGAAAAGTACCATTTGTTAACTTTGACTGATTTGGGAGAAAGAAAAATGACGTAATGAAAAGAATTTTTTTAAAGGGTATTTCATCTATTACCTTTTTTGGGAGTATACAGTATAGTAGGGATCAAAAGGACCTTATGAGGACCATTCGTTCCTTTAATAAGACTGAGGTAAAATATATATATATATATATATGTTACCTCTATCTTTAAAAATAAATAAATAAGGAATTCAAAAAATAAATAAATAAATAAATAAGAAGATAAGATAAATAAAAATAAAATTTATACTAATAAAATTATTTAATTTATTTTCTATCTAAGATTTATTTCATAAAATCTCAAACACATTGAAAGATATAGTCAAATACATTGTATTTCATTTCATTCTTTTATTATCATTTGCCCATTCCATTTTGATGGGTATAAGATTTTCACCACTTAAACCAACCATTCGACACTTTCCATAATACAATTGTCTAACATTTCTCCCAATGGACCTTTTATCAACATCATCCAACCACATGGATAACTAGGCGATAACAAAGGTGCCACTCCAAATCCCCAACATCGCCCAAAGTGAGTAGTCCAACCTTATGGATGACCACAGTGTCATCATCTGAGAATTGAAATTCTCCGAAACGAGCTTGTCCAACAAGTGTTAGTGCTCCTCCAAAAGAGAC
Source organism: Quercus variabilis (assembly GCA_030445155.1). Classification (NCBI taxonomy): domain Eukaryota; kingdom Viridiplantae; phylum Streptophyta; class Magnoliopsida; order Fagales; family Fagaceae; genus Quercus; species Quercus variabilis. The sequence continues at coordinate 1,441,152 of CP129455.1, forward strand.
TAACAAGAATGGTCCTCTCTACCTAACAACTAAGACTCTCCCAACAAGCCCCTCCTCATTCGGCACAAATAAGAGAAGTCTTATGAGAGTGCCTAACATTAAGACTCTTCCAATCTTCTAGATAGCTTGTCCAACATGTGCCCTAAGCCGCCTAACACACATCATAGGCAACCTAGAATGCATGTCATCCTACTTCTCTGATCGCTCGTCCAACCCTCTGAACAACAACAACTCCGATTAGAACACACTCATGGGAAGCTATTCGATATACACTGGCAAAGATAGTTGTTCGACCTTAGATCCCACTCATCCAGCCAGGATAATCCCTTTCCCATGGTAACATATTTATGGAAACTCTTGGGATCATGCCCATAGATCTTCCCACCGTCCCACGTTCTCCAATTATGGGCACAAATCACAGGAATCTTGCCACCATTACTCTCGCTCCTTCCATCATGCACAAGTCATGTAAAAGTCATTAAAATTACCTATTTAGGAACTTGTTTGATTAGTAGGTTATATCTAACTATATATCCTATTATCAATTCTCATATATCTAAAATTAAAATACTATTACAACCATAAATATAATAATAAACATATAATTACAACCATAAATTAAGCAATAATAACAAAATAATAATAACAGTTAATTCCTTTATAAGCTAAATAGATCAAACGAGTTTGCAAGTTAAACACAAACATGACTCATTTATTAAATGGATCAATCGCGTGGACCCAAATATGTCCCCAAACCGTTTACCCTCAACCCATGACCTACTTATAAATGGGTTAGTCGTGTCAGATTCGCAGATCGTGTAAGATTTTGCCACCCCTAATAGTCAACCCAAGACTCCTATATAAACCTCAAGCCTCCTCCACTCTAAGATGTGAGTCCCAAACCCTAAAATTAATTTCATTTGAGCTTTATGAGTTCATGTAAGTCTGTAACTCAAGCATCAGAGAAGTTTAGACCAGCACTCCACCAGTGCCCTCCGATAGCATTCTTCCTTCTTGCAGGTCTTCCAACGCATCCATATAGACGATTGGTTCACTAATTTTCTATGCTTCATCACATTATATAAAATCTATGGTCAATCAGGTAGTTTAATGTGCTAAGCACATGTCTCCTTGTTAGAGTTTTCAATAATACATTCACAAATTTCGGTGTACCGTTCAAATGTGGCAGCATGTGTGGTGTGTGGTTAAAAAATTATTATCATTTTGTAGCTTTAACATGATAACTAACAACCTTATTCTTATTATAGTTGTAGTTAATTTTTTTTTTTAAATCAATATATATAGTTAATTAAGAGCATGGCAACTCGTTTGGTGGAAAATTAATGGAAGAATCCACTCTAATTTGGTGGACCAAACACCAACGACCAGTGAACTCATTGTGCATGTGATGAGAAGCAATAGACATTTAATCTAGCTGGTCATATCTTTGACCACGTTTGCATTAATTTCTACCAGTCGTACAAATAAAACTCTCAGAATTTTCTAACACATTTCAGTATAAGGGTCATTATCATAACATTTTCTTGAACCAACCCAGATATGAATATTATCCTCCATTAATGAATCAAAGGTAGAGGGAAGGAACGAATTCTTGGTCTAACCAAATTTATAGTCACTCACAGTACTCACACATGGCTCTTATTATCAAATAAATAGTTTGAACGTTTACCTAATAGTTTAACACCTTAATATCTGTGGGTTATAGTTAATTCAATTGATAAAGTCTCCGATAGTTAAATAAGATATTTAGAGTTCAATTCCTGCCTATCCTTAAAACCGATTAGTGTCTTGGTCTGATGATAAAAAGTTATTCAACAAGAACAAACGCCATAGGTGAAACTTTCTCAAAATAAAAAAATAGCTTAATACCTTGCTCATCTTGCTTCCCATTATAGTCATATGCTAAAGATTCCTTAGTCTGTCGTGCCGACCCAACCTAGTTTCATGAAAACAAATTCTCTTTATTATGAGGAATCAATTCTTAGACAATGCATTCGTCAACGTACCTTTCTTTATGAAAATTCTTTGTATTAATATGCATTGGCACAACTTAAACTTACAATTTTCTTTTCTTTTCAATGTTTTTTCTTTCTGACCAGGTCGACTCAAGTTTAAACAATTGCCATATACTTCTCATAGCTAATTTCACTCATTTGTTTAATGCTTAGAATGATTCAATTATTGCGTGTTCAAATTGAACAAGTAATGCTTTTTAAGTTTTCATTACAAAAAAATGAAGAGTAATACTTAAGTAATAAGAGTGTCATACACGTTTAATAGACCACTTTGTTTCAGAGAAGTCAACGAAAGAAGCAACAGAAAAGTCAGTTTGTAAGTGACACTGTAAGAGTATTCACAGAACAGAAAAAAGCAAAAAAAGAAAAAGAAAAATAAGATAAGCAACTCAAAACACTATTTTATCTATTTTAACATCTCACTTTATAATACACTCAACATCAAAGATTTTATTATAACACTTAAAACATTAAAATAATCTACATAGCACAATAAAATAATATATCCAACACAATAAATAATAATCACAACCATCAACACATTAAAATACTTTTTTTTTTACACCACACATTAAAAAATTTATAAAAAAAAATTAAGTTTTAAGCTATAATGAGATAGCAGCTCACTGTAGTGTAGCTGATACTCAATTTTTTTTTAGTTTAGCTCATTTGTTGTGCAATGCATTTTAAGAGCATTAAAGTCAATTTAGCAACCTTACTAGGGATGCTCTAATATCTACAAGTTTCCTCCCATATATATAAATATAGAGACAAAGAGACAAAGACAGAGACAGAGACAAAGACACAAAGAGAGACGTTTAAGTTACACATTGTGTAATTCTAAATTATGTTACACCACTCTTTTTTTTTAATCGGAAGCAAATTTTTAAAATAAAAATCCACTTTTGAATTAGATTCTCTTCTTATACTCCACATGCTTGCAAAATTTCAAGATTATCGGAAATCAATAACTATATCATCGTTCAAATACAAAAATTTCAAAATTTTTGTATTTAAAATTATGCATAAAAGATGTATTTCTAGATCAAATAATAAATAACATTCAATTGACATGAAACCTGGTAAGCATGTTAACAACATAGTGAACATATAAGCCAACGGTGAGATTTTTGAAATATTAATCCTATAAAAAGTCATTAGGTAGTGAAATATTATGTAGAGTTACATATGATATGATGTAACTTGAACCCAATGAAATATATATATATATATATATATATATTCACACACACACACACACACATGCTAGCCTAATCACACGCGCTTTGTGCGTGCAATGAGGCTTTTTCTTTTTGGTCAAGTGTCATAATTTTCCCTTTAAAAAAAAAAAAAAAAGTTGGATAAGTTTGTTTTAAAGACATGGATTAGTAGAAAAGTGTCCTATTTTGTAGGAATTTTAAGTGAGGCTAGAAATATATTTTTACCAGGTTGTCCTTAAGTTTTTTCCCTATTAAACGTAAGATTTAAAGGTATTTCTAAACCACATAAAAGTATAATTTAAAGAGGGAAATCCTCCTATAAATAGTGTGTGTGTATATATATATAAAAGCTTTGAGTTAAGGGTAAGATTAGGGTTATCTCAACAAAAAAAAAAAAGTGTAAGATTAGGAAAACAACTATTTTTCACTATCTTTTTTAAAAGATTTTCTTTTTTCATACTTGTTGTCTCTTTCTTTATCTTTGTATCTTTTTGTTTATTCAAAATGAGTATTCCCATATATTTTTCTTATTTTATTCTCAAGCAAGGGAGTTAGGTAAGGTGTGCTAAATGAGCGTTGACTCCTTTTTTACTTGAAGAAAAAGAGTCACATTCTTAGTTAATTACTATATTTATAATTATTTTTGTAAGTTGTGATTGCAATTCACATTACTTTAACATAAGTTTGCAGGCTACTACTTTTATTTTTGTACAAATCATAATAGGCCAAATCAATGATTAAAAATATATATTCTAAAAAACAGATTAAAAAAAATGTGTATTTTTAGATTTACTATTTGCATTAATTTAGTACAACAAAACAATAATTATAATAAAAATTCATAACAATTTCACAACATGACAATGTTTCCCAATTTGTCCACCATCCATCATAATTTGCAATTTAAAATTTTTTTTTTATTAGCTCATTTAAATGAAGGTGGTAGACAAATTTGGAGATGTGAAATTGTTGTCAATCTAGCATGCTTATAAATAACCATGCAACTTACCTACTTGGCTGTTGCTCTCTCTTTTACCAAAGTACATCTTTAGGTGAGCCTTCCATTTCTTGTGAAAATAGATCTCTCCAGCATTAATATTAATACAGAGTATTGCAAAAATTCCAATTTGAAGACAAAGAGTGAGCTGATATAAATAGCTTTTACCCCTGAATAATTTACCTAAGAGCTTGTATGCATACCTAGAACTAAAGTGTATATCTTATAAATAAATGGTGGAAAAAAAATGTGATTAGGTGGGTGGTTAATTCATGATTAGCAAACACACATACAAAGGTTTCTGCATGCCCATAAAATTAGTGATCATGCTAATCCCACTTGCCCTCAAACTTTTCTTTTCTTCCAATAAATAAAATAAATCAATTGCAACAAAAGTTAGGTGGATTATCACTTAATGCCCTAATTGAGCATTTGACAATTGAGCTCACGAGAATCACATTTTCTTGTTTTGATTCGCTGACAATGTCAAATGGTATTTGATTGTGGAAAATTGATTCTCTCTTAACTTAACGTCAAGTTCTATTGAATATTAACCTCACGCAAATCACATTAATTTCCTGTTGTGCTTCCCTCACATATTGCCTATTAAAAACAATACTTCCTAATTAAAATGGATTAAGGTCAATACTTCTTATTAGTAATTATATCTATCCATCTAATCATCTTTTCAGACATTGTAGTGATTCAAAGATAAATTTCTTTAAAGGATTCTAAAGTTATTTATTGTAATATTTTAATATTAATTACTGATTTTGAAATGATTCCTAGGAAAATAATTTTTGGTTTGACAAGGTATGCTTGAAATTTAATATAATAATGTCATAGGTAAGAAGTAGATGATAACTGATGTATCAGACCTATCACCTATCTGTACTTATTAATAAAATTGTAGCATGCAATTGGGTCATATGCTATATATTATTAGGTTCTATGATTGTTTAGAATCCTCTTAGTCTTAGATATATTGTATTGCATTTGGATTAGTTTATTTATTTTCTTTTTTATATTAGCTTATTTATTTATATACGACTTTGTAAAGCATTATTAATTTCTAACATTATCTAGGCTTTATTATATTTTTTGTGTCGACCTATAGCATATAAGCTTAAGAGAAAGTAAACTATAAAAAAAAAAAAACAATTATACAAAAACACATATAAGCAACAAAGATGCTCCTTACACATTCAAGATTAAGCTAGTCTCATGAAACGTCAGTCTTATAAGACTAGCGCATACAAGATTTTCTTAACTCATCTATAGATTCTTTTATTGGGATCCACGTGTCAATAAAATATTAATCTCATAAGATCGGCATGTACAAGATTTTTTCAACCCATCCATAGACTCCTTTAGGAGTCTTAAGATCTATTTAGATAGAACTTATTTTGTTGAAACTGAAAACTGAAAACACTATAGTAAAATAATTTGTAAATATGTGAATAGTACCGTGGGACCCATTTTAATAAAAAATTGCTGAAAAGTAAAGCTTGTGGGTCCCGTGAACAATGCATAGGACTCACTGATATGGCTGAAAATTAGTTGAAAAGTCAAATAATGCGGCTAAAAAAAAAAAGCTAAAATCACAAACTTCAAACGTGAACGTGGATCCAAACCCTACCTTAGTGTTAGTTTAGATTGTGCTGAAATGAAATTTCAGCATGTTTGCGTCTTTGTCAGTGGGTCCCGTGCACTGTTTACAAGACCCTACAAGTTGTTTAATTCAGCAAAATTTTCATTAAAACTGAATCTCACGGTACTATTCATATATTTAAAAATTATTTTGCTATAATATTTTAAGTTTTTAGCAATAAATATTATCTAAATAGACCCTTAAAAGCAATGTTTTTTTATCTTCTTGTGTTATGCCGACATCTGAATCCAGCAGCTTCAACATATTCCTTGCTTTTGTAAATTATTAAGGTTTAAGATAAAAGGAGTTATTCCTGAAAAAATAAAAATAAAAATAGAGAGAGAGAGAGAGAGAGAGAGAGAGAGAGAGCCGACTATTAAGACCACATGCGCATCTAGTGCTTGGCTTGAAAGCAAGCAACCTCATCATAACTAATGTTTAAGATAAGCACTAAGAAAACTCTCAAAAGAATTAAAAATTGTTCAATCACTCTTGACATGACAACTTCTTTACAAAACAATAATTTTTTTTTCCTCCTCATTTTGAGTAAATCGCTACACTTCTATTTAGCTACTTATATACGCTCCAATGAAAAGACAATGTTGGCCATCTACCAATAAGTGCAAGTAAAAATACGGTTCCAGAATAAATTCTAGAATAAACATGCCTCTTTTATTCTCAAAAAAAAAACATGCCTCTTTTTTTTTTCCACTATTTACGTTAAGCGAGTTGGTATTTTTCTAAGTCTTAAAGGTTTAAAGGGTTTATGAACTTAGATTCGAATGGACTCAAAGTGAAAAGTGATGGAATTATACTGTCGATTGTAAAAGAAAATTAAAAAATTAAAAAAAAAAACTTTTTTTTATGTAATAACATATCCAAATCCCGTGAAGATTGTAATATATATAGATATATATATCATTGTAAATAATAGGGTAGAAAGATTGAGGGATTATAAACTTTTCACCACTGGCCCAAAATAAAATAAAAGTTAATAAAATCATTGGCCAGCACAACTGCTCAAGTTCTAGAGTTTTGATGTGGTCCATGAACAAAGAAAAGTCTCTCTTGCGAGTACATCATCGACGATACATAGATGTTTGTGACTTTGTCTTGAGTACTTTAATTCCATAAATGGACGATCATACAGTGGTCCATACACCATCTGATTTTTTGGGAAATTTTTTATTTGAAAGTCCATTTCAGCAAGTTAGTGGTCCATGTTGCTGAAAACTAAAAACTAAAAATATTGTAGTAAAATAATTTTTAAATATGTGAATAATGTTGGAGGAATCAGTTTTAAATTAATTTTGCTAAAAAAACTACTTGTGTGCTGAAAACTGAAAATTAAAAATATTGTAGCAAAATAATTTTTAAATGTATAAATAATACTGTAAAAACCAGTTTTAAAATTAATTTTGCTAAAAAAAGCACTTACGTGTTCTATAAATAGTACGAAGGACCCACAAAAATGGAATGCAGACGCGCAGCGCTATCCAAACCAGTCTAATTGGGATACAAGTATTGAAGTCTAACCAATTAGGTATTCTTTTTGACCCAAGTCATTTTCTAAACTCGATTGATCGAGTCTAGGCTTTTATTATTCAAGACATTCAAAAATTCAAGTAACGCAATCGATTAGAGGACATTCTACATGTGAAAATAATCTGAATAGATCAATAAAAATTGAGAATGTGATTCAAATTACTTTCTTTAAAAGCCTAAACTCGTCAACAAAATCAAGCCAGAATCCATGTATACAAATTACAAATGACAAACACAATATCTACCCAATCGCCCTCATCCCCAGGGAGATTTGATCAACCATGCCGAAACACCACCTTCAAACTATCATAAGCACTAACTCCCATCCATGATGGGTTTGTGATTTAGGTACTCGAGTTTTGGATCAAGTTCGTTGATGAGTTTGAGGATGGTAAGTTGAGACCAATTCTCAATTTTTATTGCCATGTTAGTATTTTCCATTTATTAATCAATGACAAAAACGGTTCTCAAACATTTAAAAAAGTATAAGGACTAAAATAAAATAGGTAAAATACATTTTTTATCTATATATTTTGGGAATGTTTTGTTTTGGTCTTTTGTGTTTTTAAAAGTTTCATTTTGTAAAATTAAAAACAAATACCAAAATGTAGAAACTAAGAGTGCATTTTCACATGTGAAATAATTAAATATATAAGTGATTAATGAGTCCTTTAGATTTTATTCTTCACCAAGGAAACCCAAAAAGTATCCAAATTAATTTTTCTTTTTTCAACAAGAAAACCCATATAGCTATCGAAGCCACAATAAGAATTTGAGAAATTTTGCCAATAATCTCCACCTTAACTCAAAAATCCATCAAATAGTCTTCTTTCTTCTTGGGATGACTCTACCTTAGTCAAAGCAAAATTTTCTTGAACAAAATAATTATTACTTCCATAGCTTAATCCATATTTATTCACACTTGAATCAAATGGAATGCCAACTTGTACCAATATAATTTTCTTTCAAACTCTACTAGTACCCACCAATCTAATCATGGTCTAACTTGTACCAAATATAATCTTCACACAATAAATCATCTACTAAACGTATGTTTGGATTACAATGAAAACTTCAGCGTTAAGCATTTTTCTGCAATTGGCGTTTGTCAATGAGTCTCGTGTACTGTTTACGGAACTCACAAACCTCTTTTTTCAGCAAAACTTTCATTAAAACTAGGTCCCACAGCACTATTCATACATGTAAAAAGTATTTTGCTATAGTGTTTTTAATTTTCAATAATAAAGTCTATGTTTGGATTATAATGAAAATTTCAGCGTTTGGCATTTTTTTGCAATGGGCATCTGTCAGTGGGTCTCATGCACTATTCACAGACCCACAAACCTCTTTTTTTAGCAAAATTTTTATTCAAACTGAGTCCCACGGTACTATTCACATCTTTAAAAATTATTTTGCTACAATATTTTTAATTTTCAACAATAAGCGGTATCCAAACAGACTCTAAGTGTGTGTTTGGCATTGCTTTTTTTGCTTAAAATAAGCGAAGTATATTTGTTCTTTAAAAAATTGTAATCTAATGCCAAACGAGGTGTAAATCAATAAAACTCCAATACCATTTACGGGGTCCTAATTTAATCTTCTTTAACAACAAATATACTTTCTTCCGCTCCAAAAATAGTATTTTCTTTCATACCAACAGAACCGAAAAAGTAACAAAAAAATATTAAAAAAAAAAATTCCCATTCTTTCCAAGTAAATAAAAAGACTTGTCTAACTCAACCATTGTTAATAAGTAAAAGAAAAGAAAAAAAAAGAATATTTTGCTTCGATGATCCACCAAAAGTGTCGAATTTGTGAAAGCTTATGAAGGACAAAAATAAATAAAAAGAGAGTTCAGTTCACAGTAAAGGCATTATTTAAGTAATACCCTAAAATTATCTGGGGTCGGCAGGTGGTAGATTTGTAAATATAGAAGAAACACAAGGGTGTTTCGCAAGGAAGTACAGAGAGTGAACACGAAGATCACGTGGTGTAAAAAGAAAAGAGAAAGAGAGAAGGTCAGTAGTAGTCATCAAACCCGTGACACACCCAAGTTGTACTGTCTCTTCAAAAAATTCAAACACACACTTAGAAAAAGCTTTCCCACATGCGACAAAGCAGGGGACCACACGACCAAACCGAACCCATATTTGAAAAACCAAAAAAAAAACCCAAGACGTCAAGATCACGAGGAAAATGTCCCTATCTCTTCCACCCAATCACCTTTCGCCACGTTTATAATTTACGTGTGGGGTTGTGCCGTGCATGTGCGCCCTACCTATCTAGCTAGCTGTAGCCGCCCACTCTTTTAAAAACCTATATTTGCTTCACCTCTCTCTTTCTCCGCGTTTTTCACACGGGATTTCCATCATGTCCCGTCATTATTCACTCTTTTCTTTTAATAAAAAATTAATAAAAAATAATAATTTTTTATATAATCGGTATCAAAATTTTCATAAAATAATTTATTAATAAAAACAACAGCTTTATCTCTTCTTTTTTTAGCTTCTTGTGGGGGCTAATTTTATGTTTTTTTTTTTTTTCAGTTTTTTTTTATTAAGTGGGACCACACGATATTTGTCAATATTTACTTACTAATAATTGTCTTAACGGCACCAATTAATATAATTATTTTTTTTTATTATTTTTTGTGTCCTTTGACACAACTTTTATATTTTTTAACCTATAATTAGGTTACATTATTTACGCCTTGGCTATTATTAATATTTAATGAAAAATAATCAAATCATCATTTGTCATGTATTTAAATTATATTTATAAACAAATATGTGGTCCTGAACTTTTGATAACTATTTTTATGTTGATACGTTGAGATTGGATGTTCGTTTCTACATGTATGAGCTGTGTAATGAGAGTGATGTTTTCCATATCTTGAATCTTCTCTATGTTACAGAAAGAATAATGATAAAATCACATAAATTTGCACAAATTTTTGTGCGGTGAGTTGTAAGTAGTAAAGGTATGTTCCCATATAAACCCATCATTATACTTTTACCACTCATAACTTGACACATATCATGTTGTGAAAAAAATTATACAACTTTATATAGTTTTAGCATGACTCTAACCGTGTATATATATATATATATATACATATAATTTATTTACAATTTTTTTTACCCATACAATGCCAAATACTAGCTGTCAGCATGTAACTAGCATAATGATATGTATATATTTTTTGGATAAGCATAATGAGAAGTTGACTTTTAATATTTAATAATGATAATTTAACCTCTCTCAAAAAATATAATGATAATTTAACCTTTTTTTTTGGGTCATAAAATAAGGTATAAAAACAAAGTCAAGTTTAACAAAGAACATATTCACGAGGTCTTGTTTTATTTGTTCACTGATGAAACAGATGACTGTGTTGTCTAAATGTGATCAAGGACAGTTGTCGTAGTAAAGAGGAGCACCAAAAAAATCATTCTCTTATTCTTAAGTCTGCTTGAGGTTATTGGTTCTCTCAATAATAATGAAATTCTTCTTATTGTGAGTATTCTTTAGTTTCAAACTTTCAATTGCGTTTACGTTATAAAATGAGAAAAGAGAATGGTTACTCAAATTTTCAATAATTTGAATTAAGGTGGGGCTAAGATCCTAGCCTATCATCTTGAATATTGGGATTATAGGTCGGCCATTTTTACTTCTCAATTCCACCCCTCTCGTTATTCAGCAAAAAAAAAAAAAAAAATTCCACCCCTCTCGAGTCTCGAGTCCGAATGTCCAAACATAGGATTTGTAAGTGGCTTGGATCTTTCCTATTTGAGTCAATGTTCGAGATGCTATTTTCTCCGTAAAAAATGATAACCAATACCTTTAGAACATTAATTTTTAAGTTATTTTTAGAAATATTTTATTAAGAGAATGGAAAAATAATAAATATTGTTGACAATTTTTTTATATTTTTTAAGAAATTGATGTTAAGACTTTTTTATTATAGTTTATTAATAATTGCCTTTATGGCATCCGCTAATATAATTCTATCTTTACATCTATTATCTTACAAGATGTCATGAAATATTTCTTATTCATTTCAAAATTCTAATATAATATTATTCATATTTCTTTTTCTTTTCTTTTCTTTTTTGTTAAAATTAAGAAGAATAATTTAAGATTTTTTTTAATTTAAGAAAAAATAATAATATAATAAATGAAGTCCTCTTGAAAAGTTTATATTATTTTTATTTTAAACACTCCACTTATTAAAAGGTTCGATGTTTAATAAGAAGAAACAAAGAAAATGAGGTGAGGGGGGTATCATTCAACTTGGATTTATGAAGTTCTTTTTTTAATAAACCTGGCAAGATTATCAAATCACAATATATATATATATATATATATATATATATATATAAACATGTGTTTTACTATCCTGAGAAACCAAAAAAAGAAAAAGAAAAAGAAAAAGGAGTATCAGCATGTGCAGCTGTGGATGTCCAATCCAACCATGACCCATGATCCATGATCCATGCTTTGATAGTTTTATATTATATGCTTTTGTTTACCTTTCCCTTTGGGGGTATGGGAAATTAACACGCGGAGTTTCAATCTGCAAACACTTTTACGGTTTTAAACACGTTTCAGCTTTTCATTGGTGGTCAAGACGTGCACTTGCCGCCTCTCTTTTATTTATTCATTCATTCATTATATTATTAAGATTTTTTTTAAAGATTTTTAACTTATAATATTTGTTTTTAATAATAATTTTTTATAATCAAATTAAGATACCAATTAGTTTTTGATATAGACAAAAAATTAAACTTAAAATTTTTTATCTAACCCTACAAAATTAACTAAGTGAGTTAATTGGAATATAAAACTCATGAGTGGAAAATTACAAAAAAAAAGGAAAAACAAAAACATATGGGTGTGGAGCCCACTTTGGTCGTATTGCTAACCTGCAGGACGGCACGTAACGCCGTTATTCTTAACGCCGTGGACTCCCAATCCAATTATGGCCATTTACGAAACTATCCCGTTCCCGTTCAACACGCTATCTTTTGCTTCATCCCCTTTCTTTCTACTGTTTTTTTTTTTTTTAAACTATTGGCAGCTGCCCATGTGGGTATTGTGCTGTGGTCTGGTCAACTAGAGAGTAGAGACTAGGATTTATCTGTGCATTGGATTTTATTAACAATTTAACATTAAAAAAAAGAATAAATTGACAAATATTTCTTGATTTTTTTTAGGAACTTGTATTTTTTTTTTTTGGTAATTGATTATAATAAAAATAATAGTATTAATTATAAGTTCACATAAAAGGTTGTTGTTCCAATTAAAATTTTAAATTGTTGTCAAATTGGAGTACTTAGTGTGCATTTAGCATTGGAATATAAGCTTTTTTTTTTTTTTTTTCAAATAATTTAATTTTCAGCTTTTTGAAAATAGACTAGTTTTTAACCTTTTGTCTCATATTATGGGAACTAGTTTGTAACCCCATGCATATACATTGATACACTTAAAGATATACAATAAGATATATAATATAATTTCTAATATGTAATTTAAATACTATTAATAGTCATTTTTATATTTTGTTAACTCTTAAAAAAAATTTGTAAGAATATTATTAGGTATAAAATATAAATTGTCCATATTTATTTTATTTATTATCATTGTGAAACATTTTTTTTTTTACGATTCATTTATTCTAGACTTTTTGATTTTTGTACTTAATAACTCACTTAGATAAATATTTATGACGTGATTCCATATTGATTCTAAAATTAGGAAATAAAACTCTCTAAAAATAAATAATTTAGAATACATGATGCAAAATTGGACTCTAATTTGAAATTCTAATTGGAATTTCTTTGAACTTTACATATTAATATATATTAGCTTGTAACCCCATGCACATGCATGGATATTCTTAAAATATATACATTAAAAAAATGCATAGTATAATGCTTACGTATATAATATAAATATTATTGATAGTCATTCTTTTTTTTTTTAACTCTTTAAAAAATCTTGTAAAAATATTATTAGGTAGAAAATGTAAAATGTCCATTAGTTCTAAACTCTTTGGTTTTTGTATGTAATAACTCACTTGGATGGATATTTATGATGTAGTCCCACATTATACTCCAAAATTAAAAAATAAAACTCTCTAAAAAGATAAATGATTTAGAACACATAATGCAAAATTGGATTTCAATTATAGAATATAATTGGATTTTCTCTAAATTTTGCTCATTAACATATACTAGTTTGTAACCCCGTGCATATGCATTGCATAGATATACTTAAAAGATATACATTAAGACCCATAGTATAATTTTTACATATTTAATTTAAATACTATTGACAATTATTTTTATATTTTTTTAACTCTTTAAAAATTCTTATAATAATATTATTAGGTACAAAATGTAAATTGTCCATATTTTTTTTTATTCTTAATTTTTAATATTGTGAAGCATTTTTTTCTTTTACATTTCATTAATTCTAGAATCTTTGGTTTTTGTACTCAATAAATCACTTAAATGAATATTTATGATATGGTCTCACATTTAACTCCAAAATTAAGAAATAAAACTCTCTAAAAATAAATATTTCAGGACACCTAGCACAAAATTGGATTTTAATTATAGAATCTAATTAGATTTTTTCTAAACTTTGTCTATTAATATATATATATATATATATATATATATATATAGATAAGCTACTAGAAATAAATAATTCCCCAGTGGACACTTATGGTAAAATAATAACAATAACATTATTGTTGTCAAATTGGTTCCATTGTAATTAATGTAGTTTTACAGATTCCCATAAAAAAAAAAAAATATATATATATATATATATATATTTAGTTTTTTTAGAAAAAAAATATAATAAATGGAAGAAAATACATATACTCATTCTGCATCTATAACTTAAAACCTTTCGTTAAAAAAATAACATTGCAATTATTTTAATTATAATCATTACCAAAATTGATAGAAATTTCCTTTAAATTGGGTTGTATAAGAAAGTTTTTGCAATCCACCGTATGGAAACTTAAAATATTTTTCATGCATATTTTTATTTATAATACCTACTTAAAAGTAGGATTGTAAATAAACCAAACCATTAGATTACTAAGAATTCAAAAAAAATTATTACTTTTATTTTAAACACAAGTCATGCTTGAACTTATCAACCAATTAGATTACATGTTTAATCTTTGATTATTTTATTATCAAACAATTTTAGGTTTGTTCATGAGTTACATGATTAACTCATTTTTTTTTCTATATAGGGTAAACATCATGACTTTTTTTTTTTTTTTTTACTTATTCACAAATTTATGGTAATAGTTTTTTTTTCTTGAAATTGATGGTAATAGTTAATAAATAAGCTATAGTTATAAACTTAAAATTATATTATTTGAGTTACTTGAATACTATAATATTCATTTATGAACCTATAAAAAATCAATTTATCAAAAATTAATTTACCGAACTTGTATTGGTAAAAAACATATAGACTTTTTACTATGAAATTTATAGTTTATATTATCAACAAAAATGCAAATTTAATATATGAGGAACTTATTTACAAGCTTACAGTATCTACTATCTAAGTATTTTTTGTTATAAAAAAAAAAAAAAAAAAAGGCAAAAAAATGAAGATCCATGTAGCAACTGTCATAATATTTCCAATGAAAATGTCAAATATTCAAATCTTCATTCCCCCATTTTAACTTTGATTTTTTTTAATAAAAAAAACATATATTTTTGTAAATCATTCTCAAACGTTTGTCTGTAGATATTATGTTTGAATTTGACTCATTTCATAGAAAAGTCTAAATTTAGGGTTGCACCTAACTTATTTACTAAAAAAAAAAACGTAAAACAAAATTTTCAAAGTCAAGATAAAACGGTTTTTATAAACAACTTGATTAATTTATAACCTTACTTAATAAACATGTGACTTATTTAAATGATTTAACGAAACATGTGATTTAATATTCACAAATAATCTTACAACCTTCCGAGTAATAATCCGAAAGAATCTCCAGTCACCACCAACCCAATTTGGAGAAAAACTATTGCCCTAATCTTTTTATAGCATAGTTTCTAAAAATAAAAAGTTTGAAGGGGAAAAAAAATAGTAATGTAAATACCAAATACACAAAAACTAAATCCCGAATAAAGAGACCAAACATACTGAATCCCACGTGTGAAACAGTAATGTACAGCTGTGTAGGGCTAATAAGGTAACATCAATCGAAATCTTAAAATACACAAACCGTGGGCAAAGGCAAGTTGGCATGAAAATCTGAAAAATAAAAAATAAAAATAAAAAAAAAGGTTGCCGTTTACTGATGCAAAGAACACGTGTTTGAAATAACAAGAATAAAAAGCAAAAAAGCAAAATAATAATAAAATATTATAATACTAATAATAAAGAGTCCACCTCTCGAAGGTGCGAGGAACAAGCTTATAAAGCACCATATATTCCTCGTGCTTTAACTCTCTCAACCAAACCAAACATTAGCAAAAATATAATAATACTATATATATATTATAGCCTCAAGGAGAAGATAGGAAAAACAGGTACACACATATATATATAATAATACAATAGAGCACACAGAGAGAGAAAGAGAGATAAAATATATGTGTCATAGAGAGTACAGAGAGAGAGCACAAACAACGAGGTGTATTCTGATTTGGTTGTGTATAAATTTTGATAATTCTCTGAACCTTTGAAAGGAGTCCTTTTTTTTGGGTTTTGGTGAGTGGATTTGGAATTGGATTTTGTATCTGGGTCTGTTTGGAAAATTTTCAAGGAAAGATGACGAGCTCGTCGGAGTTTTGTGAGTTTTCAGGGCAAAGGCAAGGGAAGTCGCCGGAAAAGGCAAGCTTTTCTAAGAGGTGTAGCTTGCTGAGTCAGTATCTTAAGGAGAAGGGTTCCTTTGGAGATCTTAGCCTCGGCATGACTTGCAACATCGAATCCAACGGTACGTTTTTTGTTTTTTTTTTTTTTGGGTTACAGTTTGAATTTCTGGTATTTCGGTTGTGAAAAGAGAGAGAGGGAGAGGGATTTGAAAGTTTAATGTTTCAAACTGGTCTGGTTTTTTGGGATTCTGTTAAAATGAAAATGAAAACGAAACACAATCTTAACTATAAGTCAAATAGTCGTAGTCAGGCTGGGATTTCAGTAGCTTGTTTATAATCGGTTTGTGGTTTCTTATTTTTTTTTAATTCATTTTTTAGTTTATAATTATGGGAGCATAAGTTGAACCCAAATTTCCATTTTGGTATGTGATTCTAAGAAAAACCCAGAACATGGATCTGTAAAAGTTACCTTAAATTTCTTTATTCCTATATCCACAAAAATATCAATATTCCTATTTAATGGTTCAAACTTGTAGGACATGTCCTTGATTTTCTCCTCAAAACACTCAAATCCGAATTTATTTTATTTTTTCGTAACAAGAATAATATAAGTAGTTAACGTTTTGTTTCTTCTTTATGCTTTCGAAATTTTCCCTCTCAATATCTGTTGAGAATATCTCTCAACCTATGGTTGCAAAAAGACTTGGTCTTGGGTCTAATTGGATTTTGAAAAGGGCCCTCCTGAAATTGCATTATAAATTAATTCTCCTTGAAACACAGTGGTAGTGACTAGTGATTAGGCACTTTACTTTGCATAGCTTTTTTATTTTATTTTTTATTTTTTAGCCAAGGTATAGAAAATGATTTGTAGAATTGTAACAGGGACACCTGAGATGTACCGTCAATCAGCCTCAACAATGAATTTATTTCCGGTGAATGAGAAATTAAGTGACGTTTCAGGCCAAGGCGAGGCGGCCAATCGGAACCTTCAATCCATTGATCTGTTCTCTCAACCTGCTGGGTTTACTACTCCATTTCCTAAGGAGGAGGTCCCAAAGATTGCTGACTCTAGGTACTCGCTCTCTCTTATGCTTTTTTAACTACTCTTCAAATATACCCATATCAAGTATGATGCCCAAAATATAAGTTGGAAATAGGATATTCTATTTGTTCTATGGCTTATAATTACATCATCAACCATAGATATGGACTAATTAATGATATGGGTTGATTAATTGGGGGCACATGGTGAAACATAACTATTTTTGCACATGGTGAAGTAGAATAGAAGCTATAGTACACAATATTAGTACAGGAATATTTGTTTATCTGATTGTAATATGTTTATTATGTTTCAGAGTGAACAAGCCTGCCACAGCAGATCCTGAAAAGGCCCAAATGACAATATTCTATGGTGGACAAGTAATCGTGTTCAATGATTTTCCGGCTGACAAGGCAAAGGAAGTGATGCTATTAGCAAGCAAGGGAACCTCCCAGAGTCACAACACCCCCTTTGCTTCTAATCCGGCTACTAACAACCAGCCTGCCTTTACTCCTAATTTGGCCAGGAACTCTGTTGAATCCAGCACTTCAATTGCTACTAGCTCTAGTGGCGTTGTTCCTCCAAATTTTGGCAATAAAGTGATTAGCGAACGCGCTCAACCATCGCCTCCGCCTCTTGGTGCTGGTAATTTCTTGTGATTGCCTTTGTTTCTTTACTGACAAGCTCGAAAGATAGAATGTTTAGAGCATCATGTTGAATATGTTTGTTGATTAAAGTCTGTATTTATTTATTTACTGCAGATTTACCAATTGCAAGGAGAGCTTCATTGCACCGATTCTTGGAGAAAAGAAAAGATAGGTAGGCATTTTGGAAAAAAATATTGGAAAACATATTTTAAAAAAAAAAAAATTTATACCATTTGTTTTTGTAACTTTAGCTGCAGATGTATCAAATAAACTTGTTACACTAGGTTCCTAGGTGATTGGAGTGGTCTAGCATTTTTTTAATTTTTTTCAGCATCAGCTGTGGGATCAAATTCAAGGCATTCTTGATTGTCACCAGAGCAAATTTTGCTAAATTAATTTCTGGAGGGGTTTGGGTAGGTTTAGGTTTTAATATCAGTCTCCCATTCTGAGATTGGTACATTTTTCAACCATTGTATTATTTAATGACCAAAAGTGAAATGAATTAGCAATAAAAAAAAAAAAATTGTTGATGTTTCTTTGTGCAAGTTGTGGCTACAGTTAGACAAACTAATTAGTATTCTTATTATATATTTGTTGTTCAATAATTGATCTTTGTTACTTTCACATGGCATTTTTTACAGGATCACTGCAAAAGCACCATACCAAATAAACAACCCAGAGGAAGCCCCCCCAACTAAGCCAGCTGATTCCAAGCCATGGCTAGGCCTGGCTGCTCAGCTAAAGCAGAGTTAATTTTTATACTCATTTTTAGGCATTTTACAATTCAAGCCTGCTTTCCTCCTCCTTTTTTTTTAGTGGGCTTTTTTTTAAAGACTACTTTATAATATGTTTTCACTTTTAGCTTCGGCTCCAGTGAACCTGCCTTTAGATCTAACTTTCGATGAATCTTAGTGATGTAATTAAATTTGATATGAATATTATCTGAGTTCTGATAATTTTGAATGGATGAATGAAGTACTTAATTTTTCATTTGGTGATTCTTTCTCAGTGGATGTGCTTATTATTGTGGTTTAAAATTAAAAAGCATAGCTTTATTTGAACGCCAAATGTTCCAACACTACATTATTGGCTGTCCAATGTATATATATAGTATATACTTTCCAAGATCTCTCATTTTGTGTAAATCCTTTAACCAAACTGATGATTAAAAAAAAAAAAAATTGGAGTTTGAAATTCTTTGCAAAGAATATGATTAATCCTTTTTTTTTGGTTTAATCAAATATATTAGCAACATGGTTATAAACGAGCCAAGTTTTGTTGAATAGTGCATATTTGAGATTGGCTAGTCAATAAAAATTTAAATGCTTAAGTTGGGTTCGAACTTGAGACAAGTTTAAAAACAATATTTGAACTCGAGTTTGTGAGAATGTTAAAAAATTTGAGTTTGGCTTGATTAATTAGTTGTGCCAAGTTTGAGCTTAATATCAGGCTCAAACTTAAGCTTTAGTCAAGTTTTTTAGCTTGGGATTCAAAAAAATTGCATTATCAAATGCTTATATCACTAAAAATCAAATAAACAAAAAGAAAAATTAATGGGTAGTGGTAACTGGTCTTATGTGGACTATGTTTTTATTAAGACATATGTAATGTCATAATAATGAGTTTATTTAGTAAACATATATCGATCAATAAACAAGCCTAAACTCGACATTTTTTGTATCAAGCCTTATTATTCACGAATAATTTTTTTTTGCTTGGGCTCGACTTGTTTATCAAACAAGCCTAAAACAAAACCTCAAACTTAACTTATTTATAAATAAACGAATATAAACAAATTTTTTCTCAAGCCGAGTTCAAGTTGTTTATGAATAACTTAATTTATTTACCGACCTAATTATTCTTAGTCAAAATCTAATGAAAATGGCTCCCACCACGACTACAACAACAGATATTTGCCATGCTTCTGCTCTCTAAGGTCCAAGTTGGTCCCCATTAATTGATTTGACACCCAAATTTAGAGGACATGAGACAGGCCCCCCTATTCACCCCACCCCCTAACAATTTTGTATTATGATATCATTTCTTTTCCATAAATGGACTGAAGGGAAAAAGGAATCTCTTGCAACGGTTATATAAATTCTCTCATTTTATAACAATAACCCAATAAATCACATAACAAATTAGTAGCTTAATTTTTTTTATAATAATAAATAAACCTATAAATTAAATCACATGCCATAATTCCATAAAATCATGACTAACATGGTAAAACTGTTACTAGAGATATTTTCCCAACCCAAAAATGCTCTCACAAAGAAGAAAATAATCATAAGGATGAAAAATACTCTCACCAAGAACTAAAATCTGATCTTATTCGCAAATCATATATCATACATACTATATTAAAGTTGAAGCACAACCTGAATCTAAATTAGTTTTCAATTGTTATCTAATTCTGTGCAATATATTTTATTTAATTTAATTGTCTTAATTTTGGTGCTTAGTAACCCATTCATAATCCTCAATGTGAAAGTTAAAGATAATTATCTCACTCGCCTTTTTTTTTTGAACGAAAGAAATAAAAATATACATTTTCAATGCTATTTTTGAATTGATTCTATTCCAAAGTGTTTTTAACCAAGTGTTAGTTTGGATTGCACTGAAAACGTTTTTTAGCGCGTTTGCGTCTCTGTCAATGGGTATTGTGCACTGTTCATCAAGTACTATTTTCAACAAAATTTTTATTAAAATGGCCCCCATGATACTATTCACACATTTTCAATGTTTTTAACCAAGCATTGAAAATGTTTATTTTTATTTCTTTCGTTTAAAAAAAAAGGGCGAGTGAGATAATTATCTTTAACTTTCACATTGAGTATTGTGAATTGATTCTATTCCAAAGTGTTTTTAATCAAGTTTTAGTTTGGATTGCAGTGAAAACGTTTTTTAGCGTGTTTGCGTCTTTGTCAATGGGTCCTGTGCACTGTTCATCAAGTATTATTTTCAACAAAATTTTTATTAAAATAGGTCCTATTGTACTATTTACACATTTAAAAAAATATTTTGTTACAGTATTTTCAGTTTTTTATTTTCAATTTTTAGCAAAAAGTAGTATTCAAATGGACCACAATTCAAATAAATCGACTAATATGAAATTTGGTGAAAGGAGCAGTTCATTTTAGAATCTGAAAATAAGGACTCCAAAGTTGAATAGTGAACCCCATAAAATGACAATGATGATGGAGTGTGTATAATATAAAAATGGTTTGTGTTGAATAAAATATCTCCAACTTGAGAGTTGTGTTAGTGACGTGTAAGCCAAAAGCACGCGGATTTGAAACTTGAAGTCTTGAACATAGGAACTGGTTTCATATTTAAGACAAGCCAAATAAAAAAAAAGGGAAGGTGGATAATAAAAGAATTGGAATGGCACACATCTCTTTTATAATAAGGTCCACATGCATGAGTCAACAAGTAGGAAAAATTAGGTGCGTAATAGGGTTTTTTTGCATCCACACCCAAAAGAAAAAGTACATAAAAGAATACTCTACATTGTCACATTGTTCACGTCTAAGCCTTTGTTGGTATATATAATTAACAAGAAAAGGACACATTCATTTCGACTTTAGTGGAGTATAAGTATATACTACTACTATTATATAGTTTTTTTTTTAATTATTGGCCACTACCACATGATGTGTTGAAGGTGGTAGGGTAGGGGTTTGGTCTTTCTTTGACCTATTCTTGCTTTATCTTTGTGAAGTGTGAAATGTATGCTGTCATGAGTTTTATTGCGTTCAACAATCACAGAAATATGAATTATCTTTTGCTGCTTTGTGTAATTAATTGCGTAGTTGTCGGATTCGAGTCGTGTGCTTCACAAAAATATTGTGCCACGATATAAATGATCACAGGCATGAGGCTGTTTTAGTGTTCATCCAAAAAATAGAAAAAAAAAGAAGTGGGAATGTGTTCAGCCCAAATGTTCGATTTTAGTGAGGTCACACACCCCTTTCTGTTTTGTATGACATCCTCTGTCAAATCATATCGTATGCAGTTCACACTGCCCATTTGCTTTGCTCTCTGGTCTTGTCACTACTCCCCTTTGCCCAGCCCATACCTGAAAAAAAAAATGCCTCAAGCTCTTAATTTCATTTTCAACTTTTGTGAAGTTGAGCTACTGCCCATCCCATTCTCATTATTGTGATTAGATAGGAAATTAATATCTAGCTCTCAACCCCATCTCTGGACTTTGCTTCTTCCTCTAAATAACAATGGTGCGGTTCTTACCTTTCTCTCATAATAATAATAATAATAATAATAATAATAGAAATAATAATGACGACGACGACGACGTGTATTAGCTAGAGATAACTAAATGGTATCTCATGTATTTATTACAAGTCGAGTGGAGAATACAAATCATCTTCTCTGCATTTTGTGTTTTACTTTATGCTAAATTAATTGTGGTATGTAATTTTTTTTTTCTATTTTAAATATTGGTTATAATTAGTTGCTCAAGATTCATTGTAATTCATCTCTTTTCATTCAATAATACAGGGCCTTTAGGTCCGGATTCTCAAAAAAAAAAAAAAAAATGATTATTTTATAAGAAAAGTAAAGCAACACACAGAAAATTGTTATTCATGGAATATAAAGTGAAACACAAAAAGTAAGATAAAAGATTTGTATTTTTCAAGAGGAGGATTCTTTTACGAATGGGTAACATTAATTGATCTAGTTAAAGGCCAAAGCGTTGCACGATTTTGGTTATAAACTTTTTTTTTTTTAAATTTGTTTTAGTCATAAACTTATAAAATATATAATTTTATTGAGAGGTAAAAATTAAATATATAAAAATTATATAATTTCATAACTATAATCTAACATGCCTAATTTGCATCTAATTTGTGTATTACTACAATATATTGAGTTTTATAGGTGGATTTTGTTAGCAATCTCTCTCTCTCTCTCTCTCTCTCTCTCTCTCTCTCTCTCTCTCTCTCTCTCTCTCTCTCTATATATATATATATATATATATAAAATAGGTAAATCTAAGAGAAAATCTAATTAAATTTCAAATTGAAATTCAATTAGAGTCTAATTTTACGCCACGTGTCCCATTTAATCTAAGTTTTTAAATTTTTATGCCAAGTTAGTTAATTCAATGTAAAAATTGGAATTCAATTAGAGTTTTAATTTTGCACCACGTGTCTCATCTAATGTAAATATTTTAATTTTTGTGTTAAGTGAGTTAATTCAATGGAGAAATATATATTAATAGGTAAAGCTAAGAGAAAATCTAATTAGATTTCAAATTGGAATTCAATTAAAGTCTAATTTTACGCCACATGTCCCATTTAATCTAAATTTTTAAATTTTTGTACAAAGTTAGTTAATCCAATGGAAAATTGGAATTCAATTAGAGTTTTAATTTTGCACCACATGTCTCATCTAATGTAAATATTTTAATTTTTGTGCCAAGAAAGTTAATTCAATGTAAAAAACGAGAAATTCAGTATAAATAAACCATAAAAAAACCTAATCATATATATACCATGACAATATACGGTTCATTACTAATTAGGTAATACACACACACACACACATAGAGAAAATTTAATTAGATTCAAAAATGAATTTTGCTTTTGTTAGCTTTCCATACAAATTAAATTGTTTAGATTTTTGCTATTATTTTTTCTCTGAACTAATGAGCATATTTTTTATATGATTTATATTCAGATATTTTATATGTCAAAATTTTGGACGTAACAAAGTATACTTAAGTTGAACGATCCATGCACCTAATCCAAATGGTTTCATTGTAAAATGTTTATTTTCTCTTCTTTTTTATTTTATTTTTTATTTTATTTAATAGTGGTCTTAGACAACTAGTTGGAAGAAAAAAAATGATGAAACCTGAAACATACTTTTATCTTCATTGTCTATTGGGTTTTTTAAAACCTTTTGGGTCGGGGTGGATTGTTGTATTGTTCTATGGACTTTGTATAATCCCAATATTTTCACAACAAATTGAGTTTTCGATTTACTATAAGTTAAAATAAAATAAAATATATTATATTAAGACCTATCACAACTCAAAATTGAAATTTTGTTGTGTCCTTCCACTTTGGGCAATTCTCAACCCGAAATTGGTTAACTCTCAAACCCATCCTACATCCAACATGAAGGCCCAAAGTAAACTTTCCATTACTTCCGGTTGGGCCTATACATAACAAAGTGCTGTAATGGTCGGCCAACCCTGCAACCCAACTATTCCTTTTTCGTAGCCAACCTAATTTTTTTGATCCTTGGTACTTGGATTACAATGGGCTTTTGATAATTATCATAAAGAGGATCCATACTATACACAATAAACACTTTGCGGCTAAATGCAACCCAACTTTGTAGTAAATGTCCCAAGAACAATAGGTCGAAAATAGAATTTTCTGAAGCAGTCAGCTGGAAATACAATGGAATTTAACTTACAAATAATACAAGTTC
Source organism: Quercus variabilis (assembly GCA_030445155.1). Taxonomy (NCBI): domain Eukaryota; kingdom Viridiplantae; phylum Streptophyta; class Magnoliopsida; order Fagales; family Fagaceae; genus Quercus; species Quercus variabilis. Next base: position 1,465,616 of record CP129455.1, read on the forward strand.
TCAAGTTTGTTCAAGGATGAGATCAGATGGGATGGTTCTCCTTTCTTTGTTCTAATGTTTGTTTACTAAGAAAATAAAAACGAAACAAGTTCATTCATCTCGACCCAATTCGATTTGCTCGGTTGCTAAAAATTTGCATGATGATGATGCAACCAACTTTACATTTTCAATTCTATAATAATAAATGAGAAGCATCAAGAATATCCTGAGAGTGACAGTAATAAGTAGGCAAAAATGCACTTTTGGTTTCTACATTTTGGGCTTATTCTTGATTTGGTCTCTAAATTGATTTAGCCCCTAGGTCAGTCCTTGATTTTTAAAAATCATTTTTAAAATAATTCCTACTGTCAACCCAGTGACAGCAAAAACTAAGGTGGCAAACAAAGGTCCTAGGTGTTAAACCCATTTATTAAAATAATAATTAAAAATCTAGTGTATCCCACTTACACCCACGTGACCCCTCACGTGACCCTACCACCTCATCTTCTGCGAACTTAGCCCTCACGTGACCCTCACATGTCCCTGCCCATCAACTACCTTTAGCCACCCTTTAGACAAACACACACGAAGAACCCTAAATCACTCATAGACAAAAACTTTGCCTCACCCACTCATCAAAACCACATTGAAGAGATGGAATCAAGCTCATCATCCTCGGCAAGCCTGAAGAGGAAAGCATCACGCATGTGTTATTACCCCAGCCCTGCTAAACTAGTTCTAGTGGTGTCATGGATAGAGAATAATCTAGGAAGAAGGTTCTATAGGTGTCCCAATTACTGGGTAAAGTCTAAGTTATTTCAATTTTTTTTTCTTTAGTTTGTTTATTTAGTGGGTTGATTGATTTGGTTTGAAATTTTGGTTTGAATTTCAGGCTGGACTTAAGTGCAAATATTTTCAATGGGTTGATGATGAGATTTGTCCGCATGGTAAGGTCCTTATACTAGAATAGAGGTAGACCATTCTTAGACTCGAGGCTGAAGTTTCAACTTGCAAAAAGAGGGAGAAGTGTTTAATAGTGTCTTTGATTTTGGCATTGCTAATGTGTGGGATCTGCCTTTGTGTGATTTTAGTTTTGGTGGGTTCGATGGTGTATTGCAGGGTTAAGGTATGTAGGGTTAAGGTAGATAAATTAAGTGCCTTGTATGAAGCATTTTATGGAGCATTTTGTGAAAACTATATTCCAATTACCTTTGTAATTTCAGTTTGAATGAAATGAAATTATCATGGATTGAACATGAAGTGTATATGTTGTTTTAGATAAATTGTTCAATGTTATCTAGTTTTGTAATAAATGAATGAACTAAAGTTGGTCACATGTGTGTAACTCACTGAACTAAAGTTACCAATTCAGTCATTGTGTGCAAACTGCCCACTGGAAAATACTTGACATTTATCTGGCATGAGCTACACTTGTAAGGTGCCCTGGTCTTACTCAAAGCCAACTAAATGCAGTTATCGTGCTCTATCCAAGCCTTGTCCTATACTAAATCTTACTCTTGATTTGACATAAATAACTTATAAAAAGGTCATATGGTGAAAAGCCTTTGGACACAAATGGTAACTAGTAAATAACTAAATACCTAATAAATGCTGGAGCAAATTGCCATTAGCCATATAATGAACTTAAGTTGGTCACTGTGTGTAACTCATTGAACTGAAGTTACCAATTTAGTCATTGTGTGCAAACAGACTGCACTATATACATGACATACATGAATCTGTCCAAAAAACCCAAATCACAATACACAAACTCCAAGCAATCTCTACCATAATAAACAAATCATAATACACAAACCATATAGGCATAATACACAAATCACAATACATAAACCATATAGGCAATTCCTGTCATAATACACAAATCACAATACACAATTCATTGACAAAACCCAAGCAATCTCTACCATATTACACAAATCGCAATACACAAACCATATAGACAATCCCTGCCATAATACACAGATCACAATACACAATTTATTGACAAAGCCTCAGCAATTCCTACCATATTACACAAATCACAATACATAAACCACATAGGCATAATACATAAATTACAATACACAAACCATATTGGCAATCCCTGCCACAATACACAAATCACAATATTACTTGCCAAAAAAAAAAAAAAAACCATCAAATACTAAAATTTGCATTCAATTCAAGTTACACCTTCATTTACATAATTTAGCCATTATTTAGGCAACAAAAATAAAAAGGTGATTGCATCTCAAATTGCAGTACTTAGCTGCCATAGTTCAACACTACCAAAATGTACATAATTTAGCCATAATTTAACAATAATTACAACCAACAAAAAGGCATTTTGCTGCCACTGACAAACTTTCACACTAACTACCACAAAAAAGTTCCAAAAAGAAAAGAAAAGAAATGGAATTTGCTTAGTTTCCACCAACTTATCCCATTGGCCCATGCACAGATGACTGGCTCTCAGCAAACCTCAATGCTTCTCTGTACCTAGATGCATTTCTTGATGCATTCAAAGTCTCACTTGTGACACTCCCCTTCTTTCTCTTCTTTGGATTCCCATGTGTGTTCTTGCCTGGATTGGATGTCGTACTATTAGGGGGTGCACTGTTTGTAGCTTATTTGGTGGTTACTGCACTGCTTCCAGCTTATTTGGTAGGTGATACCCTTGGTGGATTTGGCTCATTGATGGCCACTTCTCCACTTACTTCACCAACATGAGCCCTATTAATTGTCTATAAACAACACATACAATCAAGTTAACATTAAAAAATTGAAACAAGTACAAACAAAAAAAAAAAATTTCATGCACAAACAAGTATTATACCTGTTTTAGTCTAGAATTCCTGTTGTTTGGACCACCACCAACAGTTGTAGGCAGTGAAGAATTCCTTCCAACCTCACTTTTGCAACTTCTTTTATTATGGCTTATCTTCTTATATGACTTACACCTCTTGGCAATACCCAATCCCTTGCTACGACCCCTTTTTGGTTCATTGGGTTCCCTTACTCTCTTCTTCTTGGGCTTACCAGGTGGCCTTCTCTTTATTGGAGACTGCACAGGTAGGAGTCCAATTGGGGTCCACATATTTTGACCATTAATGGGATTAATGATGGGCTCATAGCATGTCTTGTATGTGCTAACTTTGTAGCAGTCATTGGTGTATTTCTTAGCTGCTTCCCTATTGAGGAATATGCATGAAATTACATGGCAGCATGGAATACCAATGATGTCCCATTTCCTACAAGTACATGTCCTCTTATCCAAGTCCACAATGAAACTTTGTAGCCCATTCTTAACCTTAAATCTTGTGTGAGAAGACCAACAAGCCAACCATTTATTGCTACTCATCTTCTCCGTATGCAATTTTTTACATACTTTAAAGCACAACTCAGACTTTACCTTCAAAATATTCAGTCTATTTTGTTGGGACCTATTCATCAAATACAACCTAATGTCTTCAAGCTGCTTACATAAACAACTCACATATTAATGCATGCGAAAAAATATATAACTCAAACCTACATATATAAAGTATAGGAAATTTGTATACCATGCTAATAATGGGCTTTTCTCTAAACTTTATGATTCTACTATTGAAACTTTCACACATATTGTTGAGGACAGTATCACTTAGCCCATTACCCCTGAACATATGTCTAGCTCATATTGTTGTGGTGTGTCCTTTCAACCAAAAGTATGCACCCTTATCAATATCTTTTATCTTATTCATTGCCCTTTCAAATTTCTATGCATAAGTTGCTTTTGCTGCTTTTTAAAACAATTCTCTAATTAGGAGACCAAGATGTTGCTTCCTCAAGTTGTTGTACAAATGTCTACAACAGATCCTATGTTCAAAATGAGGCCAATTCTCTACAAATGACTGCACTAATTCCTGCCAAATGCAGACAACAAGAACTAAGTATATATACATCACATATAATTGCTGTTCATATTTCTCATGTTATAAAAATAAAATATAGAAATACCTTCTGTTGGTCTGATATGAATATTCACCTTTTGCTGTCACTAATATCAGCTAACAACAAGTTTATAAACCAAGTTCATAAGTCCTTGGTTTCAGCTTCCGCCACTGCCACAGCCAAAGGGAAATATTCTTCATTGGGGTCTCTTGCAATTGCAACAATCAGTTCCCCCCCCCCCCCCCACCCCCCCACCTGGGGTTTAAGATGGCAAGCATCCAATCTAATTATTGGCCTACAACCTGCCAAGAATCTCTTCTTACACCTAGCCCAGCAAATGTACAATCTCTCAAAGTAGGGCAATTCTATTTGTAAACCCATTTTAATTGCCAAGTCTCCCTCATTATAAGTGTGAGTTTTCATCATAACTGTACTACCAAGACTAAATCTCCTCAATTTTGCACAATAATGCCAGAGCTGATTGTATTACTTTGTGTAAAACCCATCAACAAACTCTTGAGCCTTTTCCCTAGCCCTGTTGGCTTTCCTAACACTGATATTCGCCACGTACTTCTCATGCACTACTTCTTGAATATCCTTCAACTTTATATCAGGTTGTCTCCTTACCTTTTCCATCAACTTCCTTGCAAGAAACTTGTCAGTGCATTTTGGATTTTTGTAGCTCCTGGTACATGTGTGCTCCAAGTTCAAGGTCTTAAGTAGGTCATTCATCTCTCTTGGCAGCTTTGCTAGGTAAGCTGTAAACTTGCAGGGAGGTTGACACCTGGCTCTAACACTTTAATTTATCATTCTTCACAAACTTCACACCCCATCCACCATTCACTGCATACTCAGTGATAGCATCCTTAAACTGTTTAGGGGAAACAAACAACATATTCTTCTCAAACCTCATGTGTTCAAGATTAGAAACTGGTTTAAACACTGGAAACTTCTTCCTCCTAGTGATATTATCTAGTGACATTATCCACATGTCTATGAGTAGCATCACCCTCACTGTCACTATCATCAACCCCTTGACTCAATCAGTGACATTATCCACATTTGATATTATCTAGTGACATTATCCACATGACTCAATCAGACTTAACAGCTCTTCACTAGTGTAATCTAAGTTCATTACACCAACCCCCATTTGATTTGGCAATGTTACCACAACATCATTGTCCCAACTATCTTTATTATCTTCACCCACGTACTTTTGGTTGGGGTTCAGTTTTGTAGTCTTTTCCATTTCAGTATCACTAGAACTCTCATTATTGTCAGTGGTGACAGCCCCATCCCCTTGTGGTTCCTCAACAATTGATTTCTCACCAGGTCTCTGGCATTTAAGTATTTCAACATTAGAATCACTTTAGATACCATCTCCATTAGTGGGTCCATGACCTTTACCATATCCATTAGTGGGACCAGGACCTTTACCTCTATCATCCTTATCACCCTTATAGAAATACTAATAACCATTAAAATCATCCCTATCCCTATCATCCTCATCACCCTCATAGAAGTACTGATAACCATCAAAATCATCATCACCATCATAGAAGTCATCTCCATCCTTATAAGCAGGTTCCCTATCACTAAAACTATACCCCTCAGGCTCAGGCTAGGGCTCTACAACAAGGTCCAATGTCACACCATTACCATTATTAATCAGGATAGGGTCATGTACTGGATGCTAGACATATACATGAATATGTCCATGACCCCCCATCAAACCAGTCATGAACATTGCATCCTTGTCATCCTTGATCAAGTGGAACATCCTACCCTTCTGATCATCCCCAGGTCTTGTGTACCCCAGCATACTCACACATGTGTACCCAAAATCTTTATAGATGGACTCAATTTCACCTTAGACCACTTATCAGGATCACAACCATCTACTACCCCTACCTCACCCCCAACATACTCTTGATAATTTTCACTAAAATGTCCACCATGATGCACATATAGAGTAAAAGACTCGTCCATTCTGCATGCATGAAAAATTATCTACCGAATATTTTATTTCAATAAAGACAAAACAAAACCAAACAGTCAAACATGCATTGACTCTATATATTCTAAACATAAAACAATGCCAAAATATATATCATTTACTAATAACAAGGAACACACATGGTCCACCATGATCCTTAAAGGCCAAACAAAAAAATACACCAACCAAATAGACAACATTATATAAATAAAAGCATAATAAAGCACTCAAATTGTGGTCCATAATCAATGAGAGAGACAAAAAGCGTTAAAAGTAAGAGACAGAGATAGAGACAAATATACACACATTCACACCTTTTCAAAGAGAGTTAGATATACACACATATACACACATAAATAGATACACACATAGAAAGAAATAGATATGCACCTCTCAGCTTATTAGTTGCGGTAAAAGTCTCTGTTGTTTTAATTCATTACGATTTCTCAGATTATTAGTTTTCACGTTTCAGGGAAATGCTTTTCTCAGGAGAATGTTACGGTTTTCAAGTTGGATGTTGGGGAAGAACACGAGTTGATTTGGAAAGGTTAAGGTTTAGTTTCCAGGTGAAATTTGGGGATTTTTAGTGAAGGATTGAAGGTAGTTTATGAGTTAAGTCACGAGAGGATCATGTGTGGGCTAAGTGGGCGGGAAAATTGACATGGTAGGGACACGTGAGGGCTAAGTCCGTGGGAGATGAGGTGGTAGGGTCACGTGGGTGTAAGTGGGACACGCTGAATTTTTAATTATTATTTCAATAAATGGGTTTGACACCTAGGACCTCCGTTTTCCACCTCAACTTTTTTTTATCACTGGGTTGATGGTAAGAACTATTTTAAAAATGATTTTTAAAAATTAGGGACTGACCTAGGGACTAAATTGAGAATATGTCCAAAATGTAGAGACCAAAAATGCATTTTCGCCTAATAAGTAAGGTTGTCCATGGGTCGGGCGAGTTGGGGTTTTGGCCAACCCGCAACCGACCTGTAGAAGTTCAAGTGGGCTATTTTTCAAGCCGAAACCGACTCGTTACAGTAGCAGTTTGGTTGGTTTGGGTTGTCGGATGGAGGTCGTCGGTTTCAAGTGAACCTGATATTCACCAGTGTCTAGCGAAACGCGGCGAGATCTCGCCTGATCCGGTGAGATCTTGCTAGATCCATCCAAGATCTTGTGAGATTTTGTCGGATCCGGCGAGATTTCTGCCAAATCTTGATGAGAAATCATCAGTTCAGCCATATCCGGTGTTTATTATGCTAGAAATTAACGGATTTAAATGAAAAAGTGGTCGAAATCTGGAAAAAATGGCTGGATTTTATGGTCTTCGGGTGGGTCGAGTTCCACGATTTCCTGAGGAAGAGATCCAAAACCGACTTGCCAGCGTCAGTTTTTTGGAGTCAGGACCCGAGTCCGACCGCCAGAGTAGTCAGATTAGGTGGTTCTGGGTCGGGTCCGAGCGGGTGGCGGGTTGATCTGGACAGCCCTAGTAATAAGTAATAAGAGGCAATTGGGTAGCCTAACGCCACATACCCTTTGTGGTCCTAACTTTTAAGCCAATGTTTTACCAATCTGATCATCTTTTTAGTTTTTCCTCTTGAATTATTAAATAAAATAAAATAATAATAATGTTAGTGTTGTTTTAAACAACAGTTTTCGTTGTTTAAGCAATACAATACGAATTTTTACAACATTTAAACAACGTTATTAGAACAACATTACCAAACAGGCCATTGATAGCCTAAAAACATTCACATTGGGTTTCTACATCAATAAAGTTATTTTAGCAAACCAAACATTAACAAAGCTTTTACATCTTAGAGCATTTGTAGTGATGCTCTCAAATTGCTATATTGCTATTTTTAACAATTCTCAATCCTAACCACCAAAAACATGCTACATTGAAGATTGATGGTGCTATTTTTAAAATTTTTTGCAAATGTGCTACAATTGATTTTTACTGTAGCTCAAATTCTATAATGAATATAATTTTTTTTATTCTTAATTCGAAACTGATCACCACCTGACGGAAACCCGACCAGTGAAATCTAACACTCTTACGGGTCAGTTGTGAGTTTGAGAACTCCCCACCCAATCTGAAAAAGTTGGTTGTGGGTTGGGCACAAACCTAACCCAAACCACTTGTGGATGTATTTGCCAAGTATTATTAATTTTGGGCCTTTAAATCATATTTTTTTGCCAAGTATTATTAATATTGGACTTTTAGAATAGTAATGTTTTACTAAGCATTATTAGCCTTGAGCTTTTGAAATAATATGATTTGCCAAGCAATATCAATCTTAGGCTTTTGAAATAATATGATAATATTTGCCGAATGATATTGGGCTTCAAAATATTTGTGTGTCAAGCGGTAAAAGTCTTGAGTTTTAAAATTTATGTTTGCCAAGCAGTAATCGTCTTGGGCTTTTGATATTGCCAAATCATTTATCTTGGGCTATGATATTGTCAAGTAGTCATCTTGAGCTTTGATATAAATATTGCTAAGCATGGATCGTCTTGGGTTTTGGTATAAAAATTGCCAAGCATGGATAATCTTGGGATTTGATATAAATATTGTCATGGTTCTTTGGGCATAGGTTTGAATAAAATGAAATGTATCTATTAGGTTCATAGGGTTGGTTTTGGCTTTGCCAAATAATGATATAAATTGGATAGGATGTGAGACTTTGTGCTTTTTTGTGATGGTTTATATTATGACCCAATTTAGGCAAAGAAGATGGGGAATAATTGTAGAGGCCCAAAATATTATGTGAAGGATATTTGGGAATTTTTGTGAGTGAGTAAATAAGATCAAATAGGATTGGACATGTGGCATGTGCGAAAAGTTGTACCTCAACAACTAGTTGACACCTTTTATGTATTTCTAATGAATAAATCATTCAGTGTTTAAATCCCCCTTCCCAACCATTGAAATCTAATGAGTTACATGATTATTTTAGATAAAAGAATAAGATAGGTGATTTAGGTTATGTTTGGTTAGAAAATATTTTCAAGTGAACATATTTTCAAATGTTTTTTTGGTTGAGTTCTTAAAAATAATATGGAAAATGTATTTTCTACTACTTTTGCACATTTTCTCATCTCCCAAGCACATATACAACAAAAAAAAAAAAGGAGAATTTAGATTTTTAAAAAAAATTGTGATTGGCGATTGGTGGTGGTAGCGGTTGGCGACGATAGTGATGAGTGGGGAGGTAGAGATTTGGTTGATGAGTTTTGGTCAAGCGGATAATGTTTTTATGGTAAATGAAAGTGTAAACCACTTTTTACCAGAAGTTTCTTTATTTTATGGTCAACGGAAAATAATTGCTGGTTAACCACAATTTATGTTGCCCCAAACATTCTCAAATGTAGAAAATAATTTTTAGAAATCAAATTCTGTTAAACTAAACACAACCTCAAATAACTAGATAGTTTTATTGACCCTTTTCATTCTTAAAGAAAAAAAAAGGGTAATTACACTCTCTCCCTTGAGGTTTAGGGAATGATACTCCACCCCAAATGAAAAGGGGGGAAAAAAATACTCTCATCCCTTGAGGTTTGAAGAAATTAACACTCCCCTGTCCCCCCCATTTTGTTTATATTATTAATGAAATATTCTAAATCTTTATAAGAATCTCTTTACAAAATTTTAACAATACTTAGTAAAAAAATAACTAATAAATTTATAATAAAAATGCAAAATTTATCAAGTACCAAAACACTTGCAATGACAAATCTCTCTATAACCAGTTAAAAAAAGAAAAAAGAAATACTATGCAAAGTTCACACTTAGTATTAATTTAAGATACTATGAAATAAGATAATTTTGGAAACATGCTCTTAAGAAAATGATAGGTTAATACATAACATTTTTAGTATTTTATTTAACAAAGTTTGGTCAATAGGATGTTAAAGGGGGAAGTGGTTTTTTTTTTTTTTTTTTTTCTTTAAGTTTAGGGTAGAGTGTTATTTTTTCAAATCTCAAAAGAGGAGAGTGTAATTAAAAAAAAAAAATTGCATTTTCTGAATTCTATGGGATTTTTTTTTTCAAAATAACATTAAAACTCAAACAATTTCGTTAGTTAGCACAATTTCAAAACTATTTAACAAACTAACATCTCAAGTGTGTGAGAATCGATTTTGTGGTTCTAAATCGAGTGTAATAAACTTGATTTCCAACAAACCTAAAAATCATCAAACCAAAGTTTTAGACAAGAAAAACAACAAATCATCATCAAACCCCTTTACCCAGATAAGAAAATGAAGGAATTCAGCAAACCTTCGCTTTGAGCTTCACTGTCGCTGCCTGAAGTCTAAGCTGAACCTTTGAGGGCACCTTTTGTTTGGGTTTCCTTGTGTTTTTGTTTGGGTTTCTTCTTTGTATTTTCTGGTTTGGGTTTGTTCTTTGTCTTCAAGTTTGTTCATTTTCTTCGCATCTGGGTTTCCTGGAAGTTGATTCTTTGAATCTCGAGTTGCATGGAACTTGAGTTTATTATGCTCGATTTAGCACAACAAAATCGAGTTCTTTACACTCGAGATGTTATTTTGCTAAAAAGTTTTGAAAACGTGTTAACTAACGAAATTGTTTGAGTTTTAATGATAGGGTAACTTACATAGTTGGTCCTTATCCTTTACACCAAATGTCAATTTGGTCCTTAACATTTTAATTGTGTTAATTTGATCCTTAACTTTTCAGTGTTGAGTCAATTCAGTCACTGCTGTTATCTTTTAGATGAAAAAATCCGATGTGTCCAGTAGATTAATAATAAATAAATAAAATTCCTACACATTATTACTAACTGTGTAGCCACGTTGGATTTTATTTGTTTTTTAATTCCTTAAAAAAAAACCTAAAATTTATGTTCCCACGGAGTCATATTGGTCTTCCTAAAACTTTCAAAATTTTCTAAAATCCTTAAAAACCCAGCCCAAGAACACACTGGATTAAAGGTTGTGTAGAGAAAGAAATGAACCAATATGACAACGACAACAAAGAGGAAAAGGATCCAGAGTAAAGGAGAGCCTTTGGTGATGTGGTTGATTGTCGTTTTAGAGAAGCGGTTCGGCGTAGAGATTGATAGGGAGAATTAGGAAGATCAGGAGGAGAGCGATAGACGATAGGATGGTGAATCTTCCTCCTTTGATCAAGAGGATTTGAGCGGCATCAGCGCCGTAGTGATGAGCATTCTCGTGACATGTGGCATGCTAGATAGCGAGGAATTTGGTGACGAGGGCGGTGGGGTTTGGGATTCGATGGTGGTTGCTGCGGAGCTTGATGGAGAGGAGGATGATGCTGCAGCAGATGGAATCGATGGCAGATATGTTGAGAAGTTATTGGATGTTGACGAGAACATGTTCTTGCTTGGGGTGGCAAAGTAAGCCCAAACCCACCCACTTTAATTAAATCCAAACCCACCCAATTATTAGTTGGGTTAAATAGGCATCAACCTAATTAGACCCAATGATTATTGGGTTTTAACTAAAAACCCATTGAGACTCATTTAACCTAAAAACAATATACTCAAATTCAACCCAGCCCTCCCCATAAAAAAAAAAAAAAAAAAAAAAAAAAAAAAAAAACCACCCAATAGTCCGTAATCAACATCTGAAATCATTACCATACTTTGACACTTACACAACACTTAAATCGCTTTATAAAGTTAAAAAAGTTCATGACTAACACGAAAGAGAACCTCTTGAAATTTAGTTAAAAGTTTTTTTTTTTTTTTCATCACTTTCTAAGATTTTTTTCCCCCTCACTTTCTCTCCCTCCAAATAGGTTTCGAAAGTTTTTTTTTTTTTTTTTACTCTTTTCACTTGCGAGAAATGGAGATGGCTATGGAAGATTCGCACTACTCACACAATCTTCTCCTTCTCTCCATGGCTTGCGCAGCGGTGATTGTCAATGGATGGAGCCCTCTGTTTTCGACGAATCCTATACAGAGTACGCAACGAATAAGTAAAGTTGCTTAGGGTTTGTTAAACCTCTCTGTTTTTTTTTTTTTAACAACTTTGAAAGTGTGTTTTTCTTCTGGTTTTTTGTGTTTCTCTATTTTGGACTTGAAATTCATGGAATTGGGTTTGGTGGGAATTTTTTTTTAAAATTACAATTATATTAGTCCACAACAAATTAAAAATAAAATATATCACAATAGCTGTGGTGTAAACATCAAAAGAAAATTAAATTTATTAATAAAATATTAAACTGGACTGAGCATAGTTAAAAACAAAGACTCATGAAAATACAGTGCACACCATAATTTCACAATAATTTTATAATATTTAGAAAATTATTATTAGTTCTTATTTGAAATTACTACTAACATTACTTTTTTTTTTTATCTATCGTTAAAAACTTGTTACATAATTTTTTGGGGTCATTTTTGAAGATTTTAAAGTACTTTGGTCATTTTCACTCTAGTGGCATTTTTGTAATTTTGATAATTGGGTAATTTGGTGGGTTGGGGTTTACCCATAATAATTGGGTTGTTGGATTTAGGTTAGAAGGAATTAGTTAAATGGGTTTTAATAGGTAAATGAGTTTTATATACTCAACTTAATTATGCCCATCCTAAACCCACCAATTTGACACTCCTAGTTCTTGGGCTGGGTTTTTAGTCTTTTAGAAAATTTTAGGAGATGTATTCTAATTTTAATTTTAATTTTTTTAAAAGACAAAGAACATCATTATTATTACATAAAAATAAAAATTAATTGGTTACCTCATGTAAATAACTGAAACCGCAGTACTAGATAGTCATTCATTGCCATGGATAATTCAACAAGGTGCAATACAACAAACATAGTTAGAAATGGTTCTACAGTAAATCCAAGGGCAGCACAGAATCCTCTAAAAAAACCACATGTGTCCCACAATAAGCCCTCTCTTCTATTTTACTCAGGATTCTACTCCTACTACAAGACCCTCCTCCACTAGCTAAGCTTGCTGACACTGAGGCATGTAATGCAGCCGCATAACTCCGTCGATTGATAAAGAGAGAAAAACCATCTGCAATGCACTTAGCTAGAAGCTTGGCCTGAGTGAGAGAGCGAACCATCTGATAATATTATTTCATCCAACGGCTATTATCAACTTCTTTTGCTGTTGTTGCTATAGAAGAAGCTGTTTCTTCTTGGAAAGCTTTTCCAAGAACAGACTTCCACAACAGCTGTTGGTCGCTTTCTTTGTTCTGTGGTGACTGGTGTATTCTAATTTCAATCTGACTGTGTGAACATAATTTTTTTTTTCTTTTATAAATCTGATGTGTCACAGTTGACCATTAACGTGGTAGGAAAAATAATTTTTTATTATTCTGTTTGGTATATTAGATTTTTTTTATCCAGTAAAGACCAAATTGACGTGACATTAAAAGTAAAAAGACTAAATTAACATAATTGAAAGGTTAAAAATCAAATTAACATTTGATATAAAAGATAGGACCAACTAGGTAATTTACCCTTAATGATATTATGAAAAAAAAAAAAATCCAATTCTATGCTTAAATGAAAAATAATAAAAAGAATAAAATAGAGTGCCCCTTATACTATAAAATCAGCATAGACAAAAACACTGCGTTTTCTTTACTGAACACTCTCACACTCTCTCTCTCCCTTATCCTTCATCCTCGTTTCCATCTCCCTCTTTCGAGGGTTTTTTTTTTTTCTTTTTTCTTTTTGGTTTTTTATTTTTTTCTTTTTATTTTCATTTTTATTTTCATTTTTCTTCTTCGATTTCAATTCTTTTCCCTTTTTTTTTCGTTCGATTGGGCTTTTGATTCCTCTTAAAACCCTAACCCTAGAAATCTGTGACACAAAAAAAAAACCCCCCAATCTCCAATCTCCTTTTGAGGAAGATGCAACAGCAGCACAGGTTTAAACAGCACGCGATGATGCAACAATCACTGTACCACCACCCTGCTCTCTTGGCCACCGCACCCCAGGTTCCATTTCTCTCTTTTGCTTTCATTTTTCATCAAATATTATTATTTATTTATTTATTATAATGAAAGCGATTAACTTTTAGCACGTCAAGATTTGTTTGTTAATATATTTTTGTAAAATTTTCTATATGTATTTTTTTACACAAAAAAGTTTTTGTAAATGGGTTGCAGTTGAAAAGTTGGATTTTTTTTTTTGGGTGGTGTTTTTGTTTTGATTAAAATATTATGCTGGTTTTACATGGGTTGAAATTTTATATGATTGTGATTGTCAAGAGTTCAATTGTCATTTCCTGAAATCCCAACTATTAAATTATCATAAAAGAAAAAAAAGTTAGTTATATGATTGATTGTTTGAGATTGTGTTTCATGTCCCCTAGTTTATGTGTTTAGTTTAGTGACACTGAAAGTACCTTCTTTTGTGGGTGTAATTATTTGTTGCCCTTTGATCATATGAAACCTATGTGGTGAATATATATCCAAAGACTCCTCTCCTTCTCATTTTTTTTTTTTTAATTTTTTTTTTTTTGGGGGGGGGGGGGGGGGAGATGGTTTAGTTCAATAGTTGGGGGTTTGCTGATTTAAGATGAATTCAAACAACACAAGGAGCTTTGACAGTTAAACAAGAATTCTTTATTTAGTGCAAATTGTATGTTCTTCACTGTAATAATTCACTTAAGCAAGTGGGGTTGAGCGTGTGAGTTGTGCTTACCTAATCAGAAAAGGAATAGAGATTTTTTTTTTTTTTTGTTTTTGTTTTTGGGGGTAGGATGCTGTTAAAGAATGAAGAAGGCTAATTAAAAAAAGTGATGCATGTTAAAACTCCTGTTAAGCTTCTAGAAACTTTTTCCTGAAGAATGACAGGATATCTTCATTGTTTTTGTGGTTTTTTTTTTTTTTAGGGTTTTAATGTGTTATTATAAGTTTGAGTCTAATGGGTTTATTTTTTTTACAATTATTTATGTATCCCTGGAAATCCATGTGAGAAGTGTAGATGTTTTTCTTTAGGGTTTTTTTTTTTGGTTTCTTGTTTTGTTTACATTTTTATCTTGCAGATAGAGCCTATCTTGAGTGGAAATCTGCCTCCTGGGTTTGATTCAAGTACATGCCGCAGTGTGTGAGTGTTGTATAGACATTTTCTTTTCTTCTTTTTTTTTTTTTTTTCATTTTTTCTCATTCATTTTTATTTTCAATAGGATGATTTTGAATTAGGTGGAGCTTGTGGCTTTATTGCCTAATTAGTCTATCTATTGGTCTCTTAGATGCTTTTATTAATTTTCATGACAATTATATTTTGCGCACACGTAAACTTATAATGCACTTTATCTTATTTGATAGTTCTTTCTTGTGTAATTTTATGAGCCCCCTTACATATGCAATGCATGTCCCAAGTATCTGGTCCTTATTAATTTGCATGTCAATTAGACACTAAAAGCACTCTAGTCTATTTTCAGTATTTCTTTATGTTTGTTTTTAATAAGCTTATGTTTTTGTTTATGAGCAAATGCAGATATGTAGGTAACATTCACCCAAATGTCACTGAACCCGTCCTTCAAGAAGTATTCGCTACTGCTGGGCCCCTTGAAGGATGCAAACTCATCAGGAAAGATAAGGTAGACTTGGGTGTTATATACTTTCTGGGAAATAATTGAGCTGCTTAAGTCTAGGGCCTTTGTTTTACCAACCTTCTTTCTTTATTTATTTTTATCAATTTGCATCATAGATGTTTCTATGGATTTCTTTCCTACTTTCTCAAGTCTCAACTTACTTTTTTTTTTCCTTATTCAGTCATCCTATGGTTTTGTGGATTACTTTGATCGTAGATCAGCTGCAGTTGCTATTGTGACTCTCAATGGGAGGCTTCTGTAAGTATTAACCTTACTTCAATTTTCAATGTTGGTTAACACTTTCCTGTTCTATTTCTCAATCGATGTTTGTACAGGTCAGGGCAGCCTATTAAAGTTAATTGGGCATATGCAAGTAGTCAGAGAGAGGACACCTCAGGTTTATATTTATATATATATATATATTAGCTTTTTTATCCTTTGAGTGATGGTGTTGTGTCTATCATTTTTGACAGCTTTTGATATTGTTTTTTGTCAATCAGGTCACTTCAATGTTTTCGTTGGTGATCTTAGCCCTGAAGTTACTGATGCTACATTATTTGCATGCTTTTCTGTCTATCCCAGTTGTTCGTAAGCACTGTATTCTGGTCCTTTATTTGTTATACAATATTATTTTATCATAATGAGTTATTGGCAATGGCAATTTTGGTGGTATTCCATTTAAATTTTGTGCTTGACAGTTGGCATATTTGGTACTAATTTGACTTGTTCACTGGTTACAGTGATGCAAGGGTGATGTGGGATCAAAAAACTGGGCGTTCAAGGGGATTTGGATTTGTTTCTTTTCGGAATCAGCAGGTAGTAGAATTATTTTATTGGAAAAAAATGTATTTATTTACCCCCCCCAAAAAAAAAAAAAAAAAAAATCCTCTCCTCATTTCATGATTGTAATTTGATCTTATTTTTATCAGGAAGCCCAAGGTGCAATAAATGACTTAAATGGTAACATTTCTTTGCCTTGACTTGTTTTCTTTTTCTTATACCCCTTTATTTATTATTTTTAATTTAAATCTTCTTTTTGCTTTGTATTGTTCTTTTGAAATATCAGCATATGAAGAAGTAATAAAACATTGAAATTTAGGTGTGGCTTCGTATTTTCTAAGTGATTATTGGAAATACCTGTTCCTCATATGCTTCAAAAAATTAATTTCTAAAGTAAATTATTATTTAGTTCTCTATCTTCTGCTGAATGGACCATCATCAGCTGTGTAGAAACTGAAGATATGACATGGGAAAGAAGTGGGAAATTCAGACAGATAATTTTTAAAGAATTTGAAATGTATACACTTAAATCATATGAAATAAGTAGAAAGGCTTAAAGTTTTATTGAGATATTTCTTGCAAATATATAGGTCATTGGTTTTTAACATATATTTACGATAAACTTTATAAGAAATTTCTTGAATTATTAGCTGAAGCCTGTAATGCTTATCAAACCAGAGGAGGGCTTTTTCTGGGGGTGCGGGGGGAGGAAATATTTTGCTAGCATTCTAAGAAACATGTAGGCTGGGAAAATTTCATTCAAAAATATGGAATATGGTTCCTGGCTGTTTGATGTGGATTGTTTGGATGGAAAGAAACCGGCGCTCTTTTGAGGATTCTGAGAAATCTTTGGTTCAATTACAAGCTCTATGCCAGAAGACCTTATTTGATTGGTCTAAGAGTTGGGGCTTATCGGATTGTTCCACTATCTTAGAATTTATTTCTTCTCTTAGTTGTGCACATTAAGTTTTTCTTGTTGTTTGATGTTGTTTTGTTTTGTTTTGTTTGTTTGTTGCTTTTCCTTGTGTTCACCATCATGAACACCTTGTATTTGCTTTCGTTAGTGTTAAAGTTTGTTTAATAATATACTTATTACCTATCAAAAAAAAAGAAACATGTTTAGTGCTTTAAGACTACTATTGAAACATTTCCGTAGGAAATATAAAGTTCTTTAATTTGTAGATTTGTACTAGTAGAAATACCCAATTTATCTTATAATGCATGTGAGTCCTTTAACATTTCCATCTCCTATAAATTAAAGTCCTTGGTTTGATATTACAGGAAAGTGGCTTGGAAGTAGACAAATTCGATGTAATTGGGCTGCAAAAGGTGCTACTAATAATGATGAAAAGCAGAGTGTAGACTCGAAGAGTGTTGTGGAGCTTACAAGTGGAACATCAGGTGAGCTAAGCTTGAGAATTGAAGTTCTTACACACACACACACACACACACACACATATTCTAGCAAATTAGCTCTATCTCAACTGACACCTCCTCCCTAGGTGCTAAGTGCAGGGTGAGGTCATGCATTTGAGACCCAGTGCATGTATAGCTTACTAATAATTTAAAAAAAAAAATGGAAATCTAGTTGTGAAAGTAAAGTTGTGTTGTCTCACTTGCATAATTATTCTCCCCTTTTTGTGTGCATGTGTTGGAACCAGTGTCTTGTATAAAGGCTTGAGATATGATTTTTACATATATGTATTTATGTCGTTTTAGAGATTACAACCATAACATATTTCCTTGTGCAGACGATGGTCAGGAGAAGACTAACGATGATGCTCCAGAGAACAATCCTCAATATACCACCGTTTATGTGGGCAATCTTGCTCCAGAGGCAAGTATTTGTTTCATTGACTCATTATTATTTTTCTTTGATAACAGGGGGAGCTTTCTAAAGAAGAGCCCTTTAAGCTGGCCTCTACCCTGTAAAACTTATGCCCGACTAACCCAACCCTCCATAACTAGTTGTCATGTAATCCGGGGTCTTCACCCCTGATGGGTTAAGCCTTAACTCATGATTTTTAGCATATAATTTTCTAGATCTATATTTTTTAAGTGGCTGTGGACTATCTTAGCCTTCATGGATTCATCTCCTTCACCATGTAGCAACAACTTAACCACATAGTCAAGGCAGTGAGGATTGGTATCCTATGTGGGATTGGTGAGAGGTTTCGTGGATTGGATTGTGAAATCGGATCAAGAATCATAAGATTTCACTTTCTGTAACAAAAAACATAATGAAAAAATCATCAGTACTGAGAATATATGTTAAAGAATCATAAGAAAAAAAAGTAAATGTGACAAATTACTCATAAAAGATACTAAATACTCAGTACCAAATTACCAATGCATGAATAAATGACAAACTTCAAATTTCAAACTTACAAGCTCCCAGTTCCAACAGCAAAAATATATGTAAAGTTCCAAATTAACAAATCTTTCATTGGCTACAAAAAGAAAATCATCCCAATTCCAAAGTTAAAAAGATTTTGCAATTGTTTTAATTGTATTAAGATAATTAGAAATGTCAAGTCCCTCAGAACCCATTACTTGATCAATAGGGCTGGACAATCTTAATCTCATCATGGTGAGACATAATTACAAATAATTTTAATAACTTTATTGGATGTCAGTTTAGAGGCTATATGAACAATCCTACACTGGTCCAAATTGATTCTATGGAATAGGATTGTAAGGATTCTATAGAGTAGGATCATAGGTCTTACATTCCATCATCCAAGATTGTGATCCCAGGTAAATCCTACCCCATGAAAGATTATACATCAATCTGGATCGTTTTTATGAGGTAGGATCTTAGGGGATCTTAGGATTTTAAGATCCAGGATCAGGATTCTGAAAATCATGCTGATATTACAAATATTCTTCATGCACTGTTTGGATTTTTGACTTTCTCATTTACCTACAGGTCACTTCAGCTGATCTCCACCGTCATTTCCATGCTCTTGGTGCTGGAACCATTGAAGATATTCGTGTGCAAAGAGATAAAGGTTTTGGTTTTGTGAGATACAGTACACATGCTGAAGCTGCTCTGGCTATTCAGATAGGGAATACTCGGTTCCTCTGTGGCAAACCAATAAAGGTACATTCTTTATTGGGGAGTATATTTTTGGATATAAAGCTGGCTTACTAGATTTAGTTACTGGTAGGATGAATTATTGTTGACCTCAATTCTTTGTTTGATTATTTGTTAGTGAATTGGGACATATAACCTTATGAACAAAATATTATGAGAACTGACATGTATTTCAACTCAAGTCCTTGTTTTAAATTATATGCAGATCACCAGAACTCTGTAAATACTAAATAGAAGTGGGAAATCAAATAGGCTTTTTATTTTTTTATTAAGGCGAGGGACTTTTCCCTAGGCGGGTTTTGAACCCCCATAGGCCATAGTTTATAAATGTGTTTGTTTGGCATCTATGCTTTTTGCTGCATGTTTAAAATGGTTTTATTACACTTCAATGATGTTTGATAGTTTCTTGAAAAATTTAATATAAAAGCCCAAGTACTTTTGCCTGATTTGTTGAAGTTATGATATGGGAGGGAGCCTAGTCTAGTGGCTGTAGGTGGAGAACCTTGAATTCTCAGCTTGTAATGAGCAAAAATGTCTGTGGTGGAGATGTCTTGATGTGATTGTTGGCTTGACCTTTTTTTTTGGAGGGGAAGAATTGGCTTCATTGTTGGATTTACATTTTGTCTTGCAGTGCTCATGGGGTAGCAAGCCTACTCCACCAGGAACAAGCTCCAACCCTCTACCCCCACCAGCTGCTGCACATATACCAGGTTTTTCAGCCGCTGACCTTGCAGTCTATGAACGAAATATTGCATTAAGCAAAATGGCAGGTGCACAAGCCCTTATGCATCCACAAGGCCAATATGCCCTTAAGCAGGCAGCCATGGGAATTGGTGCTGCTGGAGCTAATCAGGCTGTCTATGATGGTGGCTTCCAGAATGTTGCAGCAGCCCAGCATCTTATGTACTACCAGTAAATTATAAATTGAAAACTCCCATTATACCTTTGCCAGGGGGTTGATCATCTTAAAGACTAGTATGTTTTACCTTTAAAAAAAAAAAAAAAAAAATTCCCTTGTCATTAGTACTGGTTAGCTTGCTATATTTCTATTTGTACCTGTTGTATGCGATAGAATGTACTATTTTTCTGTGGGGATATGACGATCCAACTCAGCTATGCACTATCCATTTTACAGCTTTTCTTTGTTTAAAAGAGTGGTTTCAAGGAAGTCCTGGATAAGTTTATTTTGTCTTTTTTCGGCCAGAAGTCTTAGATAAGATTACGATTACAGATTTACAGATTATATATTGTTCTGTACGGCCTGTGTGTATTGGGTCCAAACCTGGTTCAATTGACAATCCTACAATGAGTTTACTGACTGAAGGAGGCTCTGTTGAAGCTAGGTACAATGTGAAAAGCATGAGGAGATTAAGGTCAAATAGAGAGAGATGGACGAGCGAAGGGAGAGTCCTCGGGCGAGTCAGAGCCCCTAAGAAAGTCAGAGAGTCCTTAGAGAGCCCCTAAACCAAATGGTCTTCCTTTTATGGAGAGCTGTGGTTGTAAGTCTTTTTTTGTAGAACAAAGTTTCTCTCCAAACTAGTTTGGAGAGAAACCCTACAAACTCACTATATATCTTTATATTGAGTGTGAATTTTGAAAATCTAACCGTTGAATTTCATGTTCCTTATGTCCTTAACATGCATATCAAATTTCGTTCAAATCGGATGTTATTTACTATTTGATCAATTGACTTATTTTTTATACACAACTTTAGATTACAAAAACTTGATATTATAACATTTATTTGATGACATAGCAATTGATCTTTGATTTTTTTGAAATTTTGTAAGCATTAAGGATGTAATAAGAACATGCAATCTAACGGTTAGATTTTCAAAATTCACACTCAATATAAAGATATATGGTGAGTTTGTAGGGTTTCTCTCCAAACTAGTTTGGAGAGAAACTTTGTTCTTTTTTGTAGCGCGCCCTACAAACCACACCCCCCCACCCCCCCCCCCCCCTCTCGTAAACACACACACACACACACACGGTGCTTCGCTGCTTTGTCATTATTGAGTGGGAGAGAGTGACCGCTTGGCCCCGATCGTCCAGTCCTCTAGATTATTCTGGATCAAACTTATTAATTTGATGAGGCCCAAGAGGGCTTGATCAACCCTAGGTTTCATCATGCAGTATGCATATATTTTCTACAAGGCGTACAGAGGTTGGGCTCTGTGGTCCTCCTAACCCTTTTTTTGCTTAATAAAGTTGATTATGGGGAAAAAAAGCTTGAATTTTGGTTATGAACCTAAGAAAATTATAGAATACTTTGGACATACTTCCCTTGTCTTACATAAATTATGGATCTCACGATGAATTTAATTAATCAAACTCACTATTATATGGGAGAGGAACCTAAGATATCAAAGAAACCCACTCTCATGATGACAATTAAGAAAAGCGTCTTTCAATTCATGATTGTCATATCACCTCCTTGTTGCAAGTTTGGAAAGAAATGTAAAGAAAGGAAGTCATATAAAGCACAATATTGCGCAATATTGAATTGAAGTAAGGATCTAAAAAGTAAAATTGTGAGAGTTCCGTCTTTAGATGATTTGGCAATGACTTTATAATTATAGACGAGTAGCTTTCGAATGATGAATCTTTGACTTTTTGTGTTCCAAACAGTGTTCATAAATTCATCAATGGATTGCATTTAACCATTACACAAGTAATAAAAATGATGAGATAACATGACCATGACAACGAGGAGGTGATGATAGTAATTAAAGATATCAAGAAAAAAAAAATAGTAGTATGTAATATCTTTGAAGCCATCTAAATCAATTGACTTATAACTTAGTGGAAATGTGAGAATTTGGATTCTAGTCTCTTCTCCTACTTATTAAAAAAAAAAAAGAGAAGAAAAAAAAAAAAAAAAACATACTGCTACTCAAGTTACAAGCACTTATTTCCACCCATTTTTTTTTTAAATAAAAAATAAAAAATCACACAGATAGTTATCTTTTTTTTTTGGTTGACAATCAACAGTATAACTCTATCCCTCTCTACCCCGGAACGACTTGAACCTAGGTCCATGAATCCCTCAAGCCTTTAAGGCTTGTAGAAGTACCAACTTGTCTAACGTGGACGGTGGTAAGATAGTTATTTTTTGCTAGAACTCAATCGAAACTTTTGATTCGAATTTCAAAGTAAAAGGGCGTGGTGTTTTGCTTGTCTATCAATTTTGTTAATGATGTTCTAAGTCGAGATTAATCCACTTATTATTCATATACTACCAACAAAAAAGAAAGGAAAATAGAAAAAAAAAATTCCACATATCAAAGTTGGTAGTTCTTTCGTGGGTTCCCTTTTCATTCAAAGTATATGATTCTCATCATCAAAGCATATATATATATATATATGCTCTCTATACTTGCATCATATAAAAAATATGGATACATGGGAACCTTCCCTCTTTTCCTCATAACCTCTTTCTTCCTCAAGGTCGAAGTTTCTGACTTGTGTTGTTTTTATGCATTTTTAGCATATTTTTTATTGACATTTTGATTTCTCTTTTGTTAAAGCACCATTAGCATTTCTTTACTAAATATTGAAATTTTGGGTTTGATTACTCTCAACAAATAATCACTTCTAAAGAACCCAATGAGAGATTTGGGCCATTCTTGCATTTTTGGCTCTTGTCACAAAACATCCATGACAACCCCTAATTTAAATACTAATCAATCTAAATGATCAACCAATAAAAAAAAAAAAAATCAAATTGGTCGGGCCATGATAGAACAGATTTGAGAAATTAGGCAAGAATAGAGAAGAAAATAGGGGAGAGGATAGTGAAGTCTATGGTGCCTGTGTGTAGTGGGCACAAATTTGGTTAGATTGACATTCCTACAATGAATTTATTGATTGAAGGAGGCTTTGTTGAAGGTACAATATGAAAAGCATGAGACGATTAAGGTCAAATAAAGAGAGAGAGAGATGGATGAGTGAAGAGAGAGTCCTCGGTAAGGTATCCTCCGGTGACACAAAGCCCTTAAGAAATTTAGAGAGAGTCCTTAGGGGGGGAGAGAGAGAGAGAGAGAGAGCCCTTAAACCAAATGGTCTTCCTTTTATAGAGAGGTGTGGTTGTAGGTGCTCATGGGAATACATAGTTGTAAGTTTTTTGTTTCTTTTTTTTTAGTGGGACCCCCACACACTATGCTTCACTGCTTTGTCATTATCGAGAGAGAGAGAGAGAGAGAGAGAGAGAGCACTTGGCCCCAATCATCCAATCCTCTAGATTATTCTAGGTCAAACATGTTAATATGGTGAGGCCCAAGTGGGCTTGATCAACCCTAGGTTTCATCATGCGGCATGCACATATTTCCTACAAGGTGTAAAGAGGTTGGGTTCTATGGTCCTCTTGACCCTTTTGCTTAATAAAGTTGATTATGGGGGAAAAAAAGCTTGAATTTTGGTTATAAACTTAGGAAAATTACAGAATACTTTGGACATACTACCCTCATATAAATTATGGATCCCACCATGAATTTAATTAAAGAAGCCCACTATTAGATGGGAGAGGAACCTAAGATATTATCCCCTTTTTGCATCATGATGACAATTAGGAAAAGCTTCTTTCAATTCATGATTGTCATATCAATAATCAATGGTTCAGTTGATTTTCCTTTTTAAATTTAATCGCACAATAATGTGTTGTTGCTTTTCCTCAGTGTTATAACTTATATATTGTTGCATGTTTAAAAAGAAATGTAAAGAAAGGAAGTCATATAAAGCGCAATAGCGAATTGAAGTAGGGATCTAAAATGTAAAATTGCAAGAGTTCCGTCTTGGATGATCTGACAATGACTTTATAATTAAAGATGAGTAGCTTTCAAATGATGAATTTTTTAGACTTTTGGTGTTCCAAACAGTGTTCATAAATGGATTGCATTTAACCATTACACAAGAAATAAAAACGATGAGATAACATGACCATGACAATGAGGAGGTGATAGTAGTAAAGATATCAAGAAAAAAAAAATAGTAGTATGTAATATCTTTGAAGCCATCTAAATCAACTGATTTATAAGTTATAACTTAGTGGAAATGTGAGAATTTAGATTCTAGTCTCTTCTCCCACTTATTAACAAAAAAAAAGGAAAAAAAATTATATACTACTACTCGAGTTACAAGCACTTATTTCCACCCATTTTCTTGTTTTCAAAAAAAAAAAAAAAAAAAAAAACACACACACACACACACATATATATATATATATATATATATATATTTTTGACAATCAACAGTATAATCCCACCCCTGAACCAGTTAAACCTGGGACTATGAAACTCTCAAACCTTTAAATCAAACTTAAGGAAGTATCAACTCGCCTAACGTGAGCGGTAGAAGATAATTATCTTTTGTTAGAACTCAATTGAAAGTTTTGATTCGAATTTCGAAGTAAAAGGGTAAGGTTTTTTTATTCGTCTATTGATTTCGTTAACCATTATGTTCTAAGTCGAGATTAATCCACTTATTATTCATATACTATCAGCAAAAAAGAAAGGAAAAGAAAATTTCCACATATCAAAGTTTGTAGTTCTTTCACGGGTTCCCTTTTCATTCAAAGTATATGATCTCATCATCAAAGCATATGCATATATGCTCTCTATACTTGCATCATATCAAAAATATATTTCTTTTGTCCTTAATTCCCACCCCAACAATAATCTGATTAATTCTCGTATGTATAGAATAGCCGTATATTGTATATATATATATATATATATACTCAAGGACTATCACCATGCATCTGGTTCATCATGACCACTACTAATTTTGGTGTCCGGTCATCTTTCGTTTTGGCCAAAAAAGCTAAATTGCTACGATTCCAGTTGAGAAAATCTGTCCTCTTGTGTATGATGAACTTGAAACATCTGCAGATCTTGGTGCTTCTGATCTGCACTGTTGTTCTTTTCTCTCGTCCATCATTATTTGCCTTGACCGACACTCCGGGCTACAAAATGCTTTCTCTCCTCTGCAAATATCATACATAAACACCAATTCTTAGTCTCATAATTCATTCACAAACTCTATATAACAACAACAACAATAACAAGAGCTTAGTTTCAAAATTTTGACTAAGAAAAGAATGAGAAAGTGTTTGAATTGTACCTATACATGTATATGTCTTTGCCATGGAGTTTTTTACTGCACAAGTGACATGAACTGAGAAAATATGAAGTTGGGTACGCTGAAAATTCTTCCTCGTATCTTGGCCTCGATTCCTTAACAGTAACAGTGCTGCGTTTATTACATCTTTGGAGACCATTTCTTTGATGCCCACTTGTTCTACAATCATCTATCTCATAAAACACCCTAGTTATGGACTTGCCTTGGCCATGACAAGTCACGTAAGTATAATCTTCCTCACAATTATCGCCTTGAAGAAGTTCCTCACAACCTTTATTCCTATACCTACCACAAGTACTGGTACTTTTGCTAGAATCAACTGGAATAGGACTTGATCGATTCAAATTGGCAGTAGCAACCGCATATTTGGCCAAAATTTCACGTCCACAACTTTCCCTAGATTTCTCAAGAGCAGCAACAATACCCAATCCAACCCCACCAAGGTCATAGTTCTTTAAACCTCTAGGTGATTGCAACTTATTCAGCTCCAATGGACCTCTTGGACTAATCGTGACCATGTCCGAAAACCCGGCACGGTTGCCGGCGACCAATAATTCAGAGAGCTTTCCGATCATGGGACGAGGTCTTTGGATTAGCATGATTGGAAAATTTTTGATTTGTATCAAGAAAAGAGATAGAGATGAAAAAAAATTTATGTTGGAATGGGAGATATGAAAATTGGTGACTTTATAAATCTTAGGCTACCCAATTTTATTATAGGAGTGGTTGGACTAAGCCCATGGTTTGGTTTTGTAGTTATGTGAATTTAATTGATTATAATAATAAAGTGCACAACATATAATATATTGTTAAAGTAGAGTGGTATTATTGAAAAGGATTCCCAATGTTCATAAAATGTCCATGTCCAATGATTGGGACCCAAACGTTGGGATGTGGGCACAACAGTCGTGTTTTTGTGAGTGAAAAAGATTCCGGGTGAATAGGCACCGTTAGATTGAGGGGCAGGTGGCAGAGATCGAGGGAAGGTGGAGAAGCAATGATTACTGAAACCACTGAGCCCACTGGAAAACAAAATGGAGGCCCACCCGGGTTTTGTTTTGTCAATATAGAAAGCGATGTGGCTAAGGCCTACCCACTCCTTAGTCCCGTAATCAAAAGGTTGCTTTTGCCTTTCCTAATGACTAAAATACCCTCTCTCTCTCTCTCTCTCCACCCTAAAAAGTTACACTTTATTAGAAAACCACAACACGCACTAGAAATCATTTTTTCTTTTTTGGGTCCTACAACACTGTACACAACAGAGCTAAACCTGTGAAAAACGCGCATAAGCAATCAATTTGGATCCCACGATATTATTTATAATTTAAAATAATTTTATTACTGTATTTTTGATAATAAATTTTTAATTTTTAATAAAAATAAGCGGTATTCAAACAAACTCTATATCATAATATCTTACTTCCTATGCTAAATGTGTATGTTTGATTTGCTAATAATTTAGCATTTAACACACTAAAAATTTACTTTTATTTATTTATTTTAGTATACAATCATACATTTTATACTCTATTTTTTTACCACTACGTAAAATATTATTTTATTATTATTTTTCTATTTTTATTTTTTATGCATAGAAGAGAGAGAGAATTGAATAAAAAATAGTTTTTAGTGTTTATCTTGGTGCTATAATAAATTGCTACTATACGCTAACAAAA
Source organism: Quercus variabilis (assembly GCA_030445155.1). Taxonomy (NCBI): domain Eukaryota; kingdom Viridiplantae; phylum Streptophyta; class Magnoliopsida; order Fagales; family Fagaceae; genus Quercus; species Quercus variabilis. The sequence goes on from CP129455.1 coordinate 1,492,759, forward strand.
ATTAGATATAGCTTATTAGATGTATATCAAAATTTGTTTTTGGTACTTAGGGTGTTGAAACCATCGTGAATGCTTTAGTCGAGGCCATAAATTAAATTTAATCTTATATAAATATATGCTTTAGTCAAGACCGATTTTTTGTGTGGACAAAGGTTGAACTTTTAATTTCTTATTTGACAATAAATTTTTTTTTACAAATTGAGTTAATTGAAACTTAGTAAAAAAAAAATCAAAGTTGTAATTCTTATCCTTGTACTTTTTTTCTTCCTTAATAGTAATTAGTAATAATCACTTCTCTAGATTATTTTTTTGATTTTCTTTTGGAGTGGAGAATTGCAACCACGAAGAACATAATTCACATAACATGATATTTATGTTAAAGTTAGTAAGAAAATATTTAATAGTAATTAGTAATAATCACTTCTTCATGATTAATTTTTTAATTTTCTTTTGGAGTGGAGAATTGCAACCACGAAGAACATGATTCACATCACATGATATTTATGTTAAAGTTAGTAAGAAAAATATTAAGCAGTGTTCTAATTCAAACTCAATATCATATAATACAAAAGTATCATTTTCATAGAACAATAGTGAATAATGCATGCAGACAAAAGCATCACTTTTATTAATAAAAAATTTCCCAAAACGAAGCCAAAAAAGTAAAACTACGGTCTTAAAATTGTATTCTAAATTTCAGTGATTCCTAAGGAGTGGGGACAAGACGAAGAGATTGAAGTTACGTGATGTGAAATGTGAATAAGGACATTATTGACATAGAGCTGTTGAAGCAGGGGCATTAGAGTCATTTTGAGTTTGTAAACAAGCGGTCAGCCCACGGAATTGTTGCTTTAAGAACTCGGCCTTCAAAACCGGGGGCCCACGTTCCAATAATAACCAACCAGTGCTGGGCCCACTTCCGTGTGAACGTATAGGTGTCAAACTCTGATTGGTTGGATCCATTAATACCACGTGAACTGAGTTACCACGTTGGATGAGTGACGAGCTCATCCAATGACAATGACCTCCGTGTCCTACTCATATATTATGGGGGTTGTGTGTAGGTTTCAACTTCAAGATATTGAGACCTTCCATTATTAATGTTTTGGAGGGTCCTATTATTTATTTTGGCTTAACATCCTTTTGTTTTTAATTTTTAATTTTTAATTTATTTTATCATTATAAGTTTAATTTTTCACTCTAATAGGGTTTTACTACTTTAAAATATATATTAGTAAATCATTTTAGAAATTTTTTTATAAAAAAATATAAAAGTAATATATATTTTATGGTATACATTAACCGGAGTCATATACATATATATATATATATATATATATATTCAATTTACTCATTTCATCATCTTCTCACAATTAAAATGTAGTATAAAATAATGTAGTTCTATTATTAGAAATTAATAAGGTTTAACAACAAAATTTGAGAAGATATGCAAGAAAGGATTGTGTGCCTCCAAGATGTGACCAACCCGGTTTGTCGTTTGAATGGCTTTCTTTCAAGTTGCTAGTGTGGGCACACTGTGCTATGGGCTTGGGAGCACGCTACTAATGTGAAAAAGTATTTTGTATTGAATGATACCATAGTTTTAAAAACTAGATGAGCAAAATTGGATTTGCCTCTAGTTTTCGATTGTCGACGTATTTTAGGCATTTGTTTGAACTGGATTGGTCTTAATTCCAAGTTCAATTGGTTGGACCGGTTTTTAAAACCTTGAATGGTATCACGTTAGCGGTATTATTTAATATTAAATACATTCTCCACTAATGTAGATGTTAAGTTGGAAAATTTCGCCATTTTATGATTTTTTTTTAATTCAAAATTTATCGCTAGATTCAAGTATAACTCATGTAAATTCTAATATATTAATCAATATGAACCTAAACAAATGATCAAAATGTAACATTTAAAAAAAAAAATATTGTGGACATATATGCACTTGAAACTTTAAAATAATATTAAATTGAGGATTTTATTATGTAACTATTCTTATATTTTATTACTTATATACAAATTTTCTAAGAAGATGATCAATTATTAAATTAAGAAATTTGACCTATTTTGTATGTCACTTTCTTATAGCTTTAAAGATAATACTTTTTTTTTTTTTTCTATTCATTTTCCTATTCATTTTCATACAAAATAGAATAGAATCGAAGTGTCATTTATTGAAAATATTATTTATTTTTATTTGTTTAACCTTAAAACAATATTAATTTTAGGAGTTTATTATATAATTATTCTTATATTTTATTACTTATATACAAATTTTCTTAGAGAGTGATAAGTTATTACATTAAAGATTTGAGCTTTGTGGGGGAAAAGGGGGCCAGGCCCAAGGTAATGGGCCGAAGGCCCACGAGAGGACTATTTTACATCCGAAAAGAGAGAGTATAAAAAGGCAGGGCCCAGCTGGGAGTGGGATCCTCAAAATGAAGGATCATTGCAATCCGAGGAGGATATCTCCTGTCCGAGGAGGATGTTTTCCTCTAGCATAATATCATAGATTAATTGAGTACAGGAAAAGTCAGAATGACTGTCTGAGGACTCCACCTGATCAAGATAAGCTCAGAGCATGTTCTGGAACGATAAGGATGGAGAAATATCTGAGGGAAAGGCTGCAGCCACCGTATTCAATGCATTGCAACAGCTTTTCTGGCCGCATTTATGTGGAGAAGACCTCTGAACAGTACATCTTAACCTACCGCCACTCACACAGAGCTAAAAAGAAGATGTCTGACGTGACAGGTACTTGAGCAAGTTAATGGATGAGGAGCACGTGGACGATGGAGATGAGGGTAGGAGTGACTATATAATAGAAGGGAGCACCTGTCAATTGGCCCCCCGGAGAAAATTGAGAGAAAAGAAAAACAAGAAGAGAGTTCTTCGAATTATCAATGTATACAGACTGATCAATACTAATGACTGTTTAAAGGGTTATGGCCCATTGTTATTAATCCCTTACTGAATCTAGTTCTCTGACCCATACTCTACAAATTAATTGTCTTTGGGTTTATGCCACGAATCTGAACCCTACAAGCTTCTTTTTTAATTTTTTTTATCACTTTAAATATGATAACAGTGTTCTTTTCCCCTCCTCTGGATTAAAATCTTACACCATTATTATTATTTTTTTCCCTAACCCTTTTTGTCATTTTATAGGTTTTTGAACCCTTTAATTTGAGAGGCATTAATGAGATAGGAAGTATTTTTATTTTACTTTTATGACATAAAAAAAATATATTAATTATTATATAAAATAAAAAATCAAATAAAATTCATAAAAATTAGAAAAAAATAATAGGAAAGTTCAAATTTTAAGATTGGGAAGGGGGAAAACTAATTAAAAAAACCAAGTTATTTAAGTAATTTTTGGTGGGATCAAGGGTGCAATTCACGAGAAATTATTAGGTCTACTAGAAGGACTGCTGATGTGATCCTCCTTGATCTCCCAACTAATAAAATGCTGTTATTTATGCAAATGTGACATCATCTGATAATTTTTATTTTTTATTCCTTATGTTGATTAGGAAGTTCATACATACATTTTCATAGGTGGCATTATCTCATTAGCCAGGGTGGACCACATTAGCAATCCTTCTCGTATAAATAATAATTTCTTGCAATTCACCCCATGACACTGCTATCTCCGCCTATGTACACTGCCAACTAGGCGTATTCATGTCTTATGCATATACACACTCCTCTTTTAAAATTAGTCTATTGAAGTTGCTCAAAAAAAAAAAAAAAAAAGTCTATTGAATTAAATTTTATTGAGTTATGGTTATTTTGGGTGTAACAAGTAACTACTAACAAAAGCTTTATGTTGTTTCTCAAAAAAAGAAAAAGAAAAAACAAAAGTTTTATGTTTTGCAAATGATATCATATTTCATTATTCATGTTAAGCACCTAAGTCGTAAGTCTTTGCAATGTGAGGTTTATTTTATTTTATTTTATTTTTTATGCCTCTATGCAATGCCAGTTGTTTACCAAGACAGACTATATCGAAAAAATATATATCAATAAAAAAAAAATTTATAGAGACGACAATGAAGATAGACGAAAATGACGAAAACGAAAATTTAGAGGATGGAAATTCTAATTTATTATTATATTTTGCTATATTTTATTATATTTTTATAATTTAATAGTCAAAATGGAAGAACAAAGATTTCAACCTTGAATATTTTCATTTAATCAAAACACCCAGAGGATAAAGGCAGGGCTATAGCAGCTTTGAGCAAGAAGATCCATGCACCTTCGGGAGTGGTTGAAGCTGAAGCAAAGGCCTTTCAGATGGGGTTGCAATTTGCCAAGGATGTAGGCATTCGAGGCCTGACACATGAAGGTGATTCCCTCGTTGTGTGTCATGCTTTACACATGAAGGTGATTTGGCCTCACTTCCTCCATCAGTGGATGCAGTGATTATAGGTGTGCAAAAAGCCTGCTCGGATTTCCACCACGTTGGATTCTCCCACGTAAGCCGTCAAGGGAATAGGCCAACTCACCTTTTAGCAAAATTTTATAGGGGCATTGATGATTTTTGTTGTGTTTAGATTGAAGGGAATCTTTATTTTATAAAACAAATTCTTATTCATGATATATCTTCTCTTTCAGTGACTTAATAAAAATTTCTCAGTTTTTCCATAAAAAAAATAAAAAAAAATATCAACAAGTATCAACAAGTTAATCTATAACATATTTTTAAAAGGTCAAAAAAAAAAAAAAAATCCTTTTGAGGTGTCAAGAATTCAATCGAGTTCTTTCACTTAGTTTTTCATTAATGGCTGACAGGGATATATTTGGTGGTATCTTTTTGGCGATATATTTGGAGGTACTAATTATCTTTTAGTGAATCAAATCTCTCTCTTTTTTTTTTTTTTTTTGGCTAACTATTAAAAGGTAAAAAAAAAAAAAAAAACAATTCTACTGTCAAGATTCAAAACATCGGCTTCTTTTCTTTTACTTAATTTTTCATTAATAGCTGAAACTTGAAAGTGATATCTTTGGTGGTCCTTTTTTTTTTTTTTTTGGACGATATATTTGGAGTTACATGATTACCTTGGTAAATCAACACCCCCCCCCCCCCCCCCCCCCCTTTTAATTATTATTAGTCAGATATTTAATCAAACTCAAGCCCCAATTTTTACATAATATATGCAAATTCAGAAAGTCCAACTCAAACTCCAATTAAAATATGTATGATGATAGATAAATCCTAAGCCCCATCCGTTCACAGCCAAAATTTATCTAAAACACAATAAAAAATTTCTGTGGTTTTTAGAGATATAAACGTGTAACGTAATCTAAGATAAAGGGATAATGATGTCACCATATACTATTGTTAAGGCAAGAGCCCAAATTTTTATATTAGGCCTTGTGCCTTATCTGAGGACAAGGGCAAATCTGAAGAAAAGTAAATGATTGGGAGATACCCCAAAGTTAAAAATCACGTAAAGAAAGAATAGAGAAATATAGTCCGAGGAGGAGCTCATTCTTGGATATGATAAATATTGATCAAATCTGTATTTGGGCAATCTACGTGACCTTCCAGGAAGTTTCAATGATAAAGATGAGCCTCAAGCATATACAAAGGTGATAGGAATTTAGAAATATCTAATGCTCCACTTGGGAGTTCATAAGGGAATGAAATGGAATGGAATGGAATGAGATAATCGTAAGAGAATGGAAGGGAATGGAAATGAATGGAAAGGAATGTATTTAAGTAAGGGAAATGAATGAAAAAGAATGGAATGGAATGTAATTAAGTAACCTTGATTAGATGTTTTAAAATAAAGGAATGGAAATGAATGAAAATGAATGGAATGTAAGTAATCCTATTTCGGAGCAACATGGAGGGAATGGAATAGAATAATTTTATGACAATATTACTATTAGACCCCTATTTTAAAATAAATAGTTGAATATATAGGGGTATTTTGGAAATTTTAGTAAAAAAATCATTAAATCTAATTCTATTTCCTCCCATTCCTTCCAATTTTAGGGGGAATGAAAATTTGAGATTTTAAGGGAATAGAAAGGAATGAGTGTTTCCTCCTACTCATTCCATTCTCTCTTACTTAAACTCCAAAATCAGGGAATGGACTTTCCATTCTCTCCATTAAAACTCTCAAACAAGAGAAGGGAAGAATATTTTAAAATTATTCTTTTTATTCCTTTCCATTTCATTTCCTTCTCCCAAGCGGAGCCTAAAGGAAAAGCTGCTACCACCGTATTAAATGCACTGCAGCAACTTTTTTGGCTGCATTTATGTGAAGAAGACTCCTGAACAGTGCAATCTCAGTTATCCCAATTCACCGAAAGTTAAAGAGGATGTCTGATGGGATATGCACTCAAGTGAAGACCTAGATAATTGACAAGTGTAGAATCAAGATGAAAAGAAAGAAACTCTATAATATGAAAGACCTCCTATGAGAAACAGGAGGAAGGAAAAAAGAGAAAAGAAACACTGTAGTAATCAAACTTGTACTTATAAACTATTACGTTGATTTATACTCTAAATTATCTGTTCAGAATGTGAATTTATTCAATTCATTGAGTCTTGTTCTTGTTTGATCATCTTCTAAATCTATAGTAGCCGTTATTAACTTCATTAAGTCCTAACTCTTTAACTCATTCTCTACAAATTTATTGTATTTGGCTCACTAGGCCATCACCCAATTCTTCTTTAGGCTTGGGCCGCAAATTGTGTCCCTACAACTACTATTATTATATGTACCATTATTATTGTCAAGCCTTGGATTATCCTAATACTATCTCTATAAAAATTAAAAATTGAAGTTTTTTTTTTTTTTTTTTGGAGGAGAATAAATTGAAGCTAAATTTAACATATTTGGATTTGATCAACTGACAGAGTTTCTCAAAGTATAAAATTCCGTAACTTTTACTTGATGAAATAGAAGAGTTTCTTAAAATATGAAGTTCCATATATATATATATATATATATAGGGATAATATAAGACATCTAATCAGCCTCTGAATTAGTCTTATATTTGTCAATGTCATCAATAAATTATGACAATAATTGGGGGATGATTAAATAAATTGCTTGTTCTTTAAGCAATCAAGGTTTAAGGGTAGTTTTTTAATCAATATATATTTTTAAGTATTCAAGTTTCATTCTAATTATTTTCATCTGAACATTTTGTCTAATTTAAGCAAGATTAGATTTCATTTTCTCGATCAAAGTTATCAGGTTCAAGATCCTACACGGGATAAATGAGATGGTTTGTGAATCGGATCATAGAATTGGCACGAGAATCATAACATTCTACTTTCTAATTAAAAAAAAAAACTAAAAAATACATATAATTATAATTCATAATATATATTAAAGAAAAATTGAAAAAAAAAAGTAATTTTTTGACACAAATTACTAATGAAAGGAAAAAGTATCAAATTACAAATACATAAATAAAAGTTCAAAACTTACAACTCACAAATATCAAGTTCTAAATTCTAACACACAAATATACATAATGTCTCACACATAAACAACAAAGAACAAATAGCAATACATAATGTCTCACATTAACAACACAAAACAACTAACAATTCCATTAAACAATTACTAAGATAGTAAGATTTATCAAATAATCTTTGTAACATTGAGAAACTACAATCAGTGAGTGTTTGCTGAAAAAGTATAATTAGTGAGTGTTTGTGTTAGGCAACTAAGTAACTAATCAACATTAGAATTACAAAAAAAGAAAAAGAAAAAAAAAAGAAAAAAAAGAAACCATCATAGGTGTCAATGGTTTCTCTCAAAGTGGCGCCATCGTGCTCACACTCACTCACTACACTCTAGTCTCTTCTCTTCTGTCTTCTATGATTTTGTTGATTAGGTTAAGCCTTTAAGGTATCATGAGACATGATTTTTTTTTTTTTTTTTTTTTTTTTGCATTGTTTTAATGTTAAAAAAAAAAAAAAAAAAAAAATTGAACTAGGGCCGCTAAGCTAATCTTTATATATATATATATATATATATATATATATATTATTTATTTTTAAAGTTCAACCTTTAGGCTCCATTTGAAGGCCCAAAGTAAGAAAAAGATAATTGAATTTTCTTTCATAGCATAGGATCTTTAGTATTACTACAAGATCAACATTTCACATGGATTTCCTTCCAATAAAGATCTTATTAGAACGTTTTAAGGTTGTTAGCATCTTAAGATCCGAATTGGGATACTAATAACCATGTTCTTGATCAACTTAGCTTTTGACCAATTCCGCTATTGCTAAAATTTTGAATGTTAATATAATATTGGTTTAATGTCAATACTACTATAAGATGAGAGTACCATCACTAATGGTATTACAAGTTTTATTATATAAAACTTACAAATTGATATGGTAATGAATGTAATTGATGGATTTCAACTATTTATAATTGAATTTTGAATTATCTCTTTCTAATTGGAGATACGTCAATTTATAGTCAATTTATAATTAAGACTAACGCAATAAAAATTGTAGCCCTATTTGGAGAATTTTAAGTAAAATTATGGAGTCTCCGTGGTCAAGGAAGAGAAAGGTACCAATCAACTTATACAGTTATGCTACTACCTTTTCAAAAAAAATTATACTACTAAGAGTCCGTTTGGATATAGCTGAAAACTGAAAAATACTATAGCAAATAATTTTTAAATCTGTAAATAGTACCGTGAAACCCATTTTTAATGAAAAATTTGCTGAAAAGTAAAATTTGTGGGTCTATAAACAATAAAATTTGTGTGAAAAAGTCAAATGTTGCGGCTACTGTTTAATGAACAGTAGCCGTAACAATAATGAACAGTAAAAAAAAGTGGACTGAAAGTCTGAAACCCGTGAAAAAAAGAAAAAGAAAAAAAAAGAAGGCTGAAACGCAAACGTACATTTCAGCAAATCAGCCCAAGCCAAATGGGCACTAAGAATCCAAATCTATCATTATTTATTCATTAAAAAAAATTATTCAAATTCTCATACAACTTAAATTCATGGGGGAAAAAAGTTCATTGCAAGTAAGATTTTTGGAACAAACAAATTATATTTTGAATTTCACTCTATTAAATAGGTTTAATTTTATTAAAAATTTATTATTTTTTGGTTTCGCAAAATAGTAGGTAAAATAAAGCTTTCATTTGACTAGAGGTACGTTGTCCAGGGCACAGGTGTGGCTTTCATCAGGTCTTCTAAACTATTTCCAAACTTAGATAGTGACAGATTATTATAATCAATCAAATCTAATGAGATCAATGATAACATTTCTTTATTTGGTGTTTGTTTTACATTGCAACATATAAAATTTTCTCCAACAATCCAAGATGCTCAAGTTAATTGTTTGATGCTGCATTTGAATTCTTAATAATTAATAAGAAGATCCTACAAAAAGCAACCACCTCGTTGAAGATTGAGTTATGTAAGTCAGGGCCATTTGATACGAAAATATCATTCTAAAGTTTAATTTTTTATTCAAATGTTAATTATAAAATGTTTTTTCTTTCAAATTTTGCAAGTCTAGAATTGCGGATAAATTAACATATAAATAGGGCTGTAAATGAACCAAGACTCCATTTATATCTCTATTAGTTATTTTTCATAATTTTCGGTTCTAATTTGTTTGATAGCTTAAACTAGGTTCCATTTTAGATGGGTTTTCAGTTTTAATAAAAGTAGGTCATTTAAGAGTCAAATCTCTTTGTACTTTTTTTTTTCTCGGAAAAAAATATAAGAAAGATGGGGGTTGATTTAGGCTCCTTCCCTAGCTTGAGTTCACTCAAGAAAAAACTTATTTAGTAAATAAGTCAAACTCAAGCTCAACTTTAGGCTCGATTATTAAATGAGCCAAACTCAAACATATTAATATGTTCATGAACACGAGGGCTCAAATGAACTATATATATATATATATATATAATACTATGTATACTTGTTTAAAAATATGTTTATATAGACTTGAAATTGAGTTTTATAAGATTGTTAATTAGTTCATATGATATAAAATTATTATTTGTAGTTTATTCATAACATAAACAATCTATATGTAGTAAAGCCTCATATATTTGTGAAGGATTAAAACATTTTTTACTCATGGGTTTACTATATATAGGAAAATAATAAGTTAATCAGGTAACTCGTAAACAAGCTCGAGTTTGCTCAACATGTAAATAAACAAAGTTTGAAGATATAATCTTATTTGGTGATGAGTTTAAACTCAGCTTGTTTATAGCATACATAAAAATGGCTTTATATGCAAATACTTTGGAACTGCTTCACATTTTGTTAGTATATCTTTTGTTTCTTCCTTTATGATGCATTCGTGTTGTTCTAACTCTTGCTAGTATAATCAAAGAGAATAAGAGGCCATTATTTGGTTAAAAGAATATATCTATATATATATATATATAATTCAATTGTACAATTAGTTAAAGTCCTATGCGTGGTAAAATTATGATCATAAATACATGAAACATATAATTGTATTGAGAAACAATTAGCTAAATTGCATACATTTCAAAATTTTCATCTAGTGTAATATCTCTGCATTCTTAATTCTATATTTTTGTCACTAAATATTGCTTTAATCCTTAACCAATCACCATAACATTCTCTAAATTCAATAACTAAAAAAAATCCAATAAACAATTAAAAAAAAAAGAGTATATGAAAACCCTCAATTCAATAATGAAGAACAATCCAATTTTTTTAAAAATAATATATATATATACACACTAGTTAAAGACCCTTGTATTGCACGGTTTAATCATAATCTTATAATATATATATATATATATATATATATATATTTTACTTGAATAACAATTACAAAATAAATAATTATTATAAAGAAATGGATAATGAGTTGTTAATTGCTACATCACATGATCCATGCATGCATCATGAATTGAGCTACAGCCTACAGCTTCATATGTGAAGCCAAATCAAAATATGTGCATGAGGCAATCCTCTTTTTAGGAATTTAATAGTGTAAAAAACTACATAAAACAAATAATATATTTTTAATTATTTGTAAATAAAAATATTAATTGTGATAATATTTTTTATATATATATAATTACTATAATTAACATGTAATCATGCAAAAATTGTCATTTTGAAATTTGAAGGCTTTTTATATGATAATATATAATTTTTCATCATACCTGCAGGGCTACAATAACTCTCCCAAACTACTGACCTTGTATGCCTACTTTTATCAACTGATCCAATTTTATTTTGAAGAGTCTAGTCTTGATATCAGGTATGTCTTTAGGGTATTAGCTAGGTATTTCACGCAACAACATTAGCATCCTGGTTTATTGAAGTATTCATCAAGAAGATTAATTTTACTTGGAAAAAAAATTTATTATAAAATAAATGTATACAATTGAAGCAGATTGATACAAATTTATTATGCAAAATTAATGTATGACTATATTTGTTACCTTCAATTGTTCATTGCTTATATGATCTGTTTGCAAGAATAGTGTTTCTTTGTCTTTTGTTGGTTGAATCTATACATCTTGATAGTCATAAATTCATAATAGAGTTTCGTTTTAATCTTGCAAATGATTATAAAATATATGACCAAATTAACCATATGCATATTTGAAAGACAATCAAGTGCATGTAAAGTGTAAAATAATACTTGCTTGTGGTGGTGGTGATGTCTTCCATGTCAAACCGCTTCTTGGAGAGGGAGTGAGAAAGTTTTTTGTTTTCAAACCCAGAGAGAGACTTCGTTTGAAAAAGAAATCAATATATAACAGCTAAAACATCAATACCTAGAAGATCTATTTGATGCAGATGGTGTTTCAATTGTAATAAAATTATCCTCTCACTTTTTATGCGGATTCTCCTTTTTGTTTAGGTGTCTCCATTTTAATTAGATTTTTTTTTTTTTTTTTTGGTATTCACGCTTTATCTAATTAGTTTTGGAAGGGGTATTTGACGCATATTAGTATTTTAATTGTGATCAAACTCAAGTAGGATTTAGTGATATACATAGGGCTTAATATTATGAGCAATTTGAGAACATTAAAAAAAAAAAGCAATTTGAGAATGATTCTAAAGGAGAGAACAATATGAGATTGATCGAACAAAATGTAATTTCGGCTGGTTTGGTGCACAAACCAAGTAGGATACATATTTAAAAAAATAACAACAAGAATAAAAAAATTTTAAAAATTTGATACTTATTATTACTTTATCTAAAACTAATGTTCGCAGCGTAGTTTGTTATTTATCCAAAACAAAATAAAGAATTTGATATAAACAACTACTTATTATTACTTTATTTAAAGAAGTTGATAATAACAAAACAACTTATCTTTATTTTATTTGAAGAAGTTTTTTTTTTTTTTTTTTTTGAGAAGATTTATTTAAAGAAGTTCTTTTTGTTAAAAAAAAAAAACTACAAAAGCTTAATTGTTGATGATATCAATATTTTTTTCCCACTTCACGTATATTTATAGTTTTTTATGGGATAAGCTTTTTTATTTTGTTTTGAGAAAGCTTTTATGGGATAACGTTGTAACCATCCTAAACTTCCTTCTTCATTTTTTATTATTTTTTTAGAATAAAAAAATAACTTACGTACAATATGATAGTTGTGGAAGGCTTCGGTTTAAGTTAAACTTTCTATCAACTAAAAGGTATAGTGAACAAAAAAACCTAAAATATATGCATGATAATTAATTAGGTGACAATATGAGAAAATGTTAAGAGTACGATTAGATGAAGAATTTGGATTGAAACAAATTAAGATTCTTTTTTATCAACTTATAAAATTTGTTACCATACGTGATTGAAACGAGATTTAGGGGGAAATTTATTTATCATATCTTAGCTGGATTATATTATGGATATTGGATAATAACAATAGATCAGTTACACTAGGATTTTTTTGTTAAGATTTTCCTCCCACTATAAATATAATAGGTGATTCAATGAATCAATCATAGTAATCAATCGTTCACAGCAACATGGCTGCTTCACAAAAAATTTTCTCTGCTATCTGCTTCTGTTTTTTCCTCCTCGCTCTTTGCACTTCTGCCTATGAGGTTTCTCATGATGGAAGAGCAATCACCATTGACGGCGCACGCAGGGTTTTGATTTCTGGCTCAATTCATTACCCTCGAAGCACTCCTGGGGTTCGTACTATTTTATTTTATTTTGTTTACTATCATGAATTGCTAATACATATATATATATATATATATATATATATATATTTGATATGAATAACATTGGTAATATCCTTGTGAATTTTTAGTTTTGGGTTGTTTTATAAAAAAAACTTAAAATGTACATGTTGTGCGTTAGGTTGATTATTTTCTCATATATATATATAGGTCATAGTTTAGAGTAAACTTGTAGTGGGTCATAGTTCAAACTATATATTCATTAAAAAACAGAAAAAAGTAAAGAAAAGAAAAGATGTGTACCTTAACTAGATGGTGATGCATAAGTGATTAAGCCATATTCATCTATATATGTTAGCGTTAGGATTTACTCCTACTAGTTAGGAATGACACATTCGTTGATTGCTTCTTTTGATAGTAGGGTTTTTGTAACTACTTATTAGTAAAATTGTACAGATTATGATTCTAACATGTACTTTATTTGTGATTTCTTAGATGTGGCCCGACCTAATAAAGAAAGCAAAAGAAGGTGGACTAGATATGATTGAGACTTATGTGTTTTGGAATGCCCATGAGCCATCTCGTCGCGAGTATGATTTTTCCGATAACCTTGATTTTATAAGGTTTCTCAAAACCGTTCAAGATGAAGGACTCTATGTTTTTCTTCGTATTGGCCCTTATATTTGTGGCGAATGGAACTATGGGTATATTTTAATTTTCTTTTTTTAACATCATGATATTTTTTATTATTCTTGTGATAATTAAAATTTTCTAATATGGATTTAATAATTTCCTAGAGGGTTACCTGTTTGGTTGCATAACATGCATGGTATTGAGCTTCGGACTGCAAATAGTGTATTTATGGTAACTTCTATAATTCTCATTGGATTATTGTTATGATTAATTTTGTGTGTACTTTCTAATATATATGTTTTTTTTTTAATAAATAGAATGAGATGCAAAATTTTACAACCATGATAGTTAATATGGTTAAAAACGAGAAGCTTTTTGCATCACAAGGAGGTCCAATTATTCTTGCTCAGGTATATATCTGAATTTAGTTATTTTAGTTTTTCTCTCCATGAGATATGAATATTTACCATACATCTTTACGGTTTCTCTTCCGGTGATCCAATTATTTGTTGTACTAAAAGTTGTTTTTATTTTTATTTTTGTTTAGATTGAGAATGAATATGGAAATGTGATGACATCTTATGGGGATGCTGGAAAAGCATACATTGATTGGTGTGCAAATATGGCTGAATCACTTCAAATAGGAGTTCCATGGGTTATGTGTCAACAAAGCGATGCCCCACAACCAATGGTAGTATTTATTGTATTTTGTATATATTATAAATAACTATATAGTAGTTTTAGAATTTACTAATTAACTTTGTCATTTATTAGATCAATACATGCAATGGATTCTACTGTGATTCATTCACTCCAAATAATCCTAATAGTCCCAAAATCTGGACTGAGAATTGGACTGGCTGGTGAGTATTATACTTTGTATTTAGTTGAATAATAATAATTATTTTCATGTATTAATGTAATTAATTAAAATATATTGTTAAAATTTTCTTATGAATTAATTATAGGTTTAAGAGTTGGGGTGACAAAGATCCACACAGAACCGCTGAGGATGTTGCTTTTGCTGTAGCAAGGTTTTTCCAAAATGGAGGCACACTTCAAAATTATTATATGGTTAGTACTTATTATTAATTATTGAGTTTGAAATTTCGAATGAATATGTTCATTTATTTATTACAAATTGATGAACTATCTTAGTTTATATAGCAACTGATGAAAATGATTGTTGTTTTTATTTAGTACCATGGTGGCACTAATTTTGGTCGCACAGCTGGTGGCCCCTACATTACCACTTCATATGATTATGATGCTCCTCTTGATGAATATGGTAACTATATATTTTATTTTACATTAAGATTTTTGATTTTTATACATATCTAATTTTAAATAAGTTATACCATAATTCTTTATTTATCAAAATCACAGGAAATTTAAATCAACCAAAATGGGGGCACTTGAAACAACTGCATGCAGTTTTGAAGTCAATGGAGATGACTCTTACTCATGGGAATGTTTCTACCATGGACTTCAACAATTCTGTTTCGGTAAGACACACACTATTTTATTTATTTAATATAAAAATAGGTCATGGTAACGAGTGCTCCATAAAAATATGTATTTCTGTATAAAAATTTGACATATTATATATCTGAATTAGGCCACTATATATGCAACCAATGAATCTTCAAGTTGCTTTTTGGGGAATGCAAACAGTACCACCGATGCTACAATCAATTTTCAAGGGAATCAATATATGGTTCCAGCTTGGTCTGTTACCATCCTTCCAGATTGTAAAAATGAAGTATACAATACAGCAAAGGTAATTTATATATTAATATATATTATACCTGTTTTTTATTTATTTACTATAAAGTGTTTATGATATAGTAAAAGAATAATATTTGTGATTAACTAACATAGAATAATAATTATATGATTATAGGTGAATACTCAAACTTCAGTGATGGTAAAGACAGCAAACAAAGCTGAGAATGAAGGTGCAACTCTTAGTTGGTCCTGGAGGCCTGAGATTCTTAAGGATACTGTATTTCAAAGAAAACGATATGTTTCTGCACACCAACTCATTGATCAAAAAGCTGCTACTAATGACACTAGTGATTATTTGTGGTACATTACAAGGTAAACGACTTAACTTTTATTTATTTATTTATTTATTTCATTTATTAATCAATTTTTTTTATTAATCAGTTTTTTTTTTTTTTTTTAAATTAATAGTGTGGATATTAAAGAATATGATCCAATTTGGAGTCAAGATATGTCCCTCAAAGTAAATGGCAGCGGACAAATCATTCATGCATATGTCAATGGAAAATATATTGGTAATAAGTGATTCAATTCTTTAACTATTTTTAATATTTCAAGTTTTAATTGCGAGTTTAAATGGTTATTTATTTTAATTTTATTGAAATTAGGATCTGAGTGGGCCAAGTATGGAGTTTCTAATTCTGTATTTGAGCAAAAGGTGCAACTAAATCCAGGAAGAAATCAAATTGCGTTGCTTAGTGTTACAGTCGGTTTAGCAGTAAGTTTGATTTTTGATTTTATAAATTTTTTTATACGGATTAAGGTTTGATTTTTGGTGTCTCTTTGTTAATTAAATAATTTTAATGTAAACAGAATTATGGGCCAATGTTTGATATGATACAAACTGGCCTTCCTGGACCTGTTCAATTGGTTGTACAAAAAGGAGATGAGACAATTATTAAAGATTTATCTTCATATAAATGGACTTACAAGGTTGGATTGAAAGGGTTGGAAGATAAGTTTTATGATTTGGATTCACACCAAGCTTGGAAATGGCAAACCCAACAATTTCCTATCAATAGGACTTTCACTTGGTATAAGGTAATTGTACAATTTTTTTATTTATTTTAAATTTACTACTATTTACTTGTTTTATTGTTGTATTATTCAAGTTATTTACTTATATATTTTTTTTTCAGGCCACATTTAAAGCTCCTTTGGGCACAGATCCAATAGTTTTAGATTTACAAGGAATGGGTAAAGGTTTTGCTTGGGTTAATGGCTTTAATATTGGGCGATATTGGCCAACCTATATTGCTGATGAGGATGGTTGTGATGTTGAAGTTTGTGATTATCGTGGTACATATGGTAGCTCAAAATGTTTAACCAATTGTGGCCAACCTACACAAAGATGGTGAGAGTATTTTTATTTTTATTTAATTTTTTATATTTTGAGATTTTGAAAATTGATTTTATTTTTCTAAATTTTAACATGTAATATTTTTTTTTTTGGGTTATAGGTATCATGTTCCACGATCATTAATTAAAGATGATGAAAATACATTGGTATTGTTTGAGGAATTTGGTGGTAACCCATCATCAGTCAGTTTTCAAACAATCACAATTGGAAGTGTGTGTGGCAACGCAAATGAGAGTAATAATACATTGGAATTGTCATGCAATGAACGTCCAATTTCATCAATTAAATTTGCTAGTTTTGGTACTCCACAAGGTACTTGTGGATCATTTCAGAAAGGTAGCTGTGAAGCAACAAAAGATGCATTGTCTATCCTCCAAAATGTATGTAAATTTTTTAGATGTTTATTTTTATTATCTTTTACTTATATATAATATATATATATATATATTCATTTTCATGTGAAGATTATATAATATTAACCAAATTTTTGTTTTAATTAATTTTGTAGGCATGTGTTGGTAAGAATACTTGCACAATTGAGGTTTCTGAAGAGACATTTGGAGCAGTAGGTTGTGGTGGAGTCCCCAAAAGACTAGCTGTGGAGGCTGTGTGCTAAATTTTTTATTAATGTTTTTAATTTTAGGTCTTGGGTTTCTAAGAAAAAAAAAAGGTTTTGGGTCATAAATTATGTGGTTTTGTTTGGTAGTTAGGGTTTGGGAGTTCGGGTTAGGGAGTTCAATTTCCTCATTTAGTACTGTTTACTTTGTTAAACAAATTAGTAATTGAAATCGTTTTTATGTGTTATATTTCTTGTGGGATTTTTTTTTTCCTCTGCAATATGGGAATTACCTATATCGCTTGATTTATCTTAAAACAAGAATTTTTCTGATGCAGTTGCAGTAATTTATTTTACAATCTATCAGACAAATCTAACTATGTAACACAAAGAATCAGTGACCCCAATTAAAATATAATCATTATTAAATATGATAAAACTAATAGAGGTCTTCACGAAATTATTCTTCTACAAAAGGGTATTGGAGTTTTCAACACGGTAAATAATTTTCTATCAATTGGTTTACTACTTTATTTCCCTTACAAAAATTACAGTAGCACAGCAGCTTCCTATTACCTTTAGCAGTCTTAGGAAATCAGGGACTGGGCTTGAAATGGGCTTTGAGTCTTAGGAGATGAACAGTTGGGCTTGTCATCGAGCTGAAATTCTAATGCTAAAAATTGGGGGTTTTTCGTAAATAGATCACAAAACTCTGATATAGACCAGTACAAAATAGAATTACAAATGAGGTAGAAAATGAGGTATCAACAAGGATTACATTGAAATGAAAAAAAAAAAAAAAATTCTATAGGGACGAAAATGAAAACATGTTAAAGTTAAACGATGTAATTTGTAATTTAACTTTCTTAATCATTATTGGACAGTAAAAAAATCTATTTTGAGATGCAAGAGTCAAAAAGACCATTAAATTTAATGGTTGAAAGTGATATATTTGGAGGTACTTTATTATCTTTGTGAATCAATCAAACCCTTTTTTTTTTTTTCAAAATTAACCACACTCAAACTCCATGGGTTGTATGATATACAAATCCTAGGCCACATTCCATCTCAGCCAAAATTTTCCTAAACCGAAGGAAATAATTTATGGGGTTTGCATAGATGTAAACATGTAATTTTAGATCAAAGTGATAATTGTGTCACCATATACTATAAATTATCAAAATCTAATTTAACATATTGTGTTTGGATTTGATCTAACGGCAGGGAGAGTTTGTCAAAGTATGAAATTCCAAATTGATTTATCCACATCTTTTACAAATAATCTTATGGGCCAAGGCCAATAGAAGCCCTCTTTGCATGCCTCTGAATCAAGATGTGTAATGGTGTCACCCTACAGTAGTATAAAAACCTTCTTTAACGTAGTGTATTTATTTTTATCTGTGTATTTTGGATTTGATCTAATGGCAAAGTTTCTCAAAGTATGAAATTCCATAACTGTTTAGCCACATAATTTTATGGAATAATAAAAAAGACTTCTAATCATTGTTGTCTTTCTCTGGATATGTTGTCAAAGATTTTGCTAAGGAGGATTATGATGCTAAATTTGTGGATAAAATTTGTGAAATTAATACAGCTCAAATTTGATAATGGATAAAGTTTGTATACAAATTTGGTTGTAACTCTTTTCAAAAAAAAAAAAAAAAACTTGGTTGTAACTAGTGACTATAACTTTCACTTAAAACATTAATATGGTTATATATTTTGAAAATCTAACTGTTAAATTATATATTTTTTTATGTTCTTAACGCACATATCAAATTTTGTGTCAATTGGATGTTATTTACTATTAAATATATAAACTTATTTTTTATGCATAATTTTAGGCAACAAAAACTTGAAATTTAAATATTTGATTGATAACATAACTATTGATTTTTGATTTTTTGGGAATTTTACTAGCATGAAAGATATAAGAAGAAAATGCAATTAATGGTTGATTTATCAATATTCACATCTAATATAAAAAATATAAGTGGAGTTATAGTCATTGGCTATAATCAAGAAACTTTCTCATTTTGATAAATAAATTTCTCAAAGATGTTGGCCTCTTCTTAACCAAAAAAGTGTTTTTTTTTTAATCAATACAATATTACAAGTGGGAGACAATTCTCGTAATTCTAAAGCTGTGATTCATGGAAGCAAGGCAACATAAATTTAGTCCTTGACCACGGTCCATTGCAATTTTTAACCATGTGGGTGGAGTCTATTACGCAAGAACTACACAGTTTTGCTTGGTTGAATTGAAATTTAAAACCTCTGAACGAGTCATTGGGTATCCTTGAATTGTGTTCAATCCGCTTTCACCTACACTTGTTCTAATATGAGAGAAATTATTAGATCTACCGAAAGGTTCGTTGAAGTGGTCATCATCAATGAAATAATGACATTTATACAAATGCGCGAGTTAGATTCTTAATCAGAACAAGAGTTAAAAATAAAAAACTACTAAGTGATGTCATATTTGTATAAATAGCAGTGTTTTATTAGTTAGAAGTACCAAAAGGACCACTTTAGCAACTCTTGATAAACCTAATAATTTCTCCTAATATAAATATTTGCTTGTGATATAAATATCTGGTTTCAGCTACGCATTTTTGGTTTAGTTATAGTCAGGGATCAAAATGCAATGCATTTGGATTAACAATAAACTTTTACCTATTTTAGCCTTGCTATGCTCATGTCTTTCAGTATTAGCAGCAGGCACCAGTGTTTCCTATGATTCAAGTGCCATTATTATCAATGGTGAAAGGCGAGTTATTTTTTCTGGTTCAATTCATTATACACGCAGCACCCCAGAGGTATCCTAAATTTCTCTATTATTTTCGGAGTAAATTCTAGAATGGCATTGTCTTGTAAAACCGGATGAATTACTATTACTGTTCTTATTTTCTTTTCAGAACTCGACTTAGATATCAGTTTTTATATGGACATACTTTTTGCTAACACACTTTAACAGAACTTATATATTTGCCAACATGTGATTGTATTACATTACTTACACACGAGGACCACCTCACTGATACTTTTAAAAGTCAATCTAATCATTACTTGACATGTGTACTAATTATGACAAAGTACATGTAAGAGTGTGTGTTTTTAGACTTTTTGATCAAGTGGTTTGATAGAAGGTAAACTTGATGCAATTGAAATTGATCATATATCAAATTTAACCTTATAGTTTCAAAATTATAGGATTTCATTTGGTACACTTACACTATAAACTATATAGCCACGGAAAGTAACTTAAGCTTGCTCTTCCAATGTATGGGTAAAGATGTTTCCATATACTTTGTACAACGTAATATATACAATCTCCATGCTGGTTACAGATGTGGCCGGATTTGATTCAAAAGGCAAAAGAAGGGGGACTTGATGCAGTTGAAACATATGTGTTCTGGGACCAGCATGAACCCCAGCGTCGAAAGGTTGGCATTGGTTTTAAGTTTTAGCTTTTAAACACCAATTTTATCTCAAGGAAATAAACTTTCAAGCCCAACCATTTGTTCTGATATTCGTTTTTCGCTTTGTCCTAGTACGATTTCTCGGGAAAACTAGACTTCATAAAGTTTTTCAAGCTGGTTCAAGAAGCTGGACTATATGCCTTTCTGCGAATTGGTCCCTATGTTTGTGCTGAACGGAATTATGGGTAAACCTTTTGTGCGTCTTGTAAATTTTCTAACTTTACTAAGTGCCAAATAAAGAGTGTCACTTAAATACACATCTTTAATTTTTGCTCACCAGAGGTTTCCCAGTGTGGCTACATAATTTGCCGGGTATTCAACTGAGGACAGACAATAAAATTTTCAAGGTTTAAGATTGTTCTTACTTGGTTCCATGGAAATAATAATATTGAATTTTGGTAGCAAGAATCTAAATTCTATGTTTTTTTTAAATGCAGGATGAAATGCAAACTTTCACTACCAAGATAGTGGACTTGTGCAAAGAAGCAAAGCTGTTTGCACCACAAGGAGGTCCCATAATATTTGCACAGGTTTCATCTAAGAATAATGCTAAATCTACTATCAATTTTAGTAGACAAGTTTACAAACTCATGCAGTTACATTTTTGTGGTTGGTGACTTAAGTAATAAAATTTGTAATATCACCTAATTGTAGCAATGCGATTATTCTTCTTTTCTCCTATTCCAATGGAGAACATTGATACTAATTAGCATAAACCTTTTTCCTGAATTTGAATTCAATTTCAAACATCACAGATTGAGAACGAATATGGAAATATTATGAAACCTTATGGAGAAGCGGGGAAATCATACATTCAATGGTGTGCAAATATGGCTCTATCGCTCAACATAGGTGTCCCTTGGATTATGTGCCAGCAGAGTGATGCTCCGCAATCCATGGTATTTCATTTTTCTATCTTCATTGAAACATATCTAGTAGTATATATCATCAAACTTAGAAAAACTGTTGAAAAGGTTGATGTAACTTTTTTCATTTAAAAAAAAAAAAAACAAACAAACAAAATTTTCCTCTTCCCTCTTACAGATAAACACATGCAATGGGTTCTACTGCGATGACTTTAAGCCAAACAATCCAAAAAGTCCCAAAATGTGGACAGAAAACTGGACTGGATGGTAAATCTTCTTGCTTTACACTTTTTTTTTTCTTTTTTGTGGATGTACTACCAGAGCTCAATTAGTATGTAAATTCCTTTAAGGTACAAGACATGGGGTGGCAAGGATCCCTATCGAGCTGCTGAAGACGTGGCATTTGCTGTAGCTCGCTTTTTCCAAGCTGGAGGGGTCTTTCAAAATTATTACATGGTTGATTACTTTGTTAATCCAAACTCAAAACTCTCGCACCTTAATTTGTATCTTGCAGTTGAGATTCTACGATGAGCAGTTTTAAGCTCAATTTATTGACACATTCTTTTACTTCCTTCACTTCAGTATCATGGAGGCACCAACTTTGGACGCACATCAGGAGGGCCATTCATTGTAACATCATATGAATATCATGCACCACTTGATGAATTTGGTAATCAAAGAACCAAATAAAATAAATTTTTTCTGTACATGAGAATAGTGGAATTTTTCTAGATATGATTGTACTTTTTTCCATCTTATTTCTTATTTCAAATAAACAAACGAAGATAAATTTTCGTATACCAGCACTTAATAAGTATAACAACATTTTTAATTTGCATCAAGGTCAATATTTGAGACACTTTAACTCCTAAATTAAATGAATAGTAATAGTGATTTGAAATCAATTATCAAGATATCTGCACAATAGATTGTTCACGTTCATTAAAAAAAATTTCAGGGAATTTGAATCAGCCCAAGTGGGGACATCTTAAGCAACTTCATGCAGCTATTAAATCGGGAGAGAAGGTTCTCACAAATAGCTCCTCATCAACCAAGCAGATTGGTAATGGAACTGATGTAGGTGACTGAATTGAACTGAAACGTTTTGCTAATCTTTTTATATCCCAGTAAATGGAGTAATATTGATATATTAATTTTGTTATCAGCTAACTACGTACGTTAGCAATTCTACCGGGCAAAAATTTTGTTTCCTAAGCAATGTGAACCTGGAAGATGCTAATGTTGATTTGCAAAAAGATGGCAAGTATTTTGTGCCTGCTTGGTCTGTTAGCATTCTTGATGGTTGCAACAAGGAAATTTACAACACTGCAAAGGTGAAAGAAAAGGGATTGACTAGCTTTTCGTCTAGTGAATTCTATTTGTCCCACAAGTCTTTCAAGTACGTAACCATACTAATTATGTATGTTATTCTCTACAGGTTAACACGCAGACCTCTTTGATGGAAAAGAAATCAGATGGGACTGAGAATTCTACAAAACTCTCTTGGAGTTGGGTACCAGAATCCATGAACGACACCCTCGCAGGAAAGGGACGCTTTACAGAAACAAAGCTTCTTGAACAAAAGGCAGCAACTGTTGATGTGAGTGATTACTTGTGGTATATGACTAGGTAAGATTTTAATTCGGATTTTATCTGCTTTGAAACATCAAAAAATGGTATATGCTAGGCCTAAAGATCATTGGCAAGTAAACAAAGATACAGCTATACCTTAAAAAAATTGAAACTTCTAAAAAAATTTGCATGAACACATAAAGAAAAAATGACTTTCTATATCTTTATGACGCAGTGTTGACATTGATAATGTGACGCAATGGACCAATGCAAAATTGCATGTGAACACAACAGGCCATGTACTTCATGCCTATATTAATCAACAGCTGATAGGTACTTCCAATTTGGTAAAATGCATTTCAATTTTTATGATAGATAGTTCACATTTTTGCTGCTTATTTAATCTTTTATTCTTAATTTTGATGTCAGGTTCACAATGGGAAGCTAGAGGCAATTATCGTTTCGTATTTGAGCAACCTGTCACCCTGAAATCTGGGACTAATATTATAAGTCTCCTCAGTGCCACAGTTGGTCTGCAGGCAAGTTTTTAACTTAGTTGTTGACATAATATGATGAAGATAATGAGGCAACCTTCCTTTAAATGATATTGAGTTTATAAATTTACATAGTTTCCTCATTGATCTATTCTATTCGTAGACTAACATAAAAGAATCATATGGCTCACACATTATACCTTTGACATGAATAGCTAAAACATAAATATGTACATGGGAAGTTTTAACACATTTATATGGGCAGAATTATGGTTCATTTTTTGATTTGACGCCAACTGGGATCGCTGGAGGCCCAGTTCAATTGATTGGAAAGGGAAATGTTGTAAAAGATTTATCATCAAATCAATGGTCTTACAAGGTACATTTTTGTAGAGAATTAATGGTTTTTGGGCTGCATGGCTTTGTACTAATTTGTGTGATTAGTCACCACTATTTGACATTTTTTTTTTCTTTCAATAAAGGTTGGGTTGAATGGTGAGGACCGAAGACTCTATGATGTGCACTCACCATCTGGCAGCAATTGGACTCTAAATAATAGACTTCCAAAGCGTGTACCTATGATGTGGTACAAGGTTATTACTCCATCTCATTGGCTTAAGATAAGAGGGAATTTGAATAGGAAATGAATGTTTGAATTGTTTTTGGGTGATTGGTGGCACATTAATTTAAAATTTTTATGTATTGTGTTGTATTCAGACCGAATTCAAGGCACCTTCGGGCACAGACCCTGTGGTGGTGGACTTGAAAGGCATGGGTAAAGGGCAGGCATGGGTGAATGGACAAAGCATTGGGCGTTTTTGGCCTGCATACATTGCCGATAAGACAGGATGTAGCCAAACATGTGATTATCGAGGACGATATCACACAGGCAATTGCATGTCAAATTGTGCTCATCCTACTCAAAGATGGTATATAACATAACTTCAACAAAATCTAGCTTTGCCAATGAAACAGCAAAACAAAAATCCCAATTAATGAAATAGTAATTTCATATTTATTATTTGTCTCAGGTACCACATCCCAAGATCATTCCTCAATAATGGTGAAAACACATTGATTTTGTTTGAGGAGATAGGCGGAACTCCTTCACCAGTGTCTTTCCAGACAGTCACGATTGGAACTTTATGTGGGAGTGCATATGAAGGTAACTTGTTAGAAATGTCATGTCAAACGGGACACACAATTTCTGAAATCCAATTTGCTAGCTTTGGAGACCCACAAGGCACATGCGGATCATTCAAGAAGGGTTCTTGT
Organism: Quercus variabilis; assembly: GCA_030445155.1. Taxonomy (NCBI): domain Eukaryota; kingdom Viridiplantae; phylum Streptophyta; class Magnoliopsida; order Fagales; family Fagaceae; genus Quercus; species Quercus variabilis. The sequence goes on from CP129455.1 coordinate 1,517,943, forward strand.
GAGGCCGCCAATAGCTTATCTGCTATACAAAAGGTAATCACTTAAACATATATATTCTTAGTGTCGCATTGCTACAAACTTGGTTAGATCTTTACGCTACAATCAATCATATGTTTCATTGTTTTGTCATGTACAATGCACCTGAGTTATTTAAAATGATTGTATACAATCACTTAAGTGTTTAGTAAGTTATGTACAATGCACATGACAGAGACGCATGTCATCTTTTTATTGTTAGTTGAAGCGTAAAAATTCAACTTAGTTTTTAGTTAAACTTTGTTAATTACCAAAGGTATAATAATATAATATGTGAAAGGACCAAATTTAGCTCCAAACTACTATGTGACGGTGTTGTAAACAGGAAAAATAAAATATAAATTGATAGTTTAGTATTCAGCAAAAAAAAAAAAAGATGGTTTAGCCAATTAGTGATGACAAGCTGTAGTTGAATTCAACTTGAAAATCAACACCCTTAGCTTCTTATAATCTTATCCACGTGTAATGCAACTCCTTTTGGTGTTGTCTAAATCATAACAGACAGTTTATTTAGAAAATCATGTGACTAAAACTATACATAGATGATCTTTTCAGTCACAACATAGTGAGTTGGAGAAAGATAGCTCCAAACTAATTTGAAGCTAGGGAAAATACATCACTTCTAAGCTTTTTTTTTTTTTTTTTTTTTTAAATAATAATTTTGTGATGTAGGCCTGTGTTGGAAAAACGAATTGTTCTTTCGAAGCCTCAGAGGCTAAATTTGGATCAAGCACATGTGGCAAAACCAGTAAGCGACTACTAGTGCAAGCTGTTTGTAATTAACGAAGGAAGAAATCAACGCTGTCGTTGATAAGAGAAGGAGGTCTTCCTTTTTTTTGTTATACTTTTCCTGTTCTTGTAAATTGTAATAAGAATTGCTATGGCGTGATCCATAAAATTTTGCTTGGCTAGGAGAGCTCACGTACGAGCGCTAGTGAGTAGTGATGGTATATTTGAATTTTATGTTGCAATAAATACACTGATTTGGTCTGCTAATTTTTTTTTTTTTTGGGAAAAATTTCCAACTTATAATCTCTTATTCAACCATTAAAGACTTTACCAGTTGAGTTAACTGGAACTCACTTAGTTTGCTAAATCTTATAACAAGGTAATAACAAATATATATATATATATATATTTTTTTTTTTTTTTTGAGAAGGACAATGTCCCAAACTTAGTTATTTCATAATCTTTTTTAAGACACACCAACCGCAACATTTATAAACAATTTGATGAATAATTGCAATTATGGCTGATTTAGTCCCATCCCAACTTAATTCACTGGGTCTAGCCTATCTCGAGTAAAAATTTAACAGAATATCTCATTTTATTTTAAATAGAAGCTGCCATATTACCCACTAATAAATCAATAGTGGAGATTAAACCCCACTGCCACCTCATTAAATTTCAAGCAAAAACTAACAGAGCCCAGCCATAAGAAGAAATTTCTTGCCAAACCATCAGAGTATCAAAGAAGGTATTTCCATTTTTACTTTTGATTTCTTATTCAATCATATGTTTATGAGATGTCAAAATAATTAAAAGATTAAATTTAGGCTAAATATTATTAAATCTATGGGTTTTTTCATGTCATTGTTAATGAATTTAGGCAAATATTGTATATGATTACAAAAGTTTTGTCATCATTCATTCATTCATTTTCATTTTTTAGTGGTAATTCACGTTGCTTGTACATTTTGATTTTATATTTAATAGTTACATGGAAGAGGAAAACAATGATGATAGTAAAAAATTGGGTATTGATTATATCCAATCTTGGCATTGAATTTGGTTCTGAATAAGAGGCATATGGCTTCTATAATGAGTGTGGAAGAAATTCTGGATTTAGTATTCATAAAGAATGGCGCAATAAAAGAAAAAAAAAGATGGTGTGGTGACTTCAAGAAAGTTTACTTGTTGTATAGAGAGAAATAAAGCCCCATGTGAGAGAGATGGTGAAAATAAGTATGAATGAGCCGAAACAAGTACAAGTTGCAATGCTCATATGATAATTCGGCTTGATAAAAAGAAGGGAAAATATTTTATACATAGTCTTGAGCTCAATCATAATCATATTCTCCATATTATACATTGTGCTCACATGATGCCATCCCAACAAAAGTTCTCAAAAGCACAAGCAATGCAAATTGATTTGGCTTATGATAGTGGTATAAAATTGAAGGATTCATATGAGTTCTTGGCAAGGCAAGTCAGTGGTAAAGATGCTCTATAAGACTAAATTAATTAAGTAATTGATTTGGTGGCTCACATGATAAGGCACATATGATAAGTTAGAGGTTAATGGGATATAGAGACATATCCTTTAGTGTCTTATCTGATTGGTCAATTGAAGAAGTGGTTTCTTAACGTAACTCCAACTTTGGTGGTAAAGCGGAGATTAAAGTAAACTAGGAAATGGGTCCTTTCTCTACCCATTTAAGGTATTCAATTTTCCCCATTGTATACTGAATTTGACTGAACTAAGCGTAACAACAAAAAGGGTAAAGAGAGAGAAACCAATCCTACATAGAATTATTATTATTCACTGGATCTGAAGGGAATTGCATCAATGGATCTAGGTAAGTCTCATGACTATTTTATTGTGTTTTATATTAGTGTGAAATCCATGATAGTTCTAGATCTTGAAGTTAAAGTAGTTGTTGAATGCTTAACAACATAAAGAATTTAAAGTTTACATGCTCTTGGTTACACCAAGCAAGATCAAAAGAATTACCATTATAGTAAACGGAAACTAGAACAAAAATGTGGTGAGGCAGGGAGTTTATTTAAGCACTTTTAGAAACAAAGGAAAGAGAATCTTTTCTTTCATTGCTAACAAAGTCTACAACTGGTAGAATTGAAGCTTTTTCTACCTATCTTTGAACGGATGCAGTGAATTATTAGTTTTAAATGATTGTAAATAACCACTATTTTATAATTGTTGGAGCTAACAATTATGAGAGTTTTTGGAGCTCAAAGTTTGTAATTATTAGAGTTCATAGTTTATATTTTGTTTTATTTTTTGGAGCTTGAAGATTGTAATTGTGGAACTAACAGTTTATGCTATTTTGTTGGAGCTCAAAGTTTGTAATGGTCGAAGTTCTTTTTATCTTTAATGCTACTTTGTAGCAAACAATTAATGCTAAGAATAGTATGTTGCTGTGCTATTGGCTTGGAGGAAGAATATATATATACATATATATTAATCTATGTTGTTGCTGTTATAAAATCTCTAATAGGTGCCTGGTGCAGTGCTGTAGCTGCTGCATAACTAGTGCAAGTGTTGTAGCTGCTACAATGCTGTAGCTACATCTTACCATTAAGACTATTCCAATAACTATTCTACCAAATGTTTTTGTTAAAGCTTTATTAACCTCAAATATGCTTGTACACCATAGCTGGATTATTTGTAATTTGCATTCTCTGTATCCTTGAACTATGTTAACCATGAAGAGACTTCCAACATTAATGAAAAAATTTTAGTAATCTAAAAAATATCTTGACAAAGAGGTAAATATATCTAACTGAACTTTTGGCATAAGTGAATCCATTGTAGTTGCTAACAAAGCATTTTCATGAGATACATTTGTCTTTTTTTTTCTTCTCCAAAGAAACTAAAAAATAAAAATACAAAAACTAGATAACACAACAATTTGCTACTTCAATTTGCTAGTTGGCCCTGGCATGCTTCCTTCAAAAACAATACTTCATTCATAGTTTATGCTAGTTGGCCCTGGCCTTTTTTGAAATTCTTTGGGAATTTTTCTCAAGCACTTGGCATGCCTTCTTTTTAAACCCAAAATAAAAACTATCCATTCAAAGAGCATGCCTCCTCATTACAAAAAATTAAGGTAGTCATCATGAAAAACTACAAAATTACAAGACTATCCCATGTTTTGGTTCTCAATTGCTCGTACATCACAATGTCATAAATTTGATATTTAAGAAGGTATCAAATTGTTATTAGTGGGTGATGTGGCAACTCCTATTTAAGACAAAATGAAATATCCTGTTAAATTTTTATTGTAGGTAAGCTAGACCCAATTTGGATGTGTTATGATTGGTGGCTTGAATAGTGTATGTGGGAGTTCATAGTCCTTGTCTTGGAAGCATTTGTAAACCAAGTCCTTGTTGGTTTGCTTTGCTGACTTAAGAAATCCAAGTCCAACTTGGAATCTATTATTTTACACCACAGCTCAACATTAGTTAGCCAACATAGTGGTATCTTGCAACAACCCTAATACACAAGCACCTTGCATATTGGAGCCATCGAAATACATATGCCATAGAGTTATGGTTAGACGAATGACCTCTCCATCATTCTGATCAGGCAATTGCTTGCCTAAGTCCAATAGATGATTTATAAAAAATTCGGCCATACCTGTCCTATGACTGAGCTTCGAAGTCTTTCATTCATCCTTTCTCACAGTCAGGGTTTTACCTTCTAGATATGGCTATCTGGTCCCAGTATGAAAAGATTCCTGATTTCCTCTATGGAGAGATTGATCTTTTCTGCTAGAGCTCGTTTAAAGGCGTGTTCATTCAATTTGTTTATGCTACTATAAATGGATCCCCCCTTTTTCCGTGTACTTACAGGTTGGAAAAGTTTCCCCCACCTAAGGGGTCTTTTGCTTTTGTGTCCGTGCTCACACATTCATTTATATAAGTAGAGATTTGCTTACGGATCCTTCGTTCCCTTTGTTCTTGACCCATGAAGAAAGATAGCCCTTCATTTCTTACCGCTCCATACGTAGTGCCAGTTGTTGATTGGCCTAACTTTGGATTGTCCCAGCTAGGGTAAAAAGTCCCAATCAAGACTTAGGCGACTAGCTCTTTTGGCTCTTTCTCGCTTGCAGTTGTTAGTAGTAGCTCTCCCACAACCCCATTTTCACGGTTTAGGCTGCTCCCATTTCGCTTGTCGTTACTACAGGAATTGCTTTTGCTTTATTTTCCTCTGGCTACTAAGATGTTTCAGTTTGCTAAGTTGTCTCTTGCCTACCGATGGATTCAATAGCAGTTCGAAAGGTTAACCTATTTAGGAATCTCCGGATCTACGCTTATTTTCAACTCCTTGAAGCATTTCGTCACTTACTACGCCTTTCCTCATCTCTGGGTGCCTAGGTATCTATCGTAAGCCTTTACTCGTTTGAACCTCGCCCTTAACTTTAAGGCTATGCCATCCTAAGGTGCTACTAAATGGAAAGATCTTATCAACATCCATGAATGAGAAATCATAGATCGAATTGCCGAATCAGAAAAATTGGTTGCTAGCATATAGCTTTGTATCAACTAAGTTCACAAGTTGGAGATAAGCGGACTCAAACCGCTGACATCCGCCATAGGGTAAACTGCCACCTCTCAAGCCACCGACTGATTCTATCATAAAGGCCAATGATAGACAATAACTCCCCCTCGAACACAGCTTACAACTTTCATCGTACTGTGCTCTCCAAAGAGCAACTCTTCTCAAAATCTCAAAAAAAGATGCCGAGTTGGAATCCCATTCTAACCAAGGATTCTTGTGGTTCAGGAGAATCAGCTATAGGAGAACCAGGAACGGAAAGCCAGCCGCATATTGTATAGAGTTTAAAGGCTTCTAGAGTTTTTCAAGTTTTTTTTAGTCGCATGCTTTTGGTGAGTAAGAGCTCTTTGGGTGTATTTGGGGTTTGGGCTTTATGAGAGTGGTTTGGTACTACATTTGTAATCTCTTTCTTTTGTTAGTGAAACTTACTTTTCAGTCACATGGTTTGGCTTTGTGGACGTAGGCCAAAAGCCAAACCACGTAAATCTTTGTATTCTTTGTGTGATTGTTTCTTTTTATCTCTCTATTTCTATTTTGCAGAGACCCATTGTTATTTGGATACATACACAATAAATAGATATTTACGTTTCTGCTATTTTCAACAAATTGGTATTAAAGCTGCCACTTTTATAACAGGATGTAACATCACCATCCATACCAAAACTAATGGATAAGAATCCGCCGTTTTACAATCAGCACACTACACTCGTTCGTGGTTCTTTGACTCACTTGCCATTAATAGGATGACTTAATTTACAATGATGAGCATATTTGTAGTGGCGACTTTGAGTGGCTATATGGCGACATTTCATGCCTTGATAGGAAAATTTTGGTAACACCAAAAACACAAGTTTTTCTACAAATGATTGTCGTAATTTCTTTTTTTTCTAATTTTTTAGAATCAGCTGTGTTGTGATTTAGTGACAACAAAGATCTCGTAAAAACAACTTTTTTCATAACATGGTCACAAGTGGTAATATAATTGTGGTTCAAATTAACTCTCTAGACATTGTAGCCAAGAACCTCTTAAAATATTAAGAGTGATGTTAGTGATATTACAGATTTTATTATATACCAATATTTACAAACTATAGTATTATTGATCACTAAAAAAAAAAGTGCAGTTGACAGCGAAATTATTGTACATAAGCAAAGGACAAACCTTTTTTTGTTGTTTCCTTAATTTTTGGAGTCTTGCATTGAAAACAATACCAAATTGTGTGGACATGGAACTCTTGTAAGATACACAAGCATGTTCATTATATTTAGGTGTAAATGCACTTTTAGTCCCTACATTTTGACTTTTTTTCATTTTAGTTCCTACATTTTATTTTTACCACTTTTAGTCTTTAAACCAATTGACGCCCTTCATTTAAGTCCTTGAAACACTATTCTGTCACCAAACTAACGGTAAAACTGACGGATCAATAAAATATAACTAAAACAATTATTTTGCATTTTTTAAATGCCAAAATTTAAAAAAAAAATTAATTACTCAATTTCAATTATATATATATATATATATATATATATATAAAACACAAACAAACAAACAAAGCACAAACAAGAACACTAATCAAACCTAGCAACCAAGAACACAAATCAAACCCAGCAACCAAGAACACAAATCCAGATTACAACAACACAAAGGAAAAAAAGAAATAAGAAAAGAAACAGAGACCAAACACAAACACAGACCCAGATCACAAATAGAGATCAAACACAAATGAAACCCAGATCACAACCCAAGCCAAAATCATCAGCGGACCCAATCACCGATCCATGTTCACAACACCCACATGCAAGCCTCCAAAATTTTCCCATTGTTTTCACGGCTTCAAGACCCGATGGCCTCCATGATCAAAACCTCGAAGATTAGCCTCTTGATTTGCTCGCCGCTAGTCAATATTGGGTGAGGTAGAAAGAGGTGTGAGAACCACTGATCTCGGCTTCACAACCATTGATCTGGGCTCCAATATTGAATCGGTGACTGGGTTTTGTACAATGGAGCCGTAACTACACAAACAAAACTATGGGTTTTCTTTCTGGGGTTTCGTACACCTAATCGGCGAACCTTCTTGATGGAGATCAAGTCCCAAAAGAAATTAGGTGGGTAGAATGGAGATCGAGTCACAAAAGGAATTTTTTGACACTGATCGAAGTGATAACCCAGATTCACGATCGAGTTTGCCTACCTGGGCATTGGAGAGAGAGAGGGGGAGAGGGGGTTGGTGGGGATAGTAAAAAGGTGGTCCTTCAATTTTTATTTTTTTATTTTTACTTTGGTTTCTTGTAGATGGAGAGATTATTTTTTGTGTATGAAAGTGGTGTGAATAAGCCACAACAATGGGGTTGTGTACAGAATTGGGTAGATCTTTTTTTTTGTTTGTTTTTATTTTTTATTTTTTTTAATAAAAATTGAGTAATTAATTTTTTTTTTTTAATTTTGGCATTTAAAAAATGCAAAATAATTTTTTTTAATAATATTTTATTGATCTATTAGTTTTCCTGTTAGTTTAGAGACAGAATAGTGCTTCAAGGAATTAAATGAAGGGTGTTAATTGGTTTAAAGACTAAAAGTGGTAAAAATAAAATGTAGGGACTAAAATGGAAAAAAGTCAAAATGTAGGGACTAAAAGTGCATTTACGCCTTATATTTAGTGACAAAATATTTTATATGCTTGATAATTAAATAGTTGGAGAATATGAGATTTGTATTATGAACGTCTTCTTGTACGTTTGGCTCCAGTTTAAAAAACCAGCTTATTTTACTATTCAACTTATTTTTGCTACTATTTATAGGTTCTACTACACTTTTTAGTACTATTCATGAGTTATACTATATTATTTCATCTAACTTTTACCTTTATTTACAATATTTTTAACAAAAAATTTTAGTTTTAACAAAATAAACGAATTTCAAACAAAAATGGCAAAACTTCAAAGTTTATCAGCTCAAAAGACTTGAGCAATTGTGCTATAAGTCTTATCTTTGGGTAGTTGGGAAGGCGGTGGGTCTCACTGTATTATTTCATCTAACTTTTACATTTATTTACAATATTTTCAACAAAAAAATTTCAGTTTCAACAAAATAAAAGAATTTCAAACAAAAATGGCAAAACTTCAAAGTTTATCAGCTCAAAAGACTCAAGTTTATCAGCTCAAAAGACTTGAGCAATTGTGCTATAAGTCTTATCTTTGGGTAGTTGGGAAGGCGGTGGGTCTCACTATATTATTTCATCTAACTTTTACATTTATTTACAATATTTTCAACAAAAAATTTTCAGTTTCAACAAAATAAACGAATTTCAAACAAAAATGGCAAAACTTCAAAGTTTATCAGCTCAAAAGACTTGAGCAATTGTGCTATAAGTCTTATGTTTGGGTAGTTGGGAAGGCGGTGGGTCCCACTATATTATTTCATCTAACTTTTACTTTTATTTACAATATTTTCAACATAAAATTTTCAGTTTCAACCAAATAAACGAATTTCAAACAAAAATGGCAAAACTTCAAAGTTTATCAGCCCAAAAGACTTGAGCAATTGTGCTGTAAGTCTTATCTTTGGGTAGTTGGGAAGGCGATGGGTCTCACTATATTATTTCATCTAACTTTTACTTTTATTTACAATATTTTCAACATAAAATTTTCAGTTTCAACCAAATAAACGAATTTCAAACAAAAATGGCAAAACTTCAAAGTTTATCAGCTCAAAAGACTTGCGCAATTGTGCTGTAAGTCTTATCTTTGGGTAGTTGGGAAGGCGGCGCGTGCAGGATCTTTGAATTCAAGTCTTTGGGCCCAGATCATACAAAGTTTATCGGCGGATAAATTGCTTTATCTGGCGATAAGCTTTGTAAGGATCTTGTGCAAAATAAACAAGAGAATGAGTGAGCCAATGCATTAAACGTGCTTAAAATGCTGGTCCTTTTTGAACCCGGGTCCCAATCTCACGAGCATTGTAAATGTTAAAAATGATTGAAATACTATTTGCATTCATTTGAATGAGAGACAAAAATTACATCAATCTATGACACACTTTACATTCTAGTTCACAATTGAATTATCTAGATCAGACTCAAAAGAATTTGTAGTAGCGAAAAAAATATTACCAGGATGGCCGTGCTAAAATTGGTCCATCCATATCCAAATTCCACATCCGGGTAGAAAAATAGCTTCAGTAACTCCGGGAACTAAAACTGTCCGGGTCACTGACCCACCCGATCGTCCTCTAAAAATTCCACAGGAATGAATTATATGATTCCTGAGATGCAATCCCATCAAGATTTTCTTCTCCATAATCCACATTAGACAAGGGCTGTGTAAATAACCCATTTGTAAGATCATCGAAACCAGGAAATATCCCATAATCCGACCCGTAATTACTCGACCCCATCGTCTTTAAAAAATCCAAATCAAAATCCAAGAACGACCCATCTAAATTGTTGGTCGAAATCGAATCACTGTCTATCTGAACAGTCTCCACCGTCGCTTCCGACACCGAGGGAGACGGTATAAATGAAGAAGACGAATTGTTATTATTATTATTATTCATCATCTCCAACTGATGACCCGAATTGCTCTCACTCCTGGGAGGCTCCGACTCCGAATTGGCGAACCTGGCCGCCGCGGTCTGAATCTCCGCCGCCTTGAGCGACCTTCCGCCGGGGATTTCAGGTGGGTTGTTAGGAAAATTGAACTTGGCAGTGCGGCCACGCAAGCAGAAGAGGGCCGCGTCGAAAGCACGCGCCGCCTTCTCTGCGGAATCGTAGGAACCCAACCAAATCCTCTCCCGACTGTTGGGCAGCCGAATTTCCGACACGTACTTCCCCCACTTTCGCTTACGGACACCTTTGAACTTAGAATTCGACTCACTTCGCTGTTCCTCGATCGTTGCTGTCGTCTTTGTCAGCTTCTCAATGTTCTGCTTCACCATGTGTTTCTGAATTGGCTTTGAGTTCGACTTCGAGTTTCGAGTTTGAGTTTTCGACAAGTAGTAGTAGACAAAGTTGGGATTTTGCTAAAGAGTGAAGAGGAATGAGTTCGATTTTTGCTGAGGAAGCTTTTGTTTGGAGTAGTATATATATATATAGGCAGTGGCGTGTGTTTTCTAAGGAGTCAACACTCCTATATGCGCGTTTGCTTTGATTAAGGAAAGAAGCCGCAAAAGTGTAAGAAGAAGAGTGTACACGTGTCGGGCTCTAGAGTGAGAGGAGTACTTAGCCAACGCGGGGTCCGAGTGTGACTATCTTAATTGTTATATCGAAGTTTGAACCCATGTGGGTCTTATATTTCTCGTGCACAATTTTGAAAAGTCTCAATTAAATATTGCCCTTCAAATTTTTTAAAGGCCAACTTTCTGTATTCTATATTAGAAAAGCACGACCCGCCACATCTCACTTAAGTACTATAACCCAATATTTTATTTTTGAGATAAGAAATTCAAAATAATGAATAAAAAGACATTTATATCCTTTTTAAATTCTAATGTAGACATCAATAAACCATATTCTCCTCTTTTATGCTACTGTAGTTGTTTGCTGAGAAGAATCCCTTGGGTTCGAGTGGTGCATGTATATAGAGAAGGTAATCGATGTGCAGATGCGCTTCCAATATGGGAGAGTATGGTGGAGAAAGATTTTGTTGTGTTTAGCTCTCCACCAAGCCTTGATGTTTTGTATTTAGTAAATATGGATATGGCTGGTATGTATGTCGTTAGAAGTGCTGGAACTGGTCTCACTGCTTCTGTGAGATAGTTTTTGTATCTGTTTCCCATTAACCAAAAAAAAAAAAAAAAATGGTAAAACAAAAGAAAATATGTAAAGTAATTTTTTCTTAAACCACATAGATAAATGTCATGTGTCTCACATTCTACACACAAATTTTAAAGTTTCCAGGTGAGTTTGGTTTAGTTTTTTGAAATTGGGATTGTTAAAAAAGTGGAGATTTCAAAAAGTGCTGTATGAAACTAGACTTTTTTAAAAAGCTGAGTATTTGGTAAAAACTGTGAAAAAGTACTTTTTGAAAAAGCTGAATGCTTGGTTAACACTTATAAAAGTGACGGTTTAAGTTATAAATTACCAAAAAGGACAATGTACATAGAAGGAAATTTATTTCATACTTAACCCAACTATTTAATAATACTTACTTAAAAAAAAATTACTTAATAATAATAATAACAATAATAATTTATTATTAACTAAAATTTGTTGAACAAATATTTTAAAGATAGGATTTCTCTAATATAATTTTCTTTCATAAGTTTACTTTAAAAAAAAAAAAAATTGTTCAACCCATGCCCCACACCACACGTAAAACCAACACAAAGCCCTTTTTTTTTTCTTCCCTTTTTTACTTAGCCACATCTTCTTCACCTTTTGTCTTCTTTATTTCTCCCTTATCTCTATTTTCCTCTACACACTTCTTCAAATTTTGTCTTCTTTCAAGTTTCAACCTCTCTCTCTCTCTCTCTCTCGTCCTCTAAACTATTACTTCATCAAAGGGGAGAGAGTGAGAACTGAGAAAGATCAAAATGAAAAATAGAGAAATCTCAGCAAACCCAAAGAAAATGCCACTAGGTGAGAGGTTAGGGGACAAGGAATCTCGCTTCTGCAACGTAGAGACGGAGTTCAATGATGACATGCCTCTGCTCTTGTCTCATAATCTCTCTTCCGCTGGCTTTGACTTCGTCATTGCTACTTTGGTTTGTATAATCGCCCATAGAGACGGAGTTCAAACTATTACTGCAAGGGATTGACTTTTTTTTTTTTTTTTTTTTCCTTAGCTGATTTGAGAATTTGTTATAGATTTTTTTGTGTTTGGATTTGGAAATTTGTTATTGAATTGGGTTTTCAATAAAATGTGAAGGGCAATTTGGTAACTGAACACGAAGTCCAACAATAATATTTATGAACACGCATGAGCTTTTGGAAAACGCTTTGAAGAGCTGCTTTCTGAGAACACGCATTCCCCTTCACATTTCAAAGGCTGCATTTTGAAAAGGTTCCATTTTGAAACTTCACCAAATGCTTATATTATTTGTTTGGTTTCAAAAATGCTTTTTGCCAGAGGAAAGTGCAAACAAACGGGCACTCAATCTTTTAAAATTTGAATCCTAAATAGAAAAGAACAAAAATGCTAAATAAAAAAAATTTAAATTATTTTTTTTTTAATTCAAAAGTTAGTAATTTGAATATTAAAAAAAGAAACTCAAACAAGTTGACAAACAACTTAATACTAATAGCACTTATATTGTGTTTGGTTAGGGTAAAAAGGAGAGGGTAAAAAAGAGGGATGAATTTCTATCTTTGTTGGGAGTAAAAATAGACTAAAAAGATAATGGGGTGTGCAGAAAATTTTCACTCAAGTCCATCATTTTTTTCCTTTCAAAATAGAGAGAAAATTGGGGGAATTGACTTGAGCAATAAAATTACAAAATTACCCAAATTACTCCCATTGTTTCAAACTATAATAATAGCACAATAGCAATTTAGTTTCTATCATTCCAATATTTCATTGTTTGTATCAAACACACATGGTGGAGAGTTAAAATCTTTTCCATCTTCCTTGTTTATTTATTTATTTACTTTTAAAATTTTCCATTTTCTAGCTAAACATGAGCCCAATTAAGTGAGATTTTTTTTTTTTGGGTAGGAGACGCCAGCACAAGAAATTGCTAGATGACTATTTTAATTTTTTTTGACCAATTTTTGATATGGATGGAAAAATTTTAGAGGTGCATGACGAAAAAATCTTGTACACGTCAAACCGTATACAACTCATGTAGGACTGACATGATGTAGAGACCACGTATCAGTCTCACATAAGTTGCATACGCTGGGGGTATAATAAAACTTCTTGGGCATGACCCCTTGTCCCGTGCAAACACTTTTTTTTTTCTCTCTTTTTTGCTTTTTTGCTTTTTTTTTTTTTTATTCACTTTTATGTTACTTTTGCCTACATTCTTCCACATTAATTAGTCAAAACTTTCTATTACACTTCAGGAATGTGACACAGGCAATAGTGCCAGTCAAATCTTAGGCATACTTCTCTTTTTCATAATATGTTAACTACTGCTAAACATATTTATTTTCACAATTTTTTATAATGTTTTTAACAGTAAATTATGATTGGTGTAACGTCAATTTTTTATTGACTCATTATTCATAGTACTATTTTTATTATGTAAACACTTACAACAAATCACATTAACAATTTTATTATGCAAACAATCACAACAAATCACGTTAACCATTTTAGAAAGAAAAATAGTGAAATTTTTGTGTCCTTGAGCCTATTGCGACAATGATAATGATGAGCAAATGTGAAAATAAGTGTTCAAAATTTATAATTAAACACCTCGATTTGTCAAAAGAGTTGTTAAAAAAATTTGTATCAATAGTGTTATTGTATGACAGAGAGGTTCAATTCCCATAGGCATGGTAGAAAAAGAGTCAAAAGAACAACTAATTATTCGGCATTTAGTTTGATCAAATAATACCATTAACTTTAACCATCATGATTGTTGTTCTTCATTTCTATGGTTTTTAGTAACTTGCCTAGGGTTTGTAAATTGCACAAAATCGGTCCTTATAGTGTTGTTTATTGTTTAAGGGAAAATACTAAAATTACAAACTTTTTTTACAAATTGTTGACATGATGAGTGATTATTGATAAGTAAAAATATAATGTTAGTGGTGGGCTTAGATAAAAACCAATAAAAATTTACTATGTCAATAATTTGTAAAAATATTATAAAATTGTTTATAACTGTAACAGTATTATTTTTATTTAAAATATTCGAAAGCTAATGAAAAGGGGAAAAAAGTGACACATCCGTATACACATTAAATGAAGAACTGCAAAAATATGCGAACATGGTCCAATATAAGCAAAAAGTTAGGCCTTACTTTTTTTTTTTTGTATGAGCTAGAAAGTTTACATACGTGGGAACAAAAATAAAATCCCAACACAAAAAGGAATTCAAAGTAGTCTTTACTCTTGATTGAGTCCCCATTTACTCAATTCCATGCAGTAATAATTTCAAGTCAAAAGGTTCAAACCATTCACTTTGCCAAAGGGACTTGAATTTTTGACTAGTCTCACTATGGGTATTGTACAACACTCTGTACCCGAACCCATTTGGGCCTGGAACTCTAATATGAAAGTGCGGCCCATGAACCTGACCTCTTTTTACCCAGAAGCCCAGCCCAAACCCACACAAACTGTGGGCCCAGGTTTCGCCATCTGATCCTTGCTCAGCAAACCTTTCCCGAGCAATGAAGAAAGAATGACATTCAAACACACCATCCCTTGCATACCCGGCAATGCCTTAGGGAACGTCGCTGCCGAGCATATCTGCGAGAATGGGAACCAACTTCCAAGGTCACTCTCACGACATTTCACTCCCACCTAATCACCCACTTATGATTAACGATATTAGACCTTCCATTGCACTAACCATGGAAGTAATCATAGTCTTTCCACTAATATAGAGCTATAAATATAAGAAGTGGGAGGAAGAAAATGGTTGTTGAAAGTTTCTCAAAGAAATAGAGAGTAGGGAGAAAAGAGCGATTCAAGAGAGAGAGAGAGAGAGAGCTTCATTGAGTCTTTGTGCCGAGAACAACCCAAAGTAGGAAATCAAAAACCCACTTTACAAATAAGTTGTGAGTCTAAGTGAGGTCCGGTCTAACAACCTCATTTTAGGTGGTACCAACAAACTATTAACATTTTTCACATCTTACTCACATAATACGAATAATTGATGATTATATATTTATATATATAGAAAAAAAAACTCAAATTAGAATCCAAATTGAATTTTAATTGAAGTCTAATTGTGCACTATGTATTCTAACTAATTTTTAATTTTTGTGCCAAGTAAATTGTTGAGTGTAAAAATTAAAGAGTCTAAATCTAATTAGGTTTCAATTGAAGTATAATTTTGTGCCACATATTTATCTAATCTTTTAATTTTTGTGGTAAGTAAATTACTAAGTGCAAAAATCGAAAAGTCAAAATCATATTAAATTCTAAATCATATATATATATATATATGAATAATGAAAAACTATTACATATTTTAAAAATTTATAATTTAAAAAATGTGTAAGTTAATAACATGTATAATTTTAACATTAAAATATATATAATTTAAACCATATAATTATAATTTTTTTTATTGTACTAGCATATATATACAGATTACATACTAATATGAATAATTGATAAAACTATAAGTGTCCAGTGTCCCCGTTCACGAGCCACGTATGTACGTAGTGTACTGTTACTGTTACTTTGGTTAACCTCAGGTCTCTGGAGCATAGATGAGGCAACACAGCTCTCCACATCACATCGCAAAGAAGTAGAGAGCGGAGCGGAGAGTATAGAATAGTAAATGGCCGACGCGTGCAAGTGAGGGTATCACAATCAGATTCAAATCAAGATGTCAAAGTAAAAGGAACCTCAATCGTAGTTTCTTCTTCTAAATCCTATGCGTCACCTCAAACGTAAGCATCAAAAACGTTGCGTCACCCTCTCATAACGTCAGCACCTGAACGCGGAGGAAAAACTAATGACACCTTATCAAAAAAAGAAAAAATAAAAACTAATGATACAAACTTTTCTACAATTTTATTAAAACTTTGCTATACGGCAACTCATGGATAATAAAATTATGAATTCACATAAGCTCATTATATTAATTTTACCATTCACGAATCACTACATAGTTATGGCAAAATGGTAAAAGAGTTTGTGACACTATACTTGGGTGCCGCCATTACTTACTTCTAGTGGCACAATCTTTTTTACAATTTTATTACAACTAGCTACGCGGTGACTCATGAATGATAAAATCATAGGCTCACTATTTTAATTTCACCACCCATAAGTCGCTACGTAGTTATGGCTGAAGTGTAAAAAAGTTTGTGGCTCTAAACTTGGGTGCTGCCATTACTCACAATTAGTGACACAAACTTTTTCACAATTTTATTATAACTTTTTTACGCGACGACTCATGAATGGTAAAATCATAGATTCACTATTTTATTTCTATCACTCATCAATTACTATGTAGCAAAGTTGTGAAGAAATTTGTGCACTAAATTTACTCATATAGGTGCCGCCATTACTTATGTCACGCATGAGGTTTGCAAATTTGCGTCAACAATTAAAATGATATTCTAAGAAGTCTTAGCTCTCTCTTTCAAATCTAAAATAATCCAATCATAAGCGACGATCTCAATCTTTTCAACTCATAATAATAAGAAAACTGGTCTTTTTATGTCCCTATCGAAAAGAATTTCCAACCTTTTGTGCTTCTTTTTTTTGACGGTAAAGAATTTATGTACCGTCAACGCGTTTTGAAATAATTTATTTTGGGCTCATGTAAGACTTTTGTTCATGCATGCTGCTAAATTGTGACTAAAATTAGACGACCAAAATGTTACCATGATATATAAGTTTGGTTAAATTATTAATCTAGTCATGCAATTATAAGGTATGGTTAAATTTAATCCCTAACTAATTAATGATTGTATCAATCTAGTTCCCCAACTTTAATTGTGCTAAGCATGGTGAAGAAGAAAAAGTCTAGGTAGAGGACACTCTTCCCTATATCAATTATCAAATCAATCATGGTTAGCTCAGCTATTTCCCTGCATAATTGAAATGCTGGTGTGTATTTTGATACCCTTCATAGTGAATGAAATTGGTTTTGGTTGCCCCAAAAAAAAAAATTCTGTCAATTTAGTGTTTCAATTTTTAAATTTAAATGAATTTCATTCTTGAATCCACTATCCATTTAAGATTTTAAGAATCTAGTTAATGTGAGCAATGGAGAATAAATTATGATTTTATGAAAAAAGTATAAAAATATCTAATTAACTTAAATTAATTTTATCTTCATCTAAAAAAATCAATTTCAACTCTTATTTCACAAAAAATGAAATAAAATAAATGGATGGTAGGCCCCAAAAAATCAATTTTATAAAGGCCAACTTTCTCTATTCTATATAATAAAAGCACGACCCGCTACATCTCACTTCAAGTACTATACCCAATATTTTATTTTTGAGATAACAAATTCAAAAATGAATAAAAGAAATTTATATTCAAGAAATATAGTAAGATTCAAAATTAAATTAATATATAAAAATTCAGAGTAATAACTCTTTGGCATTAACGTGGTACAAATAAAATAAAAGATATAAAGTAATTTTTTCTTAAACCACATAATGAATGACACATGTGTCTCACATTTTACACACAAATTTCAAAGTTTTAGCCCATTTGGTAAGAAATTTCTAGTAATGTAGTTTGTATTTTTTGAAAATACATGTGGATAAAAAAATATGTGAAAATACGTGTAATGTTATTTAAACACTGAAAACTGTTGTTTGAACAATAGTAATAAACGGGCCAATCTTTTAAACTTTGAATCCTAAAAAAAAAATGCTAAATAAACAATCATTTGGTTTTTTTTTCTTTTCAAATTCAAAAGTTAGTACTTTGAATATTAAAAAAAGAAAGTGAAGCAAGTTGACAAACAACTTAATACCAATAGCACTTATATTGTGTTTGGTTGGGGGTGAAAAAGGAGATGATGAAAAAAAGGATAAATTTTTATATTTTTTGGGAGTAAAAATAGACAAAATAATGGGGTGTGCAGATAATTTTCACTCAGGTCAATTATTTTTTTCCTTTCCAAAAAGGAGAGAAAATTGGGAGAACTGGTTTGAGCAATGAAATTACAAAATTACCCAAATTACTTCCATTGTTTCAAACCATAATAATGGCACAATAGCAATTTAATTTCTATCATTCCATTATTTCATCGATTGTATCAAACACGTGTGGTAGAGAGTTAAAATATTTTGCATCTTTCCAATTTATTTATTTTTAAATTTTCCATTCTGCTGGCCAAATAGGAGCCCAATTAAATGAGTTTTTTTTTTTTTTTTTGGTAGGAGACGCCAGCACAAGAAATTGCAAAATGACTATTTTAATTTTTTTTTTTTTGGAGCAATTTTTGATATGGGGGAAAAATTTTAGGGGGCATGACCCCTTGTCTCGTGCAAATTTTTTTTTCCTCTCTTTTTTGCTTTTTTTAAAAATATTTAATTCACTTTTATGTTACTTTTGACTATATTCTCCCACATTAATTAGTCAAAACTTCTTATTACACTTTAAGGAATGTGCCATAGGCAATAGTGCAAGTCAAATCTTTGGCACACTATCTCTTTTCCCATAATATGTTGACTACAGTTAAACATACCTATTTTCACAAATTTTTATAGTATTTTTAATACTTCATCTGTTTTAATTTGTTTGTCATGTTTGAAAAGTTAAACTTTTTAAGAGGATATCATTTATTATCTTGTCTGTCTTATAAAAAATTACTCCCTCCATCCCTTTTTTTTGTTCTCTATTCCATTTTGAGATGTCCCAAAATATTGTCCTGTTTCAAAAAATAAAAGTCATTAATTTACTAATATTCCTATTATACCTCTATTAATTTACTAATTCAATTTTTTAGTAAATTTTTTTAAGGGTAATTTTGGAAACTTATACATTTTTAAAAGGTAGATAAGACAATAAATGATGTTTCCTTAAAAAGTTTGACTTTTCAAACAAGACAAAAAAAATTGGGATGGAGGGAGTATAAGTTTACAAAACTAACTTTAAATAAATTTATCAGTTTTTTTTTTTTAAGAGTTATCTTAATGAGGCAACTAAAAGGTGTCCAGTTAGATTTATTTTTTAAAAATATTTGTTAATAGGAACTTTAGTAAATTAATAATTTTTATTTTTAGAAACATAACAATATTTTGGGATATTTCAAAATGAAATTGAGGATGAACAAATTGGGACAGAGGGAGTACTAAATTATGATTGGTGTATATATCATTAGTTTTTTATTGACTCACTATTGATAGTACTATTTTTATTATGTAAACACTCACAACAAATCACATTAACAATTTTATTATGCAAACAATCACAACAAATCACGTTAACCATTTTAAAAAGAAAAATAGTGAAATTTTTTGTGTCCTTAAGCCTATTGCGACAATGATAATGATGAGCAAATGTGAAAATAAGTGTTCAAAATTTATAGTTAAACACCTCGATTTGTCAAAAGTGTTGTTAAAAAAATTTGTATCAATAGTGTTATTGTATGACAGAGAGGTTCTGGGTTCAATTCCCATAGGCATGGTAGAAAAAAAGTCAAAAGAACAACTAATTATTCGGCATTTAGTTTGATCAAATAATACCATTACCTTTAACCATCATGATTGTTGTTCTTCATTTCTATGGTTTTTACTAACTTGTCTATGGTTTGTAAATTGCACAAAATCGGTCTTTATAGTGTTGTTTATTGTTTAAAGGAAAATACTAAAGTTACAAACTTTTTTTACAAATTGTTAGCATGATAAGTGATTATTGATAAGTAAAAATATAATGTTAGTGGTGGGCCCAGATAAAAACTAATAAAAATTTACCACGTCAATAATTTATAAAAATGTTATAAAATAGTTTATAACTGTAACAATATTACTTTTATTTAAAATATTCGAAAGCTAATGAAAAAGGGAAGAAAGTGACACGTCCATATGCACATTAAATGAAGAACTGCAAAAATATGCAAACATGGTCCAATATAAGCAAAAACAATAACAACAATCAAATTGGTTGTTATTGGTTGTTATTGTTGGGGCAACCAATAACAACCAATAACAACCTACCACTTAGGAAATGTTGTAAAAATGTTGTAGAAATGTTGTAGACATATCATTTCTCAAAGTTAGGCATTACTTTTTTTTTTTTTTTTTTTGTATGAGTTAGAAAGTTTACATACGTGGGAACAAAAATAAAATCCCAACACAAAAAGGAATTCAAAGTAGTCTTTACTCTTGATTGAGTCCCCTTTTACTCAATTCCATGCAGTAATAATTTCAAGTCAAAAGGTTCAAACCGTTCACTTTGCCAAAGGGACTTGAATTTTTGACTAGTCTTGCTATGGGTACTGTACAGCACTTTGTACCTGAACCCATTTGAGCTTGGAACTCTGGTATGAAGGTGTGGCCCATGAACCTGACCTCTTTTTACCCAGAAGCGCAACCCGAACCCACACAAACTGTGGGCCCAAGTTTCGCCACTTGATCCTTGCTCGACAAACCTTTCCTAAGCAATGAAGAAAGAATGATGTTCAAACACACCATCCCTTGCATACCTCGCAATGCCTTAGGGAACGTCGCTGCTGAGCATATATGCAGGAATGGGAACCAAGTTCCAAGGTCACTCTCACTACATTCCACTCCCACCTAATCACCCACTTATGATTAACGATATTGGACCTCCCATTGCACTAATCATAGAAGTAATTATAGTCTTTCCACTAATATAGAGGTATAAATATAAGAAGTGGGAGGAAGAAAATGGTTGTTGAAAGGTTCTCAAAGAAATAGAGAGTAGGGAGAAAAGAGCGATTCAAAGAGAGAGAGAGAGAGAGAGAGAGAGAGAGAGAGAGAGAGAGAGAGAGAGCTTCGTTGAGTCTTTGTGCCGAGAACAACCTAAAGTAGGAAATCAAAAACCCACTTTACAAATAAGTTGTAAGTCCAAGTGAGGTTAGGCCTAACAGCCTCATTTTAGGTGCGCACAGTTACCAACAAACTATTGACATTTTTCACATCTTACTCACATGATATGAATAATTGATGATTATATATATATATAGAAAAAAAAAATCAAATTAGAATCCAAATTGAATTTCAATTGGAGTCTAATTGTGCACTATGTATTTCAACTAATTTTTAATTTTTGTGCTAAGGGAATTATTAAGTGTAAAAATTAAAAAGTCTAAATCTAATTAGGTTTCAATTGACGTATAATTTTGCGCCACATATCTATCTAATCTTTTAATTTTTGTAATAAGTAAATTATTGAGTGCAAAAATCGAAAAATCAAAATCAAATTAAATTCCAAATTATATATATATATATATATATGAATAATGAAAAACTATTACATATTTTAAAAATTGATGGTTTAAAAAATGTGTAAGTTAATATCATGTATAATTTTAACATTAAAATAAATATAATTTAAATCATATAATTATAAAAAAAAAATTTATTATACTAGCAAAAATGCACGAATTACATACTAATATGAATAATTGATGAAACTAATCAAACTATAAGTGTCCAGCGTCCCCGTCCACGAGCCATGTATGTACGTAGTGTACTATTACTAGTACTTTGGTTAACCCCTAGACTCTGGAGCATAGATAAGGCAACACAACTCTCCATATCACATCGCAAAGAAGTAGAGAGTGGAGAGTATAGAATAGTAAATGGCCGACGCGTGCAAGTGAGGGTATCACAATCAGATTCAAATCAAGATGTCAAAGTAAAAGGAACCTCAATCGTAGTTTCTTCTTCTAAATCCTATGCGTCACCTCAAACGTAAGCATCAAAAACGTTGCGTCACCATAACGTCAGCACAAGAATGCGCAGAAAGATCATCATCATCTATACATATACTTTTATATATATATATATATATATGGAGGTGGATTAAATCTAATGACACAAACTTTTCTACAATTTTATTAAAACTTTGCTATGCGATGGCTTATAAATGATAAAATTATGGACTCACATAGACTCACAATTTTAATTTTACCACTCACGAGTCGCTACGTAGTTGTGGCAAAACGGTAAAAAAGTTTGTGACATTAGACTTGGGTGCTGCCATTACTTACCTCTAGTGGCACAAACTTTTTTACAATTTTATTACAATCAAAGTTTTTAGACTCGGACTGTTCATTGAATCGTAGAAGGGAGATGTTTAAGGTTTTTGAAGTCGAACCGAGGTCGAATTGGGGTCGAACCGTGATGACTTTATAATTAATTAAATAATTAATTAAAACCTAAATATAGATATTGAATTTATAAAACTAGCAAAATTGACTAATATATCTATATATGTGAGGAAAATTTAATGATTTTCAAGCATATATTTAATAATTAAATAAGAAAGTTAATAAAATAAAATAATAACTATGAAAACATTAAAATTTATGATTAATTTTTGAAGTAAAGTTGAATATCTTTGAAGGATTTTAATTATAATTTTTTTTATTTCTTGTAAAAGATGGATAATTTAATTAAGTAAAATAAATTTGTGTTAAGTTATTTTTATTAAAAAAAAAATGCTAAGGGGTTGGACCCCACGATTCTTGACACTGTTTCATACGGTTTAATCCCGGTTTTAGGGGTTCATAGAATTGCCACATATGCCCGGTTCTTTATGCTTAAAAAATCCATTTTCATCCCGGTTCACGATTTTCACAATTCGACCTCCTGGTCCGGTCTAGTTCTGAGAACTATGATTACAATTTGCTACATAGCGACTCATGAATGATAAAATCATGGACCAACTATTTTAATTTTACCACCCATGAGTCACTACGTAGTTATGGCAAAAGTGTAAAAAAGTTTGTGGCACTAAACTTGGGTGCTGCCATTACTTACCATTACTAACCCAAACTTTTTAAAATTTTATTACAACTTTTTTACACGGCGACTCATGAATGGTAAAATCATGGACCTATTACTTTATTTCCACCACTCATCAATCACTATGTAGCAAAGTTGTGAAGAAATTTGTGGCACTAGATTTACTTATATGGGTGCCGCCATTACTTATGTCACGCACGAGGTTTGCAAATATGCGTCAACAAGTAAAATGATATTCTAACAAGTCTTAGCTCTCTCATTCAAATCTAAAATAATCCAATCATAAGCGACGATCTCAATCTTTTCAACTCATAATAATAAGAAAACTGGTCTTTTTATGCCCCTATCAAAAAGAATTTCCAAACTTTTGTGCTTCTTTTTTTTTTTTTTTTTGACGGTAAAGACTTTATGTACTGTTGTCTCCGCGTTTTGAACTAATTTGTTTGGGGCTCATGTAAGACTTTTGTTCATGCATGCTGCTGAATTGTAACTAAAATTAGACGACCAAAATGGGTCCAAATTGGTCCCCACTCATTTTTTTTCATTTTTCATGTTTTTAGTCTAGTTAATAAAAGAGTTAAACATATTGGAATTTGGCTTAATATTAAACTTTGCATCTATTATGACTAAATATTACCATGATATATAAGTTTGGTTAAATTATTAATCTAGTAATGCAATTATAAGGTATGGTTAAATTTAATCCCTAACTAATTAATGATTGTATCAATCTAGTTCCCCAACTTTAATTGTGCTAAGCATGGTGAAGAAGAAAAAGTCTAGGTAGAGGACACTCTTCCCTATATCAATGATCAAATCAATCATGGTAAGCTCAGCTATTTCCCAGTATAATTGAAATGCTGGTGTGTATTTTGATACCCTTCATAGTTAATGAAATTGGTTTTAGTTGCCCCCCCAAAAAAATCTGTCAATTTAATGTTTCAATTTTTAAATTTAAATGAATTTTATTCTTGAATCCACTATCCATTTAAGTTTTTAAGAATCTAGTTAATGTGAGCAATGGAGAATAAATTATGATATTATGAAAAAAGTATAAAAGTGTCTAACTAACTTAAATTAATTTCATCTTCATCTAAAAAAAAAAAATCAATTTCAACTCTTATTTCACAAAAATGAAATAAAATAAATGGATAGTAGGCCCAAAAAAAATCAATTTTTTAAAGGCCAACTTACTCTATTCTATATAATAAAAGCACGACCCGCTACATCTCACTTCAAGTACTATACCCAATATTTTATTTTTGAGATAACAAATTCAAAATATGAATAAAAGAAATTTATATTCAAGAAATATGGTAAGATTCAAAATTAAATTAATATATAAAAATTCAGAGTAATAACTCTTCAGCATTAACGTGGTACAAATAAAATAAAAGATATAAAGTAATTTTTTCTTAAACCACACAGATGAATGACATGTGTTCCACATTTTACATACAAATTTCAAAGTTTCGAATCCGGTTAGTAAAAGATTTTTAGTAACGTTGTTTATATTTTTTGAAAATATATGTAAGTGAAAAAATGTGTGAAAATTCGTGTAATGTTATTTAAATACTGAAAATTGTTATTTAAACAATAATAACAAACGGGCCAATCTTTTAAAATTTGAATCCTAAAAAAAAAAAAATGCTAAATAAACAATCATTTGATTTTTTTTTTTCAAATTCAAAATTTATTACTTTGAATATTAAAAAAAGAAAGTGAAACAAGTTGACAAACAACTTAATACCAATAGCACTTATATTGTGTTTGGTTGGAGTGAAAAAGGAGAGGATGAAAAAAAGGATAAATTTCTACATTTTTTGGGAGTAAAAATAGACAAAAAATAATGGGGTGTGCGGAAAATTTTCACTCAGGTCAATTATTTTTTTTCCTTTCCAAAAAGGAGAGAAAATTCGGGGAATTGACTTGAGCAATGAAATTACAAAATTACCCAAATTACTCCCATTGTTTCAAATCATAATAATGGCACAATAGCAATTTAATTTCTATCATTCCATTATTTCATCGTTTGTATCAAACACACATAGTAGAGAGTTAAAATATTTTCTATCTTTTCAATTTATTTATTTTTAAATTTTCCATTCTGCTGGCCAAACCAGAGGCCAATTAAATGAGTTTTTTTTTTTTTTTTGGTAGGAGACGCCAGCACAAGAAATTGCTAAATGACTTTTTTTTTTTTTTTTGGAGCAATTTTTGATATGGGGGAAAAATTTTTGGGGGCATGACCCCTTGTCTCGTGCAAAATTTTTTTTCCTCTCTTTTTTGCTTTTAAAAAAATATTTAATTCACTTTTATGTTACTTTTGCCTATATTCTTCCACATTAATTAGTCAAAACTTTTTATTACACTCTAAGGAATGTGCCATAGGCAATAGTGCAAGTCAAATCTTTGGCACACTATCTCTTTTCTCATAATATGTTGACTACTGTTAAACATATCTATTTTCACAAATTTTTATAGTATTTTTAATACTCCATCTGTGTCTATTTGTTTGTCCTGTTTGAAAGTCAAACTTTTTAAAAGAACATCATTTATTATCTTGTCTGTCTTATAAAAATTTATAAGTTTACAAAACTACCCTTAAATAAATTTATTAGCTTTTTGTTTTTTTAAAGAGTTATTTGAATGAGGCAACTAAAAAGGTGCCCAATTAGATTTTTTTTTTTTTAATATTTGTTAGTTTTCTTTTCAAATAGTTTTGAAAATAAAGTAAGAGTATAATAGGAATATTAGTAAATTAATAACTTTTATTTTTAGAAACAAGATAATATTTAAAATGGAATTGAGGACAAACAAACTGGAATAGAAGGAGTAATAAATTATGATCGGTGTATCATCAGTTTTTTATTGACTCATTATTGAT
This sequence comes from Quercus variabilis, assembly GCA_030445155.1. Taxonomy (NCBI): domain Eukaryota; kingdom Viridiplantae; phylum Streptophyta; class Magnoliopsida; order Fagales; family Fagaceae; genus Quercus; species Quercus variabilis. Next base: position 1,543,696 of record CP129455.1, read on the forward strand.
AGTACTATTTTTATTATGTAAACGCTCACAACAAATCACGTTAACAATTTTATTATGCAAACAATCACAACAAATCACATTAACAATTTTAAAAAGAAAAATAATGAGATTTTTTGTGTCCTTAAGCTTACTGTGACAATGGTAATGATGAGCAAATGTGAAAATAAGTGTTCACAATTTATAATTAAAAATCTCAATTGGCCAAAAGAGTTGTTAAAAAAGTTGTATCAATAGTGTTATTGTATGGGGTATGGCAGAGAGGTTCGATTCCCATAGGAATGGTAGAAAAAGAATCAAAAGAACAACTAATTATTCGGCAATTAATTTGATCAAATAATACCATTACCTTTATCCACCATGATTGTTGTTCTTCATTTCTATGGTTTTTAGTAACTTGCCTAGGGTTTGTAAATTGCACAAAATCGGTCTTTATAGCATTGTTTATTGTTTAAAAGAAAATGCTAAAGTCACGTTTTTTATTATTATAATAAATTGTTGATATGATAAGTGATTATTGATAAGTAAAAATGTAATATTAGTGATGAATTCAAAAAAGAACCTATAAAAAATTACCACATCAATAATTTGTAAAAATATTATAAAATAGTTCGTAACTGTAACAATATTACTTTTATTTAAAATATTCGTGAAGCTAATGAAAAGGGGAAAATGTGACACATCCATTTACACATTAAATGAAGAACTGCAAAAAAATGTGAACAGGGTCCAATATGAGCAAAAAATTAGGCCTTACTTTTTTTATATGAGCTAGAAAGTTTACATATGTAGGAACAAAAACAAAATCCCAACACAAAAAGGAATTCAAAGTACTCTTTACTCCTGATTGAGTCCCTTTTTACTCAATTTCATGCAGTAACAATATCAAGTCAAAAGGTTTAAACCGTTCACTTTGCTAAAGGGACTTGAATTCATGACTAGTCTTGCTATGGGTACCAACAAACTATTAACCTTTTTTCACTTCTTACTCACATAATATGAGTAATTGATGATTATAAAAAATAATCTATATATATATATATATATTAAAAGGCAAAGTTCTTTCTCCAAAAAAAGAAAAGAAAAGGCAAAGCTCAAAAAATATCAAATTATAATCCATATTAAAATTCAATTGGAGTCCAATTGTACGCCATGTGTCCCAACTAATTTTTAATTTTTTTGGCGTGTGAATTATTGAATTTAAAAATTGAAGAGTCTAAATCCAATTTGATTAGAATTAGGTTTCAATTGAAATCCAATTTTGCGTCACATGTCCATCTAATCTTTTAATTTTTGTGGTAAGTGAACTATTAGATGCAAAAATCAAATAATCAAAATCCATATATGAATAACGAGAAATCATTACATATTTTAGAAACTTATGGTATAAATAATATGTAAGTTAATGTCATGTATAATTTCAACATTAAAAAAAAGGTAATTTAAATCATATAATTGTAATTGTTTTTAATTGTATTTATATATATACATGAATTACATAGTAATATAAATAATCAATGATGCTATAAGTGTCCAATGTCCCCTGGGCCATGTATGTACATGGTGTATTATTACTAGGGATTGAGATCATGTGTGCACTTGATGCAGTTACTATCAATAATTGAGATTAATAATTGCAAAAATCAACTTTTAGTTTCAACCATGGATTAAAAAAGATTAAGAAAAAAGTAAAAAAAGTAAAAAGTAAAAAACTTTTGCGAAGAAAATAGGTGAATTGCACCCAATGCAATACCTTAGATATTTCACCGGATCCTAATCCCTATTACTAGGACTTCGGTTAATCTCTCGAGCAAAGGAGGCAATAATACAACTCTCCACATCACATCGCAAAGGAGTAGAGAGTAGAAATGGTCAACGCAAGCGATCGAGGGTATCACAATCAGATTCAAATCAAGATGTAAAGGTAAAAGTAAAAGGAACCTCAATCGAAGTTCCTTCTTCTAAATCACCTATGCGTCACCTCAAGGCTCAAATGTAAGCATCAAAATCGTCAGCACCAGAACGCGGAGAAAGATCATCTTCATCTTCTTCGTCTTCGTCTTCATCTTCATCTTCATCTTCATCGATTTATATATGCGTGCCGCCATTAATTACTTTACGTCACGCATCTAAAAGTAAAATAGTATTCTTAAAAAGTCTTTGCTCTCTCTTTCGACTCTAAAATAATCCAATCATAAGAGCATTCACAGCCGGAATGCTAATCTCATCCTATTTTACCATCCCAAAAAGTCACTTTATCAATTATACAATAGCATTTTACTATTCATCCAGCATCCCAGCTTTTATTTTCTTATCCTACTTATTAAAATAATATATTTACACATTAAAATATATTATCCAACAAATGCACTCCTCTCACATACTCTCACAGAAAAACGCAGCAACCCTGTTCCAAAAAAAGAAAAACCCAGAACCCACCTTGCCACCACCACGCCACCGGCCAGCAACCACCACCACAACCAAACTCACCACCAACAACAACCACAAGAAACAACCACCAAGAGGAAAGGAAACACAAAAAATTGCCAAAAACTACCACCACCGATCGAGGAAATTGCCAAGAAACACAAAAATTGCCAAAAACTACCACCACCGATCGAGGAAATTGCCAAGAAACACAAAAAAATTGCCAGAAACACACCAAGAAGAAAAACCACTTCAAACCCACGCTCGAGGAAATCACTTCAAACCCACCACGCCGACTCGCCGAACTCCATAAGCCACTGATCAGCAACCCCAAGCCACCGATCAGCAACCCCAAGCCACCGATCAGCAAACCCACCCCGCCGATTTGAAACCCAGGCCGTCGAAAATACTCTATCACTGATTTGAAACCCACGCCGCCGATTTGAAACCCATGCCATCACCGATCAGCAAACGCCATCGCCGCCACGCCTTCAACGGACCTTGCTTCCACCAATAGCGAGTCAGAGAGTGAGAGAGCGTAGATGAGAAAACAGAAAGAGAGAGTTGAGAAAGAAAGAAACGTCTCAGCCCCAGAGACAAAGAGAAAGAGAAGGCAGAGGAGAGAGAGAATAAAAATGATTAAAAAATTTATACAATTGTGCTACAGTGCGATTCTATATGTAGAATCGCACTGTAGCACAATCCTAAAATTTTTTAGGATTCTTCAGTTTTACAACCCCAGCTGCTGACTCTTTTAAGCTTAAAATGCCAAAATTTCGTTAGATTTAGCATTTACAACTTCCACTGCGGATGCTCTAAGAGACGATCTCAATCTTTTCAACTCATAATAATAAGAAAACTGGTCTTTTTATGTCCCTGTCAAAAAGACTTTCCAAACTTTTGTGCTTCTTTTTTTTGACGGTAAAGAATTTATATACTGTCAACGCGTTTTGAAATAGTTTTTTTTGGGCTCATGTAAGACTTTTGTTCACGCATGCTGCTGAATTGTGACTAAAATTAGACGACCAATATAGTCTAGTTAATAAAAGAGGTAAACATATTGGAATTTGGCTTAATATTAAACTTTGCATATATTATGACTAAATTTTACCATGATGTATAAGTTTGGTTAAATTATTAACCTATTCATGCAATTATAAGGTATGGTTAAATTTAATCCCTAACTAATTAATGATTGTATCAATCTAGTTCCCCAACTATTAATTGTGCTAAGCATGGTGAAGAAGAAAAAGTCTAGGTAGAGGACACTTTTCCCTGTATCAATGATCAAATTAATCATGGTAAGCTCAGCTATATCTCTGCATTATTGAAATGCTGTTGTGTATTTTGATATCTATCATAGTGAATGAAATTGGTTTTGGTTGCCCCAAAAATAATTTTCTGTCAATTTAATGTTTAAATTTAAATGAATTTCATTCTTGAATCCACTATCCTTCATAGTGAATGAATTTCAAAGTTTCAATCTTTTGAACTTTGAATCCTAAATGGAAAATAACAAAAATGCTAAATAAAAAATCATTTGAATTATTATTTTTTTAATTCAAAAGTTAGTAATTTGAATATTATATAAAAAAAGAAACTCAAACAAGTTGACAAACAACTTAATACCGGTAGAACTTATATTGTGTTTGGTTGGGGTGAAAAAGGAGAGGATGAAAAAAGGGATGAATTTTTGTCTTTGTATAGATAGAGAAGATAATGGGGTGTGCGGGAAATTTTCACTCAAGTCCATCATTTTTTTCCTTTTCAAAATGGAGAGAAAATTGGGGGAACTGGCTTGAGCAATAAAATTACAAAATTACCCAAATTACTCTCATTGTTTCAAATTATAATAATGACACAATAGCAATTTAATTTCTATCATTCCAATCTTTCATCGTTTGTATCAAACACACATAGTAGAGAGTTAAAATCTTTTCCATCTTCCCTATTTATTTATTTATTTTTTATTTTTAAAATTTTCATTCTGCTAGCTAAACAAGAGCCCAATTTAAGAGATTTTTTTTTTTGGTAGGAGACGCTAGCACAAGAAATTGTTAAATGATTTTTTTTTTTTGGGACCAATTTTTGACAGAGAGGTTCAATTCCTATAGACATGGTAGAAAAAGAGTCAAAAGAACAACTAATTATTCGGCATTTAGTTTGATCAAATAATACCATTACCTTTATCCATCATGATTGTTGTTCTTCATTTCTATGGTTTTTCGTAACTTGTCTAGGGCTTGTAAATTGCACAAAATCGGACTTTATAGCATTGTTTATTGTTTAGAGGAGAATACTAAAGTTACAAACTTTTTTTTACAAATTGTTAACAAAATGAGTTATTATTGATAAGTAAAAATGTAATGTTAATAGTGGACTTAGCTAAAAATTTGTAAAAATTTACCACATCAATAATTTATAAAAATGTTATAAAATAGTTTGTAATTGTAATAATATTACTTTTGTTTAAAATATTCAAGAAGCTAATGAAAATGGGAAAAAAAAAGTGTCACGTCCATATACACATTAAACGAAGAACTGCAAAAATATGTGAACATGGTCCAATATAAGCAAAAAATTAGGCCTTAACTTTTTTTTTGTATGAGCTAAAAGGTTTACATATGTGGGAACAAAAATAAAATCCCTACACAAAAAGGAATTCAAAGTAGCCTTTACTCTTGATTGAGTGCCCTTTTACTTAATTCCATGCAGTAATGATTTCAAGTCAAAAGGTTCAAACCGTTCACTTTTCCAAAGGGACTTGAATTTATGACTAGTCTTGCAATCGGTACCAACAAACTATTAACATTTTTCACATCTTACTCACATACTATGAATAATTGACGATTATATATATATATATATATATATATATTAAAAGGCAAAGTTAAAAAAAAAAAATTAAATTAGAATCCAAATTGAATTTTAATTAGAGTCCAATTGTGCACTATGTGTCCCAACTAATTTTTAGTTTTTATGCCAAGTGAATTATTGAGTGTAAAAATCGAAAAGTCCAAATCTAATTAGGTTCTAATTAGAGTCCAATTTTACACCATATATTCATCTAATTTTTTAATTTTTGTAATAAGTGAATTATTAGGTGCAAAAATCGAAAAGTCAAAATCTAATTAAATTCTAAATCATATATAATGAAAAACCATTACATATTTTAAAAATTAATGGTTTAAAAAATGTGTAAGTTAATACCATATATAATTTTAATATTAAAAAGTCAAGTAAATTATTGAGTGTAAAAATCGAAGAGTTCAAATCTAATTAGGTTTCAATTGGAGTTTAATTTTGCGCCACATATTCATGTAATCTTTAAATTTTTGTGGCAAGTGAATTATTAGGTGCACAAATCAAAAATTCAAAATCTAATTAAATTCTACATCACACACGCACACACACACACACATATATATATATATATAATGAGAAACTATTACATATTTTAAAAATTTATAATTTAAAAAATGTAAAAGTTAATACGATATGTAATTTTAATATTAAAAATAATGTAATTTAGATCATATAATTATAATTTTTTTTATTATAGTCGTGCATATACAAGGAGTACATACTAGGATGAATAATTGATGAAACTATAGGCGTCCAGTCTCTCCATTCGTGAGCCATATACGTACGTAGTGTGCTACTACTAGTACTTTGGTTAACCTCCAGAGCATTGAAGAGGAAACGCAGCTACTTCTCAAAAATAAAAAAGAAGAAGAGGAAACGCAGCTCTCCATATCACATTGCAAAGGAGTAGAGAGGAGGGAGTTATAGAGTATTAAATAGTCAACACAAGTGAGGGTATCACGGTCAGATTCAAATCAAGATGTAAAAGTAAAAGTAAAATGAACCTCAAGCGAAGTTTCTGCTTCTAAAGCTAATCCCCCAGGTGATGCACCTATGCGTCACCTCAAACGTAAGCACAAAAAACGTTGCGTCACCCTCTCATAACGTCAGCACCAGAACGCGGAGAAGGATCATCTCCATAGAGAGATGCTACGTCTACAACAATTTTACAACATTTTTACAACAAATCACAGGTGGTTAGTTATTATTGGTTCAAATTTGAAACTAACACTAAGATTACTTTTTTGTCCCAACAATAACAACCAATAACAACCTGCCACTTAAGAAATGTTGTAAAAATGTTGTAGAAATGTTGTAGACATAGCATTTCTCCATCTCCATATATATATATATATCTCTCTCTCTCTCTCTCTGTGGAAAAATAAGAAAGATATCAATTTTTTTTTTAATTTTTTATAAAATATTTTAAAAATAAATAGTTAAGGTGTAAAAAAAAAACTTTTAACAACTCAAATATAATTTTATCTATTATATTTTAACAATTCACTTTACAATACAACAAATATTAAAGATTTTATTTTACCTTACAACTGATTAAACCATTCAATAAAATAATGCATACCAATACACCGTATCCAGTTTTAATTAAAAAAAGAAAAAGAAAAAAAAGCCACAACCAGCCACGGTCAGCCATAGCAACCACCGCCTCTACCACTGCTCCATCAGCCACAACCACCTTCCTCTTCCACCGCCATCACAAAACCCAACCACCTTGCTCTTTCACCACCATTACAAAACCAAACCACTGTTACATGCACAACCACCACCATCTTCAACAACCCACGGCAAACCCATTAAATCCACACAACCACTGCCACAACCCCAACATACTCACAACGAAAATGATAGTGAAGACAACCCACAACCATACAACCCAATAAAGCTAGAGATCTCACTCACACAAACCCACACCGGCGGCGGCGGCAACGACAAAACCCAATCTAGCCACCACAAGTGACGGTGGCGGCAGTGGAGCCATGAAGAATAGATGGCCTTGAAGCTTTCGGGGATTGGTTTCAGACAGAGAAGAAAGGCCTTGAATGAGAGAGAGAGAGAGGGGATGGGAAGGGGCTGGAGGCGTCAGAAACAAAATGAAAATCAAATTAATCAATTAAATAATGAGAAAGTGGTACTTAAAGTGAAAAGGTTATAAAATAATATTTTTTATATATAATTTTTAGCTAAAGTGAGCTATATATATATATATATATAACGTCACGCATGAGCTTTGAAAAATTGCATCAGCTCTAGGTAAAATGATATTCTAAAAACGAGTCTTTGCTCTCTCTTTCAAATCTAAAATAATCCAATCATAAGCGACGATCTCAATCGTTTTAACTCATAAAAAAACTAATCTTTTTATGTCCCTATCAAAAGCAATTTCCAAACTTTTGTGCTTTTTTTGTTTGACAGGAAAGAGTTTATGATTTTTACTGTCAACGCGTTTTGAAATAATTATTTTTTGGGCTCAGATAAGACTTTTTTTTGTTCATGCATGCCGCTGAATTGTGACTAAAATTAGACGACCAAAATGGGTCCAAATTGGCCCCCACTCATTTTTTTCATTTTTCATGTTTTTAGTCTATTAATAAATGAGTTAAACATATTAAAATTTTTTTTATAAGAAACATATTGGAATTTGGCTTAATATTATAATATTAAGTCAAATTTTAATATTTAGTCATAATAGATGCCAAGTTTAATTAGACTTTGCATCTATTATGACTAAATATTACCATGATATATAAGTTGGGTTAAATTATTAATATAGTCAACCAATTATAAGGTATGGTTAAATTGAATCCCTAACTAAGTAATGATTGTATCAATCTAGTTCCCCAACTATTAATTGTGCTAAGCATGGTGAAGAAGAAAAAGTCTAGGTAGAGGACACTTTTCCCCATATCAATGATCAAATTAATCATGGTATGCTCAGCTATATCTCTGCATAATTGAAATGCTGTTGTGTATTTTGATATCCTTCATAGTGAATGAAATTGGTTTTGGTTGCCCCAAAAATTTTTTTCTGTCAATTTAGTGTTTCAATATTTAAATTTAAATGAATTTCATTCTTGAATCCACAATCCTTCATAGTGAATGAATTTCAAAGTTTCAATCTTTTAAACTTTGAATCCTAAATAGAAAATAACAAAAATGTTAAATAAAAAATCATTTGAATTATTTTTTTTTAAATTCAAAAGTTAGTAAACTGAATATTACAAAAAGAAACTCAAAAAAATTGACAAACAAATTAATACCAATAGCACTTATATTGTGTTTGGTTGGAGTGAGAGAGGATAAAAAAAGGGGATGAATTTCTGTCTTTATTAGGAGTAAAAATAGATAGAAAAGATAATGGGGTGTGCGGGAAATTTTCGCTTAGGTGATAGGTTCATCATTTTTTTCCTTTCCAAAATGGAGGGAAAATTGGGGGAATTGGCTTGATCAATAAAATTACAAAATTACCCAAATTACTCTCATTGTTTCAAATTATAATAATGACACAATAGCAATTTAATTTCTATCTTTCCAATCTTTCATCGTTTGTATCAAACACACATAGCAGAGAGTTAAAATATTTTCCATCTTCCCTATTTATTTATTTATTTATTTTTGAAATTTTCATTCAGCTGGCTTAAAAGGAGCCCAATTAAATGAGAATTTTTTTTTTTGTAGGAGACGCTAGCACAAGAAATTGCTAAATGATTTTTTTTGGGTAAAATATCATTTTCATCTCTGAAGTTTTATAAAAGTTTGTTTTTTGTCCCTAAACTTTTAAAAGTTCTTTTTTCGTCCCTAAATTTTGCTAAATGTTTTACTTTTCATCCCTTTGTTTTAGTCAAGTAGTTTATGTCCAAACAAGGTTTTCACAACCGGATCGAATCGGAAGGTTGGACCGTAAAAATCGAGAACCAAAATAAAAACCGATTTTTTAAGCATAAAGAACCAGATTTTTTGTTAATTTCGTGAAACCCTAAAACTGGAGTTAGACCACACGAACCAGTGGCAAGAACTGTGCGGTCCAACCCCTTAGCAATTTTATTTTATTTTATTTATAAACAACTTAACACAATTTTATTCTACTTAATTAAATTATCTATATCTTACAAGGAATTAAAAAAAAAATTATAATTAAAATCCTTCAAAGATATTCAACTTTACGTCAAAAATTATTCATAAATTTTAATATTTTTATAGTTATTATTTTATTTTATTAACTTTCTTATTTAATTATTAAATATATGCTTAAAAATCATTAAATTTTCCTCATATATATAGATATATTGTCAATTTTACTAGTTTTATAAATTTAATATTTATATTTAGGTTTTAATTAATTATTAAATTAATTATGACGTCATCATGATTTGACTCCAGTTCGATCTCAAAAACTTTAAACCTCTTCTTTTTATGGTTCAATGAATGGTTTGAGCCTAAAAATCTTGTGTCCTACATGGCTTAATGGAGTGCTGACATGGTATCCAACTTAGACCAAATTAATTTATTTTTAAAATTATAAACACATGGTGCACAATAATTGGCCCACATGGATTAAAAAAAAAATTTGGTGAGACAAATTTGCCCCTCACACCCTAACCCAATCCCAATCTAATCCCCAATCCAGTCCCAAAAATTCCAAAATTTGAAAGGCTGAAAGTGGCCTGAATCCACAACGCCACTGCCTTGTCCCACAGCCTAAATCAACAACCCAAACGGCGACCCCAACCTGGAGACGAAGTACTGCTGACGGAGTGTTCAAAGGCAACTCCAACCACCAATTATAGAAAAATCCATATGAAAATTTCAACCAAGACATGGGTATATGGATACAGAGCTTAGCTCTCCAACAAATTTCAAACAATACAGCAAGAAATTTGCCAAAAATCAAACACCAATTCAGGAATAACTTCACTAAACTTCGTAAAAAGAAAAACAAAATTTTGTCTTCTTTCAAAAAGAAGCAACACCGATTTAGTATCAAACCATGCACCCATATCAAAATTTTGGCGTATCATGGGCTAATCTTTAAAACAAGACAAGAATCAAGGTAAATTTCAAGTAAAGAAATAAGAAAAACCTCAACCCCAAGATAAAAAACAAAGATGGCCAAAACAAAATTTTCTAATAAACCTGAAAGAGCAACTTCCGGCCAACCCAAAGATGCCAAAGAATCCTTCAAAAATCTCTCTTTTACTCCAAACCAAACCAGGCAAGTTAATCTCTAAAATCCCTAGTGAAATTTTGACCAAGCAAAAGAGTTTCCTTCCTCAGAGACTTTCGAAGAAGTAAAGGAAACTGTCTTCTCTTTTGTGTTGCTTCAGAATATGTTAGCTTCAACAACAGAGGGAGGCTACCTTTGAACACTGTTTACGGCCATGGGACTGGCTGGGGTTTCACTGTTTCAACCTTCCAATTTTTGGGGATTTTTTAGAATGGATTGTGGTGAGTGGGTGTGGGGGCAAATATGTCTCACTAAAAATTTTTAATCCTCTTGTGCCAATCATTTTGCATGTTTATGATTAAAAAATATATTAGTTTGGTCCAATTCAAATACCAAGTTAGCACTTCGTTAAGTCATGTAAGGCATAAACTAACAAACATAAATAGAATGATAAAAAGTAAAACATTTTGCAAAGTTTAGAAATGAAAAAAAAACTTTCAAATGTGTAGGAACGAAAAATAAATTTTTGTAAAAGTTTAAAGACGAAAATAATATTTTAATTCTTTTTTTTGACCAATTTTTGATATGGATGGAAAAATTTTAGGGGGTGCATGACCCTTTGTCTTGTGCAAAAAAAAATTTCTTCTCTTTTTTGTTTATTTAAAAAAAATTAAATCACTTTTATGTTACTTTTACCTGTATTCTTCCTCATTAATTAGTCAAAACTTTCTATTACACTTTAAGAAATGTGCTATAAGCAATGGTGCAAGTCAAATCGTTGGCATACTATCTCTTCCTCATAATATGTTGACTAATGTGAAACATATTTATTTTCACAATTTTTTATAATAACTTTAATAATAAATTATAATTGGTATAACGTCAACTTTTAATTGACTCGTTATTAGTAGGATTATTTTTCTTATATAAATACTGGCAACTGATATAGAAGAATTATTATAGCAGGTATCATGGGCTTAACCCGTCAGCTCCTGCTTTGACTGACAGGTTAATCACGACGGACATTATGGGCTGACGAAGTCATGCTAACGGGAGCAAGATAAACTGGCGGGCTGAAGGCTCTAGGTCTAACCGACGGTGATTCGAAGCTCCTTGGCTACTCGTATAGCAAGAAGCTGACGCCAACTTGGCTGAAGGGGAGAAAGCAAGCTGACGGTTTCAAGGCCGACGGTTCTGTGAAAGCTAAGACTTGGCCACCACGCATGTGAAGAATCAGAGTCCTATAAGGAAAGGATCCCGCAATCTACGCTTATGAGGATTTCTATAAGGAAAAGACTTCTGCTTCAAGGAAAAAGGTCAATCCTCGACTACTATAAAAACCCCAATACCCTCACAAATCAAGGTACGCATAGTTACACACTTTCTAGCACTCTAGAGTTGAAAGAAGTTCTAACTTGACCTTCGGAGGGTATTTGACCGGCACTACACCGGTGCTCTCTGTTAGGTCATCTCTTTTTTGTTGTGTAGATATTGTTTCGAGCGTACAAGTATCGTGCAACTCACTAGTAAGATTTTCGGCATCATCAGCAACAAATCACGATAACAATTTTGTTATGCAAAGATCTTTTTTTTATTCGAGAAACAATCACAACAAGATCTAAATGGTCACATCGCAAAGGAGTAGATAGCAGAGAGTATAAAGAAGCAAATGGTAAACGAATGCAAGTGAGGGTATCACAATCAGCTTCAAATCAAGATTTAAAAGTAAAAGTAAAAGGAATCTCAATCGAAGTTTCTTCTTCTAAATCTAAATCCCCAAGGTGTTGCACCTATGCGTCACCTCAAACGTAAGCATCAAAAAACGTCAGGACCAGAACGCGGAGAAAGATCATCATCTTCTTCATATGCGTGCCGCCATTAATTACTCTACGTCACGCATGAGCTTTGCAAAATTGCGTCAACTCTAATAAGTAAAATGATATTCGTGACAAGTCTTTGCTATCCCTTTCAACCCTAAAATAATCCAATCATAAGCGACGATCTCATTCGTTTCAACTCATATATAATAAGAAAACTAATCTTTTTATGTCCCTATCAAAATGAATTTCCAAACTTTTGTGCTTTTATTGACGGTAAAGAATTTATGATTTACTGTCACCACGTTTTGAAATAGTTTTTTTTTTTTTGGCCTTATATAAGACTTTTGTTCATGCCTGCTGCTGAATTGTGACTAAAATTAAACGACCAAAGTGGGTCCAAATTGGCCCCACTCATATTTTTTTCATTGTTCATGTTTTTAATCTAGTTAATAAAAGAGTTACATATTGGAAGGATTATTGGCGTTGCAGTACGGTGCAATTTTGGATCATTTTTAGTATTGTATTTTGTGGTACGATTTAACCAAAACCATAACTCCACCGCACCTTATTTTCACGGTCAAATGTGCACTACGGTTTAGAGTTTAGCTAAAATTATAATCGTATCGCACCTTATTTTTGCAGTCACATGTGTATTATGGTATATAAGATGCGATTTGAAACGATACATTTTTCAAATTTGGGCTTTTCTTGCCTAGCCCAAAACTAAGTTTTTTCTATGTTTTGGGTCAAGTTTTAAACTATTGAGCTAGTTTTCTTTATTTTGGGCTCGCTTTCTTAATCAACACTTGCTAGGATTATTATTTTTATTTTTTATTTTTTTCAAAACTAGGGTTATTAAACTATTAATAATATATTTAATATTAAAAAATATATTAATATATAAAGAGGGTGCGGTGCAATTTTCTTATTATAAAACTGCAAATTGCACTACACCATGTGGTGCGGTGCACTATTACTTGCGATACGATATAGTTATGCCATTTTGTGGGGAGTTTTGGTGTGGTCTTTGCAGTTTGTGTGGTTTGGTGAACACCCCTATATTGGAATTTGGCTTAATATTAAACTTTGCATCTATTATGACTAAATATTACCATGATATATAAGTTTGGTTAAATTATTAATCTAGTCATCCGTGTATAAGGTATGGTTAAATTTAATCCCCAACTAATTAATGATTGTATCAATCTAGTTCCCCAACTATTAATTGTGCTAAGCATGGTGAAGAAGAAAATGTCTAGGTAGAGGACACTCTCCCCTATATCAATGATCAAATTAATCACGGTAAGCTCTGCTATATTTCTGCATAATTACATGCTATTGTGTATCTTGATATCCTTCATATTGAATGAAATTGGTTTCGGTTGCCCCAAAAAAATTTTCCTGTCAATTTAGTCTTTTAATTTTTAAATTTAAATGAATTTCATTCTTGAATCCACTATCCATTTAAGTTTTTAAGAATCTAGTTAATGTGAGAAATGGAGAATAAATTATAATTTTATGAAAAAAGTATAAAAATATCTAATTAACTTAAATTAATTTCATCTTCATTCAACTCTTATTTTACAAAAATGAAATAAAATAAATGGATAGTATGCCCAAAAATGAAAATAAACCTGATTTTAAAAATTGGGGAACTACGTTGAAACAATTAACAGTTTAGTTGAGGAGCCAAATTACAATTTAACTAATAGTTAAACAATCAAGTCAGTAATTTAACCTATAAAAGTTTTTAGTATTAGACTAACTGTAGGCCCATTTGAATTTAGATTCGGGCAACTGGACACAATTTATGGCAGCTGGCTTTATTATAAAACTTGCTTCTTCTTCTACTACTACTACTTCTTTTTTTTTTTTTTTTTTTTTTTGGAGTCTAGCTAGCGTGGCTATATTCTAAAACTCGCTTTCATGTGTAATAGAATCTAGAAAAGGTTCATTTGCCAAGAAGTTGCGAGCGTTTTACTAAGATCGGCAGAATATTTTCTACACTAAGCTGTTCTTAATCTGATGTTGAACCATTGACTTATCAGACCATTTAAGGATAATTAAGATTCATTAACATTAATATTTGAGGATTTTTAAAAGTATTTTCAGTCTTCAACTATTGTTTGACTTTGACTATATATAGGGCGGCTCAATGAATTTGGAGCCTTAAGCAAAAGTTTTAAACGGGGCATTTTATTATATTTAATTATAAATTCATATATTTTTTCAATTAAAATTTATTTTTTTTGTTTTTTGAGAGGCAAAATTACTAATTAAATTTTTGTATTCAAGTTTCGCTAATATTTCTTTTTCAATTGATAATATAGCTAATCCACTTAATCTTTTTTGTGACATAGTTGATTTTAAATAGGATTTTATTAATTTTAATTTTGAAAAACTTTTTTCTGTGGAAGCAACTGTAACAGCTATAGTTAGCAATATTCTAAAAGCAATTCATGCATTTGGAAAAAATTCTAGCCTCTTTATGTAATTTAGTACATTAATTGGAGAGTTATCATTTATTTGCAAAACTTCTTTTAAAACTTTTAGTTTTGAATATAAATCTAAACCATCAATATCGGAATGAGTTTCATGTGTGAGAAAACATTCAAGATTAAGACAATTTTTTTTTTCAAATTATCATCATCTAGTGATTTTAGTTTTTCAAAATTAAATAAAAAACCAAAAATATTTTCATATATTTGAAATTGTTCAAACCTACTTTCAATTGAAGAAATAGCTTGATCTATTATATATAAAAAATAATTAATTCTAAAATATTCTTCAGCGGATTGTGTTGTCTCATCATTGACATTCTCATCAAACTGTTTTTTCCTATGAATTATACGTTTTTCATGAAATACAGGCTCTATTTCCATTTTGGTTGCAATTTCTTTAGATGAATTCATAGCAGATGTAAATCCATTTTCTTTATATTTTTTTAAAAAAGACATGAGACATTTTAATTGATCTATAGCAACATCAATATGCATGTCTTTCGATTATAAATTTTTACTAACAGAGTTAACAACAAATAATATGTCATACCAAATAGTCATAGCTAGCAAAAACTCAAAACTTTCAATCTCATATGTTGCTAAACAATAAGCTTCACTTTTGTTTTGGGATCTTTACTTGTTTTTGCCAATTGTAACAAAGCATCTCTTATGTCTCGAATTTGAAATTTTATTACTTTCACACTTTCAATTCGACTTTCCCAACGTGTTTGTGACAATGGCTTAAGAGTTAAACCTGTCACATTATCTTATAAAATTTTCCATCGTTTTGTGGAAGAAGAAAATAGTGTGTATATACGTTGTACAACTCCAAAAAAAGGATATAGCTTTAGGACAAGAATTAGCAATATCACATAGGACAAGGTTGAGATTATGACAACCACATGGTGTGTAAAATGCTTTAGGATTTATATCAAGAATTCTTTTTTGTACCCCTTGTTTTTTCCCTTTCATATTAGACCCATTATCATATCCTTGTCCACGTACATCATTAATATTAAGTTCAAGATTTTTTTATTGCATTTATAATTTCATTGAAAAGACCTTTTTCAGAAGTATCATCTACGTTTAAAAATTCCACAAAATGTTCATCTATTTTTATCGGACTTATTGTTATATCTACACATCTTAGTATGAGAGTCATTTGTTCTTGATGACTTACATCAGGGGTACAATCAAGTATAATTGAAAGGTATTTTGCTTCTTTAATCTTTTTTATAATTTTACTTTTAATTTATGTCCAAGATAATGATTATGGATTGCACCATGTTGAATACGTTGAACATGTTCTTGCATTACTGGATCAAATTCTGCAATCATTTCAATTATACTTAAAAAATTTCCGTTATTTTCTTGATAGATCTTTTCGTTATTTCCTCGGAATGCCAAATTATCTTTACCAAGATTTTTTACCACCGCTATTATTCTTAATAATACTTTATTCCAATGATCTTTCTCTTTCTTAATTTGTTCTTGGAAATTTTTATCAATTGTTTTATTCTTCAATAATCTTAGTTCTAAATCAATCCAAGTATTCATATTAGTAATGTAAGGTCTAATTTTGCAGCCCAAGCCCAAGAAGGAGGGGTTATGAGCCCAATGAACCCAAGAAAATGAATTTGTAGAGAGTGGGCAAAAGAGCTGGGCTGGGCACAAATTAAACAGCGATTGATTATAGTGTTTAAGGATTCATTGACATAAGATCATGCTCATCTTCTTTGACAAATGTCTGTCCGAAGAGGTATGTCATTGAATGTAAGGTGATTACAATTCTTGGAATTACAGTAAAATTGTCTAATTCTTCTCTCCACCTTTTTTCTCCTCCCTCTATTATCAGAGACCTCTTCTGCTTATATAGCACCCTTTCCCATCATCTTCATCGTCCATCTGTTCTTCATCCAAGCATCTACTTGAGTGCATGTCCCATCAGGTATTCTTTTTACCCCTTCGTGAGTGGTAGTAACTGAGATTATACTGTTCAGGGGTCTTCTCCACATTAATGCAGTCAGAAAAGCAGATGTAGTGCATTTAATGTGGTGATGGCAGTTTTTTCTTGAGATATTTTCTCGTTCTAACCATCCCCAGACATGCCCAGTGCTTATCTTTGTCATTGGGATTGCCTGAGAGCCCATTTAGATCTTCTATTCATTAGCTGGGTCGAGACTATTTGCGTCCGAGGAGTGTCAACTCTTCGGACAAAAGGTGACCTCTTCGGACGCTATTCTTCCATTACTTCTGGGTTGGCTGCGTTCAGATGAATCCTACCCCAACCTGCTATTACTCTTCGGACGTACAGTACTCCTCAAGACAGGGCCCACAGCCCAATAAGTATGCCTGGGCTTTTACCCCCCACAACAGCCCCTCAAAATCTTAATTTTTCCCTCGCATCCGAAGAGAAAAGGTGGGATTTTGACTTGTCACAAGGTGAGAAATTTGAGAAGAGACAAATATGTGAACTGACACGCGTGTGGGCCTAGATAGAAGCGCTTCATTATTGCCAATGTTTGTTTTCGTATTTCCAAGGCGCTGCATTAATTACTCCAGGCGGCGCCTTGTCTTTCATATCCAACGGTGGGCTATCGATCCAACAGGCGTGGTTCTTCCCCGGGATTTGAGAGAAATAACTCCTGCCCCTTCATTTAACCCCATATAAAATCTCAAGAGAAGGCGCTTCTTTTTCACTTTGCAAACTATCAGACTTCCCGACGAGAACAAGCACACGACTTCACCACGCTCTCAGTCGTTGATCCCAGTCTTTCACAGAGCCCTTGAGGATCCTTGTATGAGTTTGAAAATCACTCTCCAGTTTAATTCCTGTAAGTTTTCATCCTTTCGATCCTTCGATTTTCTCTTCGGCCAGTTGCCACAACTTTTGAACAATTATTCCCCAGTCGCCACACTCAGTGCTTTCATCTTTCCGTTTGGTCGTGATGGGCAAACTCCAATACCTGGTGGATTAGTCCTGCCCAGCTGGAAAAATTTAGGGCCACTTATCGCATACCCCCAAGTGAAGGTGTGAGGTATTGTCCATCGGAGAAAATACTAACGAATCGAAGAATGAGCGAAGTTGTAATTCCCGTTATTGCTTTCTTAGAAGGGGGGGTGACTATCCCCATGGGCCCCATCACCACTAATTACCTTCGAAACCATAGGCTTAGTCCCGACCAATGTGTGCCCAACATGTTTAGGATCTTAGGGGCCGTTGATGATCATGACCGTCACCTAGGATTGGGGCTCACCTGGCTAGACATGGTATACATGTACGAGTGCCATAGCCAACAAGGGGCGGGATATTACTTAAAATCTCGGTCCGATATCGTTAGGCTAGTCTCCTGTCTTCTTAAATCCAACAAGGGGATGAAGGACGACTATGTGATCGTTTTGGGCGCATGACATGACGGTCATCACTGTCCAACTACGCTAGGAGAGCCAGGTGGGACACGCTAGACTTAGGTTCACTTATAGTAGGCTTAGGATCTTCGGCCTGTAGCAATTTTTAATTTTCTTAGTACTACTATTTCCAAATCTCTGACTAAATTCTGCTCTGATTTTTAACAGATAGGTGCCCTCAATTACCTACTAAGATTGGAGATTTTCGTAAGCGAGGACGGGCAGCTCAGATCAGTTTTGCTTATCCTCAGGTATACAGCGAAACCGAAAGGCTATCAGCCGATCGGCAACGCGATAACGCAGGGGGATTATCGTTTGAACCGTATAGACGTTGCCCGAAAAGGTTTCTTGGCACCATACGACTTCGCCCCTGTTCCCCATCCAAACCCCCAAGGTGTACTCCCGCTCGCCCAGTCGATCCAGCAGATTCCCCTTGAATCGGTGGCAGTAGGCGAGAGGGTTGGTTCCCCTATCTCGTCGCTAAAGGAGCAGATCGATAAATTTGCATTCGGGGGAGAAGCTTCAAGAAGGGAGCGAGTGATAGAGCTCTTGGACGCCGAGGAAGAAGGCGACAGGCAATCCAGTATCCACCCCATCTTGATAACTGCTCTTCCCGAAGACTCTTTGAACGATGTTATGGTGGACTTAAAAAGCCTAATGAAGAAAAGGGGCGTAAAGGTAGAGACGAAAGGGACTAAAACGTCCCAACTAGCTGCGAACCTTCCACCGCCACCCCCTCAAATTCCTCTAGATCTTGGCACCAAGCAGGTGCTAGATTCGAAAAAGAAGAGACCAATTATTGACACTAAGGAGAGGGAGGTGGCCCTTCCAAGAAGAGCCAAGCAGCAAAAGGTGATGAAAGGTCACTGTGACAAGAGGGCCTCCTCCACTGAGAGCCGAGAAGACGTACATGTGGCCGAGGTGCGCCGAGGGCCCCGCACTTGGTCCCCCAGGTTGGAGTTAGATGGAGCCCCTATCCCCTGGGATACCTCCCTCAGAAACTACGACGGGGTGAGGGCAGGCCTTGTTGCCGAGGCTTTGGAGCAACCTCTTCTTCTCCCGAAGGACATGGACTCGTATCAGCGCTTCAACCAGTACGAGCTCTTCCAGTCCCTCAAGAAGGATATTGCCATGGTGAGTGAGCTGATCCTCTTAGTTCAGGTACTTTTTATTTTTATTTTTTAATTACTTTACCTCCTGTCTTTACTCTGCGTTGAAAACTCTTGTCATGCAGGTTACCCAGCAGATATATGTGGCCGAGGAGTGGAACAAGAAAGCCCACCTTGAAACCCAGGTTGCAGCCCAATCTCAATCGGAGGCTGAAAGATCTCTGGGTAGCCTTAAGGAGAATTACTCTCTGCTCTCTGAGCAGCTGAAAGAGATGACCAACCAGAGGAACAGCCTCGACGCTGGACCTAAGAACGCTGAGGCTCAGGCCGAAGACCGGCGTAAGAAGTTGCACATGTCAGAGATCAACGTGGCAACTGAGAGGGAGCTGGTGAAGGGTCTTAAGGCTAAACTTCAAAAGGCTAAGGAGAGTGCTCGAGTAGCCGAGCAGAATGCTCGGCTGGCAAAGGAGACAGTTGAGGCTGAGAGGAAGGCAGCTTACCAGCTGGGGGTGGAAGAGACCGAGATCCAGCTTACAGAGCAGTTTGCCTCAGTTCGTCGAGACTATTGTGACATAACTTGGCAAAAGGCGCTGGATGTTGCTGGAGTCCCCCTTGATTTCGACCTAAGATTACTTGGGAGTGTATATTATGACCCTGAAATCCGAGTGGTCCTAGGGTCTGATCCCCCTCTTTCCACACAACTTCCTAAGGCTTCGGAGCAGTCCTTAATCGGCCAACTTCCACCAGCCAGCCTTGAGGTTGCTAAGGAATCTGGTCTGTCCGATGATCTGAACGAGCCTATTGAGGCTCCCCAGGACAAGGGCAAAGCTTTGACAAAGAAGAAGAAGACCCTCCTAGAGTCCAAGGACCAACTTGCTGATCCTTCGGTCTCTCAGAAGAAGGCCTAGAGACTTAGGGGTTTCTGTTTTGTATTTATGATATTTTCTTCTGTTAGGCGAAGATTTTGTAAACTTTTCTTCTTTTTAATTAATGAAACTTTTTTTGCTTTCATTTCTTGTGTCTCCGTTATATTTCTTATAACTTGTTATTGTTGCAAATGACTGTCCCTGTTAATTGAGGTAACAATATAGCTAAACTCATCCATCATATCATGTAGATGACGTAAGTAGTTAAAATTGGTACTAAGAAGAACAGTTAGTATAAAGCTTACCAACAAGCCACGAATGAGTTTAAGTTTAAACACTTAGGAAAATTGTAACGGAGTGCTAACTAACCCAAATTATTTGGTCCGAGGACTACAGGTATGAATGGGTTTAAGTTTAAACACTTAGAAAAATTGTAACGGAATGTTAACTAACCCAAATCATCTGGTCCGAGAACTACAGGCATGAATGAGTTTAAGTTTAAACACTGAGAAAAATTGTAACAGAGTGCTAACTAACCCAAATCATCTGGTCAAGGGCTACAAGCATGAATGGGTTTAAGTTTAAACACTTAGGAAAATTGTAACAGAGTATTAATTAACCCAAATCATCTGGTCCGAGGACTACACGCATGAATGGGTTTAAGTTTAAACACTTAGGAAAACTGTAACGGAGTGTTAACTAACCCAAATCATCTGGTCCGAGGACTACAGGCATGAATGGGTTTAAGTTTAAATACTTAGGAAAATTGTAACGGAGTGTTAACTAACCCAAATCATCTGGTCCGAGGACTACAGGCATGAATGGGTTTAAATTTAAACACTTAAGAGAAAAATGCGGTTCAAATGTCGAGTCAGCATGCTGATTTAGGGAAAAGCCTGATTAATAATAATATTTTTTGAGGTTGTTTACATTCCAAGGGCGGGGTATCACATGGCTATTTAGATCTTCAAGGAAATATGCCCCTATGCCAGCCCCTGAAGTAATACGATATGGCCTCTCCCAATTAGGCCCTAATTTTCCCCAAGCTGGGTTCCTTGCAATGCCAACAACTTTCCTCAGTACTAGATCACCAGGTTCCAATGGCCTTGGCCTTACGTTGGCGTCGTAGCCCTGCCTGAGCTTCTGTTGATAATGTGCCAGATGAACCATCGCATTCTCCCTTTTTTCCTCGACTAGGTCCAAACTCTTCTCTAGCTATTCATTATTGTCGATCAGATTGAACGAAGTGGTTCTCAAAGTTGGGAACCCATTCTCCAAAGGTATTACAGCTTCAGCCCCATAGGTCATTGAAAAAGGGGTTTTCCTGATAGATCTACGAGGTGTGGTTCTGTAGGCCCAAAGTACATGCGGCAATTCCTCTACCCATTTGCCTTTTGCGTCGTCCAATCTCTTTTTTAAGCCGTTTACAATGACCTTATTGACGGCTTCTACTTGGCCATTGCCCTGGGGATAAGTTGGGGTGGAATATCTGTTCGTGATTCCCAATTCGCTACAATAACTTTTGAATGCTTTGCTGTCGAACTACAGACCATTGTCCGAGATGAGAGAATGAGGAATCCCGAAACGAGTGATAATGTTCTTCCACACGAACTTTTGCACGTCTACATCTTGGATGTTGGCAAGAGCTTCTGCTTCAACCCATTTGGTGAAGTAGTCAGTGCCGACTAGCAGGTATTTCTTGTTTCTCGCGGCCTTGGAGAATGGCCCCACGATATCCAAGCCCTATTGAGCGAATGGCCACGGGCTGGATAGTGGGTTGAGGGTCCCACCTGGCTGGTGTATATTCGGCGCAAATCGTTGACACTGATCACATTTCTTCACATATTCCTGGGCTTCGTTTTGCATGTTCGGCCACCAATAACCTTGCGTGATGGCTCGATGAGCCAAAGATCTACCCCCAATGTGACTCCCACAAATCCCTTCATACAGCTCTTCTAGAAGCAATTCAGCGGCTTCAGGATGGATGCATAGTAGGTATGGTCCTATATAGGATCGTTTGTACAGTCTCTAGTCCTTAGATAGCCAGAACCTGGTTGCTTTTCTTCAGACTTTATCATTCTCCCCTTTTTCTTTGGGCAAAATATCATACCACAAGAAGTTAATGATAAGATCCATCTAACTAGGCTTGGCCCTGATTTGGTGAACCTGCACTGTCTCTGTCCTCGCTTCTGTAGGCTCCTGCAGGTCCTCGACGAGGATGATTCTTGGTAGACTTTGCGCCGAAGAGGTGGCAAGTGTGGCCAGGGAATCGGCATGTGCATTACCGTTTCTAGGGATGTGCAACAAATTGAAGAAGCCAAACCCCGATCGCAAACGCTTAACTCGGCTCAAGTATTGCTGCATTCTCTCATCTTTCGCTTCGAATTCACCTTGCACTTGACCTACAATCAGTCTCAAGTCCGAGAACACTTCCAATGACTTTCTTCCTATTCTCTAAACCATGGTCATTCCTGTCAACAGGGCTTCGTATTCAGCTTCGTTGTTTGTGGTGGTGAAGTTCAGTTTTAGCGATTTTTCAATAACTATCTTCTCTGGAGATACTAATACTAGTCCTATACCAGAACCCTTTTGATTTGCTGCGCCATCCACGTACATTTCCCGATGAGAGGGACTTTGTTAAGAGATCATGCCAACCGATTTTTCATCCATGTCCGACGTTGGTATCACTTCTTTTAAATGAGGCTCCATGAACTCGGCCACTAAATTCGCAAGGATTTGGCCTTCGACTGACGTGCGGGGCATGTACTTAATGTCGAAAGCCCCTAAGATTGTACCCCACTTAGCAATCCACCCGGTGTAGTCTACGCTTCGGAGTATATCCTTGAGGGGGAGCTGAGTGAGGACGATGACTGTATGGGCCTGGAAATAGTGAGGTAGTTTTCGTGTACCGATCACTACTACTAGGATGGCCTTTTCCAGTGGCAGGTAACGAATTTCGGCTTCATGTAGTGATTTACTTACGTAATAGACTGGTTTTAGTACACCGCAGTCTGCTCGGATCAGTACCAAGCTCACAGCACAGGGGGCCACCGTAATGTAAGCAAACAAGACTTCGTCCAGCTCAGGGCTGGACATAATTGGTGGCCGAGCTAGATAGTCTTTGACTTGCTGAAAGGCCACAGTACATTTTTCAGTCCACTCGAATCCTTTCCACTTGTTGAGCAAAGAGAAGAATGGCCGACACCTGTATGCTGACCGGCAGATAAATCGGTTTAAGGCAGCAGTCATTCCAGTCAGTTTTTGGACTTCTTTGGGATTTCGAGGAGCTTTCAAATTGTTGATTGTCTTTATCTGGTTGGGGTTAATCTCAATACCCCTATGGGTCACCATGTATCCCAAAAACTTGCTAGACCCCACGCCAAATGAGCAGTTGGAAGCATTTAAGCGCAGCTTGTATTCCCTGAGGACTTCAAAGGTACTTTCGAGGTCTTTTACATGCTCAGCAATAATCTTGCTTCTCACTACCATGTCGTCAATGTAAATCTTGATGTTTCTATCGAGTTGCGGCTCAAACATCCTCGTCATCATCCTCTGATAGGTAGATCCCACGTTTTTTAGGCCAAATGGCCTTACCTTATAGTGGTAGTTACCAATAGGGGTGACGAAAGTGGTCTTTTCCTGATCATCCAGGGCCAAGGTTATCTGGTGGTAGCCTTATAAGGTGTCTAGGAAGCTCATCCGAGGATGGCCGACAGTGGCATCCACTAGCTGATCGATCTTTAGCATAGGAAATGGATCTTTGGGGCAAGCCTTGTTTAAATCAGTGAAGTCCACGCACACTCGCCATTTCCCATTCTTTTTCTTCACTACTACAGTATTCGCTAGCCACTCGGGGTAGAAAACTTCCTTAATGGCTCCAGCCTGTTTGAGCTTCGCTACTTCTTCCCTTACTGCTTTAGCGTGTTCGTTGGATGGGCGCCGAAGAGGCTGCATCTTAGGGGTTACTAGTGGGTTGACTCTCAAATGATGACAAATGAATTTTGGGTCCACCCTGGGGGCTTCATAGGCATCCCGGGAAAATACGTCAAGATTTTTCTTGAGGAATTCTACTAACTCTTCCCTTTCCGGAAGAGGCAACTCAGATCTGACTTGAAAGAATTTTTTCGGATTGTCTTCAATGATGACTTTTGTCAGATCCTTGCACCTAGCCCCTTCTTCTGGATTCTCGGCAGGCAATTCCCGAGACTTTAATTGCTATAAACCCCTCTCGACCCTAGACGGGTGCTCGGCTTCGGGTTCATGCTGAATAGCGGCCACTAAGCATTGGCGGGCTATGGACTGATCCCCTCGGATCTCATAAACTTATCCTTCGGACGGGTATTTGACTTTCTGATGCAGAGTAGAGGAAACAACCCCTAGTGCATGAAGCCAAGGTCTGGTTACGATTGTCGTATAAGGTGAATACACATCCACAACTACAAAATCCACCTCCACCACTTCAGAACCAGTTTGCACAGGGAGGCGTATTTGGCCTTTTGAGGTGACAACTTTTCCCTCGAAACTCATGAGGGGAGAGTTGTATGGCGTTAAGTCCTGAGGTTTTAAACCTAGCCCCTTGTAAAGATCGGGGTACATTATCTCCACGACACTGCCCTGGTCCACCATCACCCTCTTCACATCGTATCCCCCAATTCTAAGGGTAATTACTAAGGCGTCGTCATGGGGTTGGATGGTCCCCATCTTATCTTCATCCAAGAACCCTATGACCAGTTGCGCTGCTACCTTAGCTCTTTTCGGGTTTTGGCAGACATCAGTTGTGGATGACCAGGCAACTGACATCACTTTTGAGGGCAAGGATCCTGTTCTTCCTGGTGCGGTGAAGACGACATTGATAGTTCTTAACGGAGGCTTGGATGGATCGTTTCTTCGAGATTCTCTGCTTGTTTGACTTTCTCGGCCACTAGAGTGGTGCAGGAGATGTTTTAATCTACCATCCCGGACCAGTTGGTCCAGGTGGTCCCACAGGCTCTTGCAATCCTCTGTGGTATGCCCATGGTCTTGATGATACTGGTAGAAGAGATTGTGATTGTGCCTTTCGGGATTTCCCACCATCTTATTCGGCCATCGGAAGAATGGTTCACCCTTAATCTTTTCCAGAACTTGGTGTACTGGCTCTTTGAATACAGTGTTGACTGTTTGGGGGTTTATCGATCCTGTCGCAGAAACATCCCTCCGCGGTTTACTGTCGCTGAATCGATCTGACCTGAAATCCCTTCTCTCTTGGGGGATAACCTTTTCCTTGCCCTTCCCCTGTTGCTGATCTTCTTCAACTCTTTTATACTTTTCGATGCGGTCCATCAGCTGACGCATGCTAGTGACTGGCTTGCTAGACAAAGATGTCCTTAAGCCGTTGTCAGTGGGGAGGCCGAGCTTGAACATGTCGAGGGCCATCCCATCAAAGTTGCCCTCTATATCGTTAAACATCTCCCAGTACCTATCCTAGTACGCCTTCAGAGTTTCACCCTTTTGCATGCTCAAGGATAGCAAAAAGGACAGGGGCCTGGACACTCTTCGGCAGGTGACAAAATGCGAACTAAAGGCTTGAGTGAGCTCTTTGAAGGAGCCGATGGAGTTTTCCTTCATGCTGTCAAACCACCTCATCGCAACCGATCCGAGACTGGAGGGGAAGACCTTGCGCATCAAAGCTTCGTTCCTGGAGTAGACTGCCATTCGTTGATTAAAATGACTGACATGTTCTACGGGGTCCGTTTTGCCATTGTAGATGGTGAACGCAGGCTGGTTGAAACGCCAGGAGAGTTTCGCTTCTTCAATCTTACGTGTGAAGGGCGATCTAGAGATTTGGTTCAAGGCCTTGCTCATGGCATCGTTCCCTATACCTCCACGTGGTGGGCTCAGAGGTTGCTTCTCATGACGACGCTCCTCCTGGTAGGAAAAGGACTCACTGATTGGCGTTTGCGATCTTTGTTGGTAAGTGGGATCCTGTTGGTCGTCAGACTCCTCATCATAATGTGAAGGAACCCATTTCTGTTTTGCGTGACGTAGCTCTCTTTTTAATTTTTCAACCTCCAGCTTTTAATCCCGGTTCTTTTGTGCATGGGATATATAACTCCCATCACGTGACTGGCTTTGCCCAGAGTGCACAGTGTGTGCACTGCCCTCACGATCTTGTCTCTGCACCAAATTAAGGAAATGGTCTGCGTGCTGGGATGCCCTAGACTCTGCTTGTTGTTGGCCTCGTTCAGTCATCTTCAACCGTTGTTTTTACCCTTACACAAGCTTTTCCCACAGACGGCGCCAATTGTAGGGTCTAATTTTGCAACCCAAGCCCAAGAAGGAGGGGTTATGAGCCCAATGAATCCAAGACAATGAATTTGTAGAGAGTGGGCAAAAAAGCTGGGCTGGGCACGAATTAAACAGCGATTGATTATAGTGTTTAAGGGTTCATTAACACAAGATCATGCTCATCTTCTTTGACAAATGTCTGTCTGAAGAGGTATGTCATTGAATGTAAGGTGATTACAATTCTTGGAACTACAGTAAAATTGTCTAATTCTTCTCTCCACCTTTTTTCTCCCCCCCTATTATCAAAGACCTCTTCTGCTTATATAGCACCCTCTCCCATCATTTTCATCGTCCACCTGTTCTTCATCTAAGCATCCACTTGAGTGCATGTCCCATCAGGTATTCTCTTTACCCCTCCGTGAGTGGTAGTAGCTGAGATTACACTGTTCAAGGGTCTTCTCCACATTAATGCGGCCAGAAAAGCAGATGCAGTGCATTTAATGCAGTGATGGCAGCTTTTTCTTGAGATATTTTCTCATTCTAACCATCCCCAGACATGCCCAATGCTTATCTTTGTCATTGGGATTGCCTGAGAGCCCATTTGGATCTTTTATTCGTTGGCTAGGTCGAGACTATTTGCATCCGAGGAGTGTCAACTCTTCGGACAAAAGGTGACCGTTTCGGACGCTATTCTTCCATTACTTCTGGGTTGGCTGCGTTTAGATGAATCCTACCCCAACCCGCTATTACCCTTCGGATGTACAATGCTCCTCAAGACAGGGCCCACAACCCAATAAGTATGTCTGGGCTTTTACCCCCTACAAGTAATATGCTCACTGGTTGTTTCGTGATTTTTAAAAATAGAATTAATATTTTTCCAATCCTTAGTTCCTCCATTAGCTAGTTGATTTGTATTAGATTTTGAATTAAACAACTTGTAACAAAAACAAAATACTTTATCTAGGTCTTTCAAATACACTAACCATTTTCTATCATGTTTCTCCCCATTTGGTAATTTTCGAATATAATGCGTAGTGGAAAAATATCTAGAGTTCTTATCTATAGGAAAGTTTAGATCATCAACTCTTATTGGACCACTTTCTATTAACAAATCTCTTAATTTTATATCAATAGTTTTCCATTGACTTGGATCAAAAATATTTGTAGGAATATAATTTGGTTGATCATTAATATTTTCACTCTCCTCTAAATTATTTTGAGCTTCATTATCAAGAATGGTGACATTACATGTTTGAACATTATCATGACCACTTTCGTTATTATCATTTTGTTGTATATTTTCATTATCTTCTAATTCTTTTTGATGAATTTCTTGTCCATTTATGAAACCTTCACTCAAATTTTCTGCAAGATTTTGTTTTTTATTAGTAATAAATTTGTCCATAGCTCCTTTTTGAGATTCAATTATTTCTTCTATTTGTCTTTTTTTTTTTTCATATCCAGATAAATATTTTCTAGTAGACATTTGTAATTAAAAAATATTTATGAATAAATGAAACACAATCTATAATATAAAAAAATTACAATTTAACTAAAATAATATAAATTTAATGTATAAAACAATAGAACCTGTTTTATCAAAAGCACAATTGCAGCTTTACTTAATATGATCACTTTACACTTTAAACCTGCACAAAAAAAATTAAAATTAATATTAGTACAAAGTAAATTATTCTAAATTTATAATTTTGTTATTAATGCTCTTTTTTTTTTTTTTGGTAGCAGTAAACCTATTTTTTTAGCATAAATGCATAATGTGTAGGACTCAAATTGATTGGATCCACTAACACTAAGACCAGCCCACTAGCAAAATGTGTAGAACTCAACTTGATCTACTAAGACTAAGACCAGCCCATTATCCCTCTAAATCTGAGTTCTTCAAAAAAAAAAAAAAAAGAGAACGTGTAGGACTAGATCACTGGGTCAATACCTTAACTCCCATACCACTCATCTAATTTCTTTAAAAAAAAAACAAAACAAAAGACAAAACGTGTAAGACAAACATGTAAGAATTAACTCTTTTCTCTTTATGGGTCTGTTGACCATTTAGACCATTCAAACGAATCAAAAGGCTTCTAGAGTTCTAAAGAAATCTAAGGAATCTAAAGAGTACTAAAGTTCAGCTTCAGCCAAAAAGAAAAAAAAAAAAAAAAAAACCTAGACACTGCTGACTGCTCACGCCTCTTCAAAAGAAAAAAAAAAAAAAAAAAAAAAAAAAAAAAAAAAAAAAAAAAAAAAAAACCAAACCCATGAGCAAACTCCTCTACAAAAGAAAAAAAAAAAAAAAAAAAAAAAAAACCCCAGCTCATACCTCTTCAAAAGAAGAAAAAAAAAAAAAAAAAAACCTAGACACCCATGAAAAAAAAACCGAGACACTCAACAGCAAACATGAAGAAGACGAAAGAGACAAAGGAAGAGAAAACAAAAAACGAACCTTCAATGAACACACAAGTCTATTGTCAACACAGGCATAGTTGATGACTGATGAGTAAGCCAACTAATGAGTGTTTTTTTTTAGAATCAATATAGAGAGAGTCAGAGAATGAGTTTTTTTTTTCTTCTTTCTTTTTTCTTTCTTTTCTTATTTGCCTCTTCTTTCTGCTTTTGTAATATTTTCTTCTACAAGCTAAACATTTTTGCCGTTTGTAATCTTTTCTTCTACAAGCTAAAGATTTGGTGATTGTCTGATCTGATGGGATTAGCTTTTATGTCACATTGTCACTTCAGCTTTCTTCTATGTGATAAACGAGCCTCTGTGAGAAACGGGCTAGCCTGATGAGATTTGGTGATGGCCGTTAGAAATTTTTTTTTTTTTTTGGGCGAGAAACGGGCCTCTGTGAGAAACAAGCCTTCATGGTGATGCCGTTTTTAATTTTTTTTTCTCAGATGGAAAAATAATATTATACAATATATTATTACTATTTGGAGGCCCTCTTATAAGTGGGGGTCTTAGGCGGGCGCCTAAGTCGCCTATAGCTTCAGCTGGCCCTAACTATATATATAGTCTAAAGAGCCATGCTAGACAGCTAAGTTTACACTCCAGGCCAATGTTTCTTGATCGTCTTTGTTAGACATATTATAGCTTAAGTGGCTCAAACCAGCTGTAGGCTTATGTAATTTTAGAACAAGCAACTTTAATACTAAACGTTTGATTAGTCTAAGGTTAATCAAGTATTCTCTAATCTCTAGTATATAAACTCTATGTTAAAAAAAACCCTTCAAAGGACTAAAGAGTTCAAATTCTTTGTTGATATCACGAAACTAAAAGAATATAGGTTGTTATTCTTGGAGGCCTTCAGTTGGCAATTACCAAGCAGCGATATTATATATGTTGGTGCAAACACAATAAGAATGGAAATAACACAAAGAGAAACTGAATAATATTTCTGAATATTATTAATTTAAAAAGAAAAATTACACAACACTATTTGGACCAAGGCGCTACGCTCACTCTCTTTAAGGAGATTCAAGCTCTTGGTTGGTTAAACTTTGTAACCGGTGCAGGCCTTCTTTAACTTATCTCTCCCAAAATACTTGCCTTCAAATAAACTTTATTTTTTTAAAAAATAAAAATATATATTTCTAAATTGTAATAGATGTAAATTATTATCTTTTATCTAAAAAATTAAAAAAGTCTTTGAGCACGTGCTTATGCGTGTGCTCAGAGACTAAATTAACCTATAAGTGTTTTTAGTATTTGACTAACTGTAGGCCCATTTGAATTTAGATTCAGGGCAACTGGACACAATTTATGGGGGCTGGCTTTTTTATAAAACTTGCTTCTACTACTTTTATTTTTTTGTCTAGCTAGTGTGGCTTTATTCTAAAACTCGCTTCCATGTGTAATGGAGTCTAGAAAAGGGTCATTTGCCAAGAACTTGCGAGCGTTTTACTAAGATCGGCAGAATATTTTCTACACTAAGCTGTTCTTGATGTGATGTTGAACCATTGACTTATCAGACCATTTAACGATAATCAAGATTCATTAACATTAATATTAATTTGAGGATTTTAAATTTATTTTCATTCTTCAACTATTGTTTGACTTTGACTATACATATAGTCTAAAAAGCCATGCTAGATAGCTAAGTTTATACTCCAGGCCAATGTTTCTTGATTAGTCTAAGGTTAATTAAGTATTCTCTAATTGTATCAAAAAAAAAAAAAAAGTATTCTCTAATCTCTAGTATATAAACTCTACGTTTAGAGAAACACTTCAAAGCACTAAAGAGTTTACACGTGTATCTAGTCCAATATTTGAGTCAATTCATATTAGCTCATTAATCACCACAATTAGAAAGAATAAAATAGTTTCTCTCATTTTTAATGTGAGATTAAACAATTTCACTAATTCCTTATCTTCCATATTTACTCTCATATCTTTTTACATTTATGTTGTAATATTTATTCATTTTAATTGATTAATATGAAAATTCTCCAACAATACATTTTTTTCTTATTAAAATAAAACAAATTCATGCAACATTTTAAATCATATATAGAGAAAATGAGTATGTTTAGCACAATAAACTATATTATTAATTCTCTTACACCAGTTTGAAACATTATAATCCAATATACACAATCTATGTTTAATCACATAATTGTCCATAACATTGAAAAAATAAGTTGATTAAAAAGGAGAAGTTGAAAAAGTATTCATTTTCTCTCCAAGGGGCAATCATCAAGTCCCGGTGTGTCTCTTTCTATAAGGGGCAAGACTTAGGTACAGTATTTAGGCGCTGTGACTTAAATTTCTCTCTTAAAATTCTGCTATATAGATTTTTTAACTTGGAATGAAAATATATTTTTTAGTTAAGTAACCATACGACTGAGTTTTAAAATGAGAATCTAAAGTATTGTAATTAAGTTTTACCCTTCTACAGGTTACTCAAGTGTGCAAGTCCCATTTAATGTAGAATTTGCCCATCAATTTAGTTATGTAGGGTTTTCATTAAAATTAAAACTAAAAAATCAACCGTTCAAATAAAATAAAAAACTAAAAAATCAAAATAAGAGAAACAAAAAGTTGTATAGTCTAATCTATAAACCTATGATTCTCGCAAAAAAAAAAAAAAAAAAACTCCTACGACCAAAGTACTTACCGCGCACACGGCTCTAGGAATGTTTTTTTAATTTTATTTTATGGTAGTCATTATTAAGAAACTTTAATGGTAGGAATTGATAGTCACGATATTCCTCTTGATATTTGGACCGTTTGAATTGAACTTATTATCACTAAAATTGAAAATTGAAAATTAAAAACTGAAAACATTATATTAAAATAATTTTTAAATGTATGAATAGTATTGTGAGACCAATTTTTAATATTTTTAATTGTATAAACAGTGCATGAATAGTACATGCACGGTTCATGCATAGATTTTTTTGTCTCCCAAAGTCAAATTATGCGGCCAAAAAAAAAAAAAAAAGAGAGAAACTCAAATTTGAGGAAACGTGGACATGTAAACGCGCAATCCAAACGCCCTCATTATTTTTAGGAAACATGAAATTATAAATGATTTTTTATGGAATAGGTTGAACAAATTACCAATCCGAATTATTGGAGGCTTTTATTTTTATTTTCAATTGACTTTTTTTTTGTTTGAATATTTTGTTCATTTATTGTTATTGGCTAATTGCGGCTTTGTGTTCGATGATCTGGGGGTTTGGCCCGTTTGGGTTCTTGTTAGTGTGGTGCCAAAATTTGGTTTTTATTTGTTAGCAGAGGGGAAGGCCACACCTGTGTATTTAAAGTGGAAGGCTTCTTATAAATAAAATAAAAAAATTTCTACTAGTTAGTGAATTGGGATTAGGCCTGATGGTTGGTTATGAATTAGGACGAAATGGCTGTTTAGACTTTCTATAGCTGCTAGATACTGAGATTGTTGAGGTTGTTCTATAAAGGTACTGTGCCTTCAGCCCAGTAGTGGCTTGTTCTAGCTTGTATTGTTCTTCTTTCTTTGAATCAATTCACTGATTCATCCAAAAAAAGAAAAGAAACAATTGAAAACGAAGCAATTTAGGAGTTCAATATGTCCCCAATTTATAATAAAAGAGCAAATCCGGAGAGAGCAAATACAAAATAACAGGAATAAAAAGTACCTGGTTCTGAATTGGCCAGCCGCATATATATGTCTTGGCCATCCTGGTCTACTCTCATATCATTCGAGTTACCGAACCAAAGCAAGCAGCCACTTCCTTTTCCCCTGATACCTAAATTTGAGTATGCTGTGCAAGAACAGTTTTTCAAACACAATCCCTCACATTCCTCTAGGCTCATGGTCATATTAAACCATGAAGAAGATGTGTTGGGCAATTTCACATTTGTGTATTTCAGGAAGCCAACTCTATTGCATTCCAATGGAGTCCTTCGAGCACAACCATCAGACCAATCTCCTGAATTCCAATTTTTTGGAGATTTGGATACAAATCCTTGTAAGCATGCACATGCTGGAGAGCGACTGGCATTGCACGGTAGCATATGCATCACAGTAGGCATAATTTTCACACTGATCTACCTGGGATGTAGAGTAGATCTCCCAGCTGTGTGTCTGATCCCTCCATTTGCGTCCCCAATCACCTGATGGGTAAAATACAAGTCTTGAAAAGACTGAACTATTTACGAGTGTATACTCGTAATATACCTCAGTTCCGTTCAACACAAATTCATACTCAAATATTGGATTTGGTCTTAATCAAGGATATCCTGAAAAGCTAAGGCCATTCCATGGCCCTCTCTAGCCTTTATTTTATCCCCCTTCATTGAAACTTGCTGTGGAAGTCCATGACTATCTACCCGTAAAGAAAACTCACCTTTAGCAGGATTGTCCGTGCTCTTCCAAGATGTTAAAAACCAGTACCGACCTGTTACAAAGTTCTTTCCCAACTTCATTCCTGGCA
Source organism: Quercus variabilis (assembly GCA_030445155.1). Taxonomy (NCBI): domain Eukaryota; kingdom Viridiplantae; phylum Streptophyta; class Magnoliopsida; order Fagales; family Fagaceae; genus Quercus; species Quercus variabilis. Next base: position 1,577,059 of record CP129455.1, read on the forward strand.
TCAATGTGTCGCAAGGATAATCAAAGCACTGCCACTTAAAAAAGTTAGTGAATTACTAAATGTTGAAACTACATGTTCATGAAATCTTGACATTAATCTAACACGTATTATAACTTTCAGGATATTAACCCATAATAGCTGCCATTAAAGATAATATGGATTCAAATGATTTGTAAAATGAAGAGGAATGAATTTGTTAAAATGTGTCGATTAAAAGCATGCAAATATAAATGAATGGGCCTTTGCTCATTTTGCACATTTTCTTTTCGAATTAATCTTTAGGAATTGTGATGTTTTTGGTGTGATGTTCATGTTCTTTTTATTGCAGCATTTGCACCCATGAATGGAGGAACTGCTTCTGAGTTACCTGATACAAACTCCGAGAAGCAACCATTTGATGCTCAGAGATACTTTTCACATAGTGAAAGTGACTGATAGGACTGTATATACCTAAATAAAGAAAGGGAGCAAGTCGGGACAATTTTCCTTCAGTTTTTCCCTCACTCTATTACTGCTGGTGTCATTGCTTCAGCCAAGTCAGCAGCTGGAGCTTGCCCCATTACTGTAGCCGAAATAGCCATAGCTCTTCTTTTCTTTGTTGGATGTATGTGGAATTATTATTTTTGGGTAGGGGGTGTGGGGGTGAAATCTAATTGAAAACAAAATGTTCTCAATGAAAGAGAGAAGTATTATGACATGTAAACTTTTGTTTAGTTTAGTTTTTTTTTTTTTTTTTTTTGAGAATCAAGTTTTGTTTAGTTGAGAAGAAAAATATGAAGGTAGTTAATGTAATAATGTGTGAATTTATTGGTTTGCCTCTTTTACATAAAATTAATTTTTTTTAAATAGCATATAAGAAGTAATTTTTTTTTTCAATTATTACATAATAAGTAAAATTTATTAAAAATAATGTTGTGAAACAATTATTTATGAGAATTGCCTTGTCTGAAACCACAATTTAACTTAAGATTCTGCCAATGTGGCAGGAGATAACGGTACATAATGTACACTTGAAGATTCCTAGTTCTGATATGTCACAGTGTACTATCTTTCAGGTTTTGCTATCAAATGCCAACTTTTTTTTTTTTTTTAATTAGTTTGTTTTTCTTTAAACCTTACTGGCAACAATATTCCTTTGAAATCAATGCAAAGGGAGATGATCCAAGGAAGTTTAGGCAATCGGATGAGATATTCTTCATTATCAACTATCCTGAATATCAACTTTTATTGTCTATTGCGGAGAATTCTAGTTAATTACTAAGTTCATTTAAGAATGAAGGATTTAATGATTTGGAAAGACAAGTGAATTTTGTTTTGATATTTGTATTTTGGTATAATATAGATTTTGTAATATGTGGTTCTTTAAAGTGTATGCGCATGATTGTGGTGGTTTTTTTTTTTTAAAAAAAAAAAGAGAAAAACCTTATTTTGAGGGGTTAGGAGACCCTCAAAAATAAAACATTGTTTCAAGGGTTATGTAGTCTATCGAAATTTCTATTTCAAGGCTCTTATAGGCTGCTGAAATTTTTGTTTTGAGGGCATTTGTTTCAAAGTTCATGAAGGGTCACCTAGACCCTCAAACTAATATTTTTTGAGAGCTTTTTATACTTTTTTTCAAAGGTTTTGACCCTTGAAAAAAAACCTACTTTGTTGTAGTATATATATGTCCATGTTAGTCCTTTGAAAAGACTAATTTGACCATATAGTCTTATTCTTTACTAGTCATGTAGCATGACATGTGGGGAATAAGATTAATTTAATTTTTTATGAATTATATTTGATGCAAAACCAAAATTAAATACTGAAATTTATTCTATTGATGCATAAACATGATTGTCAGATCATATGTATTTGGTAAAAAGTTAAAATACTTTTAAATTTTTTGCTTAACTTTTTTACAAATAAGCTAACTTTTAGATTTTTTTGGAAAAAAACTAGCTTTAAAATTTTGTCACATATTTAATATAAGCTATTAGAACTATGGCTTTTGAAAAAAATATATATACACACACACACAATAAGCTACCAAAAACTATGGGAAACTAACAGACATATGATGTATGCAATCTTAGCTATATGATGTATCTAAATTATGTAATTGACCTAAATATATTAGTTTACACATCTAAACGATGCATGCATAAATGACATTTAAATCATGGGATGTACTATCCTTAGGAAGTAGGATGATAAATTCTATAGCATGGGAATACATGATCATGGAAAGCAACAAGTGATGCAATAATAAAAATTTTAAAAAAGATAAGAATAGGGGAAATTTTATCTAAGACTATCAAATTATAGACACTCTTGCTTACATATGGACATTGGTATTTTTATTTGGAATGTTGCTATCATCCAATATGACGTCTTCATGATACCAATGTGTCTAAGGAACAATTTGTTTCATTGAAAAATATGATGCTATCCTCGCAATCATTTAAAAAAAAAAAAAAAAAACACAAACAAAATATCAGACTTACATAACCAAATTTAGTTATTTTGATGCATTATGGTAATTTTCAAAGTTTGTGAGTGTTTTAATCATTTTGAAGGTGTCAAGGATGTATAAGTTATTTGTGATGTTTTAGTGCTATTTTGTTCATTTTTAAGTGGTTCTTTATATTAATTTTGGAAGTTTAAAAATCTATTTTAGTCATTTTCAAATTTTAATGTTTTATAGATATTTCAGTTATTTTGAGGTTTCATGGATATTTAGGTACTTTTCAATTTTTTGTGGGGAATTTTTGTAATTTTTATATGTTAATGAGGCTATTTTAGTCATTCTTGATATTTTGAAACTCATAGGAGATCACTGTCATGAGTTTTACTAAAATTGAAGAACAACAACAATTTAAACCACCTATTCCAAAGACTTACTTGGAGAGGTCATGCAGCATCTTAAGCTGCTCGTTAATAATTTTTTTTACCATATTGTTAGTCATGTTAGTCCCCCCATTAGTTATATTTTCAAGTGCTAGTTTGTCCTTTTAGATGTATGTGTGTGTGTGTACTAGATAGGTTTTTTAGATAATTTATCATCTTTTAAATTTCAATAAGTATTCAACAACTTAATGACACAAGAAAAATTTATAAGTTCCACCAAGACTTTTAGGGGGGGGGGGGGGGGGGAAGCAAGTAGAGTGGTTATATAACATTTTTATTGTAATTTTGGTCTTGCAAATAAAGTTTTTAGGGGGTATTTTGGTCATTTTTAAATTTCAAGGGTCTTTTAGTCATTTTTTAGGTTCTAAGAGTATTTCGTAAATTTTACGTTTTAAGACCATTTTGGTCATTTTTTAGGTTCTAAGGGTATTCCAGTAAAATTAGAGGGTTTTATAGGGTATTTTGGTAAATTTTTAGGTTTCAATGTATTAAAGTCATTTTTTAGGTCCTAAGGGCATTTCAGTCACTTTTTAGGTTACGAGGTTATTTTAGTCATTTTTTAGGTTTCACAGTCATTTCAGTCAACTTCTAAGTTTCAAGGTCATGTGGTCTTTTTTTTTTTTTTTTTTTTTTGTCCTAAGGGTATTTTGGTATTTTTTTAGGTTTCATTGTTATTTCAGTCATTTTGTAGGTTTTATAGTAATTTTGGTCCTTTTTTTTTTTTTTTATAAGTTTCATGGTCATTTGGTCATTTTTTTAAAGGATATTTTGGTCATTTTTTAAAGTTTCATGGTTATTTCAATCATTTTTTGGGTTTTATAGTAATTTTTTTTAGTTTTAGGGTGATTTTGTCATTTTTTAGGTTTTAAGGGTATTTTGGTCATTTTTTAAGTTTCAGGGGGTATTATGGTAATTTGTGAGAAAAAAAGGGAACCATCGAATGTGACAAAAGTACCACCAAGTGTGAGAAATGTACGGTCTAATGTGATGTTAGTATTGCCTAATGTGACAATGAAACCATCAAATGTGAGAAAGAAATAAGGGGACCACCAAATGTGACAAAACTACAGTTACATATGATGTTGGTACTGCATAATGTGAGGAGAACACTGTCAAATGTGAGAAAAAAAAATTAAAATACAATCAAATGTGAGAAAAGTACGGTCAAATGTGATGATGGTACTGCCTAATGTGACAATAAAACCATCATTTGCGGAAGAAAAAAAATTGAATCACCAAATGTGAAAAAAGTACAATCACATGTGATTTTGGTACTACACAATTTGGAGATAGTACCATTAAATGTTAGAAAAAAAAATATGAGTACAACTGAATGTGGCGAAAGTACTGTCATATGTGAAATTGGTACTGCTTAATGTGATAATGAATGTGGCGAAAGTACTGTCATATGTGAAATTGGTACTGCTTAATGTGATAATGGAACCATTAAATGTGAGGAAAAAAAAAAGGAACTATCAAATGTGACAAAAATACAGTTACCTATGATGTTGGTACTGCCCAAATCCCAATATGACAATGGAACTATCAAATGTGAGTAAAAATTAAAGTACCACTGAATGTGACAAAAGCATAGTCAAATAAGATGTTAATACTACCCAATGTGACAATGGAACCATCGAATGTAAAAAAAAAAAAAAAAAACCATCGAATGTGACAAAAGTACTATCACATGTGATGTTGGTCCTATACAATTTAAGGATGTTAATATTAAATGTGAGAAAAAAAAATACAAGTACAACCGAATGTAGCAAAAGTACGGTCAAATATGATGTTAGTACTGCCCAATGTGATAATGAAACCATCAAATGTGAGAAAAAAAAATAAAGGAACTACCAAATGTAACAAAAGTATAATCACATGTGATGTTGATATTGTATAATGTGACAATGGAACTGTAAAATGTGATGAAAAAAATTAAAATATCACTGAATGTGAGAAAAATGCGATCAAATGTGATGTTGGTATTGCTCAATGTGACAATAGAACCATCAAATGTGAGAAAAAATAAGGAAACCACCAAATGTGACCAAAGTACAGTCACATGTGATGTTGGTACTACATAATGTGGGGATGGTACTATCAAATGTAATGTTTTAGTAACCTGATATAACATGTTGCTTACTAGTAGGTACCGTACCCCCCAAAAAAAGGAGGGGGGGGGGGGGTATGGTAGAATTACCCCTATTATTAATTCTTATTTATTAGTATGACTAATTCACTGAAAGTGAGTTAATGATAATTACTATATAGGTTTTACAAACGATCATATCACCAATAAAAGAAAAGTTATTCAAACATTCATTTTATATTATATTATTTAAGTAACACCGATCATGTTCCTGTCACATCAATTTGTAAATTTTTTTTTTTTCTAAAATTTGTATTAACTTTAGCATTTTTCATACTCTTAATGGTGACTATATTGTATTTCTATTAATTCTTTTTTTTTCTTTTTGTTTTGTATGTGGAGAAAATGCTAAACTTATTACAAATTTTACTACAGAAATCTTACAAACTAATGTGCCAATAAGGTGGTACAATTCAACAAATGAATAAACGAGTATTGAATTACTTCATTGGTGACATATCAGTTTGTAAGACTTGTGTAATAAAACTTGTAATATACTAGCATAACTCTAATATTTTAGGCCTTCTTAAGATTGGGAAAAAAAAATATACACCTAACTTACACTTTTGCTTTAATTCAAAAAAAAATTACCGCCCTATATTTGGGGGCCTTTTATGTCAGGGGGCCTTAGGCCATGGCCTAAATGGCCAATGCCTAGGGTCAGCCTTGTGCTCAGAGTTGTAGCTTAATTGGTTATCAAATCATTTGCAAAATTGACATTAATTAAAGGGTAAGTATGTAGTCGAGTCTAAAAATTTTCAAAACTTTTCAAAACTGACTAACTTTATAAATCAAGTTAGATTAATGGTCTAAGTTGATTAATTTTGAGAAGTCTTGAACCTGGGTAGCGTTAAACATTAGTCCAAACCTTGTGAGTGTAAGCTGTATTTTACCCTTTGTTGATACCCGTTTTTGCTAATCCATTCCCAAAGGCCTGATGAGGAGAAAAGCCCAAGTTGGCCCAAGAAATGAGTTAAGGAATGGGCAAAGAAAAGGCAATTGGGTCATACTTCAAAAGCACAAAAAAGAAGAAAACACACAAACATAGCCCAAGCAATGGACCAAAAAGGAAAAGTATCTCTCGAAAATAGAAAATATAGCCCAAAGTAAACCCACAAACCCTCTTTAAGAGAAGAGTGACACACAGGAAGTAGGCATAATAAAATGGCCCTTCTTGAGGAGTAGAATGGGTCTTGAAAAGCCCAAAAATGAAGGAATAAGATAAAGCCCATCTAGTGGTGCCCAGCACAATCCAATGAAAAATAAGAAAATAGACCAAAAAGGCCAACAAGTCCAAACCAACAAGACGTAATTAGACATGGCAAAAAAGACAAAAATTTGATGACCCGACCAGAACCCACCCGTTTTGACTTGACCTGATCTTGAAATTTTTGGCCCAAATAAAAAACAGTGCAACTCGCTTCCCACCTGTTTTTTTGTGAGCCAACCTGGCAAACCCATGAATCGACCATTTTCTATTTTTTTTTTCCTAAAAAATATTTAGACTACATGCCAAGGTGTTAGGTGCATAGACATAAAGGTACAAAGCACCACACTGATTTTTCTTAGTCATTTAGTAGCCACTAGTGGCAGTGGCCATGCCCCAAATTATTTTTTAAAACTTAAAATGAAAAAAATACAAAAAGTAAAAGCATTTACAACTACATGTCTACACTACTAAATGTCTAACACTAAGTTAAATACTAAGTAGTTGAGAAAAAAAAAAATACAAAAGGTAAAAGCATCTGCAACTACATGTCTGTACTCTAAACGTCTAACACTGAGTTAAATACTAAGTGGAAGAGTTAAATACTATGACTAAGTTACTAAAACTACATCTAAGTAGCAAAAAAAAAAGAAGTCCAAAAGTCCATATCAATAATAAACTTTGAGAAATGTGTAAACTTAAAGTATATACTTTTTGTGCCCCTTAGAATTTATCTATCTCTCAAGTTGTAAATTTGTAGTTATAAGCATTTTGCCTATGAGTTATTAACATGGAAGATTTTGTTATCATGACTGTAAAGAATTTTATTCATGCAGAAAACTATCAAAATTGGAAGTATGTGAAAATTTTTATGTTTTTTGTTTGTTTGTTTTTTTTCCCTTCCCTTGTATAGTAGTAACATAAAATAGTCTAATAATAATAGGTGTTCACTTAACAAAAAAAAAAACGAAGAGTATTATGTACAATTCAATTCCTTAATTGATTTGATTCATTTTCTCTAATTTGGCATTTATTTGCTTTTTTTTTTTTTTTTTTTTAAGGCTTTTTTTTTCATATGAAAATTTGAGTCCGCCGAACCCGCCCACAATTGACATTGGCAGCTGGTCAATCCTTTCCGAACCACCTCCATTGATATAAGTCTTTTTTTTTTGAAACTTCCATTGATATAAGTCTATATTGCCTTTTGTGGTGACTGATTGTTTTTTATTCAAGAGTATCTATTGCTCTTCCCAATAAACTGTTCAAGTCCTAATCGCCATTTTTTTCCACTTTTTTTTTTAATTTAAATTTTACGAAACCAAGTCTTATCAATAGTTGTTTTTGTTGAAATTATTAAAAAAAAAATAGTAGTTATTTTGTTGCTTAATATTGTGTTAATATATATTTTTGTTTTAAAATTACTCTTAAGGGGCGTTTGGTTCGCTGTAATGTATCTCTAATGTGATGCACATTATAATAATGTAACATTAAAATTTTTAGTTTTTTTTTTTTCTAACATTGTGATAATTTAGAGAGTTGATTATGAAGTAATTTTTTTTTTCTAACCTTTTTCTTTTTATACAGTACTTTACTTTAAAGAAATGAAGTATTAAACAATTTTTTTCACTTTTTTTTTTTCACATTTGCAAATTTTATATTATTAAGTAGATTATGAATATTTAAGATAGTAATTAGAATTTAGATGGTGAATTATGGAGTGATTTATCTTTATCTTTTTTTTTTCCTTTTTCTTTTTGTATGGTATTTTACTTTCAAGAAATAAAGTCTTGGGTAAAATTTTTTTCCCACTTTTTTTTTTCTTTTGTAAATTTTATATTATTAAGTAGATTATAAATATTTAAAATAGTAATTAGTATTTAAATTGTGAACCGTAGAGTAATTTATCTTTATCTTTTTTTTTTTTTGTATGGTACTTTACTTTTAAGAAATAAAGTACTTGGTAAATTTTTTTTTTCACTTTTTTTTTCTTTGTAAATTTTGGGTAAATTTTTTGTTTTCACTTGTTTTTTCTTTGTAAATTTTTATATTATTAAGTGGATTATAAATATTTAAGGTAATAATTAGTATTTTGGGTAAATTTTTTGTTTTCACTTGTTTTTTCTTTGTAAATTTTTATATTATTAAGTGGATTATAAATATTTAAGGTAATAATTAGTATTTAGATTGTGGACTTTGGAGTGAGTTATTTTTTTATTTTTTTTTTTTTTTTTTTTTTTTTTTCCTTTTTGTATGGTACTTTACTTTAAAGAAATCAAGTACTAGGTAAATTTTATTTTCACTTTTTTTTTTTTTGTAAATTTTATATTATTAAGTGGATTATAAATATTTACAATAGTAGTAAGTATTTAGATTATGGACTGTGAAGTGATTTATCTTTATTTTTTTTGTATAATACTTTACTTTAAAGAAACCAAGTACTAGGTAAATTTTTTTTTTCTTTTTTTTACTTTTGTAAATTTTATATTATTAAGTGGATTATAAATATTTAAGATAGTAATTAGTATTTAGAACGTGAACTGTGAAGTAATTCATCTTTATCTTTTTTTGTTTTTCTTTCTTTCTCTCTTTGCATGGTACTTTAGTTTTGATAAATCAAGTACTGGGTAAATTTTTTTTATCCTTTTTGTTCTATGGTAAATTTTATATTATTAAGTGGATTATAAATATTTAAGATAGTATTTAATATTTAGATTGTGAACTGTGAAGTGATTTTCTTTTTCTTTTTCATTTTTTGTATAGTACTTTATTTTCAAGAAATAAAATACTAGGGAAATTATTATTTTTTTTCACTTTTTTATTCTTTTGTAAATTTTATATTATAAAGTGGATTATAAATATTTAAGATAATAATTAATATTTAGAGTATGGACTGCGGAGTAATTTATTTATTTTTTCTTTTTGTATGGTACTTTAGTTTTAAGAAATCAAGTACTAGATAATTTTATTTTTACTTTTTTTTTTATTTTTTTTATAAATTTTATATTATTATGTGGATTATAAATATTTAAAATAGTAATTAGTATTTAGAGTGTGGACTATGGAGTTATTTAACTTTTTTTTTTCTTTTTGTGTGGTCCTTTAGTTACAAGAAATCAAGTATTGATTTTTTTTTTTTCACTTATTTGTTTTCTTTTGTAAATTTTATATTATTATATGGATTGTGAATATTTAGGATAATAATTAATATTTAAATTGTGGACTGTGGAGTGATTTATCTTTATCTTTATTTTTATCTTTTTCTTTTTTATGGTACTTTATTTTCAAGAAATAAAGTACTTGGTAATTTTTTTTTTCACTTTTTTTTTTCTTATGTAAATTTTATATTATTAAGTGGATTATAAATATTTAAGATAGTAATAAGTATTTAAATTATGGACTGTGGAGTGATTTATCTTTATCTTTTTTTTTTTGTATGGTACTTTACTTTAAAGAAACCAAGTACTAAGTAAAAAAAAAAAATTTCACTTTTTTTTTTCTTTTGTAAATTTTATATTATTAAGTGAATTATAAATATTTAATATAGTAATTTGTATTTAGAGTGTGAACTGTGGAGTGATTCATCTTTTTTTTTTTTTTTTTGTATGGTACATACTTTATTTTCGAGAAATCAAGTAATGAGTAATTTTTTTTCTTTCTTTTTTTTTTGTAAATTTTATATTATTTTGTGAATTATAAATATTTAAGATAGTAGTTAATATTTAGATTGTGGATTGTGTAGTGATTTATGTTTTTTTTTTTCTTTTCTTTTTCTGTATGGTACTTTATTTTCAAGAAGTAAAGTACTGGGTAATTTTTTTTTTCACTTATTTTTTTGTAAATTTTATATTATAAAGTGGGTTATAAATATTTAAGATAATAATTAGTATTTAGAGTGTGAACTGCAGAGTGATTTATCTTTTTTCTTTTTAGTTTTTCTTTTTGTATAGTACTTTAGTTTCAAGAAATTAAGTACTGAGTAAATTTTTCTTTTTCACTTTTTTATTTTGTTTTATAAATTTTATATTATTATGTGGATTATAAATATTTACAATAGTAATTAGTATTTAGAGTGTGGACTATAGAGTGATTTAACTTCTTTTTTTTTTCTTTTTGTATTATACTTTAGTTTCAAGATATCAAGTATTGAGTATATTTTTTTTTTTCACTTATTTTTTTCTTTTGTAAATTTTATATTATTAAGTGGATTATAAATATTTAGGATAATAATTAATATTTAAATTTTGAACTTTGGAGTGATTTATCTTTTTCTTTTTCTCTTTTTTATGGTACTTGATTTACACAAGAAATAATATACATGGTAATTTTTTTTTTCTTTTTTTTCTTATGTAAATTTTATATTATTAAATGGATTATAAATATTTAAGATAGTAATTAGTATTTAGTGTGTGGATTGTGGAGTGATTTATCCTTTTTTTTTTTTTTTTTTTTTTTTTTGTGTGTGTGGTACTTTAGTGTTAAGAAATTAAGTACTAGGTAATTGGTTTTTTCATTTTTTTTTCTTTTGTACATTTTATATTATTATGTGAATTATAAATATTTAAAATACTAATTAGTATTTAGAGTATGGACTGTGAAGTGATTTATCTTTATCTTTTCTTTATCTTATTCTTTTTGTATGGTACTTTACTCTCAAGAAATAAAGTATTGGGTAATTTTTTTTGCATTAATTTTATATTATTAAGTGAATTATAAATATTTAATATAGTAATTAGTATTTTGAGTGTAACTGTGGATTGATTTATCTTTTTCTTTTTGTATGGTACTTTAGTTTCAAGAAATCAAGTACTGGGTAAATTTTTTTCACTTTTTTTTTTTTTTTTTGTAAATTTTATATTATTATGTAGATTATAAATATTTAAGATAGTAATTAGTATTTAGAGTGTGGATTTTGGAGTGATTTATCTTTATCTTTATCTTTTTTCTTTTTATATGATACTTTAGTTTTAAGAAATCAAGTATTAGGTAATTTTTCAAATTTTATATTATTAAGTGGATTTTAAATATTTAAGATAGTAATTAGTATTTATATTGTAGACTGTGTAGTGATTTATCTTTATCTTTTCTTTATTTTTATCTTTTTCTTTTTGTGTGGTACTTTACTTTTAAGAAATCAAGTACTGTGTAATTTTTTTTGTTTTACTTTTTTTTCTTTTGTAAATTTTATATTATGAAGTGGATTTTAAATATTTAAGATAATAATTAGTATTTTGATTGTGGACTGTGGAGTGATTTATCTTTATCTTTTTTTTTTCCTCTTTGTATGGTACTTTACTTTTAGTAAATCAAGTATTGGGTAATTTTTTTTTTCACTTTTTTTTCTTTTGTAAATTATATATTATTAATTTTATTATTAATATTTAGGATAGTGATTAGTATTTAAGAGTGTGGAGTGATTTATCCTTTTTTTTTTTCCCTTGTTATTTTTGTATAGTACTTCGCTTTCTAGAAATCATGTCCTGGGTAATTTTTTTTTTTCTTTTGTAAATGTTGTTCATTTATTCATTTCTAGCAACTATATTTTTCAAATTCTCAACCACTACATTTTTTAAATCTCCCAAGGTTATCATTTTTGGTAACATTTTAATTTGAAATTTATCAAATCTATATAATTTGGAATGAAATTATTCATTATTTTTTCCCTACAAAATTCGTTAATTTTTTTGACTAGTTTTATTTTTTAGGTTATGATTATTATTCATTAAGTTACCATTATCCCTTTCTAATTTTTCTTTTAAAAATCCTATCAAATTTTAATTTAAGGGATTATTATTATTATTTATTAGAAAATACCTCAGATCATAATCCTGTAATCTTCAATAGTGCAATCTCATTTTTATGGGTTTATCATTAAAATAAAATTTTATTATATACCACTTCATCTTAAATTTTTTTTTAAATGATTGTATACCAAGTGCGTGTACAAATATGAATAAAAAAAAAAATCACTCAAAAACAATATATAGCTCCGGTTCATCCGTTCCCATGCTTCAACGTGCACAAATCCAAAACATCCCCCAACTAACACACACGTCTCACCATCCTTATCAACATCTCTTTTCCTTCTTCAAAATTTTGAAACAACAGATTGCATTAATGATCAAACTTACACCTCTCCATCCTTCTTCAACTTGAAGTTGAAAATTTCTGATTGTGTTATTAGATTAGAGAAAGCAGAGATAGATACATTTTGGAGTTTCACTACTGCCTCAAGAGGATTTTCAATGGTCCAGCACTCAAAAGGTATGTTCACATCTATATCTATTTCTTTGCTTCTCTCACATTTTTCTTTCTATCATAAGTTTTTCTGTTCAACTCCCATATAAAATTTTGGGATTTATTAATAACTTTCAAAGCTTTTGTGTTAAAAAAAAGTACTGACAAAGGAAAACAAAAAACCAGCCGGTGTGAAATGGTCGATTCCAAAGCAAAAAATCCTATCTTCTTCTCTCAAAAGGAAAAAGAAAAAGAAAAGAAAAAGAAAAGCAAAATCAATCTTCAAAACGCTGATTTTAAGGAAGAAAAAAAACAAAACAAAATAAAACACGCATTATAGTACTCATGATATATAGCAACAAAGAGTCAAGTATTTGAGTCATGTATTTTTGTGCACAAAATCCTGTTAAGATATGGACATGTAACAAGTTTTTAATAAGTGTCCGCATTTCAATGAATTCAACAGACAAAAACACTAAACCTAAGCGAGTTACTTGATAGTTTGACCACACCAAAAAAATTCATTAGTTGTCACACCAGTATGGGTTTCCTTTTTTGATATCAACCTCACGTTTATTAACGTGGGGCCCATTATGGGTTTCCTATCAACTATTATACTATTTTTAAGTGGGTTTCAGTTAATTCAACTGGTAATTAGTGTCTTGGTGTAATGATAAAAAGTAATCATCAAGAGCACATGTTATAGATTGAAACTTTACCTCTCAAAATAAATTCTTGTAAGAATACTTCATGTCTTCCCCCTGAATAATTGAAGCTATTTTCATTTTAGCTTTTTACATTTAAATTTTGTATTTTGACATTTCATCTTTGATTATGTTTTTATGTTGGCCCTTTATGTTTCAAAATTTTCATTTAGACTCGTCATTTTAGTTTTTATAAAAAATGAAAATTTTGGAATATAAAGGACCCAAATTAAATATGAAGGGTCAAAATAAAAATTTTGAAATATAAAAGGCAAATATGAAAACAAATCAAATATAAATTGTCAAAATGAAAAATTTGAAACTTAAATGGCAAAAATGAAAAATAACCTCAATAGTTAAGAGCCAAAATATCTCAAGCTTAAGAGTCTTAATTATTAAACCAACAGTCCAACAACAATATTAAAAAGGAAAAAAAAAAAAAAAACATTGTCATGAATTCTTCATTTTTATTTAATCATTGATAGATTCAACCAATTCGTGTTTGTTTTGTATTGATTTGAGATTTTGTAGTTTCAAAAGATCTATAGTGAGACTTACTACATTCTACTCATTTCATTTCTCTCTTCTACTTTGTGTGTAAATTATTTGTATATTTGTATGCAACTACTTATATTTTAAGTGCCCAAATTCCCTACAAGAACCAAGAACTTGCAACAAGGATATGGGTTACAACTTGTTTGTTAATTCTCCTTTTCTTTCTGTTTGCTTTATACTCCACTTCAGTTTCTCTTAGTGACTGAGTTTGTTTGGGGTAGAGTCTCTAGGTCTTGGAGGCACAAAAGATGTTGAAACAGAGAGAGAGGACCTAGCTAGGAGGTTTTCTAGGATTATGGGGGATCCTATGACAATGATGAGTTTTTTTAGGATTACTAATTTTGGACATTTTGGATTTTGTACTCAATTGGCACAAAAAAAAAAAAAAAAAAAAATCAAATTGAACATATGACACAAAATTAAGCTCTAAATCTATTTGGGTTTTCTCTCAATTTTGGCTTTAAATATATACTAACTTGTAACCCATGCATACACATGAATGCATTTAAAAACAAACACATTTTTTTATATCATAAAATGTATATAATTAATCGAATTATTAGAAAAAATAAACATAATTAGATACAAGCTAAAAATCTTGTTTGAGTTTAATAAGATAAAATGTGTGATGCTTTTTGTTGTTTGGTGATTTTTGTTGATTAAATATATGATTGATTTTTAAAGAAAATATTTTTGTTATAGTTCATTAATATTGGACTCTTAATATTTTGTACTCATTAACTCATTTTTTACAAAGATCAAAAAAATTTAAGTAGACACATAGCACAAAATTAGCCAATAATTAAAATCTAATTTGGAAAAGTTTACTATATTTTTGGCACAGAGAGAAAAACTCATATCTCGTAAATCTCTGTCCCATGTTCTTGCTAATTCCAACACATGCATAAATTAGGTATGATTCCTATATAAAGGATTGGAAACAAGAAAGGTACACATCAAACAATGAATAAGTGGGTCATTCCAGTAAATGGGTGTTTCCCATGTTAAGACTCATTATAAGAAATAAAAATTATTAAATGAAATTTACAAGAGTATAATATGGGTCATCATTATTTAATTGCAGTTGATTTAGATGGCGATGTGAAAATGAAATGATGCAAGAGATATGGTTTAGCTAGCCTAAGCCCAGCCACAGTACCATTGTAAAATTGAAATATACGTAGATAGACTAGCCTATTCACATACACTTTGAATGTTCTAAGACTAATAGTCTTTTTTTTTTTTAAGAAATCAAAACATTGGCATTACAAAAAAGTGGGACAAAATTGGTAAATGCCCTGTTTGGGCAAAAATAGCAAGTTTTTGCCCCATTTTTCAAACTAATTAGGGAAATGCCCATGTTTTGTAACTCAACAATAGCAAAGTCGATATTTATTGAAAAACTCGATTTTCCTGTAGTCGAGTTTTGTGTGAGCTTTCTACCATCCTGGCAGACAAGTGGCTTTTTCCAATTAATCGTGTATGCAAACATAACTCGGTAACTTGTAAATCGAGTTTTCTGAAACTGTTTTCCTTAACCATTTCAAACCCCAACGTCTCAGAAATTGTACAGTCTCTCCTGTATACTCTCCCTCGCTCTGCCATCACTCTTTCTTGTACTCTGCCTCAACGTCTCACTCTCCGTTAATCTTACTCTCCCTCTACACTTTCCCTGTTAGTCTTACTCTCTCTCTACACTTTCCCTGACCCTCTCACTCTCCCTGGTGCTTCCGTCGAATCCTCACCGCCAGCGTTGATTACAAGTACATTGATGTTCTCTTTCTCTTGTTTTGTGTATCACAATTGATCTAGATTAGCCTTGCATGCATCTTGTTGGTTTAGAAAAAGTCATCTGGATTACAGGTACGAAGCAATTTTTTGTTGGGTGTGGGTATTTTGTGTGCGTATTTTGGGCTTTCAATCTTGTGTGCGTATTTTGTGTGCCTAAATGCTATAAACAACTCCAACTCCAATGAATGGCTACCTACGTCTTCCTGATTCAGTTACAGTTTCCTGTTTATATGGGTCGTGCTCATTTACAGTTTTCTGTGATCTCTGTGTTTCTTGGTTCAAGAATTTTAGCTTTAAGTAGAGATTTTTGGATGATGATGGTGAAAGATGATTTTTGTCCGTGTCTATTGGCAAAGGGCATTGTTTGAAAATTACTGAAAAGTAGTAAATTTAATAATAAAGATGAGAATTTTGTTGTGTTTTATATGCTGCAATGATGACATTATAAATGTAATGTGATTGTTTTGTTTAAATACTTTGCATTGTGTGTAAAAATTCACTTGTAAAAATTCCCTTCTCATTCCCGAATCTAACTGCTTAGGGAACCTAGGTGTGAATCGAAATACTAATCTATAGCTCCTCTTGTGGCCCATGATATGTTGTAATCCTCTTTTCCCTTCAATAAATGACTTTGGGTTGGATTTCTCAAAGAAAAAAAAAAGAAAAAGAAAAAGAAAAAGATGATACAGAGTTGTTGAGAAACAATTTGAATAGTGATAATTAAATGAACATTCAGGCATAGTTGCTACTTCCAACAGAAACAAAAAAGGATATGGTGCTTTATTTGTGATTTTATGTTGAGCACCAGTTTCATTTATAATTGTGTTGTGCATCTTTGTTGGATGAACTACTCTTAAGTAATTAAACAAGGATGTTATTGCTCTACAGGAGGGATTAGGATCTCCTGGACTTATCCTAAGAACTATAAAGGATCTTAATCCCTCAAAGTAGAGACGTTTGCATGGGATAATATAAGCATTTAATTAAAATTGTAGTTAACATTTTTATAGACATGCCATGGTGAAACATCATAAAAATGAAGACAGTCCCAGGTGAGAAAATAAAGCAATTGCTTGTTTTCATGACAATAAATTTTGTGCTATCACCAACTTAACCATTTCATCAAATCATCTGTTAATGTCATGGTCAACCATATTGTCGCTAGGGTGTGCATCTAACCTACCAATCCTAACCAAAGATAATGGATTCGTTTTTTTATAAGTCAGTTTGGGTTGAGACTTTTGGGTTGAGATTTTTGTAAGAAGGATGTGCATATATAGAAGCTTGTAATTTCCATTTTTGTTATCTTGAGATGATTTACTTTACCTTGGTATTATGAATATGTCATCAAAAGTTTTGTGTTCTGTGACCAACAGCTCGCCACTTGTGTGAGTTGCCTTAAATCGAATCCCCCATCTCTTCCCTTCGTTTCTCTTCAATTGACTGATTTATACTGTTTCTTTAAATTTATAAAGAACATTGGATGACACCATTTCATAACGTGAATTTTGAGTTTTGACCCACAATTTGATTACTATATGGTTATGCCGGACTGCATGATTTGCTATTGTAATTACATCTTGGCATAGAGTGAATCATGAATAATTGCTAACAATCTATTTGCCGCCATGTCAGATATGCAGCCACTGGATAGAGTAGAGCCTGGACCCGACGATCGTACCCAATTGAACCGACAGTCAGATCATCGGTCAACTCCGCTTTGGAGGCACGCCGCCAACGAGGTATGTATTTGTATTATTAATACATCTCCGTTTTATAATTACCTTGTGTGTACTACCTAACACAATGCTCGTCTATGTAAAGGAGGTGCCTGGCATCGTAAAGGTTCGACGCCGTAAATGTGTACTGCCACAGGGTGGGCTAGACCCACATATCACGCAGTACATAGATGCAGCAGGTTTCACCGACTTGTTCATGGTTCTCGATATGGAAATCGATCATGCATTGATCACGGCCTTAGTTGAGCGATGGCGTCCGGAGACACACACGTTCCACTTACCCCATGGAGAAATGGGCATCACCTTGCAAGATATAGAGGTGATGTTGGGGATTCCGATGGATGGGTTGCCTGTCACTGGGAGGATAAACATGGGCTGGAGTCTGTTGTGTTGACAGTTGTTGGGCCATCAATCTCCGCTCTCGATACCCAACTCAAACACGTCTACCCTTACTGGGGCGAGGATAAAATACAAGTGGCTTACTAAACGGTTTGTCGCTCCCCCAGCTGCAGACGCCGGTGATGAAGTAGTGCAGCAACATGCCCGCTACCACCTACTTGTTTGGATGGGGGCCATGTTGTTCGTGGACAAGTCGGCAGACCGGGTCTTACTCCTGCCTCTGCAGCTCCTCAACCCAATTAGCAATGCGAGACAATATAGCTGGGGTAGTGCAACGTTGGCCTGGCTCTACAGGCACCTCTGTAAAGCATTGAAGAAGGGTGTGATGTAGATTGGAGGAGTACTAGTGTTGGCGCAGCTGTGGGCCTATTCAAGGTTCCCACAAATATGCCCAATTGCGAGGCCACCTTTATCGCCAGTGCACTCAGGGCCCCTTTCCATTAGGTACGTTCACCGAGTTCTCATTATTTATGTGTAATAATATATTATATATAATTAAAAATATGCGAAACTAACAAACAAACGAAACTTTGCTAATGCTTATATGGATGTGAATATAAAGCAAAGTTTGTTAACTGTAACTGTAACGGAAGAGAGAGTTTAGTAATGACATTGTTCACAGTTCATCACATGAAAGTTCACTAACGAGCATTTGTTGAAACCTCATGTTTGCTAGGTGGAGCGGGCCAAAGAGCACTGTAGAGCATGCAACACATGTCCTTGCTGCGTACCAGACGTCACTGGCTACACTACGGGCAGAGCAGGTATTCGTATTTATCGCTAGGATATTGGCTAAAAAAAGAAAAATATGGCTCCGAGGATTTGGTTGTTATCTGAGTTAAGTTCCAAATGACATTTGGACATTCATTTTCAAATGCAATATGCCCCACCCCCACTAGACTTGGACTCAAATATCAAGTACCATCAGCTAAAACCTATTCCAGCTTACCAAAATATAATTCATTATGCACACAAACCACAATGGAGTCCAATGGAACTGAAAATTGATTTAATAGAGGTAGAGGGGGTGTGGTATCTATGATGTAGCCAGATAAGATTGATTTAAGACTACCTTGCTATTTTTTCTATTCAAGATTTAATTGGGGTTCAAATATGAAGTCCAATGGAACTGAAAATTGAGTGGTTTAAAGGCCCAGTTATATTTGCGTAAGGGTTAAAAAAGATATTTAATTTGGGTTTGTATTTGTATTTTAAAAGTTATGGTAAATTTTGTCGATGTAGACAAAATACATAGTTTTTGCAATCGTTATGGATTAGGGATATTTTGGTAATTTAGTTGAGTCAAGGACTTTCTAGGAGATCCTAAGTATCTTAGTTTTTATTTTATTACGAGTTCTAGTAAGTCTTTTTATTAGTCATTACCTTATGAGGCTTTTAGTTTACTAGTCAATGCACCGACTCTCATTACTATTGGTTGTACTACTATTAGTACCAGACTGAGTCCTGTCTTGACTAAGATGGATATCCAATGAGTTAAGTGTCAAGAGCAAGAAATTTTTGGTTGGAACGTGTAGATTGGGTTTTGGGTTACTGTATTTGTCTGAAAATGAACATTGGAGAAAATGTTCACACTTGATTTTCTTTAATGGATGGACTAGACTTCATGCTTCAATCTTATAATATAAGACCCATGAAACAACAACTAGACATTAGCCATTGAATTGGTTAATCAAAGTTGACTTCCATGTTTTATAATCACAATGGAGTATCAAGATGCATGTGTATCTATGAATAATCAACATGATTGGCTTGAAGAGCTATAACATATGGTTGGATAAGTATAGATTAATGTTAGCAAACTACATAATTAAATGTAGAAAGAATCTTAAATGATGGACAGAATAGTACTAATCTTAGCACACTTATTGCAGCTATTGTTTCTTGGTATTGGCCATTTTTTCAAATGGAGGTCAATAATTTTCTTAATGATGATTTGAGTGAAGAATTCTACATGTAGTTTCCTCTGTCATCTTCATTATATTGTATGGACTTAATATGTACATCAGTATGCGTAGTTATTTTCTTGGGCTTGGCATCTTTTCTGCTTCTTTAAATGGTTACTAGCTCAAATAGACCAAATATGCCTTGGATTTTATTTCTCCTGTTGGATTTATTGACAACAAAATTATTAGCACTCCACTAGAGTCGATGCTTGACTTAGTTCCTTCAGTTTCAAGCCTACACTAGTTCTTTTTTTTTTTTTTCTTTTTTTTTTTTTTTGAGAATCACTACTTTGAACTTTATTAAATAGTAAGCAAAACAACTAGATAAATAGCAATGGTGTGCGATGGGACATCTTCCATCTACACTTGAAAACCAGTGATATGTCGTGCATGTCAAACTAGATTGTGAGCTACAATATTCCCTTCTCTACGAGCATGTGGAAACCTAAAACAATGAGATAAAATTGCAAAACATTTAACCTTATGACTAAATAAACTAAAAGAAATCAAAGAGAACGAGTCGGAATCTCCTTCTAGGATGGCAACAATTAAACTCAGATCAGCAACTTACTGTAGAACGCTCAATGTGGCTAAAGTTTCAAAATCCATGATAGTTAAAGGGAGAGGGATGATTTCAACCCTGTGCCAAGCCCTACTTTGCCAATCTCGAATGATCAATCCAATCCCAGCCTACACTGATTTTGATTGGGCATGAGACAATACTAATTCTAATTAATTGTTGCTTCACCATAGGTTTTTTTTTTAATTGTGATGGTTGTTGCAAGATATTGGTGTCACTCTCTCCTCTGCCACTTCTTTCTATTGTGATGGTTGTAGCACGATTTAAATTGCATACAAATGACATTTTTTTTATAAGCAAACTAAATGTATTGAGATCGAGTGTCATTTTGTTCATCATCACTATTAATCTTCTTCAGGGTACTTTGTAGCTTCACTCCATGTCATCTTGAGACTAATTTGCCAACATGTTTTTTACTAAATCTTATCCATTCAGACAATTTTGTGACCATATGTCCAAACTCAAGGTGTGCTATAACAAACCAACTTGAGTTTGAGGGAGGTTGTTTGATTATGTTATCCCTAGACCTAAGCACATATTGGCCCATTGCACTTACTTTATTCTATGATTATATTATGTACTATTAGTTATAGACTCTACTTGTATATATTATGAAAGTTACTATTTAGACCCTTAAATGGCTTAGCTACCAATTCAAATCAATTGTTTCAAATATTAATTGAGTAATTTATCAGTCAATGTTTGAGTCATGCGAATAATGGATAAATAACTAAATAAAATAACTATTAAGAATATATTTTTATAAACTTATACACAGAGAGACAACATTCATTCACCAAGTGAAAATCCAAAATTGTAAAAACGCTTTGAGAGTGAACCCCAATAAGCAAATCCACTATAAAAGGATGTTGTTGTATAAACAGTACTCACATAACTTCCTATACATGTAGTTGGAGTTGAAATAATATACTAAGTGGAAAGAACAAATTTTAACCTTTCACGTTTTAGCTTAAACACCCAAAATTTCAGTTAGTTATGTATGGTGTAAATGAAACAAGGGAAAATATTAGTGTGTTAGTGTATGGTTAGAATGTCAATGAAACCGAATTAAAATATTAGTGTGGTTGGCGATAAACCTATTTCCTTATTGTATTTATTTAATTTTTTTTTTATTTCTGTGCTTTTTATCTCAACCTTTTGGTAATAAACTAGATTTTAGTGTTTTGTATCTTATATATCACATTTAGTGTTTTGTATCTTCTATATCGTAAGGATTGGTTTTGCACTGCTTCATCTTTGATATGTGTAATTGCTATGTAAAGCCTGTATTGAGTGTTATATTTATATGCAACACGTGAAATTTATATGCATTTTTCTAGTTATGGGGAATAAGTCGATGTTGTCATAAACCTGCTTGTGTTTAGATGTTTCAAATCCGAAACTGCAGTGTACTAGTAATCAAATTGCTGATAAATTTTGTTTAAGTAATGGTCCATTTATGCAGATTGTGTAGGAGCCGTACACGCATGCACTTGGCTCCCTGCTTGCGTATTGCATTGTCGGCGAACATATTTGGAGGGCTGTCGTGCCATTGATATACTTTTGGAAAGTGGAGGGGCATCATCCTAAGCGAGTCCTCTGTCAATTTGGAATGAAGCAACCAGTTCTAGAGGTCGTGGATACGTCACGCGACCTTCACAGGATATCCTTCCAGGGTAAATGGGAGAAGGATTGGGTGGCAGAACATGATCTCCATATTCAACAATGGGGCAACCGAGGGCAACTTGTTCACATTGCCCCTCTCCTGGACGGTGATACGACGTACCTCATTGAGTACATGACATGGTACAATGGCATCACAAGGAGGTACATAACAGTAGAGTCTGCGTACTGGGAACTCATGGTAAGGCAACCATTCCTGAACCTTTGTTGAAATCATTGTTTGATTAAATATCTTCAGCATGTATATCTGGTAATTAAAACTTCACAATAATTGTTGTCATTAACTGAAAATGAGTTGTATCTTTCATTATATTTTAAAGTGAGACACATGCTATGATTTAAGTTCTTCATAAATTAGTCGCTAACCCGTGCGATGCATGGATAAGCTATTAAATATGAGAAATTAAAAATACTCTTTTGACATTGTTAGTTTAGAGTTATTCCATTTTGGACTATTTAAAATCCTTCAAGTTTCATTACATTGTAACTAAAATTACTTTTAAGTTCATAAAAAGATAATTTCACATGACCCCCTATTGTAGTTTTGCATCATACCTGCGTTCCTCCTTTTATGACGCCCTTGTTTTGCAGGTTTGGACGATGCTTCGGTCTCTACAGAGGTGCGACTGAGGGTCTGACATGTACAATGACCTTAAGTTTACACTAGAGGTTATGGACGACTTGGGCCGAATTAAATTGGCGGATGTGCTCACAGAAGCAACCGACATTGATACACAGGCCTCGGGTCGCAGCTAGCAAAGTGGTGGGTCTCGAGGGGGTCGATGCCGTGGAGATGGTCGTGCTGGTCCCGGATGTGCGATTGAGCCAAAACCCATCTACGAGGCAGGGGATGAGCCTAGTGCAGAAGCATAAGAATCATGGCTTCAAGGTGATTGGGTATTCTCTGACGGTGGCACCGGGCCATCCTACACCGCCGATGATGCTGTTGGGCCATCCCATACTTTGTCCTGTAGTGCTAGCCAGGAGTACGAGGCCCCTTAATAGTCCCCTTGTATGTCACCCACAGTGTTCAATGGATCCGCCCATGATGGTGGATGCATATTTGTCCCCACACCAGGCATGCCCACCCCACCTCTTGTGCATGCGGAGCCTAGCATAGAACCTTCACCTCCAACCCCCCACGAAGAGGCTGTACAGATTGAGCAGATATTGGGTGAGGACATTTAGCCAGTGGAGGGTTTGCGGAGATCTCGACGCCCTCCTGCGCACGCTCCCGATTGCGAGACCGGTGATGGTATCTTCTTCCTCTACATTGCCCATCGTATTTAGCTAATTGTACTGTGAATTTGATTGAATATGTTCATTTAATTAAGCTGTTGTATCTGATGAAATAGGTAAGATAAGACCTGTGAGGGCATATGGGCGGAAACGAAAAGGCCATTGAGCCCGAACTTAGTGTGTTGACAATGAACAAGTGAGTTTGCAATTGATATGTTAGGAAGGTCATATTGTGGTATGCCTGAAAAAAGTTGGAACTTCTTGTTTTTCTTCTTCTTCCGTAAGAATGCTTTGGAACATGTGTGCATGTGCTGAATTAGCAACATGTGTGCACCTTAAGGTAATATCTGTACATGGGATAACATAGGAGAAGAGGACTAAGACTTGGTGACATTTGTTGGCTGTATTAATGGTGTGGAGGATTTTCTATATTATTTTTAAAATGATTTTGAACAATGATAATTTGTAGCATCTGTTTAGTTCACAGTTTTTATAGCTTGGATTTTTATTTTCCGTTCTTACATGCTTGCATTTTGTTTGCTTTAAAAGGTTGGATGGATTGTGATGTTGTCTACAGTTGTGCAAATTTTTTTTACTTATTTTTTTTTTTATGATGGAATGCCATGTTGTCTTTGGCATGATGCTATATGGGATGGATGTTGTTTGCAAGAGTGACACAGAAGTATATATTAGTTATTGTTTTGGGATGTTATTCTATTTGGTCAAATATTATAAATTTTACCATTCATGTAGAGATGGTGTCTTTTGGAGAAGTCCTCGAACTCTTACCCATGGTCCAGCTATTTCTAAGTAATTTTTTTAGAACAATGCTTACTCCTAAATCTGTGTATATTTACAAGTTTTTTCTTGATATGCAGAGGATTAAGAAATTTAATATTTTTTAATTGGATAATTTTAGAAATATGTTTTGAACCAATTCAGTGTTGGTGTCCCATGAGCAGTCAATGGTACTATGGGATCAATCTTGCACATATTTCAATTCAAGCCAGATTACAACTTCAATTTATTTTCTATAATTTAAGGAACCTCCTTTTCCCATCCATTTGTTGAAGCACAAATTTATGGAGTTCTCTTTCAGATAAGACATTTGGGTGTTTTTTAAGAAGAGTTACTGAATCAAACTGAAAGATTAGGACAGTCTGATTTTTCCTCTGTTTATCTCATATTTTCCACCTTAATTGTTTCAATTGATGTATTTGGGTTTGAATTGGTTTTTGTTCAGGATTCAATTGACCTATGATCCTATTATGATTCCATTAATCTTTTTCAATCTTCTTCTGATAGCCAAATAGATAGAGTTCTCTTTGATTTTTGTTGTGTGCTATGTTTTGTAATCAAGTTGGCTTATTTCTGTTTGTGAGGTTTTCCAATTCAGTCTGTCTAACTCAATGATTACATTGTCTTGGTTTTGATGGTTTTGAGTTTTATTAGTGATATTTTGTAAGTGTTGATCATGCTTTACGAAAAAAGAATTACTAATTCCCACACATGAAATGCTATTTATACCTAAATTTTACATGTCTAGAAATGGTACTCTGTAGGTGAAGCATTTGTAATTCAATAGTGTTTCATTTACCCAACCAAAAAAAAAAAAGGTCATAGTTAAACATTAGGGAAATTCCCAACTGGGGTTTGAGGTTTCCTTCTGATTGTAATGTCATTGAGCATCTGTGTGTGTTTGTTTGGTATTTTGGAGTTGAATTTGATGGAGGCTGATATAAAAATTTAAACATTTTGTACCCAGTACTACAATGATCTTGGTTAAGAAGACTACATGTCATTATGTATCAGATATTAGACTCAGGATAAATGAAATGCTCCAGCACTAGGGGCTTGGGGGGCTTCAAAGTTAGATTTAAGTAATTTTCCAAAATTCGCACCTTAAGTTGACAAGAAGGTCAAAATACTGTGTTATTTTGTGTGTGTGAGAGAGAGAGAGAGAGAGAGAGAGAGAGAGAGAGAGAGAGAGAGAGAGAGAGAGAGAGAGAGAGAGAGAGAGACAGAGAGACAGAGAGACAGACAGACAGACAGAGATGTTTGACTCTGTCTGGAAAATAAAGACACTTGCATTTTCCTCTATTTGCTTTAAGACTAACAGATCAAAATGGATTTGTTGGGCTATGGAAACATATTTACCGTCATGGCTGGAAACTGTTATCTCTGAATTCAAGATCCCCTTTGGCTGTGGAAAATTTTTTATTTGAAGAAATTAATTTACTCTTTCTAGAATGTTTGTGGCAAATTTTCGATTTAGAGAGTTTATAACCTTGATTTGAATATCTTGTGTGTGTGTGGTGTGTGTGTGTTGCTTGGAATCAGTGTTTTAGCTTTAAATGTGCTTGGAATCAGTGTTTCAGATCAGGTACTAAGTTTTTGCCCTTCTAATTGATTTCTCATAGTTCCAAAAACCCCCCTACAAAATTCTCTAAGCAGAAAACAATGGCTGTCTAAATGGGTATGTATTTCTTATTTGAATTGTGATTGTGGGAATTATTGTTGATTGAAGAGATTAGCAGTAAAGATTGGGTTTCTAGGGTTATTTTTAAGAAATTTCAAATAAATTTTTTGGGGTGTTTTGTTTGATTTGTTTCATGTGTTAACTATTAATGCTTTGGGATGTCAAAGGGGAAAAAATGTTTGACAATGAATGAGGGAAAGCAAGGAAAAGTGACATAGTAAGAGTTGAAGCATTGCAACTTGCAAAGCCAGTTTGTGGACCATGGACTCATGGAGTGGCTAATGTAATAGGTATATCCTGAAAACATGGTTGATTTGCACGATATTTAAAACAGTGAGAACTACAAGTGGAAGAAAATTACAGCATTATGAAATAAAATAATATCAAATGGGGACAAACTAGTCATAAGAATAATGAATACTAGTCGCAACCCCGCGCGATGCGAGTGATAATATTTTTAGGTTTTTTTTATTATTATTATTAATATTTGTCATGTTATTATGACTCAAACTGTGTTATATACATATCACCAATATATAGTAGGATTCATGCTGACAGGAGTTTCTGCTAATGGAACTATATTTTTTTTATTCGAGATTACTATTTGGAACAAAATGATGATAATTTATAGTAGAATTGATTTTTTTTTGAAATATTAATTCTACCATACTCAATTGACTAATGTATACATTTTCAAGTCAATTGAACATATTTTGCATGTTACATGTAATTCCTTGTTTTCATAAGGGTAAGGACATTCACAATTCCAATGATCCACACCAATATTTTTGCATGCTTGGTTTTTTGGGATGCAAAAGGATGAGAAATCTTCTTATGTTCAACAGTGGAATTGGCACCTAAAGCTTTCAAAAGGATGAGAAATCTCAAATTTCTTATAGTTGATAATGTGCACATTTGTGAAGAACTTAAATATCTCCCCAACGGATTAAGGTTCCTTCAATTGCCTAATTATCCTTTTCCCTTACCATCCAATTTTTGTCCTCAAAAACTTGTTACACTCGAGATGCCACATAGTTGCATTCAATTAGGGAAGTTATTTAAGCAGGTACAGTTTTCTTTAAAAATTATGTTCAAAATTTTTTAATTTAAAGTTTGTTGAACATAATTTTTTTTTTTTCTACAAGAGTTTCAATTCTAGAATTTGAAAAGTATCAACCTTCGTAGATGTGAGTCTATTACAAAATTACCTAATTTATGTGCCCCAAACTTGGAGAACTTGGACCTTTCATTTTGCAAAAATTTAGTTGAGTGTCATGAGTCCATTGGATTTCTTGATAAGCTTCAAGAATTACCTCCTTCTAGTTGTGAAAGACTTCAAAATTTTCCAAGCCATCTCACGTGGAAATCTCTCGACACTTTGGATATTTCATCTTGCTCAAGGCTTGATTTTCTTTCTTTCTTATTTGCAGAATGGTGTCTCACCTGGCTTATGGACACCATTAGGGTTCATGGTTTATATAGCTATTGCTGTAAAAATGTTGTGGATCTTGAAGATATCATCTATAAATTACCACCGCCTGAGATACTATTTATATATACTAGCAAATCGAGACCCTGGTGTGAATATAATACTTTTCCAAAGTCATATGCTTTTCTAGATCTAAGCAACGTTCAAAATCTATATCTGAGTAATGTTGAAAATCTAATTGAATTAGATTTTTTTATGAAGTCTGATTACTTTCCTATATTGGAATGTCTATATTTAAATCAAATCAATGTTATTACCATCCCGGAAAGCATCACTAAGTTTATTAGAATAGAGACACTCGAAATAAGATGTTGTAAGTATCTTCTAGAAATTCCAAGGCTTCCACTATCTATAAGAAGAGTGTATATGCTAAACTCCCCTTCGCTACATCCACAATCATCAAACAGATTGTTCAGTCAGGTGTGTCTCTCTCTCTTTCATTCAATGTTATATAGAAACACTCTTTTTACCTTCTCGAAAATACATTATTAAATTTGTTTGAATTTGATTATTGCAAACAGTTCGGAGAATTTTGGCAATCACAATATGAATATGAACTTATACTACCTGGATCAGAGATTCCAAAGTGGTTCAATCATCAAAGTGTTGGAAATTCCATTTCATTTTGGGTCGGTCGTGACTGTGATTATCTAAAATTTTATTACTGTGGTGTTTTAGAACCGAAATGGGATGATACTGTTCATGTCTCCTTGAAATTTAATGGGATAAAGTTCATTAATTCGATTCCTTACAGATTCAAACGGATTACGGATATGGATTTTATGGTCGTGACTGTGTAATCATGTATGGTTTTTAAAGCTATATGAAAGTCCCATCGATTCAAAGGACTTAATAAATCAATTTGAGCGGAATCATGTGGAGGTTGAATTTGGAACTGCTGTATCTCATATCCTTAGGTGTGGGGTCCATGCTGAATGCATCCGTCCTCTTGTTCAACATCTCCCCACCGACACTCTTCCACCTACTCCAATACCTGCCTTTCCCATTTGTTCTATTTCAAACACTATCACGCCTTCGGCCTTCCCCCCACCTCTTGAACTCTTGTTTGGAGCTTTCAAATTCGAATTTAATGGAAACAACATATATTGATTCTGACTCACCTTCGGAGGGCTCTCATGATGATGAATGTGATTCGGAAGAAATTATCCGCCTCCTCAGCCTAAGGTCACTGTCCTTGATGACACTAGCCACATTTCTTTGCCAAAATTACGCTTGGGTCTGCCAGGTTTGGGAATTGGCTCAACTGTTAGTGAGGGGTTTCATTTGGGTTCTTCTTCAATGGCCCATAACTTTGTCAGTGATGATGATTCTCACTTCAATTTGTATTCTCCATCGAAGAAAATGAGAAAATCTTGATCGAACTTGGAAGAAGAAATATGCCTCCATCTGAAAAAGAACCTTGAAACAATTTTCTTCTTCATTGTTCCCATTCCATTTCTTTAGCATTTGATGCCAAGGTACGTCTCTTTTTTTTTAGTTGCATTGTTTCATTTGCATCTTTGGATGCTCATTCATTGGATTGGGTACAAAGATAATTTGAATAGAAACTAACCCAAAGTAAATTATGAAAAACCTATTTCAATTTTTAGACAAATATATGAGTAATTTTTAGACAAATTACTGATATATTTGACTTGAGATGTCAGTTCATCAAAATCTATAATTTTCATTTGAAAATGGAAGTAATCCAATAATCACAAAGCACCACTAGTAAAGATTGTTGTTGAAAAAGAGGAAGACAATTAATTGTTATGATGATATTAAGAACTTGATTTCCAATTTTCATTGGTTATCTTTGGGGTTTATTCTTAAAAGTTAGAATTTTCAAATGCAGAAGGTGGAAAAGCTGAAATTGATGTGCCTACAGTTTGTAGCAGCAACTTAGTGATTGATATCATTTTGTCCTTGAGATTCTCAAGCTAGAAGAATTGTTGGATGGTTTAGTTGAGAATTCAAAAACTACATCAAGGGCAGTTAATTTACTCCCAAAATATCTAAGATCCTATTTCTGTTTTGTAAGTAAAGTGACACATAGGCATCATAGTTTCTCTATTTGTAAGTGATTCCTTTGTGTATGTGTGTGTCTCTCTCTCATTCACAGTCTTTGTGGCAAATTCAGGAGGGAATTTAATGTTGAACTTGGGAGCAACATTAAAAATGGAAACAGTGGCATCTTGGGATTGGGGCTTCTCCTGATAGGGATTTCAAAATTTCCAAGGATGAAACAACATAATTTTTGGGGGATTGGTAGGGTTCTTTGGGTTGGTGTCGGATAACTTATTGAAATTTGATCTCAATTTTAGCAATAATTTGCTACTTTTGGTCTGGTTCTTTGGAATCAAGTGTGAATTAACCAAACAATGAAATTTGTGATAAATAGGATTCTAAATCATGGGAGTTTAAATTCCTTCATTTGTTAATTTCCATGTAAATAGCAAAGTTTCATCCAAAAGCAAAATATCTATTTCTATTCCATGTAAATTAACCAAATATTCTTTTGATTTTGTGTCAAAAGAAATTCTTGAACCTGATTTGAGGGGTGAAGACCCAACTACAAAAGATAAAAGCCCAGGTCAAGAGCCATTATCTATTTCTTCTATAAATAATACTACAAGTACTTTGGTTTTGTTACTTTGCTTGTAAGCTGAGGACTTTTTGAATTTTGGGGGAGAAGGGCATAAAATTAAATAGGTGGCATAAGCTGCTTCTCTTTGTAGTTTTTTTATTTTCCCATCTCTGCATAGTACATATTTTGAATGAAAAGTACGAGGAATAGCAACTGTTTATGTGAGATTCATTTGTGACATGTTCGTCATATGAGGCTACAATTATTGTTGAAACCGAAGAAGAAGCCACCTGGTCTCAGTCAGGAGGCTCTAGACTGTTTGCAGCTGGAGGTTTTCAGCAGCAAGGTTGAAGGGGCGGTATCAAGAGCTTCATAGGATTGTAGTATATGTCTGCCTGTCTGGAGACATTCGTGGAGGGAGACGCGCTTATACGCTTGCCACGATCCCATAGCTTCCACTTTGCCTGCTTGGATCCCTGGCTTCCAACTTGTGGGGACAGCCCATATTGTTGCAGAACTGTAACTATAGTAACAAGTCACAACAAAGCATCAAAGAGTTGGATTTTTTTTACTAGAAATGTTTCTGTAATCTGGGTTTTCCTACACGTGTGAAAGGTTTGGCACTGACCAAAATTTTCTTTTCTTTTTTTTAATTTGTAATTGTGTGCATATGTAATTATTGTATCTCCTGCTCTGTTGTACACACACGAGAAAATCCAACAAAAGATATATACCATGACTGGGAGAGTAATTCCCAAGCCAAACTCAACTCTTGAAAACTTCTTCGTACGTAAGATATATACCACGACAATTCAACCCAAATTCATTTGTATAAATTAATATCCAAATGACGTAATTGGTTTCAAGTCGTGGCCATTTTCTAGTCTATTGCAACTTGAAAAACAAAACAAAAAGATTCCCTTAATTTCCCACAAGCTGCAAAGTGATCATCAATGGAGAAGCCAGGAGCTAAAAGGCTTGGCCAACGGTTGGTGCTTTTAGTATATCCATTCCAAGGCCACATAAATCCCATGCTTCAACTTGCCACAATCCTATACTCCAAGGGCTTTTCAATCACCATAGCACACCCTCAATTCAACTCTCCCAACCATGAAAACCATCCTGAATTTCACTTTGTGACAACATCAGATGGCTTGTCTAAAACCAATTTCTCACCTTCCAATTTCATGGCCGCGTTATTGGCTCTTAATAGTAATCGTGAAGCTCCATTTCAACAATACATGGAGGAGATGATGAAAGTAGAGGATCCACATGATCGGGTTGCCGGTGTTGTTTATGATGGGTTCATGCACTTTGCTCAAGCTGTGGCTAACAATTTGAAACTTCCCAGGATTAATGTGTGTACAGGTGCAGCTGCCACCTTGCTTTTGTTTGCAGTCTTTCCTGATGCTCATCATTGTATTTCTTGACTGCTATTTTGAAATTTGAATACGTGTTTTCTGTGTTTTTTCAGATTACCTTTTGATCTCTCTCCTCTATTCAGGAAATGGAAATTTATAAGGTATTGACAGTCAAAGCCCACAAAGCCTATGAATGATGTTGGAAAGACCCAACAAGTAGTACTGCGGCCCAAAGCTTTCACACCTATATATATATATATATATATGAAAATAAAATAACATAAATTAAAAATGATTTTAACTTAAACATAATAGAATAGACTAATAATCATATGAAAGGAGAAAAGAGAAATTATTAAACTTATGCTTTGGTCCTTGTTCTATTTTTCATTTTAATTATTGCCAAAACAATATTATAAACTAGAGAAATAATTTTTAAATATAGTTATTTCAAATTTCAAGGAAAAGCTTAATTTGGAGTGTCAATTAGTCCTTAGTAAGGACGTCATAGTGCGGTTAAATGACTCTTGTAAAAAATTTAAAATTTGATTTTAGATCAATGATTTTAGGCAGAATTTGAACATAAATACTTTATTTGAGAAAAAAAAATTATCATTTAAGTAAATTAGAACCCACAAATTAATTTGAATTGATTATAAAAATAAAAAAATTCACTAATTACCTAGCATCATTTTTTGGGTACCTTTTGTTTGGTTAAATTTTAGTATAATAATAATAATGAAAAAAATATCTCTTTAAACTAATTTGGAGAAAAATTCTTCAAACTTCTCATATATATATATATATATATTTATAGTGAATTTTGAAAATTTAATTGTTAAATTTCATGTTCTTTATGTTCTTAATATGCAAATTAGATTTCATTCAAATCAAATGTTATTTATTATTCAATCAATAAACTAATTTTTTAATACACAATTTTAGATCACAAAAACTTGAAATTTTAACTTTTTTTTTAATGACATAACAATTAAATTTTTTATTTTATTGAAATTTTGCAAACACAGAGGATATAATAAGCACATGTAATCCAGATGCTAGATTTTTAAAATTTACACTTAATATAAGACATATAAAAAAAAAAAAAAAAAAAAAAAAAAAGGGAAATTGCACTTTACCCACCTGTGATTTGGCCCGTTTTAACAGTGCCCACCCATGGTTTAAAAGTTATCACTTAATCCACCTGAGGTAGCCTCCATTAGACCCTTATTACCCACCTCTGCCCTTTCTATTAGAAAATCTCATTTACTATATAAGCCAAAATTAGAACCCAAATAGAACCCTAAAAGGAAGAACGAGCTCTCTCCCTCTCTCTACCTTAGAATCCTTAAAAATTCCCAAACCCATAATCCCTTTTTCTCTTCACTTAGATTGCCAAAGTGAAATCTGACACTTGCAAGCAAAAAGTTGTATTGAAGCTTGGGTTTTCCTCTATATCAACTTTAGCCTAGTCTCCTTTGCACTCTCCATCAAAGTCACCAACACAAGCACCTGCTCCTAAAGTTTCAGAGCCGTCACCTAC
Organism: Quercus variabilis; assembly: GCA_030445155.1. NCBI lineage: Eukaryota > Viridiplantae > Streptophyta > Magnoliopsida > Fagales > Fagaceae > Quercus > Quercus variabilis. The sequence goes on from CP129455.1 coordinate 1,609,648, forward strand.
AGTTAGAAAGACTCCAGTTCCTTGCTGGTTTTTTTTTTTTTTTTACTTGCAAATTTGGGTTTTTTTTAAAGAACCCAGCAAAAGAAAGAGGGTTACAGTTTTATTTTGTGATTGTTCTATGAAGAATTAAGTAGTCAATTTGAACATATTGCTGGGTTTTTTTTTAGAGAACTCAGCAAAAGAAAGAGGGCTAGAGTTTTATTTTGTGATTGTTTTATGAAGAATTAAGTAGTCAATTTGAACAGATTGCTGGTTTTTTTTTTTTTTTAACTTGCAAATTTGGGTTTTTTTTAGAGAACCCAGCAAAAGAAAGAGGGTTAGAGTTTTATTTTGTAATTGTTCTATGAAGAATTAAGTGGTCAATTTGAACAGATTGCTGGGTTTTTTTTTGCAGATTTTTTTTTTTTTACTTGCAAATCTGGGTTTTTTTAGAGAACCTAGCAAAAGAAAGAGGGTTACAATTTTTTTTTGTGATTGTTCTATGAAGAATTAAGTAGTTAATTTTTGGATTTGGCAATGGAAGGCTAGCGAATCTGTGGGTGTATGTTCACATGGATTTGTGGCTTTGTTTGTGACTATAAGTGTATTGGTTTTCTTTAATGTTTTATGTGAAGAGGAAGAAGAAGGAGAGAAAAGAGGAGAGATACATAAAATATAATGAAAAAGACACATTTACCCCTATTTTTAACGGTGAAAGTGGAGAAGTGGGTAACGGGAGTTTAACGGAGGTCACCTTATGTGGGTTAAGTGATAACTTTTAAATCACAGGTGGACACTGTTAAAACGGGCCAAGCTACAGGTGGGTAAAGTGTAATTTTTCCTAAAAAAAATTTGAAAAGTTTCTTTCCAAACCAGTTTTAAGAGAAATTTTGTTAAAAAATAATTGACACTCTATATAAAAAAATTAAAAAAAGAGACTAGAATCATTGACAATTGATACTCTATCTTTTATATATTTGTTAATATGAATAATACTAGAAATACAAATTATTTTACAAAAAAAAAAATTATAACCTTGATGTGGTGATTGATTATTAATAAATGAAAAAGTGATATTAATGGTGGGTCTAGATAAAAACTAATAAAAAGTTGATCACATTAATATTTGTAAAAATGTTATAAAATAGTTTGTAACTGTAACATTATTTTTATTTTTTTTATAAAACATTATTCTTATTAATATTATTGAAAATAAAAAAAATTAATTAATAATTATGTCAAAACTTTTCAATCTTAACTCAACTAATTTATCTCGCAAACTTTAACTTGTTGGAAGGAAAGCTGAAACTGCGTGCGGGACCGTTGGTTGGAAAGATTGCACCACGGAAAAGAGGGATTTCTTCTAGTGCTTTTACTCTTTTTTTTTTTTTTTTTTTTTTTTTTGCAGCATATTCAAACTGCTTTTTTCCTTTTCTATGGAATAAAGACTTAGGGTCCGTTTGGATGCAGCTAAAAACTGAAAACTGAAAACTGAAAATACTGTAGTAAAATAATTTTTAAATGTGTGAATAGTATCGTGAGATCCATTTTTAATGAAAAAGTTGTTGAAAAGTGAAAATTGTGGGTCCGTAAACAGTGCACAGATGCACTGTTCATTGACAGAAGTCAACAAGTGCGGCTACTGTTCATTGAACAATAGCCGCACAGTAACTGTGAACAGTGCATTCACGGTTGAAAAAGTCTTTTTATACGGCTGAAAGCAAAAAAAAAAAAAAAAAAAGCAAACGCAAATCGTAAACAGGCTGCCCAAACAATCTCTTAGTCTAACGACATTGGTATTGGTAGAAAGTTAAACTCAAATAAAATAACAAATTGTTAATGTCACTAATAGGTTTAGATGGGAACCTCATTATGAAATTATTATAAAAATATTCTGTCAATAGTACTATTTTTAAAAAAAAAAATAGTACTAACTTTAAAAGTTTAGAGATATAATAAAATATCACAATATTTTCACAATACTAATTTAAAATTAATCTTTGTAAAATAAAATTTTATTAACACTTATCTTTTAAATAAGTTGTTCGAGTACTCACAATTTTTTCTTCACCATATAGTCTATAACATCACAACTATGAAAAAGAAGTTGTAAAATAATCTGGGTTGCTACTCTCTATATTTCCACATTGCTTTACCCAAATCCAAAAACATTTTTTTTCTTTCACTTTTTTCTCATCCACACGTTCACTTCGCCCTCATCTTCTTATCTTCCTTATCTTTTACTTTCCTCCACACAAAGCCCCACACACACACACAAACAAGTGTTTCTCAAGAGAGAGCCCACCCAATTCATCGTCCTTCTCACCTATCTTCGAAGCTCAGCTCCGTTCATCAATCATCCATCATCCTCACAGTCGACCCCACGCACCATCGCCGACCCGATTCATCATCCTCCTCACTCATCTTCAAAGTCCAGCTCCGTTCATCCATCATCCTCACCGAAGCTCTCTGCTCAATAATCCATTGCCGACCCACGCAAGCCACACCCCATCACCGAGCTGTTACCGACCCAAGCCCCATCGCTGATCTTTCTCCACTCTACAAGTACTTTCTCTCAGCTTTTCCCTTTTTCTCAATTTGCATTTGGGTCTTTGTTTATGTTGTTGTTGATTTAAAGGCTCTTTTTCAAGGCCTTCATTCCTATTCCCCTTTCTAATTGTTCATTCAACCTGAGCATTCCATTCAAATTGCTCTTTGTCAAAAGACAATTTTTTTTTTTTTTTTTTTTTTTTGGGTGTGGTTTACTCATCTCTTGTACTTCTCATTTCATCACGTCTCTGATCTTTCAAATCTTCTCCTTATAGATCTTGATGGCGGCTTTCCCGACTGATGAGGGAGACTCATTCTCTTCTTCCACTAAAAAGTGGGACTATGATGTCTTCTTGAGTTTTAAAGGTGAAGATACTCGCCATGGTTTTACTGGCTATTTACATAAGGCTTTGTGTGACGAAGGTTTCAACGCTTACATTGATAATGAAGATCTCCAAAGAGGTGAAGAAATTTCAGCGGAACTTATCAAAGCCATTAAATCATCAATGATTTCAATTATCATATTCTCTCAAAACTATGCATTTTCCACTTGGTGCCTTGAAGAACTTACCGAGATTCTTGAGTGTAAGAAAAATGGACAAAGAGTTTTACCAGTTTTTTACAAAGTGGATCCATCTGAAGTTCGCAAGCAAAAAGGTAGTTTTGGATTAGCCCTAACTAAACATGAAAAAAAATTCGAGAATACCATAAAGAAAGTGCTGGGGTGGTTTTTTGGATTAGCACTAACTACACATGAAAAAAAATTCGAGAATAACATAGAGAAAGTGCAGAGGTGGAGGGCAACTTTATGTGAAGCAGGTGGTTTGTCTGGATGGCATATTGAGGATGGGTATGTATCTAATCACTAATCTTGTTTCTTTTTATAGCTTTCAAACCTCCGATGATTTTGTTATGACCACTAAATACCAAATTACGAAAATGTTTTATTATGATAATATTTGCTACTACTATCTACTGAGGCACTAAGAGCACTGCCACTACTAAGGCATTAAAGGCCAGCACAAGTAGAAGGTTTATTTTTATATTTTTACCTGATTGGTGAATTACAAACACATCTAATGTGCTTTCATCCGATGATTTTACCTTTCACCCACACTTGTGAGAGAAGGAAGTGTGATTTAAATCAAGGCTCATCAACTTAATATTTTGCAAATTTTCTTAATCATTTCATTCTTAGAGTATTATAAATGGGCTAGTGACGTAGGATGAAAGTGCGGCAAGTGGCATGAGGCGAAGAACAAGAAGAAGGGGTAGTGACACAGTGTTAGAAGGGGGAGAGAGAGAGAGAGAGAGAGAGAAGAAAAAAAATGCACATTTCAATCTCAAATTAATTACAATCTTAAATATGACTATGAGTTACATGAACATTTACTTAATTTAAAAAATGTGTCACTTGTAAGTCACACATCTAATCATCTTGAATTTAGTTCATTTTCATATTTATATTTCCAGCAAGTCTAACTATGTTTCCTATGCTCTACAATTGGCAGTTTTCCTGAATATCAGTTTATCCAATATATTATTAGAGAGGTATCGAGTACAAAATCAGAATGCACAAAGTTATTTGTTGCTAAATACCCAATTGGAGTAGATTCTCGTGCAAAATTCATAGAAAATCTTTTAGATATCAAGTCAAATGAGGTTCGCATGGTTGGAATTCATGGCCTTGGAGGAATAGGAAAGACTACAATTGCAAAAGCTGTTTATAATAGAGTTGCTAATCAATTTGAAGGAAGTAGCTTCCTAATGAATGTCAGAGAAAATTCAAGAACAGATTGTAGCATAATCAAACTACAAGAGCAACTTCTTTCTGAGATCTTAGGGAGCAAAGAATTTAAGGTGCACAGTACATCCAAAGGAATCAATGTGATCAAGGAAAGACTTTCATGCAAAAAGATTTTTTTGATTCTTGATGATGTGGATAAATTGGGCCAAATAGAAAATTTTCTCGGAAAATGCGATTGGCTTGCTAATGGAAGTAGAGTTATTATAACCACAAGAGACAAACATGTGCTAACCACTCTTGGAAATGATCCTTTAATCTACAAGGTTGTGCAATTGGATCGACGTGAAGCTCTTCAACTCTTTAGTATGCATGCCTTTAATAAAAATGAACCTGAGGCAAATTATTTGCTTCTTACAAATCAATTCATATGTTATGCCAATGGCCTTCCATTAGCTCTACAAATCATAGGTTCCGATTTGCGTGGAAGAAGCATTCGTGAATGGGAAAGTGAATTAGAAAAGTATAAGAATATTCCAAACAAAGAAATCCAAAATATACTAAAAGTAAGTTTTGAAGGATTGGACAAAAATGAACAAGATATTTTCCTTGATATTGCATGTTTCTTCCAAGGATTGTCCAAAAATTACGTTGTGGATATCTTAGCTGCTTGCAATTTATATTTGGATTCTGGTATTTCAAAACTTATTGATAAGTGTCTCATAAGTGCTAGAGTTGACAATTTATGGATGCATGACTTGCTACAACAAATGGGTAGGGATATTGTTCAACAAGAATCAAATGTGCTTGGAAATCGTACAAGGCTATGGTGTTTTGATGATGCTTTAGAAGTTCTTACAGAAAATACGGTATAACTTCATTTTCTTCTCTTCTTTTTTAAGCAAAAAAATAAAATCAATTTTTTTTTTAATGTTCAGAAAAATATAAGTTTATCATTAACCTATTTTGTTTAAAATTTCAAATTGTTATGATGTTGACAAATTCTATTGTGCAATGTGTTCCACCCAATGCTCTATCCAAACAGGGTTCAGATAAAATTCGAGGCATAATGTTGTGCTGCCATAAACGAAAAACAGTGACATTCACACCTAAAGCTTTCAAAAGTATGAGAAATCTCAAATTTCTTATAGTTGATAATGTGCACATTTGTGAAGAACTTAAATATCTCCCCAACGGATTAAGGTTCCTTCAATTGCCTAATTATCCTTTTCCCTTACCATCCAATTTTTGTCCTCAAAAACTTGTTACACTCGTGATGCCACATAGTTGCATTCGGTTAGAGAAGTTATTTAAGCAGGTACGGTTTTCCTTAGAAATTATGTTCAAAATTTTTTAATTTAAAGTTTGTTGAACATAATTTTTTTTTTTTCTACAGGAGTTTCAGTTCCAGAATTTGAAAAGTATCAACCTCCGTAGATGTGAATCTATTACAAAATTACCCAATTTATGCGCCCCAAACTTAGAGAACTTAGACCTTTCATTTTGCAAAAATTTAGTTGAGAGTCATGAGTCCATTGGATTTCTTGATAAGCTTAAAGAATTGCGTCTTTCTTGTTGTGAAAAACTTCAAAATTTTCCAAGCCATCTCACGTGGAAATCTCTCAACACTTTGGATATTTCATCCTGCTCAAGGCTTGATTTTCTTTCTTTCTTATTTGCCGAATGGTGTCTCACCTGGCCTATGGACATCATTAGGGTTCATGGTTTATATAGCTATTGCTGTAAAAATGTTGTGGATCTTGAAGATATCATCTATAAATTACCACCACCTGAGATACTATTTATATATACTAGCAAATCGAGACCCTGGTGTGAATATAATACTTTTCCAAAGTCATATGCTTTTCTAGATCTAAGCATTGTTCAAAATCTAGATCTGAGTAATGTTGGAAATCTAATTGAATTAGATTTTTTGATGAAGCCTGATTACTTTCCTGTATTGGAATGTCTATATTTAAATGAAATCAATATTATTACCATCCCAGAAAGCATCACTAAGTTTACTAGATTAGAGACACTCGGAATAAAATGTTGTAAGTATCTTCTGGAAATTCCAAGGCTTCCACGATCTATAAGAAGAGTGTATATACTAAACTCCCATTCGCTACATCCACAATCATCTGATAGATTGTTCAGTCAGGTGTTTCTCTCTCTCTTTCATTTAATGTTATATAGAAACACTCTTTTTACCTTCTCAAAAGTACATTATTAAATTTGTTTGAATTTGATTATTGCAAACAGTTTGGAGAATTTTGGCAATCACGATATGAATATGAACTTATACTACCTGGATCAGAGATTCCAAAGTGGTTCAATCATCAGAGTGTTGGAAATTTCATTTCATTCTGGGTCGGTGGTGATTGTGATTATCTAAAATTTTATTACTGTGTTGTTTTAGAACCGAAATGGCATGATACTGTTCACGTCTCCTTGAAATTTAATGGGATAAAGTTCATTAATTTGATCCCTTACAGATTCAGACGGATTACGGATATGACGTGTAATCATGTATGGTTTTTAAAGCTATATGAAAGTCCCATTGATTCAAAGGACTTAAATCAATTTGAGCGGAATCGTGTGGAGGTTGAATTTGGAGGTGTATCTCATATCCTAAGGTGTGGGGTCCATGCTAAATGCATCTGTCCTCTAGTTCATGATCTCTCCACCGACGCTCTCCCACCTACTTCAATGCCTGCCTTCCCCATTTGTTCTATTTCAAATTCGAATTCAATGGAAACAACATATACTGATTCTGACTCACCTTCGGAGGGCTCTCATGATGATGAATGTGATTCGAGTTTGTCACTGTGCACTTCTCCCATGGAAAGAAATTATCCGCCTCCTCAGCCTCAGGTCACTGTCCCTGATGACACTAGCCACATTTCTTTGCCAAAATTACGCTTGGGTCTGCCAGGTTTGGGAATTGGCTCAACTGTTAGTGAGGGGTTTCATTTGGGTTCTTCTTCAATGGCCCATAACTTTGTCGGTGATGATGATTCTGACTTCAATTTGTATTCTCCATCGAAGAAAATGAGAAAATCTTGATCGAACTTGGAAGAAGAAATATGCCTCCATCTGAAAAAGAACCTTGAAACAATTTTCTTCTTCATTGTTCCCATTCCATTTCTTTAGCATTTGATGCCAAGGTATGTCTCTTTTTTCTTAGTTGCATTGTTTCATTTGCATTTTTGGACGCTCATTCATTGAATTGGGTACCAACATAATTTGAATAGAAACTAACCCAAAGAAAATGCAGAATAGATGAAAGAAATTATGAAAAACCTATTTCAATTTTTAGACAAATTATGAAAACAAGCAGTTACGTGTTCATCGCATAATCTCTCTGATAATGAAGCTACTCGTACTTCTTGATTTATTAAAATTTTGAATTTTATTCCATTTCTTCATTGTTAGCATAAATGCATAATATGCGAGTATTAGGATTTTTGTCTATTAGTCTGTTACTCGCCAGAACCAATTCTAAAAATTCAAACTTCAGTAGGCATGACTTTATATGCTTATGCCATCCTTAATTTAATAGAGCAGGTGGTTTGAAATGGATTTGACTTTGCCAATAGTCGTAGCTTCAAGGTCATTTGAACACACCATTACATTTTAAATGCTTTCTTTTTAAAATTGTTGCTGATAGTATATATTGTCTCAAATTTCATAATCTTGTCAAAATGTTGGGAATTATATGTGGATTTCTGATATTAGCTAGTTTGTTATTGATGGTTTCTTCCTCCACCATGGTTGGTATTGATGTTACCAAAGATCTAATCTTTTCAAAAGGTATATATGTTGCCTACATTTATAATAATTATGAGTTCTTCAAATCTGTTTTTAGATGCTTACAATACATTAATGTTTTATAGGAAAGCCTTACTCAAGATTATGATTCCAAGTATTGAAGGCAAATGTACATCCTCGAGAATAGGACTCCTAGCTTCCGTACAAGTATTGCTGGAACAAGTTGGGGAACTGAAAAAAATTTGGATGAAATGAAAGAATGTGGCCACGGTGTTCAGGTTTGGTTATCAATATGCACTCACAATATAGACTACTAGTTTTATTTAAAGAAAAATAATTATAAAAAAGAACCTTGCAGTCTTCTACAATTCTATCTTTGATTGGATCCTTACTTGAAGATAACCGTATAAGAATATTCAAAATGAATAAGCTTTGGCTTGACAAATCACTACCTTGAGTATATAAAAGGTGCTAATGATTTTGAAATTAGTGAGCTCTTAATCACATCTAACCTGCTAAAAGTATCTTATCATGCTAGTGAAGATCATAATTCTAATGTTAATATGAATTCATTTAGTTTTTACATTACTTTTATGTCCAAAATTTGTCACAAAATTTAAAATAACAAGTGCACCAACTTTTTCCTAAATATATTAATACATACTCTCAAGATCTTGATCACAATTGGCGCATAATGCATAACAAACTTAAGACTGCAAAATGCGTAGAAGAGGTATGCTAAATAGGTTTCTTTTTCCTCTAGCAAAAAGGAATTATGTAGGATTTGAATGTACGAATTCTAAGAAAAAGTTGTATATACGAAGTTCTTTTAGACAAATAAAGCTGCGTATGGGAGTGACTAATTCTTGGTGTATATCTTTTTTATAAAACAGATTATCCAGCACCATGATTTTTTCCTGGATGATTGTCTTGGGAAATATTTGCTTCTTTTTCCTAAATTATTGAAGGTTAGTACTATTTTTTATCAGCAAAGCTCGAGTGAAATTCTTGTTTCATTTTGAATTAACTGGTAAAATGATTGATGAATATTATTCATTTATAACTGCTTATTCTCATGTTTGGCCCCTGAAAATTTTCAAAGAGCACATATAAAAGTTCAGGAGTTGTTGTGTAAAAGAAATCATGCTGTATATTTTCTTTGTATTCAAGCCATTTGAAGACCTTAATTTGTTCATGATATTATTATAAACTATTGATATCTTTGACTTGAGATTTCAGTTTATCAAAATCTGTAATTTTCATTTGAAAATGGAAGTAATCCAAAAATCACTAAGCGCCACTAGTAAAGATTGTTGTTGAAAAGGAGGAAGACAGTTAATTGTTATGATGATATTAAGAACTTGATTTCCAATTTTCATTGGTTATCTTTGGGGTTTATTCTTAATAGTTAGATTTTTCAAATGTAGAAGGTGGAAAAGCTGAAATTGATATGCCTACAGTTTGTAGCAGCAACTTAGTGATTGATATCATTTATCCTTGAGAACCTCAAGCTAGAAGAATTGTTGGATGGTTTAGTTCGGAATTCAAAAACTCCATCAAGGGCAGTCAATTTACTCCCAAAAGATCTAAGATCCTATTTCTATTTTGTAAGTGAAGTGACACATAGGCATCATAGTTTCTCTATTTGTATGTGATTCCTTTGTGTATGTGTGTCTCTCTCTCTCTCTCATTCACAGTTTTTGTGGAAAATTCAAGAGAGAATTTAATGTTGAACTTGAGAGCAACATTAAGAATGGAAACAGTGGCATCTTTGGATTGGGGCTTCTCCTAATAGGGATTTCAAAATTTCCGAGGATGAAACAACATAATTTTTGGGCGATTGGTAGGGTTCTTTGGGTTGGTGTCGGATAATTTATTGAAATTTCAAATTTGAGCTCAATTTTAGCAATAATTCACTACTTTTGGTCTGGTTCTTTGGAATCAAGTGTGAATTAACCAAACAATGAAATTTGCGATTAATAGGGTTTTAAATCATGGGAGTTTAAATTCCTTCATTTGTTAATTTCCATGTAAATAGCAAGGTTTCATCCAAAAGCAAAATATGCATTTCTATTCCATGTAAATTAACCAAACATGCTTTTGATTTTGTGTCAAAAGAAATTCTTGAACCTGATTTGAGGGGTGAAGACCCAACTACAAAAGATAAAAGCCCAGGACAAAAGCCATTAATCACCCTAGAGAAGAGTATGTGCCACAATGCACTGAAAATCCAACTAGGAGCCATTATCTATTTCTTCTATAAATAATACTACAAGAACTTTGGTTTTGTTAGTTTGTTTGTAAGCTAAGGACTTTCTGAATTTTAGGGGAGAAGGGCATAAAATTAGATAGTTGGCATAAGCTGCTTCTCTATGTAGTTTTTTATTTTCCCATCTCTGCATAGTACATATTTTGAGTGAAAAGTACGAGGAATAGCAACTGGTTATGTGAGATTCATTTGTGACATGTTCATCATTTGAGTGTTTATATAAATTTTTTCTTTAACCCAATGTTTAATTGGTATCTATATTATTGGGGTGAATTTCAGGGGAGAAAACACTTTCCTTAAAAAATGAGCCTGGGATACTTAGTCATAATGGTGATTTTGTTTATGTTTCTGTGTGGTGAAATCATGAGATTCAAAATCAATCTGTACAGTGGCTCAGTGCCTAGAGTTTCATACTTTTTTTCCCCTCATTTTCTATATTGTGTTGGCTTGATAAGTAGCGTGCGGCAGTTAGACCCGAGCAAAGTACAAGTCAATTTGTTTCAAGCAATAGTGCCAACACAAAAAATTTAAGCAGCACAAGTAGGCCAGGGTTGATTGAAAATGAGGACAGGCTTCCTGGAGATGTGCTGCTTGCAAGGGCTAGGCTTCTGGAGAGGTTGAGAGGGGTGCCTCTTTCTGCAAACAGGTCAGTGCTTACGGTGATATGCAATTTGGAATTTTCCAAGGGTGAGTATGGACTTTACATGAAAATTATTATCTATTTTATGTCATCAATAATATGTTTATGCCAAAATTGTCATGACACATCTGTGCAATACCAAGATTGACTGCCACCAATGCTTTTGGTGGTGAAGTTATAAAAGTATTGAATTGAGCAATTGATACCATATTTTCAGGTCTGATGATGGATCCATTTTTCTTCTCTGACTCCACTTTTAGATGGACCTCTATGTGTAAAGACTGGGTTATAGTGACCCATTTAATCCTTATGGAATGGCCAGAAAAATCTTCAACTTTCTTGCAGTTAATTATCCTCTTCATGATGTCCGTAATTTAAATTTCTTATGACAAAAGTATTTATGACTGGAGGAATTGCATAGTGTGTGTGTATGTTGGATTGTATTGACAGCCCTATACTGTTAAGGGATGTTTAGAATATCACAAAACTAGGCCAACCAAGAACAACTTAACTGGTTTTAATTTTTTTAGTTCAAAGAACTGGTTCAAAATGGGACGCAATATGTTCCTTCAGAAAACTAGTTTTAACTTTGGTTCTTTCAAATATACATTCTCTCCAAAATCAAGTTCTGAAAGTTTTGATGTTTTCATATGCATATTCTCACCATAATCTAGTTTTAAATTAGGAAATTTTGGATACCTATTAAGTAAAACTGGTTTTGATATGATTCTAGACAGACTCGAAATAAAATAAACCAGTTCAGTTTTGTTTTTGGTTCCGCTTGTATTAGAACTAAACTAGTTCCATTGTTTGCCAAACGTCCCTTATTGTTTGAATTGGGTAGGTGGTTTGATGGGATGATCGAAGGGGAAGCTCCATTTGATCATGCCTGTTGGATTTGTGACAGACAATTAAGGTTGTGGCACATCATTTGAAAGGGTTTATCACTTTTTTCTTTTAATTAGATATGATTTTTTTTTATGTGAGATTGATGTGACATGGTGACAACTGTCCTAATCCGTGGAATTCCCTATGGAATCCCCAGAGATCCGCACTTGAGCTCTTTTGTCATGATTACCGATTCTATCTTTGTGATCCTAACTTTGGGGACCCACTAAAATTTGGCTTTGGTTTCCCCTTTGGAGGAATTGAACTTGGTTTAGTAATTGCAATGGCTAATTATACTGGTTCTCACCACCGGGTTCTATTATGAAGCTCAGTAAACATGTTGTCCACTTACCAGAGAGAGAAGTATATTCCTTCAATCTCATTTTATGACTTAATATTAATAGGGCAGCAATTCTGGCTGTTGGGGCAAGACACTGTAATTTATTGTGACAAAATTCTCCTAATATAGTTTATTTCTTTTAACAAGTGCTGAATTCTATGCTATGTATTCATCAAACGTGCAACAATATCCATTATGGGAATTTAAAATATTCACAAATTATTGGTGAATATCTTTTGTTCCACCAATGTCTTTGAAACGGTTGGACTTATTTTAATGGATGGCTTCTTCAATCATTGTGTTTCTCATTCAATTTTAATTTTGGTCAAATTTTTCTTGGGCTTCCTTTATCTTTATGATTTTTTCAGTATCTTGAACCTCTATATAAGAAGTATTTTCATATCATTATTTGTCATTTGCTGTGAATTTCTGCTGCTGATACTACTGACATCATCCTCACTACTGCTGCTGCTGCTTGTGCTACTATAGATATGGTTTGTTGCAACCTGCACATGGTATTATGGTCTAGACTAGTTGTCAAAATATTCTGAATGTGAAGATCTTTCTTCCCTTGTCCTTGAATCAAAATAACAGTTTACTGTTTGGTTTTGCTTTCTAATTTAGGGGAAGTGGGAGACCTTTGTCAGACCACCCTGAATTAACGCTTGTTGATGATCGAGACTTGGGTACTCAAGCATCAGCAGGTCAGTCAGCTGGAGGCTCAAGCATTACTAGCCTGACCTCTCGAATCGAGAGGCTACAATTATTGTTAAAACCGAAGAAGAAGTCTACCTGGTCTCAGTCAGGAAGGCTCTAGATTGTTTGCACCTGGAGGTTCTCAGCAGCAAGGTTGAAGGGGCGGTATCAAGAGCTTCACAGGATTGTAGTATATGTCTGCAGACATTCATAGAGGGAGACGCGCCTATACGCTTGCCATGTTCCCATAGCTTCCACTCTGCCTGCTTGGATCCCTGGCTTCGAACTTGTGGTGACTGCCCATATTGTTGCAGAACTATAACTATAGTAACAAGTCACAACAAAGCATCAAAGGGTTAGATTTTTTTACTAGAAATGTTTTTGTAATCTGGGTTTTCCTACACGTGTGAAAGTTTTGGCACTGAAAAAATTATTTTTTTTAATCTGTAATTGTGTGCCTATGTAATTATTGTATCTCCTGCTCTGTTGTACACACACTAGAAAATCTGGCCTCATTGTATTTCTTGATTGCTATTTTGAAATTTGTTGAATACGTGTTTTCTGTGTTTTACTGTTTTAGATTGCCTTTTGATCTCTCTCCTCTATTCAGGAAATTTAGAGGGTATTGACAGTGAAAGCCCACAAAGCCTATGAATGATGTTGGAAAGACCCAACAAGTGGTACTGCGGCCCAAAGCTTGCACACCTATATATATCTAAAAATAAAATAACATAAATTAAAAAATGCTTTTAATTTTTTAGTTTTTGATAAAGTAAAAAAATGATTTTAACTTGAGCATAATAGAATAGAGACTAATCGAATGAAAGGAGAAGAGAGCAATTATTAAACTTATGCTTTGGTCCTTGTTCTATTTTTCATTTAAATTATTGCCAAAACAATAGTATAAACTAGAGAAATAATTTTTAAATATAGTTATTTCAGGTTTCAAGGAAAAACTCAATTTGGAGTGTCAATTGGTCCTTAGGAAGGACGTCATGGTGTGGTTAAATGGCTTCTGTAAAAAAATTTAAAATTTGAGTTTGGATCGATGATTGCGGTTAAAAGGTTCCCGTTAGAAATTTAAAATTTGATTTTAGATCAATGATTTTAGACAGAAGTTGAACATAAACCCTTTATTTGAGAAAAAAAATATATCATTTAAGTAAATTAGAATCCACAAATTAATTTGAATACAAAAATAAGAAATTCACCAATTACCTAGCATCATTTTTTGGGTACTTTTTGTTTGGTTAAATTTTAGTATAATAATAATAATAATAATAATAAACAAAGTTTCTCTGTAAACTAGTTTGGAGAAAAATTCTTCAAACTTCTCATATATATATTGTGGGGTCCATGGGCCTGATAGACTCAGCTCATCATGTAGTAAGCCCAAGGCCCACGCCGAGGAAGACTGATTATCCGAGGCTAAATTGGAAAAAGCCTCTTTTTCGGATCCACGCCGAAGACCTCTTCGCCCTCGGCATGCCAAGGATAATTTTTGGAAGGGACAAGCCTAGGGCAAGCTGTCACCTTCACACTTAATGCATTCACCTAACCCCTCTGGCCGCATTAATGGTGATACAACCCCTTAGCAGGGCAACTTTGATCAGAGTAAACCACTTGAGTGTTGATAAGACCTCTGATGGAATGGGCAATCAGAAGAAAGGCGAATGGATGATCAACAGATGGAAGAACGAGATAGGACGATGAAAACTATATAAGAAAAGCGAGTAAAGTAAAGAAGGGGGGGAAAAAAAGGCAGAAGAAAAAGGGCTTCTCGGCCATGGGCCGAGAAGTATCCCCCGACTGTAAATAGTTATAAGTATTTTTTATATAAAAGAGAAGGGTTCATGCTTGGTGAACGACGGCCAGCGCCTAAACCTTCAATCCATTCTCTACAAATTTATTGTTTGGGCTTGTTGGACTGAAAACCCATTCATACTCTGGGTCCAATCCAAATTGAGTCCTTACATATATATATTTGAATTTTCAAAATTTAATTGTTGAATTTCATATTCTTTATGTTTTTAATATGCATATTAAATTTCATTCAAATAAAATGTTATTTATTATTCGATCAATAAACTTATTTTTTTATATACAATTTTAGATCACAAAAACTTGAAATTTTAACTTTTTTTTAATGACATAAAAATTAATTTTTTATTTTATTAAAATTTTGCAAGCACAATGATATAATAAGCACATGTAATCCAAATGCTAAATTTTTAAAATTCACACTTAATATTAAAGACATATGAAAAATTTGAAGGGTTTCTTTCTAAACTAGTTTTGAGAAAACCTTTGTTAAAAACAATTGATCCTCTATAAAAATGAAAATAAAATTTAAAAAAAAAAAAAAAAAAAAAAACTAGAATCATTGACAATTGATACTCTATCTTTTATATATTTGTTAATATGAATAATACTAGAGATATAAATTATTTTACAAAAAAATTTATAAAGTATTGATGTAATGATTGATTATTGGTAAATGAAAAAGTGATATTAGCGGTGAGCCTAGATGAAAACCAATAAGAGATTGACCACATTAACATTTTGTAAAAATGTTGTAAAATAGTTTGTGACTTTATTGGAAATGAAAAATCAGTTAATAATTATGTCAAAAATTTTCAATCTTAATGCAACTAATTTATCTCACCTTTCAAGTTTCCAATAAGAATCTTCGTACATGTGAGAGCAGTGTTATTAAACTCGGTCTGGCCAGTCGAACCAGTGACTTGGCGCATTGATCGAGCTAGGTGATCAATTGGATCGGAAAAGTATGTGACCCGGTTAAAATCGGTGCAACCCGGTGGGTTTTAAACAACCCATGTGACCTGGTTGGGTTTTATTAACCTGGCCAAGTTTGTGAATTGTGTAAAATTATATTAATAGATCCACTTTATTTACTCTTTTATTATTTAAATGTGTGATAATATGGTAATCTAAGCAAGAAAAAACCTAAAAAAATCCAAAAAAAGCATCGTTCCCTGCGCCTTGCTCTGCGGATTCACACTTTGTACTTTGTAGTTTGTATGTGTACCATCACTTTTCAGTTTTCACAATTCTCAAAACTTACTGCTATAGGCTGCTACTATGCATAAATTTTTTAATGCTTTGAAGTCTAAATAGATGTACTTGGCTAACAATTAGCATGTAAGTATGACCATATAACTCTATGCCACCAACTATTTTCTTTTGTTTAGGTTTTTTTTTTTTTTTTTTACTTTATTTCTTGATTGCTTTTTAGTTTAAGCATTTGACTATTTTGTTGCTTTGAATTTGTTTGTTGCTTAAGGTTTTAGCTAACCTTAACTTTACTGACAATAAATAAATTTGTTTGTTTCTTCTAATGCTATTGCTTTTGAAATATTGATTTTGAATTATAATGGCGAGTTTAATTTAGGCATATGCCTTTTAAAAAAAAAAAAAATTACATATTCAGGTTATGCTTTCTCAAACTTAATTTTATATATATTTAATTTTTAAAATTTTTTTATTTGATCTTGCTGTTTGACCGATGACTCATTGGTTGAACCAGTGACCCAGTACATAAATCGGGTTAACGTCCAGTCCAAATTTAATAACTATGCTTGAGAGTGGAATGTGATGAAACAAATCAACTTTAAATTGTTGGAAGGAAAGCTAAAACCGCGTGAGACCGTTGGTTAGAAAGATTGCACTGTGGAAACTTTGAGGAAGAGGGGTTTTTTTTTTTTTTTTGAAGAGAGGAAGAGGGATTTCTTACTTTCTAGGAATTTATGTTATTTCACTTTCATATATATATATATATATATATATATATATATTTGTGAATTTTAAAATTTTAATCGTTAAATTTCATGTTCTTTATGTTCTTAATATGCGTATTGAATTTTATTCAAATCATATGTTATTTATTATTCAATCAATAAACTTATTTTTTTATACACAATTTTAGATCACAAAAACTTGAAATTTTAACTTTTTTTAATGACATAACAATTAATTTTTTATTTTATTAAAATTTTGCAAGCACGGAGGATATAATAAGCACATGTAATTCATATGCTAGATTTTTAAAATTCACACTTAATAAAAAGATATATAAAAAAAATTTAGGGTTTCTTCCCAGACTAGTTTGAGAAACTTTATTAAAAAATAATTGATACTATGTAAAAATAAAAATAAAAAAGAAGAAGAAGAAGACTAGAATCATTGACAATTGATACTCTATCTTCTATCTTCTATATATTTGTTAACATAAATAATACTAGAGATACAAACTCTTTTATAAAAAAATTTATAAACTGCTAATGTGGTGATTTATTAAATGAAAAAGTGATATTAATAATAGGTTTAGACAAAACTAATAAGAGGTTAGTCACATTAACATTTTATAAAAATATTGTAAAATAATTTGTAGGTATAGTATTACTCTTGTTAATATTATTGAAAATAAAAAATCAATTAATAATTATGTCAAAACTATTCGATCTTAACACGACTAATTTATCTCACCTTTCTTTTTTCCGAAAAAACAATAAAATAAAAAATCATCTCACCTTTCAAGTTCCCAATAAGAATCTTTCGTACTCGTGAAAGTGATATCTGAGCAAACAAATCAACTTTAACTTGTTGGAAGGAAAGCTGAAACCGTGTGGGCCCGTTGGTTGGAAAGATTGCTCCAGGGAAACTTGGTGGAAATAGGTAAGTATTTTTTTTTCTCTAACTATTTAGTTAGTTGACACAGTTTGCAAACAATATAAATTACTAACACCTCGAGTTTTAGAGACTCGAATTCAGTGCTCATACCTCGACCTTTTAACGCTCGGTTTTCGTGGTTTGACGTGGGCTGATGCCATGTGGCATCCACACAGATCTCGAGTTTCTGAGACTCGAGATCTGCATGGCAGCCACGTGGCATCCACACAGATCTCGAGTTTTAAAAACTCGAGATCTGTGTGGATGCCACGTACATCTCGAGTTTCAAAAACTCGAGATGTACATGCACCCATCCAGTCCCATCCGGTCATGTCACTGACCACGCGTGAACATGTCTTCTAAATATGTCTTCTGCACATATTTGTCTGGCCTGGCGTGAACAAATTTCAATAACTGACCACCTTACATGAACATGTCTTTTACACATATTTGTCTGGCCTAGCGTGAACAAATTTCAGTAATTTATATTCTCTGTGAAGGCTTGGCAGAGTTACTTTATTCTCTGCCAAGACTCCCGTGACTTCTTTATGTCACTTGGCTAAAACTCTAACAAGAATTGCTTCTCTCTGAACTCATTGTTTCTTACTCTGCATTACTCCTCTCTCAACTCTCATACTCATTCTACAGAGCAGAACAATACTTCCCTTTTAACGCTCATACAAACTGATCATTGTAGTCTCCCTCTCTCCCTCTCACTCTCATACAATCCATTAGTGCATTTGCACATCCTCATGTCAGGTAAGGGTCTCCTCACTCTCTTGTTGGTTGTTTAATGTATGTATAACTGCTTTAGAAAGTTTTGCTTGTATTGAATTTGTCATGACATTTCCTAATAAAAATATTTGTTCGTAGTAACCAGTTAAATATATATATATATATATATATGTAGCACTTTAAATGTATAATTGGTTTTTTTTTTTTTTTTTTTTGGTAATGTCTAATGAACCTCTCTGCTTTATGTTATTTCATTAATACAAAAATATTTTAACTTAACTAAAATTCAATACTTTTTATAAATAGTATAATTATTTGTTTATTTTAGTCAAACGTTATAATAACAACTAATCTAGCAATGAAATTATTAAAAATAATATTTGCTATGTCAAATGTTATAATATGTTTTGTTTATTACTAAGTTACTAAAAAACAATTTATCCACATATCCATTTTAATACTTTAAAGACAAAAAAATATCCCTCTAAGATTCAATTAATTGGTCAATTAATTTTTTTTTTTTTTGGATCTTTTTCAAATGTTTTCATAGCTATATGAATACCTTTGTAGTAGATATTTTTAATTAAAAAAAAAATTATGAATAAATTAGAATTGAGATCCTAAACATGATCTATTAAACATTATCTATATGAATATGTTTCTAGTAGATATTTGTAATTTACAAGTAAAACCAAGGTTATTAAAATTGAGATCCTAAACAGGACCTATAAGAGGTCCTCATAGAGTAAATCATAGAATCGAATTGATAATCATAAGATTTTACTTTATGTGAAAGATAAAGTAAAAAATATTAGTAATAATGATATATTTTAAATAATTATTAAGTTGATCAAAGGAAAATGGACATAATGCAACTTTCATGTCCTATTTCTAATAAGTAAAAAAAAACAATTACATTTCTTTAACAACTAAATAATCATTAACTTGTTCATTTGGGCAGATTTGATGGAGAAGGCTAGATTTGTATTTTTCTTGGACCCAATTAGAATTAGACTCTAATATACCTAAAAATTGAAATTATATATGGAATAATGATGTTACATAATTGCACTCATTCATTTGCACATCCTCATTACTTTTGTTGTTTGGTTTGATATTTTTATTTATATTTTTGTTAGAGCTTAGTTAAAATTTTGTAATAGGGGTGAGTTTTGTCTTTAGTTTTTTCATTGTTTGAGTATGAAATGATAATGATTGCGCTAGTAGAATTGTATGTGATGTGGGGTGAGTGTATGCAATTGTGGTGTGAGAAGTTGTAATTTTTGTATTTTGAGTAGATAGAAAAAGTTTTGTAATTGATGTTAAATGAAAGAGATGAAATATGTCACTAACATACTATACTTGACTCTTTAATAGGTTCACAATCTTTGAAGAATATTGATATAAATGTATACTTCGGTGGACCCCTTGATAATCCTGATGAGATTGACGGAATCCCGTTTAGAGGGCCTGGTATCCAATGCTACTACATGATGGTACGCCGTAAGTTGAAGACATTGAATGATTTGAAGAGCAAAATCATGGGCGAATTGAATTTGAATCGTGCTTGGTATGATATCAAGATTATTTATCGTTACCCACAAGAAGTCCTTCATGACCGGATAAATTACGGGTATATGGCGATCAAAGAAGACAAACATGTAAAGATGATGTTTAATAGGATACAGAAAATGCCCCAAGTAAATGCTGCTGAGTTGTACGTAAGTTTGGAGGCAAGTGCAGAAGTTGATAATGAGGTGGTGCAAGAAACAACTACGTCTTTATAATTTACAACCCTAGATGATGGATGCACTACAATGGGAGGGTATACAATGGGTGGGTATACAATGGATTCTTCAATGGGAGGGTATACAATGAATTCTTCAATGGGAGGTTATATGCTCCCATCTCAAGATCATGTTGGCAATACTGGTGAAACCCTCCATCCTCAACAGACACATTTAGAGGAGGAAGACGAAGATGAAGATCATGTTGTGGGCGGTTATATGCTCCCATTTCAAGGTAATGTTGCCAATATTGGTGAAACCCTCCATCCTCAAGGAACACATTTAGAAGAGGAAGATGAAGACAAATACGAAAATCCTGCTGTGAATGATGGGGAAAATAGTGATGGTGTAGATGAGTTCGAAGAGATGGTTGAGCGAGGCGACTTTGAGATTGATGTAGATGACCATGAAGTCGTTCCGAATTTTGAAGAGGAAAATATGGAGTACCACGATGAAGGTGTTGCAGACGATGATATTGGCATCCACCATGATACAAATACGACCACAACTTACAGACCTCCTGCTAAGTCATTCTACGAAAATACTTGGGAAAATATGGTTGATCCTTCACGTCTTCAGATACCATTTGTTTCTACTTGGGAAGATGGGATGAATTTTTGTAAAGGATTGACTTTTGCAAATAAACAGGCGGTGAAGCGTGCATTGACAATATACGCAGCAACTCATAATAGAAATTTTAGAATCCGAAGGTCGACCCCAACTAAATTGTGCGCTGCATGTGTTGACGACAATTGCAAGTGGTACGTTGGGGCATATATGAAGGCTAAACTTAATGGTCTGTGGATGGTCACGTCTTATGTGGGTCCACACACTTGTATACCCTTTGGCTTGCGTAGAGACGGTAGAATGATGGATTCTAATTTTGTTGCATCAGAAATTGTGGAAAAATTGCAAAAAAAGCACACTGCTCGTATTGATGAGCTCTGGGAGATCATACATACTAAGTATAAGCATGAGCTTTCTTACTATAAAGTTTGGGATGCAAAACAAAAGGCAATTGCTAAGATATTTGGGGATTGGGAGGAGTCTTACCAAAGGTTGCGAAAGTTGTTATTGGCATACTTGGATCAGGATTCGGGTACCCGGTACAACTATCACACCATACCTAGGCCAGTTGACGGTACTGCGTTACTGCGCTATGTATATTGGGCATTCGCTCCATGCATTGCTGCATTCCAATATTGCAGGCCAGTGATTAGTATTGATGGGACTCATTTGTATGGTAAATACAAAGGGGTATTGATGATTGCAATGACAACCGATGCTAACCAAAAGGTTTTACCTCTTGCCTTCGCTGTTGTGGACAAAGAGTCAGGGGCTAGTTGGGGGTGGTTTTTAGAGTGTCTAAGGACTTCGATAGAGCATGTCATACCTAACCAGGGCATTTGCATTATTTCTGATCGACATAAAGGTATCAAATGTGCCATTCGAGAGTGGCCTAGAGGTCAGGATGGAACAGAACGGGTATATCATCGATATTGCCTTCGACATGTTGCTAGCAATTTCAACACACACTTTGATGACCCGATTCTAAAGGCGTTGGCCCTGAAAGCTGGATATGCGACTCATGCAGCTAAATTTGAGTCCATAATGCAAACCATTAAGGAGGCCGAGATTAATTTACTGAGGGGTGTAGACCCAACTGATCGCCATGTTGCACGCTATATGCCATACACATATCTAATGAGTGAGGATGTGGAAAAATGGACGCAGTCACATGATGGTGGAAGATGTTACGGGGCAATGACAACCAATATCTCTGAGTGCTTTAACGGGGTACTTAAAGGTGCCCGCGGTTTGCCCATTGCTGCAATGGCTGAGTTCACTTGGTCCAAACTTGTTGCATATTTCCACGATCGAAATAAACAAATTTCTTCTGATCTCTCTAGAGGTAAGTTATGGAGTGATTATGCAATGGAAATCTATAACAAAAATGAGCAGAAAACCGTAGGACACACTCTAAGGCATTTTAATCATGAAATGGGTGTATATCAAGTGGTTACCCCGTACAACGACCATAGAGGTGGAGGGGGAAACCACAGTCATGAAGTGCAGGTATTTGCTATGAAATGTGGCTGTGGAAAATGGCAAAACTTGAAGATCCCTTGTTCACATGCAATTACAGTTCTGAAAGCTTTGCACCGCGATGCAACAAGCTATATTGACCCATGTTACAGTTTGAGCAACGCGATCCAAACATATTCACATCATTTCGTGGTGCCCAAGTCGGAGTCCTTGTGGAGGGACGTTCGCGGAGCACGGTGGGTGCCTGACCCACAGTTGTTGCGGGCCAAAGGTCGTCCTGTGAAGTCTAGATTAAGGAATGAAATGGATGGGGTACGGCGAGAACGGGGAAGCCGGAGGGAAGATCCGGACTTGAGGGAGATTCAACCGAGGCAGCGATGTGGACTGTGTCATCAAGAGGGGCATAACCGTAGAAGCTGTCCCATTTCCCGTGGGGCTTCAACAAGTGGTAGTGCTATGAATTAGGCAAGTGCCCTCCCTATTTTTATATAATATGCTAACAATTTCATTTGGTTTTTGTTCTTCGCATTTGGAAACTAACGACCGTATTTTAATGTTTGTCAGGCGAGCGGAGACTCGATTTCTGGATGGCATTGTAGACTATGTTGTATTGAGATACTTATAGTTATTATTTTGTTTATCGCTGAATGTTGTTGTAATTGAACTATTTGCTATCCATTGTACTCGTTACATTTGTTGCGTTGTGCATCTTTTGCCTATACTGCTAGCAATGATATTGCTTCAACATTAGTAGCTACTACTTTGGCAAGTTCAACAACAGGAGGCTTCTTCGAAGTGATGATAGCTAGTATTATTTTGATTTTGTGTGATAAGAGGGCAACTATAATGCCCATGAATTTGACTAGTATCATATGCTTGTATGTAGTTGTTTATCATTGGCCATCGTTAAACAGCTCACTGAGAATAAAGAAATTCAGTTCGTAAAGCATATTGTTGGACTTCAGCAGCATAAAGAATACACCAATGTAAAATCTTTGAGATATGGTCATTTGATGCTAATGACTGATCAGGTGCGCCTTAAAATTCTCTTATTGTTTTGTTCTTCTTTTACGCTTACAATTCTCTCTACAAGGCCCATGGATAGCCTTCAACCAATATAAAATTGTAACTATAATTCTTGTACAGGATCGTGATGATTCCCACATCAAAGGGCAACAGGATCAATTTTATTCTTTCTTATTGGCCATCACTGTTAAAAGTTCCATGCTTATACTTTAATTGAGTTTACCACTCCTATTGTGAAGGTTGGTCTTTTCAGTTAACTATTTCAAATATTAGCACAACTTCACTATAAGTGGACTGTTTCTTCAGGGAAAATAATCATTTATCATCTTTGTAGGCAACTCACACAAATGGGACACAATTATCATTTTATACCATGCCTGAGTACCAGTCATGGAAGCACACTTTGATGGGCAATGCAAGTGGGTGGTCTATCAAGTACTATAAGGTTTATTAGAAATTTAAATTTGTTACATGTGAACCACTTACAGAACCTTTTATTCTATTATCTGTTTCTTGTCTTTTGCATATTGGGTGTGTGATGAGTTATACATTGTGGGTTTGACTTGGATACAGGTAAAATACATCAAATTTAAAGTGGTACGGTATTATTCAGAGAGGTTTTGGTCAGTGCTTGGAATTTTTTTGATGTTGTGTTCGTTCGGGATGTTGTAATAGGTGGTGACATTCAGTGGCGGCTCCAGGAATTTTGTTTACAGGGTTCATTACAAAATTTTATTAAACAAAGAACTTGAATATATTGAGTTTCCGACAAAAACAAAATAATAATAATAATAGGTGGTGACATTGCTATCTTAGGCCAAAACATACAAGATGATGATGTTAATAGCAATTCAGAACCCCATGATTTGACTTGACTTTGATATTGTATTAATATTTTTCTACATGCATTTTCCATTTCCAAAATCCTAATAAATCATTGCTCTATAGATTGTAAACTTGTCAGGAAATTGCTTTACCCGTGTCTTGCCTTGTTTCATATAATTCTTATGTAGTCGTGTGTTTTGTCAAGTCTTGTTTTCAAAACTAGTTGTAGATCCACGTGATATATGAGAATAAATTATTATTTTGTATTGTAATATAATTTATAATGTTTTTGAAGATAGTTTGTTTTCTCTAAAAATTAAATAATTTTGTATTTGGGCCAATTAGGTCTATTTTGGTCCACTCAGTCAATTTCGGTCCTCTTTTAGTCCATTTTAGAGTAATTGGGCCTTAAATTGATTATTTCTGTTATTTTTCTTTTCATGTTTAGCGCAAAAATACTTTTTTTTCTTTCCCTCTTCATTTTTGAGTTAACAAGTATGAAATTTTATTAAATTTGGGCTAAACTCTTTACTTTTGAGTTTAAAAAAAGTCAATAATAAAAAACAAACAATTAGTAAAAAAAAACCCTGAAATCGACATTAGAAATTACAAATATGAGCCCTCGAAATGCAATAAAAAAGATAAATATTCAAAACTCTTATTTAGTCCATATTGGTTCTATTTGGTCCATTTTGTCATCTTTAGTCCAATTTGGTCCAATTCGGCTCATTCCGTCTTACTTAATCAACTTCTGTTTAATTTGGTCCATTCAGTTCACATTGGCCCTTATTCTATCTACTTCAGACTAATTCGGTCCACTGTTTAGGAGATGTCTGATGGTGATGATGATGATATTAATGAAATTGATGATGATAATGAGGATTCTGAATTTGATGACGTGACTGATGAAAGTGAAGATGGATAGTGTAGTAGTTCTGTTGAGAAAGTGACGGATGGAATTCTTGAAATGGGAACTTTTTCTCATTCCCCTTGTAGTCCATTACTCTTAGTTGTGACTTTGATAGTCAGCCAAGAAGAAAGAACCGCGCAAAATGGCTGCTCCTTCATAGAAGATGAAGCTCTTGGCAACTGTTTCGGAGATATCTGATGGTGATGATGATGATATTAATGAAATTGATAATCATAATGAGGATTCTGAATTTGATGAAGTGACTGATGAAAGTGAAGATGGATAGTGTAGTAGTTCTGTTGAGAAAGTGACGGATGGAATTCTTGAAATGAGAACTTTTTCTCATTCCCCTTGTAGTCCATTACTCTTAGTTGTGACTTTGATAGTCAGCCAAGAAGAAAGAACCGCGCAAAATGGCTGCTCCTTCATAGAAGATGAAGCTCTTGGCAACTGTTTCGGAGATATCTGATGGTGATGATGATGATATTAATGAAATTGATAATCATAATGAGGATTCTGAATTTGATGAAGTGACTGATGAAAGTGAAGATGGATAGTGTAGTAGTTCTGTTGAGAAAGTGACGGATGGAATTCTTGAAATGGGAACTTTTTCTCATTCCCCTTGTAGTCCATTACTCTTAGTTGTGACTTTGATAGTCAGCCAAGAAGAAAGAACCGCGCAAAATGGCTGCTCCTTCATAGAAGATGAAGCTCTTGCCAACTGTTTCGGAGATATCTGATGGTGATGATGATGATATTAATGAAATTGATAATCATAATGAGGATTCTGAATTTGATGAAGTGACTGATGAAAGTGAAGATGAATAGTGTAGTAGTTCTGTTGAGAAAGTGACGAATGGAATTCTTGAAATGGGAACTTTTTCTCATTCCCCTTGTACTCCATTACTCTTAGTTGTGACCTTGATAGTTTGCTTAACTGCATTCCTTGGAAATGATCTTTGTCTATTGTGATTTGTTATGGTCAAGGATTTTCATTCTCCTTCACTGCAATTCTACTATTACAACTTACTAATATATTAGAAATTACAGTGTCTGCAATTTAAATAGGTTGAATATTTTCAAAATAAATACATGTACCAATCTCACTTTGAGAGATATATAGCATTTTCAGGTGTGAGTTGGTTTCGTTAGTCAGTTATACGTCATTCCGAAGGGGTTAAATACTTACTAAAAGATGCAGAAAAGCAATATTCTAAAGATCACATTTCATATGTTCAAGGAATTAAACAAATTATGAGAATATGATACAGTTTGCTTAGTGTATGTGGGACATCCCACCTTCAGTTTTGTGCAATAATTGTTGGAAATGGAGTGTAGAATTGTGGACTTCAATACAAGTAGTCACAAATTCATGTAATGCATGAGAATATATAATTATTTTGATAGCGAGAATAATGTATAATTTATTATCTACAATGTATAATTGTAAACATCAAATTATTTATGTGATATTATATATTATATAATACAATCGAATAAGAATATAGTATTATATACTATATTTATAATAAAATAGGATTACATCTAACAATCAAAGAAAATCGACTAAAGTGGATCAAATAAGCCGAAATGGACCAAATTGGACCAGAAAGATCTAAACGGACCGAAATGGATTGGATAAATCAAAATGAACCAAAGTGGAAATAAGTAGGACGAAATGGATCAAATGGACCGAATAGACTGAAACAGACCGAATGGACCAAATTGGACCAGAAATATCTATATGGACCGAAATGGATTGGATAAATCAAAATGAACCAAAGTGGAAATAAGTAGACCGAAATGGATCAAATGGACCGAATATACTGAAACAGACCGAATGGACCAAATTGGACCAGAAAGATCTACATGGACGGAAATGGATTGGATAAATAAAAATGAACCAAAGTGGAAATAAGTAGACCGAAATGGATCAAATGGACCGAATAGACTGAAACAGACCGAATGGACCAAATTGGGCCAGAAATATGTACATGGACCGAAATGGATTGGATAAATCAAAATTAACCAAAGTGGAAATAAGTAGACCGAAATGGATCAAATGGACCGAATATACTGAAACAGACCGAATGGACCAAATTGGACCAGAGAGATCTAAATGGACGGAAATGGATTGGATAAATCAAAATGAACCAAAGTGGAAATAAGTAGACCGAAACGGATCATATGGACCGAATAGACTGAAACAGACCGAATGGACCAAATTGGACCAGAAATATCTAAATGGATCGAAATGGATTGGATAAATCAAACTGAACCAAAGTGGAAATAAGTAGACCGAAATTGATGAAATGGACCGAATAGACTGAAACAGACCGAATAGACTGAACCAGGCCCTAACTAAAATCTACCAAAATCTACCAAAAACAACTCCCAGCCCCTAACTCCCAGCCCCTAACCAAAATGTAGATGAAATACATACAACAACTCCCAGCCCCTAACTAAAATCTACCAAAAACATTTCCAATGACAATAACTTACATCAACAGTTGACTTCATAAGGGAGAAATAAAACAACATAAAATTGTAATGTATGTAATGAATGGAATATTTTGTAATGGCAATGTGCAATGCGCATTCAGCTAAGTGAACATTATCATATAATTGATACCGTAAACAACCTTACTGTACACAAATACAAAAGTGAGGCAAAAAAAATACATTCAAGGATGAAGTGAATTCCATTTCACCATGAGATGACTGTAAGGACCAAGCACATTGACCTGGTTAAGTCAATAGCAACTAACAAAACAATATGATCCTTGCCTTGGGTGGATCATGTCTGTTCTGCATTGGATGCAGCTTTGAAATTCTCTAGCCGTTTCTTTAAATAGGCCTGTCTCAGTTTCTCCCGGCGAGTTGCTGCTTGCTCTTGCCTGTGCAATTTCAGCTCAGAAGCCTTTTCTCTTGCTTGATTTACTTCTTCATGAACTTCCCTATGGAAAGCCACAATCACAAAAGTTATTTGCCGTAGTGATATGACACACAGCTAGCAGTTTCTAGTAACAAAATGATGCAATGGGACTCGGGTAGCAGTTTCTAATAACAAAAAGGCTGGTCACAGTCATGTTTTTGTGAGGAAATCCTACCAGATCAATCATAAAATTGTATCTCTTTTATATATATGTTGAATAATGGTAGCATAAAAATGGCCAGTCAGATACTATTTAAACTTTACAAAAAAATTTGTCAAACCTGCCCAACATCAGCACACATAAAGTAGGAAGGCCTTTCAGAATCAAAACTACAGCGCCAACGATTTCTTAATCCATAAGCCCTTATTTTTGCCTAGTCCAAAATTCTAGGTTTCTCCAAAAAAAAAAAAAAAATCCAGATTTCTTTAAATTAAGGTTCTTCTATCTATAGTAAAGCGCCAATAAACTTACCACAACATTGATTTATTTTTGTAAGAAATGATACCAACCTGTTGATATTGATGACAAAAAGTGCAGGCTGCCTTTTTCCTGCATAGGTTTCCCCCCAATCCTCCTCCCAATCCCCTTGTCCTTTCCAGCTACTGCAGTCCTTTTCGGTGGAACCACCTTTCTTGTAGCCAAGATCATTAAATGTGGGCTTGGAGGGAGATGGTTCCTCAGCAACAGAAGCAATGAGAGTTTCATCAGAATTCCAGGAAATTCCCTCAAACCTATACCATTAAGAGCCTATGTCGATGAGGATGATATAGAATTACTATAACTATATAGGAACTACAACAATTACAACCATCACTGCCAGTACAGTTGATGCTGCTGCTACTGGTACATCTACAAGCAGTATTAATACTTACAATTAAACAACTTCTACTACTAAGGTGATACACAAAAAGTCAATAATAAACCAGGTTAACATCAAATGCCAAATAAATTCATCCCTACAAAACTAGACCCATACTATTAGTTACCATCCATCAGTATATACTGAACCATGAACAGATTGGGGAATGTGGAACTCCTTTTCCAACTGAGATGGACCCCAAATTTGTAACTGAGATGGAGACTTGTTTTCTACATTGCGAACCACAACAAGCTTTGAAGATTGTTGTCTTGGATTATGACCTTTATAGATTTTTAGTTACTTATTTGGAGTTCAATTATAATATGAGGTTTGGTAACTTTATTTGTCAATTGCTAGATTGTTAAATTCATATTATATAGATTTTGGTTGTCACATAAGGTCAGCACTTTCATAAGAAAAAACCCACTCACTTACTGCTGGGTTTCGACCACAATGATCAAAATTTTACCTCTCTCTCTCTATGCGTGTGTGTCTTGATAAGTAACTTGTTATCTTCTACTCAAATAAAAATGACATCCAGGAGGCCTATTTACTAAGCATGCAGAATGCTCAAAACAGACCAATTTACTGTGATGATATTTGTACTTAGAAAACATCCATACAAAAAGAAAACATACTAAGTGGAGGAAAGCAGGATCTGATGCTTACAGGCATAGTGTGTGCCTTCCCACTACTTGTAACACCATAGGCAAAAACAGTCCCTGCATTGTGCAAGAGCAAAATTCAAACCACATGACTGATAATTGATCAAAATTCAAACCACATGACTGATAATCACACAACCCTAACACAAAACGACTTTGTTTCGCTCATATTGAAAACTCCATGGATCTGATCTGATCCAATACAGTCAGATCTATCAATACCTCAACGGTCTGAACCGAATCGTCACCGAAATGCAGCAGCAATTTCTGCACAAAATACAAAAATTGCAATTAATAATTGTTTCCCTAAGAAATGGCTTCTTTTAGTTATTGACTATCAATTCTACTCTTTTGCTATAAGCGTAAGTGAGGTCACCTTTCTTTTCTCATACAATTGTTTTAGGCCTCCGTCAACTTATTTCACGCCTTCAACTTGATTTAAATTATTCTTTCATTAATGCATTTCGGAGATATCTGGCTGTCCCCTCAACTTTGGGAATTTTTATCTTCTCGTCACCCCATTTCCTTGCCAACTGTAGAGCTGTTTCTACACCTTCAGCACCTTGAAGCTCCATGTTCTTCGACCTCATAGGTAGGGTCCAAAGAAACTGATGAAAAGGCTGATGAGGTTATAAAGTCCAATATTCTGGATTGTTGGACCCCCGAAAATCATTATCGATGGTCTACATCTAGAAATGGTTACCATTTAGATGCAATCCATCGATAATGATTTTCAGGCGTCCAACAATCCTAAATATCATACTTTACAACCTCGTCAGCCTTTTCATCAGTTTCGTTGGACCCTACCTATGAGGTCCAAGAACATGGAGCTTGTCTCTATCAAGCAAAAGAAGTCTGGAAAAGCATGTGAACAATGTCTCTCTCAAACTGACTTATTCCTTGTCTCTCTATCAACCAAAAGCAGTATAGGCCTTTAGTACGAAATATTTGACAATTAGAGAAACTAATGCTGAAAAGCAATAAATACTCCTACACCTACAGATAAATTTATAGCGGCAGCCATTAAATTTGAACATGACAGTAATCAGTGATAAAAACAGCTCTTATGTTAATGAAAATAGAAGCAGCTACATGCCTCAATGAGAATAAAAGTGACTTCCACAGTTGCATAGTTACAAGGCATTGCTTGTTTCTCACATGATGTCAATCAAACACGGGTTAAACTTCTACTCCTCAACAATCAGTGTGAGACTGATTTACCCTTAAACAAGCTCAAATGATGGGTTGAAGGTCAACTAGGATCAGATTATGACAAGTCATTATGTGGCAAATATAGCCAAATATACAAGTGCAGCAAATGCAGCATTGGCAGTTCAGAACAAGCAATTCTTAGTGAAGACAAGTACTAGGTGTTTAGAACAAATCAAAGAATAAACAAGGAACATATAAGAACTAAGAACATACATACATACATACATATATGTGTGTAGATATATATATATATAGAGAGAGAGAGAGAAAGGACAAGCAAGAAAAGCAAGAATCTAAGATGACAAAAATTGACGAAAGACATTTAAAAGTTAAATAAAGAACAGGAAATGGTCTTCAATCACATTAAGTATAACAACTCAAAGAAAGGGCTACTCATATCTGCATTTATACCCCGAAAGGAGTAGTCAAGTTATAATTAGGGCTCCTCATAATCACTTCTAAACTCAAGATCCACCTAGTAAACACCCAATACGGGACGCAACACACGCCTTCACAACACACAGTACCAATCCAATCTAATTGGATCCCCACAATTTGGGATGTCACAATCTCCCCCAAGCCACACGGCATTACCAAGTTTGGATTGATACTGTTTATAATTTCCCAAGAAAAGTGTTAGCCATATATGCACTCCAAAAAGAGTAGTCAAGTTAAAATTAGATCTCCTTGTAATCGCTTATAAACCCACGATCTACCTAGTAAACACCCAATGTGAAGGCATGTAGGAGAAATAGGAAGAAGGGGAGAGAGGGGGGTGAAGTTGAACCTATCAAAAGGCAAATGACATAAGGTGATGGAGACCAAAATAATAATTTTAGATTGGTTTCCCCTCTTTTTGGTAAATGAACATAGTTTGCGGACAAAAGGTCTTACCTACTGTTTGCTTTGCCGAAATTTTTTGCGAAAAGTGTGCTAAATTATACTTGTACTTTGAAAAAGTGAGAAAAAGTTAGAAAAATTGAACTTTTAAAAAGCTATACATAAAAGCTAAAAGCAAAAAAATTGGCTTATAATCCAATGCCAAATGGAGCCATAGAACAATACAATCATCCATAACACATCCAAAGATGTAAACAGGGCAATGACAAGCATGGGGTGGGCTCTATATATAAACAACTATACCGTACATGAATGCAGGTTTGTAGGTTCAAGTTAATGCAGTATATCATTGAGAAAGAATACTTGAGAAGAGGCAATAAATTCCACACAAAACAGGCGTATTCAATAAATATAAAAAAGATACCTTGATAGAGAAGTGTCCTAAAATATACACTAATGCATGCAACAAGATATCCATCTTCGCAAAAACAATAAAGTAATAATTAAATAATTAAAAAACATTCCAATATCCCCATACTATCAACTATATTTAAGAGAAATTTTGAAAAGGAAACAAAGTTGAGACTAACCTGAATAAGATCAAGCATCTTACGGGTTTGAGAAAAGACAAGAACACGATGGCCCTCTCGTATCAAGTTATCCTATGAAAATTCATTGCACAAATTATATTGAGCAAACATCTTAAATATCTAGAGCATCAATAAATTAATGTGCAGCAGTCCTCACCAACAAAGATAATATGAAATATATTTTGCACGAGATAATGTCATGCTTCTCTTCCAAGTCATCTGTCTCAGCGACATCAGCTATGTGCATTGCTAATTTTTCAGCCATATGAACATCTTCCGGTTTTAGCATTGACTCCATTCCTTCCAATACATCTTCAGCAGCTCTCTTTGTCAAGAGAAGTGGATGATCACATATTTTCTTTAAAATCTGTTTTGAATCAAATTATATTTATAGTTATCTTTTTGGGAAAAAAATAGCAAAATAAAGCTTAATTTACTGATTTCTGGGGCTAAAGAATAGAATAGCTTGGACAGGTGCATGACAATTTTGTCCCTGCAACCTGGCTCAATGGGGAAAAGCATTGAAGAATTATTAAAGAAAAAAATGAGCGGCAAGGTTTGAACACATTGAATAATGGAAAATCCATGGTACTGTCCAGTGACAAATCATTTTCTGTTGATTGGTAGGTCTACACATGCCAGTAATTAACAAATGAATCATATAATACATTTTAATGGACCCAAAAATTTATGAATTTTATTCAGTAATCTGCTTGTAACTAGATTATTAGTTTCATGTTCAGAACCCAGTTTGGATCGGTCAGCTAAATCGACAACCCAATCCTGTAGCTGGGCTGGGTTCAGGCCAAGTTAATTATTCTGCGGAACCAGACTGCATCTCAGAACATTACTACAAGCACAAATACCCAAAAAAGTATACAAGGGTATGAGATTTCATGTGTTACTGGAATCTCATTACAAATTTAAAGAGCACATTGGAACTAATTTAAAGTTCAAGTTTTTTCACTTGATCATGAATTGTGACTAAGATCAGCATTTTGTTGTATCTAGCTTTGCAAACAGAGTTTAGACACTAAAAAATGAGACACTAAGAGAACAGGATCATTTGTCATCTCCTAAGGCGTTTTATATGCAATTTTTGGGCCCAAGAGGAGGGGAAAGGGAAATTCAAACTAGTGACCTCCACTTCATGAGGCGTGGTCCCCAGCAAATGTTATGAGTAAATTATCTTATCACTAATTTATCGACACAACAATTTAAAATATAAATAATCCGAATTTTTATAACTGTAGCACAGAAAAATGAATCTTTAAAATTTGTTTCTTGCCAATTATCATTGCCAGCTATTTTTAAAAAAACAAAATTAACAAAGAATTCCATGACGATATCTCCAGATGCATGATCTAGTAGAGGCACAACTAGATCATAAAAGTAGATATTAAATAATATTTTCAAAACAATGATTTAACTACCCAAAAAAAAAAAAAAAAAAAAAAAAGCAGAAGCATGATTAAGGATCATGAACAGTACCGTTAATGCAGCCAGTGGTGAACCATCAAAAGCTGACAGAACCAACTCAGTTTTCAGAAAAGCTTCATAAAGTTGTCTCTACACAATACAAGTGCAAACTAGGAGATCAACATGACATTTTAAATGAAACCACAATGGGAGATGAAATGAAATGTAGACTGAGAAAAAGCAGATCAAACCTGGCAACTGGTTAATCTTAGCCACACAATGATTGCTCTCTTAATCAAATGCGAATGAAATAATCCAGCTAAGAAGCCACAAATCTGAAATAAGAAAAAAAGTTCTGTCAACAAATTACAAATATTATATGCACGTGTGTGTATATATATAAAACAAAATTTCCTTATAAAATATATCCATTTCTTTACCTACATTGTCTTCCCCAAACCCATGTCATCCCCTAAGATTCCACCCTTACCCTGACAATGCAAAGCCGAGAGCCACCTTAACCCATCAGACTGATGCGGGTACAACATTTTGGCAATCGTACCAGGCAACTTGTAACTAGATTTTGGGCCATTCAAAGTTATAGAACCATCATCCTCCACAACAGAATCAGCTGCATAATCATCCAACACATCAACACCATCCAAATCATCATACTTGTCTTTGGATTTACTCCCTTGCCTCTTCACCTCCTTAGCAATTCCCTTGCCACTCAAAACAACACAATCATCATCATCATCATCCTCTCCCTCTTCAACTTTAGACAGTAGAAATTGTTCCACAGGTGCTAACTTCTTATCCACCTTCTGAGGTTGAGGTTCAATCCCTACACTACATTTTGTTGTCCCATGTACCCTACCTACAAAATTGTCACCCTTTGAATCAATATGCAAATAATTTACCTCCTCTTCTTCAACTTCAGACACAAAAGGTTGTCCCTTAGACATTTAAGCTGCTGAGTGGAAAGGATTTGATAGGAAACAAAGAGTAGAAGTGAAATTTTGGAGTTAAGAAGACTTAAGAAGCAAAATATGTTACCTGCTATGCTCATCTGAAGATGGGTCCCATTCAGCTGCATCAATGCCATTTGTGATCCCTGGTAATAAGTAAAAATAATTAGTTTGAAAGTTAAGTACCAAACTAAATAATTTAATTGAGCAACACTTTCTTCTATTCACCAATTTTTCTTTTTATTAGCTGACACAAACACATGTATGTGGCAGAGAAATGGAAATGATACATCATTAATGATGAAATTGGCAAATCCCTTCAAGCACATCCAAATCAAAGGCAACTCCAAAAAATTTCAAACTTTGTGGGCAGAAAAATTTTAAATCCCCATTATTTTTGAAGTTTGCGAAGATTATATGAGTTTTGAAGATGTATACATATAAATCACGTGTGGTAAGAAGAAACTAAACCACCTCACTCTTCAGCCAAACTAGTTTGACACAAAGAAAACATGTAAAGTTTCTCCCAAAAAAAATAAAAACACAGCTGGCGAGACAAATATTTTATAAGAAAGGTACTTAATTTCAATTGGTTTCAACCAGTCCATGT
This sequence comes from Quercus variabilis, assembly GCA_030445155.1. NCBI lineage: Eukaryota > Viridiplantae > Streptophyta > Magnoliopsida > Fagales > Fagaceae > Quercus > Quercus variabilis. The sequence goes on from CP129455.1 coordinate 1,644,642, forward strand.
TGCTTAATGCAAATACATATAAAAACTTGATTTATATATCAAACAAAAAATCACTCTTTTAAATTCTTGAGTAAACTGTCACTTCCTAGATGTAAACAGACTCAAAAGTCAGTTAGATAATTGCTTAGCATTTAAAAAATTTTAAACTTTGAAAAATAAATCCAATAGAAAGATTGTTCAATTATGTGATTCGATCCGCTGAAGGGCTGATGTTTTAGTAATATTGCTTGGTTTAGATGGGAACGCTTCACTATAAATGGGAACACGGTGTATTAAAAATGTCTATATCAATTGTAAAAGATATCTGACTTTGGGACAATATCTCAAAATATAAATTATATTTAAAACTTTCTCTGAAGCAGTGTAAAGTTCCATCAGAGGATAACAATTGGTTAAGATGTTAAGGTTTTTGAATTAGTTGAAAACATAAAATGATGTCCAAAGATTTGAAAATTTGATAAAGATTATAAAAAGGACAGGACATGAAAAACATTCCACACCTCACCATCAATATGATACTCTTAACTCTCTTTATCAAGAATAATTCTCCTCTAGCACAGAATTTGCAAAGGTATACTTTAAGCTAAATAGCTAACACATACCATTAAGAACACTCCTTCGACTGCTTAAAAGCCCATTTAGACCATATCCACCTTCAGCTGTTGTTATTTCCCAGGAATACCCCTACAATAAGAAGGTACTGTTTTAACATAAAAAGCACCATATCATGATAAAATATATGGCATTTCTCTAAAAGAAACATTGTTACTATACCAATACTATTAAAACACAACCGATCTAAGTGTTTATTTGTTTTGCTTTTTGAAATAATTTATCTCCTACATGAGGCCAATCAAATATGGCGTCTAATCCAAAATTTTCAATAACAAAAAATAATTCGTCATTTACAGATCACTGCACAAATGCTTGATATATCATTTAAAGAGATCCATCACAATAGAAGTATGCTATATAGCATTTCAAACCTGGCTAACTGTCAGTAATCGACCAGCTGTCACAACTGCATTCTTTACAAGATTGACTACTTGACCTGTGTCTAGAGCATGTTTCCTTGCCCATGTTGGAAACACCCATTCCACGGCTCCATACCACTTTGGAGGTAGTCCCAAATTCATGTATGTTGTTGCTGGTTCCACTCCCTTGCATATGCAAGACATTAGTTTATTACATTAGTGTTGACTTAATAGCCAAAAGACATATTTACAAGAAGTATACCAATCATCAAATTGTACTTATGAGTGAAAGATTGAGTTGCTTATCACCTCTTAAAGGTGCGCGCAATTGACGTAGGAACTCTCATAAATGGAAACACTTCATGTGTTAATATTCTCTACAGTTTCACAAGGCAACAACCTAATACCCATCAAGAGTGATCTAGTTACATAGAGGAATCCTTGGGGCATCTCAAGGGTGTTCTAGAATGCACAGGAACATCTTCCATGTGTTCAGAGCCCGCTCGGACCATGATTCCAAGGGTCCATCCTTGTAAGGAAGATCAATTTGAGATGTTCTAGAAAAATACAAAATCTTTTTCAAAAAAATAATAGAGAGTAATTTATAAATCATGCCCCAAGAAGTGACATACTTAGAATTTCTTTCTAAGTATCAAAGAAAAAATGTAGTTTTTCATTCTATTTTCTCTAGCATTTTCACTATAACATATAAGGGTCACTTACAGATGGGCGTTCATGTCAACCAATTCTTTTTGGGAGTTCATGTCATGCTATGTTGGGTTAAACAGACGTAATCAGAAGCCATTGGATATGCTAATGTTCTATTGTTTTCTTTGAAAAAACAATAAAATCAATTAAGAAAAAAGCATCTACCTGATGTGACAGGTTATGTATTACAAGAATGCTTCGGGCATCTTTATAAACTCCATATGGACGATACTTGGCTGCCAAAAGTCTGCATCACAAGAATTCTAAAGATCAATCAACCCCCCTACCAGTCTTGTTAACTTTTACTAAAGACAACTACTAGAATAAATCAAAGAAAGCTCCTAAATAATAATACTATGCCTGAATAAAGCATAATCTGCAGGGGGGGAAAAATGTGCAGCAATGAACTACCCAAATCATTATGATATGGCAAGAGCATTAGAGCCAACACAGTAGCAAGGAATATCCCATACATAATATTCACTGGCTGATTAGCAACTACTCCCACATCAGTAAGTAAATGAGTACTCAAGCGCAAAACAAATCTAGCAGAGTAATCTATAATGCCAGAACAGTAAGCGTTGGGGGAAAAAGGTGAGACAATAAAGCTGCAAATACATAAACAGCAGAATCTAAATCTTAGGAAATATAGGGAATGAACAAAGTAAGCAAATTGTCAAACATATGCAGAAATTAGCAAAGACCTCTTACACTGGCACAAGGCTTGCATGCCAGTCATTGTAAAATAAACCCAGATTCCAAAATACAAAACTAAACCAAATACATAAATAATACATAGATACATACCAGATTGAGGAATCAAGTTAAAGCCAACAACAGACCTTGAGCCATCCATCTCTGTGCCCAAAAGAAGTCCTTTTTTTTCCTCCTTTTCTTCATCTTCAACAGCACAATTCCCATCTTGTGAACTGCTACCACGCCCACCACCACCACCATCTTTTTCATAATCTCATATGTTGCTACTTTTATTGTGCTGAAAGCTTAATTTGTTGCTGCTTCCAGCCTTTTCGTAGCATCATCATCTTCATGAAAATACCAAGTGAAAATGAGTTAGAGTGACATTACTTTAAGATCCTTTGTTATAGATTTCAAATTTAGTGCTGTGGTTTGTACTTAAACCTATTTTAAACTATGACCATTCGTAATTCGTAAAATGTTATTTTGAAACTGCATTTCATCAAGGAACTAAGTTTTTGTCCCATAGAAGAAAATGGAATAAATGATATGTTTCAATGACGTGTTTCCCCACAGACCCACAACACATTAATTGAAGATATATTAGTCCACTTGATCAAAGGGAAACATGTTTGATCAGAGAATATAATGAACTACCCATCAGAACAAAGAATGCTTTTTAGTTGCTCATAAATTTTCAAATAAACTTTGCAAAAGGTATCAATGGAGTTACCTTTTTTGGACCTTAGGTTGTCTCGTATAACGAGGAGGACGTCTTGCATGCTCTTCATCGGATGCCTCGGGCCCAGCCTTGTGTCCATGTTTGTACCCCCCTATCCCACAAGGAGGTGGCTTTGAAATGCGTTTCGGCCGACCTTCTGCCATTGCAGGTAACCCAACAGCCTGCTCAGCCTGAATATGGGGTGGGTCGATGGGTAAAGAAGGGGCAATAGACATACTGTGGGAGGGTGGCTCCTGTTGCATCTCAGGTGGGGTTGGATGAAGACCCAGGTCAAAAGATGGAATGGGTGACAGCTCAGGAAATGACTGTGGGAGGGGTGGACGAATGTCAGACCCATGACAAGGATGTGGCGTGGGTGGAGGGATGGTGGGGCGAGGAGCTGGATGTGGGATGGTGGGGCTAGGGGATGGATGTGGGGTGGATGAAGGGATGGTCAGGGTAGGGGATGGATGTGAGGTGAGTGCAGGGATGGTAAACCTAGGGGATGGATGTGAGGTGAATGCAGGGATGGTAAGGCTAGGGGATGCATGTGGAGTGTATGGAAACCTAAGGGATGGATGTGAGGTGAATGCAGGGATGGTAAGGCTAGGGGATGCATGTGAGGTGAATGCAGGGATAGTAAGGCTGGGGGATGCATGTGGGGTGTATGGAGAGGAATCGGGAGTAGGGACAACCTGAGGGGTAGCAACAGGCGAACGAGAGGGGCAGCCCGTCGGAGTTGTGCTCGTGCTTGGGCCCTCAGTACTGCTTGGGCCCGCAGGCGTAGCTGCCTCCTCATTCGGGGCCTCAGGGATGGGAGCTTGTACACGGTCAATATGATGCACTGCCGTCAGCACATCAGTAATGTCCTCGTGCTCCTCCGTGCCCACTGGGTGATGCATCGACAAACGGTTGACAAGTGAAACCTGCACATAGAAAACCCACATATATTAGTAGACATATATGTCAGGAAGTCCTAGTCAAAGCTTAAAAATTATATTTTCAGTATTACCATTAAATAAATTGGGATATTTTACTCCCAAAAAAAAAAAAAAAAAAAAAAGGAAGTGGGATTGTGCTCAAAAGGTAGAGCTTCATTCTAGACTAGAACTTGACATGACTAGAATCAAAAGCATGAATCATTGTTAAATTCTAAAAGAAAAATTCCGACATAAATTCTTCTTTCTTACTATAATTAATCTCAACCAAGTACAAATAAAAATGTAGGATTCTCATTCAACTAAGCTCTATGAATAATATAAATTCATTTGCAAATTCAAAACCTATCTTCAAAACCAAATAGATAGATATAGTATAATTGCTAGAACATTATTATTTCATATTACAGCAATTTTTTTTAAATCAGTTATTACATAGAGCAAAAGTTTATGTTTGGACTTATATTTTATGTTTTGGGTCAATATGAGTTCATTTGGCATTTGGAGTTAAGTTTTTTAACCAATTGAACATTGATGTGGCATTTGAGCTTCGGTTTTTTTGGCCCACTTTATAAATACAAAATAAAACCAATAATGCCTCCCAATTCTGCTGATTTTATGGTCCAAATCTTGATTACCGTCAGATCTGATGACTATACAATTTTTCCTATAATTTAATTGTATAAGATATTTTAGATTGTAATATCCTATGATTTTATGATCCAAATTTCAATTTTAACAACCATGCCATTTAATGTGGTCAATCTACTTTGTTTTGGACTATTTCAAAAATAAAATGCTTGTAATCATTATTATTATGCAGTGGTTTGAGAAGGGAAGACCAATAGAGTCATTACTCTATTTGTTTTTTTTTTTATAAGAAATAAAAGAAAAATATTAAATGAGGCAAAAGTGGGTGCTACCCAAGTTATGAATTTGGTTGGAACTGTCTTGAGTATAAGCAAAAACTTAAAACTTTCTTAACTGTCAACCCTTTTATCTTGTTCATTGTTGTTGTTTGACATAATTTGTTGGGGGTTGCATGGACCACATGTCCATGGTTTGCATGGGGCTGTTAGAAACAATTAGCAATTATCTCACAAATGATGATGGTTATTTCATATTTGTACAAAACCTTATAAGAGCATTAGCATTGGAAAATGCTAATGCTATTCTATTGTACAATTCTAAAAACTCACAATTCTATTATACCATACCATTTTACAATTCCTCCACATCCCAAAACTCTATTTTTATTAAAATATTAGTTTTTTTAACTTTCTTTATTATTTCTTTAACGTGTCAAATTTTTTTCAGATTTTGGCATGGTTCCAAGTTTCCAACGGTCACATTTCTTTCCAACTGTCAATTTCTTTCATGGGCTTTCCAAGTTCCAACAGCCAATTTTTTCCAATAGTAATTCTAATATTTTGATTCCAGTGGTCACGTATATTTCTTGGCCTTTATATAATTTTCTTCCAGTAAACCTTTTTTTTTGGGTCAAATTCAACATCTATTCCAAACCAAACATACTATTAACAATGCTAGCTCATCTTTTGCCAAGTAATGGCCTAATGTGCAATCTGGAAGTGGGAACAAAAATAAGCTATATTGAAAATGACTGAAATTGAAGAAACAAATTAGAATCTGTATGGATCCCTCTCTTATTTACTAAAGCTATATTGAAAATGACTGAAAAACAAAAATACATTATGTGGGTAATTAATCAAAATGGAGAAATGCGACGTGGGTTATATAAGTATCGGCTGCTACACTTCACTAAATTTCTGCATTAAATTTAAATTTAAATATCGGCTAATGAAGTTATTGCATTAAATTTCTCTACCACTTGAACCAAACAAGAAGCCAAATGTTCATGAGCATACTTCCCAACCATACAAAACAAAATAACATACCAAGAACCAAATTATCTCTTGCAAATTTCAGATGTTAACAAAAATAGGGTCCAGAATTCAGGTTGCAACTATTACCATTTAACCAATTGCGAAAGTTCTACACACAGCACTAAAAGACAAAACCTATTGAGTGGTACAAATACACAAATCTCATACCAAGACATTGCATCAAGCAAATCAAATAAGCCAGTTTCACAATTTCTATTAAAGATAATGCTCCTCTAGCATATCACATATTATAAAGCATTATTCCATTCACTCCTACTCAACTTAGAAACAATGAACCAGATCATACACAATTGTGTGATCCCAAACTTACTACAGTCAATTATGCAATCAAGTTCATCATTTAGTAATATAACAGTTTCATAAAGCTATTGAAGAAGAAACAAGAACGGTAGCACTAGAAAGCACAGAATTTATAATAGCTCAATCTTTTTGGCAATAGTTGAAAAAGAGATAAGCCAAAGGAAAAGAGGCCTTGCAACAGGAAGGCTTTGGAGAGGTAGTGGAAACTTTTAATTTTGCCACGAAAGCAATTGGAGTGAAAATGAACTCCACTCCAGCATCACAAGAACGTTGAAGGAAGGGAAAAGTTTTGGGAAAAAAAATAAGAAGACAATGAATCATCAAAGCAAAGCGATATTGCGGTTAATTTGATCTTTTTTTTGTTTTCTTCATAATCAATCCGTGAGCAACTTCATTAATCTAGGCCTAAACCCATTGAAACAACATCCATACAGATCTGATCAGCAATCATGGGAGGGCTGTCCTCAACCCATATTACACAGTCATGAAGATTACAAGCATGCCTAGCAAGTAAGTGTGCTCCAAACATGTAAAGATACGGGTGTGGTGTATATATATATATATATATATATGAGATGCAATTAACAAATTAAAGTATTATCTTGCGAAGCATATGGCTGAGACATTGAGGAGTTAGAAATATAAAATTGAGCGGGTATGTGAAGAAGAAGAGAGCAGCCTTCCTGAGTAGAGTGCATATATATGGTAGGACAATTTAGAAGAAGAGCTCTAATATCATCTACATGAAAAAACCATGACGAATTCCCCTTCCCTTTCAAACAGCCACACCAAAAAAAAAAAAGTAAGAGGTACATGACATAGTGCTTCTAATCTCACCAAACAGCCACACAAACAACAGTAAAACAGCCACACAAACAGCAGTAAAACAGTCACATAAATAGCTAGCAAAGTTAACTATCATAAACAGCCAAAGAAACACCCTTAAAACAGAATTAAACGGACTTAAAACAGATACCAGCAGGCAACTAACTATCAGAAAAAATTAAACACAAGTATAAAACTGAAACAAAATTGCCTAAACAGACCTATTCATGCATCCAAATCTAAAACAAAATGTTTGGTCCTCAACACTTAAGTAATGCTTACACTCAACCTTCAAGTGGTAGAATCTTTGCTACAAGATTAATGTTTACACACACACACACACACACACACACATATTAATGGTCAAATTGTGCATGAACTTTTTTGGGATTGACATATGCTTTGCTTTGCAATTTACCTAGAATGAAGAGAAGCTTTCAACACACAATTTGGTTTTGAATTGGAGCTGGTACTAATTATTGCAAATTATAGGGAGAGCAAGTGCTAAGCAGACAATGTAATAACATATATCATGTTCTATAAACAGTGCTTTCATGCTAACAAGTACGGTAAGATGTAGAAGACATAAAGAAGTTACCAGCATAGTCAATTTAGCACCGGGCTTATCGATGAACCTTCGAGTTACCCGGTTGAACCAGCCAAAGTACTCGTGCTGTGGAGGCATCTCACCAAGCACTATGTCAAAACGCCGTTGATGGCGATTACCCCAGTGGACTATATGCACAGCATGTCTCCGCATCCAATTAACACCGACCTTCCCCCTCAAATCAATTTTATGCAGGACTGTATCAGTGTCAACTGCATCGGGAATTTGTTGGATCATCCCAAATTGACGAACGACACGATCCGGTGTATGTTTCTCTATTAGGTGGAAACATACAAGTGGCACCGTTGCCGTCCACACGGCCCTCCCTGCAACACACCACGGCGGAAGGTTCTCCAACTCAGCTTCATATGGCTGCCACACCACCTGCAACAGCCAAAAAACAAATACACAACACATTAGGCTTTATATTTCAAAATTTACCAAACGTATAAGATTGTTCGTAAACATGTAAAACAAGGCATTTTCATACCTGGCCTGGCAACATTGAAGCTAGTTGCTCGTGATACCTGTCCCTGAAGATGTGGGCGAGCCTATTTTCCTTTTTTGGGACCCATAACCACCTAGCACAATCAAGAACAATAGATCAATTTCTACAACTTTCGTACTAAGATAATGTTATGATTAAATCTAAAATGTAATCACATATAACAACTAAGATAATCTTATTGATATTTACTCAATTAATAATATCATTAGAACTTCAACACTCCTTATAAAAAACAGAGCACATACAAGGCACATAACAATCACAAAATTATAGACATTTTGATTTGATTTGAACCAACCTAGTGTGGAACGAACCTAAAACCATATGTTTGTTTTTTAATCAAATCTTTTACATACATGCCACTTTCATTATCTCATTGGCCTTGTGAATATTTCAAATGCTCCTATCAATTGTTGGGGGATGGTGGCTGGCTCCCATGTTCAAGGTTTGGCTTCTATCATATATATGTACACTAACAAACACGTAACACACCAAGACACTAGCTTCTAAACTCAATCATGCACGTGCTCTTTTGTTAGTAAGCAATAAATTAAGTGTATCAGCTAATGTTTACTAGGAACTTGAGGAAAACTTTTGGTGGAGGGATCACATGAGGCAGCAAGGCGTGCAGCATCATTACCCTTGGTTTCTATGCCATGGCCTAGGTATACATATTCATCTATCATATTTCTAAGATATGATTTCAATTCATTTTGTAATTGGAATTTGTTTATACTATTTTTTGTAAATTCATGGTAATGGATATACTTAAGCTAGCCATTCCTACCATTTATAATTCCTAGGCCACATTTGTAACAATGCCTACAAGGGCAATTGTGCAATGTTCTTATACAATGTCCTATGAAATTCAAACAAAGTTGTAGAAGTTATTCGTTATCACGTAACAATATTAAAAATACTATTTTTCACACCCAAGCACATTTTCACAGCAATAATGGACTCTTCAAACATTTTTCAATTCATCAAGGGTTGCCCAAAACTGCCTTTATAAAAAACAATTAGTTCCCCAGTCCACCAAAAAAAAAAATTCGCCAAAGTGACATAAAGAAAGTGTTAAAAACCAGGTGGAGTGGGTTTTGGAAGAGAGAATGTAGTGTGTCCAAAATAAAGGAAGTGGGGATGGGATTCAAGAAAGACTTACTTCAGGGCCAGTGGAGCACGCACTGGAGGACCGTAAGCACCCACTGGCGGGCCACGCTCAACCGCCGGGCACAAATAGGGGAACCTGGCCCATGCCCAATACTGGACCAACAGTAAACACCCACCGATCTGACTGGTGCCCTTATCGCTTGCCTTGCATAATTCTCGATACAACCATGCAAGGCAAGCACTTCCCCAACTGTACATACGTGGGTTGCGAAGATCTTCCAACTGCTGTACCCACATTAGATGCACCCTATTGCCAGATTTGTCCCCAAATATTGTGTCCTCCAATAGCGCTAGGATGTAGCATCGTGTGTACTTATGCAAGGCATCCTCTTCAGCATTAGCCGGCAATGGACCAACAACTTGCTCCAAAAGTCGACTGATCAGAATCCTCTGCCCATCTAATTGCTTATGCTGGTCTTGAGTTATAGGTATAAACCCAAGGAAGTCCCGGCACACATCTATCCAAATTTTCTGCGTGCTCCCTGTTATAGCTTCACCATCGACAGGAAGCCCGAGAAGAACCTCAACATCCTGCAATGTGATGCTGACCTCACCATGTGGCATGTGGAAGGTGTGCGTCTCAGGTCGCCATCTCTCCACTAAGGCCGTTATCAACCCATGGTCAATCTCTCTACCTGGGATCCAGAGGAGTCCCTCCAAACCAAGAGCCTTAATGATGTTAACGACTCGGTCGTCCACCATTGGCTCTCGATTGGAGAACTCTGAACTACGGCTGCGGCAGGTAAGGGTCCCTGGATCCTGCACAAAACAGATCCATGGATTAATATTTGACAGCTGCAGCGTGTACATTGTATGAATTCAATGCATGTACATATTGCATAGAGATTTAGTGTTGCATTTTACCTGCCCATTCCAAATAGCTTCGAACCGATGGTTGGGCTGCTGTGTCAACACCAAGCGGTTAATGGGTCCAGGATCTGCATGGTTAATCCGTGCAGCATTTGCAGCAGCCATACTACACACAAAAACAGGTAAGCAGTTAGGATTTATTGTAAAAGTATTGTGAAAATATTGTGGACACAGTATTTCTCTTATATATTAGGTTATAAATTTAGCATTAAGTCTTTTTTAGTATAAAATGTAATAATATCTCTTCAGTGTGAAACATTTCTTATTTTGCCATGTAGTTTTCAATTATTTTTTTGCGCATCTACGATTTATAATTGATTTAATCACAAACTTGGCAAATGGATGAACAGATGTTTCATTAATATTCATACGGCTTATAAATCATAGAGTACATGATATGTAATTTAAAAAAGAAGAAGAAATATTTATACTTATATGATATTCTTTTACATCTAAAAGCAATTCAAAATTCAAAATAAAAATAAAAAATAAAAAAAAAAACATAAAAAGAATTCTTCAAAGTATATGCTTATGAATGATAATGACATAAACTTTTTTCCTTATGTTTGTAGTTTTGTGCTGTTTAGATGCAATATATATAATTTATTACATAACATTATACATATATATATATATATATAAAATATGTAATTGATCTAAAACTTCTATTTTTTTATAACGCTATTAGATTGGATGTCTAGTGTAGAAAGCCATACTGTCTCTTCGATTTATGATTTGATGGATGCTTTTAATTTGTGTTCTTGATTGTATTGATCCCCAGCTGGCTGTATGCGTTGTGTATACTTGGATGACTCTTCTTTTAATGTTTGGATAAAATAATTTATTTTATTTTTACATATATATGAGATTAGGATTAATCCGGGTTCAAGCGATAGTCTAGTGGTAATGGCATCCTTTGTGGTGCCTAAGGTTTGTGTTTCGACCTTCCCCCACTATTTATCTATTAAAAAAAAAGATTAAGATTAATCGTGCCCCCCCTCCCCCACCCCAAACCAAATTTTCTAACATTGCCATTGACTGTGACTTTGTTTCATTTTTAAGCTTGCTCAATACTGATTGAAAATCCCTTTAGACTGATAAGACCGGTAGCAAAGTTCCAAGGATGGGTATCAATAGCATATATCCCAGCAGGAAATGGAAAAAAGCCTCGTGTTAAGTGTTGAAAACAACGGAAGAAAGAGCCTATTCAATTGTTCCAAGATGTGGACAGGAAAGTGTGAGGAAAGTATTACCTCGAACCTTGTTGCAAGGTGGAAAGAGATGAAAATTTTTGTGTTCGCAACTTTGCATGGCTTTCTTGAAGCCATTATTGATGCTATTGAGTCACTACTGACTGTTCACTATTGACCAAGGATGTCATTCAATTATTGTATGAGTGGTTGTTCAAAATAGAAAAGAAATAATGAAGGATTGTATAATCATATAAACTACAATTGATGAATTATTTCACGATCCAATCAGCCTATGGACTCTTCTATTTTTAACAGGGGGGAGGGGGGGGGGGGTTGTTAAGTACATCAGCCAAGAGTCATATTTTAGGTTTTATGAAATAAATTTATGATAATTACTTCCCTTAAAGATTAAACAAAAATAATAATTTTTTGAGACATGAATCTATGGGTTTTGAAGTTGAAATATGAACCTACATCCACCCCAAACAATACTTAATTAAATAGAAGCAAATCAGTAGGACTAAGACCAAAAATATTAAAATAGCATGATCCAGGAACATAAATCTCAAAATATCATGATCTAATAACACAAATCATGGAACTCAATCCCGCTTAATAGGCATGGAGGCATATATAATAATTGAAAACAGAGGGTTTCAAAGAGAATGTACCTCGTTATACCCAGAGAAAGGGTGATGCAGCTATAACATATGAAGCTAAAGAATTTGGTAGCTTGTGCATCTGGAGTCTTACTCTTATCCACTTGACAATATCATGAGCTCTTTTATATAGTACCTATCAAAAAAATATTTTCAAAGGGTCAAACAGCAATAATAAATGATGTTCCCAATGCATGTGGAAACTCTTCCTGCTTTCAGTGTGTCTCTGTATCATTTAATTTGCATCCAAAGCACCCACATTCCTCATGCAGCCAATACAACCACAGCCTAACTTGAGAAATAATGATCTATATATTCTCTGACACAAGTTTTAGGTTTGGCAACCTAGGCTCTCACCACCAAACCCATATCAAGTATCTCTGTTGGGGATCTAGGCTTGTGGCACCCGAATATGATGCAAGCTTTTTTTCTTTTTTTTTTATCAGAAAATATGATGCAAGCTTAAGATAACTAGAAATACTCCTTCAAGGCTTCAACTAATCTGATGTTGATCATTTAACGTTTTAAGTTTCTTTGTTAATTTGTTACTATAATTATACTTCACAAATTCTAAAAAATAAAAAACTTTAAGACCTCTATTGTTTGCACGAACTAGTTATAGTCTTATAGAACCGGGAGAAAAAAAATGTTATGTATAAGAGATTAGGTGGTTCTAGTTAACTTAATCAGTAAAGATCATCAATCTCTGTCAATCTCTATCAATCTCTGTCACAGCAAAATGCAATAAACTTCAAACCCACAAAAAAACAAACTGAAAAACAAAAATCATCAAACCCACAAACCATCAAACTGAAAAACAAAAACAAAACCCACAAAAACACAAAAATCATCACACCCACAAACCATCAAACTGAAAAACAAAAACAAAACCCACAAAAAAAACAAAAATCATCAAACCCACAAACCATAAAAAGCAACTCACCTTTTTGTTCAGTTCTGTGAGACCGAGTAGAGTGAGCGAGAGTGGAGAGGAGATGGTGAGTGAGTGAGGGAGAGTGAGGGGCTGAGGTGAGGTTCAGCTTCAGTGCGCGACAGAGAACACGGCGAGCCAGAGAAGACGATGAGGGAGACAATGCGGTGAGTGAGTGACGGAGAGACAGTGGCTGAGGTGAGGCTGAGCTTCGGTGGGCGACGGAGAAACGGTGAGTGAGCGAGGGAGAGAGAGCGGCAGAGGTGAGGCTGAGGTGAGGTGGGCGACACAGAAATGGTGTGTGAGAGAAGACGAGAGAGACTAAGTGAGAGTGGAACGAAGTCAGAGATAGACGTTTAATTTGAAAAGCCCTATTAAAACTCGAGTTTCTGAAAATCAAGTTCCACGTCTGAGCCAACTGGCATCACGTGGACGACCACGTCAGTGCCAGATGGCGTCGACGTGGACCTCGAGTCTTAGAAACTCGAGGTCCATGTGGACGCCACATGGAACCACGCCAGCTCAAACTATAAAAACCGAGTGTCAAAGCGTCGAGGTGTGAGTATGCAATTCGAGTCTCTGAGACTCGAGGTGCTATTAAATAATATAGTTTCTGAACCAGGCCAACTAACTATATAGTTGGGTAATTATGGCTAAATACCCATTTCGTCCGGGAAACTTCGAGGAAGAGGGATTTCTTACTTTTTAGGGGTTTATGTTATTTTACTTTCAAATATATATATATATATATATATATATTTTTGTGAATTTTAAAAATTTAATTATTGAATTTTATGCTCTTTATGTTCTTAATATGTATATTAAATTTTATTCAAATAAGATGTTATTTATTATTCGATCAATAAACTTAACTTTTTATACACAATTTTAGATAACAAAAATTTAAAATTTTAACATTTTTTTAATGACATAAGAATTAATTTTTTATTTTATTAAAATTTTGTAAACACGGATGATATAATAAGCACATGTAATCCAGGTGCTAGAATTTTAAAATTCACACTTAATATAAAGACATATAAAAAAAATTGAAGGATTTCTTTTTAAACTAGTTTTGAGAAAAATTTTGTTAAAAAATAATTGATACTCTATAAAAAAAAAAGAGAGACTAGAATCATTGAAAATTAATACTCTATCTTCTATATATTTGTTAATATGAACAATATAAGAGATACAAATTATTTTACAAAAAAATTTACAAACTGTTGATGTGGTGATGGACTATTGGTAAATAAAAAAGTGATATTAATGGTGGGTCTAGACGAAAACCAATAAGAAGTTGACAATATCAATATTTTATAAAAATATTGTAAAATAGTTTGTAACTATAACATTACGTTAATATTATTGAAAGTAAAAAATTAATTAATAATTATGTCAAAACTATACAGTCTTAACCCAACTAATTTACCTCACCGTCCAAGTTTCCAATCAGAATCTTTGTACACGTGAGTGTGAAATGTGATGGAACAAATCAACTTTAACTTGTTGGAAGGAAAGGTGAAACTGCATGGGACCGTTGGTTGGAAAGATTGCACCACGGAAACTTCGGGAAAGAGGGATTTTAGTGCTTTTTTTTTTTTTTTTTTTTCGGGTGGCATATTCAAACTGCTTTTTTCTTTTTCTATGGAATATAGTCGGTGAGTCTAAAACGAAAAATCACTGTTTTGCCATTTCTACTTAACTTCTTAGAAAAACTGGGGACGCGTAGGAATTTCTCAGCTTTAAAGGCTCTTTTTCAAAGCCTTCATTCCTATTCCCCTTCCTAATGATTCTTCAGCTTTTATTTAGTAGTGGAATTGATTCGAAAATCATATTAGATGTAACTTTACATTTTGCTAATCGCAGTTGTAAATGTAGTTTGACGTATGGTGCTCAATTTATATCCTCATTGTGACAATGTGACATAAATGTCAATAGTACACCATGAATATATTGACGGGGAACCAATAGTGATAGCTCTAGGAACTTTTTTTAGAATGGCCACTAAGAAATTTAAATTATATAAAATCTACTAAAAAGACAATTTGAATATATTAACATCACAAAAAAATCACACAAATACATGAAATATTAAAATTTTTTTGTACTAACAAAGTGAAAAAAAAAAAAAAGACTAATAAGAAATTAAGTGGAAATTGAAAATTGAAAATGCTTAAATGAGAACAATAAAGTGAACACAATATTTTTATAACAAATCTTATACAACAAACTGTTATTAGTAGGTAAAACTGCTAAAACATGTCAATGTTGATCCCAAATTAAAATTAGTAACAGCTTACCACATAATATTTATTGTGAAAATATTATGAATATAACATTACTTTTATTTTTGTTGAACTCAAATTCTTGTGATTCTCTGATCAGAAAGTTTAACATTTTTGTTAGGGTAGTCAAAATTGGTAAATTTAGTGTATAATATTTTTTGGTAAGTATATATATATATATATATATATATATATATATTTTTTTTTTTTTCAAGTCAAAGTAGTTACAAAATAGATTAGTTTAAACTAATTATTTATATATTTTTTTTGCTAAGTAAAAAAAAAAAAAAAAAAAAAAAAAAAAAAAAAAAGGCAAGATCCATTACTTACATATAAAAGAAATGTACTTCAAAATTTTGGCAAGTCCATTTCTTCCTTTCACACCCTGGACATCATATCCCAATAAATACAACTCACTTGCCTTGATTTTGCTTTAGCCAACTTCCTTTTTCTTCAGCTCTCACCTGAATGCACCAACCCATTTCTTTTCTTCTTTTTATCCTCAGCGTGTCCAACACGCCTAATAGTCACTGCCCAAGAAGAAAATAGGCGGACTTTTGTGGTTTGTCCAACAAACTCTTTAATGAGATGTTTTATCAAGTGTCGGCTGGACCCATGATGTTATGATGCACCCAACAAAAATGACCATAAATGTCATTTCGAATTAATAATATCTCAAATGATATTTTTTTGTATTAAAAATAACAAAATCTCCAAACTCTTATCATAATGTGTAATTAAATTTATATCAAATAATTTATATTAACAATTGTTCTTCAAATTTATTGATTTTAAATATTCAAAACAAAACACAACCATGAATCAGTTATGAAAGGTTCCTAAAGACCAAGGATGGCTCCGCGTTGAGGGTAGGGTGGTCACAAGACTACCCTGACTTAGAAAAGTAACAATAATTATATCTATAAATTTTAAAATTTTTATGAGTCGTCTATCCTTAAAAAAAAGTTGTGACCACTCTAAATTTGTTTAGGTCCAACAAAATTAAACTTTGGTCATCTTAATAATATATTTGGTCCTTTCAAACAGAAAGAAAAAACCTAAAAAAAAAATTTAGCTAAAATTTGGCGAAGATGTAGTTTGTAGCATTGATAATAAAATTAATGTAATATTTTTAAAATATAAAAACTCATAGAAGAAAATTGTAAAATTTTATATATTTGCGTATTTTTTTTCTTTTAATATATGAAATTATCATTTTATTAGATTTTTCTTTTATAATTAAGTTCATTAATGACCACTGAAAAATAAATTCTTGAAACGGCCTCCACTTAAGACCACTACACTTGCATCACTTTATTTATTTATTTTTTACATAGCCTAACGTAAGGTGAATGCTCAGTGACCTTTCTTTAGGAGGCGGATTTTCTTGATGGAAACTAAAAGGGAGAGAAAAAGTAAAAGAGAGCCAAAGAGTTATTATTATTGTTTTACAGTTAACGAGGATGTAAAATAGGGGAGAATGGGACATGGGTCAAAATTGTTATACAGATACTAGCCTCGATGCTTTTTTTTTTTTTTAATTTTATTTTAGTGGTCCTATTTAGTATTTTGTAGCAAAATAAAAATTTGAGGATCTAATTTATAAGTGGATAAAGTAATTTAAAAATTAATAGAAGAATGTTAAAAAAAAAGGAGCAATTTTATTTTTTTAGGTAATATTTTAGTGGGAGTTAGAGTTGTATTTTTACCAAATTGTTTATTAGTTTTGTCTTTACTTAAATATAGGGTTGTAGAGGCATTTTTGAACTAAAAAAATGAGGAATTTAAATAGGAAAAGTCCCTTAAATAATGTGTTTTTGTATTAGAATATTTTTCCCTTTCCATGTGTGTTTGTTTCTCAAAAAAAAAAAAAAAACATCGTTCACTGCAAAGTAAGAAGATGGTGACCAACATCTTCCTTCAAACAAGCTCTCTCTTATAACCCACGTTGGTACTTTGTACGATGACTGTCTTTTAACGTGTGAACATATGAAATAGCTTTTGCTTTCCTGCCCATGACTTGCCATTGTCACATTATATGTTACACCTTTTATTTATTTATTTTTTATTTTTTTGTGATAAGATTATATGTTACACCTTATAACATAGAATAATGGTTTTCTTCCTTTTTTTTTTTTTTCTTTCTTTCTTTGCTACAATAATTAGCAAACTTTGGTTCCATGGTGTTTGAAGAACTTATTGAGTGATCTCCATAATAGACTATGGCCATTGAGGTACTAAACTCCCTTCTTAAGTTCTTACATCCTACTAGGCTACTACTATTTTGTTTTTCATGTTTTTATATTACATATTTAATATACTACAATATTACGAACACACTCAATTTTACACCCAATTTCATAACCTATTGAAATAGTCAATTGTGAGTAGTGAAAAAAAAAAAAGCAGTGAGTCTATGCAAAAAATTGTGAGTACAAAATATCTATCACTCACAATTAATTACTTTAACATGTTGTGAAATTAAACATGTTCCTAAATTTATTCTTTAACATAAAATATTGGCACTTTAAAATGTTATTGTTAGTTTTTTTTTTTTTTTTTTGGGATTGTTAATTAAGCCTTGATCTCCTACGATTTGTGTTAGGTGCCTTCTTTCTGCATGTAACCTCAATGTTTAGGCTGGTCATTTGCCTTCTAATACTAGTGCATAATAGAAGAAAATGATTCAATATACTTGGTGTATAAGATGATGCTTGAGAATCATTTTGCTAGAAATAATATCATTTTCAGAACCAATTATATCATTTCAAACGTCAAATAACTTTGTTTAGGGCAATTTAACCATTACTGGGAGAAAGCTGTAAAAGAAAAATTAGTAGAAGTGTGAGAAATTTTTTTTTTTTTTTTTAGAATGAAGTGTGAGAAAAACTTAAATATATATCCACCGAAGACCACACATAAAAATAAATATAATTAAATAACTTAATTATATAGTTAATGGCTATTCAAACTTTTCATATAGATATCGCTTTAGAAAGAGTGTTGATGCAAACTTTTGAAAGGTCAGAAGTTCTCCAATCAGAGGCACACGAAAGATGCCCCTACTGTGCTTAGAAAGCCATTTTGTAATAATATCACTGACATTATTATGAAAATAAACAAATATATATCATTGAGATGTATTTAGTTGTAATATCAACGATTAAACATTTAGGGCACGTGCATGATACTATCAAATGAACATGGGAGATTATGAAGTGTCTTACTTCTTAGAACCACCAAAAAATAACCCAAAAAGAAAATGAATTTTTTTTTTTTCTTCTTAAAAAGTAGAGGACCATGTAAGTGTTGTGAGTAACAACACATGTTTGAGTGGAGGGAAAACTGTGGGGAGTGAACTCCCTGAGCAATGGGGACAAGATGGGGTCTAATGCATGTGAACAGCACTGCAAGTCTTAATTTTGCAGACACTGTCAAAGCAAAAGTCATGTGGCTATGTACTTCAATTTGTTCAAAGGAAAGTAACAGTGGGGTGGAAGTGATAGCTCATCCTTCCTTCCTTCCATTCAAACCTTCAACAAACTAAGTAAAAAAACATTATTATTTCCTACTCATTTGACTATTCCAGAACCGGAGAACCACATATATTTTGCATTTGATAAAAATCTTATTATTCCCTCGGTGACCTTTGCTATAAGCAAATGATCAATACACGCATGTCACCACCTTGTTATTGAACTAAGCTATGAGCATCATTTTGCTTGCTCTTGTCAATGATTAATTATATATAAGAACATGAGCAATGATCATCTAAATTAGTGCTATCTAGCTACCATTTCGAATGTTAGTATAACTAAAGACAAAGATTTTGCTAATCAAATTGAAGGAGTCTCTCTCAACTTGTTACATGACGATGCAGATGATTTGAAGTAAATGACTTAAATCATTTAACAAATCTCATAATTTTTAGAATTACATGCGAATACTAGTTAAAGTCACCAAGTAACAAAATAGAAGAAGAAAATTCTGTCCAATAACTAATAACTAATGCTTTCAACTTTATAATGGGGTCTATCTTGACATTCAATATCTTTTGGATTAGCAGAGTAATAATTTCATTTCTTTGTAGTTCATTATTTTATAGAGGCATGAAAATTATCTTATGTACTATTGTGCTATAAAATTTGTTGAAGAATTCTAAAGATACTACAAATTTTATTATAATATAAATCTTTGAATTGATATGTCATTAATAATATATATTTTTTATGTTATTGAATTTCACTACATAAACCTTAAAATTGATGTATTATTACTAAAATTAATTTAGACATTTATTTATTATATTATTTAAATGACACTAATCATATTTATTGTCAAGTCAACTTATAAGTATTTATAGTAAAATTAGTAGTAGTCCTTAAATTTGTTTGTAATATGACACAACACCTTCAATTAATGCAATAAATAATTAGCATTACAACTTGAACTTATGAGTGAAATCCACCTTCAAGTAGTGACGAAGTTAGGATTTGAATTTAGAGAGGTACAAAGTTGTTGTTGATGTTTCTCTTTCTTTCTCTCTTTTTTTTTTTTTTTTATTATAAAAATTTTGAGTAAAAATTATCACATACACATATACATGCAACATAACAAACTAAAATTAACAATATTAATATATAGAAACTAAAATAACTATTTTAATCAATTTATAATTTGGTAAATTAAATTTCATTGCTTACCCACAAATTTTCAGGAAAAAAATAAAAAGTTATTGCCAACAAAATTGTTTTTTAAATTAATTTTTAGAGGTAATAGTAATGTTTTTTCCTTCTCTTTAATTGAAATTATTGCTTCCTTATTTTATTTTTCTCTTACCCTTACTTCCCTTTGGTTTTGAATGCTAAAGTTAATGATGAATAGTTTTTGTTTTTGGTTATGTTTTCTTAATAATGTTTAGAGGAAAGCGATTAATACATCGATAAGAATTAGTGAGATCATCCAAATTGAGGGAAACCAAAAAAGTGTAGAGAAATACCTAAAATAACATTAGTAGAAATAATAAAAAGAGGACTTGACTATTACGGAAGAAAAAATATGACTTATAGAATAGAATGAAGGAAAAGAATAAATGTGACCAACAAAAATTAATATGTTGAGGATCCATAACTGACCCAAAAACATTTGGATTTAAGGCTTTTTTTAGTTTTCTTAATAATGTTTGAGAAATAAAAAAAGATCATCATCAATTACTTTTTCTATAAAATATGCCAACAAAAAATACTAATAAGAGAAACAATTATATCTATATAAAAATACACTAAGACAAAAGATGAGGAAAAATCAACTATGCTCATAAGTGGTGTTTTTTTTTTTTTTTTTTTTTTTTTAAATTGAGAGAAGGATGACGTTTTCTTACGTAGGATGCAAATTTTGATTTTTTTTTTTAATTGGTTTTTATGTAGGATGCATATTCAAAACGTCGGCACCAGACCGCGGAGAAAGATCATCTTCTGTGCTTTTGCTTTTTATGTTTGGCATATTCAACTGCTTTTTTTCTTTATCCATGGAATAAATAAGGCAAAAATGCACTTTTCGTCCCTACTTTTTGGGTCAATTTTTATTTTGGTCTCAAAATTGATTTCTTTACAAATTTCATCCCTAAAATTTAAAAATCGTTTTTAAAATGGTCCCTGCCGTGAACCAACAGACGGAACCCTCCTATGTGGCAGACGGAGTGTCCTTCTTGCTGACGTGTTGCAAACGTGGCTATTAAAATATTGTTAAAAATAGTTATTTGGCATTTTTAAATAGACATCAGCATTTTATTTATTTTTACTCAATGCCACGTCAGAAAATTTATATAAAAAAGAAATTAATTTAAAAAAAAAAAAAACCTTAAATCAAATTTAATTAAAAAAAAATTGCTTATTATTATTAATTTTTATAAGAACATTACATCTGTTCTTCATGTTCTTCCCAATCAAACCTAGCAAGGAAGAACTCAACCCGGATTACAAGAACGCAATCCCAACAACAAATAACTCAAACCCAGATCAATCACAAACACACTCAGATCAAAACAACACAAACGGAAAAAAGAAGAACAAAGAACACAAACCCAACAACAAATAACTCAAACCCAAATAAATCACAAACACACTCAGATCAAAACAACACAAACGGAGAAAAGAAGAACAAAGAAACAGAGATCAATCACAAACACACCCAGATCACAACAACACAAACGGAAAAAAGAAGAAGAAAGAAACAGAGATCAAACAAAAACAAAGACCCAGATCACAACAACACAAACCAAAAAAAAAGAGAGAGAAAGAAATAGAGATCAAACATAAACACAGACCCAGATCCAAATTTTTCCCATTGTTTTCACGGCATTAAGACCCCATGGCCTCCATGATCAAAACCTCGAAGATCAGCCTCTTGATGTGCTCGCCGTTGGTCAATATTGGGTGTAAGGTTTTGAGTGGAGATAAGATTTTGAGATTAGAGAGTTTGGGTTCAGATCGACGCACGGTGCGTAGTGGAGAAGAATCCGTCTCCAAATCGTTCACAAACCCAAACCACCGAAGTGGCGGCGCTCTTCTTCATCGGAAAAGGCAACAACCTCAACTCCCAAGCTAGATTGGCACGGTCATGAACCAACTTGATTCGTCTTGGGTTGCTAGGGTTTGATCGTGGGATGGGTTTTGTGGGTCTTCAATTTAAAGGGTTAGAGATGAGAACAGAGCATCTGTGATTTGTCTTGGGTTGCTGGGGTTTAATCGTGGGAGTGGTCATGCTGTTTGGCTCTTGAGACCGAGAGAGGTGTTCAGTGTGTGAGAGAGTGAGAGATGAGAACAGAGCATCTGTTTGTTTTTCATTTTTTTTTTTAATTAAAATTAAAATTGAGAAATCTGGATTTTATTTTTAATAATATTAAAATTAAAGTTAAAATTGAGAAAACTGATGTGGCGCTGATGTGTATTTAAAAATGTCAAATAACTATTTTTAACAATATTTTAATAGCCACGTCAGTGATACGTCAGCAAGAAGGGCACTCCGTCTGCCACGTAGGAGAGTTCCGTCTATTGGTTCACGGCAGGGACCATTTTAAAAACGATTTTCAAATTTTAGGGATGAAATTTGTAAAGAAATCAATTTTGGGACCAAAATAAAAATTGACCCAAAATGTAGGGACGAAAAGTGCATTTTCGCCAATAAATAAAGAACGTGAATCAAAAACAAAAAATAATTGATTTGCAATTTCTACTTAACTTCTTTAGGAAAGTCAAAAACAAAAAGTCATTGTTTTGCAATTTCTACTTCTTAGGTTTTACTTGGGAGTTCATAAGGGAATGTAATGGAATCATCATAAGGGAATAGAAAATGATGGAATAAAATGAAATGAAATGTATTTAAGCAAGGAAAAAGAATGGAAAAGAATAGAACAAAATGGAATCAAGTAACCTTCATTGAATGTTTTAAAAATTAAAACAAAGGAATGGAAAGGAATGAAAATAAATAGAATGTAAGTAATCTTGTTTGGGAGGAACATGGAGGAAATGGAATGAAATCATTTCATGACAATATTACTATCAGACCCCTATTTTAAAATAAAATGTTGGATATATAGGGGTATTTTGAGAGTTTTAGTAAAAAAATCATTAAATTTAATTTCATTCCCTTTCATTCCTCTCAATTTTGGGGGGAATGAAAATTTGAGATTTTAAAGGAATAGAGAGGAATGAGTGTTCTCTCCTACCCATTTCATTCCCTCCTACTTAAACTCCTAAATAAGGGAATAAGTTTTCCATTATCTCCATTAAAACTCCCAAGCAAGGGAAGAGAAGAATATTATAAAATTGTTTTTTTCATTCATTTCCATTTCATTCCATTCCCCCCTCCCAAGCGAGACCTTAAGGAAAGTCTAAAACAAAAAGTCATTGTTTTGCATTGTTTCTTTAAGTGTAAGTTTGGAAAGAGTTGAAATGATTTTGTAAGCTCGTCTAGCGTTTTTGTATGGATTCTGTGCATTGTTCACATGATCTGTGAGTATAGATTTCAGCAAAACTAACTTTAAAATTGAATTCCATGGTACTATTCACACATTTAAAAATTATTTTGCTATAGTGTTTCAGTTTTCAGTAATAAGCGGTATCTAAAAACGAGATATATAATAAGCATATGTAATTTAGATGCTAGATTTTTAAAATTCACACTTAATATAAAGACATATAAAAAATTTAAAGGTTTTTTTCCAAATTAGTTTTGAAAGAATTTTTATTAAAAAATAATTGATACTATGTAAAAAGAAAAAAAAAAAGACTAGAATCATTGACAATTGATACTCTATTTTTTATATATTTGTTAATATGAATAATACTGGAGATACAAATTATTTTACAAAAAAATTTACAAATTATTGATGTTGTAATTGATTATTGGTAAATAAAAAAGTGATATTAATGATAAGCCTAAATGGAAACTAATAAGAGGTTAGTCATATCAATATTTTATAAAAATATTATAAAATAATTTGTGACGATAATATTATATTGGTTAATTAAAATATTATTAGAAATAAAAAATTAATTAATAATTACGTCAAAACTTTTCCATTTTAAACAAACTAATTTATCTCACCTTTCAAGTTTCCAATCAGAATCTTCGTACACGTTATAGTGAAATGTGATGGAACAAATCAACTTTAACTTGTTGGAAGGAAAGTTGAAACCGCGTGGGACCGTTGGTTGGAATGATTGCAGCACGGAAACTTCGAGGAAGAGGTAGTCTAAAACTACTTTTTTCTTTTTCTTTTTCTATGGAATGAAAGACGGTGAGTCAAAAACAAAAAGACACTGGTTCGCAATTTCTACTTAACTTCTTAGGAAAACTGAAGACGCGTAGGAATTTCTCTGCTTTAAAGGCTCTTTTTCAAGGCCATTCCTATTCCCCTTCCTAATTGTTCATTCAACCTCAGTGTTCCATTCAAATTGCTCTTTTTCACCATCGCCGACCCGATTCATCGTCCTTCTCACCCATCTTCGAAGCCCAGCTCCGTTCATCCATCATCCATCATCCTCACCGTCGACCCCACGCACCATCGCCAACCCTATTCATCATCCTCCTCACCCATCTTCGAAGTCCAGCTCCGTTCATCCATCATCCTCATCAAAACTCTCTGCTCAGCTCAATAAGCCATCGCCGACCCACACAAGCCACGCCCCATCGCTGAGCTGTTACCGACCCAAACCCCATCGCTGATCTTTCTCCACTCTACAGGTACTTTCTCTCAACTTTTCCCTTTTTCTCAATTTGCATTTGGGTCTTTGTGTGTGTTTGTTTATGTTGTTGTTGATTTAAAGGCTCTTTTCCAATGGCTTCATTCCTATTCCCCTTCCTAATTGTTCATTCAACCTGAGCGTTCTATTCAAATTGCCCTCTGTCAAAAGACACTTTTTTTTTGGGGTGTGGTTTGCTCATCTCTTGTACTTCTCATTATATCGCATCTCTGATCTTTCCAATCTTCTCCTCATAGATCTTGATGGCAGCTTTCCCGACCAATGAGGGCGACTCCTTTTCTTCTTCCACTCAGAAGTTGGATTATGATGTCTTCTTGAGTTTTAGAGGTGAAGATACTCGCCATGGTTTTACTGGCCATTTATATCAAGCCTTGTGTGACGAAGGTTTCAAGACCTTCATTGATGATGAAGATCTCCAGAGAGGTGAAGAAATTTCAGCGGAACTTATCAAAGCCATTAAATCATCAATGATTTCAATTATCATATTCTCTCAAAACTATGCATTTTCCACTTGGTGCCTCGAAGAACTTACCGAGATTATTGGGTGTAAGAAAAACGGACAAAGAGTTTTACCAGTTTTTTACAAAGTGGATCCATCTGAAGTACGCAAACACCACGAAGGTAGTTTTGGATTAGCACTAACTACACATGAAAAAAAATTCGAGAATAACAGAGAGAAAGTGCTGAGGTGGAGGGAAGCTTTATATGAAGCAGCTAATTTGTCTGGATGGCATTATGAGGATCAGTATGTATCTAATCACTAATCTTGTGTCTTTTTATAGCTTTCAAACCTCCGATGGTTTTGTTATGACCACTAAATACCAAATTACGAAAATATTTGCTACTACTATCTACTAAGGCACTAAGAGCACTGCTACTACTAAGGCATTAAAGGCCAGCACAAATAGAAGGTTTATTTTTATATTTTTACTTGATTGGTAAATTACAAACACATCTAATGTGCTTTCATCCGATGATTTTACCTTTCACCCACACTTGTGAGAGAAGGAAGTGTGATTTAAATCAAGGCTCATCAACTTAATAATTTGCAAATTTTCTTAATCATTTCATTTTTAGAGTATTATAAATGGGCTAGTGACGTAGGATGAAGGGGCAGCAAGTGGCATTAGGAGAAGAACAAGAAGAAGGGGTAGTGACATAGTGTTAGGAGGAGAGAGAGAGAGAGAGAGAGAGAGAGAGGACTCAAAAGAAGAAACAAAATGCACATTTAAGTCTCAAATTAATTATCTTCTTAAATCTATGACTATGAGTTACATGCACATTTACTTAATTAAAACAATGTGTCACTTGTAAGTCACACATCTAATCATCTTGAATTTAGTTCATTTTTGTATTTATATTTCCAGCTGGTCTAATTATGTTTCCTATGCTCTACAACTGGCAGTTTTCCTGAATATCAGCTTATCCAAGAAATAATTAGAGTGGTATCAAGTACCAAATTAAATCACACAAAGTTATTTGTTGCTAAATACCCAATTGGAGTAGATTCTCGCGCAGAAGTCATAGAAAATCTTTTAGATATCAAGTTAAATGATGTTCGCATGGTTGGAATTCATGGCCTTGGAGGAATAGGAAAGACTACTATTGCAAAAGCTGTTTATAATAGAGTTGCTGATCTATTTGATGGAAGTAGCTTCCTAATGAATGTCAGAGAAAATTCAGGAACAGATAGTAGTATAATCAAACTACAAGAGCAACTTCTTTCTGAGATCTTAGGGAGCAAAAAAATTGAGGTGCGCTGTACATGCCGAGGAATCAATGTGATCAAAGAAAGACTTTCGCGTAAAAAGATTCTTTTGATTCTTGATGATGTGGATGAATTGGGCCAAGTAGAAAATTTTCTTGGAAAATGCAATTGGCTTGCTAATGGAAGTAGAGTTATTATAACCACAAGAGACAGACATGTGATAACCACTCTTGAAATTGATCATTTAATCTACGAGGTGGACCAATTGGATCAACATGAAGCTCTTCAACTCTTTAGTAAGTGCGCCTTCAAAAAAGACGAACCTGAGGCAGATTATTCACTTCTTACAAATCAATTCATATGTTATGCCAATGGCCTTCCATTGGCTCTACAAATCATAGGTTCCGATTTGTGTGGAAGAAGCATTCACGAATGGGAAAGTGAATTAGAAAAGTATAAGAATATTCCAAACAAAAAAATTCAAAATATACTAAAAGTAAGTTTTGAAGGATTGGACAAACCTGAACAGGATATTTTCCTCGATATTGCTTGTTTCTTCCAAGGATTATCCAAAAATTATGTTGTGAATATCTTAGCTGCCTGCAATTTATATCCGGATTCTGGTATTCCAAAACTTCTTGATAAGTGTCTCATAAGGGTTGAATTTGGCAAGTTATGGATGCATGACTTGCTACAACAAATGGGTAGAGAAATTGTTAAACAAGAATCAAATGTGCCTGGTAAACGTACAAGGCTATGGTGTTATGATGATGCTTTAAAAGTTCTTACAGAAAATACGGTATAACTTCTTTTTCTTCACTTCTTTTTTAAGCTAAAAAAAATCAATTATTTTTTTTCTTTTTAATGTTAAGAAAAATATAAGTTTATTATTAACCTATTTTGTTTAAAATTTCAAATTGTTATGATGTTGACAATTTCTATTGTGCAATGTGTTCCACCCACTGCTCTATCCAAACAGGGTTCAGATGAAATTCGAGGCGTAAGGTTGTGCTCCCCTAAACCAACAACGGTGACATTGGCAGCTAACACTTTCAAAAGGATGAGAAATCTCAAATTTCTTATAGTTGATGATGTGCACATTTGTAAAGAACTTAAATATCTCCCCAATGAATTAAGGTTGCTTCAATTGCCTAATTATCCTTTTCCCTTACCATCCAATTGTTGTCCTCAAAATCTTGTTAAACTCGAGATGCCACGTAGTCGCATTCGGTTAGAGAAGTTATTTAAGCAGGTATGGTTTTCTTTAAAACTTATGTTCAAAATTTTTTAATTTAAAGTTTGTTGAACATAAATTTTTATTTTTTTTTCCACAGGAGTTTCAATTCGAGAATTTGAGACATGTCAACCTCTGTGAATGTGAGTCTATTACAAAATTACCTAATTTATGCGCCCCAAACTTAGAGAACTTGGACCTTTCATATTGTAAAAATTTAGTTGAGTGTCATGAGTCCATTGGATTTCTTGATAGGCTTCAAGAATTGCGTCTTTCTGGTTGTGAAAAACTTCAAAATTTGCCAAGCCATCTCACATGGAAATCTCTCGACACTTTGGTTATTCCATCCTGCTCAAGTTTTGATTTTTTTTTTCCTCTCTTAGCCGACGATTTTGTCTTCTGCTTTCAAGGTTTATATAGCTATTGCTGTAAAAATATTGTGGATCTTGAAATCTATAAAGTACCACCGGCTAGTATATTATGTATATATAGTGGCAAATCGAGACCCCGGTATGAATATTGTTTTTTCATAAATTCATATGCGTTTCTAGATCTGAGTAATGTTGGAAATCTAATTCAATTAGATTTTTTGATGAAGTCTGATTACTTTCGTGCATTGAAACATTTATATTTAAATGAAATTGATATTAGTACCATCCCGGAAAGCATCACTAAGTTTACTAGATTAACGATACTTGGAATAATATGTTGCAAGTATCTTCGGGAAATTCCAAGGCTTCCACAATCTATAAGAATAGTGTATATACTAAACTCCCATTCGCTACATCCACAATCATCAAACAGATTGTTCAGTCAGGTGTTTCTCTCTCTCTCTCTCTCTCTTTCATTCAATGTTATATAGAAACACTCTTTTTACCTTCTCGAAAGTACATTATTAATTTTTTTTGAATTTGATTATTGCAAACAGTTTGGAGAACTTTGGAAACCACCACGAACTCAATATGATTTAAAGGGTTATCTACTTATACTACCTGGATCAGAGATTCCAAAATGGTTCAATCATCAAAGTGTTGGAAATTTCATTTCATTCTGGGTCAGTTGTGATTGTAATCATCTAAAATTTAGTTACTTTGTTGTAATTGAACCGAATGAATGGAATGGTACTGTTAAAGTCTCCTTGAAATTTAATGGGATAAAGGTGATGGATAGGAAAGCTTTACGAATCCTACAGGATACGGATATGACGTGCACTCATGTAGGGTTTTTTAAGATATTTGCTGGTTCTTTGTCAGAGCACTTAAAGCAATTTGAGCGGAATCTTGTGGAGGCTGAATTTGAATGTGAATCATATCGAGGTGTAATTCATATCCTAAGGTGTGGGGTCCATGTTGAATGCATCTGTCCTCTTGCTCAAGATCTCTCCACCGACACTCTCCCACCTACTTCAATACCTGCCTCCCCCATTTCTTCTATTTCAAACACTGTCACGCCTTCCCCCCACACATATATTGATTCTGACTCACCTTTGGAGGGCTCTCATGATGATGGATGTGATTTGAGTTTGTCACTGTGCACTTCTCCCATGGGAAGAAATTATCCGCCTCCTCAGCCTCAGGTCACTGTCCCTGATGACAATAGTCACATTTCTTTGCCATCTAGTATAGACCTTCCAAATAATGTGATAGACATGTTAGAATTATGCTTGAGTGTGCAAGGTTTGGGAATTGGATCAACTGTTAGTGAGGGGTTTCATTTGGGTTCTTCTTCAATGGCCCATAACTTTGACAGTGATGATGATTCTGACTTCAATTCGTCATCTCCTTCGAAGAAAATGAGAAAATCTTGATTGAACTTGGAAGAAGAAATATGCCTCCATCTGCAAAAGAACTTTGAAGCAATTTTCTTCTTCATTGTTCCCATTCCATTTCTTAAGTATTTGATGCCAAGGTACGTCTCTTTTTTTTTTCAGTTGCATTGTTTCATTTGCATCTTTGGATGCTCATTCATTGGATTTGGTACCAACATAATTTGAATAGAAACTAACCCGAAGTAAATGCAGTATAGATGAAAGAAATTATGAAAAACTTATTTCAATTTTTAGACAAATTATGAAAACAAGCAGTTACATGTTTATCATGTAATCTCTCTCTCTCTCTGATAACAAAGCTACTCATACTTCTTGATTTATTAAAATTTTGAGTTTTATTCCATTTCTCCATTGTTAGCATAATATGCTAGTATTATGATTTTTCTCTATTAGTCTGTTACTAGCCAGCACCAATTCTAAAAATTCAAACTTGAGTAGGCATGACCTTATATGCATATGCCATCCTTAATTTCATAGAGCAGGAGGTTTTTAAATGGATCTGACTTTGCCAATTGTTGTAGTTTCAAGGTCATTTGAACACACCATTACATTTTAAATGCTTTCTTTTTAAATTGATTTTGATAGTATATATTGTCTCAAATTTCGTAATCTTGTAAAAATGTTGGAATTATATGTGGATTTCTGATATTAGCTTGTTTGCTATTGATGATTTCCTCCTCCACTATGGTTGGTATTGATGTTACCTTCTAGGTTGATCCATTAGTGGATTTAGCACTTCTGGAATGAATTAGGGAGGTCTTTAATTTGGTGGCAATAACAGTTTATATTGTTAAGTCTTTTTCATTATAACGTTTTGGGTGACGCTTTTTGGTTTTTTCTCCTCACTTGGGCATGCTATTTTATAGCTTTAACTATGAGTGAAATGTGTCTTTGTTATTGATTGTTGGACTCTGAAGTGATGATTGAAAAACTGAATGTGTAGAACCGAGCTAAGTTGCTGTGTGAAATCCTACTAACAAGGCTTTGTTCTTTCACATCAAGTTGTTCTTCGACCTATGTAATAGTGGAATATTTTCTAGCTTGCAAAAGTATACCAATATTTTTTCCCATAAATTAATGCAACTCATTATGTTATAAAATTCAATTGCATTTGCTTGGTGTCTTTGGAAGTGGATTTAATCGTTTTCTTTATTAAAGTTTATAGCATTTCATAAAAATTGATCATATGCTTGAGAAAAGAAATGAATCAACTGATAATGTATTGAAACCTAAAATTGACTTTGTGATTTCAATATTTTCTGACAATATTAAGAAGTAAAGAATTTGATCATGCATATCATGGAATTATCAGATCTGTTAGGTCTGACCCAGACATTATTGCAGGAACTGGAAAAAAAGATTTTTGCTTTTGGATGAGAGCTTTCCAATTAACCAATTTGTTGAGTCAACGATCCAATTGAAGAATGGCCTAGTTACTTATGTCA
Organism: Quercus variabilis; assembly: GCA_030445155.1. Lineage (NCBI taxonomy): Eukaryota > Viridiplantae > Streptophyta > Magnoliopsida > Fagales > Fagaceae > Quercus > Quercus variabilis. The sequence continues at coordinate 1,675,436 of CP129455.1, forward strand.
TTGAATCTGGAATCAGGGCACTCCTTTTGGTAGTTTCTTGTGTTGTAAGTCATGTGATTATTCATTTTCGCTTTGTTAATGACGCATGTTTGTTTAATTTAATGTGCAGTTGAAATGTCAATTGTTGGTGCCTTATATTATTATTATTATTTTTTTTTTGCTGTTGAATTTTTATAGGTTTAAACGGCCATGTTTTACCCCCTATTTAGATATTTTTTATCCATATCATCCAACATTGAAATTAACCTCATGCAAAATGCACCATTAACCTCATGCAAAATGCACCATTAACCTCATGCAAAATCCCAACCAAAGAACATCCTTCTTTCAATGCAATCCTACATCTAACTACTAAGTAGTTGCATTTGGTTCTGGATGGATGTCATGACAATATAAATTGCTCAATTATGTACTGGTGTTTGAAGTAGAGAATAGGGAAATGTCTATCAATCCAAACTTGCTGTTAAAGTCACATTGGGATGTTTTGGTTTGAACCTTTCAAGTCTATGGAGTATTTATTTTTAATGTGCTGGAATGATACTGCATTAGGTTATTTGCTCATTTACATCTTGCAGGCCAAAATTTAAGCTAGATTTGTAAAAGAAAATAATTTATACTTACTGGTCGAAGAGTTTTTCCAATATAATATAAAACTAGTTGCTAGCCCGTGTGATGAATGGAAAAATTGACTCTGAAAAAAAAAAATCCAGCAATGTGTAAATTGACATTGAAATTAATCCAAACTAATAATTAATCAACCAAAAATATAGCTTTTATTAAGAAAACAAAAAATCACATGAACCTAAATGAAAAACATTTAAGGTGAAGAATTAAGATCAACTTACTGAATCGCAAATACCAAAAACCCCCAAGACTTAAAATTTCAAAATTTATAGAATCTTCAAATTCTACTTCAGAACCAAACCAAATTCAACAATTTTATATATAACATATCAAATAAAAATTTATCGTTCCCTAGATTGGAAGACATAGATTTCATCTTTGATTTTTTTCCAAAAAAATAGAGATGTTTTATTTGCCATGTATAATATAAAAAAAAAAAATTAGTAGAAATTTCAACCCAAAACCAAACCCATGATTATCAACGTGAGTGTTTTTTTTTTTTTTATTCCTATCATAAATTTTGTCTTTATATAGATTTTTAACGTTTGAGTTTGAGTTTAAGTTTAAGTTGGACTTATTAGAGAAATAAAGTTTCATTCCTTGTTAAGTTTTGATCAAATAAAAATAATTTTATTTTTAAAAAAGTGATAATGATGAGTTTGAGTTTAAGTTGGATTTATTAGAAAGATAGAGTTTCACTCCTGGTTAAGTTTGGACTAAAAATAATAATTTTATTGAAATAAAAAGATAATTTTATTTAAATATTATGCTGACGTGAAAAATTTTGAAAGTTTCAGATGCTTCGGTTTTATATATATAAATTATTATTATTATTATTTTAAATAATATAAATGATATTCATAGAATTTGATCTCTAATAAAATGTGGTTCCTATGCATTGTCTTTAATTTATTTGTCTTCCTTTCCACCTTTTGCATGAAATTAAGAAATACCTTCAATAACGTCTTTTTTCTTTTCTTTTCAGTAAATATTTCTGCAAAATATTTTATTTCCATACCCTACTAACTCTTGAAGTGTTCGATGGGCATTGAACCAATGATATTTGATGGCTTATAGTGCATCATTGTAATATTTGGATTTTCCGTTTTAATATCCCTAATTAAAAATTCTAGATTTAGACTTCAAAATCCCAACAACTAGCTGATGGATTAATTGTGGTGTTCTCGACAACTTTAGCAGTTTTAATTAAATAAAAATAATTTTATTTAAAAAAAAATAATGACGAGTTTGAGTTTAAGTTGGACTTACTAGAGAGATAGAATTTCACTCCTGCTTAAGTTTGGACTAAAAAAAATAATTTTATTTAAATATTGTGCTGACTTGGAAAATTATGAGAGATTCAGAGGCTTCGGTTTTACTTCATTTATATATATATATATATATATATAGATAAAAGGCTTTTATTTGTTTGTTTCTTTTTATATTAATTGCACATGCTTGAACTAATTGGGATGACAGGGCCACAACTTCATCATTGTTGGAATAATATTTGTAGCTGCTGGTGAAACTACTTCATCCTTATAATTTTTGTTATTTTTGTGCCCAAAAATGATCACTCTGTTCTGTAGGATTCTCTGTTCTGGTATTTGGACTTGATGCAATTGGGTATAGATGTAAGTCTTGTCTTTGGTATTTGACGCCCTTATTTTGTAGACATTAGAATGATCTCAATGCCAAAAAAAGGTTTTATAGTTATCTTTAACTATGAGCTGGTCTTCTATCCCTTTGAAGATTATAGCTCTATACACATCATTTCTTACCCACTGGCATATCTTTTGTAAATAAATTAATAGGATTACCTCCAATTGCATTTTGAACATAGTAATTTTCTACTGTTCTGTGGCACCTTCTTACTAATTTCACTTTGAGTTAAATGTTGAAAAGAATATTTTGAAATTACAAATTAGTATCACCTTGAATTCACCATCTTATAGGAATACCTTGCTGTAGAGAAAAGAGTAAACAATGTTCATGAGCTAATGGTTATGATTTTATATCCGGTACAAAAAATATACTTATATACATGCCTTTTACTGTCTTATACATTAAAGTGTCAAGGAGAAGAGATCACTTATGTTGTATTCCCTTTTGTTAATTTTGCACTTATTGTAACCAATGAGTATGGTAAAATCAAGTACATACGAGGTTAATTTTACATGTTAATGTTCCCTCCCCATTGAACATTCCCATTCATTTACTTGATCAGTCCAAGCAATTCCATGTTATTTGGACTATGATTTGTCAGTTAAGTTCCTTTTTAAAAAATTATTTATGCTATTTACAAACAACTTTCCTTTAAATGCCACTTCAAAATTTCTTAGCCAGAATTACTAGGCCATGGTTGCACAGCTGCACAGCATAAGCAGCAGTTTCTAGTGGGAAGACTTTCCATGCAAGGATGTGGTTTCTCTGTCAAGTTTGATTTTTCCCTGAATCTGCTAAACCATTTCTAGAATTTTTACTCATGGGGATTTCACCATGTGTTGCAGCCCATGATGAATCTATGAAAGCACTGTCCGCTGTGATACAGAGCTTCAGCTAATAATTTTGAAATTTTCACTTTCTTGACCTCTTGCAATACCAGTAAAACCTTACATCTAAATTACCCTTTTGTTTAAACAATAAAATTTCTGTTCGGATGACTTTTGCTATCTTCAGTTAAACTTTTGAACTTGTTTAATACAGTTAAGACTTTTGAACTTTTGACTTTGCTATCTGCAGTTAAACCTTTGAATTAGTTATTACAGTTATTTGTCATATGTAAATTCCAATCTTAGCCTACTTATACATATAAATCCTGTTTTCAAATACAAGAAAGTAAATATTCTTTGACTTATATAAGATACATATATTGGGTAAAAATGGAAATACTGACCGTTATTGCCACATGAAGGGTGTCTATGTTTTCTTGGTTCTTGACATTGCTTTTCCTACATCCAGGCTAAGGTCATGACTGGTGATAATGTAGCGAGGTAATTGCTTCAAAAGATGACACAATGTGCATGCAACGCGTATCTTGACACTTAGGAAAGGTATAAGTGAAGTCATGGTTGAAATTTTAACATTAGATTATAGCATCATTGAGGTCTTCCCTAATTGTGCCTTTGATAGTTGACTTAATTATTAGCTAAATTGATCATAAACACACACATACATACCTAGTTCATTTTTTCCTTTTCTATTTGAGATAGAAATCCTAGTCTAGCATAATCTAAGTGTATGTGTGTGTAGCCCCTCCCACCATGCCATTGCACAAGAACTTGTACTTATGGAATGACCATAATACTAAGGGTGGCGGTGGTATAAATGCCTTGTTTATATTTTTATCAATATGTGGTAGAACACACAAACTGAAACAGAATAATGTTTGTGTTGTGTCGTTTTTTCCCATGATCTGCCCATTTTAGTGTGTTGGCAGTGTCATAACCTAGGCCCTTCTTCTTGTTCATGCTGCAGAAATTCAAAGTTGAAAAATAAGATTTGGATATATTAGGTAAAAAAAAAATAGTGTGGATTAAGTTGGTTTAAGTTTTCACATAGTCAATGACTAGGGCATTTTAGATATAATATATTTTTTAAGCGTTCTTGTATTATTTTACACATTATAATTTTATTGATTCCATCTAATTCTTTTTCTTGCTTTAACAAAATTATGGTGGGTCTATGGGGTGATTAATGATCCTTACGGTAAATTTTTCATTGTGAAGATCTAATCTTTTCAGAAGGTATATATGTTGCCTACATTTATAATAATTATGAGTTCTTCAAATCTATTTTTAGATGCTTACAATGCATTAATGTTTTATAGGAGAGCCTACTTAGGATTATGATTCCAAGTATTGAAGGCAAATGTACATCCTTGAGGATAGGACTCCTAGCTTCCACACAAGTATTACTAGAACAAGTTGGAGAACTGAAGAAATTCTGGATGACATGAAAAAATGTGGCCACGGTGTTCAGGTCTGGTTATCATTATGCACTCACAATATAGACTACTAGTTTTATTTAAAGAAAAATAGTAATAAAAAAGAACCTTGCAGTCTTCTACAATTCTGTCTTTGATTGGATTCTTACTTGAAGATAACCGTATAAGAATATTCAAAATTAATAAGCTTTGGCTTGACAAATCATTACCTTAAGTATATAAAAGTTGCTAATGATTTCGAAATTAATGAGCTCTTAATCATATTTGACCTGCTAAAATTATCTTATCATGCTAGTGACGATCATAATTCTAATGTTAATATGAATTCATTTAGTTTTTATGTTACTTTTATGTCCAAAATTTGTCATAAAATTTAAAATACCAAGTGCACCAACATTTTCCTAAATATGTTAATGCATACTCTCAAGATCTTGAACACAATTAGCACATAGTGCATAACAAACTTAAGACTGCAAAATGTGTAGAAGAGGTATGCTAAATAGGTTTCTTTTTCCTCTAGCAAAAAGGAATTATGTAGGATTTGAATGTACGAATTCTAAGAAAAAGTTGTATATACACAGTTCTTTTAGACAAATAAAGTTGTGCATGGGAGTGACTAATTCTTGATGTATATCTTTTTTATAAAACAGATTATCCAGCACCATGATTTTTTCCTGGATGATTGCCTTGGGGAATACTTGCTTCTTTTTCCTAAATTATTGAAGGTTGGTACTATTTTTTATCAGCAAAGCTCGAGTGAAACTCTTGATTCATTTTGGATTAATAGGTAAGATGATTAATGAATATTATGCATTTATAACTACTTATCCTCATGTTTGGCCCTTGAAAATTTTCAAAGAGCACATATCAAAGTTAAGGAGTTGTAGTGTAAAAGAAATCATATTGTACATTTTCTTTGTATTCATGCCATTTAAAGACCTTAAATTGTTCATGATATTATTATAAACTACTGATATCTTTGACTTGAGATGTCAGTTTATCAAAATCTGTAATTTTCATTTGAAAATGGAAGTAATCCAATGATCACTAAGCACCACTAGTAAAGATTGTTGTTGAAAAAGAGGAAGACAATTAATTGTTATGATGATATTAAGAACTTGATTTCCAATTTTCATTGGCTATCTTTGGGGTTTATGCTTAATAGTTTTTGATAAGTGTTTATTCTTAATAGTTAGATTTTTCAAAAGCAGAAGGTGGAAAAGCTGAAACTGATGTGCCTACAGTTTGTAGCAGCAACTTAGTGATTGATATCATTTATCCTTGAGATTCTCAAGCTAGAAGAATTTTTGGATGGTTTAGTTGGGAATTCAAAAACTCCATCTAGGGCAGTTAATTTACTCCCAAAATATCTAAGATCCTATTTCTATTTTGTAAGTAAAGTGACACATAGGCATTATAGTTTCTCTATTTGTATGTGATTCCTTTGTGTATATGTCTGTGTGTGTCTCTCTCTCTCTTATTCACAGTTTTTGTGTCAAATTCAGGAGGGAATTTAATGTTGAACTTGAGAGCAACATTAAAAATGGAAACGGTGGCATCTATGGGATTGGGGCTTCTCCTAATAGGAATTTCAAAATTTCCGAGGATAATTCAACATAAATTTTGGGGGATTGGTAGGGTTCTTTGGGTTGGTGTCAGATAATTTATTGAAATTTGGTCTCAATTTTAGCAATAATTCACTACTTTTGGTCTGGTTCTTTGGAATCAAGTGTGAATTAACCAAACAATGAAATTTGTGATAAATAGGATTTTAAATCATGGGAGTTTAAATTCCTTCATTTGTTAATTTCCATGTAAATAGCAAAGTTTCATCCGAAAGCAAAATATCTATTTCTATTCCATGTAAATTAACCAAATATGCTTTTGATTTTGTGTCAAAAGAAATTCTTGAACCTGATTTGAGGGGTGAAGACCCAACTACAAAAGATAAAAGCCCAGGTCAAGAGCCATTAAGCACCTTGGAGAAGAGTATGTGCCACAATGCACTGAACATCTAGTTAGGAGCCATTATCTATTTCTTCTATAAATCATACTACAAGTACTTTGGTTTTGTTACTTTCTTTGTAAGCTAAGGACTTTTTGAATTTTAGGGGAGGACATAAAATTAGATAGGTGGCATGAGCTGCTTCTCTTTGTAGTTTTTTATTTTCCCATCTCTACATAGTACATATTTTGAGTGAAAAGTACAAGGAATAGCAACTGGTTATGTGAGATTCATTTGTGACATGTTCTTCATTTGAGTGTATATAAGTTTTTTCTTTAACCCAATGTTTAATTGGTATCTACATTATTGGGGTGAATTTCAGGGGAGAAAATACTTTCCTTAAAAAATGAACCCGGGATACTTAGTCATAATGGTGGTTTGTTTATGTTTCTGTGTGGTGAAAGCATGAGATTCAAAATCAATCTGTACCAGTGCCTAGAGTTTCATACTTTTTTTCCCCTCATTTTCTATATTGCGTTGGCTTGATAAGGAGCGTGCGGCAGTTCGACCTGAGCAAAGTACGAGTCAATTTGTTTCCAGCAACAGTGCCAACACAAAATTTAAGCAGCACAAGTAGGCCAAGGTTGATTGAAAATGAGGATAGGCTTCCTGGAGCTGTGCTGCTTGCAAGGGCTAGGCTTCTGGAGACGTTGAGAGGAGTGCCTCTTTCTGCAAACAGGTCAGTGCTTACTGTGATATGCAATTTGGAATTTTCCAAGGGTGAGTCTGGACATTACATGAAAATTATTATCTATTTTCTGTCATCAATAATATGTTTATGCCAAAATTGTCATGATACATCTGCGCAATACCAAGATTGACTGCCACCAATGCTTTTGATGGTGAAGTTATGAAAGTATTGAATCGATCAATCTGATACCATATTTTTAGGTCTGATGATGGATCCATTTTTCTTCTCTGAATCCACTTTTAGATGGACCTGTGTGTGTAAAAACTGGGTTATAGTGACCCATTTAATTCTTATGGAATGGTCAGAAAAATCTTCAACTTTCTTGCAATAAATTATCCTCTTCATGATGTCCGTAATTTAAATTTCTTATGATAAAAGTATTTATGAGTGGAGGAATTGCATAGTGTGTGTGTATGTTGGATTGTATTGACAGCCCTATACTGTTAAGGGATGTTTAGCATATCACAAAACTAGGCCAACCAAGAACAACTTAACTGGTTTTAGTTTTTTTAGTTCAAAGAACTGGTTCAAAATGGGACGCAATATGTTCCTTTAGAAAACTAGTTTTAACTTTGGTTCTTTCAAATATATATTCTCTCCAAAATCAAGTTCTGAAAATTTTGATGTTTTCATTTTCATATTCTCACCATAATCTAGTTTTAAATTAGAAAATTTTGCATGCTTATTAAGTAAAACTGGTTTTGATATGATTCTAGACAGACTTGATATAAAATAAACCAGTTCAGTTTTGTTTTTGGTTCCACTTGTATTAGAATTGAACTAGTTCCGTTGTTTGCCAAACATCCCTTAATGTCTGAATTGGGTAGGTGGTTTAATGGGATGATCGAAGGGCAGCTCTATCTGATCATGCCTGTTGGATTTGTGACAGACAATTGAGGTTGTGGCACATCATTTGAAAGGGTTTATCACTTTTTTCTTTTAATTAGATATGATTTTTTTTTTTTTTTTAAATTTTATGTGAGATTGATGTGACATGGTGACAACTGTCCAAATCCATGGCACTAAATACTTTTCAGGAGATCTCCTCCAAATCACTAGAATGGCTGTCGAAATTGTGAGCATCAGCATGTAGGTTCCAAAATTAATAAGCTTTGGCTTGACCAATTATTACCTTATGTACATAAAAGGTGCTAATGACTTTGAAATTAATGAGCTCTTAATCATATTTGACCCGCTAAAAGTATCTTATTATGCTAGTGAAGATCATAATTCTTATGTTAATATGAAATCATTTAGTTTTTACGTTACTATCATGTCCAAAATTTGTCATAAAATTTAAAATACCAAGTGCACCAACATTTTCCTAAATATATTAATACATACCCTCAAGATCTTGAACATAATTAGCACATAATGCATAACAAACTTAAGACTGCATTATTGCATAGAAGAGGTATGCGAAATAGGTTTCTTTTTCCTCTAGCAAAAAGGAATTATGTAGGATTTGAATGTACGAATTTTAAGAAAAAGTTGTATATACACGGTTCTTTTAGACAAATAAAGCTGCGTATTGTCAAATATTATGGTGTCTCTTTGTGTGTTGGGAGTGACTAATTCTTTGATGAATATCGTTTTTTTGAAACAAATTATCTAGCACCATGATTTTTTCGTGGATGATTGTCTCGGGAAACGTTTGCTTCTTTTTCCTAAATTATTGAAGGTTAGTACTATTTTTTATCAGCAAAGCTTGAGTGAAACTCTTGTTTCATTTTGAATTAACAGGTAAGATGATTGATAAATATTATGCATTTATAACTACTTATTGTCATGTTTGGCCCCTGAAAATTTGCGAAGAGCACATATCAAAGTTAAGGAGTTGAAGTGTAAAAGAAATCATACTGTACATTATTGCAGTCAGACAAAGAAGATAGAGTTGAAAGCACAAATGAGTTAAAGCAAGGGGATGATCATAATCAATAAGGTTTGTTACTCAGTATCATTATCTTTGTTTGTCTTTATTTTTAAACCATATAAGTACATTACTTTGTGCAAACTCTTATTTTGCATGCATGTATTTAGTCGTTCCTCCAAATTATTGTTATATTTCAATCATTTTACCTTTTCATATTTTTTTGGAAGTTGTTAAAATTTTTAGTACTATCATTTACACCATCTATCACGAATACAAGAACAATATCAACAAAACCAACTGACTTTTATTTATTGTCTCAGGACAATGAAAGCAAATCTTTTTGCTTTTTGCATTTTGGGTTTTTATTTTTCGTGGGATTCAAAAGTAGAACCTGAATATACTCTTCAATTCTCTCCTTTTGAATCATATTTCTTTCTGTAAATTTAATAAAGCATTCTGACTGAGCCCTGTTTGGATATGGTTGGTCAAGTAAAGCTCTTTCTTTTTTTCTTTTTCTTTTTCTTTTTTTTTGGTGGGATTTGAGAGTAGACCCAGAAATAGCTGCAACTCAGTTTACATCATCCTCAATTTCAACGATGAACTTGCCTTCGTTTCAGGGGCTTCAACTATCAACAATGAAAGTTGGTCCTTCAGTGGATCATTTAGGAGTAGGGAGTAGTCTCTCTCAGAGGGAACTTAGGGGCTTGGTTGCTTCCAAGGTAGTATTTTCATCACCCATTTTTGTTTCTCCAATTTATCAGTCTTTGTTATTGAAGTTTGTTGTTTTGTATTATGTGGAGATTTTGATTGTTGTGAATTATGTGTTGGTATGTGGCTGGTTTGGGTACTTTGGGATGGGTTTCTCTATAGTTTGTATGATGGTATTGGTTTGAAGTGTGTGATTAAAGGGGTTAAATTGATGCAACGTTAAAAAAGCAAGGTGGTGCTACCCAAAAAAATATAAGGAAAGCTAGAACAAAAAGTAAAAAGTTTTTAAAAAAAATTTACAGTAAAGAATTTAGTGAAAGCTCTGGGACAGAAGACATGAGAAGTCGAAAGTTCATTCATATAAGGTCTTAAAAAATAACTGTTTTAGCTTTACCACACATAACTATTACTCCTCAATAAAAGTGCATTCTTTTCTCTTCAAAATTACACATTGAACACAAAGGAACAACTTTTCAAATCCCCCTATTACAGCTTTAAACAAAACATCTCTTCCAACATTTGATAACGCCTACATCACAAGTTAAGGAGTTACTACATCATAGGATAAGGTGTTATCTAGGAGACACCAAACAAGCAGAAGATCATAACTATTACTCCTCAATAAAAGTGCATTCTTTTCTCTTCAAAATTACACATTGAACACAAAGGAACAACTTTTCAAATCCCCCTCTTACAGCTTTAAACAAAACATCTCTTCCAACATTTGATAACACCTACATCACAAGTTAAGGAGTTACTACATCATAGGATAAGGTGTTATCTAGGAGACACCAAACAAGCAGAAGATCATAGATCACAATTCTCATGCCACCCTACTTATCAAAAATAAAAAGCAATTCTCATGCCACCCTAAGCCACCACGCATTGTAAGAAGAAATGATTCACATTATCTTAATGGATTTTACACAAGAAATTACCAATCCATAATAATTAATCTTGCCTAAATTATTTGTTATTAAAATCCTCCCTACTGCTATACAAAACAAGAAGAAAGCTACTTTTGAGTTGGTGGTACACAAACTTTCCGATGCTTTGCCTAGGAAAAGTTATTCCTCATTCTCTCAATGTTTTATAGTAGCTCTTCAATTGGAAGTCCTTTTTTTTTTAGTACATAAATCATAATATATATATATATATATCTTCTAATAAATGTGCCATAGATTCTATTTCCCAGCCATGCACCGCTCAAATGAATATAGGATTCCATTTAAAACAACAATTTCCAAACTTTATATAGTTTTCCACTCTATCTTCTCTATCTGTTGCAATTAGGAAAATATCAGGTTGTCTCTCCTTTATAGTAGAATCAAGTATTTGTCTACCTTCAATAAATGCATTAGGCGAATCAGACACAATCTCCCCTAATACCCCCTTTCAATCTATTTGCTTTTTTAGGAATTAAAACCCCAAAGGTAGCGTTTAAAAATTATTCAAACACACATTTGTCAGAACTTGATGCATTGTGATTTTTTGTTGTTGTTGTTGTGTTTTTTTTTTTTTTGATAAGTAAATGAAATTTATTAAAAACTCTAATCAAGTACATGATGAGAGAGCAAAAAAAGAAAGAAAAAATAAAACAGGAAACAAACAGAGTGATTATCTAGCTCCCAAGGAGTCCACAAACTCTAAGAACTCCTCAATCAAGAACATCATATAAGTTTTTCAAAAACTGAAACGTCAGTTTCATCATGCTAGTTTATGTGCCTTCAAAACACCTTGTATTTTGTTCCTGCCATATGCACTACATAAGACATAGCAGGACTACTAATCAACTGCGCTTATTACCTCTTCTCCCAAATCGCCTCAACTAGCTAAAGAGAATATCTTTTTCTGAATATGGCATCACCCAAGAAATACCAAATAATTTGTTGATTTTTGTTTGGAAAACATGATTGACGACTGTTATTGTTATTTGTTTTAATTCAGTTTAGTTTCAAATAGAGAATCTATCCTTGCCTGTATACCTCTCAATTTTAGAAGAATAAAAAATTTTAATTGTAAGGTTGTTTGCCAATGAAACAGTGAAATAGTATTTTGGGGGCTACAAGAGAAAAAGAAAACTGCTTTGTGGGTCATTTTTTTGTTAGAAAGTTCAGAACCAAGTCACTTTGTGGTTTTTAAGTATGCTCTGTTATATGTGTCATATATGGGAACTTATGCGTTCAATACTTCTCTGTTTCTATGTAGCAATTCTGCTGTCTATTTCCTAGGCTTGGTTCTGATTTAAAATTAGAAGACATTTGTATTATGGTCAAACGACAATGTATACACCATAGCTGTGGATTTACATTTACTGAAATTCTGATACAGTTAATGTTATGCGCGTCTTTTTTGACTAGGTAGCATTTTGTTCCCATTTTTGTAGTACACTGACATTAAGCCTTTGGGTGATAGAGTGTTGGTCAAGATCAAAACAGCTGAGGAAAAGACTGATGGTGGAATTTTGGTCCCAACAACTGCTCAAACTAAGCCTCAAGGAGGCGAGGTGGTTGCAACTGGATAGGGTAAGACAGTTGGGAAGAGCAAAGTAGACATCAGTGTGAACGTAACTTTTGCTTACTCATCTTTCTGGCTTCCAATTCTCCGTTGGTTGTTCCTTTCAATAATTGCTTTTCTTTGTACAAATTGGCACCCAAATTGTGTGTTCCAAGTATACTGGGGTTGAGCTGGAGTTCAATGGTTCAAAGCATCTTATTCTAAAGGATGATGATATAGTTGGTATTCTTGAATCAGATGATGCCAAGGAACTTAAGGCCCTAAATGATAGAGTTTTAATCAAGGTTTGTTATATTTAAAGTTCATTACGCTTGCATGTATGTTCATGAAATGTGTATTGTGGAGTATAGCCAAGGATAAATAATAATGTTAATGTAAAGGTCTCATCCTGGGGTGTAGTTAGTGAACTGCCTTTGGTTTACTGCAAACTAATTATTTAGCTGTGCATGATATGTCGTGTCTGATCTTGCATTATACCTTATTTATGCCTTTTCTTGGTTTATCATGTGAGCCACAGAGAACCTGAAGTAACATTAGGTATTACACCTTGTACGTTTGAACTCAAGTGCAGGTTGTTGAGGTTGAGGAAAAGACTACTCGGGGTTTGTTGCTAACAGAGGCGACCAAGGAGAAACCTTCCATTGGGACGGTGAGGACTAGAGCATTTTCAACTTTATGCTCTCCCAAGCATTAGCTGAATACTTGTTTTAGGATTGTAAGATGGGGTTTTGGCGTTTGGGTAGATTAATGTTTGATGTTTATTCTGCATTGGATGTGACAGGTGATTGCGGTTGGGCCTAGTCCTCTGGATGAAGAAGGCAACAGGAAACCATTTTCCCTCACCCTAGGGAGCATAGTCATGAACTCCAATTATGCCAGGAATGAATTTAAGGGCAAAGATGGTTATGATTACATTGCTTTGAGGGTTTCAGATGTTATGGCTGTTCTTTCTTAGTTTGTCAATTAAATGCTCTTAGTATGTACCTTCAAAATTTTATGCAGAAGTGCCTCAAGACATATGGAGTTTGAATATAATTGCACTTTAGTCTTTTAGAGTATGCTGATAGCAGCTGTGTCAGATTCTAGCATTTTCAGTTCTTTGCATAGTTAACAATTAATGCTAGTTCATTGAAACATCCCAGGTTCATTTGATAATGAATGGGTGCATTCTGTATTGTATTAAAATCTTCATTTTAAATGGATCCTTTTCATTGTTTAGATTAAATATTACCAATCCAACAAGATGGAGAATTAGAGAAAAAAAAATTCTTCCAACATTGTCAAATTTGGTTCTTAAAGCAATAGAGGAAGAAGACATTCCCCAACAATCGGATGGCACACACATTAAGTGAAGCCAATCACTGCAAATGCCTTTGCAAGGCTTAGTTCCTCTAGTATTAGTATCTATGTTTATGTTTTTGGTTTTTTTTAATAACCCACGACTTGTGGTGGAGGATTTTATAGTCTTCGATTAAGACTGCAAATCTTGTAATAGACTTTTAACTATTTATAGTTTCTATGCATATCCGTATTTCTTCCCAAAAAAAAAAAAAAAAAAAAGTTTTTCGAAGTAACTGTTGTTTTTAGAGTTAAGGCTTTGGGGTTTTAGCCCAATTGCAACAATAATTTTTCTTAAAATAAAATTAAAAACTAAGTGTGTGCTTGACATGTCATAACTCATATCCAATTTTATTTATTTTTAGTTTGGTAAAAAAATTTGTCAGAGAAAAGTTGTTCAAAATTGGGGCCTCTTATATTTCCATAGAAATGAGTCATTCCCAACCAAACTTGATTTTAATCTAGGTAAAAGGAAAAAATTGAATATGATTAGTTCAATGATTTGTCAAACACAATTAAATGATTGTTTATTTCGGGAACTTTGACGCGGAGGACAAGACTAGCCACCTAAATACCTATAAATTTAAAGGTAAATTCAAGTTCACCTAAGCTGCTAGCAAGTTCAAGATTCTATTTTTTTTCCCCGTTGTTCCCATCACTTTACTTTTTATTATTGCGTCATGTTAACAAATATCCTTAAGCCTATTTATAAATCATAATAGGAAAGTTTTGATACTATTTTCATGAAAAATATAAAAGCTATTAATAACATTTATTATTTTATTATTCTTCGTATAAAAACTATTGGTTAACATTTCCCTTATGAGAGATGCTACGTCTACAACAATTTTACAACATTTTTACAACAAATCACAGGTGGTTAGTTATTATTGGTTCAAATTTGAAACTAACACCAATATTACTTTTTTGCCCCAACAATAACAACCAATAACAACCTGACACTTAGGAAATGTTGTAGAAATGTTGTAGACATAGCATTTCTTTTTCCCTTATTATATACTTGAAGCAGAGGAGAGTAGGGGTTTTGTTACTTTTTTTACTTTTGAGTTTTGTCATGTGGTGCAGGATTGCCGGTTGCAAAAGGATGAAAATGGTTCCATTCAAGATAAAACTCTTTTCTACTTGCCTATTTTTTTATTTTTTTTATTTTAATTGTATTGGCATATCCTTTATTCTGTACTATAAACTGTAAAGGAAGTGATTATCGCTTTGTTAGTGGCATAAACTTTATCTGCTTGCTTTAGTTCTGCTTGAATTAAATTGTATTCCTCCAGCCAGTCAGGAATAAAGAAAGAAAATGGAATGGTAGGGAAGATTATCAAAATGATTTCCTCGTTTCCTTGCTTTCAGGCAAAAAATACAGACCCTTTTGTCCAACACCAAAGCAATTTTCCTGCTATAAATTATGTCACTATGAAACACCTCGGAGAGCAATACTGTGTTATTGAAAGAAAACCATAATTGCATTTTGATTTTCTTCCTTGATGATGAAACTGCTTGTAACAATCATCAGTTTAGAAAGAGAGCATGCACTGGTTACAAAACTTAGAAATGGCACCAAAAGGTGCGTCATTTCATATCTGCTTGAGAGTCATACAACAACTATTACTTCATTCTGTTGCATATTTGTCTCTATCTTAGCATATACAAATAGCCATGAAATTGAATGTCAAATTAATAGGTTAAGGACTATTATCATACACCATCTACTTTTTCCTGATGCATCTTGCTAAAAAAAAGTGCCCATTTGGGCTAACAGGCAACAGCAGCTACAAAAGCAGCCGCAATGATCAAAAGTAGAATAAATGTTGCTATATTGAGCTCTAGGTCACCCAGTACCACTTCGTCTAAAACAAACTCCCCCAGTAGAATTTGGTGTTTTGTTTATGGGAGGAGGATCAATAACATTTTCGTTTCTCTGCTGTCATGATTCACAATATATCCCCTGCTGCCAAACAACTACTTCTATTAGGAAAGAGGGAGGTGATGGAGGCTCCTTTGACATCTTCCATTAGAGCTGGAAGAAGCCAACTAGATTCTCGGAAGGATTAAAGAATCCAAACCTGCGCCTGAAAACTAGTTCATCCCCAATTATGGAACTTTATCAATTAAATGATGCAGCAGAATTATCCTCATATGGTCTCCATGCATTACCACTGTCAGTCCCACTACAAGCTTGGTTGGGCACTGGAACATGACCCAGATCTCCATCCAAGCTCATCTGCTGTACTTCAGCAGATGACAATATCTTTATGCTCTGAACAGAGCTTACAAACTCCCTGAGAGCAGTTAGAGAATGATAGTTAAGAAACAAATAAACAGAATGATCAAAATACTGTAAATAAAGCAAACTTGGAGGTCTGGACATACTCCCATGGGTCATCCCCAACAAGAAGAATATCATTCTCATGATCCACATAAGTTTCCAGTCAGTCTGTTGAGGATCTTCTAGCTGCCCTTCAATTCCAAACATATGGGCAAGATCATGCCTGAGCTCATCATACTCTTTGTAACGGGTAACATCAATGCATCTTCCCACAGAGCCACGCTTTTGAACCTTCAAGAGTATAAAGCAGTGTAAGTCATTTGAGAATGTCATAGAAAAACAAAGTGAAAACACCCAATGTATTTCGAGTTCTAATCCAAATCACTCATTCCGGTGCAAAAGATTTAATGTACTAATTATTAAATGGACAATTAAGTGGCAATTGCGTAAGATGTTTTAACTATATATGAAAGCAAAACCCCACCTTCAATCTAGAATTCCATTTAAACTCGAGTTACAGAAATTACCAAATCTATTTTGTTATGCAATGCATCTAGAGGAAGATTAAAAATAAAAAATACATGAGAAAAAGGACTGTCAAGTTGGAATAAAATTTTTGCTTAGGTGGTCAACTAGCCATGCATAAGAACTCCACTGTTGCAGACATACAGTGATATTGACTTTAAAAACAAAATAAGCATAAGATTTCATTATTTCATGGTAGTTTTTTCAAACAGTGGAGACTTGTACGTTCTCTCATACAGTGCGACATAATGAAGCATGCACAGATCAACTTTGAAGGTCAGTGCAGTTGGCAGTTGGGTTTCAAAACAATCTCCTTCTGGTAATAAGGCTTTGCTGACTTGCAAAATACATTGATGTACCCAACCCATGTTAAATTTAGAGGAAAATCGACCTACCAATGCAAAGCATTTCTAAGACAAGAGAAGGTAAATCAACAAACCTTTGTATATGTTCACATACATTGAGTCTGGTTAGCCCACAATCCGTTGCTCAAAACTCCAGCATCATTAATAGCAACATCACTTGAACATCCAGGCTTGAAAGGTATGTTTGGCACCCCAAATGACTGAGAGCTGATTGCAGCAGTGGATAACTCTGTCTCAATATCTCTTGGAGTACCACCATAATTAGAAAGCAAGTTCTGAAGATCTTTTTGAGAATCATACCCCCTTGACAACAAAGTGTCAGGTGCCAACCCATCAATATTAGTTGCAAAAGGAAGATTGTTCCGAGGATGACATCACCCTCTAAACCAAAGGTTGGGATTGGGAAGTTCTGCGGGATGCTAGCATCCAGACAATATGATGTCCCTGAAGAGGATGCTTCCAACTGATCAGTGATGGTACTTTTATATTTTATCTGGTCTGGTCCTTTTGAGCTGGGCAACTCATGTTTAATCCGTATATCAGACTTGCTCTGCAGCTCTTGAATCAGATTACTTGGAGGCTTGATTAATGAATCCCGCACCAACATGGCTGATCCTTGTTGGTTTCTATTCAGAAGGTTGGATGGGGAAACCTGGCAATTATTAGTGGAAGGTGAGGTTGAACATGAAGGAGCATCTCCTTCTGTAAGACCAGAATGAGCTCTGATTTCTGTAAGTGGCTTGTGTTGGCTTTGGGGCTGGTTCACAGGAATCTGTTGTGATTGCATCAGTGCAGAAGTTGAGAAGCTATTACCATTGAGAAGCTAGTGCTGCTTAGCTGTTGATGTTGTTGTTGCTGATGTTGAGACAAAGGAATCTGTTGCACTTGCTGGTTTTGCTGATTGGGCCGCTGTTGCTGTAGCAGCTGAGGCTGCAAAATTGGGCTTGCTGGGGAAGCTGTTGCTGTTGCTGTTGCATTTTCTGTAGCAGCTGAAATTGAAGCTGCTGCTCTGAAAGGCATTGTTGTGACAACAGTTGCATTTGTGGCGGCTGCTGTGCTCGCTGTGACAGGCTTTGTTGCAACAACGGTAGTGGGGACTGTTGTAACTGTGCCTGCTGCTGGTGCCTTTGTAAGAGATTTGGTTGCGGTTCAATTTGTTGTTGAAACTGTGAGTCTAGTGGTAGGGATGTCATGTGCAATGAACTTTTACTATTAGAGTTGGTACTCTGCTGTGATTGGGTATTGCTTGTGAGTATTTGCTGTTGTTGAAGCTGAGAGTATGCAACTGGTTGCTGCAAGCTTTGATTTGGGATCTGGATGACATATCTGCTGCTGCTGCTGCTGTTGTTGTTGCTGCAGTTGTCGTTGTTGCTGTTGTGGCTGCTGTTGCTGTACTTGCAGCAGCTGCTGCTTCTGGGACAGCTGATGTAGTTCTTGATGTTGCATCTGCCGCTGCTGCTGCTGTTGGCTATTAGGATTCTGTAATAATTGCTGCAGATGCTGCTGTTGGGGCCATGCAACAGGTGACTGTTGCAATTGGCTAACCGGGTTTTGTGGATTTGCTTTGTTAAACTGGAGATTTGACGCAGACATCGCAGGGGCTTGAAAACTCAATAATTTAGATGGATCAACAGTATTAAGGTTATTATGCTAGCCATTTGAAGAAACCATTGATGGGAAAAGTCCAGATTGAGCAGCTGAAAACTGATTATTTTGCTGCATGCTCATCCACTGTACTAAACTCAAACCAGGAAAGATTGAGCTAGGGGCATCCTTCATGCCAAACTCATCTCCAAGCCAGGGCATGGCTCTCTTGAAAGCATTCTCTATGTCAGAATCATCATCTGTAAAAATACTTCCAAAGATCACAATTAAGGAACATATCATACATGGCTGGGGAGGTTTTGCAAACAGATTTTGCCTGATGCTAGTCTTGAGTTCACAGAACCCTCCCCCCCACACCCCTCCCACACAACACACACCATTTTTTATTAAGTCGTATGCAAAAAACAGCATGAGGAGATACTGAGATAGAGAGAGTATTTCATACTATTACTATAATTAAGTTTAAGTGCCAAATTCACCACCTAAAAAATTAGGTTACTAATTCACAAAAGATTGATTCAACAAAATGATGAATAAGCAACACAAATTGCTTCTTAAAAAGTTCTCATATCCAAGGCAAAACTCATCCTTTTCATTATGTTAGATCCATAATGATCCAAGTTTCTTTAAACCATTTCTTTACAAAAACTTGTTTGTTGACACAATTTATGTATTAGGCATGAAAAATTGAAAATCATACTTCTTTTGAAGGCAAACCTGAAGGTTACGCCACTGAGAATTTTTCCATCACACTATCTAAATCACTGATAACAGTAATTGTACCCATGTATCTCCGTACTCCTGACTCCTCAGTCTCAAACATCATTCTAAATCGCATGCCAAGAGAAACTTGAGTATACATTGCTTTGTTATACTTGGCTAAGTGAATCACAAACTCAGACGGGCTAGCCCTACTATAATTAAATGTGTTTTGTCAGAGCCTGTCACAGAAACTTATTGGATTGTCAGAGCGATAAATATGCCGGAATGTCCACGAACTGTCATGCAAATCTCTAGCTCCTAGCTCCTGAGCTGGAGGTTGCAGTGAATAATCCTATCAAAGAACATTGTGATGAGAAATGAAAGAAAAAGATTTTGAATGTACTAGATGGAATTATCTACTTGAAATTACAAATCAAAATTCCAGAAATTGATACACAAAAGAGGTGGAAAGATCTTCTCAGCTGCTAAATCCCATGCTTCAACTTGCCACAATCCTATACTCCAAGGGCTTTTCAATCACCATAGCACACCCTCAATTCAACTCTCCCAACCATGAAAACCATCCTGAATTTCACTTTGTTTCAATACCAGATGGCTTGTCTAAAATCAATTTCTCGCCTTCCAATTTCATGCCTGCGTTATTGGCTCTTTATAGTAATCGCGAAGCTCCATTTCAGCAATACATGGAGGAAATGATGAAAGTAGAGGATCCACATGATCGGATTGCCGGTGTTGTTTATGATGGGTTCATGCACTTTGCTCAAGCTGTGGCTAGCAATTTGAAACTTCCTGGGATTAATGTGCGTACAAGTGCAGCTGCCACCTTGCTTTTGTTTGCAGTCTTTCCTGATGCTCATCATTGTATTTCCTGACTGCTATTTTGAAATTTGAATACGTGTTTTTTGTGTTTTTTTAGATTACCTTTTGATCTCTCTCCTCTGTTCCGGAAATGGAAATTTATAAGGTATTGACAGTCAAAGCCCACAAAGCCTATGAACGATGTTGGAAAGACCCAACAAGTAGTGCTGCGGCCCAAAGCTTGCACGCCTATATATAAATATATATGAAAATAAAATAACACAAGTTAAAAATTATTTTAAAGGCTCTTTTTCAAGGCCTTCGTTACTATTCCCCTTCCTAATTGTTCATTCAACCTAAGCGTTCCATTCAAATTGTTCTTTGTCAAAAGACACAATTTTTTTTTTTTTGGGGTGTGGTTTACTCATCTCTTGTACTTCTCATTTCATCACATCTCTGATCTTTCCAATCTTGTCCTCATAGATCTTGATGGCGGCTTTCCCAACCGATGAGGGAGACTCCTTTTCTTCTTCCACTCACAAGAGGGACTATGACATCTTCTTGAGTTTTAGAGGAGAAGATACTCCCAATGGTTTTACTGGCCATTTATATCAAGCCTTGTGTGACAAAGGTTTCAAGACCTTCATTGATAATGAAGATCTCCAAAGAGGTGAAGAAATTTCAGCGGAACTTATCAAAGGCATTAAATCATCAATGATTTCAATTATCATATTTTCTCAAAACTATGCATTTCCACTTGGTGCCTTGAAGAACTTACCGAGATTCTTAAGTGTGAGAAAAATGAACAAAAAGTTTTACCAGTTTTTTACAAAGTGGATCCATCTGAAGTACGCAAGCAGAAAGGTAGTTTTGGATTAGCACTAACTACATATGAAAAAAGATTCGAGAATAATATAGAGAAAGTGCTGAGGTGGAGGGCAGCTTTATGTGAAGCAGCTAGTTTGTTTGGATGGCATTATGAGGATGGGTATATATATCTAATCACTAATCTTGTGTCTTTCTATAGCTTTCAAACCTCTAATGGTTTTGTTCTGACCACTAAATACCAAATTACGATAATATTTTATTTCGATAATATTTGCTATTACTATCTACTAAGGCACTAAGAGCAATGCCACTACAAAGGCATTAAAGGCCAACACAAATAGAAGGTTTATTTTTATATTTTTACTTGATTGGTAAATTACAAATATATCTAATGTGCTTTCATCCGATGATTTTACCTTTCACCCACACTTGTGAGAGAAGGAAGTGTGATTTAAATCAAGGCTCATCAACTTAATAGTTTGCAAATTTTTTTAATCATTTCATTTTCAGAGTATTATAAATGGGCTAGTGATGTAGGATGAAGGGGTAGCAAGTGGCATGAGGAGAAGAACAAGAAGAAGGGGTAGTGACATAGTATTAGACGGAGAGAGAGAGAGAGAGTTAGGACCCAAAAGATGAAGAAAAATACACATTTAAGTCTCAAATTAAATATCGTCTTAAATCTATGACTATGAGTTACATGCACATTTACTTAATTTAAAAACTGTGTCACTTCATTCACAAAAAAAAAAAAAAAAAAAAAAAAAAAAAAAAAAACGGTGTCACTTGTAAATCACAAATCTAATCATCTTGAATTTAGTTCATTTTTGTATTTATATTTCCAACTATTCTAATTATGTTTCCTATGCTCTACCATTGGTAGTCTTCTTGAATATCAGTTTATCCAAGGAATTATTAGAGAGGTATCAAGTACCAAATTAAATCGCACAAAGTTATTTGTTGCTAAATACCCCATTGGAGTAGATTCTCGTGCAGAATTCGTAGAAAATATTTTATATATTAAGTCAACTGATGTTCACGTGGTTGGAATTCTTAGCCTTGAAGGAATAGGAAAGACTACAATTGCAAAAAGCTATTTATAATAGAGTTGCTGATCAATTTGAAGGAAGTAGCTTCCTAATGAATGTCAGAGAAAATTCAAGAACAGATTGTAGCATAATCAAACTACAAGAGCAACTTCTTTTTGAGATCTTACGGAGCAAAAAATTTAAGGTGCACAATACATTCAAAGGAATCAATGTGATCAAAGAAAAACTTTTGTGTAAAAAGATTCTTTTAATTCTTGATGATGTGGATAAATTGGACCAAATATAAAATTTTCTTGGAGAATGTGATTGGCTTGCTAATGGAAGTAGAGTTATTATAACCACAAGAGACAAACATGTGCTAACCTCTGTTGAAAATGATCCTTTTATCTACGAGGTTGTGCAATTGGATTGACATGAAGCTCTTCAACTCTTTAGTAAGTATGCCTTCAACAAAAATGAACCCGATGCAAATTATTTACAACTTACAAATCAATTCATATGTTATGCCAATGGCCTTCCATTAGCTCTACAAATTATAGGTTCTGATTTACGTGGAAGAAACATTCGCCAATGGGAAAGTGAATTAGAAAAGTATAAGAATATTCCTAACAAAGAAATTCAAAAAATACTAAAAGTAAGTTTTGAAGGATTGGATAAAATTGAACAAGACATTTTCCTCGATATTGCATGTTTCCTCCAAGGATTGTCCAAAAATTACGTTGTGGATATCTTAGCTGCTTGCAATTTATATTTGGATTCTAGTATTTCAAAACTTATTGATAAGTGTCTCATAAGGGATGAATTCGACAAGTTACGGATGCATGACTTGCTACAACAAATGGGTAGAGAAATTGTTCAACAAGAATCAAACATGCCTGGAAAATGTACAAGGCTATGGTGTTATGATGATGCTTTAGAAGTTCTTACAGAAAATATAGTATAACTTTTTTTTCTTCACTTCTTTTTTAAGCAAAACAAAATCTTTTTTTTTTTCCTTTTTAATGTTGAGGAAAATCTAAGTTTATCATTAACCTATTTTGTTTAAAATTTCAAATTGTTATGACGTTGACAATTTCTATTGTGTAATGTGTTCCACCCAATGCTCTATCCAAACAGGGTTCAGATAAAATTCGAGGCATAATGTTGTGCTTCCATAAACCAACAATGGTGACATTGGCACCTAAAGCTTTCAAAAGGATGTGAAATCTCAAATTTCTTATAGTTGATAACGTGCACATTTATGAAGAACTTAAATATCTCCCCAATGGATTAAGGTTGCTTCAATTGCCTTATTATCCTTTTCCTTTACCATCCAATTTTTGTCCACTAAAACTTGTTACACTTGAGATGCCACGCAGTCGCATTCGGCTAGAGAAGTTATTTAAGTAGGTATGGTTTTCTTTAAAAATTATGTTCAAAATTTTTTAATTTAAAGTTTGTTGAACATAAATTTTTTTTTTTTCCTACAGGAGTTTCAATTCCAGAATTTAAAAAGTATCAACCTCTGTAGATGTGAGTCTATTATAAAATTACCTAATTTATGCGCCCCAAACTTAGAGAAGTTGGACCTTTCATTTTGCAAAAATTTAGTTGAGTGTCATGAGTCCATTGGATTTCTTGATAAGCTTCAAAATTTAAATCTTTGTAGTTGTGAAAAACTTCAAAATCTTCCAAGCCATCTCAAGTGGAAATCTCTCAAAACTTTGGATATTTCATCCTGCAATCATGATTTTTTTTTCTTTCGTATTCCCCGAATGGCAGAATCATAGCCAGGTTTTTTATGAGATCCGCAGCTTTCGTGGTATATATAGCTATTGCTGTAAAAATGTTGTGGATCTTGAAGATATCATCTATATATTACCACCGCCTAAGATATTATGCATATATACTGGCAAATCGAGACCCTAGTATGAACCTATTACTTTGAAAAAGTCATATGCGTTTCTAGATCTAAGCAATGTTCAAAATCTAGATCTGAGTAATGTTGGAAATCTAATTGAATTAGATTTTTTGATGAAGTCTGATTACTTTCCTGTATTGGAACGTCTATATTTAAATAAAATCAATATTATTACCATCCCAGAAAGCATCACTAAGTTTACTAGATTAGAGACACTCGTAATAAGATGTTGTAAGTATCTTCAAGAAATTCCAAGGCTTCCACGATCTATAAGAGGAGTGTATATACTAGACTCCCATTCGCTACATCCACAATCATCAAACAGATTGTTCAGTGAGGTGTTTCTCTCTCTCTTTCATTCAATGCTATATAGAAACACTCTTTTTACCTTCTTGTAAATACATTATTAAATTTGTTTGAATTTGATTATTGCAAACAGTTTGGAGCATTTTGTCAACCACGACGAAATACATTTGATTTAGAGGATTTTGAACTTATGCTACCTGGATCAGAGATTCCAAAATGGTTCCACCGACACTCTCCCCATTTGTTCTATTTCAAACACTGTCACGCCTTCCCCCCACCTCTTAAACTCTTGTTTGCTGCTTTCAAATATGAATTCAATGGAGTCAACATATAATGATTCTGACTCTCCTTTGGAGGGCTCTCATGATGATGGATGTGATTTGAGTTTGTCACTGTGCACTTCTCCCATGGGAAGAAATTATTCGCCTCCTCAGCCTCAGGTCACTGTCCCTGATGACACTAGCCAAATCTCTTTGTGCCAAAATTACGCTTGGGACTGCCAGGTTTGGGAATTGGCTCAACTGTTAGTGAGGGGTTTCATTTGGGTTCTTCTTCAACGGCCCATTACTTTGTCAGTGTTGATGATTCTGACTTCAATTTGTAGTCTCCATCGAAGAAAAGGAGAAAATCTTGATCGAACTTGGAAGAAGAAATATGCCTCCATCTGAAAAAGAACCTTGATACAATTTTCTTCTTCATTGTCCCCATTCCATTTCTTTAGCATTTGATTTCAAGGTACGTCTCTTTTTTTTTTTAGTTGCATTGTTTCATTTGCATCTTTGGATGCTCATTCATTGGATTGGGTACCAACATAATTTGAATAGAAACTAACCCAAAGAAAATGCAGAATAGATGAAAGAAATTATGAAAAACCTATTTCAATTTTTAGACAAATTATGAAAACAAGCAGTTTCGTGTTCATCGCATAATCTCTCTCTCTCTCTGATAATGAAGCTACTCATACTTCTTGATTTTTTAAAATTTTGAGTTTTATTCCATTTCTCCATTGTTAGCATAATATGCGAGTATTAGGATTTTTGTCTATTAGTCCGTTACTAGCCAGCACCAATTCTGAAAATTCAAACTTCAGTAGGCATGACTTTATATGCGTATGCCATCCTTAATTTGATAGAGTAGGCGGTTTTGAAATGGATTTGACAATAGTCATAGTTTCAAGGTCCTTTGAACACGCCATTACATTTTAAATGCTTTCTTTTTAAGATTGTTGCTGATAGTATATATTGTCTCAAATTTCATAATCTTGTAAAAATGTTGGGATTTATATGTGGATTTCTAATATTAGCTTGTTTTTTATTGATGATTTCCTCCTCCACTATGGTCGGTATTGATGTTACCTTCCAGGTTGATCCATTAGTGGATTTAGCACTTCTGGAATGAATTCGGGAGGTCTTTAATATGGTGGTAATAACAATTTATATTGTTAAGACTTCCATTATAACGTTTTGGGTGACGCTCTCTGGTTTTTTCTCCTTACTTGGGCATGCTTTTTTATAGCTTTAACTATGAGTGAAATGTGTTTTTGTTATTGATTGCTGCACTCTAAAGTGATGATTGAAAAATTGAATGTGTAGAACCGAGCTAAGTTGCTATGTGAAATTCTACTAACAAGGTTTTGTTCTTTCGCATCAAGTTGTTCTTCAACTTATGTAATAGTGGAATATTTTTTTGCTTCCAAGGATGAAACAACATAATTTTTGGGGGATTGGTAGGGTTCTTTGGGTTGGTGTCGGATAATTTATTGAAATTTGATCTCAGTTTTAGCAATAATTCACTACTTTTGGTCTGGTTCTTTGGAATCAGGTGTGAATTAACCAAAAAATGAAATTTGTGATAAATAGGATTTTAAATCATGGGAGTTTAAATTCCTTCATTTGTTAATTTCCATGAAAATGGCAAAGTTCCATCCAAAAGCAAAATATCTATTTCTATTCCATGTAAATTAACCAAATATGCTTTTGATTTTGTGTCAAAAGAAATTCTTGAACCTGATTTGAGGGGTAAAGACCCAACTACAAAAGATAAAAGACCAAGTCAAGAGCCATTAAGCACCCTGGAGAAGAGTATATGCCACAATGCACTAAACATCTAATTAGGAGCCATTCTCTATTTCTTCTATAAATAATACTACAAGTACTTTGGTTTTGTTACTTTGTTTGTAAGATAAGGACTTTTTGTATTTTAGGGGAGAAGGGCATAAAATTAGATAGGTGGCATGAGCTGCTTCTCTTTGTAGTTTTCTATTTTCCCATCTCTACATAGTACATATTTTGAGTGAAAAGTACGAGGAATAGCAACTGGTTATGTGAGATTCATTTGTGACATATTCATCATTTGAGTGTTTATATAAGTTTTTTCTTTAACCCAATGTTTAATTGGTATCTATATTATTGGGGTGAATTTCAGGGGAGAAAATACTTTCCTTAAAAAATGAACCTGGGATACTAAGTCATAATGGTGGTTTGGTTTATGTTTCAGTGTGGTGAAAGCATGAGATTCTAAATCAATCTGTACAGTGGCTCAGTGCCTAGAGTTTCATACTCTTTTTCCCCTCATTTTCTATATTGTGTTGGCTTGATAAGGAGTGTGCGGCAGTTTGACCTGAGCAAAGTACAAGTCAATTTGTTTCAAGCAACAGTGCCAACACAGAAAATTTAAGCAGCACAAGTAGGCCAAGGTTGATTGAAAATGAGGACGGTTTCCTGGAGCTGTGCTGCTTGCAAGGGCTAGGATTCTGGAGAGGTTGAGAGGGGTGCCTCTTTCTGCAAACAGGTCAGTGCTTACTGTGATATGCAATTTGGAATTTTCCAAGGGTGAGTCTGGACATTATATGAAAATTATTATCTATTTTTTGTCATCAATAATATGTTTATGCCAAAATTGTTATGATACATCTGCGCAATACCAAGATTGACTGCCACCAATGCTTTTGATGGTGAAGTTATGAAAGTATTGAATCGATCAATCTGATACCATATTTTCAGGTCTGATGATGGATCCATTTTTCTTCTCTGACTCCACTTTTAGATGGACCTCTATGTGTAAAAACTGAGTTATAGTGACCCATTTAATTCTTATGGAATGGCCAGAAAAACCTTCAACTTTCTTGCAATAAATTGTCCTCTTCATGATGTCTGTAATTTAAATTTCTTATGGCAGAAGTATATATGACTAGAGGAATTGCATAGTGTGTGTATGTTGGATTGTATTGACAGCCCTATACTGTTAAGGGATGTTTAGCATATCACAAAACTAGGCCAACCAAGAACAACTTAACTGGTTTTAATTTTTTTTGGTTCAAAGAACTGGTTTAAAATGGGACGCAATATGTTCCTTTAGAAAACTAGTTTTAACTTTGGTCTTTCAAATATACACTCTCCAAAATCAAGTTCTGAAAATTTTGATGTTTTCATATGCATATTCTCACCATAATCTAGTTTTAAATTATAAAATTTTGCATGCCTATTAAGTAAAACTGGTTTTGATATGATTCTAGACAGACTCGAAATAAAAAACCAGTTCAGTTTTGTTTTTGGTTTCGCTTGTATTGGAACTGAACTAGTTCTGTTGTTTGCCAAACATCCCATATTGTCTGAATTGGGTAGGCGGTTTAATGGGATGATCAAGGGGGTAGCTCCATCTGATCATGCCTGTTGTATTTGTGACAGACAATTGAGGTTGTGGCACATCATTTGAAAGGGTTTATCTTTTAATTAGATATGATTTTTTTTTATGTGAGATTGATGTGACATGTTGACAATTGTCCAAATCCATGGAATTCCCTTTGGAATCTCCAGAGATCCACACTTGAGCTCTTTTGTCATGATTGCCGATTCTGGCTTTATGAAATTTTAAATTGAAATCAAAGTGCAGTTAGGCATCATTTGTGATCCTAACTTTGAGGACCCCCTAGAATTTGGCTTTGGTTTCCCCTTTGGAGGATTTGAACTTGGTTTCGTAATTGCAGTGGCTAATTATACTGGTTCTCCCCATCGGGTTCTATTATGAAGCTCAGTAAACATGTTGCCCACTTACCAGAGAGAGAAGTATATTCCTTCAATCTCATTTTAGTACTTAATATTAATAGGGCAGCAATTCTGGCAGTTGGGGCAAGACACTGTAATTTATTGTGACAAAATTCTCCTAATATATTTTATTTCTTTTGACAAGTGCTGAATTCTATGCTATGTATTCATCAAACGTGCAACAATATCCATTATGGGAATTTAAAATATTCACAAATTATTGGTGCATATCTCTTGTTCCACCAATGTCTTTGAAACGGTTGGACTTATTTTAATGGATGGCTTCTTCAATCATTGCGTTTCTCATTCAATTTTGATTTTTGTCAAATTTTTCTTGGGCTTCCATTATCTTTATGATTTTGTCAGTATCTTGAACCTCTAAATATTTTCATATAATTATTTGTCATTTGCAGTGAATTTCTGCTGCTGATACTACTGACATCATCCTCACTACTGCTGCTGCTTGTGCTACTATAGATATCGTTTGTTGCAACCTGCACATGGTATTATGGTCTAGACTCGGTGTCAAAATATTCTGAATGTGAAGATCTTTCTTCCCTTGTCCTTGAATCAAAATAATAGTCTCCTGTTTGGTTTTGCTTTCTAATTTAGGGGAAGTGGGAGACCTTTGTCAGACCGCCCTGAATTAACGCATGTTGATGAGCGAGACTTGGGTACTCAAGCATCAGCAGGTCAGTCAGCTGGAGGCTCAAGCATTACTAGCCTGACCTCTCGAATCGAGAGGCTACAATTATTGTTAAAACCAAAGAAGAAGCCACCTGGTCTCAGTCAGGAGGCTCTAGATTGTTTGAACCTGGAGGTTTTCAGCAGCAAGGTTGAAGGAGCGGTATCAAGAGCTTCACAGGATTGTAGTGTATATCTGGAGACATTCGTAGAGGGAGACGCATATACGCTTGCCATGTTCCCATAGCTTCCACTCTGCCTGCTTGGATCCCTGGCTTGGAAATTGTGGTGACTACCCATATTGTTGCAGAACTTAACTATAGTAACAAGTCACGTGTGAAAGTTTTGGCACTGACCAATTTTTTTTTTTTTTAATTTGTAATTGTGTGCATATGTAATTATTGTGCACTGTTGTACCGAAAATTATATTACGTACCCAGCATATATGCCGGGTCTCTCACAGTTGGCGCACCCCATGGTGTGTAGGACCCACCAGTCTGTGAGTGACCTGACATATATGCCGGGTACACCATATTCCTTCTCCTGTTGTACACATGTGAGAAAATCTGGTCTCACTGTATTTCTTGATTGCTATTTTGAAATTTGTTGAATACATGTTTTCTGTGTTTTACTGTTTTAGATTACCTTTTGATCTCTCCTCTATTTGGGACATTTAGAAGGTACTGATAGTCAAAGCCCACAAAGCCTATGAATGATGTTGGAAAGACCCAACAAGGAGTACTGCGGCCCAAAGCTTGCACACCTATAATATATATATATATATATATCTGAAAATAAAATAACATAAATTAAAAATGCTTTTAATTTTTTAGTTTCTGATAAAAGTAAAAAAATGATTTAACTTGAACATAACAGAATAGACTAATCGAATGAAAGGGGAAGAGAGCAATTATTAAACTTATGCTTTGGTCCTTGTTCTATTTTTCATTTTAATTATTGCCAAAACAATAGTATAAACTAGAGAAATAATTTTTAAGTATAGTTATTTTAGGTTTTAGGGAAAAGCTCAATTTGGAGTGTCAATTGGTCCTTAGTAAGAACATCAGTGTTGTTAAATGGCTTCTGTAATAAATTTAAAATTTGATTTTGGAACGATGATTGTGGTTAAAAGGTTCCCGAAAGAAATTTAAAATTTGATTTTAGATAAATGATTTTAGGCTAAATTTGAACATAAATCCTTTATTTGAGGGAAAAAAAGCTTTATCATTTAAGTAAATTAGAACCCACATATTAATTTGAATTGATTATAAAAATAAGAATTTCACCAATTACCTAGCATCATTTTTTGAGTACCTTTTGTTTGGCTAAATTTTAGTATAATAATAATAATGACAAAGTTTCTCTGTAAACTAGTTTGGAGAAAACTAATTAAACTTCGCATATATAATAATAAATTTTTTTTTTGTGAATTTTGAAAATTTAATTGTTGAATTTCATGTTTTTTATGTTTCTAATATGCATATTAAATTGTATTCAAATCAGATGTTATTTATTATTCGATCAATAAACTTATTTTTTCATACACAATTTTAGATCACAAAAATTTGAAATTTTAACTTTTTTTTTTTAATGACATAACAATTGATTTTGGTTTTATTGAAATTTTGCAAGCACGGAAGATATAATAAGCACATGTAATCCAAATGCTAGATTTTTAAAATTCACACTTAATATAAAGACATAAAAAAATTGAAGGATTTATTTTCAAATTAGTTTTTAGATAAGTTTTGTTAAAAAATAATTAATAATCTAAAAGAAAAATCATTGACAATTGATACTCTTATCTTTTATATATTTGTTAATATAAATAATACTAGAGATATAAACTATTTTACAAAAAAATTACCAACTGTTGATGTAGTGATTGATTATTGGTAAATGAAAAAGTGATGTTAGTAGTAGGCCTAGATGAAAACTAATAAGAGATTGACTACATCAATATTTTTATAAAAATATTGTAAAATAGTTTATGACGGTAATATTATTCTTGTTAATATTATTGGAAATGAAAAATCAATTAATAATTATGTCAAAACTTTTCAATCTTAACCCAACTAATTTATCTCACCTTCCAAGTTTCCAGTCAAAATCTTCGTACACATGAGAGTGATATGTGATGGAACAAACTTTAACTCGTTGGACCAAAAAAAAACCAAAAACTTTTAACTCGATGGAAGGAAAGCTAAAACTGTGTGGGACTGTTGGTTGAAAAGATTGCACCACGAAAACTTCGAGGAAGAGGGATTTCTTACTTTCTAGTGGATTTTTTTTTTTTTTAAATAATCAAATCTCTCAAACAATTTCATTAGTTAGCCAAGGTTTGAAACTATTCTAGTATCTAAAACAAGTACTATTTTTTTTTTTTTCGTTTCTATTTACGAATTTGGGTTTTCTCTTTCTGCTTTAGGGTTTTATTAACTTTTTTTTTTACCATCCAAAAATTCAACACCCACCTTTTTGAATGGAAAAGAGTCACCATTACCACAACCTATATATAGATCTTCAAGGAACTGAAGCTTTCCCAAATGAGGTAAACACTCTAAATTTTTGCCACCTCTTAGAGTAAGCACTTTCAATTTGGCTAGGGACATCATCCAATTAGGGAATATTGTGGTGCCCTGGCACCAACCAATTTCTAACCTCTCCAAGTCTGGAGGTGACTCTAAGGCATTCAAAACTGATACATCAGTCTCCATTCTTCCTCCATAATTCTCTACGTTCTCTTCATAAAGTTGATACATTTTGTGGGAGATCAAGAAACTCAGTACATATTGTAACAAAATTTGTAAATTTTATTGGAAAATTTGTACATTTTTTCTAAATATCTTTACATTTTTGTAGGAAATTGTGTATAGTATATATTAAAGTTTGTACTTTTAAGAGAATGGTAACGTATGTGCATTATGCGGAAAAATCAATAAATTTTGTTGGAAAGTCGGAAAATTACATAAGAAAGTCTGTACATTATGTGGGAAATTGTGTATATTTTGTGGGAAAATTTTTATGTTACATTGAAAAGTCATTACAATTTGTTGGAAAGTCTACGTTATGAAAAAGTTTGATAATTATGGCAGATAAATTCAAAGGAATCAATGGGTTGAAAAATCTCCGGATGCTCTTGATCTAGTAGAGTGAGTCCTGAAAAACCAAAGGAAATCAGCAGAGAAGATCGGTGGAAGCCGGCCTTTAATTCTCCGATGGTAAAGTTAGTAAATTGAAGGAGAGAAGAGCCCTCAATACTTAACTTATCTAAAATTTTACCAAAAAGAAAAAGTCCCCTTACCTTTGCGCAAAAGGGCCTTTATATAGTGTTAGAAATCGGTTATTTCTCTTAATCGTCGTAGAGTTTGGAGGATTCAGAGGGTAACTTCCTTAACTGTCTCAAAGGTCACCTCTTCGAGAACTGTGTTGAGATTCAAGCAATACAACTTTTGGTTGGAAGTATGCTTAGTCTAACTCTTGGTGAGTTTACCTTGTCCATCACTAATGAAGGACGAGGTTCACAGCCCACTCGTCCTTCATTGGACGAGTGTGTAGAAGGAGAAGAATGATGGTAAAGGAGGGACGAATGTACTAATCACTCGCTTTCAGCTCTGAACATTGCTATGGATGACTATATGGACGAGTGATTGACTTGGTGTTTTTCTTGCACCATCAGTTGCCCCCTTGTCCATGTGTCGTCCAAGGACATGTAGTAATTTACTCCTCTGGACAGATGAGCTTTTTCTAAGAATCAAAGATGCCACGCATCACAATCTAATTGGTGATTCATTTCGTCGGTTCATTTTTTCGAGACGAATGCCACGTGTCAGTGTTTGATTGGTCGTGTCGTTTCATATGCTCAGGTCAACCATCTATAAATAGTGGAATGCCCCCATTACCCTCTTACTTTTGAGATTTTTCCTCCTTGACATCCCTTGTCTAGAGCCTCGTCTAAGACTTTCCTGTGTCCATAGTTTCAGTGCGTCCTAGATCCAGGTATTCCCTCTCTCCTCATCTTTTAGGTTTTCGAAAATTTCCTTTTTAGAAAATGTCAGGAATCACCATTTCCTCGTCTAGTGATAGTACAGAAAAAGCCATAGACGAGTATTACGACGGGAGTAGTAATAACTCTAGTGATACTAGTAGTAGTAGCAGTAGGGGAAACACTACTAACGAGGAGTATGTCTCAGGGGTCCCAGAGGTTCCTTTAGAAGAAATACAAAAACAACTTAGGAAAACTGTAGGGTCCCAGGTAGGTACCTCGTCTTCCATCCCTCCGTCCAATCCTTTGGATGAGACGGAGGTAACTGTATATAGCTGTGCTGTAGATATTCCTTCAAAGACGGACGAGGAAAGATTAAACAACCTTAGGGAGTGGTACCAAATCCTAGACGATTTTAATCCTAGATTACCCGTCCGTGGAGAATGGTGTTGCAACCCTCATTTTGGAATAGGTGTATACAAGGCCTACCTTCTTGGAGGTCTTAGATTTTCTTTAAATTCTTTTACCAGAGAACTGTTATTTAGGTTAGGTTTAGGGGTGTGTCAGTTCAACCCAAATGCATCGAGGTTAATCGTCTCTATGCAAATTTTGTGGAGGGAAGTGTTTGGAGGGGATCGTCCTATTACTGTAGACGAGTTCCTCTATTGCTATAAACCTTCCGAGATTCATCAATCTCCTGGCTTTTATCAATTCATAGCCAGGAGTAAAGACTGTAGACTGGTGAAATCCCTGGCCTCGTCTGACAAAAAATGGAAGACGGAGTTTTTCTTCGTCTCTGGATTCTGGGCTGGAAATCCTATAGACGTTGGCCGGGATTCTTTTGGTCGTTTTACTAGGGACCTAGGGAATCTTCGTCCTGAGGGTAAATCCCTTAGCTTTCCCCTTCTTTTCACTTGCTTTTCACTTATTAACTTATTTAATCTTGGTTTATTTTATTACAGTTGTTGTACGACCCACTTTGAGCAAGTTGCACTGTGACCACGTCCACAGGGCTCGTCTACACGTAGACAGGGATTTCCATTCTTTGGTCACCTTTAGGCGACTAGCTAAGTGGGGTTTAGGTCCTAACCCATCTGATATTGCCCTCGCACACGAGATCACAGTGAGAAAAAGTAAGTAAATTCTTTTGCATTCCTTAGACTTTTGCATTCCTTACATCTTTTATCTTCATTTTT
Organism: Quercus variabilis; assembly: GCA_030445155.1. Classification (NCBI taxonomy): domain Eukaryota; kingdom Viridiplantae; phylum Streptophyta; class Magnoliopsida; order Fagales; family Fagaceae; genus Quercus; species Quercus variabilis. The sequence continues at coordinate 1,709,432 of CP129455.1, forward strand.
CTAAGTAAATCCTCTTCGTCCCTTTATAGGAATGGCAACCATGAGAGGTAACAAGGGGAAGGAAGTAGGTGTAGAAGGGAACCATCCTGAGTTTGAACGCCAGGCTCGTCCCACTGTTGGGGAAAAAAGGAAAACTATCTCCAAAAACTTGGACTTGGAGAACCTCCCTAGCAGGCGAGGTAAAAAAGTTAAGCATGGCTCGTCTCAGGTGATCAAGCCCACTCCGTCCTCTTAGCAACCTGCCAAAGTTTATGAGGTTGACTCGTCCACTCCTGTGAAGTCTACTCCGTCTAAGACCCCTCCGTCCAAAACTGCGCCTTCCTCGTCTCAACCATCCCAAAGGGCCCTTTCTAATATCATTGAAAATGAAGATTTAGCCTGGGAGCGTTTTAAAAGTGCTGTGACGAACAAGGACATTAACATCTGCTATGACATGTCCCTGAAGGACTTTGAACACTCTGGTGTTCATGACTTCTTCAAGGTAAAACTTTTTCCCTCGTCTTGACTAAATGTACATTTTTCTCCTTTCTCTTTTTGTTTAATTTAAACCTGTTTTGTTGTTGACTTTTTCCAGGGCATGTCTAAGTTCATAGCTGCGTCCAGATAGGCCACTGGGTTAGACAAGACAAGGATTTTACTGGAGATGAGGATACAGGAGCTAAAAGAAGATGCTAGGCAATGGGCCGAGGTGGCTGCCAAGACGACGGAGGAGGCGAAGGATCTTAAAGCTTTGGTTGAGGAGTTGAAGGTTAATGCCGTAGAGAAAGATGCTCGTCTTGAAGACTTGCAAAAGAAGATCGACGAGCAAAGCATTCTCCTTTCCAAGGCTAAGGAAGATGCAGTGGCTGAGTTTAAAGTATCCAAGCAATATACAGATGCTTTGGACACCAACTACGCAGCAGGGTTTGAAGACTTCAGGATAGACGCTACTGAGAAGTTCCCTGATATGGACTTCAGCTCCGTCGTGCTGAATTTGAACCCTACCACCACTAGCTCTCTCCTTGGTCTTGACTCTGAGGATACCAACATAGAGGACAACACCACAACTCAGCCTCAGGATGACCCCAATCCAGACTCCTCAGTTTAGAAAACACTGATGACATTTATTATGTTTGAGTTTAGTTCTCTTTTTTTTTTTTTTTTTAAGAAAATATATGTAACTCAAATACATTTAATTCGTCCATGTTTAAGGACGAATCTTGATAAAACAGTTAAAAGGGTGTTTAGGACGTTTCTAGTCCGCCCTTGATAAACAATTAAATGTGTACTGTTGGCTTTATGTGCATGGACGAGTGTTTTTTCTTATACTTGATTTTGTTTTACTCGTCTATATTTTATACACAAACTCAAACCATTTTTATTGGAATTCTCACTTGAGTGTAATTTATCCGTGTAAAATGATAACAAAACTTCACTCGAAATGGTTTAAGTAAATAGGCACTACTCGTCCTTAGACTTGCCTGTGCTTTTATCTCGTCCATGAGATACCCTCTTCTTTGAAATAGGTGATTTAAACAAGTTCAAAACGCCCATGTTGTCCCTCATCCATGGTATGATTAGGTATCATCTTCTATCCTCCCCCATTCTATGGACGAGCATGCCCTGATTTTGCTTGTGATTTGATGTGCCAGCTCTATCTCGTCCTTAGCTTTGGACGAGAGTGCTTTATTTCATCCTTAGAAGGAAAACTTGAGATTACATCTCTGCGTCCAGAGAATTTTCTCGTTTTGAGCTTTTCAGCTGTTTTCAAGTCATCATGAACAAAAAGCAGTGCTTGAATCATGGATTTACACAACATTATGTACATTCCACAAATATTGTTCACAATACATTGTTCATAGACGAGGCATGTTTTAAGAAACTAATGCCTGCCTTAAAAGAAAAGCAAACACAAACCAAACCATAAACTTGTCCTTAACACAACAACAAGACAAATTAAATAAACAGTCTTTTATGTAGAATAGTTTATGTAGTCTTCAGACTCGTTTGAAGTCATGTTCATCTACGCTTGCATTTTATTGATAGTACTTCCTCAAGTGTTCCACATTCCAAGGATGCTCTAACTTCCTCTCATCTAGTGCTTCCAAGTAATAGGACCCTTGTCTTTTGCAGTTGACGACTCTATAGGGGCCTTCCCAATTTGGTCCCAACTTCCCGTGAGCTGGGTTCTTTGTTGCCAGGGAAACTCTTTTCAGAACGAGGTCTCCTACGCTGAAACGCCTTGGCTTCACCTTTGCATCATACTGCCTAGCCATAAGGTTTTTGTACCTTGCCATCCTTTGTTCAACGTCTATCCTTACCTCGTTTATGAGATCAAGGTTCAAACGGAGTTGCTCCTCGTTATCTTTGTCTTGATACGCCGCCACTCTATGATTAGCCATATGCACTTCTGCAGGTATGACCGCTTCTGCTCCATAGGCTAGCTTGAAAGGAGTCTCCCCTGTAGGAGTTCTCGCAGTCGTCTTATATGCCCACAAAACACCTGGTAGCTCATCTGCCCATACTCCCTTAACCCCCTCAAGTCGAGTCTTGATCAACTTTAGCAAGGATCGGTTTGCAACTTCTGCTTGGCCGTTAGCTTGTGGGTGGGCTGGTGAGGAGTAGTGATTTTGATTTCCAAAATGTAGGCAAAAACCTCTAAAAAGTGCATTATTAAATTGTCGTCCGTTGTCCGATATCAGCACCCTGGGTACTTCAAACCTGCACACAATGTTCTTCCACACGAAATTTTTGACATTCTGTTGCGTAATGTTAGCCAAGGGTTCTGCTTTTACCCACTTGGTAAAATAATCAATACCAACTACGAGGAATTTCATTTGTTTCACGCCCAGTGGGAATGGACTCAGAATGTCTAGTCCCCATTGTGCAAAAGGCCAGGGGGCCGTCATTGGAGTCAAATACTCTGATGGTTGCCTGGGGACGTTGCTGAACCTCTGGCATTGGTCGCAGACCTTGACGTAGGCCTTAGCGTCAGCTTGCATGCTAGGCCAATAATACCCTGGACGGACGATTTTGTGGACAAATGATCTGGCTCTTGAGTGATTGTCACACGCTCCTTCATGGATTTCCCTTATTATGTAGTTTGCTTCGTTCGGTGCCAAACACCTTAGATAAGGCTGGGAAAAACCTCTTTTATAAAGAATCTCGTCCATTAGAACGTACTTGGCTGCCCATACCCTCATCTTTCTTGCTTCGTCCTTCTCTTTTGGAAGTCGTCCGTCTTTCAGGTACGACACAATTGGAGTAATCCAACTTGTCCTGCCTTCTACCTGTTGTACTTCTGGGATGTCTATACTTGGCATATATTGAATTTTATCAATTTCGTCTACGGCTTCACTCGCTGAGGCTTCTTTCGCCAAAGCATCAGCTTCCATGTTTTCTTCCCTTGGGATCTGAACGAAGTTCACTTCCTCAAACTTTTTTACAATGCACATCACTATGTTTAGATACTTCCTCATCCGCTCTTCCTTGGCTTCAAACACGCCATTCACTTGGCCTATGATTAGCTGAGAATCTCCTAGGACGAGGAGTGACTCTGCTTCAACGGACTTGGCCAATTCCATCCCTCTGAGAAGAGCTTCATACTCGGCTTCATTATTAGTTGTCTGGTACTGCAAACGAACCTTGTGTTTTAATTTGTCTCCCTTCGGAGATTGTAACACCACACCTACTCCTCCTGCGTACTGTGTAGACGAGCCATCCACATAAACCACCCACTTAATGCTTTCCTTCTCACCCATCTCGTCACAATTCAAAGTAAACTCTACAATTAAATCTGCCAGAGCTTGAGCTTTTATGGCATGCCTCGGTTGATACTTTATGTCAAACTCACTGAGCTCGACGACCCATTGGATCAAACGTCCTGCAGCCTCTAGTTTGTTCATTGCCTTCTTGAGTGGGTGATTTGTCATGACATTAATGATGTGGGCCTGAAAGTAATGTCTTAGCTTTCTGGAGGCTGTTATCAATGCAAAAACCAATTTCTCCATCAATGGATATCTTTCTTCTGCTCCCCTCAGTGCTCTGCTGGTATAGTACATAGGCCTTTGTACCTTGTCTTCCTCCCTCACTAATGCCGAACTCACAGCATGTTGGGTAACTACCAGATATAAATACAACTCTTCCTCTTGCACGGACGGGCTTAACAAAAGGGCCTTGGTGAGGTATGTCTTCAAATCTTCAAATGCTTTCTGACACTCATCATTCCATTCAAATGCTTTTTTAAAAACCTTAAAAAATGGCAGGCACTTGTCAGTAGCTTTGGAAACAAACCTGTTGAGGGCGGCGACTCGTCCGGTAAGTGATTGGACTTCTTTAACACTGCTCAGAGGCTTCATATTCAATATTGCGTGGATTTTATCAGGGTTTGTTTCGATTCCTCTGTAGGAGACCATAAACCCCAGGAATTTTCCTGATGATACTCCAAAAGCACATTTGCTAAGGTTTAACTTCATATGATAATGCCTCAATGTATTGAATGTTTCCTGCAAGTCGTCCAGATGCCTGTCTTCGTCCTGAGTTTTTGCTAACATGTCGTCTATATAGACTTCCATATTCCGCTCGATCTGTGGATGAAACATATGATTGACCAACCATTGGTATGTTGCCCCAGCATTTTTCAAACCAAAAGGCATCACTTCATAACAAAATAATCCCTGACTGGTGATAAAGGACGTTTTCTCTTGGTCTACTTCGTCCATCCGAATCTGATTGTACCCAGAGAAAGCGTCCAAGAAACTGAGTAACTTGTGGCCCGCAGTAGAATCTACCAGCTGATCAATGCATGGTAACGGGTAACTATCCTTTGGGCAAGCCTTGTTTAGGTCAGTGAAATCAACGCACATTCTCCACTTGCCATTCGCCTTTTTTACCATAACTACGTTGGCCAACCACTCAGGATAGTATACCTCTCGAATGACCTTTGCCATAATCAGCTTCCAAACTTCCTCCTTAACAGCATTGTCTCTCTTTGGGGCAAACACCCTCTTCTTTTGTCGCACTGGTTTAGAGGAAGGGCATACACTCAGACGGTGGGTAATGACACCGGGATCTATGCCCGGCATATCTTCGTGACTCCATGCAAATACATCTCTATTTCTTTTCAAAAAACAAATGAGATCTTTCTTGATCTTTGCTTCCAAATCTGCCCCAATCCTAGTACACCTCTCCGAGTTATTATCATCTAAAGGAACATCTTCCAACGCTTCAATAGGTTCTGCCACAACTTTCTTTTCTTCAATAGTCATTGTTTGAATTTGCTTGTCCGCAGCCAACATGGCCAGATAACACTCTCTTGCCGTTAGTTGGTCTTCCTGTATTTGGCCTATCCCATGCTCCGTCAGGAACTTGACTGACAAGTGGTAGGTAGATGTTATGGTCTTCCATCTATTTAGAGTTGGCCTCCCAATTATGGCATTGTAAGAGGACGAACAATCAACCACAAGGAAGTTCACCTCCTTGGTAACTTGCTGCGGATATGCCCCCACTGTCACTGGTAACAAAATGCTGCCCACAGGTTGTATCTTCATTCCACCAAATCCCACTAGAGGGGAGCTTGCTTGTTGCAGGCGATCTCGTCCTAACCTTATTTGCTGAAAGGCTAGATAATACAAAATATCAGCCGAGCTTTCGTTGTTTATCAACACCTTTCTGGTCTTGTAATCAGCAATAAGGAGAGTGATGACAATAGCGTCGTCATGGGGGTGGTGGATTTTCTCTGCGTCCTCGTCTGTGAAGGTAATCATTTGCTCGTCCGTAGTTCCCTTACTTGGTAATCGTCCAGAGAGTTGAACGTTCTGTACTACTTTCAAATATGCCTTCTTTGACTTAGACGATTGTCCTGTAGGACTTCCCCCTAGAATGATCCTTATTTCTCCAAGCGGTGGTCGTGATGTCTCCTCTACCTTTGCTTTCAATTTCTCATCCTTATGGTCTCGTCCAAGGAAATTCCTCAACTTTCCTTGCCTGATGAGATTTTCAATTTGTTGCTTCAAATCAAAGCATTCATCCGTATTATGCCCATGATCCCTATGGAAACGACAATACTTGTTCCGATTGCATTTGTTGGGATCCCCCTTCATCTTCTCTGGCCACTTCAAAGAAGGCTCGTCTTTAATTTGCATAAGAACTTGCTCAAGTGGCACGTTCAAGGGGGTATACTGTTGATTTCGTACTGAAGGGCCTGCTTTCTTTTCTCGATCCCTCTTATCTTCTGTCCGTCCCCTCTTAGGACGAGGACCTTGTTCCGACTGACGCGTTGTGTTGGCTTCAACCTTCTCAACTCTCTTCCTCTTCTTGGCTATGATAGCATCCTCTGCATTCATGAAGTTCTGGGCTGAATAAACTAGCTCAGCCATAGTTTGAGACGCCTGTTCATATAACTTATAGATAAATAGATCAGAATGAACGCCATTATAAAATGCTGCCAGGAGGAGTTTATCATCCACCTCGTCTACCACCAAGGCATCCCTGTTGAAACGCATGATGAAGGACCGCAAACTCTCATTCTCCCCTTGCTCTATAGTTAGCAAACTGGACGAAGAATGTTTGTGCCTCTGCCCTCCAATGAAATTATTGACGAACAACTTGCTCAGCTCTTCAAAGGACGCCACTGTATTAGGAGGTATTTTGCTGAACCACACTCGTGCTGGTCCTTTCAAGGTAGTAGAAAAAGCTCTGCACATTATTTCATCCGGAACTCCTTGAAGATGCATAGTAGTTTTGAAGGTGGCAATATGGTCAAAAGTGTCTCGCGTCCCGTCATACGAATCTAGAGGAGGCATCTTGAACTTAAGTGGCAAAGGATGAGCATTAACGAATGCCACAAAAGGGGAATCAGTCCTGTGAACTAAGTCTTCCACAGGGTTTGTTTTCCTCATGTTTTCCCTCATCTCGTCTATGACCCTTCTCATTTGATCCATTTCTCTTTCTAAGTAAGGTACCCTCCATGAAACAATACCTCTTAACTGATTGTCAATTTCAACATTTCTTTCCTCCTCTTGACTCTGGGCCCGTTCTCCAGCATTCCATTCATGAGGCTGCTTCCTTAACTCAAGTTGTCTAACTAACTCTTGGTTTTGATGAGTTAATTCTGCCATAGCGGCAGCCATGGATTGCACATGTTGGAATGAGGGTGGTTGCATGGTGGGTGCTGACTGACAGTCGCGGTGAGGGTTACTAGATGCGTCCCTGCTATGTTGAGGGCCTGGACTCGTTGCCCTAGATCTTATCCGAACCATTTCAACCCTTGATTGGAGAGAAACTATAGAACTTAATAAATTAAGTCCTAATGACAACAAATTTTTTACGCTTCCCCACAGACGGCGCCAACTGATAAATTCAAAGGAATCAATGGGTTGAAAAATCTCCGGATGCTCTTGATCTAGTAGAGTAAGTCCTGAAAAACCAAAAGAAATCAGTAGAGAAGACCGGTGGAAGCCGGCCTTTAATTCTCCGATGGTAAAGTTAGTAAATTGAAGGAGAGAAGAGCCCTCAATACTTAACTTATCTAAAATTTTACCAAAGAGAAAAAGTCCCCTTACCTCTACACAGAAGGGCCTTTATATAGCGTTAGAAATCAGTTATTTCTCTTAATCGTCGTAGAGTTTGGAGGATTCAGAGGATAACTTCCTTAACTATCACAAAGGTCACCTCTTCAGGAACTGTGTTGAGATTCAAGCAATACAACTTTTGGTTGGAAGTATGCTTAGTCTAACTCTTGGTGAGTTTACCTCGTCCGTCACTAATGAAGGACGAGGTTCACAGCCCACTCGTCCTTCATTGGACGAGTGTGTAGAAGGAGAAGAATGATGGTAAAGGAGGGACGAATGTACTAATCACTCGCTCTCAGCTCTAAACATTGCTATGGACGAGTGATTGACTTGGTGTTTTTCTTGCACCATCAGCAGTTATTACAATTCTCATCGTTTACTATTTAGATCGTTGATTTTGCCAACCTAGTTTTTGTTAAACTCTAGATATTTTGGTTTTTGAGGTCAATAAGGCCGCCTATAAATTGGGTAAATGGGGTGCCCAGGGAGGCCCAATAGAACAGCCTATGAATTGGGCTAATGGGCCCAAAAAAGTAGAATTTTTCTATTCCATCCTCATGGACTATCGCTTTCAGACTATACGGTATACACGTGTGCACACAGTGCTAGTGTGCTACCATACTATGATTTATCCATCTCTAAAGCAGACACCACCACTGCAAGAGAGTAGCGCTATAAAAAAGCTCCACTGACAAAGAGAGAGCGAGTGAGCTAGGGCTCAATATAGAGAGAGAAGAAGAAGAAGAGTATCTGGAACTATGTGGTTACAGCTCACAAGCCCACCAACGTGAACCACTCCTACGTCGGCAATTTCGCTAGCCCTCAAGAGCTTAACCTAATTATAGTGTAACCACTCTTCATTTCTCTCATTCTCTCTCTTTATTCAAATCGCTTCTCTCGGATTTTTTTTTTCATTTCTATTTACGAATTTGAGTTTTCTCTTTATGCTTTAAGGTTTTATTATTATTTTTTTTTTTTACCATGATTGAATTTATTCATGATTTCGAGTTTCTATTTTGCTTTGCTATTAGTTAATCTATGCTTGTTGCCTTTTATGCTTCAACAAAAATCATTTTTATCATTTTTTTAAAATGGCCTACACATTAGGTTTGCTAATTGTATTCAAATACTTGGTTGTTTTGAATGCCCATTTTGTAAATTACATATATAAACCTTTTGGCTTAATAGTAAACCATGAAATAAGAGGTATTGGGATTGTAAAAATGATTATTCTTCTTTATAAGTAATAAAATTTGTTAATATCATTCTTGGGCACGAGCATAAATTGCTTAGCCCATCTAGGGTGAATGCTCCTGGATTACCTGGCAATTGGTTTTTGTGGGTGGGGTTAGTTGTCCATAGGTTTTACCGTTTAGAGGTGAGATCAAGGGACTTTTTTTTAGAAAGGTTCCCTACGATATAAAAATAATAATCATTAAAAATTTAATCTAGAGCTTTTAGGTGTCACATTTTGGCTATAGTTTCCACCACAAAATGAATTTATAAAATGTGGTTTACTCACAATTCAAAATATTTTCAGGAAATGCACCCGAATCGAAATTCATTTACTTACTCTTCAAGGCTTGTAGGTACATTAATTCCCTCTTTATTTTGTTTTGTTTTGTTTATTTATTTATCTATTTTACATTTCTTTCTAGCTATTGTTAAGTACAATTAGTTGAATGAAATTGGAATTTTCACTTTGCCCACATGCATGGTGCACTTGTGCCCACACACGCAGAATCTGTTTTAATAATTGTTAGAAACAAACCCATTTTTATCGGGTAAAAGTGGGGTAAAGGTTTTTAATATAATGGTGACTAATTCTATAGAAATTCCATGTAATAAGACCTGGTAAAGATAGTGTTATATTATATTGGATTTGAAGTGTATCCTTTTGCATTATGGCAAGTTATAGTTTGTTGATATATCATTCTTCTGTTTTGTGTTGATGTATGTTAGTTTTTGGCAGGGGCGGCTCTGATTTTTGTCTAGAGGGGTCAATAAGAAACATAAACTATATAAAATCTAAAACAAAAGAAACTTGAATATATCAATATCACAAAAAAAAAAAAAAAAAAATTCTACGCTTTTCTTCTACAAGGTTTCATATTTTGAAACTGTTGCATGATAGATTCATTATCAATCCTACGAGCTATATCTTTTTCAATGTACACAATCAAACAATCATTCAACCATTAATCCCCCATTCGATTGTGCAATTCATTCTTGATATATTTCATTATTGAAAAATTTCTTTTCACTGTTGCGACTACAACAGCAAGGGTCAAAACTAATTTCACAAGCAAATATACCAATGGATATATAATATTCTTATTTGTCTCCACCATCTTTCTAGCGTCTCAATTTATAAGTTTACAATTCTTTAAATGTATTATATTTTTATTGTCTTTAGTATTAATGTATTGACTAAATCACATAGTCAACAATCACTCACACCTCACAAGCCAGATTCAACAAAATTAAAAAACTACTCACAAGTCACAAATTAGTCAAATAGTCAAAGGGATAAGTAATAACTCAACTTTATATGAAATCAATAAAACACTCACAGCAACTCTACAGCACGCCAACACCCAACATCAAAGAAACTCAAACTCAAGTACTCAACAACAATAAAACACTATAAACTAATAAAAGTAATAAGTCCTATAAGTCTATAACCCACTAACCCCATAGGCCCACACACAGTCACACACATGGTCAGACTTTAAAGACTCAAAACTTAAGTTGAGTTACTCAGCAACAAATATTAGAAGTTCAGAGAACAGTTTTAACGCCACAGCTCCCACACACAGTCACACGCACAGTCCAAGATTCAAAAACTCAACAAAAAAAAAAAAAAAATCAAAAGATAACACCACACAGGGGCGGCGGTACAAAATACCTTAAACACACTTTTACAGTGAAAGAAAGAGAGAGAGAGAGAGAGAGAGCTGAAAAACCATATCAAGCGGCGGTAGAAGGCAAACCAAGCAACGGCAATGGTGGCAGATTAGGGACAGTCAGGCGACGACAAATTTTGTGTGTGTGAAGCAGAGGCAGCCTTTTTCTTTTGGGTTTGGAGAGTGAAGAAGGATAAAAAAAGATTTTGGAGGTTAGGCATCTACAAATTCTTAGGTTTTATTTGACATTTTATTTATTCATAATTTTTCAAATTTTGATTTATGGCTTTTTATTTCTGATATTAAAGACCAAAATTTTCTTTTGGACCTTTTTTTTTTTTTTTTTTTCCCTGGAGTTTAAGTTGGGCTTTAAAAAATAAAGGGGTCACCGAGTCAAGTTGATGGTGAGTGGGTGCAAATTTGTATTGCAGGGGGTTCAAATAAGTTTTTTGACAACCTGGTTTTTGTTAATTGGGTGCTTAGTGTGAGGTCAACAGGGCCGTCTATAAATTGGGGTAAATGGGGTGCTTAGAGAGGCCCAACAGAATTGCCCATAAATTAGGCTAATGGGCCCAAAAATGTAGAATTTCTCTGGCCATCCATTATGGACCATCCCTTGGGACTAAAATTCTTTCAATGAAAAGAAAAAAAAAAAAAAACCACATAAAGCTAAAGGTTATGTAGCGTACACGTGTGCAAGCGGTGCTACGACGATATATCTATCTCCGAAGCCGACACCACCACTGGAAGAGAAAAAACACCACTGACAAAGAGAGAGAGAGAGAGATCGAGCGAGCGAGCTAGGGCTCGACACAGAGAGTGAGAAAGAAGAAGAAGAAGAAGAAGAAGAAGAAGATGAGTATCTGGAACTATGTAGTTACGGCTCACAAGCCCACCAACGTGAACCATTCCTGCGTCGGCAATTTCACCAGCCCTCAAGAGCTCAACCTAATCATAGCGTAACCACTCTACATTTCTCTCATTCTCTCTCTCTCTATTCAAAGTGCTTCTCTCGGATCTTTTTTCTTTTTCGCTTCTATTTACGAATTTGGGTTTTCTCTTTCTGCTTTAGGGTTTTATTATTTTTTTTTTAAAAAAATTTTACCATGATTGAATTTATTCATGATTTCGAGTTTCTATTGTGCTTTGCTATTAGTTAATCTATGCTTGTTGCCTTTTATGCTTCAGCAAAAATCATGTTTTTAAAATGGACTGTACATTAGGTTCGCTAATTGTATTCAAATACCATGAAATGAGGGGGTATTGCCAATCTATTGGGATTGTAAAAATGTTTATTTTTCTTTATAAGTAATAAAATTCGTTAATATCGTTCATGAGCACGAGCATAAATTGCTTAGCCTGTCTTAGGTGAATGCCCCTGGATTACCTGGCAACTGGTTTTGGTGGGTGGGGTCAGTTGCCCGTAGGTTTTACCGTCTAGAGGTGAGACCAAGGGACTTTTTGTTGGAAAGGTTCCCTACGAAACAAAAATAATAATCATTAAAAATTTTATCTATAGCTTTTTGGTGTCACATTTTGGCTATAGTTTGCACCACAAAATGAATTTATAAAATGTGGTTTACTTACAAGTCATAATATTTTCAGGAAATGCACCCGGATCGAAATTCATTTACTTACTCCTCAGGGCTTGCAGGTACATTAATTCCCTCTTTATTTTATTTTGTTTTGTTTATTTATTTATTTAATTTTTTTTTTTCATTTCTTTCTAGCTGCTGTTAAGTACAATTAGTTGTATGAAATTGGAATTTTTACTCTGCCCACATGCGTGGTGCACTTGCGCCCCCACACACACGGTCTGTTTTAGATATTGTTAGAAGCAAACCTTTTTTTTATCAGGTAAAGTGGGGTAAAATTTTTAATATAAGGGTGACTAATTGGATAGAATTTCCATGTAATAAGACCTGATAAAGACAGTGTTATATTATATTGGATTTGAAGCGTTTCTTTTTTTTGATAAGTAATAAGATATATTGATATCAAAAGGGAAAGACCCTAGTACACAGGGAGTGAACAGGGAGCCAAACAGATCAAACACAAAAATTGCAAGAATCTAGGAAAACAAACAGAGAAGGGAAAGATTTGTTTTGCAAAGCAAACAACCAATCCAACAAAGTTCTAAAAAAGAAAAGCTTAAGGTCTGGAATAGATCTCTCAGAATCTTTAACATTCCCCAAAAGTCAAAATTAAAGTATGAAGCCCCCACATATGTGAGGTGCACATGAGGTCTAAACCAATAACATAAAATGTACACAGTGCTTAAACTAATGCACGTGATGCTTAAACCCATGATATCACTAATCAATTTTACAACATGATATAAACCATCATCCTCTTCAATCTCTATCTATGAAAAATGAATTTTTCTTTTTCTATTAGAAAACCTTAAAAGTTATTATTATGTATACTTTTCCTAAGAAGAAAGCAATATAAATCAAGTAAAAAAATAATAATAATAACCAAATTTATTCAGCCATAGCCACAGAACAAGCCCTCTCCACTTTATGAATGACTAAAAAAAAAACGACCTAGAAAACCCGAAAACTAGAAAAAAGAAAAATAAAAAGAATATTATCTTTGTTTCATTCAGGAACTTATCTCATCTGTCCACCAGCTGAGCTTGCCATTTGAAGAACAGAATTTTCCATTTCATGTCTCTCTTAACTACTACTACTTACGGGGATACAATTTTTATAGACCAGTTACCACCAAAAATCAACATACATCAACACAAAACAGAAGAATGATATATCAGCAATCATTTTTCTGTTTTGTGTTGATGTATGTTGATTTTTGGTGGTAACTGGTCTATAAAAATTGTATCCCCGTAAGTAGTAGTAGTTAAGAGAGACATGAAATGGAAAATTCTGTTCTTCAAATGGCAAGCTCAGCTGGTGGACAGATGAGATAAGTTGATATATCATTCTTCTGTTTTGTGTTGATGTATGTTGATTTTTGGTGGTAACTGGTCTATAAAAACTGTATCCCCGTAAGTAGTAGTAGTTAAGAGAGACATGAAATGGAAAATTCTGTTCTTCAAATGGCAAGCTCAGCTGGTGGACAGATGAGATAAGTTCCTGAATGAAACAAAGATAATATTCTTTTTATTTTTCTTCTTTCTAGTTTTCGGGTTTTCTAGGTCGTTTTTTTTTAGTCATTCATAAAGTGGAGAGGGCTTGTTCTGTGGCTATGGCTGAATAAATTTGGTTATTATTATTATTTTTTTACTTGATTTATATTGCTTTCTTCTTAGGAAAAGTATACATTATAATAACTTTTAAGGTTTTCTAATAGAAAAAGAAAAATTCATTTTTTCATAGATAGAGACTGAAGAGGATGATGGTTTATATCATGTTGTAAAATTGATTAGTGATATCATGGGTTTAAGCATCACGTGCATTAGTTTAAGCACTGAGTACATTTTATGTTATTCGTTTAGACCTCATGTGCACCTCACATATGTGGGGGCTTCATACTTTCATTTTGACTTTTAGGGAATGTTAATGTTACAAATTGAACTAAAATGTGTACTTATCAGAAAAAAAAAAAAAACAAAACAAAAGGATCTACTATGTAGGTCTGTGTTTATGGCCTAACCATGGGGTAAAGTTTAATTTTCCCAAAAAATGCAAAAGAAAATATAGTGTGGGGGGAGCAAATAAACAGAGAGAGAGAAAAATTTTTATTAGCTGGCCGCCATGGAAAATTATGAGGATAATTAGATGTGTACACCTATTTAAATTGTACCATCTGAGCCTTGCATCCTTAAACTTATTATGATTATGCACTAAAATTTTCACTCTTTTTTATTGGAAATTTACACATGCACACAATATATCTTGAATCCATAATATCAACCTCATACTGTGACTTTGAAGCCTTAAGCTTGCCCTAGGCAGCTTGTGACTTTATCATTGCACTAGACAATGACCCCTTAGTTATTTGTGGTAGACCTCTTCATAAAAGGTAGAATTTACCGTTAATCAAACTCCTACGGGCAACTGACCCCACCTGCCAGAACCAGTTACCTGGTAATCCAGGACTTTTCACCCCTAACGGGCTAAGCAGTTTATCCTCATGCATCCTTGTTTTGATGACTTTGACTTTGAGGGATAACACATCTTCCAAAAACTTTTATAAACTAAAGTGAAAAACATCTTAGGATATTCTATTTATATTCTCTAAGATACGCAAAGAAAGAAAATTTTCACGTCCAACTTCTTTGTGATTTGATCTTCTTTCAGTTTTCGTTCTGTGTCTACTATCTTTTTTTCCCCATGGGTCAGCTAGAACTAAGATCTAAGACCATGAACTTCATCTAAATTTTTTCCTGTGCAGCCTATGCTGGACGTGCCAATATATGGGAGAATTGCAACACTTGAACTTTTTCGCCCTCATGTGAGTGTTACTATAAGCTTTTCCTTCAAAATCTACAAAGATATGTTATGGTTTACTTATTTTTTCCAGCATTCATATCACTTTTTTTTGAACAGGGTGAGGCACAAGATTTTCTATTTATTGCAACAGAAAGATACAAATTCTGCGTGCTTCAATGGGATGCTGAGACATCTGAGCTTATCACAAGGTTTAAGCTTGAATATATAAATTATAATTTCTCAGTTATCCTGTTAATTGATGTTAATGAATTGTTGGTGCCAGATAATAAGTTTTGGTTAGGAATATATGCATCATCTTGTTTTCTTTTCTTTGATATGTGAGAAACCTTCATTACTCTATGAAACCATTGTAATTTATGGATGGATTTAAATAAATTTTTGCACTGACAAATTTATGCCTGTTTAGAGCAATGGGGGATGTTTCGGATCGTATCGGTCGTCCTACAGACAACGGTCAGGTATTTATCTGATTCTAGGTTCACTAATCACTTTATTCATATTTTTTGCTGGGTTATAAGTATTTATTGAAGCAGTTGTTTCCCCCCCTCCCCCCGCCCCCCCAATCTATATGTAAATATTCATTTAAAAGTGCAAATGACATAGGAAGTATACAATAGGTACACCAACAATTCTGCCAGAAAAATTACATTTATCAAGCACCAAGTAAATTCAAAAAGTAATACTGTCCTGAAGCCTCCCATGCATCATGGTTTTGATCCTTGAAGGCTTTTTAGTACACTGCCTGTGTATCCTCTTGGGTTTTTGTCTTTTTGTACATCATTTTGTTTTAATAAAGCACCATTTCTTTAAAAAAAAAAAAAAAAAAACTTTCCTGAAGCCTCCTTCAAAGTTTTATCTCCACATCGTAAATCATACCAAAGCATGACACGAGTTCCCTCACCCCCCTCAAAGCTAGTAAGACAAGAAAAATTATCCCGAGCTCCTTATATTTTTCCATAGACCAACACCACAAGGCCCATTGACTGTACTGGAACACCATACTCCCCGCATGCTACTGTACTTCTTCTCCTCAACCCTCCTTCAGAAAGCTTCTTTCGTCGGAGCATGTTGTCATGACCGTTTCCCCAAAGTGCCTGATTAAACAAGATCAAGTTCCTGATGGCAAAACCTCCCATTGGAGTGGTTCAGATATTTATCAATCTTACGTACTTATTTCCTCTCTCTATTTCCTCTTCCAGTAAGTATACCTCACTGTATTGAAAAATTCTTGCTGCAATTTTTCAATACAGTGATAAAGTGCTTTTGATTAAGGTACTTCTACCTTCCTTGGAAAGGTAAAGTTTTTTTTTTTCTGCCTGCCAGATCTCTTTCCATCTTTGCCAGGATGGTATTCCAAATTGTTTTTGATTTGAAAGTAGAGCCCAATGGAAGGCCCAGGTACTTCATTGGTATGTTTGACACTTTGCAACCAAAAATATCTGCCAAATCTTCTTACACATTCTGCACGTTTCTACTGGAACCAATTCTAACTTCCCCAAACTAATGTTTGACTCTCAAGCGCCAAATTTGATTTGAATCATTTGCATAAAATATGAAAGAGTAATCTTTTTTTTTTTTGATAAGTAAAAATTACAGCAGTTAAGAATGTCCCATTATGCACAAGCCAGGAAAATCCTGGGAAATATGAAAGAATAATCGACAAAAAGCAAATGAGAAATCATTAACAAGTTATTGTCTGAACTGCCAGCTGTAAAGTCTGATTTAGTGACCCCCTCGCATTACTTTTTCCATCATTCTACTCAAAGCAGCTATTGCAATAACAAATAACAAGAAGGGTAAAGAGTCTCTTTGTTGTAGCACTTGAGAACTATTTAAAAAAAATCACTAGGGCTACTATTAATTAAGATAGATAAGCAAACATTGGAGATACAAAAATAAATCTACTTTCTCTATTTTTTGCTGTAACCACGCCTATTCAACATTTTAATGAGAAAATTCCAATTAACATGGTCCTAAACTTTCTCCAAATCTAGTTTGCATGAGACCCCCATATCTCCTGATTTTAGTATACTGTCTAAGCATTCCTTAGCAATGAAAACCTGATCTAAAATCTGCCTCTTTAACAAGTTGCTTTTCCTGAAGGTGGACATCTATAACATTATAGTTTTTACTGAAAAATTAATCAAAGTTCATAGCACGTATTTTTCTCTCATTTCATTTCTTTTTTGCAGATTGGCATAATTGATCCAGATTGCAGACTAATTGGACTCCATTTATATGATGGATTGTTCAAGGTATATAGTTTGATACAGTTAATTGTGATGTATACATTTTAAATTTTGGTATTTTGCATGCTATTATAAGCAGAAATTCCAATCTTCGCTATTAAAATTAATATTTTTGGTGTAATCATCATAGTTTGTTGTTTTGTCAGGTCATTCCTTTTGATAATAAAGGGCAGCTTAAAGAAGCATTTAACATTAGGTATGCCTTTATTGTTCTTTTGGCCTTCTAATGCTTAAAGGATATTATAGATGGTTATGCTAGTGAAAAATTTAGTTTTGACATGGATGCAGAGTGTTGGTCACTTTCAATACCTTAGGACCTTAGGTGAATGTAACTGTCTAATGCTGCTTTGGGTTTCGATTTTAGTTTTACTAGCGTAATATTTTCAGTGGGCTAAAAACATGTTTTGCATTGTTTAATATACACACATCATTAATTGTTGTAACTTAAAATAAACCTGTGATAATTTTATTCCCTTCTTTTCCCTGATAATGAAGAAGAAAGTGTGTAGGGGGTGAGAAAGAAAGCAGGAGGAGGTGAGAAAGAAAGTTCTAGAATAGTTGGGAGTGACAAAGAAGTAGAGTGAAAATAAGTGAGAAAGTGGTGAGATAGATGGATTAGAGGGGGAGGGACAGCAAGCATGTGAAACTTAACAATAAGAAAATAGATCTTCTCCCACTTTACACAAAGGATGCAACCAAGTTTCACTCTTTCTCAAACACAAATTACAGCCAGACAAAATAACTTGACTCTTAGTATAAATCAAAGAACTAAATCAAGGGCTTCCCATATGAAATAAAGCGGAAAGTTTACCTAACCAAACTATCATGGAAGTATGAATATCTATTGTTTCGTCTGCTGTTTGGTCTCATTCTACCATTCTGAGTGCAACCTCATATGACATTTGTCCCTGAGTAATGTCTTGACAAGTAATGGAAGAGCGCTTGGTGTCCTCTTTGTAATGTCCTATCTGGATTTTGATAACAAGCACATGAAAAGAGTATTGAAGATAGCCACTGACAGTAATTTGAAAAGCTGATGAACATTTAATTCATTCTTATAACATTGATTTCTATGAATGATAATAGTTCCTGATGTCTATGTTTCTAGCATTCATTTCGTTTATCAGAATAATCACACTGATTACATCTTTTGACTGAATATTTTCAGGCTCGAGGAACTTCAAGTTTTGGATATCAAGTTTTTGTATGGTTGTTCAAAACCTACAATTGTGGTTCTTTACCAGGTTCTACACTCCCCACACACCCCCCCCCCCCCCCCCCCCCCAACAAAAAAAAACAAATGTTTTTTTTTACATCCATATGTTTATCAACAGCTGTGTGTTTTAACTATGTTGGGCCAGCACAAATTCAACATATGAGGATATGTGGACTGGCTTTTTTGTTCCTTTTTTGTTCCTTTTTTGCCTCCTTTCTTTTTGGGGGAGGGCTGGAGTTGTGTTTGGAGGGTAGGTTTCCATGGGGCCTCTAAGGTCTATTGGATGCACAGTGGGAGGTAGGCCTCATTAATTCTTTTAAACTCCCACCCTCATGCTCTTTGGTCTGCTGAAATCCACTTGGGTGTATGGGCTACACGAGGGGAGTCGACCCTTCAATTTTTATCATCACTGCTTCCCAAGAAAAATTTACCAACTAGTCTAGGTAGCACCACTGACATGGCAAAATTCTTGTTAAAAAAATATTTCCAAGTAAGTGCATTTGTTCATGCATGTAGGGCCACTAAGGTCTATTGGATAGACAGCGGGAGGTTGACCTCAGTAATCCTGTTCACCTCACTTGCCCCACTCTCTTTGGTATGCTGAAAGCTATGTGAGCTTATTGGCCACACAAGGGGAGTTGACCTCTCTATTTCTATCATCATCCCTTCCAATGAAAATTTACCAACTGGTCTAGGTAGCACCTTTGACATGGAAATATTCTTCTTACAACATCATTTCCAAGTATGTGCTTTTTTCCGTGTATGTATGTACATGTAGTATGCTTATAAATGTGTCATATTCATAACTAACAGATAACAAAAAGTTTGGATCCAAAGTGTAATTGATAGTTCTTGCGTATGTGACTCTAACCAAGTGTTACTGGAGTGCCTGCATTACAAAAAATGACAATAAAATTGTAGGTTTCTTTGGCTAATGAGCTCTTGCTCAAATGACACCTTCTCTTCTTGTAAGAGCAAGGTGGCAGGTAAGGCCATGGGTTCATGTCTTTTTAGTGTGTTTAACCCATAAGGGAGTTTTGGAAGCCTTGACATCAACATGTAAATGACTTTTTTATAGAAATCTAGACAGAGACATATGTGCTGCTCTGTAAATTTTTTATTTATTTTTAAGTTCCTTATTGTCTATGTGTGGATTACAAATGGATATTTAATAGCCTTGATGTAGTTTATTTAGATGTGGCTGTGCCAGTGCATTTAGAATAATAAATAAGATGGCCTCATTTTTATGTTCTCATTGTTGCAGGATAACAAAGATGCTCGCCATGTTAAAACGTATGAGGTTGCTCTTAAGGATAAAGATTTTGTTGAGGGTCCCTGGTCCCAGAACAATCTTGACAATGGGGCTAATTTGCTAATACCGGTACCTCCACCTCTTTGTGGCGTCATTATTATTGGAGAAGAAACAATTGTCTACTGCAGTGCCAATGCATTTAAAGCAATTCCAATCAGACCGGTAGGATACATAGTGCTGCTGCTAATTTTATGTTTTTTAGTACTTAGTTTTCCAAAGAATGCTAGTTAAAATTGCTCATTGATGTACTGTGTTTTCTTATTCTTTTTCATTATATTGGTGTGCAATTGAAGTCCATCACAAGAGCCTATGGAAGAGTTGATGCTGATGGTTCTAGGTATTTACTTGGTGATCATACTGGACTACTTCACCTACTTGTTATAACCCATGAGAAAGAAAAGTGAGTTCTTCTGACTTCTATTTATGATTAAACAACATACTTTGGGAAAAAATCTGCTTGATTACAAACCGAAGGAAAGCATTGTTTCTAATTGTAAATTTAGTGCCTTGTGGGAATTTTCTAAATCTGTCATCTACATTCCCTTGTAGGGTTACTGGACTCAAAATTGAGCTCTTGGGCGAAACTTCCATTGCATCTACCATTTCATATCTCGATAATGCATTTGTATATATTGGCTCAAGCTATGGAGATTCACAGGTGTGTTGGTGCATTTATTCTTCATATATTTTTGAGATTTTTTTTTGATAAGTAACAATACTTTATTAAATAAAGAAAAGAACCCTATTATACAAGATGTTTACTAAGGGCATACAATCAAAGCTCTTAGTGTACAATGGTCCATCATATCTAAAAGAGAGAAAAAGAACCCGAAGCTAGCAACCAATCTAACAAAGATTTAAAGAAAAAGATCTTATGATCAAGAATAGTCTGTTCATATCCCTCAAATCTTCTAGCTTTTCATTCCTGCGAAATGCTTAACATTAGACAATGTGGCACAACTTTCTAAACATCAATGCTCCGATGACAACCAAACCAACCTCACCATGAAACTAATGTATCCAAAACTGTCTAGCTCTCTGCGGCATAACCCACTGAACTCCAAACAGACCAAACACCATAATTCACAGTTCAAAAGCTGCAGGGCAATGAAGTAGTAAATGGTCAACACTCTACAGACTCCCCATTACACTTGCACATATAGCACGAACCTAGCATGATAATAGGTCTTCTCTGCAGATTGTCAACAGTCAGAATTTTCCATAACACAGCAGTTCACTAAAATAAAGCAACTCCAAGAGGTACCTTTGATCACCAAATAATTATCCATGGAAAAGACATGGCACAATTGGACATTAAAGAGCAGTAGCATCCTCTAACTTCAAAGCTCAACCCTTAGCTGGCTTCCAACATAGTTGGTTTTCTTCAATCCCTATCACTGAATTAGAATAAATAAGATCCATGAAGGCCGACAATGGTTCCAATTCCTAGTCCCACACAGCTCGTGAGAAATTCAAATCCCAGTGAAGAACCCCTTTACATAATTTCAAAAATCGGTTACAGTTGAGTCCTTGTCTCTACTTATTACAAACAATTCTGGATAAACCTCCTTTAACAAACAATCGCCACACTACAAATCATGCCAAAACTTCACCCTGGTTTCTTCACCCACCTCATACCGAAGATATTGGGAGAATGTCATCCACTCCCGCCTTATAGATTTCCAAAGACAAATACTGTAGGGATTCCAGACCACAGTAGAGCATCAACCCCTTCGTGCACTTCCATACTTCACCTCTATCACTCTCCTCTAACTCTCTCTGTGCCATATCCCTAAAACCACTTTCCAAACAAAGCTTGATTGAATTTTTTCAAATTTCTGACAGCCAACCCCCCATCTTGGATAGGTGCACAAATCTGTGTCCTGTTAACCAAATGGAAGTTGGACTCCTCACCTGAACCAATCCATTAAGATTGTCTCTGTAACTTCTCAATACGGTTAACTATCTCAGCCATCATAGGAAAGAGAGAAAGGAAATACGTAGGCAAGTTGAAAATTGTTATCTTAGTTAATGTAATGTTACCACCCTTGGATAGATATAGCTGCTTTCATCCTGCCAACCTCCTCTCCGTCTTTTCAAGAATAGGATTTCATTTTGTCTTCTCTTTAAATTTAGCGCCTGACGGAAGACCTAAATATTTTATGGGAAAGTTTGACTGTTTACAGCCCAAAATAGCCCCCAACTCCTCCAAATTAGGAACTTCCCCCCAACTGGGACCAACTCTGGCTTACTCAGATTTATCTTCATGCCTAACATGGATTCAAACCACACTAACACATGGTGCAGGTGTATGAACTAATGAGTCATGACATCCAAAAAATTATCATGTCATCTGCGAAGAGGTGAGACACCATCAGTTGGTTTGCTGAGGTGCCAACCATGAATCCCAAGAGATGACCACTACTCATAGCTGAATGCATCGTTTTGCTTAGAGCCTTCATAACAATCTCAAAAAGCATCAGTGATAGTGGATCGCCTTGACATACCCCTGAGAACTTCTGAAAAACCACTAGGGCTACCATTAATCGAAATTGAAAATCTCACTGTTATTTTTCCAAAAACCCACATCCGGTTTGCATAAAGCCCTTGGAACTCTTGACTTCAGTCTGTTTGTCAAAAACTCATTAGCAATAAGGATGAAGCCAAAGATCTGTCTACCCTTCACAAAAGCATTCAGTGACTAGAGATTATTTTTAGGTAGCACCACCCTTAATATAGTGGCCAATACTTTGACAATAATTTTATAGACCCTGCCCACAAAACTGATGGGCCTACAATTCTTCACATACGCTGATTTTTATTTTTTGGGGATAAGGGCAATGGAAGTAGCATTGAGGCTCTTCTCAAATTTACCTTGGGCATGAAAATTCTGGAATATCTCCACTACCTCGACTTTGAGAAAGAAAGCCACCATAGAAAAACCATACGGTCTGGGTGCCTTATATCCGTTGAAGGGTTTTTTTTTTCCACCCCCAAAACTTCTTAATCGAAGGTTCTATTCAACCACACAACATTCTCCTCTAA
This sequence comes from Quercus variabilis, assembly GCA_030445155.1. Classification (NCBI taxonomy): domain Eukaryota; kingdom Viridiplantae; phylum Streptophyta; class Magnoliopsida; order Fagales; family Fagaceae; genus Quercus; species Quercus variabilis. The sequence continues at coordinate 1,732,125 of CP129455.1, forward strand.
TATCCTTGAAAACTCCAGCTTGTCCAATACTGGTCTTTGGTATCCCTCCAGAATTACGGAATTGTGTAATAGACTCAAATATGGTTGCTGGATTGGTGGTGAACTCTTCATCAACCAACAAATTGGTAATAGAATTAAATGTTCTGGGAGAGTTGGCTGCTTGATGAAAAAAATTTGTATTTCTATCCCTATTCCTTAACCAAAGCACTCTAAACTTGTCTCCAACAAATCTCCTCCAAGACAGTTGTCTTTTCGAGCTCAACTTGAAGCCAATCCTTATCTAATTTCTCCTCAACTGTAAGAAGTTGACTTTCCCCAATGTTGTCCAGCTCATTAAGGTCATGCCACAAATTATTTCTCTTAATCTCCACAATCCCAAATTCTTTGTCATTCCATTTTCAAAGCTTTCAGTTTATTTGCCAATCTGAAACTTGGAGAACCTTGAAACTGGTAGGATTCCCCCCACCACCACCTGAGAAATTGGATCTGAAATTTCATTTTTTTCCCTAGTCTTTAGTGATCTGGACTCTCCCAAATGTTATTTCAACCTTAAATTTAAGCCTATAGCCTTTATTAGAGATTGACATAATGAAAATGTGGTAATGTGTACTATCCATAGTAGATATCTGGAACCCCTAGGTTGACACTTACGGAACATATTCTACAAATGTAGAGAGTGCTCCCCTGTTCCTAGTTGCAACCTCAAGTAATTTAACATGGTATTAGAGCAGGAGGCTTTGAGTTTTATCCCTGTCTCCTCCATTCTACCTTCCCATTTAAGATCCCACGTGTTGGGCCTCACCTATTAAAATGAAGTTTGAGCCCACATGTGTGGGGAGTGTTAGAAGTATGTGGTTAAATGATTAAATTTACCATTTCCCAATAGAGCTTTAGGGACAATTGGTAATTTAATGCGGCAAAAGAATTCGACTTGGTAATTGTACTTTTGATATGCTGGTGCTAATTTGCATCTAGCAGGTTGTGAATATATTTTTCTTACCTATCAAAAAAAAAAAAAAAAAATTCAACTTGCTCCTTTTTTTCCCCTAAAGAAGCTTACAATGACAAGCAGGTTTTTATGTGAGGATATGTTTGCAACCTCTTGCTACATTTTTGTGTATCTGCTTTGCTTTATTGCAATGTTAAGCAAAAGGCATTCTAATTCCTTCAGTATATGGTTTAGTAAGGGATTTTGAATATGTTGTATAATCTCAATATGACTCATGGATTTTAGTTGTTTATTGTTTTAAGGTTACTTGCAATATCAGATATTAACACTTCATAATGGTGTGCACGCAGCTTGTAAAGTTAAATCTTCACCCTGATGCAAAAGGCTCATATGTGGAAGTACTGGAACGATATGTCAATTTGGGGCCAATTGTTGACTTTTGTGTTGTGGACCTTGAGAGGCAAGGCCAAGGTCAGGTTGTAACTTGTTCTGGAGCTTATAAAGATGGTTCTCTTCGCATAGTTCGAAATGGAATAGGAATTAATGAACAGGTATGTTTTGGCTTAGCAGTTTACTTTTCCCTCAAACCCTGTAAGCACTTATATAATAGCAATATGTTGATGCATGTATGTATATGAAATCGTATAGGCTTCAGTGGAACTTCAAGGTATTAAGGGAATGTGGTCACTAAGATCTTCCACAGATGATCCATTTGACACATTCCTGGTTGTAAGTTTTATCAGTGAGACACGAATTTTGGCGATGAATATTGAGGATGAGTTGGAAGAAACTGAGATAGAGGGCTTCTGCTCTCAAGTGCAGACCCTATTTTGCCATGATGCTGTTTTCAACCAACTTGTACAAGTAGGTTTTCTAACTGTTTTACTTATCAATCTATGACTTCATCTACTGATAAAAATATTTTTGGATGATTTGAATCCAAACTAGATGAATGTTTTCTATTAATTTCATTTTCTTGAGGCATTTGTTTAGGCCTATATAATTTGATTGTGTCATGGAAGATGTGGAGATGAACAATTCCTTTCGCTACAATTTTATTTACTTGCATTATATGGGTGCAAAAGTATTATTTGTGCACGAGGATTAGAGTTTGAGCTTAAAAAGTCAGTAAATGGAATGAATTGAGTGCTCCATCTGGCTAATTAAATGCCTTTACAGGTAACTTCAAGCTCTGTGAGACTGGTCAGTTCTACATCTAGAGAGCTACGGAATGAATGGAATGCTCGACCTGGCTATTCAATTAATGTTGCCACTGCTAATGCCACTCAGGTTAGTTTACCCATTTCTGTACTGTCATGATCTGATCTTTCCATTATCTTGTAATTTTTGTTATTCTCCTAAAAAAAAGTCAATAATGCAGTTCAATAACATTTTTTTTTTAATTTATTAGTTAATTATTCTTGTAACTCCAAAAATTATTTTTTCAACACTCCCCCCATAAATTAGTTTGTTCTTTGTTTTTAAAATCTGGTTCATCATATGGTGCACTTCTTTGGGTGGGCATGGATTGAGTTTTGAGAATATACCTCCTACAACATTGCAAATAAGTGGAGAACATAATTGCTGTTTATTGGCCACTCTCTTACCTTTTTCGGATTGTATTTGTAAACATTTTGTGTTGTCTTTGTAAAATAAATAAACAATTGATGCATTGCACTTCTATGACAGGTATTATTGGCAACTGGTGGTGGCCATTTGGTTTATTTAGAAATTGGAGATGGGGTCTTGACGGAAGTAAAACATGCACAATTGGAGTATGAGATCTCATGCCTTGACATAAACCCCATTGGGGAGGATCCCAACTATAGTCAGCTAGCTGCTGTTGGTATGTGGACGGATATTAGTGTGCGGATATTTTCGCTTCCCGACCTGAATCTTATCACTAAGGAGCCTTTGGGGGGAGAAATTATACCTCGCTCTGTTCTTCTTTGTGTCTTTGAAGGGGTATGCTTGTGTTTGAGCTTTATTTTCTTTTACTCTTGCCTCAATTCTTTTAAGGCATTTTCTTTTTAATGAATAACATTCTTATTGATGTAAAAAAAGAGCCAAAGTACACCGGGGGGGTATGCAGGGGAATAAGAAAATCAAGTAAATTAAACTCTCAAAGTACAAAGATCAAGCATATCCAGGAAAGAACAAATAGAGAAAGAACCTAAAGCTAACATCCAATCAAACAAACTTTGAAAAGAAAAGGCTTAAGCTCAGGAAAGTCCGTTCACAGTCCTCAAAACTTTGAGCATTATGCTCCTTCCAAATGCACCAAATGCACCACAGCTAACAATGTGGAATGGCTTTCCAAATAGGTATATTCCGATGATGCCCAAACCGGCCTTGTCAAGAAGCTAGTAACTCCGCAACACTTTCTGGCATAATCCAGGAAACTCCAAACAGCCCGAGCACCATAGACCATAACTCTGTGGCAGTAGGACAGTGAAGGAGTAAATGGTCCATAGTCTCTCCCCCCCGCTGCCGCCCACCTCCCCCCCCCCCCCCCCCCCCCCCCCCCCCCCCAAAAAAAAGCACATTTACACATATAACACTAGTCTATCACAATCAATCTTCTCCTTCTCAGTTTATCTATCGCCAATATTTTGCCCAAAGCCACAGTCCACATGAACAAAGCAACTTTGGGTGGCACCTTTGACCTCCAAATGCGTCTCCAGGGAAAAGATATATCAATAATACAAATCAAAGACTGATAATACCCGTCGATCTCAAACCCCCATCTTTTAGCTGACCTCCATCAAAACTTGTCCTGCCCTTCCTTCTCACAAGAATAGAGTAGATTAAATCCATAAAACCCCCAACTACTCCAACTCCCGATCCTGCATAGCTCTCACAAAGTTTAAATCCTACTGTAGGGCACCATTGCAGAACTTTGTAAGATCCATCACTGAAGCCTCTTTATCCTGACTAGGCCAAATAACACTGGAAAACCTCCTTTAAGGAAGGTTTTTTATAAAATAAAAAAAATTCACAATTATTAGTTTTTATCTAAAACACAGACAGTCTGTGTTCATGTCACACAGACTTGCATAGGACCCAACTGCATTTGTGTGTGTATTAAAGTTGGGACATTTTCTGGATACATTTGAGACACAATAAGCTTAAGGTTGAAAAGAAATAAAAAATGGAAGGCTTGAAATTTTGGAAGAGTGTGATGATGCATGATGACCTACTGTGAGATGGGACCTGGTTTAATTCAAAGAGGAGGGAGTCAATGAGGTTGTGGTGACCATGGTGGCAGAGATCATAGGAGCTTTCTAAATGCATTCATGGCATAGGGCGAGGCAGTAGAGTTCAGAGGAGTGGACTTTGTCCCTGATGTCGGGATGAGGCCATCAATCCTGGAGCTTTGGTGGTGGAGGCTGAGCTACCTCTGCTTCTCTCTCTCGGTTTTTTTGTGTTGTGAGATTATTGTGGAAGGGGTGTTTTTCTTTTTTGTTCTTAGGCAAGGAAAGTGAGAAGAAATCATAGCCTTGTAGAGGATAAAGAGTTTTCTGAGAAAAAAAGTATTAGTGGATGGTTCCAGCCAGTTAGCGCCATAAGATACTGGGCCTCTTTTTATTTTTGAACAATGTGGCATTCCTTATAGAAAAAAGGGCGATTCAATCCTAACATTAAAGAGATTATATTTGCTAAAAGAATTTATAAATTCGTAAATAAATATTAACACACAAAATTTATTGCATTTAAACCTAAAATTGCATGTGCACACACATGCGCGCACATGTATATATTGTTGTGTTGTCGTGTCAGTGTCAACGGCAGTGCTTCTTAGGTTCTTATTGCATCTCAATGGGAGACCATGCCTTGTGAGGCAGATGTCGCTAGTTTAAATCTCCCCTTCCCCTCCTGCTCAAATACTTATAAAAAAAATTCTTATTGTAGACTTCTAGAGGAATTTCAATGGTAATCTTGACATCTATTTGAACATTAAAAAAAGGGGCGGGGAGTGACATCCAAATAAGTTAATGAACATTCTTCTTCAATTCATTAATTATATGCTTCCTAGTTTTTCGCACCTCTCAAGTTTGTATGTTTTTTATTTTTTGGTTTCTTTCAGATATCTTACTTGTTATGTGCCCTTGGAGATGGACATTTATTAAATTTTCTATTGAACACAAGTACTGGTGAACTAGCAGATAGGAAAAAGGTCTCTCTTGGGACCCAGCCTATTACTCTTCGCACTTTCTCTTCCAAGAATACTACACATGTATTTGCCGCGTCAGATAGGCCAACTGTTATCTACAGTAGCAACAAGAAGCTACTTTACAGCAATGTTAATTTGAAAGAAGTTAGCCATATGTGCCCTTTTAACTCTGCAGCTTTTCCAGACAGGTATTTTCTCTCCACCCCTCCCTTCTAAGTTGGCCAGTACCCAATCAATATAGGACAGAGTTGGTTAATAATTCTGAATTTATCCTCTTATGTCCAATTTACATTTGATCTGGTATATCTTGATTTTATTTTGGAATGCAACACATTTCTATTCATAAAAAATTAGTAGGTACGAGCTAAATTGACTGTATTGTCTGGACTCCTTTATGAGGTTCAAATACCCCTCCCCACTTGTAACAATTGAATTATAAAAAATAATTAAATATCTTTTGTTTGGTTGTGAAGAATAAAAGAGGTAGTTTATATGAATTTACCAATTTCCCCCCTATTATTTTGGGGGTAATTTTTCCATTAGAATTTGACTACAATGACTTGGTTTTTTTGGTTCAAGACGAGCTTAGATCTTAAGCACACATGAAAAAAAGAAAAGGAAAAAAAGAGAGAGAATACACAGAACAATAGGATTTTACCTAGAATCGTCAGAGTATTCGGTGGTGATTGGAATCTTCTCTGGTTGCTAAGAAGCAGTGAAAACTCACACAACGAGGATCTTTATGTGGTTTTTATTTTTTAGTTTCTCAGAATGTTCTTCACTTCACTTTAAAGAAAAAAAAAATAGTATTGTTGTTTTAAACACTCATGTTTTGGTGGGCCCAGGTAGCAACAACCAGCCACACCCTTTTCTATCCGCTTTATATTTTGCCCAACCAAACGGCGGTAAAGTGTTTTCACTCATCCATTTCTCTCTATAATTTTGAGACAAATAGGAATAACCGAACCATGTCTACAAAATGCCAGTACCATCTGCTTCATAGCCAATGTGAAACTCCTTGGTTAGATGACCAAGATATTGGCAAATACCACATACCACATATGATTGAGAACAGACTAAAGAGTACCTATAATCACATGAAAACAATGAAAGCCAGTTGCTTAGAAAAAGGTTGAACCATAAATACTATCCAAATAGTGAAAGGGTGCTTTATAATATTCCATTCCTTGAAAGCCAGTGAATACTAGAGCCAGTGAAATGGTAGCTACTAAAGCATAAACTGCCCATTTCTCCTTCCCCGCAAGTGTAGCATGATGAGCCCAAGTTACGGCAGCTCTAGATGAAAGGAGAATAGCGCTATTAAGAAAATGGATTTCCCAAGGATCTAAAACCCAAATTCCTTTTGGGGGCTAAACCCCTCTGATCTCCACTGTAGCCGTAGCTGCCAAAGAAGAATGAGAAGAATCCCCCCCAAAAAAAAAGCAAAAAAGGAACATAACCTCTGATACTATAAACAGAATAAAACCATATCGCAGCCCTAATTGTACAACTTTAGTATGATGTCCTTTCAAAGTGGATTTGCATAGAACAGCGTGCAAAATACGAACATCTTATGTAGGAGAATATGAGGCCCAAACTGAGAAGCGTTGCACCTGCTTGAATTGGATGCATGTACATCACACCTTTTACGGTGGTTGCCAAAGCTCTGAGTGAACCCAAAATAGGACATGGACTTGGATATACCAAATGATAAGAATGCCTCTGAGATTCAAGCATAAACCACTTTGCCTTGGTTGTATGTAAACCCCCCTTCACCCCCACTCCCTAAAGTGGTAAAGAAGGGCTCTTTGGGCCTATCCCTTTTCACCCCAACAAATGGAGCCTCGAGGCTAGCTCAGTGTGGAATAGTACAATCAAGAGGACTGAGAGAGTTTTGCAGGGTTGAAGAAGTTGTATCTATCAAAAGGGGGTAGGGTGACTCTTATAAAGAGCACTTCTCAAGCTTGCTTGCTTATTACCTCTCTTTTCTATTCCGGTTAGTGTAGCTAATAGATTGGAGAAGGTGCAACTTGATTTGAGAATGGAGGAGGAGGAGGAGAAGTTTAATCAGCTTACTAGAAGATTATTTATTCATTTGCTGAGTAATTTTGAGGATTGGGATTGGAAAACTGAGTAATTTCAACCAAGAACTACTGGGGAAATGGTTGTGGAGGCTCATAAAAGAGGATGGCGATTTGTAGAGAAGGGTGGCAGTAGCTAAATATGTGGTGGAAGAGAGGGGGTGGGGTGTTAAGAAAGCAATTAGATCAAAGTTACAGATATATATATATATATATATATTAAATTCTTGGTTGGTGATGGTAGAAGATTGTCTTTTTGGTTTGATGTATCGAACCATGGACTTTTGTTTTTGTGGTATTTGAAGTGAGATGGGTAATGCAAATCAGTGCCTAGGTTGTTTACATGTTGGAGGAGTTGAAAAGGAAACGAAACTCGTTATGGGGTAGTATTTGGAATGTGGTTCCATTATGCCATATGTGGATTATTTTGAAGGAAAGGAATAGGGAAAATTTTAGAGATAGTACCTTTCAATTGAGAGAATAAAGTCTCGGTTTGTCATTACTTTATTTTCCTAAATGTTTGTAGATGATGGTAGAACTTCTTGTACTGTTGATTTTTTGGATTCTCTGCACTGGTGATTTGTTTGTAGGAGTAGCTGATAGAGCTTGTGTTCTTAAAATTGTTTCCCTGACCTGTTGTAAAATTCCTTTAAAATTAATGCAAATATGAAACATCGTTACTTATCAAGAAATGAACTTTGGATCAAATTAGTAAACTTAATTGTCAAAATCTTAAGTGCTACATGTCATTTTATATCTTTACCTGGAGAAATATCTGTTTACTTTTTTTCCTATAGTTGGGGAATAATTTTATTCATTGTTTTTAATTATTTTTCATAATTGCTCATCCTGAACATGACTTTGTGCACTTCTTAATGAGTTGCTGTGATAAAGCAGTAATATCTGGAGTCTGGACAATGATGGATTTCTGTTTTCTTATGTTGGCCAATCTGGGGGAGTAGGCATTAACAGCAAAAATGTACCTACCTAAGCAAGTTTTGATAGGTCAAGATTGTTTGACCATCTTTTTTATTTATTGTTGCCCCATATGAATTATATTGGAAGATAAACAGATACTGTACCAAAGTTTAGGGGTTCTAGGCGATAATTTACTTCTGAATGGATCAAGTATGCTAGTCTGAATGAACCTGTCCAGTCTGTCCACAATAAAGCTGCTATTTTTTTTTTTTTTTTTTTTTTTTAAATTTTGTTTGCAAGTATAAAGCTGACTACTTCATGTAACAGTGATATTCCCTTTATATAAGGTTTGTCATCCTTGGCAAGTACACAATTTTTTCAAATGATGCATTTAGTGCTGCAGGTTTCATATTTCAAAAATTAATCTCCCCCACAACACCCCCCCACCACCACCCCCCCCCCCCAACTAAAAAAAAAAAAAAAAAAAAATCACCTCTTAAAGAGTTGTGTGGGGAAGGTGGTATGCAAGATTAAGATAAAATGATAATTGCTTTCGCCTAATTGTGGACACATAATGGAACGAGATAAAATGAAACCAATATACTCATTATGGGACAGATGGAGTATTTATTATAGTATAATGATTTACAATAACTAGATAGCATTCAGAAAACCATCATGCTTCAAAAAGTGAAATGCCAGAGAAAGAAGAGGTTCACACACATTTGCATAATTGTTGGCCTGACTAGACACGACACTAGGGCCTTTTTCTCTCTCAATAAATTGATTTTTCTTTTTTATTCTTTTGTCAACAGCCTTGCAATCGCAAAAGAAGGTGAACTTACTATTGGCACCATTGATGATATCCAGAAACTTCATATCCGCTCTATACCGCTTGGGGAGCATGCACGCCGTATCTGTCATCAGGAGCAGTCCAGGACCTTTGCTATTTGCAGTCTGAAGTCAAACCAGTCCAGTACAGAAGATTCTGAAACGCACTATATCCGTCTGCTGGATGACCAGACCTTTGAGTTCATATCCACTTACCAACTTGACACCTTTGAATATGCTTGCTCCATCCTTAGTTGTTCTTTCTCTGATGATAGTAATGTGTACTACTGTGCTGGCACTGCATATGTATTGCCAGAAGAGAATGAGCCAACCAAGGTAATTGTGACACTACTGATCCTTTTTCTTATTTAATTCCCCAAAACCTAAAATTAGACATGATGCTGTCATTCCAACTTTTGTTTTTCCTTCATGAACAATTTTTAGGGCCGAATATTAGTTTTCATTGTTGAAGACGGGAAGCTACAGCTTATTGCTGAGAAGGAAACCAAAGGATCTGTTTACTCTCTAAATGCTTTCAACGGCAAGCTGCTGGCTGGTATCAATCAAAAAATCCAATTGTACAAGTGGATGCTCCGGGATGATGGTACTCGTGAGTTACAATCTGAATGTGGACATCACGGACACATACTTGCCCTCTATGTGCAAACTCGTGGAGATTTCATTGTTGTTGGTGACCTGATGAAATCAATCTCCTTGTTAATCTACAAGGTAAGTGATAAGCCATCAATATTTTATTACCCTATCATTTACTGTCAAGACATCAATCAATATATATATAAAAGTAGAGACTCATGTGAGAGTGCATGAAGTCCTGTCACGTGGCACTAATATTACATTTAGTATTTTTTACCTCATTTCATTTAGTTTTTTTTATTGTTACTCAATAGATCATAGTAAATTTTTTTTTTACTATCATCTAAATTTAACATTTTTACCTTTTTTTTTTTAAATTTTTATTAAGTATTTTTTTACTGTTACTCAATAGATCATAGTAACTTCTTTTTACTATTATATCAAATATGAGTTGTTCTTGACAATTAGACCAAAAGCTATTCACTACAAAATGGATTACCTTTTAAAAGTAGACCAAACTTTATGAAAAATTCAAACCCAATTATTACCTCAATATATATAAAAGCAGAGACCTCATGCAAGAGTGCATGAGATCCTGCCACGTGGCACTTTAATATTGCATTTAGCCTTTTTTGACCTCTTTTCATTAAGTTTTTTTTTACTGTTACTCAATAAATCATAGTAACTTATTTTTACTATCATATAAATTTAACATTTTTTACTTTTTTTTTTATTAAGTATTTTTTACTGTTACTCAATAGATCATAGTAACTTCTTTTTACTATTATATCAAATGTGAGTTGTTCTTGATAATTAGACCAATTAGACCAAAAGCTATTCACTACAAAGTAGATTACCTTTTAAAAGTAGACCAAATCTTATGAAAAACTCAAACTCAATTATTACCTTATATGTCATGACCAAAGTTTGACTATTCTCATGTGCAAATCAAAGCAAAAAGTCTTACTCTCTTACAAACTCTCTTCTTCCTCCCCCACGTATAGATGATACTTCTAGAAAATCTCATTCTCATGAAATCGTGTCTCCATTTTTCCCCAATTTCAATTCAATATACTTTTGTCTATCAATAATGTTCTATACAATTTATGCAGACAAATTCTCTATCATCGACCAGTGCAACAAAAATATATATAAATCTTAGGATCTTTAAGGGTGTTGAAATAATTGACAATTGCATATTTCTAAAATTTATAATAACAAAAAGTCTAATAAATAGCATATAATATCTCACAAAATGCCATTAACTTAATATTTTTCTTTAAAAAAATTCAATGATAAGAATGGTAAAAAACATGATCCTATACAAGAAATACCAAAAATATATGCAAAACAATTTTCATAAGAAGATTTATCTTTAAATAATATGAAAACAATAATAAAGATAAAATGCATTGAATAAGATCTTACGAAATAGGTTTGTTAATCATTTCAAATTATACTCATCATTTACGTAAAAAAATAATAATACATCATATTATTTATATTAAAAAAATAATACATATTAATTTCAAAGTTCATTGTAAGATGTGAACTGATAGGGTATTGCAACAATAAGTAACATTGATACAACTATGGGTTGATATTACATTTTGTGCGTACTTTGTGAAAGGAATGTCAAATCACAAGCAGGATTATTTTGGTGTACAAAATGTGAAACAAAAACAAATCTTTCTATCCCAAACTTAGAGGCTCTCACATTAATTACAAACTCCCCAAATATTTATAATATATTTATCTCCTGGTAACTATGATATATATATATATATATATACACACACAATTGCAAACTACTTCAGATACAGGATTCAAATTGAAGTTTTTGATGCAATTGACAAAACAAATTTTGTGATATTTGATCGAGATGCTGAGAAAATCCTAAATAAATCTACAAGAAATCTTGCTGAAAAATAAATTGATTTACAACTTATTTAAATTATTATAAAACTATTGATATTGGAGAAGGAATCCCATGTGATTTGAAAAAAAAAAAATTAGGAAAAAAATGGATTTTCCTACTTCATTTGAATGAATTCAATCTAAATGATGATTTTGAAAATTACATAGCTGCTAAGATTTTTTATGCACTTTCAAATGACAAAAATGTATGGAAAAAAAATATATATATACACAATCCAATATGCTATATTAATTATTTTTGTTGCACTATTCCAAAATTAACAAAAATAAAAAATAAAAAAAATTTACAAAAACTGTCACATTATTGAAATTTAATATAAATGCAAATACCTACGAAAAATCTTAACGACAAAGTTCAAATTTTGTACGATCCAATCAAGAATCTCCCGATGCCAATTCATTAGTAATTAACACAAATGATGCGACAAAATTAAAGGAAAAAATGATGAAAGCTCAAAAATTGAACAAAAATGGACGGACTAAACTTCAAACGTTAAAGATGGAGAAATTGATGATGATAACAAGCGTCACCATACCACAATAACAAAGCATTGAAGAAAAAAAAAAAAGAAAAATTTGTAATGAAGCTTTTTATTACATCACATAATAAAAATCAATAATATAGAATGAATTAATATGCTTTTATCAACTTTTATTATACAATATTACTCTAAAATTGTTGTAATTATTGCTAATTACTTGAACAAAATAATTGTAATAAATGTATGTATGTAATTTATCATTGTTACTTTTTATGATGAACTCATTACTAACAAAATTTTATAATAAATATGCTATAATATATGTATAATATTTTTCAAAAACAAATTTACACAAAACATTACACGGACAACTTACTAGTTTAAAGTAATGCTTATTGTCTAATGACTACTACTCCAACAGCCAATGAGCTCTAGCTAAGTTGCACCTCCTCTTCCTGTGCTTACAGTTACAGGGAGAGGAGGCGGTTGTGGGTTCAAAAAAGTTACCAATCGAAAATAATATAGAAGTCCAACATTATACATGTCTTGCTTTCCGCTCAACAACAAAAGACTCCCCTATTTGGGTCTTCAAACATAAAATTTTAATGTCTTGGCCAGTGGTTTAGGTTTTACCATGATTTTTATAGCTAGCCTGTTTTCCTGTTTGTTTTCTTGCTTTCTGCTGAACAACAAAAGACTCCCCTATTGGGTCTTCAAACATAAATGTTTTCATGTCTTCTTGGACAGCGGATTAGATTTTATGATGATTCTAATAGCTAGCCTGTTCTCTTGCTGATTAATACACAACTGCTCGTTTTCAGCATGAAGAAGGTGCCATTGAGGAGCGAGCCCGTGACTATAATGCAAATTGGATGTCAGCTGTTGAGATTCTTGACGATGACATTTACCTTGGTGCTGAAAATAACTTCAATCTTTTGACCGTTCGGAAGAACAGTGAAGGTGCCACTGATGAGGAGCGGGGCCGTCTTGAGGTAGCTGGCGAGTATCACCTTGGAGAATTTGTCAATCGATTCCGACATGGTTCCCTTGTTATGCGCTTGCCAGATTCTGATGTGGGCCAGATTCCAACTGTCATTTTTGGTACTGTTAATGGTGTAATTGGAGTCATTGCTTCACTTCCTCATGAGCAGTATCTCTTTTTAGAGAAGCTTCAGTCGAACCTGAGGAAGGTGATAAAGGGTGTTGGAGGGTTGAGCCACGAGCAGTGGAGGTCATTTAATAATGAGAAGAAAGTAGTTGATGCCAGAAATTTCTTGGATGGAGATCTCATCGAGTCATTCCTTGATCTCAACCGTAGTAAGATGGACGAGGTGTCAAAAGCAATGAATGTTACTGTTGAGGAGCTTTGCAAGAGAGTTGAAGAATTGACGAGATTGCATTGATTTTGTAACCTAGTTGAAGGGTTTTATTTTTTGTTTTTTCCCCTCACTTGTAACATTTTGCAGATTATATCTTCTTTTGTTTTGGAATATTTGAGTACATAATGGTTTGTAAAAAATAATTTGTCCTGTATGTGTATTATATCCATGATCATTTTAAGCTATCATGTGGCATTAGTAACCATTGGTTTGGGTGCATACAAAGAATGGCTGTTACTCTTGTGCTTCAGCCTGGTAAGAAGTCAGATATAAGGCCGCTGTGGTAATTTGGTGGAAGCTGATTTGGTTTCCACAAATGATCCCTAGGCATGCCTTTATATGTTGGTTAGTGATGAAACACAGGTTGCTTATAAGAGATTGATTGGTGAAATGGGGAGTACACAGCGATGTATTGTGCCTTTTCTTGAGGGCAAATTCAGAGAGCTGAGACATTTATTCTTTGAATGCCACATTGCAAGAAGAGTCTGGAAAATGATTTATTTATGGAATTCAGCCTACAATGTAATCCTCAGATTGGTTGGGAGAAGATGGTTAATTGGGCTGTAAACTATTGGAGAGGGCAGAGATTGAAGGCTGTAATTTGTTAACTTGGCTTGGGGGCCACTGTTTATCAATTCTGGAAATGCAGGAATGCTGTGTTGCATCAAGGTTGTCCTAGTTTTGAGGAGCAGATTATTACTAACATTAAGAAATAGTAGAAAATGAGACTTGAGTTCAGAGGGTCCTTCCATTGTGATGATGAGAACAAAGAAGTTTGCTGTAAATGGGGACTATCTATTGCCTTTCTCAGGTATTGTAGGTCCTCTGTTTAGACTAATGAGAACGTGATTTGTTTTGTTTTGCTGTCATATCAGCTTGGATTCTGTACTGCTTTTCTATGCTTGCGGTACTCTGTGTTGCTGTTTTGGCAGCTTGTTTCCTATAAAGATCTCTCTTGATTTTATTAGAGAAAAAATAAAATGGGCCCATGGTGGTATACATGTAAATTGCTGTTTTCAAGAAGAGATTGCGAAATCATTTGAGTAGAAGATGATGTGTGAATTTTTTTTGATAGGTAATAACAAAGTGTTTATAAGAAGATAATTTTTGAATTAAGAGATTAACGCGTAAAAAGTGTGTTTTACGTTAGCCACTCCCAACCCTTCACATGAGCTAAATAATTTAAATTTAATAAACACTGCACAAACTCTTTCAAGCACAACACGTTCAAACTTACTCACCACTCTGATTTATCTTTTATTTTCAACTCTTAACTATTTTTACTATTCCTATGTCTGCCGTGTACCTTTTTTTTTTTTTTTTTAATTATTATTATTTGTTGCTTTAGGACCAGAAGGATGGCAGCTTTCTTTTCTTCTTTTTCTCCCCAGCGTGTCCAGCACGCCTAAGTCCCTGTCCAAGAAGAAAATAGGCTGACATTTGTGGCTTGTCCAACTATGAGGTGTTTATCAAGTGTAGATTGGATCCATGGTGTTATGATGCACCCAACAAAAATGACCATGTGTTAGATGTCCTTTAGAATTTAAATATCTCAAATGATTTTTTTTTTTTTGTATTAAAAAATAACAAAATCTCCAAACTCTTATCATAATGTGTGATTAAATTTATATAAAATAATTTATATTAACAATTGTTCTTCAAATTTATTGATTTTAAATATTCAAAACTAAACACAACCATGAATCAGTTAAGAAAGGTTCCTAAAGACCAAGGATGGCTCCACGTTGAAGGTAGGGTGGTCATAATACCACCTGACTTGGATAAGTAATAATAATAATTATATATATAAATTTTAAAAATTTTACGAGTTGTCTATCCTTAAAAAAAAGTTGTGACCACTCTAAATTTTTTTAGGTCCAACAAAATTAAACTTTGGTTATTTTAATAATATATTAGGTCCTTTTAAACAGGAAAAAAAAAACTGAAAAAAAAAAATTAACTAAAATTTGATGAAGATATAATTTGTAGCATTGATAATAAAAATAATGTAATAATTTCAAAATATAAAAACTCATAAAAGAAAATTGTAAAATTTTATGTATTTGTGTATTTTTTTTTTCCTTTCAATATATGAAATTATCTTTTTATTATATTTTTTTATAATTAAGTTTCTTAATAACCACCCTAAAAAAAATTCTTGAAGCCCCACTGCTAAAGACCACTACACTTGCATTATTTTATTTATTTATTTTTTACATAGTCAAACAAAAGGTGAATGCTTAGTGACCTTTCTAAAACAAAAAGTCATTGTTTTGCAATTTCTACTTAACTTCTTAGGAAATTCTAAAATAAAATGTCATTGTTTTGCATTGTTTCTACTTAACTTCTTAGGAAATCCTAAAACAAAAGTCATTGTTTTGCAATTTCTACTTAACTTCCTAAGAAATTCTAAAACAAAAAGTCATTGTTTTGCATTGTTTCTTTAAGTTTTATTAAAATTTTGCAAGCACGAGAATATAATAAGTAATTCAGAATAGATTTTTAAAATTTACACTTAATATAAAGACATAAAAAATTTAAAGAGTTTATTTTCCAACTAGTTTTGAGAGAATCATTGTTAAAAAATAATTGATACTCTATAAAAAGAAAAAAAAAAAAAAAGAGACTATAATCATTGACAATTGACACCTTATCTTCTATATATTTGTTAATATGAATAATACTAGAGATATAAATTATTTTTTAAAAAAAAATTTAATAAACTATTGATGTGATAATTGATTATTGATAAATGAAAAAAATGATATTAATAATAAGTCTAGACAAAATCAATAAAAAATTGGCCACTTTAACATTTTATAAAAATATTGTAAAATAACTCATAACTCTATTATTAGTCTTATTAATATTATTAAAAATAAAAAATCAATTAATAATTATGTCAAAGCTTTTCAATCTTAAACCCAACTAATTTATCGCACCTTCTAAATTTCCAATCAGAAGCTTCGTACACGTGAGAGTGACATGTGAGGGAACAAATCAACTTTAACTTGTTGGAAGGAAAGTTGAAACTGCGTGGGACCGTTGGTTGGAAAGATTGCAGCACGGAAACTTCGAGGATGAGGTAGTCTAAAACTACTTTTTTTTCCTTTTTCTATGGAATAAAGACGGTCAGTCAAAAACAAAAAGACACTGGTTTGCAATTTCTATTCTTAGGAAAACTGAAGAAGCGTAGGAATTTCTCTGCTATAAAAGGCTCTTTTTCAAGGCCTTTCCTATTCCCCTTCCTAATTGTTCATTCAACCTCAGCGTTCCATTCAAATGGCTCTTTTTCATCATCGCCGACCCGATTAATTGTCCTCCTCACCCATCTTTGAAGTCCAGCTCCGTTGATCCATCATCCACACCGAACCTCTCTGCTCAGCTCAATAAGCCATCGCCGACCCACGCAAGCCACGCCCGATCGCTGAGCTGTTACCGACCCAAGCCCCATCGCTGATCTTTCTCCACTCTGCAGGTACTTTCTCTTAGCTTTTCCCTTTTTCTCAATTTGCATTTGGGTCTTTGTTGATGTTGTTTTTGATTTAAAGGCTCTTTTTCAACGCCTTCATTCTTATTCCCCTTCCTAATTGTTCATTCAACCTGAGCGTTCCATTCAAATTGCTCTTTGTCAAAAGAGACTTTTTTTTTTTTTTCGGTGTGGTTTACTCATCTCTTGTACTTCTCATTTCATCACATCTCTGATCTTTCCAATGATCTCCTCATAGATCTTGATGGTGGCTTTCCCGACCGATGAGGGAGACTCCTTTTCTTCTTCCACTCAGAAGTGGGACTATGACGTCTTCTTGAGTTTTAGAGGCGAAGATACTCGCCATGGTTTTACTGGCCATTTATATCAAGCCTTGTGTGTCAAAGGTTTCAAGACCTTCATTGATAATGAAGATCTCCAAAGAGGTGAAGAAATTTCAGCAGAACTTATCAAAGCCATTAAATCATCAATGATTTCAATTATCATATTTTCTCAAAACTATGCATTTTCCACTTGGTGCCTCGAAGAACTTACCGAGATTCTTGAGTGTGAGAAAAATGGACAAAAAGTTTTACCAATTTTTTACAAGGTGGATCCATCTGAAGTACGCAAGCAGGAAGGTAGTTTTGGATCAGCACTAACTACACATGAAAAAAAATTCAAGAATAACATAGAGAAAGTGCCGAGGTGGAGGGCAGCTTTATATGAAGCAGCTAGTTTGTCTGGATGGCATTATAAGGATAGGTATGTATCTAATCACTAATCTTGTGTCTTTTTATAGCTTACAAACCTCTGATGGTTTTGTTATGACCGCTAAATACCAAATTATGAAAATATTTATTACGGTAATATTTGCTACTACTATCTACTAAGGCACTAAGAGCACTGCTACTAGTAAGGCATTAAAGGCCAACACAAATATAAGGTTTATTTTTACTTGATTGGTAAATTACAAACACATCTAATGTGCTTTCATCCGATGATTTTACCTTTCACCCACGCTTGTGAGAAAAGGAAGTGTGATTTAAATCAAGGCTCATCAACTTAATAATTTGCAAATTTTCTTAATCATTTCATTTTCAGAGTATTATAAATGGGTTAGTGACGTAGGATGAAGGGGCGGCAAGTGGCATGAGGCGAAGAACAAGAAGACGGGGTAGTGACACAGTGTTAGGAAGAGAGAGAGAGAGAGAGAGAGGGGACTCCAAAGAAGAAAAAATGCACATTTAAGTCTCAAATGACTTATCATCTTAAATCTATGACTATGAGTTACATGCACATTTACTTAATTTAGAAAATGTGTAACTTGTAAGTCACACATCTAATCATCTTGAATTTAGTTCATTTTTGTATTCATATTTCTAGCTAGTCTAATTATGTTTCCTATGCTCTACAACTGGCAGTTTTCCTGAATATCAGTTTATCCAAGGAATTATTAGAGTGGTATCAAGTACCAAATCAAATCACACAAAGTTATTTGTTGCTAAATACCCAATTGGAGTAGATTCTCGTGCAAAAGTCGTAGAAAATCTTTTAGATATTAGTTCAAATGATGTTCGTGTGGTTGGAATTTATGGCCTTGGAGGAATTGGAAAGACTACAATTGCAAAAGCTGTTTATAATAGAGTTGCTAATCAATTTGAAGGAAGTAGCTTCCTAATGAATGTCAGAGAAAATTCAAGCACAGTTTGTAGCATAATCGAACTACAAGAGCAACTTCTTTCTGAGATCTTAGGGAGCAAAGAATTTAAGGTGCATAGTACATCCAGAGGAATCAATGTGATCAAAGAAAGACTTTTGTTTAAAAAGATTCTTTTGATTCTTGATGATGTGGATAAATTGGGCCAAATAGAAAATTTTCTTGGAGAATGTGATTGGCTTGCTAATGGAAGTAGAGTTATTATAACCACAAGAGACAAACATGTGCTACCCGCTCTTGAAAATGATCTTTTAATCTACGAGGTTGTGCAATTGGATCAACATGAAGCTCTTAAACTCTTTAGTAAGTGCGCCTTCAAAAAAGACAAACCTGAGGTAGATTATTTACAACTTACAAATCAATTCATAAGTTATGCCAATGGCCTTCCATTAGCTCTACAAATTATAGGTTCTGATTTACATGGAAGAAACATTCGCCAATGGGAAAGTGAATTAGAAAAGTATAAGAATATTCCTAACAAAGAAATTCAAAAAATACTAAAAGTAAGTTTTGAAGGATTGGATAAAAATGAACAGGACATTTTCCTTGATATTGCATGTTTCTTCCAAGGATTGTCCAAAAATTACGTTGTGGATATCTTAGCTGCTTGCAATTTATATCCGGATTCTGGTATTTCAAAACTTATTGATAAGTGTCTCATAAGGGTTGTATTCGACAAGTTACAGATGCATGACTTACTACAACAAATGGGTAGAGAAATTGTTCAACAAGAATCAAATGTGCCTGGAAAACGTACAAGGCTATGGTGTTATGATGATGCTTTAGAAGTTCTTACAGAAAATACGGTATAACTTTTTTTTCTTCACTTCTTTTTTAAGCAAAACAAAATCATTTTTTCCCCTTTTTAATGTTGAGGAAAATCTAAGTTTATTATTAACCTATTTTGTTTAAAATTTCAAATTGTTATGATGTTGACAATTTCTAATGTGCAATGTGTTCCACCCAATGCTCTATCCAAACAGGGTTCAAATAAAATTCGAGGCATAATGTTGCGCTTTCATAAACCAACAACGGTGACATTGGCACCTAAAGCTTTCGAAAGGATGAGAAATCTCAAATTTCTTATAGTTGATAATGTGCACATTTGTGAAGAACTTAAATATCTCCCCAATGGATTAAGGTTGCTTCAATTGCCTTATTATCCTTTTCCCTTACCATCCAATTTTTGTCCTCAAAAACTTGTTACACTCGAGATGCCACTAAGGTCGCTTCAATTGCCTTATTTTCCTTTTCCCTTACCATTGAATATTTGTCTTCAAAAACTTGTTAAACTCGAGATGCCACGTAGTCGCATTTGGTTAGAGAAGTTATTTAAGCAGGTACAGTTTTCTTTAAAAATTATGTTCAAAATTTTAATTTATAGTTTGTTGAACATAATTTTTTTTTCCTACAGGAGTTTCAATTCCAGAATTTGAAAAGTATCAACCTCATTGGATGTCAGTCTATTAGAAAATTACCTAATTTATGCGCCCCAAACTTAGAGAACTTGGACCTTTCATTTTGCAAAAATTTAGTTGAGTGTCATGAGTCCATTGGATTTCTTGATAAGCTTCAAACATTGCGTCTTTTTAGTTGTGAAGGACTTCAAAATCTTCCAAGCCATCTCATGTGGAAATCTCTCGAAACTTTGGATATTTCATTCTGCAGTCAAGATCTTTTTTCTTTCGTATTCCCTGAATGGAGATTTTGTCATGGTTATGACTATTTTTTTAATGGGATCAATGATATCTGCATTCGTGGTTTATATAGCTATTGCTGTAAAAATGTTGTGGATCTTGAAGATATCATCTATAAATTACCCCCGCCTGAGATATTATGTATATATACTGGCAAATCGAGAACCTGGTATGAACCTATTACTTTGAAAAAGTCATATGCGTTTCTAGATCTAAGCAATGTTGAAAATCTAGATCTGAGTAATGTTGGAAATCTAATTGAATTAGATTTTTTGATGAAGTCTGATTACTTTCCTGTATTGGAACGTCTATATTTAAATGAAATCAATATTATTACCATCCGGGAAAGCATCACTAAGTTTACTAGATTAGAGACACTCGTAATAAGATGTTGTGAGTATCTTCAGGAAATTCCAAGGCTTCCACGGTCTATAAGAGAAGTGTATATACTAGACTCCCATTCGCTACATCCCAAATCATCAAACAGATTGTTCAATAAGGTGTTTCTCTCTCTCTCTCTCTCATTCAATGTTATATAGAAACACTCTTTTTATCTTCTCGAAAATACATTATTAAATTTGTTTGAATTTGATTATTGCAAACAGTTTGGAGCATTATGGCAACCACGACAAAGTCCATCTGATTTAGAGGGTTATGAACTTATACTACCTGGATCAGAGATTCCAAAATGGTTCAATCATCAAAGTGTTGGAAATTCCATTTCATTCTGGGTTGGTCGTGATTGTGATTATCTAAAATTTGTTTACTGTGTTGTTTTGGGACCGGAAGAACGGTTTCTTAAAGTCTTCTTGAAATTTAATGGGATAAAGTCGAATGAATGGTGTCCGTCAGGAGACAAGTGGATTGGGCGTGTGACGTGTAATCATGTATGGTTTTTTACGTTGGCTGGTCCTCGGTCAAAGCACTTAAATCTATTTGAGCGGAATCGAGTGGAGGTTGAATTTGATTGTTTATCATATCCACGTGAAATTCATATCCAAAGGTGTGGGGTCCATGCTGAATGCATCTGTCCTCTTGTTCAAGATCTCTCCACCGACACTCTCCCACCTACTTCAATACCTGCCTTTCCCATTTGTTCTATTCCAAACACTGTCACGCCTTCCCCCCACCTCTTAAACTCTTGTTTGGAGCTTTCAAATTCGAATTCAATGGAAACAACATATAATGATTTTGACTCTCCTTTGGAGGGCTCTCATGATGATGAATGTGATTTGAGTATGTTACTGTGCACTTCTCCAACGGGAGGAAATTACCCAATATGTTGAGTCAACGATCCAATTGAAGAATGGCCTAGTTACTTATGTCTTTGGATCTGGAATCAGGGCACTCCTTTTGGTAGTTTCTTGTGTTGTAAGCCATGTGATTATTCATTTTCACTCTGTTATTGATGCTTGTTTGTTTAATTTAATGTGCAGTAGAAATGTCAATTGTTGGTGCTTTTTTTTTTTTTTTTTTGTGCTGTTGAATTTTATAGGTTTAAACGGCCATGTTTTACCCCCTATTTAGATGTTTTTTATCTATAGCTTCCAACATTGAAATTAATCACATGTGAAATATACCATAAACGGATTCAAATTTTTTTAAAATAATTACTTGGAAAACGGAAGAATGACAATGAAAAATAAAATGGAGTCCCTCAACACGTGTAAATACTGATCATAGAAACAAATAACAAAACCAAGACATGTACAACTTTCATTGCACTTCCAGTGTCTACACAAGTTGTGGAATGACCATAAGTGTATAGAACATCCATCTTTCAATGCAATCCTACATCTAACTACCAAGCAGTTGCATTTGGTTCTGGATGGATGTCATGACAATATAAATTGCCCAATTATATACTGGTGTTTGCATTAGAGAAGAGGGAAATGTTTATCAATCCAAATTTGCTTTTAAAGTCACATTGGGATGTTTTGGTTTGAACCTTTCAAGTCTATGGTGTATTTATTTTTAATGTGCTAGAATGATACTGCATTAGGTTATTTGCTCATTTACGTCATGCTAGCCAAAATTTAAGCTACTTTATTTCCCAAATGCCTTTGGTTGGGATTTGTAGAAGAAAATAATTCATACTTATTGGTCGAAAAGTTTTTCCAATATAATATAAAATAAAAGGCTTTTATTTGTTTGTTTCTTTTTATATTAATTGCACATACTTGAATTAATTGGGATGACAAGGCCACAACTTCATCATTGTTGGAATAATAGTTGTAGCTTTTGGTGAAACTACTTCATCGTCATAAGTTTTGTTATTTTGGTGCCCAAAAATGATCACTCTGTTCTGTAAGATTCTCTGTTCTGGTATTTGGTACTAATGGACTCCACACTTGATGCGACTGGGTCTAAATGTAAGTCTTGTCTTTGGTATTTGATACCCTTATTTTGTAGACATTAGAATGATCTCAATGCCCAAAAAAAGGTTTTATAGTTATCTTTAACTATGAGCAAGTCATTTAAAACAAAAATTCTAATGTTAATATGAATTCATTTAGTTTTTACATTACTTTTATGTTCAAAATTTGTCATAAAATTAAAAATACCAAGTGCAACAACATTTTCCTAAATATATTAATACATACTCTCAAGATCTTGAACACAATTAGCACATAATGCATAACAAACTTAAAACTACAAAATGTGTAGAAGAGGTCTGCTAAATGGATTTCTTTTTCCTCTAGCAAAAAGGAATTATGTAGGATTTGAATGTATGAATTCTAAGAAAAAGTTGTATATACACAGTTCTTTTAGACAAATAAAGCTGCATAGTGTCAAATATTATGGTGTGTCTTTGTGAGTTGGGAGTGACTAATTCTTGATGTATATCTTTTTTTTGAAACAGATTATCCAGCACCATGATTTTTTCTTGGATGATTGTCTTGGGGAATATTTGCTTCTTTATCCTAAATTATTGAAGGTTAGTACTATTATGCATTTATAACTACTTATTGTCATGTTTGGCCCCTGAAAATTTGCGAAGAGCACATATCAAAGTTAAGGAGTTGCAGTGTAAAAGAAATCATACTGTACATTTTCTTTGTATTCAAGCCATTTAAAGACCTTAATTGGTTCATGATATTATTATAAACTACTGATATCTTTGACTTGAGATATCAGTTTATCAAAATCTGTAATTTTCATTTGAAAATGGAAGTAATCCAATAATCACTAAGCACCACTAGTAAAGATTGTTGTTGAAAAAGAGGAAGACAATTAATTGTTATGATGATATTAAGAACTTGATTTCCAATTTTCATTGGTTATCTTTGGGGTTTATTCTTAATAGTTAGATTTTTCAAATGCAGAAGGTGGAAAAGCTGAAATTGATGTGCTTACCGTTTGTAGCAGCAACTTAGTGATTGATATCATTTATCCTTGAGATTCTCAAGCTAGAAGAATTGTTGGATGGTTTAGTTGGGAATTCAAAAACTCCATCTAGGGCAGTTAATTTACCCCCAAAATATCTAAGATCCTATTTCTATTTTGTAAGTAAAGTGACACGTAGGCATCATAGTTTCTCTATTTGTATGTGATTCCTTTGTGTATGTGTCTCTCTCTCTCTCTCATTCACAGTTTTTGTGGCAAATTCAGGAGGGAATTTAATGTTGAACTTGAGAGCAACATTAAAAATGGAAACAGTGGCATCTTTGGGATTGGGGCTTCTCCTAATAGGGATTTCAAAATTTCCGAGGATAAAACAACATAAATTTTGGGGGATTGGTAGGGTTCTTTGGGTTGGTGTTGGATAATTTATTGAAATTTGATCTCAATTTTAGCAATAATTCACTACTTTTGGTCTGGTTCTTTGGAATCAAGTGTGAATTAACCAAACAATGAAATTTGTGATAAATAGGATTTTAAATCATGGGAGTTTAAATTTAATTTCCATGTAAATAGCAAAGTTTCATCCAAAAGCAAAATATCTATTTCTATTCCATGTAAATTAACCAAATATGCTTTTGATTTTGTGTCAAAAGAAATTCTTGAACCTGATTTGAGGGGTGAAGACCCAACTACAAAAGATAAAAGCCCAGGTCAAGAGCCATTAAGCACCATGGAGAAGAGTATGTGCCACAATGCACTGAACATCTAGTTAGGAGCCATTATCTATTTCTTCTATAAATAATACTACAAGTACTTTGGTTTTGTTACTTTGTTTGTAAGCTAAGGACTTTTTGAATTTTAGGGGAGAAGGGCATAAAATTAGATAGGTGGCATGAGCTGCTTCTCTTTGTAGTTTTTTATTTTCCCATCTCTGCATAGTACATATTTTGTGTGAAAAGTACGAGGAATAGCAACTGGTTATGTGAGATTCATTTGTGACATGTTCATCATTTTAGTGTTTATATAAGTTTTTTTATAACCCAATGTTTAATTGGTATCTATATTATTGGGGGGAATTTCAGGGGAGAGAATACTTTCCTTAAAAAATG
The DNA here is from genome assembly GCA_030445155.1 of Quercus variabilis. Classification (NCBI taxonomy): domain Eukaryota; kingdom Viridiplantae; phylum Streptophyta; class Magnoliopsida; order Fagales; family Fagaceae; genus Quercus; species Quercus variabilis. The sequence continues at coordinate 1,756,811 of CP129455.1, forward strand.
AACCTGGGATTCTTAGTCATAATTGTGGTTTTATTTATGTCTCTGTGTGGTGAAAGCATGAGATTCAAAATCAATCTGTACCAGTGCCTAGAGTTTCATGCTTTTTTTCCCCTCATTTTCTATATTGTGTTGGCTTGATAAGGAGCGTGTGGCAGTTCGACCTGAGCAAAGTACAAGTCAATTTATTTCCAGCAACAGTGCCAACACAGAAAATTTAAGCAGCACAAGTAGGCCAAGGTTGATTGAAAATGAGGACAGGCTTCCTGGAGCTCTGCTGCTTGCAAGGGCTAGGCTTCTGGAGAGGTTGAGAGGGGTGCCTCTTTCTGCAAGCAGGTCAGTGCTTACTGTGATATGCAATTTGGAATTTTCCAAGGGTGAGTCTGGACATTACATGAAAATTATTATCTATTTTATGCCATCAATAATATGTTTATGCCAAAATTGTCATGATACATCTGTGCAATACCAAGATTGACTGTCACCATTGCTTTTGATGGTGAATTTATGAAAGTATTGAATCAATCAATCTGATACCATATTTTCAGGTCTGATGATGGAAACATTTTTCTTCTCTGACTCCACTTTTAGATGGACCTCTATGTGTAAAAACTGGGTTATAGTGACCCATTTAATTCTTATGAAATGGCCTGAAAAATCTTCAACTTTCTTGCAATTAATTATCCTCTTCATGATGTCCGTAATTTAAATTTCTTATGACAAAAGTATTTATGACTGGAGGAATTGCATAGTGTGTGTGTATGTTGGATTGTATTGACAGCCCTCTACTGTTAAGGGATGTTCAGCATATCACAAAACTAGGCCAACCAAGAGCAACTTAACTGGTTTTAATTTTTTTAGTTAAAAAAACTGGTTCAAAATAGGACGCAATATGTTTTTTCAAAAAACTAGTTTTAACTTTGGTTCTTTCAAATATACATTCTCTCCAAAATCAAGTTCTGAAAATTTTGATGTTTTCATATGCATATTCTCACCATAATCTTTTTTTAAATTAGAAAATTTTGCATGCCTATTAAGTAAAACTGGTTTTGATATGATTCTAGACAGACTCAAAATAAAATAAACCAATTCAGTTTTGTTTTTGGTTCCGCTTGTATTAGAAGTTTAGAACTGAACTAGTTCCGTTTTTTTCCAAACAACCCTTATTGTCTGAATTGGGTAGGTGGTTTAATGGGATGATTGAAGGAGTAACTCCATCTGATCATGCCTGTTGGATTTGTTACAAACAATTGAGGCTGTGGCACATCATTTGTAAGGGTTTATCACTTTTTCTTTTAATTAGATATTTATTTATTTTTATGTGAGATTGATGTGACATGGTGACAACTGTCCAAACCCATGGAATTCCCTTTGGAATCTCCAGAGATCCACACTTGAGCTCTTTTGTCATGATTACCGATTCTGTCTTTATGAAATTTTAAATTGAAATCAAAGTGCAAGTAGGCATCATTTGTGATCCTAACTTTGAGGACCCCCTAGAATTTGGCTTTGGTTTCCCCTTTGGAGGATTTGAACTTGGTTTAGTAATTGCAATGGCTAATTATACTGGTTCTCACCACCGGGTTCTATTATGAAGCTCAGTAAACATGTTGCCCACATACCAGAGAGAGTTGTATATTCCTTCAATCTCATTTTAGGACTTAATATTAATAGGGCAGCAATTCTGGCAGTTGGGGCAAGACACTGTAATTTTTTGTGACAAAATTCTCCTAATATATTTTATTTCTTTTAACAAGTGCTGAATTCTATGCTATCTATTCATCAAACGTGCAACAATATCCATCATGGGAATTTAAAATATTCACAAATTATTGGTGAATATCTTGTTCCACCAATGTCTTTGAAACGGTTGGACTTGTTTTAATGGATGGCTTCTTCAATCATTGTGTTTCTCATTCAATTTTTATTTTTGTTCTTGGACTTCCATTAGCTTTATGATTTTTTCAGTAACTTGAACCTCTATATATTTTCATATCATTATTTGTCATTTGCTGTGAATTTCTGCTGCTGATACTACTGACATCATCCTCACTACTGCTGCAGCTGCTTGTGCTACTATAGATATCGTGTGTTGCAACCTGCACATGGTATTCTGGTCTAGACTAGTTGTCAAAATATTCTGAATGTGAAGATCTTTCTTCCCTTGTCCTTGAATCAAAATAATAGTCTCGTGTTGGTTTTGCTTTTTAATTTAGGGGGGAAGTGGGAGACCTTTGTTGGACCGCCCTGAATTAACGCTTGAAGATGACCTAAGAGAGCTTGTTGATGATCGGGACTTGGGTACTCGAGCACCAGCAGGTCAGTCAGCTGGAGGCTCAAGCATTACTAGCCTGACATCTCGAATCAAGAGGCTACAATTATTGTTAAGACCGAAGAAGAAGCCGCCTGGTCTCAGTCAGGAGGCCCTAGATTGTTTGCACCTGGAGGTTTTCAGCCGCAAAGTTGAAGGGGCGGTATCAAGAGCTTCACAGGATTGTAGTATATGTCTGGAGACATTCATAGAGGGAGACTCGCTTATACACTTGCCATGTTCCCATAGCTTCCACTCTGGCTGCTTGGATCCCTGGCTTTCAAACTTGTGGTGACTGGGCATATTGTTGCAGAACTATAACTATAGTAACAAGTCACAACAAAGCATCAAAGAGTTACATTTTTTTACTAGAAATGTTTTTGTAATCTGGGTTTTCCTACACGTGTGAAAGTTTTGGCACTGACCAAATTATTATTTTTAATTTGTAATTGTGTGCATATGTAATTATTGTATCTCCTGCTCTGTTGTACACACACGAGAAAATCTGGTCTGATTGTATTTCTTGATAGCTATTTTGAAATTTGTTGAATACATGTTTTCCGTGTTTTACTGTTTTAGATTATCTTTTGATCTCTCCTCTATTCAGGAAATTTAGAAGGTATTGACAGTCAAAGCCCACAAAGCCTATGAATGATGTTGGAAAGACCCGACAAGTAGTACTGCAGCCCAAAGCTTGCGCGCGCACACACATATATATATATATATATATCTGAAAAAAAAATAACATAAATTAAAAATGCTTTTATTTTTTAAGTTTTTGATAAAGTAAAAAAATGATTTTAACTTGAACATAATAGAATAGACTAATCGAATGAATGGAGAAGAGAGCAATTATTAAACTTATGCTTTGGTCCTTGTTCTATTTTTCATTTTAATTATTGCCAAAACAATAGTATAAACTAGAGAAATAATCTTTAAATATTGTTATTACAGGCTTCAAGGAAAAGCTCAATTTGGAGTGTCAATTGGTCCTTCGTAAGGACGTCATAGTGTGGTTAAATGGCTCCTGTAAAAAATTTTAAATTTGATTTTGGATCAATGATTGTGGTTAAAAGGTTCCCAAAAGAAATTCTAATGATTCTCAGGTTAGGGTGTTTAACATTTTTATTAGGGTACTCAAAATAGGTAAATTTAGTGTATAATATTTTTTTTGTAAGTATATAAATACATTTTTTTTTTCAAGTTAGGGTAATTACAGAACAGATTAGTTTAAACTAATTATTTAGATGATTTTTTTTTGCAAAGTACAAATTTTTTTTTTGGCAAGATCCATTACTTATATATAAAAGAAATGTACTTTATCAAGATCCATTACTTACATATAATAATTGCAATTTGCTTCCAACAGCCTTGGAAGCGTGTAGGCATGATTGTTGTAATGTGTTCGTTTCTTAATGAAATTGCAATTTAAAAAAAAAAAAAAAAAAATCCATTACTTACACATGTCCATCTTGAATGTATAAGCCATTATAGTGTACTTGTCCAAGGAATGTGCATTATTGTAAATAATTTTTTATTTTATTTTACCTTTATTTTTGAGTTATTGGAAATTGATACTATGAATTACTCTTTTACGTTATTTAAATTTGTTATTACTATTTTTTTTTTCCAATTTCAAGATCCCTCATTTATATCTATCTATCTATATCTATATCTATATCTATATATTACTAGAAGCTGAAGCGTAGTATTTAATGTTGCTACGCTTAGGTTGAGCCACATCAGCTGCCATGTCATTACCATTTTTTTTCCTAAATTTGTCCTACAATTTAAAAATAGTTTTTATAAATTTAAAAATCTATATCTATATTTATATATTATTAAAAGCTGAAGCGTAGCATTTAATATTGTTACACTTCCATTGAGCCACGTCAGCAGCCATGTCATTATTTTTCCCATTTTTTTATACAATTTTTTAACATTTAAAGTGAATTAAAAACTCTATTATATTACAATCAAAATATCATATTTAATTTATCTTCTTTTAATTATTCTTATTTATTATTAAATTTTAAATTTCATTTTAACTTTTCATATACCCACGACACTTTACCTTAACTTTCTTCAACCTTTCTCATTCCATTTCAACTTTTCATATCCCCACTACTCTCAATATTATTATTATTTTATCTTTTTATCTTTCTTTATTTTTGACTCTTCTTATTCTTATTCTCATGCTATAAAATTGTCATTCTCCCTCTTATTCCATGCATAATTTCTATTTTTCCACACACAAAAGCCCCCCTCTCTCTCTCTCTCTCTCTCTCTCTCTCTCTCTCTCTCTCTCTATATATATATATATATATATATTCCTTCAATTTTTGGTATATATATATATATATATTTTTATTTATTTATTTTAGTGTAATAGGTTGACCATCAAAACATACTGATGCAGTATTGAAAGTTTCACAAAATGCATCGCAGAAATCAGTTTTAGATTATTAGAAGTCAGTTAGTTTGCCAAAATTGGAATTGACAGGTAATCATTTTATATTTTATGTTGTTATCTTTTTTATTCTCATTGATTGTTAAATGTTATATTAATTCATTATAAAGATAGTATATAAAAATATAATATTATTTTATTACATAGCATAACTAAAATAATATGGTGTTTATTGCTATACATTTCATTTTTATGATTTTATTCTCATCTTATTTTATTCAACATTTAAATTTAGCAACATCCTCCCTATCATAATTATTTATATTTTGTCTCATTTTTTTAAAAATTAAACATATAATATTTTATTCAATAAATAAAAATTGTTCTTATAAAGTCTTCCCATGAAATGTTACAATGCATCAATGGAAAAATGAAATACAAAACAAATATCAATTTAGAAACACTCAATTAAAAAAAGAAAAGAAAAGAAAAGTGTGGGGGTCGTGGGCCCGGAATCCCTGGCCCACCTCTAGGCTGGCCCAAGGCCCAGGCCGAGGAGGACAATCGTCCCAGATAGTCGTCCAAAGGGTTTTACCCCTTCTCGGACCCATGCTGAGGACACACCCTTCCTCGGCATACCTAGTCTAATCCTGGGTAGGGGGCAAACCCAGAATAGGTGGTCACATCCACACTTAATGTGTTTGCCTGACCCTCCAGGCTACATTAATGATGACAAGACCCCTGAACAGTGCAATCTTGGAGGCCGCAACCCACAGTATGGTGAAGAACCTGTCCGATGGGACAAGCTCTGGAGCAGTAGCCTGGATGGCCAACAGCTGTAAGGCCAAGATCAAGCCAAAGGGCGTATACAAGGCAAAGAGCCCCCTCGTGAAGAGGGGGCCTCCTCGGACGCCCGCTGAGGAGCAACTCCAAATGAAGAAGAAAAAAAGAAAAGCTCAAGGAGGACCGGCGAGAGGCTGGCCGGAGCCAAACCCTTCGTCCCACTCTCTACAAATTTATTGTCGGGGGTGCCCTTCTAAAAACGGAGCCCCTACAATTGGCGCCATCTGTGGGGAGGGTTAGTGTGCTGGCCGGCGCAACCGGCGGTCTTCTAGAGTAATCACTACGCAAAAGTTGGAGGCGTATCAAAAAAAAAAAAAAGAAAAAAAAAAGAGAGAAGAAGATAAGAGTTGCAGTACGAAAAGAAGATTCAACAGCAAATAAAAGAAATTCTTTATTATTTCATAAAAGAAAATTACAAATATAATCAGAGGCTCAGACAGGCGTGTTTTACAAAAAATCCTACCAACTAATCCTACAATCAGAGGCCTAGGCGGACCAATCCTAGAACTAGCTGGGCAAGAGGCTCGAAAAGAATTAATATCAGGAATGAGGAAAGTGTCAACCCGTGCTTTTACTGGCATCTAGAGAATGGGAGAACTGGACAGTAAAAGCACGGGAAGAGGGGCTGGGGGCTAGCTTGCCTCAAAGCCGAAGCTTCAACAAAGCGAGGAGCTGACGCAGGGACCCCGGAACACCCTCCCCTGTGATGCTTCCTCGACCCTCTCCAAACTGCACGAGCATTGGCCGTCGGAGACGGCAATACTCGGGCACCAGCCATGACGAGAATTCGCGTGCCTCCTTCGTCGGAGGTGCGCTCTTGGGAGAGACGTTAGGTACTTCAACGACGTCCCTCCTGGCCACCGTACAAGGCCCTGCCAGTGTTACGCCTAAACTCTGCCGCACCGGCAGCCCAGTGGGGGCTGCAGCTACGACGGCCATTAACTCCAGATCTCCTAACTTTGGTCACAATCCTGACGGCGGTGTCAAAGGGGCTCAGGGAGGTGAAAGTATATGTTTCTGTTTGTGGTGGGAGATTCATGGAATGAGGAGAAACATTCCCCCCAGAACGCCATTTATGGAAGGCGAAAATCGGTGGGAGTTGAGCCACGCAGAATTCGAAGGGAGGATTGTCAAAGGGAATTAATTCCCACCCAATTCCAAAGGGATTGCCAACCGCCTGATTTGTGTTAATTCACGAGGGCATTAATGAAGGCGCGTTATGGGCACTGAAGCGTCAAACGCGGAGCGCGGAAGGCCAAGCGACGCCTCGTAAACCAAAAAGATGGGGAACACGAACTAGAGGCGAGATCAACTTCACAAATGAGGTCACAATCCCACCTGAGGAAAAACAGTTCCTAGAAAACGACCTGTTGATGTCTTCACACTAAAAGCAAAGCTCTCGGATCCGAGGACGAACTCCTATTGAAGGCAACTGTGTAGTAGTGGTGCACTAACTCTTACTCCAGAAGCTTATAAGAGGTTAGTGGAAGGGACTTCTATCCGATGTGAGACTGAGTTGCCCAAAGAGGTGAACACTGTGTCCTCACACTCGGGGACGAAGGCGAAACCGTGAGGGCAGCAATTGTACCTAGGTCTTGCATGGTCCTCGGACCCAAGCCTACGGCGAGCAAGCCTACGGGGAGCTAGCCACTCACTCTGAAGGCAGCAACTGTACCTAGGTCTTGCATGGTCTACGGACTCAAGCCTACAGGGAGCTAGCCACTTACCATTGAGGGCAGCAATTGTACCTAGGTCTTGCATGGTCCTCGGACCCAAGCCTACAGGGAGCTAGCCACTCACTCTGAAGGCAGCAACTGTACCTAGGTCTTGCATGGTCTACGGACTCAAGCCTATGGGGAGCTAGCCACTTACCATTGAGGGCAGCAATTGTACCTAGGTCTTGCATGGTCCTCGGATCCAAGCCTACGGGGAGCTAGTCACTCACTCTGAAGGCAACAACTGTACCTAGGTCTTGCATGGTCTACGGACTCAAGCCTATGGGGAGCTAGCCACTTACCATTGAGGGCAGCAATTGTACCTAGGTCTTGCATGATCCTCGGACCCAAGCCTACGGGGAGCTAGCCACTCACTCTGAAGGCAGCAACTGTACCTAGGTCTTGCATGGTCTACGGACTCAAGCCTATGGGGAGCTAGCCACTTACCATTGAGGGCAGCAATTGTAACTAGGTCTTGCATGGTCCTCGGACCCAAGCCTACGGGGAGCTAGCCACTCACTCTGAAGGTAGCAACTGTACCTAGGTCTTGCATGGTCTACGGACTCAAGCCTATGGGGAGCTAGCCACTTACCATTGAGGGCAGCAATTGTACCTAGGTCTTACATGGTCCTCGGACCCAAGCCTACGGGGAGCTAGCCACTCACTCTGAAGGCAGCAACTGTACCTAGGTCTTGCATGGTCTACGGACTCAAGTCTCTGGGGAGCTAGCCACTTACCATTGAGGGCAGCAATTGTACCTAGGTCTTGCATGGTCCTCAGACCCAAGCCTACGGGGAGCTAGCCACTCACTCTGAAGGCAGCAACTGTACCTAGGTCTTGCATGGTCTTCGGACTAAAGCCTATGGGGAGCTAGCCACTTACCATTGAGGGCAGCAATTGTACCTAGGTCTTGCATGGTCCTCGGACCCAAGCCTACGGGGAGCTAGCCACTCACTCTGAAGGCAGCAACTGTACCTAGGTCTTGTATGGTCTACGGACTCAAGCCTATTGGGAGCTAGCCACTTACCATTGAGGGTAGCAATTGTACCTAGGTCTTGCATGGTCCTCGGACCCAAGCCTACAGGGAGCTAGCCACTCACTCTGAAGGCAGCAACTGTACCTAGGTCTTGCATGGTCTACGGACTCAAGTCTATGGGGAGCTAGCCACTTACCATTGAGGGCAGCAATTGTACCTAGGTCTTGCATGGTCCTCGGACCCAAGCCTACGGGGAGCTAGCCACTCACTCTGAAGGCAGCAATTGTACCAAGGTCTTGCATGGTCCTCGGGCCCAAGCCTACGGGAAGCTAGCCACTCACTCTGAAGGCAGCAACTGTACCTAGGTCTTACATGGTCTACGGACTCAAGCCTATGGGGAGCTAGCCACTTACCATTGAGGGCAGCAATTGTACCTAGGTCTTGTATGGTCCTCGGACCCAAGCCTATGGGGAGCTAGCCACTCACTCTGAAGGCAGCAATTGTACCAAGGTCTTGCATGGTCCTCGGACCCAAGCCTATGGGGAGCTAGCCATTTACGACGGAGCCAAGGTGCTGCATGGTCCAAAGACCTAGTTCTGTGGAGAAACTGACTACCTACTGAAGAGTCTGAGTGTCGATCCAGCCACTCGAGGGAGAACCAGCCAGCGGAAGGTCTTCCGGAACATAAGGGCCGAGGTTTTCAAAACCCTCCTCCCCGTCCGAGGAAACGTGTAGCAGGGTTTTGGGGGGCTATTGTGGGGGCCGTGGGCCCGGAATCCCCGGCCCACCTCTAGGCTGGCCCAAGGCCTAGGTCGAGGAGGACAATCGTCCCAGATAGTCGTCCAAAGGGTTTTAGCCCTTCTCGGACCCATGCCGAGGACACACCCTTCCTCGGCATACCTAGTCTAATCCTGGGTAGGGGGCAAACCCAGAATAGGTGGTCACATCCACACTTAATGTGTTTGCCTGACCCTCCAGGCTACATTAATGATGACAAGACCCCTGAACAGTGCAACCTTGGAGGCTGCAATCCACAGTATGGTGAAGAACCTGTCCGATGGGACAAGCTCTGGAGCAGTAGCCTGGATGGCCAACAGCTCTAAGGCCAGGATCAAGCCAAAGGGCGTATATAAGGCAAAGAGCCCCCTCGTGAAGAGAGGGCCTCCTCGGACGCCCGCCGAGGAGCAACCCCAGATGAAGAAGAAAAAAGGAAAAACTCAAGGAGGACCGGCGAGAGGCCGGCCGGAGCCAAACCCTTCGTCCCACTCTCTACAAATTTATTGTCGGGGGTGCCCTTCCAAAAACAGAGCCCCTACAAAACTAATTAGCCACTATTATAATGGAATATAATGGAATAGATGTCTTTTTTTATGCATCTAAGAAAATGAAATTTATAGGGTTTACTTATTAAGGTATATGTAAAGATTCACGTTAAAAAAATATATAAAGCTTAAAAAAAAAAGAAAAGAATATGTAAGGTTTTTGTTAACTTAAAAGACATTGAAAAACCAATTTTTAATTACTACAACCGTCGCTACTCTATAAATCACATATAACACTATATTCAATATCCTAAATAAATAGTTAGACCATTTTGGATATACACCACCATATTCAACTGATAAATTACAACCCAAATCAATCATACAATTACACAATCAAAGCATGAACATGTAACATGTATTACCTTCTGAATTATTGCTTGGAATTTTCACAATTATTGAAAGAGAATCTCCAAATTTAATTTTTAGAAAACATCAAGACAATGTGAATTTTATTCTTTTTAACTTCCATAGAAAAAAAATATTACTCACATTATTTCAACCCTTATGGAAAAGAAGGTTTACATGTAGCATGCAAAACATGTTTAATTGACTTAGAGATGTAAAAATTAGTCAACCAACTATAGTAGAATTAAGGTTTCAAATTTTAAATAAAACAATTCTACAATAATAAAAAATTATTTTGTGATAAATATGATTATGAAATGCATTACTTTTCATTAAATTAGTTCAAATTACAAAATAATAATAATAATAATAATGAGATCACCATAAAAAATAATCACACGAAACGCGTGGGTTTGTGACTAGTTTTGTTAATTTCAAGATTCCTCAGTACTTTTATGAAACTCTCTCAGTTGGGTAAGGCCTAGACATTATTGCCAATCTGTTGGGCAAATGGACCGAATGAGACTTACCAATGAGCAAAACGCAATGAGTGTGACCAAACAAGCCAATATATGATTCCATCTGTTTGTGTCCATCTTATCACAGTATGTTTCAAATTTGTTAAATAGTAGAAATAAACGTTCTTTTTGGAGCTTTCAAAAGGGACATCTTCAATTCCTTTTTATTAGAATGACGAGTAACATTCGAACAGATCGAGAGTGTGGAAAAAAATGGCATCAACTTGTGATGATTAGTAGCTATTGCATCCCCACTTTACTCCACATCTGTGTGTTACAATGCACAGAGGACCATAAGTTATTAAAAATTGAATCCATTATAGGCCTTAGACTAGTCTTAATCAAGAAATTAGAGCTATGATTATGAAAAGTTTGTGGCACAATTTGTTTTTGAGTAATCTTATTGACTCATGTAGAAGACTTGCTGAAATACTATGATATATAATTACCCCATCTTATGACTTTCTTTGCATAGTGAATAGGATTGGGTTATGTACAATGATTTTCAAAGTACCAACTTATTCTAAATCTGAATCTCGAATCTCATTCAACTTTAAAGCAAGTTTGGTAATAAGGTAGCTAGAGCTAGAACCTAGAACAAGCTGAAAGCAATCATTGCTTGAACCCAAAGCTTCGATACCAACAGATATGGTGGGTGAAGTGTTAGCAGTAATACCTTTAAATGTCACAAGATTGGTACTTTTCTAGTAAAACTCTTTCAGCTAATACAAAGATACACAGAGAGTTCTATCAAAGGAAAACGGACAAACAAAAATGTCTTAAAGACAAGGATTTGGATTTCAATCTTTAGTTTTAATGACTAGAATAAAGAATGAAATTATAACTTCTTTTTTTTTTTTCTTTTTTTGAAATTTTGAAAAGATTTGAAATTTATTAGTGTCTGTTTGGGATCAACTTATTTTGCTGAAATTGAAAACTTTTACTGAAAATACTGTAGACAAAGGTAAATGTTAGCTGAACAGTGTAAAGGAACCTATGAATAATATCAAAAAGTGCACTTAGACCTATGAATAGTAGCAAAAATAAGCTAAATAGTAAAATAAGTTGGCAAAAATAATCCATGCCAAACGCACACTTATTATGGGTCTGTTTGAGATCCGTTTATTTTGCTGAAATTGAAAACTTTTTACTAAAAATACTGTAGATAAAGGTAAAAATTAACTGAAATAGTACAGTGAGACCCATGAATAGTACCAAAAAGTGCAGTAAGGCTCATGAATAGTAGCAAAAATAAGATGAACAGTAAAATAAGTTGGCAATGGAACCTATGAATAATATCAAGAAGTGCAACCCATGAATAGTAGCAAAAATAAGTTGGCAAAAATAATCTATACCAAACGCATACTTATTATGGGTCTGTTTAAGATCCGTTTATTTTGCTGAAATTGAAAATTTTTTGCTGAAAGTACTGTAAATAAAGGTAAAAATTAACTGAAATAGTACAGTGAAATCTATAAATAGTATCAAAAAGTACAATAAAGCCCATGAATAGTAGCAAAAATAAGCTAAATAGTAAAATAAGTTGGCTTTTTTAAGCTGGAGCCAAATGCACATTTATTATATATGGATTTAAAATTGTTGGGAAAAATTCTATACAGCTGTGAATGAATTTCGGCAAGTACAACCACACAAGAACACCAAGATTTATGTGGAAACCCTTTCTCACTGAAGAAAAAACTACGAGACAAACTCTGAATAATTTCACTATATTAAATAAAAATTACAACACTCAGAGATACAACTTGAGCAAAGAAAAAATTCTCATTTTCTTTTCACTCACTACTCTCTTTTTTACTGTGTATCTCTCACAATTTTCTTACTCTCTTTGCTTTCCTCTTCTCTTTTTCTTGCTCTTAGTCACACAATTCTTCAAGATTGCACCGTCCTCTGTCTCACTTGCTTGAGAAATTATACATTCCTCTGATGGACCACGTCACTTGTCCACCATTCCATCAAAAAAACTCTCACTTGTTTAAAATTACTGAGTCAGTAATAAGTTTCTATTTAAAAAAAAAAAATTATAACTAAGCAATTTTAAGTAAGTAGGAGTTTTTTAGTAGAATGGTGGATCACGTCACTTGTTCACTATTCCACTAAAAGACTCTCACTTATTTAAAATTACTGAGTCAGTAATCAATTTCTATTTAAATTTTTTTTTTCTAACTCAACAATTTTAAACACGTGAAACTCTTTTAGTGAAATAGTGGATTATGTCACTTGTCATTGTCCAGTACCTTATAATTTCTTTAGTTGTTGGGACTTATCCTCTTCGCCCTTCTTCAAATGGCCGAATGGCCTTACTTTATATTGCATCATCTTTTCCTTCTTTTCTTCCTTTCACACTCTTGACATCAAATCCCAATTAATGCAACTCACTTGCCTTGACTTTGCTTTAGCTAATTTCTTTTTTCTTCAGCTCTCCATGAAATTTTAAATTGAAATCAAAGTGCAAGTAGGCATCATTTGTGATCCTAACTTTGAGGACCCCCTAGAATTTGGCTTTGGTTTCCCCTTTGGAGGATTTGAACTTGGTTTCGTAATTGCAATGGCTAATTATACTGGTTCTCACCATCGGGTTCTATTGTGAAGCTCAGTAAACATGTTGCCCACTTACCAGAGAGAGAGAGAGTAGTATATTCCTTCAATCTCATTTTAGGACTAAATATTAATAGGGCAGCAATTCTGGCAGTTGGGGCAATACACTAATTTATTGTGACAAAATTCTCCTATGGTCTGTTTGGATACTATTGATTTGGATTTGGATTTGAGAGGGCCCAAATCCAAATTCTTTGTTTGGATAACTTAAAATGAGAAGAATTTGAATTTGGTCCAAATCCATCATGGATTTCAGGGGTCCAAATCTGCTGATTTCAAATCCTCTCACAAACCATGGAATTTTAAATCCCTCACTACACGCTTTGCATTATTCTCATGTTTCTCCACCTCTCTCTTTCTCGGCACCACAAACTCTTCTTCTTTCTCTATTTCTCACGGCAACACAGGTTCATCACTCTAACTTTTCCCTTCTTCGTCGACCTCTCTGTTTCTCTATTTCTACTAAATTTGAATCCATATAGGCTCTGGGATGTAGGTTTCATTTAATTTTTTTTTTTTTTGGTGGGTTTGCTTGGGTTTCATTTCATTGTTTGTGGGTTTTGTTGGAGTTTTGTTCATTTGTTTGTGCATTTTGTTTCATAGTATTTTCAATGATTTGTTTTGGGTTTGTCTTCATTTTCTATTTCTATTATCTTTTTGTGGGTTTGTAATGCAAATTATGTGTCTAATGAAATGCTCCTATGAACTTTGTTTGGATTCTTATTTACTTCCTCATTGTGATTATTCTAGGGGAGATCGCCACAGCCAGAGCAAGTCACACTGTAATCTGATATTCGTCTGGTAATAGGTATATAAGAACCGAGATGTAGCAGCTCAGCTAGTTCAGAGAGCTGAAAGAAATGGATACAAGGCTATTGTGCTGACAGTTGATGCTCTTATGCTTGATCGAAGGGAGGCAGACATAAAGAACAAGTAGATATTATCTCATTTTTTTTTTCCAACACTAATCATTTTATTGCCTTCACAGTTGGGTATAAAGTTCTCCATGAAATGGTATTTATGTTCCTTTCATGCTAACAGAATAGGCTTGATCTTATATCTTATTTGAAATATGACTGTAATAAGTTCTGCAGAAGGCCTTGTATCAATTGAAGTGGACAATGTGAGTGAAATTGTGCAACTCCCAATTGCCACATTGAAATGTGCCAGATGCATTGAATTTAAAAAAATGGACACATGTATGCATGTTAACTAAAGTTTTAATCTTATTTTTAAAATTTTAAAACTAAAGCTTCTATTGTTACTCACTGAATCAAATTTTCTGCAGGATGAAGGTCCAATTTTAGAAGGTTTTGCCAAAGGGGCCCTTGATGCTTCTTTGTGTTGGAGGGTATAAACGAGTAACCTATTCTGCTTACCTTTTAATGTGCCGTAGCAAAAATGTTTGAAAGATTTTACTTGGAAATTATTTTTTTAGTTGGCTATGACTTAAAATATTTAGTCATCAACTTGTCAATTGGACTATCAATATTAACTCATGAATTTAAAATTAAAATGCAGAAGGATTAAGAAAATAATAATTAAAAAATATATTTTATTGATCTTAAATCCAAATCCAAATTTTGGTATCCAAACAATGAAATTTCAAATGATGAATTTCAAATCCTTCATTGTTTAAAAAGATCCAAACAAAGAATTTTAAAATCAAGGAATTTCAAATCAAGGCATTTTTAATCCATGGATTTCAAATTCAAATCCAAATCCAAATGTTGCCATTCAAACACAACCTACAAGAACCAAGAACTTGCAACAAGGATATGGGTTACAACTTGTTTGTTAATTCTCCCTTTCTTTCTGTTTGCTTTATACTCCACTTCAGTTTCTCTTAGTGACTACGTCTGTTTGGGGTAGAGTCTCTAGGTCTTGGAGGCACAAAAGATGTTGAGAGAGAGAGAGAGAGAGAGAGAGAGAGAGAGAGAGAGAGAGAGAGAGAGAGAGAGAGAGAGAGAGAGAGAGAGAGAGAGAGAGAGAGAGAGAGAGAGAGAGAGAGAGAGAGAGGACCTAGCTAGGAGGTTTTCTAGGATTATGGGGGATCCTATGACAATGATGATTTTTTATTTTTTTTATTTTTTTAGGATTATTAATTTTGGACTTTTTGGATTTTTTACTCAATTGGCACCAAAAAAAAAAAAAAAAAAATCAAATCAAATTGAACACATGACACAAAATTAAACTCTAATTTGAAATCTATTTGGGTTTTCTCTCAATTTTGGCTTTAAATATATACTAACTTGTAACCCATGCATACACATGAATGCATTTAAAAACAAACACATTTTTTTTATATCATAAAATGTATATAATTAATCAAATTATTAGAAAAAATAAACATAATTAGATACAAGTTAGAAATCTTGTTTGAGTTTAATAAGATAAAATGTGTAAAGCTTTTTGTTGTTTGGTGGATTTTGTTGATTAAAAATGATGAATCCTGTGATATCAGTGGGTTGAAAGTCTCGGGTGTTGATGATTTTGTGACTGAGTCCTGAGAAAACAAATACAGAATCAGAGGAGACCGGTGGAAGCCGGCCAAGAATCCTCCGATGGCAAAGTTAGTCTTTTTCATAATTCCAAGTATATTAGAAGTATCAGAATGCCTTACCCTCTCGTTGGTGATCGCTTATATAGCATGCGGGGAATGGTTATTTATTTGGTAACCGTTCCTATTGTTGAGGAGTGCAAAAGATTCGGAGGTAACTTCCATAACTGCTATGGAATTTACATTATTTGTATCTGTGTTCCACAACCCTTGGATTTAGCTTGTAATGGTTTGACTTCTCTCATGCCTAATAGAAATTTGAGTCATCTAAGGCTTAACATGCTCAGGACATAACAACCTCGTCCGTCATTTAAGGACGGACGGATGAGGTTGTTATGGACGAGCATGCTCCTAAGTTCCTGTCTTTTCTTTGGACGACGTATACGGACGAGACATGGCTTGTGGATTTTCATTACTACATCAAAATATATGATTGATTTTTAAAGAAAATATTTTTTTGTAGTTCATTAATATTGGACTCTTAATATTTTGTACTCATTTTGTACAAAGATTAAAAATTTTAAGTAGACACATAGCACAAAGTTAGCCAATAATTAAAATCTAATTTGGAAAAGTTTACTATATTTTTGGCACAGAGAGAAAAACTCATATCTCGTAAATATGTCCCATGTTCTTGCTATTGCCAACACATGCATAAAATTAGGTATGATTCCTATATAAAGGATTGGAAACAAGAAAGGTACACATCAAACAATGAATAAGTGGGTCATTCCAGTAAATGGCTGTTTCCCATGTAAGACTCATTATAAGAAATAAAAATTATTAAATGAAATTTACAAGAGTATAATATGGGTCATCATTATTTAATTGCGGTTGATTTAGATGGTGATGTGAAAATGAAATGATGCAAGAGATATGGTTTAGCTAGCCTAAGCCCAGCCACAATACCATCATAAAATTGAAATATACGTAGAAAGACTAGCCTATTCACATACACTTCGAATGTTCTAAGAATAATAGTCTTTTTGACAAAATCAAAACATTGGCATTACAAAAAGTGGCTTCAATTACTCACACATCTACGTATTGATATTGTTAGTCAATGATCTTTATCATATGTAGGCCCATAAGCATTGAAATTTCATGAACTAAATATGTATATTCGAATTGGTTTAATTAGTAAAGTCTCTTACTCTCTTGTCGTTTCACCACAAATTAGATGGTGTCTTTATTTGATGATAAAGAGTAATCATCATGGAGTCTATGGATGCCATATGTTAACATTCTATTGTATTTATAAAAAAAAAAAAAAAAAAAAAAAGCTACATTTAATATTTCATTAAAAAAATGTAAATTATATTTTTCACATGACTATCTAATTATGCAAGAAATAAGTGTATTCCAACTAAGAGCTTAAACATAGTTATTCATGTAAAAAAATAACAAAAGACTTATATTGTTCTCAAAAGCAAGCCAAATAAACCCAAAATATAAAGTACTTAGTGTCTTCTCTAATCCTTATTTAATAATATGTTAAAATCTAATGAGAAACTTTACATAAATTTTTATTGTTTAGATTAATTTGATTATTATTTGGTAAAAAGTAAAAGTGGAAAGAAAAATGTGTTCTTAGGAAAATTGAAGTGTTCAGTTTAATAACGAAGAAAATTTTCAAAAACCTACTCAAATATGTTACAAAAACTTGAAATTGTGTAATATTTTAATGTAGGGATGAGTTTTGCAAATACACCTACAGATCATATTGATGAGAGAGAATACCAATGAAAACAACATAGACTTTATGCGCGACTTAGAAGAGAAAGAGAAGGAAATGATTAGAAAGAAGAATGTTTGGCAAGACGTCGTTCCAACTATGCAAGACGAAGGCAAGAAATTGTGCAAGGCAAAAATATTTTAGTGGGAAATCAAGCAAATTTAAATGAATATACTTTGCATTCTAATGCTACAACAACATGGCCATTACTAATACCCACCAAATGGCGAGGTTCATCATTTGGCTCGAAATACGTCAATTGAGCAAAAGGCTATACAACATAGTAATGGTGAGAATATAGTGCCATATCTTTAACTAGTCTTCATTGGATAGAATTTTATTGAATCAATATTTTTTTTATATCATTTGAATCCATTTAAAACATGTTTGGAAAAAAACAAAAACATATTCACATTTATTTCAAATTTTAATTGTTACAAATCATTGACAGGTGAATCGACTAAATCAATTAACATTGAGGTAGCACCAAGACTTCGACTAACCAATATTCGTCGAATTGCTAGAAATATTTTGTCTTCAAATAATGTGATGGGACAGTTTATTGGTATGCTAATATATTAAACCATCCATCATTTTTATGCTACGTAGCAAGTTTGTTAGATCTCAATGTCAAGAATATTAATAACCATTTATAATAAGTTCATGCTTTCTTCTAACTTTTCCAAATATAATGTTAAATGATTTTGAGGTTGAAGCATGTAATATAAATATTGACACTAATGACAATAAGTTATATACAATAACATATTTCTAAATGCTCAACATCATGTTTTGTTATAAACCAAATAGAAATATTTTATCCAACTCCATTATTGCAGTCAGACAAAGAAGACAAAGAGTTGAAAGCACAAATGAGTTGAAGCAAGGGGATGATCATAATCAACAAGGTTTGTTACTCAATATCATTATTTTTGTGTATCTTCAATTTTAAACCATATAATTTAATTACTTTATGCAAACTCTTATTTTGCATGCATGTATTTAGTCATTCCTCCAAATGTATTGTTATATTTCAATCATTTCACCTTATCATATTTTTTTGAAAATTGTTAAAAATTTTAGTACTATCATTAACACCATCTATCACGAATATAGCAACAATATCAACAAAACCTTATACTCTGTTTGGTTTGGAGATAGAAAGGTGGAGGGATAGAAAATGGTGGAATAAAATATACTATATTTAGCTTTCCTTTATGTGTGTTTGGTTGGGAGAATGGAAAAGTGAAGGGATGGAAAAATCTTTTGTTTGGTTGAGAAGAAATATTAAAGGATAGAAAATATAATTTATATAAATTTAATTTCATACCCCTATTACATAAAACAATTTTTTTAATAGTTTATAAGAAGTAATTTTTTAAAAATTATTATAAACTTACATACTAGTAAACCTAATAAAACATCTAGCAAAAGAAAAAAAAAACATGTCATTCAATATTTAAATATAAAAAAAAAAAAGAAAAAAAAAAGACCACACACAAAACAACATACACAGTACATCTAGGCAAATAATAATAATAATAATAGTAATAATAAAAAGAAAATGCCATATGATTTTTTTTTCTTTTTAAGAAAAAACACACACATATCTCCAAAAAATAAAAAAAAACACGCGCGCACAAACATCAACTACAACAGACATAGTACATTTAACAACAAAAAAGAAAAAGAAAAAGAAAAAACCAACCAACTTACATTTATACTATTTATAAGAGGATTTCTCTCTTTGGACTAGACTTTTATGTAGTTCATAAATATCCCTAAACTTTAGATTTAATGCAAACAAAATTTGAGGACAACTTGGTAAAAATATATTTCCAACTCCACTTAATAATGGTGTTGGTCCAGCACTTAAAAAAAAAAAAAAATCCAAGTTTTAGTCCTGGTCTGATTTTGCAAAAAGAAAAAAGATCAGACCACACCAATTCTATATCCATATATATATATATATATATATATTAAAACAAAACCCTAATAACCTAACTCTACCATGCTCTCTTCTCATTCTATTCTAATACAATTGAACATTTTTTGGGTGTTTTGAATCAATTAATCCACAATTATTTGTGAAAACCCAAAATATTAGAGCCCAACAACGCATGTGAAGGATCGAACTTGTACTGTCAAGTTAGATCCAAGCTTTTATGGGATCGATAAACCTTTCTAGTCCCCAAAAATGCAAAAATCGAACTAGATTGGACCGTTTACACCTATGCATGAAAGGTGGCTGATCAGTTAATTTCCATCTACTCTCATTTTCTCCCTAAATTTGGTTGGATTGGGTTTTGGTGGTCCCAGTGAGGGCACATGGGTCCCACTAAAATCTCCTCCTATTTTCTATGATGAATCAATGTAAATTTTTTTCTTTTTTTAAATTATTTTATTCCACATCGCAATACACGTATCTTTTGATGTGGCATAAAAATAATTTTTTATTTTGGTTGTTAGCTCGATCAATATTTACCTTACATAATGATATAGACTATTTTGACACACTACAAAAATGTTAAGAACTTTTTTGAGAGAGTTTCAGCTTATGGCGTCTACTCCTAATGATAGCTCTTTATCATTAGACTAAGATACCAATCAATTTTTGGTGTAGGCGGGGATTGAACCTCAGATCTCTTATTCAACCATCAGAGACTTTACTAGTTAAGCTAACTGGAATCCACAAATGTTAGGAACTAAACTGACAAATTTGAAACATTATGGACCAAATTGACACAATTTATATGTCACACCAAATAGATAATTTAGCTTTTAAGAAAAAAAAAAAAAAAAAAAAAAACAGTGTTTGTTTGGTTCATTAATTCACCATTTCATAGCTTTATATTATTCATACATGAGTAAAAATTGTTACCCACATCCTTTCCTTTCCCTCTCTCGTGTTTTCTCTTCCCTCCTATTTCTACTGTACCAAACACATTGAAACTGACTTTTATTTACCGTCTCAGGACAATGAAAGCAAATCTTTTTGCTTCCTGGGTTTTTATTTTTCGTGGGGTTTGAAAGTAGAACCTGAATATACTCTTCAATTCTCTCCTTTTGAATCATATTTCTTTCTGTAAATTTAATAAAGCATTCTGACCGAGCCGTGTTTGAATTTGGTTGGTCAAGTAAAGCTCTTTTTTTTTTTTGGTCCAATAAAGCTTTCTAGACTTGACTTATTAATTTGATTTGTGGTTTTTTGTTTTTGTGGGATTTGAGAGTAGACCCAGAAATAACTACAGCTCAGTTTACATCAGCCTCAATTTCAACGAGGAACTTGCCTTTGTTTCAGGGGCTTCAACTATCAACAGTGAAAGTTGGTCCTTCAGTGGAGCATTTAGGAGTAGGGAGTGGTCTCTCTTAAAGGGCACTTAGGGGTCTGGTTGCTTCTAAGGTAGTATTTTCATCCTCATTTCCATTTCTCAAATTTATCAGTGTTTGTTATTGAAGTTTGTTGTATTGTAGCATGTGGGGATTTTGATTGTTGTGAATTATTTGTTGGTATGTGGCTGGTTTGGGTACTTTGGATGGGTTTCTCTATAATTTGTATGATTTAAATGTTTAAGTCAATGCAACGTTCCTTCTCAAAAAAAAAAAAAAGGTTAATGCAACGTTAAAAAAGCAAGGTGGTGCTACCCAAAGAATATAAGGAGAAGCCAAAACAAAAAGTAAAAAGTCTCAAAGAAAAATTTACAACAAAGAATTTAGTGAAAGCTCATAACTAAATTAGAAGACATGAGAAGTCGAAAGTTCATTCATATAAGATCTTAAAAAAAAAACTGTTTTAGCTTTACCACACATAACTATCACTCCTCAATAAAAGTGCATTCTTTTCTCTTCAAAATTATACTTTGAACACAAAGGAACAACTTTTCAAATCCCCCAATTATAGCTTTAGACAAAACATCTCTTCCAACATGATAACACCTACACCACAAGTGAGTTACTACATCACAGAATAAGGTGCAACCTAGGAGATGATTCACATTATCTTCATGCCACCTAAGCCACCACACATTGTAAGAAGAAATGATTCACATTATCTTAATGGTTTTTACACATAAATTTACCAATCCATAATAATTAACCTTACTTAAATTATTTGTTATCAAAATCTTCCCTACTACCGTACAACAGGAGAAGAAAGCTACCCTTGAGTTAGCAGTACACAAACTTTCCAATGCTTTGCAAGGAAAAGTTGTTCCTCCTTCTCTCAATGTTTTATAGTAGCTCTTCAATTGGAAGTCTTTTTTTTTTTTTTTTTTTTTTTTAGTACAGAAATTATAATATATATATATATATATATCTTCTAATAAATGTTCCATAGATTCTATTTCCTAATCATGCTCCATTCAAATGAATAAAGGATTCCATTTAAAATGACCATTTCCAAACTCTATATAGTTTTCCACTCTATCTTCTCTATTTGTTTCGATTAGAAAAATATCAGGTTGTCTCTCCTTTATAGATTACATAAAAGAATGACATATGTTCTTAAACAAGTGAAACACATATGTCTTAACAATCTCCCCATTTGGCAATCCGTGATAAAACCACAACAAACAAATGAACATATGAGAAAAGTCATAAATCACTCAACTCATATTCACTTATTGAATACAATAAAATCTATCCTAACACAAACCCTTAAAAAACTTTGCAAAAAAAGAGTTTATGGCAAGTAGACTTTGACAACCTGTATTTCTGAAACACTTTAAACAAAACTCATCAAGGCATCTTGTGTGAAACAGAAATAATAAATTGCATACAAATATAAGAAGCACGTGTATAAAGACAGAGAAGAAACAACACATGTAGAGATAGGTGAAAGAAACATACATCCACATATAGAGAAAATAAGTACAATGTATGTAAAAACTGGTGACAAGACCTCATATACAAGAACAATGTATCTAAAAAGTAAGAAAAGAAAAGATACATCATATCCTCACTAAATCCCTTAAGTATCAATAGTATCAACACTCGCCCTAACAAAAATGTCCTATACTAACTCTCCTCCTAAGATGACTACTCTCGTATCCCAGAACTACTTCCTCTTTTTGTCACGAGTGACAAAGGGTAGAATGTCAAGTAGACATCTCATCAGTAGAACTAGCATCTCCATCATCATCATCCGAAGCATCATTGTCCTCGTCATCATCGTCCTCAGAATTAAAAGCCGCTGGAGGAGGTGGTGAAGGAGTAGCCTCAGGAGCAAAACCACCCATGGTCGCCTGCCGTCGTGCAATACGACCAACACGAATATTCACCTGATACAACTTAGTAGAGAGTGTATCAAGGCGAGCATCCATGCGCTACAACTGCGCTATGATGTCCCTAAGTGAAACATTACTCATAAAGGAAGAATAAGCAGATGTAGATGGAGCAGATCGGGATGGAGCTGAACGGGAGGGAGGAGTGGAATCCTGCTGTCTCGACCTAAATTGAGTCTCACTACATTTTATGGTAGTGGCATCTATGGCACACATGAAGGTGAAACGGTTGAACACAAGAAAAGGAATGGAAAAATGGTGTAGAATCCTCGTGATAGCAGAAGGAAAAATGAGCTTATCATGGGTCGCCGCATCCAAATGAACATCTATAATAGATAAAATGAAATGAGAAGGAAAATCTATGGTAAGATGCTCAAGGAGGGATAACAAAAATCGAGCATGAGGCTCTATGATGGAGTTGTAGTGAGAAAGTGGATGGAGTACAAAAGTTATCACCATGTTTAAGAATCTAGGACCTTTAGCAAAAGGCCGACATGATGTGTACTAACGCTCACCCCACTTTGAAGGGCACTCACAGAAAGCAGATATGAGCTTATCCTTGGACACAGTCCTCAAACAATCACAAGAAAGATAGTCAGGAAACTCTATCCTAGAAACCTGAAGCACATCTGCAACAAGCTGCGGTGTGACAGAGATGCATGTACCTCGAACGCGAGTGAAAAAGAGAGGTACTGAACGATCAATCCCGTGTATGTTGGAGTAAAACTCTTGAATGAGTACAAGAGGACATGTGACTGGGACGTCACACAGTGACTCACATTCTCTACTGTGAAGGACAGAGGGAAGGTCAGTGCCGGCGAAGTCCGCCAAAATGACTTGGTGTTCTAAATGAACACTTCATCTAGAAAAGTTCTCCGAAAATACCTTGTAGGCATCATCATCACAGAACCGAAGGTTAAAAGGAGCAGAATCAGAAGATGAAGAAGCTCAGAACGCAGAGGGTTACGAGCCGGAGTAGATTTATGCTTAGGTGCCATAGACACTACTAACATAACAGAATGAGAGAGAGAGAAAGAAAGAGACAATTAGAAAAGTCCCAAAGCCATTCAAATATACTAAATATATTGCATAGAGAGTACGTATGCATGAGGATGCATGAACATGTGACACGCAACAGAAATTTCATCATGGGCTCAGTCCAATCCAAACCTACCAGCACACAAACATAGTACACACATCTAAATGCATGAAAATACCATTCTAATGCAAATGTGATGCAATTTTGAAAATGAAAACCCATCCGAAAATTTTAAGAAAAACTCATTAATTTTGAAAAACCCCAAAATTTTTCAAAAACCCCAAAACCTAAGATTCAAAATATGAAATGCATGAAGAATGAAGGGAAAAGAGATCATACCAAGTGATTTGAAGCAAGGAAGGGCCGAAATTCACATGGGTTGAAGGTTTTAAGTGAGAAAACTGAGTTTGGGAGATGAACAGACACGGACAGATCGAAAGGGATTGAGAAAAATGAGAACTGGATCGCGAACAGAGCTTATATAGCATCCTCAATAAATCTCGACAGATGAGGTATCAAGAGGTGTCGAGCCATCTGTCGAGGAAGGTGTCGAGAAAATGCACGTCGACAGTTGTAGGTGTCGAGGAGGTGTCAAGAAATGAACACCAGACCCAAGAACAGAAGCTTGATCAATCTACCAAGTGTCGAGAAGGTATCGAGGAGACAGAAACTTTCTCGATCGATCCACCAGGTGTCTAGGAGGTATCGAGATTGCGATAAAGAAAAGCTAGAGAAGCTTGACAGATAGTAAGGTATCGAGGAGGTATCAAGGAGGTGTTGAGCTTGCTTTTGAAAACAATTTTTCGAGAAGTGAAAAACACAGATATGAATGCAATCCAACATGTACTTCAACCAATCATCCAATCAACATATTAAGCTCTCAAAATCATCTCTCATCAAACATTTTAAGCACATGGATCCTCAGAAACACACACACACCCTAAACAAGTCTAACCAATTTTATATTTCAAAAACGAGTCAAGACAATTTAGTGAGCATACATTAGCACATGTAAAGACTTGTGATGACTAAATCACATTATACTTGCACATGTATCAAGAGTAGCAAAGAATATTGCGTGTTGTGTGTGAAAAGAATATCGCAAGATTGCATATGTGTATATATGTTATGACGATCTGAGATATGAGAGAATAACTTTAACTCACACACAATCATAACTGTTTGATGGGGACTATCACCTTTGAGGTACATCCTATAACTCCCACATCTTCTAGAAAACACGCTTGCAATCATATTTAAAGCATTTTAATCTTTTTGCTTTTTATTTTCTTTGCATATTTTCTTTTAAGCATATCATGCATGGGCATATAAGAGAGAGAAAAGAAATACCCAACATGTTAAGCATTGACATTGCATTTTTGCTATGCTGAAATATACGGATGTCTTTGACATTGCACTTTTGCTATGCCGAAGCATACAGGTGTCTATAACACTGCACTTTTACTATGTCAAAGCATACAGGTGTCATATTATGATTGGCGGACAACAGTGGTGAGATGGTTATTTATGCCTTTCTCTTAGGATTATCTAGTCCTACCCGTAAAAAAGAGTGATATAAGTGTTAAGTCCAATAGATAACTTAATCTTACTAATCACAAACAAGAGCCACAAAACTCACTTGCTTAGTTGTGCATAGAGATGCTCATCTAAGTTACAAAAAATACAAAGTTTAGAAACCTTTATTTCAATGGCCATCCAAGGTACACAAGTACCAAAGTACACAAAACACACAGTGTTTTTGTATTTTTCAATTTTTTAATTTTATTTTTATATCAAAAAAAAAATAAACAAAACTGAAAATAAAAAAATAAAAACATGTTATCAAAGCAAAGCATGAAACTAGACTGACTAAAAAAAAAATGCAAAACACACAAGTAATGCAACAAACAGAAACAAGAAGATAGAAGAAAGTGATAAAATCACTTAGAATCCTTTTTCTTCCACACCTTGGAAGAACTTTTCCTTTGATTGAACCCTTGAACCGGCAGTAAGGGGGAAGAATTGAAACTGTTCAAGTTCGAAAGGAACATGAGGGTTTTCAGAAAATTTCTAAGAGGAGCAAGAAAGGATTGAAGCTGATTTTGGCTTCTAGATGCTATCATGTCGTTGCTCTGTTAAGTGGCTAACCACTTATAGCAATTTGGTCGTGTATGACCGGCAGCTCCACAATGATGACATAGATGCTGCTTCTTCTGTTTAGATTTTTGAGAGTTAGCTTTCTTAGTTCTAGGGTTTTTAACATCTTTCTTATCCTACTTAGGGGGTGCTTCTAAAATAGATTTACCCTTGTCTAGGTTCTCACTAGCTAATTCAGTTTTAACATCAGTGTTTTCAATTTTAGTATTATTAGCAAGAGAAACAAAAATAGTAGCACTAATAGAAGCAATATTAGAGGAAGAAGGACCATACCCTAAACATGTTCGATCCGAAGCAGATTTCTAATTGTTGAGCATCTCATCAAGCTTTTCACTTGAAGTCCTCTCTAATTGAGCTCTAACTTGAAACAACTCCGCTTCAAGCTTCTTGGTTTTCTCAGCAAAGAAATTGTTCTCAAACTTTAGTGCACCAATCATTTAATTAGTTTCATCAACCTTTGTGGAAAGTTCTTCACGATCAAGTTCCACATCACTGAGTTTCTTAGTGGCTAGCCTATATAGTTTCTCATACTTCTCAGAGAGCTTGTATAGTTTCTCATAGGCTGAATGGATATCATCTTGATCATCTATCTTCTCACACTTAGAATCCACAAATTCTTCTTCTTCTTCCACTTCGTCAACAATTCCTTCAGTAGGATTGACTGTAGCAGTGAAGGCATTTAAGATTCCATCATCCTCATTATCAGAATCATTTTCAGACTCAGTGTCATTCAGGGTTGCAGCAAGTGCCTTACTCTTCCTAATGCTCTTGAGATATGTGAGGCATTCATGCTTCATGTGACTGAATCCATGACATCCAAAGTACTTTGGTCCTACGAGAACAGTGTACTGACCGCCATCCTTAGCATCCTTTTTTTCTTTGTCTTGCCCCTTAGACTAAAAGGAACTGGATTGTTTGCGGTCCTTATCAAAGCTCCTTCCATTGGCATTCTTCATAAACTTCTTAAACGACCTTATAATGTAGGACTTCATCTTGGAATCTTCATCATTGGAAGACTCATTTGTGTCACTGCTTTTTGCCTTCAAGGCCATGCTCTTGCCTTTACCAGTCTTGCCAATTCTGGTCAACCCTAGCTCATAGATCTGCAAGTTTCCAACCAGCTCAGTCAAAGGAATCTTATCAATATCCTTTGATTCTTCTATTGCTGTAATCTTGGCATGGAATCTCTCGGGTAAAGATCTGAGCACTTTCCTTACAATTTTGGGTTCAAGAATGGTTTCCCCAAGATTGAAAGTAGAGTTCACTATATCCTTTAGCTTAGCATAGAACTTATCAAACAACTCATCCTCCTCCATCTTAATCTCTTCAAAGTTTGTAGTGAGCTTCTGAAACTTTGAGTTCTTGACAACCTTTGTACCCTCATAGGTTGTCTGGAAGATGGTCCATGCTTCCTTTGTAGTTTCAGTAGATGATATCTTCTTGAATTCCTCATTGGTGACTGCGCTAAATAGGTCATTCAATGCTCTACTGTTGAAGTTTACCGCCTTGATCTTGGCTTCAACCCAATCAGGCGGCGCTTCCTTTGGCTTGGTCTAGCCAATCTCTACAGCTTGCCACACTTTTTCATCTAAAAACTGCAAGAAAGCTCTCATATGTACTTTCCAGTATGCATAGTTAGTGCTATCAAATAAATGAGGTATGATTAATTACTGTCCTCTATTCATGACAAACAGGGGTCAATGAATCAACATAGCAAAGATTAAACCTAATCAGAGTATGCCCGCTCTAATACCACTTGATATGCCACAAACTAAATGACCCATTGTGATTAAACCAATTAATTAATTAGCCAAGTTATTAATTAATTAATTTAACATGAAAATGTGTAGAAGCACAAACAAATCACCAATAAGCTAATTATGTAGCGGAAAATAAATGATACGGTGATTTGTTTACAAATGGAAAAAATCCTTACGGCAAAAACTTCACCGGGTGATTTTTAGGTCACCACTCTCGAAACTCCACTATTATCACAACAAGCAGTTACAAATAAAAGAATCACAAGTACCTTACCAACCTATAGTTGAACTCTTACCCCAATACCCAATTGGACTTGTTCTGTAGTCACCGTTTCCCTTTTTGTTGCACGGCTCTTAAGTACGTGACTAACCAATGTGCGGATCCCAGTACGTGACTTCAACACCAACTGAAAGAGAGGTTGGCTGCAAAGTTCTTCAGTTTATCTTACACGATTAAGATTAAGAAGATGCTTGGTCACAAAACTCAAAGGTGCAAATACACAGCAACTTCTTTAGAAGAGATGAACTAAGGCAAGAACTTCGTTTCTGGTTACAATTTGCTTCAAAAAAGTTTTCTCAATGCTTGTGCAACTTGTGAACTATTTAATGACCCTTAAAACAATCCTTTTATATGTCTAGGATTAGGAGAAAAGAAGGCCCAAAGACAAATTTACTGATCCCAAGAAATTAGATCAGAATTCTGAATTCTGAATTTCTTAAATCTCGACAGATAGGAGGTGTCGAGAAGCTGTCGAGCTTACGGGCTTGAGATAGCTTTCTTAAGCTCGATAGATGCAGTTGTAGAGCCAGCTGTCGAGTTTTAATGAATTTGCACTATTAGCTTGTTTTCTTGGACAGATTTGATAACTTCAACACTTAATCTTGAAACCTTATTTCTTGAGGTATTAAAAACACCTAGAACTACCCAATTACAAGTAAAGTGCGTTTTGTCAAAAGATTAGCCAATTACATAAAAGAATGACATATGTTCTTAAACAAGTGAAACACATGTTCTAACAAACTAAATGGAAATTAAATTCGTCACCCTTACCACCTCAAAGGAAATCCTTTTGAAGTTTTTCCAACCTATTTGCCACCCTACAAGCAATGGAAAAAATATAGGAAATATTTTGGAAGTCTAGATAGCTTACTTTTGATTATAGTGAGTATGCCTCCCTTTGATAGGTACAATTTCTTCCAACCAACCAATCTCTTATGCATTCTCTCTTGAATGGAATCCCATATATGCCTTGCCTTGAAATGAGCTCCCAACTGTAAACCCAAGTACTTCAAAACATGAAATCCAAGATTGCTTGCTTGTTTTTCAACATGCACTATCTCTCCTTCTGGACTAGTTTTAGAACTACATAGAATAATTGTCAAACCTAAAATTGGCTCAAACTAAATAAGGACACATCTTAATTAATGAAGATGTGTAGAGTATGCATCACAAATGATGGGTGTGTCATCAACAAAAAGTAGATGGGATATTAAAACCCCCTTTCAATCTATTTGCTTTTATAGGAATCAAAACCCCAAAGGTAGCAATTAAAAAATTTCAACCACACATTTGTCATGACTTGAAGCATTGTGATTTTTTGTTGTTTTTTATTTATTTATAAGTAAATAAACTTTATTAAAACTCAAATCAAGTGCACGATGAGAGAGCAAATTATGAAAGAAAAAATAAAACAGGAAACCAATAGAGTGATTATCTAGCTCCCAGGAAGTCCATAAACTCTAAGAACTCCTCAATAGAGAACATCGTAGGGGATGTCATCCACTCTTATAAGGTTTTCAAACACTGAAACTTCAATTTCATCATGCTAGTTTATGTACCTTCAAAACACCTTGCATTTAGTTCACACCATATACACTACATAAGACATAGTAGGATTACTAACCAACTGCCCCCTATTACCACTTCTCCCAAATCATCTCAACTAGCTCAAGAGAATATCATTTTCTGAATATGGCATCACCCAAGAAATACCAAATAAGCAGAAATACCAAATAATTTGTTGAATTTTAGTTTTGAAAACATGATTGACGATTGTTATTGTTATTTGTTCTAATTCAATTTTGTTTCAAATAGAGAATCTATCCTTGCCTATATACCTCTCAATTTTAGAAGGGTAAAACTTTTTAATTATAAGGTTGTTTGCCAATGAAACAGTGAAATAATATTTTTGGGCCTACAAGAGAAAAAGAAAATTGCTTTGTGGGTCATTTTTTTGTTAGAAAGTTCAGAACTAGGTCACTTTATGGTTTTCAAGTATGCTCTGTTATACGTGTCATATATGGGAACTTATGCGTTCAATACTTCTTTATTTCTATGTAGCAATTCTGCTGTTTATTTCCTAGGCTTGGTTCTG
The DNA here is from genome assembly GCA_030445155.1 of Quercus variabilis. NCBI lineage: Eukaryota > Viridiplantae > Streptophyta > Magnoliopsida > Fagales > Fagaceae > Quercus > Quercus variabilis. Next base: position 1,786,775 of record CP129455.1, read on the forward strand.
ATTTAAAATTAGAAGACATATTTATTATGGTCAAACGACAATATATCCACCATAGCTCTGGATTTACATTTACTAAAATTTTGATACAATTCATGTTATGCATGTCTTTTCTGACAAGGTAGCATTTTGTTCCCATTTATGTAGTAAACCACATTAAGCCTTTGGGTGATAAAGTGTTGGTCAAGATCAAAACAGCTGAGGAAAAGATGAATGGTGGAATTAGGTCCTAACAACTGCTCAAACTAAGCCTCAAGGAGGTGAGGTGGTTGCAATTGGAGAGGGCAAGATAGTTGGGAAGAATAAAGTAGACATCAATGTGAAGGTAACTTTTGCTTACTCATCGTTCTGGCATCCAATTCTCCGTTGTTTGTTCCTTTCAATAATTGCTTTTCTTTGAACAGATTGGCACCCAAATTGTGTATTCCAAGTATGCAGGGACTGAGTTGGAGTTCAGTGGTTCAAAGCATCTTATTTACAAGGATGAAGATATAGTTGGTATTCTTGAAACAAATGATGCCAAGGAACTTAAGCCCCCAAATGATAGAGTTTTAATCAAGGTTTGTTATATTTTTAAAGTTCATTACCCTTAAATGTATTTTCATGAAATGTGTATAGTGGAGTATAGCGGAGTATAGCCAAGGATAAATAATAATGTCAATGTAAAGGTCTCATCCTGGGGTTGTAGTTAGTGAACTGTTTCTGGTTTATTGCAAAATAATTATGTAGCTGTGCATGATATATCATGTCTGATCTTGCATTATGCTTTATTTATGTCTTTTCTTGGTTTATCATATGAGCCACTAAGAACCTGAAGTAATATTTGGCATTATACCTTGTACGTTTGAACTCAAGTGCAGGTTATTGAGGCTGAGGAAAAGACTACTGAGGGTTTGTTGCTAACAAAGGTGACGAAGGAGAAACCTTCCATTGGGACAGTGAGGACTAGAGCATCTTCAGCTTTATGCTCTCCCAAGCATTAGATAATACTTGTTTTAGGATTGTAAGATGAGATTTCAGTGTTTGGGCAGATTAATATTTGATGTTTATGACTTTATTTTGCATTGGATGTGACAGGTGACTGCGGTTGGGCCTAGTCCTCTGGATGAAGAAGGCAATAGGAAACCAATATCCCTCACCCCAGGGAGCATAGTCATGTACTCCAATTATGTTAGGATTGACTTTAAGGGCAAAGACGGTTACGATTACATTGCTTTGAGGGTTTCAGATGTTATGGCTGTTCTTTCTTAGTTGTCAACTAAATGCTCTTAAAGCATCTCTAGCAGCTTCTCTATATTTTTGTACTATTTGGACAGTAAACAGCAACATATACCTTCTACCTTCCTACTTTTTCAAAAACATCTTCCAATAGATTCTCTATCCTTTCTCTATCTCATTTAAATATTATTTCTTTATTCATTATTTATTTATTTTTTAACACACGTATACCCATACCCCCATCCCCACTCCTTTCTTTGCTAATTTTTTATTTTGTTTTATTCTTTTGCTAATGAACAGTAGCACATCAGGTTTGGAGAATGACTGTTCATTAGCAAAAAACTTTTTGAGTTTTAAAGAAGCTATTGGAGGGTTATTTTATGGTTAGAATCTCTAAAATAAAGATGATTTTGTGTTTGCCGATGCTATTGGAGATGCTCTTAGTATGTACCTCCAAAATTTTATGCAGAAGTGCCTCAAGACACATGGATTTTGAATATCGTTGCACTAGAGTATGCTGATTGCAGCTTTGTGTTAGATTCTAGTATTTTCAGTTCTCTACGTAGTTAACAATTAATACTAGTTCATTGAAACATTCGATGTCCATTTGATAATGAATGGGTGTATTCCGTATTGTATTAAAATCTTCATTTTAAATGGATCCATTTCGTTGTTTAGATTAAATATTACCAATCCAACTAGATGGAGAACTAGAGAAAAAAAAAATTTCTTCCAACATTGTCAAATTTGGTGAAGCCAATCACTGCAAATGCCTTTGCAAGGCTTAGTTCCTCTAGTATTAGTAACTATGTTTTTTTTTTTAACCCGCGGCCTGTGGTGGAGGATTTTATAGCCTTTGATTAAGACTGCAAATCTTGTAATAGACTTTTAACTATTTATAGTTTCTATGCATATCCATATTTCTTCCCCCCAAAAAATAAGTTTTCAAAGTAACTTCTGTTTAGAGAGTTAAAGGCTTTCACCCCAATTGCAACAATAATTTTTGTTATAATAAAATTAAAAACTATAAGTGGGTGCTTGCCTTTGGCATGTCATGACTCATAACGAGTTTTATTTATTTTTAGTTTGGTAAAATTTTTTGTAGAGAGTCAATATTATTGTAGTGGACTGGTACACAGCCTCCATATGTACTTTCAAGTGTGGAAAACATGACTTAAGAAAAAAAAATAATCAAATGGTCATACTGAGATTAGGGATGTGGCTTTTTTCAATAATTGAAGTTTTTTTTTTCCTTAGTTATTTTTGTAATTTTTAAGTGCATGATTTTATTTCCATCTCTTTTACATTATTTTAGAGTTTTCTAAATCATATTAGACTCATGATATGGTATTTTATCAATGTTTAATTAGGAGTGGTTTTATTTGAGAAACAAGTTTTATGAACATGCATGGTCTTCAAGTTAAACATATTTTATGTGCTTTCCTTCACTTTGAAGCAAAGTTAAAGACTCAACTTTTTGCAAATGTTGTGGTTGGAAGTATGGATATAATAATTCAAATGTAGAATATGTGAAACGTGTGTGAAACCGTATAATTTCTATGTCCTCTTCAAAGAATCTTTTGGCTGTTATTAATAGTTTATTTGTCAAACTCACTACATAATGATTCTTCAGCTTTTATTTAGTAGTGGAATTGATTCGAAATTTTTTTTTTTTTGATACCATTAAACAAAAAACACAGATTACAAATAGTTACTGTTTACATCATGAAGCATAGGAGACCAAAAGTGATGCCTATCCGTGGTTTAATTTTTGACACTTTACCCACCTGAGGTTAGGTCCGTTTAGTCTCCGTAACCCACCTTTGTTAAAAAAAGGGGTAAATAAGTCTTTTTCCACCCATTTTATGTCTCTCTCCTCCCAAAACAAGAAAAAAAAAAGATTAAAATGTGTTATTTGTTTCTCATAATTCACAATCACGAAGAACATTCACAAACATAAAGAACAAACCCAGAAAACTAATACCCAAAAAACTAATACAAATCAAATGAAGCAAAACCATGAGAGAGAGAGTTCTTCGTCTTCTTCCTTATACTAATTTTTTGTGCCTGAACTAATAAATTTATTAAAATCAAAGCATAACACAGTTTACAACATGACAACAGGGAGGATCAACAATTTCCAACACTTAATTTCTAAATTTTTGATTTTCAACATCTAAGATCTCACTCACGCAACAAACTCAAACAACAAACCCACCAGAAAAAATCACAACATCATGAACAGTAGAATAAAAATTACTTGATTTGCTGGGTATAATAGAAGCAAAGTGAAAATTTCAAAGCTAAACAACAACCCAAAACCCATTGAATCATCAGATCCGCCACCAGATCGGTCAACAATTTCCTACATCGAGCCCATGACTTTCAATGCTGAGCTTCGTTTTGTGAGAATTTGAAGGATGTGGCCTCGGCGGCAATGGACTCTTCAATTTGGCCACCATAGCTGGCGATGGCTTGGATTCGGAGGGGATGGAGGTCAGATCAAACGGTGGCGCATTCTCCTTGGCCGATTTAGACTCCCAAGAGGGGTGTGACTTGGCGGAGCTAGGGCTTGGCAATGATGCTGGATCGGTGGACTTCGCCTCCCTCAAGATCACGTTTCTAAACCAAATCCATACCCATGATGGATCAGCTGCCTCCAGACACACCCCTTGTCCTCCTCTGTCAGTTCACCGCCCCTGCCATGGTAGATCAGCTATGGCCCGTGGGTTTGGTGGTGTGATAGCGGCCCTAGGTTGGTGATTTTATCTTGATCATCGGTGTGGGGTGGAGCTCAGCTATGGGTCTGGATCGTTGAAGATGGAGGAGATCAGAAAAGCGTAGAGAGAAAGAGAGATTGAAGGGTTGGAGAAAGAGAGTACTGAAGGATTATATATATATAAATATATATATATATATATATATATATTTTGCTAACCTTTTAGCAACTTTTATCTTATATAATTTCAGAAACTCTAACAAGGATTATAGAATAAAGGTTATGTATTTAATTATTTATGCCTTGAAATTTAAGGAATTCGTTGGATTTGGATTCGGAATAGTTTTAGTCACATAAGCCTAAAATTATTTAATTCTGGGAGAAAAAGGAGTGTTTGATCTGTTTTGAGTTTTGTTTTTGATAAAAAATGTGTTAGAGTAATGTCTGCACTGAAGGTGGGTTACAGAGGACTAACGGACCTAACCTCAGGTGGGTAAAGTGTCAAAAATTAAATCACGGGTAGGCAAATAGAATTCAAGGTAAACCACAGGTGGGTAAATTGTAATTATCCTTTTTTTTTTCCTTATTCGACAAATGCCATTTGCCTAAGGACTTCATCAAGGTTCGTGGTTTATATAGCTATTGCTGTAAAAATGTTGTGGATCTTGAAGATATCATCTATAAATTGCCACCGCCTAAGATATTATGTATATATACTGGCAAATCAAGACCCTGGTGGGAATTGAATATTGTTAAAAAGTCATGTGCGTTTCTAAATCTAAGCAATGTTCAAAATCTAGATCTGAGTGATGTTGGAAATCTAATTGAATTAGATTTTTTGATGAAGTCTAATTACTTTCCTGTATTAGAACATTTATATTTAAATGAAGTCAATATTATTACTATCCCGAAAAGCATCACTAAGTTTACTAGATTAAAGACACATGCAATAAAATGTTGTAAGTATCCTCGAGAAATTCGAAGGCTTCCACGATCTATAAAAAGAGTGTATATACTGAACTCCCATCCACTATATCCACAATCATCAAACAGATTATTGAGTCAAGTATACTGTATTTATCTCTCTGTCTTTCATTCAATGTTATTTAGAAACACTCCTTTTACCTTCTTGAAAATACATTATTAAATTTGTTTGAATTTGATTATTGCAAACAGTTTGCAGAATTTTTCCAAGCACGACAAAATTCATTTCATTTCGAGGATTATGAACTTGTACTACCTGGATCAGAGATTCCAAAGTGGTTCAATCATCAAAGTGTTGGAAATTCCATTTCATTCTGGGTTGGTCGTGATTGTGATTATCTAAAATTTGATTACTGTGTTGTTTTAGAACCGAATGAATGGAATGATACTATTCGCGTCTCCTTGAAATTTAATGGGATAAAGTTCAATAATTGGATTCCTTCAAGAATCAAACAGATTACGGATATGACGTGTAATCATGTATGGGTTTTTAAGGTATATGCTAGTCCTTGGTCAAAGAACTTAAATCTATTTGAGCGGAATCGTGTGGAGGTTGAATTTAAATGTGTATCTCTTATCTTAAGGTGTGGGATCCATGCTGAATGCATCTGTCCTTTTGTTCAAGATCTCTCCACCGACACTCTCCCACCTACTTCAATACCTGCCTTCCCCACTTTTTCTATTTCAAACACTGTCACAACTTCCCCCCACCTCTTAAACTATTGTTTGGAGTTTTCACATTCAAATTCAATGGAAACAACAGATAATGATTTTGACTCTCCTTTGGAGGGCTCTCATGATGATGGATGTGATTCGAGTTTGTCACTGTGCACTTCTACTATGGGAAGAAATTATCTGCCTCCTTAGCCTCAGGTCATTGTCCCTGATGACACTAGCCACATTTCTTTGCCAAAATTATGTTTGGGCCTACTAGGTTTGGGAATTGGCTTAAATGTTAGTGAGGGGTTTCATTTGGGTTCTTCTTCAATGGCCCATAACTATGTCAGTGATGATGATTCTGACTTCAATTTGTATTCTCCATTGAAGAAAATGGGAAAATCTTGATCAAACTTGGAAGAAGAAATATGCCCCCATCTGAAAAAGAACCTTGAAACAATTTTCTTCTTCATGGTTCCCATTCCATTTCTTTAGCATTTGATGCCAAGGTACGTCTCTATTTTTTTTTTAGTTGCATTGTTTCTGTTGAATATTAGCTCTGATACCATGTTAAATGGACAATATTATCAAACGCAATGTGTTATACCATGTTGTGTGTGCTAGAGTGGTGCGGAAGATGAAGCATAGAATAGGAACACTGAGAACACGAGGGTTACGTGGTTCAGCCTTGACAGCCTACATTCACGGAGGAATCCCTTAAGGGCTACATCTTTATTGTATAGGAGTGTAGTACAATAACCTGTGTTACAATGAACCCTAACATGAGTATATATAGGCGACTAAACCCTAAACTACTAGTACAAGTAGGAATGGACTTGGGCCTATTACATTGGGCTAATATATGTTTAATATATATCTCTAACACCCTCCCTCAAACTCAAGGCGGAAGCTCGATGAAGGCTTGAGGTTGGATAAGCATGAGAAGATCACTTGGAGATGCCTTGAAGAATGCCTTTGAAGAAACCACAATGAAGAATGTGCCAATTGACCAATTTCAGAGCTTCAAATAAAAAAGAGTCCAAAATTGGAATCTACGCGAAAAACTGAGTAAGATAGGCCTTTTCAGAAATTTTGACTTTTGGTTAAAGGTCAACACAAAAAGTCAAAGTCAACGGATTTGGTCAAAGTCAATGGTCAGTGCTCACGGGTTAGATCTGGGTAGTCTGAGTCGAGTCGGTTTGGGTCAACGGTCAACTAGGTGACGTGGTGTTGACAAGGCGACACTGCTGACATGGCGAGCTACGTGGCTGATGACGTGGTGATGACGAGGCCTTTTGCTAACGTCATTAATGACGTCATCATATATTTCGGCGAGTGGCTGGCGCGTGGGAGGTCCACCGGCGCGTGGAGGAGAAGCCAGATACCAAATCGACACGTGGAGGCGCGTGCTTAATCAGTTGAAAGCCAGATTTCTTCTGTAGGCAGATCGGTGGTCGACATGGCCAATAGGGTGGCGCGTGTGACTAATTAATGAGCTATAAAAGAGGAAATCGAGGTGGCGCGTGGGGAGGTTCCGGAGCTGTTGGCGGCGCGTAAGGCCGCCGTTGGAGGCCGTGTTCCTGGGTTTTGGTCGCGGGAGGTCGTGGATCACGTCTGTGGTGTTGATTTCATCAGGCGAGGCTTGGATTTGCACAGATCTGAGAAGTTGAGTCATGACTTTGCTTGAGTTTGTGGATCTCGGACACAGCACTGAGCCACGGTGGCTGCAAGATGCCATGGAGTCTAGATTCAACAGAGAAGCATGTGTGACTTCTGATGGTGATGTACACATTAAATTCTTCTTTGCTTGCTAGAGATTTTGTTTGATGCCAAGAACGAAGTTTGGCTCTGATACCATGTTGAATATTAGCTCTGATACCATGTTAAATGGACAATATTATCAAACGCAATGTGTTATACCATGTTGTGTATGCTAGAGTGGATACGGAAGATGAAGCATAGAATAGGAACACTGAGAACACGAGGGTTACGTGGTTCAGCCTTGACGACCTACATCCACGGATGAATCCCTTAAGGGCTACATCTTTATTGTATAGGAGTGTAGTACAATAACCTGTATTACAATGAACCCTAACATGAGTATATATACGCGACTAAACCCTAGACTACTAGTACAAGTAGGAATGGACTTGGGCCTATTACATTGGGTTAATATATGTTTAATATATATCTCTAACAGTTTCATTTGCATCTTTGGATGCTCATTCATTGGATTGGGTACCAACATAATTTGAATAGAAACTAACCCAAAGTAAATGCAGAATGGATGAAAGAAATTATGAAAAACCTATTTCAATTTTTAGACAAATTACGAAAACAAGCAGTTACGTGTTCATCGCATAATCTCTCTCCCTAATAATGATGCTACTCATACTTCTTGTTTTATTAAAATTTTGAGATTTATTCCATTTCTCCATTGTTAGCATAATATGCGAGTGTTAGAACATTTGTCTATTAGTCTGTTACTAGCCAGTGCAAATTCGGAAAATTCAAACTTTTGTTGGCATGACCTTATATGCTTATGCCAATCTTAATTTCATAGACCAGGAGGTTTTGAAATGGATTTGACTTTGTCAATAGTCGTTTCAAGGTCCTTTGAACACACCATTACATTTTAAATGCTTTCTTTTTAAAATTGTTGCTGATAGTATATATTGTCTCAAATTTCATAATCTTGTAAAAATGTTGGGAATTATATGTGGATTTCTGATATTAGCTTTTTTGTTATTGATGATTTCCTCCTCCACTATGGTTGGTATTGATGTTACCTTCTAGGTTGATCCATTAGTGGATTTAGCACTTCTGGAATGAATTAGGGAGGTCTTTAATCTGGTGGTAATAACAATTTATATTGTTAAGACTTTTTTGTTATTACGTTTTGGGTGATGCTCTTTGGTTTTTTCTCCTTAGTTGAGCATGCTATTTTATAGCTATAACTATGAGTAAAATGTGTCTTTGTTATTGATTGTTGGACTCTGAAGTGATCATTGAAAAACTGAATGTGTAGAACTGAGCTAAGTTGCTGTGTGAAATCCTACTAACAAGGTTTTGTTCTTTCACATCTAGTTGTTCTTCAACCTATGTAATAGTGGAATATTTTTTTGCTTCCGAGGATGAAACAACATAATTTTTGGGGATTGGTAGGGTTCTTTGGGTTGGTGTCGGATAATTTATTGAAATTTGATCTCAATTTTAGCAATAATTCACTACTTTTGGTCTGGTTCTTTGGAATCAAGTGTGAATTAACCAAAAAAAGGAAATTTGTGATAAATAGGATTTTAAATCATGGGAGTTTAAATTTAATTTCCATGTAAATAGCAAAGTTTCATCCAAAAGCAAAATATCTATTTCTATTCCATGTAAATTAACCAAATATGCTTTTGATTTTGTGTCAAAAGAAATTCTTGAACCTAATTTGAGGGGTGAAGACCCAACTACAAAAGATAAAAGCCCAGGTCAAGAGCCATTAAGCACCCTGCAAAAGAGTATGTGCCATAATGTATTGAACATCTAGTTAGGAGCCATTATCTATTTCTTCTATAAATAATACTACAATTACTTTGGTTTTGTTACTTTGTTTGTAAGCTAAGGACTTTTTGAATTTTAGGGGAGAAGGGCATAAAATTAGATAGGTGGCATGAGCTGCTTCTCTTTGTAGTTTTCTATTTTCCCATTTCTGCATAGTACATATTTTGAGTGAAAAGTATGAGGAATAGCAATTGGTTATGTGAGATTCATTTGTGACATATTCATCATTTGAGTGTTTATATAAGTTTTTTCTTTAACCCAATGTTTAATTGGTATCTATATTATTAGGGTGACTTTCAAGGGAGAAAATACTTTCCTTAAAAAATGAACTTGGGATTCCAAGCCAATGAAATAGTGAAATAGTATTTTGGGGCCTATGAGAGAAAAAGAAAACTGCTATGTGGGTCATTTTTTTGTTAGAAAGTTCAGAACAAGGTCACTTTGTGGTTTTTAAGTATGCTCTGTTATACGTGTCATATATGGGAACTTATGCATTCAATACTTCTCTGTTTCTATGTAGCAATTCTGCTGTTTATTTCCTAGGCTTGGTTCTGGTTTAAAATTAGAAGACATTTGTGTTATGGTCAAACGACAATATATACACCATAGCTATGGATTTACATTTACTGAAATTCTGATACAGTTCATGTTATGCGTGTCCTTTCTGACAAGGTAGCATTTTGTTCCCATTTTTGTAGTACATTGACATTAAGACTTTGGGTGATAGAGTGTTGGTCAAGATCAAAACAGATGAGGAAAAGACGGATGGTGGAATTTTGGTCCCAACCATTGCTCAAACTAAGCCTCAAGGAGGTGAGGTGGTTGCAACTAGAGAGGGTAAGACAGTTGGGAAGAACAAAGTAGACTTCAATGTGAAGGTAACTTTTGCTTACTCATCTTTCTAGCTTCCAATTCTCCGGTGTTTGTTCCTTTCAATAATTGCTTTTCTTTGAACAGATTGGCACCCAAAATTATGTATTCCAAGTATGCAGGGATTGAGTTGGAGTTCAGTGGTTCAAAGCATCTTATTCTGAAGGATGATGATATAGTTGGTATTCTTGAAATAGATGATGCCAAGGAACTTAAGCCCCTAAATGATAGAGTTTTAATCAAGGTTTGTCAATTTAAAGGTTTCATCCTGTGGTTGTAGTCAGTGAATGGTGTTTGGGCAGATTAATATTTGATGTTTATTCTGCATTGGATGTGATAGGTGATTGCCGTTGGGCCTGGTCCTCTGGATGAAGAAGGCAATAGGAAACCATTATCCCTCGCCCCAAGGAGCATAGTCATGTACTCCAATTATGCCGACATTGACTTTAAGGGCAAAGACGGTTATGATTACATTGCTTTGTGGGTTTTAGATGTTATGGCTGTTCTTTCTTAGTTGTCAATTAAATGCTCTTAGTATGTACCTCCAAAATGTTATGTAGAAGTGCCTAGTTAACAATTAATACTAGTTCATTGAAACATCCCAGGTTCATTTGATAATGAATGGGTGTATTCCGTATTGTATTAAAATCTTCATTTTAAATGGATCCATTTTGTTGTTTAGATTAAATATTACCAATCCAACTAGATGGAGAATTAGAGAAAAAAAATTTCTTCCAACATTGTCAAATTTGGTGAAGCCAATCACTGCAAATGCCTTTGCAAGGCTTAGTTCCTCTAGTATTAGTAACTAAGTTTTTTTTTAAAAAAAAAAAAACCCACGGCCTTTGGTGGAGGATTTTATAGCCTTTGATTAAGACTGCAAATCTTGTAATAGACTTTTAACTATTTATAGTTTCTATGCATATCCATATTTCTTCTCCCCTAAAAAAAAAGTTTTCAAAGTAACTTCTGTTTAGAGAGTTAAAGGCTTTCGGCCCAATTGCAACAATAATTTTTCTTATAATAAAATTAAAAACTATAAGTGGGTGCTTGCCTTTGGCATGTCATAACTCATAACCAGTTTTATTTATTTTTAGTTTGGTAAATTTTTTTGTAGATAGTCAATATTATTGTAGTGGACTGGTGCACAGCCTTCATATGTACTTTCAAGTGTGGAAAACATGACTAAGAAAAAAATAATTAATCAAATGGTCATACTGTGATTAGGGATGTGGCTCTTTTCAATAATTGATTTTTTTTTTTTTTTTTTTTGCAATTTTTAAGTGCATGATTTTATTTCCATCTCTTTTATTTGTGAAACATAAAATAGTACAAGAAAAGAGAGATAGAAGATTTGAACTCCACTTAGAGATGCAATTTAAGCAAAAAAAATAAACACTTTTTTTTCTTTTTCACTCACTGCTCTCTTTTTTACTATATATCTCTCACCATTTTTTCTTACTCTCTCTATTTTTCTCCTCTTTTGTTTACTCTGAGTCACACAGTTTTTTGAGATTGCAATGTCCTCAGTCTAACTTGCTGGGACTCGTCCTCTTCACCCTTCTTCAAATGGCCGAATGCCCTTACTTTATATTTCTTCATCTTTTTCTTCTTTTCATCAATCCTTTCACACTCCTCTTCACCCTTCTTCAAATGGCCGAATGGCCTTGCTTTATATTTCTTCATCTTTTCCTTCTTTTCATCCTTTCACACTCTTGACATCAAATCATAATAAATGCATCTCACTTACCTTGACTTTTCTTTCTTCATCTTTTCCTTCTTTTCATCCTTTCACACTCCTCTTCACCCTTCTTCAAATGGCCGAATGGCCTTACTTTATATTTCTTCATCTCTTCCTTCTTTTCATCCTTTCATACTCTTGACATCAAATCACAATAAATGCATCTCACTTACCTTGACTTTGCTTTAGCCAATTCTTTAAGATTGCAACATCCTCAGTCTCACTCACTGGGACTTGTCCTCTTCACCCTTCTTCAAATGGCCGAATGGCCTTACTTTATATTTCTTCATCTTTTCCTTCTTTTCATCCTTTCACACTCTTGAAATCAAATTACAATAAATGCATCTCACTTACCTTGACTTTGCTTTAGCAAATTTTTAAGTCTGCAATATCCTCAGTCTTACTCGCTGGGACTTGTCCTCTTCACCCTTCTTCAAATGGCCGAATGGCCTTACTTTATATTTCTTCATCTTTTCCTTTTTTTCATCCTTTCACACTCTTGACATCAAATTACAATAAATGCATTTCACTTACCTTGACTTTGCTTTTGCCAATTCTTTAAAACTGCAACGTCCTCAGTCTCACTTGCTGGGACTTGTCCTCTTCACCTTTCTTCAAATGGCTGAATGGCCTTACTTTATATTTCTTCATCTTTTTCTTCTTTTCATTCTTTCACACTCTTGACATCAAATCACAATAAATGCATCTCACATTCTCACTTACGATTTTGTATATCATGTACCTGGTGTATATGCTGGGTACCTCACAAGGAGGTGGGACCCATAGTGTATGGAAACTAAAAACGAACATATATACCCCCTCTTTATACCAGGAACAGGATATACCCCCTCCTCACTCACCTTGACTTTGCTTTAGCCTTAATGCATTAACCCATTTCTTTTCTTCTTTTTCTCCTCAGCGTGTCCAACACGCCTAAGTCACTGCCTTTGTGGCTTGTCCAACTGCCTCTTTAATGTGGTATTTTATCAAGTGTGGGCTGGACCCATGGTGCTATGATGCACCCAACAAAAATGACCATGTTTTAGATGCCATTTTGAATTTATAATATCTCAAATGATTTTTTATTTTATTAAAAAATAACAAAATCTCCAAACTCTTATCATAATGTGTGATTAAATTTATATCAAATAATGTATAATAACAATTGTTCTTCAAATTTATTGATTTTAAATATTCAAAACCAAACACAACCATGAGTCAGTTATGAAAGGTTCCTAAAGACCAAGGATAGCTCTACGCTGAAGGTAGGGTGGTCACAACTCACAAGACCACTAGGCTTGGAAAAGTAATAATAATTATATATATAAATTTTAAAAATTTTATGAGTTGTCTATCCTTAAAAAAAAAAGTTGTGACCACCTTAAATTTTTAGGTCTAACAAAATTAAACTTTGGTCATCTTAATAATATATTAGGTCCTTTCAAATAGAAAGAAAAAACCTTTAAAAAAAATTAACTAAAATTTGAAGAAGATGTAGTTTGTAGCATTGATAATAAAACTAATGTAATAATTTCAAAATATGAAAACTCATAGAAGGTAATTGTAAAATTTTATGTATTTGAGAATTTTATTTCCTTTCAATATATGAAATTATCTTTTTATTATATTTTTTTATAATTAAGTTTCTTAAAGAACACCCTAGAAAAAGTTCTTGAAGCCGCCACTAATAAAGCCCACTACACTTGCATCACTCTATTTATTTATTTTTTACATAGTCAAACAGAAGGTGAATGCTTAGCGGCCTTTCTTTAGGAGGCAGATTTTCTTGATGGAAACTAAAAAGGGGAGAAAAAGTAAAAGAGAGCCAAAGAGTTGTTATTGTTTTGCAGTTAATAAGGGTGTAAAATAGAGGAGAATGGGACATGGGTCAAAATTGTTATACAGATATAAAGTGAGCTGATGTGTCCTTTTTCATGATGTTAAAACATTGTTTTAACTTCTTAGGAACTAAAGACGTGTAGGAATTTCTCTACTTTAAAGGCACTTTTCCGAGGCCTTCATTCCTATTCCTCTTCCTAACTGTTCATTCAACCTGAGCATTCCATTCAAATTGCTCTTTGTCAAAAGACACTTTTTTTTTACTCATCTCTTGTACTTCACATTTAATCACATCTCTGATCTTTCCAATCTTCTCCTCATAGATCATGATGGCAGCTTTCCCCACTGGTGAGGGAGACTCCTTTTCTTCTTCCACTCATAGGGCGGACTATGATGTCTTCTTGAGTTTTAGGGGTGAAGATACTTGCCATGGTTTTACTGGCTATTTATATCAGGCTTTGTGTGACAAAGGTTTCAAGACCTTCAATGATAATAAAGATCTCCAAAGAGGTGAAGAAATTTCAGCGGAACTTATCAAAGCCATTAAATCATCAATGATTTCAATTATCATATTCTCTCAAAACTATGCATTTTCCACTTGGTGCCTCGAAGAACTTACCAAAATTCTTGAGTGTAAGAAAAATGGACAAAAAGTTTTACCAGTTTATTACAAAGTGGATCCATCTGAAGTATGCAAGCAGGAAGGGAGTTTTGGATTAGCACTAACTACACATGAAAAAAAGTTCGAGAATAACATAGAGAAAGTGCTGAGGTGGAGGGTAGCTTTATATGAAGTAGCAAGTTTGTCTGGATGGCATTACAAGGATGGGTATGTATCTAACACTAATCTTGTTCTTTTATAACTTTCAAACCTCTGATGGTTTTGTTATGACTACTAAATACCAAATTACGAAAATATTTTATCACAATAATATTTGCTACTACTATCTACTAAGGCACTAAGAGCACTGCTACTACTAAGGCATTAAAGGCCAACACAAATAGAAGGTTTATTTTTATATTTTTACTTGATTGGTAAATTACAAACACATCTAATGGGCTTTCATCCAATGATATTACCTTTCACCCACACTTGTGAGAGAAGGAAGTGTGACCTAAATCAAGGCTCATCAACTTAATAATTTGCAAATTTTCTTAATCATTTCATTTTTAGAGTATTATAAATGGGTTAGTGATGTAGGATGAAGGGGTGACAAGTGGCATGAGGCGAAGAACAAGAAGAAGGGGTAGTGACACAATGTTAGGAGGGGAGAGAGAGAGAGGAGTCAAAAGAAGAAAAAAAAAATGCACATTTAAGTCTCAAATTAATTATCGTCTTAAATCTATGACTATGAGTTATATGCACATTTACTTAATTTTAAAAATGTGTCACTTGTAAGTCACGCATCTAATCATCTTGAATTTAGTTCATTTTTGTGTTTATATTTCCAACTAGTCTAACTATGTTTCTTATACTCTACAATTGGCAGTTTTCCTGAATATCAGTTTATCCAAGGAATTATTAGAGTGGTATCAAGTACCAAATTAAATCGCACAAAGTTATTTGTTGCTAAATACCCAATTGGAGTAGATTCTCGTGCAAAAGTCGTAGAAAATCTTTTAAATATTAAGTCAAATGAGGTTCGCGTGGTTGGAATTCATGGCCTTGGAGGAATAGGAAAGACTACAATTGCAAAAGCTATTTTTAATAGAGTTGCTGATCAATTTGAAGGAAGTAGCTTCCTAATGAATGTTAGAGAAAATTCAAGAACAGATTGTAGCATAATCAAACTACAAGAGCAACTTCTTTTTGAGATATTAAGGAGCAAAGAATTTAAGGTGCATAGTACATCCAAAGGAATCAATGTGATCAAGGAAAGACTTTCATGTAAAAGGATTTTTTTGATTCTTGATGATGTGGATAAATTGGGCCAAATAGAAAATTTTCTCGGAAAATGCGATTGGCTTGCTAATGGAAGTAGAGTTATTATAACCACAAGAGACAAACATGTGCTAACCACTCTTGGAAATGATCCTTTAATCTACAAGGTTGTGCAATTGGATAGACATGAAGCTCTTCAACTCTTTAGTATGCATGCCTTCAATAAAAACAAACCTGAGGCAAATTATTTACTTCTTACAATTCAATTTATATGTTATGCCAATGGCCTTCCATTAGCTCTACAAATCATAGGTTCCAATTTGCATGGAAGAAGCATTCGTGAATGGGAAAGTGAATTAGAAAAGTATAAGAATATTCCAAACAAAGAAATTCAAAATATACTAAAAGTAAGTTTTGAAGGATTGGACAAAAATGAACAAGATATTTTCCTCGATATTGCATGTTTCTTCCAAGGATTGTCCAAAAATTATGTTGTGGATATTTTAGCTGCTTGCAATTTATATCCAGATTCTAGTATTTCAAAACTTCTTGATAAGTGTCTCATAAGTGCTAGATTTGGCAATTTATGGATGCATGACTTGCTACAACAAATGGGTAAACATATTGTTCAACAAGAATCAAATGTGCCTGGAAATCGTACAAGGCTATGGTGTTATGATGATGCTTTAGAAGTTCTTACAGAAAATACGGTATAACTTCTTTTTCTTCTCTTCTTTTTTAAGCAAAAAAATAAAATAAATTTTTTTTTAATGTTCAGAAAAATATAAGTTTATCAATAACCTATTTTGTGTAAAATTTCAAATTGTTATGATGTTGACAAATTCTATTGTGCAATGTGCTCCACCCAATGCTCTATCCAAACAGGGTTCAGATAAAATTCGAGGCATAATGTTGTGCTTCCATAAACCAATAACAGTGGCATTGGCACCTAAAGCTTTCAAAAGGATGAGAAATCTCAAATTTCTTATAGTTGATAATGTGCACATTTGTGAAGAACTTAAATATCTCCCTAACGGATTGAGGTTCCTTCAATTGCCTAATTATCCTTTTCCCTTGCCATCCAATTTTTGTCCTCAAAAACTTGTTACACTCGAGATGCCACATAGTTGCATTCAATTAGAGAAGTTATTTAAGCAGGTACAATTTTCTTTAAAAATTATGTTCAAAATTTTTTAATTTAAAGTTTGTTGAACATATTTTTTTATTTTTTTTTACAGGAGTTTCAATTCCAGAATTTGAAAAGTATCAACCTCCGTAGATGTGAGTCTATTACAAAATTACCTAATTTATGCGCCCCAAACTTAGAGAACTTGGACCTTTCATTTTGCAAAAATTTAGTTGAGTGCCATGAGTCCATTGGATTTCTTGATAAGCTTCAAGAATTACGTCTTTCTAGTTGTGAAAAACTTCAAAATTTTCCAAACCATCTCATGTGGAAATCTCTCGACACTTTGGATATTTCATCCTGCTTAAGGCTTGATTTTCTTTCTTTCTTATTCGCCGAATGGTGTCTCACCTGGCTTATGGACATCATTAGGGTTCATGGTTTATATAGCTATTGTTGTAAAAATATTGTGGATCTTGAAGATATCATCTATAAATTACCACCGCCTGAGATAATATTTATATATACTAGCAAATCGAGACCCTGGTGTGAATATAATACTTTTCCAAAGTCATATGCTTTTCTAGATCTAAGCAATGTTCAAAATCTAGATCTGAGTAATGTTGGAAATCTAATTGAATTAGATTTTTTGATGAAGTCTGATTACTTTCCTATATTGGAATGTCTATATTTAAATGAAATCAATATTATTACCATCTCAGAAAGCATCACTAAGTTTACTAGATTAGAGACACTGGGAATAAGATGTTGCAAGTATCTTCTGGAAATTCCAAGGCTTCCACGATCTATAAGAAGAGTGTATATACTAAACTCCCATTCGCTACATCCACAATCATCAAACAAATTGTTCAGTCAGGTGTTTCTCTCTCTCTTTTTCATTCAATGTTATATAGAAACACTCTTTTTACCTTCTCGAAAATACATTATTAAATTTATTTGAATTTGATTATTGCAAACAGTTTGGAGAATTTTGGCAATCACAATATGAATATGAACTTATACTACCTGGATCAGAGATTCCAAAGTGGTTCAATCATCAAAGTGTTGGAAATTCCATTTCATTCTGGGTCGGTCGTGATTGTGATTATCTAAAATTTTATTATTGTGTTGTTTTAGAACCGAAATGGGATGATACTGTTCACGTCTCCTTGAAATTTAATGGGATAAATTTCATTAATTCGATTCCTTACAGATTCAAAAGGATTACGGATATGACGTGTAATCATGTATGGTTTTTAAAGCTATATGAAAGTCCCATCGATTCAAAGGACTTAATAAATCAATTTGAGCGGAATCGTGTGGAGGTTGAATTTGGAGCTGCTGTATCTCATATCCTTAGGTGTGGGGTCCATGCTGAATGCATCTGTCCTCTTGTTCAACATCTCTCCACCGACACTCTCCCACCTACTCCAATGCCTCTTTAACTCTTTTTTGGAGCTTTCACATTCGAATTCAATGGAAACAACATATGCTGATTCTGACCCACCTTCGGAGGGCTCTCATGATGATGGATGTGATTTGAGTTTGTCACCATGCACTTCTCCCATGGGAAGATATTATCTGCCTCCTCAGCCTCAGGTCACTGTCCCTGATGACACTAGCCTCATTTCTTTGCCAAAATTACGCTTGGGTCTGCCAGGTTTGGGAATTGGCTCAAATGTTAGTGAGGGGTTTCATTTGGGTTCTTCTTCAATGGCCCATAACTTTGTCAGTGATGATGACTCTGACTTCAATTTGTATTCTCCATCGAAGAAAATGAGAAAATCTTGATCGAACTTGGAAGAAGAAATATGCCTCCATCTGAAAAAGAACCTTGAAACAATTTTCTTCTTCATTGTTCCCATTCCATTTCTTTAGCATTTGATGCCAAGGTACGTCTCTTTTTTTTTAGTTGCATTGTTTCATTTGCATCTTTGGATGCTCATTCATTGGATTGGGTACCAACATAATTTAAATAGAAACTAACCCAAAGTAAATGCAGCATCGATGAAAGAAATTATGAAAAACCTATTTCAATTTTTAGACAAATTATGAAAACAAGCAGTTACGTGTTCATCACATAATCTCTCTCTCTCTCTGATAATGAAGCCACTCATTCTTCTTGATTTATTAAAATTTTGGTTTTTATTCCGTTTCTCCATTGTTAGCATAATATGCGAGTATTAGGATTTTTGTCTATTAGTCTGTTACTAGCCAGTACCAATTCTGAAAATTCAAACTGCAGTAGGCATGACCTTATGCTAATGCCATCCTTAATTTCATAGAGCATGAGGTTTTGAAATGGATTTGACTTTGCCAATAGTTGTAGTTTCAAGGTGCTCTGAACACACCATTACATTTTAAATGCTTTCTTTTTAAATTTGTTGCTGATAGTATATATCGTCTCAAACTTCATAATCTTGTAAAAATGTTGGGAATTGTATGTGGATTTCTGATATTAGCTTGTTAGTTATGTCTTTGAATCTAGAAATCAGGGCACTCCTTTTGGTAGTTTCTTGTGTCATAAGCCATGTGATTATTCATTTTCGCTTAGTTATTGATCCATGTTTGTTTAATTTAATGTGCTGTAGAAATGTCAATTGTTGGTGCCTTCCTTCTTTTTTTCTTTTTTTGGTGCTGTTGAATTTTTATAGGTTTAAACAGCCATGTTTTACCCCCTATTAAGGTGTTTTTTATCTATAGCTTCCAACATTGAAATTAACCAAAATACACCATAAATAGATTCAAATTTTTAAAAAATAATTACTTGGAAAACGGAAGAATTGCAATGAAAAATAAAATGGAGTCCCTCAACATGTGTGAATACTGATCAGAGAAACAAATAACAAAACCAAGACATGTATAACTTTCATTGCACTTCCTAGTGTCTACACAAGTTGTGAAATGACCATAAGTGTATAGAACATCCTTCTTTCAATGCAATCCTACATCTAACTACTAAGCAGTTGCATTTGGTTCTCGATGGATGTCATGACAATATAAATTGCCCAATTATGTACTGGTGTTTGAAGTAGAGAATAGGGAAATGTTTATCAATCCAAATTTGCTGTTAAAGTCACATTGGGATGTTTTGGTTTGAACCTTTCAAGTCTATGGAGTATTTATTTTTAATGTGCTAGAATGATACTGCATTAGGTTATTTGCTCATTTATGTCTTGTTGGCCAAAATTTAAGCTACTTTAATTCCCAAATGCCTTTGGTTGGGATTTGTAGAAGAAAATAATTCATATTTATTGGTCGAAGAGTTTTTCCAATTAATATAATATAAAATAAAAGGCTTTTATTTGTTTGTCTCTTTTTATATTAATTGCACATATTTGAATTAATTGGGATGACAGGGCCACCACTTCATCATTGTTGGACTAATAGTTGTAGCAGCTGGTGCAACTACTTCATCCTTATAAGTTTTGTTATTTTTGTGCCAAAAAATGATCACTCTGTTATGTAGGATTCTCTGTTCTGGTATTTGGTACTAATGGACTCCACACTTGATGCAACTGGGTATGGATGTAAGTCTTGTCTTTGGTATTTGACACCCTTATTTTTTAGACATTAGAATGATCTCAATGCCCAAAAAAAGGTTTTATAGTTATCTGTAACTATGAGCAGGTCTTCTATCCCTTTGAAGATTATAGCTCCATATACATTTCATTTCTTACCCACTGGCATATCTTTTGTAAATAAATTAATAGGATTACCTCCAATTGCATTTTGAACATAGTAATTTTCTACTGTTCTGTGGCACCTTCTTACTAATTTCACTTTAAGTTAAATGATGAAAAGAATATTTTGAAATTACAAATTAGTATCACCTTGAATTCACCCTCTTATAGGAATACCTTGCTGTAGAGAAAAGAGTAAACAATGTTCATGAGCTAATGGTAATGATTTTATATCCGGTACAAAAAAATATACTTATATACATGCCTTTTACTGTCTTATACATTAAAGTGTCATGGAGAAGAGATCGCTTATGTCGTATCCCCTTTTGTTAATTTTGCACTTATCGTAACCAACGAGTAAGGTAAAATCAAGTACATATGAGGTTAATGTTACATGTTAATGTTCCCTCCCCATTGAACATTCCCATCCATTTACTTGATCAGTCCAAGCAATTCCATGTTATTTGGACTATGATTTGTCAGCTAAGTTCCTTTTTAAAAAATTTTTTTTTGATAAGTAACGAAACTTTTATTAATAAACAAAAAATAGCCAACCTGAGTACATTGGGAATGTACTATGGGGGCCTAAATCAAAAACCAATATTACAACGATAAAGTAAAACAGGAAGGGAAGAAAGAGAAGAATGACAAAAGATCACACTCCAATCAAGGAGAGTGTGTAAAAAAAAAGACTTAATCTCTAACATAGAGCGCTCACATCCCTTAAAGCTTATAGCATTTCTTTCACGCCAAATACACCATAACAAGCAATGAGGCACAATTCTCCACAACTCTGTATTTCTATGTCGTCCAAACATACCCTGCCAAGACTCAAACAACTCAATAACCTTCTGAGGCATAACCCAATGAATTCCAAACAAACAAAACACCAATGACCACAACTCACAAGCAATGGGGCAATGAAGAAGAAGATGATCCACTGACTCCCCACAATTCTTACACATATAGCACCAATCAAGAACTAGCACACGTCGTTTGTGAAGGTTATCTGTTGTTAAAATCTTACCTAAGGAAGCAGACCAAGAAAAGAAAGCTACCCTTGGAGGAACCTTCGATTGCCATATCATTCTCCAAGGGAAGGAGAAGAGGGTAGGAGGGTAGAAAGAAAGATAGAATCCTCTAACCTCAAAACCTCTACTCCTTGCTGGCTTCCAACAAACCCGATCTGGCCCCAATCCTCGTACTGTTGAAGAGTAGACCAAATCCATAAACAAATCAAAGGATTCTTGTTCCCAATCTTGTGGAGGACGACGAAATTTAGCATCCCAATGAATCCTCCCACCAGACCAACACATAACCTCCGCTACTGAAGAATCTTTTGTCCTACTAATACAATAAAGTTCCAGAAACACCTCTTGGAAAGTACAATCTCCACACCACACATGTTTCCAAAACTTCACTCTAGTACCATCCCCCACATCATACAGAAGGAGTTTAGAAAAACTCATCCAGCCACTCCTAATATGTCTCCACAGGCTAACACCATAAGCACTGGTCACCTTTTTCATGCACCAACCACCCCAATCATTCCCATATTTCACCTCATCAACCCTCCTCCATAGGGCATCGGTCTCCATGCCATATCTCCATAACCATTTTCCTAACAAGGCAGAATTGAAACTCCTCAATCTTCTAATACCCAACCCTCCAACCTGTAGTGGCTTACAAACCTAAGCCCATTTGACTAAATGTAATTTAGATTCACCACTCATACCACTCCACAAAAAATCTCGTTGTAACTTCTCCATACGGTTTGCCACCTTTCCAGGTAAAGGCAAAAGGGAAAGATAGTATGTAGGTAAGGAGGAAAGAGTACTTTTAATAAGAGTTACCTTACCCCCCCCCCCCCCCCCCCTTCAATAGATACAACCTCTTCCATCCTGCTAATCTTCTTTCCATCTTCTCCAAAATAGGATTCCAAATTGACACCTCCTTAAATTTAGCTCCTAACGGTAGCCCCAAATATCTCAATGGAAGAGAGGATTGCCTACAACGCAACATCTCCACCAAAACATCCATATTGTGCACCACACCAATAGGAACCAACTTAGATTTCCCCAAGTTAATCCTTAAACCTGAGACCTCCTCAAATCTAGCCAGAATTGCTCTCAAACTAGCTATTTGCGTAGGATCAGCATCACAAAAAATAAGAGTGTCATCAGCAAATAAAAGATGAGACACCATCACTGAGTCACCAGCCAAATTACCTACAGAGAAGCCTGAGAACTGACTAGTAGTAGCAGCTACATCCAACATACGACTCAAACCCTCCATAACAATATCAAATAGCAACGGAGACAGGGGATCCCTTTGCCGAATCCCCCTAGAACTACCAAAAAAATCAGAAGGACTACCATTGATCAGAATGGAGAATTTAACAATTGAGATGCAACACATTATCCATTTTCTCCATTTTTCTGAAAACCCACAGCGTTGAAGCATATACATTAAAAAACCCCAACTCACATGGTCATATGCCTTCTCCACATCCAACTTACACAACACTCCTGGAACACCGGACTTCAATCTACTATCAATACATTCTGATGCAATTAAAAAAGAGTCCAATATCTATCTACCTTTCACAAATGCATTCTGAGAATCTGAAATAAGCCCGTGAGCCACCCTTCGAAGACGATTGGCTAACACCTTAGAAATTATTTTATAAATCCCACCAACTAAGCTAATAGGCCGAAAATCCTTAATATCCACAGCATCCACCTTTTTGGGAATAAGAGCAAGGAAGGAAGCATTAAGGCTCTTCTCAAACATAGCCTGAGTATGAAAGTTTTGAAACACGGCCATAATTTAAACCTTCAAAATACACCAACAAGACTGAAAGAATGCCATAGAAAAGCCATCCGGGCCAGGAGCCTTATCACCCTTAAAATCACTAATCACCCCAAACACCTCTTCCTCAACAAATGGTCTATCTAGCCAAAGTGCATCTTCCTCCGAGATACAAGAGAACTCTACATCATCTAATATAGGTCTATGAGCCATACTTTCAGCATAAAGCTACCTATAAAAATGAGAAATACAACTTGCTATAGCCTCTGGATCTAAAGACAATTCTCCATCCACCATAAGCCTATCAATGGAATTAAATCTTCTATGAGAGTTGTTTATACGATGAAAGAATCTGGTATTCCTGTCTCCTTCTCTAATACAAAGGACTCTAGACTTCTGCTTCCAATAGATTTCCTCCATCAAAGTAACTTTTTCTAATTCACCTCGAACTCTCTCCAACTCTAGCCTTTCCTCCTCCAATAAAGCTCGACTATCCTCAATCACTTCTAAATCACTAAGTTTTTTCCACAATTTTCTCACCCAATCTTCAATATTTCCAAAAACCTCCACATTCCATTTTTTCAAATCATTTTTCAAGAGTTTCAATTTATTGGCCAAAACAAAACTCAAAGCTCCTAGGACATTATAAGATTCCCACCAAGATCGCACCCTCTCTACAAAACCCTCATCTTTAAGCCACATATTCTCAAATCTAAACGGCCTCCTACCTCTCTGAAAGGAACCACCCTCAAGAACAATCGGGAAGTGATCAGATAACAGCCTAGGTAAACGTTGTTGAGAGACAGATGGAAACTTATCCTCCCAATCTGCAGAAAACAAAAATCTGTCCAGCCTAGCCTTCGAAACAACTTCACGAGAATTAGCCCAAGTGAAAGATCCCCCTTGAAGCGGAATATCTATGAGACCTTGCTCAGAAATAAAATTGGAAAACTCCCGCATAGCAGCTGTAAAAGAGGTAGAACCAAAGCGCTCGGAAGGGAATCTTACCACATTAAAATCACCACCCACACACCATGGAACATTCCACCAACTAATCAAACCAAATAGTTCCTCCCATAAGAACCTTCTATCTCTCAAAGAATTAGGACCATATACGCCAGTAAACGCCCAGACAAACTGATCAGACACACTTGTAAATCTACAAGAAACCGAAAATCGCCCCACAGCTTCCTCCACTTTATTCACAACCCCTGTATCCCACATCAATAGCACCCCTCCAGAAGCTCCACAAGAGCCTAGATAAGACCAATCAACATGTTGACCCCTCCACAAACTGCGAATCACAGCTCTAGTTATCAACTCCATTTTAGTTTCTTGAAGACAAATAACATCTGGCCCCCCAATTTCTAACCAGATTACGAACCCGAAGCCTTTTATCCCTATCATTCAGCCCTCTAACATTCTAAGAAATAATCTTCAAATTCATTGATGAACCACCACAGCCCGCTCCTTACTTACACTCCTTGATCTCGTTGAACCAACCTCAACATTCATAGAGGTCAATAAATTTTTCAACTCCCGCTGACCTTTCTGCCCCGACTTGCCCTGCTTCCTTTGATCATCTACTATCTGAAGCTTTTTATTCTTTTTCCTGGCCTCTATAGCTAGCAACAATCCCGTAATTTGCTCCTCAAAACCTTCCAAAGAAGTGCCCACTGATTTTCTAAAAGCCTTAATCTGATTTGTTACCCACTGTGATAAATGATTACTATCAACCGACTCCTTACACCCAATCCCCAGCTCAAAACTACACTCCACCTCCAAGGGAACTTCTGTGGCCAAAGGTACCACAACTAAAGGCTTGCCATTACACTCCCAAGTCAACGATCTCTTATCAAAATCCCACCTCTCCTCCTCTGCCTCAATACCAATAAACAAAGAATCTACTAACCCATCACAATCCTCTGCCCAGCTAACCATCTGACCTTCATTGATAAAAGAATCATTATCTATTACAGTCTCTACATCCGTGACTGAGCAATCCGACACACTCTCTGGAGATCGATATAAAGATAGAGGAATCACTATTTGCCGACCATCCCGCAATTGTAGCATCCACTTTTTGGAATTACCCCATGATTTATCCAAATCACTGACCAAGTCCCTAATAGTGGGACAAGAATTAAATACCACCTTAAAATCAGAAGTCTCAGGCACCGTCGCCCTTACCTCCGGTCCCAAAGATTCTTCATTCTCATCCTTCGTCGCCGCCGGAGAGGACGACTTCTCCTCTAGATTCTCTATCGGATCCCCAGATGACAGCTCTGTCACCTCCACCTGCTCCAAAGAAGCACATATCGGTGCTGAAAGTGGCGAACTCAGCTCGCATGGCTCCTGGATCGCTTCCGCTATCAATATCGGCAAGGTGGGAGAGTGGGCAAAGAAGCACAGTTCCTTTTTTAAAAATTATTTATGCTATTTACAAACAACTTTCCTTTAAATGCCACTTCAAAATTTCTTAGCCAGAATTACTAGGCCATGGTTGCACAGCTACACAACATAGGCACCAGTTTCTAGTGGGAAGACTTTCCATGCAATAAAGAGGAAAACATATCCCCGTAACATAACCAATCTCATACTAGGGAAAAACATAGTTGGAATGCCATTCACCAAAATCAAAAATCAGACTAGAAATACAAACCTTCATTTGCCCTAAAGCCATACCATTGAAACAAATAAATCAAGAAGTCCCAGTTGAGGCGGTCATTAGCCTTGGCCATATTCAGCCTTCCAAATTTCAAACAACTATCCAAATATGTGGTTGAGCCTAACGAGTCTATTGAGAATCTATAGCTGATCTCAAAATTTTGGGACTAAGGATTGGTTGTTGTTGTATCCAAACATTCATTAGCTAATTTAGCTATGAGGATAGAATCAAGTATTTGTCTACCTTCAATAAATGCATTAGACATATCAGACACAATCTCCTCTAATACCCCCTTTCAATCTATTTGCTTTTATAGGAATTAAAAACCCCAAAGGTAGCATTTAAAAATTTTTCAAACACATAACTTGATGCATTGTGATTTTTTTTGTTTTTTTATTTTATTTTATAAGTAAATAAACTTTATTAAAAACTCAAATCAAGTACACAATGAGAGAGCAAAAAAAGAAAGAAAAAATAAAACAGGAAACAACAAAGTGATTATCTGGCTCCCAGGGAGTCCACAAACTCTAAGAACTCCTCAATCGAGAACATCATGGGGGATGTCATCCACTCACATAAGGTTTTCAAAAACTGAAACTTCAATTTCATCGTGCTAGTTTATGCACCTTCAAAACACCTTGCATTTCGTTCCCGTCATATGCACTACATAAGACATAGTAGGACTACTAAGCAACTACCCACTATTACCGCTTCTCCCAAATCATCTCAACCAGCTCAAGAGAATATATTTTTCTGAATATGGCATCACCCAAGAAATACCAAATAATTTGTTGAATTTTAGTTTGGAAAACATGATTGACGACTGTTATTGTTATTTGTTGTAATTCAGTTTAGTTTCAAATAGAGAATCTATCCTTGACTATATACCTCTCAATTTGAGAAGGATAAAACTTTCTAATTGTAAGGTTGCTTGCCAAGGGAACAGTGAAAATAGTATTTTGGGGCCTATGAGAGAAAAAGAAAACTGCTTTGTGGGTTATTTTTTGTTAGAAAGTTCAGAACCAGGTCACTTTGTGGTTTTTAAGTATTTTCTGTTATACCTGTCATATATGGGAACTTATGTGTTCAATACTTCTCTGTTTCTATGTAGCAATTCTGCTGTTTATTTCCTAGGCTTGGTTCTGATTAAAAATTAGAAGACATTTGTATTATAGTCAAACGACAATATATACACCATAGCTGTGGATTTACATTTACTGAAATTCTGATTCAGTTCATGTTATGCATGGCTTTTCTAACATGGTAGCATTTTGTTCCCATTTCTATAGTACACCGACATTAAGCCTTTGGGTGATAGAGTGTTGGTCAAGATCAAAACAGCTAAGGAAAAGATGGATGGTGGAATTTTGGTCCCAACAACTGCTCAAACTAAGCCTCAAGGAGGTGAGGTGGTTGCAACTGGAGAGGTTAAGACAGTTGGGAAGAGCACAGTAGACATCAGTGTGAAGGTAACTTTTGCTTACTCATCTTTCTGGCTTCCAATTCTCCATTGGTTGTTCCTTTCACTAATTGCTTTTCTTTGTACAGATTGGCACCCAAATTGTGTATTCCAAGTATACTGGGACTAAGCTGGAGTTCAATGGTTCAAAGCATCTTATTCTGAAGGATGATCATATAGTTGATATTCTTGAATCGAATGATGCCAAGGAACTTAAGCCCCTGAATGATACAGTTTTAATCAAGGTTTGTTATATTTTTAAAGTGCATTACCCTTGCATGTATTTTCATGAAATGTGTATCGTGGAGTATAGCCAAGGATAAATAATAATGTTAATGTAAAGGTCTCATCTTGGGGTTGTAGTTAATGAACTGCCTTTGGTTTACTGCAAAATAATTATGTAGCTGTGCATGATATATAATGTTTGATCTTGCATTATGCTTTATTTACGTCTTTTCTTGGTTTATCATGTGAGCCACAAAGAACCTGAAGTAATATTAGGTATTATACCTTGTACGTTTGAACTCAAGTGCAGGTTGTTGAGGCCAAGGAAAAGACTACTTGAGGTTTGTTGCTGACAGAGGTGACGAAGGAGAAACTTTCCATTGGGATGGTGAGGACTTAGAGCATCTTCAACTTTATGCTCTCCCAAGCATTAGCTGAATACTTGTTTTAGGATTGTAAGATGGGGTTTTGGCGTTTGGGCAGATTAATGTTTGATGTTTATTCTGCATTGGATGTGACAGGTGATTGCGGTTGGGCCTGGTCCTTTGGATGAAGAAGGCAACAGGAGACCATTATCCCTCGCCCCAGGGAGCATAGTCATGTACTCCAATTATGCCAGGAATGAATTTAAGGGCAAAGATGGTTACGATTACATTGCTTTGAGGGTTTTAGATGTTATGGTTGTTCTTTCTTAGTTGTCAATTAAATGCTCTTAGTATGTACCTCCAAAATTTTATGCAGAAGTGCCTCAAGACATATGGATTTTGAATATAATTGCACTTTAGTCTTTTAGAGCATGCTGATTGCAGCTTTGTGTCAGATTCTAGTATTTTCAGTTCTCTGCATAGTTAACAACTAATGCTAGTTCATTGAAACATCCCAAGTTCATTTGATAATGAATGGGTGCATTCTATATTGTATTAAAATCTTCATCTAAATGGATCCATTTTTTTGTTTAGATTAAATATTACCAATCCAACAAGATGGAGAATTAGAGAAAAAAAATTCTTCCTACATTGTCAAATTTGGTTCTTAAAGCACTAGAGGAAGAAGACATTCCCCAACAATCGGATGACACACGCATTCAGTGAAGCCAATCACTGCAAATGCCTTTGCAAGGCTTAGTTCCTCTAGTATTAGTAACTATGTTTAAGTATTTGTTTTTTGTTTTTTATAACCTGTGGCCTGTGGTGGAGGATTTTATAGCCTCGATTAAGACTGCAAATCTTGTAATAGACTTTTAACTATTTATAGTCTCTATGCATGTCCGGATTTCTTCCCCTAAAAAAAAACAGTTTTTCAAAGTGACTTCTGTTTAGAGAGTTAGGCTTTCAGGTTTCAGCCCAATTGCAACAATAATTTTTCTTGTAATAAAATTAAAAACTAAGTGGGTGCTTGGCATGTCATAACTCATAACCAATTTTATTTATTTTTAGTTTGGTAAAAATTTTTGTCGAAGGAAAGTTCAAAATTGGACTTGATATATTTCCATAAAAATGAGTCATTTACAACCAAACTTGATTTTAATCTAGATAAAAAGAAAAAATTGTATATAATTGGTTCAATGATTTGTCAAACACAATGAAATGATTGTTTATTTTGGGAACTTTGAGGTGGAGGACAAGACTAGCCATCCTAATACCTATAATGGTAAATTCAAGCTCACCTAAGCTGCTAGCGCGTCCAATATTCTATTCCTTTTCCCCCTTATTCCCATCAATTTGCTTTTTATTATTAGGTTATATTAACGGATGTTTTTAGAGCAATTGTTAATAAACCATAGGAAAATTTTGACATAATTTTTATGAAAAATAAAAAAGCTGTTAATAACATTTATTATTTTATTATTTTTCCAATAAAATATTTCTAAAAATGGTTTCTAAACCAATGCCTTAATTGGTTAACATTTTCCTTATTATATGGTTATACTAGAAGTGGAGGAGAGGAGTTTTGTTACTTTTTTTACTTTCGAGTTTTGTAATGTGGTGCAGGATTGCCGGTAGCAAAAGGATGAAAATGGTCCCATTCAAGATAAAAACTCTTTTCTACTTGCCTATTTTTGTCTCTTTTTTTTTTTTTTTTTTAATTGTATTGGCATATCCTTTATTCTGTACTATAAACTATAAAGGAAGTGATTATCGTTCTGTAAGTGGCATAAACTTTATCTGCTTGCTTTAGTTCTGCTTGAATTAAATTGTATTTCTCCAGTTAGTCAGGAATAAAGAAAGAAGATGGAATGGTAGGGAAGATTACCAAAATGATTTCCTCGTTTCCATGCTTTCAGGCAAAAAATACAGATCCTTTTGTCCAACACCGAAGCAATTTTTCTGCTTCCCATATCTTTAAACTATGTCACTATGAAACACCTCGGAGAGCAAGAGTCTGTTGTTGAAAGAAAACCATAATTGCATTTTGATTTTCTTCCTTGATGATGAAACTGCTTGCAACAATCATCAGTTTGGAAAGAGAACATGCACTGGTTACAAAACTTAGAAATGGCACCAAAAGGTGCATCATTTCATATCTGCTTGAGAGTCGTACTCATACAACAACTATTCACATTCTGTTGCATATTTATCTCTATCTTAGCATATACAAATAGCCATGAAATTGAATGTCAAATTAATAGGTTAAGGACTATATCATACACCATCTACTTTTTCCTAATGCATCTTTTGCTAAAAAAAAAGTGCCCATTTGGGCTAACAGGCAACAGCAGCTACAAAAGCAGCAGCAATGATCAAAAGTAGAATAAATGTTGCTACATTGAGCTCTAGGCCACCCAGTACCACTTCGTCTAAAACAAATTCCCCCAGTTGAATTTGGTGTTTTGTTTATGGGAGGAGGATCAATAACATTTTCGTTTCTCTGCTGTCATGATTTGCAATATATCTCCAGCTACCAAACAACTACTTCTATTAGGAAAGAGGGAGGTGATGGAGGCTCCTTTGACATCTTCCATTAGAGCTGGAAGAAGCCAACTAGATTCTCAAAAGGATTAAAGAATCCAAACCTGCACCTGAAAACCAGTTCATCCCCAATTATGGAACTTTATCGATTAAATGATGCAGCAGAATTATCCTCATATGGTCTCCATGCATTACCACTGTCAGTCCCACTACAAGCTTGGTTGGGCACTGGAACATGACCCAGATCTCCATCCAAGCTCATCTGCTGTACTTCAGCAGACGACAATATCTTTATGCTCTGAACACAGCTTACAAATTCCCTGAGAGAAGTTAGAGAATGATAATTAAGAAACAAATAAACGGAATGATCAAAATACTGTAAATAAAGTAAACTTGGAGGTCTGGACATACTCCCATGGGTCATCCCCAACAAGAAGAATATCATTCTCATGATCCACATAAACAAGTTTCCAGTCAGTCCGTTGAGGATCTTCTAGCTGCCCTTCAATTCCAAACATGCGGGCAAGATCATGCCTGAGCTCATCATACCCTTTGTAACGGGTAACATCAATGCATCTTCCCACAGAGCCACGCTTTTGAACCTTCAAGAGTATGGAGCAGTGTAAGTCATTTGAGAATGTAATAGAAAAAAAAAGTGAAAACACCCAATGTATTTTCAAGTTCTAATCCAAATCACTCATTCCAGTGCAAAATATTTAATGTAATATTTGTTAATGGACAATAAAGTGCAATTGCGTAAGATGTTTTAACTATACATGAAAGTAAAACCCCACCTTCAATCTAGAATTCCATTTAAATTCAAGTTACAGAAATTACCAAATCTATTTTATTATGCACTGCATCTAGAGGAAGATTAAAAAAAATACATGAGAAAAAGGATTGTTGAGTTGGAATAAAATTGTTGCTTAGGTAGTCAACTAGCCATGCATAAGAACACTGTAGCATAAGATTTCATAATTTCACGGTAGTTTTTTCAAACAGTGGAGATTTGTACGTTCTCTCATACAGTGTGACATAATGAATCATGCACAGATCAACTTTGAAGGTCAGTGCAGTTGGCAGTTGGGTTTCAAAACAATCTCCTTCTGGTTATAAGGCTTTGCTGACTTGCAAAATACATTGATGTACCTAAACCATGTTAAATTTAGAGGAAAATCAACCTACCAATGCAAAGCATTTCTAAGACAAGAGAAGGTAGATCAACAAACCTTTGTATATGTTCGCATACGTTGAGTCTGGTTAGCCCACAACCCGTTGCTCAAAACTCCAGCATCATTGATAGCAACATCACTTGAACATCCAGGCTTGAAAGGTATGTTTGGCACCCCAAATGACTGAGAGCTGATTGCAGCAGTGGATAACTCTGTCTCAATATCTCTTGGAGTACCACCATAATTAGAAAGCAAGTTCTGAAGATCTTTTTGAGAATCATACCCCCTTGACAACAAAGTGTCAGGTGCCAACCCATCAATATTAGTTGCAAAAGGAAGATTGTTCCGAGGATGTGATTGAACATCACCCTCTAAACCAAAGGTTGGGATTGGGAAGTTCTGCGGGATGCTAGCATCCAGACAATATGATGTCCCTGAAGAGGATGCTTCCAACTGATCAGTGATGGTACTTTTATATTTTATCTGGTCTGGTCCTTTTGAGCTGGGCAACTCATGTTTAATCCGTATATCGGACTTGCTCTGCAGCTCCTGAATCAGATTACTTGGAGGCTCGATTAATGAATCCCCCACCAACATGGCTGATCCTTGTTGGTTTCTATTCAGAAGATTGGATGGGGAAACCTGGCAATTATTAGTGGAAGGTGAGGTTGAACATGAAGGAGCATCTCCTTCTGTAAGACCAGAATGAGCTCTGATTGCTGTAAGTGGCTTGTGCTGGCTTTGGGGCTGGTTCACAGGAATCTGTTGTGATTGCATCAGTGCAGAAGTTGAGAAGCTATTACCATTGAGAAGCTTTTCTGTTGAGAAGCTAGTGCTGCTTAGCTGTTGATGTTGTTGTTGCTGATGTTGAGACAAAGGAATCTGTTGTACTTGCTGGTTTTGCTGATTGGGCTGCTGTTGCTGTAGCAGCTGAGGCTGCAAAATTGGGCTTGCTGGGGAAAGCAATTGCTGATGCTGTTGCTGATGCTGATGCTGATGCTGTTGCTGCTGCTGCTGCTGTTGCTGTTGCATTTTCTGCATCAGTTGAAATTGAAGCTGCTGCTCTGAAAGGCATTGTTGTGACAACTGTTGCATTTGTGGCTGCTGCTGTGCTCGCTGTGACAGGCTTTGTTGCAACAACGGTAGTGGGGACTGTTGTAACTGTGCCTGCTGCTGGTGCCTTTGTAAGAGATTTGGTTGCGGTTCAATTTGTTGTTGAAACTGTGAGTCTAGTGGTAGGGATGTCATGTGCAATGAACTTTTACTATTAGAGTTGATACTCTGCTGTGATTGGGTATTGCTTGTGAGTATTTGCTGTTGTTGAAGCTGAGAGTATGCAACTGGTTGCTGCAAGCTTTGATTTGGGATCTGGTTAGGGGCAACTACACCATTGTTTACAAGAGCTGGATGACATATCTGCTGCTGCTGCTGCTGCTGTTGTTGTTGCTGCAGTTGTCGTTGTTGCTGTTGTGGCTGCTGTTGCTGTACTTGCTGCTGCTGCTGCTGCTGGGACAGCTGATGTAGTTCTTGATGTTGCATCTGCCGCTGCTGCTGCTGTTGGCTATTAGGATTCTGTAATAATTGCTGCAGATGCTGCTGTTGGGGCCATGCAACAGGTGACTGTTGCAATTGGCTAACCTGGTTTTGTGGATTTGCTTTGTTAAACTGGAGATTTGACGCAGACATCGCAGGGGCTTGAAAACTCAATAATTTAGATGGATCATCAGCATTAAGGTTATTATGCAAGCCATTTGAAGAAACCATTGATGGGAAAAGTCCAGATTGAGCAGCTGAAAACTGATTATTTTGCTGCATGCTCATCCACTGTACTAAACTCAAACCAGGAAAGATTGAGCTAGGGGCATCCTTCATGCCAAACTCATCTCCAAGCCAGGGCATGGCTCTCTTGAAAGCATTCTCTATGTCAGAATCATCATCTGTAAAAATACTTCCAAAGATCACAATTAAGGAACATATCATACATGGCAGGGTTGGTTTTGCAAACAGATTTTGCCAGATGCTAGTCTTGAGTTCACAGAACCCTCCCCCCCACACCACCACCCACACAACACATACCATTTTTTATTAAGTCGCATGCGAAAAACAGCATGAGGAGATACTGAGATAGAGAGAGTATTTTATACTATTACTATAATTAAGTTTAAGTGCCAAATTCAACACCTAAAAAATTAGGTTACTAATTCACAAAAGATTGATTCAACAAAATGATGGATAAGCAACACAAATTAGTTCTTAAAAAGTTCTCATATCCAAGGAAAAACTCATCCTTTTCATTATGTTAGATCCATAATGATCCAAGTTTCTTTAAACCATTTCTTTACAAAAACTTGTTTGTTGACACAATTTATGTATTAGGCATGAAAAATTGAAAACCATACTTCTTTCAAAGGCAAACCTATTTTTCCACACACACCATAATGGCACATTTAGAGGAAGAGAGAGGGAGGCTGCTCTTTCAGAACATAATAGAGAATCTAGCTAAATGGTAAATATGGTTACCTGGCATCCCTGGTTGCCTTGGAAACTTGGGTCTGAAAAATGGAGGTGGACATATGTAGAAAGGAGTTACAACAGGTTCAATTTCCCAGATTGACACTCGGCTTGGCCGTTCACCAGCTGTTGATTCATCCCATCCGACCTATCAAAAATGCAAATGTTGATCAGCTATGTAAGCTAATACAGAAGATAACAACATCAGAAATTTTGGATTCAACACATATGAACTAAGAGCTATTTCAATAGCATGGATGGATACACCCCTAGATGAGCCCTTAAAGAATAAAACAGGCATGTACAACAGAAATGCCTTACCCTTGAGGGGTCTAAAATTAAATAGCATGACTAAATACAAATTAACCACCCAACAATAGCATATATTTAGAGAATTAGGCCAGGTAGAGAAATTGCCATGTTCTCAAGCCCTAATATTCTAGAAATTTTCAGAATGCAATACATTTCTTATCTATGCTAACCACTTGCATACTGCAACCATGAAGCTTATTTTTAAGAGCAAAATTAATGCACAAAAGACCCTATAAGTCACAACATACTGACATACTAACTACTTGTTAACCAATGCCATGGATTTTACCAAATCCAAATCATCATCCACCCATATGCACATAGCAAAACAAAAAAGGCCATACCCAGTGCACAAGGCCAAAGAATACCTGAAGGTTACGCCACTGAGAATTTTTCCATCGCACAGTATCTAAATCACTGATACCAGTAATTGTACCCATGTATCTCCGTACTCCTGACTCCTCAGTCTCAAACATCATTCTAAATCGCATGCCAAGAGAAACTTGAGCATACATTGCTTTGTTATACTTGGCTAAGGGAATCACAAACTCAGACGGGCTAGCCCTATTATAATTAAATGTGTTTTGTCAGAGCCTGTCACAGAATCTTATTGGATTGTCTTCATCACATAATAGTAATGACAACTTGAACATCTTACAGCTGTACCTTGGATTGTAAAATATAGTAAATGGACTGTTATTTGCAGCGGCATGAGCTGCAGCTGCAAGAATTCCAATATGCATGCTATCACTAGATATGACTGATGAAGAGAGAGCTGGCTGCTGTCTATTAGCACGCCTTATACCCAAGAGAAGCTGGGATTTTTCATCTCTACACCGAATCAGATTACTTCAGATTAGCTACAAGAAAGGAAAATAATCTAGCTGAAATTTTTCATTTGATCAAATATCTATTTCATACCTTATAAAAAGAACAGAATCTCCAGCGAAGAGCCTTTTTGTGCTAACAAAGACACTCCAACCCGTGGTCAACAGGTGCCTTTTTGGTTGGCCTGCAATTAATGCACTATACAATTTTAATGTATCTTACCTGAATTCAACAATCCAACTCATACAAACATCTAATGCAAATTCTTGGTATAAACAATGAACATAATGGAATATTTATGGATTATATTTCAGAGAAGGAGGAAAGTTTTGAAGGGATCAATACCGCGATAAATATGCCGGAATGTCCACGAACTGTCATGCAAATCTCTAGCTCCTAGCTCCTGAGCTGGAGGTTGCATTGAATAATCCTATCAAAGAACATTGTGATGAGAAATGAAAGAAAAAGATTATGAATGTACTAGATGGAATTATCTACTTGAAATTACAAATCAAAATTCCAAAAATTGATACACACAAGAGGTGGAAAGATCTTCTCAGCTGCTCGACGAGGTACTGAAAATCCACCATGCGTACTAGTGTCACTAGCTGTAAGAGTTTTGCAGAAGAATTCAGCAGGTTGTCTACTTTGCTTGAGGCCCATGTCAGATGCCAGTAGAGCTTCCTTGTCATACTGTAGAACAGATACTTCAAAAACAAGCTCCATATGTGCTCATGATTACATGTGAAAAGAGACATAATTTGATTGTGTACATATTAATTCTCAAATTGAACCATTGACCTACTTTTGTTACAGGTTGAAGGGTCATCTGTGCATAGACCTCATCAGTTTCAGGATCCGCCTGTTTAAAAAATATAAACATATGCATAAGAAGTCCATAAAATTTAATTAATTTAAAACAGTAGTGTGACTGTTGAGACTCTCATACATGCAGGGTGACATTATGAAGCATGCAAATCAACTTTGAAGGAAGGTTCGGGTAGTTGGGTATGAAATCAGTCTCCTTTTGCATAGATGCTGCAACCTGAAATTTTAGTTGTTGAAAAGTTCCATTAGAATCTGAATCCAGAAATTGTTGTATCTTGAATAAAATAAAAGGAGTGGAAAAAAAAAAAAAAAGTGGCATACTTGCTCACTGTGGCCTTGAGGGAAGTAAACTACGAGACTTCCAACTGGAGGCAAAGAAACCAGAGGTCCAGCACAAGCATGCCATAACTCTGAATTAATACTCTTCTTCTCTCCTATTGTAAATCAAAAGAAAATATTATTGCCATCATAAAAAACATCAAAAGTCATGAGAGAATTACAACTGTCAAATACTCAAATAGTTCACATAGAATATCAAATTTCAGATACAGCAACCAAAAAATATTCATTTAAATTTGCAAGAACACAAATCCTCTTGTTGAAAAATTTTACTTAAGGTAAGCACTAAGCAGCTGCTATTAAGGTCAAGGGTTTGGGAAATTTTAAAGAATTCTCTGTGCTCATAAATCTTTAGGAGAAATAAGCAGGAGTATCAAAACAACTGGGATGAAACAAAAATAGTCACCAGGACTTCATAAATTCTTAAACCACAAAGACAACAAGTTCTGTTTTGCCACCAAGTGCTTAAAATTTTAGTTGACCCAAATATCTAAATCTCAACAAGTGTTTATTGTATTGATGAAATAACCTATAATGTAGGTGGGTACCATATGGATCCATAACAACTGCTTTTTTTCTTCATTGTCATTGGCTTAGGTCCATCATTTTCATTTATCTAGATATTGATATGTTAAATGAAAATACTAGCAAAATGATTAACCCTAAAAATTATTAGCTTTCTCTTACATTGACAACAATCTTGCAATGGATTTAGTACTCATGAGTGAGCAAAACCCAGCGATCAAAAAGGGTAACCATTTTCTTTGCAATTTTAGGACATGCATTTAAATTTTCTCAGTTTGTCCTAGAAAATCAACAACATACTTTGAAATTGATAATCATTCACATTGAGCTGTTCAAAGGTGCATCTAAACCAAGTGCCAATATCATCACTAAAGTTAATTCATAGAGAAATTGATTTTAGAACACCCCCCCCCCCCCCCCCAAAAAAAAAAAAAAAAAAAAACTACGTAATTAGTACAAATTAAGATAGAGAAAAAGAGTCATCAGCTTAAATATCATCAATTTATATATCCAAATAAAGAATAAAACGAAATTACTTAAGTTAGATAGTGAAAATTAAAAAGAACATAACTATCAGATATTGAATATATCAAAAACCTGAATTTCATGCAAAATCAGAGGTTTTAAATAGAAATAGCACTGAAGCATCAATGCATCAAAATCAGTTGAAATCATCCAAAATTTCAAGGATAACAATTCAAACAAACATCCATAACAGAAAACATATATTTATATAGCAAAAAGAAAAAAAGATAATGAGAATTCAGCAGTGGATTCAAGTATCTAAACCTTCTCCAGAATTTGGAAGAAACCCATTTTGGGGAACCTTCATGCTGATGATAGATATGAACCAATCAAGCTCTGAAGAAGAAAATCAATAACCAGTTGTGTGTTCCACAAGACATAAACACTTTCTAGCTGAAACCCATTTGCCCAATTACAAACAAGGGCTTTAAGAATTGGGTTCAAGTAGTGCTCCAATACAAAGTCAGTCAAACAGCCAGCCTATTCACATTTAATCCAAGCAACTTTTTAACCCCAACACTACCAGCTACGTCCTTGAGCGGTTAATTATGAAGCTTCACCAACTAATAAAGCAAATCCTTAACTAGAGAGAGCTCAAAGTCAAAGATTCAAAAGCTTAAAAGCTCAAAGCTTAGTGACAAACCAATAACAACTCTCAAATTTTTCACACACAGTGAAAAACATTTTCCATCCCAAAAAGAAAATGAACCTGGAAATCAGATTTCTGCAGCTGAAGAAATCTCAATTCCAATTCAAATTCCAATTCCAACCCAAGTTCTAAAAGCTCAGGAATTGCAAAATCCTCTGAGAAAGCAGATAACTTGGGAAGCCACAGACACCGAGCGGTGACCCAATAAGCTAAGTCACCGAGAGATAATGAATAATTTGAGAGAGAAAGCTGAGAAAAAAAAAATGGAAGCAGAAACGGAAAAGAAAGGAAAGGAGTTTGGCTTTTGGGGTAGGAGAGAGAGAGAGAGAGAAGAAGAAGTTGAACGAAAACCTGAGTTGTCGCTGAAGAAATCAGAACAAAAAGCAGAACATACAAAGCAAGCAAGCAAAGCTAAGGAGTAAGGACAGCTTTCTTTTATGTGAACAAGCCGACACCAACTTCAATATGAATTATGATTTACAATCAAAAACAATCTGCCACGGTTATAATTTTTTACTGTCTTATATTAGAAAATTCTTATAGTACTATCCTGTCAAATTTCAGTCTCAGTTGGTCTCTTCCGAAACACCTGAGTGACGGAGTTGAGCAATGCTTATTGTTATAGCCTCATACACGACACTTTTCACCGCAGTAAATTTTATTAATCATGGTTTTTACTTTATTATTTACTATTAATAATTTGCCCATCTCATATTGATGTAAAATTTTTTGTCAATTTTAGTGTACTTAAGTTCAGAGTTAGAGAAGTGCTACTTATAACATTTTTGCAATACTTTTGTAATAAATACTAAATAGTAAATTGTTAATGATTTTAATTTAAACTTTTTATTGAAATTACTTTTTTAAATAATAGTCACTTAATATTTGTTGTAAAAATATTTTTGACATAACATATCTTCTAAACTTATTTGATTGACTTTGAAAAATGTGCCATAAATTCAAAAATTTTAAGTTCTATGCAATATATTATTTGTCTATGAGATTTTATAGGTGTCTCGTGAGTAGGAAGTAGAATAATTCGAACAAAAGTCAGAACACATCTTTCTTTTAGGGGAAAAAAATTAAAATTATATATAATTAATGGAGAGAGCAAGAGGGGTTCATGGTACCACAAAATATGTCATTATAATTGAAATATCATATGAACGCCAATGAATTTATGAGAAAATAATATTGAGTAAGTCAAAACTTATTGGTTAAATCATATATATTATTACCTCATCTAAAATTCTTATAATAACAAATAAATAATAATAATTTATTTGAAATGAGGTCATATTATAATTTTTACTGGGAAATATATCTCTCCCCTTCAAAAAAAATAAAGATGATCTTTTATAAAGTTATGTATGAATTAAATCAAACTTTCAATGAACCTATACAAATGAAAATGGATGTAAGTTTCCAAATAATTAAAAATATGTAAGTAAATTTCATCAACTCCACCTTTTATGTGTTTTCCAAAAAACAAAGGTCTCCATTTCCTCGGAATTTTCCAAAAAAAAAAGTAGTTCTCTTCTTAAAAAATAGGAAGTAGTACTTTTTAATTACCCTGAGAGTAAAAATTTTAGTGTCATGCACACTGAATGATTTTTCTCCATAATGAGGCGTACCTCAACAAGCCTGCAAGATTCCAATGATTTTTGTGTGGAAATTGGGAGAGTTACGGATGCATGGTGGTGTTGGTTAAATTTCTTGTTGTGAGGTGGGAGAGAAAATGAGAAATACTAGAACCATGTCATTTTACACAATTTTGACTACAACTCGTCGTGTGACGAGTTGTGAGGTAGATATGTAATAGTTTATTTGAGTTTATATTTTTATCACTTATAACTTTTCTTATGAAGAGTTGTGGTTAAAGTTATGTAAAATGGTATTGTCTTAACATAGCTAGAGAGAAATCTGATAGGACCTATATGTGATAAGTACTTTGTGCTCGCTGACGTGGCTTATGCATTTTGATCAATGTTTGACCGTGGGTATGGGATGATTTCATGGGTTGTTTTTTTTTTTTTGGTTGAATGATGCGTTTTCTCATTTCTGGTTTTATTGGGGTTCCTTTTTTCCGGGTTTGGACCCACCCAACAATATCATCTTCATGGCAACAAGATTCTCTTTTGGTTTATTTAATTCTGAGTATGGGATTAGGGAGATCATCAAAGCACTTTAATTAAAGTTCAAAATCGTTACTCAAATGAAATCACTTTTATTCATTTGTTTTTTCTTTTATGTTCTTTGGACTACCCTACCTAGTGTAATTATAGCAACTCGCTGCACTCAAGGGAACTACTGTATTTAAATGTAAATGTAGTAACTCCTTTAAGCATATGGAAGGAATATCTAATTAGACGATTTTATGAGATCTCCTTATCACAGAATATAGGACCCATTATAAATCTTGGATACTATTGAGAGAGAAATTGCATAAGTGATAAGGCTATCCCATTGTAAAAATTTTCCTTAATTGGGTTGAACCATCATATAACATCACAACCTCAAACTTATTCAAAGATCCATTGATTTTAAGTAATGATGAACAATAATGCTTAAGACTTAAATTGTGTTTCACTTAAACTCTTCCCATTAATTTCAATCTCTCTTTATTCTAGTTTCCTAGTTTCATTAGATTTTTAAGTTGATAACCCACTTAATTGAATGAAATGAGACAACTTAACAAAAATAGAAGTGACTACTTCTTCTTTTTTTTTTTTTTAATATATATATATATATATATAGATTAATGATTAAAATTCAAATTATACCCTGTAAGTTTGGGTGAATTTTTATTTTCATCCATAAAAATAGCATTTTTATCAAGTTGATCATTTCATCCATTTCCATTTATGAAATTATCGCTCTTCACATGTGATGCGTGAAGTTGAAAACAGATTTAATAGAATGCAATGGATGGAATTGACCAAGCTAACAAAAATGTTAAAATTTAAGGGCTAAAATGATAGAAATTTTATGAACAAAAATGATAATCCACCCAAACTTAAAATGTGTAATTTATATTTTATCCTTAAGTCTTTTTAATTAAAAACTATAACATCAAGAGAAGTTTTGCGAGGAACGAATTTATTCAACATAACATGACAAGGTAGTTTCAAATCCCTCTACTTCTTGAACTATTATATTTTTCTTTTTCTCTCCTTCTTTTCTCCAAACCAAACAAAATATAATTATGAGTGTGATGGATAAACTTATATGATAGCTAGAGTACATGTCCTACTCCTAGGCTCCTAGCCATTATGAATATCCCCAAACATGTAAACAAAATATTTACTCAACTTTAAGTGTCTCATGAGAATCTCAAGATTGCGATTTATTCCTAATTTTCATTTTTTAAACACTTATAATGTACGACAATGTTGTTTCATCGTATGAACATCCCCAAAGGTATGTTTTGAGGACAAACTTTTTCTAATTTTCAGAAAATGGGCCATCCACAAAGTTATAAGAATATTTAGTGAAAATTTAGAGTCAACAAAGCAATTCTTACCTTGAAAAGTGTTCATCAACATATTGTTGGTAAAATAAGACAATTTTTGAAGGCACAAAAAGGGCATAAAGGAAAGTATGAAACTCGATTTTCTCAGATCCCAACAATTCCTCACCCAAAAAACAAGAAAAGAAAAGAAAATCTACCCACTTTATTATCAATGTCATAAATTAGTATATTTGATTCTTGACCCACGAGAAAAGCAGCCAAAAATAAAGAAGAATTTTTATGTACACGCTAATAAATAAAAAAAGGCACTAGCCGCAAAAGCAGGAAATCTTCACATGTCACAAGTTCGGTGATTCCTACTTCGAACATCATTATAATGCAATTGAAGTTACATTTTCATTATTTAATGGTTTGTGCCTTAATTTTATAAAATTTAGTGATAAACTACTCTATGTTTTTCTGCAAAAGTCATGGGTGCGTGACAATTAATCTGGACAATTCAAAAGATCCTGATTTTGAGCGTCCCTTAATGCTGTAGGACCCCCATGATCACTATCTTCTATTCCTTTCTCCTCCAACCCAATAATAATAATAATTAAAGACTGTATTTGCTGTCAATCATGTAAAATATTAAGTAATTTTTTTCACTCATTTCTATTTTATTGGCTTGGATTTTTATTACGGATCGAATGATGCAAGGTTAAAAATCAAGAGTTTTATAACTCGATTAGATTATGCTTTTTAACGTGAATAGAGTTTGAATCAAAGATTGATAAATTTTACCATTTGAGAAGTGAAACCCACAGAATGACATAAGAAACCAGCTAATCAGCTTTAACCATCCCTGTTACAGTAGCAAGGAACTACACGTGTGGGACTCAAAAGAAAAATTGAAAGGAAGAGTTTGGATTTGCTTAGAAATAAATTACTTAATTGATAAATTTAAAAATTAGCTTAATTAGTATCGTAAGACTCAAAAATTATATTAAAAAGTATTATAAGAATCGTAAATAATTACAAAAATAAATTAAATAAAAAAATAAAAAGAAAAAACTGCCTCATATAATATATATTCCAAACGCAACCTCTTTTAATTAACACCATTCGTTCTCGTCTGTGAAAGCTTGATGAGAAAAGTGTCGTGTCAGTGTGTCAAACCCATCCATCATCCCTTCTAATAAGTAGTGAATTTGTAGCCATCTACGAAATTTCAGACCAATATGTTTTTGCATGTAATCCTCGAAGAATAAAAAACAAGGGCAAAGAATTCACCATTCATGGCCCAAGCTGCAAGTGAATTTTCGAGAGCAATACATAAATTGAAAAAACAATAATATTAGCGAAGGTGCTTCGAAGTGTAGAGAGAGAGAGAGAGAGAGAGAGAGAAAGAAAGGGCAGGCAGGCCACGTGAAATGACACAGCTTTTGTCGGGGCATGGCAACCACTACAAAGTGCTGACCAGAATGTGGGGTTTCATTTCATTTCATTTGGTTGCAGTTTCGGTGTTAAGCGAATCAAACCCTTTTGAGTGGCTATCATTGGTTCACCGGTTGCCCACTGCACTTCTCTTCTGACCTGACATAGTACGGACTACGGACCTTTTCTTTATATTATTATTATTATTGTTTTTATAAATTTATTTTACTATTATTAAGATAAATTATATAAGGTATATATATGTTTAAATTAAGAACAAACATTTATTATTTTTGGGCCATTAATTTTTCAGTCTATCTATAAGAATATTTATATTTGGCGTGCTAAAAAAAAATTTATACTTTTGTTACTTTAACACATTATTTTATAATTCACCCTTTATCATATTTCTTCCTTTAGTATATCAATCATTAAAATAACTTAAAATAACTCCTACATAGTAAATAAATAAATAAACTTACCACATTAGAACCCATTA
The DNA here is from genome assembly GCA_030445155.1 of Quercus variabilis. Classification (NCBI taxonomy): domain Eukaryota; kingdom Viridiplantae; phylum Streptophyta; class Magnoliopsida; order Fagales; family Fagaceae; genus Quercus; species Quercus variabilis. The sequence continues at coordinate 1,830,188 of CP129455.1, forward strand.
CCACCTCACTACCCACCATTATCACCTAAAATCAACCAACCACCACCATCTCAACATCAATTCAACAACCACTGCAATGATCCACAAATCAGGGAAACTGACATCCAAAATCAACCAAAATTTTTGTGATCCTCAAATCAACCACGACCTATATAAACAACTGAGCAAAATCGCAGCAATTGAAAGCAAAATCGTTGCTGTCCTCAAATCACAACAACTAATGTCGATCCACCATTGTCACCACCACTAATAAAAGTGTCAATGTCCTTAAAGCTGTCATGAGAGAGAGAGAGAGAATAAATAATAAGAAGAAGAAGAAGAAGAAGAAGAAGCATCACTAAGAGCAGATCATTGTAGCAATATTAAAAATCTTCGAATTTTTTTACTCAAGTGGCACATTGAATGGAGGGAGTTTTTTGCTCTTTAGTGCACATAAATAACATTTAGAATCTTTTAGCACACTGGATGCTAGTGCTATTGTAATAGAGTTTTTTTTTTTTTTTTTGATTTTAACCCTCCATGTTCAATATGGCGGTCAAATTGATTTATAAGCAAGCTAGAGTGAATCACAAAGTTTTAGCAATAATTTTTATTTCCCATTTTTTTCTATTCCATTATTACCTATACCTGGATATTTGAAATGAAATAACAAAAATAACAAAGACTTCAAATTAAAATGTTTCATAAATTAGAATTTTAATTAGACAAAACTAATAATTTAGAACATCATATAAAATATGATATAAACTCGATATCTTCTTCTTTTTATTATTACTAGTTTGTAACTCTATGTATATATATGAATATACTTAAAAGATTTATGTAGGGTCACGATTTTCAGACCGAGCCCAAAATGTATGGGATCTTGGCCTAGTGAGCTCAGTACAATAAATTTGTAGAGAGTGTGTCAAAAAGCTAGGTTTTAGTGCATGAATAACAGTTAAAATGGATTTTCATGACGATCAAATAGAAATGAACTGAGTTTATCAAAGAAATTTTGTCATTGGCACAATTTGAGGAACTCTACTCTTGTATATATTGGATGACAATGGTTACAGGAGTTCTTGATATTGCTATAGTGCTTTCTCTCTCTCTTTTTTCCCCCTTCCCCTCACTATGGTGGGTTTCTTCTATTATACAGTCCTCTTTAGACGATCTTAGCCTTCCATTTGTTGATCATCCAAGCCTATACTTGAGTGTCTATCCCATCAGATACTCTCTCTGGCATTCCATGAGTTGCAGTAACCGAAGTAGCACTGTTCAGGGGTCATTTCCTCATTAATGTAGCCAGAATGTTAGTTGTAAGCATTTAATACGGAGGTGACAGTTTCTCCTTGAATTGCTCCTTCACCATGCTCTCATAGCTGGTCCATTGTAATCGTCCTTCTTTTTGGAATGCTCTAGGAGGCTGCCTTTGATAATGTGCCACTCTTCCCTTCTATGGTCTTGGTTGACCAAGGACAGGATTGTCCTTGGTGATGTTCCTCGGCAATTTGGGCTTTCTTCGTTCATCTTCAGACATTCCTTCCTCCTCGATATGGGCCTTGGGCTCAATATAAATGGGCTGGGGTTGCCAAATTCTTAGGCTCCACAATTTACATTAAGATACATAGTATAATTCTTACATATATAATTTAAATATTATTGATAGTCATTTTTATATTTATTTGTTTAACTTTTTAAAAATTATTATAAGAATATTATTAGGAAGAAAATATAAATTGTCTATTTAAAAAAAAAAAAAAAGTTGTTATGTTCATTAATTCTAGACTCTTTCGTTTTTATACGCAATAACTCATCTGGATGAATATTTATGATGTAATCCTACATTTGACTTCAAAATTAAGAAATAAAACTCTTTTTAAAAATAAATAATTTAGGACACATGACGCAAAAATTGGACTTAAATTGTAAAATCTAATTAAATTTTCTCTAAGTTTTACTTATTAATATATATATATATATATAAAGAGAGGGAGAGTACGATATTATCACGAGTAGTAGATGTCGTTAGCGCGTTTGTTAATTGATAATTTCAAAAAAGTTTTAATATTATTTTTGTGAAAAATATAAAAAGTTGTTAACAAAATTAATTATATTTTGTCTAAAAAAAATTTCTAAAAATACTTCTTAAACTAAAGTCCTGCATATATTAACATCTCTATTATTATTATTATTATTATTATTATTATTATTATTATTATTATTACACGTTGTTCACTGCAACGAAATTTTCTTGACTGCAAATCTGCTCTCGAATCACACAGTCCCAAAAGACATTTACAATACGCTGTTCGTACTTAAACATATCTATGACATGATCGATGCCTCGGACTTTTGAGTTTTGATTCCTTCTTTGACACAAGATTGTTTTTTTGAAAACTTCATTGACACAAGATTGGTAATAGGCCCCAGGCAATTCATGAACTGACAGAACATACGGACAATATTATAGTGCGGGATCAAAAATTCAATTGCACCAATTTTAAAGGTTTTATTATGCTAATCAATAGGCCCCATGCAATTCATGAAACTGACAATACATACAAACATTAAAACATTCATCAGTATTATTATTGAACTGTAAAATTTATAATGACGCCAGATTCATTTACACTCGTATTCAAAGCTTTCAATAAACATGCATGAGCATCAACCTTCTCTGTGATTGAAGGCCTGTAAATTGAATGGATTCTTTTATATATTATAGTCTATTTCGTTATGACCCCAAATAGGTATAGGCATATGTCATGAACTACAACACAGTGCTTTTGATGGACTAACTGCAAAATGACGCATGTAAAATTAAAGGTCAATTTCAGAAGAGTTACAATTTACAACGGCATCAACCAAATAAAGGAGACAAGACATAACTAACGCTTATCATATGATTTTGCAAACCACATTGAGAGAGAAAGAGAGGATAATATTATGGCCTATGCAATATTGTCATTTCGAACCAAAAGGAATTAAAATTTCTCTTTCCAGCACTTAAATATATGCGAAAAAGAGTGTCTGCCATTACCAATTACCCACAGGCCAATGCCATCATCATCATAACAACAACAATTAATAAAGATAAAAATATCTTTCATGACATTCATACGTGATGATTCTGATTGATTAATCCCATTATTTTCAAAGTAGTAAAAATAGCCAATGGGGTTGGTTCAGTGGGTAATATTTGAACGTTTCGTTCAAAAGGTTTAGATTTGAGTCTCGTTGTCAGCAATTTTTCTTGATGGACGATTTATAAATCCAATGTAAGTCCTCTCTAAAACATGCGGTTTACCCTAACCTTAATATGAAGTAGTCTCGCCTCACCTAAACTTATTTTTACCAAAAAAAAAAATATCCTCCCTTATTACAGAATATGGGTTGGGTTTAAGACATTAAGAGCAAACAGAATGATTCTCAGTTTCTTAATATTCCGTTGCCTGTGGCGCTTGAAATGCCATTTGAATCATCCATGTTAGGTAAGCACATGGCATGCCTAGTGCTAAAACTTTAATTGTTCGGCCAAAAAATAGAGACAAGCGAGGAAATATCTCATCAGTGTGTCTTTTTAAAAAAAAAAATTAATGGAAGTGCTTTGATTAAGCTAATGATCATGGGATAAATCCCCACTATTAAAAAAAAAAAAATCAACCTCGAAAATTTTTATACCTCTTTCCAATGAAATATTTATGCATGAGATGTTAGGATATCCAAAGACAGTGACATGACATGCATATCTGTTTGATGGATCCCCCCTCCGTTAAACACGAGTCATGATCCCTACACTGCCAAACTTAGCATCCCATACGAAACGAAAGAAAGAAGCAGAGGCCAGTGAGCAAGAGTGTCCTCTCCATATAGTGGGGTGTGTTTGCTTTAATGGCTTTTGTATTCTTTTCCAATTTGATTCATTTCAGCACCACCCATCAAACCAGAATTTTATCTTTTTAGGTCAAAGTATGAATCAAAAAGTTTTTAAGAAAAATATGCTACTAAAGTTTAAAATTGAATTAATACATAACGGCCCAAACTAACTTTCTATTTAGAATTAATGAAATATAAGTACAAGAAAATGCATAACATAACTTTTCCTAAAACGTTTCAACTCAATTATCTATTAAAATGAAGTTTGATATTCTTTTAAATCATATATGATTAATTCCGTATTAGATTTCATATTAATTTTCATTTTAATATAGAAAATTAAAGAACCCGTTTGAAAATCACCTTCCTTGTGATGTAAAGCTTAATTTTGACAATATCTACGATTGTATAATTGGTTTCTCTTCATCTACAAATTAATAAAAGTCATATTTACTATCTTATTATAAATCCAATATTCTTTTTCACTTAGAAACAAATTAGTGTTGTTATTAATGTGGACTTAATTTGGCCCCAAATCAGTTGCGTTTCTAGTGGTATCAGGAAACCAAGTCCTACTTGGCTTGCGAATTCATGCAAAAACAGGGCATTACAATTCTTTCAATATAGATAGATAGATAGATAGATATACATATACGGACAAATTCAACTTATCTTTTAGTTAGAAGAGCACACACAACTATACTCTTTTGCTCGCAAGATTTAGAAAAGTACGAAAATTCTTTTGGTGCTGTAGTTTTGTCGAGATAAAGCTCTTTACTTGTATTTAGGATTTGTATTTTATGAGTGCATTTGTGTCACCTTTGTAATCTTACTCTTTCCTTAGTGAGACCTTCTCCATGACACTGCCTGTGAATGTAGGGCTAAGATTGAAATGCATAAATCTTTGTATTCTTTATGTGGTCATTTCTTCTATTTTTCTATTTTTATTATGCATAAATCCAATATTATTGGATAAATTCACAGCAAATTAGCATCAAAACATCTGTTATCTTAACAATTGCCAATGAACATTTTTGTTTTAAAAAAAAAAAAAACAATACAAGCAAAATGTTTAAAACAACTCAACCTTAGCCACCCATAACGGTATTCTACTGTTTGTCCAATATTTTTCAAATTTATTGCCAAGTAAAATAAAAAGCACCCAAAAGAATCATTTAGATGGTGCGAGATAGCAGTATAATTAAGAGCACATTGATCCCAAAATCCTAAACTTTCAAATTTTAATCCCAAACAACAAATAGCAGAAGTGCCAAACACACAGTAATTTGAATAGAAATAAAAATCCAATCACTATACAATTTAAAGGAAAAAAAATACTAATTTATATAAGTAACACTTAATGATTTTTAACGTAAAAAGAGCTTTTGGTCTTGGGAGGGACTACTGGCCACAGAAATGATCCATATAATTAACCATTTTATTTTTTACGGTTCTTAGAGTGAATTTTCAATATGAGGAAGGCCAAGTATTCATTTTTTACTTTAAGATCTTATATAATTATATATATTATTTGAAAAATTTAAGGGGGGCCATGGCACCTTTGGTCTATATATTGTTCCATCACTAAATGTGACACAGTAATTCTGATTGTTAACTTCACACACCAACTTGAATTACTAATGTTGGTCAAGTAACACAATGTCTAGTGAGACAAGCAAGAGTAATTAATATATTTAAATTAATTTTTTACTCTTAGGATCCGATTAGATTATATGGCAAATTATAATTTACCCACCTGTGGTTACGCTGAAATTTAAATTGCCTACTTATGGATTAAAATTTGTCATTTTATCCACTTGAGATTAGTTTAGTTAGAGTTCTGTAACTTACATCTATTAAAAATAAGGCTAAATATGTAATTTTTCTTTATTTTTATGTCTCTCTTCCAAAAACACAAAAAATACAAGATTAAATAAGATTAAAAAAAAAAATCCAGCAGAACACTTATATTATGGGATTTCAAACTAAAGATAGACAACTTAAATTACAGTCGAATTACAAGTAAGTAAGTTGTAATTTTCCCTTGATTATATTAATTTATGAATAGTTTTGTATTTTTATCATTTATGTAAGATTACAACCCACACGTGTATATGAACAAACTGGGAAGAGAAAGGAAATAAGGGTTGATGATAATGGAGCCACTCGGGTCACCATCCAGGTGATTCAAGTATTCAACCATATCTCTATAGGGGTCATGTATTACTATTATCCACTTAGAGAAGAGTAGCCACAATATTTTTTCTCCTTTCGTGGGACCATTTCAACCAGGCACTTTCATTGCACTATTAAAAAGTGGGGTTCAATTTCTTCTCTGAAAAACAAGTGGGGTTCAATCAATCAACTTCCATTCCTTCATCCAGCTTGTAGATAAAGATGGGGTTTTGGAGGCAAGCGAGTATTGTACAAGCATTTCCTTTACTCTTTTCAACCTCCACTCTTTTCCAACCTATCATTTCTTTCACTCACTAAGTGTGAATTTCCCAAGTTATTTTGGATGTATACTTAACAATTATATGAGGCAAATTTCAGCAATATATCTTAGTTTAAATTGAAAAATTATTAGGTAATCCTGATCAAGTACGATGACGTTTGTCTCATGTTCATGTATAGTTGATCTAACCTTGAATTTATTTAATAGAATCCACCAAAAAGTGAGAAAATGGAACACCGCATCATCATATTCCAAGAATACCCAATAATTATTTGTCTAAATTGTATGTTAGACTATTTAAATTTTGGGATTATTTTGATTTTGTCTTTTTATATTTAAAATTTTGAAATCTTGTCCTCAATATTATATAACATTTTGATTCAAGTTCTATGATTGTTGAATGTGAAACTGTTTTGCTTTCATTTTTAGTAAAATGTGAAAGAAGAATTATCAATTCCTTATATGTCTTGCAAAAACAACTAAATCATTTTAGCCATTCATGAAAATAAAAAATGAAAAATAAAAAGCAATATTCAGCAAGAAAAATAAAATCATTATAGTAACAATAGTTTGTTACAAATTTAAATAAAGAAGCATGTAATGAACTAAAATACACGCGGAGAAATTAAAGTACAAAGGATATTTTCCACGGATAAATATATGAAACATAAATGGTTGAAAAAATTGAGTAGAAAACACTACTCATAAAATCAAGAAAAGTGTTATTTTCATAATAAATCATAGATGGTAATTTGTTATTAGTTCTAATTTGAATTCACAATTTAGGTTACTTTTCTATTCATCCATAACAACTAATAATAACATGCCACTTAAAATTTATTGTGAAAATGTGTGGACATAACATTTCTCTAAAATCAGTGCAACTTTTAAGCATGTTTGAAACATTTTCTTTAAGATGATAATAGCTCATAATTGAATGAGTTTGTTAAAGAGTCATAAGCAATTCGCCTCCTGATTCAACAAAATCACCAAACAGCTAACAACATTTATGAAGGTTAATTATTTCTTAAAGTTATCTTACGGATTTGTGTACTTTATTATATTAAAGAAAGAAAAACAAAATTAATTGTGTCTGTTTCAAACCCTTAATTTTTAGATGATGAAAACTTTCAAATAAAGATCACCTTTCTTTATTTAAATGAGAATTGTTACATTCACAATATTTTTGTAACAAATTATAGATAATAAATTATTATTAGTTTTAATTTAAATCCATAACTTTTTTGAGAGGATTTAGTACATAAATTACTTTTTTGCATTTTTGTTAATTTATAATCCTCCAAAAGGATATATATATATATATATATATAAAAGAAAAGAAATATAGTGTCCATTTCTGGCACTTAGTATTTAGATAATGAAGAGTTTTAATTGAAAGATCGCAATTCTTCATTTGACTTGACACATTTCCAACATATTGCACTTTGCCAATTCGAAACCTTTCAAAAATGATTATTTTTAAAAAAACACTACGATATGTTTATTTTGAAGAAAAACATTTTCTATAAAATTGATTTGTTATCCTATGTTTGATTGTGATCCTAAAAATGAACCATAAAAATCATCAATATTAATTGTAAATTCAAATATGGGTAATGTGGGGTTAGGATTTGTGGCCCAAGCCCAAAACAATAGATTTGTAAAGCGTGGATGATAGAGTTAGGTTGATTATGGAATTAATAACGGTTGATTACAACCTCCAAGTATAAACCAGCACAAAAATATAAGTAAAGACGAAATGAATTGAAATCCGAAGAGGCTTATGATAAATTGAATAGTGATTACAGTTCTTAAAGCTATATTAAAGCCTTTCTTTTCTCCTCTATTCTCTTCCCTTTTTCCTTTATCAGGAGCCCTTCTCCTTTATATAGCATCCTTCCCCATCATACTCATCGTCCACTTGTTTTTCATCTATGTACCTATTTAAGTATATGTCACGTCATGTATCTTCTTTAACTCTTTGTGAGTGACGGTAGATGAGGTTACACTGTTCAAGAGTCTTCTCCACATAAATACGGTCAGAAAAATTGCTGCAGTGCATTTAATACGGTTGTAACAGCTTTTCCTTTAGATATTTCTTCGTTCTTATCGTCTCCAAACATACTCAGAGCTTATCTTTATTATTAGGGTTGCTAGGAAGATCATTCCGACCTTCCATACGTTTGATTAATCAAGTCTATTTGTATCCAAGGAGTAAGACCTCTTCGGATTATATTCCTCCTTCATTTCCAGGTATCTTTCTTCCAGACGGACTCCATCTCAACCGGTTCCTTCTTTTCGGACACACAATAATCTTCAAATAGAGCCCTAGGCCCACTACGTAAGGTTGGGCTTTTCCCCCCCACAGGTAAAATATGTATATGATCCGTATCCTTTACATCATATTTTAATTTGGTCTCTAACTTTTCAATTGTGTTAATTTGATCTATGTTGTTATCTTTTAGATGGAAATTAATTGCTGATGTGACTAATGGCCAAAATAAAAAATTAGTTTTTGTTGATATGGAAATAAACTAATTTTTTATTGTTTCTATTTGGACATCAGCAATTTCCATTTAAAATAGACTAAATTAACATGGTACTAAAAGGTTATGGACCAAATTGATATAATTAAAAAGTTAAGTACCAAATTGAAATACAGTATAAATAATAAGGACCAAATATGTAATTTAACATTCAAATATTCACTATACGAACAAAAACTTTCATTAATAACAACATACTCAAAATAGGAAAACATTTCATATTTTTTTGGGTCATTTGGGAGCCTCAAATTTTTTTGCCTTCTCAAAAAAAAAAATTTGAAGTTCAGTCCCAAAATTTGGATCCAATGCCCAAAAATAGAGGGAGAAAATGACTTGGTTGAATAAAAAAAAAAAAATCAATAGTTGGTCAATGACTATCAATAGACAAGAAGAAGGTGAAGTGATAAAATTTACCAACATGAGGGTTTTGTTTGGTATGCCATTTTATTTATGATGGTTTGTTTGAGTAAATAAGGTTATGTTTGGTAATAGGTTTTGTTTTCTATTTTCAAAAACTTGTTTTGGGGAATATAAAGAAAAAACAATTTTCTTGTATTTTTGAAATAAAAAACATGTTTGGTTAGTTGAAATTAAAAAAAAAAAAAAAAGTTTTTTGAAGAAAAAAATAGAAAATACGAAAATATGTTGTTATTAGGATTTGAATTCTAATTCTAACTCATTAAATGAGACAAATTTATTAAATTAAATACGTATTTTCATTAACTTTTTGAAAATTAGAAACTGAAAACAGTATTTTGTATATTTTCAGTTTCCTTCACAAATTAAATTTTGAGAATAGTTTTTGTTTTCTGTTCATTTTAAGTTACCAAATAAGTTTTTTAGTCTCAAAAATAAAAAATTATTTTTGAAAACAAAAAATAAGAGGAAAAAATAGTTACCAAACATACTATAAGGTTTGAAGAATGTTTTCCACTCTTTAAAAGCTGAAAATATTGTCAACTATATTGGTCTTTCTCATGGCAGCTAACAATACTACTCCATCAGCTTTGCAAAAAGAACAAGTTTGATTGGTTAGTACCTATTTGTTTGCAATAATTTTAAAGATTAGATTTTCTCTTTTTCTTTTGGAGGTTGGGGGCTGTTGTTTCTAATCCTAAAATTGTTGTTTTTCTTTTGAACTGAGTGCTTCAAATATTTATGTGTATGTATTTTTTTTTTTAAATTATTGGGACATGCCAACTGGGTCCTAGGATTAGCAATGGTCAACCTGTCGGACTTGATTATATAAACTCCCAATTCTGTTTTGTATTAGGATTTAGGACTTAGAGTGTTCATCTTTATCTGATGGTTGAATAAGAGATTTGGGATTCATTTCCCACCTATACCAAAAATTGATTGGTGTCTTGGTCTGATCATAAATAGCTATCAGTAAGAGCGAACGTCATAGGTTAAAACTCTCTTTCTCAAAACAAAGACAAAAAAGTATAATTATGATATGTTGATGAATTGGAATTCAATTATTATTATGTTGCATTTTTTTTTTTTATTGCGAATTATGTTGCATGACTTGGTTACGAACTATATATATGCGTGAATCATATGTAGTTTATTACAAGCGAGTTGCCTCAAAAACAAGCCAGAAATCCTAATGTAAGTTAAAGTCTTAGGGGTTAAGATAGTTTCGTCCTTACAATTCTAACTTGCTTTTGATAAAATTTGGACCCATTGCTTTCATGGATATGATTGATAGGCTTTGTGATTATTTTCTTGATGAACTTTGATATCAAAATCAACCTGCATGCTTTGAAAGAGGTGTTCTACATCACCATGAGGTTCTAAGTGGTCTTGACTATTTACGATTAATGGCTAATTTTGATGTGATTGCTCGACGTTGGATTATTTTCTCTAAATAATAGATGCAATTTGCACAAAATTTTTCTTAGTTGTTTAGTTCTTTTTCAACAATGAAATAGCTTCAATTTGAATTTAATGGCTAATTTTGATGTGATTGCTCAATGATGGATTATTTTCTTCAAATAATAGATCCAATTTATACAACTAGATATTTCATAAAAAATTTCTTAGCTATTTTGTTCTTTTTCAACAATGATATAGCTTCAATTTGAATTTATTAACATTGTACAAGTTCTATTCATTTTATATTTGAAAAATTTTAGGGCTTATATATATATATATATATATATTTCATAGTTTAAGATGACAAAAGCAACAAATGAAAAGAAACTTTTTATGCAAGTAACGGATGAAAATGAAGAACTTAATCAAAAACTCAAAAATCCATAAAATAAACGAGTAAACCAAAAACTCAAAAACCCTATGCAAATCAAAAGTCTTTGATCCGTAGAAAACAGACTTAGTGTTAGTAGTTTGGATTGCGCTAAAAACGTTTTTCAGCGTGTTTGTGTCTCTGTCAGTAGGTCCCGTGCACTATTCACGGGACCCACAAGTTGTCTAATTCAGTAAAATTTTCATTAAAACTGGGTCCCACAGCACTATTTGCACATTTAAAAATTATTTTGCTACAATATTTTCAATTTTCAGTAATAAGTGGTATCTAAACAGACCCTTAAAAACAACTTTTAGTACATGAAAGAAATATGGTTTATTTTTTTGTGTTGTTTCTATAATTTGTAGGCTTTGAATATTTTGATTCTTTAATTTTTTGTCCTTTTGGAAGTTTTAACATCTATATTTTTTAGTTCATTTTTTTTCAAAATTTGAAACTATTTGGCAAACTTCAATAGTTATAGCTATGGGTTTTTTTTTTTTTTTTTTTTTTTTAACACATCTTTCTCTTATGTTTCTCTATTGTATTGTCACACACACACACACACATATATTGTTTCAATAATTTCTAGGCGGTGAATCTTTTGATTCTTTAATATTTTTTAGCACTTCAAAAGTTTTAATATCTAAATTTTTCAGTTTTTTTTTTGTTTTTTTTTTTGGGCAATATCTAAATATGTCTAGCAGATTTTTTCAAGCCCATTGCACGTTCAAACAATGGTTATATATATATATATATATATATATATATAATTGTAACAGAAAAGACTAGAGTAATTTATGCAATGGTATAATTTCATAATCAATTTAAGATTTTATTAAATTTATTTTAGTTTACTACACAAACAAATAGGTTTCCCTGCATAGTTTGCGGCTGGTTTCAATAAAATAAAAAATCACCTCTCAATTTTGATTGCATGTATCATACATTACACATATGCATATTCTAGAGCCACACGTTTATAACTTATCTCAATTATTTTGTTTGTTAATTTTTGTGTTACTTTATATATACAACAAAAAAATTTTACTCTTTAGTCTTTACCTTTAACACAAATTGGCCAAGTCTTGTAGCTCAATTGACGATTTCTTGTCTTTCCAATAAAGATGTCTAGAGTTTATATTTTCTCCCCCTAACTATTGAATTAAAAAAAAAAAAAAATTAAGACATAAATGGTTCATTTCCATATCACAATCTACATTAGACTTATAACATAGTCAATCGCAAATCTACATTAGATTTATAACATTAATGTAATTTTGTTGGAGCAAGCCAATGGCTTTGGCTATCCTGTGTAGACCTCTGGGGTTGTTTATTTTTTCAATAAAATCTTTATGCAGATTATCAAAAAGAAAAATGAAAAAAAGGATCTTTACTAAGAAATAGATTGTTTAAAGAGAAATATTACCATGGCGAGCTAAATAATCATGAGCCATGAGTGATGACATTGACACAAAATTTGGAACAAACTTGTATGTTCGAGCCAAGAGCATTGTAAATCAACTGGTTAACATATTTTGGTGTTTTTAATAGAGACATTCAAGGTTCAAATCCTCGCTCCCCGTTGTAATTATCAAATTATCTAAATAAAATAAATTAATGGTTTTCATCATGTTTTTAATTTTAAAGTTAACAGACGCTCTAAAAGTATTAGTTTAAGAAATAATTTTAGAAACTTTTTAGGGGAAAAGAAAAAAGAAACTAATTCTTGACAATTTTTATATATCTCATAAAACTAGTATCAAAACTTGCTTTAAATGATTCATTAACAAATGTCCTAATGACACTTGTTAATTAATCAGATCATTAACAAAATAGAGCCTGGTCTCCTACCATACATGCATGATTGCGAATTAATTAGCAATTACAAATGCGTTAGTAGCATCCTAGCAATTAAAAAAAAAAATGCATTAGATGCATTAGGTAGTACTTAGTAGTTTATAAATGAATTAATTAATACACAATGAAGTATAAAACAAAACGAAAGGTGATCAACATCAACCACAACAAATATTAGGTTGTCCTCTTCGTTTAAAAAAAGGCATAAACAGTGCATGGATGGACAAATTGAAGAGTAGTAGACCAAGTAATTAAGTAATCTGAAAAACGTACAATTCTAGGTAACATACAGTGAACATTGAGTACAAACTCAATAAAAGAATCCCATAGGGCAAGCAAAGAAGCGAGATTCACGGCATAGATGAGTGTTTAGAGGAAACCTTCACTTCAAAGTGTCCCAAACTTATGAAAATAATGGACTGTAAATATCATTGCCCTTGTCCCCCTTATGAGTCACACTTCCACGCTTCTCATCTCTCATATTCTCAGCACACACATTTAATTTTTTTAACACTGTTTTTTTTTTTCCCTTACAAATTGAAGAGTCTCCGTAGGGTAAGTACCCTAAAGTATTTATTTTTAAATGTAACACACCGACAACCCCTTTAATTAAAAAAAAAAATAGGAGTATTCAAATTGCATGCTATTATTGCCATTCACGTGGGAGTGTGATTATTGCTGGGATTTTAGTATTGGCTCCGTTTGGAGAAAATAGTATACTAGCTAGTACTAGAATTATTGTGGTCCATCGTCTGACGTGTAGCACGAGCTGCACCACCATAATCATTATCTAACTTTCTTTTTTTTCCTAACCTAAAAGCTTAATTTGTTTAATAATTAATATCGATATTTAGATAGAGGAATGAGAAAATTTTCTCGTGTTTACATGGAGGTAGAGATTGAAGAAGGGGGAATAGGGGAGAGGGGATAAGATTTTAAATTTATTTATTTATTTTTAGATTTCGTTTGGTTGAAAATGGGGTTAGAGAGAGGAAAAAGAAATGAGTAAACGAAAAGAAACGTGAGAGAAAATAAAAACACATCCCTTATCTATGTTTGGAAAAGGGATGAAAAGAGAAAAGAGAAAAGAAAAAAAAGGAGATTTATTTTGTTTGATTTGTAAAGCGAAGATAAATGGAAAGAAATATATAAGTATATTACTTTTATACCCTTAGAAAGAAAAGAGATGAATTTAAAGTAATGAACAAAAATGTAATTTTGGAAGGTTTAAAAGTCAAACTTTACACCTGTATGTTTTTTAACAAGAATTTTCTTTCCATTTCCACTCAATTTGGGCAGAAATGAAAATGTGGGCCTAGCTGATTCATTTTCTTTCCTATTTCCCTTCCTTTTTACCTGTCAAACAGTGAAAATCCCACTTTTCTCTTCTCTTCTCTCCTCTTTGCCTCTTTTCCCTTTCCCAAATGCAATATTAGAGAAGAGATTTGAGGAGCTTTAGAGAGGAAAACCCTTCAATTTTAATTTCCCAAATTAGGAAGGGGCTGAGAGAGGAAGGATTTCACTTCTATTAAAAATAATAATAAATTTTCAATTTTCAATTTATATTTATATTTATTTATATAAATTGAACAAAAAATCATTATAAATAATTTTCAGTCTATATGATGTCTTACTATTTCATTTACTTCACATTTTAGTTTTTAAAAAATTCAAATAAATTGGAGGGACATCTATACCCCCATCCTCTATTTAATTTTTAAAACTTCCAAATAGGGGAAGGGATAAACATTCCCCTTCACTCTCCTCTACTAACTCCTTCATATATATATATATATATATATAAGTAGATTTTCAATTTTGTCCTTATAATATCAATTTATATCTATTTCTTCAAAATTATATTTAAAAAAGGATATAATGTCATTTGAGTTTAAAAAATGTTGACTATAACCATTTTGGTATTTCTTTAAATTATTGGTGAAGAGGAAAAATTCAATCCACTTATTTCAAAATGGATTGAGAAGATTTTAGGAATTTCATGATAAATTACCCTAGGGACTTTAAAGAATTGTAAGCCATTTTTTCAGTATGTTTTTGAAGTTCATTGTGAGTCATATCCTTAATTTCATTATCTTCTTATAATAACCTCATGCTCTCGGCTCATGCTCACTAGTATCTATGGCTGGATGCATAATTATAGCTCATCTAGATCTCCAACTTCAGCAAGCCAGGGCCCAGTAGATAGGGTGTCATTATGGTCACATCCATGTGAAAGATACCAACTCAAGTCGCCCCTACCCATTTTTCTGTTCATATATAAAATAAAAAATAAAATAAAAATCATTCCTTAAGGATGAACTCCAAATTTTTTTCCCTTATAATCAGGTATGAGAGGGAAAATTTGAACACGAATTCTTTTTTATGGGATAATGTGACAATAGCACTAAATCATAGATCTCTTAATAATTTCTTTTTATTACAAAAGAAAGATGAATATGATTATTAAGTGCCCAATCCATGTAATAAATACTTTCAATCTATATTATATTCTTATGTTTACCTATAAAAAAAAATCTATATCTATTTTTTTTCATGAATAAAATATAGGGCACGGCTTGTGTCCAGTGAAAATTTTCACTGGACACGGCAAGATTTGGACACGTGTCCAAGAGTGGACACGTGTCCAAGATCCAACGTATCCAGTGAAAACTTTCACTGGACACAAGCCGAACCCTAAAATATATATATGTATATATGTGTGTGTGTGTGTGTGTTTGACAAATAATCTAATGATTTCCTGTCCTTATCATAAGGTCAAAAAATATTGATTTTAAAGCCTTCGTAACCTATGATATTTTGGTTTGTGTTTGGTTCTAGATTTTAATCTTGAGTGTTAAATTAGTAAATGACTTTATATCCTCGCTCTTTTTTTTTTTTTTTTTTTTACACGATAGAATTTCTACTTTAACCTAATTTAAGTGTATATGTGTGTGAAACTCCCTCATAGAGACTTGAACTCTGGCCCTTGTCCCCCACACCTCATAAGTACTTATACTTGTAGAGTGACTACGCACTAAGAATACGCGATAATATATCCCCTGCTTTTCATTTATGAAAAAAGAGGCTTATAATTTAATAGGCCACCATAAATTTCGGCCAGTTTTTGTTATTGAATGGTGGCTCAAGTTTTATGGTGTAGTAATGAGTCTACTGACATGTTGACAAACATCGAATGCAATACATTTCAATAATTCTGCTCTATTATTTTCTTTTATGTGGTCAACCTCTAGGTCATATACTGTTGAACTGTTCCAATGTAAAGTGTCTTATTATGCATCAAAGACACACCAAAAAGTGAAAACAAATATTAATATATTTAGTACTCATTCGTTAGGACATCTCATAAAAGTTGTATATCCACTATGATTAATCCCTGTTATGATTGTATACCACTGGAGACATTGAAGAATCATGAGAAAAGAATAACTACATTTGACAATAAAGCCACTTTTGGTTTCTTAATTTCATCACCACATGTCGCTAGTTATGTTCAATTTTATTTGTAATATTTTCATCAACATATATGATAGTTATACTTTTACTTTTTAATATTTTAATTTGGACAAATTTTGATTCCAAACAAGTATGAAACTATTTTTTTTTTCAATCTATTACGTAGTTATTTAAAAGGTTATTTATGTATACTGTTTAAACAAATCATATGACTTATTAAAAGAGTTATATGATTAAAACTACACATGAATTGTCTTTTCAATCACTACGCAATAGATTGGAGAAAAATAACTTCAAATTAGTTTGGATACAAATTTTGAAATCTAATTAGGACACTTAACAAAAAGTTATAATGAATTAATTAGTCCTTTATTATTGAACTTCCATTTCAAATATATTAACTATTTATAGCCCTTTGCATATGTAAAGGCAAACTTAAAAATAACCACAATTAGATAAAAATGAATTGCATATACTTGTGAATTTTAATTAGTTTAACTGATAAAATCTTTTATTGTCGAATAAAAAATCTAGAGTTTTAACCTTGCCTACACCAAAAATCAACTGAGTGTCTTCACCTAATGACCATTGATTGAAATTCTACTTAGATTAATAATATTGATGTTTTTTTTTTTTTTTTTTATCAGTTTCCACTTGCCAACTCTATGCAGTTGTTTCAGAAATAACCACAATTAGATACATTTACAACTTTAGTACTTAAATTTAATACGACTGATATTTCTTTTTGAATTTTTGTCACTTTCGAAAAAACCATTGCCAAGGATATTATTTAGTAAGTAAAAATTAGATAGTTTCTTGACCTATTTAAATACTTAGTTTTACTTTTATGCAATTTATTTATTATAACACACTGATTTTTTTAAATGTTTATTCTATTTTTCAAAGAAGTTATAAAATTCATTCATTATGAAAAGTCAATGAAATTTTTTTCAGAATGTGATACTTTATTTATTTATAATTTATTAAGGTTTATGCTTGTATTAATGAAATGATAGTGGATTAACTTAGCCTTTACGTAGTTCATACTTCAATATATATTATATACATACATTGTACCTTTAAAAAAAATCAAAACGAAATAGTAAAAGTCAGAATCAAGAAAGAAATTTGGACATGGTGGTGTCCCCGACAAAGGGGACGTCAAGTGGGCCAAAACATGGTTGCTGGGCCTGAATGAAATTAACACCGGCCTAATTTTGAAGTCCAGCTGTGTGTGGGCCCAAAAGAGAACCCAACCAAGGGAAGCTAAACTAAACTCACCTGAGGTTGGGATGTACTCTTCGGACATTTCCTCATTTGTGTTTATGGTTGTAGCTCTACATTCGTCAACGCGTTCGATGCATTTAATGCCTTCAGGTTTGGACTGGCATTGCTGGGCCCCAGCCCATTCCTTCAGCCCATGTGCATCTGATTTTGACTCTTTAGATTTAGATATATATCCAATTATTTCATGCAATTTCAACATCCTATCCACAATTTGCTTACATTTTTCCTGGCCCAGCATTGGCTTAATTCGACTAAAAGAATAGTTTACATACAAAGACGTTTGAACGATTTGAAGGACATTAATAGTAAGCAAAAAGGTTCCCACTTTCTATAATCATTCAGGGACAAAATAAAAAAGCCTTTAAAAAGGAGAGGCTAACATGAATTGTTTACATCTATCTTGTGGAAGTGGAACCCAATGGATTTGTACTTGGCAGGAAAAACTCGTAGATATTATATTGTTAACCAAACCATTATTTGAGCATGTCAGAAGGGAATGACATGGATTTGGACTACCTCTAAAATACTACTTTAATGGAATAGTAAAAATAGCACAACTTAAAATGTTGCCGGGTTTAGGTTGTTGCTTATTAAAGGAACAAGCTATAGTTATAGTAAAGCACATTGGATAGGGTAGTTGAGCTATATCAATAGCTTAACAAGAGGAACAAGTTCCATTATGTCATTGCCAACAGCCTGCCATGTTAGAGTTGTGACAAAGTTGTGAAATAATGTGTGGTTCTAGAATTACTCGTAAAAATAGAATGCTTTGGATTGTGTGTATCACGGCTGGAAACTAAAACTGTGTGTATGTCAAAACTTTGATCATCAAATCTCAATGCAAGATCCCAAGTGACTATAGAAGAACATGAGCCTTTTGTCATTCCTGAACTCTCTGAATACACAAATAAATACCTTTCGCATATGCAATCACCTGGCCCATGGCAAAATGAATCGGGTGGAGGCAAGGAACTATTCAAGTCCCTCACCCTCAACCTTCATTTGTTAGCCATTGTCTAAACAATTGGCCAGCCTCGCTTCAGCAGCAGTACAACTCTCAACTTTCAAATTGTCACTGTTGCTGCTTTGTATTATTTGTTCATGTTTTTACCGACAAATTTCCTCTTTTTCGATCTCGACAGTCCCTTCTGCTTTTCTTCTCTCTTCCTCTTCCTTTGTTGGTTTTGAAATGACTTACCAACCAAGGAAGGTTGTTCCTTCAATGCAAAGCTCTTTGCAACATGCCCTAAATGAAGTTTCTTCACCATAAATATTCTTTTCAGCTCACCACGATGGGCAGTGTATGCACGGATCCAGGAGCAAAAAGCGTCCTTGGCCAGTTTCTTCATGCTTGGCTAAAGCATAGATGAGAAGGAAAAAAGTTAGATTTAGAATGCAACATAATAATATTAAAGATCAAATATGTAATCATCCTAATATACCACCCAAGTTGCGGGAATACATTATTATGGATCAATTTGCAAGATTATACCTGGGCCACAACAAATGATTCAAGTGCCTTCTGCAGAGATAGAACCCAGGGATGTAACTCTAAGGTGAGAAACTTCTTGACATGGCGCTTCTGATCATACAATGGGAAACTATCCAAGACTTTAAGGAGGGGATACTCAGTTAAAGACTCGCCATGTTTCTCCAAGTCTTTTAAATAGTCCATTTCAACTGGTTGCATAAATAACAATGCCTCTCCTCGTTCGCCCAACCGAGCAGTTCTGCCAACCCTGCATCATGGACCAAAGAGAGGATTAAGCTTCCTATGGACCATTTATACAACACCAACAAGAAATACTGCATTGGCTGGATCACATATTTTAAAGACCCAGAATGGGGAATCTCGTGTACTCAGAAATAAAACTCTATGACAGTGAACGCTAAATGTAACTTCAGATCAGAGAATAGTAATGCAGGAGGAGTCCAATAAGAAGTGGGGAATATCCATTTGCTATATTTTTCAAATATGTTCGGATGATTATTTCAGATGATGCTGTTCTGAGATGCAGTCAACCAGATGAAATGTTGTAACAAGCTCTCCACAAGCATTAATCTAACGTGAATAACATGAGCATATATAGAGTTAAATTATATCATAATGTTTGCCAACTAATTTCCAAGTCAAAATTCATTGAATGGTCATCTTAGACTGCATACCATGATATAAACATAAGAAGTGTTGGTACCACTAAAAGTCACCCAGAGAGAAAATACTAAAGTTGAAATTTAAAAAAAAAAAGAAAAAAAGAAGCAGTTAGAAGCCTCTGATATACCTATGCACATATTCCGTAGCCTCCCCTGGAGAATCATATTGTATAATAAATCTAACTTTTGGAATATCCACGCCTCTAGCAATAACGTCTGTGCATAAGAGAAGAGCTAATTTTTCTGTTTTAAAAGCCTGAAATGTGGTTCTTCTATCCTCCTGCTTCATATTCCCATGTAATCGAAAAGTTTTACTTCTAATGAACAATGGTCTTAGTTCTTCCTCTGGTTGTGTATTAGGGGAGAATTTGAATTCACTTAGCAGAGAGTAGTGAAAATCCACTGCATCACATGTTGAAAAGAATACCACAATCTGTAGAATGAGTATGTGAGTGAACTTAGACAAATCAAACCATAAGAAGAATATATTTACCATGTAATGAAAATAAACTTGTATAAACAATCTGGAAAGCACCAATGCACTTATTATCGAAAAAGTTCCTTTTTTATTTTTTATTTTTTATTATTATTATTTTTTTTAATGTTAGGAATGCATAAGGATATGGCAATTTTTCTAAGAATGCATTTTATGAAAGTTGAAAAAATGTAATTGGTGCTCTGAGATTGGCTGGAAACTAGTCTTCTAACATAACATCATTCACAATCGGAAACTCTAGAAATTTGAAAATAAGTCACCGAGATATTCAGACTACAAGAATGGCATTAAATTCTTAGACAGATCAAGAAAAGTCAGCACATACTACATTTACTTAGAGCCTTGCATCCTAGTGGCATTGCCTATTCTCCTTTAAGAGTAGAGCCAGGGTTCAACTATCCCTTCCCTCATTGTTGTAACTATCAAATATATATATATATATATAAACCAAGGGCTTGGTCTAGTGGTTCCCAAGGTTTCAAAACTCCTAGCCAACATCTTGGGGCCACCCCCAAGGAATTCATCCCTGTAATTCCCTGGTGTGTGAGATGGGGGACTATACACACTCAGGGGAATAGTCAAGCTATCCAAGAGCTCTAGACACCCACATAAGCAAAAAGAAAAGGGTATTCACTTTTTGCTTTGTGGAAGCTTCCTATAAGCAAAATAGACCAGACACAAGGATTCTATTTTAATTATGTATTCTATTCTTTCCTTTTCTTTTTTTGTGGGGAGGGTGGGGGGGCAAAATTACACAGGAAACTTTTCATAAGTCACAAATTACAGAATTACCAGACACTCCAGATCCTACAGTATTAGAAACATAAGTGAAAGAAGGATATACACAGCTATAGCTTAACATATTATTAATCCTTTACACCCACCAAATCCAGTTTAAAGCAGTCTAGAGCATTACAAAAGCTAAAGCCTCACATGATACAGAAAACAACGAAAGTTTAAAGCTCAACTGTGATCTTACCTTTTGGGAAGGTCCGCTCTCAAAAAGATGCTTTAGAATAGAAAGAAGTACAACTAGCCGCGAGCCACAGGGTACTGCATACAAATTCAATCAGAACCTTTAGATACAAAGCTGTAAAGATTCACAAAATCAAGCTTTATATCAGCATATACCTTTCACATATCTCTGAACTAATTGAGAAGGAACTCTAAAATCTGCAATTGAAGAGCTCATCAATTTATCAGGCTGTTCTAATTCATCATTCACATCAAATCCCAAAGATCCAAAATCTTCAGATGATAATACAGGCTGTATCTTCTTGTCATCAAGGCCAATCATAACAGGATTCTCTAAACTAAGTTTGGCAAGATGATTTACTTTTTCATTTAAAGTAGCCGATAATAGCAAATTCTGTCTCTGATGCTCAGAATTACATGAAACAGCACTCTCTTTGCCAGCAAACTCATTTGGCCTTGAACCCAATTGATCTAGTATTTCCTCTATTTCTTTCCCAAATCCTAATTCCAAAATCCTGTCAAGCACAGGGAGAGTTAATGACGGCATGATAGCGTGAAACGAATACATCAGTGGAACAGTATTATATATAATATGGTGAAAAAAAACATAGCAACTAGAGGTTTTAGACTATACATATCAGCTTCGTCAAAGATTATCCAACGCAAATTAGTGTGCAAAAATGATGATGTATTCTTTAAGTGATCCAAGAGGCGCCCAGGAGTAGCAACAAGAATAGATATGCCTGAAATGGACCAGGTGAAAATCCAACATATTATTAAGGGATGTGTTCAAATATATGACAAAAGAAATAAAAAATAGATATCAAAACTAGACATGATTCTGACCTTTGCGAAGCCTGGCTTTCTCCTTTGACCTGTTTTCACCACCCATTATATAACCCGGGACAATCCAATGAAAACGGTGCAATAACTTCTGTAAGATTTCATAAACCTGCATGCATAGCTCTCGCGTTGGTACAAGGACCAACGCTAGTACCAAAAGATAAGCTAAAGCTAAGGAACCAAACGCACCCAAAAAACAAATTACAATGGAAGTGACTGGAATGAATATATTCCTAACCGCTAAACATTTTCCAAAAACCAATACTGAAAAAAAGAAAGAAAAGAATTTCTAAATTCATTACAAAGATTTTCACTTTGTTATGATATAGTCAGAACTATCAACTAAAAACTCAAACTTTCATTTTAATAACCCCAAATAGAGTAATTTGTTTTGGTCTCCTATCCTTCTTTTCCCTCGGAACACAAAATGGGGGAGCTCAACAATTAAGCATACATTGCAAGATTAGAGAGTGGTGAGAATAAAGCTGACCCAATAAAGAAAGACAGAGAAATGTACCGAAAGTTCCATCAGAACGCTGAATACGAGGTTGTTTTCCCTGCAAGTGATGAATAATTGGAGCCAAGTACGCAATAGTTTTTCCAGTACCAGTAGCAGCATTCACAAGTCTACAAAGTGCTTTAGTTAAAGAAACAATAACACCCCAATTCTCCAAATATTACATGAACCCAAAAAAACAAAACAATGTAAGAAGAGAAGGATACACATGACGACCAGAGAGAATAACTGGAATGGCTTGGGCTTGTACCAACGTGGGAGCTTCGAAGCCCATCCTGTCTGTTTTTACAATATAGTAACAATTAACAAGCCTTGTGTTTTGCGATTACTAAGACAACAAAAAAAAAGTTTATTTTGCTTTTGGGGTACAATTTCTTGCTTGGTTGGTTCTATGTATGTAATTTATTTGTGTCAGACAAGGTACAAGAAGAGAGAGACACAA
Source organism: Quercus variabilis (assembly GCA_030445155.1). Classification (NCBI taxonomy): domain Eukaryota; kingdom Viridiplantae; phylum Streptophyta; class Magnoliopsida; order Fagales; family Fagaceae; genus Quercus; species Quercus variabilis. Next base: position 1,853,346 of record CP129455.1, read on the forward strand.
ACCTCGGAGCTGGTCGCATAAGGAGGAGTGAAGGCCGAGGCTGGAGAAAGAGCATGATGCGAAAATCTCGTTGTTGTTGGTGTTCTTCTTAGTCTCTGCGTCTTTTGTTTTTGTGGGGGTTTCGCTTCTCTTCTTCGTTGTCGCCATGACTACTGAGAATTGAGAAAGGTTCAATGGCGAGAGTGAGAATGGCGTAGGTAGGGTTGGGTTCTATTGTTGGGTTAATTTTCCTGGGCTTGCAAGCCCATTAACACCTTTTCTCTTCTTCTTTTTTTCTTTTTTTTTTTTTTTTTGAAAAAAACCCATTTAATTATTAACTATGAAATTAAGAGTTTTTGTTCTGCTTATCCAAAAGAAAAAAAAAATGTTCTAAAAAATTAAAATTTTTATTTAATTTTTTAAATATTAATTAAAAATATTTTACGTAAATAGAAGGAGAGGAGTGATGGTTGTAAGAGTTTTGAGGGAAAATGAATATTTTAGGGATGATACAACAAATTCATTGAGGACAAAAAATGAATATATAAATTAATTATATATTCATAAAATGTAAGATAGCAAGACATTTTCTTACCCTTTTTTTTTAAGAGTTTCAACTTATGACATCTATTCCTGATAATAGTTCTGTATCATACCAAAACACCAATAAGTTTTTAACTCTTATTCAATCATCAGATATTTTACCATTTGAACTAACTAGAATCCACAATATTTGTTTTAATTTATTGTTTATAATGAGTTACTATAAATTCAGGTATATTATACAAATATCCTTTGATAATTTGTTTATTTGGAGTGTATACATTATTTGAATATGCTTATTCAATGACAAGAGTCTCAAATGAACCAATTGCCTGTCTTGAAAATTCACATTTTTCCTAAGGTTTTTATTAACAGGGTGTTGTAACACTTGTTTCAAAGACTTCAAAGAGGACCCACTTACACTAAAAATATAAAAAAATTAATAAAAATTTATACATTTAAATATTTATTAAGGTTAAAAATCGCTCAAGTCCTTACAAAATTAACTTGAATGTATTCTTAAATTCTATTTCCAATATCAGTTAACATGGTCCTTTTAAAAAATACATTTTTTTTTCAAAGGGTAAAACATATATATATTGTTAATATTACTTTTTTTAATTTTATTTTTCAGGAAAAAAAAAAACTTGAAAAACATAACTATAATTGGACATTTAGGTGGGAAACACAAAAACCCACTCACCCAGCACTACAAGTTGAGCTTTGCATTTGACATTTTGAATACCCACAATTCTAGTTCTCTAGTCTCAAAACATAAAAATACTAAAAATATTCCGGTCGGAAAAAAAACTCATCTCAACTGTCTTTCTCATTTCATTTCCCTCGTTTACACACTTTCCAAGCTTCGAAAACTGTCATCCAAAAATCCCAAAAAGCAAATCAATCAGGTAAAATCTTTTCCACACTTTATCTTTTCCTTAAAATCCTATCTATTATTAGTCATAGCCTAACTATTTCTATAAAAAAAATTAGTATTTTGAATAGTTAAAGTGAAAGAAGAAATGGGATCTGGAAACGAGGTTGTGGAAATCGATAGCTTGGAGAGAGGTTTGTTGTTGTCAACTCCTACTGGTTCTCAGATTCACGTGGGAGCCGAAGCCGAAGCTGAAGAGGAAACGGTGTTGTACGCGGCGTCGTTTGAGGAGATGGAAGAGAATTACGTGAAGTACCAGACGGCTCAGTGGGTTCTGTACTCGTTGCTTATGATACTGGCTTGGGGAATCGGATTGTTCATGCTTCTTTATGTTCCAGTTCGCAGATACATACTCCGCAAAGATATTCGCTCCAGAAAGCTCTTTCTCACTCCGAATTCCATTGTTTACAAGGTAATTTCACAACCCCGTGTCTTGCTTTTTTTCTTTTTCTTTTTTCATTGTTGGGATCATTGCAAATTGATTAATGTAAGCAAAAGGAGCTTCTTAGGAGAATTGGGTCATCTAAATTAAGAGTATTTAAGTGAATCATGATTGGTTGAATTGTCATGTAATGGATGAATGGAATTTTTCTCCAAACTGCTTTTTTCATTGGGGGAGCTTATTTTCATTGGTATTTTGGGCTTGAAAAACAAACTGGGTAAAAGTATAATTGTACATAAAAAATGTAAAAGCTTTTAAAAAGTTTTACATAAGCTGAATAAACAAGGTTTTAGTGGGTATCACTCGTCAAAGTTATTGTGCTGAGTTCTTTTGATGAACTTTTGAGTAGTTCATCGTTTTTTTATTGGGTGTGCCAACATATTGATCTTTGTTTGTCAAATGAAGTTAGTGACTCATGAATTGTTCATTCTTCTCGGGTGGAAGATAATGGTTTTGATGCTATTTGGAGTCAGGAATGAATGATTCCAGTGGATAATACTTTGTTTTCTCTAGCTTAGATTACGAGGCCAGTGCCATTTCCGTGCTTTGGAGCGTTGAATGCGAATGTATTGACCTTTGTTTGTCAATATAGAGTTAGTGACTTGTGAATTGATCATTCTTCTCAGGTGGAATTAAGATAATAGTTTTGATGCTATTTGGAATCAAGAATGAATGATTCAAGTGCATAATACTTTGTTTTCTCTAGCTTAGGTTACGAAGCCAGTTCCATTTCCATGCTTTGGAGTGTTGAAGAAAGAGAAGCATGTCTTGTTGCCTTCAGTTTCTGACCTTGTAATTGAACAAGGTAAAGTGTTTTCATTGTTCTTTTGCATTATTCCATAACTTATTAATATTCTTTTGCTGACTGTTTCTATCAGTCAAGCTCTTTAAGTAGGATTATGTAATGGCTAATTGCTATGTAGTTGTCCAAAACAAAAACAAGTAATGATTGACGAGGACTGATTTTCCAGCTCAAGGTTGAGTGTACATCGGAATAATTGAAGTACAAGAGCTTTACATTTTGTAGCCTTATAAAGCTTACGTTTTGTTGACTTTGACCTAGCAGTTGTTAAAATTGGGTCTGATAGAACCTGGATGCTCAAGTAAAAAGTCCACTGTTAATTATGTTTTTAAATTTCCAATTTTTGTTTTGCCTAAAACTCAATCAAAAGTCTGATGCCTAAATTTGAACAAAAATGTATATTTGCAACCACATACAATATGTGGATACATATTTCAATTTTCAATTGTATGGTCTCCCATTAACTCAATCCTAGTAATATTTAGGGTTCTTTTTTGTTATTTTCAGGATATTTGCAATCCCTCTTTGGTGTCTACTCTCTTAGAATTGAAAATGTTGGTGTAAGAAGGCCCCCAAGTGATGATGTTCAAATACAGGGTATTGCAAATCCACGTGCTTTCAGGAAGGTAGTCTTTATTTCAAATCGCATTTGTCTGGTGACTTCTGGTTGATAGATTTGAATTCCTTTATATCCTTTGATGCACTTTTCAGGCTGTTCTAATGCGTCTTGCAAATATGAGAAGTGAGGGTTTCTCTCGACAAGTTTCCACAATTGAAGATGTTCCAAATTTTAGGGTAAGTCACTCATTGTATTCTTGGTTCTGCCAACATACTATTAGAAAAGCATTAACCAGTGTCATCTTTAATTCTATTCTGGTTAATATGTTCAATTATGTTACTTTTGTTATTCTTGCACAATCAAGATTATGGCATTTTAGTAATGAACCAGAAACCCTGTAGGGAAATAAAAAGGCTATCTAAGCCCTCTTATTGATTGTACTTTTTGAAATTTGTCTTCTTGAAGCCCCTCCTCTCACCTCCTGTTTCCTTATGTTATGTCTCACTTTTGTCAACAGCTGGTTTCCCCATCAAAATCTCTCAGGCATGATTCCATTCCACAATCTGGGGACCTAATACTACTACAAAAACTAGAGGAGGTTGGAAGTTCTGTGAAGGTAGAAAACTAATGCAAAGATTATTCACGCGATAAGTTGGCTATGCTTTTTTTTCTTATCATATGTATATGTGTCTCGTATCTACTGCAGAGAGTTCAAACTTTAATTGAGGAGCAACAGTCTCAAACATCAAAACCTGTAGATTGAGGTACGTGGACTCATAATGCACACTAAAAGGATTATTACTGGCTTGTGGAAAATGCTTTATTGGACATTTCTTTTTCACTGATGCTGAAGCCTTTTAATAATAAACTTAATGAACATGTATGTCGCATCAACTCTAGTCTACCAAGAGTAACTGATGGTGAACTTCTAAATGCATCACAATTTCGCAAATCCTAGTTTCTTGCAGCTGCTTTAACTCGCCTTTCATAGCCGGGGCATTCCAATGAATGGACAGTCTCTTGGATTGGTAATCCATGCAGTGCACAGTTTTCAGAACCCTAAGCATCCAACATGTGTGTTTTGTGTGTGGGAGTGTCTGTTTTTAATAAGTTATATTCACGTGGGTAGTGGGCTTTGACTAACATTGTCTGTTGACTGAGTGGTTCATACTGATGCTTTGGAAAATGAAATTTGGCTAGTAAATAAACAATTTGGCAGCTTCAGCAAGCTAAGTTTATGCAACACTAGGTTTTGGCTGTTCAGATTCTGATGTAATAGAGGTATATATTTGCAGTTTTAGTATTGTGCACCTTGACAAAAAGAAAAAGTATAAAATACCCAATACTCCATTACCTTTGTTTACACACTGTAGAGATCTGCATTATTCTTATCATGTTTCTTGAATGCATTCTCATAATTGTTTTATTTTGTGCTTTTGTTAATTTGTTATGTTGGCATACCAGCTGTTAATCCAAATTGGGAAACATGAGAAAACCAAAGTCCGAAGTTGACATGGTTCTTGATCTGCAATGCAGGCAAGCTACAAAGTTATACATATTATCGTATCGTGCCTTTTAAACTGAGAACCAACTCATTTTGGTATTTACTGTCTGAGCTGCCATTTTAAGGAGTGATATTTTAGATACTACAGAGCTAAATTACAATTGAATTCTATTTGTTTCCATATGTATGTTGGTGGGCAAGGTGTGCAATTGTTGGTCATTTCATTTAGTTTGTAATTTATCATATGACAGGCAGAAAAGTTTATGTTTTCCATGTATACATCTTGATTATCCCACTCCAGTCTCTCTATGTTCTGTTGTTATAAGTTCTAACTAATTCTTTGTATCATGTATACTTGTTATAAACCCCTGTAGATTGTCTTCAACTTTTCATGTCTGATTTTGATGTTCTGTATTTTGTTGCATTCAATTCTACCAATCGAAAGGAATGTTGGAGCAATTATTTTTCTAGCTCGTGTTCAGTTAGTTTTCTAAAGATATAATAAGCTTGCCTTCATTACTAAAGATATTTTACAATCTCATCTCTCGTATTGTGAAGTGATAATTAAAGTATCATCTTTGTTTAGCATCCAAATAAATCAGAAAGGTACGTGAATGTTGAAGCACCTAGCCTCTGTAATGTCAAGAGTTTTTACGCGTATGTGATTTTTCTTGCCAATTTTACAACCTGGAGTGGTGGCACTGAATTATATTATATTATACTAGCATGGGAACCTACTTATTTGTAAGGTAGAATAAAATAATTTTATAAAATTTTAAATTGATTAAGAAATTACGACGTTGCATGATTTGAACAAAGGAAAAGAGAATAAAATAATTGAAGAAGAGCTCATACCTTTACTCAGCTTAAAAAAAAATATATATATATATATATATTGGAATTTGTGTTGCTTTTATAGTGTTTGAAAGCTCGGATTTGTGCTAAAATACAAGAGCTTATTTAGATTCCAAATTTTAAATTACGGCTAGATTGTTTTTACTCTAATTTATCTAAGTGTGGAACAAGAGTAAATAAAACGTAATCACTGAATCTACTCTAGTGTATACACATGAGCAATAAATAATAAAAATAAAGCACAAGAGTAAGGAAAGAGAGATTCAATCACAAGATAATATCAAAATATGTTATCGAAGAGAAAATCAAAGAACTCGGTGAAAAACTTCTCCGCGACCTTCTAAGTCGAAATCGATCTACTAGTGAATAAAGTTGTAGTACACGAATAACAAAAGACCCTCCGAGCTTAGTCTACCTCATGTATTTGAACCCTCCAAGCTCCAACTACCAACTGACTTCTTGGAACTTTGTCTTCTTTACTTTTCCAGATTTTGCAATACACTCAATTGCATCCGCCAAGCCTCATCGGCTTCTTTTGGTAAATCTCCAAAACTTCCTAAATTCGAAAACACTCCCTACACTCTGAAAATGTGTGGGTTGTGTTTGAGTACAAATCTCCTCCTAAGGTATGACAATGTGAGAGAGGAGGAGAAGATATTACAATAATTTCTCACTAAGAATGAGTAGCTCTCTCTTTAAAAGATGGGTGAGTAAAAGATGGGTGAGTTGTGTTGTAGAAAACTTGTCTAGGGTTTTTTTCTCTGAATGGCCTTCTATACTTTTATGAGTAATGAGGGTATATACAGTATAGGTAAAAGATAAGAAAGTCATACTTAAAATCCTCTAGGTAAAGAGTTTCGTTGATATCTTGCAGGTGGGTCCTTCTCACAAGACACTTGCGAAACTGACAGCTTAACACGACTCTTCAGCTTCCAGCATATGCTTCTCATGTGGCTCTTTTGCGGGTAAGCTTCTCACGAGACACTCACAAAATCTACTTGTTCATCCAATACATGCTCAATTCTTCACCAACTTAATACTAAACCCAATATAATAAAATCTTACAAAATATAATAAACAAAATTAAATCAATTACAACACTTGTTGTCATGTAATAAAGCCAACATAAAATATAGTTGTAAATTACAACTTTACAATCTCCCTATTTGGCTATTCTATGACAAAACACCCTATAATAGACTCTAGACTTAAACGTGAGTTTGGGAACAATGGCAAAACTCACTCACACCTAAATCTAAAACTTGTGATGAACTTGGAACAAAATACTTATAACCTGAAACACTTGCACAAAACGCATTAAACCCTCAAGGTAAATCAAGTGATAAAAGGACCAGTATAATGTAACAAGTAAAAAGTGATCAAGTAAACATGTTGTGAAATATATGAGCAACTTGATCAAACACAAAACAGTCATATGGAAATGACTACAATGATCATATAGCAAAGCAAATGATCATCCGAACATGCAACCAAAAAAACACAACAACATAAGGATGTATGCATGTCCAACACATAAGCATGATGCGATAAAGCAACAAAGTATAGATATTAAACATAACTCAAAACACCATAAAGCAAACAAGAAATCAAGCATAATATAAAACAAAACACAACAAGATTTTTTTTTATAAAATATGTCTTCTCCCCTTTGGTATATGCATCTTCACTATGGCTTTCTCCCCCTACGAATGTGCATGAGATAGAATTTCTCCTCCTGAGAATGTGCACATGAGTCATATAGAAATGACGAAACACTCAAGTATACTCTCTCCCTTTTTGTCACGAATAGAAAAATGAATCAAGAGGAAGGAGGGAAAGAAAAAAAGATGTGAACAAGGGTAATGATGCATGAGGGGTGTAAGATGAATGAGAAAATGAAGCTCAAACAAAAGACAAAAACATTTTAAAAAAATGCTACAAAGCATAAAGTAAACATGACATGCTAAGGATAATGAAGTAAGGTGTAGACCAAGGCATGATAAGGACACAAGAACATGTTATATGTGTTAAAAAGTCTAAAAAGACTTAATTAGCATGGGTGAATGCAAAACATGTTAATTGATAGAGTGTGTGCATCAATGGTGCATCTAGTGTGTATGTGAGATGCATGACCAATGCATGAGCAAGCACTCATGGGGCAAAGTGTGTAAACCACACAACTAATAATCAAAACATGATAAGCATGAATAATTATGATAATCTCCAAAAATTGGTACTCATCGAAGTCCAAAACAACGAGAAAATGTCATTAAAGCATTTTATCAAACACTTAGAGTACTCACACTACACATGTATGTTAAACAATGCATGAACATATGAGAATCTTGCTTAAATATATGTTATTTTTTCCACAAGGGGCCAACATCCAAAGTAAATCATCATTTAAAACAAAACCCAATAAAAAAAATTGACAGAAATTAAGTTTTCCAACTCTCATTTGAGAAATTCCCAACTATGAATATAAAACCCCCAAAAACATAATCTAAGGATCAAAATCAATGAAAAGAGTTAAAGATAACCTTAGAGATGTTAATGAAATGAAAAACAATTGAATTTAGTTGGGTTTTGATGTAGAAACATAAAAATAGGGATTTGGGAGAAGATGTGAGTTTAAAACAAATGTCTCACAAAATACCCTTTAAAAAGTTGATCTGAAAATTTTCGCTGGTAACAGAGAATTTTCACGGGTAACTCGTTGGTAAGTCCTTCTCACAAAACACTCTATCCAAACTTCGTGACTGAGCTTACTCACGAAAACACCTAGAAAACATTTTTTTCACACAAAATCAACTTAAAATTTTTTGAAAAACATGGGTGATACAAATCACTTCTAAAAGCAAACAAAAAGAACAAAAATCATTTTGATTTGATCCACATATGGTTGAGCACACACACACACATCACATTTAAACATGTACAAACACACAAATGAAATAGACATTCATTGAACATTAAACATGTGTGTTGTGTGTGTGAATCAAGTATGAATTAGTCTATAGTCTAATATGAAACTTTAATAATCAATTCAACCAAGTCATACACAACTAATACAAAGTCAAATGACCTATCTCACTTGTAGAATGTGTTTACAATTGATTGAAAGCTTTTCATTTGGCTTCCATTTTTTTCATACTTTTGATCAAATACAACTCAAATTTTTAAGAAGCGATGCCATAAACATTTTGATAGAACATTGACAATTGAGCCTTTAACTTTGGCATTATACATTTTAATACATATTTGCTCCACCTTTTCCTAGTCAAATTAGTTTTTGAAGCAAGGGCTTTCTAGCTCTTTTCTCCCTTTTAGAGATAGACATTTGTAAAGCTTTTTGAAAAAGGAAAAGAATTGTGTGAGGAGAAATATAGGCACAAGTCTACGCATGTATCAAGATCAAGCAAGACTATTGACCAATCATTCATAATAAGCTTGAAGATCTATTTACAACAATCAAAACGTAGATTTCTAAATGTTGTTCATGATTAACCTTACAAATTTGGAGATAAATTATTAATGTTTGAGTTTGAGTTTAAGTTAGACTTGTCAGAGAGATAGAGTTTCACTCCTTGTTAAGTTTAGATTAAACAAAAATAATTTTTCTTAAAAAAAAATGATAATGTTGAATTTGAGTTTAAGTTGGACTTGTTAGAGAGATAGAGTTTCTCTCTTTGTTAAGTTTGGACTAAACAAAAATAATTTTATTTAAAAAAAATGATAATGATGTGGCAAGTTCTGGAGAGGTCAATAAAAAGTCAAGGCTTTGGTTATATATATATATATATAGGAGCTTGGCATGTCATCTAACAATCATAGTACGATAGAGAAAAGCGATATTTTGACTAACTTCTATTAAACCAAGATATTCTTGACCTTTTGCTCATTAGCTTTCTTCCTGGGACAATAAGTTTAGCCATTCTTATCTCAAATGAGTTCAGTAGGATTGTTCTTCTTCAAACAAAGGAACAAACTATTCTTTATGATCCAACTCCCCCTTTAAAATGGTCTTGAGCCCTAGCACCACCCTTATTATATGTGAAAATTTCTCTAGAATCCTGAGGTTCTATCTTACACTCACCCCCTATTCTACTATAATGATGAGTTTAAAAAAAATAATAATGATAAGTTTGAATTTAAGTTGGACTTGTTAAAGAAATAGAGTTTCAATCATTGTTAAGTTTGGACTAAACAAAAATAATTTTATTTAAAAAAAATGATAATGATGTGGCAAGCTCTAGAGATGTCAATAAAAAGTCAAGACTTCTATATATATATATATATATATATATATATTTTAAGTGAATTTTCTTTTATTTTTGGGAACAACTCAAAGACATCTTTGGACTTTTAGGCCAGAAATTAAACCGACCTCTCCCTTATTCTAATTTATAGGTATGGTTCTAAAAACTAAAGCATTGAAATAACCGGAAAATAGAGAGGTTTGTTGGACCAAAGGTTGAGACGTAATGATACTATAATTAATTAAAACATTAATTATTATTATTATTATTATTATTATATAAAACTCAAAAATTTTATGAATTTCAAATATACTTTCACAACTTTTATAAGACAAATAGAAAATAATACCACTAATTAACTGTTAACAACCACCTTTCTCCACCACACAACCAGCTTTCACAACTTGTCACACACTACTTGACCCCGTAAACCATGATGGATCAAGCAAAATTTTAGCACATCCATTCTTAGAACCACAACAACAAGAACCCCATTCGACTCATATCAAATCAAGCCACATTTCTCATTGCCACATAAATTTCTAATTCAAAGCCCAAAACTCTAAAATTATTAAAAAATTTCCCAAATTTTTCTCTATTTCAAACCCCAAATACTTTTCTGACAAACGAAGAGAAGCTTAGCAACACTGCTTGAAATGGAGGAGTAACACCACCCTTGCCTATCTTCGAACCATTTTGTTTATGTTAATAATGAAATATTCTAAACTTTTATAAGAATCTCTTTACAAAAATTTAACCATGGTTTGTAAGAAAGTAAATGATAAATTTAGAATAAAAATGCAAATTTATCAAATATCAAAACACTTGCAATGAAAAATATCTCTATTACCCATTGAAAAAGAAAAAGGAAAAAAAATCACATTTAATATTTTAAAATACACTTTAATTCAAAAATTTTAAAAAAAAATTATTAATTTTAATTATGAAGTAAGATAATTTTGGAAACTTTCCCTTAAGCTAAGGGTAGGTTAGTACACATTACACAATATTTTTAATATTAACTCAACAAAAGTTTGGTCAATTGGATGTCAAACTTTTTAACATTCCCTAATGGATTCTTATTTATACCTGCATATGAATGCTTGCAAACCCAGATTTGCAAATTATGTGAAATGTTGTCATCTTTAAGGAACAAATAAGGTCTTTACACAAATTCACCACTGTAGCTACAAAGATCCTCAAAATTACAAACAAACTTAAATTCAATGATACTTGTTCTTTTAATTATATATGAAAATTTTAAATACATTGCAACAATATTTCAGCTAAAAATTACAAAATTTATTACAAAAAGAAAAAATTAAATAAAAGAAAAAGGAAAGATTTTCAAAAATGAAAAAAAATTTGAAACTGCCCAGCTAAAAATGTAGGAAACAGTCATTAATTCTAGTGCAGGTTCCTCATATCAAAAGCTACAATCTCACAAAATAAACCAAAAAAAGGCCAACTTTTGTAGGGAAAAAAAAGAAACCCAGATGGAATAATTATTTAAAAAGCTCAAATTTTTATAAGAAAAAGTATCTTTACCACATCAATTATTCCTCATTTCTTAGTTCTCTATAAATGAACATACAAACAAGAAAACATACCTTCAAACTTGAAAAAAAATTTGAACTTCTGTTGGTAGGGACAAAATGGATTTTGAAGGTTTGGATGAGGGGATCGTCTGAAGCCAATTGTGAGGAAAGAGGAGAGCGTTTGAGGGTGAGGGTGAGGGTGAGTTTTGTTGCACGCTGAGGGGTTGAGGGTGACTGATTTGGGTGTTTGAGTGAGAGTGTTTGAACTTTGAGAGAGTGTTTGAGAGACTGAGAGTGTTTGGGTGAGGCGTTTGAAAGTGGTTGAGGGTGTATAGTGTGCAAATTTTGAGTCTTATAAAGTCGATTTCTACGTGGCTAAATTTGTCCACGTAAGGGTATGACTAACACCAAAAATCGAGTTTTTAAAACTCGAGTTGTAACCGGATTTCAAGTTTTAAAAACTCAAGATGTTAGTTTTCAACATTGTTTTGAAACCTGACAATTAACAAAAATGTTTGATATTTAAGGCCATTTGAAAAAAAAAAATTCGTGTTCTTCTCCTTTAAGTTTGGGTGTAATTACCCCAAAATATAATATTATATATAATTAAATCGAGTTTTATGTTCACAAGCTTGTTTAAGAACATATTATTATGTTTGAACTTGGCTTATTTAATAATTGAACATAAACTTGAGCTTGAGTTTGGCTTGTTTGCGAAACAAACAAATATAATAAGTTTTTTTCTCAATCAAGACATTCATAAACAACTTGATTCATTCACAATCTTAATTATGAGCGAGATTTTAAGCATATAACTACTACTCCCCATAATTGGGGGGGTGGGGATCGGTCTTTAGACTCATCCACGATACTTGTCATCTACAATACTTGTCCAAGTTACCCATCCTCGAGTTGATGTTTTTGATTTTTTTTTTTTTCTGTGTTTTTAAAAATTTTTCCCCATTACCCGGAGTATTGTTTCTTTTATAAGAGTTATAAGTAATCCAGTGTGACAAAGCGTTGTATAACTTACTGGGCTGAGTAGCCGTTACTCAGTGAAGTGGACTACTAGCCCATTAGGGCCCAATATGTGGGAAACCCAGAAGCCTGAAGTGAAAGGAAGAGAGACAGAGAGATAGCTCAAATTTGGCAAATGACAATTGCTTTTTCCCTTTGGATCATGGCTTGGCCCGTTTGGTTGGCTTCCTTAGTTGTTGCCACAGAGTTTTAATGTGTTATACTTGTGCCTTATTGAGTTAAAAGTTTCAATTCTTGTGAGTTACAGTTAGCTTAATTGGTAAAAATTTTTATGGTTGAATAAGAGATTGGGGATTCAATCTTCGCCTATACCAAAAATCGATTGGTATCTTGGCTTGATGATAAAAAGCTATCATTAAAAACGGACGTCATACGTTAAAACTCTTTAAAAAAAAAAGTTTTAATTTTTTAATAAGTTGAAATAACTTAATAGGGAAAAAAAAAAAAAAAAACTCATTTCTGTAAAGAGAAGAAAACCCAGGTATTTATCATTACCAAACAAAGGGAAAAAAAAAAAAAAAAAGAAGAAAGAAAGAAGAAGAGATATTTAAATTTTGAAACAAAGATTCTTTAGATATTTTTTTATGTAGCCAATAAAAATGTTTGACAAGACTCTAGAGTCAGCAGACACATTTTTTATTTATATGTTATGGGGTCGATTATATTAAAAGCCATACGAAGAAAGGTCATAAATAACTCAATTAATATGTCTTTGTCTATGTTGTTGTAACAGCAAATATTGTGAATGGTCTATTTTTTGGTACATAGTGGAGATATGGGGATGGGGATGCCTCTTTTATTGCTAGATAGATTAATAAGTATAAACTGAACCTACGAATTTAAGGATGGTTGAGACTTAAAGAGTAGAGACTGAGTGAGGTTGTGGAAAAAAAGGGTAAAGTAGTTGCATGTCCTTCTCTCTCTCTTTCTATTATATTTTGGCCATGAAATGTTGTTTGTGTGAGGATCGGATTTAAGGATTTTGGTTGAGAAGATGAAATTCGGCTCACCAATTTTGACTTGACCCATTCCAACCATTCTCCTCGTGTGTTTACTATCATGTTGTTTCTCTCGCCCTAATATCATTTTTAATATATGTTGTATATTTAATCAAGAAAAAAACAAATAGTAAGCTTGTAAACTTGTATATTTCACTTTGCTCCTTCCATGCAGATGATTAGGATCAAATCGTTACAGCTAATATATATTATTAATAAGAAGAATGTGGAGACCATTCTTTTCTAAGACAAAACCCCAGATATGGCCCTTTCTTTTATATTGTACTAGAATGTAATTTATGCAAACACATGGATGCATTTAAAATTAAACACAATTTTTAGTATAAAAATATAAATAATTAGTCAAATTATTAAAAAAAAATAGCATGTAACACATGCATATGTATAAATACATTTAAAATTAAACACAATTTTTATCATAAAATATAAATAATTAGTCAATTTTTTTAAAAGTAAACGTAATTAGTCATATATTAAAATTCATACCTAAATTTAATACTATTTATAATTTTTTTTTCTTCTGATTTTTAATAAGAAAAACGTGTAGTGATCTTTGTTGTGCGGTGATTTTTATTTAGTATATGTGATTGGTTTTTTTTTTTTTTTTTTTTTTTTAAATTTAAATTTTATAGTTCATTAATATTAGATTTTTAGTATTTTGTACTCATTAACTCACTTGGCACAAAAATTAAAAAAACTTAAGTGGATAATTATAGTGTGCTCCCTACATAAATTTAGACACATGGCGCAAAATTGAATTTTAATTGAACTTTCTCTATCATTCTCTCATCATTGTCAAATAATTCTTGCCATCTTTGACTCGTGAGTGTAGCCCAAAAGTTAAACCACATAAACCATGTGTTTCTTATGCAATGCTCTTTTTTCCCTAAAGTTCTTTATATTGCTTCAAAGTAGCACTACAAGCAACTAGGAGATCCTAAAGGTAATGGACACCTAGGGATTAACCATCTTTCAAATTATTCTTACCTAAATTTAATATTACTTATAATTTTTTTTTAATTTTTAATAAGATAGAACGTGTGATCTTTGTTGTGCGGTATTTTTTATTTAGTATATGTGATTTGTTTTTTAATTTAAATTTTATAGTTCATTAATATTAGATTCTTAGTATTTTTAACTCATTAACTCACTTGACACAAAAATTAAAAAAAAAACTTAAGTGGACAATTGTGGTGTGGTCTCTACATAAATTTAGACATATAGCACAAATTTGGATTCTAATTTCAAATTCTAATTGAACTCTCTCTAAACTTTACCTATTAATATATATATACATATATAATTCAATGAAAAATCCTAACAATTTCAAATTAATTTTTAATTTAATTATTTATACTTCATCATGTTATCATAGTTTGCTTATATTTAGAGTATTGATGGTGTGGCAAAATCATTACTATTACATGTAGTTGTGAATGATTAACATTTTGAAAATTTTATGGGGGAAGGATCAAAATCCTCTAGAATTCTTAGAAATATTTACGGTATCAAGTTCTTTAAATGCTTACCTTTCTTTTATAATAAAATAATAAGATTATGGTGCATCATAAATTCATTTACATAAGCCAAAAAGAATGGGTAAAAAAAAAGAAAAAAGAAAAAAAAAAAAGAAAAAAAAAACCTCAAACTTTCCAACTAACGTGGAAGCTAAAAATCTAACTTTCCAACTAACGTGGAAGCTAAAAATCCAACCTACACCATATTAGTTTTTTTATTTTTATTTTTTTTAACAAAAAAACAAAACAAAAAACTCATACATTTCAATCTAACTTGAAGCCTGCCAAAGCCATTATGGCTTTTAGTCTCAAGTTTTTTCTCAAGAAAATTATATTTTCATTTCCTCTCTCTTTCTCTCTTCCATATCTAAAGCTATCTGAGAGCAGTGACGGCTCTAAGAATTTTTTTTAGAGTAGTCATTAAAAAAAAAATTATATTATAAAAAATATAATAAAAAATAACTTGAATACATCGCAATCACCAAAAAAAAAAACTTGAATATATGAAATTTTATAATTTCTCTCTTCTAATAAAATGAAAAGGAAAAAACAGATTGATGAGAGATAAAGTGAGAATTAAGCATGCAGAGATGAGAGTAATAAAGTGAGAGAGTCTGAAATGATGAGAGAGAGAGAGAGAGAGAGATGATACCAGCTACGACTGTGCACCAAGCCCCTGAAAAGAGTAGAATTGCTACTACTACATAGCCACGGAGAATTCATGGCTATTGTATCTCTCTTGGTATCTTTTTTTTTTTTTTTTAGGAAAATAAAATTAGAGATTATTTTTATGAAATGAGTTGCATGAATTACAAATCTAAATGATTAGGAGTTTTTTATTCTTTTGTTTTTGAATTAATTTTTTGTTGAATATTTTATTCACCGAAAAATCTCAACTATAAAAATCTTCGTGAATATATCTTTTAAAAAAAGTACTCATAACAAATATTTATCAAATAAATATTCAGAATCAAAATTCATTAAGGAAGGATCTCCAAAATACAAGATTCTGGACTGAAAAGCCTTTACAAGCCTATTAAGTTTAGAATCTAATGAGTTTTTTTCAAGATCAATGCCCTATCAATCATCAAGACTTGAACATTCCAAATGCCCCTCTAAAAACAAGGTTTATGCATGGCAATTATTTTTCTTGAGTCAGTCAAGGAGAATAAACCTTGTAAATTTCCCTAAGCCGTCAATAATTCTTAAAAATCAAATCATCACAAATTTATCATCTATGAATGAATCATGCATGCAAGATCCAATAGAATTTCAACATTGTTCGTGGTAATTAGAGCTTTTTGGCAACATTTCAAGATTACCTTGTTTTACATAAAAGAGTTTAAAAAAATAAAAAACTAGTGGTAATCAAAACCCAAAATCCCCAACGGTAATTGACATTTAGAACTTCCTTGTTATACAACAAAGTTGTTCTGAAACATGATTCATCAAGATTTTCTCCTATCACATAGATAAGAAATTCCAAAGCAATATTAATGCACCTCCTCCAATTGGTTTCGGTTAAACTTTGGTCACAAAATATAAGTGTCTTCTTTTTACATTGATATTCACTTTTTAAGCTCGGTCAATGAGGGTCATTCTATAAACATTTCATTTTGCAACTTTCGTTTAATCTCACCACAAGTGCAAAATAGTCATTTTGCAATGTAAGGGAAAAATCGTAATTTAGACCTTTTGATGCATCATTGAAAGTAAATCTTGAAGTAACAATCAATATGGTATATCATGTGCTTAAACAGAACCACAAGATCAAAAGTTATATATGGTTAAAATTTTAATGGTTAACGTGAATCCAGATGAAACAAGGTGAAACACAAGTGATTATCACTAATTAATTATTATTCGTCCATAAAAAGATTAAAAATAATTAATTATGTGGCATAATGTGATTGGATTTTCATGATAATAATTGTGAGAATGCATGCATACAATAAACGGGACTTAATTGTTATTTGGAGTAGATGTACTTGAGCCTCTCCCTCACCTTTGGAAAGTTGCATGGATCAGTGATCTCGGACCTCGAGATGACCTAGCTAGCCTGCAAGATCCACATGGCAGGAAGTCTAGATGAGAGTGCTGGCTGTGCACCACGTGACTACCATGTGCCCTTAGGGCGTGTCCAGGTCCCAAGTTGCATGATCTCTGTACTCTGCTTCTTGGATTGATCCTAGTCAATGTATTTTTGCCAGCACACACACTGAGGCATGGCAAGGGCTTCTAATAGGGGTTAAGCAAACCCTAGAAATCTAGAGAGACATCCAAGAGAAGCCAACATTGAGTGTAAGAAAAGATGAAACCTTTGTCTCAACAAAAACCCATTCCACCCTCTCTTTTTCATTTCTTTCAATATTTGATTGAGATTTTTTAATCTCTTTCCTCACCCATAAACATAGACCATGTGAGTGAGAGAAAGCTTATGGAAACTTGAGAAGTTACATTCAAATCCAATCTCTATTAGTAGTGTTTCCATTGGTGCTTCAACAGAGGTCTCCGATGAGCTAGATGAAGAAAATACTTGGTAAAGTTGATTGCTAGCTGGAGGTTGGAGGGCTCAAATGCAAAGGGAGAAATAGGCTTAGAGGGTTTATGTTCATCCATGTATTGCAACTATTCATTCTAGTGGAGATTTTCGACGAGTGGTCGAGGGAGAGGTTTTTATGCCCAGTGCTTAGATTTTTCTCTTTCTAAACACATTTTGGTGTTATTGTGGTTTGCTTGCTTTTCCCTTTAATTTCTTTTAGGTTGTGTTTGGTTGAATGTAAAATATGTTCCGAGTGTAAAATATTTTCAGGTGAAAATATTTTCGAGAAAGAAAAATATTTTCAAGTGTTTGGTTGCATTCCAAAAAATGCTTTGGAAAATATTTTCTAGTGTTTGGTTGTGTTGCTAAAAATGATATTTGCTACCATTTAAATCGTGTTTCTCACATTTTCTTAGGACCCAATCAAATATTATTATAGAGAATCAAAATATATAAACAACACAAGAAACAAAAATCAAAACAAAAAAATCAAAATCACAAGACCAATTGTGAGAGAGGGACAGAGAGAGAGATCAGTTCGTGGGTGCGACTCGTCGGTGGGCGAGGTGGGTCGATCTGAAGGTGGCAGCTCGATCTAGGAGTGGGTCACTCACTGGGTGGGTCGATTTAGGAGTGGGTTGCTCACACGGTGGACAGATCGGCTCAAGGGTGGGTCGCCAGAGTGGGATGGGTTGGTGAGGATGAGGGATGGGTCGATCGGTTCGTGGGTTCATAGCGCGATCTTGCCAGTGGACAAGGTGGGTCGATTAGTTTGTGGCGCAATCTCACCGTCACGTGGAGGGGACGAGGACGACAATCTGACAGGCGCCATCTCGAACTTGACATTAAGAATAGGTTTGGGGTAAAGATCATCAAGCAATATGAGAAATATCTTGGCCTCCCATCTTTGGTAGGCAAATATAAATGCAACACCTTCCATCAATTAATTGAAAGGTTGGATAATAAACTTTCTCAGTGGAAAGGAAAATTGTTGTCTAATGCAGATAAGGAGATCTTGATAAAGTCTGTGGCACAAGCAATGCCAACTTACACGATGAGTGTCTTTAAACTTCCTAATATTCTCTGTGATGAAATGACTAGTATGGTACATAAATTTTAGTGGGGTCAAACCAATGAGAGAAACAAAATGGCATGGCTAAGCTGGGATAAGATGTATCTGCCAAAAGAGGAGTGTGGGTTAGGATTTTGAGACTTGAAGGCATTCAATCGTGCTCTATTAGATAAATAGGGATGGTGACTTCAAACCAACACCGCCTCACTAGTTCATAGAGTATTCAAGGCATGATATTTCTTTGAGGGTGACTTTCTTTCAATTGAACTTGGCAACCATCCCTCGTATGCATGGTGGAGTATTATGTCAGCTTAACCCATTATACAGAGGGGGCACCATTGGCAGGTGGGCAATGGCCATTCCCTTCAAATTTGGAGGGATAAATGGCTTACTCAACCATCCACTTTCACCCTCACATCCAGGCCACTCATTGTCCCATATGATGCGAAGGTCTCAATGCTTATTAATCCTTATACTCGAGCATGGAGGACTAAAATGGTCTCACAGTTCTTCTCACCAATGGATGCAACAACTATTTTAAGCATTCCTTTAAGTTATAGGCTCCCTTGTGATCGGATGGTCTGGGCTTTTATACCCAAGGGGAACTTCACAGTTTAGAGTGCATATAGGTTAACCTTGGACATGGTAAACAGAGCTACTAGTGGGGAAGCTTCAGATAACCATCAACACAGTTTGTTTTGGAAGACCCTTTGGCACCTAAATGTCCCAACAAGATTAAGTCCTTCGCTTGGCGTGCATGAAAAAACATCTTACCCACAAAAGATAACTTATGTTGAAGGAAGGCGATTGATGTTCCTACGTGTGAGGCTTGTGGCTCCGGTGCAGAGAATACATGACATGTCTTTTGGGAATGTAAGAAAGCACAGGAAGTTTGGGTATTGCTAGGTATTCCTTTTGATCCACCAAAGCTCCTTGCTCCAGATTTTGTGGACTTTCTTTGGCATCTAAAGTTTAGGTATCTTTGGCATCTAAAGTTTAGGTAGAAGATGGGGGACAAATTGTTGTTAGTGGTTATGGTGGCATGGTGTTTATGGTTTAGTTGCAATGAAGTGAGGCAAGGTAAGGCTTGACAATCAGGGTTTGCTATTTTGAGCAAAGCCTAGTACTTACTAGATGAGTTCCAGATGACTAACATTAAGTTGTCCCAAGCCATGTCGAAGGATGAGATTCAATGGGCACTTTCAGATGATCCGTGGTACAAGAAGTAGGAGAAGTAGGACTTCCGTAGGACTAAAGTTTCTCATATTTGTCAACGGGGTAATCACCTTGCTCATATTTTAGCTCAGTATGCTTCTCATATCATTGGTTTTATATCTTGGATAGAGGAAATTCCTTATATGATTGAGTTTGTAGTGATTCAAGATATATTATTTTTATCTTCTTTTTAATAAAAGTTACGGTCTTCTTATAACAAAAAAAAAAAAAAAAAAAAAAAAACAAGGTCAAACATTTTTGTTTTATATAGATTATCAATGCGTATTATTTTGTTGATTTAAAAAAGTATTAACATATTTAACTTATCCCCCACTAAAACAAATTTACAATACCTTCAGGGAAGTTTGTCATCATATTACCGTCATAATATCGCATATTTACCCAAAAAAAAAAAAATAAAGCAAAAGACATCCCATCACTTTCTAAAGCAGGTTGTACGAGGATTTCTCCTATTTCTTACCATCATTTCAACTACCAAATAGAGCTTTCTAAGCCTTCAAAGTGCATGTACCTAAAACATCAAGTGGTTCAGAAAATGCATATGAAGCCTGTCGGTAAGGTTCTCTTATTAAGGATTCCCTTTCTCTGAAGTTTGTTTATCTGTAATTTTAATTTATACTATTTGCTCGAGTTGATGATGACGGGGCATGAATATTCGCCACTGTCGATGGGTTTTGAAGTCATCACTCATCAGTAGCACACAAAGGACAAAGTATTGAATATTTATTTCATTGATAATTAAGCATTAACGGAACATTTACGTTAGGGAAAGGTTAGTAATGACTTTATCATTTTAGATACTTGTTCACATCAACCACAATAAATTTTTTTTTCTTTCTCCCTTTGTGTACAAGAAGAACAAGTCAAATTATTCAATGTGTTAGTCCCGTCTCACATGTACTGAATAATTAAAGAAAATAAAGCAAGTTGTGTAAGTATAACAAAAAAACAAAAAACAAAATATTTACTCTGTCGAAATTATCACTTTTTACTTATTTTATATTTGTTATAACTTGATAGTTAGGAATGAAGAATTTGAACATAAAATGTTTTGGCTAAAAACATTAACATGGTTCTGATTTGTCAAAATTTATCCTTGTTAGTTGTTAAGTAGACTCTTCTTATCTTTTCCTAACAAAAATTTAAAAGAAAAAAATCTTAGAAGGTGCCAATTACCTTGTTTGATTTTTTTTTTTTTAATATTAGAAAATTGAGATTAAAGTTCGCTTTAACTAGGATTGTGCCAATTACCTTTTTTTTTTTTCTTTCCTAAGAATGAGTAAAAAATATTTTTCTATTATTTGGATCACATTAAAAAGTATTAATGTCTTAAAATTCTTAAAAAATATATAAACGGATACTTTCATTCAATAAAACAAAACCCAAATGATAAAATATTTTCTATTTCTCGGGCTATTTGGGAGATAAAAATGAGAAAACAAACCTTAAATTCAAAATTCTCGTAGGAAAAAATAAAGTAAAAGAAAGAGAAAGAGAGAAAGCAACTAATTTGAACAAAATAGTCATTTTGGAAAAAAGTCAATAGTTGGTTTGCACAGAGAGAGAGAGAGAGAGAGAGAGAGAGAGAGACAGAAGCTACCATTGGCGAGTTTTTATTTTTATTTTTTATTTTTATTTTTATTTTTTTAGTGTGTAGTTTATTTACAAATTATAATAGTCTTCTTTTGAGTATTTAAAATTCCAAAAATACCTTTTTGCACTAAAAAGCAGAACATTTTTCGATCTATTAGACTTATTTCTGATGACTACAGAAAATGTTTTTTTATTGACTTCCTTTTTTACTGTACAAAACACTAGAAATTACATTGAACACTGATTTTTTTTTTTTTAATCTTCATTAGAGAAGGGCAGTAATCAGTCAGAGGGAGAGGAGCATGAACAACCTTAATAGTTTTTTTGGATGGAAGGGGAGTAAAGAGGGTAGAGTAGAGGGAGAGAGAGAGTAAGTTAAATTACATTGTTTGGATGTTTTTTAAGGGAGGAGAGGAAAGGATATAGAGGGGTTTGGAGAGATTCTAACTACTTCTAACCTATCTTTTTTGAAAGTAGAGTATAGAAATATTTGACTAAATGAATTACCAAATTTAACCTTACAATATTAACAAAATTACAAACTATGAAAAAACTAATTATTCTCCTCCCTCTTACTTAATTTTAAAAAATCTAAATAAAGTGAAGGATAACCATTCATCTCTACTTTCCTCCCCTTTACTCCCCTTTACTCTCCTCTCCCTCCAAAATTCCAAACATAACAAGATTGTCATTGACAATGGATTTTCTTTCCTTTTTTGGCCACCATAATCTAGACCTTCTCGACAAACATTTTTTTTTCCTAATAAAATCTTTTTTGTTGAAACATAGTATACAAGTTTAAACACATGTTTCAATTTTTAAACAACATTACATGTATTTCTACATATTTTTTCACCCACACGTATTTCTCAAAAAATTGAAAACTGTTATTTAAACAAATGCACCAAATGGATTCTCTATGCACTCTGTTGTCCAGTCCACACTTCATTAAGCTCATTTAATGAGCTTGTTGCTCAATCATATCAAGACTCCTATATCAACTTGAAATATGAGTAGTCTTTAATCTTTATTAGACAACTATCTTTTTCTTATCTTTTTTCCTAAAATTAGTAATTCGACACCACAAAAAACTATTTTATTTATTTTATCACCTCATTTTACAAAATACTCAATATCAATGGTTTTATTTTAGTTTTCAACATAATAAAATAATATATTTACTACAATAAACAACAACCACCACCACCATACAATAAAATAATATAACTTTTAATAAAATATTTTTTTTTACCTTCTTAAGTATAATGCACAACCATCTTTGACTATGCACTATAGCTCAAAAGCCAAATTTTTTGGTTTTCCCTCCACCATTACAGCATGCTTTTTAATATTAGTGGTACTAAAAATAGCAGATGGCTTTTTAGCACCACTAATAATAATGCTCTAAGCCACATATAAAGGCTTTTGTATGGGGCTATACTATTAAAAACTAGCCACAGTTGAATTGAAGTATTTGAATCCAAATCTTTTGTACCATTCTTTTTACTTCATTCTATAATCCACAATTAAAAATCTTTCATATGTCCACCTATTTAATTATATCTTAAAATTATACATTTTTCTTTTACAATTACCAAAAATAAATAGCAAAAAAAAAAAAAAAAAAAAACATAGCACATCCACCCCCGCCCCCCTACCAATAACCTTCACTAGCGCCATCAATACCCCTAATCATGGCCAATTACCCCCGCCAAGTCCACACCACCACCTCTAATGGGTGTCTTTACATTTTCATTAACAAGAAGTTGATCTTGTTTGAAATGGGTTCTTCTATGTTGCATCCTTTAAGATTAAAAGGGAGGGAGTTACCGGAGGCAAAAGTAGTGTGGTTGTGGGTGGGTGTGTTTAAGAGGGACAAAGTGGAAGAGTGATGGGGTTCAGCGTCGGTGATGAGATTGGCTTGGATTTGAAGAACAAAGAAGGCGGTGGTGTGGACCTAGTAGTGTTGGATGGTCTTGCTCAGCGATGTTGATGGTGTTAGCAACCTCTTGTTAATGGCGCTGATGAAAGTTGGTGGTAGTTTTTTTTAATAATATTTAGGTAATTGAAATAAGAAAATGCATAATTTTAGGATGTGATTATATAGGTGAACATGTGATAGGTTTTTTTTTTTTTTTGTGGAGCAAGGAGGAGTGGTACAAAAGATTTGAATTTGAAGTATGTATAGTGGATAATAAAGAAAAAAGTATTTAGAGTGAAAATCTTGTTGTGTTAAGTGTTATTGGTTTCATTAGGTTTTGTTTTGTTTTTGTTTTGGAAACGAGATTAATTGTATTCATTCTTAGAGAATTATTATTCTTATTTTCTTCTAGATTTTTTTTAACGTAAGTTTTTGGGAATAAACCATGAGCATCGTAATCTCTATTTTATTATAGTGAATTGATCGGATATGTTTAATGGTTTTTCCTCTACAGTAAATGGCTTTCTATGTAAAATTGACATGTTCTTGTATTATATATGGTTTATTTTAATATAATTTAAATTATTTATGTATAAATTTTAATCTTTTTATACACATCCAATTTATAATCTATTTTTGGTACATATTATATCATATTACCATCATTTCAAAATACTTGATTTCTCTCTCTTTTAGCACTCTCACAATTGTCACTCCATTCCTTTTTTCTTTTCTTTTTTATCTCCACTTTATTAAAATCGAAACCATTTTACTAGGGATGAAAAAGTACCTCCAATGTGCTCTACCCTAACTTATCTTGCTCCCACCTAGAAGCAGAAGGGGCGGGCTGGGAACAAACACTCCTAATTGCTTGGGTTATTTAATTGAGTTTTGTTAACGAGTATCTTTAGAGTATTTGGTAATAGGCCATTTCAAAATAAATTTTATACTACCTTTATGAAAAATATAAAAAAAATTTCAAAAAGTTAATTATTATTTTTCTTTTTTTTTATAATTTTTTTAAAAGATATTTCTTAAACCAATACCTATCAGTTACCTTTTCCTTATTTAATTTACTCCACACGAGTATAGTTTAGTTTGGCATAAGAAGATAACATAAAAGCTTTTGCTGGCACAACATAAAGCTTTCATTTAATGATTCTAACCCACTGGTCTTCAAAATTAAATATTAGGGGGAAAAAGCCATTGTTGGGTCCTACAGTAGTAGGTGTTATCTTACATCATTAATGAATGAGTTTGAGTATTAGCTTTTTAAGTGTCTTACTACCCTAAGAATCAATGTCTACTTTGGCGTAGGCTATGGGGTAACACTCCTCTAAACAGCTTCATCTACTATTTTTCGTCTTTTATACCATACTAGTTGTTGACCTGCACGGTTTTTACTTTTTTATTTTTAATTCTTATAAGTAGACATGATTTTAAATGTGTTATATTTTATTAGATATTTGGTTTAAAAAAAAAAAAAAAGGAAGTGAGAAATATATACTATCAAAATTATAGAAATTTGTGAGTATTAGTCTATTTAACATTTATTAAACATTTATAGAGTGAGTATAGAAGTGAGTATTAGTCTATTAAATATCTATCAAAATTATAGAAGTGAGTACTAGTCTATTAAACATTTATTAAACATTTATAGAGTGAGTATAGAAGTGAGTATTAGTCTATTAAATATCTATCAAAATTATAGAAGTGGGTACTAGTCTATTAAACATTTATAGAGTTGGAATATGTCCCATCTCTATCACATTCTAATAGGGATGGCAATGGGATGGGGCAGGGCCAAAGGACGGGATCTTCGCCCCCATCCTGCATGGTTTTGTCTTATTCTATCCCCGCCCCGCCCCTCATGATGGGGAAACTTTCTTGCCTCATCCTTGCCCCTTGGGGCTTTGCAAAACCCCGCCCTACTCCGTAAAATTCTATTTTTTTTGTTAATTTGCCCAACAACTAGTACAATTTTTTTTAATAAACCTATTTCATCAATAAAAATATACTTGAAATTACAACTAAATTTATCCCATCAAATCAAATTAATTTTTAGCAAAAAATGAATAATATTATCCAAGTGTTTTACAAGACAATCACCCCAAAAAAAAAAATCTCATAATATAACACATAACAAAATAAAGGCAAAGTACCACGTTGGGTAAAATAAAATAAGCTAATATTGATTTGTTTGTTTAAATAATATGGTTTTAGGGTATGAAAAATTTAAAATTATAACCCTTATCAACGTGAGTTGAGGTGGGGCAATGCGGGTCTAAAAGTCTAAACCCATCCCCGCCCCGCCCCGTGGTGCGGGACTAAAATCTTGCCCCATCCTCGCCCCACCACTTTTGCGGGGCGGGGAAAACCCGCGTGGAGCAAAACAGGGAGGGGTGGGTCAAGCGGGGCGGGGCAAAATTGTCATTCCTACATTCTAAGTCCTCAAACGATAAACAAAGTCTATTGAACACATTTACTTCAATTTCACTGTTTTTAAAAACTATCCAGATATCATTTTCTATAAAATAAGTCATATACAAAACCTTTTATACTTTTGAGTTTTATAAAAGTCTAACAATTTATAGTTTTATTATTACTAAATTAATGTTAAAAGAATGAAGTGAATTAATTTTTACTATAATATCTCCCAAAAAATACATTGATAATTTTTTATTCCAAACAACTATACAAACACTTTAATTTTATTGGGCATAAGAACCGCATATAAAGTGACTTGTAGACACATTGCAAGAAAAAATTCCAAAAGAAATTATTTCAACCCAAGTAACCTATAATTACAATCCCATTACATAAAATAATTCCAAACCCTAATCAATTTCCATATGAATGAAATGTGATCAAAATTATAAGAATTTATTAACACAAAAAGACTAAACAATCAAAATAGTGATTTGGATACTTTTGATTTGGTGATTACAATATAAGATTGAATTGTGAGTAAGAAAGAGTATAGGAGCGTATGAGTAGAGCTGTCAAATTCAATAAAATATGAGTCTTGAGAGGGAGACAATTTGGCCATTGGAACAATGCCAAGTGATTCTATTTGGCTTTTAAAGACAAAATACACCAAGGATATAGGTTTTACGTTGAAAAAAAATTGACATATATACCTAATAATATTATATAAAATAGTTCAAACATTTATCTACTTTGGAAAGATTGGAACTCCAAGCTATTCTTACGGTGGAGTATTATACAGATTTGTTCACTTCATCGAAACCTAGTGAGATTGATGTGGTTTTGCAGCATGTCTCAAAGGCAGTAACAGAGGAGATGAATGCCTTTCTTGGTCAAGAATTCAATAAGGAGGAAGTGGACACAGCCCTATCTCAAATGGCCCCTTTGAAAGCACCGGACCCGATGGGTTGCCCCCAATTTTTTTCCAACATTACTGGTGGGAGATTGGTGATGATGTAGCTAAGGTAGTCTGTTCTTGCTTGAATTTGGGTCATATTCCAGCAGGTATCAATCACACTCACATCACTCTTGTCCCAAAGGTGAAAAGCCTGGATCAGGTATCTCAATTCCGACCCATAGCCTTGTGTAATATTTTGTATAAACTTATTTCCAAGATGTTAGCGAATAGATTAAACGTGATATTACCTGATATTATATCTGAATCTCAAAGTGCATTTCAATCTAACAAAGCAATTTCTGATAATATACTTGTTGCCTATGAAACTCTCCACCACATGAAAACAAATAAATTTGGAAAAATAGGTTCTATGACACTCAAGCTTGACATGAGCAAGGCCTATGATAGAGTGGAGTGGATTTTCCTGTTGAAGTTGATGGAGAAAATGGGGTTTGATAGCAAGTGGATAAATTTGATCTCAGAATGTATTAGCACTGTTTCCTACTCCATAATAGTAAATGGCGAACCTAAAGGAAATATTTTTCCTATAAGGGGTATTTGGCAAGGCGGCCCTTTGTCACCCTACCTCTTCCTCCTTTGCTTGGAAGGTCTCAATGCCCTAATCCAAAAAGCAGTTAATGAAGATAGGATAAGTGGTTACTCCCTTTGCCGGTATGGGCCTAAAATCTCTCACTTATTTTTGCTGATGATAGTTTACATTTTTGTCGTGCTTAGATAAGTGACATTCAAACTATCTTAGAAATTTTAGAGTTGTATGAGAAGGCATTAGGGCAACGGATAAACAAGTAAAAAAAAACTTTGTTCTTCAACAAATCTGTCTCATTGGAGGTTAAAAATTCCATAAAAAATTATCTTGGGGTCCCCAAGATAAAAGAATATGAAAAATACTTGGGCCTTCCAGTAGTGGTGGGGCAGAATAGAAGGGCAAGTTTAAACTTTATCAAGGAAATGGTGTGGGTAAAAATTCAAGGGTGGAAGGAGAAATTGCTATCACAAGCTGGGAAAGAAGTTCTTAAGGTAGTGGCACAAGCAATCCCCACTTTTGCTATGAGTTGCTTCTATTTACCAATAGGCCTTTTTAAAGACATAGAGATGATGATTCAGAAATTTTGGTGGGGTCAATGGGGTGATTGATGGAAAGTACATTGGAAAAAGTGAGAAATTTTATGCAAGCCAAAATTGGAGGGAGGTATGGGTTTTAAGGAATTATGCAAGTTCAACGAAGCGATGCTAGAAAAACAAGTTTGGAGACTAGTTCATGACACTAAATCACTCTTCTATAAGGTGTTCAAAGCAAAATATTTTCCGAATGGATCTGTGTTTGACGCAAAAGTTTCCTCGGTTCATTTGTATGGAAAAGCATCCTCCATGCTAGAAGAATTATCTCACAGGGAGCAAAATGGAGGATAGGAGATGGGACTCAAATCATGATTTATGAGTCCAATTGGCTACTTAGGGAGTCTCAAGGCCAAATCTTGTCACCCCGCTCCCTTGCCTTCAGAAATGCCACCATATCAGCCCTTATTGATCCACAAAAAAATGAATGGAACGATAGCTTTGTTGATAGCATTTTCCTGCCTTTTGAAGCTCAGAAAATAAAAGCTATCCCTTTGTGCACCACCAGCCAACCCGACTGTCTATTTTGGCCGAAGAGTAATGATGGATCCTATGTGGTAAGCTTGGGTTATCAATGGTTGTGCAGTGAGGAAAATTCTGGTGCAGTATCTGTTTCAAATCCTAAGAGGTCCAGAGGTTTCTGGAAAAAAAATCTAGAAAGCTAATGTGCCGAGGAAGGTAAAACAATTCTTGTGGAAAGCTTGCACTAATGCGTTGCCGGCAATGGAAAATCTGAAGAAAAGGAGGATTATTGACAATGACACCTATCACCAATGCTCTTCAAAGGTCGAGTCTTGTCTTCATGCACTATAGGATTGTGAGGGTCTTCGTTAGGTCTGGGATGTAGACTTCAATTGGATTAATAGGCATCATGCTTATAATGGTACTTTCGAGAACCTGGTAGAGATAGTCCTTAAGAAGCCACACTTGTTGGAACTATTTGCAGTCATCGCATGGTTCCTATGGTCGCGACGAAACAAACTCAAATTGAAGGAGGAGATCATTCCTTTGAATCGGGTTGTATTTAAAGCAAAGAGATTTTTATCTCTCCACAATCCAATTAGGATGACAAAGCCGAAGCTGCCCAGGCCCACAGGAGTGAAATGGAGACCACCAGACCAGTGTGAGTACAAAACAAACTTTGATGGTGCCATGTTCGATGACACAGGTGAGGCTGGTTTAGGTGTGGTAATTCAGAATCACGATGGTGAAGTGATGGCAGCCCTATTAGAAAAAATACCACGGCCCTCTTTGATCACCCTTTTGGAATTATTAGCAGCTAGGAGAGCTGCCATTTTTGTTCATGAAGTAGGTCTTCGCAATTCCATTTTGGAAGGAGACTCAGAAACTATCATCAAAGCTCTTCAAAAAGGTGATATGTTTCAATATGCTTTTGGCCATCTTTTTTGAGACACTTTGTTGTATGCAAAATCTCTACTAAACTTTAGTTTTTCTCATACTTATAGGCAAGGTAATTGTGTTGCGGATGTCTTGACAAAAAAGGCAAGATATTGCTCGTCTTTAACAATTTGGACGGAGTTTGTTCCTCTAGATATTAGTAGTCTTGTATTGGCAGATAAGCCTTTTTCTTGATCATTAAAAATTCCCACGGATTGGATTCTCCAAAAAAAAAAAAAAACTCCCTTAACAAATAAAAAAACAAACAAAAATGATGACAACATCATTGAGTTTTTTTTTTTTTTTTTTTTTTTCTTTTCTTTTAAGTATAAATTCTATTTGTTGTCAAGGTCAAGGCTAAGGGGGAAAAAGGCATCAAGATATACACACACACAGGGGAAGAGATCATAAACAAAAATGTAAGGGTAGAAAATTTACCCAATCACAATTTCTAAGCTTGAACTCAAAAGAGGGGCAAAGAGAGAACATATTTAAATATGAAAGTATGAAGAGGAAGAAAAAAATGTATTACCAATAGGGGGGGGTGGGGTGAGGAAGTTGAAAAGATGAGGAAACATTGGATGTTTAGATAATTAATTTAAGGAGAAGGTGAGGAAGTTAGATAATTAAATTAAACAGTGTATGTATTACTAATTACCAATAAAGTTTTTCTCAAAATAAAAATTACTAATGTTTAGAAGATGAAAAAACATTGTGTGTTTAGACAATTAAATTATCTATATATATATATAGAGAGAGAGAGAGAGAGAGAGAGAGAGAGAGAGAGAGAGAGAGAGAGAGAGAGAGAGAGAGAGAGAGAGAGAGAGAACATATATATTGAAATTAAGATTTCTTTTTTGAAAATTAGATAATTATAATTTTTTTAAAGATTTTATACAACGTTTATAGGGCTTCAAAGTTCAAACGTAATTAATTATTATTATTATTATTATTATTATCAAATGGTCAAAATGTGAACAATAAATTGCAACAACAAAAAAATGATTTGTAAATATATATATATATATATACACAATTATACTTGCACAATTACCTTTAAGAGTGTTAGATACATAATATTTATAACATACCATTAGTTTAGGAAATGAATTCATTCTATAATTTGTTAGGACATATGTGAATCATGTAAGGAACATATATCAATATAGAATTGGCTAATCTTTTAACAAAACACACTTTACTTGTAATTGGGTAAATCTATGATGTGTTTAATGCTTCAAGGAAAAAGGTTTCAAGTTCAAGTGTTAAAGCCATGCAAGTCTGTCCAAGAATCAAGTTAAGAAGTGCTGATTTTTAAAACTCGACAGATAGCATCTATTGAGGTTTAAAAGGCTGCTTAAGCCCGGTGCTTAACAGCTACTCGATAGATAACCTATCTATCAAGATTTATGAAAAACAACTTTTTAGTTCTGATTTTCATCTAATCCGCAAATAGATGTTTGGGCTTTCTTTTATCACAACCCTAAACATATATAAGGATTATTTTAAGGGCCATCAAAGGTTGCACAAGTGTGAGGCAAAGTTTTGTTCATGCAAATTGTGACCGGAGACAGAATTTGCCCTAGTTCATCTTTCTCTTGAAGAAGTTGTTGCGTTTGTATGCCGTTGGGTTTTGTGACCAAGAAGCTTCGTGATCTTCATCGTGTTGATGAACTGAAGAACTTTGCAGCCAACATCTTTCTCAAGTTGGTGAGTAAGTCGCGTACTGGGATTTGCGCATTAGATTGGTTAGTCACTTACTGGGAGCCGTGCATTAAAAGGAGAGATTGTCAGTACAGAACAAGTCCAATTGGGTATTAGAGTAAGGGTTCAACTGTAAGTTGGTATAAGGTATTGAGATTCCTTTACTTGTAACCGCTTGTTGTGATAATAGTGAATTCTCGAGAGTGGTGACCTTAAAATCACCCGCTGGAGTTTTTGCCTTGGAGGTTTTCCCCATTCGTAAACAAATCACTGTGTCAACTTTATTTTCCCCTGCATTTTATTTTAGTTGGTGATTTGTTTGTGCTGCCATGCATATTGTATGTTAATTTGATTAATTAATCAACTTGACTATTTAATTGGTTAATTCATCACAAGGGGTTAATACATTCTTGGCCTATCATAATTGAATGTATTGACAAATGTCAAATGTGTTATATTATGGACAAATTACTACTTGCCATGTGGCTTTATTTGTCCACTTCATTCTAAATAGATAGAAACATGCGTCATTTGTCATCGTTTTGTGTATACACCAGTTGTGGGATCCAACTTTTATAATATATTATAAACACACACATATATATTGAAATTAAGATTTTTCTTTTTTTGAAAATTAGATAATTATAAAATGTTTTTTTTAAAAGATTTTATACAACGTTTATAAGGCTTCAAAGTTCAAACGTAATTAATTATTATTATTTATTATTATCAAATAGTAAAATGTGAACAGTAAATAGCAACAACAAAATGATTTGTAAATAATAAATACAATTATACTTACACAATTACCTTCAAGAGTGTTAAATACATAATATTTATAACATACCATTCATTTAGGAAATGAATTCATTCTATAATTGAAGGTATTGACACATGTCAAATGTGTTATATTATAGACAAATTACTACTTGACATGTGGCTTTATTTGTCAACTTCATTCTAAATAAATAAAAACACGCACCACTTGTCATTGTTTTGTGTATACACCAATGGTGGGATCTAACTTTTATAATATACTAATCGCTAACCCATGTAATGTGCAAGATAATTAAATAAATATTAGAACTATTCAGTTTACTTGAAGGTATTATGACTTGAAAATGATAACAAAAAACTTATGCTACATGAATGCAATTCATGTATAGTTAAATTCGTTAACATAAAAGTGCTCTTACAAATACCCAAAAAAAAAAAAAGTGCTCTTACATTTGCTTTGATAAGTATAGAAGAAAAAAGAATTACTACACTATATAAATATATAAGTGCTCTTAATAGAGGGACTTCTTAAAATTAAGTCTGTGACTTCTTCCTAACCCATTATGACTCCAAAAGTTCTTACATGTAGGCACTTTGAAGTTTGAACAACTCATTTTATATGAGATTAGTGAAAAAGGTTTAAATCATCATCATTATGCGCAAGGATACACTGATAAAGTGGTAATGATATAGAAGATGGACGAATTTTTTTTTCAAATTAGTTAATGAATATAGGCCCAGAAAAGTAAATCTAGAAGACATAATGTCCTCATGCTGTAATAAGAAGAGTAAGATTATGATAATTGGTGAATGTCAAATGATTGTGGTGGAACTCAGGAAACTAATTTATAGATTGAGAATTTAAACTTTCATATCTTCAAATAAGAGGCCATATATATATGTATATATATATATATATATATATAGGAATTTTAGAGCAAACCTTATTTTGGGGTTTGCATCTATTGGATCAAATTTTCAAAACTTTTATTTCCTACCCAACACTACAAGATTGATTCCAAAGAAGAAATGTGTACCCTTTTTTATTTGAGAATAAACGGCAGAACATGTACCCCATTTAAGATAGAAAATTGTTAGTTTAAAAAAGGTAAATGGAAAAACAAAGTGAACATGAGATAAATGGAAGAGGAACATGCTAGCTACACTATCATTTAGATCATCAACCCAAGTTGAAGCTTAATCTTATTTATAGAGAAGATGATATAATAATTCCCAATTTCAAACCAAATTTTCAGTGCATAATATCACTAATTTTGAAAAATAAACATGCATATTAGACAAAACTCAATGTACAAAAAGACTCTTAAACCCAAAAAGCTTTGTCCTTTAAATTTGCACTAACGGCTTTCAATTATTAGATAAAAAGGACTGTCAAAGCTTCTGTTAAAAGAGTAAGAGAAAAAGAAATTACTCAGTAAAAAACTAAAGTGAAAAAAGAAAATATTTATATTTGAGCTTTCAAAGAACAACATAAATTTCAGTCAATTGTCAAGACACTGAAACAGAGACTCTGCCCTCGTTCATACAAACAACAAATAAAACAATAATAAAACGATGAGTTAGTCTCTATTTGCAACAATCTGAGAATGACATAGTGTGAATGCACCAATAATAAAAGGGTTAGACATTGGGCCGCTCAAAATTGGTTGGATTGGCTTCATTAGCTTGGTGGGTATACTATCAATGGGGTGGTTTTATGCGTCTGTAGCTTTTTCATAGATAAAATTTTTGTAGTCGGGATTTTCAAAACTTGCATGAAGGGGTTAGTTAAAAAATAGGTGGAAAATTGTGAGGCCTCCAAAGCTTATGTATCAAATTTTAAGGAGGTCAACAAATAGTTAAAAGTTTTTGGTTTTATAGTATATATAGATTATAAGAGACAACATTTATTTCAAATCGGTAAGAGTTTTGGTTTAGTCTTCTAATATATATATATATATATATATAAAGCTAAAAGAAAATTTAATTAGAATTTGAAATTATAATCCAATTTTGCCTCATGTGTCTAAATTTATGTGAAGATCATACAATAATTATCCACTTAAGTTTTTTAATATTTGTGCCAAATGAGTCAATGAGAGCAAAATACTAAGAATTTATTATTAATGAACTATAAAATTAAAAAAAAATTTAAAAACCAATCACATATGCTCATTAAAATCATCACACAACAAAAATCATCACACATTCTATTTTATTAAAAATTAAAAAAAAATTAACATACGTAGTATTAAATTTACATAAGAATTTTAACATGTGACTAATTACATTTACTTTAAAAAAAATTAATTTGACTAATTATTTATATTTTTATTATAAAAATTTTATTTAATTTTAAATGCATCTACACGTTTGCATGGGTTATATACTAGTATTTTTTTTCTAAAAAAAAAAAGAAAAAAGACTAACACATGAATGTTATATCCAATGTCTTCGGACATATATGGTGTTCGTATTATGCCCAATGTTTTAGTATTAAACGCAAGCGAAATCTCTTTAAGACCTGAACCCTTGAAAATCAAGGTGTAGTTATGCGTCTGCCGCCATTATACTTTTGCAACAACCATTAATTTCACGTTGCCACATTCTCAAAAAAAAAAAAAAAAAAAATTAATTTCACGTTGCCAACGTGATTGTTGATGTTGATTAGTTTGAACTCCATTCCTTTTTTTTTTCAGCGCTACCTCGTGCAATGTTTAACGTCATTTTTTTCTTAAAAATTGACCACTGAGACGAGAATTTTTGGATAATGAACTTATGATCACCAGAATTTTTTCCAGCTGATCGTACTGTCAAGAAAAATATTGTCAATACATATTTGGATAATCTTTTCCTCTAGTTTTTTGGGCTATTATTTATTTATCTTTTCCTTTGTTTTCAGTTGCTACTTTTAAGCATTGGCTAGTGTAGCGCTGACCACGGGTTGTGCCCAACCCGGACTCAACTCAACAGCATCAGGTGAGGGAGATTTTAACCCACAATTAACTGAATGGAGTTTCATATCAGCCGGATTGGGTTGTATCGATTTCAACTGTGTATCAGCTAGTTTTGGCTATGCAAATCTTGTCAGATTTTGGCCCAAGTCTGGCTGGATCTCGTCAAATCTGGCTAGATCTAATGAGATTTGGCTGATATTCCTCATGATCTATCGAGATCTAGTCAAGATCTGGTTGGATCTGTCAAGATCTAGTTGAAATCTCCTTATATCGGCAGAGTTAGAGTTCGGGCTTACCGGATTTTCGACCAAAACTCACGATTTCTAACCAAGAGAGAACAAGTCTTCGAATGGGTTGGGTTCACCGATTTCTCAAATAGCCAAACTGCCACTCGAACCGACAACATTAGGTCTTGGCGCTAGTGACCTGAGGTCTACCGAACCATCGCTTGGATCAAGCGGTTATTGGGTGGAGAGCGTCAAGTTCTGGCAAGTCTTCGGGACTAGGCGGGTGGTGGACAACACTAGGCTAGTGTGATGTATCCACTCCTATTTCACTCCACCAATGTCTAGATTGCTAAAGATCTTATAGTTTTCCCATAAGTATTTATAATATTTTATAAAAGTTGAATCCTTAAAACTCTTGGATACACACAATGATACCATGTGTCACTTTTTCCAAGCATAAAATGATGACACATATGCTTTCTTAATACCAGAATTACAGTAATTAATATTTTTTATATGCTTTCTTAAAGATTGATTTGATGTTTATGTTATGAATTCTTAAATTAAAGAATTAAAAGAAATTGAAAGCAAAATACATTTTTCCCCTCACAATAGATGGGGCAGAAAGATTGATAGAAAGAATTATAGACTAGATTCAAATATAGCTTATAAGACTCTTAACACAAAAGAAAACTCGGAGGAAAGGTGCCTTTTGATTATATGGCCAATAATATGTAAAACAAATATTTAGTTCAGTATAATATCACATATATACATAAACTAATGATACATGTCATTAATTATGACTACTTGTTTTAAACATGTGATTAATTGCTTTAAACATGTGCTAGACTTACATTTAATTTAATATGACTTATGACACATTTGATTAATTATTTTTTTACACGTGGAATCAATATTTTCTTAAAGAGATTTTTCTTTTTTTTTTTGGAATCAATATTTTCTTAAAGAGTTGTTTTTAAGGAGTATGGACAATGTCATCGTGAGGTAGCATAACCAACAACTTAGTGTATAAATAGCCAAGATTGGGCATTTCAAGGATCCTTGATCTATACTAGTGAGTGTATTGATTCTCATCTTCTTCCGTGTTGTTTTGCACGCGTAAATTAAGGTTGTAACCCTCCCCTCTTGTGCACTTTTGTTTTTTCAAAACAATTTTAAAAAAATTATTAAAGATCTATATTTTGTTTATTAATTAATATATCCTCTATTATTTTATCATTAAAAAAGTAGTTGAGATATGAAAATCCTCTCTCATTCTATGTCATTTTCTCTCTCAACTTAGTGTATAAAAGGCTTTAAGTTCTATCTTTTCTTTGAATTTTTTTATTTTTTTCCCCCCATCATTTTGACATCTACACTTCTATACATTCTACTCGTAGTCCTAAGTGATGTATACAATATCTCTTTTTCGATGAAGAGGAGTTATAACACACTTGCACACGAAACATCCAAAGGTTCTACCAAAAAACCCAAAAAATAAAACAAAAGGCTTAAGCAACCTTTGGAACCTGGAAAAAGTATACTATGGGACGATGGGTTTAGTAGTTGAAATATTGTATACATTACCGAGATACTGTATACAGGTGTATACAATATCTCAAACTGTATTCTATCAAAAAAAAATTTTAAAAATCTCAAACTGTTCTGTAAATCTATATAGTGTGCTCACGTGCTGGCCGAATAATCAAATAGGAGTGCCTGACTTTATTAATGTTACTAGTATGTAACTCGTGCTTACGCATGAAAACTGTCAATTATAGTAGTGTTATGGGTTATTAAACATATAGAATAATAGTTAATGTAATTTAATTATGACATGGATACGTTCAAGATTTTATCATTTTTAGAACTACTTTAACATATTTTGCTTTTTTGGAATTGAATTAGATTGTTGCACAGTTCATATTAGTGGTGATTATTGGAATTGCCCTTTATATGTTTGTCATAATGTTTCTATGATTGATTATTGACCACAATTTGATATTTTGGTTTTGGTCTTTGTTTCATAGTAAGAGCCTGTTGTATTGTCAATTTCTTGCACTTTGCTTCAATATATATGACCATCAAATGAAGAATATTAAGAAATTGGAATAATTAACAAAAATTGGAAATGGTTAGATTAGATACTTTTGAAGAAAGTTCCAAAGCAAAATTTTGAATTATTTTTTCTACTTTGTCATCAAAAAGAACAAAAGAAGTTGTTATCATTCACTTGGATTTGTACTTAGTAACTGAATATAATAATGAAAGAAATTAGAGAATGTAATAAGCTTATTTTTACATTTATAATTAAAGCAATTACCAATTTGCTTTCCTATGCAATCATTTTCATATTTATATAATATAAGTAAGTAACAATTTGGTCACCTAGGCACAGGGAATTGAGATTCAAATTTGCAAAACATATTATTTTGCAACTTTACTATTTGTTTGCAAAGTTGACATGAGATATAATTTCGTCCAAATTCTGCTTCCATGTTTACAATATCAGCATAGCAAGTAAAAAACTTTTCTTGCGATCATTTATTGTGGTTAGTTTTAGTTTGAATAATAAAAATTTAGATTTGAAATAGTTCAATATAAGGAAAACATTTACTCCTTCCACCCATTCCAATGCTTTAATTTTTTTTCCCATGACATCGCAGTTTGCATTAACAATTCTGATTTAGATTTTGGTTTTTTGTCATGTGTTGGAATATGTCAAACAACATTATCTCCTTCATCCTCAATAGCTCTATATCTTAACATAATAAGAGATGAATTAAACAAAAAATCCATTGGTAATCCATCATAGAGAATTATTAAAGTAAATGTCTATGAATCTGTCAATAAGCTCATAACCATCTATAATATCCAAATTGACATAAACTTTGCTTGCACTTGTGGTGTTAAGATTCAGTTTGCCTAAAAAAGCCATAAAACACGTTGAAGGATTTGTTATACACAACTATTTATGTTTTATTTTTTAAAAATTACATATACATATACCATTTATCTTTTGTGACCTTGGAATGCTTTTTACAATCATTGAAGTAACACTAATTATATATGGATCTTCATCTTGTTTGAAGTCATTTTTAATAATTGTTATAGCTAGGGGTGTTCGCAGTGCGGTGTGGTGTGATTTTGGGCCATTTTTAGCACTGCATTTTGCGGTGCAGTTTAGCTAAAACTATAATTGCATCGCACATTATTTTTGTGGCCACATATGTGGTGTGGTGTGGTGCGGTGCGGTTTAAAGTTTAGCCAAAACCATAACTGCACCGGATCTCATTTTTGCGGTCACATATGCGATATATGCGATGCGGTGTATAAGATGTGGTTTGAATGATTTGAATTAAGTTGGTATATTTTTCAAATTTTGGGTTTTTTCTACCCAGTTCAAAACTAATTTTTCCCTTTGTTTTGGTCCAAGTTTTAAACTATTGAGTTAGTTTTTCTTTATTTTGGGCTAGTTTTCCTAATCAACACTTGCTAGGATTATCAAACTTTTTTTTTTGAAAACTAGGGTTATTAAACTATTAATAATATATTTAATATTAAAAATAATTAAATATATTAATATATAGAGAGGGTGTAGTGCGATGTGGTTTGTGCGGTTTTCTTATTCTAAAACCACAAACTACGATATGGTGCATGTGGTGCAACATTACTTGCTGTGTGATGTGGTTATGCCATTCTGCGGGCGGTTTTGGTGCGGTTTCTGCGGTTTATGCAGTTTGGTGAACACGATCTAGTTACAGCAACTCCATCTCACAATGAAAGTTTTATTTCTCTATCCTTGAAGATATGTTATCAGCATTCAATAAATATTTAAAAGGTTAATTTGATGTTTACAGTATTTGTAATTACTGGCAGTACGTAAATGAACGTTCTTCATGTAGGAGAACTTGAAGATTTCTTATATTTGTGTAGCTGTTGTCAATTTGAACTTGTTCAACGGGTCCAACTTTGGTAACTTGTCCAATTAAATCTGCAAGTGTTTGTATATATGTTAAAAAAAAAAAAAAAAATTGAAGCATTAAGTCTGATTGATTAAAATGGAGAAGAGGTAAAGTAAAATATGATTTGCCTGTTAGATAAGAATTATCATTGAAACAAAATTTTCAATTCAAAAAATTTTTGAAAAAAAAAAAATGAATAGCTAATTTAATATGTTTCTTCATAAACATATTATTATGTTTGACCTCAGTTAATTTAATCGCTAAGTATAAGCTTAAGTTTGAGCTTAACTCATTTGTTATTATATTCAACGAATAAAGAAAAAATTTTCCCCAAATAGAGCCTAAATTGGTCTAAATGGTTCCGTTTATTTATAATCCTAAAAGTGGGGTTATGTAAAGTTTATTTTAATAAGATGTCTAGCTAGCCCATGTTTGAATGCAGAATGGACTCTCGGGATGTTGACAATGCAATGAGATCCTTTGGGACAGGATGGAACCAAATGAGAATGTGGATACATAACCATTTCTAATCTTCTTCTTCTTTTCTTGGAAATGAACCAATTTGAAGACATTGAAGCTTTGGCATCAGAGGGAGGCTACCAACTTTGCAAGAGGCATTACTATTACCATTAGGTTGCGGAATATAGTGCTTCTAAGTCTTTTAGCTCAATAGAGATCATGCATACTATACCTTAGAGTTAGAGAGAGCCATTAATTATAGTTAATAGAACAACAATAGGGCACATCAGTGAAGTAATCTATATACGGTAATGGGTAAAGCTCAGAAAAAATCTAATTAGATTCTACAATTAAAGTCCAATTTTACATCATGTGTCCTAAATTATTTATATTTAAAGAGGGTTTTATTTCTTAATTTTAGAGTCAAATGTGGGACCACATTATAAATATCCATCCAGGTGAGTTATTGCGTACAAAAACCAAAGAGTTTATAATTAATGAGCATAAAAAAAAATTTTAAAAATTAAAAAAATAGACAATTTACATTTTCTACTTAATAATATTCTTACAAGATTTTTTAAGGAGTAAAAGAATATATAAGAATAACTATCAATAATATTTAAATTATATATATAAGAATTATACTATGTATTTTAATGAATATCTTTTAAGTACATTCATGCATATACGTAAAGTTAACAGGTAATGCACAATTTCTAGAAGAGTATGTAAGAAGTGTTGGTTGAAAAGACACCTTTGTTGCTGGAGCAAACATGTGTTCAATGGATGATGTAATTGATAAACCATTCATAATGCAAACAAACACTAGAAAACACTAATTTCGTGCAAATCCAATGTAGCTTCACAAGATAACACTAATCAAATGTTTCGTGGCGCAATGGTCCAGCACAAGTCTATTGTCATGCTTCCCACGCCCACGGGCAAACAAGACACAGGCTACTCTCACTAGTGTACCAATGGTCAAGAGACACATGAAAAAAAAAAAAAAAAAAAAAAAAAACTTATTCTAAAATTTATTTATTGCATTGCAAGACTTTTGACAAAAATATTAACACAGACGAAATCAGAATTTCATATCTGGGATTCAAAATGTGACTCAAAAGTCTATTATAATATCAGCTTCTATTTTATTGTGAAATCTTATTTTATTAATAATATTTACAATTGAAAGTACTCGTTTTATAATTACAATTGAAACTAGAAGAGTGTGTAAAAATACAATCAATTTAAAACAAATTGGTAGTGTATTGATTTTTTAGTCGATGAAACAATTAAAAAAAATTAAAAAATTTTAAAATCCAGATGTTGAATTATGTTATGCTCATAATAGTGAAGTTCTATTTTCAAATGTAGCTTTTAGTGAATTTGTGAATTCTTGTGGATAAAATGTGTTTATCAACAAATAAATATCATCAATTCTAAAATAAAATTCATGTGCCTCTCAAGAATCAAGAGTTAAATTAAGAATAAGTATCTTCACTATATGTTCAGTAAATTGATATTTAGTTCTTTAAATTAAGAATTTATTTCAAAGATGGAAAATATATAATTGATAATAATATTCAATTATAAAGTCATCTTACCAAACACCTAGAGGTCCTTTAAGTGTCGTTTGACAACACAAAAATATTCAAATATCAAAGTCCCAACTTTTAAAT
The DNA here is from genome assembly GCA_030445155.1 of Quercus variabilis. NCBI lineage: Eukaryota > Viridiplantae > Streptophyta > Magnoliopsida > Fagales > Fagaceae > Quercus > Quercus variabilis. The sequence goes on from CP129455.1 coordinate 1,894,390, forward strand.
TGGATCCCAAATAAACAAACAACCAAAGTTTGATAACAAGCACATAATTATAATGCAAAAATCTTCTTTTTTATTTTCCCTTAGGAAAAAGTTTTTTATATAAGAGATTTGTTTTGACTTTTTTTTTTGAGCAAAAGATTTGTTTTGACTTTGATACAATATATATATATATATATATATATTTTTTTTTTTTTATAGTTTTTGTTTCGGAATGGACTACTTTGAATTTTTTGAAACTTTTCTCAATTTTATTTAGCATGTGTGTGTGTTTGCCTTTTTGGCTGGGTCCTACAACACTGTTCACAACCCAGTCAAAAATGCAAAAATGCGCATAACCATGCATTTCTGGGTCCCACGACATTATTTCTATTTTTAAAAATTATTTTGCTACAGTGTTTTCAACAATAAGTTTTCAGTTTTTAACAAAATAAGCAGTATACAAACAGACCATTATTGTAAATCCTATTAACATATAGGATTAAAAATAAAAATCCAAGGGCATCTCCTTTCTTTTCTTTTCTTTTTATTTTTATTTTTTATTTTTTATATAGAGATACGGTAAATTTTAAATCTATGCCATTCACTTTATGATGATTAATCAGATTATCAGATTAAAATACTAGTTGATTTTTGGTATTGATAGGGTTTTGAACTAAAATCTCTAATTCAACAATAAGAAATTTTACCAGTCGAGCTAACTGGAGCACACTCATCCCCTCCTTTAAGCCCCTTAATAGTTCTACACTTGACTAGCAGTAATTTAAAAAAAAAAAAAAAAAAACAAAAAAAATACTCAATCTCATTAAGAGCCTTCCAATTTATATTTTAACCATTACAGTATGTTTAGTATATGATTTTGCCCCCTTTTATACTCGAATTACTTTATAAGGGAAAACTGTGATAGGTATAGCATAGCAGCTATGTTGAGATAGCATTTTTAATTGGCATCTTATCTTTGTTTTTTCCTTCTTCTTTTTTTAATAATAATAATTTGTTAGTTGGTAGAGGGGACATTTGAAAAAATAGTAATTTAATAATTGGTGGAGGGATATCTGAACTTTAAATATTTCCGTTATAAATATATGCAAGTTTATATATATATATATATATATATTCCATGATAATTGTTTTTTATTATTAGACCAAAACACCAATTGGTTATTGGTATATCGCGCCAAAAGTGCACAGTAGTTGATGAATGATTATTAATAAGTAAAAAAGTTATATTAGTTGTGAGACTCATATAAGAACTTGTAAAAATTAGCCATATTTTTTTGGATGAACCGAACACTTTATTAAAAACAAAGAAACAAACTACAACACCCTATTGGACTCTCTCACAACCACAGAAGAGAGACAATTCGAGCAAAAACGACCGCTAAAAGAGCCAAAAAAATTACAAGATAAACTCCATTTTGCTAAGTTGTGGACAGCATAATTACACAGCCTAGGAACCCATGACACCAACACATTACCATGGAGAGCAAGCATTGACCTCAAAATAATTTATAAAAATATTATAAAATAATTTTTGATTATAACATTCCTCTTGATGACAATAAATTTTACCAATGACAATAAATTTTACCAATGTAGCTAACAATTCGGATTGTTTCTAAATCATGCACAGTACTGTCATTTCATTTCAAGAAGTGGAAGAAGCAGGAGTGCTCTAGGTATAAACATAATATTCTAGAAAAAAAAAATACCAAAATTTAAAATTTTGTTAGATTGGTTTTTTTTTTTTTTTCAATTCTTTTTTTCTGGTCAGAGATCCTCTAAATTTTATTCGCTTAATATATTTATTTGTTCTTTTGTAGGAGTATAATAGAGTATAGACTTTAGAGAGAAGAGAGAGAGAGAGAGAGAGAGAGAGTACTTATCGGTCTGTTCCGAGGTCGACTCCGATTGCACAAAATCAAAAACTTGTCGTCTCAAACGCTTTCCTAATCCAAATTACTCTGAAGACTTGTTCTGCTATAGATTACTACGCTATCTTCCATATAACCAATCGAATGTGACCTCTCCTTCTTCGCCAACTACTCTCACTACTGTTCTTCTCTATGCCTCTCTCTCTCATTTTCATCATCTAGATTAACATCTCCCACAGCCTTTTTTTCATCGCCATTAATCCAATCAAAATCACTTTTTTCCATCTGGGCTTTCGATTTTAGCTTCTGGGTTTTCTTTTGTTTTCTTGTTCTTGTTCTTGTTCGTCTTCCATTGGTGGTTTGCATATATACATATATATTTCTTTGTGTGTGTCTCTCTCTCTCTCACATGGCTGCAGCCTCGTCTGTCACATCTCCACTGTGCACGTGGCTTGTGGCTGCTTGCATGTCGGTCACGTGCGGAGGGGACCAATCCACGTGCCCTTCCATGTTGGGTTCCTCCTCGCACAGCAACAAGAGACTCTTTGGTGGCAGCAAATGGGGTCGGAGGAAGAGGGTGTTCTTGTCTAAATGTAGCTCCGAATTGCAGAGCCAGAGGGACTTGATTTCCTCTCTCTGTGGATCCAGCTTTCAGGGCCTCATGACTTCTTGCCTCGCTTTCGAGCCTTGCAATCAGTACTATGCCTCCAACGCTCCCTTTTCCTCTCTCTTCGGATCCACCAATGTTCGTGTTCCTTCAAATCGGAGACACACCCGTTTCAATCGAGCCGTCCATTCAGGCACTCCTCATTCCTTAAACTAAGCATTGATTCTTCTCTCTGTTTTTTCTCTTTATTTATGGAATTGGAAATCTGGGATTTTGTTTTACATTTTGTGTGTAATTTGTTCTGGCTTTGTTTGTTTCCAATATCTCAATTTAATGGGTTTTTTCTATGTTCTTGAAGGTAGATTCGATGATGAAATAATGATTCTTTCAATCTTTATTAATTTGTTTTCCCCCCTTTTTTTCATGTGCTGTGGAAGTTTGGTTTTATTCACTTTTCATTTGGTTGGATAGAGAACTAATAAAGAATAGGAAAAGATGAGGAATTCAAATAATTAAGTTTAGGATTGGCTTATTGCTGAATGAGTTCTTTGGATTACTTTTATGCCAAAGCTATAGGAAAGTGGGGAATAGATGCTAACAGGGTTTTATATTTTGTATTTTTCCCCTTCTTTTTGGGTGAGAACTAATTTCACCAAATGAGGTTTATTCATGTACTGCTTTTTTTCAGTTGGATTGATATACGAACAGGGTTTTATATTTTATATTTTTCCCCCTTTTTTTTTTTTTGGGTGAGAACTAATTTTACCAAATGAGATTCATTCATGTACTGCTTTTTGCAGTTGGATTGATATGCCTGGACTTAGGATTTAGAATTTTGCATAACTTAGGTTGTGTCTAGTTTATGTTATGTGGCCATCTTTCAGATTTTATGTCTTAAAAGTATTCTGAAGAAAATTAAGATCAGGCCATTTCTTGGCGTATCATGTGCATGAAATGGAAGTTCTAGAGCTGCAAAGTACAGGAGCATTGTGGCTGTTCATTCTTTTATTCATAGTATAATGCAGCTGTGTGTGTCTCTGTTGAATGGGTTGGTTACTTGAGTCTGGTACACTGACCTTGTTTTTAATATATTGTCATCAATAGACTTATGATTATTAGATTTTTGGGCCTTGCTAGCATCTTCTGACTTTTATTGGTTCAGTAGTGTCAATGTTGCAGGCTTGAGGCAGTCCTATCTATTCAAACCCTAATGTTGATGTTTATTCTTTGGCATGACACTTATTTGATAAAGCATAAAAATAGAAAAGTTTTGCTGATGTACTAACTACTGCACATTTATCAATACTCTAGGGGAAGCCATGGCTGTTGCTGTGCAACCTTCCAAGGAAGTCGCAACAAAAAAGAAACCAGTCACAAAGCAAAGGCGAGTAGTTGTGACAGGGATGGGTGTGGTGACCCCACTTGGTCATGATCCAGATGTCTTCTACAATAATTTGCTTGAGGGTGTCAGTGGCATAAGTGAGATAGAGGCTTTTGATTGTGCCCAATTTCCAACGGTAAACCATATTTAAGATTTCTCTTCTTCTGGTGCTTGCTCTGCAGTTTATTCTTAGAATTCTTACTGTTCTTTTTCTCCAGAGAATTGCTGGAGAGATCAAGTCTTTTTCAACTGATGGATGGGTTGCACCAAAACTTTCCAAGAGGATGGACAAATTTATGCTTTACATGCTTACTGCTGGGAAAAAAGCCTTGGCAGATGGTGGAATTACAGAAGATGTAATGAATGAATTAGATAAAGCGAGATGTGGAGTTTTGATTGGCTCAGCAATGGGTGGCATGAAGGTAACATCAAGCCTTCAGCAGTTTGATATACAGTATATAATGAGAATGGAATATGGTTGAAAATATTAAGTTAGCCAGAGCTTATACTGGCTGATATTCAATTTGATTGATAACAAGAGCTTTATGAAATCTGTAAGTTGTTGTCATGTCTGCTGCCTTTGTGGTTTCCTAATGCAGTGGAACTTGCAACTTAAAGTCAAGTTCTGATTTTTGCCACATGCCTTAGAGTTAGAATAATGAATGTTTTCAAGCTAGTCTTCTGTCTCTCTAGCTGTAATGGTTTTTGGCAGGAAGTGGAATCCAAACTATAAAGCCCTAGATGAAACTACATGACCTGCAGATAGGATGAGAAAGCATATTAATTCTGAAATTTATTGAAAATTGTAACTGACTACTTTGTTCTTGTGTTTTGTGTTGTGAACAGGTTTTTAATGATGCGATTGAAGCCTTAAGGATCTCATACAAGAAGATGAATCCTTTCTGCGTACCATTTGCAACTACAAATATGGGTTCTGCCATGCTTGCAATGGATCTGGTCAACTTACTATTTTTTCAACTTTGTGATACATCTTGATGGGTTTTGGAAGTTGGGTCTTAAACCTTTTAACAGATCATTTGTTTATTCAAATTGCAGGGATGGATGGGGCCAAACTATTCTATCTCTACTGCTTGTGCTACAAGCAATTTTTGTATAATGAATGCAGCAAACCATATCATTAGAGGTGAAGCTGTAAGTGTCTTGTAATCAACTCTTTCTCAGCCACAAAGTGTGTGAATCTCTTAAATTAGTCTCGTCTTTACATATTTTCATCGAATGATTTGTTGATAAGATGCAACCTTGAAAAGAAAAACATTTACAATGAAATAAATCTAAATATATGTTGCGTTTTCTTCTGAAATTGTCATGCAGGATGTGATGCTTTCTGGTGGCTCAGATGCAGCCATTATACCTATTGGTATCTCTTTTTTACTTTACCTATGCTGATTTTATCTTAGCATGCACCTACTTGTTATAGCATGAATTTTACATAACCTATTATTTTCTTGTTGGTGCAGGCTTGGGAGGTTTTGTGGCATGCAGAGCACTTTCCCAGAGGAACAGTGATCCTACAAAAGCATCGCGCCCTTGGGACAGTGTATGTTATCAATAATCCTTTTGCTTCCATATCTTCTTTTTTCTTTTGTCATTGTTTACATCCGAGAACTTTATATCATGTTTCAGTTAACTTATCCAAAACTGTTGATTATCAACATTATGGATCTTGTGAATTTAATTTTCGATTTTCTAATAGGAATAGGAAGCTAAGTTCATAATATCTTGTTATTATATGTTGTCAACGGCTCTTATACTGATAGCAAATATGCTCTAGATCTGAGTTTCTATACAAATTGAACTTTAAGCAATTCTTCTAAAGATATTACACTCATTTCTTTGATTGTTGATTGAGGGAAGATAAACAAGGTCTCAATCCTTTTTTTTAGTTTCTTACTTGGTATAGTTCATGTGTGTTACCATAACATCTGATTTTTGTTATTCAACAGAATCGTGATGGATTTGTTATGGGTGAAGGAGCCGGGGTTTTGCTCTTAGAAGAATTAGAGCATGCTAAGGTATTTTAACTCTAACTCAATAAAGTCCATGTCCTATATGTCTGTAGGCATTTTCCTTTAAGCCTGTCAGTTATTCATTGGGGCCTCATTTGCTTTTAGATTACCAGCCATTGTGTTCATTGACCCACTTTCAGTGGCATTTCTGCTCTCCCTCTAGTTTCTTCAAGTTATATCAAATCATTTTTTCATGTTGGAATATCCACTGGTATTCATTTTACTAGTGTGAATTAGATGTTTCTTTATTTTGTTATCCTCAACTACCTCTGAATTTTCATGCATGCTAACAAATTTTAACTCTTAACTCAATAAAGTCCATGTCCTATATGTCTGTAGGCATTTCCCTTCAGTTATTCTTTGGGGCCTCATTTGCTTTTAGATTACCAGCCATTGTGTTCATTGACCCACTTTCAGTGGCATTTTTCTTGTCCCTCTAGTTTCTTCAAGTTATATCAAATCACTTTTTCATGTTGGAACATCCACTGGTATTCATTTTACTAGTGTGAATTAGATTATTTTTTTGTTATCCTCAACTACCTATGAAATTTCAAGCATGCTAAGGTATTTCAACTTTAAGCTTGTCAGTTATTCTTTGGGCCTCGTTTGCTTTTAGATTACCAGCCATTGTGTTCCTTGACCCATTTTCAGTGGCATTTCTGTTGTCCCTCTAGTTTCTTCAAGTTATATCAAATCACTTTTTCATGTTGGAATATCCACTGGTATTCATTTTACTAGTGTGAATCAGACGACTTTTTATTTTGTTATCCTCAGCTACCTCTGAATTTTCATGAACTGATATTTCTAATTCTATATTTTCTTGCTTGCTAAATAGTGGTGATCAGTGAAGCTCAATCATTACTTTGTATAGCCTGTGATATCATGTTTCTTTTTTGTAAATAACTCTGCCAGCTGATTTCCTATTTTGCAGAGAAGAGGTGCAAATATCTATGCAGAATTTCTTGGTGGAAGCTTCACTTGTGATGCTTATCACATGACTGAACCACATCCTGATGGTAACATGCCTTCTCTTTAGTACTTAAATTTCAAGCCTTGAAAAGGTTGCATTTCTTCAATAGTTTTTCTTGAGGGAGCATGTACATTGGACTTATTTCCTGCATTTATTCTACTCTTCCTGAGTTCTTTTCTGTCATAATAATTTTTAAACTAGTTTATATGATACTGCACCTATACTGTGTTGCTACTAACTACCTCATAAAGTGAGTCACAGTTCACCAAATTGACCACCTGAATTGCTGCTTTATGTCCACAATCTTGATGGCAAAGGCTGTGGCACAGAAAGACAATAAAACCTGAAAATCAGTTGCATAATTGTCAAAACTCAACTAAGCTATACTCTCTGGTAGACTGGCACCATATCCCCTGTTAATACATCCAGGATTGCTATGAATTCTTCTTTTACTCATGCGTATTTCCACCCCTCAATTTAACAGTGATATTTGCTTTTATCTAATTAAAATACCTTCTTAATTGGTTACCATTTTTTTAAATATTTTGGGCAAGCAACCATATGCAAATCCTGACTTCATCAACACTTTTGTACCTTGTATGCTTTCATAAAATTGGGTGCTAAAATTCTTAACTAATGTCCCTAATATCCCTCCAAAAACAGGTGCTGGCGTTCTCCTTTGTGTAGAAAAGGCATTAGCTCAGTCTGGGGTATCTAGGGAAGATGTGAATTACATAAATGCACATGCTACATCCACACCAGCTGGTGACCTAAAAGAGTATCAAGCACTTCTTCAATGTTTTGGTCAGAATCCTGAGGTAACTTGTATTCATAATGTTTGTTCTTTATGCCATTTGCTTCTGATGATACCATATTTCAAATACTTGATGAGATTACGGTATTCTGATACCTGATAATATCTCTGCATTCTACAGTTAAGAGTGAATTCTACAAAATCTATGATTGGTCACCTATTAGGAGCAGCTGGTGCGGTGGAAGCTGTTGCAGCGATACAGGTAAACAATTTATGTCCTGATATTGTGATTCTAAATTCAAGAAATATATTCTTGGCTAAATTTCAAATTGTACCCTCTTAACTTTGACCAAAATTCAATTTAGTCCTCTAGCTATAATTCCACTCAATCAAGTCTAAAACTTTTAAGTTTATTCAATTCAAATCTCCCGTTAGTCTCCGTCAAAAAAGCTCCATTGGGGACCCTCTAAATGACGACATTTGGTTCTGCCAAATTGATGCTTTAGAGGGTCTCTAACGGAGCTTTGTTGATGGAGACTATTGAGAGGCCTGAAATGAATAAATGTGAAAGTTAGGACTAAATTGAACGAAAGTGAAGTTAGATGACTGAATTGAATTTTGGTCAAAGTTAGAGGGTGCAATATATAACTTAGCCGATAATCTATATAAATTTATTCTCATAATGGAAAGTATTCCCAAAAGGACTATTTGAATTGTTTTTCTTTTTTCCTTGGGTTGGCATAATTCGAACTCATGAAGCAGATTAATGCTTATTGACATGTGTTTCTTCATGATAGGCAATACGAACAGGGTGGGTTCATCCTAATGTCAACTTGGAAAACCCAGATGAAGGGGTGGTATGTTTGCCTACTGCATCCTTTGTGACTTTTTGTTTATATCGTGATATTCCTTGCCATTATGTGTTCTTTAACCATGATGAATTGAGCACGGGATTATCTAATTATGTCAACATATCAATTCAGGACAAAAATGTGCTGGTGGGCCCAAAGAAAGAGAGACTGATCATTAAGGCAGCGTTGTCTAATTCATTTGGGTTTGGTGGTCACAATTCATCAATCATATTTGCTCCTTACAAGTGAAAGACCTGGCAGGCTACTCCAACCTTGCTGTAATGCTGAAGGTATGTGGGTTCCAAGATATCTCCTATCTGTAGTAAATGGAAATTGGGATATGAGAGAGAGAGCATGCCAAGGGTCACATTATTCAAGACAATTTCGTAGATAAATACTTTCTTTTTTTTTGCTCCCAAGATATCAATGTAGGCCACTCAATGCTGACATTCAATTTTGAGTATGCTATGACAAAAAATTTAAAAAACCAAAAGGTTTTTCTGAACTATCTGGAGGTAGAACAGTGTGAGCAGCTTTTACATCCATTGCATGCGTAATTTACCAGCAAGTTAATTGAAAAAGAAAACTGGCATGGTGTATTTGTCAGGTTTGCTGTTAGTATTGATGGGCAGGCAACATCTTGGAGTTGGTGACTGGTGATGAAATGTTCCGTGTACCAATTGTCAATTTGTTTAGTTGCATGGCCTCATGCAATAAAATTACTTTGGGACGGCTGGTCAGGAAAGAAGATGGATGGCCCTGGATTGAGATAGAGAAAGCTTCAAAATTAACGTGTTGGTTATCATGAAATACTCTTGCTTCCATTGTTATAAGTTTTTCCTTCTATCATAAACAAAGCTATAAGTAGGGCTTGATATACTTGATACTTGCCACTGCAATTTGAACCACCACTACATGGCAGTATTGGCCTGTTTAAGTTTTGTTTTTCATGTACATTTAGATGGCTGCTCTAACTGTATTGATAGCCATTTGTAATGAATTTTGAGTTGGCAGTTGCATAGATGTTATTATATGTGATGTTCTATGTGCTTGCTAGTATGTTGCTTGAGATCAGCCAAAGTATCCATGATAATCTTGTGATTTATTACCCCATAAAGTAACTAAACAACAATAGTTTGAACACATACTAGCCAAAGAGCTGTGTAGCTCAACAGAGATGTGCAGAGTTCAAATCCCTATACCCCATTGTAACTATTGAATTCTCAAAAAAGAGCACACATTAGCCCTGCACAATCAAAAGGGCACATGAAGAACTGGCATGTGTAACTGCTTTTTTCTTTTTAATCTATTTTTTTAGCCCATTTTTCTCTTAAAATCTTGCACTTCCAAGTGTTTTAGCTTTTAAATCTCCCATCACTTGATGCAGCATGTGGCATGCTGAAGGGAAGACGTTTATAGGCTGATGGTTGAGGTAATAATTAATAATCAAAAAGGTGCTATTTGACTAGAAGACCACGCAGAATTTTAGATTGATATAGAAAGGAAATTTTTGGAGCTAATAAAAAACCTCACGGGGAACCCAATATTTCATTGATATGGCATCTATTTTTCCAGAATTTTTTTTTTTTTTTTTTTTTGAGAGAGTTTCAACCGATAGCGTCCATTCCTAATGATAACTCTTTATCAATAGACCAAAACACCAACTGGTTTTTGGTATAGGCAAAGATTGAACTCCTGATTTCTTATTTAACTATCAGAAACTTTTCTAGAACTAAATTTCATATTCTCCCTATACACTTGGTTCACAACTTATCTTAACAAAAGACGAAAAAAAGGGGGGAGAAGGAGAGAGATTCATTAAAAGAAAGACCAAATATTAATACTATTTTGTTATTAATTAAAGAATCAAACTTATGAAATAATTTCAATTTAAAGCTCATCCCATCTTCGTGATTTATTTTTGTTACTCTGAGCAATAATAAAGCAGAGAGACAAAAAAACCACTGATTAAACTCTCTGTTTCACAGGCCAAATTGGCCAAATACCACCTATTTTTGAAATTTTTAGCAAAAAAACATTGTTTCGGAAATAAATGGCGATCTACCACTTTTCTTGGTACTCGTGTTTATGAAACCTGAGTTCTTCGTCAGTTTTGCTACTATGGCACTACTGAGCTAGAATTTGTGCGATTAAAAAAAATAATGTGGTACTCAAGCTTGGTAAACTCGAGTACCATGCAACACAATATTTGAGTATACCAAGCTCGAGTACCTTTTATAAATAAAATGCAGATTATTTTATTTTTACGGCACTAGAGTTTACCAAGCTCGAGTACCGTGTAATTTTTTTTTTTTTTTTTTGGATAATCAACAAATAAACATAAACATAAAAAATGAGTAGATTTTTTATGTTTTTATTTATTTAAATTGAAGCATTGTAAAATATAGAGATTTTAATTTCAAAATACTTTTTTTTTTTTGGATAATCGACAAATAAAACATAAACATAAATATAAGTAGCTTTTTTTTTTTTTTATGTTTTTTATTTATTTAAATAGAAGCATTGTAAAATATAGAGATTTTAAATCTAGACCAAAGAACCGCCAAAATAAAAAATTGAGCGGCATTGTTGTTATACTTAAATAAGTTGTGACAAGCAACATAAATTGAGCGGCATTGTTACTGTATATTCGAATTTGCTTACGGTATTCATAAAATCTATTTTCTACATTAACTAAAATTGTTCATTGTTTTTTCATAAAAATTGTTCACTATTTTCTACATAAACTATTTCTAGCATTCTGCAAAAAAATATTTTATGTTCATCATTATTTAAAAAAATTGTTCACTCTCTTTTCTGCATAAATTATTTTATATTCACTATTTAAAAAATTGTTCACAGCTTTCTAATAAAACACCTGGTGAAATCGTGTTTTCTAAATTTAAAAGCCAAATCTGAATGCTTTTTCATGTTTGAATTTCACAATAATCGAATCTATTTTTCTGCATTGATAAAATATCTTTCTACATTAATAAAATTTGTTCTCCGCGCATCATGTTTATTGTATATTCAAATCTACTTACTGCATTCAAAAAATCTGTTTTCTGCATTAATTAAAACTATTAATTGTTTTCTCATAAAAATTGTTCACTGTTTTCTACATAAACTGTTTCTAGCATTTTGTATAAAATTATTTCTGTTCAGCATTATTTAAAAAAATTGTTCTCTCTCTTTTCTACATAAATTATTTTCTATTCACTATTTAAAGAAGTATTCATTGTTTTCCCATAAAACACCACCTGGAATCGTGTTCTCTAAATTTAAAAGCCAAATCTGTATACTTTTTCATGTTTAAATTTCACAATAATCGAATCTGTTTTTCTGCGTTGATAAATCTGTTTCTTCATTAATAAAATTTTATCTTTGCACATCAAGTTTTCCGTATATTCGAATCTGCTTAATGCATTCATAAAATCTGTTTTCTGCATTAACTAAAATTGTTTATTGTTTTCTCATAAAAAATGTTCACTGTTTTCTGTATAAACTGTTTCTAGCATTTTGCATAAAATTATTTCTGTTCAGTATTATTTAAAAAAATTGTTCTCTCTCTTTTTTGCATAAATTATTTTCTGTTCACTATTTAAAAAATTGTTCACTGTTTACTGCATAAATTGTTTCTAGCATTCTACATAAAATTATTTCTGTTTAGCATTATTTAAAAAAATTGTTCTCTCTTTCCTGCATAAATTATTTTTTGTTCACTATTTAAAAAATTGTCCACTGCTTTCTCATAAAACATATAGTGAAATTGTGTATTTTAAATTTAAAAGCCAAATCTGTATACTTTTTCATGTTTAAATTTCACAATAATTGAATTTGTTTTTCTGCATTGATCTCTGCACATCATTTTTACCGTATATTCGAATCTGCTTACTGCATTCATAAAATCTATTTTTTGCATTAACTAAAACTGTTCATTGTTTTCTCATAAAAAATGTTCACTATTTTCTGTATAAACTATTTCTAGCATTTTCAATAAAATTATTTTTGTTCAGCATTATTTAAAAAAATTGTTCTCCCTCTATTCTGCATAAATTATTTTATGTTCACTATTTAAAAAATTGTTCACTGTTTTCTACATAAATTGTTTCTAGCATTCTGCATAAAATTATTTCTGTTCAGCATTATTTAAAAAAATTGTTCTCTCTTTTCTGCATAAATTATTTTCTGTTCACTATTTAAAAAATTGTCAACTGTTTTCTCTTAAAACACCTAGTGAAATCGTGTTTTCCTAAATTTAAAAGTCAAATCTGTATACTTTTCCATGTTTGAATTTCACAATAATCGAATCTATTTTTCTGCATTGATAAAATCTGTTTCTACTTTAATAATATTTTCACTCTGCACATCATGTTTACTATATATTCAAATCTTCATAAAATCGATTTTCTATATTAATTAAAACTATTCATTATTTTCTCATAAAAATTGTTCACTTTTTTCTGCATAAATTGTTTCTAGCATTTTGCATAAAATTATTTCTATTCAGCATTATTTAAAAAAAAAAATTGTTCTCTCCCTTTTCTGCATAAATTATTTTTTGTTCACTATTTAAAAAATTGTTCACTAAACAATTTTTTAAATAGTGAATAGAAAATAAGTTATGCAGAAAAGAGAGAGGACAATTTTTTTAAATAATGCTAAATAGAAATAATTTTATGCAGAATGCTAGAAACAGTTTATGTAAAAAACAGTGAACAATTTTTATGACAAAACAATGAATAGTTTTAATTAATGCAGAAAATAGATTTTATGAATGCAGTAAGCAGATTTGAATACACAGTAAACATGACGTACAAAGAGCAAATTTTATTAATGTAGAAATAGATTTTATCAATGCAGAAAAATAAATTCGATTATTGTGAAATTCAAACATGAAAAAGCATACAGATTTGACTTTTAAATTTAGAAAACGTGATTTCACTATGTGTTTTATGAGAAAGCAGAGAACAATTTTTTAAATAGTGAACAGAAAATAATTTTTGCAGAAAGAGAGAACAATTTTTTTAAAATAATGGTGAACAAAAATAATTTTATGCAGAATGCTAGAAACAGTTTATGTAGAAAACATTGAACAATTTTTATGAGAAAACAATAAAGAGTTTTAATTAATGCAGAAAACAGATATTATGAATGCAGTAAGCAGATTTGAATATATAGTAAATATGATGTGTAGAGAGCAAATTTTAATAATGTAGAAACAGATTTTATCAATGCAGAAAAAGAGATTCGATTATTGTGAAATTCAAACATGAAAAAGCATACAGATTTTACTTTTAAATTTAGAAAACACAATTTCAGTAGGTGTTTTATGAGAAAGCAGTGAACAATTTTTTAAATAGTGAACAGAAAATAATTTTTGCAAAAAAGAGAGAGAACAATTTTTTTTAAATAATGCTGAACATAAATAATTTTATGCAGAATGCTAGAAACAGTTTATGCAGAAAACAGTGAACAATTTTTATGAGAAAACAATGAACAATTTTAATTAATGCAGAAAATAAATTTTATGAATGTAGTAAGCAAATTCGAATATACAGTAAACATGATGTGTAGAAAGTAAATTTTATTAATGTAGAAACAGATTTATCATTGCAAAAAAACAAATTCGATTATTGTGAAATTTAAACATGAAAAAGCATACAAATTTGGCTTTTAAATATAGAGAACACGATTTCAGGAGGTGTTTTATGAGAAAATAGTGTACAATTTTTCAAATAGTGAACAAAAAATAATTTATGCAAAAAAGAGAGAGAACAATTTTTTTTTAAATAATGCTGAACAGAAATAATTTTATGCAGAATGCTAGAAACAGTTTATGCAGAAAACAGTGAATAATTTTTATGAGAAAACAATGAATAGATTTAATTAATGCAGAAAACAGATTTTTTGAATTTAGTAAGCAGATTCGAATATACAGTAAACATGATGTGTAGAGAGAAAATTTTATTAATGTAGAAACATATTTTTTCAATGCAGAAAAATATATTCGATTATTGTGAAATTCATACATGAAAAAGCATTCAAATTTGGCATTTAAATTTAGAAAACACAATTTCACTAGGTGTTTTATGAGAAAGCAGTGAACAATTTTTTAAATAGTGAATAGAAAACAATTTATGCAGAAAAGAGAGTGAACAATTTTTTTTAAATAATGCTGAACAGAAAATAATTTTATGCAGAATGCTAGAAATAGTTTATGTTGAAAACAGTGAAAAATTTTTATGAGAAAATAATGAACAATTTTAGTTAATGTAGAAAACATATTTTATGAATGCAATAAGCAAATTCGAATATATAGTAACAATGCCGCTCAATTTATGTTGCTTGTCACAACTTATTTAAGTACAGTAACAATGCCGCTCAATTTTTTATTTTGGTGGTTCTTTGGTCTAGATTTAAAATCTCTATATTTTACAATGCTTCTATTTAAATAAATAAAAAAACATAAAAAAGCTACCTATTTTTATGTTTATGTTTTATTTGTCGATTATCCCAAAAAAAAAAAAGTATTTTGAGATTAAAATGTCTATATTTTACAATACTTCAATTTAAATAAATTAAAACATAAAAAACCTACTTATTTTTATGTTTATGTTTACTTGTCGATTATCCAAAAAAAAAAAAAAATTACACGGTACTCGAGCTTGGTAAACTCGAGTACCGTAAAAATAAAATAATCTGCATTTTATTTATAAAAGGTACTCGAGCTTGGTATACTCGAGTATTGTGTTGCACATACCACATTATTTTTTTTAATCGCATAAATTCCAACTCAACAGTGCCATGGTGGCAGAACTGATGAGAAACTTGAGTTTCTTAAACTCGAGTACCAAGAAAAGTGATAGATTGCCATTTATTTTCAAAATAATGTTTTTTTGCTAAAAAATTTTAAAATAGGTGGTATTTGACCAATTTGGCCCTGTTTCACATAAGCCTACTGTTTGTAAAACAATTTGGCTCATCGAACAGAATGGGTAGAGAGAGAAAACTCCACTAAAGAGAGAAAGTTGAAATTGGATAGAAAGTTACTGCCCAAAAATAAAACCTAGTTACCTAAGTGAAACACAGTTTTATTAATGGTTTTCCATTAATCCAATCAAAATTACTTTTTTCCATCCGGGTTTTCGATTTTAACTTCTGGGTTTTCTTCGGTTTTCTTGTTCTTGTTCTTCTTCTTCTTCCATTGGTGGTTTGCATATGTACATATATATTTCTTTGTGTGTCTCTCTCACATGGCTGCAGCCCCGTCGGTCACATCTCCGCTGTGCACGTAGCTTGTGGCTGCTTGCATGTCGGTCACGTGCGGAGGGGACCAATCCACGTGCCCTTCCATGTTGAGCTCCTCCTCGTACAGCCGCAACAAGCGACTCTTCGGTCGCAAATGGGGTCGGTGGAAGAGGTTGTTCTTGTTCTTCTTCTCCTTCCATTGGTGGTTTGCATATATACATATATATTTCTTTGTGTGTCTCTCTCACATGGCTGCGGCCTCGTCGGTCACATCTCCGCTGTGCACGTAGCTTGCGGCTGCTTGCATGTCGGTCACGTGCGGAGGGGACCAGTCCACGTGCCCTTCCATGTTGAGCTCCTCCTCGTACAGCCGCAACAAGCGACTCTTCGGCTGCAAATGGGGTCGGTGGAAGAGGTTGTTCTTGTATAAATGTAGCTCCGAATTGCAGAGCCAGACAGACTTGATTTCCTGGATCCAGCTTTCAGGGCCTCATGACTTCTTGCTTCGCTTTCGAGCCTTGCAATCAGTACTATGCCTCCAACGCTTCCTTTTCCTCTCTCGTCGGATCCAGCAATGTTCGTGTTCCTTCAAATCGGAGACACACCCGTTTCAGTCGAGCCGTCCATTCAGGTACTCCCCATTCCTCATTAACTTCTTTTTCTTTTTTTTTTTCTTAACTAAACATTGATTCTTTCTATGATGCCCCAATTTGATTGATTGATTGTATGATGTGTGCGGGTGTGTGATGAGTCCCCCATCGGGTATTTACTAGGTAGATCTGAGTTTTATTAACAACTACAAGGAGCTTCAATTGTGACTAGTCCTTTTGAGGTATAACACAAATGTGGTTAGCGCTTTTTCTTGGGTCGTTATCTGATGGTATCAGAGCCATGCCCTAGCCAAAAGTGTGTACCCCACACGCGAGGAAACACGTGTGCATTCCATGGAATCCCACATCGCCTAAGGAAGCACATGAGAATATATGGGAATATGTTTATAAGGAATGACCTCCCTTTAATGTGTAGAGGCACTTTCTCCCACTGCTGTGTGCTTTGGGGGAGAACAAAACCATGAGAGGTATGGATCCTAAAGCGGATAATATCTACATAGTTAGGGCGGGATTGTTACACTTTCTCTCTGTTTTTTTCTTTATTTATGGAATTGGAAATCTAGGATTTTGTTTTACACTTTGTGTGTAATTTGTTCTGGCTTTGTTTGTTTCCAATATCTCAATTTAATGTGTTTTTTCTATGTTCTTGAAGGTAGATTTGAGAATGAAAAAATGATTCTTTCAATCTTTATTAATTTGCTTTTCCCCCTTTTTTCATGTGCTGTGGAAGTTTGGTTTTATTCACTTTTCATTTGGTTGCATAGAAAACTAATAAAGAATAGGAAAAGATGAGGAATTCAAATAATTAAGTTTAGGATTGGCTTATAGCTGAATGAGTTCTTTGGATTACTTTTATGCCAAAGCTATAGGAAAGTGGGGAGTAGAAAATAACAGGGTTTTATATTTTATATTTTTCCCCTTCTCTTTTGGTGAGAACTAATTTCACAAAAACGAGGTTCATTCATGTACTGCTTTTTGCAGTTGGATTGATATGCCTGGACTTAGGATTGGGAATTTTGCATAACTTAGGTTGTTTCTAGTTTATGTTATGTGGCGATCATTCAGATTTTATGTTTTACAAGTATTCTGAAGAAAATTAAGATCAGGCCATTTCTTGGTGTATCATGTGCAAGAAATTGAAGTTCTAGAGCTGCAAAGTACAGGAGCATTGTGGCTGTTCATTCTTTGATTCATAGTATAATGCAGCTGTGTGTGTGTCTGTCTGTTGAATGGGTTGGTTACTCGAGTCTGGTAAACTGACCTTGATTTTAATATATTGTCATCAATAGACTTATGATTATTAGATTTTGGGCCTTGCTAGCGTCTTCTGACTTTTATTGGTTCAGTGGTGTCAATGTTGCAGGCTTGAGGCAGTCCTATCAATTCAAACCCTAATGTTGATGTTTATTCTTTGGCATGACTCTTATTTGATAAAGCATTAAAATAGAAAAGTTTTGCTGATGTACTAACTACTGCACATTTATCAATACTCTAGGGGAAGCCATGGCTGTTGCTGTGCAACCTTCCAAGGAAGTCGCAACAAAAAAGAAACCAGTCACAAAGCAAAGGCGAGTAGTTGTGACAGGGATGGGTGTGGTGACCCCACTTGGTCATGATCCAGATGTCTTCTACAATAATTTGCTTGAGGGTGTCAGTGGCGTAAGTGAGATAGAGGCTTTTGATTGTGCCCAATTTCCAACGGTAAACCATATTTAAGATTTCTCTTCTTCTTGTGCTTGCTCTGCAGTTTATTCTTAGCATTCTTACTGTTCTTTTTCTTCAGAGAATTGCTGGAGAGATCAAGTCTTTTTCAACTGATGGATGGGTTGCACCAAAACTTTCCAAGAGGATGGACAAATTTATGCTTTACATGCTTACTGCTGGGAAAAAAGCCTTGGCAGATGGTGGAATTACAGAAGATGTAATGAATGAATTAGATAAAGCGAGATGTGGAGTTTTGATTGGCTCAGCAATAGGTGGCATGAAGGTAACATCAAGCCTTCAGCAGTTTGATATACAGTATATAATGAGAATGGAACATGGTTGAAAATATTAAGTTAACCAGAGCTTATACTGGCTGATATTCAATTTGATTGATAACAAGAGCTTTATGAAATCTGCAAGTTGTTGTCATGTCTGCTGCCTTTGTGGTTTCCTAATGCAGTGGAACTTGCAACTTAGAGTCAAGTTCTGATTTTTGCGACATGCCTTAGAGTTGGAATAATGAATGTTTTCAAGCTAGTCTTCTGACTCTCTAGCTGTAATGGTTTTTGGCAGGAAGTGGAATCCAAAGTATAAAGCCCTAGATGAAACTACGTGACCTGCAGATAGGATGAGAAAGCATATTAATTCCGAAATTTATCAACAATTGTAACTGACTACTTTGTTCTTGTGTTTTGTGTTGTGAACAGGTTTTTAATGATGCAATTGAAGCCTTAAGGATCTCATACAAGAAGATGAATCCTTTATGCACACCATTTGCAACTACAAATATGGGTTCTGCCATGCTTGCAATGGATCTGGTCAACTTAATATTTTTTTCAACTTTGTGATACACCTTGATGGGTTTTGTAAGTTGGGACTTAAACCTTTTAACAGCTCATTTGTTTATTAAAATTGCAGGGATGGATGGGGCCAAACTATTCTATCTCTACTGCCTGTGCTACAAGCAATTTTTGCATAACGAATGCAGCAAACCATATCATTAGAGGTGAAGCTGTAAGTGTCTTGTAATCAACTCTTTCTCAGCCACAAAGTGTGTGAATCTCTTATATCAGTCTTCTCTTTACATATTTTCATAGAATGATTTGTTGATAAGATGCAACCTTGAAAAGAAATACTTACAATAAGATAAATCTAAATATATGTAGTGTTTTCTTCTGAAATTGTCATGCAGGATGTGATGCTTTCTGGTGGCTCAGATGCAATCATTATACCTATTGGTATCTCTTTTTTACTTTACCTATGCTGATTTTATCTTAGCATGCACCTACTTGTTATAGCATGAATTTTACATAACCTATTATTTTCTTGTTGGTGCAGGCTTGGGAGGTTTAGTGGGATGCAGAGCACTTTCCCAGAGGAACAGTGATCCCACAAAAGCATCACGCCCTTGGGACAGTGTATGTTATCAATAATCCTTTTGCTTCCATATCTTCTTTTTTCTTTTGTCATTGTTTACATCTGAGAATTTATATCATGTTTCAGTTAACTTATCCAAAACTGTTGATTATCAACATTATGGATCGTGTGAATTTAATTTTCTATTTTCTAATAGAAATAGGAAGCTAAGTTCATAATATCTTGTTATTATATGCTGTCAATGGCTCTTATACTGATAACAAATATGCTCTAGATCTGAGTTTCTATACTAATTGAACTTTAAGCAATTCTTCTAAAGATATTACACACATTTCTTTGATTGTTGATTGAGAGAAGATAAACAAGGTCTCAAGCCTGTTTTTTAGTTTCTTAGTTGGTATAGTTCATGTGTGTTACCATAACATCTGATATTTGTTATTCAACAGAATCGTGATGGATTTGTTGTGGGTGAAGGAGCCGGGGTTTTGCTCTTAGAAGAATTAGAGCATGCTAAGGTATTTTAACTCTTAACACAATAATGTCCATGTCCTATATGTCTGCAGGCATTTTCCTTCAAGCCTGTCAATTATTCTTCGGGGCCTCATTTGCTTTTAGATTACCAGTCTTTGTGTTCATTGACCCATTTTCAGTGGCATTTCTGCTGTCCCTCTAGTTTCTTGAAGATATATTAAATCACTTTTTCATGTTGGAATATCCACCAGTATTCATTTGACTTTTGTGAATTAGATGTTTCTTTATTTTGTTATCCTCAACTACCTCCGAATTTTCATGCATGCTAACAAATTTTAACTGTAACTTCATAAAGTCCATGTCCTATATGTTTGTAGGCATTTCCATTTAAGCCTGTCAGTTATTCTTTTGGGCCTCGTTTGCTTTTAGATTACCAGCCATTGTGTTCATTGACCCACTTGCAGTGGCATTTCTGTTGCCCCTCTCGTTTCTTCAAGTTATATCAAATCACTTTTTCATGTTGGAACATCCACTGGTATTCATTTTACTAGTGTGAATTAGATTTTTTTTTTTTTATCCTCAACTACCTATGAAATTTCAAGCATGCTAAAGTATTTTAACTCCAACTCAATAAAGTCCATGTCCTATATGCCTGTAGGCATTTCCCTTTAAGCCTGTCAGTTATTCTTTGGGCCTCATTTGCTTTTACCTTACCAGCCATTGTGTTCCTTGACCCATTTTCAGTGGCATTTCTGTTGTCCTTCTAGTTTCTTCAAGTTATATCAAATCACATTTTCATGTTGGAATATCCACTGGTATTCATTTTATTAGTGTGAATTAGATGACCTTTTATTTTATCCTCAGCTACCTCTGAATTTTCATGAAATGATATTTCTAATTCTATATTTTATTGCTTGCTAAAGAGTGGTGATCAGTGAAGCTCAATCATTACTTTGTATAGCCTGTGATATCATGTTTCTTTTTGTAAATATCTCTCCCAGCTGATTTCCTATTTTGCAGAGAAGAGGTGCAAATATCTATGCAGAATTTCTTGGTGGAAGCTTCACTTGTGATGCTTATCACATTACTCAACCACATCCAGATGGTAACATGCCTTCTCTTTGGTACTTAAATTTCAACCCTTGAAGAGGTTGCATTTCTTTAATAGTTTTTCTTGAGGGAGCATGTACATTGGACTTATTTCCTGCATCTATTCTACTCTTCCTGAGTTTTTTTCTGTCATAATAATTTTTAAACTAGTTTATATGATACTGCACTTATACTGTGTTGCTACAAACTACCTCATAAAGTGAGTTGCAGTTCACCAAATTGACCACCTGAATTGCTGCTTTATGTCCACAATCTTGATAGCAAAGGCTGTGGCACAGAAAGACAATAAAACCTGAAAATCAGTTGCATAATTGTCAAAACTCCACTAAGCTATACTCTCTGGTAGACTGGCACCATATCCCCTGTTAATACATCCAGGATTACTATGAATTCTTCTTTTACTCATGAATATTTCCACCCCTCAATTTAACAGTGATATTTGCTTTTATCTAATTAAAATACCTTCTTAATTGGTTACCATTTTTTTAAATATTTTGGGCAAGGAACCATATGCGAATCCTGACTTCATCAACACTTTTGTACCTTGTATCCTTCCATAAAATTGGGTGCTAAACTTCTTAACTAATGTCCCTAATATCCCTCCAAAAACAGGTGCTGGCATTCTCCTTTGCGTAGAAAAGGCATTAGCTCAGTCTGGGGTATCTAGGGAAGATGTGAATTACATAAATGCACATGCTACATCCACACCAGCTGGAGACCTAAAAGAGTATCAAGCACTTCTTCAATGTTTTGGCCAGAATCCTGAGGTAACTTGTATTCATAATGTTTGTTCTTTATGCCATTTGCTTTTGATGATACCATATTGCAAATACTTGATGAGATTACCGTATTCTGATACCTGACAATATCTCTGCTTTCTACAGTTAAGAGTGAATTCTACAAAATCTATGATTGGTCACCTACAAGGGGCAGCTGGTGCAGTCGAAGCTGTTGCAGTGATACAGGTAAACAATTTATGTCCTGATATGGTGATTCTAAATTCAAGAAATATAATCTTGACTAAATTTCAAGTTGCACCCTCTTGACTTTGACCAAAATTCAATTTAGTCCTATAACTATAATTCCATTCAATCAAGTCTAGGACTTTCAAGTTTATTCAATTCAGACCTCCCATTAGTCTCTGTCAAAAAAGCTCTATTAGGGACCCTCTAAATGACGACATTTTGTTCTGCCACATTGATGCTTTAGAGGGTGTCTAACGGATCTTTGTTGATGGAGACTATCGAGAGGCCTGAAATGAATAAATGTGAAAGTTAGGACTAAATTGAACGAAAGTGAAGTTAGATGACTGGATTGAATTTTGGTCAAAGTTAGAGGGTGCAGTATATAACTTAGCCTATAATCTTTATAAATTTATTCTCAAACTCATGAAGCAGATTAATGCTTATTGACATGTGTTTCTTCATGATAGGCAATACGAACAGGGTGGGTTCATCCTAATGTCAACTTGGAAAACCCTGATGAAGGGGTGGTATGTTTGCCTACTGCATCCTTTGTGACTTTTTGTTTATATCGTGATATTCCTTTCCATTATGTGTTCTTTAACCATGATGAATCGAGCACGGGATTATCTAATGATGTCAACATATCAATTCAGGACAAAAATGTGCTGGTGGGCCCAAAGAAAGAGAGACTGAACATTAAGGCAGCGTTGTCTAATTCATTTGGGTTTGGTGGTCACAATTCATCAATCATATTTGCTCCTTACAAGTGAAAGACCTGGCAGGCTACTCCAACCTTGCTGTAATGCTGAAGGTATGTGGGTTCCAAGATATCTCCTATCTGTAGTAAATGGAAATTGGGATATGAGAGAGGGAGCATGCCAAGGGTCACATTATTCAAGACAATTTCGTAGATAAATACTTTTTTTTTTTTTTGCTCCCTAGATACCAATGTAGGCCACTCAATGCTGACATTCAATTTTGAGTATGCTATGACAAAAAATTTAAAAAACCAAAAGGTTTTTCTGAACTATCTGGAGGTAGAACAGTATGAGCAGCTTTTACATCCATTGCATGTGTAATTTACCAGCAAGTTAATTGAAAAAGAAAACTGGCATGGTGTATCTGTCAGGTTTGCCGTTAGTATTGACGGGCTGGCAAAATCTTGGAGTTGGTGAATAGTCATGAAATGTTCTTTGTACCAATCGTCAATTTGTTTAGTTGCATGGCCTCAAGCTATAGAATTACTTTGGGACGGCTGGTCAGGAAAGAAGATGGATGGCCCTGGATTGAGATAGAGAAAGCTTCAAAATTAACGTGTTGGTTATCATGAAATACTCTTGCTTCCATTGTTGTTATAAGTTTTTCCTTCTATCATAAACAAGCTATAAGTAGGGCTTGATATACTTGATATTCGCCATGGAAATTTGAACCACCACTACATGGCAGTATTGGCCTATTTAAGTTTTGTTTTTCATGTACATTTGGATGGCCGCTCTAATTGTATTGATAGCCATTTGTAATGACTTTTGAGTTTGGCAGTTGCATAGATGTTATTATATGTGATGTTCTATGTGCTTGCTAGTATGTTGCTTGAGATCAGCCAAAGTATCCATGATAATCTTGTGATTTATTACCCCCAAAAAGTAACTAAACAACAATAGTTTGAACACATATTAGCCAAGGAGCTATGTAGCTCAACAGAGACGTGCAGAGTTCAAATCCCTATACCCCATTGTAACTGTTGAATTCTCAAAAAAGAGCACACATTAGCCCTGCACAATCAAAAGGGCACATGAAGAACTGGCATGTCTAACTGCTTTTTTTCTTTTTAATCTATTTTTTTAGCCCATTTTTCTCTTAAAATCTTGCACTTCCAAGTGTTTTAGCTTTTAAATCTCCCATCACTTGATGCAGCATGTGGCATGTTGAAGGAAAGATATTTATAGGCTGATGGTTGAGGTAATAATTAATAATCAAAAAGGTGCTATCTGACTAGAAGACCATGCAGAATTTTAGATTGATATAGAAAGGAAATTTTTGGAGCTAATAAAAAACCTCCTGGGGAACCAAATATTTCATTGATACGGCATTTATTTTTCCAGAATTTTTTTTTAGAGAGTTTCAACCTATAGCGTCTATTCCATATGATAACTCTTTATCATTAGACCAAAACACCAATCGGTTTTTGGTGTAGGTGAGGATTGAACTCTAGATTTCTTATTCAATTATCAAAAAATTTTCCAGAACTAAATTTCATATTCTCCCTATACACTTGGTTCACAACTTATCTTAACAAAACACGAAAAAAAGGGGGGAGGAGGGGAGAGATTCATTAAAAGAATGACCAAAAATTAATACTATTTTGTTATTAATTAAAGAATCAAACTTATGAAATAATTTCAATTTAAAGCTCATCCCATCTTCGTGATTTATTTTAGTTACTCTGAGCAATAACAAAGCAAAGAGACAAAAAATTCACTGATTAAACTCTCTATTTCACAGGCCAAATTGGCCAAATACCACATATTTTTGAAATTTTTAGCAAAAAAACATTATTTCGGAAATTAATGGCAATCTACCACTTTTCTTGGTACTCGAGTTTATGAAACTCGAGTTCCTCATTAGTTTTGCTACCGTGGCACTGTTGAGCTGGAATTTGTGCGATTAAAAAAAATAATGTGGTATTTGAGCTTGGTAAACTTGAGTACCATGCAACACAATACTCGAGTATACCAGGCTCGAGTACCTTTTATAAATAAAATGCAGATTATTTTATTTCTACCATACTCGAGTTTTACAAGCTCGAGTACCGTGTAAATTTTTTTTTTTTTTTTGGGGATAATCGACAAATAAACATAAACTTTATAAAAAAAAAAAAAGATTTTTTATGTTTTTATTTATTTAAATAGAAGTATTGTAAAATATAGAGATTTTAAATCTAGACCAAAGAACCGCCAAAATAAAAAAATTGAGCGGCATTGTTGCTGTACCTAAATAAGTTGTGACAAGCAACATAAATTGAGCAACATTGTTATTATATATTCGAATCTGCTTACTGCATTCATAAAATCTGTTTTCTACATTAACTAAAATTGTTCATTGTTTTCTCATAAAAATTGTTCACTATTTTCTACATAAACTATTTCTAACATTCTGCATAAAATTATTTTCTGTTCGCCTTTATTTAAAAAATTGTTCACTCTCTTTTCTGCATAAATTATTTTATATTCACTATTTAAAAAACTCTTCACTGCTTTCTAATAAAACACCTAGTGAAATCGTATTTTCTAAATTTAAAAGCCAAATCTGAATGTTTTTTTATGTTTGAATTTCACAATCAAATCTATTTTTTTGCATTGATAAAATCTATTTCTACAATAATAAAATTTGCTCTCTGCATATCATGTTTACTGTATATTCAAATTTGCTTACTGCATTCAAAAAATTTATTTTCTGCATTAATTAAAACTATTCATTGTTTTGTCATAAAAATTGCTCAATGTTTTATGCATAAACTGTTTCTAGCATTCTGCATAAAATTATTTCTGTTTAGCATTATTTAAAAAAAATTGTTCTCTCTCTTTTATGCATAAATTATTTTATGTTCACTATTTAAAAAAATTGTTCACTGTTTCTTCATAAAACACCTCCTGAAATCATGTTCTCTACAATTAAAAGTCAAATCTGTATGCTTTTTTATGTTTAAATTTCACAATAATCGAATCTGTTTTTCTGCATTGATAAATCTATTTCTTCATTAATAAAATTTGCTCTCCGCACATCATGTTTACTGTATATTCGAATTTGCTTAGTGCATTCATAAAATCTGTTTTCTATATTAACTAAAATTGTTCATTGTTTTCTCAAAAAAAATGTTCACTGTTTTCTGCATAAACTGTTTCTAGCATTCTGCATAAAATTATTTTTGTTCAGCATTATTTAAAAAAATTGTTCTCTCTCTTTTCTGCATAAATTATGTGTTCACTATTTAAAAAATTGTTCACAACTTTCTCATAAAACACCTAGTGAAATCGTGTTTTCTAAATTTAAAAGTCAAATATGTATGCCTTTTCATGTTTGAATTTCACAATAATCGAATTTATTTTTTTGCATTGATAAAATATGTTTCTACATTAATAAAATTTGCTCTCTGCACATCATGTTTACTGTATATTCGAATCTGCTTACTGCATTCATAAAATCTGTTTCTGCATTAATTAAACCTATTCAGTGTTTTCTCATAAAAATTGTACACTTTTTTCTGCACAAATTTTTTCTGGCATTCTGCATAAAATTAGTTATGTTCAGCATTATTTAAAAAAAAAAAAAATTGTTCTCTCTTTTCTACATAAATTATTTTTTATTCACTGAACAATTTTTTAAATAGTGAACAGAAAATAATTTATCCTAAAAAGAGAGAAATTTTTTTTAAAAAAATAATGCTGAACAGAAATAATTTTATGCAGAATGCTAGAAACAGTTTATGCAGAAAACAGTGAAAAATTTTTATGAGAAAACAATGAATAGTTTTAATTAATGCAGAAAACAATTTTTTTGAATGTAGTAAGCAGATTTGAATATACAATAAACATGATGTGCAGAGAGCAAATTTTATTAATGTAGAAACAGATTTTATTAATGTAGAAAAATAGATTCGATTATTGTGAAATTCAAACATGAAAAAGGATACATATTTGACTTTTAAATTTAGAAAATACGATTTCACTAGGTGTTTTATGAGAAAGCTGTGAACAATTTTTTAAATAGTGAATAGAAAATAATTTATGTAGAAAAGAGAGAGAGAAATTTTTTTTTAAATAATGCTGAACAGAAATAATTTTATGTAGAATGCTAGAAACAGTTTATGCAGAAAACAGTGAACATTTTTTTTATTGGAAAACAATAAACAGTTTTAGTTAATGTAAAAAACAGATTTTATGAATGCACTAAGCAGATTCGAATATACAATAAACATGATGTGCAGAGAGCAAATTTTATTAATAAAGAAACAGATTTATCAATGCAGAAAAAAAGATTCGATTATTGTGAAATTTAAACATGAAAAAAACATACAAATTTGACTTTTTAATTTAGAGAACACGATTTCAGGAGGTGTTTTATGAGGAAACAATGAACAATTTTTTAAATAGTGAACATAAAATAATTTATGCAGAAAAGAGAGAGAATAATTTTTTAAAATAATACTGAACAGAAATAATTTTATGCAAAATACTAAAAACAGTTTATGCATAAAACAATGAACAATTTTTATGAGAAAACAATGTATAGTTTTAATTAATGCAGAAAACAGATTTTTGGAATGCAGTAAGCAGATTCGAATATACAATAAACATGATGTGTAGAGAGCAAATTTTATTAATGTAGAAACATATTTTATCAATACAGAAAAATAGATTCGATTATTGTGAAATTCAAACATGAAAAAGCATTCAGATTTGGCTTTTAAATTTAGAAAACACGATTTCACTTAGGGATGGCAACGAGTCGGGTTCGGGCCGGGTTTTTTCATACCCGGACCCAACCCGCGGGGCAAAACCCGTAGCCCGAACCCGGCCCGTTTAGGGTACCGGGTTTTTTCCCGGGGCCCGGACCCGCCCCAACCGGGCCCCGCGGGCCCCGTTTATGAATTGGGCCCGTTTGGGCCCAACCAAAAGAAAAAAAAAAAAAAAAATTTGAGCCCAAATTTTAATTTAAGCCCAGATTTAAGCTCAAATTTTTACTAAATTTAAGCCTAGATTTAAGCCCATATTTTGCCTACATTAAGCCTGCATATTCAAGCCTTTCAAGCCTAAATAATTAACGTGGCCCAAATGCCAAATCAGTCCAAATCATAAGCTAAGGATACTAATCATAAATCAATAAATCACCTGTTAATTATAAATCTATAAATCAATAAATCATAACTAATATCATAATCATAATTCAATAAATCATAACTAAGATTTTAAATCAATAAATTACCTAGCTAAGATAACCATTTAATCATTAATCAACAAAATATTAACTAAAATCACCAACTAAACATAAATATAAAATAAATCCAACAAGTCCAAAAAATAAGTATCAAAAGTCCAACGAGTCTAAGAAATTAAAAAGTAACGAAATAAATCCACAAGTTTAGAATAATTACAAACCAACAAGTTAAGGAAACAAGTCTAAGAAAATAAAAAAGTTACTAAATTAATACAAAATGTTTAATCTTCATCAATTGTAATACAACTCCCATCAATTGTGGCACAACTCCCATCATCTTCATTTGGCTTCCCATCATCAAGAATGGATTGCAATGTACTATCTCCAGATATAGTTGAAGAACCTACAACAACAATGAATTAAAAAATGGAATAAACTTCATCAAATTGTAACTAACAAATATAAAAACACAATTTTGATTTTATAAATAAAAATTAGACAATTGCTAACCGTTGATTTCACTCCATAACCAATTCTGAGCACACATCATTGCCTCTATAGTCTTGGGATGTAGTCTACTACGGTGTGGACTTAAAAGTCTCCCACTAGTGCTAAAGGCAGCTTCTGAAGCAACAGTTGTGACGGGAATGGCTAAAATATCTCTTGCAATCCTTTGTAAAGTAGGATACTTGAGACCATTACTTTTCTACCATGCCAAAATATCAAAGTCTTCACTCCTCTTCAACACTCCCTCATCAATGAAATGATCAAATTCCATTCTACCACTCCCATGTTTCTTTGAACTACTTGAGCTATTATTCACAAACCCATCAAACCTTGACATTGACCCAATCAACCTAAATTTTATTTGTGCCACTTGATTTGATGTATTTGCAGGCATATGAGAACTTCCTTCATTACCTACAGGAGACTCATCCACATCTCCATACTTATCAAGCAAATCATAACAAAGATTCTTAATTTTTTCAATCTCCAAATCATAATTATCACCATAAATGTTAGGATAATAAAACTCCAATAACTTCATCTTATATCTTGGGTCTAAGATAGCAGCAACAGCCATAACAACACTAACATTAGCCCAATAAGAATTAAATTTAGCAAGCATGCTTTCTGCCATTGTACTTATCATCTCACTTGAAGACAAACTCCATTCATTCAATGCAATTTTCAACTCACACACCAAAGCAAAATACATATTAGTTGTGGGATACTTACGACCAGAGAAAAATTCAGTCACACTATGAAACAACTCTAACCTCCCACAAATATCTTTGGCTACCTCCCAATCATGATCATATGGCAAACAAGTATAAGATGTTTCACGTTTAGCCAAACGCGAGAAAACATCTTTATAAATCAATGCAGTAGAAAGCATTAAGTAAGTTGAATTCCAACGAGTTTTACAATCTAAGACTAACTCTTTGGTGCATTGAACACGCAATTGATGTGCATTTTCATCAAATTTTTGCCTCCTTTTTGGTGATCCAGTCCAATAAATCACACTATCATGAATCCTTTCAATACCATCACCAATAAGAGACAACAAATCTTGAACAATCAAATTCAAAATATGTGCAGCACACCTCATATGCAACATAGACCCACCCAACATAAGAGAACTAGTATCAAGCTTATTCAAGAGAAGTCTTATCATGGCATCATTAGTACTACAATTATCTACGGTTATTGTGGACAACTTCCTATCAATGTTCCACTCTAAAAAACAATCAACAAGAACTTCAGCAAGAACATCTTTTGTGTGTGGAGAAGGAACATAAACAAACCTAGAAAAATAATAGAAATAATTATAATATAACTAAATAAACATTCAATTTAACATAACTCAATAAACATTCTAAATGTAAAGTCTTTAACATTCAATTTATAGATAAAAAAATTACCTCAAAACCCGGCTTTGCAACGTCCAAGTATGGTCAATAAAATGTGCGGTAATGACCATAAACCCTCTCTTTTTGTTACTTGAAGTCCACATATCCGTTGTAATTGCCATCCTACTTCCATTCTTGTCCGTGATCTTCAAAACTTTCTCCCTCTCATTATCATAGATTTTAAGAATATCACTCTTCAAAGTATTTCTCGTGACAAGTTTAAACATAGGTTGAAGATCATTCACAAATTCCCTAAACCCAATGTGATCAACCATTGAAAGAGGATATTCATGTAAAATAACCATACGAGCAAGCTTATTCCTCACTCTAGCTTGATCAAATTGGTAATTATTTAAACTTGTAGTTCCATCCACCTTATTTTGTTGTTTAATTAAAACTTGTTGTCGAATATCCTTATACTTCATCCGTGGACATCTTGCTAAATGATTACGCAAATGGGTTGTACCTTGACTAGATTCACCCAAGTAAAGTTTGCCACAATGGTGGCATTGGGCTTTAACTTTTCCTTCAACCTTCTTCCTTGTAAAATGAGCCCAAACATCTGAGGTAGTTTTTCTTTTTTTACTTGTATCCAAGTCCTCATTTGTAGGCTCTTGCTCTCCCTCTTCCTCTGTCCTTGGACTCCCTTGACTCCTTTCTTGTTCCTCTACCTCTAAGTCCACCGTCGGGGAATTCGGACTCCTAATTGATTTAGAAGTTTAGGAGTTAGAATCAAAACAAATTATTACAAATTTATTATTACACATACTCATTAATTAATAGGCACAAATTCATAATTACACAAATTCACAAATTAAACATGATTAACAACAAATTCAAACACTTACTGGTTGTTTAATGGGCATAAAGGTGATGGTGATCCTGAGGGTGAGCTGCCAGGCGACAATGGCGAAGGTGATCGTGAAAATGGTGAAGGAGACCGCATAGTTGGCAAGGGAGAGCCACTTGGCTAGGAAGAGCTAGATTTGTTTGTGTTTGTGTCTTCCATCTCCGTTTTAGGCTCTGCATTCCCAACAAACACAAAAAACAATATTTCATTACAATTGTCATCACAATCCAAACAATATTTAACAAACTCAATAATAGTATAATGCCACAAACAACTTATCCCATAAACTGGATGGCACCACCCTTGAAATTTATTAAGAGACAACCGGAATGGCTAATCAATTTATGTCCTATCATAACATCACTGAAAATTTATGCTTGTAAATATGTCCAAGAATTTTTTTGTTTTTTCCCTAATATGGTGTTCAAAGCTCCTTGAGCACCTTACTATACCCTCAGGTATGTGTAGTACCCCATCACACACACACCAAGTAATAAATATTTTGTTTAATCTATTTCAGCAACCATATGAACTATGAAGGTTAAGGCAACAATCATTCCAAGCCCACTAAAAATTCTATACTTCTAAATTTCTAATAGCCAGCATTTAGATGAAAACAATTGAATTTTTTCCCCCTGTTGCATCATATGATAGAATAACACCTAGCATCACAAATATTGCATTTTTAAACTCTAACCCAAATGCCCCTAATTCAATTCAAGTCGGAATTCCAATTCGGTCAAAGTCAAAATTCCGATTAGGATGTCTGAAAACAAAAAGTAGTAAATGATTCATTTAAAAAAAATATCGGCTGGTGGACTTTGCTATAATTATTTATAGTAAATGCTTTTAAAAAGTAGTAAATGATTTTGTTGCTTGCTACCGAAATCACATTCTTTAAAGTTTCATGCCACGACACATAACCTAAAGGCTATTAAGTATTGGTACTGATTCACTAAACATAGCTGAGATGTTGATTGTTTGATCATTTTTTTTTTTTGTCTTTGTGTACTAGTCAGAAAGACCTGCCCATGTTGGTTCCAAGATATGTACCTTAACAAATGTATATGATCTGAAATTGAAAAAAAAAAATGTATCAACATGCATCCCACTAGGTCACTAACCATAAAATCTACTATACTAGGCTCAGTCAGACATTTTCTTTTGAGACAATTTTTGTAAGCTTCTTAGAATTTGCTTGTATTGCGGCATCCATTGTCAGAGTAAGTACAAAAAATAAAAGAAAAAAAAAATGCATTGCAATTTGCAAACTACTTGCCCATCCATCCACTGATTTAGAATTGTTTGCATTATACATTATTAGCCTGTCACTCAAATTACTACAACGTTGCCAAAATTTTCAACACTGTATTTAAGTTTTGTGATTTAACTTGTAAAATAGGTTAGGATGTCTGAAAACAAAAAAGTCAAATCACTGATTCTTTTTTTTTAGGAAAATTTTTAGTTTTATGCAATGTAAATTAGATGTGTACAATTTGCAAAATTTTTGCAAATTTATACAATGTACATTTGTTTAGTCTAAAAATTTACATAGACAGAACAATGTAAACCTATGATTACTTTTTTTAAAGATCAAAGACAGAACAAAGCTAATCAAATAGACAGAACAAAGATCAGATACGGAATAATAAAATAGAAAACTGGGGGCACTTGAAAGCTAATCAAATCTCCATAATCTGAAACAAAAACACAGTAACTCACATTCGAAAAGTAAGAACAGATCGATCATACAATAAGGCTGATTCTTACAAGAATGAAATAAAGAGAAAGAGTTAAAAAAAATTTATAAAAAAAAAAAAAAAAAAAGAGTACAGAGCATACCTTGAGCTGAAGGCTGAAGGCTGATGCTCCGATTTACTGATGCTCCGATTTGCTGAAGAAAAGAGACGACAGCTGAAGAAAAACGGCAGAGGAAAGAGACGACAGCTCCAACGGTGAGGCGGTGGTGTTGTGATTTGGTGGTGACTGGTGAGGAGGTGAGGCCGTCTGGGTTCACGGTGGAGTGAGGGTGAGGGAGTGTAGGGGCTGTGACGCTGTGTCGGATTGAGAGTGGAGGGAGTGTAGCCGTGTAGGGAGGCTGCTGACTGCTGAGTGAGAGTGAGTCTGAGTGCAGAGGAAATGAGAAATGAGAATTAGGGTTAGAAATTTTAGGTTATATATATATAAGGGTATTTTAGTCATTTCAGTTAACTGGGTTTTTACCGGGCTGGGTTTCGGGCCGGGTCTCGGGTCGGGTCTCGGGTTTTTTTAAAAAAACCCGGACCCGACCCGGACCCGCTTCGGGTTTTTTTTTTTTTTTTAAACCCATACCCGACCCTATTTCTAATCGGACTGGGTAAAACCCGGCCCATTAGGGTCGGGCCGGACCGGGTACCCGCGGGTCGGGTAAAAATTGCCATCCCTAATTTCACTAGGTGTTTTATGAGAAAGCTATGAACAATTTTTTAAATAGTGAATAGAAAATAATTTATGCAGAAAAGAGAGTAAACAATTTTTTTAAATAATGCTGAACAGAAAATAATTTTATGCAGAATGTTAGAAATAGTTTATGTAGAAAACAGTGAAAAATTTTTATGAGAAAACAATGAACAGTTTTAGTTAATGTAGAAAGCATATTTTATAAATGCAGTAAGCAGATTCGAATATACAGTAACAATGCTGCTCAATTTATATTGCTTGTCACAACTTATTTAAGTACAGCAACAATGTCGCTCAATTTTTTATTTTGGCGGTTCTTTGGTCTAGATTTAAAATCTCTATATTTTACAATGCTTCTATTTAAATAAATAAATAAAACATAAAAAAGGTACTTATTTTTATGTTTATGTTTTATTTGTCGATTATCCAAAAAAAAGTATTTTGAAATTAAAATGTTTATATTTTACCATGCTTCAATTTAAATAAATAAAAACATAAAAAAAATATACTTATTTTTATGTTTATGTTTATGTTTATTTGTCGATTATCCAAAAAAAAAAAAAATTACACAGTACTCAAGCTTGGTAAACTCAAGTACCGTAAAAATAAAATAATCTGTATTTTATTTATAAAAGGTACTCAAACTTGGTATACTCGAGTATTGTGCTGCATATACCACATTATTTTTTTTAATCGTACAAATTCCAACTCGGCAGTGCCACGGTAGCAGAATTGATGAGGACTTAAGTACTAAGAAAAGTGGTAGATTGCCATTTATTTTCGAAAAAGTATTTTTTTTGCTAAAAATTTCAAAATTAGGTGGTATTTGGCCTTTTTTCACATAAACCTACTGTTTGTAAAACAATTTGGCTCATCGAACAGAATGGGTAAAGAGAGAAAACTCCATTAAAGAGAGAAAGTTGAACTTGGATAGGAAGTTACTGCCCAAAAATAAAACCTAGTTACCTAAGTGAAACACAGTTTTATTAATGGTTTTCCATTAATCCAATCAAAATTACATTTTTCCATCTGGGTTTTCGATTTTAACTTCTGGGTTTTCTTCGGTTTTCTTGCTCTTGTTCCTCTTCTTCTTCCTTTGGTGGTTTGCATATATACATATATATATTTCTTGTGTGTCTCTCACATCTCCGCTGTGCACGTAGCTTGTGGCTGCTTGCATGTCGGTCACGTGCAGAGGGGACCAATCCACGTGCCCTTCCATGTTGGGCTCCTCCTTGTACAGCTGCAACAAGCGGCTCTTCGGCAGCAAATGGGGTCGGTGGAAGAGGTTGTTCTTGTATAAATGTAGCTCCGAATTGCAGGGCCAGAGGGACTTCATTTCCTGGATCCAGCTTTCAGGGCCTCATGACTTCTTGCCTCGCTTTCGAGTCTTGCAATCAGTACTATGCCTCCAACGCTTCCTTTTCCTCTCTCTTCGGATCCAGCAATGTTCGTGTTCCTTCAAATCGGAGACACACCCGTTTCAATCGAGCCGTCCATTCAGGTACTCCTCATTCCTCATTAGCTTCTCCTTTTTTTTTCTTAACTAAACATTGATTCGTCTCTCTGTTTTTTTCTTTATTCATGGAATTGGAAATCTGGGATTTTGTTTTACATTTTGTGTGTAATTTGTTCTGGCTTTGTTTGTTTCCAATATCTCAATTTAATGGGTTTTTTCTATGTTCTTGAAGGTAGATTCGATGATGAAATAATGATTCTTTCAATCTTTATTAATTTGTTTTTCCCCCTTTTTTTCATGTACTGTGGAAGTTTGGTTTTATTCACTTTTCATTTGGTTGCATAGAGAACTAATAAAGAATAGGAAAAGATGAGGAATTCAAATAATTATGACGCAGGACAATCAGTATAAAACTAAAACAACAATAAAATAAAGTGTTATGACTTAGGAGTCAGTACTTAGGCCTAGCTTGGAGTTAGTATCAAGCGGAAAAACCACTAAAAGTTATCACTAGGATAGACCTGAAGTTAGCACCAGACCAAGAAAAGACCAAATGACCGTTTTTCTCATTCTTCAAAATATCAACTGTCTCCTCAAGGAGTACAATAGGTTGCTTATAAAGGATTACTAAATCCTAGATCTAATTGGTTAGGAAATCCTAATTGCCTTATTACGAAAATAATTTTGCCTCCAAATTAAAATATTAATAGCCTAATAAACCACAAGGACCTAAAATATAAAAATATAATTGACTTGCAAACATAAATAATACTAAATAAAAATCTTCTTACGTCTCCCGCATCATTCTCCTTTGATTGGAGAAAACTCAACCTTGAGTTTTAAAGCATTGAAGGATTAGAATGCTGACAAATAACACTTGCTTCAAGTCTGGAATCACCTTAGGGAGCACAGGAAAAAGAAAAACCTTAAATTCCACCATAATAAATTCTTCTGGAATAACAAAATCAATGTGTGAAATCAACATAATCTTCTCTTGAACCATTGGAAGCAATATGTTATCCACTTTCTCCACTTTAGCAAACTGTTTGTTTTCATGCACCATGGAAGGCTGATCAAAAGCAGATTGATTAGCTTCCAATATCACATCGTGTGCACCCTCTAACATAATACTCTCTTTAGACACTATCTCTTCACCTTGCTGCTTTTCAATAGATTCATTTCCTTGCACGCATATTAAACCAACACTTGTCAAGGCATGTACGTCTGTGTCAACATTAGGCTTTGGTGTTGCTGGAGGATTCTCCATGACCAAGATATCATCATTAATGTTGTCTTCTATTGGGGCAGCAATAAGTTCATCGTGATCAAGTATCCTTAGTTTATCAATTGAATTGGTTTGAGTCTTGTTTTGCTTCATCTAAGCAATCCTATCTTGAACATCTTTCATGAGCTTTACAGATAATTCCTTTAATTCTTTAGTAGATAATTTCTTGATAGATTGTTCAAAAGTGCGCTAAGGACATGAAATGAGATGAGAATGAGGATTTATTGTATTTGCTTCAACTTGAAGAGTACCACACTGAGATTGGGGTAAATACTTAGCTCGATAGTATGGTGACAAATACTCATCACGAAGCTTTTCTTTCATATCTTTCCACACACTAATGGCAGGTTCATACTTCATATAGCGGAAATATTCAAGGTTCTCCCAAAACCTTTGTATTTTA
Organism: Quercus variabilis; assembly: GCA_030445155.1. Lineage (NCBI taxonomy): Eukaryota > Viridiplantae > Streptophyta > Magnoliopsida > Fagales > Fagaceae > Quercus > Quercus variabilis. Next base: position 1,930,623 of record CP129455.1, read on the forward strand.
CCTCTTAACTTCAACTTGACATACCTAACCTTTTTGTTATCTTCAAAATTTGCTTGCTTAAAGAATTGCTCCATCCCATTCATCCAGTTGACAAAATCTCGTGGATAAGTTTTATAACAATCAAAATAAGGTTCTTCTAATATTATCATGATTTTCTAAAATAGTGCTTCAACAAATAGTTGATGTGATTTTTCTCTGGACAAATCGTTGGAATGGGCTTCTAAGACTGTTCTCCCAAATAGTTGCTGAGATTGGGCTTGTTGACAGGTTTGGATTTCGTGCTTTTTTTTTTTTTTTTTGGGATAGTGGGTGAGAACTCACTTAAAGGCTTGGGTTTAAAAACTGACTTTGGTTGGCTTGTTGGTTTGCGTAGTTTACTTGGACTGGATTAGGGAATATTAAAATCTAAAAGGCTTCCTAATTGGGTGGGTCAAAAACAAGTGGGGGAACATGATTAACAAATGGGTCGGGTGAGGGTTTTCAAATACTAAAGGGTACTTCAGTTAAAAAGAAAAAGGACCGGGTTAGGCATTACCTTTGAAATCAGATCAATGGGAGGCACTTGTGTAGTAGTTGGATGGTGGCGTGGTGGCCCAGGTGAGGGTTGGTTTTGCGGTGGATCCATGGTTGGCGATGGAGGTCACAGGCTACTGTCAGTGGCTGGTGGCAGAACAATGAAGGTGGCACGATGTATGACGGCACTTGGGTTCTGTGGGTTGTGGGTAGGTTTGTGGTTGTGGTGGCTGGCTTTTCTAGCAGCTGATGTGGTGCTTCAACGGTGGCCAAGATTGACAGATGGGGTTTGTTGGGTCAAAGGGCGTTGGTTGACGGGTAACCTTCTGATGGCTTGATACGTGTGGGTATTGAGAGATGGTTTTTTGATGTGGTTTGGCAGAGATGTTGTGAAGGAATTTGAAGGTGGTGTGGTGGTTGGATTTCTGGTGGTGGAAAATATACGATGAAAGCTTCTTCTTTTTTTGTCTGGTTCTGGATTGACTTGTGATGATGCTTCAAACAGATTGGTGTTTGCTCTGATACCAAATATGATGCAGGACAATCAGTACAAGACTGAAACAACAATAAAATAAAGAGATATGACCTAAGAGTCAGAACCTAGGCCTTGCTTGGAGTCAGCACCAAGCAGGGAAAGACCAAACAGCCATTTTTTTCATTCATCAAAATATCAATTGTCTCCTCAAGGAGTCCAATAGGTTGTTTATAAAGAATTACTAAACCCTAGTTCTAATTGGCTAGGAAACCATAATTGCCTTATTACGAAAATAACCTTGCTTCCAAATTAAAATATTAATAGCCTAATAAACTACAAGAACCTAAAACATAAAAAATACAATTGACTTGCAAACATAAATAATACTAAATAAAAATCTTCTTATGTCTCCCGCATCAAATTAAGTTTAGGATTGGCATATTGCTGAATGAGTTCTTTGGATTACTTTTATGCCAAAGCTATAGGAAAGTGGGGAATAGAAAATAACAAGGTTTTATATTTTATATTTTGCCCCTTCACTTTTGGTGAGAACTAATTTCACCAAATGAGGTTCATTCATGTATGCTTTTTGCTGTTAGATTGATAAACTAACAGGGTTTTATATTACATATTTTTCCCCTACTTTTTGGGTGAGAACTAATTTCACCAAATGAGGTTCATTCATGTACTGCTTTTTGCAGTTGGATTGATATGCCTGGACTTAGGATTGGGAATTTTGCATAACTTAGGTTGTTTCTAGTTTATGTTATGTGGCCATCTTTCAGATTTTATGTTTTACAAGTATTCTGAAGAAAATTAAGATCAGGCCATTTCTTGTTGTATCATGTGCATGCGGAAGTTCTAGAGCTGCACAGTACAGGAGCATTGTGGCTGTTCATTCTTTTATTCATAGTATAATGCAGCTGTGTGTGTGTCTGTCTGTTGAATGGGTTGGTTACTTGAGTCTGGTACACTGACCTTGATTTTAATATATTGTCATCAATAGACTTATGATTATTAGATTTTGGGCCTTGCTAGCGTCTTCTGACTTCTATTGGTTCAGTAGTGTCAATGTTTCAGGCTTGAGGCAGTCCTATCAATTCAAACCCTAATGTTGATGTTTATTCTTTGGCATGACTCTTATTTGATAAAGCATTAAAATAGAAAAGTTTTGCTGATGTACTAACTACTGCACATTTATCAATTCTCTAGGGGAAGCCATGGCTGTTGCTGTGCAACCTTCCAAGGAAGTCGCAACAAAAAAGAAACCAGTCACAAAGCAAAGGCGAGTAGTTGTGACAGGGATGGGTGTGGTGACCCCACTTGGTCATGATCCAGATGTCTTCTACTATAATTTGCTTGAGGGTGTCAGTGGCGTAAGTGAGATAGAGGCTTTTGATTGTGCCCAATTTCCAACGGTAAACCATATTTAAGATTTCTCTTCTTCTTGTGCTTGCTCTGCAGTTTATTCTTAGCATTCTTACTTTTCTTTTTCTCCAGAGAATTGCTGGAGAGATCAAGTCTTTTTCAACTGATGGATGGGTTGCGCCAAAACTTTCCAAGAGGATGGACAAATTTATGCTTTACATGCTTACTGCTGGGAAAAAAGCCTTGGCAGATGGTGGAATTACAGAAGATGTAATGAATGAATTAGATAAAGCGAGATGTGGAGTTTTGATTGGCTCAGCAATAGGTGGCATGAAGGTAACATCAAGCCTTCAGCAGTTTGATATACAGTATATAATGAGAATGGAACATGGTTGAAAATATTAAGTTAACCAGAGCTTATACTGGCTGATATTCAATTTGATTGATAACAAGAGCTTTATGAAATCTGTAAGTTGTTGTCATGTCTGCTGCCCTTGTGGTTTCCTAATGCAGTGGAACTTGCAACTTAGAGTCAAGTTCTGATTTTTGCGACATGCCTTAGAGTTGGAATAATGAATGTTTTCAAGCTAGTCTTCTGTCTCTCTAGCTGTAATAGTTTTTGGCAGGAAGTGGAATCCAAAGTATAAAGCCCTAGATGAAACTAACGGGTGATCCTAACGGGTGATAACCTGAGATTGAGGAGATTGTCTTTTGTGGACTGGTGTATTATGTGCCGACATTGTGGAGAGACAGTAGACCACTTACTTCTTCATTGTGAGATGGCTTATCGGTTATGGAGCTTTGTCTTTATACTTTTGGCCTATCTTGGGTTGTACCTAGATCGATCTCATATTTGCTTTTTGGCTGGTGAAATTGGTTGGGGAAGTACTCATCTCAGATTTGGAATTTAGTTCTGTTGTGTATCCTTTGGTGTATTTGGAAAAAATGGAATCGGCGGACTTTTGAGGATTTGGATAAGTCCAGTGATCAGATGCTTGCTTCTTTTAGTGGGACTCTTTTTGATTGGTCTCGGGCATGGGGACTCACAACTAGTGATTCTCTCCCTTCTTTCCTTAGCTCTCTTTCTCTTTGTAATTAATCTGTTAATTGGTTTTCTTTTTTGTTTTTTCTCTGTTTTCTCCTTCTTGTATTTTCTGGGTTTGCTTTATGTTCTTCATGCATAGAGTAGCCTTTCATGTATATAACATTCTTACTTATAAAATAAAAAAATAAAAAAATAAAAAAATAAAAAAAAAAACTACATGACCTGCAGATAGGATGAGAAAGCATATTAATTCCAAAATTTATCAACAATTGTAACTGACTACTTTGTTCTTGTGTTTTGTGTTGTGAACAGGTTTTTAATGATGCAATTGAAGCCTTAAGGATCTCATACAAGAAGATGAATCCTTTCTGCTCACCATTTGCAACTACAAATATGGGTTCTGCCATGCTTGCAATGGATCTGGTCAACTTACTATTTTTTCAACTTTGTGATACACCTTGATGGGTTTTCTAAGTTGGGACTTAAACCTTTTAACAGCTCATTTTTTTATTCAAATTGCAGGGATGGATGGGGCCAAACTATTCTATCTCTACTGCTTGTGCTACAAGCAATTTTTGCATAATGAATGCAGCAAACCATATCATTAGATGTGAAGCTGTAAGTGTCTTGTAATCAACTCTTTCTCAGCCACAAAGTGTGTGAATCTCTTATATTAGTCTTGTCTTTACATATTTCCATAGAATGATTTGTTGATAAGATGCAACCTTGAAAAGAAAAACTTACAATAAAATAAATCTAAATATATGTTGCGTTTTCTTCTAAAATTGTCATGCAGGATGTGATGCTTTCTGGTGGCTCAGATGTAGTCATTATACCTATTGGTATCTCTTTTTTACTTTACCTATGCTGATTTTATCTTAGCATGCACCTACTTGTTATAGCATGAATTTTACATAACCTATTATTTTCTTGTTGGTGCAGGCTTGGTAGGTTTAGTGGCATGCAGAGCACTTTCCCAGAGGAACAGTGATCCCACAAAAGCATCGCGCCCTTGGGACAGTGTATGTTATCAATAATCCTTTTGCTTCCATATCTTCTTTTTTCTTTTGTCATTGTTTACATCTGAGAACTTTATTTCATGTTTCAGTTAACTTATCCAAAACTGTTGATTATCAACATTATGGATCGTGTGAGTTTAATTTTTTATTTTCTAATAGAAATAGGAAGCTAAGTTCATAACATCTTGTTATTATATGTTGTCAATGGCTCTTGTACTGATAGCAAATATGCTCTAGATCTGAGTTTCTATACTAATTGAACTTTAAGCAATTCTTCTAAAGATATTACACTCGTTTCTTTGATTGTTGATTGAGGGAAGATAAACAAGGTCTCAATCCTGTTTTTTAGTTTCTTACTTGGTATAGTTCATGTGTGTTACCATAACATCTGATTTTTGTTATTCAACAAAATCGTGATGGATTTGTTGTGGGTGAAGGAGCCGGGGTTTTGCTCTTAGAAGAATTAGAGCATGCTAAGGTATTTTAACTCTTAACTCAATAAAGTCCATGTCCTATATGTCTGTAGGCATTCTCCTTTAAGCCTGTCAGTTATTCTTTGGGGCCTCATTTGCTTTTAGATTACTAGTCATTGTGTTCATTGACCCACTTTCAGTGGCATTTCTGCTGTCCCTCTATTTTCTTCAAGTTATATCAAATCACTTTTTCATGTTGGAATATCCACCGATATTCATTTTACTAGTGTGAATTAGATGTTTCTTTATTTTGTTATCCTCAACTTCCTCCGAATTTTCATGCATGCTAACAAATTTTAACTCTTAACTCAATAAAGTCCATGTCCTATATGTCTGTAGACGTTTCCCTTTAAGCCTGTCAGTTATTCTTTAGGGCCTCATTTGCTTTTAGATTACCAGCTGTTGTGTTCATTGACCCACTTTCAGTGGCATTTCTGTTGTCCCTCTAGTTTCTTCAAGTTATATCAAATCACTTTTTCATGTTGGAATATCCACTGGTATTCATTTTACTAGTGTGAATTAGATTTTTTTTTTTTTTTGTTATCCTCGACTACCTATGAATTTTCAAGCATGCTAATGTATTTTAACTCTTAACTCAATAAAGTCCATGTCCTATATGTCTGTAGGCATTTCCCTTTAAGCCTGTCAGTTATTCTCCAGGCCTCATTTGCTTTTAGATTACCAGCCATTGTGTTCCTTGACTCACTTTCAGTGGCATTTCTGTTGTCCCTCTAGTTTCTTCAAGTTATATCAAATCACTTTTTCATTTTGGAATATCCACTGGTATTCATTTTACTAGCGTGAATTAGATGACTTTTTATTTTGTTATCCTCAGCTACCTCTGAATTTTCATGAACTGATATTTCTAATTCTATATTTTCTTGCTCGCTAAAGTGTGGTGATCAGTGAAGCTCAATCATTACTTTGTATAGCCTGTCATATTATGTTTCTTTTTTGTAAATAACTCAGCCAGTGATTTCTGATTTTGCAGAGAAGAGGGGCAAATATCTATGAAGAATTTCTTGGTGGAAGCTTCACTTGTGATGCTTATCACATTACTGAACCACATCCTGATGGTAACATGCCTTCTCTTTGGTACTTAAATTTCAACCCTTGAAAAGGTTGCATTTCTTTAATAGTTTTTCTTGAGGGAGCATGTACAGTGGACTTATTTCCTGCATCTATTCTACTCTTCCTGAGTTCTTTTCTGTCATAATAATTTTTAAACTAATTTATATGATACTGTACCTATACTGTGTTGCTACTAACTCCTCATAAAGTGAGTTGCAGTTCACCAAATTGACCACCTGAATTGCTGCTGCATGTCCACAATCTTGATAGCAAAGGCTGTGGCACAGAAAGACAATAAAACCTGAAAATCAGTTGCATAATTGTCAAAACTGGCACCATATCCCCTGTTAATTAATCCAGGATTGCTATGAATTTTTTTTTTTTTACTCATGCATATTTCCTCTCCTCAATTTAACAGTGATATTTGCTTTTATTTAAGTAGAATACCTTCTTAATTGGTTACCATTTTGTTAAATATTTTGCAAAAGGAACCATATGCAAATCCTGACTTCATCAACACTTCTGTACCTTGTATCCTTCCATAAAATTGGGTGCTAAAATTCTTAACTAATATCCCTCCAAAAACAGGGGCTGGCGTTATCCTTTGCGTAGAAAAGGCATTAGCTCAGTCTGGGGTATCCAGGGAAGATGTGAATTACATAAATGCACAGTCTGGGGTATAAATGCATTTGCTTCATTGTTTTGGCCAGAATCCTGAGGTAACTTGTATTCATAATATTTGTTCTTTATGCCATTTGCTTCTAATGATACCATATTTCAAATACTTGATGAGATTACCGTATTTTGATACCTGATAATATCTCTGCTTTCTACAGTTAAGAGTGAATTCTACAAAATCTATGATTGGTCACCTATTAGGAGCAGCTGGTGCGGTGGAAGCTGTTGCAGCAATACAGCTAAACAATTTATGTCTTGATATGGTGATTCTAATTTCAAGAAATCTCTGCTTTCAGGTAAACAATTTATGTCTTGATACAGGTAAACAAAATCTCTGCTTTCAAATTGCACCCTCTAACTTTGACCAAAATTCAATTTAGTCCTCTAACTATAATTCCATTCAATCAAGTCTAGAACTTTCAAGTTTATTCAATTCAGACCTCCAGTTAGTCTCCGTCAAAAAAGCTCCGTTAGGGACCCTCTAAACGACGACATTTTGGTCTGCCAAATCCATGCTTTAGAGGGTCTCTAACGGAGCTTTGTTGATGGAGACTAACAAGAGGCCTGAAATGAATAAACGTGAAAGTTAGGACTAAACTGAACGAAAATGAAGTTAGATGACTGAATTGAATTTTGGTTAAAGTTAGAGGGTGCAATATATAACTTAGCCTATAATCTTTATAAATTTATTCTCATAATGGAAAGTATTCCCAAAAGGACTATTTGAATTGTTTTTCTTTTTTCCTTGGGTTGGCATAATTTGAACTCATGAAGCAGATTAATGCTTTTTGACAGGTGTTTCTTCATGATAGGCAATACGAACAGGGTGGGTTCATCCTAATGTCAACTTGGAAAACCCTGATGAAGGGGTGGTATGTTTGCCTACTGCATCCTATGTGACTTTTGTTTATATCGTGATATTCCTTGTCATTATGTGTTCTTTAACCATGATGAATCGAGCACGGGATTATCTAATGATGTCAACATATCAATTCAGGACAAAAATGTGCTGGTGGGCCCAAAGAAAGAGAGACTGAACATTAAGGCAGCGTTGTCTAATTCATTTGGGTTTGGTGGTCACAATTCATCAATCACATTTGCTCCTTACAAGTGAAAGACCTGGCAGGCTACTCCAACCTTGCTGTAATGCTGAAGGTATGTGGGTTTCAAGATATCTCCTATCTGTAGTAAATGGAAATTGGGATATGAGAGAGAGAGCATGCCAAGGGTCACATTATTCAAGACAATTTCCTAGATAAATACTTTTTTTTTTGCTCCCAAGATACCAATGTAGGCCGCTCTATGCTGACATTCAATTTTGAGTATGCTATGACAAAAAATTTTAAAAACCAAAAGGTTTTCCTGAACTATCTGGAGGTAGAACAGTATGAGCAGCTTTTATATCCATTGCATGCATAATTTACCGGCAAGTTAATTGAAAAAGAAAACTGGCATGGTGTATTTGTCAGGTTTGCTGTTAGTATTGATGGGCTGGCAACATCTTGGAGTCAGTGAATAGTCATGAAATGTTCCATGTACTGATCGTCAATTTGTTTAGTTGCATGGCCTCATGCAATAGAATTACTTTGGGACGGCTGATCAGGAAAGAAGATGGATGGCCCTGGATTGAGATAGAGAAAGCTTCAAAATTAACGTGTTGGTTATCATGAAATACTCTTGCTTCCATTGTTGTTATAAGTTTTTCCTTCTATCATAAACAAAGCTATAAGTAGGGCTTGATATACTTAATATTCGCCATGGAAATTTGAACCACCACTTCATGGCAGTATTGGCCTGTTTAAGTTTTGTTTTTCGTGTGCATCTAGATGGCTGCTCTAATTGTATTGATAGCCATTTGTACTGAATTTTGAGTTTCGCAGTTGCATAGATATTATATGTGATGTTCTATGTGCTTGCTAGTATGTTGCTTGAGATCAGCCAAAATATCCATGATAGTCTTGTGATACCCCCATAAAGTAACTAAACAACAATAATTTGAGCACATATTAGCCAAAGAGCTGTGTAGCTCAACGGGGACGTGCAGGGTTCAAATCCCTAGACCCCATTGTAACTATTGAATTCTCAAAAAAGAGCACACATTATGTAACACCTCAATCTAATTACATAATTAATTTTATGAATTTATATGCACGTTATTATCTTAATTACTTTTAAGTGCATGAAGCTTTGATATTGTGATATTATAAAACATCCATGCTCTTTTAATGTTGTAGAAATGAGTTTTATTAAGGTAAGGATATATATACAAAGTTATATTATTCTTTAGGTCTTTCTAAAAATATAAACTTATAAGGGGTGAAAAGTAGAAATGCCAAAAAGTGTAAAAAGTGGGTGTGATATTTTCTACCCTAGCAATACACGTACCTCCCACCCCAAAAGTCCACTCTTCTTATCATCTTTGGCTGTCCCAGAAGTCCAGCAACTCCTTTTCTTCTTTCTCTCTTCCTCTTTCTTTGTTCTTGATTCTTTCTTCTTCCCTTCTTACACAGCAACATCTCTCCCTTACTTTCTCACCGAAAATTCTAGTTTCTTTAAAGAAGAAATTAAACAATTAGCCCAAGGTTTTAGCTTCAAAGATTGTGGGTAAGTAATCAAAACCTCACCTGATTTTTTGTATTTGGATAGTATAATTGTTTGTTTATTTTCATTCTTTATCTTTTGTTCTGATTTGTGAGACTGAACTTGTGATTCTGTTTTAGTAAGTTGAAAGAGTGATGGTGTTATGGTCTATTGGATGCTTATTAGGATATTTTAATATGTATTGTATAGGTATAAAAATACCCAAGTGAAATGAAGGCCAATTACTATTTGTTGATGATTTTATTAAGAACTTGTGCTGAAGCTGTCACTGTGACATATTTGATGTTTACCACAAGAAAATTCTGTATTAAATTATTTTTGGTGAATTAGGATGCTAGGAGTAGTTTTTATGAATCTAAGACATGTATGGTTGTTGTGGCAGTGGTCTCACAGCATTTGGATAAGTATAAAAATAATGGTTTAATTTCTAAGTTGCATGAATTTCTGCTAGGACAGATTTGAACATGTTGTCTTGTATGATTTTTAATAAATTATAGTTTTATACTTTGACTACGAAATTTTTATGGTATATACTGGACATATAGGGGAGTAGTTTTATAAAATTTCATGACATTTGGATGTGTGTGGACAGTCCATTTGTATTTTACAAATGGGGCATACGTTGCTGGAAGGAGCAGTGAACAACATGTGTTACACCTGACTTTGTAGATTTAATTCTCAAAATGTTTTGAGTTATAATTTAATATGATCATCCTTTGGTATGTTTAGATCATATATAAATTTTATGCCTTGGTTTTTCTATGGTTTGTGTACATAATGTGTTTGATGATTGTATCTTGTGCTTTGGGGAATCTTATGTGATAGGAAGTAAGGATTTTCTTGAGTTTGAGAGTTAAGTTGTAATTGGGGTATAAATTTAAATACTTAAGAAGAGTTTGTCAGTAATAATTTTTTATTTTTTATTTAGGTGGCGAGAATGAGAACACGGACACTTGAGCTCCTCTTGTACAACTCTCTCGCGTCTTTTGTTTTCAGGTAAGGGATTTGTGACATGTGCTTTTAATAAGTATAAATATTGTTTAGAAAAGTATTATGCATTAAATTTTTTATTTAGAAATATTACATATAAGCATGATTTAAGTAAAATATATGTTCGTGAGTTGTTTAATCTTATATACATAATAATTTTAGCATATTGATACTATTATTTATATCACGAACATAACATTTAAAAATGAAGTGGGTATGCTATTGTGTGAAACATTTATGTAAAAGCAAAGTTATCAGAAAAATATAGTTTTTAGTTTTTCCATTGTTATGATCTGAACTCAGCTAGTAGGGGTTATGGTACTGGTATTTTCATGGATATTCTGATTGACCATTAAAAGTGGGACTGGCTTTGTTGTACCCACCCTTGTTGGTAACGGCTAACTTGTGGAGGATGTCAACCTACTCTCATAGTTGAAAATATGTATTATGATATGATTCCGGAATTACCTAGCATTGTGAGGAATGTTGGATGTCTAGTACTCTGTGCTGGAAGCCTCCCAAAGTTGTGATAAACTTACAATTGGATTAACTAATATGTATTACAAATGAACTATTAAGTTATTTGAAAATTATAAGAAAAATATAATAATAAGAAAGGTATGTTGAACATGTTATAAGTCTAATGAAAAGTTTATGATAAAGTATTTTACAACCTATTCAAGGATAAGATTACTAAATTATGTTTAAATTCCTTATTATGTCCTTTTATTATTATATGAAAGGAAAATGAAGTATTTTTACTAGAAAGTTTGTAAGTTTTTTTCAGAACAATATACATAGTAGGAAGGCTATTTTATCCAAGCTTGCATATCAATAAAATAATTGATTTACATGCATTCTTATTAAAGGCACATAGAGCTTAAAACCTTATTGAGCTTCGCAGCTCACCCTATTGTATTTTAGTGCACAAGTTCTTCTTGGAAGCAGCAAGAGTATTAGAGGAGGCAAGGATTCTGTGCTTTCTCGTTTGTTAGAATGTAGAGTTTTTGTTGTATAGTAATTTAGCTCTTTTGTTGTATATGAGAAATCAAGATGTATTTGATCCTTTGAGCACAGATGTAAATTCAGTATCTTAGTTTGTTTTGAACCCTAGTTGTATATCTTTGGGGTTAGGTTTGTAATAAGAGTTTTGCTAAACGTTTAACTATGTAATATTTACACGAATACCTGACGTTACAACCAAGTAGTAATCTTCCAAGTTCAAATGGAATGAAGTTTCAAGGTTTCTATCATTTTTGTATATTGTGGCTTTTATGCAAAAAATAAGCAGGAAATCAAGAAACAATTTCTTGATAAGTACCTTTAGTTTAGGTTGGTTCGTGTTAATATTGAGGTAAACTTGTTATTAACATGCTGGTCATGTTCTAAACTTTGAAGTATAGGGTTGGGCCATGACAGTTGTAGTATCAGAGTATAGGTTATGATTATATAGACTTTTAGATAGATGTAAGTGTTTTTAAAAGTCAGAAAGGAGTAGCTTGGGTAGATTAGTAAATACATCTCTTTGGAGACATTTGAATTTTTGTTTTGTGAATTTTGTTGTGCTCTATGCTTGTATAATTGCATGCCTAATTTATCTCACACGCATGATGAGTTTATATTATAATGTTCATGATTACGAATATGTTAATAATAAAGAAAAATGGTATCCTAGCATGTATGGTGTCGTTTTTTAATAGGATGCAAGCTTCAAATATAAGTAATGTGTGCAACCAAGTGTTGGAGGAGATTGCCCAAAAGGCAGCTAATATCCATCCTCTAGCTAGAGTTAGTCAAGGTTCTACCCAAGAGGTTTTTCTAAAGCAAAGGCCTCCTTCTTTTAGTGGCACTACAAATCCATTAGAAGCAGAAAGTTGGGTTTTTAAGATGGAAAAAGATTTTCAAATTCCTTGAATGCACAGATTCTCAGAAGGTGAATTATGCTACATACATGTTTGAAGGTCCTGCTGAAATATAGTGGAATTCAGCAAAGAGACTTCTATTAGAAGGAAGAGGTGATAATGCCCAGATTAGTTAGGCAAATTTTGTGAAGAAATTTTATGAGCAATATTTTATAGAATGCTTCAGAGATAAGCAAGCTAAAAATTTTGATGAACTTGTTTAAGGGAGTATGGGGGTTGCTCAATATGAAGCAAAGTTTATTGAGTTGTCCTGTTTTGCTCCTCACTTTGTTTCTACTGAAGCTTTAATGGTTAAAAAGTTTCGCAAATGGCTGAATTTCAAAATCAAACAACATTTGACTACTTCTCGCTGTGTAGACTACTAGAGTTTGGTTACACTTGCTGAAGCTGTCGAAGAAGACGTCCAAGAAAGTACAAAAATCAAAGCTACGTTAGAACAAAATAAAGGAAAGATAGTGAAGTTTAACCAACCCTGGAAAGGAAAATCTTCCCTTAACTCCAAGAAGAATACTACTAAGCACCCACCAAGAGCTGTAGAAAAATGTGCTCATTGTGGAAGGCCTCATTCTGGGGAGTGCCGTGTTGCCAACAATACATGTTTTCATTGTAGGAAACTTGATCATTTTATTAAGGATTGTCCAAATAATTCTAACAAGGAGAACTTCACTGCTGGAAGTGGACAAAAGAGGTCTATGGTCCAGGAAAGAGTTTTTGCCCTCACAGAACAAGATGCACAAGTAGCACTAGATGTGGTATCAGATACTCTCAATATTTGCTCTAAAACTGCCCATGTTTTATTTGATTCCAGCTCTTCATACTCTTTTATATCCCCTGCTTTTGCTGATATATTACACAAGTCCTGAGTTGTTGGATTGTGAACTATAGGTGTCTACTCTTTCGGGTATAATTTTGTGTGTTCAATGGGTGTATCAAAGTTGTGTTATAAATATTGCTAGTAGGAAGTTAGTTGCAGATTTAATATTATTAAATATGCATGACTTTAATGTCATTTTGGGTATGGACTGGTTGTGGACTCACCATGCAATTGTTGAATATTTTGAGAAGCGTGTAATCTTTCATCACTTGATGCAGCATGTGGCATTCTGAAGGGAAGACATTTATAGGCTGATGGTTGAGGTAATAATCAATAATCAAAAAGGTGCTATCTAACTAGAAGACCACGCAAAATTTAGATTGATATAGAAATGAAATTTTTGGAGCTAATAAAAAACCTCCTGGGGAACCCAATATTTCATTGGTAAGGCATGTATTTTTCCAAAACTTTTTTTTTTTTTTTAGAGTTTCAACTTATAGTATCTGTTCCTGATGATAACTCTTTATCATCAAACCAAAACACCAATCGATTTTTAGTGTAGACAAGAATTGAGCTCTAGATTTCTTATTTAACTATCAAAAACTTTTCCAGAACTAAACAATGAATAATTTTTCCTATTCTCCCAATAAAGTTGGTTCACAACTTATCTTTAACAAAAGACAAAAAAAAAAAAAAAAAAAAAAAAAAAAAAAAAGGAGAGAGATTCATTAAAAGAAAGACCAAAAACTAATACTATTTTGTTATTAATTAAAGAATCAAACTTATGAAATAATTTCAATTTAAAGCTCATCCCATCTTCGTTATTTATTTTAGTTACTCTGAGCAATAACAAAGCAGAGAAACAAGAATGCACTGATTAAACTCTGTGTTTCACATAAGCCTACTATTTGTAAAACAATTTGGCTCATCGAACAAAATAGGTAGAGAGAGAAAACTACATTAAAGAGAGAAAGTTGAACTTGGATAGAAAGTTACTGCCCAAAAATAAAACATAGTTACCTAAGTGAAACACAGTTTTATTAATGGTTTTTCTTCCTTTTTCATAGAATAACAAAAAAAGAACAAATATGAACAAAGGCTTTGGGCCACGAAACTGCCACGGGCCCATTAACAGGACTTCACAGTTGCCCTAATTAGACTTCCTTTTCCTTAACACCTATTTGATCAAAAAATTATCTTATGAAACCGTTTTATTGATGAGAGAAAAATATTAAAACCTACACTACCAATGACATTATAAATACAGATCATCAAAAAATTCTATAAATAACAAAAAACATTTCAGTTATGGGTTTTTCCCATCATATTGTAGTTACAGAGAACCAACATAATACCTTGATTCCTATCTAATTTACACCTTACAAAAATTGGAGCCCCCAAATAAAATTACCAGGAACAAAAAAACAAATCAAAAAAAAAAAAAAATTCAAAATCTGTAGGATTGCACATCTCTGAGTTGATGTATTAATACAGTGTAGAACGTTCTCCTTCACCTGCTCTTTTTCTTGCTGCCTTTCTTTTGACTCTTTTTAATCTTCAAGCCCCTGGTCGAGAGTGCACTTGAGACACTCTTGCCTTCAAGTTTTTTCGTCATCTTTACCACACTTGCCATTCCTTTTCTTGCGGCTGCACGATGCTCAGGTCTACGGCTCATCATTTTGCGATCAAGCGGCCAATATGCATATGGTTCAAGCTTGCCCTTCTTCTTCAAGTCCCCACCTGCCTTTTTGCTAGAGTACTCACTACCAGTGTACGCCCAACCGGAGTCTGATGTTTTCCTGCGCTTCTGGTTTCCCTTCGAGGAATTTGCTGACAAGTGACTATCTGCTTCACTCTTTGGATCGTAATCAGTTTCAGAGGGAGTTTTCTCTGGTTCTTCCTCATGAATAATCAAGCGCCCTTCAGGGTCCAGCTCTGGCTCATCCAAATCTGCCTTTCGCTTGAGATGTTTTGATCGAAGAGCTGATAATGTTTTTTGCCTATCGAGCAAGTCAAGTGGCTCATCCTCAAGTTGGTCAAGCAAGTGTTCAGGCAAGCTCACACCTGCTCTTCTCTTGGAGCTGGAGAGAGAAAAATTGGATTTGTTATGACGTGAAGTAAAAGTTGATAAAAATACATAGGTGACGTTCAATGAAGCAGCTAACAAAATAATTACAAGAAATTATCTTATTAGACCAGGGCAATTTAATTGTCACGCTTTTTTTTTTTGGGGTGGGGTTACATTGCTCACGATTGGACTGAACCTTGTCTACTATGAGATCCCCAGACAGTCATTGACCTACACGCATTCATCTTTGACAGCCCAAAATGACATTCTCCAATCAATTATGTAGATAAAATGAGCAGACTCAGAGGTCCAAAACTGACCGTAATGAAGCTGCTTTGGATTTTCGCTGTGAGGGAGCCTTGCTCTGTTGACTAGTCATTGTCCTGCCATCCATATACTCAGCATCACTTCCCTCAGTTTCTTCATCACCAAAATCAGAAAATATTTTTGTGTGATTCCATCTGCTTAGCCTGAAAAAAAATAAAAATTAAAAAAATAATTACAAAAGTCACCAATGTGCAGGTGAAGTAGTGAGCCTAGTGACTAAAAACAGATGGATTCTTTTTTTTTTTTTGGTGCATGAATTTGAATTTGTATGACATTGATTCACACAATGGCTGTTCACTACTTCAATAGCTCCCATAGTTTACAAATTGAAGGCTAATTGTTTGATTTTGTATTCTATGCGAGTACCAGGAGCCAGATGCCTCACTGCTAGCCTAGCTACATATAGTCCACAGAGACTTCAGGTACAAGACACATGGCAGTTGCCACACCAGCACAGTGACACTGTGCCTACTTCATGAAACTAGAAATTGGATTGTATTAAACATATATCAGAGCATTGAATTCATCTAAACATCAAGGGCAGAAGCACAAAGACATGCATGTTCATCTTCACATATGTAGTATATGTATATACATCTATGAAAATTATATTACAACAGATTGAAACCTGGACGTTGTTGCCTTTGATAGTTGAGACCTTGCTTCTGAATTAGCCCTTAGTTTCTTCTCATTCCGTTCCTTGATCTGTGTTTGACAAGTATCACATAAGTCAGAAACAATACCCACTTAGGTTTTTATTCTAGCATATGATGACTTTCCGCCAACCTTGCGTATATTAGTAAGGAGTTTCATGTGTTCCTCAGGCATTACAGCCTTAACTGCTTCCAGACCGCATTTCTTAATAAGAATTTCCAGGAGAAGCTTAACCTGAAAGCAATTCAAAATTATCCAAAGAGAAGTTGGGATGATCAGTATATGAACTCAGCCATTTGCCATAGCAACTGAAGAGAGTAACAAAATTGCTGAATAACCTACTTTAGCTTTAAAGTGGATTTTGGTGTTATCTTGCCACTTCACCACACCTTCCACCATGCTCCTCAAGTGCGTATGCAACCCTTCAGCTTCTGATTTTGTCACCAACACCTTCAACAAACCTAAATTAGCCTGCATTGAACAACAATAAAGGATGAGTTAAGATAAGATCAGATAGAAAGAGAGAGTAATAAAATACTTAGTTCCACAAAACCAACTAAAATGAGAATAAATTACATATCTCAAAGGACAGGGGGAAACCTTATTTATTTCTCTATTTTTTCTCTTAAGGAGGAGAAATGCGGACGGCAGTACATTCCAAGCAGATGAAACAAGATCCGAGAACTCGTAAGCCAAGCGAGCTAAACCTCTAATAGCAGCACTGACCATGTGAGGTGTCTCACCAGCAAGTCCTCCGGCCACCTTCAACCATAAATAAACTTTGCTTAGTAAAGTTTACCACATAATCAAATTCAAGATGACATTTTAGTCAATAGCATTTTTTTTTTTTTTTTTTTTTGTATTAAAGGCAAATTAACAGGATATTTTTGGGATTTCTAAAAAACTATCTAAGCTTCCAATCAAATTCAAGATGACATTTTAGTCAATAGAAATTTTATTTTATTTTTTTTTGTATTTTTTATTTTTTTTGTATTAAAGGCAAATTAACAGGATATTTTTGGCATTTCCAAAAAAGTATCTAAGCTTCCATTAAACAGTGCAAGTGCTATGATCAATTTTTAGCCCAAAAAAAACAAAGTGTGCCATGATCAATTTAGTAATGAAAATTATGAAATGGTTCGATCAGTACCATGTTAAAAAATTGATACAAGTTTTCTCTATTTCCGCCTTTCTCTTCATCGCCACATGCATGGCCAATTTCGACAAGAATTTCATATGCTCTATTTCTGGTTTTTTTATTTACCTGCAAGAAAAAATTACAACAGAAGACAGATAATCATATATTAAGAAGAAATTTCAGAAGATATTGTGTGTGTGCATGTGTCCAAAGATTAAGGATGAATTTAAATAATAAGGCTCCCATAATAATCGCACCAACCAAGAAAAAGGATGGGTAAGGGGGTGGGAGAGCTACTCTGCTAACACATGTACCTCTTTAAGTGCAAGTATTATTTCTGTTAGGAAAGACATAATAATGTCACGTCGCATCTGCTCTGAACCATCCTGTAAACAAAAGCATAAATTCTTAAGTCAACATTATGATGCATACTTATCAAGTTTAAACCTAGAGCTATTTTAGTTGTGATATTAAGTTTAAAAAGAATCTCATCTCTATCTTTAACTACCTTGCAAACATGGACTATTATAAAGTACAGGCAATCAAGTCTGTGACGCTTAGCAGAAAAATGGCATGAAGGTAGCACTTCAGTCATAAGATTATGCATTTCCTTGTGCTTTGATGAGAGATACTCATTGCGTTTCTGCCCACACAAATTCACAGCAAAGAGATTCATCACTTAGACAATATGTAAAATACGCAATGACAGATGGTAAAATTACAACTTAAAAGCTCCTGCAATGGCAAAAAGAGACATACCATAAGAATAACAGAAAGAACTTTGTATGCCTTCTTCTGTATCAGACCATCAACATCCTGCAGTTCAAATACTCCTAATTACCTCACCCTTTCTGAAGTAAAAAAACTTTGATTTTGAGGGGTTTCCTCCATAAACAGAAAAAAGGTAAATTCACCCGGTTATATAGAATCATTTACAAACCTGTAATGCAGGCTTTATTGGAACAAATAAAAGATCAATTTCTTTTGTGCTCAGACCAGGCAAAAGTGAAACTGCCAGGTCAAATAGCCTAGCCCTGAAGTTAAGATGAAGGAATAATTACAATGTCAAATATTGATGAAATCCAAAAAGTGTTCATTTCATGAACAAAAAGAAACAATTTAAGACTTTATAATTGACAAATGATGCATAATAGACCAAAAAGCCATCAGAGATTCAGAAGCATGGCCAAAATGTAAAAAAAAAAAAAAAAAAAAAAAAATAGAATGAGACAAAAAATGGGTGAAAAATTAACACCTCAAAAGTGACAGCGAATCTTCATTTGACACACCGTCAATTCGCATAGAATTAGAAATTCTTGAATTTTCTGGTTTGGCAGCCTGTTGAGTAACTCTCAAAAGCTTCTGCATCGTAGTATTAAAGAACCTCGATACTACTTCTTTATCTGATATGGAAGCAAATTCATTGATTGTGGACTGCATGGTGCAAACAACGTTATTAGAGCATTCACATCAAAGCTATTAAAATTAGGTAAATTGCTATTTTAGCAACAACACTAAAAAACTCACTACATCAAAATTGCTAAATCTAAAATTTTTTGCCATCTAGCTACAGTAAACTGCCATCTATAGCAGTTTACTGAAGCAACAGAGTTATAAAAATAAATGTATTGGTTTCTCTCTTTTCTTTCATTATTTTACATTTTCACTTTCTTCAGACATCTCTCTCTCTCTCTCTCTCTTTCTTTGGCCGAGCCTCTCCTTGCATTCTCCGCCCTTCTCTTCAATCTTTTTTTCTTTTGGCAAGGGCTATTCAAGCTCACCTTTGTACCTGCCGGTGACACAAGGTCCAGTGGTTGGCACACTCACATCATTCCGATTATCGTTTCAGTTAGCTCCTCTCTGACCCTCCTCCTCCCTTCCTTGTCCCCCCCCCCCCCTCTCTCTCTCATGGTGGTCAGATCTTTGTTTTTTGTTTTTTTGATTGGTGGTGGATGCTGTTGTGGTTTTGGGCTTGTGATTTGGTTGTGATTTTTGGGGTTCCGGTTGTGGGTGGCGGTGACAGTGGCAGTGATTGTTGTGGCTGTGGCGGTGGTGCAGTGAGTTTCGTGATGGGTGGTGGCTGGTGTTTTTTTTTTTTCTTTCTGTGGTGGTGGCTGGGGTGGCTACAGGTGGCTGGTGTTTTCTTTTTTAGGTGGTGGTGGCTGGGGTGGGTATGGGTGCTTGGTGTTTTTTTTTTTTTGGTGGTGGTGGTGGCTGGAGTGGGTATGGGTGCCTGGTGTTTTCTTTTTTCAGCGGTGGTGGCTCGGGTGGGTTTGCTGAGATAGATAGGAAGAGAGAGAAAGAAGCATATATGGAAGAATATAAAAATAATATTTAAATTATGCGGTAAAAAAATAAAACCTTTGATGTTGGTGTATTGTAAAATGAGGTGTTAAAATAGATAAGTATTCATTTGAGTTGCTAAAAGCTAAAATTTTTAGCTTTCTTACTGTGAATCCTCTTATAAACTTTACAATAATGCTAGATGCTAGAACCTATAACAACTTTTGTAAAGTGAAAAACAACACTAAATTTGAGGTTTCAATCAATATAAAGTATATTATGTTACAGTCCAACCAACGATCTTCAAGTAAATACTTTGTCCCACTTTCTAGGCTCAGAAGCAAAAGTTGACAAATAAATAAATAAGTGCATACACAGACGTGTTATATCTCTATATATAGTTAAAAAGAAACTTAAAAATAGAATCTATTCGCCTGGTGACCATGACAAATGAAGCAGTATATGCAATTGAGATAGAATAAGTACCTGCAAAGAACCACCATCATCTTTTGTAGATTGCAGGAAGACACCAGACAAAACATTTAAAAATTCACGAGCAGATGACCTAAGTACATTCAAATTATCTGCTGCCACCTGTGGGGTATAATGGGACACTGCTCGCTGTCTGGCAGTACCTTCTTCAAGATTAGGCATCTCATTTTTTTGTTCCATAATTCTCTTATTCTGTTGAATAAGAATCTGCAAACTGGAGCATACTATTCCATGAGTATCAGGTTCTTCCTGAAGCGCACTGCATAAAGCTTTCTCTAGATCCTTGAAATTTTCAGTAGTATCCAAAGGATAATTGCAAAATGAAGGCAACAAGGACCACAAAGAGTAGACAAGTCCATTTGCCCTCATTGACGAAGACACTTGTCCTTGTAGCTCAAGCTGCCAAAAGTCAAACTACTTAGCAAATGCCATAAAGAAAGAGACAAACAGCATCTAATTTGTATAAAAGGTTTCATACCTTTTGAGATTTCTGCTTCATCATTCCAACCATACCCAAAATGGACTCTGTGAAGAAGCTTAAACGAGCACCAACAATATACTGCTTCAGAATTGGAAAGAGCCAATCATTTGCCTCAGATAGCTTTTTAGCCTCCAAATTAAGAGGTACAAGGCCCAAGAAAGTTTCAGGTCCTAATGCACCAATAGCTGATCCAAGGCATTCATGCAGCTGCATATTGATGAATCAGTATTGTTAGTGCATATTGCAAAGTTGAAAACTATTACATAAAAGCACGAAAATGGGGTTGCTTCCACATTATCTTCAGCAAAGATATGCATAATAGCAGTACAGTCTGCAGCTAAGAAACTGTAGCTTACTACTACCAATGAGTGCTATACATAAAACTATAAAAGTCTTCAAACCAGATGATGTATGCATCTCCATCAACAAACCCCAATAATGGATCACAACAATACTGAAATCTATTTAAAAAGTAAAGCACTATACAGTTTGCAAGTATCATTTGGTCATTGCATTATGTCCCATTAACAATTGCTATTGGATCAAAAGGCTCCAAAACTCTTCCGGAAGGTTATAACCCAAAAATTTAATCAATATCTAACAGCAGGTTCTACATTTTTGCTATCTAGCACAAAATAGTTATGATTGAAGAATTTAAACAAGGACCAGCAGATCTCCTAGAAAAAGAGGATGTAGAGATACAGGACATTTTCATAGTAATCTCTAAACAATATATAGCAATCAAGCAAAGATATACCAAATGAGGAACAAAAATCCAGTACTCCAAAAAAATGGATGGTACGAATAGCAAATCCTATATCTTCAACTGACACAACTCTCAACCATATCCATAGGTTTAAATCAGATATGGTGATATTACGATCATTATAGGTATAGTATGACAATACTGACAATTAAAAAAACAGCACAATACCTGCTTCCTGAAAGGAAAATCTTCATCAGGTAACTTCTGCATTTTAGCCAAGCTGCTAAGAACCCCCCTCAAAAAGTAAGAAGAATAATGCCCTGTATGAAAGAAATTCAATAACAAAATAATATTATAAAAATTTAGACCTACATGTATAAAAACAAACATATGACATACTAGCCAGCAGGCTTGTAGCCTGATTGGCACCTAGCCCAGTCCCCAAATCCCATGTCATGGTTTGACTCCCCTCCCCCCCTCCCCTCTCTCCCCAGGGGAAAAAATAAAAAAGTGTACAGCATACTAGAAGATCAAAGTACAAATTAAACAGAAGTGCAAACCATCTGATGAAAGAATGAGGGAGATCATCCCTACACATAGGATCTGATTGCTTAATCTTATTACAAATCTATGTTTCTGATACAATGAGCTGGGAATCAATAGTAATCTCAAAGTGAATAGAACTAGAACAAAATAAGTTAGATACAGCAACAGGATTACCTAATTTATCAAACATAGTTGAGACGACTCGAAATGCGACATCCCAGACAGCAGTATAGTGATAGTCAAGTAAGCTTTCAATAATTGCACATACTTTTTCAATGATAGTAGGTCCAGTCCTCCTTGAATCATTGTGTGCATTCATCAAAATCTGATCCACTCCTTGTTTTATCAAGCTTTCATCAATGCAAGCATTTATCAGACTCTTAAATGCACCCATGGCTGCATATACAGCCTCCTCATGTTCGGATGCCAAAATATCTGCCAATACCAAAGAGAGAAATACACTTAGCACATTGTCACTTTTGTTTGGTTGAGTCAAACAGATATTAAAAAAAATAACATGAAAAAGGGTTCTATAATCTATGAAAAGAAAAAAACAAAATTAAATTTAAAAAATAAAAACAGACCTTTGAGTGCATTGAATACAGCAGGGAGCTTTGCCACACACGTTTGCCTATCAAGTGAATACACTTTAAGCATTCCAACATCTAGCAAGCGAGCAGCAAATGTCATGGCATCCACAGATGTCTCGATTGTGGAGACAGATAGGGCTATTGAGCTTAACAAATCGAGCAATGCATCAGGAGAAACATCTAAAGCTGGGACAAGACAAAGTGAATACAAACTATCTGTTATTCGCCTTGAGACTACAGGTTGATTCAGCTCCAATAGACTTTTGAAGTGCTTGAGGATGCTAGTTGTGCACTTCAATGACATATATGGAAGGCACTCTTTCAAGGCATCTAAAACAAAAAGGACCTCCTGTGCTCCTTTGTGACCTTCGTTGCTATTCACATTTGATCCACCAGCAAGCAGAAGAGACCTTTCAAATATCTTTGTAATGCCTTCACTTGCTGGTCCCAGCAGTGATGTTTCCTGAAATCTTGATAACACATCTCGAAGACACAGATGTGATTGCCTTCTCACCTGTTCAAATCAAATTAACACACAGCTTCAAGGGTTAAAAACTAAATAGCACTGATCATCCTAAATGTTCAAAACCCAAATAATTTTAAAAAAAAGAGAATCATATATATTATATTAAAGTCGAAACACAATCAGAATCCAAATTAGTTTTTAATTGTTGCTTGATTTTGCCCCACGTTTCAATTTAATTTTCTTAATTTTAATGACAAGTGACTCATTCATAATACTAAGCACGAAAGCTGAGATGATCACTTCACTTTACTCACCTAGGTAAGACCACCTCATCATCACTATTGTTATGCACAAGTTACAATCTAGTTTCAATTAATGGACCAACATCCACATATCCTTTGTAGAGTGTTTGATGTATAATCATATTGAGGTACAATTCCTTAGGTGTTGTACTTAGTTTCCAACTACATGGATAAACACCCCCCCCCCCGCCAAACAGTGTCATCTTGTCCCAAGGACAATTAAATTAAATTCAACATATGTGGTTCTTTGGTCAATGCAGTCTTTCTTGGTATCTTCAAAAGTGCGACTATTATGTTCCCCCCCACAAACAGTGTCATCTTGTCCAAAGGACAATTAAATTAAATTCAGCATATGCGGTTCTTTGATCAATGCAGCCAAATTGTTGAATTTAATTAGAAACTGAAGGTAAAGCGCTGTAACTAGGTTTTACCAATAATATATTTGACCCAAAATACCTAATTGATATTGTGTAATAACCAGTCCAAAAGATTATAACTTGCAGAATACACCAAATTTACTTTCTTTTTCCCATTTCCATCAACAACCCCATTAATCTAAAATCACCGAATTGCCCATAAAACTTTTACAATTAAATTCAACTATGTGAATCATTTGTCAATGCAATCACATTGCTCAATTTAATTAGGGAACCTATGGTAAGCATCTAAGGAACCATAACTAAGTTTTTCCCATAATGTATTGTCCCAAAAGACCTAATTGAAAGTAAAGGTAATCTTTATGAACCACTTAACTAGGTGGTTTCTAGCGAGCTTAACTAGTAAACTCTTTGCAAAGCCTATTATCATTGAATAAGAGACCTGGGTTCTAATCCCAACCATTATGGAACAGATGTCATAAGTTCAAATTCCTATCTATGACCAAATGAAATGTGAAATAAAAAGTCCAAAAGATTCTAAATTTTCATAATACACCGAATTCGCATTCTTTTTCGATTTCCATCAACGACCCCGTTTAAAAAAATCACAGAATAAACACGAAAATCACATAATTTATATCTAAACAAATGAAAAAACGAAAACCCAATTAATAAAACAACGACCTTAGGGCGCTCATCGATGACGAATCCCAACAGAACACCGTACAATTGAGAAGCTTCGGACCAGGCGAGAGCGTTGTCGCCGACAACGAACCAATGCGAAACGCATTTCAATCCAAAAGTTGTTGCGGCGGGCGACGAGGGCGACGACCTTAGCAGCCGGAACAAGAGCTGAGACAAGAACTGCCGCTCCTTGTTGAGAACGGCGGCGGAGATTCTGGGGAGCACCAGGTGGAGGATGATGAGGAGCGGCTGGATGACGTGGACAGGAGGTGAGGCGATTGGGTCGGCGGAGGTGAGGCGGTCCAAGGAGGAGCACGCGGCGGCGAAGTAGGCGGCGGGAGTGGAAGGGAGGGATTGGTCTTTGAGAGTTTGAGAGATGTCGCCTATGACTGCGCAGAGGTGCTGGTGATCTTCTTTCAAGGACCTGCCGAAGCGGGAGAGGATCCAATTGCAGAGGTCTTCGTTGTAGTTGGTGATGGTGAGTGATTCTAGGAACAGTGTGGGATCCTCCATTTCGATGCCTTCCATGGTTACAGCAAAAACCCTGGCTCAAAGTCGGAGGAGGTTGATGATAGTGATGCCAGGATCAGCTAGGGTTTTAGAAAGAGCGGTAATTCTTTTTATTATTATTATAACATATTTTCCAACTTTTTTTTTTTTTTGAACGAATGGTAGGATATATTTGCCTTTAAAAAACAGGGTTTTTTCTTTTTTTAATAATATGATGGCCTTTTTCTTTCCCAAAAAAAAAGGTCCAAATATTATAGATTAAATTGCAAAATACATAATTCAAATTTGGGGTCTTTTCAAATTTTGAATTTGAACCCCTAAGGTTATATAATAATTTGATTCATGGTCATGTCACTTTTTAGAAAGTGATTAAATGGCCAATAAGCTTACAATCTTAATAGTATTTTTTTTAAAGGAAAAAATGGTTAAAGGGAGTCACTAGTGTAACTACTCTACCTAAACATTACGATAGGAGTCATGATTGCTTTATGGCTAAAGTTTTATTTATAACTAGTCGCAGACCCGCGCGTTGCGCGTGGTTATTATTATTATTTTTTTTTTATGATTGTGTTATTATTTGAAATATTTTTGAATGTGTTACTACTTAAGTTACATTATATATGTATACACAATATATTGTAGGAATTGTGATGGTAGAAGGTATTGTCTTGGAATTAGATGTGGAATCATTTTATTTAACTTGCAATTAACTTGCAATTTTTAGCATAGCCTTTTCATTTTATTTATAATTAAAAGTTACAAATACTTGAAGAAACAATCCAATTTTTGAACTAAACACCCTACACAACCAAAAGATAATATAAAATTACTCAAGCATACCAAAAGATAATATAAAAATATTTTAGCATAGCCTTTTCATTTTATTTATAATTGAATGTTGGACATACTTGAAGAAACATTCCAACTTTATTTACAATGGAATTTCCCAGCAAAGCAACTCATTCAACAATGTCCTATTTTTTTTTTTTTTTTGGTTGTTTTCTTTGGTTACATAAACTGTTCAGCCAAATGTGGAATTTTCCAGCAAAGCAACTCATTAAACAATACATTGTAGTAAAGTAGAAGTAATATTTTCTGACAATGTGCAACTGTATTAAGCTCTGACTGGTCACATATTTGTTTTTTATTCAAGTAGACTGCTACCTCTGCATCCATAGTGGTAATAGCTCTGAATCTATCAATGACACTTGTGGACCAAAGTGGCACATGGCTAATGTACTTTGGTTATTCATTTCATTAATTTTCTTTCTGTTGTCAGCACTTAAAGTTGAACTGACTACATTTGCTGAAGGTGTTTTTGCATTTCCAATGGACATTTAATTGTTCCATTATGTTCTGTTTGTAACTGAAGAGGGATGCTAATGAAAATGGCAGCCTTCATAAATAATGGTAGAAAATCCTAATGGCTGTGTGTCATGGGATGAGAAACCTTATCAATGTGATTGCTCACATTTGTTCCTCTAAATCCATTTTAAATGACGAGTCTGTAGCTTCTGATAATGTATAGAATAGGAGTTGGTTCCACTTGTCATGAGAAACCCATGGGGCTCCTAAATGGTTTTTTTTTATAGTTTTTTTAGTTCTTTTTATTCTTTCGTACAAATAAATTTTAATAGTAATAGCAAACTTACTGAACATTCATATCAATGTTTGCAATTACAATATGTTCTGTGCAGCTAAATAATTTAACAAAGGAGAACACAATTCTAGTTGAGAAATTACGTATTGCTAAGATTACGTACAACAACATAGATGGCGACAACAAAGAGATTCTATTTTCCAATAATGATGCTATCAGTGCTACCTATGCAAAAACATATGAATAGGCATTGATTTAGGTGCACACAGGACTAAATAGCACTTACATCACATAATATGTGTAAGCTTATAATTTTTATGATGTATTGCTCTGTATAATTAATTAAAACTTGATTGGTATTGTCTTACAAAAATGCGTTTCACTTTGCTTGTTTGATGTACTTAGGTCTCCGTCATTTGGAAGACTGAACTCTGCATAATTGGGACATGACCATATACATTATACCAAGGTTGTTGAAATTATTTTTCACTAATTGGTCCTTTGAGGAACCTTACATTATACCAAGGTTGTTGAAATCATTTATTTTCCTGGGGGATCATGGTGAGAGTAAATTGTAACCAAAAGACCTTTCCCAGCTACTACAATATTGCCTAAAATCTCAACATGAATGCCCCCCTCCCCAACTACTACAATATTTCCTAGCTACTACAATATTTGAAAACTTGTTTTTATCATTTTTATTGTTTCCAGCTATACCACTACCAAACTACTTTCTTCAGTCATGGAATATAAACAATCGAGAGAGATGAAAACTCACCTTTAAATCCCCTTGGAATGGATGAGACGTGCCACCAACACTTTAGCCACAACACATTAAAAAAACGACACCTGAGATATTTCCAAATAAACCAAGGTAAAATAAAATAGTTTTTTTGGCAGTAAAATTGTAGCACTATTGAAACGTCATTCAGGCAATCTCACAAACACATCAATGGCATGCCAAGGATGCTCATCTAATATAAACACAAACACAAACAAAAGAAAAAAAAAAAAAAAAGCGTCTCATATTAATATAAACAAAGCATAAAAGTTTTGCGGAACACAAATACAAACAAACGAAAAAAAAAAAAAAAAAATCGTCTCATATTAATATAAACAAAGCATAAAAAGTCTTTCACTAATTGGTCCTTTGAGGAACCTCACATTATACCAAGGTTGTTGAAATCATTTATTTTCCTGGGGGATCATGGTGAGAGTAAATTGTAACCAAAAGACCTTTCACAGCTATTACAATATTGCCTAAAATCTCAACATGAATGCCCCCCTCCCCAACTACTACAATATTTCCTAGCTACTACAATATTTGAAAACTTGTTTTTATCATTTTTATTGTTTCCAGCTATACCACTACCAAACTACTTTCTTCAGTCATGGAATATAAACAATCGAGAGAGATGAAAACTCACCTTTAAATCCCCTTGGAATGGATGAGACGTGCCACCAACACTTTAGCCACAACACAGTAAAAAAACGACACCTGAGATATTTCCAAATAAACCAAGGTAAAATAAAATAGTTTTTTTGGCAGTAAAATTATAGCACTATTGAAACGTCATTCAAGCAATCTCACAAACACATCAACGGCATGCCAAGGATGCTCATCTAATATAAACACAAACACAAACAAACGGGAAAAAAAAAAAAAAAAAAAAGCGTCTCATATTAATATAAACAAAGCATAAAAGTTTTGTGGAACACAAATACAAACAAACGAAAAAAAAAAAAAAAAAAAAAAAAAAAAAAAAAAAAAAGAAAAAGCGTCTCATATTAATATAAACAAAGCATAAAAGTTTTTCACTAATTGGTCCTTTGAGGAACCTCACATTATACCAAGGTTGTTGAAATCATTTATTTTCCTGGGGGATCATGGTGAGAGTAAATTGTAACCAAAAGACCTTTCCCAGCTACTACAATATTGCCTAAAATCTCAACATGAATGCCCCCCTCCCCAACTACTACAATATTTCCTAGCTACTACAATATTTGAAAACTTGTTTTTATCATTTTTATTGTTTCCAGCTATACCACTACCAAACTACTTTCTTCAGTCATGGAATATAAACAATCGAGAGAGATGAAAACTCACCTTTAAATCCCCTTGGAATGGATGAGACGTGCCACCAACACTTTAGCCATAACACATTAAAAAAACGACACCTGAGATATTTCCAAATAAACCAAGGTAAAATAAAATAGTTTTTTTGGTAGTAAAATTGTAGCACTATTGAAACGTCATTCAGGCAATCTCACAAACACATCAATGGCATGCCAAGGATGCTCATCTAATATAAACACAAACACAAACAAAAGAAAAAAAAAAAAAAAAAGCGTCTCATATTAATATAAACAAAGCATAAAAGTTTTGCGGAACACAAATACAAACAAACGAAAAAAAAAAAAAAAAATCGTCTCATATTAATATAAACAAAGCATAAAAAGTCTTTCACTAATTGGTCCTTTGAGGAACCTCACATTATACCAAGGTTGTTGAAATCATTTATTTTCCTGGGGGATCATGGTGAGAGTAAATTGTAACCAAAAGACCTTTCCCAGCTACTACAATATTGCCTAAAATCTCAACATGAATGCCCCCCTCCCCAACTACTACAATATTTCCTAGCTACTACAATATTTGAAAACTTGTTTTTATCATTTTTATTGTTTCCAGCTATACCACTACCAAACTACTTTCTTCAGTCATGGAATATAAACAATCGAGAGAGATGAAAACTCACCTTTAAATCCCCTTGGAATGGATGAGATGTGCCACCAACACTTTAGCCACAACACATTAAAAAAACGACACCTGAGATATTTCCAAATAAACCAAGATAAAATAAAATAGTTTTTTTGGCAGTAAAATTGTAGCACTATTGAAACGTCATTCAGGCAATCTCACAAACACATCAATGGCATGCCAAGGATGCTCATCTAATATAAACACAAATACAAACAAACGAAAAAAAAAAAAAAAAAAAAGCGTCTCATATTAATATAAACAAAGCATAAAAGTTTTGCACCAAAAAAAAAAGAATTGAAATAGAGAATAAAAGTTTTGCACCCAAAAAAAAAAGAATTGAGATGTAGA
This sequence comes from Quercus variabilis, assembly GCA_030445155.1. NCBI lineage: Eukaryota > Viridiplantae > Streptophyta > Magnoliopsida > Fagales > Fagaceae > Quercus > Quercus variabilis. The sequence goes on from CP129455.1 coordinate 1,959,925, forward strand.
GATACCTCAACCAAAGCAGAGAGGTTCTGTCAGTATTTATAAACCATGTGGAAAGGAATAAAGAGAGGAAGGAAATCAGATAGGCAGCCGTTACTGAGAAACAGTAGAGCAGGAAGGTAGGTAGCTTTCAAACTCTCTGTTATTTCACACAATACCTGAACAAACTCTCTGTTTTCTCACACAATACCTGAACGCTTCAACGTTTTTTTTTTTTTTCTTTTCTTTTTCCTCCCTTTAAGCTTCCCTCTACGTTACATATTGCAAAACCTAACCGCTTCCCTTTTTCCTTTTTTCCTCTTTTTTTTTTTTTTTTTCCCTTTTTTCTTTCTTCCAAACCAGCTTGAACGTACCTTTTTTTCTTTTTTTCTTTCTTTCTTTTTCCTCCCTTTCAGCTTCCCTGTACGTTACACTGAACGCTTCCTTTTTTAATTACGCTTCCTTTTTTTTTTTTTTTTCTTTTCTCTTCCCTCCAATCCGGCTTGGAAGTTTTGATATTTAAATAAAGGCTTTCAGTTTTGATATTTAAATAAAGGCTTGAAAGTTTTCTTTATTAAGCTCAACTGAAAAGGCTTTCAGTTGGGCTTCATAGCGAAACTAAATAAATAGGAGGTGGGCTGAATTAAATAGATAGTGGAATTAAATAAATAGATAGTGGGAATAAATAAATAAGTAGTGGGCTATAATTATAGGGTTGGGATTTATAGGGCTGTAAATTGTAAAAACTAATTAAAAATTGAAGTAAAAACCAATTAAAAATTGAAGGAAAACTTTTTTTTTAATAAAGAAAATGACATGGCAATTGATGTGGCGCAACGTGAGAGCAGCAGAATTAAATTCTACGCTTCAGCTTTTAGTAATATATAGATGAGCACTAACACATCGCTAGCAAAGGAGAAGTCATCCAAACCTAAGAAGTCTTTATAATTGATCATACATGCAACATCATTTTAAACAAATGAGCCACTACCAAGAGTCACTTGTATTTGTAGTTCAACTTATTGGCAACTTGAGTTTCAAACAGGAACATCCAATCTTCAATTCACCCACCCCAACAATCGATTTATCAAAAACAAAAGTAATTAAATTTTATTTTATATAGTTTTTCATAAATATTTAGCCTTAAGTTCCAATAGAATCATTTTTAAGATGATATTTAATGATTTTTTATAGATTTAATAGGGAAATTATACTTTTCCACCATAAATCTATAGACATCCTATTATGCACCTCTCATTTAACCTTACTTGCATTGTATTGCATATCAACATCATCTCATGTTTTCAGGGCAAGACTGTAATGTTGACCGTTTGATCTTCAAATACTTTTCATAAAACAAATCTTGAGATCACAATGATCAAAATGATAGATCATGAGTATTAATCCGACCATCAGATTAAAAGAAATCAAGTGATCAAATTTTAACAATAATATATACTTGCATAAAACCGGTTCCGACCATAGTTGATTATGATCTCTTATTTCTAATTGATCTAGTTTTAGTCCAGATTAAAGGTACGTTTGGTACGCTGTAATAACTTCTGTAATGGAATAGCTATTCATGTGTAATATCAATTCGGTCATTTGGTTGCATCTTTATTACATAGATTAATTATTATATTGGAATAACTATTCTTTAAATTGAAGAATAGTTATTCCTCTTTAAAATTGATGTAATAGTTATTCCTTAGTATATATAATAGGTTTTAAAATTAATATATGTCCAAAAATATAAAGTTTCCTTATACATATTCTTTTACAAATTTTCCATATGTAACAACCAAATTTATGAATAGTAATAATTATTCCATTACAATGTTTTCTATTTCCAGTAAAAAAAGATTACTATTCCTAACATAATCTACATTCAGTGTACCAAACGTACCCTAAATTAAATGACGTGTCATATTCCTAATAGCTAAGGATATGATTAATGATAAGGCTACATGCATCTAATCTATTCTATATCTATATATTACTAAAAGTTGAAGCGTAGCATTTAATATTACTATACTCATGTTGAGCCATGTTAACAGTCATGTCATTTTCATCATCTTTTTTGTATTTGTCCAACACTTTTAAAATACTTGTTACCAATTTAAATATACTAATAAATATAAAATAAATCTCAATCCTATCTTCACCATAAAACTCACTTCTTATTAATTGAATTCCATTATAAAGCCCAAACCCAAAGCTTTTTCAACCTAAACCCTTTGTGAAACCCTTTGTTTTCACAGTTATAAACTTTCTATTTTTCCTTTCCTTTTGTTGCACAAACGGTTTCAGCAATTTCAAAATTATTAATAATTTATTTATATATTGATACAACTTATATATTACTAAAACATTAAGTGTAGCATTTAATGCTACTATGCTCATGTTGAGCCACGTCAATAGTCATATCATGTTCATCATCTTTTTTGTATATGTCTAACAATTTTAAAATAGTTTTCATCAATTTTAAAATACTAATATATATATATATATATTACTAAAAGTGAAGTGTAGCATTTAATATTGTGACACTCATGTTGAGCCTCGTCAACAGTCATGTCATTTTCATAATCTTTTTTGTATTTATCTAACAATTTTAAAATACTAATAAATATAAAATAAATCTCAGACCTATTTTCACCATAAAACTCACTTCTTATTAATTTAATTCCATCGTAAAGCCTAAACCCAAAGCCTTTTCAACCTAAATCCTTTGTGAAATCCTTTGTGAAACCCTTTGTTTTCACGGTTACAAACTTTCTATTTTTCCTTTCCTTTTGTTGCACGAACGGTTTCAGCTATTTCAAAATTATTAATAAATTATTTATATATTGATACAACTTATGCATAGAAGATCATAAAAAAAATACTCTCTACACAATCACGAAAATGAGCGTACAACATGAATTACTTATAGAATTATTGCTTAAAATATTTTCCAATGTTGGAAGACGAGATACAAAAATTTTAATTCACAACTAAAAGCTGAAGCGTAGTATTTAATGCTACTACGCTCACGATGAGCCATGTCAATAGTTATGTCATTTTCATTATCTTTTTTGTATTTGTCCAACAATTTTAAAATATTTTTTATCAGTTTTTAAATACTAATAAATATAAAATAAATCGTAGCCCTATCTTCACTATAAAACTCACTTCTTATTCATTTAATTTCAATATAAAGCTCAAACTCAAAACCTTTTCAACCTAAACCCTTTGTGAAATCCTTTGGTTTAACAGTTACAAACTTTCTGTTTTTCCTTTCCTTTTGTTGCACGAACGGTTTCAGTTGTTTCAAAATTATTAATAAACTATTTATATATTGATACAACTTATGCATAAAATATCATAAAAAATACTCTTTACACAATCACGAAAATGAGCGTACAACATGAATTACTTACAAAATTATTGCTCAAAATATTTTCCAATATTGGTAGACTGTAATAGGCGTTGTAATGTAATAATTATTCCTATGATTTAGTTATTCTTTAGTTTGGTTATGTTTTTATTACAAGGAATAGTCATTCCTTATGAATAGCTATTCTTCAAAATGAGAAATAATTATTCCTCTTTAAAAGGTGGTATTAGTTATTCCTTAGTAAGTGCAATAATTTTTATACTTAATATATTTCCAAATAAACAAACTTTCCATATACATCTAACAATTATAAAAAAAAAAAATCATTAAAAATAACACATACCTCTCTTAAATTTAAAAATAACAATTTTTAAGGAGGTATAATTGTATGAGTAAGATATTACCTAAAATAAATGTTAAGTTTCATTCTAATGTTATAAGTTACAACCAAATTAATGAATATGTTTAGTTATTATATTACAACACACTTTATTACTAGTAATTAAGATTACAATTCCTGTCGTAATCTTCATTCAGTGTACCAAACGTACCCGTAGTATTTAATGCTACTATGCTCACATTGAGCCACGTCAATAGCCATGTCATTTTCATCATCTTTTTTGTATTTGTCCAAAAATTTTAAAATAGTTTTTATCAATTTTTAAGTACTAATAAATATAAAATAAATCACAGCCCTATCTTCACCATAAAACTCATTTCTTATTAATTTAATTCCATCATAAAGCCCAAACTCAAACTCTTTTCAACCTAAACCCTTTGTTTTCACAATTACAAACTTTCTATTTTTCCTTTCCTTTTGTTGCACAAACAGTTTTAGCTATTTCAAAATTTAAATAAATTATTTATATATTGATACAACTTATGCATAAAATATCATAAAAATACTCTCTACACAATCACGAAAATGAGCGTACAACATGAATTACTTACAGAATTATTGCTCGAAATATTTTCCAATGTTGGAAGATGAGGTACACAAATTTAAATTCATAACTAAAAGCTGAAACGTAATATTTAATACTGCTACGCTCATGTTAAGCCACATCAATAGCTATATCATTTTCATTATCTTTTTTGTATTTGTCCAACAATTTTAAAATAGTTTTTATCAATTTTAAAATACTAATAAATATAAAATAAATCTCAACCCTATGTCCACCATAAAACCCACTTCTTATTAATTTTTAATTCCATTATAATGTAAGATAAATTTAAAGTTGCGGAATAAAATATACATAAACATACCTTCAGCCATAGTTGTTTAAGTGTTTGGAGAAAAGAAGACTCACTATATGATGATAGTGTATATAGATGAGGTACACAAATTTAAATTCATAACTAAAAGCTGAAACGTAGTATTTAATGCTGCTACGCTCATGTTGAGCCACATCAATAGCTATATCATTTTCATTATCTTTTTTGTATTTGTCCAATAATTTTAAAATAGTTTTTATCAATTTTAAAATACTAATAAATATAAAATAAATCTCAACCCTATGTCCACCATAAAACCCACTTCTTATTAATTTTTAATTCCATTATAATGTAAGATAAATTTAAAGTTGCGGAATAAAATATATATAAACATACCTTCAGCCATAGTTGTTTAAGTGTTTGGAGAAAAGAAGACTCACTATATAATGATAGTATATATAAAAGGGTCTTCTAGTCTATGGCCTTCACCTTACATATATCCTTTTGATGGAGATATGCTATATATATAGGCTAGACTAGGGACCCTTTTAAATGAAGATTTCCATAACTCTCCTTCCATTAAGGAGCTTAAAAGTTGTAACTTCATGGTGTTTATTAACCAAATGGGTTGCACCATTTGAGAGTTACTAAAGGATGTTACATTTAATATGTAACTTTCACAAATAGGAAACTTAAGATATGAAATAAAAAAACTCATGACATGAGTTTCATCTTCAAATGTAGGCCACATAAAATTCTCTTCAAGGAGATATAATCCTACATTCTCCTACTCGGCCCACATGAAATTTAAATAACTCAAAAAGTGCTTATCATTATGCTATAGCCACGATATTATTCATGTCACTAGTTGTGAAATGCTCCCACTCAAATAAAGAATCCAATACATGAATCATGGCAGTAATTCCCTCAATTATAATGAGTATTTCCTTCCATGTATTACAATGTAATGTAATCCTTACATGAGTAATTTATGGGCCATTAATTCTTTATGAATGGACTACCTATTAGCCATTCGGGTCCTCCTCTAAACATCCCCACGGATATATTGTTTTTTATTTATCCCTATGGATTAAATAAACTTTATATATATATATATATACACTTTATGTGCACAAAATAAAAATCATATATTTTCTTCTCCAAAAATAACCAAATATGTGTCCAAAACATAGAATAATTAGAGAGAAATTAAACACCAAATGAGCTAACAGATTCCATATGTCCAAAAGACTTTTATACTGCTTTGTCGGCAAACCTTTAGTTATGAAATTAACAAATACTAGCTCAATAATTTTAACACAATGGACACTTTCAATTTCTTAAAACTCTCTCTTGGACTGAGTTACTTTATGTCGATATGTTTATTTCGGCTTTCACATTTATTGTCCTTAGAGAAGAAAAGTATAGCCAAGTTATCTTTGAAAAAATCTTTAAAGGTCTCATCATAAAATCGACAACCTTAAGACCTATCCATAATGCCTGTCTTATAGCTTCATAGCATGTAGGATATCTTACATGACAAAATAAAATCACTACTTCCAAGTAGTATGTCACATATTTAGGTGTAAAAACAATGCATTTACTTCCACTGATCTTAAGGTACATACTCTAATTAACAATGTGCCCAGTAAAACCAAATGGCACAACAAAGTTTGTGTACCTTATATACCATTAGTAGGATGCCTATATGCCTAAATTTTGCAATATAAAACTTTTATTGGGAGTCAAACCTTAATGGATCTTGTAAGCTAATATAAATAGCTTTCACAAAACCTTTATCTTAAAGGAATAAATTCCCAAGTTTTTACTCTTGAGCAATTAGATCACTCCCACGCTTGTACTTAATTTCTCATTTTAATATATTTTATTCAATGAGATGGGTGATTCATCCACATGAGTACCAAAACATAGATCCACAAACCCAAAGAATATAAACTTTAATGCTATGAAACTTAAACTATAATTCTAAATTAACCAATATCAATTTAGTAGTAAATTCAACCTTCCTATGGCAGAGGTGCATCATGCATGAATTTACTATAAAACTTTATTCATAAAACTAGTAAATATAAACACTAAGAATCAAATTTTCCATACCTATGGGCCTAGGAAAAATCTCATCTTAATGCTACATTCACCACTTTATTCCAATTAAATCATAAAAATAATAACCTCCTTATGGGGCCAAGTCATTATCTTCATGAATTAATTGCCACTTAGATGCCTTTGTACCTAATGAAGTCTTGTAAAAATTTCTTGATGTGATTATCATCATGGCTTAGGATGCTATGGCCACTCCCATGTCATTTTGATATTCACCACTTCAAATAGCATCATAAAGATCAACCAATCCTAATATTGATCATGACAGTATGCACTCCAAAATGAAATGAAATAATATTTAAATACATGATAAGTGCAAAGAAACCTAAAATGTACTTAAATAAATTACTCACTTGAATGATCCAAATCTCATATGTAAGTGTAACAATAAATTTTATGAAATAATTTCAAACTTACATGCAACACATTTATCCCCATAATTTATTGTAAAAAGTTATGGTTTCCAAAATATAAGGATCATTTGTGTTATCATGCCAAATATATTGATCCACAAAAAATAGTCTCTAAAGCAATTTACAATTGAAAATTGTACAAATTATTGAGGCATGTTGGTCATAGAGCCACCATACTGTCACAAATTATTTTCCAAATAATTAAGATTTTATATCCAGGAAACAAACTTAAATACTTAAATGAGCACTTGATGAATATCAAAATCAAAATCAAATTTATGAAAACTTTAAGTGTCTTGGCATGTATTTTAGTTAAATTACCCAGTGGTGCACATTAACATTTTGTAATATACAATACGTGGACAATTTACGATTAGAGAAAACAATGTCCTTGAGTCGCAAATGTAATGAAAAAACAAATCATACAACATATCTACCTTTGAACCTATATAGTTCTATATAGATAATAATCTTGTGGATTTCAAATTGATTCTTCCAATCTCAAAACTCAATGGTAATTCGTTATACAAATACCAATAAAGATGCAAAACAAAACTTGTTCTCTAGGATTTAGAGTACACATGCTCTATATTTGCATTCAAGACAACTTAAATTTCATCCAAAATTAAATTAGTGCATACAAAATTTTACCGTAAATGGTACAAATATACCATGATTGGAAATAATAGAAATTTCTCAAACTAAAATCACTAAACAACATAGCATGAAGGATGGCTCTGATACCAAATGTAAGATAAATTTAGAGTTGCGGAATAAAATACACATAAACATACCTTCAGCCATAGTTGTTTAAGTGTTTGGAGAAAAGAAGACTCACTATATGATGATAGTGTATATAAAAGAGTCTTCTAGTCTATGGCCTTCACCTTACATATATCCTTTTGATGGAGACAGACTATATACATAGGCTAGACTAGGGACCCTTTTAAATGAAGATTTCCATAACTCTCCTTCCATCAAGGAGCTTAAAAGTTGTAACTTCATGGTGTTTATTAACCAAATGGGTTACACCATTTGAGAGTTACTAAAGGATGTTACATCTAACATGTAACTTTCACAAACAGGAAACTTAAGATATGAAATAAGAAACTTATGACATGAGTTTCATCTTCAAATGTGGGCCACATAAAATTCTCTTTAAGGAGATATAATCCTACATATAAAGCTCAAACCCAAAGCCTTTTCAACCTAAACTCTTTGTGGTCATGGTTACAAACTTTCTGTTTTTCCTTTCCTTTTGTTGCATGAACGGTTTCAGCTATTTCAAAATTATTAATAAATTATTTATATATTGATACAACTTATGCATGGTTTGTGTTTGGATGACTCTCTTTTTGTTTCTTCTTTCAGTATTCAATGCTTGCACTATCATCTTGTAGGTGAACTTTTGTTATACTAATTGTTGTTCTCTTTTCAAAAGCCTATCAAGGTAACACCAGTCAAGAAAATGAATCAACTTGTGATCATATTTACTTCTCACCTTCTCTACACTGCTTTAAAGAACAAAAGAGCAAGGTTGTGGCTGTATGGCACAGGTTTGTCAAGATAAAAGTGATGGCTATTTATTGAATATGTTACATATTCAATCTAAAATTTACTGCTCTGTTATGCAAAAGATATAGAAATATTCGGTTACTCCACAACTGTTATTTTACCATTAATGAAAGTAACAGGCACATGTTAATTTATTTGCTACTCTCATCATTTGCCAATTATTTAGATACATGGAATATGTGATTGCTAATGAAGACCCTATAATATTGATTAAAACATGGCTAGGTTGGCGGATCAAAATTATGCAGCATAAATCAATTCAAATAAAGACCTCTTAATAATGATACACTTTATGGAGGAGAACATTAAACGTAAATTACAATTGAAATAGATATTCGATACAACAAGATTTAAGCTTTATAGTGGAGGGTATATGAAAGGCTTCTATTCACAAAATAATAATAATAATAATGAAAAATAATTGCTAATAACTTAAACAATCACTCAACTATAGAACAAGCAAAACACTATAAATTACAATCCTAAACAACTTCAAAAAATACTCTCTACACAATCACGAAAATGAGCGTACAACATGAATCACTTACAAAATTATTGCTTGAAATATTTTCCAATGTTGGAAGACGAGGTACAAAAATTTAAATTCAAAACTGATGTCTGTTACTTTCACATGAACTCTCCACTTTTTCTCTACTAATCACAATCTTCCATGTCCAAAATTGTTGCACAAAACATTGTAGTCCTATATTTTATCTTTTTATTAACTTAATACAAAGAAGTTGTGCATAGTTCTAGAGTCATTGTTATATTTTTGAAAAAAAAAAAATACTTTGATTTCATGGATTCAATATTGCAATTGTGATGATAATAATGTTCACGTGTCATCCAGAGTATATGATTATTGTCATGTTTTGTTACTAGTTGATTTTTTTTTTTTAGCACATTCATTTCTTAATATGTGTTTCTGTTTTTAAAAAAAAGTTGCAAGCAATTCAATCTGCTAACCAAAAAAACAAAAGTTCTTCACCACATCAATCTGACTAGATTGCTCCAAAATCCTTTATTCCTTCAAAAGGATGAAGAAAAACTCATTCATCAATGCTTTAGGGCTTGAAACAAACAAGCATTATTTTGGGTCGGAGCTCACAAATATTTTGTACAAGATCAAACTAAAGCGAGAAAAGAAATCATTCTTCAAGCCAACATAGAAGGGGACAAAAAATGCAAAATATGGACTCGCAATTATGCTGTTATGCAAATCAAATGATGAGGGAATACAACTACTATTATCAATTTTAGACCAACCAGATGGAAAACAATTGATGCAAAACTATCGACAAATCCTTCGACATACAACTTTTAGACAAACACATTTCACATCCCAAAAAACCAAGCATGCAAGAAAAATGGAGTGGGTCATTGGGATTGTGAATGCCCTTTCCCTTATGGAAACGACGAATTACATGTAACATGCAAAATGTGCTCAATTGACTTGGAAATGTACAAATTAGACAATCGAGTATGGTAGAAATTATGTTTCAAAAAAAAAAATTCTACAATAAAAGTTCCTCTTTCTATTCCAAATACTAATCTTTAATAATACAAAATTAATTCCATGAATAAAACCTCCAGTCACCATGAATCCTACAATATATTGGTTACACACACACACACACACACATATATTGAGAAGAGATACATATATAATGCAACTTGAGTAGTAATACATAGAAAAACATTATTAATGATGATAACACAACCATAAGAAAAATTATCACACGCAACATGCGGGTCCGCGACTAGTTTAATCAAAATTCAAAGCATTTATTGATTTTCTAACAAAATAAGCATAAATTGATTAATTAGACAAGTAATTAATTAATTAAATATATTTGAAATTAATTTTCTGACCTTGAGGGCCAAGAAAATCATAAAATAAAGTTAAAATTCGAAGGAAATCAAATCACAACTAGAAACGGTAACAAACGAATCTTGAAAAGGAAAAGATTTAGGAGGATCTAGACCAAGTGTTAATCGGCACTTGGACCATATTATCCAAATTATCTTCCCCTTTTAGTTCAACTTACCCCCCACTTAGTCTAGCCTTGATCCTTAAGTTTTCCTTCAGAAAACCTAATTTTCCAAAAATCCCACAATGTCTATAGACTAAACCCTAGCTCCCACACATAAAGTATAAATACCCCCTCTCTACCATAAGTTCAAAAACACATCAAACATCCCATAAAATAAATAAATTTTTAGAGCTTCCTAGCAAACTAAGTTTTCTTTCTCTCTCTCTCTCTCTATAATTAGTAGTAAAAAGGTGTCTTTGGTGTTTTTTACCTCCTGATCTCAATTCACTAAAAGGGATAGTTTGGACCTCATGGTCTCAAGCTAGCTACTAGCTTCTTGCTTACAAACCCCTTTGGAAGTATTGTCTAACTCAGAGTGCTTAGGAGTGTTATGCATACATGTAAGGTTTCTAAACCTTTTTCTATTTGTATGCCCTAATGTTTTAGATCTAAGCATGTTTAGTTTTTAGGTTTTTCACATGTTTTTGTCTATATATTAGCATTTTAGATCTAGGATGTTCATAGTCTTGCATGAATTAGGATTTTCAATTTCAAACAAACTGTTCACATGCTTTTAGATTAGGGTTTGTCACATCACATACATATTCATTATCTCTTTCAAATATCCAATCTATGCATGCCTATAATCAGGTTTCATCATGTTCTTGGATGTTTTACCTTGCAATCACATGTTTCCTATGATATAAATTGTTTGAATGATGTGATATGATCATTAGCCACCACAGTTTAGAAAATTGGTTTTACTAGGCAAGTTGTGTGTCTAACACTTTCCTAATCCTATAACGTAGCCTCTGAACTTAGATCAAAAATTGGTAAATTAGGCTTATCCATGTAATTTTCTATTTTATAGATTGTAACTAGGAATCAAAGAGAAGTATTTTGTTTTAGATTGTGTCTAGGACCAAAGTAATGTATTTTTTTGTTATTATCAAAGAGATGTACAATTTCAATTCATCAATAAGACGATGTACCTTTTCAATTGATATTCTTATTTTTCCAATTAAATAAATGGCAATTCCATTGTAAAACCCTTAATTTAGGAGAGATGATAACAATAATAGAATGTCCATTATCTCTTGAGAGGCAATAAACACGGCTCCACCCCATCTGTGTGGGCTAAGTGCCAAAATTGTTTACTCCTCTCCAAACAGACAGTAGAGGATAAGTTAACTGTGGCAGAACAAAAGTTGAGGCACCTTACAAAAGTTTGATTGTTTACTTATTTATATATGGTTGCTTTTATAAATATAATGTAATTTATTAAACAATACACACTCTAGAAAATATTATCTTTTATTTTAAAAGTCATTTATTTTGGCTATGGAGTATTAAAAAATAGGCCTAAGTATCCATAATTTATGTCCATATCATTGATATGCTATGGTTTCACACTTATGATTATTTCTCATACTTCTATAATTTCAAATATATATTTTTGACTATAACAAGATTATCTTAATTAGCATATATTTTGTCATTTCAGTGTTCATTTTCTTTGGTGATAGTCTCCTCATACAGTCACACTCTTAACTATATCAAAATGTTGCAAATACATAACATCATTAGAAAAATGTGTAAACCTCAAATTGGGTATGAATGAAAAATTTTGGCATTAAATTAGAAGCCGAAAAAGCCTCTTAGCACAAGTTGCAATGTGGCTAGGCTTGTCTGGGTGAGCTTAGTCCCCCCTTAACCACATTGTTGGATAATTATGGGAAGGTTTCTCTTGTGTGTGCCCTATAACATATTCATCTTTCTAGATTACTGCAAATTTATATTGTTACATACTTAAGCCCCACACACACACATATATATATATATATATATATATTAGATTTTAATATGATTCTTAATTTTCTGCCACGTATTCTATCTAATTTTTAATTTTTGTGGCAAGTGAATTATTGAGTATAAAAATCGAAAAGTCTAAATCCAATTAAATTCTAAATTAGATTTCAATTGGAATCCAATTTTGACCACGTATCTATCTAATTTTTTCATTTTGTGGCAAATGAATTATTGGGTACAAAAATTAAAGAGTCCAAATCTAATTAAATTCTAATATATATATATATATATATATATATATAATGATAAACCATTACATATTTTGAAAATGTATGATTTAAACATCTTCTAAAAAAAAGTATATTTTAAATTGTATAATTGTGATTATTTTTAATTGTATATGTACACACACTAGTTGACCAGTCAAACCTAATCTTAAAATTCCAATTGGACATTAATTTAATATAAAAATAAAAGGTTATATTCTTAACACAAGTCCATGTGATTCAGAATTAGTTTTTCATTTATTTTTCTCTTTATTTGTTTCCTTATTTGATTTGTTTGTTGTTGCTATTGTCGTTTTTATTTTTATTTTTCTTTTAACTAAGTTCTTAAGCACGAGAGTATGGACAAAGTTAAGGATCTTTGTTTGGGGCTGGCTAGTATGGAAATATGAAAAAATTACATATACTTAAATATTCATTGAATCATGGACCTTCATGAACTTGTAGCCTGTTTGGTTGAGTTCTTAAGCATGAACTAATAGGCCCTTTGGCCAAGTTCTTAAGCATGAACTTTTTTTTTTTTGGCTGGGCAACCCTAATGTGGCGTTTGGTACGAGGGAATCTACATTACTCCTGGCATCCAGATTCCTAGGAATATCCTAGGAATCACATTCCTAATAATGTAGCTATTTCTTTGTTTGATTTATTCCTAGGAATCTTAAATGAATTATTTATTTTTCTCATTCTATCCTTAGATTTGAATGTGAACTACCAAGTCATTTAAAAAAATGATTAAAATTGTCAATTTATAAAAAATACAATTTCCTTTTAACCATAGGAATCTGGATTCTCACCTGTTTTAAAGAGAATCCACATTCCTATTGAGAGGGGTTTAAGGGGGGAATTCAGATTCCCCTAGCATTTGATTCCTTAGCATGATTTGCAACCAAACATGGGAATCTTTAAACATTCTTAGGAATCCTAAAACATTACCCCATACCAAACGCCACATAAGTATTTCAAAGCAAGTAGAGGGAAAAAAAGGTAGCAAATTATAGAAAGGGGTAATCAAACCTCTCTCTATCATATAAACTTGGGCAAGAATCAAGTACAAAAGAGATGTGAATCATCCCCTCAAACTCGAACAAAATATCCCTTTTGACAATATTATGATTTATGAGTAATAAAATTAGCCTCCCTAAAAAAAAAATGGGTTACAACTCTTTCATCAAACGAATTCAAGATTAACAATGTTATGTACACATGTATGCGTACATGCACACACTTCTTTTTGTTTTTCAATTTTTTTTAACATTATAACTTTTAGTTAAATATTTTCCTATTATGTAGGATTCTATAAAAAAATTAATAAAATTATTTATGACAATAATGATTACTTTAAAGATTTTATTTTTATTTTACCAAGTTGAATTTGAATATTTGATTTTAATAAGAGTTCAAAGAATGTCCAAAGCATAATTTTTTTAATATTTATAATGGGAAAATAGAATTTTAAATGGAGCCATTTGGTGGATGAAGAATTGAAAATGAATGGGAGAGAGATGAAAAGGTGAAAATGGAAAATGAAGGAAAAAGGGGAAAAAATGACTTAAGGGAATTTTGGTCTTATCATACACTAATCTTTGTTTTTTTTTTTTTCTCCTACGTTTCACTATAAATTATAAAGCTTTTACTATTAATGCCTCAATTTATTTTTAATTATATATTTTTAATTAACAAAGTGATCTAAGTAATAAAAATTTCATATCCATTTAAAAGGATAGAACCAAAATGATTGGAATACTATAAATGTTTCTATATACTAATACACATATTATAAACTATTATATCAACTTTTACATATATAATATAAAAGGAAAATGTTATAGTCACTACAATTTTTATTACAAAAAAAAAAAAAAACTTAGAAATTGATGTGGCAAAAATATATTTTGTGCCATGTCAAAATTTAGTTTTATATATTTGATTATACATTAATTTACAAGACTTATGAAGTAAAATTGTTTCTTAAAAAAAAAAAAAAGACGAGTGTCATAAATCAGAATTTCATAATTCATAAAAAGTAACTCACACATTTAAAAAAAAAAAAATTTAAGATAAAAATTATACAAAACTTGAGTGCAAGTATATTTGATTTCTCAATTTAAGAGACACATCACGTTTATAAAAGAAAAGAAAATCCCAATTCAATAAATACAAATTATTTATTTATTTTTTTCTTAAAAGGAATTAAATTTAATCGTTGTTCGTATTAAATTATGAAATTGATTCGAACACTTTTGACTTTGAGTCTTTGCTTTTGTTATGTGGCCTTAATTAAAAATTAGTAGCTTTTGCATTTTTCCTTAAAAAGGATAAAAATCTCTCAGTCGTCGACCCCAAAATCACGAAAGAAATTTTAAAGAACGGAGCAGAACCCTAGAAAAAGCTGTCTCATCTCATTTCTTTGAACACCAACACACAGTCACAGACCCTTTGAGCTCACTACTTTTGTGTGAGGTAGATAATGGCTTCTTCGTCCTCTCAACGCTTAAAAATGGTGTCAAATGCCTTTCCTCAGCCTCCGCTCTCAGTTCAGTCTCAACCTCAGCTTCAGCTTCAGCCTCAGCCTCAGCCTCCCTCTACTTCTGTAGCGTCCTCTTCTGCGCGTAACTATATTAACTTTTTTGGGTTTTATTTATTTATTTCATGCGTTTTCCTTTTTGGGTTTTGATAAATAGTTCTTGTCTTCGTACTTAAAATTCTGAGCTTTTTTTTTTTTTTTTTTTTTTTTTGGGTTTCATATTTTTTGCAACCAAAGGGTCTCTCTGTCAAAATAATGAATGAAGTTTTACAATTTGGTGGACTCAGTGGATGAAGAAAGGAAAATAAGAAATCAGAACTTGGGATGTGACATTTATTCATATTTTATATTTTGTTAGAAAAAATCAGAACTTGGATTGGGTCTTTATGTAAAATGGCTGTGCATATTCAAAATTTATAGGAGTAATTTAGTTGAAAAATCAGAAGGTGGGATGTGATCTGTATGTAAAATGGCTGTGCAGATTTGTATTATATTTCCCAATTACAAGATGATGTTGTTGCTTAAATAGTAGACTAGTTCACTTCTATTTTTATTGTAATTAAGCAATCTTTCTTATAATATTGCAAAGTGCTTTCTCATTGTTGACTTATGTTTAACCCATATGTTTGTTGTTTTAATATGTATTTGGCTTCATGTTCATCTATAATATAAGCATATTTAGCTTGAATTTGTTTTGCTAGCAGTTGTAGAGAAGTATTCTCTAAAACTTGTGTGGATGGAATTTGTTTAGGCCGTCTAGACCCCCCCTTGATGTACAAGAACCGTCTACAGGAATACACACAAAGGTCTGCCATTCCACAGCCATTATATCAAACTACGAGTGAGGGACCACCGAATGCACGAAGGTTTAGGTCAACAGTGGAAGTGGATGGAGCGACCTATACCTCTCCGAACACTTTTTTGCATAAAAAAGCAGCGGAACAAGATGTTGCCAAAATTGCACTAGAACACATATCAAAGAGGATAAGGGATGAAGGATGTCCTCTCATTCATGAGGTTTGTTACATCATGACTGTAAACTTGTAATATATCTTTTTGCAAAGGATAGAAGATTCTATTTTTTTAGGTTGAAAGATGCTTAGATTGTGAGACTGAAAGATGCTTGTGTGTGTGAAAGATTATCTTCATCTGTGAAGATGACCTTTTCATTTCTATTATAATAAAGATTTGGTGACTTTAAGTCTTTACGACATAATTATGTAGGTTGCATCTTTTCTAGGTAGATTAATTTTGACCATCAGTAATTTAATTTAGATGATAAATATTCAAGCTAGATCATAAGGCTAAAAGATGCTTATAAAAAAATTCATGGTCATAGTTGCATTGTAATATTAAAGGTACAACCATGTGCATGTTATTTTGCTTTAACATTAACATCTTTGATAAATATTATGTTACTATATATTAATGTTTGTATGGTTATTGTCTTATTGATAAGATATGTGTTTTCTAAATGACAAGCTGACAAGTGTGTTATTGTTGGAGAAAAGGGATTCTTTTTTTTTTCTTCCCCAAATTAGACTTCACTTATTAAGCAATATATATATATATATATATATATATATATATGTTCTCCCTAGTATCACAATGCTGTTTCCAAAGGCATTGAGATTTATGAGTTTCTTTGTGAGAAGAATGGCAGGGGTTGAAATAATATCATTACGTCACTTTAAATTTGTAACTCATCTAATTATGAAACTTGCACTTTATTGTTTAGGTATGTGAATGTAAGGAATTATGAATGACGAATGCAAATATGAAGTGAATTGTTAATGTGCTTATAAATGTAATATAGGCTCAATTTGCCGAGAAATAGGTTTTTATTTATGTATGTTTGACATATTTTATGTTAGATGTTCTATTATTCCTTCCAGGATTGACCAATATCTTTTTATTTTTTATTTTAAGTAACCTTTTTGTGGTTATTTTCTAGGATACGGTATTTTGCAAGGCTATACTTAACGAGTTTGCTCTCAAGATGAATTTGGATAAGCCTACTTTCAATACAGTTCAGCCAGAAGGGTTGCTACCAGTTTTCATATCTTCTACGGTTTTTGATGGTGTATGCTATACTGGTACCCATGGTCGGAACAAGAAAGAAGCTGAACAATTGGCAGCGCGTGCTGTTATTGTATCTCTTTTAGGTATCTTTTCCTTTTTGATTAATATGAAGTTTTTTTTTAAATCTATTTATGCCACATGTGTTCTAAACTTTGTGGCTAACTAATTGGGGATATAATGCAGGAAATTCTGGGTCAGGAACCATTCTTACTGAGATAATAAAGTCTAAAGAAAAACTCTATGCTGCATTGCATAAAGTGAAAAGTCCAAGCCATGCCACTATTAGTGCCATACCCCAGAGTGTTAAAGTGCAAGTTGCAAGTCCAGGGGCCTCCTCAGGAATGCAAGTCCTCCATGAACAGAAAATACCAAAACCTGAACCATCAACACCACTGATCAGTGCACAAACCTCATCTCAAGCAGTCAATCTTCCAATTGAATTTGTGCCTGCTGTTTTACCAGAGCCTTCAGGTGTAGGTCCAAGTTCCTCAAAGAAGCGCCGCAAGAATAAGAACAAAGCTAACAAGAAATTGCGGTCTGACACTCAGTAAGTCTTAGCCTCTCTCTTTTCTGGCATGATTCTTTTGTCTTATTTGCTGTTGGTTTCATTCTCTTGTTAATATTACTACTTTGGGCACTTATTAATTCTTCTTTGCCTATGGAAATAAACTTTCAGAAATGATTCTCCCCTTTAAAATTAATTCATAATTTTTGAACTAACTGTGCATTTATGTTGTGATTTGTTTATATCTGACCCTGTATGCTGACTATAATTTTCTGGGAGGTATCATTGGAGCTACTGATTTCAAAAAATCTTTTCATTTAATCCTGCAATATTTTTTGAAAAAAAAAAAAAAAAAGTAGACAGCTATAATAATCATGTTATCGACAAGCACAATATACATTTTTCTGAGAAATATCCTGCTCATTGAATTTATATTTACTGGGGACTAATTTCTTCACCCTTTGCTCATAGTTATTATTCATTTGCACTCCTACTTTGAAAAATTATTGTTTTACTCCCTTAATTCAATCATAGAGAGTTATTGTTTCAATTTTTTCTAAAAAAAATAGTTGTTAAACAGAAGAGAAAAGAAAATGATTTCCTTGCCAGTTACCTTAAGAACCCATCCTTGCTAATGCTCTTCACACATGTATTCCAGCCACCTGACCACACATGGTTTTAAACCTTTGATCATAATATGATGTATTGGTGCCTTTGCCACTAAACACTGTCATTGAATGTTGAGCTGCTGGGTCATATTCTTTGATGTTATGAAGTCTGAACCAGGGGCATTGTCATATTTAATTGGAAAATAATTATTAAAATATTAATCCATATTGTTTGCAGTGTTGTAAACAGTGTGCTAGGCATGCTTAAATTTCAAAGCTCAAAGCTCCAAGGTCTGATGGAGCTTTTTGAAGAAGCTGAAAGCATGCCTAGATGCACTTTTTATTTTATTATTATTATTATTATTATTATTATTATTATTATTATATATATATATATATATATATATATATAATTTGCAATCATTAAAATTAACCACTCATTTTGAAGGAAATGACATGGGCGATTTTTTGATTATACAAACACTATTCTTAAGATTCTATACAATGCAGTTTTTTTGTTTACATATCAAAAGAAACAGTCAAGGATAATTTCTATTCTTGTGCTTTTTGGTTTTTGCCTTTTCATATACTTCATTTTGATCATAGCTATAACAATTATGTATTTTTATAAAGCAAAGAGAATGATGCTATGTTGTCCATTAATAATCACAAGACAATGATACTTTAACTAAATTCTCAGGTTGAAGTTGCTTTATGGTTAAATACTTTAATTGGATCTATGTAATTTCTTGTTGCTACTTACTCCTTTTGGGAAACATTTCCGTGTCATGCTGTTATTTATTAGTCATAAAGATAAAAATAATTTAAGCTTTTTGTATCTTACTGAGGAAAAATGACATTTTCAAGATATATGGTTTCATTAGACTAACACATCTTTGTCCTTTGGATGATCATTGAGTTCATAAATTAGATACTTACATAAGAAAGAAAGCTTGATCTTACATTTCTGTCAAGTTACTATCAGTTCTTGTTCTGCAAATGTTTGCAAATTCCTCACTCATATTAAAACTTTTCTTCACTAACTCTTGAAGCTGGCAAGCATTTGTCTTTCTTTCTCCCCAATTCATGCCCTTTTGCATCACAAATCTATTTGTGCATGATGCTGTTCTTGTATAGGTGTTTATATTGCATAAATGAAAGTGAATCTGTTGTTTAATTTGCAGGTTCTCAATTGCCGAAATGCCAGTAGCTCAAGCCCCAATGACTCGAGCCCCACCTTGTTCGGTAGGCCCGACGAATGAACTGGCTCATTTGTGATGTATCTTTTGTGTATTTAGTTTAGACTTTTGTGTATGTATTGTGTCTGTATTTAGTTTAGGGCTTTAGGCTGACTCAAAACAATCATCTTGGGGTTTTTTAAGACATTAATAATTCCTCCTTGTTTTTGTCCGAGTGTTATTAAGGACAAAACTTAGGTACAGTACCTTAGGTGCTGTTTTTTAGGTTTTCTTCTTAAGAGTCAACCATGTGGCTACTTAATTAAAGAAATACACTTTCAATTCATGTGAAAAAACTCACATGGCAGAATTTTAAGAAGGGGATATAAAGAACAGTACTTAAGTTTTGCTCTATTAAGAATTATATTAATTTTTCCTGCTCCCTGGTGTAAAGATTACTTCTGTTTGGAAAATAAATGTTAAGTTGGTAAAGTTAGTGCTATTCATGATATACGCCTCTGAATTTTTTTTTTTTCACCTACTATGATATACACAAGTCTAGACATTGGTAAGTACTGTCAGATAAATGTTAAAGACAAATGCAAAGGGAGGCTGTAAAAGATTTTCCAATTTTACACACTTTTTCTGGTCAATCAAAAATATTTTGGGTTTGATAAAAAATTTCACAATAAAACAAATGCATGAAGCCTTTGTACACAAATTCATTATTTTCAAGAATCCTTCCCAAGAGTTATCGCTCCTTGTCATTGAAATTTTTGGTCCCTTGAACTGCTTGGCTTTTATTAGGGTGGGAGGAGTGGCTTAGAATTAATAGAAGAGGATCAGTTGATTAGGCTATTGTTACAGAAACAAATTGGGGATCTGAAATCCACAGGTCCCAACCAAGCGACGTCGTTTTGGGTGGGGACGGTTTGAGAATATATATATATATATATTTTAAATTGAACATTTTAATGAGTTAATAATTTATTTAGTGTGAATAACTCAATTAATTAGAGAAACAACATTGTTTTAAGAGAACATATTTCAGATGATAATGGATGGAAGGGCTAGAATGACAGAATTGTTACAATTAATAGATGAAATGACTAGACATGGCAAAACGGGTCAGAATTTTCTGACCCGACCCGACCCGAACCCGATTTTTTGACCCGAAGCAAAACGGGTTGACCCGTGACCCGACCCGTGTTTTTTGCGGGTCAACCCGACCCGACCCGACCCGACCCGCGACCCGACCCGACCCGAACCCGAACCATTTTTTTTAAAACTTTTTTTTTTTTGGTAAAAAAATAGTAAAACTAAAAATATATTGGTTTAATTGTTTATTGTGAACTTTAAGGAAACAATTGATACATTTATATAACTATATGCAAATTAATTGAAAGATAAATTGTTGAACATTCTATAATGAGTAAATATTTTTAGATATCAAATAGCAAAATACATGCCAAGATAATCTGGTTATAGTAGAGTTAAAAACATAGACTTAAAATTGTAGATATGTGAGAAATATTCACAAGTGTGAAAATAGTAAAGCTAAAGTATCAAATTAGCATAAATTATGAATACTTAGACCTATTTTTTAATAATTTATGTCCAAAATAAACGGTTTTTCAAAATAAATTATGATATTTCCTAAAGTGTGCATTGCTTAACAATAATATGATATTCATAAAAGAGACCATGTATAAATAAGTAAGCAATCAAATTTTAAAGTATATCTCAAATTGAAATAGAGTGTCAACCACAACTGATAATAGATTATAAAATTAATTTTCAAGATTGTAAATTTCTTATATATTTTTATTCTTTATCAAATGAGTTATCCAATAAGTCATTTGTAATTTTGTTTTATATTTGGAATGTTGATATTGTGTAGAAATAAAACTTGTGTATTTGTTTTACTTATCTTTGTGTTATTTTGTTTTAGATAGTAATGTCAGGATTTGTATAATTTTAAAATTGTTGAATAAATATTAATAAGTTTAACTGAATTCATTCTTGATATAAGTGGTGAATTCAAAATAATGCATTTTACATCAAGTAATTTGTTGTATAACTTTCCAAATAACAGATACATGTTGTTTTCTTTATAAAAATAAAAATAAAAAAAATTCATGTGAAAAATACGGGTCAACCCGACCTGACCCGCAACCCGATTGACCCGAACCCGATTTTGACCCGCTTAAAATGACCCGTGACCCGTTTGACCCGCAACCCGATTGACCCGACCCGAACCCGACCCGACCCGCCTGTTTTGCCATGTCTAGAAATGACAAATTATGGATCCAGGGAACCAAAATGACAATGCACCAAACTTACAGTTTAAATTGCATTTTTGTCAATCAATCATTTTTATGCATATCTTAGTTAGATTCATTGATTTGTATACCTATTATAATCATATGATGTAGATTTGCCTCAAACGTGCATTTAACACAAAAGATAATAGGTTCATGCATCATTTGTTAAATTTTCTAATTTTAGATCATGTAAAACGAATAAATAAAAAAATGTTTTTTCATTAATTAGTGTTTGTCCACATGTTATCTAGATAGATCCATGCATTTCCTATGAATAATAATGATAATAGTTAAGAGAGAAGGCAATAAGGTAGCTCATTGTCTGGCTTGATTTGTTGTTCATGTGCCAGGTTTTTTAGTTTGGATGGAAGATGTTCCGTTCCAGTCTTTTTTTTGTACTCTAGGTTGATTTAGCCGATGTTTCTTAATTTTAATGCATTATCTTTTTTCTCTAAAAAAAAAAAAAAGTTAACATGATCATGTGAAATAGGTTTGATTCAAGTTCATGATTTTGTGAATGCATTTGAAATATGTTCATTCATCTTGTATAGAAAGCATCTAGGACTTGCAATTGCATAATCATATTCTCACATGCTCATACATTTTCATATGATTTGGTTGATGGTTCATGCATCTTAAGTTAGATTGTCTTACATGCTTTTATTTCTTGTTCATCTTTACTAAACATGCCAATGATGCCATCAATTTATTTCTTTTGTGCCTAATTCGTTTGTGCGAGCTTGTTAGCAATTTCTTTTCATTATGTTAACAACTTGTGCATAAAGTTACTTATTTGTTTTTCATTTTGACATCTTTATCATTATTGTATGATAAGATAGGTGAATTTGTTTGTATTAACCATTCTACACTAGAGACCAATTTAGGGGCGGATCCTTAACACATTTCCACACGGTAACTTAGCCTCTCAACATAGTTTATGAGATGTAAATTAGGTCTTATCTATGCAATTATCCTTTGTATTTTCTTTTCAAATCTAATTAGGAAACAAAGCTGTGTAAGCTTCTTTTTAAATTGTATCTTGGACCAAAGTGTTGTAATTTATATTCTATTGACATTGCCTGTAATTCTCATTTATGACAATAAAGTTTCTTTTATGGCATTTTCATAATTTTCTTGTAAATTATTTAAGTGAGTAAGTGACAACTTCATTATGCGTGTCCTAAATAAGGGGGAATCAATATCAATAGCAGATCTCAACTTTCAGATTTGTAAGTTGGAGATTCATTCTTTTTATTGATTATAAAGGAGAATCTAAATTTTAAAGCGGTCTCCTCAGATTGTGATTCTCACATTTATCATTATTTTTATTTGTTAACTCTATTACTTTAAAATGTTTGTGGTTATTTGACTGGTTTTCAATATTAGCAACCAAAATGGTCCTCTTAGAGCATCTACAATAGCTTATTTAAAATTTCACCCAAATTTAAACCAAAACCATATTTTTTTTTCTATTTTAACTAACCACTTTTTGAAATATAGTTTTTTTTTCACAAGCCATTTTGGTTTTCCACTTGAGAACACAAGATAACCCAAACCCAATCCAAACATGAATCCACAACTGTATCCCAACAATACAACTTTCCAATGAAACCCATTTTCAAATTTAAAATCATCTTCTTGTGTGGTTGACGATGGCAATAATTATTATCCCTCATCATTGCCACAAGCTTTTGTCATTGGAAATCCACATAACCCCAAGTTCCCATTGTAAGAATCATTTGTAAATGTATTGAATTGTTTACCTTGAGATATTTGTCCATAAAGATAACTTTCTGATAGGTTTAAAACTGCCAATGATGTGAGATCTGCCAATTGTATAGGAATTTCATCTATGAACTTGTTTGAGGAGAGATTTAACTATTCGAGATTAGTTAATTTTCCCAACAATGGAGGCATACAACTTGATGAGTTGACTCTAATAATACTCACCCCATATTTGCTCTGGCTTCGAGATATCAAGCAGAATTGGATATTTTGGGTGTTTAAGGAAGAGATACTTTTTGAAATATAGTCTCTAACATCTTCTCTATCCTTTTTCTATTTCATTTAAAAATAATTAAAAAAAAAAAAATGATTGGGGCGGGCCGGGGTGAAGGTGTAGATAATGGCAACTCATCCTTAATAAAAGGGACTGTGCCAAATGTTGTTTAAAATACAACAGGTTCTCGTTTTATTTAAGCTAGACAACAATTTAATTATTATTTAAATGAATAAGCATATGAAATGCCCGATAATCTAATTCACACTCTATTTACAGAAAATCCAAGAGCTTGTGACCAAAATAATTAAATTTTCCAGGTCTTTGAAATGTGGGGATTGTCGAATATTACATATGCTCAGGAAAATCATGAAGGTGCCATTGAGGTTTAGGCTTCATGCATCAAGTCGGACCAGGGATTCTAGTGATCTTGGGAATTTTCTAGTAGTAAGAGTCATATGACATATCCTATGCACTCAAAAAGGACGAAAATGAAAGGACTTCCAATCCCACAACAACATATGGTTCCCAATCCCATCTCTTGTTTGGGTCGTGGTCATTATTATATATCTAACATGCTCATTGCTCAATTTCTTTGCTTTAATTATTTTGGGCTTTAGCGTTTGTGTTCAGACTGGTATAGGACCTCAAGTCGCATTCTATAATCTATAGGAGTGCCATGTCCGATTTTTCTTTACCTCTTGACAAAATTCCAGGCCAATACTCATGACACGTTTTTAATGTGTAAAAAAACAAAGACCCTCACAATGTGAAATTTTCAGCTAAACAAGCCGAAGCCGGTGACTTAAGACACTCTCTTGGAGTTGGAGATGCTCTTCGACGTTACTTTCGTGACAACAACCAAGAGTAGGATAGGCACCGACAGAAAAGTGCTTGACTGGAAAAAGTATTTTGTATTCTATGTCATCCATATAAAAATTCAATAAACAGAGAAATATGGGTGCAAAAATAACTACCCACTAACATACGTCTTATTAGTTGGTTAATTATTTTATACTAACATGTCTCACACTTTTTACATTTTAATACCATTAACATAGTATTATTTGATACTAAATACCTCCTCGTTCATATGAGGCTATTTTTATTTTAGATTTTAGCTGTTTAGCAAATACGCATGTATATCCTTTTCTATGGCCCCAGCAAAAATGGACCTTCTCGGACAGTACTTCTTACGGGCATACTGAAGCACAGGTTGTCATGGACCATTGGCCTATATTAACTCACCCATTAAAGAAGGTAAAAAACTCACCTGTAATTTGCATTACAATTTACACCACCTATCATTCAACTTTTTGGACAGTTTGTTGAGGTAGTGAGTTGTCTACAGTAACAATTATTTTTTGCTACAATTTTGCAATATTTGTAATGTGGTAGCGTGAGGAGTTGTCTATCGCTTTTACATTATTCTTTACTAGTCACAAGTCACATCACAGTTAGACCAAGTTTTGGCAAAAAAAAAAAAAATGTTGGTACTAGATTTTCTCGTTGATGATAAATGTTTTATCTTCCAAAAAAAAAAGAAAAGAAACTATCGATGGCATTGGCAACTGGTAATTATTATCATCATCTATCATCTATACATAAACAACAACGTACGTGTGGTTAAAGAGCTCAACTCCAAGCCACTTGAAAGTTGTACTTGTACAATCAAATGCGTGCGACAATGAGGTGATGAACTGTCTAAATTATACACACATTTTCTTCCACCCTTTTTCTAATCTCTTCTCTTTGTAAAACAAAGGTAATTAATCACTCACTCTCATATTGTGGAAGAAAAATACTAAGCATATTACAGTTGAGATGTAGTAAAAATGTAAAATCATAGTAACATACATTCATAAAGCTTTCACCTCGAGAACAAAACCTGATATATATATATATATATATTGATATAAAAAAGTTCCATAATATATAAATATATCATATATTATATGATACACACGTACTACACAGTTACACAGAGTGATCAGGACCGTCCATCATCATCATTTTTATCAAGATCAATAATCTAGGCTCTACCACGACTCTCATCAAGGCGATTGATCATGTAGAGAGCGTTACTAGTAACCTTACCCACATTCCTAATCTTCCTCTTCACATCAGACTTGAGCTTATTCCCATCAACGCCTTGAAACCCATCAAGACACGTGTCCTCATACGTCAAAGCCGCACTTACCCAAGTCTCAGCATTGCTCATCTGCCACCTGAAAGTTTCGACACGCAGGTGCTTCAGCTCGCTCAGCGTCTGCCTCAGCTCCTCCACCGACTCCGATATCTGCTCCACACAGTCGCTCAGCGCACCTCTCTGTCTCTTGCTGATTTTCAGGTCTTTGGCTTCGCTCACTTGGGCCAAGTAGTTGGAGACTCGCTTGGCTCGTGACAGGCTCACTTTCACAGCAGCTTGGGCTAAGTCTTTGGGTGTCTTGGCTGGTCCAGTGTAGGACGAGAGTGTGCGGATACAGACGTTGGGGTAGCTAGCGTGTTCACAAGATGAACGGACCAGATCTTGGGTTTGGGGTGCAGCATTGGTGGGTGTTCGTGCAGATGCGAAGTGGGAGAAGAAAACAATGTGTTGGAATGCTAGTGTTAGTGTTATTAGAAGACAGAATGGGTGGTGATCAGCCATTGTGATTTGTGAGAGACAGAGACACACTTTGAGTTTTTGAGTGGTTTCAAGTTTCAAAACTTTCAAGATCTGAGTGTGTGTGTGTGTGTGTGTGAGTGATACTTTGTTGTGTTGGTTTAATAGGGGTTTTGTAATTGAGCATTTGGTAGGAAACTAGAAACTTGTGACTATGGTCTTAAAGCTGGGAGGAAATTACTAAATTGCCATTTTAATTAATTATTAGGTTAAAAAAAAAAAAAGGGGAGTCGGTGGGTTCATTTACCTCATGCTACAGTAATGATGAGTAACGTCACGTGTACTGTATGAGACTTACTAAGACTATTACTTAAATCACTCGTTTATAGATGTTGGGACAAAGATTCTTACTATAGAGCCACACCGTACATGATATTTTAATTATTAGATTTGGGTGGGATGAAGTGTGTATGTATGATTGGATTTTGGAAACTTGGATATGAATATAAGGTATATTTTTTGTCTAGAAGGGTAATCGCAATCTATTATCACTTTAATTTTGAACTTATGATGGGCAGCTTATCAACATCATTTATGAAGTTGTTCAGTGACTCCGATCAAGAAAAAAAAAAAAAAAAAAAGAAGTATCAATCTAATAATAACTTTAGGGCCGTGAACATTGGCAAATTTGGCACTAGAAGCCAAATTGTAGTGACTAGGATGCCATTATGAGTTCTGACACTCTTTAACGATAAGATTGCTTTGTTTTGATATTCAATAAGTCTAATTTTTTTTTTGAAATACAGTCAGTTTTACATACAATCAATAAGTCGTGATCAGTACATAATAAAAATAATATGAGTTATAGAGCTATATAAAAGTATTTTACAACTAATCAGGGTGTAAAATTGGGTTTGTGGTAAGAAATTTAGAATAGTTATATATATATATATATATATATATATATTTTTTTTTTTTAATTTTCGTTTGAAAAAGATTTGTTAATTTCTATATTTTTGCTTATGTCCATTACTGTCATTCGGGTGAAGTAAAAAGGAGTAGATCTTACAATTCATTTCCTAGAGCTAAATGATAGTAATTATGTTTCTTAACGTTGTTTATTGTGGTTGTTATCATTAAGTTACATTTGGGTTGGCACTTGACATCCATTGCCCTAGCACTGTTTCTTTGCATTATTCAAACGGAGGTTGTCCTCCTTTTTCCTGTATTTCTTGTCAATGTTGTGCATACACAAGAATAGAGTCAAGACTTGAAGTTAAGTAGACGGAAGTATAAACAAAGAAAATAAATTATTATGAAAACAAGCATCAATTTAATTAGTATTAACAAACCGTCAACAAAGATAAAAAGACAAAATTATTATTTATATGTTACAGTGCAATTACTTATAAAAAGGGAACTCAATTATGAGTTTTTTTTTTATGCGTGTGTCTGTTGCCGGATAAAACAAAAATTATTTTGTCTAATTTTTTTTTAAAAATGGTTAAGTTGTTTGTTTTGGGTTAAATTGGTTAATTATACTTAATTTTTTTTTTAAAATTTTACTATTAGTAATTTTTGTTAATTTTTTTGGACTTGTTAATTTTGTTTTAAATTTTAGATCTATGATTTTTTTTTCATGGCTTTTATAAGGATCAATGATATTATTAAGGATGATCAAATGTAATTTTATTGAACTAAATTGCTAAAATATAATACTTATATATACTAAATTAAAAAAAAAAAAAAATTGGTGGGAACTCAATGACTAGCTACATTCCGCATGAATTATATTTCTCATTTCAAAAAGATTCTGGCAATTTTACCCAAATAATAATTAAAAAAAGTGAAAATTAATCAAAGTGTGTTTGATGTTTTTTTTACCCTCACCTTTCCATGACTCCATGAGGCTAGTTTTGGAAAGGTAAGTGCAAAAAAGGTGAAACCGCAAAGTTTACAGCAGCATCGCAATCACTTATTTTAGTTATATTACCCCCATATTTATTAGCCATATCCTCCGACCAAAAATCCAGCTCCACCTACCCACTCTTCTCTGGGAGAGGGAACCAATCAACCAATAAAATCTCCATAGTGTCAAGATTCAATAAATGATTCAATCAATGATGGAGACCAACCAATGACTTCATTGCCTCCTACCCTATCACTATCGGAGAAAAATATCATCTTGGTTAGATCAATTTTTGCCCACAGGTGACTACATATTTCTTTGTACTTATTTATTTATTTATGGGAATGCTAACAGATGCCATATAGATAAGGGTTAACAATTTACTTAGAAAAAAAGTTTTTATGAGAAAAAAATGATTAATAATTTGATATATATATTTTTTATATTTCATAAAAGTAGTGTTGAAACTTAAAACTTTTTAAAAATGAATTGTTAATCATTGCCCTAAAAGGTGCCATGATAGCATGACCTTTTATTTATTGAAAAATGTTAAATACATGTTTCTTTAGACTTAACTCTTTTTTAAGAAAAATGCTTAAGAGGGGAAGGTGGCAATTTCTATGCGCCTAAGGTAACACAAAGGGAGATGGATACCAATGAGCTCACTAGTGAGGATTAAAGAGACTCACTCAAATCCTATACTCATCTTTTTTGTAAAAAAAAATGTGTAGGAGAGTGGCAAGTGGCAACTCCTATGCGCTCAGGGCAATACAAAGGAAGATAGAAACCAATGCACTCCCTAGTAGAGACCGAGAACTTAACTCTAATGATTTTATATAATTTTTATGATAATGTTGAATGCGGAAGATGTCGAAAACACCCTTATATCTTAGGACAGTACTACATATATGCCTGTGGTATCATATCATGTGATTCATGTCTGGATGACACCTAATTTAGTAGTAGACCTGACAATATGTAGTACTAAAAAGATCCAACCCTAATATTTGCAGCATCTAATTTAACAAGCTCACCTGGCTGATCCAATTATATTAGCCGAAAGGCATTTACTTTACAGGTCCATATATAGGGAATTTAATTGGTATTTGATCTCCAAATGTCAGTGGGAGGGACACCCCTGGGCCCTTATTGTAAATTACTGAATGTCACTCAAATGCGTTTTGTGACCTTAGCCTCTCATCGCAAATGCATTATTTATTAAGCTCTGAAACAGAGCATGTGCTGCTACAATGAACTCCATCACATAAAAATTACAAATGCAGACGAATATTATTGTAGGTTTTATCTTTTTTTTTTGGGTAAAAAAAAAAAAAAGATGAGGGGAGGCTACCTTATACCAAGATTAGGGTAAGTCACAAGTCTCAGAGAGGATTTACATTGAACTTATAGATCGGCTTCTTAGGAGGACTGCTGACAACGGGACTTGAACCTAGACCTTTTGAGCGAAGCGTTCGAGTCTTACTAACTGAACAAACTCCCGTTAGCTAAGTTGTCCATCTAATTTGATGGTAACTTCATTAAAATTTTAAAACAAAATTGGGTGATGGTCATGTTAGTAAGGAAATTGTATTTCATTTCCTAAATCCAATATATGAAGCATCATCATTTCAGTCATACTTCATACCTTTGGACTTTGTTAAGTCGAATTCAAGTCATACTACTGGCTATCATTTTGTTAAAGGACTTTCTTCGTTTCCTCCCCCCTCCCCACCCCCCCCCCCCCCCCCCCCCAAAAAAAAAAAAAAAAGACTTTCCTCCCAACCTTTTTTCCGGGCTTTATCCAATTACGCTCAAGCCCAGTAATATTAATGGATGACACTACATGATATTGGGTTTCGAAGCTTAATGATATTAATGGACCACACTACACAACATTAGGTCTTCAAGCCCAATGAAATCAAGAAACTCTACTATATGATTTTAGGCTTTTCACTTTCCAGACCCAATAAATTGACAAATGAAGTGTGAGACCATTTTAATATCCTTTGAAGCTTGCAAAATTTGAAGGCCCAGGGGCCATGGCCCTGTAGGTTGATTTGGAAGGGACTTTCCGTTGCTTAAGTTGGCAAAGGTAAGATTTAGGTTTCAATTTACAATCAAGAACACTTGCATGTAAAAATAAGATTCAAATTGGAGAGTGGTTCTTGAGAAATAAAACTTTGAGAGCCAGTCTCGTGATTCTTAGGAATCTTTCCGGAAATACTTGCTCAAGTCAATTGGGAAGTTAGCTCGGCCTTATCTTTCCTTCATGTCTGGTCTTGGACACCCCTGATTGAGGTTGAGAAGAAAAGAATGGTTGAGCTAGTTCATGCTACATCATTAGTTTGTACATCATTACTTATGAGACATCAATGACATTATTTGTCATGTCACTTTATAAGGTTTTTATAATAAAATTGATAACCCTTTCAAAATTTTCCTTAAAAAATGGGTATCATATAAGATATAACCCTTGGTACTAAATTATTACATCCAAGTCAAAAGTCT
This sequence comes from Quercus variabilis, assembly GCA_030445155.1. Lineage (NCBI taxonomy): Eukaryota > Viridiplantae > Streptophyta > Magnoliopsida > Fagales > Fagaceae > Quercus > Quercus variabilis. The sequence continues at coordinate 1,990,975 of CP129455.1, forward strand.
TTTAATTCAATAGGTACATTTTAATTGTTCCAATGGAGATGGACAATGTATGGTCCCTTGAATGTTATTATTGGGTAATGAGGGCTTAAGTCATATCAGATGCACCCATAAAAGAAAAAGTAATATCAGATACAAAATGGGTGTCTATAATGGCAAAAGAATGTAAAAAATTGATGATCATGCATCTTTGAATCTCTGAAAAATATTATCATTGAGTGAAGTTTCATTTTAGAGGTTTGGATATCTTCCAAGCAGTTCATTTCTTAACCTAAGAGGCCTTGGTTCCCTCAAAGTAACTAACAAAGAATTAGGCACATAGCAATTGTCATTATAGCTAGGCATATTAGAGCCATGTTATGGACAATTCACGCTTTGAGTAGCTAGAAGCTAAGCTGGTGTTATTAAATTTTGGCAGAGTGCATGCTTAAGGAGGTACGAGAGATGTTCTCTACATTAAACACTTACCTTAATCAAAATGAATTGACATGTCTTAATTTCCAAACGGGTCTTAATCAACTTGTGCATGGTTAAGATTATGATTAAGTTGAAGATTTGTACAATCTAAACGAATCAGGATGTTTCAAAGGCCAAACTAGTCAACATTCAAGTGGTTCAATAAACACAAACACCCAAAAACTAGATAAGGAAGAAATTCCTTTGAATAATTATCATATTGGAGGAGAAGCATGCTTACTATATTGGTTACTCAAGAATAAAGAAGTTGGTAGATAAGGAAAAATAGGCTTATGGTTGAGAGAGAGAGAGAGAGAGAGAGATAAGGGTAAAATTAAGGAAGAGGAAATGTTATGTGCCTCTATTTAATTTAATTTTATCATTTCAAGATTGTTTTTTTTAGGTAGATAATACCTTGAGAAGCTTCCAATTGAATAGTTAATATAGCATATAGAGACACTACTTAACTGAAAAGGCTTAAGTTTATGAGTTTGGGCCTAACTATGTTATATTAACCACTCACTCTTATCATTATTATTTTATGTGAGGTTTCATTCAAACGTGTATATCCAATAATTCCCTACTCACATGTAAGTTTCTACTACTTCATGGGCTTTGATCAAGTCCTACTAACTACCTTCTTGTCTTATGGGATTTTTCCTTTCACCACCAAGTCCTATTAGCTCCACCTTTGCCTTATGGTCAGCCATAGGCCTATCATTTACTATCTACGGGAACCATATGTCAACCTGCATGCTTATCTATGGGAACCAGCCCACACTTTCCTGTTGATTTGGGAACCTTGCGTCTTACCCTAATATATCACCATTGGCAATACTACTTTATTGGGTTTTTTCTAGGATCATTTGTATGGGCTCTTTTGGCTTGCTTTATCTCAACTGTGAAAGGGACCTTGAACATCTCGCCACCACCTTCTCTACACACTACTTGAGCTATGATACCACTAGTTAGGGAGATAACACCTTAAGCCTAATCATATTGATACAAAATGGGTGTTTGTAATGGCAAAAGTAGTTAATATAACATATAAGAATATTACATAACCCAAAATACTTAAGTCTATGCATTTGAGCTCAACCATATTATATTAATCATTCACTCTTGTCATAATTATTTCATATGACACTTTACTCACACATGTATACCCAACATATTTTTTGTTATTTGGGGTTACGAAAATAGATAAAGATAGAATGAATTGTTAGATTAGGCTTCAAATAAATCTTATCTACTTGTAGCAGATAAAGATTATATTTCTTAATAATTAAAGGGTTACTTTATCTTGTAAAGCCATCCATATATGGCTTGATCTTGAACAATAAAGCATGTTGAAAAATATTATCATTGAGTGAAGTTTTACTTTGGATGTCTAAACTCCCTTGAAGCAATTCATTTATCAAACTAGGAGGTCTTGGTTTCCTTGAAAAAATGAACACCTAGTCCGGCACATAAAGAATTACATTCACATGTAACTGAATCTTCTCACCATACATTTTAATATATTCATTCATTATCTCAAAAACATCATAGAATGCATTACATCGTAGTGCCAATTGAATGTTAGATTAGATCACAATGAATTTCAATGTTCATGTTGTTATGATATCTTCCGCTCTATTAGATTTAGAATTGATGGGTTTAGTTTTTGAAGATTTTTGAATCCAAAAGTTTAGATTCTAGAATGAGAATGTAATCTTATTTCATCTAAATCTTGAAATAAAAACATATGAAATAACTTTGTTCATGCATCATCTCATAAAATTCCAGCATGTGTTTATTTGATTTTGCAACATATGAAATTAGGGGCAGAACCATTTGAAGACCAAGGGGGTCATGGCTGATGGGTATGTAGGTTGATTTGGCGGGGACTCTTAAGTTAGAAAAGGTAGGATTTAGGTTTCAATTTCATACAACGTCGGTTAGGTGTTTTGCGCATACCTTAGATCAACATACAGTGATCTTTATATAGGGCATGTAGTGCATAATTTTGAAGAAAATAAAGCCTCAATTGGAGAGTGATTCTCAAGGAATACAACTTTGAGAATTAATTTGGTGATTCTTTGAATCTTTTTCCAAAATAGCTGCTCAAGTCAACTTGGCCTTATCATTCCTTAATGTTTGATCGGTGACACCCCTAATGCCGAGAAGAAGAGCATGGCTGAGGTCATTCATGACGCGTCATTAGTTTGTCTATCATTGTTAATGTGATATTAAAAATATTCATTGTCATGTCACTTTATAAGAGTTTTATAATTCATTCATAACACGTCATTAGTTTGTCCATCATTATTAATGTGATATCAATAATATTCATTGTCACGCCACTTTATAAGACTTTTATAATAAAATTGATGGCAATTTCCTTTAAAAAAACAAATACCTATTGTATAACGTTCCATGCTACATTAATACGTGTTGGCCGAAAGGGTATAAGGTAGGAATTAGGCTTGACAACGAGGACTCATCCAGACCCAGGTCTGGCCAGAACTGGGTTAAAATTCGTGGTGTATATGGGACGGTGCTGGCATGAATGGACAAGACCAACTTTGGATGGGCTATCGTGTTCAATGTGAGTAAAGCCAATGTGAAACCTCTACCAAGAGAAAGAAAGGGTCGAAAATAGGATAGGTGGGGTTCAAAAACCAAAGAGTTGGGGCCTGGGGCTTCGTCTTTGATTTAACTCATGCATGGACTGTCAGATTCAACAGGTGTATCTGGTTTTTTTAAAGTGGTACGTACTTAATTATTCGGCCAACAATTAATGTTTATTGTTGAAGCAAATGAAAGGATCACCAATAATTTTCACCAATAATGGTAGGTATTTAATTATCATGGTGTATTTAGAATATTGAAACACGCCTTTTGTCTTCTTAGCGCACCAAAATTCATTGATCACCATCGAAGAACTTGGACTTTTATGGATTAGGTTAGAAATATCTGCTCCCAAAGTTAGTAGAAAATGGGGCTTTTGACGTTTTGTTGCCTCTTGGTTTTTTAATATTTAACTAGTGTGTAGGTGCATATGTACGTGCATAATTAAAAATAATTACAATTATGCTGTTTAAATTATACATTTTTAACTATAAAAAAAAAAAAATTATACATTTTTTTTGGAGAAGATGCTCAAATTATATATGATATTATTTTACACTTTTTTTTTCTTATTAAAACTATATATTTCTAAAATATGTAATAGTTTTTCATATATATATATATATATGATTTAAAATTTAATTGATTTTAGACTTTTTGATTTTTGCACCCAATAATTCACTTGCTACAAAATTAAAAACTTAAATAGACACATGGCGAAATATTAGACTTCAATTAAAATTCATTTTAGAATTTAATTGAATTTGGACTTTTCTATTTTTACACTTAATAATTCTCTTGACACAAAATAAAAAAATTAAATAGAACATGTGACACAAAATTGAGAATTCAATTAAAATCTAATTGAATTTTCTTTAAACTTTGACTATACACAGACACAACAGATATTGCTTCTTATCCATTTGGTACTTCAGGTGTGGAGTTGGTAACATTTTTTTTTTTTTTTGAGAAGGTGGAGTTGGTAACTTCGTATGGAGTCTTTTGGCTCAATATTATAAAAATTAGAGTTTATTGGATTTATGTGTACTGTGCAAAGTTTTTTAGTTAAATGAGGAGAGATACAAATTTCGGTATTGGTATTGCCGAAATACAAGTAAAAAGAGAGAGAAACTGACAATTCTGACATAATTTTGGTATTTCGGTATTGATATTGCCGAAATTCAAGGAAAAGGTAAAGAGAGAAACTGACATCAATTTCGGCAATCCAATTGACGAAATTCAATTGTCATTTTGCTTCTATTAAATTCTTTTTTTTTCGATAGTTTTCCGTTTGGTTAGTTTCTTCATAGTTTATTTTTGTTTAAAAATTAAAGATAAGAGCAACCCAGGGGGATTGAACCCTTGAGCAAGGGGTGTTCCACATAAGAAACAGCCAGTAGACTAACGTATATCATGTTTAGTCTATAAGGAAACTAAATTAACTTATTCTAAAATTGATAGATATTTCAAGTTTTCAAAAACACAAAAAAAAAAAAAAAAAAAAACACACACACACACACATTTTTTTTTTTTTTTTTTTATATATATATACTTTCCAAAAATTGATAGTTATGATAACAAGAATGGTAAATTGAAATTATAGTTTATCCACGATGATGTCAAAATTAATTAATATTAACTAAATAAAAAAAACAATTGAAACTATTTTTTTTTCTAGAGATTAATGATTTACATTCATCATAATTCGGAATTTTTACATTTTCCAATCACAAAAATAACTAGAGTGTGATGAGAATTATGCGAAAAAATTCTCATCACAGGGTGTGATGAGATTTAGGCATTTAACTAGTGTGTAGGTGTACATGTACGTGCATAATTAAAAACAATTACAATTATACTATTCAAATTATACATTTTTTTTTTGGAGAAGATGCTCAAATTATACATGATACTATTTTACACTTTTTTATTAAAACTATATATTTCTAAAATATGTAATAGTTATATATATATATATGATTTAGAATTTAATTGATTTTAGACTTTTTGATTTTTGCATTCAATAATTCACTTGCTACAAAATTAAAAACTTAGATGGACACGTGGCGAAATATTAGACTTCAATTAAAATTCATTTTAGAATTTAATTGAATTTGGAATTTTCTATTTTTACACTTAATAATTCTTTTGACACAAAATAAAAAAAAAAATTAAATAGAACATGTGACACAAAATTGAAAATTCAATTAAAATTTAATTGAATTTTCTTTAAACTTTGACTATACACAGACACAACGGATATATATTGCTTCTCATCCATTTGGTACTTCGGGTGTGGAGTTGGTAACTTTTTTTTTTTTTTTTTTTTTTTTTTGTGGAGAAAGTGGAGTTGGTAACTTGGTATGTGTTATATGTTTCAATATTATTAATTAAATACAATAAATATTTTCACACGCTCATTATTATACACTTGGTACATTCTATATCCAGAATTTCGTATGCAATGTATGCAAAACTTGTAAGTAATATTAGTGTGTACGGATGTTACACTACAATAATAGTATGTGATAATAATTACCTAAATAATGATAGATAATTTCCATGATTTTCAATTTTCTCCTTCATACGTAGGTTTTCTAGTCACTGAGTTCACAGACGAGGAGTTTTAACTTTTAAAGCTCTGCGGAAAATCTCATCTCTTCCTTTCTACTCTTCGTTCTAGATTAAACAAAAAGCCAGCAATTCTGCAAAATCTTTAGATTTGAGTTTTGTTTTATTTTGCTCCCTCGATGGAGCATCGAATAAAGCTAAAAACTGATGGAGAACCCATAGCATAATAATTTTCTCTCTGTCCCGAGGTTCATCTTTCACTAATTCTGTATCAGTCTAAGTGCACAATAATTTTCACGAAAATTATATATTGACATATTTTCATTAGTATTTTTTAAATAAATGTTATGTCCACAACATTTTTATAATAGTTTTGCAACAAATTTTAAGTGGTAAGTTATTATTAGTTGTTATATAGATGAAAAAAATAATTTAATTCATTAATTTAAATTAGAATAAAAATAATTTACCACCTATAATTTATCATTTATTATTAATAGTATTTTTTTAAAATTTATAATACTATCTCAACATTTGTGAATATATCTTGAGATTTATTATTATTATTGTTATTTTAATGATTATGGAATTATTGTCTGGTCTCAACTATTGTTTAATCTCAACTACTAACACATGCTTTATTCTTTTTGGGCAGCTGGACCCACAGAAAGGTTATATGATCCAACTCCGATTAAAGTGAAGAATATCCTTTTTAATGTGCTAGATACTTTTAATAATGATGTTGTATTTAGATATTGCTTATTTTGTTGAAAATTGAAAATAATGTATATTGTAGTAAGATAATTTTTAAATGTGTAAATAATGCCGTGAGATTTATTTTTAATAAAATTTTTGTTAAAAAAGAAGTTTGTGAGTTTCATAAATAGTGCATGGATCTACTGAAAAAGCTATCACAGCCATAAAATGTGCTTCTCAAAAAAGAAAAAGAAAAAGAAAAAGAAAGCAGATGTGGACGTTATAATCTAAATCAAAACAGCTATTTAACATCATCAGCATATATAAAAATTAATATATATTCAAAACTCATACAGTCATACTGCTTGTAGAATTTTGCAACAAATAATATTGAAGATATGATAAATTTTATTATGTAGGACTTATAAAATTGATGTATCAAATTTTTAACACACAATTTTTTTTGGTTGAAATGTTTATATTTATTTATTATGTTGTTACATTAATTCGTAAGATTTTTTTTTGTTCAAATTAGCTCAACTGATAAAGTGTTTGATCTTAAATAAGAGATTTCAAATTCAATTTTTATCTACACCAAAAACCGATTGATGTTTTTGTTTGATGATAAAAAGTTATTATCAAAAGTAGACGTCATAGGTTGAAATTATTTCAAAAAAAAAAAAATTGTAAGATTTTTGTTCTAATATTAATACTAATAGTAAGATTTCCTTTATGCAATAGGACAAAGCCGTATGAATATTATATATAAGCTTATGCATGATAAGTCCAACTATATAAGATGCAGGGATAAAGGTCACATACCAAAGATGCAAGCTCAGTCATTCAATTTTGTTTCCATTTGCACTCAGAGAGAGAGAGAGAGAGAGAGAGAGAGAGGGAGAATGGCATTTTCAAATGAATATACCAGTTTTGAGTTTTTAGATGAATTTGATCTAGGTGTGGCTGCTAGGAATTTTGGTAGGGGAGAGATCAATAACAGCCAACTATAGTACAACCTAACACTTGTGAATCAGCCAATTCAATAATTGAAGCGAAACAAAACAAAGATTAGAGAGAAAGAAAATACAACCGTGAAATCATTTTGAGGTCTAAATTTGGTGCTGTCTACGTGCATTGTGAAAGATGTATCTCCCATCATTTTTATCGGATCAACATCATCGTCTTGATGAATAATTGCGTTTGCGTATATCCTTGGCTCATTTCATTTGGATCAGTAATATTAAAGATAAGGTGCTAACAAAGCACGTCTTATCGTTTTGATGACACTTAAGCTAGGATGGGCCACTAGCTTTTGCCTTTAAGTTCAATATAGAAAATTCCTCACCAGTGACCAAAGAATTTTTAGCGTGCATAACCGTCATGATGATTAAGACATATATATATATATATATATATATATATATACTGTTGGAATTTGGGATATTCACATTTTAAGTAGTTTTTTTTTTTTTTTTTTTTGACATAAACAACTAACAATAAACTGACCTTTTCTTTAAAAAAAAAAAAAAAAATCCAACGTTCTACCACTTTAATGCCCCTATACATAGGTGATAGGTTACAAGTTTGCGTTACTAAACCCAGGCTTTTGAGTAGTGTGATTAGTTTAATTTACTGAAAAAAAATAGTTTGATCATGATTAGTTTAATTTACTGAAAAAAATAGTGTGATTGATCAAATAGTAAAGTTTATATTAGATAATATTAATAATAATAGGAGTAAATGCTTAAAATAATATAACTTTATTGAATCCATACTGTGTTTCTCAAGAAAAAAAAAATTGAATCCATATACTATATTTAAAATTATTCCAAGAATAATGCTCTTAGCTACAATTCTCCTAAATATATAGGTAATTATTCCAAGAAGAATACTTCTATAATTTCATATTTTAAGGGTATACCACAAAAGTGGTGTCTATAATTTATCAAAAATTTATATACATGTATTATAGTTAGTTCAGGAATAGTGCTGCTTGGATGCTTTCTTTCATTTATTTTAGGGTTCAGGTCTTCAGGAACCTATAGACCACCACCACCAATAAAAAAGAAAAAGAGGACAAAAAAAAGCTGAAATCATTTGTCCCTTAGAACAAGGAGTCCAAGTTCAATTAGCTCTCGCAAAATGCCTCAACCACTAAAGCACTGAGTGGAAAGCTTATCTATATTATATTATCTATGTATATGTCAGACTTTTGTTTTGAAAGATTTTTTTAATATTTTGCTACCACCCATAATAATTCTTTGTATTCAAACGTATCGACAATATTTTATCTATATGTTTTTGATAGTATTACAATTATCACCAAAATATTTAACCAACTCTTTCACGGATTCTTCAAAAAAAGAGAGAAAAAAAAAAAAAAAAAAAAAAACTCTATCACGGTTAATTTGTATGTATTTATAAATTGTTTAAATCACCTTTTTACATATCCTATTTAAAAAAAAAAAAAAACCTTTTTGGATAAGCAAAATTTTGTCATCCAAATAATCATTATGTCAAATAATAAAATATTAAAAATCTTTTATACCCTTGTAACTCAAATAGTATATTCTGGTATTTTTAATGAAAGTGTTTAAGGTTCAAATTCTCATTCTTCTAACTATCAAGTTATTTAAAAAAAAAAAAATCTTTTGTTTATCAAACACCTAAAAAATCATAAATTTCAAAATAATACTTAAAAAAAGTTACCATACATTTATTTGTAATAAATAAACTAAACAATGAAAATAAGTTATCGAAACACACACTCGTGCTCATTTTTCTTCTAAGTTTGTTTTTTATTCCCCACATAATAGAATAGGTATGGAAAACTACTTTTTTTTTTTATAAGGTATGGAAAACTACTTGAGTAATTGTAATAGTAAGTCCTTTATTAAATAATTGGCTGAGGTCATGTTGATTGAAATGGTGCATTTGATTCATTTTTATTCTTCGTTTGTTTTTTTATTCCCCACATAATAGAATAGGTATGGAAAACTACTTGATTAATTGTATTGTAATAGTAATTAAGTCCTTCACTAAATAATTGGCTGAGGTCATGTTGATTGAAATGGTGCATTTGATTAATTTAATAGCAAAGAATTAAGTAATATAATTTTACATTCTATTTAATAAAATTACTTATATATATAATATTAATTTCTTTAAAGATGATAATATGCTAATTTTGTTTTTATGTTTTTTCTTATTTCTTTATGTATTTATCATAAATCTTTTGAACGGTTGAAAACTTGAAATAATACATATCAGTCTGATTATTTTGTAGTAAGCATAACTATGTGGCAAGACTCTTGTAGTTCAATTAACATATTTTAGTGTTTTTAACAAAGATATTTAGGGTTCAATTCTCCCTCCGTCAACTATTAAATTATTAAAAAAAATGTCATTTATTCATAAGTCATTGAAAAATCGTAAATATTTTTAAAAAATACCTTAATTTTTCTTATAAAAATAAAACTACAAGTGAATTTTTACACAATAAATAAAATAAACTATCAAAATAAAACTCATCCAAACACACAATCATGCTGTTTTTACTCCCCACATAATAGAATAAGACTGGAAAACTACTTTATTAATTGAATTGTAATAGTAGTGGGTCCTTGATTCAATAATAGGCCAGTGTCATGTTGATTGAAACGGTGCATTTGATTAATTTAAAAGCAAAGAATAAGTAATATATAGTTAACTTTCTATTTAAAATTGCTTAGAGATATATATATATATATATATATATATATAATTTAATTTCTTTAAAGATGATAGTGTGTTATAATGATTTAGGCTTTTCCTCATTGCTTTCTTAGAAATCTTTTGCACTGCTGAAATAATATTATATCAAATTGATTATTTCGTAGTAAACACAACAATAAGCAACCAACCAACATATGATAGGACCTTAAAAAAGTTTGATGCTCTTTTCCCCATTACGTTATTTTATAATGCTCCATAGCCTTATGAAATGGGATATGCCTTTTTGTTGTTTTATACAGTAGAAGGTTCTTTACGATGTAGCTAAACGTTCTTCCCCAGTAGCCTGTAGTTGATTAGGGTTTCTTATTTCAATGATAATTTGCACTTTGCACCTGAGGTCATGCGCAAGAATTATTTTACTATTATAAATTGATTCTCAATTAAATTATGAGACGAATGAAACAAAATATACGAGTCATTCATTACCCCTTTTATTTTATTTTATTGCATTGACACTGCCATGTTATGGCCGGACTGCAAAAGGAATCTCTCATATTTCAAGAAGCCACCGAAAACCATGACCATTTTTATTTTTATTTTTTTTATATAGCTTTAATAGCGGCCGTTCTTGATACTTTATCGTTAGGTTAAGAAACCGATTGATTTTTTGTAAATACAATGATTAAATATTCAAATTTCTTATTTAACTATAAAAAATAATTATTTGATTTGACAAATTCATTTAGTTTCGAAATTAACAAGAACCATGAATTCAACGTCAAATTTTAGAATACTCATTGTACTTGTTTTTAGCTCCTGAATTTTCTTGTGAAATTATTTGGAAAATTAGTTCTAATCTAATAATCCAGAGACCCAAACAGAAACGGAGATGGTGCCACAACTCTTAACTGGTAGCCGAGATTTTCTGGAGTTTTTTTCTGCTGTTGACCTCAAAGCTATAACATAGTTAATTATGTGTGGAGCCCATTTTCCATTTTGTAATGCATGGTTTTCACTTTGCACGCTAAAACCAGTAGGTCTACCAATTGTCTTATTCTATGTCATATGTGGTTTGTGTTTTTAGCTCACTTTCTTGGTTAGAATTTGGGAACAGTAGCTACTTACTCTGGCACAAACTACAAAGAGCTTCAATACTCACTGCAAAATCAGTCACTCACTCACACAGCCATTATCGGAGGCTCAAGCAGCCAATTACTCTGTTTAATGCATATTTCACGAAGTAGACCAAAATCTATTTTGTTATTTTCTACAAAGAAACTACATTAACAAGAAAAAGAGAGAAGTAGAGTAGAGCATAAACAATAATTAAACAAAAAAAAACAGGGTATTCCAACCAAATCCGTGAGAATTTCTTTGATGAATAATGCAACCATTAATTGCATTTATGGTTGGAAAGATTAGTTGTAATTACATTACAACCAAGAAAATATATATACAACTTAACTTGTGATAGCCTTCTTCTTCTTCAAGATCAAAAGCTAGAGAACTCTAACAATTCCTATTATTATTTTCCCAACTACCACACACCACAGCTTATCATCTTTGAGCTGTACTCCAATTCCTTTGTACTTGCACAACTACTGTCCCATAATCTAACGACGTTACCGTTAAGCTCCGTCAAGTCCTGATACTTGTACCACCCCATCTCTCCCATCTTCATCCTCAACACTCTCTCCCAACTGTCCCACCACTCTCCCACCTTAACGGCGCCGTCAACACCGCTCTCCTCCGCCGTTAACTCTCCGTCATCTTCCCCACAATCATTTTCCTCGTAGTACACAGCAAAAAACTTCACTCCCTTGGTCACTCCGTCAGCTTTAAAGTCTTCAACCTCCATTATTCCCGAGTCCGAACCCGAACCCGAAATTGAAACTGGCTCATCATCACGTGGCGGCAGCACATCGGGAACCTTTATTTCTGAAACCGGCTTTGACCCAATTGAGCTTTGATCATACCTCGGCGGCGGCGATGAAGACTCGTCGGAGGAAGTAGTCGCCACGGCACCGCCGGTGGCTACTCTGATCCTCCAGAAACTAACGGCAGCCGTTATAACAGCTACCCATGTCCACAAATTATTAACAATGGTCAGAAAACCAACGTTAATATAATCAAGAGCAAGTGCTTCTAAAGGAGAATCTAACGCATTCATCATATTCGTTTTCTTTCTGATTCTTATTTTCTCCTAAGACAAAGACCAAAACCAAAAAACAAACCTCAAAGTTTTTGGTTCTTTTTTTTGTTGTGTGTGTTTGGTTTTTGGTGGGGGTGTGTACGAGGAGTCTGGCAAATGATTTATGGGGGAGGTGAGTGAGTGTGAGAATCAATAGGAACCGTTGGATGAAAAAACAAGTTGGGTTGCGGATCTAATAGGAGATGCCGAGAATCGAGAACTAAGATGCCAGTTGCTGAAGCAGATCCTACTTTTTATACCGAATTTTCATGTTGTGATTGATTCTCTCCTACAACACGTGTAAGGTCAGCAATACATCTCGCAATGTGACTACTGAGTTTAATATGAACATTTTTTAATGTGAAATGAAGAGAGAGAGAGAGAGAGAGAGAGAAAATTTGAAGGATTTTGTTGGACCATTCCACATTACCTCACCAGATTTTTCGTTACATTTTTTTTAGGAAGTTATTTTTGTATGGTTGTATTTTTAATTATTATCTAGAGACAAAATATTCTCTAACAAATTCTCAAAAAAAAAAAAAAAATCTCAATTATTATGTCTATTTTATTTGAATATTCTTTTATTATATATAGGAATATTCCTTTAATTAATTACTGTTTTTAGTGGAATGGAAGAAATTAAAAAATTGAATGGAAATTATTCAACAATACTACAGGCTCAAAAATGATTTTATTTTTTGATTGTGAAAGAAAGAGTAATACTACAACAATAAATTATTTTACAATATTTTTATAAGTTGTTGATGTGACTAATTTTTTATTGGTTTTCATCAAGACTCACTAGCAATATATTTTTTTTTATTTACCAATAATCACTTTTCACGTTAACAATTTATAAAATTTGTTTACAAAAAAGTCTATCTCTAGAATTACTATGAAAGAAAAGGAAGTTTTAATTATCGGTAAAAAATAGCACTATAAATGAAATTAAATGTAGTTACCTTACATTACAACTCCCAAGAAATGAATCATTGTTTCAAAAAAAACAAAAAGAAAAGAATCATTAATAAGTATATGAAGAAAAAGGTATGTTATAAACCTTTTCAACATTTAAAGATTTTGATTCTCAAGAAAAAACATTTAATGATTTTCCACTTGCACACATGTTTGTTTGCTTCAATTTAAAATATAAGTTTTCTTTTACCATTAATTTAAAATATTTTTTAAAGTCACGATTATATTTTTAAAGAATTTAAAACAAACTAATTCAAACCAATTTTATTACGAAATAATATTATTTTGTCCAAAGTTTTATAATTTAATTGGAATATCTTGATAGTATTTCTTACAAAAGTATGTAAGGTTCAAATATCTCAATTTTTTATAACTATCAAATTATCAGAGAGAGGAACAAAAAAAGTTATATATTGTTTCTATCTTAACTCTTTTTATCCAACTTTGTTGTGAGTTTAAATTTATGGTATCTATTTAATGAAGATTTTTAATTTTTTTTAATATCTAAATTACTTTTTTTTTTTTATAGAAATGTTACGTTCATAACATTTTCACAACAAGTTTAAAGTGATAAGTTGTTACTAGTTCTAATAAGAACTCACATCTGAAATTACTTTTTCCGTGGTGGGTTATTATCAGCTGTAAGAAGCTACCACTTATAATAATTTATTATGAAAGTATTGTGAAATGGTATTCATATAATATTTATCATGTATTTTATTTACTAAAATCAATAGATTTCTTCTAAGTTTAATCAAGATTTTTTTTTTTTTTTTTTTTTTGAGAAACAAGTTTAATCAAGATTTGATTTCAAGTTAAGAAGTAAAAGCCAATTTTCCCATCCAGATTTGACTTTTGGGTTCGCCAAACGTAGAATCTTAAGTTAACCGGATCTTTTCAAGTCACGTTTACCTTGCTTTGTTATAGTTTAATCGTATTCCACAGGCATACGTATCTTTACTCCACCAATTGTGATGGGGTGCAACCGAGGAGTGTTAAGAGCAATGGACCTGCATCTGGTTTCTCTTAAGATTAATTGATGTACGGCATAGGATGCAGTTGGTGGTAGGTAAAGAAGGTTTGGTAGACCATGTTTGGACGATTAAGGCTAGTGATAATAAATATGGTGGTATAGGAGTAATGTTAAGAACACCTTAAAAAAAAAAGAAAAAGTAACAACGTTTCTCACATCAATTAAATTAACAAACTTTTATTACTTCTTACTTAAGAGAAAGTATTTGGTATCAAATGATATTATGCCAGCGATATCAAAATTCAATAAATGTGAGACATGTCAGTAAAAAATAACTAACCCACTAACAAATAAAAGACGTGTTAGTGGATAGTTATTTTTGTACACATGCCTCTCGTTTATTGGATTTTGATATGGATAATATGGTATCATTTGATATAAAATAATTTTTCCTTATCTAGACCCAACTAACATCATTTTATTTATTTATTTTTTTTACTTATTACTAATAATATACCACATTAATTATCAAAATAATAATAATAATAATAATAATAATAATAATAATAATAATAGTATACCACATTAGGAATTGTCAAATTTTTTGTGTCCTTAGACTTTCTCCTTTAAGAGAGGGTAATAACTAGGGTTTTTTTTTTTTTTTTTGGAAGGGGGGGAGGGTGGGGTGGGTGTGAATGTGTGATGTGGTCGAGAATCACATTTAAGCAATTAGCAATTGTGGTTTGTTGATACTTGCAAGAGAGTAATCACTAGTACTATTAAAAAAGAACACATTTAAGCAATTAGGTAAGTGTGGAATGGTTGAAACTTGCAAGTCATTGTTCATATTTGTATTAGGAAAAATTTAATGAAAAAAGACATAGACCATGGTTTCGTATTGACATTTGAAGACGGATGACTAGGCCTTCCACATGATACACACCCTTCAATAATTGTTCTACTACTTTCTATCCTTTTTTTTTTTTTTTTTCTCATTTTTATATATATATATTTTAAAATATAAATAGGATTTGAACCATGGTTAATAATTCAACGACAAAAATCTAAACAAGTTGAATTAATTAGAACTCATCCTACTAATTTTCTCACAACAAATTTCAAGCTATAAAGTGAAATTTACTCAAGTTTAAACTGATGTTATCATGTTAATATCATGCAAAAATAGAAAAAGGTGACTGTTCACTTTAGTAAGGAGACGGTTTCTAAAACATGCCCAAAATAATAATAATCAACAAGAGAATTCTCTCAAGAAGGTAAGCGTAATGTTTGAGTAGAAACTAGGAGCCGTTTGGTAGTGTTGTTCTAGTAACGTTATTTGTATTTTTTGAAAATACGTGTGGGTGAAAAAGTATGTAAAAATACATATAATGTTATTTAAACACTGAAAATTATTGCTCAAAACACCTTACTAAACACCTTATAAGGTAGATACCTCACTTAAAAGAACCTTACGAGAGATGCCTCACCTAATTTTTTTTTTGTTGTTGAGAAAAGCACAAGTTAACATTAATAAATATAAAAAATAAAATAAAAAAATGTATACTAAGGGTACCAAGATATCATTGTCCAAATTAATGAACGATGAAGGCGCATAGTCAATGTTCTTAACAAACAAATGGAAACCAAAAAAAAAAAAAATGTTCTTAACAAATGAATAGTAATAGCCAAAGCTTAACGGCCACTGATTGCGATAATCATTAATGCCAATAAGAAATGCAAACAAACGTTACTCACAATGACCGCACCATCAAAGAGGTCTCCAACGTCATCAAAGGAGACTAGCATGAAACAATGAAAGCCACCACTCACCTCCATAGTAGGTATGCAATTCTTTTTCACTATATTCATATACACCTGTGACATGGTTTTTCACTTTTTCTTTTTCTCCTCGTGCACTTGCATCAGTAAGTGCAAAATAGTGTAAAATAAAAAAAAAATGTTGTAAAATAAAAAAAAATGTTGAGATATGCACAAGTACTATAATAACCGTGTATATATATTTTTGGTAGTGTTGGGTTTCTAAGAGAGGGATAGTGAGTGAGAAAATAATAAAAAATTGTAAAAATATGAATAATTTATTGAATAAATGTGTAAAATAGATAAACTGATGTGAATGTTTTGTAAAAATAAGTGTATAAAATAGAAAAAGTAAGTTTTTAGTGTAAAATAGAAGAAAATTTTTACATTTGCTGATGCGTTTGCTCTAAGTAACTAACCTTGCCATCGGAAGCCCTTTGGCTAGCACCACCCCAATGTCCTAATCCTTTTCTCCTTATTTCTTCCTTTGTAGGTCAGCTCACAAGTCGTTGGCCGTCCACCAACTTGGATGAGGGATCAACTGAGATTTCTAGTTTCATCATCAGTTGTTCCAAAATGACTAAATTTGAGACCTAAGCCTAAGTTGTCTTCACTACAATTGATTTAAAGTAAACTAAATTGGTTCAAAGTAAATTATTCCTAAACAAGTTAGGTTGAAATGATTTGATTAGAAATAAACCTAGGTGAACTAAATTGGAGTGAAGTGCATCTTCTTAATGTCAACTAGATCGAAGTAAATCAGCTTGAAGTAAATCATGATCACAGTCAGCACAACAAATTAAAGTCTAAGTATTTATTCTAACATCAAATTGATTCAAAGTAGGCAAAAATCCCGACCAAACACAAAGAGACACTTAATAATGCTTCAAACTTAACCAATACTTGATTAAATAAGATTGTAACTACAATGGAAGTGACTCACAATCTTTTGCAAATTTCTAAGAACTACCAGGTATCCTAAGAAAATGAGTACAAATGGTCTTAGAATTGTTCTTTGGTGTATTCTCATTTGTTTGTGGTGCTTTTTTTTTTTTTTTTTTTTTTTTTTTTTCTTGTAGAATGAGTCTCTATTTATACTTGTGGCTTCAACGATTATGCCTAATTCCTCTTTCCAAATGTTGATTCTTGGTTGATTTCCACTGCCATGTGCATGGTGGTCTCTTGTAACTGCCTTGAGGTAATTGTTCCCATATAGCTTGTGATTATTTGATACATGTCTTAATGTTTGAATGTTTTTGTAACCACTTGAGGTAACCATCTATAACTCTATGGCACTAACTTTGTCTTTAAAATACAATAATTTATTAAATAATGAACTTAAATACTTTAATGAAAACCTTAAGTTTTTATTGGGTATGAGAAAATAACCTTAACCTGATGACCCAATCAAACCCAAGTTGATCACCACTCATGGCAAACCCTATGGTCAAGCTGTTGTTTTTTGATCAGTCGATGACAAGTTTTGTTCTTCAACACTTGATATGATTAGGTCAAGTATGAGTTGAGTATAAACCCAACTTGACCCGACCTGTGAACAACCCTAGTTTATAACTTATATAAATAATCATTTCGTAATATATATTTTGCCATTTGAATATGCTCTTAGTAATCTTAGATGTTGGAGCATCTAATATAGTTGATACATTCTTTGTCTAGATATTAATAATGAACACATATTAACAAAATCTTTTACACATTTACATATAATGTATGGCCAATGAAGAAAAACAGCTTAGTTGTTAATGATGAAAACAAAATTGATTCGAAGGATCTAGAGTTATAAGTAACTACATAGATATATAGTAGGATTTGATATATATATATATATATATATATTTAAGGTTCTAAAAGTTTAGAACAATTAGCAAATCATGAACACAAACTTGTCTAGATATAGATCTTAGAGTTTATAGGTAGTATTAGACAATGTTTAAGGTGATATAAGTCAAGATTCAAGAATATACAAGCTGCAGAAAGAAGAGTTCAGAAACTGACTGGTTCGATCGATCCAAATAGCAGTTCAAGCCCGTAATGGATTAGGGTTTTAGATATATTTCTCCTAGTATATAAAGGAAACCCTAAGCACATTTTTCATAGGGCTTTTCAGAGAGAGAGAGAGAGAGAGAGAGAGAGAGAGAGGGGAGTGTGCCTCTTTTGTATCTAGGGTTTTGTACCCAAAAGCTCTCTAAAGTCTTCTACCGGTGTTATTCATTGAAAAATCTTAAGATCTAGTGTGGTAGAAGTTGCTGTTTACAAGATCAACGTCTAAGGAGATTCAAAACCTTTGAGTGGAGTCTCAAAGTCACTAGTAGGTGAGCTTGTGTTGTTGCTAAGGCCTAGGAAAGAAGTAGTTCGTGGACACGGAGTTATTATGGGATCATGGTAGTAAGTTTTATACTTGAGGTAGTAATAGAATGCTAGTGGTCTAAGTTCTATTGTACAAACTTCAATTTTTTCATGGTGGATTTGCTTTTTACCTTGAGTATAGTTAGGTTAAATCTTCTCCAGTTTTTTTACCGGTTTGGTTTTCCTAGATGATCATATTATTGTATTCTTTATTTTCCGTTGCTTTGCATGATATGATTGTTTTGTTTTAACCTAGATCTAAATAATAAACTTAAGTATTCACTTGGTTAATTAATTAGGTTAAACAATCTAGTTTACAAAGGTCCAAAAATGTACAATATATATATATATATATATATATATATACACACCCAAGAATCTTAATAAACTCTTAATCAAACAAAACATAGGAACAATTATATTCTTGGGCACCTAGATTCCTCGGAACCTGGATACTGGGGAGGTATACATATTATCCAAACCAAACACTACTTGAGAAAATCCAATCTTTAAAACACACAAGAGTTTTCAGTAAAATATTAGTACATGATGATTACTATTAATTGAAAATTCTCTAAATTTATAGACATTTTCCAATTTTTAATGATATAAAAAAATTATCCAAAACAAGAAATATGTAAAATATAGGAATATGAACAAAGTTGTCAAAATCAGGATCCTATATAGAATCGTAAGAGATAAGTGGAATCATGGATTGTAGGATCGAATTGTGGATCATAACATCCTACATAATTTGAGAAAAAAAAAACACATTGATATGTTGAATAATCATATAAATTATACATTCATTCATAAGAAAATAAAAAATTTGCGTTCATTTGATGTAATTACTATATATCACTATATCCATTTGTAAGTATCATTTAAAGAAACCAAAAATCTCAAACTTGACACTCTATTAGGTGTTATTTTTAATTTGGGTCCAATTGACATTCTATCTTTCTACCTTATAATAGCAAAACTGAATCTATTAGGATGTTATTTTTGTATTTGGGTCCAACTAAGCCTTCTATCAAGTTAGAGACAATTATAAGAAATCAAGATAATTTAGGATCGTTAGAATCGTACAATCCTATTGATCTTGAACGATCGTAGCGATCTTATCAAAGATCCTTGAAAGATCCGAAATGTTTTAAGCAAGTGCAATCATAAAATTGTAAGATCGTAGGATCCAGATCGAGATTTTGACAACCATGAATATGAACCATACTTCTCAAAACTAGGACACTACTAATGCAAACAATGCTTTTAAATACAACTCAAATACTAGTAATAAAAATGAAAACCCACTTCCCACTTCCCATATATATATATATATAAAAGAATAAAAAAAAAACCATTCTCTTAAAAACTAGGATACCATTAACTACTAATATATATATATATATATATATATAACTGAAACCTCTAGAACTCTCACAATTTTCTGTGTCATCACTATTTTATTTTTCTTTTTCTTTTTGGTTTTATATCTTATATATTTATTATTTCTCTTCTACATGTAATTATCTAATTAGGTGTTACAATAGTTTAGTTTAAGTAAAACTCTATTAGATATATGTTTCATGAGCTTGAAAATTCTACATCAACTAAAATTCTATAACAAAAATTTCAACAAATATAAACCCCATGTCAAGGTCAAAAGACTCAAAACCCTTCATACTTACTCAAATTTTCACAAAGAAAACACATACAACAAATTGAAGATTTTGCAAAGAGGGTACGGGACTTCATGAGACCACTTTGTAACGTTGTATCTATGGAGTTGCTCAGAGTAAATGCAGAGGTAAGGACATGTTGCCATCTTTCATGCTCTAACTCTCTATGATTACTACTTTATAATATTGTTATTGTTGTGACTTGTGACTTGTGAGTGAGTTTATTAGTATGAAATATCTACATGTGAAAATTTTAATTGTAAAAATTTGTTCTTATGATTAAAACATTAGATTTAATTGTAATTTTGATTTAATAATTAACAATTTCATCAATCAAATTTTCTCTAATGTTGGTGTATTTTGTACTACTATGTATGTTATATATAGAACCCTCATATGATCTTGGAAAAACTGCTCTATAAAGAAAAAAATTGTCATCAATAACAAGAAGAAGAGCTTATTCCTGACCATCAAAAAAACAAATTTCTTGTCATCAATAATCAATTTTATATTAATGTTGTGATATAGTCCATAGGTATTTAAAAAAGAAGAAGGAGAAGTATAATCCATATGGGAATGATTTAGATGTTTCCTACTTGATTTTGGAATCTCAGATTGATTAGAAGAATAATATGGAGTGAGGAGGTGTATTATTTATATTAAAAGTGACAGTTCACATTGATAAGAAACTAAACAAGAGTGTGTAATAGCCTTTATACATATGGTGGTGGTGTAGCGTTGGTGTATGTGAGAATTAGAAGACAAAGTTGTCTTATTTCTTTATTTAAAATATGCATCCCACTTTGTTGATACCTATACAATACCTATGGGAAACTATTCAAATTCTACTATAATTTATTTGTTCATATCCTATCAAATTCTTTATTTTTTGGATAAATAATAAAATAAAAGTAGCCACCACCCACCATTCTGAACTTTTTTTTTTTAATAATTTAAAATATACATCTTACTTGGTTGATACCTATACAATACCTATGAGAAACTATTTTAAATTATAAAATAATTCTATTAACTTTTAATTAATAGTTTTTTCATACCAGACTCTCTATTTTTTTTTATTATTTATAAATATATGTGATTTTAAATTTAACTATCCTGTGCATCACACAAGTTAGCGGCTAGTGTTAGTAATATAATATGAATAAAACTCTATACTAACTACTGCCTATATGCCTCTAACCCATAATATTCGTAAGATAGTATTTTTGTGGCCTATTGGACTTATACCGAGAAATAAGGGGTATATATATATACCCCTAAAGTTTGGGGGTGTTTGAATTTTACATTATGAAATTTTAGAATTTGAATTCTACCCACCGAAATTTAGGGTGATTGAATTTTATACCTTAACATTTCAGAATTTAAATTTTACATTTTAAAGTTTGGAGATGTTTATATTTTATACCTTAAAATTTTAAAATTTGAGAGCGTAAAATTCAAATATCTTTAAACTTTAGGGAGTAAAATCTAAATATACCCAAAAAATTTTGGGGATAAAATTTAAATTATGAAATGTCAAGATGTAAAATTTAAACACCCCAAAATTTTAGGAGATAAAACCAAATCCTGAAACTTTAGGGTGTAAAATTTAAATATCTTGAAACTTTAAGGATGTAATTTATAATTTATTTTTCATGTGGGACTTTTGTCAGCCAACTTATAAAATATTTTTCTTAATTTAAAAACAAAAACGGTGGGTTCTACACATAAATTCTCGTTTAGGAAACTGATTTAAACAAACCCAATTAGAAAAAAAAAGTTTGTTCTCAAAGTTTTACTGTGCAAAACTATTTGTAGAAAACAACCTCCAGGTGTTTTTTTGATCTCGCCTTTTGTTTTGAGTGTTATTTTTATAAATAATCGTATATAAGTTTCGAAACATTATCCAATTTTATTCACACATCTATCTCTTCTTTATTTGACTCTCTTTCTGGCTCAACAATCCCGGTTTCTATTTTGGGTTGATTGATGGTCTATGGTGACTTTCTGGGTTGACATTGTTATGGGTTGCGATGGATTGTTGCTTTGGTGGTAGTGGGTTTTCTTTGTCAGTTGCAGTGGATTGTTATGGGTTGTGGACTCGTGGTGGATGTTATTGGGTTTCGGAGGATTGTTGCTTGGGTAAGAGTGGGCTTTTTTATATGGGTCAATGGTGGATTTTTGTGGGTCATAGTGGATGTTTTTGAGTCTTGGGTCTTGGTTGCCATTGATACGGGCATGGGTTGGAGACTTGGAGATTGTTGGGTTTGCCTTCTTGCTAGTACAATTTAAATTACCTATTTCTTTATATTCTTAATATACAAATCAAATTTTATTCAAAACAAATATTATTTATTATTTGATACATAAAATTATTTTTTTATGTACAATTTTAAACTAAAAAAACTTGAAAAAAAAATTTAGAGCATAAAGAATTTAAGAAAAAAATGTAATCTAATTGTAAATTTGTCAAAATTTATATTTTAAAAAAAATGTATTGAGTGAGTTTATTTATAAGTTCAATCGATCTAGTGGCTTTGGGTTACGGCTAGTCCATACATGATTCCTTCGTCTTCTCATGTGCATATATCTGACCTAATATCTGTTCCAATATATTTTATCCCATTAATCTCCACACTTAAAAATAATAAAAGAGTTCCCTCATTTTCAATGTGGGATTACATAGGGTACGTTTGGTACACGGAATGTAGATTATATTAGAAATATTATTATTTGTTATTAGGAATAAAAGACATTGTAATGGAATAACTATTACTATTCATAAATTTGGCTATTACATATGGAAAGTTTGTAAAAGATGATGTATAAGGAAACTTTATATTTTTGGAAATATATTAATTTTAAAATCTATTATATACACTAAGAAATAGTTATTACATTCATTTTAAAGAGGAATAGATATTCTTCAATTTAAAGAATGATTATTCCAATATAATAACTAATCTATGTAATAAAGATGCAACCAAATGACCACTTGATATTACAAATAAATAACTATTCCATTGTAGAAATTATTACAGCGTACCTAATGTAACCTAACTCTTTATCTTCCGTATTAATTCCCTCATCTTTACATTTAAGTTGCCAATTTTATTTATTTTAATTATGAGTACGAATTTGGTAAAGATGGGATGTAAAACCCACATTTTACATCTTCTCATAAGAGATTACCATATCAGCTTTTTATTTAAAATTTAATACATTTTACCACACTTAATAACATTTCAATAAACTTCTAATTGGGTTGGATTTTTTGATGGGTATTAGAATTGATTGGATGCAATTGTGTCTATTCTTTATTATGGGATCTAATGATGTAACATGTTAGAATTAAATGGTATAAAATTTGGAATTTACACCACATCCTTATAAAATTTAATTTATTTAATATTAAAATGCTATAACAGGATCGAAGATTTGATCATATCAGAATTACCTTGGCAGTAGAACTTTTACAGTAATGTGTTGTCCCAATCTCTGCTAAAAAGGGAGATTTACAAGATGAGAAAATATTATTGATAGGAGCACTTACGTTGGATGCTCTATGGTAAATTAGGAACAGACTCTGTTTTGATAGAGCTGGAGTGGACACACAAGGACTAGTGAAATATATTAACAAGAGGTATTGTAGTTTTGTGGAAGGTTTAAAGTTGGCACTGATGGTTGGGTAATACTAAGGGTACATTTGGTATACTAGATGATAATTACGTTAGTAATAGAAATATGTTTTGTCGGTAATAGAAGATGTTGTCTTTTATTCATATGTTCGGTTATAAAATTCAAACAACTCCAACTCCACTTTATCATTGGCTACAACTCTACTCTATTATTTTATTGGATATGAATTTTGACAAATTTACTATTAAATTACATTTTCTTCTTATATCTATCATATTTGAAAATTTATAGAAGATCAAACATTAATAATTATATCATCTATAAAATATTTAATATTCAAATTTTTGTAGTATAAAATTATACATTAAATTTTTTTTTTTTATGGATTAAATAGTAAATAACATTTAATTGATGCAATTTTTATTTTTATTTATGCTTTAAGAGCATAAAGAGTATGCTGTCTAATGGTTAGATTTTCAAATTATGTAATTATGTTAAGTATTTTAGTGGGACTTGTAACCATTGGCTACAACCAAGGTTATAGCTAGCCAAACTTTATCCCTTCTCCAAGCAAGTTTTATTTTTTTTTTATTTTTTTTTACTTCAATTTTAGTATTATTTCTCATAAACATCTATCACATTGAACGCAAGCTATGGATTTCCTTCATAGTAATTTCTTCGTTCTACATTAGGAAGGCACGAGGAAAACAAAATGTCTTTGTATTTGACTAGTTCTAAAACCTGATACACATGTATAAAAATAATACGAAAAGGGTAAAATCAAAGAGAAGAAATTGATTATGGTAAAACAATTGTTAAAGAAAACGATTACATACAGTTTGAAATGACGTACTGCTTCTGTTCTTTCACTTGATTTTTCTAAATATTGAAGCCTCAGATGCTTACACAAGGGACTTGGATTCAACAAAGCAAAAGTGCAATAGGCGTTGGAATTTATTATTATTCGGAAGGTTTTGCTGAAAGTTTTGGGTGCATACTGCGTAGACTTCATTGATAAATTGGCAAGAACCAGGCTTTGGATTTTGGTTCCAGCGGAAAACCCAAATATGATAGCATGGGCTGGGCCCAATCTGTGAATCTGTAAGGACTATAGCGGAACACTGATTATTAAATGGGACAGGACTTTTGAACTTGGGCTAAAACCACAAAATAAATAGTTGAATAACATGAAATAAGGAAACCTCCCTCCGGCCTCTCCTCCGGTGATGATCGAGGTTGGATCAAAGGTGTCTCGATCGAACTCTGTCTTGTTTCTTCTTTTGGGTGGGAAAAACCTGAGTGGAGTGGGAGAGGGGCAGGTTGGAGGTATTATTATTTTTATTTATTTCTAATGAGATGGTTTCAATAATAATGAAATAAAACGAAAAAAAAAAAAAAGGTGAAAAACAATCGTGAAGTGCTAAAAAAGATGCCTCGGTGGGCATGACAAAATGATCCCCACCCTATGAGTCAGTTGGGTTGGTTATAGAGTATCATGGGTTGGGTTGGGTTGAGTATGAGATTTCTAAACCCAAGGAGGTTGGGTTTGGTTTATAAATATACAGAATCCAACCTAGCTCAACCTATTTACACCCCAAGTAATGTAATATAAAATCTTTTTTAAAATTAAAGAAAATTACAATTTACTATTTTGTTTTTTGACATGATTTACCATAAATGTGTGTATGTGTGTGTGTGTGTGTGTGTGTGTGTGTGTGCATTGATAATTTGATAGTTGGGGATAGGTCTATCCACGGTTTGGGTCGGATTAGGTTTGGGCTCAACTTTCATTCGACTTGAATTGATCAAGTGTAGCCATCATCAACTCGCCGCCGATCGAGAGGAGAATCAGATTGGGCTGGTTGGAACTTCAACAAATGTCTAATGGATCGGTCGGGGTTGAGGATTTGGAAAACAACAATAATCTAGCGAGAAAAGATGAAAAACGGCTAAAATTTGGCAAGAAAAAAAAAAATTGCAAAATGGCCTAAATCCAGTGAGATCTCGGCTAGATCTAGTGAAATCTTGCTAGATCTAGCTAGATCTTCCCAAAAAAAATCCCAATTTTATCGGAAAACACAACTGTGTCTGTTGATTTAAGTTTCTCAGATTTAAGAGGAGGAGATTCGATACCTAACCCACTGATCTCGGTTTTTGGAGAACAAAATTCGTCGTCAACTATCGAAGCAATCGATTCAGTCGGCAGCGAGCCGGGTTTTGTCAGCGGCAGTGAGTGGGTCGGGTCCGACAGGTCCTTGGATAGCCCTAGTTGGGGAAGAGTGAATTTGAACTGTGGACATCTTTGTTAGAAATACCTGGATGTTAATTGAATTACAAGATTCTTGACACTATAGAGGTCATAAACCATATCAAAGTTTTGTAAATCATATAATGTGTAATAAAGTTGTGTTTTAGAAGCCATGTTTGTTCCAAGTGAATACCCTTTGAAATTGTCATAGATTTGATTTTAATAATAGTTTTAGTAAATTTTTTATTAACAATGGTAAAATTTAAATGAATTGTATAGAATGTTATTGAACTGGGAACCATGTTTTATGTTTATCACGTTATCTTAATTTTAAAAAAATTATCTCAATTAGAAAAAGAAATTAATATAATATTTTTTTTCTTTCTATTTCTTTCTTAATGATCAAACTAGAATTTCTCAACGTTCTCGTTCGATATTATAAGTATAGTTTTCACTTATATATATATATATATATATATATATTTGAGAAGGAAAAGAAAGGGATGCAACATGAGGACTTCCGAGAAGGTCACTTATTATATTAAAGATTAGAATTTTAATTCTATAAAGACTTATGTGATTCATTTATCAATGATGGATTCTTCTACAATATTCATTTTATATTAATCATTGCTTTCTTATTATTTAGCTTGTCACCACATGTAATTGCCATACGTTTTGCTTTTAGTAATAGTTTTATTATTAACTTTTTATTAGCTACTTTTTAATACACGACTTTTCTTCAGTTCAGGTAACATTTAGTTATTATTTCTCAATAAAATTATATATATATATATATATATATATATATATATGTATGTATGTATGTATGTGTAAAAGGAAAAGAAAGGGGTGCAACATGAGGACTTCCTAGGAGGTCACTTATTATATTAAAGATTAGAATTTTAATTCTATAAAAAGTTATGTAATTCATCTGGGCAATTCTATAAAGACTTAAGAGTAGAATTTTCAATACACGACTTTTCTTCAATCTAGGTAACATTTACTTATTATTTCTCAATAAAATTATAGTAGTATATTTTATGAATTAATGACTAAAACCATGCATTGCAGATCTTTCTTTCAAAGCTTACTCTAAAAAATTATAAAGCTATGTTCAACTAACACAACATATCACGTTTATTTTTTTCCAAAAAAGTTACATATCACATTTATTATGGAAACATTTCTTTGTTTGAGTAGGACCGAATTTAAATTGATTCGAGCATTTCAACGCAACACACACCAAAAATAAGTTGTTCAAACTTCAAACAACATTACAGGTATAGAGCTATAAATAAATCAGAAAATTCAAAACCATATAAAAGATTTTTGCTTGATTGTTCCATGGTCAGAGTTATGAATTCATGACTTTTTTAGGGATTGAATAGAACGAGCAAAAAGCAGACTTCTCAGGGCATTAATGGCACCGTAATTAGAGGTCCAGTGTGGCAGTGGCATGAACCTCGTCAATGTACATATTTATTCAAATTCCAGAGTGACATGGGATGAATATGTAAATAAAAAACCAAAAAAAAAAAAAAAATGTAAATAAAAAGCATTCAGCAAAGGAAAAAAAAAAGAAAAAAGAATATGTAAATGAAAATTTAGGGTCTATTTGGTATTGTTGTTTAATCAGTAGTTTTTAGTGTTTAAATAGTACATCACGTATTTTCATAACATTCTTTGGGTTCGTTTGGATACAACTTATTGTTGCTTATTGTTGCTGAAAACTGATTGTTGCTAAAAATATTATAACAAAATAATTTTTAAATGTATAAATAATATCGTGGGACACATTTTTAATTTTTTTAATGTATAAACAGTATATAAACAGTGCGTAAATAGTATCTCACTGTTCATATACAGTAATTTTTCCCCTCAAAAGTCAAACAATGCGGCAAAAAAAAAAAAAAAAAAAAAAAAGAGAAAACGCAAATGAGTAAAACGCACTGCAACTATAAACTCTGTCCAAACCATCACTTTAACTCAAACATATTTTCACAATATTTAAGCAACGTTATTAAAAATCTCTTACCAAATGGGTCACCACTTTTCAAAACTCTATTTTTTTTCCACCAATCATATATATATATATATATATATATTAAAAAGTACACATAGAATTTTAATTTATGGTGTCTGTTCATGATAATAAAAAAGTATAGGATATCAATTTGTTTTTATTATTTGTAAGATTTAATCTGAATCTCTTAATCATCTATTTTAGGAAAATTTTTATAAAAATTTGAAAAAACTGTTAAAATAGTTAATCACTTTTTCATTTTTATATAAGAAGTTTCTTAAAATGATTTACTAATGTATACATAAGGGCACACGTTAATAAAATTCTTTGATATATTATTAATGAAGCATAAAATAGAACATTTTTTTTTTTAATGTGGATGGGAGGTGTATGTAACTGGGTACAGCTAATTTATCTTTCATTTTTGGTGGGTCAAAATCGGAATAAAGGAAAAGAATCGAAGACCAATCAAGTTTGAGATGGGGATAGAGAATACTGGTTCAAAGTTCTGTACCCATTCCTTTCATGAATCTCAAGCATAAAATTTTCAATGGTGGCCAATTGCATTATGTGCTTGTCTTGTGCCTATGAATTTCGATACCAAAAGTCTTTGTCTGCTTTGATGCATCATGGAGAGAGACAGAACAGCATGATCCAGACAAATTAGGGGTGTGCTAGCTAGCTCTACCTATTATGCATAGAACTGACTCCGTTGTTTAAGCCACCATATCGCCTAATTGTGAAAGAAAAAGGAAAAAAAAATCAAAAGTCGAATTTGATGTTTTGAAAAGTCATTGAATAATTAAAAAGTTAGGGTCCTGGATCTGGACTTTCCATTATAAAGGCAACTTTCTTTCTCTTTTCCCCCCATGAATGATCAGGAAGGTACCTAGTGTGGACTGTGGAAGCCATCACTATGACATGTACACTTGCCCTAGACCAATATTGGACTCGCTCCAATTATTTTATTTGATAATTTTTCACGTGCTATTTATATTTTTGTTCATGAACAAGTTGATTTTTTTTTTCTCTAAACTAATTTGAAGAAATCTCTTTGAACCTTCTACACAATAATTATAAGACTTTCAAAGCATTTGTAGGTCAAAAGAACTTGAAACTTTTTTTTTTCTTGCGTTCGACATAACGCAGTATTTTGGTTTCTTTCACTCTTTGATCATTTTCATAACGTTGGTAAAGTTTTAGATATACTATTTTAATTATTTGGAGGTGATTAGTTTTAGTTCTTGCCAAGTCTGATTGTCTCAGTATTAGCGTCTGTAAAAATTTTACTCCATTTTATAACAGTAGTTTTTGAAATTGTATGATACTGATAGTGACATGCCACTTTATAAAAGCAATTTTATAGGCTGCCCGATCGTGGTTTTTTTTTTTTTTTAGGCCCCAACAGGTTACAAATATATAAAAGCAAAAGTCAAATTCTCGATCAACATAACACACACCAAAGGAAGATAATATATGTACCATTTTATGTTACTGAAAAAAAAAAAGTGTGCCATTATAAGAGGTTTATCTAATTATAAAGAGAATGAGTTTGATACTACAAACAATATTTTAGGTTAAATAATTGTAATATGTCTTAATTGGTTGTCTTGGGTACATAGATACGCTTGTTCATCAAAATAAGCTATAAAATAGCACTACGATACTTTTCTGATAAGGAGATAATAAAAAAAGACAAAAAGAAAATTCCAACGTCATGGTGTGCTGCCCTGACATAATCATATAGTTAGGTGAGATATCAAGTCGTATTTATGTTGAATCCATGTATAAAAACGATTTAATAAATAAGAGGTTATGTTCAGCAAAAAAAAAAAAAAAGAGGTTATGAAGAAAATTGTGTAGTCATAGACTGTATGACTTACGAGGGATTAAAGGTAATATTGGAGAGAGTGGCAGTAGGTTGAAATGCAAACTGTGGTTTGGTACAGAATGGGCAACAGCTAATTCCATTTGTTTATGAGATGCATAGTGATCGTATTGGATTGGTTTGGTACAAAGTAGGATAAATTTTTTATAAGTTTCTATATGCATGGTACAACTATTGGTGGACCCTCAAGTGGATTTAAAAAAAAAAAAAAAATATTTGAGTGTGTATATTTTCTGACCAGTTTGCTTATTTTTACTATGATTATTGATGTCCTATGGTGGTTGTGAAATTTGATATTGTTTGCTAACGGGATTGGTTCAATTGATAAGGTTTGAACATTTCTTAGGTTTGAGTCGTGTTGCTAGCAGTTCTCTTTACTGGGCGATCTATAAGTGTAATTTAAGTTCTCTCTAAAACTTACGATTTGTCCTGACTCTAGTACAGGATAGCCTTCACTCACCTAAACTTTTTGTTTACCCAAAAAAAGAAAAAGAAAAAGGAAAAGAAATTCCATAGTGTTGGAACGGAAAAAGTTAATCCAAGCGTGCTGCACTCAGCAAGAGTGCTTTAGACTTCAGAGTACATCATGTGGGACATGGTGTTAAAAGTGGGAAAATTCTCCTGTTCATTGGATTAAATTTAACGTGGATGTTACACGGGACAAATAAAAAGAGCATTAACATCCTTTTGTACCAAAAAAGAAGAAGCGATTTTAGCACATTAAAAAATCTATTTTTACTATTTTAACGTACAATATAACAATACACTTTTACATTTTCTATTTTGGTATAAAATATATTAAAATAATGTAAAATAGTTAAAAGGGTCGACACTTGCAATAGTTAAAAGGGTCCGGGGGCACACATTAACCTTTCTGTTTTTGAAAATATCTTCTTGGGAATTGAAAAAATTGTCGTTACTTTTTCAATTCTCGAAAAGACTTTTTCCAAAAATAAAAATTAATGTATATTCTAAGGGCACATATTAGTAAAATCCTACTTAAAACACATGTAAATGGTTAGGTACCCCAAATTTTCACCCAAATAAATACTTGTAGTTCCTGCCGTATGTGACTGAAGTTACACATACTCCATTTTTAGGCCACTGAAATTAAGCTGACTCCTTGGCTTACTTTTGATGTGTTCAGTTCAGTCACAAAGCAACTTTCTTGGGAGTAAAATCAGCTAGGAGTGTGCACCCAATTGCATTTGGTCAAGCATTTCCTTTGTTATGATTAAAAAAAAAACAGTCCATGCCTTTACCTAAATGAAGGCAATATGAAACTTTTCACATGTTTGACAACATAGGGCCAATAACTTCACACATTATACTCAAGGTTTTCAGATTCGGATCGTTCATTGAACTGTAAAAGAGAGAGGTTCAAGGTTTTTGAGGTTGAACCGGAGTTGAACCGTGATGACATCATAATTAATTTAATAATTAATTAAAGGCTAAATATAGATATTAAATTTATAAAACTAGCAAAATTGACTAATATATCTATATATGTAAGGGAAATTTAATGATTTTCAAGCATATATTTAATAATTAAATAAGAAAGTTAACAAAATAAAATAATAACCATGAAAACATTAAAATTTATGATTAATTTTTGAAGTAAAGTTGAATATCTTTGAAGGATTTTAATTATAATTTTTTTTTTGTTCGTTGTAAGAGATGAATAATTTAATTAAGTAGAATAAAATTGTGTTAAGTTGTTTTTATAAAAAATTAAAAAAAAATTCTAAGGGGTTGGACTGCACGGTTCTCTCCGGTTCGTGTGGTCCAACCTTGGTTTTAGGGGTTCACGGAATTAACAAAAAATTCGGTTCGTTAGGCTTAAAAAACCGGTTTTCATCTCGATTCTTGGTTCTCACGGTCTGACCTCCCAGTTCTGTTCGGTTCTAAGAACCATGATTATACTGAGACTAGTTCCTAAGGAATATCAAACAAAACCAATTAATATTTTACCCTAAAAGCTAAAATTTTAGAACAAAAGCCCATACAACCATGAAAGAGAAACACGACTCTCTCTCTCTCTCTCTCTCTCTCTCTCTCTCTCTCAAATTCCTCATCCTGCTGTATGTAGAAAACAATTCTAGATTTAAAGAATTATGTATATTTTCCATCTCTTTGTTATTCTGCCTTTTGATTTCTTTCTTGTAATATACCACTAAAATCTATTAATTGAATATTGGAAATTTGGGCTTGAATCTCTCCATTTAATCACACTTTAAAGAACCCAAGGGGAGTTTTGAACTTGTTTTAGCTTTTTTGGCCCTTGTTGCAAAAAGTAAGAGAAGAAATGAATAAATAAAATAAATAAATAAAAATAAGAGAAAGAAGAAATGAATAAAAAAAATAACATTACTTAAAAAAAAAAATGACAAACAGCACAATGGTGGTGAATATTTGTTAATACTTGGGGTTAAGACTACGTATATAGAAATGCGCAATTGATATGGTGATTGGCCAGGGGTTCAAGCCGGCCATTTGGGGTGATGCGAAGGTAGTCGTCGATGTGAATCAGCTTAGCTCGGATTTGCTACAATTGGTGGTTGATATTATTATAAACTTAAAGCATTCTACCCATCATAGAAAGAAAGTTGCCCCTTTTTTTTAGCTAAATGTGTATTTAACTGTAAATTTTCTATTGTAGTTAGGATCAAATCCTCTCAAAGAGGGTTGTTGATGCCTTGGTCTATCATGGACCGATTGGGTGTGTAATTTATCTTTGTTTGGCTGGAAAGATATTGTCTTTATCCAAAAGAAAAAAAAAAAGCACTAGGATTGAAACTAACTTTTACTAGAATATATTTTAAGATATCATTTATAAAGATAATATTATATGCACATACGTAGAACATATTTTCCTAGGATACCATGGGTTACTGTAGTTTTGTAAAATCAAGGTTATCATGATTTTAGGATTATTATACTAAATATAATGTATTTCTATATAAATAATTTAAAAAATGTACTTGTTTAGTTCTTTTTGTTGTGGACATAGGCCAATGCAAATCGCGTTATTTTGTTATTTCTAATTTAACGTGGTATTAGAGTTATGGTTTTTGGTCTGTTTGGTTGTGTTATTTAAATAATAATTTTCATTATTTAAATAACACAACACGTATTTCTATAATTTTTTTTTTCACTCACACATATTTTCACAATATTTAAACAACGTTACTAGAACAACATTATTACAGAAGTCATTTGTATTCTTTTTTCTCTCCATCACCATCTTTTTTGACGTTCCTTCTAATTAGAATTGTCTCCCTCCAATGAAGTTCATACAATTGTCCAAGCATTGTTCTCTTGGATCCTTGCATTTGAGCATCTTTTCAATTTCTGAATACGTCACTAAAAAGATCTAAAATCGATCTACAAAACGCTGCAAAAATTCTTCTGTCTCGCGTATCCTTGAGCCAATCATTAATCTACTAATGTTCCTTAGGCCACCAATGCAGTCATCCTCTTACCATAATAGCCACTCTTTGGCCATTGATGCAATTGTTCTCCTGTACTAGTAGCTCCCTTTCAATCTTCATCCATTAAGCCATCGGTTGTTTTTCACTACCAGAACCAGAATTTTCAAATGTTTCATTCCATGTCATGATCAATCCATTCTACGTTCGATTTGATCATTCCTGCTCATGGCTTTCTTCCTGAGTTTGTATTACAAATTCAAGGCGTTTTCAAGCTTATACTCTGACTTTGAAGGGGGTGTGTTAGAATATATTAGGACATGAGCAAAGATATGTAGACTATAATTTTGTAGAAAACCATTGGTTACTTTGGTTTAATTTGTAATACCACGGGCTATGTAGCCATCATACTAAGACTAATATGTTCTTTTATACATCCTACAAGGATATGTGGCAAAGTGGGCAGGTCGAATCAGGTCGATTTCGTGTTGAGTCAATAAGGTTTGGGTTGAAAACGGGTTTGGTTAATGGGCTTGTGGGTCGGGTCGTGTTGGGTCGGGCCAACCAATATTTTTCACATGATTTAAATAAAAAAAATGTATTTGCTACTTGGTAAGTTATATATCAAATTACATAGTGTGAAGTACATTACTTTAAATTTACTACCCATATCAAGAAAGAGTTTAGCTTAAAAAGTTATAAAATTATGCAAATCCTAACATTGCTTACCAAAATAAATAGCACAAATACAAAAAAGTTTAATCTACCATTTGAAAATTTAATTAAAATCAACACACAAATTTCACTTCTA
Source organism: Quercus variabilis (assembly GCA_030445155.1). Classification (NCBI taxonomy): domain Eukaryota; kingdom Viridiplantae; phylum Streptophyta; class Magnoliopsida; order Fagales; family Fagaceae; genus Quercus; species Quercus variabilis. Next base: position 2,025,065 of record CP129455.1, read on the forward strand.
CACAATATCAACATCCCAAAGCATAAAAGAAAATTAAAAATGCTCTTTGGATAGCTAATGTGATAAAGACTAAAAATATATATAAGATATTTATAATCTTGAAACTAATTTCAGAATCTAATATCTTGAAAATAATCTAATAGTTGTGTTTAATTTTAGATGCATTGTGATTGACACTATTTCAATTTGAGAATATACATTGAAGTTTGATTGTTTACTTATTTATAGATAATATTTTTATGAATATATCATTGTTAAGCAATACACTCCCAATAAATCATTTTTATTTTGAAAAACTGTTTATTTTGGCTATGAATAGTTAGAAAATAGGCCCACAAACATCCATAATTTATACCAATATGAAAATAATCTAATAAGAATGCCTTAATTGATTATCTTTCAATTCGTTTGCATCCAACTAATTAAAGGTCTTAATTGTTTTCTTAAGGCCATTGTATTTGAATGATGCTATGTGTTACATCACTTAATAACTTGTTATTGAATTTATATTTTGATAATTCAATCGTTGAATCACATGTTCTATATTCTCTTAACATGCATGTCAATTTTAATGCCGTAATACACACACACACACACACACACACACTAAATAAAGGTCTCAATTGTTTTCTTAAGGCCATTGTATTTAAATGACATTATATGTTAGACCACCTAAAACTTGTTATTGAATTTATATTTTGAAAATTCAACTGTTGAATCATATGTTTTATATGCTCTTAACACACATGTCAATTTTCATACCAATTGGATGTACCCAATAACTTATTGAATTTATATTTTGAAAATTCAACCGTTGAATTACATGTTTTGTATGCTCTTAACACGCAAGCTAATTTTCATGCCAAGTGGATGTACCCCATAACTTGTTACTGAATTTATATTTTGAAAATTCAACCATTGAATTATATGTTCTATATGCTCTTAACACGTATGTCAATTAGATGTAATTTATCATTTGATCCATATATCTATATATATATATATATATATATATATATATATATAAAATTGAGTTTGAATTATGCATTGTAAAGCTTACAAAAAAAGAAAGTAAATCAACCATGTCTTAATTAAAAAAAAAAAGTTTTTTTTTTTTTTAAAGGATCAAGTCACAAGTTAGCTGGGTTGGGTCAGGTCACAGGTCAACTTGTTTTTTATTTAGGTCAAAAAATTAGATTCAGATCAAATATTTTCCCTGGGATTTGGGTCAAGTTGGCGAATCCTAACTCGTTTTGCCATGTCTGCTGACATGCATGGTTTCATTGTAACATACAAAAATAATTTAGAATCATAAAAATTTAGGCTTTTAGCTAGGATTTTATTTATGGACAAAGTTTAGCTATAAAATTAGTTGTAGTTTTATACTACAAACTTACTTAATATCTTTTTATTAGAGGTGAATTTTGACAAATCTATCATTGGATTACATCTTCTTCTTATATTTTTCATATTTGCAAAATTTCAAGAAAATTAAATATCAATAACTATGTCATCAATAATTTTTTAAATTGCAAATTTATGTAATTTAAAATTATATACAAAATATAAGTTTATAAATTATATAGTAAATAATATCCGATTGACATAAAATTTAACATATATATTAAGAGCGTAAATAACATGTAATTCAACGATTAGATTTTCAAAATATGTTATAGTTTTAAGTTACAACCAATTTTGTAACTAAATTTTGTCATTTATTTATTTATTTTTGGGTGTGGACATAGGACCGTGAAATCGAATTATATTAAAACTATTGCTCTTGTTTTTCTCTTTTACATTATTTGACTTTCTTCATTCTATTTATTAAACATTAAAACATACACATGTATACCTTTTGATAAAAGAAACAATGCTATAAATAATATAAAAACAAGTCGTTACCTGTCGTAGAAGCTAGCTATGCAATTTTCCAGAGGTCAAATTGAGCTTTGAAATTGCAGTGGCGGTTCCGCGATTTCATTTAGGATCAAGAAATTGTCAACTTACTACTCCACGCGATCTACCTCTAAGTTGTGAGTCTTGTGACTAATTAATAATTTGGTCTTAAAAAATTTACCAATTTTAAATGTCATGGCTTCAGTTTCGTGGTCGTAGCAGTCCACGGTTTCAGATGAATCAAGAAATTGTCAACTTATAAACCATGTGAAATCGCAGCACTTCTAAGTTGTGACTAATTTGGTCGCAAATGAAAAAAAAAAAAAATCAAAAGCAATTTAAAAAATTCCATGTCTTCAATTTCATAGTCTCTTAACTATGCCGTAGTAAAAGGGCAGGGCCATCTCTTCTGGACCAAACAATGCAAAGTTTAAGTTGTTAAGACTATATATTATAGGGAAGTTACTTTCATAGACGTGGAAGTCTTGTGTTACTTACCAAATAAACAAAGTATGAATGAGGCAAGGTAAAACTAGTTGTTGGGTATTACTAAATTTAAAAATTGACCAATAAAAAGAGGAAAATACCCAATTAAATAAAATAAAATGAATAAAAGCATTGAATCAACAAATCCAGACTCTGTACCAAGAACCATATAAATTTTTTTTTTTTTTTTTTTTTTTTTTTGAGAGGAAGGACCATAGAACTTTGAATCAACAAAATGGTCACGATATGCCTTTGTCTTAGTTATGGTAAAAGGATTTGGATTTCAAGAGACGTGTACTCTTCAATTTTCAAACTCTATGTTCTCAATAAAGTTGGTTCCAATTTCCAACTATGACTGAATGCTTCATTAATTTCCTCTAAGCTTCCTATTGTATTCTTGGATGTTTCCTTTTGCCTTTTGAGTTTTTAAAAAGTTAAGGGTAAAGCCACTCTAGCGAGAAATCTATGCATGGTTTGATTTTGATTTTATTTTTAATACGGACTTCCATCTCATTCCCTATTTATACACTGTATAATGTATTATGTACAATCGTCTATATGCATGTATTTTTATGTGTTTATATACGAAGCACGTGCAAAGTATTCTTATAGAGCAAATACTATGACTTTATCAACTGTATGAAATGCTTGGTCAAACTCCAAAAGCTGCATGGGACATTCACTCGCTAGTACCTAAATGATTTCCTTTTGTATTGACTTACATATATACACATTTTATTTATATGAAAATATATACATATTCTAAGTTAGTCAACACTTGCTTGTTCTATATTTATTTTCAATTTTGTGTCTTACCTATCTCCTTTGCATCGAATGATCCTATTTTGTTCCCCACCCCAAAAAAAAAACCCCCTACACTTTCTAAAATAAATAAATAATAGGTTTGCTAGAATTAATAAATGATGTTTAATATATATGTGAGCATTTTTTTGAGAAAAAATATGTGAACATTTTAACTTTTAAATGACATAGAATTATTTTAAAAAATGAAAAAGAAAGATAGAGTAAAGATGTAATTTATTCAAATCTTATTAAGTTTATTAAAGAAGTGCTGTGGAAGCAAAGGCAGGGCTAAAAATTTTTGTTTGGAAGAGCCAAGTTGCAGCACTAATATATTTATCAAGATAACCCCCACACACATTTTATTTGATAAGTTATATATATACACAAAAAAAGAGTTTGGTATTTTTAATCAAAATTATGTTTGATGGTGATCTTTTATAAAATAAAATTCATTTTTATCATTTTCATAGTGAAATTCTTAAAAGTTTCATTTTCGATACAAATTATCAGATTTTATACTAAAGTAAGTAAAAAAATTTTCAATTGAATTATTGAAATTTTCAAAGACATGAATGATCCAACACTTGGAGGAACAAGTTAGGTTTCAAATATATTTGAAACTATCTTGCTTTAACCCGTTATGTGGCTACTAAAGAGACATTTCATGTGCAATTTTAGTGATAGGATTTTTTTTAATGATTCAATGACTTGTTAATCACCACATAATGGGTTGAAAAAGATAAATTCAAACATATTTGATGTCAAATTTTATCAAATATTTGATAGATATAAGAGTACATTTTACAATAAAAAATAGAATTGCGGAAAATAAAGCTATGTCTTTATAACTATTAGACCAATAATTTTTTTTAAGAACGTCATTGGACTAATTCAAATACTTGGGAGGGCTAACTCTTATTTTTGTAGATTAAATTTTGAAAACATTAAAATAATTATGTATAGGCAAAAATGCAAAACTAACCTTCTAATTTTCACTCTTTTTCATTTAAGTTCTCTAACTTTCAATTTTTATCAATGCAGGATTTCGTTAAATCCCAGTTATGGATGCCGTTAATGTCACTAAGTTTTTTTTCTTTTTAATAATTTTGGAATTAAGGTGTGTGATATGTGGCCTCGACTTGATCTTCGTCAGGCCACGCGAATGCCGACAGGACCTTGAACAGGACAGAGGTCCCTTTGTCGTGCCCAAACACATTGCTCGAATGGGCAGTCGGTGTGAGGTATTATGGACTCTTGGGCCAGCATGACGAACTGGGTCACGTTGCTCGAGTCGTCCTGGATTCTGTCGACGAGATGTTCATCCCGTAGAGACCTGCGGCGCGTGCGCTGGCTATCGCGGAGGTTGTTGGCAGCGACGAACTCGGCCGCTCCCGCCGTGTCGTCAACTGCCTCGTGTGCGACGTTAAGGCCGAGTTTCGTGAGAGTGAGTTCACACTGAGCTAAGGCTTGTGGGTGTGAGATGACTCAGGTTAAGTACTCTTTTTGGACCCCTAGTAAAGCCAAGAGACAGTGGTGTACGGGTAATTGGACCTCGCCGACTATGTGGAGGCGGTGGCAGAGTAAAAGGTCGTAGTTTCTGTGAATCGAGCTGCCAAGTGAGTTTTCGATTGGGAGCATAGCTCGATCGGCAATCCAATGCTCAACGGCTTGGAAAGCCACTTCGAACTGGTCACAAGGAATGGCTTCGCAGTTTGGGTAAGCTTTTCCAGCTGTGGCTTTAGAGTTTGCCCTGGGAACACCTTGGTAAGCAACCCGGAGCTGCGACCCATGCATCGGAGGTGGCGACAGGTCTGTAATAGTTAACGGCTTCACCGGCGGCCTGTTGTTGTTGGTTTTTTTTTTTTTTTTTTTTTTACAGTTTTTTTTCTTTTAATTTTGAAATATTAAAAAAAAAAGGAAAAAAAAAGAGGGAAAACAATGACATTAACGGCAGCTTTTAACGAAATCCTGTATTGACAAAAATTGAAAGTTAGAGGACTGAATTGACAAAACCAAGAGTTAAAGGACTGAAACGAAAAAGAGTAAAAATTAGATAATCAATTTTGTATTTTTACCATATATATATATTCAAAATTTTGGGTAGAGCCATGGCCCCCATACTTCAGCATAGCTCCACCCAGTGCGGGAGGGGGAGGGGGGAAGATATGAATAGAATGAAGTATCAACTACATTTCATACCATCTCCCCAAACCAAAAAAAAAAAAAAAAAAAAAATTTGTTGATAAGAAAATATAGATATATTCTCTTAACCATTATATCAAGAGCTAATTAAAAAAGAAGAAGACATGAAACACTGATTTGGTGCGCCAAAAGTTCATGTTTGTTATATGTCAGACTGAACGAGTGAACACATTGATTGCGTGGTCCAATTCTATGGATTACACTGTAAGTACTTTGCATCAAATTAATACTTACGTTCTGACCCAATGAAAAGTCCACGGATCGATCTACCTAGAAATTGCTTACGTATTTTCCTTCTGTAAAACAAGATCATTTATTAACGCAAACTATGCATCAAAGAAAGTTTGTTAAAAGTACATAAACCCATTTCGTATCACGCTATTTTATGGGAGGCTCTAACCCCGTTTGTCCTCAAAGCTCTTAATTTGGTGCACCTGCTAAAATTTTGTATTATAGCTCGTCATATTTTCGCATATGGCTATATGGTCTCCCAATAAGGTGTAAAGAAAAACAACATAGGTAGAGCAAAGCGATTATAGACACGATGAGACGACTCTGAATATATAGTTTAAAAGTAATACTACATACACAAATTATTTTACAATATTTTTACAAACAGCTATCGCAGTTTTAACATTTTTTTAAATAGTTATTGTAAGTAAAAATGTGATGTTAATAATAGATCCATATTAGAATCAGTAAGATATTATTACATCAACAATTTATAAATATATTGTAAAATAATTTGTGTCTATAGTATTTCTCATAGTTTAATAGTGTGAAAGATCTTACCAGTCTCAACGTGGTGTTGTTGGTATTACTTCGGTTGTCGTTGTTCTTGTTCTTTTGTTATTATTACTTTCTAAGCAATAAATATGAAGAGCAAATCCATCAGTCAACTGTTGTACAAATTCACCCTCAAAAAAAAAAAAAAAAAAAAAAAACTGTTGTACAAATTAATATGCACATAACTAGCTAGAATATGAAATTATGGGCTTTAGCTACTTTTCCTCATTAAGTCTTCAGTCATTTTTTTTTTAATGAATAAAGATTTCTATCATTGAATAAGGAATGTGAATGTGATCTTTACTGTTAGCATAAAAAATAAATGCGATATATGATAAAGGATAACTGTCTATAGCACACGTTATATATAACTTCAAATTCTTTCAAATTTATTATAAAAAAAGAATTTGAGAGATGGCCTAGCAATGAGTATTAATCTAAATTTATTAGCGGTAGAAATTGAGATTGATGCTACGTACTTTTTGATTGGGCTGCTGGCTCTCATTGTAGTAATTTACAGCATACAACTTTTGTTATGAATTGCGGAAATCTCCTCAGCCAAATACAACATGTAATGATTAAGCATTGCTTTTGCGAGGAAAATTAATGTACAAATGCTATGGCTAGAAAATGATCAGATCTAAGCCAGGATCAAAGGCGACTCCAAGTTGAAGCTAAGGTGGTCACATGACCACTTGATTTGGACAAAAAATAATTATTATATATAAATTTTAAAAATTTATGACTTTTTTACCTTTAAAATAAATTTATGACCATCCTAAATTTCTTTAGGTTCAACATATATAATTAAATTTTGGATAAAGTCTAGCAACAAACTTATTGGTTATAGACTAAGACTACAATTTCACTTAATATATTTTTATTAGATGTGAATTTTGACAAATCCATCATTGAATTACATTTCCTTTTTATATCTTTCATGCTTACAAAATTTCAATAAGATTAAAGATTAAAAATTATATTATCAATCAAATATTTAAATTTTGAGTTTTTATAATCTAAAATTATAAAAAGTAAGTTTAGAGCTAGATCGAATAATAAATAACATCTGATTAGAATAAAGAATATGCATTTCAATAATTAAATTTTAAAATATATAGTCATTTTAATTTGTTTAGTGAGAGTTGTAGCCTTAGAATACAATTAAATTTGCAGTCAAATGTTGTTCTTAAACTTTGGTCTCCTTAATAATATATTAGGCCCTTACAAATAAAAAGGAAAAGTCCAAGAAATTTTTTTATTGAACTAAAATTTTAAAAGACATGTAGCTTGTAAAATTGATAATGATACTATCATGTAACGATTATAAAATAAGATCGTAGAAGGAAATTGTAAGACTTAATATATTTGCGTGTGTTTTTCTTGATAAAATATGAAGTTCCCTGGAAAAAATTCCTTAAGGTCATTGACTAGGATCTTAATATTTTTCATAGTCTCCTTGCCGATTTTTTGCTTCATTGCGAGAGGTGTTGTCCTCCTAACTATATATGTTTTATCTGCTTAGTCTTTAAAGACATGTATTTACCAAGAAAAAAAAGAAAAAGAAGTTACTGAGAAATTCCACCATATAATTACCATGTACCACCTAAGGAAAAACCAGGGAATGGACGAAATTTCCCTTTCCTCACTAATCAATTACAACTTTAGACCAACATTATTATTTTTGGTTCGGTAATAGTCACATTTGGCCCTTCACCAACCTCCCTTTTTCATTACACGTGCTCTCAGCGTCTCCACTTATGCAAAATCCTTATAAATACCAAGCAAAACCTTCACATTATTTCATACTATCATAAACCAAACACATTTCAAGTTTCAACCCTATAGCTCTCAGCTCTCATCACATCAAAAATGGCTCCTGTTTTCTCAAAAATTGGCATAATAGGAGCTGGTGTTAGTGGCTTAGCAGCCGCTAAACAACTAGCCCACCACAACCCTTTAGTCTTTGAAGCCTCTGACTCTATTGGTGGGGTCTGGAGGCATTGTTCTTACAGTTCCACGAAGCTTCAGTCCCTTCGTTGTGATTATGAGTTTTCTGATTTCCCTTGGCCTGATAGGGATAGCACTAGTTTTCCATCTTATACTGAGATATTGGAATACTTAACATCTTATGCTAACCACTTTGATGTCCTCAAGTTTGTGAGGTTCAACTCAAAAGTGGTGGAGATTAGGTTTGTTGGTGATAGGGAAGCCACTGATCTCACCGGGAAACCTGGTGACTATCCTACTATATTGCCTGGACACCCTGTTTGGGAGGTTGCTGTGCAAACCAACCATTCAGATACCATTGAGGTCGTTAACTTTTTTTTCTTTTTCTTTTTTCTTTAACTAATAAAAAAAAAATGGCCACGAGGGTTTTACTAGCTAGGGTTCCAAAAGAAAAAGAACATGATTTTCTTATTTCTTTCTTTTTGTATTTCCTTTCATTTACTCCGTATTTTCCTATCTATTTAGAACCTACATACTCCGGAATTTCCTAATTTCTAATCTCTTTTTTTCTAAATCCTAGCTGGCCTCCAAGAAAAAATTTGACACCTTGTAGTTTGGCCTATGTCAACCTTCAAAGTCTTATATATTTTGCGACAAGCGGGATATATAATTTGTTGATAATGAGTAAAAATCTTTTGTTTCAATATGAGGTCCAACTTTATGCTTTAGCAATCTTTGCTTGTCAAAATTTTTTTTTTTTTTGAGTAATGAAAGTTTAAAATGAAACGAAATAAATCAAACACACATGGGTAGACTATAAATATATAATTTTTGTGTGATCCTTTGTGGTCCACCGATTGTATAGTTGACAATACAAGGAATCGTATAATGAAACTTCCTATAAGTATATTACCTAGAAATTAAGGTCAAAAGTCTATGTTCATACGATCGTTAGTAGTATTATCTTTACATCTACCTAGTATTTTGGTGACTGGATTATATTATTATTACATATTGACTTGTGTTAATTTATTCGATTCATTTCAGTGGTATGCCTTCGAGTTTATTGTGGTTTGCATTGGAAAATATGGAGATGTACCTAAAATCCCAGAATTTCCACGAAACAAAGGCCCTGAAATATTTCAGGGCAAGGTCTTGCATACCATTGATTACTGCAAACTTCAAAAGGAAGAGACTTCACAACTACTTAAGGGGAAGAAGGTTGCAGTCATTGGTTTCAAGAAATCAGCTATTGATTTAGCACTCGAGTGCGCAGAGGAGAACCAAGGTATAAAGATCTCTCTCTCTCTCTCTCTCTCTCTCTCTCTCTCTCTCTCTCTCTCTCTCTCTCTCTCTCTCTCTCTCTCTCTCTCTCTCTCAAGGTTTTATACATTTTATGGGAGGGAATTTGAACTCTAGATGTTCTAGGTACCAAAGTTTCTTTATTATTATTATTATTATTATTTTGTATGTTAATTAATATTTCATTCATTTATTTCCCTCACAAAATAATATTGTTGGATCCTTATCCTAAAGAATGAAACAAGTTCATTGATGTGTAGTCATCATGATCCAATTCAGTTGTCATCACCTTGTTAAGTGGCCTATCAAATTTTTTTTATTAGCTTAATTTGTTTTTTTTTTTTAATAGGTAGTATAGTTTATTTTTAACAAGCAAATCAATGGGATGGTTGATGGGTTATACAGCTAATAGTGGCTAGTAGTTTATGATTTTCAAACTATTAGTCTTTGAATCAAAATTCTCACATTTTCCGCAAGTGTGGAAGATAAAGTGAAGAGTTGAATTCTTAGGGATCCATACTGCAGGAGTTGTGAATTTTTTACAGACACAAGTGTACGTGGAAGATGGAGTCAAAAGTGGAGTCAATTTTTAATAAAGTAAATAGTAATATTCTATGTAAGCCTAGTTTCATTTAGAAACTTAAAATTGAGATATGAATACACTGAATTGCACAATACACACACACACACACATATATATATATATATATATATTGCATCAATTCAAAGCCCAAAAAAGGTTTTATAAGATTAAAAGGTCCATTCAACACTTACTGATGTATCTTTTGTATATTATATATATATATATATATTTTTTTTTTTTATATAAATATTAAATTTTATAAGGATGTAGTGTAAAATTTAAATTTTACACCTCTAATCCTAAATTACCATATCATCATATTACATATTAAAAAATATACATAATTACATTTAATAAATTTTAATACCCATTTAAAAATACAACTTAACTATGAGTTTTTGCCTTTAATTAAAACATAGAATCCATTTGGTCCTTTTCTAAAAAATACGAATCTATTTGGTCCAAAAGACAATAGCGAATGTAGTGCAATTTAATTAGTTCTTATTTTTCACGTTATGTAGTTCGAATTTGCATGGTTTGGGTTTCACACAATCAAGACGTATTTGACTTGTTGACTTTACATTCTTCTCAAAAAAAAAAAAAAAAAAGACTTGTTGACTTTACACGTTTTTCCTTATTAGACGATTCCAAAACACATGAATTAGAATTCCGCACATCTTCTGTACATTATGAGGAAAAGAAAAAGACTAAGTTTCAACTTTCAACAACACCCACTGAAGTAACGGGTGTCATTATAATATGTCTGCTCCGTATTGGGCCAATCTTGGAAAAATCTTGACACCGATATGTTTCCCTTTAATTGATGTAAACAATTTTTCCATGGAAAATTTTGAGATGCATTAAATGTGCAAGAAAATAACTTTTGTTCCTGTTTTACTTTCAAAGTTAAAAAGTACGAAGATTTTTTTTTTTTTTTTTTTTTTTTTTTTTTTTTTTTTTTTTTTAAGAATTCAAATGTTAGGGTGGAGGATTTGAACTCCTTGACTTCTTTCATCTCATTTTGTTTTCAAAAAGGTTTAGGGACACAACTATTATGTCACAATTTTGATATAACCAACTACGAGTATGGTTTTAAAAATTGAATTGTTCAATGAATCATTTTTGCACCCAGTATCTGGTTTATGACAAGTTTTAACCAGTTTTGGGCAGTTTTACTTGATCGAATTGGTACCCGATTCCTAGTTGAATTAGTTCCACCAACTGGTCCAGTTTGATTCTTAAACTATGACTACAAGTAAGGGATAAAAAGTTACGGATCTAAGTAAAAATTATTGTCTACTACTCACAGCCACTTTAACAAATTGTGACAAATGTTGTGTAAAAAAAAAAAAATGTAAAATCGAAATTCCATATGTCATTCCTTTGTATTTGCTAAAAAATAGTGATATTAAGAGTATTATAGATTTATTATATAAGTGTTAAAAATTGTAAAACTTAATAGTAACTTTAGTATTTTCCCATTAAAATGATGGAAAACTCTCTACAAATTCTGAGAAAAGCTAAACCTTTGTCAATCCCTTTAGGAGAACAATTCATATATTCTTTTTTTTATTTCAAGGAAATTTGGATAATTTCTTAGTGGATTGACTATTTAGATTGCATTATGAGATGATCAATATTTTGATGTTTTGCAGGACCAGAAGGACAACCTTGTACCATGGTGGTAAGGACTTTGCACTGGACAGTTCCCCATTACTGGATTTGGGGTTTGCCATTTTACATGTTTTACTCAACAAGATCCTCTCAATTCCTCCATGAAAAGCCTAACCAAAGCTTTCTCAAAACTCTTCTTTGCCTTCTTTTATCTCCAATGGTAATTGATCAATAATAATTTTTACTGTATGCACTTAAAAATTAACATTTAGTCTGGTTGATGAGTAGAGTGCCAATGTTAATAAGTTGTTGTATATAATGATCTATGACAGAGGCGAGGAGCTTCAAAATTTATAGAGTCCTATTTGCTGTGGAAACTTCCTCTGCAGAAGTATGGATTAAAACCAGACCACCCTTTTGAAGAAGACTATGCATCTTGTCAGATGGCTATCATGCCAGAGAATTTCTTCTCTGAGGCTGATAAGGGAAAGATTCTCTTTAAAAGAGCATCAAATTGGTGGTTCTCAAAGGAAGGAATTGAATTTGATGATGACACCAAACTGGAGGCTGATGTTGTTGTTCTTGCAACTGGTTACGATGGGAAGAAAAAGCTCAAAGCTATCTTACCAGAGCCTTTTCGTACTTTGTTAGAATATCCTTCTGGTATCATGCCCTTGTATAGGTAATTAACAATTCTACTCTTAAAATTGTAATAATTGCTTCTAAACTGTAACACGGTCAAAATATACTTCAATCCCCTCTCCCAAACCCCACAAGAGTAGAAGTTTTATGCATTAGATATGACCTTTTAATAATGATGCAATTCTCTTCTTTTTCTTTGTTTAATTGCAGGGGCACAATCCATCCACTAGTTCCGAACATTGCATTTGTGGGTTACCTTGAGAGTGTTTCAAACCTTCATACGTCGGAGCTGCGTTCCATATGGCTAGCTCGTCTGGTAGATGAGAAATTCAAGCTCCCTAGTGTTGAGAAGATGATTGAACAGACAACCAAAGAAATGGCAGTCACCAAGAAGACAACCAGGTTCTACAAGAGGCACTGCATTTCTACCTTCAGCATTAACCACAGTGATGAAATATGTGAAGAGATGGGATGGAATTCTTGGAGGAAGAAGAATTGGATTTCAGAAGCATTTAGCCCCTATGGTAGTCAAGACTATATATGATAGGAATAAAGGAAGTGGCGATAATAAAGCAAATTATTGTCCTTCATTACTTGCTAAGAGGTTTCTCCTTTATAGTGTAGAATAATCTATAGTTTATAACCACAAAAGGGGAAACTAATTAAACGTAATATATATATGTATTATCAACCAAAAAAAAAAAAAAGTAGCACGTAAAGGAGGTTTCTATGTTTGAATAAACAATATTTCTTGGATCTACCAAAAATAAAAAAATATTTCTACTTACATTGTTCAGACAAATTGTTCAGAAAATTGGAGTATAAGAGCAATACTGAACAAGGACCACTTAAAGGACCTTCCAAATGCATTTTAATATCTTAATAGGAGGTACACCTCTTGGCACCAAGAATCAATCAGGTCATGTTGCCATGTGTGATTTGACTTACATTTTACTTATTTTGTCTCTTGAATACAAATTTTTTTTATCCATGCGTGGTTTGACTTGAATACCACCCTATGGGGCATAGCAAATATGTTTGTCCTTATGTCAAATTGAGGGGCTGACACACCAAATAACCCCACAAAACTTACACGGTTGGCTACATTATTAATTGTACCCAAAGTTGCCCCATGCAAATGCAAAAACAACTGAAACCTCACTAGTAAATAAGCTTCATACATGATTTTTTTTCATTCCTCGAAAAGGTCAAAATAATTTGATGTTTTTCTAAAGCAGAAATGATGATCATCACCTCCTCTACTGGTGGAATGAAGGGTCCAAATTACCTAGCTAATATCTAAAAGTAATAACAAATTAAGAACTTTGACTATCTCCAATAGACGGTGGAGGTACAAAAATAAAAGAATATAAGGAGTTAGATGAGGCTCAAACTCAAGGGCTTTGAAGTAGCTTTAAAGTCTCATCAATTTGCCTTTTGGGTTGGAACTGATTGTTGTAGATTTGTTGAACCACCCCATTCTTCACAAGAACATAAGTCTGTTTTCCAGGCAGTGCTCCAAGTAGCACTCCCCAATCTTTCCTCACCCTATTCCTCTTGTCACTTAGCAGCACTCAGAACTCATGAACTTGGCTTGGATACCAATTGTCGGACTACGAGCAATGCCACTTTATCTCAAAAGCAATTGATGATGAGAAAGACACTCAAATTTTTAATAGCATTTGACATGCATCATGCGAGCCTATTTTTAGAATAGTTGTAGTGAGTTAAATTGTGATCCTCCAGCATCCTTTATAAGGAGAATCATGGTTAGAATCCCCTTGTCCCACTTATTAGAACAATTGAATTATAAAATAATTTCTTTTAAAAATCACAAAAACTCATGGGTAATTGTTATAGGTAGGATGATCAGGTATCTTTTCAAAAAGATTAGTCTTGAAATTGCAAAAGCTTAATTAGGCAATTTTATAAGTATCTATGATCTAAAAGAGTACATCCATTAAAAAAATGAACTAGCTTCTACATGATTAATAACCAAATTACATTTTGAAAAAAGAATTGATAATTTATACAATATCGCAACATAACTAGAGGTAGTTAGTGTCCATTCCGCCTATTGCTAGCTCAGCCATTACATGCCTAATAAGTTAGAGGACCTTGCATAAAGCATACAAATAATTCGGGGGCAAGGCAACTAAAAACAAATACAGAGCTACCATGTCACAACATAAAAGAGTTACAATTAATTGGAGTTACTTGGGAAATGTACAACTAGATTGAAGGAGCCTATACTTGGAGCTGTCCAAAACATGGTAGTAAATTGTGGTGAACATGACATTAAGCATGTTTTAAAGAAGTTGTGACACAATATTCTTCGCATGTACCAAAAATTAAAAAAAAAATCAATACGAAAATATTCCTCTAGTGTTAAATATAAAGCTATCCTATATTGCAAAGTTTTTGTACTACCTTCTGACTTGTGAGATGATGGATCATTACTGCCAATCCCAACAACCTGAGCTCCTGCTTTCTTAAATTTCTCTTGGAATCCCTGAAAGCACAAGCCTGTCAGAGTATGAATAATAGTTCTTTGTTAGTGCCTGCATAACCTAAAGGCTCTCTTTTATTGTGTGACGACTATGTCTATGTGAATCTATTCGGCTATTCCCGTAGAACTATGATCATTGAGTGTAGTACTAATAACACTAATAAGAAATGTAAAGCTTGATGACGGGGTTTTCTGTTGAGAGTAAAGCTTGATGATTCTATTTGGGCTTGAAAAGTGGGGTTATTGAGTATGGCCGAATGTGTGTGTATGGATCTCTTGGCTTTGACGTTAACTCATAGTAAGTTCCAAATTTAGAACATTGACAAAATCGTTTATATTTTTAAGTTATATGATGATCAAATTTTATATAAAAGCTTGTCCAACTTTTGAAGTTTCAAAATATGAAACCCACTTGAACTATCGTAGGGAAGTCATGACTGATTTGAATGCCTAATGTAAGTTTGGCGCTCCTAAATTACTTCTTTTGGTCCAGTTGGTGCTCCCAAGTTACTTTTATCAATTTACAATAACTTTGAGGAACCTGTTGGCCAATCTGTGATTCATACTTTGTGCACATGCCTTGGCCAAACTGTTCTAAGGTTGGTTTCAAGGTAAAAATTAAAAAGTGAAGAGCCAAATTGAGCAACTAGACTTGACATTGGAGAGAGTTTGATATCAGCTTATGATTTCTTTTTTCTTTCCTTAAATTCTTTGCCAAATATAACCCATTTCTTTCATTTATAACACTAAAGATGATACCTTCTTCCATTGAATTTGTTAGGGTTTTAGACCCCAGTTATCACCAAAATAACCAACTTTTAACTAATTAATTAATTAGTTATGATATTGATTAAAATAATTAAAACATCAAACAAGCATAGATCACATAAACATCAAGAATGATAACCTAGGAAAACTTATGAAATTGTGGTTTTATAGTAAAAAAAATCTAGGGAGGATTTAACCTAAATAATGCTCAAAGCAACATTTCATGAATAGAATCAAAGTTTGTACAATAAACTCAACTCTAAATTTACTACTACCTCATATAATATTTACTAGTCGTGACCACATGTAGCACCAAATCCACAAACTCTTCTACTGTGAAACTATTGCACACAAATTCTCATGTTTATGACTTTGAGATCTCCATATGGCTCATCTTGTATATGAGAAATTCAAGCTCCCAAGTGTTGAGAAGATGATTGAACAGACAACCAAAGAAACGGAAGTCACCAAGAGGACAACCAGGTTCTACAAGAGGCATTGCATTCCTACCTTCAGCATTAACCACAGTGATGAAATATGTGAAGAGATGGAATGGAATTCTTGGAGGAAGAAGAATTGGATTTTAGAAGCATTTAGCCCCTATGGTAATCAAGACTACATATGAGAAGAATAATTGAAGCCGTGATAATTAAGCACATTATTGTCCTTCATTACTTGCTGAATCTGTATGTTTTGCGTTTTTTTAGTGGGTCCCATGAGTACTATTCATGGATTACTAAGAACTGAAAAATGCGCATACCCATGCATTTTTGGGTTTCACGACACTATTCACATATTTAAAAATTATTTTCCTACAACATTTTCAACAATAAATTTTCAGTTTTCAGCAAATAAGTGGTATCAAAACAGACTCCTAGTGTAGTGTAATCTATATTTTATAACAAAAAAAAAAAAAGGAAACTAATTAAAAATAATATAGCAAGTAAAAAGGAGGTTTCTATGTTTGAATAAAAAAGATTTCTACTCACATTGTTTAGAAATAACAAAGTTTAGCTATAAAATTAGTTGTAACCTTAAACTACAACTTTATTTAATATCTTTTTACTAGAGGTGAATTTTAACAAATCTACCATTGGATTATATATTCTTCTTATATCTTCCATACTTGCAAAATTTCTAAAAAATTAAGATCAACAACTATGTCATTAATAAATTATTTAAATTGTAAATTTTTTTAATTTAAAATTATGTATAAAATATAAACTTATAGATTATATAGTATATAATATCCCAATAGGGGTTACACCCCTTGGCACCAAGAATCAATCAGGTCATGTTCCTTATACCACTACAAGAAAAAAAAAAAAGGTTTATTACAATGAAAAAAATCGTTACAATAACATTAGAGTCATTGAAATAGTTGATACAGGGTGTTATAATAATGTGGGAACATTTTTTGCCTCAAGACCAAGTATTGCACTTGTAATCTTTTTTGACTTACATTGGAAAGAATACCTCCCTCTTTGTACCTTATAAGGGATGAGCCAATGGTTGAAGAGTACCAAACGTCTTGAGGCAAAAAATGTCCCCACAAATAAAATTTGAGATAATAGGTTTGTGCAGCTAAAAAAATTGTTGCAATAAAATCTAAATATTTTAATAACAACTTTGATGCAATGATATATATATATATATATATATATATATATATATATATATTGTTGCAATAAATAATTTATTGTTTTGAATTAAATTATTGCAATGATATCTTTATTGTAATAAATAATTACTTTATTTTGTCATTGCTATAAATTATGAAATAATTACTATTAGGTTAATGCAATGATATATTTGTTACAGTTTCGTATTTGCCATTGCAATAAATTGTAAAAGAATTAATATCATATTATTACAGTAATAACTTCATTGCAATAAGCTATTAGTTCAAAATTTTCGTTGCAATAAATTGCCAAAATAATTGGTATCAATTTATTACAACGATTTTTTCATTTTAAGTTATTTTAACACTTTTTCCTAATATATTAAAGCTTCTATTGCAATAAAAAATTATAATTTATTGTAACTTATTATTGTTAATGCAATAAGTTAACATTTTTAAGTTATTATTGCAACAGTTTTAACTTGTAGATACGATATTTTGTCTAATACTACTATACATATTTTGTTGTATTGTCACTTGATGTAATAGGATTTTTTTTTTTTTTTTGGGTGTAGTGTACCCATGTGTGGTTCGGCTTGCTTTTTTTTTTTTTTTGGTTGCTTGAACAAAAAATTTGTTTATCCATATATAGTCGACTTGAATACCACTCTATGGGGCATAGCAAATTTGTTCGTCACTATGTCAAATTGAGGGGCTGACACACCAAATGGCCACAAAGCTTATGCAGTTTGCTAATTTAATTCAACTCAGAATTGCCCTATGCAAATGCAAAAACAATTGAAAAATCACCAATAAAAAAAAAGGCTTCTACTTAATTTGTTTCATTCCTCGAAAATGTCAAAATGATTTGATGTCTTCTAGAGCAGAAATGATAATCATCAACTCCTCTACTTGCTAATATTTAATAAGAGTAATTACAAATTAAGGGCTTTCTCTAACTCCAATAGATAGTGGAGGGCCAAAATATAGAAGAAATGAAGATATCAGAAGAGGCTTAAAATACAGAATATAGTTGGTGATGTACCCCATCCATATCCACACTGCTACTCCCCCACAGCATGCATGCATCCTTAGTAACATATTCACCATCTCTACAACACATTAAGACAAGAACAACAACCAATGTTACTACTAATCTAATCTAATATTATATATAAAAGCAAAAGCTGAAAGAAAGTTAAATCCAAAAATGTCTCGTGTTATGCCAAGTAGGAAAAATATCCTATTTATGTTTAAAGACACAACTGAAACGCTGGGCCCCAAGGTAAACGATAAACCCAATACTTACATGATATGGATTACACTGTAAGTACTTTTGTATCAAATACTTTCATTCTGACCCAATGGGCCAATACTAGTACTTCCTATTACATGGATTAAACTGTAAGTACTTTTGTATCAAATACTTACATTCTGACCCAAGGCAAAGTCCACGGATGGATCTACCTAGAAATTGCCTATATATTTTCCTTCTGTACCCAACAAGATCATTTATTAACGCAAACTATTCATAAAGGAAACTTTGTCAAAGGTACATAAACCCGTCTTGTATCACGTTATTTTATGGGAGACTCTAACCCCATTTGGTGCACCTGCTAAAATTTTGTATTATAGCACGTCATATTTTCTCATATGGCTATATGGTCTCCCAATAATTAAGGTGTAAAGAAAAAGGACATAAGTAGAGCAAAGCTATTATAGACATGATGGGACCAGTCTGAATATATAGCTCAATAGTGTGAAAGAACTTATCAGTCTCGATGTGGTGTCGTTGGTACTTGGTATTACTTCGGTTGTCCTTGTTCTTGTTCTTTTGTTATTATTACTTTCTAAGCAATAAATATGAAAAGCAAATCCATCAGTCAACTGTTCTACAAATATGCACATAACTAGCTAGAATATGAAATTATGGGGTTTTAGTTACTTTTACTCATTAGGTCTTCAGTAATTTTTTTTAATGAATAAAGATTTCCATCATTGAATAAGGAATGTGAATGTGATCTTTACTGTTAGCATAAAATATATATGCATTAATATCGTATTCTTATAATAAAGGATAATTGTCTATAGCACATGTTACATATAACTTCAAATTCTTTCATATTTATTATAAAAAAAGAATTTGAGAGATGGTCTAGCAGTGTGCATTAATCTAAATTTTTTAGGTAGAGATTGAAATTGATACTACGTATTTTTTGATTGGGTTGCTGGCTCTCATTGTAGTTATTTACACATACAACTTTTGTTATGAATTGCGGAAATCTTCTCAGTCAAATACTAAATGAGTGTCAGTTAAGTAAGTTTAAAGTTTGTACTATGTATTCAAGAGTTAAACTCTTTTAAATATATATTACTATCAGATTCTTTAAGACTTTTTCTTCTCTCCTTATGTGTATTAAAATATTTGGTATTCTAAAAAACAAAAAATGTATTGATGAAGCACTAGTTCCACGATGGGAATTAATGTACAAATGCTATGACTAGAAAATGATCAAATCTAAGCCAAGATCAAAGGCGACTCCACATTGAAGCCAAGGTGGTCACATGACCACCTGTTATGGACAAAAAATAATTATTATATATAAATTTTAAAAATTTATGACTTTTTTACCTTTAAAAGAAATTTATGACCACCCTCAATTTTTTTAGGTCCAACATAATTAGACTTTGACAAAGTCTGGCAACAAACTTGGCAGTAGATTAAGGCTACAATTTCATTTAATATTTTTTTATTAGATGTGAATTTTGACAAATCTACTATTAGATTACATTTTCTTTTTATATTATTCATACTTGCAAAATTTCAATAATTTTAAAGATTAAAAATTATATTATCAATCAAATATTTAAATTTCGAGTTTTTGTAGTCTAAAATTATATATAAAAAATAAGTTTATAGATCAAATAATAAATAACATCTAATTGGAATAAAATTTGACATGTTTTTTAAAAGTATAAAGAATATGCAATTCAACAACTAGATTTTAAAAATATAATCATTTTAATTTGTTTAGTGAGAGTTGTAACTTTAAGATTCAACTAAATTTGCCGTCAAACGTTGTCCTTAAACTTTGGTCTCCTTATCAATATATTAGGTCCTTACAAACAAAAAGAAAAAGTCCAAGAATATTTTTTATTAAACTACTAGAATTTTGAAAGACATGTCGCTTGCAGCATTGATAATAATACTATCATGCAACGATTTTAAAATAAGATTGTAGAAAGAAATTGTAAGATTTTATATATTTGTATGTGTTTTTCTTGTAAAAATATGAAGTTCCTTGAAAAAAATTCATGAAGCGGCCATTAACCAAGATCTTGTTATTTTTCATAGTCTTCTTGGAGATTTTTGTATATTGCTTCATTGTGATAAATTGGATTTGTATTACGAGAGGTGTTGTCCTTTTAACAACGTTTTATCTGCTTAGTCTTTAAAGGCATGTATTTACCAAGAAAAAGAAGTTACTGAGAAATTTCACCATAAAATTACCATGTACCACCTAAGGAAAAACCAGGGAATGGACGAAATTTCCCTTTCCTCACTAATCAATTTTAGCGTGTCCACTCATGCAAAATCCCTGTAAATACCAAGCAAAACCTTCACATTATTCCATACTATCATAAGCCAAACACATTTCAAGTTTCAACCCTATAGCTCTTAGCTCTCATCACATCAAAAATGGCTCCTGTTTTCTCAAAAATTGGCATAATAGGAGCTGGTATTAGTGGCTTAGCAGCCGCTAAACAACTAGCCCACCACAACCCTTTAGTCTTTGAAGCCTCTGACTCTATTGGTGGTGTCTGGAGGCATTGTTCTTACAGTTCCACAAAGCTTCAGTCCCTTCGTTGTGATTATGAGTTTTCTGATTTCCCTTGGCCTGATAGGGATAGCACAAGTTTTCCATTTTATACTGAGATATTGGAATACTTAACATCTTATGCTAACCACTTTGATGTCCTCAAGTTTGTGAGGTTCAACTCAAAAGTTGTGGAGATTAGGTTTGTTGGTGATAGGGAAGCTACTGATCTCACTGGGAAACCTGGTGACTATCCTACTATATTGCCTGGACACCCTGTTTGGGAGGTTGCTGTGCAAACCAACCATTCAGATACCATTGAGGTCGTTATCCATTTTTTTCTTTTCCTTTTTTTTTTTTTCTTTAACTAATAAAAAATATATGGCTACGAGGGATTTACTAGCTAGGGTTCCGAAAGAAAAATAACATGATTTTCTTATATCTTTCTTTGTGTATTTCCTTTCATTTACTCCGTATTTTCCTATCTATTTAGAACCTACATACTCCGGTATTTGACACCTTGTAGTTTAACCTATGTCAACCTTCAAAGTCTTATATATTTTGCGACAAGCGGGATACATAATTTGTTGATAATGAGTAAAAATCTTTTGTTTTAATATGAGCGTTCAACTCTATGCTTTAGCAATCTTTGCTTGTCAAAAATCTTTTTATTTTGAGTAATCAAAGTTTAAAATGAAACGAAATGAATCAAACACACATGGGTAGACTATAAATATATAATTTTTATGTGATCCTTTGCGGTCCACCGATTGTATATATAGTTGGCAATATGAGGAATCGTATAATGAAACTTCCAATAAGTATATTGCCTAGAAATTAAGGTCAAAAGTCTATGTATATACGATCGTTAGTATTACCTTTACATCTACCTAGTATTTTGGTGACTAGATTATACTATTATATATATATATAGACTTGTTTAATTTATTCGATTCATTTCAGTGGTATGCCTTCGAGTTTCTTGTGGTTTGCATTGGAAAATATGGAGATGTACCTAAAATCCGAAAATTTCCACGAAACAAAGGCCCTGAAATATTTCAGGGAAAGGTCTTGCATTCCATTGATTACTGCAAACTTCAAAAGGAAGAGACTTCACAACTACTTAAGGGGAAGAAGGTTGCAGTCATTGGTTTCAAGAAATCAGCTATTGATTTAGCACTCGAGTGCGCAGAGGAGAACCAAGGTATAAAGATCTCTCTCTCTCTCTCTCTCTCTCTCTATATATATATATAAAGGTTTTATACATCTTATAAGAGGGAATTTGAACTCTAAATGTTTTAGGTACTAAAGTTCCATTATTATTATTATTATTATTTGTATGTTAATTAATATTTCATTCTTTTATTTCCCTCACAAAATATTGTTGGATCCCTATCCTAAAGAAAGAAACAAGTTCATTGATGTGTAGTCATCATGCTCCAACTCAGTTGTCATCACCTTTTTAAGTGACCTATCAAAATTTTTTTATTCTTATTATTAGCTTAATTATTATTATTATTATTATTTTTTTGTTATAGGTAGTATAGTTTATTTCTAACAAGCACAATCAATGGGATGGTTGATGGGTTATACAGCTAATAGCGGCTAGTAATTTATGATTTTCAAACTCTGTTAGTCTTTGAATCAAAATTCTCACATTTTCCACGAGTGTGGAAGATAAAGTGAAGAGTTGAATTATTAGAGATCCATACAGGAGTTGTGAATTTAACAGACAAGTGTACGTGGAAGATAAAGTCAAAAGTGGAGTCAATTTTTAATAAAGTAATAAGTAATATTCTATGTAAGCCTAGTTTCATTTAGAAACTTATAATTGACATATGAATACACTGAATTGGACCCCCCAAAAAAAAAAAAACTGCGTCAATTCAAAGCCCAGAAAAGGTTTTATAAGATGAAAAACGTCCATTCAGTACAATTACCCATTTTGGATGAAGTTGATTGTTCAGGGACTTTTGCTCGCCAATTACCTTTTGTTTCAGTACAGTACTTTTTGCTATTTAATTGAAACATGGAATCAATTTGGTCCAAAAGACAACACTGAATGTAGTGCAATTTAATTAGTTCTTATTTTTCACGTTATGTAGTTGGAATTTGCATGGTTTGGGTTTCACACAATCAAGACGTATTTGACTTGCTGACTTTACACGATTTTACATTTTAGACGATTCCAAAACACTTGAATTAGAATTCCGCTCCTCTTCTGTACATTATGAGGGAAAGAAAAAAAACTAATGGCATGTTTGGATGAAGAGAGGAAAGATGGAGAGAGGAAAGATGGAGAGTGGAGGGGAGTAGAGTAGTATTAACTAAAAATAAGCTAATTTTATACTAAATCTACTCTACTCTTCCCCCTCTCTTTAATCCAAACAAACCATAAGTTTCAACTTTCAACAACACTCACTAAAGCAACGGGTATCATAATATGTCAGCTCTGTATTGGGCCAAGCTTGAAAAATTCTTGATATCGATATGTTCTCTTTAATTGCTGTCAACTATTTTTGCATGGAAAATTTTGAGATGCATTAAATGTGCAAGAAAATAACTTTTGTTCCTGTTTTACTTTCAAAATGAAAAAGTACGAAGAAAATTGCTTTTTTTTTTTAAAAAAAAAAGAAAGTTCAAATGTTAGGGCGAAGGATTTGAACTTCTTGATTTCTTTGACCTCATTTTGTTTTCATAAAAGTTTAGGGACATATATTATGTCACAATTTTGATATGACCAACTACGAGTACAGTTTTAAAAATTGAACCGGTCAATGAACCGTTTTTGCACTCAGTTTTTTGTTTTTGACCAGTTTTAAACAGTTTTATTAGATCGAATTGGTATCTGATTCCTAGTTGAATTGGTTTGACTAGCCGATCCAGTCTAGTTTTTAGACTATGACTACGAATAAGGGATGAAAAGTTATGAATCCATGTAAAAATTATTTCTATTGCTCACAGCCACTTTAACAAATTGTGATAAATGTTGTGTAATATATATATATATATATATAATTGAAATGTCATATGTCATTCCTTTGTATTTGCTAAAAAATAGTGATATTAACAGTATTACAAATTTATTATATAAGTGTTAAAAATTGTAAAACTTAATAGTAATTTTAGTATTTTCCTATTAAAATGATGGATACCTCTCTCCAAATTCCGAGAAAAGCTAAACCTTTGTCAATCCCTCTCTTCAATTCATATATTCTTTTCTTTTTTTTTTTCAATGAAATTTGGATAATTTCTTAGTGGATTGGCTATTTAATTGTATTATGAGATGACCAATATTTTGATGTTTTGCAGGACCCGAAGGACAACCTTGCACCATGGTGGTAAGGACTTTGCACTGGACAGTTCCCTATTATTGGATTTGGGGTTTGCCATTTTACATGTTTTACTCAACAAGATCCTCTCAGTTCCTCCATGAAAAGCCTAATCAAAGCTTTCTCAGAACTCTTCTTTGCCTTCTTTTATCTCCAATGGTAATTGATCAATATTAATTTTTACTGTATGCACCTAAAAATTAACTTTTAGTACAAACTAAGTATTAGTCTGGTTGATGAGTAAAGTGCCAATGTTAATAAGTTGTTGTATATAATGATCTATGATAGAGGCGAGGAGCTTCAAAATTTATCGAGTCCTATTTGCTATGGAAACTTCCTCTGCTGAAGTATGGATTAAAACCAGACCACCCTTTTGAAGAAGACTATGCATCTTGTCAGATGGCTATCATGCCAGAGAATTTCTTCTCTGCGGCTGATAAGGGAAAGATTCTCTTTAAAAGAGCATCAAATTGGTGGTTCTCAAAGGAAGGAATTGAATTTGATGATGACACCAAACTGGAGGCTGATGTTGTTGTTCTTGCAACTGGTTACGATGGGAAGAAAAAGCTCAAAGCTATTTTACCAGAGCCTTTCGGTACTTTGTTAGAATATCCTTCTGGCATCATGCCCTTGTATAGGTAATTAACAATTCTACTCTTAAAATTGTAATAATTTCTTCTAAACTGTAACACGGTCAAAATATACTTCAACCCCCTCTCCCAAACCCCATAAAAGTAAAAGTTTTATGCACTAGATATGACCTTTTAATAATGATGCAATTCTCTTCTTTTTTTAATTGCAGGGGCACAATCCATCCACTAGTTTCGAACATGGCATTTGTGGGTTACCTTGAGAGTGTTTCAAACCTTCATACATCGGAGCTGCGTTCCATATGGCTAGCTCGCCTTGTAGATGAGAAATTCAAGCTCCCTAGTGTTGAGAAGATGATTGAACAGACAACCAAAGAAATGACAGTCACCAAGAAGACAACCAGGTTCTACAAGAGGCACTGCATTTCTACCTTCAGCATTAACCACAGTGATGAAATATGTGAAGAGATGGGATGGAATTCTTGGAGGAAGAAGAATTGGATTTCAGAAGCATTTAGCCCCTATGGTAGTCAAGACTACATATGAGAGGAATAAAGGAAGTGGCGATAATAAAGCAAATTATTGTCCTTCATTACTTGCTAAGAGGTTTCTCCTTTTTTAGTGTAGAATAATCTATAGTTTATAACCATAAAAGGGGAAACTAATTAAACAAAATATATATGTATTATAAAAAAAAAAAAAAAAATGTAGCATGTAAAGGAGGTTTCTATGTTTGAATAAACAATATTTCTTCGATCTACCAAAAAAAAAAAATTTTTCTACTTACATTGTTCAAAAAATTGGAGAGAGAAAACCAGAGTATAAGAGCAATATTGAACAAGGACCACTTAAAGGACCTTCCAAAAGCATTTAATATCTCAATAGGGGGTACACCTCTTGTCACCAAGAATCAATCAGGTCATGTTGCCGTGTGTGGTTTGACTTGCATTTTTTTTTTATTTTGTTGCTTGAATACAACTTTTTTTTTAATTTTTTTATTTTATCCATGCGTGGTTTGAATACCACCCTATGGGGCATGGCAAATATATTTGTTCCTTATCAAATTGAGGGGCTGACACACCAAATAACCCCACAAAGCTTACACGGTTGGCTACATTATTAATTGAACCCAAAATTGCCCCATGCAAATGCAAAAACAACTGAAACCTCACTAGTAAATAAGCTTCATACTTGATTTTTTTTCATTCCTCGAAAAGGTCAAAATAATTTGATGTTTTTCTAGAGCAGAAATGATGATCATCACCTCCTCTATAGGCGGAATGAAGGGTCCAAATTACCTGGCTAATATCTAAAAGTAATAACAAATTAAGGACTTTGACTAACTCCAATAGACGGTGGAGGTACAAAAATAGAGGAATAGAAGAAGTTAGAAGAGGCTCAAACTCAAAGGCTTTGAAGTAGCTTTAAAGTCTCATCAATTTGCCTTTTGGGTTGGAACTGATTGTTGTAGATTTGTTGAACCACCCCATTCTTCTCAAGAACATAAGTTTGTCTTCTAGGCAGTGCTCTAAGCAGCACTCCCCAATCTTTCCTCACCCTATTCCTCTTGTCACTTAGCAGCACTCGGAACTCATGAACTTGGCTTGGATATCACTTGTTAGACTACGAGCAATGTCACTTTATCTCGAAATCAATTGATGATGAGAAAAACACTCAAATTTTTAATAGCATTTGACACGCATCATGCGAGCCTATTTTTAGAATAGTTGTAGTGAGCCGAATTGTGATCCTACAATATCCTTTATAAGGAGAATTATGGTTAGAATCTCCCTCTCCCACTTATTAGAACAATTGAATTATAAAATAAAATTTTAAAAAAATCACAAAAACTCACGGGTAATTATTATAGGTAGGATGATCAGGTATCTTTTAAAAAAGATTAGTCTTGAAATTGCAAAAGCTTAATTAGGCAATTTTATAAGTATCTATATGATCTAAAAGATTACATCCATTAAAAAAATGAACTAGCTTCTACATGATTAATAACCAAATTACATTTTGAAAAAAGAATTGATAATTTATACAATATCGCAACATAACCAGAGGTAGTTAGTGTCCATTCCGTCTATTGCTAGCTCATCCATTACATGCCTAATAAGTAAGAGGGCCTTGCATAAAGCATACAAATAATTCGGGGGCAAGACAATTAAAATCAAATACACAAAGCTACCATGTCACAAAATAAAAGAGTTATAATTAATTGGAGTTACTTGGGAAATGTGCAACTACATTAAAGGAGCCTATACTTGGAGCCGTCCATAACATGGTAGTAAATTGTGGTGAACATGACATTAAACATGTTTTAAAGAAGTTGTAACACAATATTCTTCGCATGTACCAAAAATTTTAAAAAAAATCAATACGAAAATATTCCTCTAGTGTTCAATATAAAGCTATCCTATATTTCAAAGTTTTTGTACTTCCTTGTGACTTGTGAGATGATGGATCATTACTGCCAATCCCAATAACTTGAGCTCCTACTTTCTCAAATTTCTCTTGGAATCCCTGAAAGCACAAGCCTGTCAGAGTATGAATAATAGTTATCTTATCTGTTATTGCCTGCATAACCTAAAGGCTCTTTTTAATTGGGTGACGACTATGTCTATGTGAATCTATTCGGCTATTCCCATAAAACTTTGATCATTGCGTGTAGTACTAATAACACTAGCTAGTAAGGAATGTAAAGCTTGATGACGGGGTTTTTTGTTGAGAGTAAAGCTTGATGATTCTCTTTGGGCTTGAAAAATGGGGTTATTGAGTATGGCCAAATGTGTGTGTATGGCCAAATTCAGAACGTTGACAAAATCTTTTATTCTTTTAAGTTATATGATGATCAAATTTTATATAAAGTTTCTCCAACTTTTGAAGTTTCAAAATATGAAATCCATTTGAACTATTGTAGGGAAGTCATGACTGATTTAAATGCCTAATATAAGTTTGGTGCTCCTTAATTTCTTCTTTTGGTCCAGTCGGTGCTCCCAAGTTGCTTTTATCAATTAACAATAACTTTGAGGAACCTGTTGGCCAATCTGTGATTCATACTTTGTGCACATGCCTTGGCCAAACTGTTCTAAGGTTGGTTTCAAGGTAAAAATTAAAAATTGAAGAGCCAAATTGAGCAACTAGACTTGACATTGGAGAGTTTGATATCAGCTTATGATTTTTTTTTTCCTTTTCTTAAATTCTTTGCCAAATATCACCCATTTCTTTCATTTATAACACTAACAATGATACCTTCTTCCATTGAATTTGTTAGGGTTTAGACCCCAATTATCACCAAAATAACCAAATTTTAACTAATGAATTAATTAATTATTATATTGATTAAAATGATTAAAACATCAAACAAGAATAGATCACGTAAACATCAAGAATGATAACCTACGAAAACTTATGAAATTGTTGTTTTATAGTAAAAAAAACATAGGGAGGATTTAACCAAAGCAATGTTCAAAGCAACATTTCACGTAGCACCAAATCCACATACTCTTTTATTGTGAAACTATTGCACACAAACTCTCATGTTTATAACTTTGAGATCTTCATATGACTCGTCTTGTATGTGAGAAATTCAAGCTCCCAAGTGTTGAGAAGATGATTAAACAGACAACCAAAGAAACAGAAGTCACCAAGAGGACAACTAGGTTCTACACGAGAAACTGCATTTCTACCTGCAGCATTAACCATGGTGAAGAAATATGTGAAGAGATGGAATGGAATTCTTGGACGAAGAAGAATTGGATTTCAGAAGCATTTAGCCCCTATGGTAATCAAGACTATATATGAGAAGAATAATTGAAGCTGCAACAATTAAGCACATTATTTTCCTTCATTACTTGCTGAGAGGTTTTTTCTTTGTAGTGTAGTGTAATCTATATTTTATGACCAAAAAAAAAAAAAAACTCCAAAAGCTGCATGGGACATTCACTCGCTAGTACCTAAATGATTTCCTTTTGTATTGACTTACATATTTACACATTTTATTTATATGAAAATATATACATATTCTAAGTTAGTCAACACTTGCTTGTTCTATTTTTATTTTCAATTTTGTGTCTTACCTACCTCTTTTGCATCGAATGATCCTTTTTTGTCCCCCCCCCCCAAAAAAAAACCCTGCACTTTCTAAAATAAATAAATAATAGGTTTGACTAGAATTAATAAATGATGTCTAATATGTGAGCATTTTTTTTTTGAGAAAAAATATGTGAACATTTTAACTTTTAAATGAGATAGAATTATTTAAAAAAAGAAAAATAAAGATAGAGTAAAGATATAATTTATTCAAATCTTATTGTGTTTATTAAAGAAGTATTGTGGGAGTAGAGGTAGAGCTAATTTTTTTTTTTTTTTTTTTTTGAGAGCTAAGTTGTAGTACTAATATATTTATCAAAACAACATCCACACACATTTTATTTGATAAGTTATACACACACACACACACACAAAAGCTTAGAGGAACAAGTTAAGTTTCAAATATATTTGAAGTTATTTTGCTTTAACCCATTATGTGACAATTAATGAGACATTTCATATGTAATTTTAGTGACAAGATTTTTTTAATGAGTTAATGACTTGTTAATCACCACATAACGGGTTAAAAAAGATAGATTCAAACATATTTGATATCAAATTTTATCAAATATTTGACAGATATAAAAGTACATTTTACAAAAAATAAAATAAAATTGCAAAAAATAAAACTATGTCTCTATAATTATAGACCAATTATTTTTTTAAGAGCATCGTTGGACTAATTCAAATACTTGGGAGGGCTAGCTCTTATTTTTGTAGACTAAAATTTGAAAACATTAAAATAATTATATATATATATATATATATATATCTATATTTAAAAAAATTATATTCAAAATTTTGGGTGGGGCTATGGCCCCCTACCATTGAACATCTCTCCGCCCCAGTGGGTGGATGGGTGGAAGTGAAGATATGAATCGAATAAAGTATCAAGTATATTTCATACCATTTTCCAAGAAAAAAAAAATTTATTGTTGATAAGAAAATATAGATTTAATCTCGTAACCATTATTTCAAGAGCTAATTAAAAAAGAAGAAGACGTGAAACACTGATTTGGTGCGCCAAAAGTTCATGTGTGTTATATGTCAGACTGAACGAGTGAACACATTGATTGCGTGGTCCTATTCTATGGATTACACGGTGGAAATAGGAAACTATTTTTTTTTTTTCTATAACTATCTAGTTAGTTGGCCCGGTTCGGAAACTATATTAATTAGTAGCATACCTCGACTCTTTGAGGCTCGGTTTTCGTAGTTTGACCTGGCGTGATTCCACGTAGCGTCCACATGGAACTTGAGTTTCTGAGACTCGAGGTCCGCGTAGACGCCACATAGACCTCGAGTCTCAGAAACTCGATTTTGGTATGTACACTATCATGTCCAGTCCCATCTGGTCATGTCACTGACAGGCTAAGCTTCACGTTTTTTTTAACTGTAGCTGGCCTGCCTGATCTGCTTTCACAGTTTTTGTAGCTTTACTCTCTGCCTCTGGTCACATCTTAAGTCCCTGACTTCTTTATGTCACTTACTTGGCTGAAGCTCTTTGTCAACAGAAATTGCTTCTCTCTCAACTCATACTCCCTCACTTTGCATTACTCCTCTCTCAACTCTCATACTCATTCTACTGAGCAGAACAATACTCCCCTCTTAACTCTCATACAAGCCGATCATTGTAGTCTCTCTCTCTCCCTCTCACTCTCATACAATCCCAGTAGTACATTTGCACATCCTCATGTCAGGTAAGGGTCTCCTCACTCTCCAGTTGGTTGTTTAGTGTATATATAACTGCTTTAGAAAGTGTTGCTTGTATTGAATTTGTCATGACATTTCCTAATAAAAATATTTGTTTGTAGTAACCATTTAAATATATATATATATATATATATATGTTTATATATATGTATATCACTTTATATATATATATATATTATACCACTTTATATATATAATTGGTTTTTTTTTTGGGTAATGTCTAATGAACCCCTCTGCTCTATGTTATTTCATTAATACAAACATATTTTAACTTAACTAAAATTCAATACTTTTTATAAATAGTATAATTATTTGTTTATTTTAGTCAAATGTTATAATATTATTATATTTAGCAATGAAATTATTAAAATTAATATTTTTAGTTCCATTTTTTATTATTTATATTAAACATCAACATTTTTATGTATTAATATTTTTCTATAAACTGGATTTAATGCATCAACTGGCCTATGGTTGCAAGTGTTCCACTTGGCAAAAGCTCACCACTGTAATATGGATAATGGTATTGACCCAAATATTTATCCAAAGGTGCTTATTGCCTTATTGAGACCTTTAGGCTTCAGCCATGTGCTACCAAGTAGGGTGGCTTTGAATTTTGGAACCAGGACAATAGGTTTAACTCAATGTATTAAGGGACTTTAGGCGAATGTGACATTTTCTTATACTTAAATATTTAATTTTTGAAATCTTTTTCATCTAAAATTTTTGCTATGTTTTGTTTATTACTAATTTACTAAAAAAAATTTATCCAAATATCCATTTTAATACTTTAAAGACAAAAAAAAAAAAAAAATCCCTCTAAGATTCAATTAATTTGTCAAGTTTTTTTTTTTTTTTTTTGGATCTTTTTCAAATATTTTCATAGCTATATGAATACCTTTCTAGTAGATATTTATAATTAAAAAACATTTATGAATAAATTAAACATGATCTATAAAAGAATTGAGATCCTAAACATGATCTATTAAACATTATCTATATGAATATGTTTCTAGTAGATATTTGTAATTTACAAGTAAAACTAAGGTTATTAAAATTGAGATCCTAAACAGGACCTATAAGAGGTCCTCATAGAGTAAATCATAGAATCGAATCGATGATCATAAGATTTTACTTTATGTGAAAAATAAAATCAAAAATATTAGTAATAATGATATATTTTAAATAATTATTAAGTTGATCAAAGGAAAATGGACATAATGCAACTTTCATGTCCTATTTCTAATAAGTAAAAAAAATATTACATTTCTTTAACAACTAAATAATCATTAACTTGTTCATTTGGGCAGATTTGATGGAGGGGGCTAGAGTTGTATTTTTCTTGGGCCCAATTAGAATTAGAGTCTAATATACCTAAAAATTGAAATTATATATGGAATAATGATGTTACATAATTGCACTCATTCACTTGCACATCCTCATTACTTTTGTTGTTTGGTTTGATATTTTTATTTATATTTTTGTTAGAGCTGAGTTAAAATTTTGTAATAGGGGTGAGTTTTGTCTTTAGTTTTTTCATTGTTTGAGTACGAAATGATAATGATTACGCCAGTAGAATTGTATGTGATGTGGGGTGAGTATATGCAATTGTGGCGTGAGAAGTTGTAATTTTTGTATTTTGAGTAGATAGAAAAAGTTTTGTAATTGATGTTAACTGAAAGAGATAAAATATGTCACTAACATACTATACTTGACTCTTTAATAGGTTCACAATCTTTGAAGAATATTGACATAAATGTATACTTCGGTGGGCCCCTTGATAATCCTGAAGAGATTGACGGAATCCTGTTTAGAGGGCCTGGTATCCAATGCTACTACATGATGATACATTGTAAGTTGAAGAAGTTGAATGATTTGAAGAGCAAAATCATGGGCGAATTGAATTTGAACTGTGCTTGGTATGATATCAAGATTATTTATCGTTACCCACAAGAAGTCCTTCACGAACAGATAAATTACGGGTATATGGCGATCAAAGAAGACAAACATGTAAAGATAATGTTTAATAGGATACAGAAAATGCCCCAAGTAAATGCTGCTGAGTTGTACATAGGTTTGGAGGCAAGTGCAAAAGTTAATACTGAGGTGGTGCAAGAAACAACTACGTCTTTACAATTTACAACCCTAGATGATGGATGCACTACAATGGGAGGGTATACAATGGGCGGGTATACAATGAACTCTTCAATGGGATGGTATACAATGGGAGGATATACAATGGATTCTTCAATGGTAGGTTATATGCTCCCATTTCAAGATCATGTTACCAATACTGGTGAAACCCTCCATCCTCAAGAGACACATTTAGAGGAGGAAGAAGAAGACGAAGATCCTGCTGCGAATGATGGTGAAAATAGTGATGGTGTAGATGAGTTCGAAGAGATGGTTGAGCGAGGCGACTTTGAGAACGATGTAGATGACCACGAAGTCGTTCCCAATTTTGAAGAGGAAAAATATGGAGTACCACGATGAAGGTGCTGCAAACGATGATATTGGCATCCAGCATGATACAAATACGACCACTGCCTACAAACCTCTTGCCGACTCATTCTACGCAAATACTTGGGAAAATATGGTTGATCCTTCACGTCTTCAGATACCATTTGTTTCTAATTGGGAAGATAGGATGCATTTTTGTAAATGATTGACTTTTGCAAATAAACAGGCGGTGAAGTGTGCATTGACAATATACGCAGCAAGTCATAATAGAAATTTTAGAATCCGAAGGTCGACCCTAACTAAATTGTGCGCCGCATGTGTTGACGACAACTGCAAGTGGTACGTTGGGGCATTTATGAAGGCTAAACTTAATGGTCTGTGGATGGTCACGTCTTATGTGGGTCCACACACTTGTATACCCTTTGGCCTGCATAGAGACGGTAGAATGATGGATTCTAATTTTGTTGCATCAGAAATTATGAAAAATTTGCGAAAAAATCACACTGCTCGTATTGATGAGCTCTGGGAGATCATACATACTGAGTATAATCATGAGCTTTCTTACTATAAAGTATGGGATGCAAAACAAAAGGCAATTGCTAAGATATTTGGGGATTGGGAGGAGTCTTACCAAAGGCTGCGAAAGTTGTTATTGGCATACTTGGATTAGGATTCGGGTACCCGGTACAATTATCACACCATACCTAGGCCAGTCGAAGGTATTGCATTACTGCGCTATGTATATTGGGCATTCGCTCCATGCATTGCCGCATTCCAATATTGCAGGTCGGTGACCAGTATTGATGGGACTAATTTGTATGGTAAATACAAAGGGGTGTTGATGATTGCAATGACAACCGATGCTAACCAAAAGGTTTTACCTCTCGCCTTTGTTGTTGTGGACAAGGAGTCAGGGGCTAGTTGGGGGTGGTTTTTAGAGTGTCTAAGGACTTTGATAGAGCATGTCATACCTAACTAGGGCATTTGCATTATTTCTGATTGATATAAAGGTATCAAATGCGCCATTTGAGAGTGGCCTAGAGGTCAGGATGGAACAGAACGGGTATTTCATCGATATTGCCTTCGACATGTTATTAGCAATTTCAACACACACTTTGATGACCCGACTCTAAAGGCATTGGCCTTGAAAGCTGGATATGCGACTCATGCATCTAAATTTGAGTCCATAATGCAAACCATTAAAGAGGCCGAGATTAATTTACTAAAGGGTGTAGACCCTACTGATCACCATGTTGCATGCTATATGCCACACACATATCTAATGAGTGAGGATGTAGAAAAATGGACCCAGTTACATGATGGTGGAAGACGTTATGGGGCAATGACAACCAATATCTCTGAGTGCTTTAACGGGGTACTTAAAGGTGCCTGCAGTTTGCCCATTGCTCCAATGACTGAGTTCACTTAGGCCAAACTTGTTGCATATTTTCACGATCAACATAAACAAATTTCTTCTAATCTCTCTAGAGGTAAGTTAGGGAGTGAATGGAGATCTATAACAAAAATGAGTAGAAAACCCAAGGACACACTCTGAGGCATTTTAATCATGAAACTGGTGGAGGGGGAAATCATTTTAATCAAGTGGTTACCTCGTATAATGACCATAGAGGTGGAGGGGGAAACCACAGTCATGAAGTGCACGTATTTGCTAGGACATGTGGCTGCGGAAAGTGGCAAAACTTGAAGATCCCTTGTTCACATGCAATTACAGTTCTGAAAGCTTTGCATCGTGATGCGACAAGCTATATCGACCCATGTTACAGTTTGAGCAACGTGATTCACACGTATTCACATAATTTTGTGGTGCCCAAGTTGGAGTCCTTGTGGAGGGACGTTCGTGGACTATGGTGGGTGCCTGACCCACAGCTGTTGCAGGCCAAAGGTCGTCCTGTGAAGTCCAGATTAAGGAATGAAATGGATGGGGTACGGCAAGAACGGGGAAGCTGGAGGGAAGATTTGGACTTGAGGGAGATTCAACCGAGGCAGTGATGCGGAGTGTGTCATGAAGAGGGGCATAACTGCAGATGCTGTCCCATTTCCCGTGGGGCTTCGACAAGTGGTAGTGCTATAAACTAGGCAAGTGCCCTCATTGTTTTTATATAATATGCAATCAATTTCATTTGGTTTTTGTTCTTTGCATTTGGAAACTAACGACCGTATTTTAATGTTTGCCAGGCGAGCAAAGACTCGAATTTGGAATGGCATTGTATGTGGGACTTATGGTTATCTTTTGTATGGACAAGTGATAGACGACTATGTAGACTATGTTGTATCAATATGGACAAGTGCTAGGTGACTATGTAGAACTTATCTGTATTAGTATGGACAAGTGCTAGGCGACTAATTAGACTATGTTGTATTGACTTAGTTGTTCTTTTGTTTATTGCTGAATGTTGTTGTAATTGAACTATTTCCTATCCATTGTACTCGTTACATTAGTCGCGCTGTGCACCTTTTGCCTATAATGGTTAGCCTCCAGATTCTCATTGTGGCACTGCGCAATTGTAAAAATAACAGCAATGGCGCCCAAAGCGATGTTATTACCAACAGCAGCAGCCAAATCACTGTCCAACTTGCCCAGCTCTGAACTGAATATGACATGAAGGCTTTTGTCTTATAGCCTACCTCTGTCCACGTATTCAATGTTAGAGGTATGTATTTCTTTTTTTTCTTTTTCTTTATTTGATCATATAAGAAAGGTACTTCAACGTCCATGAGTTGGACTATCTTGCTGACAAAAAAAAAGACGTAACAGGTAATTTTGATTCTACATAATGCATTGCTATTTTCATAACTAACACAATAAATTTGATTCTACATAATACATTACTATCTTCATAACTAACAAAAATTACTAAAGCCAATACACTAAAATGGGCAAACCTAATATTGATTAATATATTATTTAGATTTGACACATTATATCAAGAGATAATATTTTAATTAATTGTTGAACAAAAATATTTATGCAAGAGGGAGAAAATATATTATTTTTTTGGATATATATGTGGAGGCCATTATTAGAAATATATGTTATATGTAATATACGAGAATGCAATTCTTTCTTTTGAAATATATGGTATGCCTTTTTTTATTTTTATTTTTTATATATGGTTGTCTTATACAACTCTTCAAAGGTGTAGGGGTCTTAAAATTATTTTTGATAGCTAAGTTTATATTTTTTTCGTGTCAAAATTTATTTAGTTATTTATATTTTCTCAATTAAATTAGAAGTTGTGCATATTATGAGCATAATATATTTTCTTTTTCTTCTTGATCACTTCTATACTCTATTGATTCTTTTGACCTTTTTTAGGTAGCTTCCTTGAGCATTACATCAGTTCTTTATCTCAAAGCTGAAGCTTTCATTCTTACCGGATCAATATATATGTAACCCTTGCAAGCATACATGAATTTCTTTTTTAGAAGAAAACATACATAAAATTAAAAGTTATTCCAAAGTGTGCTCACACAAACATGCTCTCAGTCTTAGTCATAAAATATCATTATATTGTAGCTCCATTACATGCACAACTCATATAGATCACTGATCCTCAAAAAAAAAAAAAAAAAAAAAAAAAAAAAAAAAAAAAACTCATATAGATCACCAACTATTATGCATGTGTAAACATGATATATAAGTAAGCAAATTATAGCTATCTGTAAAATGAAAAATAATAATCTAATTCATTTTTCTATAAAGTTTTTATTAGATTTAAATATATAGATATATATATATATATATATATATATATATGTTTATATGTATATATTGTTCTTATCCTCTTCTCCTATAATTGCTAAGTTGATAAAAATCTCAATTTGAATACAATCCAAAAATTCTTCATCTAATCTTTTTATTATTAATTTATCTATAATTTCTAAGTGATTATTTAATTAGTAGTTGGAGATTTATGAGTTCTAGCATTCTAGGGGATTAGAATTTTGGTTTCACACTAATGGTTCATATCAACTTTAATTTAATATGCGTATACAACAACTAATATCAACCTTTAATTTTATTTTTTTATTTTATTAAAACACTGGGTCGACACAAAATTATAGTTGTTCTTATCGATTTTTTTTTCTATACATCTCTATCAATTTTTTAGATAAATATAAAAACTTAGTTGTTGTTATGTATGATTTTTAATTAAACCGTGCATCGCACGGGCATAATACTAGTTATGAACAAAAAAAGCTTTAGTGCATCCATTTTTATGCTTGTTAGCGCTTTAGAAAAATTTAAAAGGGCACAAATAAATGTGCGTTTGTTGCCATGCGGTGCTCATTTCCTAAGATCTAATAATCATGGGTCGCAACATCTTCAACTTCTGTGCGACTTAGGATTGACCGAATACTTAGTCTTGACTGAATCACTTCAAACCCATTTGTTTATACTATATTCTATTTATTTGATTTTTGAACATTTATTCTTCCAAGGCTTCACAAACAAATTGATAAAAGTGTTGGTATATGATTTTTATACTTTTTTCCCTTGAGCTGCCTTGTAGTAATATATGAAAGATGAACAGTTGTGTCCTAAAAAGTGGGATTGTAAGTTGTAACATCATTTTTTAGCTATAGTTTTGGTAACCAATTATATGTATTACCATTGAAAAATGTGGAGTTTGGGACTCTTTTTAACTTGTTCTAGCTTATAAGATGGAGGAAGGAGAGTTCACTCTTTTTACCATTGCACATATGCGTGCATGCTAGATGTTTTAGGTGAGTGATTTCGGTTCAGAGAAAAAAAAATGTTTTGGGACCAAACACACACACACACACATATGAGATAATATGATGCCCAAGGAATCATATTATCTGTAAGTAGGAATGTGTTGGTGTGTTTTTAGTGTGATCATGAGGAATGTGTTCGTGTGTTTTTTCTGTAAGTAGTTGTGAGGTAAATTTCTCTTTGTTTTTATGCCCGCCAGCCATGGAAACTGAAGTGCCGAAAGTACCAGCCAAGAAGAAAGAACCTAGCAAAAGGGCTGCTCCTACACAGATATCGATGCCCTTGGCAACTGTTTCGGAGATATCTGATGGTGATGATGATGATATTAATGAAATTGATGATGATAATGAGGATTCTGAATTTGATAAAGTGACTGATGAAAGTGAAGATGAATAGTGTAGTAGTTCTGTTGAGATAGTGATTGATGGAATTCTTGAAATGGGAACTTAATCTCATTCCCCTTGTACTCCATTACTCGTAGTTGTGACTTTGATAGTCAGCCAAGAAGAAAGAACCTAGCAAAAGGGCTGCTCCTGCACAGATATCGAAGCCCTTGGCAATAGTTTCAGAGATATCTGATGGTGATGATGATGATATTAATGAAATTGATAATGATAATGAGGATTCTGAATTTGATAAAGTGACTAATGAAAGTGAAGATGAATAGTGTAGTAGTTCTGTTGAGAAAGTGACTGATAGAATTCTTGAAATGGGAACTTAATAGTCAACGAAGAAGAAAAAACCTAGCAAAAGGGCTGCTCCTGCACAGATATCGATGCCCTTGGCAACTGTTTCAGAGATATCTGATGATGATGATGATGATATTAATGAAATTGATGATGATAATGAGGATTCTAAATTTGATGAAGTGACTGATAAAAGTGAAGATGAATAGTGTAGTAGTTCTGTTGAGAAAGTGACTGATGGAATTCTTGAAATGGGAACTTAATCTCATTCCCCTTGTACTCCATTAATCTCACTGCAATTCTACTATTACAAGTTACTAATATATTAGAAATTAAAGTGTCTGCAATTTAAATAAGTGGAATATTTTCAAAAGAAATACATGTACCAATCTCACTTGAAGAGATATATAGCATTTTCAGGTGTGAGTTGGTTTCGTTAGTCAGTTATAAGTGTCACTTATTATTTCTGATTTATTGTCAAAGGATGGAAAAGAGGAATTAAGAAGTGGAAGGAAAGTGCATAACATGCCTTGTGCTCCACCAAAAAGAGTGTGTTGAACTTTTGGGTTTTGGGTTTTGAATGTGTCAAATTATTGCAAATAATGTTCTAAAATTCTTGATTTATAAAGTATGAACAATGACTTAGAGCATTCGTATCAAGGGAGGCAAAAATTTTAGTATTTAACATCTTCTAACATTACTTAATTTATTGGAATCTTTTTTTTTTTTTTTTTTTTTTGACAAACAATCATCTATTGGAACAAAAAAAATGTGGGGATCTATGCTCTGTAGTAGTTTTGATGATGTTTTGAACCCTTTGGTCGCATTCTTGCTAAATGTTTATAGCCTTGTTGCTGCTCTAGTCGTTAGAATGGATGGATTTAAAATAAAAAATAAAAAATTATAATAATAAAAATTTAACCCAAAAAAAAAATCCAGAAATAATGGGTAAGAACCTTGGTTTGTTAGCTCATAATAAAATGTACAGTATAATTATCTCACTGCCATACCCATGACAAGAGGAATTCTGAAAACGAGGAAGAGGAGATGACGGTGACTTTTTTCCGGATTAGAGAAAAATGTTTGGAATTTTGAAAATTCAAGAATAAAGTAAGGTGGTGGCAGTTAGTGTTATCACATTAATTTTTAGAATATTAGTGAATTAACAAGTAGTGTCTTTTACTCTGTTTTGCTATTAACAAGTAGCTACATCAAGTAATG
This sequence comes from Quercus variabilis, assembly GCA_030445155.1. Taxonomy (NCBI): domain Eukaryota; kingdom Viridiplantae; phylum Streptophyta; class Magnoliopsida; order Fagales; family Fagaceae; genus Quercus; species Quercus variabilis. The sequence continues at coordinate 2,064,905 of CP129455.1, forward strand.
ATGTAACTTGAATTTATCTCATGTATATGTGTGTGTGTGTGTGTGTGTGTGTGTGTGTGTGTTGGGGGGGGGGGGGGGACCAACAATCTGACATGTCAGTTTGCTTGTTTTTAAAATAAAATGTTTATACAAACCTATAAAAACTCTAAGTGAATCCGAAGGAGTTGATTTAGTGATTCCTAAGGTTTCATAATATCCATCAAATCCTGGATTTGAAACCTCTTTGGGTCACCCTTATGAGATTCCTCCCTGTAATAATTTGGTGCATGTGGGACAACAGAGACTACATACACCCATGAGAAAAGTTAGATACTCGAAGAGGTCTATACACTCTTGTTTGTTAAAAAAAAAAAAAAAAAAGAACTCTAAGTGGTAATTAAAGTTCCCTAAGCACTCTAGAGGTTTGTGATCCTAAATGGGTATTAATAGTGTAAAAATATTAATCATTCATAAGCGGTGCATTGATCATTTGTGTAAAATAAAATTTATGATTAATATATTTATGAAGTTTGAAGGAATTAAAAAAAATTGGGTTGGATTTTATTGATTTCCCAATTTATATGCTAATATATATATATATATATATATGATACATTCACATCTTCTTTTTTTTTTTTTTGAAACAATCATGGTTGCAATTGGGTAGAATTTTTATTGACTCATAATATACATAGGTCTTCCTTAGAGTAGGGGAGAGACTAGATAGTACAATTCACCTAAATATTAAGAACATAACAAATTTCGCATAAATATTGTGGGTCTTCCTTAGAAATTTCGCATAAATATTAAGAACATAAAGAATATTAATCAAATGGTGGGATTTTTAAAATTTTAATTCAATAAAAAGCTATTAAATTGTATAGCATTGCTTGAAGTTAGACTAGATGTAACTTGATTTTAAACTCTCTCTCTCTCTCTCTCTCTCTCTCTCTCTCTCTCTCTCTCTCTCCATATATATATATATATATATATGGTGGAAACAATCAACTAACAGTGAATTACCAATTATTAAAATGACTAAACCTTCATGTATACTAAAATTATCTATCCATATATAGCCTTAGTTTTGTTTTATTTAGTTTAAAAAAAAAAAAAAAAACTTATAATAAGAGGGAATGGAGAATTTTAACACCAATATATTTTTATTTCATGGAAGGTTTGAAACTCAGTGAATAAAACTTTTGGTAAATATAAGTAACATGATTGAATTGCTCTTTTCGAAAACAAAATTTTAAATTAGCAGATTAATTAGATCACAGTTAAATATGATATTTGATTATTTAATAAATAATATAAAAAATACCCATTGAAAAATTCAAATCATACATGCCCTTATAACTATATACACACACACTGAATTTATCTGCCCTTTTATATCCACCTCAAACCTCATCTGAACCTGCAACCATCCAACCAAAGAAAATTAGATCCACCAACATTTGAGCAACAAAACAATAAAAAGTAAAATACTGGATGCCATACATTATTGAGAACGTCCGAATCAGAAGCAGATGAAACAAACGTAATTGCAAGCCCTTTGGTGCCGAACATACCAGCTCTTCCAACCTGTTAGAAGCAGCCAGCAATCTCAGGAATGACAATGTAAAAGAAACAATATGTAACTTATTGAAAAAGGGAAGGACCATTATGTACACATGATATATACACAACTCCTAAAGAATTAGAATTTAGAGTTCTCAAAAACTAGGATTTCAGCCCAATAACCAAGACCTCTAACAAGCTGTGCAATGTTCATCAATACATTAAAAACAAAGTTAAAAATCTGATTATTGAATTTTAGGAGAAGAACAAAATTAAAAATATCAATAGAAGTCGGAATATCAAAATTGAACTTCACCCAAAATAATATAACATTGTAGCATACTGAAGTGAAATCCCCCTTAAAATTTTAAAACATGAGAGCATTAACAATCCATTATAGTTTACTTACAAGTCTACAATAAATATGATACAAAACTAATCCATAAAGGACTGTCTCAAGCAATAACATATCTAGGGTGCATCATAAACACCACAAAATCAAGCACAATTTCTAAGCCACACACAATAACAATGACTGCGTGCAATTCTTGGAGACAATATTTAACCAAAATAGTCCGAGTACACAGGGAGTATGCATGGAAAGAAGAAAATCTTGCTATTAAAAGTACAAAGATCAAGCGTATCCAAAACTAAAAGAGTATACATAAAGGAAATTACATTAGATAGAGAATGGTAAAATTAGCCATATAAAGTATACACTATGAAATACAAAGCAGAATAGCAGCATAAAATAAATAATAAAAATCAAGGAGCATTACTATAGATAAGCAGCTTCTAATACAAACCTTTCCTCCTGGGACATCCCAGAATGGATGCATATGGAGGGAAAATTGCACTCCTTCAGTAGCTTGTTCAGTTCAGCAGCTCTATTCACACTTTTGACGAAGATAACAACTTGATTGAAGTCTAGTGCATCGAGGAGGTCATTCAACTTGTGGTTTTTCTCTGACTCGCTCAATTTGATGTAGTGCTGCCATTATAATTTTCAAAGGTAAGAAATATTAGCAAATCCCAGAAAGGTGAAACTTAAAAACAACTTTAAAATATATAATACCTGAACAAGACCATGTAGGGTCAACTTGGCCTCGTCGTCAACATAAATTTCCATTGGCTATAAGGAACAAATGTCACAGTAAAACATATTAGGGCCTTTCCTCAAGCCTCGTCATCCACATGTTTGATGAAATCCCTCTTAGACTTAATATGTGATGTTTGGGTTTGATTTTTCCCACCCCATACCGTGATAAATCTATATAATTTATTCATTTATGAACAATGAATATGAACAAAAGTTTAGAAGAATGAAGTGTAGAAGATATCAGCATGGTGGATAAATCGAATTATGAACCAAATGTGATGCAATTGGTAATATTACATAACATGTACATAGTTTTTTTCATAGCTATGTGATGATGTGCTTACTTTTTGCAGACAGTGTTGCACCACAATTTCAGATGAATAAGCAACAGTCCTTCAAGAACTTATCAGGCATTTTCTACCCAAACATCAACCCAACTGTATGTAATTGATGGTCTTTACGTTAGAAATTTTTTTCTAATGGTAATGGTAACTACATTTTAATTACATGCTTACAAATTGTTTGATGAAATTATAATGTTCCTTTTATTCTAAAATTTCATTTTATATTGTTCATTATACTTTAGGACAAATTGGAACTCTGCATAAGACTAGAAGAATAACACAAACCATTATGAGGAAGGAAGACCAAGATCAATCTCAAAGAAAACAACCCATTTGGCTGGTCATGGATTCAGCTGTGGAAAGAAATAAGCATGAGCCTAAAGCTTCCAGTCCAAAAGGAAAGTTATGAGAGATTGACTTTCAAAATACGGAACATGATATATTTTTCCCGTGACTCCTGTTTTGTTTGATCAATTGACAAAAGCATTCCTATTTTTTCTTATACTATGCATGAAAGTCTTTGCTAGCTCTGTTTTGTGACATGAATTGGTACTATCTATGCTGGCTTACTTTTATGCTTCTCATTGTGCTTAGGTAGTAATAAATTGCTGCATTTTTGTTTATTTTGATGTTTGTTAGTTTAGATCAATTTTGAATAAGATTAGGGAAAGGCATCCAGTTGTTAATTAGAGGGCTTTGGTCTATTTTTTTGCTACCATTTGCAAGCATGCCTTCATTTGTTGGCTAACTCTTATGGATAGACTTCGCACTCCTGACATGGTTGGTAAATGGGGATAAGTCTGACCTTGTATGTGTGTTCTGCAAGAGAAAGCAAGAGTCCAGAGATCACATGTTTTATGACTGTTCATCTAAAAAATAAATACTTTAGGCCAAATTAGTTAATTGCAAAATGACCAAATGTATGGGAAAGAGTCTTCCCTAGAAGATTGCAGAGAGTCCTCTCAACTCTATGCGCCACTTGGCAAAACCTAGAAATTTCTAAAGCCAAAAGACTAAGGTACTGAATTGCTTTAGGCAGAGCAAAAATTGACTAAAAGCCAAAAACACTTTTGCTTTGTTCATGAACTAATCTATGATCCTGTTGCAACAAACCATGCGTATGACCTAGGATGGTTTCAGATTTCAGTCTACCCTAAGGATTAAGTTTACTTGATTTTGAGGGATTTCAGCTGTGATTGGTGATGAATCTGTAAATGAGAGTTTCAATTTCAAATGGTGTTTTTATATATGGTTTGTTGTCTCTTACATTTTTCCGCACTTGTGTTTGTAATGTTTGAGTTGCTATAGTAGTAAATTACTTATAACCAGTATGTTTTATTTTGTTGAATTACTATATACAAAATAGAGCATAAAATATTACTTTATGTTGTTAAATATAAGTTTGGTATTGCTAAACGTTCAAAATTTGTAATGGTTCATTTACATAAACCTGCAATGTTTTTTGAATTTTAGATAATTATACTTAATTACCCGGCACACAATCGCATGTTTTATAGGATCTTAGTTTCTAGCACTTCATTTATGTTGACTCTTCTTAGGAATTTTGTATTTACAATGATATATTTTCCTCCATATGTTAATGCAAATCAGTCATCCTTGACTTATAAGACCTTTGGCTACTATTTGAGAAGAGCTACTAAATTAAATTGAAAGGTCAAGAAAACTTAATTTTCCCCATGTATCTATTATTTAATTTGTAACTCTTGAAGCATATGGGGATTCTAAGTGTTTTTGTGCCCTCATCTGGCAAATAGCTTGAGAAACTTTTTGAAAACAAACAAATTCAAGACTAGGTGAGTGTAGGTGCTATTGGTGATCTTCAAAGTCTATTAACCAGTATAAGAAGTGTTGGCTTTAATAGGATTGATCCCAGAATTCTTTGTCAAGTCAGCTACTATGCAAATACGACATCAAACTGCCATGTGAATAGCTTTTGGTCCTTTGTTGGTAGACAGGGGCTCTGTTTTGGTCCTGTCTGCATTGAGTCTTTTATTGTGTTTGTGTCTTGTCTTCTTTGTATCTAACTTATGTTTTGCTTTGTGCCTTGTCAAAGTTTCCAGTTTGATAAGGGATGTGGTGGACATGCAACCTGTTTGACCAATGTGTTGGACGACTGTTTTATGAAACTCTTTGATTCAACCACTATGGTGAGCACAGTAATTTAATGTATAGTTAGACCATTCATTTAATTTTTTCCCTTCTAAATTTTTCTTGATAGTGTCAGCACAGAAATTTCAACCTTTGGGTTGAGTAATAATAATAAAAAAAAAGAACTAAAATAGTTTTGAAGATTATCAAATATGGACTCTCTGATTCTAAAACTAAATGCTAATATTTATTTCTTTCAAGGAAAATGCAATTGTGGTTCCTAAGAATAGCAAATTTGGTATTTGAAATTGTCATGTAAGATTTAGATTGGTGTGTTTCAAGCTTATATGTGGTTTTTAATTTTAATTTTTTTACTTAGTTTGCTCCCGTCTTTTTTAATTCTTTAAGGGGTAATAACTTGGGCTTAATCATAGACAGTAAGAAAGATCTCTTTGATTTCAACTTTGAATACGTTCCTTCATACCCTCGCACAAATTATGATACCTCAAATTAATACTTTCCCCTGACTTTTTATTTCATAAATTTGTAACCATTGTTTGGTTTTAAACTTTTCTTTGTCAAATGTTCTATAGTCTCATGGTTTGATTCGTTGTGGTTCCTAGGAATGGTAGATTGGTGTTCCAAACTGTCAGCTTATAGATTTTATAGGAAAAAAAATAAATTTAAGAGATGAAATCTTGATTACATTACTACAGGCCAAAATTGGTAGGTTTCAGATTTGGTGTGTTTCAAGTTTATATGTGGTGTTAAGTTATTTACTTAGGTTAGTTTGTTTCTATGAATCTCCTTATTTTTGTAGGTTCTTACTTTGAGCAAATTGTTAAATGCTTTAAATATATTTATTTTTGCTCATTACTAGAGAGGTTAGTAAACGGTGGATAATTAAGCCAAAACCGCATAGCATAATCTTCAAAAACCACATGCCGACCACAAAATATTTGAAAAAACAAATCTCATATTGTCTGCCAAAGCATAATTCATGCAGAAATACAGGGTCACAGGTCACAGAATATTTGATAACAAGCTCTGAATAATTAGATTTGTCGTCAGCCAACCACTAATCCCTTTTTAACTTTTTATTCCGAATTTTCCTTAAACTAGCAAAGGTTATAACTTATAAGGTTATTAGACGATATAGCTTCACCAACAAAAATAGTTGAGAAAATGCTTAGATAGCTTGCCTTCAGAAGGATGCTCAAATCCCGAGCCCACAATAACTCGAAGAAGCTTTGGCTTCAAAAGAAAATATCTGAATCCTGAACTGTGAATTCCAACATAGGCCCTGCGAAGAATGAAAAAGCACATTTATAACCAACCATAGACCAATATTGCTATGAGAACTTGTCATGGTTAGTATACATGACTACCAACTAAAAGAGGAAAAGAAACATCCATACATGAAGTTGAAAATGCAATAATAATCCCACCCAAATGTGAGATATGGTTCAAATATGTACTCATAACATTTTTTTGGGTGGAAAAATACACAAAATTCTGAATTTGTGATTTCTCCGTAAAACACAACACCCCTGACCACCCCCCCCCCCCCCCCCCCCCCCCCTGAAGTTTTGAGTTCAACCTGTGGTATTGTTTAATGGTAAACCATTAAACATCCATGAAAATCAACCATGAATTGGTCATTTGATCACATGTCCACATTTAGAGTTAATTTTCACATAAAAAATAGCACAGTGGGGGGTTTTTTCCTCAATAGGGTAATGACTTATGTGGTAATCATAGGGAAATTTTGTGTTTTCCTTTTTTTAATAAAATGAAAGCAAGAGACCATATTAGACACAGCAACTTTTTTATCAAAAAAGGGAGAATGACTCGTTCCTCAATTTTCTCAGAAACCAAACACGGTTTACAATAGTACCAAAAGGAACAGTTTCATTCTCATACTCCCCTGTTTAAAACTAACTAGGTCTTACCAAAACACAAATGAATACATTCAAAGTAATGTTTTCATTTCCATTTTCCCATCAAATCCGAGCAAGCAAACAAACAAAGAATGAGACATCTATTTCCTAAACTATCTGATAAAGCAAACAGGCAACATATAAAGCAAAATAAAAAAACGAAAACAACAGCAAACAAGGGCTACTCTAACTCACTTCTTGACTGTTTCGCCGTTGACTTTGTTTGTGACAGAGGCCGGGGCATTGGCTTCTTCATCATCATAATCAACAAGCTCTTCTTCATAACCATCTTTCTCCTTGGTCTCTCCCATATTCTGCACAAATACACAAAACAGATTAGCAATTACAGTTTCAGAAAATTAGGGTTTGGAAAATGAAATTGAAGGAGAAGTGAGAGAGAGAGACCAGAAAATCATGTTCTGCAACAAGGTGCCCCCGACAACTATCACACCATATTCATGTTGGTTTTCATATGCTGTACCAGAAAAATTTCAATACTTAACAAATTTCCGCCTTCTTTTTCCCTTAGAAATGTTCATTTTCCTATCACCAACCCAAAGCTGTAGAAGAAAATCTCTGTCCAAGTGATTATCATTTTCAACGCTGTATCTTTCTCTGTTTCAAGCAAGTGATTACTGATTAGTTAGAGTTTTCACTTCAATTATGGTTGCATGGATGGAAAGGGTCCCCTCCTTCATTCAAAACCAGTTGGGATGGACAAAGCAAAGGAAATATTGACATGGAAATTAGAATTGGTTTAGGCAAAAGGAAAAATCTTGGTACACGCTCGTTATTTCACATTCCGTACACATTTTACGTGAAATCATGTTCTGAAAACAAGAGTTTAGTTCAAATTGTGAAATAGTGTTTTCAAAATCACAATTTTTGTTAAATATTTCTAGGGTATTGTTCCTACACTGATGGAGAGCAAAATATTCCTAGGGTATTATTAGGTTGGAAAAAGAAAAATGATTGACCATGGAACAAAAAACAAATGCAGCAATAAATAAAAAAGAAAAAGAAATAGAAAGGAGAGAGTTACCTATACAGGAAGCAACATTTATGTGCCTAGATGAAGGAAGTTTGGATTGGTCCTATCTTCTCCTTAAGTGACTTATGGTGTCCTTTTCAAAATAGGCAACTACGGATTGTAGCAGATAGCAAGTATTTATCAAATTGTGCCCTCTACCCTTGGTGGTAAAATCTCACTCTTCCTCATCTTCATTGACAAGAAACACATCCCACAACCTGACTGCTTTCATGAAGAAAATCACAACAAATGAATATCAGAGAATTGATTGAAAAACATAAATAAAGATCAGTCATAACTTGTTTCTCACAATAACCTGGCAATTACTCCAACAATGTAAAATACCCGAAATTTGCATGAAAGGTGTCACTCGCAAGGAAATCTTTTTATTTAATTTTATGCTATTTTAATTTTCTTTTATTATAAAAGAGCCTATTATTCGAATATAAACCAAAAAAATAATGATAATAATAAGAAAAAGAAGATAATTGTAAAAAGTGTATATAAAACAAGGAAAACCAAAAATAGGAAATTTATTCTAAACAAGAAATATGAGACCCCTATACATAAAGAACACATATATCAACAATTTCACAAGATCATTGATGAAAAATATAACACTGAGGACACAGAACTATTCACGAACTAAGACATAATGACTAAATTCTCTCTTAAAAAAAAGGAAAGAAGAAGAAGAAGAATAAGAAGTTAAACACTAAAACGATCAGTCATTGTACGGTGTACCCAACGAAGGAAATACTCCACGTGAGAAACCAAAACCCGAGTTCTATCAATATGAGAGGAATAATAATAATACCAGCAACACTTATAAACATAAAAGATTAAAATCATAACATATTTATACAACAATATTTTTAGAATAGGCCATAATACAAATATGGCTAAACAAAAAGATGAAATTACAAAAAAAGGAGGTATATTACTTAATTTAGTTGCTGAAGGTTAAAAAAAAAAATAAGTGAAAAATTTTGATTTTGTGGCAGTTTTTGCACTTTATCAAGAATACTAGACAAACTAGGCTTACACATATTAGAAAAAAATAGATTGGAAGAAAGATTCCAATTCCTTCCGTAGCTTTTTCTTAGCAACCAAACGCAAGAAGATTAAAAGGAAAACAAAAAAGTGATTACGTAATATCTAACCTGGCAGTAGGAGGAGATCCAGTACCCTCTTGAGGAACAGAGTCAGCAGCTCTCTTCGTTCCAGAAACAACACCAACAGAAGCAACAGGATTAGCTCTGTCAGAGAAACGGTCAGAACCATGAGTGACAACAGAAGGGAAGGAAACACTCAGAACTGAAGGCCACAAGGTGTTCAGTTCTTTTTCAAATTTACCTGAACTTCATGTGCTGTGCCCTCCCCAATTGCACTTTCTTAGTAAACCCTTAATATGAAAAATACAAAATTTAAAAAAGTACCTTGTGTTTGGAAACTGTACAAAGCCCATCTAATGCTTCAGTTGGGTAGAAGATGGGAGCATTCTCAAGGTCTGGCCTGGAAGCATCTTCTGGATGCCATCTCAAAACCCCATTTCCTTGCCAACTGTAGAGCTGTTTCTACACCCTCAGCACCTTCAAGCTCCATATTCAAGTCCACTCAGTATGTAGGGTCCAAGGAAACTGATGCAAAAGGCTGATGAGGTTCTAAAGTTGGATATTCTGGATTGCGAGACTCCAAAAAATCACTATAGATGGTCTACATCTAGAAATGGTTACCATTTAGATGCAGTCCATCGATAGTGCTTTTCTGGTGTCCCATAATCCAAAATATCCTACTTTAGAACCTCATCAGCCTTTGCATTAGTTACCTTGGACCCTACGTACTGAGCAAAGTTGAAAAATAGATAAGCTCCTGCTAAAAAACACAATCATAGAGCACATTTTCAAATTTAGCAACTAAAAGGAACCTTAGATATGCGTTTAATGAGCATTACCTCTGTCTCAAGTATTTTAATGCCATCTCTAGGATGGGATGCATTTCTGATGCCCGGTATTTATTTTCATGTACCCAAAACATCCTTTGGCTGATGCTATCATGTGTTTCAACCATTAGAGATAGTTCCTTCTCAGCATTTGAACCTGCTTCTCCCGACACACTGGAAGCTCAAATAGAGTACACATCAATATGGTACTGCTCCTCAATTGTGCTGCACAATTCTTAAACAAACACAGTTTCAAAATAACTTGTCTAAATCTAGAAATGGTAACCATGCAGGTATTTTTTGTACAAACAATGCAGGTCAAGAACTTGAAACCATGCAGGTAGTTCTTGTACAAACCTAATACACAAAGCTCCTCATATGCAGCCCACATTAGAGGATCTATAAGAATACAACAATGCCAAGTGATGCACAACACTTTTCCTTCTATCAGTATACCTAAAACAAAATAAAATGGTATTAATAAGCAGCCAATACTACCTATGAATAAAAAATAAGCAGCCACTATGTTAAACTAAGATGTTTCGTAAAATTGAAGTAAATAGAAATGGACACATTCTCAATGGGCAGTATATGCTTGAATAAAAACTAACCAGCAACATAATTTATGTTAATTTGGAAATTCATAGATGAGAATTGAGATGCCAATTCAGTCTCACTATTCTAGTTGTAAGATGAAGGAAATATAACTCATATGGATCGCAGAGGTTTAAAGATAATATAGCAAGAAATTCAATTAAGTAGGGGTTAACAATCCTGTTTACATTGTCCAAGCACTACTTCGATCCAATACTCTAAAGAAGCTAGAGATGCTAGTGAATTAAACTAAATTAAAGAATAGAAGCCAGCACAAAATAAGAGAATGTGTCATTGTACATTGTAACTACTTATAGTCAATTGTGAGTCCATATCTTGGGGCAGCAAGAAGAAAACTTTAATTAAATATGTCTTTCAGTTGAATTACATGTCATGCTCCACATTAATAGAGCACATTTTAATACTCCCCAATGTCATGAGGCTCAGCCCCTCTAACTTTGGCAAAGGTATTAGATTTCAGTGCCCATAATACCAGCCACTTGAAAACCATGAATAAGTTAGAATAATTACCAGCCACTTCAAAATCAACCAAATCCGGACTCTCCAGGCTTATTGGCATTAGAAAAGTTGAATTGTTGCTACTTTTATTGTGCTGAAAGTAACTATAGGACAGAAAATTTGTTGCTGCTTTTATTGTGTTGAAAGCTTATTTTGTTGCTACTTCCAGCCTTTTCGTACCATCATCATTTTCATGAAAGTAACAAGTGAAAATGAGTTAGAGCGACATTACTTTAAGATCCTTGTTATAGATGTCAAAATTTAGTTGTGTGGTTTGCACTTAAACCTATTTTAAACTATGACCATTCTTAATTCGTAAAAGGTTATTTTGAAACTGCATTTCATCAGGGAACTAAGTTTTTGTTCCATAGAAGAAAATGGAATAAATGATATGTTTCAATGACGTGTTTCCCCACATACCCACAGCACATTACTTGAAGATATATTAGTTCACTTTATCAAAGGGACACTTGTTTTATAAACACAATTCCTTGAATCATTTTTGCAAAACTAACCACTAGAAGAATTTAACTATTTTTTTTTTTCTAATTTTGTCTTTTGTTCCAAAAAAAGAAACTCTAAAAGCAGTCTTGAATTTTGTTGGATTATAGGAGTCATTCTCCAACAAAAATATGGTCCATGATATAGAATGAGGAGAGATTCAATTGTTCGTAACATCTACAAGCAAACTGCATACTAACTTAATATCTCAGACCTTTATGCTCTAGATATCTCATAATTATAACGCATAGTAATAAGTTGAAGTTATATAAATGAGGAGGAAGTACAACTGTTCCTAGGGTAATATTTGAGCATGAATATCCTTAATTTGATCAGAGAATATAATGAACTAACCATCAGAACAAAGAATGCTTTTTAGTTGCTCATAAATTGTAAAAGAAACTTTGCAAAAGGCATTAATGGAGTTACCGTTTTTGGACCTAAGGCTGTCTCGTATAACGAGGAGGAGGACTTGCATGCTCTTCGTTAGATGCCTCGGGCCCAACTTTGTGTCCATGTTTGTGCCCCCCTGTCCCACAAGGAGGTGGCTTTGATATGCGTTTCGGCCGACCATCTGCCATTGCAAGTAGCCCAACAGCCTGTTCAGCCTGAATATGGGGTGGGTTGATGGCTGAAGAAGGGGCAATAGATGTACTGTGGGAGGATGGCTCCTGCTGCATCTCAGGTGGGGTTGGATGAAGACCCAGGTCAAAGGATGGAATGGGTGACAGCTCAGGAAATGACTGTGGGAAGGGTGGACGAATGTCATACCCATGACAAGGATGTGGCGTAGGTGGAGGGATGGTACGGCGAGGAGCTGGATGTGGGATGGTGAGGCTGGGGGATGGCTGTGGGATGGTGGGGCTAGAGGATGGATGTGGGTTGGATGAAGGGATGGTAAGGGTAGGGGATGGATGTGAGGTGAATGCAGGGATGGTAAGACTAGGGGATGGATGGGTGTATGAAGGGATGGTAAGGGTAGGGGATGAATGTGAGGGGAATGCATGGATGGTAAAGCTAGGGGATGCATGTGGGGTGTATGGAGAGGAATCGGGATTAGGGACAACCTGAGGGGTAGCAACAGGCGGACGAGAGGGACATTCGGTCAGAGTTGTGCTCGTGCTTGGGCCTTCAGTAGTGCTTGGGCCCGCAGGAGTAGTTTCCTCCTCATTCAGGGCCTCAGGGATGGGAGGTGGTACACGGTCAATATAATGCACTGTCGTCAGCACCTGAGCAATGTCCTTGTGCTCCTCCGTGCCCACTGGGTGATGCCTCAACAAACGGTTGACAAGTGAAACTGCACATAGAAAACCCACATATATTAGTAATGCGTAAATCATCAACAATGCCAATCGATAATAAAATAAATGTTGGTTTTGAATTGGATCTGGTAGTAATTATTGCAAATTATAGGGAGAGCAAGTGCTAAGCGGAAAATGTAGTAACATATATCATGTTTTGTAAACAGTGCTTTCATGCTAAGAAGTACGGTAAGATGTAGAAGACATGGAGAAGTTACTAGCATAGTCAATTTAGCACCGGGCCTATCGATGAACTTTCGAGTTACCCTGTTGAACCAGCCAAAGTACTCGTACTGTGGAGGCATCTCACCAAGCACTACTTCAAAACGCTATTGAAGGTGATTACCCCAGTGGACTATATGCACAGCATGTCTCCGCATCCAATTAACACCGAACTTCCCCCTCAAATCAATTTTATGTAGGATTGTATCAGTGTCAACAGAAAGGGGAATTTGTTGGATCATCCCAAATTGACGAACAATACGATCCGGTGTATGTTTCTCTATTAGGTGGAAACATACAAGTGGCACCGTTGCCGTCCACACGGCCCTTCCTGCAACGCACCACGACGGAAGGTTCTCCAACTCAGCTTCATATGGCTGCCACACCACCTACAACAGCCAAAAAACAAATACACAACACATTAGGCTTTATATTTCAAAATTTACCAAACCTATAAGATTGTTCCTAAACGTGTAAAACAGGGCATTTTCATACCTGGCCTGGCAACATTGAAGCTAGTTGCTCGCGATACCTGTCCCTAAAGATGTGGGCGGGCCTATTTTTCTTGTTTGGGACCCACAACCACCTAGCACAATCAAGAACAATAGATCAATATCTACAACTTTCCTACTAAGATAATGTTATGATTAAATCTAAAATGTAATCACATTAACTAAGATAATCTTATAGATATTTACTCAGTTAATAATATCATTAGAACTTCAACAGTCCTTATAAAAAACAGAGCACATACAAGGCACATAACAATCACAAAATTAGAGACATTTTGATTTGATTTGAACCAACCTAGTGTGGAACCAACCTAAAACCATATGTTTGTTTTTTAATCAGATCTTTTACATACATGCCACTTTCATTATCTCATTGGCCTTGTGAATATTTCAAATGCTCCTATCAATTGTTGGGGGATGGTGGTTGGCTCCCATGTTGAAGGTTTGGCTTCTATCATATATATGTACACTGACAAACATGTAACACACCAAGACACTAGCTTGTAAACTCAATCATCCACATGCTCTTTTGTTAGTAAGCAATATATTAAGTGTATCAGCTAATGTTTTCTACGAACTTGAGGAAAACTTTTGGTGGAGGGATCACATGAGGCAGCAAGGCATGCAGCATCATTACCCTTGGTTTCTCTGCCATGGCCTAGGTATACATATTCATCTATTAGATTTCTAAGATATGATTTCAATTCATTTTGTAATTGGAATTTGTTTATTCTATTTTTTGTAAATTCATGGTAATGGATACACTTAAGCTAGCCATTCCTACCATTTATAATTTTACTGCCACATCAGTAACAATGCCTAGTAGGCCAGTTGTGCAATGTTCTTATACAATATCCTATAAAATTCAAACAAAGTTGTAGAAGTTATCAGTTATCACGTAACAATATTAAAAATACTATTTTTTCACACCCAAGCACATTTTCACAGCAATAATGGACTCTTCAAACATTTTCCAATTCATCAAGGGTTGCCCAAAATTGCCTTTATAAAAAACAATTAGTTGCCCAGTCCACCAAAAAAAATAATCACCAAACAAAAATACAAATTGTTAAAAACCAGGCAGAGTGGGTTTTGGAAGAGAGAATGTAGTCTGTCCAAAATAAAGGGAGTGGGGATGGGATTCAAGAAAGACTTACTTCAGGGCCAGTGGAGCACACACTGGAGGACCGTAAGCACCCACTGGCGGGCCACGCTCAACCGCCGGGCACAAATAGGAGAACCTGGCCCATGCCCAATACTGGACCAATAGTAAGCACCCACCGATCTGACTGGTGCCCCTATCGCTTGCCCTACATAATTCTTGATACAACCATGCAAGGCAAGTACTTCCCCAATTGTACATATGTGGGTTGTGAAGATCTTCCAACTGCTGTACCCACATTAGATGCACCCTATCGCCGGATTTGTCCCCAAATATTGTGTCCCCCAATAGTACTAGGATATGGCATCGTGTGTAATTATGCAAGTCATCCTCTTCAGCATTAGCCGGCAATGGACCAACAACTTGCTCCAAAAGTCGACTGATGAGAATCCTCTGCCCATCTAATTGCTTATGCCGGTCTTGATTTATAGGTAGAAACCCAAGGAAGTCCCGGCACACCTCTGTCCAAATTTTCCGTGTGCTCCCTGCTATAGCTTCACCATCAACAGGAAGCCCAAGAAGAACCTCGACATCCTGCAATGTGATGCTGACCTCACCATGTGGCATGTGGAAGGTGTGCATCTCAGGTCGCCCATCTCTCCATTAAGGCCGTTATCAACCCATGGTCAATCTCTCTACTCGGGATCCAGAGGAGTCCCTCCAAACCAAGTGCCTTAATGATGTTAACGACTTGGTCGCCCACCATTGGCTCTCGATTGGAGAACTCTAAACTACGGCTGCGGCAGGTAAGGGTCCCTGGATCCTGCACAGAATAGAACCATGGATTAATATTTGACAGCTGCAGCGTGTACATTGTATGAATTAAATGCATGTACATATTGCATAGAGATTTAGTGTTGCATTTTACCTGCCCATTCCAAATAGCTTCGGACCGATGGTTGGCCTGCTGTGTCAACACCAGGCAGTCAATGGGTCCGGGCTCTACATGGTGAATCCGTGCAGCATTTGCAACAGCCATACTGCACAAAAAAGGTAAGCGGTTAGCACGTAATAGATATTGATGAGCATATGATGAAATGATGAATTGATGAGCATATGATGAACTTGCTTTCTTCTAGTGGACAAACTTGTCCAATTAATGGAGACTAAGCTCGCTCAATTTCCGAAGGAAAAAAGGAATGGCACAATGGATGATCACAAAAGTAAAACTTTCGTTTCTCATGCAATTAAAGTGGTTGACTGATTTTTATTCTTATCAACAATGATTGCTCTATCATCACTTTTTTGCCATGAAAAATAATGGAAGAAAGAGAGAAATAAATGAGATTTTTTTAGAATAAATTCCAATGCAACAACATCAATGTGGAGATGCAACAAATGTAATTGATGAAAAACAAGCTTCCTAAATAAAACAAGGTTTCAAGAAAATGAGCCACTTCCTAAATAACCAATAACATGTAATTGATGTGACATGTGGCGTTTAAGTACACATTGGGGTTGTGTAACACACAGTTACACAAAGCCACTAAAATGCAATCTAAAGCAATCTGCCTAATCCAAAACATCTGCAATTAATTTCTTCAAAATTTAAATTTTATAAATTTTTACGCATGTCTAAACCAGCTTATGAATAGTAACCGTCCACAAAGATGGCTCTTGCTCCCAAACAAAATCCATAACCTCCATGCCACCCAACTAGTAATAAAATATTGGATGAAAAACAAGCTTTCCCTAATCCTAATGCTAAAAATAGCTTCAGCTGAGTTGGGACCATACTGTGTGTGCAATTTTATAGCCTTGACCGCATAAAACAATTACTAAAGTGATCATTTTGGTAACAAAGTCCATCTGTCCCAAGTACAAAAGCCTATGGTTTCAACCATTATACAATTATACATAGCCATAAAATTAGGATATCAACAGCGATAAAGCAAATTAAAAAATAAACATGATAGGTCTTAAAGTCTTCAGATATCAGTACTCCAACACGAGCAAATGTAATATTTTGGAAACCTAACTTGCTGTACTTCATTCTGCCACAGTATCTTGTTCCAAATGCAATATTCTATTACGAATCTATTTGTGCTAATGATGCACATGATTAAGAAGAAAGGGGTTTCCTTTCAGTTCAAGTTTTATTCTATACAATTGGAACTACCTGCAACCATTCAAAAATGAATTCTTTTAGTGGTCATGCAAAACATTTTTCTCTATCTCTACCCTTTTGGATGGCAAAATATAGACACAGTCCTTCAATCTTCATCAATGTGAGGGTATTTATTCTAATCCATGGTATCCATTCAACTCATGCCTCATTGAAACTTAAACTCTAGTTCCAAAACTAGACATCATTATTATTAAGACCATTTTCTGTGTCTAGCTAGAAACGTGAATAATAACAAATCAATTAAAAGCGAAGCAACACATTTGCACCCACATTCAAAAAGGAGCAACATCATTGCAATCACCGGAAGCATGTCTCCTAGATTTAAACTAAGTTAGGCTAAACTTTCTCAACCTTGTTCTAAAACTCTTATAAGAATTGATAGAAATCTTTATAAGAGCAAGTTCAAGAATAAAGCGACAAATTCTAATGTTATTTTCTGAACTGAGAATGTGAAAGGTTAGATGGCATGAGGCCCACAACACATGATAGAAATCTTTATAAGAGCCAGTTTTTCTTTTTTGCCCTAAGATTTTGTAATTGAATCTCTGTTAATAGTTGTACTTTTGTGAAAAATCATGTTAGGTTTCTCACCAGGTTTGCTTTGTTGTAATTGATTGAATTGTAATGATAGGAATATACTACTGTGCAAGCAATGTTTCGTAAATGTAGCTCTATATACATGTTTTGAGTTTGTCTATTTATGCCAATTTTTACATTTTTGTTATTTGAAATTCCTTAATTATGTGTTCTTTGGCTTTGACCACCAAAAGATTTGTTTGTTCGATGTGAAAACTATGTTTTGAGGTGATCTCAAGGCTATGTGCTGATCTTGCCTCAAGGATTTTACTTGATTTCGTGTTTGAAGAATTAAGGTTTGGTAATGCCTCAATGAAGAGGAATTGAGCTGAGACATAACAAATAACCATGGTTCGATGATAATTGACAACTAGGTTAATTGAGTTTGTGATTATGTGCATAATGCAAAATAAGGAAGATGGGGTCTAAACTAACCCATTCCCAAGCTATCTTGAAGTAAAACTACTTAGAACAATGCAGTAAAGTACACTTGCAAGAGTAAAGTGACAAATTCTAATGTTATTTTGTGAACTGAGAATGTGAAAGGTTAGATGGCACGAGGCCCACAACACATGATGTAACAAGTCTCCAGTATTGTCAATATTCTATTTTCATTAATTAAGATTTAGAAATCTAACACCCACCAAAAAAACAAGTTATTTCATTTCCAGCTTTACTAAAATACAGCTAACCAACCATGCCTAGTATACTGATGAGACATTACAAATATCTATGACAACCAAGAGGATGCCCCCAATAAAATTTAGCAATAATATATGTGGCATGCTGAGATTTTCAAATGGTTGTATAAATTAATATCTAGTTGCAAATAAGCTTAACATATGTGCAAGATACAAAGCACAATAAACTTCAGAACAAAGCGCAATAAGCTTAACCAAGAGCATTGTCATCCCCAATGCAATAAACTTCAAAACACAGCGCAAAAACAAAACCCAAAAAAAAAAAAAAAAAACAAAAATCATCAAACCCACAAACCAATTCAAACTCAAAAAACAATAAAGCAATTTTTAACACTTCTATTAGAAATTCAATACAAAAACCAAAATAGGAAAAAATTTCGTCAACCAAAGTTTATTTGATTTTCCCCACCGTTTCTCGACAACCAAACAGTAAACTTTATACAAAGCGACTCACCTTTTTGTTTAGTTTTGAGAAACTGCGTAGAGTGAGCGAGAGTGGAGAGGAGACGGTGAAGGAACCCAAGGCTTTGTACACGTTGCTATGACTTTATCAGATCTTTTGGCGAAGGTGATGAATCTAAAATCTTGGAGACTTGAGTGAGAGAACAGTGAGTACGAGAATAGGGTCAGTGAGAGTAGACGGTGAGTGAACGAGAGTGGAGAGGGTGAGTGAGTGAGAGAGGCTGAGGTTCAAGGTGTGAGTAAGAGGGTGAGCAAGTGAGCGAGAGAAGACGGTGAGCCAGAGAAGACAATGACGGAGAGAAGGCGGTGAGTGAGTGAGGGAGAGAGAGAGGCTGAGGTTCAGTGTACGACAGAGAGAGGGTGAGTGAGAGAAGACGAGAGAGGGTCAATGAGAGTGGAGAGTGATTGTGCGAGAGGCGTTTAATTTGAAAAACCCCTATTAAAAATCGACTTTCAGAGACTCGAGGTCCATGTGGACCGACCAGTCAGAGCCAGGTGGTGTTAATTACCATGTGGACGACCACGTCAACGCCAGATGGCGTCTACGCGGACCTCGAGTCTCAGAAACTCGAGTTTCATGTGGACGCCACGTGGAATCACACCAGGTCAAACTACAAAAACCGAGTCTCAAAGAGTCGAGATATGAGCGCAAAATTCAAGTCTTTGAGACTCAAGATGCTACTAATTAATATTCTTTCCGAACCGGGCCAACTAACTATATAGTTGGGTAATTATGGCTAATTACCCATTTCGTCCGTACTTTTGCATCAAATTAATACTTACGTTCTTACCCAATGAAAAGTCCACGGATCGATCTACTTAGAAATTGCTTACGTATTTTCCTTCTGTACCCAACAAGATCATTTATTAAAGCAAACTATTCATCAAAGAAAGTTTGTTAAAAGTACATAAACCCATTTTGTATCACGTTATTTTATGGGAGGCTCTAACCCGTTTGTCCTCAAAGCTTTTAATTTGGTGCACCTACTAAAATTTTGTATTATAGCACGTCATATTTTCGCATATGGCTATATGGTCTCCCAATAAGGTGTAAAGAAAAACGACATAGCTAGGTAGAGCAAAGCGATTATAGACATGATGAGACGAGTCTGAATATATAGTTAATTTAATAGCCTGAAAGAACTTACCATTCTCGATGTGGTGTTGTCGGTATTACTCCGGTTGTCGTTGTTCTTGTTCTTTTGTTATTATTACTTTCTAAGCAATAAATATGAAAAGCAAACCCATCAGTCAACTGTTGTACAAATTAATATGCACATAACTAGCTAGAATATGAAAAAAAAAAAGGGTTTTAGTTACTTTTCCTCATTAAGTCTTCAGTCTTTTTTTTTAATGAATAAGGATTTCTATCATTGAATAAGGAATGTGAATGTGATCTTTACTGTTAGCATAAAATATAAATGCATTAATATATAATAAAGGATAACTGTCTATAGCACACGTTATATATAACTTCAAATTCTTTCATATTTCATTCTCAAAAAAAAAAAAAAAAAAAAAAAATTTCTTTCATATTTATTTTAAAAAAGAATTTGAGAGATGGTCTAGCAATGAGTATTAAACTAAATTTATTAGCGGTAGAAATTGAGATTGATGCTACGTACTTTTTGATTGGGTTGCTGGTTCTCATTGTAGTAATTTACAGCATACAACTTTTGTTATGAATTGCGGAAATCTCCTCAGCCAAATACTATAGGTAATGATTAAGCACTGCTTCCGCGAGAAAAATTAATGTACAAATGCTATGGCTAGAAAATGATCAGATCTAAGCCAGGATCAAAGGCCACTCCATGTTGAAGCTAAGGTGATCACATGACCACTTGATCTGAACAAAAATAATTATTATATATAAATTTTAAAAATTTATGACTTTTTTACCTTAAAAGAAATTGATGACCGCCCTAAATTTCTTTAGGTTCAACATAATTAAACTTTAGACAAAGTCTAGCGACAAACTTATTGGTTGTAGACTAAAACTATAATTTCACTTAATATTTTTTTATTGGCTGTGAATTTTAACAAATCTACCATTGAATTACATTTCCTTCTAATATCCTTCATGCTTACAAAATTTCAATAAGATTAAAAATTATATTATCAATCAAATATTTAAATTTTGAGTTTTTATAGTCTAAAATTATACATAAAAAATAAGTTTATAGATTGAATAATAAATAACATCTGATTGGAATAAAATTTGACATGTGTTTTAAAAACATAAAAAACATGCAATTCAACAGTTATATTTTAAAAATATACAGTTATTTTAATTTGTTTAGTGAGAGTTGTAGCCTTAGAATACAATTAAATTTGCAGTCAAACGTTGTGTTGGATATTTTTATAAAAAAATATTATATTTATTTTAATACTCATTTATGTGTATCAATTATCTCTTAATGTCAAATACGTTAATTGCTAAATTTTGAAATTCAAATATAATTCAAAATTTGAATAGCTTTTGTCAATGGTTTTAATCAGGAAATTTATGAACATTAACGTGATATTAATACCATAATTGCCAGCATATTTGGTTTTATTACAAATATATACTTTCCATTCTAAACGTTTTGTATTCAAATGTTATTATTTAAATATGACATAACAGTGTCATATATGGAAGATTTTTCAAACTTAAATGTACCGCTATTGCTGAATTATTTTATGTTATAATAAGTTACCATATATATAAACAAGTATTTACTATTTGGTTTAATGGAAAGTGGTCAAAACAGCTAGCAATTTTTTGTAATATATATATTCTGAAACTTTCAAAAGGGTATTTTAATAAAGTTCAGCCATGTTAACTATGGGCCATTAAAAACATAGCATTATGACATATTTCCCTTGTTCTCAACGTATAGATTTGGCAAAGACATGTTTGTTGACCGGTTTATAAAATATATATATATATATATATATATATATATATATATATAAAGTTTTAAAGATAGCAAACGCTTTTATTTTTTGGCTAAGGACAAGCAACATGTCTGGCTCTATATATATGGAAAGAAATAAAAGTTTCATACATACACATTTTTATTTTTGAATTAGAAAGCTACAAACTTTTCAAAAAAAAAATTTTATTGTCCTAAACACTTACCATCTATTGCTTCTTATTACTCAAAATTTTTTTTTTCTATCTTTTACAAAATTTTCTAGGAAAAGAAAGTACTATAGAGAGCTTATATCCTACGAGCAGTGTAGGCTCGCAAGGATAATCGACAAAGGTGGCTACGCTGTTATATCTTGGGGACAATGTGCAGAAACTATTTGTCTAACTATATTGAATATACCGTAGATGGCACGATTTGACTCAAGACAGTGACTTAGTCCACACCTCATCTCTGTCACATTTTTTTGATAAAATCAAATTGTGTAATTTTCAAGGAATATTCAAGTATTATCTCTCCTTTATTTCCAATAATTTGAGACAAATCGATATGGAGAACACAAAATCATCATTGGAAAATAGTAATGTTATGTCTAATTCCTCTGGAGTGGGTGATCTTAATAGGTCATTCCGCTTCCGTGGTGTTAACTTTAAGAGGTGGAGACAAAAGACTTTATTTTATCTTACTCTTTTGAATGTGGCTTACGTGTTAACTAAGAAAAAACCAAAGAAAAAGAAATTCTGAACAATTGACTGAAGAAGAACTTTCTCAACACGAAAAAGGTGTTAAGAAATGGGATAAGGATCATCTTTACTATAGAAATTATTTACTTAATTGTCTTTCTGATGATTTATATGATTGTTATGATCAAGCTTACAAATCAGCCAAAAAGATATGGAAGGCAAGTTGCTTGAATCTTGGAAGGAGTTTGCAAAAGTCCTGAGACACAAGCAAAAAGAACTCTCCATTGAATCCCTTATCACCTGTTTGAGAGTGGAGGAAGAGGCAAGGAACCAAGACAAAGTTGTTGAACTCCATGGAGCAAATGGTCTTAAGGTAAATTTTATCTCTTCAAATGAAAACATGCCAAAAGCCAATGCAAAAAATAATGACTATGTAAGGCCTAAGAAAAGAAATTTCAAACGTAGGCCAAATGGAAATTAGCCTCAACATAAGACCCACTCTAATCAAAGAAAGAACTTAGCACACCATCCTAAGCATGCTCCAAATAATGGCAGCCACACTAATAATAGCAATTGTGCATGTTTTGTATGTGGAAAGCCTGGACATTCGACTAGTAATTATCGTTTTCAAAAACATGGCCCTATGGCTCAAGCCAATGTCATTGAAGAGCCTCTTGTGGCTATGGTTACTGAGATTAATATTCTAAGGCTTAAGAGGGTGGTGGATTGATTTTGGGGCAACTAGACATGTTTGTTATGATAAAAATTGGTTCAAGACCTACACCATCTTGGATGAGAAAAAGAAAATTATGCTTGGTGATTCTCATACCATTGAAGTTGTGGGTATTGGAGAGGTGCTTCTCAAATTTACTTCTGGGAGAGAAGTCAATCTCAAAGATGTCTTTCATGTTCCTAACATTAGAAAGAATCTAGTTTCTAGTTTTTTGCTGAATAAGGCTGGTTTCAAACAAGTCTTTGAGGCTGATCAATATGTACTCTCTAAAAAGGGCATGTTTGTTAGCAAAGGCTATGCTTGTGATGACATATTTAAACTTAATGTTGAGATGAATGAAAATTCAAGTTTTGCTCATATTGTTTCTTGTGTGAATGTTTGGCATGGTAGATTATATCATATTAATAATAAATCTATGAAAAATATGAGTGGTTTAGGTTTAATTCCTAAACTTGAAAATGAACTTGAAAAATGTGAAATTTGTAGCATGACTAAAATTACTCAAAAGCCTCATAAATCAATTGAAAGAAATACTGAATTACTAGAGCTTATCCATGGTGATATTTGTGAATTTGAAGGACATTTGACACGTGGAGGTAATCGGTATTTATAACCTTTATAGATGATTTTTCAAAATATTCATATGTCTATTTTATGAAAAATAAAAGTGATGCTTTTGAAAAATTATCAATTTTCTTAAAAGAAGTTGAGAATACATTTGATAAAAAGGTTAAAAGGTATAGAATTGATTGAGGAAAGGAATATGATACTCTTGGTCTTAATAATTATATTCAATCTCTTGGTGTTGTTCATGAGACTACTACCCCTTATTCTCCATCTTCTAATAGAGTTGCTGAATGTAAAAATAGTACTCTTATAAATTTAACTAATGCTATGTTTGTTAGTTCTGGGGCTCTTAAATATTTTTGAGGTGAAGCTGTTTTAACTGTAAATTTTGTTTTGAATAGAGTACCTCATAAAAAGACTTTTTTAACTCCTTTTGAATTATGGAAAAAATATAAACCAAATCTGAATTTTTTCAAAATTTGGGGTTGCTTAGCATATGTGAGGCTACCTGATCCCAAAAGACCTAAACTTGGGGTAAAGGCTTCTAAATGTGCATTTTTGGGTTATTCTTTATATAGCACAACTTATAGATTTTATTATATTGATAATAATACAATAATTGAATCTAGAGATGCAATTTTTCATGAAAATAAATTTCCATTTAAATATAAAAATAGTGGGGGGTTTTGAACAATAAGAGAAATTTGAATGTTCAACATCTAAGTCAAGAGATGTTAATGAATATGAGATTGAACCTAGGAGGAGTAAAAGACCTAGAATTGAAAAGGTTTTCGGTCCTGAATATTGTGTATAATTTACAATGTGACCCTACTTCTTTAGAAGAAACTTTATCTTCTCCTGATTCAGGTTTTTGGAAAGAAGTCATTAATGATGAGATAGATTCTATCATATCTAATAATACTTGGAAACTTGTAGATTTACCTCCAGGTTGTAAAACAATTGGATGTAAATGGGTACTTAGAAGAAAATTAAAACCTGATGGATCTATTGAAAAATTCAAAGCAAGGCTTGTAGTTAAAGGTTTTAAACAAAAAGAAGGTATTGATTTTTTCGATACTTTTTCTCCTGTTACTAAAGTTACGTCTATTAGATTATTGATTGCTATAACAGCTATTCATAATTTGATGATACATAAAATGGATGTAAAGACGGCATTTCTAAATGGAGATTTAGAAGAAGAAATCTACATGGACCAACCAGAAGGTTTTATAATGCCAGGTAATGAGCACAAGGTATGTAAATTATTAAAATCTTTATATGGTTTAAAACAAGTACCTAGACAGTGGCATGAGAAATCTGATCAATGTTTGCTTTCTAATGGCTTTAAAACAAATGAAAATGACAAATGTATATATTAAAAAACTTTTGATGATGCTCATGTTATAATTTTTTTATATGCTGATGATATTCTAATTTTTGGTCCTAATATTGATATTATAAATGCTACCAAAATGCTTCTTAAAAATAAATTTGATATGAAAGACTTAGAAGAAGCTAATGTGATTCTTGGCATGAAAATTTCTAGAACTTCAAATGGCATATTTGTAGAGCAATTTTATTATATAGAAACAATTTTGAAAAAATATAATTACTTTGATTGTAAACCTGCAAGTATTCCTTTTGACTCTAGTGTGCATCTTTTTCCTACTAAAGATGAAAATGATATTTACAATGAAAAGGAATATGTAGTATTATTGGTAGTCTTAGATATGCTACTAATTGTCTAGACCTAATATTGCTTACGCCGTAGGAGTTTTAGCAAGATTTATTAGCAAACCTAATTTTAAGTATTGGAATGCCATGACTCAATTAATGAGATATTTAAAAAGAACTACGCACTATGGTTTGTTATATCAAAGACATCCTACTGTTCTTGAAGAATATAGTAATGCTAGTTGGAACACCTTATCACGTGATTCTTTGTCTACCACTGGCTATGTATTTACAATAGGTGGTGGAGCAATAAGTTGGAAATCTAAAAAACAACAGATTATTGCTAAATCCACCATGGAGGTAGAATTAATTACCTTATCTTCAGCTAGTGAAGAAGCAGGTTGGTTACAAGATTTATTATCTGAAATTCTCATGTGAGAGAAACCTATTTCACCCGTCTTAATTCATTGTGATAGTATTGCCACTATTGGTAGAGTGTGCAATAAATACTACAATGGTATATCCAAATCTATTAGAAGAAAACACAGTAATGTGAGATCATACATAAACAATGGTACCATAAATGTTGATTATATTAGTACAAATGATAATATTGCGGATCCGTTAACTAAAGCTCTAGCTAGAGAAAAGATCTGGATAGCATCGAGGGGGATGGGACTTAAGCCCAAAGAAGAATAAACTACCTATGAGGATACCCTACCTAGGGATTAGAGATCTCAAGAACTAGGTTCAAAGGGAAAAACTAATCATAGAGTAGTTTGATTAACATGCATTAAATATATGTATGAGTAATAATACTCATGTCCCTCCCTATGGTGTTTGTGCATGTATCTTGTAACGTTATATAGGATGAGTTTTTATTTATTAAAAAAAAAAAAAAAAACTTTTAATGTGGACTATAGCTCTTTATGAGTGGGATGTTAGAGTTACAAGAACTTCCTTGATAGTCACACCTAAGTGAGCATAGAAGTGAGGCCGCTTCCTTTGAGAATGGGGTTAGTTCTCTAAGTAGCTCATGGATGCTGGGATAAAGCATAAGGCTGTAATGTGCTGGCTTAGAAGCTCATAGTAGAGTACTGGAATATTATGTGTATGATGTAATGTTTTGTATCCATAGAAAAAGTTATAATTCAAGACTTAGATCTCTATTAACTTTGGAACAATGTTGCTGAAACACTAAATGAGGATTCAAGCCATTGGCACTCCCATTGTGCATAATGTTCTACTTAACCCAAAAAAATTTCTTATATATATATTTACCTATTTATTTTTTATAAAAATAAGTGGGGGATTTTGGATATTTTTATAAAAAATATTATATTTATTTTAATACTCATTTATATGTATCAATTATCCCTTAATGTCAGATACGTTGATTGCTAAATTTTGAAATTCAAATATAATTCAAAATTTGAATAGCTTTTGTTAATGGTTTTAATCAGGAAATTTATGAACATTAACGTGATATTAATACCATAATTGCTAGCATATTTGGTTTTATTACAAATATATACTTTCCATTCTAAACATTTTGTATTCAAACATTCTTATTTGAATATGACATAATAATGTCATATATGGAAGATTTTTTAGCACTTAAATATACAGGTATTGTTGAATTATTTTATGTTATAATAAGTTACTATATATATACAAGTATTTACTATTTGGTTTAATGGAAAGTGGTCAAAACAGCTAGCAATTTTTTGTAATATATATATTTTGAAACTTTCAAAAAGGTATTCTAATAAAGTTCAGCCACATTAACTCTGGGCCATTAAATACATAGCATTATGACATATTTCGGACAAAATGGGCTTTTGTCATTTTTGGGAAAATTAATTAGCTTTATACTCCCTTTCCCAAACTAAGTAAGGAAATGCCCCTCTTTTAAAACTCGATTTATAATAAATCGAGTTAGAAAAAAACAATTATAAAGCTCTATAATGGCGTTTTAATGAACCTATAGTGACATTTTTAAGACCTATAGTGACATTTTTAACTCGACTTTAATGAAATTGAGTTATAAGCAATTTTTTTTTCACCTATAACTCGATTTCATTGAGGTCGAGTTAAAAAACGTCACTATAAAGCCTAACTCGATTTATCATAAATCGAGTTTTAAAAGAGAGGCATTTCCCTACTTAGTTTGGGAAAGGGGGTATAAAGCTAATTAATTTGCTCGAAAATGGCAAAAGCCCATTTTGTCCGACATATTTCCCTTGTTCTCAACGTATAGATTTGGCAAAGACATGTTTGTTGACCAGTTTATATAATATATATATATATATATATATAAAAGAAAGCTATTGATCACACATTGATTTCAATAATGTTATGATCATTTAAAGTTTTAAAGATAGCAAATGTTTTTATTTTTTGGCTAAGGACAAGCAACATGTCTGGCTCTATATATATGGAAAGAAATAAAATTTTCATACATACACATTTTTATTTTTGAATTAGAAAGCTGTAGGCTTTTCAAAAACAATTATTTATTGTCCTAAGCAGTTATCATCTATTGCTTCTTATTACTAAAAAAAAAAAAAAAAATTCTATCTTTTACAAAATTTTCTGGGAAAAGAAAGTACTATAGAGAGCTTATATCCTACGAGCAGTGTAGGCTCACAAGGATAATTAGCAAAAGTAGCTGGGCTGTTGTATTCTTGAGACAACGTGGAGAAACTATTTGTCTAATTACATTGAATATACTATAGATGACATGATTTGTCTCATTCTTGACTTGGTCAAAGCCTTATCTCTGTCACATCTTTTTGGTAAAATCAAATTGTATAATTTTCAAGAAAAATCCAAGTATTATCTCTCCTTTATTTCCAACACGTTGCCCTTAAACTTTGGTCTCCTTAATAATATATTAGACCCTTATAAATAAAAAGGAAAAGTCTAAGCAATTTTTTTATTGAACTAAAATTTTGAAAGACATATAACTTGCAGCATTAATAATGATACTATCATGCAAGGATTTTAAAATAAGATCATAGAAGGAAATTGTAGGACTTCATATATTTGCACGTGTTTTTCTTGTTAAAATATGAAGTTCTCTGGAAAAAAAAATTCCTGAAGGCCATTGACTAGGATCTTGTTATTTTTCGTAGTCTCCTTGCCGATTTTTTGCTTCATTGCGAGAGGTGTTGTCCTCCTAACTATGTTTTATCTGCTTTAGTCTTTAAAGACATGTATTTACCAAGAAAATAAAAGGAAAAAAAAGTTACTGAGAAATTTCACCTTATAATTACCATGTACCACCTAAGGAAAAACCAGGGAATGGACGAAATTTCCCTTCCCTCACTAATCAATTACAGCTTTAGACCAATATTATTATATTATTATCATTATTGGCCCTTCACCAACCTCCCTTTTTCATAACACGTGCTCTCAGCGTGGCCACTCATGCAAAATCCCTGTAAATACCAAGCAAAACCTTCACATTATTCCATATATAATATCATAAACGAAACACATTTCAAGTTTCAACCCTCTCTCAGCTCTCATCACGTAAAAAATGGCTCCTGTTTTCTCAAAAATTGGCATAATAGGAGCTGGTGTTAGTGGCTTAGCAGCCGCTAAACGACTAGCCCACCACAACCCTTTAGTCTTTGAAGCCTCTGACTCTATTGGTGGGGTCTGGAGGCATTGTTCTTACAGTTCCACAAAGCTTCAGTCCCTTCGTTGTGATTATGAGTTTTCTGATTTCCCTTGGCCTGATAGGGACAGCACAAGTTTTCCATCTTATACTGAGATATTGGAATACTTAACATCTTATGCTAACCACTTTGATGTCCTCAAGTTTGTGAGGTTCAACTCAAAAGTGGTGGAGATTAGGTTTGTTGGTGATAGGGAAGCCACTGATCTCACTGGGAAACCTGGTAACTATCCTACTATATTGCCTGGACACCCTGTTTGGGAGGTTGCTGTGCAAACCAACCATTCAGATACCATTGAGGTCGTTACACTTTTTTTTTTTCTTTTCTTTTTTAACTAATAAAAAAAATATGGCTACGAGGGTCTTACTAGCTAGGGTTCCAAAGGAAAAAGAACATGATTTTCTTATTTCTTTCTTTGTGTATTTCCTTTCATTTACTCCGTATTTTCCTATCTATTTAGAACCTACATATATACTCCGGAATTTCCTAATTTCTAATCTCTTTTTTTTTTTTTTTTTTTTAAAAAAAAATCCTGGCTGGCCTCCAAGAAAAAATTAAACACCTTGTAGTTTGGCCTATGTCAACCTTCAAAGTCTTTAATATTTTGCGACAAGCGGGATATATAATTTGTTGATAATGAGTAAAAATCTTTTGTTTCAATATGAGCGTTCAACTTTACGCTTTAGCAATCTTTGCTTGTCAATTTTTTTTTTTTTTTTTTTTTGAGTAATCAAAGTTTAAAATAAATGAAATAAATCAAACACACATGGGTAGGCTATAAATATATAATTCTTGTGTAATCCTTTGGTCCACCGATTGTGTAGTTGGCAATACGAGGAATCGTATAATGAAACTTCCTATAAGTATATTGCCTAGAAATTAAGGTCAAATCTTTCTCAAATTAAAAAAAAAAAAAAAAAAAAGGTCAAACGTCTATGTATACGATCGTTAGTATTATCTTTACATCTACCTACCATTTTGGTGACTAGATTATATTATTATTATATATATATATATATATATTGACTTGTGTTAATTTATTCGATTCATTTCAGTGGTATGCCTTCGAGTTTCTTGTGGTTTGCATTGGAAAATATGGAGATGTACCTAAAATCCCAGAATTTCCGCGAAACAAAGGCCCTGAAATATTTCAGGGTCAGGTCTTGCATACCATTGATTACTGCAAACTTCAAAAGGAAGAGACTTCACAACTACTTAAGGGGAAGAAGGTTGCAGTCATTGGTTTCAAGAAATCAGCTATTGATTTAGCACTCGAGTGCGCAGAGGAGAACCAAGGTATAAAGATCTCTCTCTCTCTCTCTCTCTCTCTCTATACATATATATATATATATATATAAAGGTTTTATACATCTTATAAGAGGGAATTTCAACTCTAAATGTTTTCAGTACCAAAGTTTCATTATTATTATATTTTGTATGTTAATTAATATTTCGTTCATTTATTTCGCTCACAAAATATTGTTGGATCCCTATCCTAAAGAAAGAAACAATTTCATTGATGTGTAGTCATCATGCTCCAATTCAGTTGTCATCACCTTGTTAAGTGACCTATCAAATTTTTTTTTTTTCTTATTATTAGCTTAATTTGTTTTTTTTTTTTAATTTTTTTTTTATAGGTAGTATAGTTTATTTCTAACAAGCACAATCAATGGGATAGTTGATAGGTTATACAGCTAATAGCGGCTAGTAATTTATGATTTTCAATCTCTGTTAGTCTTTGAATCAAAATTCTCACATTTTCCACAAGTGTGGAAGATAAAGTGAAGAGTTGAATTATTAAGAATCCATACTGGAGGAGTTGTGAATTTTTTACAGACAAAGTGTACATAGAAGATGAAGTCAAAAGTGGAGT
The DNA here is from genome assembly GCA_030445155.1 of Quercus variabilis. Taxonomy (NCBI): domain Eukaryota; kingdom Viridiplantae; phylum Streptophyta; class Magnoliopsida; order Fagales; family Fagaceae; genus Quercus; species Quercus variabilis. The sequence goes on from CP129455.1 coordinate 2,095,720, forward strand.
CAATTTTTAATAAAGTAATAAGTAAATGTAAGCCTGGTTTTGTTTAGATTAAAAGGTTTTATAAGATTAAAAGGTCCATTCAACACTTACTGAACACTTGTATCATTTATATATTATATCTTTTTTATATATAAAGATTAAATTCTATAAGTACGTTATATATATACATATATATAAAAGATTGAATAAATATGTTCCTAAGTGCATCAAGTTTGTCGTTTTCCCTTCGTTTCCGTAACTTGCAATTATCCATTTTGGAGGAAGTTGATTGTTCACTGTTCAGGGACTTTTGCTCGCCAATTACCTTTTGTTTCCGTAGACTTTTTGCTCTTTAATTGAAACATAGAATCAATTTGGCCCTTTTCTATTAAAAAAAAAAAAAAAGAATCAATTTGGTCCAAAAGACAATAGAGAATGTAGTGCAATTTAATTAGTTCTTATTTTTCACGTTATATAGTTGGAATTTGCATGGTTTGGGTTTCACACAATCAAGAAATATTTGACTTGTTGACTTTACACGTTTGTACACTTTTTAGACGATTCCAAAACACATGAATCAGAAGTCCGCACATCTTCTGGACATTATGAGGAAAAGAAAAGGACTAAGTTTCAACTTTCAACAACACCCACTGAAGCAACGGGTGTCATTATAATATGTCTGCTCCGTATTGGGCCAATCTTGGAAAATTCTTGACACCGGTATGTTTCCCTTCAATTGATGTCAACAATTTTCCCATGGAAAATTTTGAGATGCATTAAATGTGCAAGAAAATAACTTTTGTTCCTGCAGTTTTACTTTCAAAATGAAAATGTACGAAGAAAATTGCTTTTTTTTTTTTTTAATAGTGTCTGTTTTGTACATGTGTTTAAACAACAGTTTTCAGTTTTTTTGTTTTTTTTTAAATACGTGTAAGTGAAAATAGTGTATGAAAATATGTGTAATGTTATTTAAAAACTGAAAACATTTGTTTGAACTCACGTACCAAAGGGGGCCAAATGTTAGGATGGAGGATTTGAACTTCTTGACGTCTTCCACCTCATTTTGTTTTCAGAAAGATTTAGGGACATAACTATTATATCACAATTTTGATATGACCAACTACGAGTATAGTTTTAAAAATTGAACCGTTCAATGAATCGTTTTTGCACCTAGTATTTGGTTTGTGACCTATTTTGGCTAGTTTTGGGCAATTTTACCAAATCGAATTGGTATGCGATTCCTAGTTGAATCAGTTTCACTAGCTAGTCCGGTTCGGTTTTTAAACTATGACTACAAGGGATAAAAAGTTATGGATCCATGTAAAAATTATTATCTACTACTCGCAACCACTTTAACAAATTGTGACAAATGTTATGTAAAAAAAAATGTAAAATTGAAATGCCATATGTCATTCCTTTGTATTTGCTAAAAATAGTGATAATAAGAGTATTGTAAATTTATTATATAAGTGTTAAAAACTGTAAAACTTAATAGTAATTTTAGTATTTTGCCTATTAAAATGATGGAAACCTCTCTACAAATTCCGAAAAAAGCTAAACCTTTGTCAATCCCTTTAGGAGAACAATTCATATATTCTTTTTTTTATTTCAAAGAAATTTGGATAATTTCTTAGTGGATTGGCTATTTAGATTGCATTATGAGATGATCAATATTTTGATGTTTTGCAGGACCAAAAGGACAACCTTGCACCATGGTGGTAAGGACTTTGCACTGGACAGTTCCCCATTACTGGATTTGGGGTTTGCCACTTTACATGTTTTACAAAACAAGATCCTCTCAGTTACTCCATGAAAAGCCTAACCAGAGCTTTCTCAGAACTCTTCTTTGCCTTCTTTTATCTCCAATGGTAATTGGTCAATATTAATTTTCACCGTATGCACTTAAAAATTTACTTTTAGTCTGGTTGATGAGTAAAGTGCCAATGTTAATAAGTTGTTATATATAATGATCTATGACAGAGGCGAGGAATTTCAAAATTTATCGAGTCCTATTTGCTGTGGAAACTTCCTCTGCAGAAGTATGGATTAAAACCAGACCACCCTTTTGAAGAAGACTATGCATCTTGTCAGATGAATATCATGCCAGAGAATTTCTTCTCCGAGGCTGATAAGGGAAAGATTCTCTTTAAAAGAGCATCAAATTGGTGGTTCTCAAAGGAAGGAATTGAATTTGATGATAACACCAAACTGGAGGCTGATGTTGTTGTTCTTGCAACTGGTTACGATGGGAAGAAAAAGCTCAAAGCTATCTTACCAGAGCCTTACCGTACTTTGTTAGAATATCCTTCTGGTATCATGCCCTTGTATAGGTAATTAACAATTCTACTCTTAAAATTGTAATCATTGCTTCTAAGCTGTAACATGGTCAAAATATAATTCAATCCACTCTTCCAAACCCTGCAAACGTAAAAGTTTTATGCACTAGATATGCCTTTTAATAATGATGCAATTCTCTTCTTTGTTTTTTTTTTTTTTTTTTTTTTTTTTTTTTTTTTTTTTTTTAAATTGCAGGGGCACAATCCATCCACTAGTTCCGAACATGGCATTTGTGGGTTACCTTGAGAGCGTTTCAAACCTTCCTACGTCGGAGCTGTGCTCCATATGGCTAGCTCGTCTTGTAGATGACAAATTCAAGCTCCCTAGTGTTGAGAAGATGATTGAACAGACAACCAAAGAAATGGCAGTCACCAAGAAGACAACCAGGTTCTACAAGAGGTACTGCATTTCTACCTTCAGCATTAACCACAGTGATGAAATATGTGAAGAGATGGGATGGAATTCTTGGAGGAAGAAGAATTGGATTTCAGAAGCATTTAGCCCCTATGGTAGTCAAGACTATATATGAGAGGAATAAAGGAAGCGGCAATAATATAGCAAATTATTGTCCTTCATTACTTGCTAAGAGGTTTCTCCTTTCTAGTGTAGAATAAACTATAGTTTATAACCATAAAAGGGGAAAATAATTAAACATTATATATATATATATATATGTATTATCCCCCAAAAAAAAAAAAATTGTAGCATGTAAAGGAGGTTTCTATGTTTGAATAAACAATATTTCTTTGATCTACCAAAAATAAAAAAATATTTCTACTTACTTTGTTCAGAAAATTGGAGTATAACAGCAATACTGAACAAGGACCACTTAAAGGACCTTCCAAAAGCATTTAATATCTCAATAGGGGTACACCTCTTGGCACCAAGAATCAATCAGGTCATGTTGCCATGTGTGGTTTGACTTGCATTTTATTTATTTGTTGCTTGAACACACAAATTTTTTATCCATGTGTGGTTTGACTTGAATACCACCCTATGGGATATAGCAAATATGTTTGTCCCTATGTCAAATTAAGGGGCTGAAACACCAAATAACCCCCACAAAGCTTACACGGTTGGCTACATTATTAATTGAATCCAAAATTGCCCCATGGAAATGCAAAAACAACTGAAACCTCACTAGTAAATAAGCTTCATACTGATTTTTTTTCATTCCTCGAAAAGGTCAAAATAATTTGATGTTTTTCTAGAGCAGAAATAATGATCATCGCCTCCTCTACAGGTGGAATGAAGGGTCCAAATTACCTGGCTAATATCTAAAAGTAAAAACAACTTGAGGACTTTGACTAACTCCAATAGACGATGGAGGTACAAAAATAGAAGAATAGAAGAAGTTAGAAGAGGCTCAAACTCAAAGGCTTTGAAGTAGCTTTAAAGTCTCATCAATTTGTCTTTTGGGTTGGAACTGATTGTTGTAGATTTGTTGAACCACCCCATTCTTCTCAAGAACATAAGCTTGTCTTCCAGGCAGTGCTCCAAGCAACACTCCCCAATCTTTCCTCACCATATTCCTCTTGTCACTTAGCAACACTTGGAACTCATGAACATGGCTTGGATACCACTTGTTGGACTACGAGCAATGCCACTTTATCTCAAAACCAATTGATGATGAGAAAGACACTCAAATTTTTAGTAGCATTTGACACACATCACACGAGCCTATTTTTAGAATAGTCGTAATGAGCCGAATTGTAATCCTCCAACATCCTTTATAAGGAGAATCATGGTTAGAATCCCCCTCTCCCACTTATTAGAACAATTGAATTATAAACTAAAATTTTTTAAAAATCACAAAAACTCATGGGTAATTATTTTAGGTAGGACAATCAGGTATCTTTTCAAAAAGATTAGTTTTGAAATTGCAAAACCTTAATTAGGCAATTTTATAAGTATCTATGATCTAAAAGATTACATCCATTAAAAAAAATGAACTAGCTTCTACATGATTAATAACCAAATTACATTTTGAAAAAAGAATTGATAATTTATACAATATCGCATCATAACTAGAGGTAGATAGTGTCCATTCCGACTATTGCTAGCTCATCCATTATATGCCTAATAAGTTAGAGGACCTTCCATAAAGCATACAAATAATTCGGGGGCAAGAAAACTAAAAACAAATACAGAGCTACCATGCTACAACATAAAAGAGTTATAATTAATTGGAGTTACTTAGGAAATGAACAACTAGATTAAAGGAGCCTATACTTGGAGCTGTCCAAAACATGGTTGTAAATTGTGGTGAACACTACATTAAACATGTTTTTAAGTTGTAACACAATATTCTTCACATGTACCAAAAAAAAAAAAAAAATTCTATATGAAAAAACTCCTCTAGTGTTAAATATAAAGCTATCCTATAATGCAAAGTTTCTGTACTACCTTGTGACTTGTGAGATAATGGATCATTACTGCCAATCCCAACAACCCGAGCTCCTGCTTTCTCAAATTTCTCTTGAGATCCCTGAAAGCACAAGCCTGTCAAAGTATGAATAATAGTTCTCTGTTTGTGCTTGCATAACCTAAAGGCTCTCTTTGATTGTGTGACGATTGTCTATGTGAATCTATTCGGCTATTCCCGTAAAACTGTGATCATTGTGTGTTGTACTAATAACACTAATAAGAAATTTAAAGCTTGATGATGGGGTTTTTTTTTTTATGAGAGTAAAGCTTGATGATTCTGTTTGGGCTTGAAAAGTTGGGTTATTGAGTATGGCCAAATGTGTGTGTATGGATCTCTTGGCTTTGACATTAACTGATAGTAAGTTCCAAATTCAGAACATTGACAAAATCGTTTATTCTTTTAAGTTATATGATGATCAAATTTTATATAAAAGTTTGTCCAACTTTTGAAGTTTCAAAATATGAAAATGGATGGCAATGGGTACCCAACCCATCTTGACTTGATAAGAATAGGGTCAGGTTTGGGTTAAAAAAAAAAAAAAAAAAAAAAAAGAACCCAGAGCAAGTCTGGGTTTTGGTAAAATCAATCTTGGCTCGAACCCAGACCCAACCTGACCTATCCCGTTTAAACTTAAAGTAAAATTACTAAAATACCTATCTATATATATGTCACTTAATTATATCAAACCCTAACCCTATTTTCATTTCTCTAATGTCTCTCTTTGCTCAAGCCACCTCTCAGAACTCTCATCTCAACTCTCAGTCTCATTTTTTCTCAAGCCACCCCACATGGTCTCACCCAATCACCCTCACCCTCACTCTCATTTACTCACCGACCCACCCTTACCTTCACTCTCATCACATGGTGGTTGCTACTTTGCTAGGGAGAAGCACGGAGGTTAGATCGGAGAGAGATGTGCGAGGTTTAGGCTGTGACGGGTAGAAAGGCCTTTTGGTGATGATCAGAGGAGCTCTTGGCTTTGACATTAACTGATAGTAAGTTCCAAATTCAAAACATTGACAAAATCGTTTATTCTTTTAAGTTATATGATGATCAAATTTTATATAAAAGTTTGTCCAACTTTTGAAGTTTCAAAATATGAAAATGGATGGCAATGGGTACCCAACCCATCTTGACTCGATAAGAATAGGGCCAGGTTTGGGTTAAAAAAAAAAAAAAAAAAAAAAAGAACCCAGAGCAAGTCTGGGTTTTGGTAAAATCAATCTTGGCTCGAACCCGGACCCAACCTGACCTGTCCCGTTTAAACTTAAAGTAAAATTACTAAAATACCTATCTATATATATGTCACTTAATTATATCAAACCCTAACCCTATTTTCATTTCTCTAATGTCTCTCTTTACTCAAGCCACCTCTCAGAACTCTCATCTCAACTTTCAGTCTCATTTTTTCTCAAGCCACCCCACATGGTCTCACCCAATCACCCTCACCCTCACTCTCATTTACTCACCGACCCACCCTTACCTTCACTCTCATCACATGGTGGTTGCTACTTTGCTAGGGAGAAGCACGGAGGTTAGATCGGAGAGAGATGTGCGAGGTTTAGGCTGTGACGGGTAGAGAGGCCTTTTGGTGATGATCAGAGGAGCTCTTGGTCGTGTTGAGGTCAGGCTTGAGCTTCGGCCTAGAGGTGGGATTAATGGCTAAAACCACCGCCAATCATCGAAGATCTTGGTGGTCTGAGATAAAGAGAGGCCGAGTAGGAGTTCGAGATCGGAGATAGAGCCTTGGTGGACTGAGTTCTCCAATATTATTTTTGGGTTCATTTTTTTTTTTGGATTCATTTCCTCTCTCAAATCTATGAGTTTATGTTTGTGATCCTATGAATATGTGTTTGTGATTCTATGTTCGAAAGGGAAACTCCTTTTTTTTTTTTTTAATAAGATTGTATGGCTAGGGATTAAGGCCTTTAGATAAGGCCCTGAAGTTGCTGATAGAGATCGTGGGGCCCGACAGGACAAGTTTGGATGTTAAAAAAACTTGTTTATTAAACTGGGCGGGTTCGGGTTTCAGGTTTGGGCTCGTGGGTTAGGTTCGGGCATAAAGAAACCCGACCTAAACTTGACCCGTTGCTATTCCTATATGAAATCCATTTGAACTATCGTAGCTTAGGAGTGTTAGGTGGCTTGAAAGCTTTTATATAAAGCTTGTGCGCGTGGTTTCATGATGCAGAGAGAGATTCTGAGAGATTGAAAAGTAAAGCACAGTTTTAAAGCCCATTGAAAGAAAAAGATTAGTGTTTTGTGCGGCACTGAGGGAAAAAATAAAGATTTTTCTTTTGCTCGAGACACACAAGGAAAATAAATTGGGGGTTTTCTCTAGAAGGATTGTGTGAATGCTACAATCACAAAGAGTTGAAGTATTCAGAGTGGAAGATCTTGCTACCAGATTTTGTGGTGAGGTTGTGTTTGTTTCTAAAGATATTATTGTATTTTACCAATTTACTGTGAACTCAGGTTTTGGGTATAATTTGAATATTATAATCTCTATTTTACTATAGTAGATTGATCAGATTTGCCATGTGGTTTTTCCCTCTACACTAGAGAGTTTTTTATGTAATTTCTTGGTATTCTTGTTAGTTGATTTTTTTATCGTTTTCGTAGATTTCTATTTTCTTTGTTGCTTAGGTTATATTTAATTTAATTACGAGATTTATCCCAATAGAAAGAAGCCCCAGCCCCAACTCTTTGGCTGTGAGCCCTACCTTTCCTATTTTCAACCCTTTATTTCTCTTGGTAGAGGTGTTTTTTTTTTTTTTTTTTTTTTTTTGATAAGTCTCTTGGTAGAGGTTTCACATTGGCTTTACTCACATACGAATACGATAGCCTAGCCAAAGTTGGTCTTGTTCATTACACCACGAATTACAACCCAGGTCTGGCAACTGGGTCTGGATGCGTAGTCCTCATTGTCAAGCCTTCCTATCTTATACCCTTTTGGCCAAACCACGTATTAATGTAGCATGGAAGGTTATACTATAGGGGTTTTTTTTTTTTTTTTTTTTTTTTTTTTTTTTGCAAGGATATTTTAGGTGCTAACAATTTTATTATAAAAATCTTATAAGGTAGTGTAACAATTAATATTATTAATGTCACATTAACAATGAAGGACAAACTAGTGACGTGTCATGAACGACCTTGGCAATGCTCTTCTTCCTGGCATTAGTGAGGATTTTCATAGCGAGATTGCAAATATAAGCCTCATATCCAAGAGCAACAGTTCATCAGTATTAACGTAATAATCTCAGAATAAGAGCCATATAAAAAGGGATTAGGATTTTGGAAGTTATGTTTAGTTAAATTTTGAATTTGAGGATAAGAATCATACCAAAAGTGATTAGGATTGTGGAAGTTATGTTTAATTTAAAATTTGAAGTTAAATTTTTATACTGATGGGGAGCGGTTTTCTGTTTGTAAACAGTGATTTGTTTTGGTTAGAATCATTGAAGACATGGATTAATGGTAGGGGTGAGGATACTAATCCGGGATGAAGGCAGTTTGGTTGGAGCTTGTAGCAAGAAGATAATGGCACCTCTTGGAGCCATTGAGGCTGAAAAAAGGCCTTCGAGATTGGATTACAGCTTGCTAAAGATTTGCTTATCCAGGATTTTGTCCTTGAAGGTGATTCGTTGATATTGGCAAATGCTATGAAGGAATTATCGCCCCCTCCATCTGCTATTGCTGCTCTGGTGTATAGCTCATTGGCTGCTTCCCATGAGTTTCGTCATGTGTAAATATCTCGTGTTTGTAGGCAAGACAGTATTTCTGCTCATTTACTAGCAAAACATGCCCTTGTCATTGCTGATTTCTCTGTTTAGATTGAAGAGAATTTTTGTTTTATTGAACAAGCTATTCTCCATGATGTATTAGTTGTTTTCCATTGTTAATAAAGTTTATGCAATCTTCCTATCACAAAACTAATGACGCGTCATAAACGACCTCAGCCATGCTCTTCTTCTCGGCTTAGGGGTGTCTCGGATCAAACATGAAGGAATGATAAGGCCAAATTGACTTGAGCAACTATTTTGGAAAAAGATTCAAAGAATCACCAAATTAGTTCTCGAAGTTGTATTCCTTAAGAATCACTCTCCAGTTGAGGTTTTATTTTCTTCAAAATTAGGAACTACATGCCCCATATAAAGATCACTGTACATTGATCTAAGGTATGCACAAAACCCCTAATCGACGTTGTATGAAAATGAAACCTAAATCCTACCTTTTCCAACTTAAGAGTCCCCGCCAAATCAACCTAGATAGCCATTAGCGGTTAGCCCCCTTGGTCTTCAAATGGTTCTGCCCCTAATTTCATGTGATGCAAAATCAAATAAACATGCTGGAATTTTATGAGATGATGCATGAACAAAGTTATTTCATATGTTTTTATTTCAAGATTTAGATTAAATAAGATTATATTCTCATTCTAGAATATAAGCATTTGGATTCACAAATCTTCAAAAACTAAACTCATCAATTCTTTATCTAATGGAGCAGAAAAAAAATGAACATTGAAATTCATTGTGATCTAATCTAACATTCAAATACCACCACGATTTAATGCATTCTATGATGTTTTGATATGAAAAAAAAAAATGTTGAATACACGCTTATCAAAAATGATAAATGAATACATTAAAATGTATGGTGAGAAGATTCGGTTACATGTGAATATAATTCTTTATGTGCCCGATTATTTGTTTATTGCTTGGAGGAAACCAAGGCTTCCTAGTTTGATAAATGAATTGCTTTAAGGGAGTTCAGACATCCAAAGTAAAACATCACTCAATGATAATATTTTTCAACATGCTTTATTATTTAAGATCAAGTCATATATATAGATGGCTTTACAAGAGTAACTTTTAAATTAAAAATAAATATAACAAAAAATATGTTGACTATACACGTATGAGTAAATTCTCATGTGAAATAATAATAACAAGAGTAATGATTAAAAAAATTTTGTTGGGCCCAAATTCATAGACTTAAGAGTTTTGGGTTAAGTGGTGTTTCTATATGTTATATTTACTAGTATGTGACCCCGTACTACCGCACGGGACTGGTTAATTGTAATGATGCTATTGGCCAATTTTTTTGTTATCACACGGATGATAGAATTAAATCAAACAATGAAAAATATATATATTGCATTTTATTATTTAAGTAATGCTATTAGTCTTTTTTTCTTTTCTTTTTTTTGGTTTATCATACATAGGATAACATTAGATAAAACAATGAATAAAAAAAAGAGAATATTGCATTTTATTATTTAAAATATATAAAGGGACATTAAAAAATAAAAACTTATCATTGAGCTTGGAATTTTCTTAGAGGCACCAATGAAGCGCTAATGTATGAGAGTGTGAAGTAAGGAAGAGTGGGATTGAACATTGTGTTTGAACCCGGCCTTGCTCTGAGAAATCCATAAGGAAGAGGAGAGGGTAGTGTGTGAATCTAGTTGGTAGAGGTTGAGAGAAGAGGAGACATGGGATGACGATATGAAATTAGAAGGAGATGATGTTTTACTTTTATAGTCTTTCTCGTTGGACTCCTTGGTTCTGGTTGTGGAATTAGAAGAGTTCTAGACTCTATTGAGATCACCCATAAAAGTGTGCAGGTGAGATGTTTTTACTTAGGCCAATGAGTATTATTATTGTAGTTTTCTTGACTTCTGTACTAAATGTTAATGCATTATTTATTTGGGCATAAAAATTAGAAAATTTAAATAAGATACATGACACAAAATTAGAGTCCAATTTATAATCTCCATAAAAGTGTGTAGGTAAAATGTTCTTGCTTAGGTTAATGAGCATTATTATTGTGGTTTTCTTGGCTTCTGTGTTAAATGTTAATGCATCATTTATTTGGGCACAAAAATTAGAAAATTTAGATAAGATACATGACACAAAATTGGAGTCAAATTTATAATCTAATTAGATTTTTTTTTTTTTTTTTTTTTTTTAGTTTTGGTTAGGACAAGTGGCGCAAAATTGAGAATCCAATTGAAATCTAATTGGATTTTCTCTCTGCTTCACCTATTATTATATATATAGATTACTCAATTGAAAACTCCTCAAGATATTATCTCCCCAACTAGTGGTATCAGAGCTTAGGTAGTGTGTGGTGAAGGTGGTGGTGAAATGTTCAAGGGCCCTTTCATAGCGGAGATAAGGTAAGCCAAAAAGGCCCACACAAATGATCCTAGAAAATTAAAAACCCAATAATGTAATAGTGCCAATAGTGTTATATCAAGGTAAGACGCAAAGTTCCCATGGATGAGTGTGTAGGGTTAACACGTGGTTCCCATAGATTGCACATGCTACATCCATGGATGATGTGCCCATAGGGTAAGGGAGAGCTAGTAGGACTTGGTGGTGAAGGAAAAAGCTTGTAAAGCAAGGAGATAGCTAGTAGGATTTGGTCAAAGCCCATGCATGAAGAGTTAGAGAGTTCCAAGTGAGGAGAAGATTATTTAGTATACACGTTTGAATGAAATCCCACATAAAATAATAATAATAAGAGTGAGTGGTTAATATAACATAACTGGCCCAAACTCATAAGCTTTAAGCCTTTTGGATTAAGTGGTGTCCCTATATATTATATTAACTATTCAATTTTGGTTAAGTGGTGTCCCTATATGTTATATTAAATATTCAATTGGAAACTTCCCAATGTATTATCTACCTAAAAAAAATATAATCTTGAAATGATAAAATTAATTTAAATAGAGGCACATAACATTTCCTCTTCCTTAATTTTACCCTTGTCCTCAAGGGTAGCCTTTCAAAGGAATTTCTTCCTTATCTTGATTTTGGATGTTTGTGTTTATTGAATGACTTGAATATTGACTAGTTTGGCCTTTGAGATATCCTGATTCATTTAGATTCCACAAATCTTCAACTTGATCACAATCTTGACTGTACACAAGTTGATTAAGACCCATTTGGCAATTAAGACATGTCAATTCATTTTGATTGTGCAAATCTTGAACTCAATCACAATTTACGTTACTAGTAAGTTGATTAAGGTGAGTGTTCAATGTAGAGAACATCTCTCATATCTTCTTAAGCATGCACTATTGCCAAAATTTAATAACACCAAGCTTAGGGGCTGTTTGGATTTATTGTTTTCCATCACCCATTACTCTATTTTCATCACCCATAACTCAAAATTGGAGGGTCTCACAGCAAAAGGGTTTGTTTGGATTTGTTTTCAGTTTTTGTTTCCATTACTCAACTCTTTGATTTTTAAGTGATGAGTTATAGAAATTGAAAATACATTTTTGGTGTTTTCAAGTTATGGAAATTGAGTTTCCATGGCATTTTGGTAAATAAACAGACATTACTAGGACCCACTGTCAAAGAAAAGTCACAGGCGCACCTTTTTCTTCTTCTTTCTTTTTCTTTCTTTCTTTCTTCTTCACAGACTCACTCCAATGGCCATTTTTTTCTTCTTCTTCATTCTTATTCTTTCTTTTCTTCTACACAGAAACACATGAGTAACTTTATCAAAAAGAGAAACACATGGGTACCAATTTCTCAAACCCAAAAAATCAAACCCATAAACACATGAGTTAGATCATACACACTAACACACAAACACAAACCCACAAACATGTTCATCCACACAGCCACAAAAATTCCATTACCACCAATCATTCCAATCCAACGGCCACAAAAATTCTATAACAATTCAAAGATCTACCACATTGGATCAAAACAAAAACTCAAAACTTATTTACTTCACTTCAACTCACTTTCAATCTAAATTAAGTCAACAAACAATGAAGCTTAAAAGCAAAACCAAAATCTAAGTACAGATACAAAACAACAGTGTAGAAGTGAGGAAAAGGAGAAATGGGTTTCACCATGGGTCTGAACTTGCTCCTCCTCCTAGCCATGGTGGCTAAAAACATCCTATCTCTGACTCCATAGCTGAGTCCCTCATCCTCCGTGGCTGCCACCCTCTCCCTCGCTGCTGCTTCTTCTCCAAAACCCATTTCCTCTCTTCCCCATAACCCCAGCTTCAACTGCCTCATTTACCTAAACTGAAACTTGGCTTCAACCCATCTCATGAAATCGACAGATCCACCTCTTACACCAATGAGTTCGACCTCCTAATCCCGCAGCCATTCTAGAGAAAAAGAAAAAAGAAAAAAAGAGGAGAGGCAGAGAAATGTAAGAGTCAAGGAAAAAAGAAAAAAAAAAAAAAGGAGAGAGAAAAGTCTTCTTTGGGTTAGTGTATGGGTCCTAGTTTTTAAGCTTTTTTGGTTGAAAACATAATTGAGTGTTGGGTGCCAAACAGGTTAAGTGACACATTTGGTCATTATTGGGTGATAAAAAATGAGTTATAGAGTAATGAGTGATGGATGATGAAAAGTGAGTGATGAGTGACCATTTTTTTTTTTTTTCACCCAAACAGCCCCTTAGCTTCTAGCCACTCAAAGCATGAATTGTCTATAACGTGGCTCTAATATGCCTAGCTATGATGACAATTGCTATGTGACTAATTCTCTATTGGTTACTTTGAGGGAACCAAGACCTCCTAGGTTGATAAATGAACTACTTCAAGGAAGTCCAAACCTCTAAAGTGAAACTTCACTCAATAATAATATTTTTTATAGATTCAAAGATGCACGATCATCAATTTTTTTATATTCTTTCACCATTATAGACACACATTTTGTATCTAATATGATTTAAGCCCTCATTACCCAATAATAACATTCAAGGGACCTATACATTGTCCATCTCCATTGGAACAACCATAAAGTACTAATTGAATTATAAGACTTTTGACATCTTGGAGTTTGATGTAGTAATTTAGTACCAAGAGTTTATATGATAGACATTTTTTTAAGGAAAATTTTAAAAGGGGTTATCAAATTTATTATAAAAACCTTACAAAGTGACATGACAAATAATATCACTGGTGTCTTATAAACAATGATGTACAAACTAATGACGGTGCATGAACTAGCTCAACCATGCTTTTCTTCTCAACCTTAATCTGGGGTGTCCAGGACCAAACATAAAGTTTCAATAAGGTCGAGCTGACTTCTCAATTGACTTAAGCAACAATTTCGGGAAAGAATCCCAAGAATCACGAGACTGGCTCTCAAAAGTTTTATTTGGGTAAAATTGACAGAATCTTATTGAAATGAGAAATATAAGTCTTTGACTTCCCCCCATTTTAAAAAAAAAAAAAAAATTAGTATATATAAGTATTATATTTTAGCAATTTAGTTCAATAAAATTACATTTGGCCACCCTTAATAATATCATTAATCCTTATAAAGGCTATAAAAAAAAAATTATAGATCTAAAATTTAAAACAAAATTAACAAGTCCAACAAAATTAACAAAAATTACCAATAGTAAAGTTTTAAAAAGTTAAGTCTAATTAACCAATTTTATCCAAAACAAACAACTCAGCTATATTTTTTTTAAAAAAATTTTAATAAAAAATTTTTGCTTTTATCTAGCAACAGATGCACACATAAATAAAAATAAAAATAAAAAACGCATGGTTGAGTTCCCTTTTTACAAGTAATTGTATTGTAACGTATAAACAATAATTTTGTGTCTTTATCTTTATTGACGGTTTTTTAATACTAATTAAATTGATGCTTGTTTTCATAATGATTTTTTTTTTCTTTATTTATACTTCCGTCCCCTTAACTTTAAGTCTAGACTCCATTCCTATATAATACAATATTGACAAGAAATACAAGAAAAAGGAGACCAACCTCCATTTGAATAATATAAAGAAACAGTGCTACGGCAATGAATCTCAAGTGTCAACCCAAATGTAACTCAATGATAACAACCACAATTAACAACGTTATTAAGAATTCTCCACAAAAAAAAAAAAAAAAAAAAAAAAAAAAAAAAAAAAAAAACAACAACAACAACAACAAAAACAACGTTATTGAGAAACATAATTACTATCATTTAGCTCTAGCCCCATGGTTTCACCCGAATGACAGTAATGGACATAAGCAAAAATATAGAAATTAACAAATCTTTTTCTAACGGAAAAAAAAAATTATAAAAAAAAATGATAACTATTCTAAATTTCTTACCACAAACTCAATTTTACCACCTAAGTAGGACCAAAATGGCCAAATACCACTATTTGTTAAAAAATTTCACAATCGACCATTATTTGCAAAATAATTAACAATATACCATTTTTTTTAAACTCGAGTTTGTGAAACTTAAGTTTGCTTTAAAACTCAAGTTTACTTTGAAACTCAAGTTTGAGCAACTTGAGTTCCATAAAAAAGCCACTGTGGCACCTGCTGAAGTGGATATTTTTATTAAAAAAAGTCACGTGGAACTCGAGCATTGTAAAATTGAGTTGCTTGTGAAAAAAACTCGAGCTCTGTAAGCTTGAGTTATTTAAAAATTTGAGCATGGAAATGTAAATTTTTATTCATAATCGAGTTTGCAAAGCTCGAGTACTGTATATAACATGATCTCTCAATAGTAATCTCACACCTTTTGTAAGTCTTATATGGTGCAATTATAAACAAAAATTAACTCAGAGGGTTGGCCGAGTTGGTTGGGCACTCGGTCTTAAGGTGTTTGTACTGAGTTCAACGAGGTGTGCTCCTAATTTGAGTCTAGCTACTTGGATTTTGAAAAAATTCTCTGGGCTAGCAATTTACCCCACTATAGGTCCACCCATCGCAAACAGTGATTAATCTCTAGTTGAAAGCTTTGAGGATATACTATGCAAAAGGGAAAAAAAAAATATATATATATATATATATATATAAACAACAATTGGTGAGGTTGGTGAATACTTTCCGTATGCGAATGAGTTTGTTCTGACAACTTTTTGTCCTCTCAAATTGGTCGATTGAAGCATCAAATATAAATTTCACGATAGCTACAGGTCATTAATAAATGGTTTAAGATGCTGAAAAATTTTGGTGTCATCCTCAAAACTACAACTTTGCTCACAACTTGCCCATGTGGTGAGTTGTGGTTGGTGGACGGGTGATGGTGGGTTCATATGGGAACACCCCTCCACCAACCACAACTCGCCAATGTGGCGAGTTGTGGACAAAGTTATGGTTTTTGGTGTGGCTCCAAAATTACTCTTAAGATGCTTTTGAAGCTTCTTACATTGGCGAGTTGTGGACAAGGTTGCAGTTTTGAGTGTGGCATTAGAATTACTCTTAAGATGCTTTTGAAGCTTCTTGAGGATGCCTCTTATCTTGGGATGGGACTTCAAATGTGCTAAGATTCAATTGAAACCTATCTTCAAGCAAATGTGAGTGACATTTTACTTTTATAATTTGTTTACAAGGAACTTGAGTTTATAAAACTTGAATTCTATGTAATTTAAAAAAAAAAAAAAAAAAATCCACTTCAACGAATGCCACAATGGCTATTTATATGAAACTCGAGTTTCAAAGTAGTTTCAAAGAAAACTCAAGTTTCACAAACTCAAATTTTAAAAAAATGGTAAAAAAGTGGTAGATTGCTAATTATTTCATAATCAGTGGTAAGTTACTAAATTTTTTTTACCAAGAGTGATATTTGGCCATTTTCAACCCCGATCAGTTGTAAAATACTTTTATATAGCCCTATCACTCATATTAT
Organism: Quercus variabilis; assembly: GCA_030445155.1. NCBI lineage: Eukaryota > Viridiplantae > Streptophyta > Magnoliopsida > Fagales > Fagaceae > Quercus > Quercus variabilis. The sequence continues at coordinate 2,112,088 of CP129455.1, forward strand.
TTTTATTATGTACTAATCACAACTTATTGGTTGCATGTAAAACTGACTGTATTTTTAATTTTTTTTTTAAGACTTATTGAAGATCAAAACAAAGCAATCTTATCGTTAGAGAGTGTCAGAGACTCAGAATGGCATCCTAGTCACTACCATTTGGCTTCAAAGTGCCAAATTTCCCATTGTTCACGGACCTAAAGTTTTTAGATTGATACTTCTTCAACTTTTTTTTTTTTTAATTTTTTTGGCGCCTTGATTGGAGTCACTGAACAATGTTCATAAATGATGTTGACAAGCTGCCCGTCATAAGTTCAAAAGTTTTACCCTTCCACACACACACACACACACACACACACACAAACCTTACCTATACATAGGGTGTGTTTGGATTGAGCTTATTGTTGCTGAAACTGAAAACTGAAAACTGAAAACTGAAAACACTGTAGCAAAATAATTTTTAAATGTGTGAATAGTACCGTGGGACCCATTTTTAATATTTTTTTAGTGCGTGAACAGTGCCAAACAGTACATGAACAGTGTTTTTTGTCTGTGAACAGTAAAATCATGTGATTTTACCGTTCACTTTCCGGAAAAAAAAAAAAAAAAAAAAAAAAAAGAAGAAAGGGGAAAACGCAGACGTGGGACGCAGCCGCAGACCCCAAACACTACCATAGTTATGTTGGTATCACATAAAATAACATAATTTATGTTATAACTTGTTTATATGACGAATTATAAGTGATAAAGAAGTATTTATCACCTATTTACCACTCATAACTCACTGCCTAAGCGAGCTGTAGCACAAATTATGCCACTTTATGTGGCAACAACAATAACTCTATATATAGATCCAAATTTCCAAAATCCAATCATGCATTCACACTCCATCCCACCCAAACCTAATAATTAAAATGGCAATTTAGTAATTTCGTCCCAACTTTAAGACCACAGTCACAAGTTTCGAGTTCCCTGCCAAATGCACAATTACAAAACCCCTATTAAACCAACACAACAAAGTGTCACTCTACACTACACTCAGCTCTCGAAAGTTGAAACCACTCAAAAACTCAAAGTGTGTGCCTGTCGCAGTCTCACAAATCACAATGGCTCACCGCCCATTCTGTCTTCTGATAACACTAACACTAGCATTCCAACTCATTGTTTTCTTCTCCTACTTCGCATCTGCACGAACACCCACCAATTCTGCACCCCAACCCCAAGATCTGGTCCGTTCATCTTGTGAACACGCTAGCTACCCCAACATCTGTATCCGTACACTCTCATCCTACACTGGACCAGCCAAGACTCCCAAAGACTTAGCCCAAGCTGCTGTGAAAGTGAGCCTGTCACGAGCCAAGCGGGTCTCCAACTACTTGGCCCAAGTGAGCGAAGCCAAAGACTTGAAAATCAGCAAGAGACAGAGAGGTGCGCTGAGTGACTGTGTGGAGCAGATATCAGAGTCGGTGGAGGAGCTGAGGCAGACGCTGAGCGAGCTGAAGCACCTGCGTGTCGAAACTTTCAGGTGGCAGATGAGTAATGCTGAGACTTGGATGAGTGCGGCTTTGACGTATGAGGACACGTGTCTTGATGGGTTTCAAGGCGTTGATGGGAATAAGCTCAAGTCTGATGTGAAGAGGAAGATTAGGAATGTGGGTAAGGTTACTAGTAACGCTCTCTATATGATCAATCGCCTTGATGAGAGTCGTGGTAAAGCCTAGCCTAGATTATTGAGAGTGTTTTTTTTTTTTTTTTTTTTTTTTTTTTATATTGGTAAAAATGATGATGATGGACGGTCCTGATCACTCTGTGTAACTGTGTAGTGTGTATCATATGATATATTTATATAGTATGCAACTTTTGAATATCAATATCTTTATATTTATAAATATAAAAATATATGTATCAGGCTTTGTTCTCCTAAGGTTAAAGCTGTATGTATGTATATTGCTATGATTTTACTACTTCTCAATTGCAATGCTGTAGTATTTCACAATTTTTCTTCCACAATATGAGAGATTAATTACCTTTGTTTTACTAAGCAGAAGAGCTTAAAAAGCAGTGAAAGAAAATGTGTATAATTTAGAAAATAAATTATGGGTTTACCTAAAAGTGATATACAACCACTCATATGTTAACTACGCATAAAAGGTGGCAAAATTATAGCAAAAAAGTTTGTTACCCTAGAACAACTCACTACCGCAACGAAATGTCCAAAAAGTTGAATGATAGCTGGTGTAAATTGTAATGCAAATTGTTGTTGCCCTTTTTTAACTTCTTTAATGGGTAAGTTAATATAGGCCGATGGTCGGTCCATGCAACCTGTCCTTCAGTCTGGGAAGGTCCATTTTTGCTGGGCCATAGAAAAGGATATATGCTATATGCGTATCCTGCTCTAGAGTCCACAGTTTGGTTGTTATCACCAAAGAAACGTCAAAGAGCATCTCCAAGAGAGTCACCGGATTGTTTAGCTGAAATTTTAACACTGTGAGGGTCTTTGTTTTTCAACACCTTAAAAACGTGTCATGAGTTGGACATTAGAGAGTGTTTAGTTTGATGAGTTTTGAGTTATACAACTCTATTTTCATCGCCTAAAACTCAAAAATTTTGGACCCTACTTAAAAATTGGTCTGGACTTTTGTCAAGAGGTAAAGCAAAATCGGATTTAGCACTCCCAAAGAATGGGCCTTGAGGTCCTATACCACTCTGAACACAAACGCTAAACCCAAACTAAAAAAACGCAAAGAAATTGAGCAATGAGCATGCAAGATATTAGATTTATAATAATGACCACCACCCAAACAAGACATGGGACTGGGAAGTCCTTTCATTTTCATCCTTTTGAGTGCATAGGATATGTCATATGACTCTTACTACTAGAAGATTCCCAAGATCACTAGAATCCCTGGTCCGACTTGATGCATGAAGCCTAAACCTCAATGGCACCTTCATGATTTTCCTGAGCATATGTAATATTCGACAATCCCCACATTTCAAAAACCTGGAAAATTTTATTATTTTGGTCACAAGCCCTTGGATTTTCTATGAATAGAGTGTGAATTAAATTATCAGACATTTCATATGCCTATTCATTTAAAAGATAGTTAAATTATTACCTAGCTTAAATAAAAAAGAGAACTTGCTGTATGTTAAACAACACTTGGCACGGTCTCTTTTATTAGGGATGAGTCGCCATTATCTAGATTTTTTTGCAAAAAACATCATTTTCCTAACAATTTTGTTAGTTAACAACATTTCCAAACTATTTAAGAAACTGGCATCTCAAGCCTGTTAGACTCGATTTCCGTGTGTTAGCAAAGCTGAGGTGGATTAAAAATCCACGTGGAAATTGACTCTTTAAGACTCAATTTTTGTCATCTTCTTCCTCGAAGGGAACTTGAGTCTCTAAGACTTGAGTTCCATGTGGATTTTTTTAATCCACCTCAACTACACACTTCATGAAAATCGAGTCTTTGAGGCTTGATTTGTTATTATAAAATCGAGTCTTCCAAACTTGAGATGTCAGTTTCTTAAATAGTTTGGAAACAGTGCTAACTAACAAAATTATTTGAAAATGGGTATTATTTTGAAAAAAAACCCCCATTATCTACACCTTCACCCCAACCCACCCCAATCAATTTTTTTTTTTGAAAGATATTTTTAAATGAAATAGAGAAGGGATAGAGACTATATTTCAAAAAGTGGTGACTTAAAATAGAAAAAATGGTTTTACCTTAAGGTGAAAATTTAAATAAGCAAAAATCTTAAAGACAATGATTTTCATTGTTGAAAGGGATATAGGCTCAGAGCTTAAGCCTCGTTTTTGTGAGAAGATAATGAAGTTCCCAAGGACCTCTCAAACTTGTCAAATTGCATTTGACTAGGATGCTCCATTTTTACTCTCTCTCTCTTAATTGTCCATAGGCAGTAGTTTTAAGGGGAATGCCTATTATTCTTTGCATCTTTCATGTGAAACTTTAATGGATTCAAGATTAGAAATACTTGTTTGTAAGTGATATCTCTCTCTCTCTCTCTCTCTCTCTCTCTCTCTCTCTCTCTCTCTCTCTCTCCTTGTATTTTCTTTTGAAAAAAAAAATGCACTTGGTACGTATGCATGAAAAATGCATAAACAGGTGACATGCAATAATAAAAATATCATGGGCTCAGCCCAATCCAATCCTACCAGCACATATGAATTCAACATATATAGCACACATCTATAATGCATGAAAATATAGTTAAAATGCAAATGTGATGCAATGCATGATCATTTAGAATCATTTAAACAAAAACCCATCTCAAAAATTTTGCAAAAACCTCTTTAATTTTGAAAAACCCCAAATTTTTCAACAAACCCCAAAAGTTAGGTCACAAATGATGAAATGCATGATAAATGAATGAATAAGAGACATACTAGAGGAGGAAAATGCTCTTGAGACCGAAGAACACTTGGGGAAGAGGCTTGGAGTGATTGAGAAGTGTTTAGGAAGGTGAGGAGTCAAAAAGGATTGAGAAAAATGAAGTAGAGATCTTACTAACCCTATATATAGAAATCCCAATTTCTCGATGGATCAAGAGATGTCGAGAGCTATCGAGAATTAAAATAGCGAGAAATAGCTATCGAGAAGCTATCAAGCATCTATCGAGCATTTAGAAACTTCCTCGATGGATTGAGATGTTGCTGAGCAACTATCAAGATTGAATCTCAAGAATCTCGATGGATTAAGATTGTTATAACAACTATCGAGAAAAGAAGCTCAAGAGACTCGATAGATAGCCTAACTATCGAGAAGTTGTCGAGATTGCTTAAAAACTATTTTTCAAGAAAAGAAAAACACAAATATGAATGCAATTAAATATGATACTCAACCAAAGTTTCAAAACAACATTTTAAGCTCCAGAAAACATCTCTCATGAAGAAAAATGTCAAGCATTTAGATCCAAAACACACACACACACACACAACACACACACACACACACAAAACAAGTATAACCAATTTTATATTTTAAAAACAAATCAAGACAGTTTAGTGAGTATACATTAACACATGTATATCTTGTAATGACCAAATCACATTGTACTTGCACATGTATCAAAGAGTAGCAAATAATATTATGTTTTGTGTGTGAAAACAATGTAAGATTGCATAAGTATCTACATATTATGATGATTTGAGATATGAGAAAATCATTTTAATTCACACACAGTTTTAACTGCTTGATGGGGACTATTACCTTCGAGGTATATCCTATAACTTCCACATCTCCTAAAATATACGCTTGCAATCATATTTAAAACATTTTGATTCTTTTTGCTTTTATTTTCTTTGCATATTTTTTTTAAGCAAATTATGCATGGACATATAAAAGAGAGAAAAGAAATACCCATTTATATTAAGCTTTTGACATTTCACTTTTACTATGCCGAAGTATAGAGATGTCATTTCATGATTAACAGGCAATAGTGGTAAGATGGTTATTTATGCCTTTCTTTTAGGATTTTCTAGTTCTTCCCATCAAAAAGAGTGATACGAGTATTAAATACAAGAGATTACTTAATCTTACTTATCAGAAACGCGAGTCACAAAGCTCACTTGCTTAGTTATGTATAGAAATGCTCATTTAAGCTACAAAAGATACAAAATTTAGAAAATTTTATTTCAATAATCATCCAAGGTACACAAACACTAATGTACACAAATACACACTATTTTTGTATTTTTCTGATTTTTCAATTTTTTATTTTTTTTTTTATTTTTATGAGAAACAGAATAAAGCAAAACCAGAAAAAAAAAAAAAAAAAAAACAAAAAAACAAAACAAAAAATTAGACTGACTCAAAACAAGAAAGCAAAACACATAAGTAATGCAAACTCAAAAACAAGAAATGAGAGAGAGAGAGAGAGAGAGAGAGAGAGAGAGACTAAATCACTTGAAGCCTTTTTCCTTCCACGCCTTGAAAGAACATTTCCGTTTAACAAACTCTTGATCCGGCGGTGAAGAGGAAGAATTGAATCCGTTCAAATTTGAAAGGAATATAAAAGCTTTAAATAGATCTCTAAGAGGAGCAAAGAAGGATGGAAACTAATTCTGGTTTCCCAATGAGATCATACTATTGCATTATTGAATGACTAACCATTTATAGCAATTTGGTCGAGTATGTCCAGCTGCTTCACAGTGATAGCAGAGATGTTGCTTCTTCTGTTTAGGCTTTTGAGTGTTTTCCTTCTTAGCTCTAGGGTTTTTAACCTCTTTCTTATCAATCTTAGGGGGTGCTCCTAAGATAGATTTACTCTTATCTATGTTATCACTAACTAACACAATTTTCACATTATTGTTCTCAGATTCAACATTATTAGCAGGTGAAACAAAAACAGTAGTACTAGTAGAAGCAATACTGGAAGAAGAGAAGTCATACCCTAAACCGGTTCGATCAGAAGCATATTTCTGAATGCTGATCATCTCGTCAAGTTTTGCACTTAAAATCCTTTCCAACTGAGTTCTAACTTGGAATAGTTTTGCCTCAAGCTTCTTGGTCTTCTAAACCAAGAAATTGTTCTTAAATTGTAGTGCTCCACTCGATCAAGTTCCACATCACTTAGCTTCTTGGTGGCTAGCCTATATAGTTTCTCATGCTTCTCAGAAACCTTATACAACTTTTTATAGGCTGTATGGATATTATCTTGATTGTCCATTTTCTCGAACTTAGAATCCACCAAGTTTTCTTCATCATCCCCATCTTAAACAATCCCCTCAGTAGGATTTACAATGGTAGTGAAGGCATTTAGGATTTCATCATCCTCATTGTTAGGAATCATCCTCAGGCTCGGTGTTGCTTAAAGTGTCAACAAGTGCCTTGCTCTTCCTAATGGTCTTAAGATATGCAAGGCACTCTTGTTTCATGTGACCGAAGCCTTGACACCTAAAGCACTTTGGTCCTGAAGAAACAATGTACTGACCTCCATCCCTAGCATCATTCTTTCCTTTGTCTTGGTTCTTGAATTGAGACGAACTGGACTGTTTGCGGTCTTTGTCAAATCCTTTACCATTGGCATTCTCAATGAACATTTTGAATTGACTAGTAATGTAGGATTTCATTTTAGAATCTTCATCATCTGAAGAATCATCAGTGTCACTGCTCTTAGTCTTCAATGTCATGTTCTTACCCTTACTAGATTTCTAAATCCTTGTCAAACTCATCTCATAGGTTTGCAGATTACCAACCAACTCTGTTAAAGGAATTTTGTCAATATCCTTTAATTCTTCAATTGTGGTGATTTTGGCATGAAATCTTTCGAGTAGAGATCTAAGCACCTTTTTAACAATCTTGGGTTCAAGAATGGTTTCTCCAAGATTACAGGCTGAGTTCACTATGTTTTTGAGCTTGGTATAGAACTCATCGAATGAATCATCCTCCTTCATCTTAATCTCTTCAAAACTCGTAGTAAGCCTTTGAAGATTCGAATCCTTGATAGTTTTGGTTCCTTCATAGGGTGTCTAGAGGATGGTCCCTACTTCCTTCATAGTTTTAGTAAAGGATATCTTCTTGAACTTCTCATTCGTGGCTACACTCAATAAAGCATTCAATGCCATGCTGTTGAAGTTGGTCGCCTTAATCTTAGCATCATCCCAATCAGTTAGCGCTTTATTAGGCTTGGTCCTGCCTATCTTCACAGCTTGCCACACCTTCTCATCTATTGACTGTAATAAAACTCTCATGCGTACTTTCCAATATACATAGTTAGTGCCATCAAATAAAGAATGTATAATTAAAGAATGTATAATTAAAGATTATCCTCTATCAATGACAAACAGGGGTCAATGGATCACACAATAAAGATTAACCCTGATTAGAGTGTGCCTACTTTGATACCACTTGATAGACTAAGAATGTATTAACCTCTTATGATGAATTAACCAATTAATTAGCCAAGTTAATTAATTAATTCAATTAGCATGCAATAAGCGTGGTAGTACAAACAAATTGCCAAATAACTAAATGCAGCGGAAAAATAAATTTGACATAAGTGATTTGTTTACGAATGGAAAAAACCTCTAAGGCAAAAAGCCCACTGAGGATTTTAAGGTCACTACTCCCGAGAATTCACTATTATCATAACAAACAGTTACAAGTAAAAGAATTTCAATATCTTATACCAACCTACAATTAAACCCTTACCTCAATACCCAATTGGACTTGTTCTGTAGTGACAAACTCTCATTTTCAATGCACAGCTCCTAGTACGTGACTAACCAATTCGATGCACGGATCCTAGTATATGGCTTACACACCAACTTAAGAAGGAGGTTGGTTGCAAAGTTCTTCAGTTTATCAATATGATGAAGATCACGAAATTCCTTAGTTACAAAACCCTACGGCGTACAAACGCAACAGCTTCTTGAAAAGTAAGATAAACTAGGGCATATGTCTCCTATTCACAATATGCTTGTGAAAAACTTTTACATTGATGTGCATCAGCTGTGATGGCCCTTAAATAAACAATCTTTATATATGCTTAGGGTTGTGAGAAAAGAAAACTCAAATATCTATAAACAGATTGGAGTGAAATCGAATTTGAAAAATTGATTTCTTAAATCTCGATAGATACCCTATCTGTCGAGCAGCTATTAAGCATCAGACTGAAACAGTTTTTTAAATCTCAATAGATACTAGTTGTCGAGCTTAAAAATCCAACACTTTTTCACTTGATTCTTAGACAGACTTGCATGGTTACAACATTTGAACTTGAAACCTTGTTCCTTGAAGTATTAAACACATCCTAAATATACCCAATTACAAGTAAAGTATGTTTTGTCAAAGGATTAGCAAATTTTACATTAACATATGTTCTTAACATAATTCATATATATCCTAACACTTATTGATAGTAAGTGGATATGCTTATTGATGGTGAGACTAGACAAACGGATGAGTCATGTGATAGACCGGAATTTTCTACCTCATGAGGCTAGAATTATTAAAAGTATAACACTAAGTGAGAGGGTCTCACTTAATCTAATAATATGGTCAAATAGCAAAGATGGAAGATACAAAGGATTAGAGAAACAAGAAAAACGCCTATAAGATGCTTACCCAAGAAAGAACAAGTTGCCAAAACCAAGAAGTTTGAACTTAGAGCATTTCATTTTTTTTTTTCACAAGGAAATATAATCAATAGCATTTACAAACTTATGTTATATAATAAATGAAAAAGAAGTTCATATCGGCCAACTATTACAATGATACAATCCAACATTTGTCTTAAACGTTCATCCAATTATAAATTGTTCAAAAAGGCATCTAAGCCAAGCAGTATCCAACTTTCATAATAGTAGAACTTACATAAACATATAGAACTACTAAATTTCTAGATCATACGGAAATCACCCCATTTCTTGAAGCCAAAACTCTCCTCCAAGAAAAGTTTTGGGACTAAATACATATATCTATGCTTGGAAAAGATTTGCTCTACATCCTTTTCATTTCACACGCTTGTTCAAGCTTGAATCCCACGTCTATGTTTAGATGCTTCACATAAATGATGGAATAAAGTTTAGATTGGCTATTCCAGTCAAGCTAACCATCGTGATAATCCAGAGAGCTCTAGCGCTCTTCGACACGTGCAATAATGTTGGAATTTTATTGATCTCTGTTATGATTTTTTGTTGCTCCTCTTTCCTGTTAACCAATTTCTGAAAAGTACAATTCACAGATTGAAAACAAAGAACTTGTACATTATAGACAGCAAAACAACTAGACCATAGGAGATAAGTATCACAAAAATGGGAGGAAAATTACATGTAGTGACTGCAAGCTTATAGCCACTGTTGTATCGGGGTTAAATTATATGATACATATATTATATCGTACGATTCATGAGCACTTACAATACGCCGTTATGATATGAAATTTTTTATACACAATACAATCCATATGATAGACAACTATGCCAATTTCCTACAAAATATCTCACTTTAATACAGATATTACCCATGTACCGAGATAATCAAAATTGTGGTATGATACACTCATACACCTGCATAAGTCATCAGGTCTCCCGTAAAATATAGTGCACATTTCAGCAGCATACACCGAGAAAAACCTGGTGGTTACTGTATATCAACAACTAGTTAGCTAGGATAAAAATGTCTTTCTACTCTTGCTTCCCCTGGACCATCTTCAAATCGTGATTTTCTAGCCAATTTCCAAAAGAATTAATGGTAGCTAGAGGTCCCGTATTGGAAATTGTCAACATCTCAACGATTTGCTCAGTTACTTTAGAGCATCTACAGCAGTAGATGTAAATTTTCCTTCTATTTTGCACCCAAAAAAAAAAAACTTACATTTTATATTTTATACATTTATTTTTACAAAACACTTTTGTCTATTTTACCCTTTTTTTATTTAAATAATAATTTTTTTATATTTTTTTATTATTTCACAACTACTCATGGCCCCCACCAACTTTAACACACACGTCAACTATATCTGATCTCTATTTCTTACTACTCTTGGCTGGTAAGCTTTTTTTTTTTTTTTTTTTTTTTTTTTTTTTTTTTTTTTTTTTTTTTTTTTTTTTTGAGAAGATGGTGGGTAAGCTTAAAAAGAACATAAATTTAATGTTTTGGTCTGGTTGCATTGAAGAGGTTGTGATGAAGTACTTAAAGGCTTTGAGTTGCTGTTGAGGAACACTGAAGCCACCGCTAGTGACGCTTGTTCTTTTACTATTTTTGTATTTTCTTCTTGTTCTTTTGCAATTTCGATTTGATTATTTATATGGGTATGATGATTTTTTTTTTTTTTTTTTTTTTTTTAAGGAGAGGGTCTGATGAATTTGGAATCTTGATTTAGTTCAAGTTTGAAGAATTTTATAATTTATCGTTGGATTTAAGAGAAGATGAAAGGATTAAGAGCGTAGAGGAAGAGAGAGATCGAATTAGAGAGGAGAGATAATCAGATAAGAGATGATAGAGGAGAGAGAAAAAAATATAAAATAATAAATAAAAGAGATATAACAACCGTGTATATATGTACCAATATAATAATTATGCATAAATATACATTTTTACCCTTATTGATGTGAACGTTTTCTTTTTAAATATATAAAATGAGCAATTTTTTTTATTTTGTAAAAATTTACACATATAGCATTGCCATTATTCATTCTAGGAGAGATTCTAAAAGTACGTAAAATTGCAGTTCACATTTAACAATGAAATTTGAAAAGCAATCCTACAAGTACAGGATTGAGTAGTCACCTTCATAAATGAGGAGGTCTGATTGATCAAAAGAAGTTTTATTGATAGGATTATTGAGTTGTCATTTTCACTCTGTAGTCGGTAGTAAAAGTCTTCATTCAAAAGTTCAAAATCTTGGCTTTGTCGGTAGAGATTACAAGTGCATGGGTAGCAGTAGTAGTACATAGGCACGTGTCACGTGAACAGAAGTACTTTACAGTGAATATCTTCACATTGCGACTTTGCTCTGCTTTTTCAAATAATTTTCCAAAAATTTAAAGGCATTTATATTTTTTTTTTAAATGTGTGAGTAAAAAAATTGTATAATATTATTTAAATATTAAAAATTATTGTTTAAATCATAGTAAAAAATTGGCCCTTATATCACATAAGTTGTGATTGATTTTAATTAAAATTTAAAATTAAAATTATTTTTTTCTACTAATAATAATTTATCATTTATGATTTATTATATAAATTTTGTAAAAAAATTATTGACGTCACACTTTTTTTTTAAATGCATTGTTTCATAATATAAAACTGACACGTCTACTTGAAATGTAGTTTTATATAATATAATTTTGATTTTTGCTTGATAATTTCATGGACAGTCTAAATAGGTTTTTTTTTTTTTTTTTTTTTGAGAAACGACTATCTTAAATAGTTAAATGTGTTAAATTTTATTCATTGAACAATTTTCAATAAACTATTTTAAGAAAATTTTGACATTATTTTATAAGAAATATAAAAAAATAAACAATTTTTATTAAAACAATTTTTTAATAAAAAATTTGTCCATAAATTTTTTTAAACAATATTCCCTAAATAAATACTTTAAAACATCCATTAACCTCTTTTCTTAATTTTATATAAGAAAAATCACACTATCATAGTTGAGAGATTCCACACCAAAACACAAATTATATAAGTATATTTTTATTCCGACAACCTATGAACCTAACCATTCACAATATTTTAATTTTATTACTATTTTGTCCCACCAACCTTATTTACTTTCATTAATTATTCTGTTCCACTCCCATGACCTAACACTTCTTTTAATTTATTCACATGCCTATCTCTCATTCCAAATCCTAAGTAATTTTTTTTGCCTTTCAAATACATCCTCACAAACTTGAGTATATTCAACTTGGATAGTTCTGTAGCATTAGTATTCAAATGTTAAATATTTGGCATTTGGCAAATTAAATACCCAAAAACCTCATTCATTAGATGTTTTAAATTTTAAAACTTTTAGCATGTATGAACTATATAGTTTCAAATTTGGAATGATACTTTTTTTTTTTCTTTCTCCTCTCCTTATCTATCGTACCCAAAATTACAATTTTTGTTGTGTTAAAATGACTTACTTTTGCAACAACTGATGCTAATACTAATAATTATCCACTTTAGTAAATTGTTTATGAAAATTAAAAAAAAAAAAATTCATTTTCATATAAAAAATGTCCTAAAGATAAAGTCCGGCAATATTTATTGTTGCTGATAGAGTGAGTGAGAACAATGAGTAAATTATTCATAAAAAAAAAAATGAAAAAAAAAAGAAAGAAAAGAAAGTACATTAGAGAATCCCATGCTTTGTCAAAAATATGAAAGCTACGTGTGAGGCCATGCATTTCAGCGTTGGGTTCATGTAAATAAATAAAAACACATATGCAGTGTTGAGTGTACTGTTTGGTGCACTGCACCATGAGTCCTGCTTTTTTCAAGAGCTCATTTAGCATATCACTCCGTGACTTGTTAGGAGTCTGACTCGTTATATATAAATTGTTTTCCCAACATGTACCACCACCTTCCTTTCACGCCTTTATTTCCTCTGGAAAAGTATATATTTTCTCAGTGATGCGTATCAATGGAGAGAAGAGGTACAGAGGCAAAAAGAAAACCTATAGTTTGTTGGGTAATTAAGAAAACCGCAGTGTACCTTACCTTCAGGCCTTTATTAGTTTGACTCTTCCCTCATACAGTCATATACCTTCATTTACTCTTTTCCACTCTCCCACCTATCTACTTGTTCCTTAACACTCCCAAGCCAGCCCTGTTCTTTGTGCTCCACTCCATGGCCGAGATTCTCTCTACTCCAATCTCGCCCATTCTCTTGCTTGCTCGTCTTCGCCAGTACTGTGAACTTAGATTTGTGAAGATGTACTGGCAATGCATGAGAAGACGTAGAAAACAACACCATTGCCAAAATGGTATTTTTCCATGACATTGTTATCTCTTCCTTCTAGTCTTTTACTTAAAGCCATATTCTGTTTTCATTTTTCCTCTATTTGGTTGTTCTAATTAGTGTGATCTTTTGCAGGAATTTGGAATGGGATGGTTAGGAAAGATTTACAAGTAAGTTTACAAATTATTCTTTAACAAAAAAATAGAAATAAAAATTTGTTTAAATCAAAAAAGTAAATAATTGTGCCCTCTAATAGTTAAATCAACAATTTTATTTCGTCATTAATAATATAAAACATAAATAATTTTATTGATTTATAATTTTATGCCAATAACACATGTTCCATATGGCTTTGGTTTCTTAGATTCATATTCCTTGGCTTATGCTTGTATTTAAGTAGTCAATTTTTCTTTAGTTTTAGAGGATTGGGTGTTCTGTTGTAATTTATCAATGCGAAATTTTAATTAATCATAAATAAAGACTTAAATTTGCGTATTCTAGTGTTCTTAACCAGTTCTTTATTTTAAAATTCTGCAACCAAATGCTTTCTGAAAGTTTCTTTAACAATGCATATAATCCGCTACTAGTTTTGCTAAGGAATCACTTCAGGTTGATAAAACCTGGTAATATTGCTCCTTAAACTAGTATGAAACTTTTAAGTTATATGTTAATTAGTATGATTTAGAATCTTTGATGTTGCTTATATACAATACAGACTAACCACACAATCTTTTCCCATGAGTAAAGCAACCATATTTCTACTAGCTATGCTCATTTGATCAAACTTATTTTACTCTTTTTTTAATTTTCCCCTTTTTGCGACAACAAATATTGTAAAAGGAATATCAGAAAATGAAATATTTCAAATATAGTCTTATCAAGGTAATAATTGAGCATTCTCAAAAAAAAAAAAAGGGTAATAATCGAGAGTATATCATAATGGTCAAAGATTATGTTAAGAATAATTTGTAATAATTTTATACCAAGTATCCCAAGCATTTTATCACGGTGAAAAGACAAAATTAGTCAAATCTTAGACATAAAAATTGAGAAATATACACAATAAAAACTTTCTTTTGTGTTAAAAAAAAAAATGAAAATTTTGAAGCCTCAAACCTTGACAAAAGCAAACTTTCATAAATAAAAACAATAATGATATTTTAGGATGAGGTCATTTATTTTATATATACACCATAAAATTTAACCTATAATGTGTACTTCATGATGATTGTTCTTTATAGCAATTGGTTTTTGGTGTAGATAAGGTTTAATAATAAAAGGTTTTGCTAATTAAGCTAATTAGAACTTATTGGATGAGATCATTTTAGATAATTTTTTTTCCCTTTTATGGGATAATTTTTAGGTTTACACAAGGAAGCTAGAGATATGGTCACAAGAGACTATCTCAATTTATTATCACTTCCTTCCCTAACAAGGATTTCTTAATTTATTATTTGTAGACATAAATGAAAACCTAATTAATTCTAGAGAGAAGAATACCTTATCAACCTAACTAAATTTATAAGAAGTACAAGAGAAAGAATTGAATCCAATTTCTTTACCTAATGTTCAAAGACATATGTAATAACTTCAATTTCTTGGAAAAGCTAGAGCTTCACCTAATGTTCAAATGATGATATGGGATTCATTTTTTTTTTTTTCCTTTTTCTGCATGATTTATTTATAATGGGGGCTGAATCTTGAATCTTTATCTATGATGAATAAAGCAGCCACCAAAATTATAAGGGTCTGGAATTAATAATGAGAAGACCATGATCACACACTTCAACTTATAGTATATGTATACTTTTGGGCTTTTGGCTGTTAACATTTGGATTCGGTGTTATGATCAAGTCAAGACAGCTATGATAATGTTTAAAGTCATATTTGGAGTTTTGGACCAATGTATTTGGTGTGGCAGACTTAGGATTTTTTTTTCCTGGGGCATGATTTATCTGAATAGGATAGATATATTTCTATTATGAAGAATTTCATTCTTCTATTTAAAGAAAGAAGGAAAAAAAAAGTCACAAGGATACAATATATTTGATGACTTTTACTCCAGAAAGATAAATGGACTAATGGCATAGTAAAGTTTATTAGAATATTCAAACCTAAAATTTTTAAGCTATTTGGTAAACTGTCTTAATTAATAATAGTGTATGAAGCTATGGAAGTTCTTAAAATTCCAGCCATCGAAGTTGCTTGGGTTTGGCAAATATGACAGAATTATATTCAAAACCATTGCTGAGCTGGTGATAGTGTATCACAAGAAAAGGAAATTCTCTGGCCACCTTCTCAGGAAGTAGCACTTTTTCCCCAATCTCAGGGTGAAGCATCCGTTCGATCCTGTTGAGAATGTGACTCGCCGTGAATTTCTTTGTGGGAAGAAGACAGATTTGTTACATATGAGGTATCATTTCGTGAGTTTTTAATTATTTTGCAGATTTCTTTTTATATATACAGTATCTATTTGTCTATCACATCTTTTTTGTGTTATTGCTTATAATTAGATATGTTTGTTGTTACTATTTGCTTAAATTGTTGAAATATATCTAACAATCTTAAAGTAGATTTTTCTATTTTTATTTTTTATTTTTGTGATGATTGAAAAAGTTTTTACCAAGTGTTTTAAATCATTTAAATTAATCACTTGTGCATGCAACAATAATCTACTTTGGTGCAAAGATTTCTTTGGTTAGTAACCATCAGAAACTTTAAAAACTCTTTATTTGTTTTGGTTGTTATTGATATACAAGTACTCTGTCTTTTGATTATTGTATATTATAATTGTTATTACATGTTCATTATGAGAAACAAATGAGTTCTTTTTTTATGAAGGAACAAATGAGTTTTGGCTTTGGCCATGGTTATATTATATTTTGTATTGTTATTAAGTTGTTTGATTACTATAGAACTTGTGGGGGAAACTAGTTCTTTGTAGATTTCTTCTTCTATATACAACATCTATTTATTATTTTTGTCTATCACATCTTTTTTGTATTATTGCTTATAATTAAATATGTATGTTGTTACTATTTTTTTAATCACAAAGTAATTTGTTTAAATATATCCAACATAAGGTACATGGTGGCTAAGCTAATAAAAGACCTATTTCAAAAAACAAATTGGGAACAAGGGTAGTTATGTTGGTTTCATGCCAGACAGCTTCAAGCTGTTTTGTTCTGCCATTTTCACTTTGCATGCGGTTTAGATCATTCAAATATGCAACTTATGCATTCAATATTTTACAGTTCTGATGACCACAAGAGATTTCTAAATGCTGTCATTGATCTAAAGGTAAAAGGTCGAAATTTTTATTATTATAATACCTATCTACATTGTTCAACGTATGGACTACATATTGGCGTGCTCACATTCCCATTTCTAGTCCTTTACGTGAAGTATATGATCATGATAAGATCAAATATCAGAACAATGTTAATAGTCTTCTAGAGTATTTAAGGAATCTGCATGAGCATTTCTATGGCAAAAATAGAGTATGATATGAATGTATTTCTTCTTTGGTATTATAATACCAAAAAAGAAATACATTCATATCAGAATTTTGTTGCAATTGCAATTGCAACAAAACTGACTTTTCTATTTTGTTGCAAATCAATTTTGTTGCAATTGTAATGTACATAAACTAACTTTTCTATTTGTATTGCAGGCGGCAATGCACTCAGATATCGACAAAGATATGAATATCTTTTTTCCAGAATTTTGTTTAAAATTGTTTGATGCAATCCTCCGTGGGCTTTATAGGTAGGAAGTTCACCTTGGAGGCAAAAATTTAGTAAATATTCTATTTCTTAATCCGTATGACTCTACCAAAAGTTATAGGTTTGTCTAATGCTTTGTTACTAATATAAATAGGAATTTTTCTAAATTAATCGTATAATGACAAGCTATCTTCTATTGTTACTTATTACTAATGTTATCTATTAAAAACCATTTAATTTGTTTCTATTTTGTTACAATGTACATAAACTAACTTTTCTATTTGTATTGCAGGCTGCAGTGCACTCGGATGTCAACAAAGATATGAATAACTTGTTTCCAGAATTTTGTTCAAAATTACTTGATGTAACCCTCCGTGGGCTTCATAGGCAGGAAGTTCACCTTGGAAGCAGAAATTTAGTAGATATTCTATTTGATAATTCATATGACTCTACCAAAAATTATAGGTTTGTCTAATACTTTGTTACTAATGTAAATAGTAATTTTTCTAAATTTAATAGTATAATGACAAACTATCTTCTATGGTTACTTATTACTAATGTTATCCATTAAAAATCATTTAGTTTGTTTCTATTTTGTTGCGATTACAATGTACATAAACTAACTTTTCTATTTGTATTGCAGGCTACAGTGCACTCAGATGTCGACAAAGATATGAATAGCTTGTTTTCATAATTTTGTTCAAAATTGCTTGATGCAATCCTTCGTGGGCTTCATAGGCAGGAAGTTCACATTGGAGGCAAAAATTTAGTAGATATTCTATTTACTAATCCATATGACTCTACCAAAAGTTATAGGTTTGTCTAATGCTTTGTTACTAGTGTAAATAGGAATTTTTTAAAATTTAATTGTATAATGACAAGCTATCTTCTATTGTTACTTATTACTAATGTTATCCATTAAAAATCATTTAATTTGTTGATAATCTACATATAAAGAATCAAGAATATATATACATTGATATAGGAGTAAACATTGATTGTTGTTCTTGTCTTAGCTAGTATTATATTAGATTAGCAGTAACATTGGTTTTTGTTCTTGCCTTAAAATTCACTAAATCTCCACATTTTAGACTCAAATATTTTTTGTACTTTCCATGTATAAAGCAAACTAACCAAGTCGGCGTAATTTCTTTTTAGATTACCAAACATTGGCACAAAAATCTTTTATCTTTTACAAAGCAAATTTTTATACTTTTATAGTAGCTTAATTCTGTTTGGTCACCCTTAGTTTAGTACTTCATTTCAACCTTGCATTTTGTTTTAATCTCTCAGAGTGGCCATATTTATTAAAAATATTAGTAATCGTACAGTATAATTTTTCTTCATCATCATTATATCAAAAATCAAAATAACCTATAAACACTTCGGACAATACAAAGCATAATTGTAGGTTTAATATTATGGATTGAAGTAATACATAAATTACAATTATATACTATCAAATGTCAACCAAATATAAATGTTTATTTAAAGAGACCTAGTAGTATGGTACTATATTATAGTGTAAGTCTTTATATTATAGTGTAAGTCTTTATCATCATCATTATATCAAAAATCAGAATGATCTATAAACACTTGGAACAATACAAAGCATAACTCATAGGTTTAATATTATGCGTTAATGTAATACATAAATTACAATTATATACTACCCAATGTCAACAAAACAAAAAGGTTTATATAAAGAGGTTTAGTAGTATAGTATAGTACTATACTATAGTATAGTTCTTCATTATCATCATTATATTAAAAATCAAAATGACCTATAAACACTTGGGACAATGCAAAGCATAACTCATTTAATTTTGTAGGTTTAATATTATGTGTTGAAGGTTGAAGTAATATATAAATTACAATTATATACTACCAAATGTCAACCAAACAAAAAGGTTTGTACAAAGATGCTTAGTAGTATAGTATAGTTTTTCATTAGTGTCATTATATCAAAAATTGATATAACTTATAAACACTTGAGACAATACAGAGCATAACCCATTTAATTTCATAGGTTTAATATTATGCGTTGAAGTAATACATAAATTACAAAAAGACTTATACAAAGAGGCTTAGTAGTATAATATAATACTATACTATAGTTAGTACAGTGTAGTACTACAGTATAGTTTAGTACTATAGTACTATGTAGTATAGTATTATATTATAGTGTAGTTCTTCGTAATCATTATTATATAAAAAATAAAAAATAACCTATTAAGACTTGAGTAATTTACATGGTTTTTAGACCCGGACCGTTCAAAAAATCGGTAAAAAAAGAAGTTCAGTATTTTTACGGTCGAACCGTGATGATGTCATAATTAATTTAATAATTAATTAATATGAAATAAATAAAATAAATATTTACAAATTAAAAATGTCAATTAAAATTTAATCTAAAATTATTAATTTTATTTTCAGTGAAACCTAAACTACCACTTAAAACTTATTGTGAAAATATTGAAGTTATAACTTATAACATTTCTCTTTCTAAAAAAACACTTATAACATTTCTCATATAACAATATCTTAAAAATTATCACTTTAATATATATTAACTCTTTAATATTGGCAAGTACAATTACCACCAAAAAAAAAAAAAAAAAAAAAAAAAAAAAAAAACAAAACAAATATCAAGGTGGCTTAGTTGTAAACCATTCCGGCAAGGTACAAGTACAATTAAATTCCTATTCTGGAGGCTGATTGCCATGGAATGTATTGCTATAGGCAGTGTATCAATTCTGTGTTCTCTGTTTAGCTTTTATGAAATTCCTTTTTCTACCAAAAAAAAAAAAAGGTTGTGCATGAGACTCTGAAGAAGACACCTTGCCCTTTATTGAAGGGCAATTTTGGTAATTGAACTCACCCAACGGATATATATCAAACGCCCACACCAACTTTTACAAAATGGACCGAAACACGTCCAAAACTCAAATGCGTGTTTCTTCATAAATATAAAACACAACTTTTTTCCAAAAGTTGCGTTTTATACTCACTAAACACTAAACTTGGGCTGGCTTTTTTAAAAAGGCAACTTTTGGGCTCAAAACGCCCAAACAAATGGGCACTAAAATAAAGAAGTCCAATCGAATCTCATTAAAAACGAAAAAATAAAGTCCAATCCAAGTATCAAGTGGCTTAGCTATAAACCATTTTGGCCGTTGCTTTTAATCCAATGGCTAGTAACTATGTTGGGTTCTTAAAAGTTCATGCCAAACTTTAAATCCTATAGACATTATTGTTTTCTATTCTTTTTTGCTTTCCCTTATTGCCTCCACCTCTGTCTCCCTCTTTTGTCAACCTCTTTTCCACAATTTTCAAACAAATAGAAGTCGCTCTTTTATAATTTTCCAACAAACAAAGAAGAATAAGATGCATATGTAGAAGCTAGAAGCAGATTTGTAGTCTCTCTTCCATAGTTATCTTCTTCTTCTTCTTCTTTTTTTCTTTTTTTTTTTTTTGGGGGGGGGGGGGGGGGGGGGGAGGACTAATGTTGGGAGATTCAATTGGAAATGTTTTGTGATTTTTTTTTTTTTTAAGGACCATCAGACTGGTGACTAGTTTTCGACAGTAGTTCAAAAAATTTACTAAAAAAATTTAAATTTCCAATTTTGGTAGTTTAAAAAGCCAGAATGGTAAATGGTTTTCTATTACCAGGATTCGACTAGCTGATCCAGTTTGGATTTCAAAACCTCAATATTGGTCTATGCAGATTTATGGTTTTTTTTTTTTTTTTTTTTTTTTGGGGGGGGGGGGGGGGGTGGGGTGATAACCCTTAAGGTTATTTGGTAGTATATTAAATACATTGCCAAAGTATAAGATTTTGATGATGAAAATCTGTTTATATTAGTGAATGAATTTACCAGAATTACAATCATGCTTATATACAAAAAATCTTGCTTAACTAACTTTTAACTAATTCTCTAATTAATCTACAAAACTAAATTAAACTTTCCCACTAAGAGAAGTATAAACCAGCCACTAACAAGCTGGCATGTGGCATAACTAACTCATTTACACTAAATTACCTATATTTTTATCCTATACAAGTAAGCTACTGTCGTTTACAATAAAACTACGGTTGACTAGTCTTGCTTTCCTTATTCTTCTTTTTTGTGACCTGGAGCATGATCAAGCTTTCTCTTGCACTCATTATTTTAAATTCTCTAATACAAAGCATTTATGATGTATAATTTCTCTCTCCTCTAGACTTTAGGCTGACTCTTTCTTTTTGGACCAAGGAACAAACTAGTAGCCCCTAGTCATTCTTCGAGCTGGTGTCAAGTTGGATTCATCATTGACACACATTTTACTATACGTTAATCATAATAAGTCACGTCAACAATTGTGCAATAAAATGTGAAAAATTTTGTATGCCTAGACTTATTTGTTAAGCATTATGGATCTTGTCCAATAAAAATTCCAATTTCTCACATAAGAAAGAGACAAACACAAATAGAAAGAGGGGAAACAAAAATGAACCAATGGATCAAATGCAAGGGAGAATATTTTTTTGAGAAATTCAACAAAATAGTAGAGGAGGGGAATAGAAGGTCAAAATTGAGTGCAACTCAAATGGAAGAGGTAAGGTAGTGTTCAACTACGATGGGGACACCAAGTCACACCATCAATAACAAGATAATGGAACAAAAAAACCAACTATGATTCAACTACTTGCCACAAATATGATAATTCTCTACAAATTCAGAACAAACTAATAAATATTCTTGAGCAATTTAAAAAAAAAATATTAATATAAGTAATAGTATCAACATAATTGCTAATGATTCTAACCAAAATCAATTGGTTGGGTACAATTGTGAAGTTTCCATTTTCTATTGTTCTTAAGCAATGCTTTCCATTGTGTATAGTTGGAAGCTTTTCCTCACACATTTATTTTTATTCTGCCATAATATATTATTAGTTCTTCAAGTTTGCTAAGTAAGTGTTTTTGGTCTCTCAAGTTTTAAGTGAGTACTATTAGTCATTCTGTTAACTGTTACTAGTCTCAATGTTTACCTGGCTAATGGGACAATGATGTGGCGTATTTTTAAGTGACCCCCAAAACCATTAATTTTTTTATTAGTATTTTATTTTTAAATTTAAAACCATTAATTCTTAATTATTTATTAAGACCTTTAGCTAGTCATGCCTATGTAAGAATTAGGAAGAAAATTATTAGGCATTTTGTTAGACTTTGTCCGGGTCTTATGGATATAGTTACCCCAAAAACCATCATTTTTTTATTAGGCATTTTTTTATAATTTTTTTTATACTAGTTTCTTTTGAAATTTAAAATCATCAAATCTTAATTATTTATTCAGACTTATTAGCCAGCTATATCTATATAGGGACTGGGAAGAAAAAACATTACCAAAAGAATAAATCTCATTTTATGTTTTATTTGTATTAAAGATGTCAATTTCTTAGGGGCAAGTACATTACTTTTTACAATTCTTGTCTAATGAATGTTAGTGCAGGTGCAACTTACTAATATATGTATATACATTGACACACACAAGCACACCCAAACATAAACATAAATATTAACATATGTGTATATATATGCATATATATTTATATATATATAAACTAACATACTAAATTTAACAATTAATAATTTTATAGAACATAAAATAGCTAAATGAACAAATATTTATGTTATTAGCTTAAATTTAAAAGTTTATATACGAAAATTCATGAAGAACAACAAAATTAATGAGTTTTAAAAGGAAATTCTAAAGTTAATTTATTTTTTATTTGAGTATTTTCTTTTGGATGGTGTGAGAGGAGAAAACCCAGCCAAAGGCATTGGGCCCAAGGCCCTACCTACGGCCCACCGTTTCCAGAAAAGCTGAAAAAGCCTGGTTAAAGGCTCGGATAACATCTGGTGAAGGGTGTCCACGATCCGAGGATGGGTTCGACGATCCGAGGAGTCCAATACCCTCAAATCTGACGTTCAACCTTTTGCAGCCCGAGCGATTCTCTCGGCAGGTGTAGTGACAGAATGGGCCTCGGACGCGGGGGAACATAACTGGATCAGAGAAGCATCTAAAAGACAGACCTCAACCACCGCATTAATTACACCACACCTACCTCCCTGGCCGCATTAATGTGGAAGAGACCCCTGAACAGTATCAACCTGCTATCGCCACTTACATAAATCTGGGGAACACCCTTGATGGGACAAGCACTCAAGTGGATGTCTGGGTGATGAACAAGTGGACGATCAAGATAGAGTGAGGAAGTACTATATAAGTGGGAAAATCCCCTGATGGTGGGGGGAGGGAGAGTTCACAGAGAAAAAAGTGTATTACTTACTGTAGTAGCAAGAATTGTAACCCTCCAAGGGAAGTCACCTCTTCGGACGTTGTTCTTATACCCATCCGAGCAGTTATTAATTAGAATTCCTTCACTAGTGTGGCTGTTGCATACTGTTATTTTTGCTGTTCGCCTTGCTCTTTCACCCACACTCTACAAAATTCATTGTTTTGGGTTCAGTGGGCTCCAAATCCATCCCTCCTTGGGCTTGGGCCGCCAAAACCGACCCTACAGATGGCATATTTATATCCTTGGGTTTTATTTATTTGATAAATCAATTGATGGTGGGAATTATTAGGCATTTATAGAAAATTATTAGATTTTTTCCCGGCTCTTATAAACATTAACATAGATACCCTCTAAAACCATCGATTGTTTTTATTGATTTTTTGTTTCTTTTTTAAAATCATCAAATTTTAATTACTGATATAAACCTAATAGCTAGCTATACCTATATAGGAACTAAGAAGAAAATTATTTATGCCAAAAAATTACTTGGTATTTTGATCAATTTTATGCTTATCATATACCCAAAAATTCACATAAATTGTCTTAGTGTAGAAATTACAATTGAATACCTGTAACTTGAAAATATTAGTCCTCCCCAAAAAGGGGAAACTTATAACTATACTCTAACTCAACACTAGCCTTACTTAATATATAAGAAACTACTAACCAAAACACTGCTTGAACTTTTATATCAACCAATTTACTCCACTAACTATGCACAACTGCCAAATCAAACCATCTGTTACTTTGGTGTCAGAAAACTAATAGGAAACTCATGTGAGAATAAAAATTAGCAAATGTTCAGCAAGAGAGAAAGCTAGCTTGAGAGAGAGAGAGAGAGAGAGAGAGAGAGAGAGAGAGAGAGAGAGAGAGAGAGAGAGAGAGAGAGAGAGAGAGAGAGAGAGAGAGCCAATCAAACAAGAATTCCAGAACCACCATTGTCAGCCTTCTCTCCGGTGCCGGAGTCTTTGTCCCGCCGTCGTCTTGCCGTTGGTATTCTTTTTTTCTTGTTCTCTGTCTTTCTAATCCTCCATGTTTAAGTTTCTATTGCAATTTTTTGGTTTTGGTTTACCTTTTGGGCTTAACCAATGTATAAAGCCTGATAGCAGGGGCGGCTCAACATAATTTGGGGCCTAAGGCGAAAAATTTATGTAGTCTTTTAGGTTAATTTGATACATTAAATATATAATTTGATGAATAATGCCCATAAAACTAATGTTAATTTCATATAGAGACTTGAATATCATAGTTGAACCATAAATATTAATAAAAAATAAAAATAAAAATGTATTACAATTACAAAAATTAAAGTCTCAAATTGTTAAGAGAGATTAATTTATAATTGATGATTTAACACATTTGCAACATTTTTTTTTTGAAATATTTTAGGATAATTAGATTAGGGTTCTATTGGTCTTGTATATTGAAAAAACACTATAAAATGTTCACAATATTATGTGACATTGACTTTGATTGATTAAATTCATCAATTTAACTAATGAATGTTTAAGTCACTTTTTTGTGATTAGTAATATGACAATTTGTAAACTAATAGTAAAATTTATAGTATTTTTAACATTACTAATAAAAAAAAAATGCACAATTTTATAAAAATATATATAATTTCATAAAAATTTGGGCCTTTAACCATGAGATGTGGGGCCTTAGGCTTATGCCTAACTTGCCTAGGCCTTGAGCCGGCCCTGCCTGATAGACACTTACCTAAGTGTTTCAAGGTCTGTGGTGGATTGGGTAGAGTTGGTTGTGGTAAAATTTCCATTTGATCAAAACTGGTTTTGGGTATGCTGTACAGTTGTTTGATGAAATGCCTGAGAGAGAGATGACCTGTGCTTTAATCTGTTTTTCAATCCTCTATGTGCGAGTTTCAGTTGAAATTTCTTGGTTGGTTTAATTTTTTGGGGCTGGGGTTTATGTGAGCTTGTTTGCAAAGGTCTCATCAATTACTTGTCCTGTCATTTGTATCAATATTGGTGAGCCTTGAATTTGGATATGAAACTTATTTTTATTAATCACCGGCACTTCTGATCCTTTGGCCACTTTAAATAATTAGATTTTGATACGAGAAAATTTCAGATCAACATGAGCTCATTCATTTACTATACAAAAAACGAAATCTTGAAGGGTTTTGTGATGGGAAGCAAACAATGCCAATGAAAGTTTCTTCTTCCAATTATTTGAAGTTGATAAGGTTGCCATTTCTAAACAAGAGATCTATTATTATTTTACTTTGTCCTTGTTTTTTTTCCTTCTTAATTTAAACCAAAAAAAAAAGTTAGCTGAGTACCTCATGCAATGCCATGCTCTCCCTATTAAAGTTTGCAATGCAGTGGATAAGCTGATTAGGGACTTCCTTTGGGGATCGATCCTCTGATGAAAAAAGAAGGCTTCATTTGGTCAATTGGCATACTGTGATGCTTCCTAAAAACATGGGAGGATTGGGTCTAGCCCAAATGAAATTTAGGAATCAAGCTATTCTAGCTAAGTTGTGTTGGAGGTTGGCTAATGAACAAGATGCTCCTTGGGCTAATATGCTGGCTAAGAAAGATCTCTCTGCTTTGAGATTGACTAGAGAAGGAAAAAAGTGCCGTGCTCAAGGATTTGGGTTGCTTGCAAGAAAGGTGGTCCAGTGTATGTTAAAGGGTTGATGGTCTGTGAACAATGGTAGTTCTATCAAATTCTGACAAGATTTCTGGCTTTCCTTGGGACCTACGAGAAACCTTATTGAAGGTCTTCTCTCAAGAGATGAGGAACAACTCATAGTGCAACAATGCTTTGATATGAGCATTGGTTAGAATTTACGAAACATTTTTTTCTACTTACCAGATCGTATTATTAATTCAATTCATGCCACCCCTTTCTCTTGTGACCAGACTACAAAGGATTCGTTAGCCTAGGCTTTTTTGAAAGATGGCAGCTTTGCTCTCCAATGATCTTACTTATTGGCAAGAGATTCAAACCTATTTTAACTTGGAGTCTTGATGAAGATAATGACTAATTTTTTTGTTTCTACTTACCAGATCATTATTATTATTATTATTTTTGTCTTGATGAAGATAAAAACTATTTGTAAGCACTCATTAATATTTCAATTCATGGCAGATTAGGACTCATTCATTTTTTGTGTCGTTATGCTATGATATGATATTATTACCTTACAAATTTGAATTACTGATGATTAGACTTTCTTTTTCTTTTTTCTTTGGATGTCAAAAAATTGAAAGTTTTTTTTTTTTTTTGAATTATACCTCACACTTGTTATCAATGAATTACTCAATGTCTTTTAAGGGCAATGCAGATCTATACTGGTTGAGACTACTAGTCAGATGCGTGGTTCAAGAAACCCAACCAATGGTATTGACTAAATCATTTGTTAACTGTGAAAAGAATATGCATCATAACTCAAAAGAGTAGTAGGACACAGAAAATTGTGAGACAGTTCCTCACGACAATGAAACCATCTACTGTGGGGATCAGGTAGTCCCCAAAATTCACAAAGCAAGCCTCCTGCATGGAAAGTTATGATAACCAATTTAGTTGAGGACAACGATAATTCCTAATTTATATAACTTGTAGTGACTTAATGCAAGCCATGAATTTATATAACTCACATAAGTTATATATTGGCCTCAAACTGATGTAATAAATTTCCATTATTTTCTCAATATTTTTCTTCAGAATGTTTTTCATGAACGTAATAAAGAATATGACACTCATGAACTCACACAATAATGAAATACCATTACTTTCATAAGTTGAACATTACATAGTTCTAAATATTTTTATACTACATAACATCTAATTTAAATAGGTAGATACATTACATTACAAACCCCTTTTTTTGAGACTCTTACATAAATAGTCACTATAAATAAAGACAACTTTCAACATTAACACTTGGACACCATACAAAAGGCTATCAAAATCCCACTATTGATTTAAGAAACCACCAATAAACACCAAAGCCATTTAAGGATTCTCTTATGCATTGCATCTTCATTCTTCAACTTCCGGTTAGTGTCCAATAGTCCATTAATAACACCTTTTCTCCTTTGTATGAATTCAATGTCATGCTACTCAAAGTAGTTGCATACATTACGATCCTACACAATTAAAAATAAATAAATAAATAATAGTATACTATGCCCAACTTAGAAACCAAACACAAATAAGATCTGACTGGCGACTCTAGATTCGCTAACCTACCAATCTAAAATGTTCCAGAATTTCACAATTTCACTATAATAATTGAGTGCCATACTCAGATTGGTGTGATTAATTGCCCCAATGAACGTCAAATTCTTCACATTCAGTCTTAACAAACAGTTTTCAAAATCATAAGCATAAACCAATAATTTTCCATATTACATTCTACTACAATTATATATTGCCAAATTCTTGAACAATTTCAAGTATAATCATGTACCCATTTCACATGTAAATATCCCTTTACCTTTGGCTCCCACCATCCCTCCAAACAAATATGAGGAAAATAGAAGAAAAATGATAAATTTTAACTTTTTAAGTTGAGAAGCAACATACAATCTAGCATTGATAAAAACCCACTTGCTGAAAAGTGAGAATCACTTACTTTTCAATTTACATGAAGTAGCAAGAAAGCAAATGTTACAAATTTCTGAAGAGAGAAACAAGAAAGGTACTTGAGGAAGAGTGTGGCTGTTGCAAATAGTGTGCGATTGGAGAGGCCAATGCAAGAGAATGCGGGGTTGCCACTGTGAGAGAGATAGAAGTTATAAAATGAGAGTTGGTGGTGTTTGTACTCTAACCACTGCCTTTCCAAACTTTCTTCAGCTTAACATAATGACCAGATATTATACTAGAGAACAAAATCACCTCACCTAATATATACTGTAATTTCAAGTCCCAAATTTGATGTTTGTTTCGCTTGTAATTTCCATTAATTTATATGAAACAATCAACCTCACATAAACCCCAACCTCTAAAATTATCACAAAGAAATTGCAAACCCATCTAAAATTCTATCAAACAACCAAAACTCATTAAAGCACTGGCCATATCTCTCTCAGGCATTTCATCAAACAACTGTACAGCATACTCAAAACAAGTATTGATCAAATGGAAATTTTACCACAACCAACTCTACCCAATCCACCACAGATCTTGAAACACTTGGGTAAGTGTCTATCAGACTTTATACATTGGGTGGAGCCCGAAAAGTAAATCAAAACCAAAAAATTGCAATAGAAACTTACATATGGAGGATTAGAAAAACAGAGAGCAGGAAAAAAGGAAAAGAAAAAAAGAATACTAGCGGCAAGACGACAGTGGGACAAAGACTCCAGCACTGGAGAGAAGGGTGACGATGGTGGTTCTGGAATTCTTGTTTGATTAGCTCTCTCTCTCTCTCTCTCTCTCTCTCTAAAGCTGGCTTTCTCTCTTTCTGAACATTTGCTCATTTTTATTGTCACGTGGTCTCTCACGTGAGTTACCCCTTCGTTTTCTATCACCAAAGTAACAGATGGTTTGATTTGGTAGTTGTGCATAGTTTATGGAGTAAAGTGGCCGACATAAAAGTTTAAGGGGGTGTTTTGGCTAATAGTTAAAAGTTTATGGAGTGTTTGAGCATTTTTTCCAAATAAACACATGAACAAATTATATTGACAATGCAATGCATATACTTTCCTTGCATCGATATCTCATTATAGCTATGTCTTGTTGTGGTCATTTGAATTGGCAGGGCAACTCCAAATCTTTTCTTCATCTAGAACTTCATTTTTTTTTTTTTTGGTTCATAAAGTTTCCCATTAGGTAGAAAAAATGTGTCTAAGATGACAACAATGCGCCCAGAATCAAGATTTTGTAATAAAGATGGATTCTTTTCAATTTGTTAGAGTCAAGTATAGTTCTTTTTTTTATAATTCCTATCTAATTAATGTTAGTGCGAGTGTAACTTACCAATAACTTTTTTTTTAGAGAGAGGTTCAACATATGACGTCCTCTTCAAATAATAGCTCTTTATTATCAAATCAAGACACCAATCAATTTTTGATGTAAGCAGGGATTGAACTCCAGATCTTTTATACAATTATCAGAGACTTTATCAGTTGAGCTAATTGAAACCCACAACTTACCAATAACTTGTATACACACACATGCACATCCAAACTCACACATAAACATTAACATATGTATATACATAAACTAACACATTAAATTCAAAATTTTATAATTTTATAGAAATATAAAAAAGCTAAATAAATAAATATTTGTGTTAATAAATTAAAATTAAAATTTTATATTAAAAATTTCACGAATAAGAATAAATTTAAATGTATAACATGCGTAACATTGGAAAACAACTGTAGCATGTTTAACAAGTTGCCAAAAAGTTACCCGCTGGGAAGGTTAATTCAGACATAATTTAAGATTGAAAATTCTAAAGTGTTGTTATAAGTTGTTGCTGCCTGGTAGTTTGAAGCTGTTGTCTCCCATATTTTAGGATTTTATGGATAACCATAAAATTAGAGAGAAAAACAGCTTGAAACTCTCTGGTAGCAATTGCTCATAACCAAAACTCAGAATTTCACCCTTAAGGACATGTCCATGGTGGCTTATGGTCTTCCCTGTGTCAAATTGAGGGGGTTGAGACACCAGATAACCCCTCAAAGCTCATGCAATTGGCTACTTTATTAATTGAACCCAGAATTGCACAATGAAAATGCAAAAACAACTGAAACCTCACCTATAAAAACAAGATTCATATTTGATATTCATTCATTGAAACTGTCAAAATAGCCTTGATGTTCTTCTAGGGCAGAAATGATGATCACCTTCTCTAGCAATGGAATTAAGGGTCCAAACCTGGCTAATATCTAAAAGTAATTACAAATTAAGGGCTTTAATAGTACAAGAATAAATACTTGTCTAACTCCAAGAGACAAAGGAAGGGTGGAAAAAAATAATTGAAGAGATAACAATAGGCTCCAGTGGCGGCTCTAGGAATTTTTCTCAGGGTGGTCCTTAAGGAGCATAAATTATACAATCTAATAAAAAGATAAATTCATATATTGACAATAACAATAATAAAAAACACACAAATACATAAAATTTATAATTGTCTTTTACGAGTTTTCATATTTTTAAATCATTGCATGATAGTCTAATTATTAATGTTATAAGTTACATCTCTTTCAATGTACACAACTAAGCAATCATTTATTCACTGAATGTAGAACAAATTATGGAGTAAAATATAGTTTTATTGGCATAAAAAAACTGAGGGTGTTCTTAAATTTTTTTTTGATGGGTAGACAAATAAATTTTTTAAAATTATTACATATAAAAAAAATTCAGGTCAAGATGGTCCTGGGACCACCCTAGCCTTAAAGTGGCGCTACCCCTGGGTTGTGCGCAAGCGGCCAATTATTTTTGGCTTTCCCCAGTTGATGCTTGGTGGGGTTACATGAACGCTTTTCAACCTTAGTAGTAAGGGTGTGAAAAAAATCGAGGAACTAAAAAAACCACCTGAATTGTTGCCAAAATTTAGGTTCGGTTTTGGTTTTAGTGCTAGATTTTTTTATCCCGAATCCGACAGAACCAACCGATTTATTTATTTATATGTATGTATGTATGTATGTATGTGTGTATGTGTGTGTATGTGTATGTCCATATATTTAAATAAATAAATAACTGATCAGTGGCTTTTGTTTGCTCCTTTGGTTAGCTAATCCCAGGTTCGGCCTTTGCGTGGGACGAGGCATTTTTGCTATTTAATTAATTTTTTTAAACACTAAAGCATGATATCAATTTTCTGTATGAAAAGTTTTAAGCTTGTGGTTTTTATCGATTCTGAGTGTGATTTTATATGCTTTGGTTTTTGCTTTATCATTTGAAAGAGTGTGGTTTTGAAAATCTCAATAACCCTCTCTTTGAAAAACCGAAAACCGACCAAAATACACCGCCATTTCGGTCCGAAACCGAACCGAGCACACCCCTAGCAACAAGAAAGGAATCAAAAACTTTAATAATTTCTTCTTCTTCTTATTTTTTTTATTATAAAGAATGATACTTTCACTTTTATATTTCTTTGCTTTTCGAATAGACCATTAACCAAGGCAACCAATCCATACTTTTATAAGCTCTTTTTCAACATGCAAGGAAGTAATTTGTTTTAACCATTTGTTTGTTTATTTGTTTTTAATGAATAGTTATTTTACTTTTACCATTTCTTTTGAATAAATCATTGAGCAATGCAAATTATTCATACTTCACCCCTGTCCAAAAAACTCTTATCCAAGAACGGTAGGCTTGCACCCAGAAGACTCAGAGGCTGAATGAAGATGGTGCTAACAGGTATGTCTATAATGTAAACAAAAAAAAATAGATATGATATAAATATAATTATATATAAATAAGCAAAAATAAATGCCGATGATTCAATTGTATTGTCTAGGAGAACCAGTATTCAAATCTTCCCTACCCCATGGCTGTAGATATTGAATTATGGAAAAAAAAATGCAAATTATATTTAGACTAAAAAAGATAAGACAATTAGTTCAGCAAGCTCGAACAAATGATCAGAAAATTAGACTGTAAGCACTAACATTTAAAATTACCTAGGTATTAATTACAAATTGATGGAAGAAACTGAATAGATAGAAACAATACAAAGTATATCAGGTACCTTTTAGGGAGTGATTTGTCTACCATAATATATTGATTTTAAATTTTAAACCCTCGATAATTTAATTATTTAAAGTAGCATATATATATATATACACACACACACATATACTCACTTGTATTAGAAAAACTTATTTGGTTTTTTTTTTTTTTTTTTTTTGGCATCTTTTCCATTTCCATATTTGATAACTTTGGTGAAGAGGCATATGCTAACTAAATTCTAGTTAATGAATTGTTCTTGCCAACATATAATTATTTATTTTCGTTTAAATTTTGGTTTAAGTTTTTAGCAGTTTGGTTTTCTTGGAGATGCGAAGGCTTATTCAAGTGTTTCCAGACCTTGTGAGGAAATTATGGAATTATTGGGAGCTACGAGTGTTGGTTCTTGTGAGTCTCACCTTGCAACTGTCTCTTCTTCTCTTGGGCAGTCAGAGAAGATATAGTGTTAAAACTTGGATAAGGATCATTATCTGGTTTTCATATCTAGGTGCCGATTCAGTGGCAACTATTGCGCTAGGTGTCATTTCCAATAATCAAGGAAATTCTTGTGATGGCAATGATTGCCAATTACAAAATGAGCTCACAACATTCTGGGCACCATTTCTATTGTTGCATCTTGGCGGACAAGACACAGTTACAGCTTACGCAGTACAAGACAATGAATTATGGTTAAGGCACTTGCTTGGACTAATTGTTCAATTAGGAGTGGCACTCTACACTTTTTACTTGTCTTGGAAGGGGAATTGGTTGTCATTTCTTACTATTCCAATGCTTCTTGTTGGGTTTATTAAGTATGCCGAAAGGATATGGGTGATGCAATTAGCAAATAACGCTCCATTGCCTGAACGTAAGCTCTATGATCCAAGCCCAGAGCAACGTAGATTACTTACGGAATTAGCAGATGATTACCTCTCAAATCGTGAGAATTATCTAAAACGTTATGGAGAGAATATAGTTTGTCTTGATGTGGACGATATTAGACCCATACGAACAGAAGCAGTTCGGCTGTTTGAAGTTTTTAGAAGTCTCTTTCTAAATCAGAGGGTCCCCTTTCTTCATCGGTTTTTGGTTGATGCTGTCTTAGCTTCTCTTGATTCTCAAAACACTTGGAAGGTGATTGAGGTTGAACTCGGATATGCCTATGATGTTTTCTACACCAAGGCTCCTTTGTTTTTTACAGCTTGGGGTTTCATCTTCCGTTTCTTCTCTTTTACTTCCATCCTTTTTGTGTCTGTGCTTTTCCTTTTAAAAGAAAGGCACAAGCAATTGTCACAGGCAGATTTGATTATTACTTACGTATTGATGGTTGGAGCTATTCTTATAGAGCTATATGCTGTCATTTTACTGAGTGCCTCTGATTGGCCTTGGCCACATTTTAAAGGGTTAAGGAAGCTTCTTGAGAAACTCTTTCCTCCGATAATAAACCGTTATGATAAACTGATGACTAACAAACAAAGGTGGTCTAATTCAATGGCTCAACTAAATCTACTTAGCTTTTGCCTCAAAGATTATAAGCCTGAGGTTGAAGATGGAACCCCAAAACATTTTGCTAGGTTGAGAGAGTGGGTCTTCAATCACATTCTGCCAAAACTAAATAGAGAACTAGAGATGCTCTTTTATAGGACCCATAAGCAAATCTCTGTAGACTTTAAAGATTTGGTGTACAACACTTTCAGGGAAAAATTAAGTTCCAATAGAGAAGGGTTTTCCGAAGATTATGACCAATACATAACATATAATGGATCTATAAATGTGGAAATTTACCAAAGAATTATCATCTGGCACATTGCCACAGATCTTTGCTTTTACACATACACTAGTGCAAATGAATCTATAAATAATTTTCGTCGAGAAGTGAGCAAGGATATATCAGATTATATGATGTATATTCTTGTGATGTGTCCTTTTGTTTTATCAACAGGAAATGCGATACTTAGTTTTGAAAACACTTGTGAATGGGTTAAGAAATTTTTTCAAGAGAAAAAGCTCACCAAACTGCCTAAACTCGACGCTTGTGCAATGTTGATCTCAGAATATGAAACTTCAAGCGATAAGGTAGACAATTATTTGTTGACAGAAGATCTATTATCTTTAGCAGTTTTACTTGCAAACAAACTAAATCCAATGGATGGAAAGTGGGAGATCTTGAGTAAGTTTTGGATCGAGAACCTGGCTTATGTTGCAACTCTTTGTCAAGGAAATAATCACGCTCAGCAACTGAGAAAAGGTGGGGAGTTTTTTACCCACGTCTGGCTTTTGATAGAGCAATTGAACCTCACAGAAAGTTTTCAAAAGTCACGAACAAGGCCATAAGAGGAACAACACATGGATAGGGATAGGGGACTCAAGATTTATGTTTTGTGGAGTGAAGTTTTTTTGATATTTGGGATCCAATGGGTGATGTCGAAGGTAATAGCCTCCCTTCTTTCTGGTTGGTGGAATTGGTTGAGAAAGCATTCCTCTACTATTTGAAATATGGTTGCAACTTGTCTTATGTGGTTAATTTGGCGGGAATGTAATAATTGTACTTTTAAAGCCTATACTAGTGGGACTTTATTTATTTTTATTTTTTAAAGAAAAAGTTGGGACTTTATTTTAGTGGGGTAGAATTTGGGGTTTTACACAATGTATTTCTATTTTTGATTTTCTCCTTTCTGTTTGTATCTCTTCTTGAGTTATTTGTATCCGTTTTAAGTTTAGAGTGTCACATTCTTTTTATGCAATAAATCTTTGATTACCTATAAAAAAAAAATGAAAAATTAAAAAAAAGAAGGCTGGGATTGATCATCTATTGCTATATTGTGAGTGCGCTAGTGAGTTCTGGTCCCTTCTGTTTTGTTTATTCGGGGTGCAGTGGGTTATGCTGCACAGCGTCCTTTGGTGTTTGGCGACGTGCTGGAAGGGGAGATATGCTAGACAGTGCTGTCTGGATTGCAGCACCTTTGTTCCTTATGTGGATTCTCTAGAGGGAGGGTAATCCTACAGCATTTGAAGGCTTTGAGAGGACTGCAACGAAGTTGAGTATGATTCTTTACGTGTTTTGTTTGATTGGATGGCTGCTTTACCCAGCCATTCTTTATTCTACTTTGTCACATTTGATTGATAGTAGTACCTTTTCTTGATGCTGTTGCTCTCTAAGCACACTTTTGGTGTACTGGAAATTGTTTTTTTCTTCTAATAAAATTTTGTTACTTAAAAAAAATTATTCTTCCATTGTCAAACAGCAAAAAAGCACAAATTACATCTAAAGAATAATCCTCATTAAGGGGAATGAAATGTTAACAGAAATCCTATAGAATTAAAGACTCTCTATAGCTCAGGGATCTACTCCCTGTTGTCTGAATATTGAAGTCTAGAAAGGCTAGAATTATTTCCAGCCAAATATGAAAACCATGAGATCATTGAGGACCCAACCTTAAGCATCTTAACTTAATGGAGAAGCCTCATACAGTTTTATATTATGCATTGACATCTGGTTGTTCAACTTGTTAGTAAACGAGTCTAATATTCAATCCTAGTTTGCATTTTGCTTCAAATTATAATCACAAACCTAGCTCTCCTCTCTTCTGTTCAGATTGAGCTGAGATTGTAGCCCTCTTGGTTGGCCTTAGAGAGAGTAAGTGGATGGAGATGACATGCATTGTATTGAGGGTTATAAGGTAGTCATCTCGTGGAGGAGTATTGAGTAAGGATTTGCAGTATTTCACCTTGTGCATGATGTTTTGACATTTTTGGTGGAGTTCCGCAGGAGATTTCTCAGGGTTTTTTTCTTTTCCTTTTTCCTAAAAGGAGAATCATCTGTGTCTTTCCTGAATTCTTAGTGCTGATTGTTACAAGTGATCTGTATAATTTTCTACTACTAAGTAATGAAAACCCGTGCCTTCTGTTAATAAAATCATCATGGTACTTCCTATGATGTCTTGAATGCATTTCTTATTAGCATGTTACTTGTTTATTGTCTCAGAGTTCCTTACCTCATGAAGACACTATAATTTTTGTTGTTTCTACCACAGGCCAGGGAGATACACCAGATTCCACGAAGGTTGGTATGGAGTTACTATGAATATTATTGTTTCTGTTTTGGGAGAGGCCAAAACCTCTATATTTGGGCCAACCCCTCTCCTTTTCCTTTACTTCTGATCTCCCTCCATTTTTATGTAGGTCTTTTGGAAGTTTCTTCTGCAAAGAAATTTAAGTAAGCATTGGCTGGAAGGTGTTCGCTATGCTGTGTTTGGTTTGGGTGATTCTGGTTATCAGAAATATAATGTAATAATTTCTAGAGTTTTATTTATTATTTAGAAAATAGATAAAGGTTGACATCTGTGGGTTTGTTATGCAATTTATGTTATCAATCACCATGCTATAAAAATTGTGAAGTTTTTTTAATCTCCCCTCTTCTGCAGTGTATTAATAGACCTACATATGTATTTATGTGTATTTACTTTATATCCTCTTTGTCTTCGTTTTTTCTTTTTCCCATTTCCTTCACTCCAATTGAGAGCTCATATATTGATGTTGAGAGCCAACTACTAAATGGAAGGTTTTGATTTTTCCATCTGAAATCTATGAGCATCAAAAAGTAGAAATTTCATATCCAAGCATGCCACATGAAGGGCTTACTATGTGAGCCTTTATCTTTTTTTACCATCTTGATAGAAAGTGATGATGGGTGAAATCAGTTGGTTGAACACTTCGGCTTCGGTCGGCTACGGCGGTAGCGAAGGCCTGAAAAGAAGAAACACTGAAGGAAGTGACCGGGGTGGACCGGTCAAATACACTCCGATGATAAAGTTAGTCTTCTCAACAAGGAAATGAAGTTCCAACTTTTTGGGAGTAAAATCTCAGATTTTTTCCTACCTTTGTCTAATTCAGACCGGTCCTTATATAGGGAACCTTGGGGCAGTTACTTGTTTTTATAACTTCCCCAAGACTTGCGGAAATCCGGAACTATAGGGGTAACTTCCCCAACGGCTATAGAAGTAGTAACCGTTGATGGAAGTTACACACTTGGGAGAAATCACTGGCGATGAACACGGGTTGATTAACTGCTCCAGATTTTGCTAAGTGTTGCATGGTCGTCCATGTGACTTGCCCATGGACGACTCTTTGCATACAAATTGATGTTGACTGATCGTCCATGAGCTCTGCATATGGACGACCCTTCCATGCTGAACGCCCAGGGTTCATTCAATTGGCTAAAAGTCACGGACGATCATACTGGACGAACCAGAGATTTTCTGGTTATTTAGTTGACTGGAGATCCTGGACGACTCCCTTGGACGAAGCACAGTTGGTATTCTTTTGGTACACCATCAGTTGCCCCCTTGTCCAGGGGTCGTCTATAGCACTGTAGAGATTTTTTTTTTTTTTTTTTTTTTTTTTTTTTTTTTTTTTTTTTTACTTCTGACACGTGTCATCATCATGTCGTCCCAGATCGTGCCACGCGTCAGAATCGTGTCGGTTGTCTGTTTCGTCGATTCCATTTCTTTACGAGAGTACCACGCGTCATTTTTTGATTCGCTTGTGTCCTGTTGTGACCCTACCTGTGGGCCCTATAAATAGGTACATTCTCATTCTTGCCCTTCACCTTTCTCATAATCTTCTGCCATCTCGTCCAAGATTCTCGTCTAGCCCTCGTCATCTAGTTTCGTCAGGTATTCTCCTTCCCTCTTCCTTAGGTTTTCATCTTAACAATCATGTCTAGGTCTAGCGATAGCGTAGATAGGGAGATAGACGAGTATCAGGACGTCTCCTCTGGAAGTGGGGATAGTTATGAGAGTGGTGAGGGAAATACCAGTAGTAGTGATAATTCTTCGGACGATAATTCTTCGGACGAGTATTATTCGTCTGGGGTCCCTGGTATGTCCTTAGAGGAATTCCAGGAGATGCAGTGTAGGATGGCTTCTGGGGCTGGGGCTAGCTCGTCCAGAAGGTCACCTAGCCCTCCTCAAGACGAGGAGGAGGAAGATGTAATATATAGCTGCGCTCCTGAAGTAGCGTCCACCTTAGATGCCCCCAAACTTAAAACTCTTGTAGATAGATATCAAATTCCTAAGGAATTCAATCCTCGTCTACCCATGGAAGGGGAATGGTGTTGTTCACCTTCCTCTGGCTTGGGAGTATACTCGTCTTACCTCTTAGCTGGCCTTAGGTTTCCCCTAAATACATTCTGTAGAGGTCTTCTTCATAGGTTAGGTATTGGTCCTAACCAACTTAACCCCAATGGTTGGAGGACGATAGTTGCCATGCAAGTGTTATGGCGTGAGGCATTAGAAGGGAACCGTCCTTTAACGGTGGACGAGTTCCTTTACTGTTATAAGCCCTCAGAGATAAAGAAGTCTGCTGGTTTTTACCAGTTCTCGTCCAGAGGCTCTCAGTATAGTTTAATAACGGGCCGTAGCTCGTCTGACAGGCTCTGGAAACAAGAATTTTTTATTATTTCTGGAGATTGGGCTGGGGACCTAACTGAAGTTAGTAATGCCCCCTTCCCTCCTTTTACCAGCCCCATAGGTCGCCTTCGTCCTGAGGGTATGTCTTCTTTCTATGTCATTTCTTTTATTCCTTGCATTTTTTCTATCTTTCAGTCGTCTAACCACCTTTCTTTTATTGGTGCAGCTGTTACTTGCCCACGCTTGGACAGGTTTCACTTGGATCAAATAGAAAAAGTTCGTGCCTTCCCTAGAAGGTCTTTTCACGAGCTAGTGACCTTCAGCAGTTTGGCTACCTGGGGACTTGGTCCAGAACCTTCTGCTGAAAATTTAAGTCACGAGGAAACAACTCGCAAGAGTGAGTGTCGTCCAGCATCATATCATTTCCTTTTTTGTTTTCTTTTCTCCTCTTTTTTCTAACTGATTTCTTTCGTCATAGGAATACTTACAATGAGAGAAAACAAAGAAAAAACAATAGCTAGTGGGGACGAGGATGTGACCGCTTCACCTGTCGTCCAGAAGCCTTCCGTCCAGACAGCGAAGAGAAAATCAAAGAAAATTTCTAGTGCTGTGGACTTGGAAGACCTTCCGAGTCGTCGAGGCCCAAAAAAGCCTAAAACCACTCACACTTCATCTCTTCCCAAAGTTCCCAAATTCGTACCACCGACGGTGAATTTGGACGACCCTCCTGTCAATGTGGAGCCTGTCCAGACAATCCATCCTGTTTCAACTGATCCCACTCCTTCCCTAGCCAAGACTCCTCGCAAGCCTCATTCGTCTGAAGCATCTGATCGTCCTTCGAACCTGGTGCTGGACGAGGGATATGCATGGAGGACGTTCAAAGGTATCGTCAGTGACAATGAAGTTAACGAATGTTATAACATGTCAGTGAGGGAGTTTGAACGTTCTGGTATCCATGATCTCTTCAAGGTATGAGTTCCATTCGTCTTTGAGTGTTTTGACCTAATCCTTAAAAAGTAGAATTTTCTAACTTTCTTTCGTCCATGCACAGGCTATGTCAAAGTTTTACACAGCGACGTGCCAGGCCAAGGAACTTGCTGAGGAGGCCAAGACGGCGAAGGGGAAGACGGAAGAGCTGAACAAGGAAGTCTTATTGAAGAAGGGGGAAGTGATCAGGCTGCAGGACGACTTCAACCGTTTGCTGGCAAGTGAGACGAAGCTGAAGAACGATGCGGAAGAACTCAAGGCAGATGCTGTTGAAAAAGATACTCGCATTGCCTATCTGGAAGGACAAGCTTCAGAATTTGCCTCGTCCTTGGAGAAAGCTCGTGAAGAAGCCATAGCAGCCTTCAAGAAGTCTGACGAATATAAAAATCGTCTAGACAGCCACTATGCTGCTGGCTATGAAGACTTCCGTGCTGATGCTAAGGAGGCCTTCCCTGAGTTGAATTTTGATTCCTTCAAGCTTCCTCTTGCTACAGAGAGCTCTTTGCTAGCAACGAGTTCTGAAGACGTCAACGTCGTGGACGATGCCAGTAATGAGGTCACGCAGGACGATCCCAAGACCAACCCACCAAAATGACTTCAACTTATTAGAAAGTTTTTTTTTTTTTTTTTTTTTTTTAAATTTATTCGAGTACAATTTCCTCGTCCAAGTTTATGGACGAGTTTTATGAACGAGCAATATACAAGGGTTTTTTGGACGATGGTCGTCTACCCTTTAAATTTTATGAATGTACGAATGATTTCCTTTTTCACTGTTCATTGTGTTTGAATATTCTTTTACTTTGCGAACAAGCTTCATTCACATCGTCCATACCATTTTTGTGGTTGTGGGTTTTTCCCTTTTATTAAGGCTTTGCCTCGTCTTGAACATATGGACGAGCCCCTTCGTGTATAACATCATGAGATGTTTATTCTTTGTAAAGTTCGTCCATGAATGTCGTCCTTTCACAAGATTTAATTGTTGAACAACTTTTGAACGACTGTTTACTCGTCTTTAATAAAAATTTTCCCAACTAATGCTCGTCCATGGGCTGGATTGTTAAGTTGGTTAGATTCGTCTATGGGGTTGTGGTGTTTTTACACGCACATTGCTCGTCCATGGGCTAGACGATTGCACTTCAGGTTTGTCTCGTCCTGAGCTTAGACGGACATGCCTTGTTTATTTTTCTTGCTTTATCCTTATCTAAAGGAAAGCTTTTAGACGATACTTCCTTGCGTCCAAGGATTTTACTCGTCTTTGGCTTTTCGCCTTCCGTGGATTATTTTGAATCATAGAAAATGAAGGATTCCCATACAATCATACATATTTAAAACACACCATATGTATATTTAGAAATCCATACTATGTAATCATTCGTCCACAATCACAGCACATGCTTAAGAGCTTGTGCTTTTAGGGAATAAAAACATATAAATACATCATAACTTCGTCCATGAGTAGCATAAAACACACACTTAAAACATAATAGTAATAAGCAAATACTGGGAAATAACGAAATAGTATTAAGCATTACTTCAATCGTCCAAGGTTCTCGTCCATATCAGGGCTCGTCCATGACCTCCCTTCATTGATAGTATCTCCTTAGGTGTTCAACATTCCACGGGTGCTCTAACTTTCGTCCGTCCAGGGCTTCCAAATAGTAGGATCCTTGTCTCTTGGAGTTGATAACTCTGTAAGGTCCTTCCCAGTTTGGTCCCAGCTTCCCATGGGCCGGGTTTTTAGTTGCCAAAGAGACCCTTTTAAGGACGAGATCTCCAATGCTGAAGCGCCTGGGTTTCACCATAGCATCGTGTTGTCTTGCCATGAGATTTTTGTACCTTGCTGTTCTTTGCTCCGCGTCCATCCTTACCTCGTCTATAAGATCAAGGTTAAGACGAAGCTGCTCATTGTTTTCGTCATCTTGGTACTTCATCACCCTATGGCTGGCCATATGTACTTCTGCTGGTATAACCGCTTCACTCCCATAAGCCAGTTTGAAAGGAGTTTCTCCTGTGGGAGTCCTCGCTGTCGTCCTGTAAGCCCACAAAACACCTGGTAATTCATCCGGCCACACTCCCTTTGCCCCTTCAAGCCGAGTCTTGATGATTTTCAACAAGGATCGATTTGCAACTTCTGCTTGTCCGTTAGCTTGTGGGTGGGAGGGTGAGGAATAGTGATTTTTGATTCCAAGTTGTTCACAAAATTCTCTGAAGGGGGTGTTGTCAAACTGTCGTCCGTTGTCAGATACGAGCACTCTTGGCACACCAAACCTGCATACAATGTCCTTCCAGACGAAATTTTCGACATTTTGCTGTGTAATTTTCACCAAGGGCTCAGCTTCCACCCATTTAGTGAAGTAGTCTATTCCCACTACCAAAAACTTCATCTGTCTGGTTCCAGTTGGGAAGGGGCCTAAAATATCCAAACCCCACTGTGCAAAAGGCCAAGGGGCCATCATTGGGGTGAGGTATTCTGAAGGCTGTCTAGGAATGTTACTGAAACGTTGACATTGGTCACATACCTTAACATATGCCTTAGCATCAGCTTGGACGGTCGGCCAGTAGTACCCTGCACGAATGACCTTGTGGATGAGTGATCTAGCTCCTGAGTGGTTTCCACATGCTCCTTCATGAACTTCTCTCAGCATGTAATTCGCTTCGTCTGGAGCTAAACACCTCAGGTATGGTTGTGAGAAACCTCTTTTGTACAACACGTCGTCCATAAGGATGTATCTGGCCGATTT
The DNA here is from genome assembly GCA_030445155.1 of Quercus variabilis. NCBI lineage: Eukaryota > Viridiplantae > Streptophyta > Magnoliopsida > Fagales > Fagaceae > Quercus > Quercus variabilis. Next base: position 2,154,375 of record CP129455.1, read on the forward strand.
AACTCTGAGCTTCCTGGCTTCGTCCTTCCCTTCTGGAAGCCTTCCGTCCTTCAGATATGAGACTATCGGAGTCATCCAGTTCTCTTCTCCTTCTATCTGCAACATTTCTGGAAGGTCTATGCTGGGCATGTATCGTATTTCATCTAACTCGTTCATGGCTTCACTGGCGGAGGCTTCCTTCGCTAGAGTGTCTGCTTCCGTGTTCTCTTCCCTCGGGATTTGAACGAAATTAGCTTCCCTGAATTTCTTCACAAGGCGTAACACCTTCCTCAAATATTTCTTCATTCTACCTTCCTTGGCTTCACATGTTCCGTTTACTTGGCCTATGACCAATTGTGAGTCTCCCAGGACGAGTACTGAGTTTGCTTCTACTGATTTAGCCAACTCCAACCCTTTAAGAAGGGCTTCATACTCCGCCTCATTGTTGGTTGTCTGATACTGCAGGCGAGCTTTGTACTTCAATTTATCTCCTTCTGGTGATTGCAAAACAACTCCTATACCACCTGTATGCAGTGTAGATGATCCGTCTACATGGATAACCCATTTCTTACTGTCTTCTTTCTCAACCAAGTCCTCATAACTTGGAGTGAATTCTGCAATGAAATCCGCCAAGGCTTGTGCTTTTATTGCATTCCTCGGTTGATACCGAATATCAAATTCACTGAGCTCAACTGCCCATTGGATCAATCGTCCTGCAGCTTCAAGTTTGTTCATTGCCTTCTTGAGCGGATGGTCAGTCATGACTATGATGACATGACCTTGGAAGTAGTGTCTTAACTTCCTAGAAGCTGTTATTAGCGCGAAGGCTAACTTCTCTATCAGCGGGTACCTTCCTTCTGCCCCTCTCAGTGCCCGGCTAGTGTAATACACAGGCTTCTGTACCTTTTCTTCCTCCCTGACCAACGCTGAACTCACGGCGTGTGGGGACACTGCTAAGTATAAATATAGCTCTTCCTCTGGCACGGACGGACTTAGCAAAGGGGCCGTGGCAAGATAATGCTTTAGGTCCTGGAAGGCTTTTTGACATTCGTCCGTCCACTCAAATGCCTTCCTGAGAATCTTAAAAAAGGGTAAACACTTATCAGTGGCTCTTGAGACAAACCTGTTCAGTGCTGCAACTCGTCCTGTTAGGGATTGGACTTCCTTGATGTTTCTCGGTGGCTCCATGTCCAATATGGCTTGGATCTTGTCTGGATTTGCTTCAATTCCTCTCTCTGAAACCATGAATCCTAAAAACTTTCCTGAAGATACCCCGAAGGCACATTTACTTGGGTTCAGCTTCATCTTGTATCGCCTAAGTGTTTCAAAAGCTTCCTGAAGATCGTCCAAGTGGCTTCCTTCGTCTAAGCTCTTCACAAGCATATCATCCACGTACACTTCTACATTCCGCCCTATCTGTGGACGAAACATGTGATTCACCAGTCTTTGATAAGTTGCCCCCGCGTTCTTCAGACCGAAGGGCATGACTTTGTAGCAAAATAAACCTTGACTAGTAATGAAGGATGTCTTTTCCTGATCTGCCTCGTCCATCTTTATCTGATTGTATCCAGAGAAGGCGTCCATGAAGCTCAGCAATTGATGGCCAGCCGTAGAATCAACCAGTTGGTCAATACGAGGCAAAGGATAACTATCCTTAGGGCAAGCTTTGTTCAAGTCGGTGAAGTCAACGCACATCCTCCACTTGCCATTTGTTTTTTTCACCATCACTACATTTGCCAACCAATCCGGGTAATAGACTTCCCGGATGAACTGTGCTGTGGTTAGTTTTTGGACCTCTTCCTTGATTGCCTTCTCTCGCTCTGGGGCGAATACCCTCTTCTTTTGACGGACAGGCTTAGAAGAGGAGGACACATTCAGTCGGTGAGTGATTACACTTGGATCAATGCCCGGCATGTCGTCATGACTCCATGCAAAAACATCGGCATTCTTTTTTAGAAACTTGACGAGGTCTTCTTTCGCCTTCTCCTTCATACTTGTTCCAATTCTAGTGAATTTCTCTGGATCATTTTCGTGTAATAAAACATCTTCCAATACTTCAGTTGGTTCTGCAACGATTTTTCTTTCTTCTATGCTCATTGTCTGCATCTGCTCGTCCATAGCCAACATGGCTAGATAACACTCTCTGGCTGCCAATTGGTCTCCTTGTGCTTGCCCAATCCCACACTCCGTAGGGAATTTAACTGATAAATGGTAGGTGGATGTTACCGCCTTCCAGCTATTCAATGTTGGTCTTCCAATGATGGCATTGTATGAGGATGAACAATCCACCACGAGGAAATTTACTTCCTTAGTTATCTGCTGTGGGTATGACCCTACCACTACAGGCAGGGTAATGGTACCAACAGGCTGCACTTTCATTCCTCCGAATCCGATCAATGGCGAACAAACTGGACGAAGCTGCTCTCGTCCAAGCCTCATCTGCTGGAAGGCAGGATAATACAATATATCTGCTGAGCTTCCATTGTCCACCAACACCCTCCTGGTTCTGTAATCTGCTATGAGTAGGGTAATGACGATTGCATCGTCGTGTGGATGATGGATCCTCTCAGCTTCCTCGTCCGTGAAAGAAATGGTTGGCTCGTCCGTTGCCCTCGTCCTTGGGGATCGTCCAGAGAGTTGGACATTTTGCACTGCTTTGAGATACGTCTTCTTGGCCTTGGAAGATTGTCCTGTCGCTGTCCCACCAATGATAACCCTTATTTCTCCAAGTGGGGGTCGTGACGACTCTTCCATCTTTGCTTTCAACTTTTCATCTTTATGATCCCTTCCAACGAAATGCCTCAACTTTCCTTGTCTTATGAGATTCTCAATCTGCTGCTTCAAGTCGTAACACTCGTCCGTGTCATGCCCATGATCCCTATGGAAGTGACAATATTTATTTTTATTGCGCTTGTTAGGATCTCCCTTCATCTTCTCTGGCCACTTCAAGGAAGGATCATCCTTGATTTGCATGAGCACTTGATCGAGTGGGGCATTCAAGGGTGTGTAATTCTGATTTCTTGCTGAGGGGCCTGCCTTCCTGCTATCTCTGTCTCGGTCTTTCTTGTCTTCCGTTCGTCCCTTCTTTGGACGAGGACCTTGATCAGAATGACGCGGGGGGTTGACTTCCATTCTTTCAGCTCTCTTCCTCTTCTTAGCTATGATGGCGTCTTCTGCGTTCATAAAGTTTTGGGCTGAATGGACGAGCTCAGCCATGGATTGGGGCTCTTTCTCATACAACTTGTGAATGAATAAGTCCGAGTTAACCCCATTGTGGAAGGCAGCCAATAGTAGCTTGTCGTCCACCTCGTCTACTGTCAGGGCTTCCCTGTTGAAGCGTGTGATGAAGGAACGCAAGCTTTCATTCTCTCCTTGCTCTATGGTCAGCAAACTGGACGAAGAACGTTTGTGTCTTTGTCCTCCAATGAAATTATTGACAAATAATTTGCTTAACTCCTCGAAAGAACTTACAGAATTCGGGGGTATTTTGCTGAACCATACTCGCGCTGGTCCCTTGAGGGTTGTAGGGAAGGCTCTGCACATAATCTCGTCTGGAACCCCTTGAAGATGCATTGTGGTCTTGAAAGTAGCAATGTGGTCAAAAGGATCACGTGCTCCATCATATGAATCCAGGGAAGGCATTTTGAACTTCGATGGCAAGGGATGCCCATTGATGGAAGCCGTGAAAGGGGAATCTGTCCGGTGAACCAAATCCTCAACGGGATTTGCTCTTCTCATGTTTTCCCTCATCTCGTCCATAGCTTTCCTCATTTGATCCATTTCCTTCTCCAAATGTGGCACTCTTCGTGACGTGGTGCCTCTTGACTGAGCCTCAGGCTCAACATTTCCTCTAACTTCCTGACTTTGGGACTGTCTTTCAGCCTGTCCTTCACGGCGCTGCCGCTCCATCTCCCTAGTCAATTCTTGATTTTGGCGAGTTAACTCTGCCATCGCGGCCGCCATAGATTGCATGTGTTGGATGGAAGGCGACTGCATGACAGGCGCTGACTGGCGATCGCGATGGGGGTTACTTGAAGCATCTCTGCTTCCCTGATGGCCTGGGCTTGTAGCCCTCGACCTAGTCCGAACCATTCAACCTTTTTCTCGGAAAGCCAAATCGCAAACCAGTTTACGATCGCATTCCCACAGACGGCGCCAACTGATGATGGGTGAAATCAGTTGGTTGAACACTTCGGCTTCGGTCGGCTACGGCGGTAGCGAAGGCCTGAAAAGAAGAAACACTGAAGGAAGTGACCGGGGTGGACCGGTCAAATACACTCCGATGATAAAGTTAGTCTTCTCAACAAGGAAATGAAGTTCCAACTTTTTGGGAGTAAAATCTCAGATTTTTTCCTACCTTTGTCTAATTCAGACCGGTCCTTATATAGGGAACCTTGGGGCAGTTACTTGTTTTTATAACTTCCCCAAGACTTGCGGAAATCCGGAACTATAGGGGTAACTTCCCCAACGGCTATAGAAGTAGTAACCGTTGATGGAAGTTACACACTTGGGAGAAATCACTGGCGATGAACACGGGTTGATTAACTGCTCCAGATTTTGCTAAGTGTTGCATGGTCGTCCATGTGACTTGCCCATGGACGACTCTTTGCATACAAATTGATGTTGACTGATCGTCCATGAGCTCTGCATATGGACGACCCTTCCATGCTGAACGCCCAGGGTTCATTCAATTGGCTAAAAGTCACGGACGATCATACTGGACGAACCAGAGATTTTCTGGTTATTTAGTTGACTGGAGATCCTGGACGACTCCCTTGGACGAAGCACAGTTGGTATTCTTTTGGTACACCATCAGAAAGATTTATTTATATTTATCCATGGTTTGCAAGCTTAATGGTTTGTTCATATGACAGCAATATATATTTTACTATTCATATAAAAAATGTCTTTTATTATCTTCGTTAGATCATTATAATTAACTTGTTTAGCTGTTTGATTTTACGTCTAGTGCTAAAATTTCCTGAATTTTGTTCTGCAAATTATGTCTCTGTTGTGTGGTTATAAATGTTATTTAAATAATAATTTAATTGAGGAATTTATCTTTTATCTTAATTGCTGCAGTTTGTTTCTAAGAAGCTTGACAAAAGACTTTCAGACCCTGGGGCAATGGCTATTGTTGAAAAAGGTTTGGGAGATGACCAGCATCCCTCTGGGTATGTTTAAGCTGGAATATCCTAATGAACATAATTTTGCTTGAACTTACAGAATGATAATAACCCTCATTGAATTCTTACTGGATGATAGTCAGCAACCAACCTGTATCATGGAATTCTTCTTCTTCTTCTTCTTCTTCTTCTTTTTTGGTTTCTTTAGATGTAGCAGAATTAATTATGAAGTATAACCAATATATGATGTGATCATTGGACATGTCCACTCCTGTGGACAACACATCTTGTATTGATCAATTTAACTGAAACATCTACATTCTCCCTAGCAATGATAGCTGTTAGTGTGTGTATATATTTTAGAGAGAGAGAGAGAGATGAGGACAGCACACCTAATTAGATTGGATTTCTTATGTAGTTGGTTTTGTTCAGGATTCCTTTGTTTATTTTTGAGATTAGGTAAGTATTAGACTATTAGTATTTGAGTTCGGCTAGGATTAATATTTTGGAATAGACTCATTTATTCGTATTTTGGAATAGACGTGATTAATGAAAATTTAGATTGGATATTTTTCTGGTTGTTAGATGCTGACTCTAACGCCTTAGGTGCTATGTTGCATGGACATGCCAATTTTGGCCCAGTGTAAACCACCTTTTATTCAGCTTAACTGTGTTGCATGGACATGCCAATTTTGGCCCAGTGTCATTTCAAATGACATAAGAAACAAGAACATGAAATTGGTGAATATGATAAACATGAAAGGTGCATGACGACACATGCTGCTAGTGGATAACAAAAGGCTTGGCCTCGTGGGTAGACAGTTAAGCTGAATAAAAGGCGGTTTACACCTATCCCATCTTATTACCCATCTAGCCTCATGACTTATAACTTATGAGTCATGAATAATGACACACAGGCTTTAGGGTTCCCCATCTTCTAGCAAATGGATGGCCTAGACTTGTTAATCATAAACAATATATTGAATTGAAATTATCAGATAACATAACTGGCATCATGTTGGTTTGATCTTTGAAGAGAAAATTCCCATCTTTCATAGAAAACAAATTGCTTCTTAGTTACCTTCCCTGAAATAAGGGCTCTCCAGCATAAACACATATAACCACAAAAGTTGATCTCTTTTGCCTCCTCTTGTATTTGGCCCTTAACATAGAAATTATCTGCTAGGAAAACATCTGCAATATTCTCAACAATTATTGCAGGTCCATGTCCATGACCTTTTTCTGCTGGATGATTTATTTTTCATGTCAAGTTTTTTTTTTTTTTTTTTTTTTTTTTTTTTTTTTTTTTTTTTGAGCTTTACTAGCTTCATTTTGCTCCAAAAAATATTAACAAATTAATAATCTTGATTGCTCTCAAATAATGACTTTAATAAGTGTATACCCTTCAGGTCATACGTTTGAGTACTAACTACTTTAAACATGGTCCATCATTAATTTTCGTTGAGAACTAGAGGTGTAAAAAGATGTACATACTTATTGTCTTTTATTTTTTTTAAAACATCTTTGAAGTCCTTAAAAATAATTCTAAATTCTAAAAAGACAATAGAATGAATTCAAGTTTTAATGCTTGAAATGGGTTTTTATTTTTATAACTTGAAATGGCAATAAAATTTGACCTTGCCATTTAATGTCCAAAATTATAATTTTGGTAAGATAATAAATATTTTCTAATATTCAAGCGTTGAGTTTTATTACCTATTGCAAGGCAATAACATGTTTACTTCATCTTTCCTATTTAAGCTAGATACGTTTAGGAAAGAAAATGGGTGATAAACTAGTAAGTGGCACCATACGTGTCAATACCAACATTGGTGAATTATGTGCCAAATAAGTATGTCTAACATTAAACATGCAACTGAATAGAACATGTGAAATTGTGAATGATCAAAATGGGATTTGCTCCACATTGGGTTGACTGTATTTATCTTAAAAAGCATGTATTGATGTATATATTCATATATATACATATGCACAATAAGTCTCATCAATTGTAGTTTAATTTTTTTTTTCTTGTTCCTCAATTTCAATACCCCCACTATTTGACAAAATTCAAATGAAAAACGTGGCACATAAAATTCTTAATTATTTAAAGGCACATGAATTCTTCTCAATATTAGGTTCTTGAAAATAGAAACACCATAATTAATGGGGTTCATAAAAATTCATGATATATATATATATATATATATTTTAAATACTCATAAATCCCATCAAATTTTTTCTTGTATGATACATGAGCATTTTCAATTATTCCAAATTTCCCATGGAATTCAAGACATAGCTGTAGAAACTAGAAACGTATAACTATTTATATATGTATATCGACACATTTGTCAATAAGAGTCAGTAAGGAAAATGTTTTTTTACAGCAGGCATCATAATGCAGCAATTGATTAATAGTTTTTAAGATTCCATTAATCTTATGTTTATATTCAACCAACTACTAGGCATTAAAGAAAATTCCAAATTTAGCCAACACTACAAACTGAAATTGGTAAGAAACTACTGACATTAAAACAAAAGTTTTAATGGGAAATTCGGACATTACAAAAGGATTAAAATTTTCCACTAAACCACATAGCAAACTGTAATGGAAATTGCAAGTATATAGCTGACCAATTACTTCCCATATTTCTTTAACACCAGATTAGGAATTTCACAAATGCATATTCATTGTATTTCCAAATCTCACGTAGATGTTAAATTATATACCACCTTTTTTTTTTAATTGTTATTTTATAAAGCCTTTAGCCAAAGCTATGATTCCTATTTCTTCCATTTATATATCACCATATATAGCAACTTCGGTATGATTAAATTGAGATCTAAAACTAATATAGAAAGACAAAGATGTGATTTGGAACTACCATTATTATGGTTGACTTATTTGGAGTAATCTAGGAATTTAAAATCTTATGCAAAACGTAATAGTATCAGGTAGAAAAATAAACTTTTGGGAGAATAAACCCATAGACATATCTAAGCAATGATACTCGCAGAATGGCTCAGTGGGGTAGGCTATGTATCTTTGGGGCAATTTTATCTTTGCTCTTGCTTCTTATTTATTTATTTTGAATAAGGTATAAGAGTTACCTTGAGTTCTTGACGTGAACCATCTCGTTTGTGCCAGGGATCATCAACTCACAGTAACACGATGACATTTTTTGTGAAATCACATCGAGGTGATTTGATTTGGCCTCCAAATTTCGTGTGCTCGTCCCTTTGGGTTGAAAGACTGCAAGATTGCTTTGTCACGGGTAGATTTGCTTCTATCAGAGGATCTTTACACCACATTCCTTCTAGTTGACTGAGAGTGACTATGGTATCATGGTGTTCATATCTTTCGAATGAACTAAGTGACCTTTTGTCATGGGAAGAGAACAATGACTTGTCTTTCCCCACAGACGGCGCCAAACTGATGATGTCAAAATTGTCAGTTGGGTCCCTCGTTCAATCCGGAGCATTAGACGACCTTATAGAACCTGCAAGATAAATTAGAAATAGATCGAAAAGACCACCAGGTTGTGCCCAGTAGGGGAGCCTCCAATGCTTAAATTAGTACCAACCCATATATTTCATATATAGATAGCATTTTGTAGTAGTTTTTTGACGTACCTTAGCAAATGGACAGATTGTCCCTTTTATAGGTGACTTAGATAGCTGTTGGACATAAATGAGGGTGATTATTACCCTAATTGTAACGTTCTTTGTCTTGATGAAAGGGTTTAAGGCCTTTGATGATCGTTATTGAATGTGTTGGGCAGTTACTTATAAATCTTTGATGGCCTACTAATGACGCAATGACCGTCCATTAAGATGGACGACCTTAATAGTTTTTATGGACACATCAATTTTCATATTCGAAAGCTTCTTTTGAGGTTGTAGGTCATCTTCATAGTGGCTTTCGATCATCTTGCATTTTCAAACCAAACTGAAATACTGCATTTGGCATTGTTTCTTTCTGCTCAATGAATTTGTAATTCCTTCTCTATCTCGAAGTCCCACCAATGAAGACAACCTTTGCCTGTTCAAAAGCATTTTAATACAATATTAAGCATCAATTATTATGTATATACCAGTCACACTGGCTTTTTTTTTTTCTTTTTTTTTATTAGATATATTTTGGTTTTTTTTTTTAATAGTTGGGCCCCCTCTTAAAAAGTTTTAAGCCCCCTTCCATATTAGCCTATACAGCCCAGCCCAACCCAAAAAAATTTAAACACTTTACCCATTTCAAGTTTATAACCTATGGTTCTATCCAAAAGAAAAATTGTGAGAAGTGAGTTGTGATTTGTGAATAAAGTGATAATATTGGCCTATTGGGCAATAATGCGTTTGGGGCAGTAGGTAAGTGGATAAAGAGACAAAAAGATGGAGATAAAGAGACAAAGACAAAAACCTAGTAAAAATATTACTTGCCCATGTTGTTAACTCATATTATAACTAACAATTTTAAATTAAATAAATTTATAATTGAAAACTAGTAGATTTTGTAAATTGAAAAATATTAAATTTATAATTAATACTGTGGGGCCAGGAAAGTGTGCAGCCTTGGCCCACTCCAAGCCAGGCCCAAATGGCCCAATCCGAGAAAGAATGACTATCCAGGACAAATTTGGGGAGAAAGCTCCTTTGGATCCACGCCGAGGACCCCCTCGTCCTCGGCATACTGAGGATAACTACAAAGTGGGGGGGAGGGGGGGGGGGGGGGACAAACCAAGAGGGAATTATCACCTCAACACTTAATACACTCACCTAACCCTTCTGGCCGTATTAATGGGGATGCAACCCCCAGGCAGGGCTACATCGATCAGGGTGAACCACTTGAGCACAGATACGACCTTTGATGGGACAAGCAGCCAGAGGAAAGGCCAATGAGTGATCAACAGAAGGAGAGGGAGAGTAATATATAAGTGAGACGAGCAAAGTGAAATGGGGGAAGAAGAAAAAGGGAGAGAGAGATCTGGGAAACAAGCCTCCTTGGCCATTGGCCAAGGAACATCCCTCAGTTGTAAATTGGCCTAAATGTTTTTTTAATAAGAGATAAAGTAGTTCCGGCCCGGTGAGGACCGGCAAGTGCCTAAACCTTCGACCCACTCTCTACAAATTCATTGTTCTAAGTTCGTTGAGCCTTTAACCCATTTCTTTTGGGCTTAGGCTACGAAAACCGATCCTATAATTGGCGCTGTCTGTGGAAAGGATTAGTGTGCCGGCCGGCGCAACAGGCGACGTTTCTAAGTAATCGTTCTATGAAAGATTGGTGGTGATGCAAAATAATAATAATAATAATAATAATAATAATAATAATAATAATAATAATAATAGTTTGAGACAGGAGATTCAACAGCAAAGAAAGAGCTCGATATTATTTCATAAAAAGAGAAGTTACAAATTACAATCAAAGGCTCAGGCAGGCGTGTTTTACAACTATTCCTACCAGCTAGTTCTACAATCAGAGGCCCAGGTGGACCCGCCCTAAAACTAGCCAGAGGGAAGTGTCAACCCGTACTTTTATTGGCATCAAGAGAATGGGAGAGCTTGACAATAAAAGTAGGGAAGGGGGTGGGCCAAGTACGGCAAAGCTTGAACAAAGTGAGGAGCAGATGCAGGCGCACCGGGACACCCTCCCTCATGATGTTCCCTTGATTCTCTCCAACCCTCACGAGTGTTGGCCGTAGGAGACGGCAACGCTCGGGCACCGGCCGTGACGTGAATTCACACATCTCCTCCGTCGGGGGTGCGCTCCAAAGAGAGACATTAGGTGCTTCAACGGCATCCCTCCGGGCCACCATGCATGGCACCATCGGGGTTAGGCCTAAACTCTGTCGCACCGGAAACCCAGTGGGGGCTACGGCCACGACGGCTCTTGGCACGAATGTCTTCACACCCGCCCAAAGCCGCCCCATAGCTACCAATTCTAGCAGGGTTATTCAAGGGGCTTGGGGAGCTGAAGGGGTGTATTCTTTCTGTTTGCGTTTGAGAATTCATGGAGTGTGAAGAAACCTTCCCCCCGAAGAGTCTTATATAGGGGATAAATGTTGGTGGGAATTAATTCGAGCAGAATTCGAAAGGAGAGTTGTCAACAGTGCAAATCACGGAGCCACCAAATTCTGAGGGGCCATAGACCGCTGGGTGTGTGCTAATTCACGAGAACATTAATGAGGGCGCGTCTCGCGCACCAAAACGTCAAGCGCGGAAAATGAATTGCCAAAGGACGCCTCGTAAATGAAAAAAGTGAGACTCGAACTGGAGGCGAGACAGAATGCCACGTGTAAGGTCATAATCTAACCCGAAGAGGAATCATCTCCAGTAAAGCAGTTCGAAGACAAACCCTTACTTACAGAAAAATAGAAGTGATAGACAGAACCAGGGCATTGCATGGTCCTCGGACTCAAGCCTATGAGAAAACTAATCACACCATTATATCTGGGTACTAGACAGAACCAAGGTATTGCATGGTCCTCGGACTCAAACCTATTGGGAAACTAGATACTTACAGAAAAATAGAAGTGATAGACAGAACCAAGCATTGCATGGTCCTCAGACTCAAGTCTATGGGAAAACTAATCACACCATTATATCTGGGTACTAGACAGAACCAAGGTATTGCATGGTCCTCGGACTCAAACCTATGCGAAAACTAGATACTTACAGAAAAATAGAAGTGATAGACAGAACCAAGGCATTGCATGGTCCTCGAACTCAAGCTTATGGGAAAACTAATCACACCATTATATCTAGATACTAGACAGAGCCAAGGTATTGCATGGTCCTCGGATTCAAACCTATGGGGAAACTAGATACTTACAGAAAAATAGAAGTGATAGACAGAACCAAGGTATTGCATGGTCCTCGGACTCAAACCTATGGGGAAACTAGATACTTACAGAAAAATAGAAGTGATAAACAAAACCAAGGCATTGCATGGTCCTCGGACTCAAGCTTATGGGAAAACTAATTACACCATTATATCTGGGTACTAGACAGAACCAAAGTATTGCATGGTCCTCGGACTCAAACCTATGGGGAAACTAGATACTTACAGAAAAATAGAAGTGATAGACAGAACCAAGGCATTGCATGGTCCTTGGACTCAAGCCTATGGGAAAACTAATCACACCATTATATTTGAGTACTAGACAGAACCAAGGTATTGCATGGTTCTCGGACTCAAACCTATGGGGAAACTAGATACTTACAGAAAAATAGAAATGATAGGCAAAACCAAGGCATTGCATGGTCCTCGGACTCAAGCCTATGGAAAAACTGATCACACCATTATATCTGGGTACTAGACAAAACCAAGGTATTGCATGGTCCTCGGACTCAAACCTATGGGGAAACTAGATACTTACAGAAAAATAGAAATGATAGATAGAACCAAGGCATTGCATGGTCCTCGGACTCAAGCTTATGGGAAAACTAATCACACCATTATATCTGGGTACTAGACAGAACCAAGGTATTTCATGGTCCTCGGACTCAAACCTATGAGGAAACTAGATACTTACAGAAAAATAGAAGTGATAGACAGAACCAAGGCATTGCATGGTCCTCGGACTCAAGCCTATGAGAAAACTGATCACACCATTATATCTGGGTACTAGACAGAACCAAGGTATTGCATGGTCCTCGGACTCAAACCTATGGGGAAACTAGATAATTACAGAAAAATAGAAGTGATAGACAGAACCAAGGCATTGCATGGTCCTCGGACTCAAGCCTATGGGAAAACTAATCGCACCGTTATATCTGGGTACTAGACAGAATCAAGGTATTACATAGTCCTCGAACTCAAACCTATGGGAAAACTAGATACTTACAGAAAAATAGAAGTGATAGACAGAACCAAGGTATTGCATGGTCCTCGGACTCAAGCCTATGAGAAAACTAATCGTACCGTTATATCTGGGCACTAGACAGAACCAAGGTATTGCATGGTCCTCGAACTCAAACCTATGGGGAAACTAGATACTTACAGAAAAATAGAAGTGATAGACAGAACCAAGGCATTGCATGGTCCTCGGACTCAAGCATATAGGAAAACTAATCGCACCGTTATATCTAGGTACTAGACAGAACCAAGGTATTGCATGGTCTTCGGACTCAAACTTATGGGGAAACTAGATACTTATAGAAAAATAGAAGTGATAGACAGAACCAAGGTATTGCATGGTCCTCGGACCCAAACCTATGGAGAAACTAGATACTTACAGAGAAGTGAAATCGTTAGACAGAACCTAGGCACTGCATGGTCCTCGGACTCAGGCCTATAGAGAAACTAACCGCTCTATCAGACCATGGTGCCGAACAGAACGGGGGCGTTGCACGGCCCTCGGACTCGGGCCTATAGGGAGGATAACTACAAAATATCCCAAGTTAGGAAAGGACCAAGCCCCACAGAGCCCTCGAGACGCAAGAGAGCTGCCTATGCATATGTTTTCTCTCCTTATCATCGTCACTGGCGTAACTGACCGACATGCCATTCAAGATAAAGTCATGCAGATCTAAGGAAGAAAAGGAAAGCAGGCAGTGTGTACACAAATAAATGATTCAAATAAAGGGAAATCAAATTCGCATTACAACGATGAGTTCGTAAAAATTGCATGGGAAGAGCCACAGTACATAGAAGAGAAGTATAACAAAACAAAATGACAACATGAAAGCAGGACGAGCCAAGATGCCGGGAAGTCTACTCCTCTGGCTCGGGCTGGACAGAGGTAACCCTTGACCCCTCCGAGCCCTGACCTAAGGGGACAGCTTGCGAGGGAATGTCAAAAGCAGTCGCTTCCTTAGCGGCGGGGGTTGGATCATCGGAAGGGATCTCCATTGTCCCTGGGGACACCTCCTTGCCTGAATGCTCCCCCAGTTCAACTGCCCCCATCTCTTCAATAATCTCCCCAACCTTGGGATCCTCAGGGGCGACCTCGAGGATAGTAGAGGGTAATACACGCTCTCTGCCTTCCATAGGTCGGACGTGGCCTCCACCCCAGCTTGTTTGAGGGTCTCAGCCCAAACCTGCGAACAATATCGCCTACACACCCCTGGGACTTGAGCCTTGTAGGCAGCCTCTACCATAGCCACCCCATCAGCATAGGCTGCAGCTTCAGCCTCCTCCTTGTCACGCTTGGCCATCTCCTTACCATGGTCAGCCTCGTCCTTGGCCCGCTGGGCCTGATCTTTGGCAAATTCTGCTACCCTCTGAGCCCCCTCGGCCTTAGCCACACTAGCCCGCAGGTCAGTAATCAGATCCCTCGCGATCCGCAATTGCTCCTCCGCTTCGTTTAGGCGCCCCGTCTGCTCTGCAGCCTGGGTCTGGGCGCCCTTAAGACCAGACAGCGCATTGTCCCGCTTCTAGGTCACCTCCTTCAGAGCCTCTCGGGCCTTGGCGAGGCCAACTTCGGAATTCTTCAGAGTACTGGTGGCCTGGTATCGCCAGTCGCGCTCCTTTTTAAGGGCCTCCTTTTGGTCGTTTGCCACCCCCTCCAACGCAAAGATTGCTTGGATAGCCTGCCAGAATAACCAACGTGCTATAAGCCCAATAAAAGAAAATGAGTGGGAGAAGATCCGAATTTGAAGTCCTTACCATCCCCACATATCATTTAAAGCTGAGGAAGACCTGCTCATTCGTCAAAGAGCCAAGCTCCGCCATGTCCACCGGGAGCAGCAGGCTCCTCTCCAGGGCATCGGCCACTCGCTTCCCTTCGCCCTCGTTGATGTCCTTGAGGGAGGCGTTATCCCTCAATGGCTCCCCGCAGAGTATCGGAGCTAAGAGCCAGGCCTCAGCCTCGGACGAGGTGGTGTCGGCGACCTGCCTATTCGGACTTCTACCGCCTATCCTCAGCTGCTTGGACGGCCGCAGAGTAGTATCTCCCTCCTGCGAAGGAACCATCTTCTCCTCTATAGGCCCCTTGCCCTTGTCCTTCCTCTTCTTGGGTATGACAGGCACAGACCGAGAAGGCGAGCGTGTCTAGGGAGGAGGAGGGAGCTTCTACTGAGCCGAAGTCGACCTAGTCTTCAGTGGGATAGGAGGAAGCTTTTGCTGGGCCTTCCCTGGCTGGCCCTCGATCAAGTCCAGCAAGTCGGTAGTTGGCCTCCTCTTGTAACCCATTTTTGGTGGAGGGGCTGCAGAAGCAAGGAGGTCTGCTTCGCTCAGGTTAGAGTCACCCAGGTCCCCAGGCGGATCCTCGGACCGATCAAGCTCAACAAAAAAGGGCAAACGGGTCCTCCTCTCTCTCTCGACCCTCCTCAACGGCCTCAGCGAATGGTTGGGAAGAGGAGGGGACGGCTAATGTGACAGCTTCCTGATCGGGGGGCTCCTTGGGAATCGAAAACCTATCCTCGATCACGGTAATCCTCTGAAGCCGAGGATCGTTGGCTAGGATGACGTGTTTCGGAACTGGGAACGACCTCTGGGTGGACGTATACCCCAAGATTAAATGGGCGGCTCTGACTTGATTGTCGTCCTCGTTTACGTAAACCGGCGCCCTTAGCACCTTTTGCAAGTCTTCCTGGTTGGTCAAATGGAAGTGGCGCTTAAAGGCGTGCGGGTCTGCAAACGGAAAACACCGCCATGTTAGCAAAAAGAAAAAAGTGCAAGAAAACTCAAAACCCCTCCTACTCCTACTGCCCCACCTGGTACCCCTTCCGTTGTTGGGTAGTGAAGGCCATCATGCCATGCCCCTGACACGATGAGGAAGTCATCATTAAGCCCCTTATTGGACTCAGGGAGGCATTGGATGAGTCGCACCCTGTCGTCCCTCGTCTTCAGATAATAAGACTTGCCCCTAAGATGCTGAAGGTTGTAGCACCAGTTCACGTCGTGATGAGTCAACCTTAGCCCAATCTTCTCAGTCAGGACATCCATACAACCCAAAATCCTGAAGACGTTTATCCCACATTGGGTAAGGGCCAACCGGAAGTGCGTGAGGTAGTCCCTCATCACCGGTCCCATTGGGATCGTCATTCCCCCTTCAAGGAAGGCGGCGATGGGAATTACCACTTCACCCTCCCGCTTATGTAAGCGCCAATCCCCATCCTTACTATATCTCAAACCTACATTGGCGAGGATCCAGTAGTCGGCAACGAATTTCTCCATCGCCTCCTCGGTGTGAACGTATTTCTTAAACCTACCCATCCCGATTGACGCTTAAAGGAGCTAAGAAAGGACAAATGAAGGAGAAGGAATGACGGGAAAGAGAGCTTAGAAAAGGATAAAGCAACTTACTGAAAAGAGGAGGAGTTCCCCGGACGGGCTTTTTGTGCTGAAGATGTAAGTGTGGCTGGACTCAGAAAGGACGCACGAGAGCTCTTGATTACGAATGAGGAACAGGGAGAAGCAATTCTTACAGGTATTTATACCCCGAATCGAGGAATGATGTGGGCTTTCCTGCCCATAAATGCGAGACGAACCCCCACCGTTGGATAGATAACGCCTCACTAGACGTGGAGAGCACAGAGCCGCCTGAATTTAATAGTGGGCACGTTACGTGCTCCGAAACGTTAGCAACGTGCATTGGGCAGGTGAATAGACCCCAATCCTGACAGGGGTGAAGCTAAGGATGTCAAAATCCTACTCCCCGCCCGAGGATGCGTGCAGCAAGATTTTAAAGGGTTGTTATGGGGCCAAGAAAGTGTGCAGCCTTGGCCTACTCCAAGCCAAGCCCAAATGGCCCAATCCGAGGAAGGATGACTATCCAGGACAAATTTGGGGAGAAAGCTCCTTTGGATCCACGTCGAGAACCCCCTCGTCCTCGGCATACTAAGGATAACTATAAAGTGGGAGGGAGGGGGGGGATAAACCCAGAGGGAGTTGTCACCTCAACACTTAATACACTCACCTAATCCTTCTGGCCGCATTAATGGGGATGCAACCCATGGGCAGGGCTACATCGATCAGGGTGAACCACTTGAGCACAGATACAACCTTTGATGGGACAAGTAGCCAGAGGAAAGGCCAAAGAGCGATCAACAGAAGGAGGGGGAGAGTAATATATAAGTGAGACGAGCAAAGTGAAATGGGGGAGGAAGAAAAAGGGAGAGAGAGATCTGGGAAACAATGGCCGAGGAGTATCCCTCAGTTGTAAATTGGCCTAAGTGTTCTTTTAATAAGAGATAAAGTAGTTCTGGCCCGGTGAGGGCCGACCAATGCCTAAACCTTCGACCCACTTTCTACAAATTCATTGTTCTGGGTTCGTTGGGCTTTTAACCCATTTCTTTTGGGCTTGGGCTACGAAACCCGACCCTACAAATACAATTAGTCTTTTTGTGAGAGATAATATATGTAATTCTTATTTGACTTATAGATCATGGGAAAATCAACTACCTAGTAACCAAATTTTTTTTTTTTTTTCACTTATACTCTAGTCATTTCTAACTTAAAATCCTGAATCCATCCCTGATAGTAACCATTTTTTTTTTTCTAGTGTATCTGAACAAGAATACGGAATTGCAGCATAGAATGGATATTCCATGCTATTCAAAACCAATATAATAAGGTAAGGGATTAAAATTAAGCATCAATTATACCTTATGTTCATATAACAAACAAAACATTCTTCAGCATAAATAAGGAATTTGCATGCTTTTGATTCCAAAAAATAAACAAAACAAAAGATCACTTACTCGTCCACCCATATCCATTTTTGACAAGTCATCTTCATCATCATTGTCCACAATCTCACTGTTGTACTCTTGATACTTTGGCAACATTCAGAATAACTCTCACAAATGAAGTTAGATCCTTTCCTTGAGCATCTTTCTCCCTCAATTGTTGAAGTCTCTTATCACACTTTGTAATCCTTTTTTTTTTTTTTCCTTTTCCTTGCAGTAAAAGTTTTCAGTTAAAAAAAAAAAAAAGAAAAACCATTTTGAGTAAAAACCAGTTTCTAACTAGTTCTCTAATTAAGCTCCAAACTAAATGGAACCTTCAATTCACACTAAGATAAGTATAATCCAGCCAATAACAAGCTGACACGTGGCATGTATTATAACTAACTCATTTACCCTAAACTACCCGTAGTTTTTTCCTATACAAGTAAGCTATTGTCGTTTACAATAAAACTACTGTTGACTAGTCTTGCTTAATTTCCTTGTTCTTCTTTTCTTCTTTGCTGTGATCCAGAGCATGATTAAGCTTTCTCTTGCACGTTATTTTCAATTCTCTGATACAAAGCATTTATGATGCGAAATTTCTCTCTCTCTCCAGACTTTGGGCCGACTCTTTCTTTGTTGCGAAGAAGAATAAATTTAAATGTATAACATGTGTAATATCGGAAAACAACTGTAGCATGTTTAACAAGTTGCCAGAAAATTACCTGGTGGGAAGGTTAATTCAGACATAATATAAGATCGAAAATTCTAAGTGTTGTTATAAGTTGTTGCTGCCTGGTAGTTTGAAGTTGTTGTCTCCCATTTTTTAGGATTTTATGGATAACCATAAAATCAGAGAGAAAAACAGCTTGAAACTCTCTAGTAGCAATTGCTCATAACCAAAACTCAGAATTTCATCCTTAAGGACATGTCCTTGGTGGCTTATGGTCTTCCCTGTGTCAAATTGAGGGGGTTGAGACACTAGATAACCCCTCAAAGCTCACGCAGTTGGCTACATTATTAATTGAACCCAGAATTGCACAATGAAAATGCAAAAACAACTGAAACCTCACCTATAAAAACAAGATTCATATTTGATATTCATTCATTGAAACTGTCAAAATAGCCTTGATGTTCTTCTAGAGCAGAAATGATGATCACCTTCTCTAGCAGTGGAATGAAGGGTCCAAACCTGGCTAATATCTAAAAGTAATTACAAATTAAGGACTTTGAATGGTACAAGAATAAATACTTGTCTAACTCCAAGAGACAGAGGAAGGGTGGAAAAAAAGAACTGGAGATAACAACAGGCTCAAAGGCTTTGAAGTAGCTTTAAAGTCTCATCAATATGCTTTTCGGGTTGGAACTGATTGTTGTAGATAAGTTGAACCACCCCATTCTTGTCAAGAACGTAAGTCTGTCTTCCGGGCAATGTTCCAAATAAATCTGATGGTACTCCCCAATCTTTCCTCACCTTGTTCCCCTCGTCACTTAGCAAAGTGTAAGGAAGCCTATATTTCTTTGCAAAAGCCTACAAACATTAATTTAAACCTTCATTGTCAACTTCAGTCATGATTAGCTATGATTACAGGATTATAAACATCACAATAACTCAATGTTAGGAAAACTATATCTTCAAAAAGCTTAATTAGTCTTGAAATTGCAAAAGCTTACTAAGACTAATTTATAAGGATCTGTGATAAAAAAAAAAAAAAAAAAAAAAAAAAAAAAAAAAAAAAAATTACATCCATTGAAAAATGAACCAAGCTTCAATATGATTGCCCAATTATATGTTAAAAGAAAGAGTTGATAATTTGTACAGTATCACAACATAAGTAGAGGTAGTCAAGTCCCATTCCGCCACTTGCGGCATACATACATTACATGGCTAATAGATAAAAGGACCTTGCATGATGCATACCTATTATTGGTGAGCAAGATAGTACATAAGTAAAACAAATACAGAGCTATCGTGAGACCAAATAAGAGTTACATATAATTAATTGGAGTTAAAAATTGTACAATTAGATTAAAGAAATTGGTGTAAGATTGCCTATCAAGACCTCTCCCAAATCTTCTGGCAAAAAATGAGAGCTTTGTACACTGGGTAAGACATTTAGGAATTGTACAATTAGATTAAAGAAGACTATATGCGAGGCTATCTAAAATATATACTATAGTAGAATTGAGGTGTATACATACGACATTAAATATGTTTAGCAGCTGTAACTCATTCTGGCTAGAAGTACCAGAAAACACAGGCAAAAAGGATTCTTCTGCTGTTAAACTTAAAGCTATCGCTCTATGTGAGAAGGTTATTGTATTACCTTGTGAGATGATGGATCGTCGCCGCTAATCCCAACAACCTGAGCTCCAGCCTTCTTAAATTTCTCGTAAGAATCCCTGAAAGCACAAGCCTGTCGGAGTAAAATAGTAATCTGTTAGTTCCTGCCTGCATAACCTTAAGGCCCTCTTTAATTGCAATTGGGTGACAAATATGCCTATGTGAAACTATTCCCATAAAAGTAACAACTCAAAAAACATTGATCATAGTATGTAGTAATAATAATAGCTAGTAAGAAATGTAATGCTAGCAGAGGAAAAAAAAAAGGACCTGTTTGGTGCAGCCAGGGCTCTCATCAGCTGGGTAGAAATAGACCACAGTTGGCTTGCCTTTAAAGTTGGAGAGGCTCACATTTTTTCCATCCTGATCTTTCAATGTGAATGATGGTGGGGCCGAACCTTTGTTCACCTTTCAAGAAACACAAAAACTCATAGTCGTAGGCGATAATAAAGCCAATAACTCTTAATTATTACAAATTGACAAGCTGCGGCGTTGGCACCACAATTTTATATTGTAAAGTAATGTACCTTGGCAAAAAAGGAACCTTTCACTGAAGAAGAAGAAGATGGGATTGACAAGGATGAAGAATAAGAGACCTTAAGGCCATAGAACTGAGATTGTGATGAATTGGAGATAATTAGAAGGTTATGAGAGAACAATGAGTGTCTAGGACTAAGAGTTTGATTGGGAGAGGGAATAGGGTGCTTTGGGAGAGTAAGTGAAGCCATGGATCGGATAGAGAAAGCAATGAATCAAGGGTTCTCCTATATATGAGTGAGCCACTCCCACTTCTTTTGCTCTTCTAGTTTAGTTTTGTGTCGGTGCTTACTTGGGAAAGATGGGGAATAGAAATAGATTGGCCTCTGCCCTCTGGCGTGGACAATTGCTAACCATTAACTGCCCTATGTCTCTAACCCACACCGTTCTCAAAAAATTTGTTTGTCGGCCAAGCCGGTAATTAGGCTTTTTATTTTTATTGGTTTAAAATCTAAGGACCCAGCTATTTTGACACGACTTTTGCCACTATTTTAACTTGAACATTGTGACTATTTTGACACGATTTTTGTCACAATTTTGACCTGAAAATTATGAATGGTAAAAAAAAGGTAGCAGCTTATGAAAAAGTAATAAATAACTAATTATACTCTTAATCTCCTATGTCATAATTGTGACAAAAATTGTAGTATTTGAAGAACTTCGTTTATTAATTGTTTTAACTACGGATTCTTTGTTTCTTTGTTTCACTGTTTCGTGAAAAATAATAAGATAATAAATAAAAAAGAAGGATGTCATTAAGTAAATACAAGTCTCTTAGAAAATGGGATTTCAAAATCAAAATGGTTAAATTTAACCATAATTTAACAAATTAAGGACTTTGAATGGTACAAGAACAAATACTTGTTGGACTCCAAGAGACAGAGGAAGGAGGCATAAAAAGAATCGAAGAGATTACAATAGGCTTAAAGGCTTTGAAGTAACTTTAAAGTCTCATCAATATGCTTTTCGGGTTGGAATTGATTGTTGTAGATAAGTTGAACCACCCCATTCTTGTCAAGAACATAAGTCTGTCTTCCTGGCAGAGTTCCAAATAGATCTGATGGCACTCCCCAATCTTTCCTCACCTTGTTCCCCTCATCACTTAGCAAAGTGAAAGGAAGCTTATATTTCTTTGCAAAAGCCTACAAACATTAATTTAAACCTTCATTGTCAACTTCACAATCATGATTAGCTACAATTACAAGATTATAAATATCACAATAACTCAATGGTAGGATGAACTATATTTTCAAAAAGCTTAATTAGCCTTGAAATTGCAAAAGCTTACTAAGACTAATTTATAAGGATCTGTGATAAAAAAAATATTACATCCATTGAAAAAAGAACCAAGCTTCAATATGATTACCCAATTATATGTTGAAAAAAAGAGTTGATAATTTGTAGAATATCACAACATAACTAGAGGTAGTCAGGTCCCATTTTACATGCCTAATAAATAAGAGGACCTTGCATGAAGCATTTCTATTATTGGTGGGTAAGATGGTTGTTACAAACCCATAGGTAGAACTCACCCTTGAAAACCGGCTTGCGAGGAAAGGGTGCCCAAGAGCTTATAAACACGTGATTAAATTTACACTTTAACTAATTTGGGACACTAGGATCATAACATACCACTACACTTCGCAATCGACGTCCATGACGACTCACTCTAGCAACACTGACCTATTGGTAGCCCTTTCTCTTTATGGTGGCTCCACTCAACTATTAGTAATTTTAATCCAGCCTCTCGGTCGCCCCTTCTGGGATCTGACCACAAAGCTGCAACTCATTTGATTCCATACTCAATGAGCTACACCCGATTAATTGGGGCGATGGTTGGCTCTAATACCAAATGTTATGGTTTTTTCTAATGGATTAAGCAGAAAAAGATGTTGGTCACTTCAAGGGGACCTAACCTCCATGAGAGAGAGAGAGAGAGAGAGTAAACTGAATGAGTATTATTCACAATGAATCCCTCTGTTACAAGCTTTTATCCCTTATACCCGTGGACCCTTCTAAGTAACCCATGGTCCACTAACTATCTCCCAGTGTTACTACTGCTTAACCACTCATCCCTTTATTAACCAATGTAACAAACATTAACCCATAGTAATTAACTATCTGTTACAACCAATATAGCACAATTGTGTAATTACAACTCGATGACATAGATTCCTAACAATAGTACATAAGTAAAAGAAATACAGAGCTATCATGCCATCAAATAAGAGTTACATATGATTAATTGGAGTTCAGAATTGTACAATTAGATTAAAGAAATTGGTGTAAGATTGTCTATCAAGACCTCTCCCAAATCCTGCAAAAATTGAGAGCTCTGTGCACTAGGTGCGACGTTTAGAAATTGTACAATTAGATTAAAGAAGACTATATGTGAGGCTATCTAAAATACATACTATAGTAGAATTGAGGTGTATATTGTACCAGAAAATACAAGCAAAAAGGATTCTATTAAAACTCTATGTGAGAAGGTTATATTATATTACCTTGTGAGATGATGGATCGTCACCGCTAATCCCAACAACCTGAGCTCCTGCTTTCTTAAATTTCTCGTAAGAATCCCTGAAGGCACAAGCCTGTCGGAGTATAATAGTAATCTGTTAGTTCCTGCCTGCATAACCTAAAGGCCCTCTTTAATTGCATTTGGGTGGAAAATATGTCTATGTGAAACTATTCCCATAAAAGTAACAACTTAAAAAACATTGATCATACTATGTACTATGTTGTAATAATAATAGCTAGTAAGAAATGTAATACTGGCAGAGGAAAAAAAAAAGGACCTGTTTGGTGCAGCCAGGGGTTTCATCAGCTGGGTAGAAATAGACCACAACTGGCTTGCCTTTAAATTTGGAGAGGCTCACATTTTTTCCATCCTGATCTTTCAATGTGAATGATGGTGGGACCGTACCTTTGTTCACCTTTCAAGAAACACAAAAACTCATAGTCGTAGGTGATAATAAAACCAATAACTCTTAATTATCACAAAATGACTA
Organism: Quercus variabilis; assembly: GCA_030445155.1. Taxonomy (NCBI): domain Eukaryota; kingdom Viridiplantae; phylum Streptophyta; class Magnoliopsida; order Fagales; family Fagaceae; genus Quercus; species Quercus variabilis. The sequence goes on from CP129455.1 coordinate 2,177,984, forward strand.
GCTGTGGTATTGGCACCACAATTTTATATTGTAAAGTAATGTACCTTGGCCAAAATGGAACCCTTCACTGAAGAAGAAGATGGGATTGACAAGGATGAAGAATAAGAGACCTTAAGGCCATAGAACTGAGATTGTGATGAATTGGAGATAATTGGAAGGTTATGAGAGAACAATGAGTGTTTAGGACTAAGAGTTTGAGTGGGAAGTAGAGAGGGAATAGAGTGCTTTGGGAGAGAAAGTGAAGCCATGGATCGGATAGAGAAAGCAATGAATGAAGGGTTCTCCTATGAGTGAGCCACTCCAACTTCTTTTGCTCTTCTAGTTTAGATTTGTGTTGGTGCTTACTTGGGAAAGATAGGGGGGGAAAGATAGGGAATAGAAATAGATTGGCTTCTGCCTTCTGGCGTGGACAATTGCTAACCATTAACTGCCCCTTGTCTCTAACCCATATCCTTCCTCAAAAAATTTGTTTGTTGGGCAAGCTGGTAAGTGGTAATTAGATTTTTATTTTTATTGGTTTAAAATCTAAGCACACAGCTATTTTGAAATGACTTTTGCCACAATTTTTACCGGAAAATTGTGAATAGTGAAAAAAAAAAGTTGTAAGTTTATGTGAAAGTGATAGGTAATTAATTGCATTCACAATCCTCCACGTCATAATTGTAACAAAAATTGTGGTATATGAAAAACTCTGTTTATTAGTTGTTTTAACTTTTAACCATGGGTTCCTTCTTTCACTATTTCACTTGTGTGGTGAAAAATAATAAGATCAAAAATCAGAAAATAAATGTGTCATTTGAGTAGATACAAGTCTCCTAGAAAATGGGATTTCAAAATCAAAATGGTTAAATTTAACCATAATTTAACAATTAGTAGTATAACTTTCTTAATTATTGACAATAGCCATGAACCCATATTCCTTTACAAATATAATATCAATACTTTAGCTTAAGAGGTTTGTTTTTGGATTTCTAATTAGGTTGGACTTGAGAATAACTTTGAATTACATTTTCTAAAATTCAAACATTGCTATTATCTAAATCTCTTCGAGTGTTTGACTGTTCCTTCAGGTGTTGAAGTATCTAATTATTTCTTCAGGTATATGTAACCCTCTCATCTCACACGCACCAAGTTATTATAGGAAGGAATATTATAGAGGTGACTCCAAGATATTGACAAGAGGTTTCGAACTTAGAATCTCATAGATTTTATGAGGATTTAAAAATCACTAAACCAACCTTTCGATCAAAATAGTTAACTCCTTGATTCTAAGTTTCTTTTTTTAAAAAGGTTGACTCAAATATATAAATTCAGCCTAAAAAAAAAAAAAAGGAAGGATTTCGGGGGATATCTAAAAGTTCGATGGGTTTATTCTTGCTAAGATTTCGAAATCTAAGGCCCATTAGTTTTTTTTTGGAACAAAAAATGTAAGGCCCATCTTGACGTTCGTAATAGTCCCAGCCTATCCAACATCAAGATAGCACTTTTTAGTTGGGTTGGGCTAGAAATTCACAACAATCATAAACCCAATCATATAATAAAAGTCCGTAACTTGTAAGCCACCCAAAGTCCACGACCCACCTTATTACACGGTACTGATAGCAGCATCATACCACCCTAGAACCCTAAAACTCATTATTTTATAAGTTCTGGTCCTATACTTTTCTTTCAAATTTAGCGGTGAAAATCGGTTACGGGGGGTTTAGTTGAAGTGTTAGTTGGGTGGTTCTGGTCTTCTGGGTTTGTCTTTTTGTCTTTGAAAAATGGAGGGGTTTCAGAAATTGATTCCTAAAATCTCTAAAGAGATTAAAAATGGGTCTGACACTCCCCTTTTGAGTGTTGCTAGAGGAGGCGGAGGAGGAGGAGGAGTTTCTGCTGCTTTGTCTTCGACTGATCAGTCTCATGTTCTGGTCACCAGGCCTCCACCTAGGTACTTCCACTACGCTTCCTCTCCTTACTTTTGTTTTTTTTTTTTTTTTTTTTTTTAGTTTAGCTTACTCTTTGTTGAAATGTTCTTTTTTATTTATTTATGCAACTTGTTTTTCTTTTATAAAACTAAGGTTGACAATTGACATGCTCTTTTTTATTTATTTATTTTTATTATTATTATGATGATGATATAGTTTCTATGTTTTGAGGGAATTGAGGAGTGCCCAGTGGAAACTCTGTAGAAGTTTATTGCTAGAAAGGGAACCACTGTCTCGTTTAGTGTTTAGTATTTGTCTTAATTTGTTAATGGTATCTGTTACCAGCTATAATGGTTCTTGGGAATGTGGGTAAGTGTACATCAGATGGAGAGTTTATAGTGGCATTTTGATCTGTTCTATTACAAGTTTACAACTGATCTTCCGAATTAGAATGTGGTAACTAATTAGCATGGTTTTCATGAGTTTTAGTAATCTAAGTAGTCAATGAAAGGATTCATGGTTTATGGGATTGTTTTGAAATTTGATTGTGAAAGGACTACCATGAGGCCATTGAATATAGCTTTTCATTTTTTTTCCCCCTGATATGGGATGGATGCAACCAATAGTGCTTAATTTAATTTCTTTAACAGATGAAATAGTCCACTAACCTTTGGGGCAATAGTATTTCCCAAACTGATTTTTCAAGCAGTATAGGAGTTTAGGTTAGCTAGTTTGCAGTATGAATTATACAATTACAATCTTTGGGCTATAGTGCTTGTTGAAAATAACGTTTTCTGAGTTTTTAGAAACTCTAGGGAAACCAGAGTCTGATCAGCAGGGTAGTGAGTTCAACAAGAAAGCTCCCATAAACTGGAAATTTCTATAATGACCTTGTTTGTCTCTCATTGGGAACTAATTAAACGCAATTATCAAATGCTTTTTCAATCTTTTCAGTTTTCTCCTGTAAAATAACAATTATTGAATGCCTGATTGCAGACAAGTGGTATCGCTGTTGACTTGCTCAAAGCTTTGTGCAATTTCATTTGTTGTTGGAGTTGTGTTTGGTTTCACACTGAAGCAACGTGTCAAACGCTGGGCTTCCAACATTCTCAAGAGATTGAAAGATAATTGATGCCACCCTGTCCTTTCCATCTTAAGCCAATTGCAGTATAATCATTTACAGCTAAGTGATTTCACTGATTATTGCTGTTTACCTTGGAAAGAGAGCAATATGATAGTTTCATCTCCAAGACAAACAATTAGTCTGGCTTTATCAAAATAGATAAATGATTTACTGATTTTTTTGTTTTTTAAAATTCGGTGTCCAACCCTTATTAGTCTATTGAGGATCCATACCTGATCTTAATTTTTGGGACTAAAATTTCTTGTTAGTTTTAGGGGTTGTGGGTAAAGCAATTTAGAGTCAGTGCAGCTAGAAATTGTCTATCTGTATTTCCTCTCATTATATAAAATTCTCATTTGTATTGGTCTGCACTAGTAATTTTGTAAGATATAGTGCTTGTATTTACATCTTGTGAGCTATTATAATGGATACATAAATATCTTTTCCTTTAGAATCATTAGAATGGTTACCAAAAAACAAGGTCGGTATTTTGATGGCGATCCCTTTATTTCAGAAATGCTCCTTGTGAAACTTGAATCGTGTAGAGGTCTTGTGACTGAGCTCGTGACATAGCTTCTTCAGCTCCTTTGCCAAAACTGGCAACCCACAGTAGAAAACCCCTGCAAATTAACAACCCTTTCCCGTTAAACCATTTCTTTATATCTGGAATATTTTTCATGTTCATATTACCTGCCGCTTTCTAGATCATGAAAGTTCTAATCGATTGCTGATTTCTTTAATATATCATCTCTTATTTTTTTCACATATTAAATTGTTTTACACTTTTACTTATGACCCCTGAATAGAGCTGTATGGTGCAAAACATTTCAAGCAAGTCTGAGCCCTAGTTTTATTGAGAGCTAAGGTGTGTTTATATCTGTTTTGTTAATCTGGCACAGCAGCTGTTAACTCGGATGGTTGCCAGTGAAGTTCTTTTCTTAATGGTGTGAACCTGGTACGCATGCATAGTAGCATATTGCTTTGTTAATAAAAAATTCTGTGATTTGGTAGAGTATCTTTACCTACTGTTGCGTATGGATGCTTTGAAGCTATTTTACTAAATACTTCTTTCCAATTAGGCCTAGCAAAGTGCGTCCTTACCTGCCAAAAAATAAAATATGACTGTTTTAAGCATGAGAGTGCTAAAGACTTTCTATTGCCCAGTATCTGTCGATTAGCAAAGTGATGGGATGGTAGAGCTATTGGGTGTATGGAAAAACTGTTTGTTGTAAAGGTAATGCAAGATCTTACTCGGGTGCCGGATAGGATGTCAACGCCATGTTTAGCATGGTTCAGAGCTTGAACCATTGTGATCAGGGTTGATCTCGCATCATGCTCTTCATAAACACTTGTAAGGTAGTTGTGCAGCTCAATTTGACCCTATATATATATATATATATATATGAGAAGGTTAGGATGACACTAATTCTCCTGTTCATATGTAATAATTCAAAATGCATATATTTCTGATGGGCAAGGACCAAAAGTTATTATTCATTACTTTGTGATCCATTTCTGCTACTTGGTCCATGACTCCTTTAAACCATTCAAATGATCCAGGTTCCCTGGTAACCCAGTAGAAATGAGCACTTTTAACCCTCTGCAACTTCTTGTTTCCGCTTCCTGGTGTCACATTTGAAGATGTAAAACTATTCAAGCTGTAATCTGATCTACTCGTTTCTGTGGTTGAATCCTAGGTCAACAGCGGGTCAAAAAATCAAATTCCTGAAGAAAAAAGTGTTGTAAAAATAATGAAAAGTGAAGTGATATGCTTGAGTAGGAATTCTTGCCTGCTGTTCTTCTGTTGTATTGTTTAGAAGATCTCTAAGGATGCTTATAAAAGGAGTAGCTCCAATTCCAAGTCCAACTAGGAGCAAGACATCATAATTTTTGTAGTCCTGTGCTGGAGCCCCATATGGTCCATCAACTAGCAGTCTCGGTTGGCTGCATCAACATAACATAGTTAGTTGATTTGCCTTGTCACATGTATTCCGTATTACCATTCCAGTCTAGGAGAGTAAAATTAGAATGCAATACCCACCTTGTCTGATCCTTTTGTCTGAGTAGAGTACTGAGTTTTGCTGGACCAATAATAGATGGTGGTAAATGAGTACCCTCTGTGAAAATTCGCTTCAATTCTTGTGTCCAGTCGCCTACTATCCGGATGTGAACACTTAGGTAGTCATCTCCTGGTGCTGAAGTGATGGAAAATGGATGCCTGGAAAGGAAAAGGGATTGATTATCAGAATGGACGGTCTGAGAGTGGTAGCTGAATGTATGTCACTATCAGCACCAATACTACTCACCATTCAAATGGAGAGATTGTTGGGCATTGTAGAAATATGTATTGCCCACCTTCGTACTTAAATCCCTGAGGCTTGGACATGACTAAACTAAAAACATTTCCTGGTAGTACTGAAACCTGCAGTGACCAAGAGGTAGAACTTGTTGAAACTTCTAGGTTTTTTTTTTTTTTTTTTTCCAACTTATATTACCCTCTGCTTGAATTCAATTGCTCTTCTTTGTCAATTTACCTTTAATACTTTAACTGAATAATGCTCTGATCTACACGTTCGCACGCTCCGCTCTGCTATGTAGAGCAACAATGGAACAGAGATGTACATCCAAGCCTGTAAAAGTTGGCAAAGCATTCAGTTCCAATACTAGCAATCTTCTTCTGTCATAACTCATAAAAAGATAATCATATTCCTAAGTTTCTTACCGTTTTTTGATCCCACTTGTGCGCCAAGAACAAGCAAGTTCCATGAACAAGTAGCAAAATATAGACAAGTCCAAGAAGGTGATGAGAGTACCAGAATGCATTAAACCCCATCAATCTGTTAAATGGTGCAGGCAGCTTCACCAGATTTCTCCGGAAGCCTCGTGTTGCCAATGTGAAAGAAATAGCCATTAAGACCACCATAGCAATCCCAGTCACCCCTTCAACCCCACTCAAGAGGCCTTTGTATGTGGGTTTTGTGTTTCCGAAATCGGAAGCTATCAAGGCAAAATCTTCCGGAGATGAGTTTATAATGCGAGGAAAGTCACATGCTAGATGGGTTCCCGCATGAATGAAGATTCCAATGACTATAGCACATGCAATCGTCTGTGAAGTAAAGAGTCAATAACAAACAAAATGACAAATATTACTTATATACACTGAGAATAAGTGGCTTTTGGTAATTAGCTGGTATCATACCCTTTATTGTTTTTTTAAGGAGGGAACAGGTTTTAAACATGGAATACTAGAAGTACTAAAATAGTAATATGGCGCAACAATATGGGTACCTTAGCTTGCGTTACACACCTGCCTTTTGAAGCTGGCTCGGTTTGATTAAGGCTTTTCCAGTATTTCTTATATATATGCAAATTCTTGCTTTAGTTATTTACAGCTTTTGATTTGGGTAGATAGTAAGATTGAATACTGCTGGTGGTGGATCGAATTAGCCTAAATATAGAAATAGACTAGGTTAATTTCATCATCAAACACTTCGATCTCTCTCCCTTTACATTTCCCAGAAGGTTTATTAGTAAAGCTAGAATGAATCAATTTCATCAAAAATTCAATCCATTTTTAATCTTTTTATACCTTTTGTTGTGAAGAATGCATCTATTTGTTTGAGGAAAGTAAGTTCATTTCATCAGTGCTTGCTTTGTAAGTTTTACCTTGTGGAAATTAATGTTGTCGTCAAAGGGGATAAAGGACCTGGCTCTTGTGGACCGAAGCCATGTGAGAGTGTTTCGACAAACTGGTAAGAGGATGAGAGCCATGTTGAGTTTCAGAGTCTCTGCAGCCCCTTTTGCAGCTGCCACGCAATAGCCCATGACTTGAAATGCTGCTCTATTTCTATATTGGTTGAATTTCCAGGCGAAAAGGCCAGCCATGACAAAGAACCACAACATCAAAATCCAGCCTCTCTGCCAATTCTCTAGTATGTGACTCCTTAGTGTTCCGGTTACTCTTCGCATCACATTCTTGGGTCTAAAGGAACCAAGGTTCTGACTCCAGCCTACACTTGCTGTGCTCAGTGGTCTGCTATAGTTCATGTAATTGTCTCTTTGTAGGAGCAGCGTTTCTAATTGCCATAACTGAGTAAAAGGTACAAATCAGACAGGAGCAGCAAATATGTTAAATTCTTCAAATCATTTAAGAACTCAAATGACTTATTTATAAAGTTGCAGCAATAAATAATTACTATCTAACAATGGCATGATAGCAAGTTGAAAAGGTTTTATATACCTCAATATATCCTAATTTTTCTGGATCTAGTTCTTCCATTATCAACGAAGCGTAGTCTTCAGCCTGTTCTTTCAACTTGGATAGCTTGTTTGCAGAAGCACTGAGCATTATAAGCTGTAATTAAACGAGAGTAACATAGTAAAGCTTAACATGCTAAAATGTAAAACATGAGTTTAACATGCTTTTTTTTGAAGGCTTTCATCAACTTTCATTATTAAGTATGTGTCACTTTGAATATCACAAATGATGTCATTACTTAAAGACTATCACTTGAATGAAGAAAAATAAATAAAAGTTGAAGTTTTTTTAAGAAAAATAAATCTAAGTTTTATATTAAGCCTTCGTTTGAATACAAATTATAAATAAAAATTATTTCACTATTTAGCTAATTTTTGCTATTATTCATGGGTCATACTATACTTTTTGGTACTATTTATGGACCTCACTGTATAATTTAAACTAACTTTTAATATTATCTACAATACTTTCAACAATAAATTTTCAGTTTCAGCAAAATAAGAAGATCCTAAATAAACCCTAAATAATTTCCTATATATATATATATATATCAAATATTTTACATGTTTTATGCGAGTGAATTGTACAAAGCTACATGTGTATCAGTGTATGACATAACGCAATCCTTTTTCTGTCCAAAAAAAAAAAAAAGACAGTTTTTTTTTTTTTTTTTTTTTTTAACGTGACAACTAAAACAGTTCTCACCTCTTGAATCTCCTCCCTTGTAATTCTTCCGTCCTCATTGATATCCGCCCTGAAAAAAGGGAAAAACACGTTGAAATTTTTTTCTCTTTAATATTAAGTCTTGAGCTCGAATCGATAATGTTAGGAACGAATTTGACATGTACACTCTAACAACTTGGATAGAATTTTTTAATATACGTAACATGATAGAGACTATAATTGCCTAACTAATGCTATGCAAGATAAAATTGTTTAATATAAACGTAACATGATTGATAGAAACTATGATTGCCTGACTTTTAAACACTATGATTGCAAGTAGAATTAAAAGTGTTGATAGATGCTATGATTACCTTTATGTCCAGGTAACATTTAGCTTATATTTTCGAGGGCAGCAACATCTCAAATATATCTAACCGTGGATTTTAGAATTTAAATTCTGCCACAACTGTAGTAAAATTTGGCATTGTCAAAATTTGTTTTTCTCAACAACATGTGAAATTACTAAATAAACAATGTTTATTTCACACACACTGTTGCATGCATATAACACACTTATAAAAAATAAGAGAAAATGGGATTTGAAATCACAAATTCTAAGTTTGAAATCGTGACTTCAAATCACGTTTTTTCTTATTTTCTGTGAATATACATATTATGTGTATGATAGATTGATAGTGTGTCTATGATAGTATTTTTTCTTATTAAAAATGCGAAAAGTTAATAAACTAATTTATGAATACTTTTAGAAACTTTTATGAAAAAAAATAAAATTGAAACTAATTATTTTTACTGTATTTTATATTTTTTATATTAAAAATTTTCTAAAATATTTCATTAACAAATAATTATGAATTATTTTTTATAATATAATACCATTAAAATTTAATTTACTGTGGTTACATAGTACCACCTATGATTAAGAACTCATGTGCTTGGGAAGTTGAAGTCGGAAGGAAAGAATAATAAAAAAATGGTGCGTATTATTAAAGAGAGTAGAAACGAAACGGAAAAGCGAGCCCACGTACATGTCGAAGAAAATCTGAAGTCGCGCGTCAAAACTCTGGTCCGAAATCTGTAACCAGAAATCGCGTAGCTCTTCTTTCGTTATCTTCGCTATCTTCTGTCTCCTCCTCCGTGCCAATGCATCGAATATCCCAACTGCAAACTCTTTCGAGTCAACCATTCCTACCAACCAAATCACACTCTTAACGATCAAATTTATGAACTCGATCGAGCATGAAAATAATAAAACAAACAATAAAATTTATTTGATAATACTATACCTATGCATTCACCGAAATCTTCTCGACAGAGCAAACCGTCTTTAGCGAGTTTGCGAAACCTGGACTCGACTTTTCTCCATAACTCTTCGGAATCGCAAGCTCCAGTGCTTGTACTTTTGCTGATGAATCTGAGTCCTTTGAGAGCTCGCTGCGCGTTCGATCGCGATCGTTGAAGACTCGCATTGATTCTTCGAGCATCGCGAGCCGACATGATCGTATTCTCCTCTGCCTCATCCTCCGAAGCAGTTTCCGACGCGTTAGATCTCAGCCACGGGAATTTCCGGCGAATCCTCGACGTAATCGACAGGTTCCTCTCGAGTCGCGGCGGTTGCAATTCGTCTCTCGTCGGAGTTACGCTGCACACGACGACTGAGTCGTCCTCGAGCTCTAGCGTGACTTCAACTAAGTCTTGCGAATTATTGCTCTGTCGTCCAAGGCCGTTGAGAAATATCGGCAGCATTGCTCCGCCGCCACAGATGGTGGAGCCGTCGAGATCATCCTCCGGCAGGTCGAATGACCGGCTGTAATTGGATCGCTTCGACGACGATCCCGACGACGCCGATAACCTCATTCTCTCTCTATCAGGTAAATCCAAACTCTATCAGCTCCCTTAGTTAATACACATTACACAAAGAAAGAGAGAAGGTTTAGAGTCCATGCCTGGTTTGGTCGACAATGAAAAAAACAAACAAAACAAACACCTCTCAACCAATCTCAGCACACGATTTCAACGCCTGATTATAGAGTAGTTACAGATTGATATATATTTAAAATAAAAAATAAAAACATTTGCTTCAATAATGGAATGTGAACTTAATATATATAAACTCTGTTTGATATAATGATAATAAGAGACACAGAGAGAGAGTGAGATTTACAGGTTTATAGGGAGAAGATGCTGTGTCTGCTGCTGTGTGTTAGAAACAACGGCAAGGATTGTGCCACGTAGAGGTAGTGTTTGATTTTGTTTGTTGTTGTTGAAGAATTAAGACAATTTTGTATAGAAACCAAAAAAAAAAAATGGAAATTAAAAAAGAGCGGGGTTGTCATTGAATTAAATAAAAGGGTAGGGTTGGGGGAGTGAGTGAGTAAGGAACAGCTAATTTATAAGCAGAGGTCAAAGGGTAAGGTGAGCCTTAACAATCGTTACTCTATTTAATTTTTTTTCACTTACTGTTCTTATATTCTTTGTATTTGGCTTTTTTTGGGAATAGAAAAAAAAAATGCATTTCTTGATGTCACATTCATAGAGCCAATTTTTTTTTTTACTAATTCATTGTATTTAGCCCTTAATTTCTTCTCATAGTTGTAATCATTGCCTTTTTGTTTAGCACATGGAAGTGCCCACCTATAATATTTTGGTACTAAACGCCATTGACTATCAAATATAAGTACCAACTAGCTAAATAACTTAACAAGAATGAGACAATCTTAATTGTAATTAATATATGTTAGATGAAAACTACGACAGGAGAAAAGTCGATTAACAATAAATTATATTAATTTTATCCTAATATTATTTTTTCTCTGGTTAATGATTAATCAAAATGCAAGAGAGTGTGTGTGTGTGTGTGGAGGTTTCCTTAATTTATTGGCTGCATGATGTTTCTAGCTAGCTAATAGGACTTGATATTTTGGTTAAGGAAGTCACGTGAAAGTTGTCATAACTTGCTTAGGTTGTGCATTGTAAAATCATGTAAGTATTGCTTGGATTTAGGTTCCTTCCTTAATAGCCTTCCCCCTAATTTAACTAAATGCCAGAATGGCCTTAGTACTAGGCATCTTTTCGCTATGAAAGTGTTAAATTAGAAAACTGTACTTGTACTTTTTTCCTTCTGTATTTCAAGCTTCCAAAACACTCATTGGGATTGTAATATATTCAATATTGATCCATGTTCGTACCATTGAAAACCAAATTTGTTGTTATAATAAAACCAAATTTTTTGGGTTTTTTTTTTTTTTTTTTGGTAGTTTTATATCATTTTTTTTCTTTCAGATTTATAAGTTAATTGTGAGGCTAACTTCATAAAGAGGAAAAATATTAAAATAAACCATACGGTTACTTTTATGTTTTTTTCTTTCAATTTTTTTTTTTATCAAGTAAGACCTATATTAGGGAAACATTTCTCATTAAACAATTTGAAAATTTTCATAGCAATTTATGCCTGAAGGAATTTGGCAAAACAACGAATGCCTGAAGGAATTTTCATAGCATGTTCAGTTCTTTGTTTTCATCCCCCCACCCCACCCAAAGAAAAAGTACATGATCGGTAATGATCATCTATATCTATAGTATAATTTATATGCATGCAAGAGTTGTAAATTATGCTATGTTTTTTTTTTTTTTACAAAAAAAAAAGATAAGATAGAACTTTAATTTACATTATCTGCTCCATTATACCAAATGGTTTTTACGTAATATCATCTGAAAAACAACGGTGAGCTGCTGGTTTTATTTGCGTGTAAATAGGCTCAACCGAAATATTCTTTAACATTTAATTTGGTAGAAACAATACACTTAGATATATAAGATTAATTACAAGATCGATAGTACTGCAAGTTGCTTTTGTTTAAGTAGCGTAAAATTAAATAAATAAGCTAATTTAGTCATTGTGGTTGTGTCTTCCACTTCTGCCGCCCATAAGAGGTTGGTGGTGGTAGCTAGTCTCATTAGTATTTAAAACCAAAAAAAAAAAAAAAAAAAAGAAGATGTGGCTATAGACTATATAGAGTCATAGAACACGGTTTGGTGTGTATATTATTATCAAGGTCGTCGAGGATCTGGAGAAGCAAGCCACAAGCTACACTGCCATGAGAAGGACTTGGTCTGGGTTTTCACGTACGTCCTTCTAGAATGTACTACGAGCATGTATGCAGTACATTACTGCAATAGATATTTTGGGTAAAGTACTTCCATATCGATCTTTGGGACTCTTTGTCGAAACTTAGGTTGCTTACCAACTTTTGCTTTTTAATCACATCCAATATTTTTTACCTTGTCTTTCTAAACGTAAAAGCGACGGTTGCCGTGTCTTTCCGGTCTGATCCATGAACCTTTTTTTCCTGAAACAGAAGAAGTAGTATTTTTAAGCCCGTAGTTTTTTGCTTCAATTTAGATATGCTTCTCATATGCACAAACGTTTAGATAAATGGATTATCTATTTGGTGTATGCATGATTTGTGTGATGTATAATTTCACTCTTTCCCATCCCTCCCAGCTACAGAAGCAATAGCAGTTTAAAGATCGATGTACTTTTTGGTTCGGTTTAGATATAAGCTTCTCAGATGCACAAAAGTTTTGATAATGGATCCTCTATTGGGTGTGAAAATTAGCTCGTTTATCGCCACAACTAGCACTTGTTTTGACCATTTTCACGTGACTTTGAAGCATAATTGTGTGATGTGACCAGCTTGTTATTAAGCACAGATGAAGTTCTTTATTATTTCTTGAAATATCTAGTAGAGATGGCTATAAAAATGGATGGGGTCGAATCATGAGTGTCGTGTCCCTTTTCAAGGCGTAAAAATCTAAACAATAGTTTTTAGAAATTTAATATGTATTTATATTAAATAAAATATGTATATATATACATTCGGTTGAGGCAAGAAAATTTAGAAATCTAATATGTTTTCTCGTTAAGATTTCCAAAAATAATTAGAGGCATGGGAATTTGGATAACTTAGAATTTAACTATCACCATGTGTGTTTTGACTAATAATATGATAAGATTTCTAAAAATATAAAATTCTCATGGTTGGTTTATTCTAGTCTTGTAGTAATTATTTACTCATATCAACTATCCTTCATTTATAAACAAATGTCAAACTTATTACTTATTTAATTTATGTGTATAAATAAATAATGAGAAAAATAATAAGAGTACAACTCCTATAAGCAAGACATGGGAGAAAATGGGCAAATGCCCATTTCCCCAAAAAAAAAAAAAATCCAGCATTTTGCCCTCTTTCCCAAACTAATTAGGAAAATGTTTTTCTTTTGAAACTCGATTTTCTTAAAATCGAGTTATATATATATAAAAAAAAAAAAAAAAAAAAATCTGAAGCCCTATAACGGCGTTTTTAAGGAGCATATAGTGACGTTTTAAGGACTTATAATTGCGTTTTGTAACTCGATCTCCATGAAGTCGAGTTACATGCAATATTTTTTCCTTTTTATACCTATAACTCAACTTCATGGAAATCGAGTTACAAAACGACACTATAAGTCCTTAAAACGTCACTATAGACTTCATAAAAATGCTGCTATAGGGCATAACTCGATTTTGAGAAAATTGATTTTCAAGAGAAAGACATTTCCCTAATTAGTTTGAGAAAGATGGCAAAATGCTGGATTATTTTTTACAAAAAAGCAAAGGCCAATTTTTTCCGCAAGACATGTATAGATATTAGGATGGAAAAAACGTCCTACCCGCCTGACTAGCCTTGCCTTACTCAGTACTTAGTCCTGTTTGGATTTTTCGCACCTCAAAGAGATGAAAAGGTAGGGAGAACAATTTATTAAAGATGGATCTTCATCTTTAAGACTTTAACTATACAACAGGAATAAAGATTATAAGGAATAGTTTTGCAACTTATGTTACCTTTAGTAGAGTAATATTAATGATATAACATATTTGACAACATTTTTTCACAATTTATTGAGGTGATAAGTAATGATTGTTATGCATTTGAATCCATTATAATTATTACTTCATTACCATAAGCTTTTTAGCCTCCAATAAAAATTTTTTATTTAAACATGTGAGTGACCAAGGGTGGAGCCAAGGAAGTTGGAGGGAATGGGCCCTGCCAAAACTTCCCATGCCCGCACTATATATTTTATGCTTTCTATTTTATTATATACTAATTTGTAAAGGGTAATTACACATAACCCACCTGTAGTTTGGGCAAAAAATCATTTTTTCTACCTGTAGTTTGAAAAGTATTAATTAACCCACCTGTGATATGTTTCTGTCAATCTCCGTAACCCACCTCAAGCTCAGCCGTTACAAAAACACCTCTTAACCCCAAAACACAACATAAGGCGAATCAAAACACCCAAAACTCAAAAACTTTTCGCGAAAGAGACCTGTGGTGAGATCAATGTGTTCTTCGTGGTTTGGAGTGCCTGGAAGGGGAGAAAACACAAGTTTCGCAACATCAAAGCTAGGGAAGGTAGTTTCGGTAAAGAAAATCAAGGTATTTTTGTCTATTCTTGATTTAGGGTTTCAAATTTTGCTCAAGTGCCAACTTACTGAAACTCTAAATTTGTACTTCCCAGGAATCGTATTTTGTTGATATGTCTTAATCAAGTAGTAATTTCTCAGTTTCATGTGGGCATCTATGCCACCAAAAAACATATATATATATATATATGTGTGTGTGTGTGTGTGTGTGTGTGTGTGTGTGTGTCAAATAAACAAAAATTAAAAAATATAAAAATGAACAAATTTGATAAATTTGTGATTTTTTTAATGTGAATTAGCTAAATAGAGAAGACCCAAATAAGTAAATCTGGTTCTTTGGCTTTGAATTGTGTTATTACCAAATTATTAACAATTGGAAAGTTGGGAAAGTTAAGGAATTTGGTGGGTTCCAATGTGAAAGAGCATAACATGGGAAACCCAAAACCAGAAGAAGAAGAAGAAGAAGAGGAAAAACAAAATGATGTAATTGTGTTTTGGTGGAATGTGTGTGCATAAAAGTGTGATCTGAGAAATGGGTTTGATTTATATTACCAAGAAAGAGCTTCTATTCAGCGAGATCATCTTGGCAAGAAAGTGAGAGAAAAGAATGTGAAAAGACTGAGTATTTTGGCTGCAAAATCAGTGAGAGAGAGAATAGGCACAGAAAGAGAGACTATTTAGCTAATATAGCTTTCTTTCTTTGGTGTCTCTCTCTCTCTCTCTCTCTCTCTCTCTCTCTCTCTCTCTCTCTCTCACAGCTTCTACCTGGTTTCATTAAGAGAGAGAAAGAGAAAGAGAGAGATTAGAAATGGCAAAGGAGGTTGATATATATCTAATGAGAAAACAATGGGTGCAAATTAAATTTGTCTCGATATTACCAAGGAGCCCCTTTACACAATTTGTGGCAATATTGTATTGTTCGATTATTTGTGTAGGTTGATCTGGGTTTTATTTTTTTGGGTATATTCTTCATGTTCAAGATTTATGTGAATTAAGAGAGAGACCAATACCACTTTTTGATCTTATTTCTCTTGCATTTTTGTGCTATTTTTTTGTTTTGGGAGGAGAGAGACATAAAATTGAGCAAAAATACCTATTTACCCCTGATTTTAATAGAGGTAGGTTACGGAAAACAAATGGAACATACCTCAGGTGGGTTAAGTAATACTTTTCAAACCACATGTAGGCAAAGTGATTTTCGCCCAAACCACAAGTGGGTTTAGTGTAATTGCCCCAATTTGTAACTCATGCATACACATGAATGCCTTTAAAACTAAACACATTTTTTTTATTATAAAAATATAAATAATTAGTCAAATTATAAGAAAAAATAAACGTAGTTAGTTACATTTTAGAATTCTTTCCTAAATTTAATACTACTTATGATCATTTTTTTCTAATTTTTAATAAGATAGAACGTATGATGATCTTTATTGTATGGTGATTTTTATTGAGTAGATACATGGTTGGTTTTTTTTTTTTTTTTTTTAATAATTTATTAATATTAGACTCTAATAAGAGTGCTCTGGGTATTGGTGCTGTTGGTGCGTGGGGTGCTGATGATTGGTGCGAGCAGTGCTCATGGCTAGTGCATGCAATGCTGATGGCTGGTGCGTGGAGTGCTGATGTGGCCAAGGGCTACTGTGCTTCGATTAGAGGTTGCTGCTACCATGTATATGGGTTTAAGTCTTGAGTAGTTAGTTAAGGGATAGTTGTAATTGGTATTATTCTGTTAGTTACAACTATTGAGGGATGGGGTGGCTAGTTAGTTAGTTAGTAGCAGTTATAGGAACTGCCAATGTATCCTAATTCTGCTAGGCTTGGGTACAAAGGAATGTAGGTTCTGAATGTGGGAATCAATGAGAAAACTAATGCAAATTCCTGTGTCTTTCCTTCTTCTTAATTCCTATTTCTTTCTCTCTAATCTCTCTCTGATCTATTCTTCTTTCAAATCCCCTGTTTCTTCTTATTTGGATAGAAATAAAGTGATTCCTATCAGACTCTTAGTATTTTGCACTCATTAACTCACTTAACATAAAGATCAAAAAACTTAAGTGGAAACATGGCACAAAATTAGCCCACAATTGAAATCTAATTTTGAGTTTAATTGAATTTTCTCTAAGTTTTGACTTTATATATGTGTATGTGTGTGTATAGATTTTCCTTGTCTGTGTTTTATATCTCTTTTATATATTAAATTTTATCAAGAAAAATAAAGAAGCAACAATTTAATTTCAAGAGAAAAAAAGTACAAATATTTTTCAAAATTATTATGAGTTTAAATCCTTTAGATTGTAACTTATTGTGTTTCCATAAAAATATTTTTTTAAGTAATAAAACTTGGAAATAATGATATAAAAAATTTCATAAATAAATATTGATTTTTATTTTTTTATTGGATATTATTTTCTAAGTTAAACTGTAAAGTTTTAGAAACACAAATAGGGTTACTATATAATTTAAAAATTTTATAGTTTAATCAATTTATGGGTTAAAAAATTTATTTTAAAAAAAATACACTTATCTAATTTGCACTTGAGATTTATCTAATTACTCAAAAATAGTTACAAGTGAATTATAAGTGAAATTTTGACTACCACATTGGTTTTATATATAATAATAATAGTAGTAATAATAATAATAAATCAACATAAGACCATTCACATTGGTTTTCCTAAATATTTTTCTTTATATTAGTATGAAAAATTGCTTGTTATTTTCAAAATAGTGACATATGATTCTCTATCATATACTCTATTTCATTAAATATTATTTCTTTATTTTTTTTCAATTATTTCTTCTGCCTTTCAAAACACCAATTTTTCTCTATTTTGGTTACTGAGACACAAAAAATAATAAAATAAGTATTTGGGAAATGAACGATGCTTCCCTACATTTAGGGATACACAGTAACAAAATGATATTTTAAGGGATGACTTGGGAAGTCCATGTGCGAGTTTTTTTTTTTTTTTTGGATTTGGCTCTTATATTTTTTATGGATTTTCCATCATTAAAATATTGCTTAATATTAGCATAAATGCATTTTGTTGGGTAAATTGGCCTTAAGTCCACAAACCCCTAATGTGTGTGCTTGTGCTCATCTATACTGTATATAAATTTATATATGTTCATGGATGTATATATGAAATACATATGTATAGTAATTATAAATTTTACCCCTTGAAATCAAATATTGATTCCACCATTACGTTTGACATATATTTTGTAAGGGTAATACATTTTTTTTAATAAGAAAAAAGTTGGAAGACCATAAAAAATATTGAAGAGCAAGAACTTGACAAGGAATGGATATATGCGTGTTAATTGTATGAGTTTGTGGCCATGCTTGCAATGTACATGCCCATCTTATATAAATAATTCAGCAATTAAAAAAAATAGCCATCATAAATAAATTTATTAAAAAGTGGGCAACTGAACACAGAGAGATCATTTGGAATCTTGAGACTGGGATTTATGTAGCAGTTGAGACTTGAGAGACGCAAGTCACTCTCTCTCTCTCTCTCCGCCAGCCTTGATTGGAATTCATCATTTTCAGTACTGGCCTTCCCTGCTTGCAATAACATATGAAAAGGAGTCTGATTTAACTCCTTAAGATAGCTCTCTTATTAACGTGCATTTTATTATTTGGGAAGTGCTAAAGCTACAGCCATTTATGGCCAGGTATAACAGTACCAATAATGCCAAATTGCAAGAAATAAATTGTTGGCAACAATGCAATTTACACTTGTTAATTTTGCCCAAAAATATTCATTTTAGTCTTTTAAGTTTGAAGTTGGTTATTTTAGTCTTGTAACTTTATTTCAAAATCATTTTAATCCTTTAAGTTTGAAATTAGTCATTTTAATCCGATAACTTTACCCAAAAATCATTTTAATTCTTTGATTAATTAGTTGCTTTGAGTGATTTTTAGGCAAAGTTACCCGACTAAGTGAACCCTTGAAATGATAAATGATTTTTGGGCAAAGTTACAACTTGACTAAAATGGCCAACTTCAAACTTAAAGAACTAAAATGATTTTTGTGGAGAGGTATTAAATTGACTAAAATGATTTTTGGGCAAAATTAATAGAGGGTATAGATTGTATGCCTAAATTGTTGCTCTTCTACTAGCAATTCATTTTGTGGATGTCGATGTAGTACGGTCATTTTTACTAGGGGTGTCAATTCGGATTAGCATGTCAAGTTTGTGTCGTGTCGAGGTAGGAGTATTCGACTAGATGGCTCAACCCTAACCCAACTCATTTAATAATCGTGTCATGATCCTTCAACCCTAACCCGACCTATTAATAAGGCGGGTTGACCTGATCCAATCCATTTGATACGCTTAATAAACGAGTCATGTTGGGTCGACACGAATGTAACACAACCCATTTCAACCTGCATAATATTAAATATAACATCTATCTAGAAATAATTATTTTTACATCCCAAAAAGCAGTGCATACACTTCAAGTCTTCAACCCATATTCAAAATATATAATATAATTCAACAAAAATATAACATTCATCTAAAAATAAGTTCTTTACACTCTAAAAGAAATGCATACACTTCAACCCAAATTCAAAATAACAAAATTTCACAAAATAAAATAATATAGTTCAACAAAAATATAATATTCTTAGAACTTGTCAAATGCTAAGTATCAATATTGAAAGAACTCGAGCAAACAGTAGACTAATCCTGACTATGATCACGATTATCATCCATAAATTCTTTGTTAATGTCCAAATTCATAACATCTTCCACAACCTCATCCAATTTCATTTGTGAAAGTTCTATGCCATAAAAAAAATAAATAAATAAAAAAGTATTAGTAGTTCTAAGGTTTGTAAAGTTTTAATTTCCAATTATATCCCTTGTAAATTTTTGTAATTACTCACTTTTCTTTTTAAATTTAAAATATATGTTGGATATAAAAGCTATTGACAAATCTAAAATAAAATAAATATTTATTTGTTATATGAGTTAAACGGGTTATGTTAAGTGGGTCATTTTGGGTTGACACAAATAAATTGGCGTGTCAAACGTGTCTATTGCGGGTTACGAGAGTTGACCCGTTTCTTATCGTGTCGCTTTCGGGTCAACCCGTTTATAACCCAAACCTATTAAAGCCCAACCCTAATCCAAAAAAACCTGTGTTGGGTTCATGTCGTGTTTGCAGATTAGGTCGAACATTGACACCCCTAATTTTTATAGAATGAAAGTGCGGTCAATTTGCTTAAACAAAAAAATCAACATCAATTGTTACTTGAAAAATTCAGGAAGTGAAAGAGTTCTAGTAAAATTTAGTTTCTATTATAACTCCCATTTTAAAAGTCAAAATTAGTCTTATCGATTCTAGGATGTTTTCTAGAATTCATGCTAAAAATGAATTCGGATTTCTATTCATCTAGAGTTTTGTTAACATTTTTGTATATAAATTGGAGGTTGTGATTCATTAAGCATTAAGTTATTTCATTGGAGGTTGCATACTTAAAAAAAAGGAGATAATTTAATGGAATTAAACAAAATACCTAAATTGAATAAATTTGAAATTTAGAGGATTCAATCGAATGAAAATAAAATTAGAGTAAATTTTAGTCAAACTTAGCGCAATTTACATTTTAGCCTTTATTTATTTATTTGACATTTTCACTACTCTATGTACCTGTACCAATAGCTTTATTAATCTTCTTGTTATTTTTATGGGCAGAAATGAAGTGAATTGGATTGGGTTTGAATCAGGTTGGTTTTAGTTTGGTTTGGAAACTTCTCATCCTAAGCCAAACTTGCTTATGATCATGTTAAAAGCAAATTAAGTTAATCAGCCTAAGTTCTTTTGAACTCAAGTAAAGCAGCCAACCTAATCATGTTAAGTATTTTATTTTTTACCACTACGCATCCTTAGTGTAGTAGTCGCTTGATAAATATAAGTGTCGGTAGGGTGTAAGGGACAATGGCCGTGATTCAAATCTTCAGAAAGGAGCTTTACACACATATACACTTAGATTAGGATAGAGTAAAATTTCTATTTTGTATTAAAAAAAAGTATTATATTTTTTTGGATAAAAAAACATGTTTTTTTTTTTTAAATTATTGAAATGTATAAAAGATCACGTCAAGCAATTGCATTAACCAATAAGTTAATAGTATATAGTTGTGATGCATTGACCAATAAATTAATCATATAATATAATTAAATTTAGTTGGAGAATGGAACGCTTAAGGTATATGGCATAATTCTATAACTAAGTTTTGTCACTTCTAATATATTACATTATCAGAGTACCACTATAAAAGGGCATATAATCTTTGTAGTAGTAGCTTAGGGTTATAAGGACTGAAACTCCAACAAACACAATCAATATAGTATAAATTTTTTATTTATTTAAAGAAACAGTAATACTTATTAGAACACACAAATACGAAAGTAGTATATAGAGTTTTTTAAACAGACTTATAATAATAAGTCTGCTTAAAAAACTCTTTAATAAGTATTACCATTTCTTAAAAAAAAAAAAAAAAGTTTTGTCACTTCTTAAGAACTGGGTCAAAGCATTTATATATATATATATATATATATTAGTTAATTCTTGCATCATTGTCAAAATTGTTAGCCATGCCACCACAAGACGCTAATTTGCTTAACTAAGTCGAACTTAATTAATTAGAAGTCTTTTAGATTGGGTAAAGGTTAGATTTTATTATTGTAAAAAAATAAGTGTTAGATTTGAAAGTTGGAATCCCTTGCTATATATGATTTGTTACTGAATACACAAACTTCCATGACAGTGTTTGTTTTCTGAAAGCAATGGCTGACGAAGTGACGACACTTCGTCTTTATGCAAAGAAATGTTACATATCAAAAAAAGTTTATAGAGACGTAGAATTTGACAGGTTAAACCCAACTACTCACTTTTGACTCAAAGTAGAAAAAACAGCAAATGAGCTTTTACTTTGTTTTTTTTTTTTTTTTCTTGTCTTATTTTGTGTTTGTGCCAGAAAAAGATATAATATGGCTTAACAACTTCTTTTTTTGTTTGTTTCTCTTTTTCTTTGGGAGGGGGTTGTTCCATTTTTCTGTTTTCCAATTTTATTAAAACTAGTATAATCCAATAAAGTAATGAAATTTTTTTAACAAGGTTTCTCTTCAAATTTAATTGTTGGATTACATGTTTCTTATGTTTTTTAAAATGCATGTCAGATTTCATTTTAAACCGATGTTATCTATTATTCGATCAATAAAATTATTTTTTATGCATAATTTTAGACTACAAAAATTTGAAATTTAAATATTTAATTAATGACATAGCAATTAATTTTTGATCTTCTTAAAATTTTGCAAGCATATATGGAGGATATAATAAGAACATGTAATTCAACAATTAGATTTTCAAAATTCATACCTAATAAAATATGTATGAGCAGTTTAAAAGGTTTTTTTTTTTTTTTTTTTTGCAAATTTTAAGGGCAAATTATAATTTACCCACCTGTGCTTTGGCCGAAATTTAAATTGCGTACCTGTGGTTTGAAATTTGATAATTTACCTACCTGAGGTTAGTTCTATTAGATTTTCTTAACTCATCTCTATTAAAAACATGACTAAATATGTGATTTTGCTTCACTTTTATGTTTATTTCTTCCAAAAATGCAAAACACGTAAAAATACAAGATCAAATAAAATAAAAAAGAATCTAGCGAATCCACGTGTGAGTAAGTTGTAATTTCCCCATTTTTTTATTTTTTTGGGTAGAAAACAGTTTTTTTTTTTTTTTTTTTTTTTTAAGAAAAGGGGGTGGTTAATGGTTATTACTTATTCCTTTATTAAGGGGAAGGAGGATGCGAAAAACAAAACAATCAAAATCAATTTTACTGTGGTTTCTTTTAGGGTCTAGGTTGTACTTCTGCATTGTACTACAAAAGTACTGAGAGACAAAGAAGCAAGATTTCTTGAGCGGCACTTTGCGATTAAGGTGAAATCTACAAATCAATCCAAAAGAGAAAGGACAAATATTTGTTGAAGTGAACCACTTTAGATAGTGATACTAATTTGGGGGGTGAAACATAATTCCAAGCATATCTTTTGATGACAACGAAACAAAATCCATAAAGATGAGAGGATAGTCGCCCCCATTTGGTAAAGGAAATACTTCATAATCAAGCAAAGTAGCTGAGACGTCTTCGAGAATTATTAGTAGGGTCTTCATTTATTTCATCTCATCTACGTGTGTTTCCATATTTCAATTTCAATTTTTGCCAATAAATGAAGCAACCAAATTTTCGGTTTTGCTTCATTCCAAAATTATATGCATGCAAATACGTGAGTAAGTTAATGCTCTACATTCTCTACAATGTCAAATATTAAAAAGATGATATAAAAAACATATGCAGTAGTAGTTAACAGAAAAGTAGAGATTGTGATCTTTCATTTCACCATTATGACAAACTTAATTTTCTTCTCATTTTGTAATTTTAATTATGGGAAATGTTAACGAATGTTATTAGGATATTAGTTAATAATTCATTTTAAAAAAGTTTTTATAGGAAAAAAAAATTTTAATGTTTTAACAATTTTTTTCATTTCCCATAAAAATAGTGTTAAAACTTTCATAAAATAGATTGTTAACTATTGTCCTAAAAGCACTCATTAGCATAATTCTTTTATTATTTGAGGATAATTATATTATAATCCCAAAGTTGGACCATAGTTACAGTCAAAAGTTTGACCTTAATTCAATCACAAAGGCTCCCTCAATTTTCTTCAGGGGGTCATTAAGAATTTTATATTAAATAAAATTTAATACAAAAAAAATTGTGAATATATTTTTAAATCATTACATGATAATTTATTATCTATTGTCAATGTGACTATGTGTGACTATTTTATTTTTTAAGTGCATATAGCATTTATATATTTTTATGCAGTTGTCTTTATAAAAATATTTTAAACTAAAATTTCAAAATGAACCCTCTAACTTCAAAAAAAAATTATATATAAAAAATAATTTTTTATTAGTTTATTTTATGCTTAAAAATATTTTTGCGTACATTAGCTAAAATCTTGCACACCCTGATCATAGATCAGTACATCCTAAACAACAAGTGCCACCTAAATAACAAGTACCGCCGCCCCTGCCTAAGTTTCAAATTAAGAATCAAAATTTTAGTTAAATCAGTTTGATTTCTCATCTAGGATTGAAAAAACTGATTTCACATCTATAATTTACTTGGTTTAAGAACTTTACTTGAAACTAGAAACTTGATAAAGTGGAGCATTGTTGGGCTAATATGTGGCACTTGATCAGAGAATTGCAAAAGCAGTGTAGATTATTCAATATTTTTTGTTTTTATTTTATTTTTTATTTTAGATAAAAGATAGAACTTCAATTTTGTTAAATTTCAAAAAAATTTGTAGTTCTTGGAACGGAACAGTACAGACAGGGTTCACTTCACATGGTGTAGATAAGATTTGGGTAGAGGATGCCTCTACTCCCATAGTCACGTTGTTGCAAATGATGTACATAACTTTGACTGGCTTTCTTACTCAAAAAAATAAAAATCATGATCTTTTTTTTTTTTGTGTGGACTGGTCTCTATATTAAAAAAGAATAGAAACTCAAGTATCCTGCGTTTTGGAAGTCTAAACAAAAAAAAAGCCCCTTTATGTGAATCGAATGTGATATTTTGAGATTGACACCAATTAGGTAATACAAATTGTAAAAGTCTTGGAAGATAAAGTTTGTTGAAAACGATATTGCTTTTTTAGTTCTTTTACACTAAAATATATATAGGCTTTCATGTGAAGAGATTTGTCTTCTTCTTCTTCTTTTATTATAATAGGATGTGGAGAGATTTTTAAAGGCTAAACAGTTGTCAAAGTATAATTTACTTAGAGCATCTACATCAGTGGATGTAAACATTTGCAAAATATAAAAAGCAACCAATTTTACACATTTTACTCCAAAAATCTTTCACATCAGTTCTTCTAAAACTGTGCTTATTTACATATTTGCTCCAGTAACCGTGCATATATGCACAGTTACTGTAGCTTGTGTATACCATTATTTTATTAATTTCATGTTTTGCACTTTTTTTTCTCTCTCTTCTTTGTGCAAAACAAACTGACTTCTCTCCTCATCGTCTTTTTCCTCATATACACACAAACACAAACACACCCACACACAAACACAAACACATAGACAAATCATCACAGAGATACACAAACACACCCACACACAAATACACCCACGCAGACAAACCAACAGAGAGACAAATCGGTGCTAGTGTTCGTCGCTTGTGGATCGGTGATGGTAGCGCTAGATCAAAGTTCGCGGGTCGATGAAAATGGGTCCAGATGCTTGTGAATCGATGTTGGCAGCGGAGATCGATGCTGTGGGTTTGATGGTTGATCGGTGATGTGGGTTTTGATCAATGCTTCTGGATTGGAGAGGCGTTGTGGTGCTTGTGATGGTTGTGGTGTTGATGGAGTGCTTGTGATGGTGCTTCTGGGTTTTGACCATGAGAGAAAGAAGAAGAAAGAAAAGGAAGAAAAGAAAGAGAAAACAACAGAGGTAAGGAAAAAGAAAGAAGAGGAAGAATAAGTTAATGTTTTATCAGGAGATAAAATAATATTAAAAAAGAATATAAAAATATTATTTATATAAAATATAGTGTATATTAGATAGACTGATATGGGTGTTTTGTAAAAATTAATGTGTAAAATAGAAAAAGTAGCTTTTTTGTGCAAAATAGATGATAAGTTTGCATCCACTGATGTGGATGCTCTAAGTTTCTAATTCTTTGATAGTCCAAATTGCAATGATTATAAAATTATTAGATACTCACAAAGTATGTACTCCCTAGCCAAAGCCAAAAAGAAAGAAAAAAAAAAGGCACTATAAGCTTGATGCATCTCATCTGTTAAACTGACTGCACTGGAATCCTAGGTTGTGAATGATTTCATTTAGTAGACCCCAATGATCGTATCTAGTCTTATAAACACTGATCTGCATGGCTGGAATTGTTATATTAACTGTTTGAACCTAAGTCAATCCATGCTATTCTTTGGATCCCAATTTCTTTGAGGCCAAGACCTAAGAAGCTAATCTAGGTAAAGGATATCAAGATTACTTTTTTTCTATGAAATCTGCATGTAAGGTTAGCCAAAAACATCTAAGAGATCCTATCTCCCCTGTTGGGCCTTGGCATAAACTATGGAAGCTCTCTGCCTACAAAAGAGAACATTATGCTAAGAATAGGTAGTTGTGACTCAAACTATTTCCTGTGTGGAGATGCAGTGGAATCTAGTATTCATTATTCTTCAAATATCCTATAGCTAGGGCAATCTAACATGCGTGCAGTTGGGACTAAGGTCTGAAAATATTCCAATCACTTCTAATAGGGACATTGTAAGATTGGTTGTTGATCCCTAAAACTAGCTAATGCCAAGTTAGTAGCACCCTAGTGAAGAGACCTTAAGCTATCCCGTTTTTTCAAAAAATTCTATTTTACCATTTCAAAAGCTACTTTATTTATTATACCATACCATTTTACAATACACTCAACATCCCAACTTTTATTTTCCTATTCAACTCATTAAAATAATATATATACTACCCAATAAAATAATATAATCAAATCTCACTTTCACCCTTCTCCCCCATCTGTTTATGTTTTCCTCACCGTTTCTCTCTCAACCACCCTTTACCACCACCTCTACCACAAGAATCCCACCACCACCATGAAAAAACCCATCAAATACACCACCACGGCAACAACCCACCCCACCACCACCATGCACAAAAACCCACAAAAAAATCAAAGCAAAAATCCACACAAATGAAACCCACATTTGCCACCATGAAACCCACCTTTGCCACCACAACTAGAGACACCACCACGGCAACAACACACCCACCACCACCATGCAAAGAAACCCACAAAAAATCAAAGAAAAATCCATTCAGAACCCCATCAAAACCCATCGGAAGCTGATCTCCACGCCTCCACAGGCGTTGTCTCCATAACCACGACCCCACACAAGATCAATACCCAGCCATAACCACGACCCCACGCCGCCACTACACCACCATGACCCAAAACCCACTCCCACACAAATCAAAACCCCACACCCACACCACTAAACCCCATTACAAATCACCCCACAACCCAGATCAACCCAGACCAAGCAAACCCACACAAACCTAGATTAACCCACCATCACAGACCACCCCAAAACCACCGACCCAGACCCACGCCGCCATTGACCACTGACCCAGACCTACGCCGTTGCCATCGAACACAGACCCAAATCCACACTGCCACCATTGAGACCAACACACGCCGCCACCATCTATCACTGACCTAGACCACGCCAACCTCTGCCGCTACCACCACCACACGAGGGTTTCAGGTTTGAGGAGAGGAGAGAATAGAACAAGAGAGAGAAGAGAAGGAATGTAAAGAAAAATAAAAGAGAAAAGTAATATATATGAGAGAGAATAAAATATAATTTAAAATTATACAATCCTGCTACAGTGCCATTTTAGATATAGGATGGCACTATAGCAAGATTGTAAAAAAAATTTACAATTACAAGATTGAGTAAAGTGGGTTTTTTGTGCATTCATGCTAAAATATATCAACATATGGCATTTAGAAGACCGGATGTGAATGCTTGAGTTCCTTGAAAATGGCTTTCACCTTGGATTCTATTTGGTGCTTGAGAAAATCCATGATGGTGGCTAGGCCAATCTTATGGTCACCATAATGAACAAGGAGAATAGAGTCAAGGACTATGCTTCGATTGTAGCTAAAGTGAAAGCCAGTGTAGTGACTGAAGATTTTGGGTCTTGGACTCTTGGGAACCCCCTATTGAGGGTGAGATTAAATTAAATTTTAATGTTGTAGTTTTCAAAGAGTTCACTACCCTAGCTATGGTGGCTGAAGATGACAATGGTGAGGTGATCATCGGTTGGGCCAAGATTCATAGCTATTTTCCCATTGCAAGCTGTGGCAACCGCCATTCTGTAGGTTCTGTAGATTGCTATTGGAGAGGAGTGGATGCATATTGTTAAAGCTTGTTTTGATTCCCTAGTTGTTGAAGGTGCTCAAACTGACTGGGCCATTCATACTATGATTAGTAATATTTTGGAGCTTAGTAAGTTGTTTTCTAGTCGTAAATTTTGCTGGGTCAGGATGTTGTTTAATTCTGCAGCTCATGCCTCTGCAAAGCTTGCAGGTAGCCTTAGAAGTTCTTTTTGTTGTAACAAGTGCAATGTTCCTACTTTCATCTCCAATGCTTGTAGGTTTGATTGCTTCTTTGTTGGTCCTTGTTTAGTTAATGAAAGATGCACATTATCCACACACCCAAAAAAAAAAAAAAAAAAAAGAAGAGGGAGAAACGAAAGAGGAATACTATATCATTCGGTGAATCCATCCTCTGGAGTTTCAGACACAGTTTAAAGTTGAGACCATCTTTTACGTATTGCGTCATCGTTGCACCGACCCATGCTGCATTTCTAAGTTGTGAATTGGATACTGGTATGATCCAGCTGACTATTAACTTAAGTATATGGATGTTAAGACAATGATGCAAATCATACACCACCAGCTTATGCAATAAAGGTGATAGAGAAAATCAAGGAGAGAGAGAATAACATAGATGTGTATAAATTTTGGCCTTAAAAAGAATGAAATTATCCTGGAAGAGTAAGAATAAAACTTAAATTAATCGCACAGCCATTACAAAAATCAGCTCTTCTCTAACATCATTTACCTATAAATTATTGTCATCCAAGTTAAATTGGCACGTCAATGAGCATGTCATCTATAAAATGTTGTGTTGATACAGCACCTTTGTAAAACAATAAACAACAGAAAAACAATGAACAGAGATCGATCAATTCTCATTGATCAAATACAATAGAGGCAATACAAAATTGGGATGATTACACCCTATACTATCAGTAAGCACTCTCTGGTGCCCTTGTATGTCTCTAGTGTGGTTTTGGAACATATCCATCAACGGCAAAGTTTCGTGTGGCAGCAGGTATAGCTAAACGAATTCCATCAAGCTCAGATTTTGCAATCACTTGACAACCCAAACGAGATCTGCAAAATCCCAAACAGAGGATTAAATCTAAGTGCCTTAAAAAGGAAGAAATCAAGATTGAAGGTAATGAAAAATTCCCATTACAAAGTTCATGCAAAAGGAACCAACGTTTCTGTAAGCCCAAAGGCCAGATCCAACATGTCATTTTCCTCATCAGTAGGTTCTTCTAACTTATTGTAATACTCCATGTCCTGTAATAAAATTCAACAGTAAGCCCCTCAAATTTGAGCTAAATAAAACATCCAACCCAAAACTAATAAAAGGCCAAAAGAATGCTTGTTTAAAACATATATCCAGAACATACCTTCACAATCACATGACACGTCGAACAGGCAAGTGAACCTTCGCATGCTCCTGATATGACATTAAAAGCAGAGCATTAATTTTGTATCAAATGATCAAAGAGATATATAATAAAAATTTTAAAAAAATAATTGACATGGAAAAATGATTCATCCACTAGTTTTGTGCCGCTACAAGTAAAAAATTCAGCCCAAAAAGAAACACAAAGTGAATGAGAGGTGGGAAGTAGAGGCGTGGGGAAAGTCCCACGTTACTGTTCAAACAAGTTACATGTGGTAAGTAATCCAAACTGTCAACATGTCTTTCAAGAGTACAGCAATGGTTACAAAGATCCCCAAGTTACAAGAAATGACTTTCATTAAAACCATTACCTCAGATGACATTAATCGTAGGAGAACTAAATTAGGCTAAGGTAATGGTGCAAAATACAGAACTAAATAAGTATCAGAATCCTTGCCTTCAAGCTCTATATCATTTTCATGAGCAGCTTCCAACATAGACATTCCTATGGGGACCTTAAGGTGCTTTTCCTCTCCATCCTTGTCAACAAATGTGACAGATATCCTGTTACATAAAGCATCTGGGTAAGAAGAAAGGCACATCAAAAGTGGAGGAAAGGTAGAGGGTAGAGCAATGATGTCTCATTGGATGCTTAACACATTCTATTCAAAGATGCCATAGTGTACTCTTATCAATTAGAATACCCATCCTCATAATGGTTGACGGCATAACATGCACATAAACATATAGTTTGCAATTAAGAGAAAGGCAACCCAACACAAGAATAGGGACAACATATGCACTACTAGTACTGTTGCTTATCCAATTCCCAACTCCCCCTGTAACTGTAAAAGAGTGGAGACACCTTTTCTCCTTTTGTATATTTTTCTATCCTATTATCATCCCCCTAAGGCCCTAACCATAGTCGACTAGATTAGCTGAGTTGGAACAAGTCCATTTACTTTGCCACAAGAATAATTCTGGACACATCTGGAGCTATCCAACACATGCCAAATCATGTGGGAAATTCCAACACATTACCCATGCTACAAAGCAAGAATTACCTGTGTTAGCTGCGAGCCAAAATGTTACTTTGATTTTTTTTTTTTTTTTTTACACAGCGCAGAACAGATACATCCAAGATATGCCAAATCATGTCTGGAGTAGTGCTACATCAAAAAATGGATCTTCTTTGGAAGAACTGATTCTACTTAGCATAAAATATGTTTGCAAATCCAGATCATCTACTTCATTCTTTGAGGACTACATGGCACTAAATTATTCCCTAGTGGTGTATGATACACATGACAATTCTAAATTCCATGTTCTTACAATGCCTTAAAAGAGGAAGAAGAACTTACGATTCTTTATTTTCACCTCCTTCCTTAGATGCATTGCTAGTAGTAGTGGTAGAAAAATGATGTTGCTTCTGAAATATGGAACCCTGGACCACCTTAGTTTCTGTCTGTGGGTCAAACTGTTTTGAAGAACAAGGAAATCATGCAATTTTCAATAATTACTTTAGGAGTAGAAACAATCTCATCTAAATTGTAAAGAACCTCCGATCTATGCAACTTTTTCAATTAACCATCTTAACCCATGCATACATGCATTAATTTAAGTTTATGTATTATCTCATATATTTCTTACAATTTCCAATTTACTCAGCATATTCTGAATAGTTCTGTACAATTTTATAATGCAATGACAGCAATGTACACTTCTATGTCAGAAAACGGAATGCTTTAACTCATAAATTCAATCTTGAATCTTTTCCAAACTATACTCCAAACGCTAGCTAAACATCTTTCAATTGAACTTGGTTTGTAGTTTTGTCACAACTGTCCCAGAGCACAAACACTGCATAGATTTTTTGCTCAGCCAAATCTTGAATTTGAATCTATGACTGATAAACAACAAGACTGTTTCATTCCTATGCAATGTATCACTTAAAAACGATATATATAACATAAAACTGCAGGAGTAAGATTTCTGGAATCACAGTGATTCCAATAGAAGGATAGGTACATAAATCTTCCACAGGACAAAGCCATGGCATTGCAGCCTAGATATGCAAGCTTATCCCATTCTTTTGTTTTATTTTTTAATTGATAAGTAGCATATCCCATTCTTTATCCATAGTTCCATACTGCCACACAACTACAGACTGGTAGGCCGATGCTACATTTTGTAGAAACGCAAAGGGCATAATGACTAATAATAAGCTTAAATGAACATCTATAACAGCAAACACAATGGTTCCATATTATGTGAGTAAAACAACAACAACAACAACAACAACTGATTTATCTTGAAAAATGAAGGTAGCGAATGATCAAATACTCTTTTGCTCATTTTGATTTGACAAATTGATCCAGCCATTGTGTCCCAAAATATTATTTTTCTTTAATAGAAGGTAAAGTGCAAACAGGGTTCAAACCCAAAACTGCTTGCACTTATACCATAATCAATTACCAATTGTCCCAAAAGTTTAAACCTGCTGGGTGGAGCCACGACATGAATCACACGACTAGCTTAATGTGATCAACACGGTTCCTAGAATTTTCTATTTTATGAGTTATACGACTGGTGTTTCTTATATAGACTAAGCTAACATCCAAGATTAATAAATCAAAACATGACCAGCTAGCGAGGGCTTGGTTAATTAGTTAGAGAGAAGTAAACAGCACTCACAGTCTATAGTCAAAGTTAATTATTTCAGATGAATGCATTTTTGTTGTGAAGTAACAAATGCAATGGTGAAAAAATAAATAAATAAAAAAGAGTAGAAGTAGAAACTAGAAACTGACCAGCGGTTGCAAATAGTGGTTGTAACTGTAACTGTAACTGTAATTGTAAGGCCGTTGTATATATCCAGCTCTAGTTATGGGCGTTGAGAGCTGTCGAAGAAGCATCCAATTCCAAAGTCTGCCTTTCGAAACTTTAGAAAGCAACATAATCGTTGCTCTCACTAAAAATCTGGAATATAAATTTAAAAAAAAAAAAATTACTATATTGAAATTTGATTTTTATATTGTTAGCAAATCTCAGAAATTTTGGTGTTTTCTTTTTCTGGGTTTTCTTCTTTTGACAAGGACAGGACTCTCAATTAATGAGAGGGCTTCCTCCCCGTGTTCGTGAAGCACCTTCGAAACTCGAAGCTTCCAATTAAATTAATAATATTATATTCCAAAACCAAAAAAAAAAAAACAAAAAACAAAAGATGATGGAGATGCGGGGTATCGAACCCCGTGCCTCTCGCATGCAAAGCGAGCGCTCTACCGTTTGAGCTACATCCCCGTGCTGACATTGTTACATTAATAAAATATACGAAACTTCTGATTCTCAGCAATAGTGTTTTTAAACACCATTCTGTCCTTTTTCTCTTTTTCCATGTGAGCAAGATACACAAATGATAAATTCGTAAGAGAAATCTGTGTATCTTGCGCATCCTTAACGTGAAAATGTGATAAGCATTCTCTAAATACAAGTTCTTAAGAGGTATGAGACAAAGACTGAAGTTTAAGTTTTCAAGAAAAAGTATTACATATATGTATACTTAAATTTAGTTAAAATAAGATTTTTATTTCAAATTAAAAAAAAAAAAAAAAAGGTAAAAATGCAAAACTAACCTTTTAAATTTCACATTTTTTTTTTTATTTTAGTCTTTTAATTTTTACTTTTATCAATTTAGTTCTCTAATTTTTAATTTTTGTCAATGTAGGACTCTATGACATTTCTGTTAGTGGTTGCCGTTAAACCCACTAAAATGTAGGACTCTATGACATTTCTGTTAGTGGTTGCCGTTAAACCCATTAAAACGACGCCGTTTTGTATTTTATTTTTTTATTTTTTTATTCGAAATTAAAAGAAAATAAGAAAAATTTGAAAAAAAAAACAATCATAGTTGTTGAGGATGATGGAGTTCTCGGAGAGGATTCTGGCGATGGTGGACTGAATGCCAAGGGTGTTGCGGCGGAGAGAGTCGAGGTCAAGGTCGGGACGCTCGAGGGACTTGCGGAAGGGTCGCCGATGATGACGGCCACAGGCTGGTGGTCGAAGCGGTGGACCCAAGAGAGGACAATGAGGCCGAGGTGGAGAGATTGAGCGATGGGGTCGAAACTGCAGTAAACTTTGAGAGCTGAGGAGGAGGAGGAGAAAACGGTAGCAGCAGTGTTGTGGAGGTCAAGGCTGGTTAGGGATTCGATGAGGCCGCATTGCTGGAGGATTTCGATGACGTTGTTGTTGTTGTTGAGGCGAGGAGGAGAGGATTGGGATTGTGTGGAGGAGTGGTAGCAACAATAGGTGTAGAATCTGAATCGGTGATAGGTTAGGAATTTGGGTCTTCATTGTTATGTTTTGATTCAGGGGAAAGGGAACGAATTTTTTTTTTCTAGATTTTTCTTATTTTATTTTAATTCCAAATTAAAAAAAAAAAATTTGCAAAACGGCATCGTTTCAATGGGTCTAACGGCAGCCACTAACAGAAATGTAACGAACCTTACATTGACAAAAATTGAAAGTTAAAGAACTGAATTGACAAAACTGAAAGTTAGAAGACTGAAATGAAAAAATATGAAAGTTAGAGGGTCAATTTTGCATTTCCTCCTTAAAAAAATTACACGAATGATAAATCCACAAGAGATATCCAGGTAGGGGCCAAAAAGATTAAAGTGATTACTCTACCTAATGTGCGTTCTTGTTTGTTTAAAGACGCTTCAAATAAACAACCTAACAGTAAACAAGCGTTGCCAAACACATAGGTATAATACTAAAGACTCCATGCAACACAATTAGATGCTCAAGTGATTATAAGCTTTCATGACAGAGAAGGCTAGGTGATTAGAAATAGCTAGGATCATTAGAGTTGCTAGAATTACTAGCCTGGATAGGAAAAATGGACACATTTAATAAGATAATAGACGACTTACAACTATAGGGGAATCCCCTTCATCTAAAACTCTCTCATTCCGTCTTATTTTTACATGGATTAAGGAAATGTTACAAATAAACCATCTAAAGGTTAAAAATAAAAAGCCACATCAAGCATAGGTTTTTTCTCATTATTTGTTCATTTTCTTTCTCACTCCAATATCTTCTCTTTTTTAATATTTTATAGTTTATTTGTCACGCGCCTTTTATCTATGTAAAAATAATAGAAAATGGGAGGGTTTTAAATGGAAGGAGAGTCGGACCCTTACTTTTATCATACTTATAAGTTATAATTAATAAGCTATTATATTTTTTATATGTTAAATTTCATTCCAAAAAAGTGTCATATTTTTTGCTTTTTTTTTCCTAAGGTTCAACCTAAGAAAACAAAAGTTGGGGCCGGGGGAAGGAAAATAACAAAGTTAGAGATTTAGAAAAAGGAAAAAATAAAATAAAAAACACTCAAGTGTAATATTTCAAAAGTGATATACATAAATAATATTAGTGAAACCTCAAATTCTTTATTTAATAATTTATTCTCCTTCACAAAAATTTGTGTAACTGACAATAAAATTTTTGGGATAATTATATAATAGCATAAGTGGAATATTAATTTGAAAAAATAAAAGGTTTATCTATGTAAAAAAAATTACAAATAAACTAAATATAATGAATATGCTATCATTTTATGGGTTTTCTTACAATAAAATATTACTTAATATACACATAAATGACTTTTTATATTTGGGCAAAACTTAAGTATGATACATTAGGTCTAACACTCCCCCTCATATGTGGGTCGAAATAACCTTTTAATAGGCGAGACCCAACACGTGGAAATTTAAATGGGAGGTAGAGTGAAGAAGACAATGATCGAACTCAGAATCTCATGCTCTGATACCATATTAAATTACCGATTATCCCAAAAACTTAAGCTATTGAGATATGATAAATTTAATCATCTAACCAAATATTTCTAACATATCATAACAAGCTGCAAGACCAAGTGCTGATAACATTGGCTTCGTCTCAGAATAAACACAAGGTTGATGGTATTCACTTTCTTCAATTAAGCAAAGAGTAAAAAATTAGTTATGTGATATATACATGGATTCAATCATATTGTCAATAATTTTTAAATATCATTATTACTATGTAAATGCCATGTGATTAAATTGGGTAGACTTTGATAAAAACTCTTAACAGTCGACTTTATTTGCCACAAAGCAAAAGTCTAGAGGGTTAATTGTCCATATCAAATGTCCAATAGTTAAATTAACACTTACATCAAATTCCAAGGGTAATGTGTGTAAAAATCAGTAAATTTTAGAAAATAAAAAATGATAATAATTTAGACTAGTGATTTATAAACAATGAACCCAATGATAATTTCAATGTACACTAGCTTTGATTCACAACATGGTTCTGTGAAATTGTGAATAGCTCTAAAAGCTATGCCGTAGGAAATTTCTTAGCTCTATCTATCATTTGGGCCCAAGTAAAATTAGATTTCGGCCCTACTACTTTCAAAAGTTTGGCCTCCCTTTTAAAATGAAAATCACAACCCAGCCCAAACAACAACAATCATCAGTCCAAAAGGCAAATATAATTTTTTTTTTTAAATTGACAAAAAGTAATCCAAAAAATTAAATACCTTTTTCTTTTCCCATAAAAAAATTCTAAAAATATATTCTAAACCAAAATAGTAAAAATGTCTGACTAATTGTTCGACTAAATTACTCACAAACCAAATAATCCAACAAGTCATTGATTTTAATATATATGAAATCAAATAAGCATGAAAACGGTTTTTTTTTTTTTTTTTGAGAAACAGAAGCATGATAACGTAACAGCACCAAAATCAAAATAGAAATTTAAAAAACTTACCGTTAGGGAGATTGAAAGAGGGGGCCAAGTGAGTTTGAGAGTTTGTACCTAAAAGTTAAAGAAAACTACAAAATATCAAAAACCCATTAAGCAAATCCCTCAAAATAACCCAATCAAACCCTAGCTTTACTAATACCCAAAATTGAAACCCTAAACCAAATATCAAAATAAAATTTAAAAAAAAAAAACTTATTGTTAGGGAGATTAAGAGAAAGGATTGAGTGAGATTGAGACTTGAGAGAGTGTCTTAAGAAGGTTTCACTGAGATTTTGAGAGTGAAGAGAGCAAGTGAGAATGAGAGAGAGATACCTAAAACCTAAATTGGGTACCAAAACAAAATTAGGTCAACCAATGACACGCAATTCAACCCGAAACCGATAATAACTAAATATGTGACTCGATAGCTGACCCAAATAGTCTCGGACCCGTTCAAAACATGTCGGGTCAGGCAAGTCCTTGCTCACCCCTAATTAAAAGTAGGGGTGTGCATAGGTTGAGTTGGGCAGGTGGATATTTTTAACTAACCCGCCAATGGCAAGTTGGAAAAATTCCAATCAACCACCAACCCACAAATCTATGAATTTGGTGGGTCAATTAAAAATATTAATGGTTTCAACACAGTGGGTTGGGCTAGTTGACAAACTTAATAAACTAAATGAAATTATTTCAATTATATTGGACAATATTTTGCTCCATCAAATAATAAAAGAAAAGAAAAAATTGCAATTTTTATTAAAAATAATTACTAAAAAGAAAAACATTTTAGAATCTGAAATTAGACTTGCATATAAAGTAAGAATAATAACAAAATCTTATAGCTAGTAAGCTAGAGTTCATTAAGGAAGAAAAATATGAAAATGAAAAAATAAAAAGAAAGAGCAAGAGAAGTGAGAAATAAAGTAGGTGCATATGTAAAGGAGAGTTTTGCAATATGACAAAGTATATATATATATATATATATATATTTATATAGGCGATCGGGTCAAGTTGTGCAAAGGTTAGAAATATCTTAACCGCACCTACTAAATTATCTATTTAACACACCAACCCAATCCGTCTTAATTAATGGACCCACATAGATTGGGTCAGGATGGTGCGGGACAATGTTTTTTTGCACAACCCTAATTAAAAGTATAAGTTAGTTCACTAAAAGAAGTATATACACCCCCCCCCCCCCCCCCAAAAAAAACCTAAACCAAACATTGTCCTCAATGTAAAAAAAAAAAAAAAAAAAACTCTCAAATATATGGCTTGAATGAAAAGAGAGCAAAATATTAATATACATGCAACATGAGAATCAAGTAAGCTAAGGAGAAGGAAGAGACGTACCTTGATCAAGCTAATTAATGTTATAAATTTTAATTTCTGTCAAATATTGCCTAAAAAAAAAAGAAAATAAACACAAAGTCTAATTTAGAAGTAGAAAATAAACAAGAGGAAACCCGACAAACATAACTGGGATCAATTCTGATAAACAAGATTATCCAAGAGGACTTCTTCAACTTCTAGAAGCTTAAGTTTTAAAAATGGTTTCAAACGTTGGCCATTGACTTTTAACACATCACCATTTTTGGGATTCTTAATTTCAATAGCACCATAGGGATAAATAGTGTGAACTATGAATGGATCAGTCCATCGAAATTGTAACTTACCTAGGAAGAGAAGCAAACAAGAATAATAAAGAAGAACTTTCTGACTAGGTTCAAATGATTTTCCCAATATGTTTTTATCATGAACCCTTTTCATTCGATCCTTATACGATTTGGCACAAGAGTATGCATCATTGTGAATTTCCTCCAACTCATTAAGTTGGAGTTTCCTTTTAGCACCTACTTTGTCAAGATCAAAATTTAACCACTTAATAGCCCAATAAGCTCTATGTTCTAACTCAATAGGGAGATGACAAGCCTTAGCATATACAATTCGATAGGGAGACATTCCAATAAGAGTATTAAATGTTGTGTGGTATGCCCATAATGCATCATTGAGTCTTAAAGGCCAATCTGTTCGAGTAGGATTCACCATTTTCTTCAATATTCTCTTGATTCCCTCTTAAATATCTTTACTTGACCACTTGTCTGTGGGTGATAAGGTGTTGCAACCTTATGAATGATGCCATATCTCTTCATTAGTTGTTCAAAAACTCCATTGCAAAAGTGCTTTCCTCCATCACTAATAATGGCACGTGGTGTACCAAACTGTGCAAACACAATCTCTCCCAAAAACTTGACTACAACCTTTGATCATTAGTTCTACATGCAATGGCCTCAACCCACTTAGAAACATAATCAATAGCTATAAGGATGTATTAGAGATTGATGGTCCGTAGAAATTGATGTACATTCTATCAAAATGTTGTTAAATCTAGTCTCCATAGGTATGTTGCAAGGAATTAAGTTTCATTTATTATTCAAGGTAGTAGAGAAAATACTAGAAAGGTTGTAGACTGAACTCTTGCACTGCACTATTAGGAATGGCAATGGATCGGGTTTGGGGCAAGGTTTTTTTTGCCCCAAACCTGCTCCGTCAGGTCTCCGCAGGCCCCGTCCAGCCATTTTTGGGCCTAATCCATGGCCCAATCCAACCCAATCTTATTAAAATAAATAAATAAATAAAAACCCCAAACAAAAACACAAACACAAACACAAACAGCAACACAAATCAATCAACATTGTGTTATTAGTCTTGCTGAAATGAGATTCTTAGACAGAAAATAAATAATAAATAAACACAAAAAATAGAAGAAACAAAAATCCATTTGTGGATTGATTTTTACATTAACACAAACATCAACTCCAATTCACATTCTTTGAAGTTATCTCAAACGCTATAGTCAATTAAACCAACACAAAATATACACATGCATTACATTCTATACATATTGAATCCTCAAATAAATACCTAAAAACAAAAACTACTAAGAGAGGAAATGAACCCAAAAAAATGAACCCAAAAAAAAATAAAAAAATGAAGAATTCAGACCACTAAAGCTCCATCGGCGGTCCTTTCAGCCATCAATCCCACCCCTGGACTTCGCCTGACCTCAACACGACCAAGAGCTCCTTTTATCATCACATCTCTCTCCGATCTAACAATCCCATGCTCCGATCTAACAACACGACCACATCTCTCTCCGATCTAACAATCCTGTGCTCCTCTATGACAAACAACAACCACCACGAGATTTGTGCTCCTCCACGAGGATGAGAGTGGATTGGTGAATGAATGAGAGTGAGGGTGAGGATGATTAGGTGAGATCGTGAGGGGTGGATGAGATGAGATGAGAGTGAGAGTCAGTGAGGGTGAAGTGAGAGAGGCAACTGAGTTGAGAGATAAATGAGTTTTAAGGTTAGGGTTGTGATATATATATATATATATATACATAGGTAGGTAGGTTTTTTTTTTTTTTTTGTAATTTTACATTTAGGCTAACTGGGTCGAGTTGTTATTGCCATCCCTATGCACTATTGCCTTATGTGTAAAGTCCAGGTGGGCTAAGTAGGTAGGGAATTTTTTTTTTTTAATGAAATGCATGAAAAATGTGTGACTAATGGACCATGACCACAGTGTTCATTAATCATTTGGTTGGCTAGGAAAGAAGGGGGAAAAAAAGAGAGAAGAAAATTCTATACACATTGGAAAGCAACCAATGAATCTACGGGTATGTGAAAAGGGCTACCTATCATGTGAGAAAAGAAAATAAGTTCACCAAAAAAATAAAAAATAAAAATGTATTGTGAAAAGAAAATAAATATAAAAATTAGCAGATCAGCAGTTGTGCTTTAATGTCATATTGTCTTATATATACTCTCGAAAGATAGTGTGAAAGCCATCATGTAAATAAAGTAAGCAAGCTAGAACATTACAAATAAAGCCAAAAAGGTATTAAGGTGAATATCCAAACAGCTATGAACCCAGACTAGTGGTAAGGTTTTGACTTAATAACAATTAGTCATGTATTTCTGAGGGATGTCTAGTTTCATACTTGCTTTGAAGACTGAGACTAAATTCATGAAGGCTATTCTCACTTGCACTCATATATTTCTTACTGTTGTAGTCTTTCTAATAAGTGGAATAATGCATAGAACTTTAAACTTATTTTGCTTGTGGATGACCGAAACTAAAAACTTTTGATTGAACGAGAAGGTTGGATGTTATTTTGATACTGAGTTTGATTGACTATGATTTTGCTAAGACAAATAAGGAACTCATTGAAAGAAAAAAAGAAGAGGTTTTAGTTTTGTTTTGTTGAGTTTGATTGACTACGATTTTGCATAGTTTTCAGACCTGGACCATTCAAAGAACCGCAAAAGGAAGAGGTTTAAGGTTTTTAAGGTTAGACCGAGGTTCAATCGAGATCAGATAGTGATGATGTCAAAATTAATTTAATTTTAGTTAAATAAAAATAAATATATTAAATGTGTAAAAATATGGAAATTTACCCTTAGAAAAATATAAAGCAGTTAAAACAACTCTCAAATGAATTTTCGTTATTTTTATAAAGTGAATAGAAAATAATAAATATAAACAAGCTTTAAAAAATTGTGTTTATTAATTCTTCAAATAAAAAACATTTTAATTTAGAATAAAATCATTTTTAATGTAAATTTACAAATTTTATAAGCAAAAAACTCATTTTTGTCCCTACATTTTCACGCGATTCCTACTTTGGTTCCTATCTTTTATTTTCACCGCTTTTAGTCCTTAAAATCAAAATAGCGATCTCGTTTTTATCCCTACCGTCAGTGCCCAAATGACAAAGTCCTAAGTGGCAGACGGAACGCCTTATTAGTTGACGTGGCGCTGATGTGGCGATTAAAATATGATTAAAAAATATTATTTGGCATTTTTATATGCCATGTCAACATTTTAATTTTTTATAAAAAGTCACGTCAGAAAATTTAAACCAAAAAAGAAAATAAATTAAAAAACAAAACTTAAATCTAATTGAAAAACGGTTTAGAAAAAAAAAATCTAATTAAAAAACAAACACAAACACAAAAATAAGCTTCCCAAATCTCATATCAAATCAAATTTTCTTTAACCTTAATTATTTTTCTTTTTCTTTTAATCTCATCTCTAAACTCTCTCTATCTCTAATTCTCTCTTTCTCTGTTCAACCTCAACGAAATCTCTCTCAGACCCAAACTCTCTCAAATCTCATCTCCACCAACTACCAAACTCCAATCTGACCTAAACTCTCTCAAATCTCAATGATGAGGTCGCTGTCGTCGAACTCATTCAAGACTCCGTGAGGTTGCCGTTGCCGTCAAAGAAAGAAAGCCCATTGCAAAGGTCCACTGATTCAGTATGGCTCCGTTGTACGAGACCCCAGTCACCGATTCAGTACTGGAACCCAAATCAGTGGTTGTGAATCCGAGATGACCCCAAACTCTCTAATCTCATAATCTAATCTCCACTCAAACTCAGACCCAAATGGCTCAAACTTTCTCT
Organism: Quercus variabilis; assembly: GCA_030445155.1. Taxonomy (NCBI): domain Eukaryota; kingdom Viridiplantae; phylum Streptophyta; class Magnoliopsida; order Fagales; family Fagaceae; genus Quercus; species Quercus variabilis. The sequence goes on from CP129455.1 coordinate 2,219,117, forward strand.
AACTCACAGATAGTTGTCTCTCTATCCCAGATCGGTAAGTCTCTCTCTTTCATCTCTCTATCTCTTAGCTCAGGGGTGCAGATCATGGTGGAGATATGTATTCCGATGGTGGGTTTGTGGGTTATGAGTTTTGTTGATTTGGGTTCGTGGGTTTGTGGTGTATGTTGATTTTTGGGTTTGTGGGTTTTTGGTAATGTTGTATTCCGATGTTGATTTATGGGTTTATGGTGTGCATGAAGGCCGAAAATTTGAGTTTGATTTTTGTGTTTTTTGTGTTTGGTTTCAAGGCATAAGAAAATCTTGTTGAATATTTGTGTTTTGTAAATTTTTATGGGCATGTCTTTTTATTTTGTAAATCTGAGTGATTTTATGGATTTGGTTGCTAAAAAAATGCAAGAAAAGAAACATAAATTTTTAATTTTTTGAGCAAGCTTAGTTGGGAAAGAAAATGAAGAACACATAGTTTTGTGTTCTTCGTATTCTTCCAAAAAAAAAAAGAAAAAAATTTAATTTAACTAATTTCTTTTCTTTTTTAAAAAAATAATTAGGTTAGAAATTTTGATATTATTTTTATCTAATGTGGATTTAAAAATAAATAAATAAATTGCTGATGTGGCATTTTTAAAAATGTAAATAATTTTTTTAATATTATTTTAATGGACACTTCAGCATTTACTGTTGGACCGATTGTCATGTAGGATATTTTTGTTAAATAAGTAATTATAATGACTAAAACGGAACGCATTTTTCAAAAGAAGGATTAAAAGAGGTGAAAATAAAAGATAGGGATCAAAGTGGAAATCGCGTGAAAATGTAAGGACTAAAATAGGTTTTTCGTCAATTTTATATTCATATTTAGTGATGTAAAAGCATAATTCTTCAACAAAAATAAATTTTGAAAATACTATTAAGTAAATAGTGATAAAATAAAATGCAAAGATATTAATCTTGTACAATTAAAATAAATAAAATATAACTTTCCGATATGTCACAAGGAAGCCTATCAGTTCAGTGATTATTGTGTTGGACAGGGACATTTAATGGGTGTGTGGTCAATGGTTCTATACCTGATGCATGCATTTTCTCCTCTTCTCCCTCTTCATGCCTTCACTCTGCCTTAATGGAAATCTAATTTAATCAGGTTTTTTTTTTTAATCCTAAATGTATTTTTCTATTTTTTTTTAAATTGAATTCTAATTGAAATTATATATATATATATATATTGTCTTTAAATGATATACCTACAAAGAAAACCGATTCAATCAATGTGCGTATTGCTTTGTGGGGTTAGGATTTAATACTTAATGGAAATATAACATTGACCCAGATCGGACCGGACTTAACTGAACATTGATTCGGCATGAGTTGGGTCACTAGTTCAACCAGTGAGTCATTGGTTGAACTGTAGGGTCAAATAAAAAAAAAAAAAAAAATATATATATATATATATAATTAAGTTTGAAAAATCATAACCTGAATATGTAAATTAAAAAAAAAAAAAGGGGGGGAGGGGGGGGGGGCGCATATGCCTAAATTAAACTCGCCATTATAATTCAAAATCAATAGAACAAAGTAATTTATATTTGTCAGTAAATTTAAGGTCAACTAAAACCTAAACCAACAAACAAATTCAAAGCAACAAAATAGTCAAAACTCAAAGAAGAAACAATGTCACACGCTCACACTATACACGACCAAAATAAATAAATTAAAAAAAAAAAAAAACCTAAACAAAATAAGATAGTTGGTGGCATAGAGTTATATGGTCATACTTACATTATAATTATTGGCCCAGTACATCTGTTCAGACTTCAAAGCATAAAAAAATTTATGTACAGTAGCAGCCCATAGCAGTAGGTTTTGAGAATTGTAAAAATTGAAAAGTGATGGTACACTACAAACTACAAAGTGTGAATTCGTAGGACAGGGTGCAGGGAACAACGCTTTTTTTGGATATTTCACACATTTAAATATTAAAAAAGTTAATAAAGTGGATCAATTAATATAATTTTACACAATTCATAAACCCGATTGGGTTAATAAAACCCGACTGGTCACACGAGTTGCTTAAAACCCATCAGGTTGCACTAATTTTGACCGGGTCATGTACTTTTCCGATCCAATTAATCACTCGGCCCTGTCTATGCGGCAGGTGTCTGGCCCGACCGGACTGGGTTTAATAACACTGCCTAAATATATTTTTCTATTTTTTAAATTGAATTATAATTAACACTTTATATATATATGTGTGTGTGTGTGTGTGTGTGTGTATAAATCGTTATCTTTAAATGATATACTTACAAGGAAAACTATTTCTTTTATAAATTGATGTTGTATAAGGTTTTAGTTTCCTTTTTTAATTGGTTTTCTAATATTCAAGTTTGTATATTAATGCGGTAAGGTAGAGTGAGAAAGCAGGGCTATGGTAGCTGCTGAATCATTCGCAGGACATGGACAACTGTGTGAACTGATGGGCTATCTCAATCTAAAAGATGATAGCAAAAATTTGTATTTGTTTACTCCCTCAAGCCATAGAAACGATGGAACATATTATTTTTTTATTCATTTCTATTTTATATTTACCAATTTTTGTTTATATTTAATATTAATATGCTTTTTTTAAGGTAATGTATTTGGATTCAAGGTCTTGTGCACTCTATGTCTAGAGGGGGTGAGCATACACCCATCCGGCCCAACCAACCCTCTCGACCCGAACCAAATAGCTTTGGGTGGGTCGGGGTTCAAGTCTTGCTCTCTGGGTTGTTTCAAGTTTTGGGTTGGAATCGAGTTTGACCTGACCCACCTGATCCTAATTTTTTTTTTTTTTTAAATCCTCTCTTGATTTTTGACACTTTTGGTGAGTTTGATATTATATTCCCTAATGTATAGTATCATCAAACGAGAAAAAAAAATCATCTTTTGAAAAATTTTATTTTCGATTATAAATGTTAAAAAAATTCATATTATAAATTTTCCTTTTATTTCATTTTTCAATTTAAAACTAACTAAATCTCCACATTTCAGACCCAAATATCTTTTATACTTTCCATGTATAAAGCAAACTGACTAAGTTGGCATAACCAAACTAACTAAGTCGGCGCAGTTTCTTTTTAGATTACCAAACACTAGTGCGGTTTCTTTTTAATGCTCCATTTCAACCTCATTTTGTTTTAATCTCTCAACACCCTCTCTCGTTTTCCATCACTGGAAAAGCTTGTGTTATCATCACTTACCTCTTTCTCTCTATTAAACAAGCATTCCTCATTATGGTAAAGAGGAAGCGTCAGGGCAGTCAGGGTCAAGGCGGTCGACTTCAAAGTGGCCAAGATCAAGGAGGTCGGGGTCGGGCAGCTAAGGTCAGGGCAGTCAGGATCATGGCAGTCAATTTCAATGCGGTCGAGGTTAGGGAGGTTAGGGTCTGACGGGTCGTGGTTTGGTGGGCCAAGGTCAGGGTAGTCGGGGTCAGGGAGGTCGGGGTTAGGGCAGTCGAGGTCAGGGCTATCGGGTTCAAGTCTGTCAACTTCAGCGTCGTCGTCGTCAGCAAGGTCCGACTTTTACCAACACAATCTCTTTCCATTAGTACCAATTTATCTACAAACTGATGCTGAAATTCCAGAATTTATGAAGAAGCCCCATCGTTACTGTTCCTTGCCTCCGATGTGCAAGATAAAGCGTATGGGTTGGGTAAGTTTCATATATTAGCAAATGAACACCTCATTACATATTTGTTGTTATATTGTACACCTTATTAGATACTTGCTGTTATATTGTACACCTCATTACATATCTTCAATTCTATTTACTGAAATATAACACCTTATTACATATCTTGAACTCTATTTGCTTAAATGCTTCAATAACAAAAAATTGTTGTCTCCACTCTCCAGCAACAACAAAAAAAATTATTTTGTTCTCTTTTTTTCTTTCAAATATTTAAAGAATTTTTGAAAGAAGTTTTTAATATGAATATGAAGCTATGGAAGTTCTCAAAATCACAGCCACCGAAGCTGCTTAGGTTTGGCAAATAAGGCAGAACTTTATTCAAAACCATTGCTGAGCTGGTGATAGCATACCACAAGAAAAGGAAATTCTCCGGCCAACTCCTTAAGAAGCATCCATTTGATCATGTTGAGAATATGACTTGCTGTGAATTTCTTCATGGCAAGAAGACAGATATGTTACATATGAGGTATCATTCCATGAGTTTTTAATTATTTTACAGATTTCTTTTTATATATATAGTATCTATTTGCCTATCACATCTTTTTTGTGCTATTGCTTATAATTAGATATGTATGTTGTTACTATTTGCTTAAATTGTTGAAATATATCTAACAATCTTAAAGCAGATTTTGCTATTTTCATTTTTTATTTTTGTGATTATTGAAAAAGTTTTTGCTAGGTGTTTTAAATCATTTAAATTAATCATTGGTGCTTGCAATGATAATCTACTTTGGTGCAAAGATTTCCTTGGTTAGCAACCATCAAAAACTTTAAAAACTATTTGTTTGTTTTGGTTGTTATAGATATATGAGCAGTTTGTCTTTTGATTATTGTATATTATAATTGTTATTACATGTTCTTAGTTTTTTTTGGAAAGTATTTTGTTTTGGAATACTTCAAAAAATCTAAAAAAATTTCAACTCTGCCTTTTGGCGACTCACTCGCGAGTCGCGAGTTTTCAAGGCTCCAGTCGCGAGTTACCCAAAATGATTCGCGACTCTTTGGCAGGTAAGACTTCAAGTCGCGAAAAAAATTTTGAAAATTTTCAAAAATCTTGGTTTTTGACTTTTTGGCAACTTATTTTCGCGACTTATTCATGAGTTGCGAATTTACTCAGAGGCGTTTGCGACTCACAGTCACGAATAAGATCTAGAGAATTTTTTTTCAAAATCTTGTTCAAAGGATTTTGGCGATTTAGTTTGGCGACTCACTCATGAGTCAGTTGAGTCGCGAAAATCGCGTGTTTTGCACAAATAGGGTTAAAACAAAGACAGTTTTTCAAAAAAATTTTAGTTTCTCTCACATCACGTGCATATCTCTTTGTCTTCTCTGCCTCCCCCTCTCTTAATACCTCCATTTTCATCTTCAATCTTCACTCAATCTCCAAGAAAAGGTATGGGTTTTCACTTATTTTCACTCTATTTCAAGTTTTTAGCCCTATTTTTCATGGATTTGTTGTTTATGTTGAGATATTGATATATGGTTGATGAATATGGGTTTTTGTTATTTTTGTTGAGGTTGTTATATGGGTTTTAATGAGATTGATGGTATAATGCTTGTTTTACATGTTTATACTACATGCTCATGCATTATGCTATGAATTGTGTTGTGTTGTGCATACCATGTCTATTTATTGTTTTTGCCTATGACATCTTTTTTGTATTATTGCTTATAATTAGATATGTATGTTGTTACTATTTTCTTAGTCACAAAAGTAATTTGTTTAAATATATCCAACATAAGGTACATAGTGACTAAGCTAGTGAAGACCTATTTCAAAAAACAAATTGGGAATAAGGGTAGTTATGTTGGTTTCATGCCATATAGCTTCAAGCTATTCTTTTCTGCCATTTTCACTCAGCATGTAGTTTTATATCATTCAAATATGCAACTTATGCATCCAATATTTTATGGTTCTGAAGACCGCAAGAGATTTCTAAACACTGTTATTAATCTAAAGGCAAGAGGTCGAAATTTTTTCTATTGTAATACCTATCTACATTGTTCAACGTATGGACTACATGACTGGCATGCTTGCATTCCCATTTCTGGTCCTCTACGTGAAGTATAGGATCATGATAGGAACAAATATCATAACAATGTTAATAGTCTTCCAGAGTATTTGATGAATTTGCATGAGCATTTCCATGGAAAAAATAGAGTATGATATGAATATATTTCTTTTTTGATATTGTTTTATTTTGTTGCAATTGCAATGTACATAAACTGACTTTTCTACTTGTATTGCAGGCTATAGTGCACTTAGATGTTAACAAAGATATGAATAGCTTGTTTCCAGAATTTTGTTCAAAATTGCTTGATGTAATCCTCCGTGGGCTTCATAGGCAGGAAGTTCACCTTGGAGGTAAAAATTTAGTAGATATTCTATTTGTTAATCCATATGACTCTACCAGAAATTATAGGTTTGTCTAATGCTTTGTTACTAGTGTAAATAGGAATTTTTCTAAATTTAATCGTATAATGACAAGCTATCTTCTATTGTTACTTATTACTAATGTTGTCCATTAAAAACCATTTAATTTGTTGATAATCTGCATATAAAGAATCAATAATATATATACATTGATATAGGAGTAAACATTGGTTGTTGTTTTTGTCTTAGCTAGTATTATATTAGATTAGCAGTAACATTGGTTTCTATTCTTGCCTTAAAACTGACTAAATCTCCACATTTCAGACTCAAATATCTTTTATACTTTCTATGTATAAAGCAAACTAACTAAGTCGGTGCAGTTTCTTTTTAGATTACCAAACACTGGCACAAAAATCTTTTATCTTTTACAAAACAAACTTTTATACTTTTATACTGGCTCAGCTCTGTTTGGTCACCCTTAGTTTATTGCTTCATTTCAACCTTGCATTTTGTTTTAATCTCTCAGAGTGGCCATACTAGTACTAATATTTTTAATAAATATTGTTAAAAATATTAGTAGTAGTATGGTATAATTCTTCCTCATCATCATTATATCAAAAATCAAAATAACCTATAAACCCTTGGGACAATACAAAGCATAATTGTAGGTTTAATATTATGGGTTAAAGTAATACATAAATTACAATTATATACTATCAAATGTCAACCAAACAAAAATGTTTATTCAAAGAGGCCTAGTAGTGTAGTACTATATTATAGTATAGGTCTTCATCATCATTATTATATCAAAAATCAAAATGACCTATAAACACTTGAAACAATACAAAGCATAACTCGTAGGTTTAATATTATGCGTTAAAGTAATACATAAATTACAATTATCGCTATGTTTGTTTCAATGTAAAATATTTGCAAAAGTAAAATATTTTACATATAAAATATTTGCAGGAAAATATCTTCATTTTACCGTTTTTGACTGTGTACATGAAAATGTTGTGTAAAATATTTTTCAATACTTGGCACAATGTAAAATGGACAAAAAAAATTATGAAACTAATTTATTTTATTAACTTCCAAAAATATATATAGAGATGGAGGGAGCATCAAAGTCTACAAGGACTACAAAAAAGACTATCTTAAAACCATTGTGATTGAGGACAAAACAGGTTTGGTTTACAAGGACTAAAAAATGACTACCTTGAATCCTGAAAATCAAGTTCAACATTGGAAGAAGAAAAAACAAAACAAAACAAATATGCCAAGAATTCCCAAAATCTCTAATCAAAATGAAACATAAACACCCCAATCACTTAACAGAAACTCACACCCACACCAACAAAGGGAGAACGTTGAAGAGAAAGGCTTTGAGGCTTCTTTTTGTTGTTTAAAATGCCGCTTTTTTCTTCCTCCGCAATAATGCAAAATTCCTAAAATTGTAATAAAGAATCTGAGTGTTTTAAAAAATTTTAAAATGGAATTATAGAATTGTGGATGATTGCAAAAGAAAAGAAAGTGCAAAATTCTCAACAAAGTTATCACAAAAATCGTTGTTGGCATATTTCTCACAGCCAACCACCACCACAACACAGCCACCACAGCAACCCACAAACCATCTTAGCTACCCACCCTCCGCCACCACGACCCACAATCTATCCCAACCATCCATGGCAGCCCACAAAAGTAGCCACGCGAGACCCAAACAGAGCAAAAACCCAAATCGGTAACCCACTTGGCAGTAAAGGGAAAAAAAAAATTTAAACTAAGAACCTATGGATGAGTTGATGACAGTGGAAGTGGCCAAGAAATGGTGGAGCTAACAACAACAATGGAGGATTGAAGGAAAAAAAAAAAATTAGGTAAAGCTAGTGATGGGTAGCGCCGACGAAGGGAGGAGCCGGTGATGGGTGGTGCCTAAGGTGAAGCCAGTAATAGGTGGGAGAGAAGGACCGTGGTGGACTAAGTTTTGGAGAAAATACTAATACTGTGAGAGTGAGAGAGATAGGTAAAGCATCGGGCTAAGAGAGAGAACAAAATGTAAAATGTTTTTCCAATATTTCAGGTGTAAAATATTTTACACAAATTTGCCTTGGTTATTTTTGTTGACTGAAAATATTTTACTGCAAAACAAACACTGTAAAATGTGAAAATATTTTTCTAAAAATATTTTATTTCAAAACAAATAGAGTGTATATACTACCCAATGTCAACAAAACAAAAAGGTTTATACAAAGAGGCTTAATAGTATAGTATAGTACTACACTATAGTATAGTATAGTTCTTCATTATCATCATTATATTAAAAATCAAAATGACCTATAAACACTTAGGACAATACAAAACACAACCCATTTAATTCAATAGGTTTAATATTATGTATTGAAGTAATATATAAATTACAATTATATACTACAAAATGTCAACCAACAAAAAAAGGTTTGTACAAAGATGCTTAGTAGTATAGTATAGTTTTTCATCATTATCATTATATCGAAAATCAAAGTAACCTATAAACACTTGAGACAATACAAAGCATAACCCATTTAATTTCGTAGGTTTAATATTATGCGTGGAAGTAATACATAAATTACAATTATAAACAATCAAATATCAACTAAACAAAAAGACTTATAAAAAGAAGCTTAGTAGTATAGTATACTATAGTATAATACTGTACCATAGTACTATAGTATAGTATAGTATAGTATAGTACTACAATATAGTTTAGTACTATACAATATAGTATTATATTATTGTATAGTTCTTCATAATCATTATTATATCAAAAAAAAAAATAACCAGTAATTTACATGGTTTTCAAACTTGAACCGTTCAAAGAACTAGTAAAAAAAGAGGTTCAAGGTTTTTAAGGTTGAACCTAGGTTAGACCAAGATCGAACCATGATGATGTTATAATTAATTTAGTAATTGATTAATATGAAATAAAAATATATATACAAATTAAAAGTCTCAATTAAAATTTAATCTAAAATGATTAATTTTATTTTCAATGAAACCTAAACTACCACTTAAAACTTCTTATGAAAATATTAAAGTTATAACTTATAACATCATCCAATTAGGATAAATTGAGTAGCCCGTGTAGCCCTCAATTTTTAAATATTGCAAGTTTGGTGGTGGCTCTAAGGCATTCAATACTTTTACGTCATTCTCCTTCTCCATTCTTAGTATATGCTCTCCATATAAATTTGAAAAGTCAAAAAATAGCACCAAACCACAAAATGTATTTTCTCTTTCAATTGTGCATTCTGAGCCTCAGCTACATTTACCACATTTTCCATCTCATTTATTGTAAGAGTCCCTCGAAGTTGATTCAAATTTTTTAACTCTCCAAGTTTACATCCTTCTCTATCATCCTTATCACTTATGTTGAATGTTCTTAATGTTCTAAGAAAATTTCCCAATCCCTTTTGGAAATACCACATTGCCCCAATAATAATCATCATGAAATATAAGATGTCTTAACTTAATTAGTTTACTCATCCCCTGTGACAATTTCTTTTTCCTATTAGAAAAAGAAAGAGATTTTGAACCTTATCATAGATCACTTTTAGTAAAAACCATGACACATAATTGGCATAATGAAAGAAATAGTGCTATACAAAACTAGCATATAAATAATAGAAAAGATGATAGAAAAATAAAAGCAACCGATAGGCCTATAGCTATAACATATAAAAACAAAGAAAAAGATTTTGAGAAAGATGATTTAAAAACACTCATGACAGATTAGAAAGAGAGTAATCTGATAGAAATAATGCAAATTGGATCTGACATGGAAAGGCATAATAGTAATAAAGAAACTAGTTCATCACAACCTACACGTAAGAAGATGGATGAAAAAACCACCGTGCACCATTGGTGTGGTAGTCACTTTATGAGTATAAATGCTTGTAAGGTGTGGAGGGTAAGGGCTAAAGTTCAAGTCTACAGAAGGGAGCTTCACACACATATACACTTAGATTATGTTAGAGTAGAAATTCTATCTTGTATCAAAAAAAGAAGATGGATGAAAAAGAAAACAAAAATCAAGACTGAAAGACTTAAAGCCAACTTTTATAGAAAAGAAAGAAAGAAGTCATAATCACAAAGAGAAATGATATATCTACAACTTTTTTACAACAAATCCTAAGTGACAGGTTGTTACTGGTTGTTATTGTTGGGGCCAAAAAGTAATTTTAGTGTTAGTTTTAAATTTGAAACAATAACAACTAACCATCTGTGATTTGTTGTAAAAATGTTGTAGACGTAGCATCTCTCAATTACAAAACAATGTTTTCTTTGGAACTAGGTCTCTCTCTCTCTCTCAAACTGATTTCTTTTTTTAATTTATTTTGGCAATTTCGGGTAAAATGGCTGATGATCTTTGTTGGGTTGATGATTGTTGTTGTTTGGGTTGAGTTGTTAAAATGCCTAGTTATTTCGGGTGTAATGGGTTTTTGCCAATTTTAAAATTAAAAAAAAAAAATTATATTTGCCTTTTGGACTGATGATTGTTGTTGTTTGGGCTGGGTTGTGATTTTGATTTTAAAAGGGAGGCCGAACTTTTGAAAGTAGGAGGGCCGAAATCTAATTTTACTTGGGCCCAACTGATAGATATATAGATAGAGCTAAGAAATTTCTTATGGTATACCTTTTAGAGCTATTCACAATTTCACATAACTATGTTGTGAATCAAAGCTAGTGTACATTGAAATTATCATTGGGTTCATTGTTTATAAATCACTCGTCTAAATTATTATTATTTTTTTTTATTTTTTAAAAGTTACAGATTTTTAGACAAATCACCCCTAGAATTTGATGTAAGTGTTATTTAATTATTAGACTTTCGATTTGGACAATTAACCCTCTAGACTTTTGCTTTGTGGCAAATAAAGTCGACTGTTAAGAATTTTTATCAAAGTCTACCCGATTTAATCACATGGCATCCACATAGTAATAATGATATTTAAAAATTATTGACAATATGATTGAATCCATGTACATATCACATAACTAATTTTTTACTCTTTGCTTAATCAAAGAAAGTGAATACCATCAACCTTGTGTTTAATCTGAGACAAAGCCAATGTTATCAGCACTCAGTCTTGCAGCTTGTTATGATGCTTCACATGTAATTATAGATAGTGATTCTAAGACATTTATTGATTCCATCTCATCTACTAGGGATACTATTCCTTGGAGGCTAAATCATTTTGTAGAAACTATTCATGTGGCTTGCTTCTCTCTGGTTTCAGTTTCTTTTAGTTGGATTTATTGTGAGGCTAATATGGCTGCTCATAAATCAGCTAAATAGTCTAAGAATCAAGGTTGATTTGGTTCTGTTAGTCCGAGTTGTTGCTCTCCCAATGTGTTTAGTCATGTAGAAAAGGAGGCTGCCTCTTTTGTTTCCTTGTAATCTGTTCTTTTTTTTTTTTTTTAAATAAAATTTCCAGTTCATAAAAAAAAAATTCTAATAAAAGGTTTGATTTGTCACAAACCTAATGTCGGGGGGAGGGCCGTTGATTGCTTAAATTTAAAATCCAAAAATCAAGATGGCTATCATACCAAAGAAATTTGTAAAATGCCAGAGAGTTAAAATTAATCACGAAAAAATTAAGGTTCGAAAAGATCATAAATTTATTTAAATATTTCTAGAGAGAATTTATTGGATTCTACTTATTTAAAGTCTTGAGTTAATTTATAACAAATATTACTTCTTTGATAAATGGCTGATTTTTTTAAAGTCTTTCTTTTATGAAAAAGAAACTCCATTTGTGTGATTACTGACTTCTTCTTTTTCTTTGAATATGGTTAAAAATCACTGCACTTGATTAAGAGAAAAGTGGATTGAAAGGAATATCATGAAGGGAAAGGAAAGTATTTCCCTTATTTGGTGGGTGGAACATTGAAAAGACTAAAGAGAAACAAGGGACATGATCAGGAACTTTTCTCCGTGGCTGATCACTTTGTCACTAAAAATTATTTTCTTTCTTGGTTCTTCCCTAATTACTTTCACTATAATCCAAAAATCCCAAGCACACCAATCTATCACCAGTACTTCTTCCATTATTTCCCTTTCTTTTTCTTTCTTCTCTCTAGTATTTAACCAAGTACAATGTCAAAATCTGTCGGTCAGTAGTCAAACATCTCACTTCATTTCCTATTTATTAAACCTTACTTATCACGGGTTCTCCACTTGAATTTCGCAACTCAAAGTCTCCTCATTTACTCTATTCCATCCATAATATAACAACCACCCCGAAAAAAAAAATGAAGAAGCAACCATATTCCATGCGATGAACCTTTTTTTCTTTTTTTGTTGGGTTTCTTTGGACTCCAGTCTCCATGTGACCTACTGATTAAGCCTCACACCAGGGCCCCGAAAAAGGACATTGTCCATTGGGGAAGAATCATTACAAGGACCCAACCCAATGCCTAGTCCTCATCGAAAGAAATAAAATTAGAGGACAATTTTAGCTCCAAATCTAAGTGGGGTTTTTTTTTTTAGAACAACTTATTTAACTGAAATTGAAATTTTTTTACTAAAAGTATTATAAATAAAACTAAGGCCCTGTTTGGTAGAGTAGTTAAACAACATATTTTTAGTTTTTAAACAACATTACACACTTTGTTACATACTTTTTCACGTACTTTTTCATCTACACGTATTTCAAAAAACTATAAACAACATTACTCAAACTCCTCTACCAAATAGGCTCTAAAAGTTTCTTGAAATAGTATATTGGGACTCATGAATAGTACAAAAAAGTACAATGAGATTCATAAATAATAGCAAAAATAAATTAAATAGTAAAAAAACTATCCAATATAAGCTTATCCCGAACACAACCTTAAATTGTCTCTTCAGCCTTCAATCTTCAGTCTTAGGTATTTATAAAACTATTTTTATATTATATAAATAGATCACATGACTCATTAAAAAAAATCATATGAATAGACTTTTTAATCACCATGTAGGTGGCGTTTGGGTATTACATTTCTTGCGTTGCATTTTCTGCATTTTTTTTTTCCCGGACGTGTGGTTGGCACTGTTCATTGTCCATGAACAAAGATTTTAGGCTTATAAACAGTGCCAAACGTGTGAACAGTAACTTTATTATTTTCAATTTTCAACAAAATAAGCGGTATTCAAATGGACCTTTAATTTTTTTTTTTTTTTTTTTTTAGGCAAAGGGACCTTTAATTGGTCCAAAAAAGATGGGTTCAAACCAATTCCAAGCTAAAATTGTTCCAAAATTAAAGGTGCCACTCATTTGAACAAACATGTTTAGTGGACCCAGAAGAGAGAAGATATGGATTGAGAGGCAGTCAAGCTAATACCATGATATGAACATATGATAATGACACGTACATGGTTGAGCTGATCTAGAGCTATAAATACGACTATTTCTCTTTCCTTCTCATCTCTCTACTCTCTATACCATCATTCTCTCTCATACTTCATCACATTACTTCCACAATACTAAATTTATTTTTTAATGTAGAATTTAGAAACCGTTGGCATTTGCTTGGTTATTACTTATTAGACAAAAAACAGAAAACACAGACTGGTCCGAAACAATCGGTAGAGGCAACGTTTCTCCTCCGAATACGAGGGAAAAAAAAACATTAATCAAAAACAACAACAAAAATAAGTGAAAAACACTCTCAACCATTGCTTTGGGATTCCGTTTTAACTTTTAAGATGAGATAAACCAAAACTCTCTCTCCAATTTTTCTATCTTTTTTTTCTCTCTCTCTAAACAGTGTCTCTCTCTGCGTTCCACTACGTACCCTCTCCTCCGAAGCCACTCAACGATGGCTTTTCTTCCTCGGCTTCTCATCTAACCTCATTTCCAGGTACCCTTTTTCATTATATGTGAATATATATGATCTGTTTTTTATATGATTTGTGGGATCTATGAGATCATGTTGTTAATGATGTTTGTTTGTTTGTCTGTCTGGTAATGTCAGAGAATGAGGGTGGGGTCATGTTTGATCAATAAAGCTATAATTTTGTAAACACTGCATCTGAAATGGATTTTAGATTTTCTTTTTCTTTTTCTTTTTCTTTTTTGGATTTAATGTTTTTGTCAATATTTGGTTCATTTTGTGTTTACATGATTTGAGTTTTAATGCTGATTGGCTAATGAAATTTTGAGGTGAGCAGATCAATAAATTGTGATTTTTTTTTAATAGAAGAGATTAATAAATTGTGATACTCGTTCAAAGACCAAAAAGGTTTGGTTTTTCAGATTAATTCACCAATTGATTATAGTTTGTAGAAATCTAGACAATTATATAGTTTATGGTGTTGAATAATTATTGCATTTTGGTTAGAGGCCTTGGGTTATGATAGATTTAATTTTTTTTCCTTAACGGGCTCTGTTAGCTGGTACAAAATGACCATCTTAAATTCTTACTAGAAAATTTTGGTTCTTTGAGTCCTTGATTAGCTTGTTGAGGTTTCGTAACCAACCTCAAAATTTTGGGGGCAAATGATGGTTTTTGTGTATACATAATTTTCTTGGGCCGTTTGGCTAAGATCAAGTGAAGTATTTGTTGTTATAAATTTAAAAATGTGGATCATATAAATTTCTGGCCAAACGGATGGAGGGATTGGCTTTGTGTTTACTTATCTTCATCTTATACATGGCTTTTGTGTTCAGATGTTTCATTTATGCGCACAGAAACTCATGTATTTGTGTACATGTAGTGGTAGAAGATCTGATGAGAGTTTATCATCCGGAACCAAACACTCAGAATTCAATCTTGGGATTCATTTGGGTGTTGTGGTGAACGTTTAGCAATGGATTACAATGGTAGCAATGGCAAGTTGACAGGAATCCGACAGATTGTTAGGCTAAAGGAAATCCTCCAGAAATGGCAATCCGTCACGCTTGGCTCAAGGGCGAGCAATCCCCCCCCACCTGATGAACCTGATCAAAATAATGGGGGTATTTCGCCAGCAATCAATAAAAGGCTAACAAATGTTATGTATTGTGATTCAGATGAGGATGGCTGCCATAGCCCTGAACCGCCACCTGATGTCCCCAAAGGTTATTTGGCAGTTTATGTTGGGCCAGAGCTTCGGAGGTTTATCATTCCCACTACCTATCTTAGCCACTCCTTGTTCAAGGTGTTGCTGGAAAAGGCTGAGGAGGAGTTCGGGTTTGATCATAGTGGCGCGCTCACCATACCATGCGATACTGAGACTTTCAAGTTCCTTATTAAGTGCATGGAGACCCATCAGAAGGCTCACCCTGATAAGAGCTCAGGTGAGGTTCTTTAATTTTCCATTTTTGTTTCAGTAAAATTTCCCCCATTTTCCTCTCCTTAATAGTATCTTATTGCCTTGTGGATGTGTTTGAAATTTGAGTTGAAGTAAATAAGTAATAAATGACATTACATTTTTTTTGAGGGTGATAAATGACATTACATTGAATTCTAAACTATGTTCCAATTGAGCTACTTTTAAGCATATATAGGCCCCTGAATTATAAACCATGTTTACTAACCTTTGAAATTTGGTGTTTGGCAGCTGGAAAAGAACTAACCATTGAAGACTAAGTAGTTACACTGATCTTTCTAGTGCTCCAGATTTTTGAGCTGATTTTCTGGTGTAAATCGGGGTCTTCTTGTATGCAGATGCAGATGCATCTTCTTCTTCTTTTTTCTTTTTGTTTTCTAAAGTGACAAGGTTAGGAAGCTTTAGTTAGAAAGTTTTCAGATGTATTTTGTCCGGATTTGGTGCTAGAGAGGTAATGTGTCACTTTCTTTCTATTCTTTGTAATGGGATGTGACCTCCTTGAATATGCATCTGATGTTTGATTGAATATGGGAAACATTAATTGTTAAGCAAGCATGTCCGTATGTGTTCTGGAGTAAAAATTCCGAGTTCATTCAAACGCTATTGTTAGCAACCTTGATAAAGGCACTCTTCATTTTCATTGGATCTGTGGAGCAGTCATTTTTATGATGTTACAACAGAGTTCTACTTTGTGTTTTCAGCCTTTAAATAAAGCTACCAGAGTTTCTTGAACTTGTTAATATGGGGTCGGTTTGTTCTCAGCATTCAGCAAGACCATTTAGCTTGCCGAATCAATTAGCTTATTTTCACCTCTTATTAGCTTCTTGGACTCAAATAAATCATCCAGCATTCATGACTAATGAGGTAGATTACTTGTAAACATGTTCCAATAATGCGTGTGAAACTGTTTTGTAGTTTTTAAAACAAACACTTCATCCCTTCATAGCCAAGAGATCATCGTCTTTTGTATTTTGTATTTTGTTTGTCATGTTCATGTGCCTTGTGATTAGCCACCTTTAAGTGGAAATGTTATAGTTTAAAGCTGAAGCCTTGAATGACCATTGAGAGCAATGTCTGTCTGTCTCTCTCTCTCTCTCTCTCTCAATATGCACATGATTCCAAGATCACAGCCATTATGCTGTCGTTAAAAAATTATTTGTTGAATTAGTAGCTGCGGTAGCTTTGTTGAATACAATCATGCGTATCCGATAAAAATATTGTAAAAAAAAAAAAAAAAATGGTGCGTGCCCTGTAGTAATGGGAATCAAAAGATACCAATGCTTTATTTTTTAATTATTTTTTTCCTTGAATGATATTTGCTTACTTTCTTAGTATTAAGTAGTACCAAGAAAAACATACACATTCGAGTATGCGTGTAGATCAATAAATTGCTTACAATTTTTTTTTTTTTTTTTTGAGAAGAATAAATTGCTTACAATTGATTTTTCTTTATAGTGATTCTTAATTTTTGTCATTGTGACACTTGAAGGAATGCCCTCATAGACTCAATGTTTCTTAATTTTATCTTTGTAGTGTTTTTTAATGGAATGCGCTCATATACTCATAGTGGTATATATACCATTATGAGTCTATGAGGGCATTCCTTTAGGCTATGTTTGGTAGAGTGGATTTTAGAAATGAAAATTTTTTGGAGGGTGATTAATGAAAATGTCCATGTGCACTTGCACATGGGCTTCGTCCTATATGTTGCCTCTTTTCTTTTTCCTTTTTTCTTTTTTCTTTTTTTAATTTCTTTGTCCAATTCTAGTTTTAGTGTTTTTTTTTTTTTTTTTTGGTTTGTGCTATTTATTAAAAAAAATTTGAAGTGTTCATACACAATTTTTTTTAATAAAAAAATGTTATTTTTTTGTTTCATTTTCCATCCTTTCATTTTTCTTCTTAACCAAACAAATAAGTTTTCTATCTCTCCACTTTTCCATCCTCCCAACCAAATATATATGGGAGAAAACTTAATCTTTTCTTTCCTCTCACTTTTCTATCCTTTCACTTTTCCATTCTTCCAACCAAACGGATCCTTAAGAAAATAATACTCCGCAACACATTTTGATTTCCTTGCCTAAGACACTACCATGTCAAGCCCAAAAATATTTTGTAAACTTTAAAGCCTGTGATGCGGGGATGAAAACCTAGGCTCTCCGGCTTGAGCATGAGCTTGTAGCTTAGCAACCATGTTGTTCAATCCTAGAAAATGCTCTTTCTACTAGTATATTTATAATAAATTCTTCAAACAAACAATAATATAATAAATGCTAATGATCTCCAAGTAAGGTTGAGAGAGAGAGAGAGAGAGAGAGAGAGAGAGAGAGTATAGTGTGTGTTAACCGTCAAGCCCGTACCACTTCTTATATATTAGGCCATTGTATAGGCCCTTTGGCCCAGCATGTGGAAGATATTGGCTGTTTGAGCCTATTGTCATAAAAGTTTGGTTATTGTATTTGTATATTTGCGCTTTGTTGGTTCTTTTTCTTTTCTTTTTTGAAGGGGGGGGGGGGGGGGGTGTGGGGGGGATGCAAAATGACTCTATTTTGGAAAATTGACTTACTTTACCATGTTTAGTAATTTTTAGTTATGAGTTGTGAGGTGTGACCATGAAAATAGCCAGAAACATTTTCTTTGATTTGGGTCCGAATAATAATATTTCTTATAATTTCAAATACTTATATAAACAAAAACTTTCATTTACAAGAGTGTGTTAAGTCCCAAATTGGATATTCATTTGTTCAACAACATTTTTGTGTATTCTAGATTTACTAAGTAATTTCTTTTATTTATTTATTTTTTCTATTTTGTATTTTCCTTTTCTTTCGTTTTGTTTTTGTTTCTTTTTTTCTTAATAAATTTAGAAACCTTTGGTTTTGTTTTTGGGTATTATAAAACTGATTTGTAATATTAATTTGGGTAGCTTAATATTAGTTTGTTAATGTAATATTTTATGGGTATTATAAAAAATAATTAAAATTATTTGTTTATATAATATGGGCACAACAGTAGACAAATTATAATGGCTAAATTACTAATTTGGTTCTTCAACTATGAGTTAAAGTTCAATTTGGTCTTTCAAATATTAACCATGTTAATTTAGTCACTCAACTTTCAAAAGAAAGTCAATTTCAGCCTTAAATACTCTCTTCATTTAAACTTTAACAAAAGTAATGTATGTGGAAAATATGGCATATATTAAAAGTTTACTGTAGAAAATATAAAAATTTCCAAATCAATTAATAATTTTGTTAAAATTTAAATGGAGGAAGAAATCCAAGGATGATATTGACTTGATTCTAAATAAGAGACTAAATTGACGCAATCAATAATTGAAGAATCAAATCAAATTTTATCCTATAGTTAGAGGACCAAATTAGTAATTTAATCTATCATATATATTATACACTAGGCAATAAGGGCTCCCAGGAATTACAATGTATATTTGTTTGTTCCAAATACTACTTGTGCTCTCTATAAACACAATTCATATAAGAGTTTTTCAAATGCTACAGAAATCTATAATTTGAATCACATGAGACTTATGAACTACTAAATCAACACTGAGATTTTAGACACTATCCTACATTCTTAACCAACACATTCCTTGCAAATAATTTTAATGGTTCGATGAAGTTTTTTTATAAGCTTTCTAATGCAATTTTGCTTTTTAAAAGACCATATGACCATCTTGAACCATGAACCAATCAAAGCGTAATGTATACCTAATTGATGGACAAAATGGGCTTTTACCCTTTTCGGGCAAATTAATTAGCTTTATACCCCATTTTCCAAACTAAGTAAGGAAATACTCATCTTTTAAAACTCGAATTATGATAAATCGAGTTAGGCCCTATAGTTGCGTTTTAAGGAGTCTATAGTGATTTTTTAAGACCTATGGTGACGTTTTTTAACTCGATCTCAATGAAATCGAGTCATAGGTAAAAAAAAAATTGCCTATAACTCGATTTCATTGAAGTCAAGTTAAAAAACATCACTATAGGTTTTAAAAACGTCACTATAGACTCTTTAAAACGACACTATAGGGCTTTGGAATTTTTTTTTTTTTTTTCTAACTCAATTTATCATAAATCGAGTTTTAAAAGAGAAGCGTTTTCCTACTTAGTTTGGAAAATGGGATATAAAGCTAATTAATTTGCCTGAAAATGGCAAAAGCCCATTTTCTCCCCTAATTGACATCAAACTCAAAACTTCAAAATTGAACACTAAAGTAAAGACAATATCTGTCAGATCAAACACATGAAAGTATATCTCTGGACAACTAGTTCCAAGAGAACATTCTTTTAATTCATAAGCTAGGCAGGCAAGCCATTGTCATATAGCTAGGGGGGGTCAGTCACGTTGCAGAAAGATAAAGCAAGTTGCAGCTGCGAGAGGCTTTAATTGTTGGCATATGAATATGATAGCTCTTCTTCTCCTTTAGATTTTGTAGGCATTCCTTCAGCTAGCTAGCCTAGCTTTGCTTAGGACTCACTTTAGAGTTGATGGTGAGTCATAACTCATAACATACCTATCCAAGAATGGCAAAAATCAACATGTGCCATATTATATTGATTGCCGCTATACTCTTTTGACATAAATTCGGTGTGTGTCTCTCCTTCCCCAACAAATGTGAACAACATTTATTCTTATCCACATTACTGATGCATGACTGATGAGTGATAACATGGAAAGAATTGATTGCAATTTGTAAAGTCAAGCAAACAACATCATGAGAAGTGAGAAGAATAGTCTTTCATTTGTAACGAGAATAGTTTATTTTACTGTTAAAATTTTATTTCATGATCAATCTAGTCTAATAATGTGTTTAAAGTGAAATGTAGTAAAAGATCTTTTTACAAACAAGACAATGTTATCATGTAAATTGAGTTTACAATCTTTTAAAATTCTTCCGATAACTTTTAAAGGGGCGGGAATAATTTTTAAATATTCGCAAAATACGGAGAACGGTACTTCCTCTACTTACATTTACGGTAGAATTTATTTATTAAATTCATGGTAAGATCCATCCTAAATGTGAAAGAAAAAAAGTATAATTTTTCCATACTGCAAGTGTTGAAGATTCTAGAAATAATTCCAAGTTGGTAGACTTCCGTATATAGATTGATTGTAAATATATATGTTTCCATTCCAATTATATATGTTTCCTAGATTAGAGATATGCTCTGCTGGCTTAGAGATTTGTAGTCCTAAACTTTAGCATTCCAATTATGTATAGTGGCTATTTATGCCCACGATATTGTAAAAAGAAAAGTATGAATGAAAACCAAGTTTTGACTTGGTATCAGAGCCTCCCGAAAATTTCCATCGTAGCAAACAACTACTACCATACTCCTCTGAACTACTATCGCAGCAAACAAGTACCACCATATGGCTTCCGAATCCTCTACTCTCGAACCATCAACCCCAGTAATCCATATCCAATTTGAAAATTCTGGCTTCCATGCCGGAGTTGTCCTCACCGAAGTTAACTATGATGTATGGTCCCAAATATTAGAGATGCAAATCGCAGGACGTGAGAAGCTCGAATATATTATGGGTAAAACTGATCCACCAAAGGAAACTGATGCTACCTATGCAAAGTGGTATGCAGAGAATCAAAAGGTTAAGGGTTGGTTGTTGACCTCCATGTCGCCAGAGATAATGAAGCGTTATCTTCGACTGCGTACCGCAAGGGAAATCTGGAGTGCTCTTGCCAAAGCATTCTATGATGGATCGGATGAGACACAACTCTTTGCATTGAATCAGCGTGCCTTCACCACCAAACAAGCTGGTCGACCTCTATCAACTTATTATGGTGAGCTTGTCGAAATTTTCCAAGAATTAGATTATCGTGATAAAGTTATCATGAAGGATCCCGATGATATAGTCACCTATAAAAAATCTGTTGCACGGTTGAGAGTGCACATCTTTCTTAGTGGCCTGGATGCAGAATTCGAACAGATTAGAGGTGAGGTTCTTCGGAAGGACCCCTCGATGGACCTCGATGACACCTATGCCTATGTCCGTCGAGATGCTGTACGCCGAGCTACCTTAAATGCTGAACCTGTAATCCTGAGTCTTCCGCTCTAATGGCTCGACGCTCTAAGCCCCAGCCTCGACAATCCGCTCAAAAGACTGATTCTGACCAAGCACGATCTCAGAAGGGCAGTTATGAAATAGGTGCTGCCAAACCCGAACGTTTGTGTACTCACTGTGGTGAGACAGGCCATACAAAGGCACGGTGTTATGACTTAATTGGCTATCCAGATTGGTGGGATCCAGCAAAGGCACCGCGCAAGCGCAATTCGAAGCCAAACCACCAAGCCTCTGTTGCTGTGACCAAACCTTCCAATGATGTTGCAGAAGCTTCCTCCTTAATTGCTACTTCAGGTAACATTGGTAAGGTTTTCCATACTTCTGCATCAAATAGTAGTAGTAGTACATGGATAATTGATTCCGGTGCTACGGATCACATGACCTTTGACAGTCAGCATGTTCCGTCTATGAAACAGTCCACCACACATATAGTCTCTACCGCTAATGGCAATCCCTCACCTGTGATTGGGGAATGTTCAATTCCTCTCTCAGATAATTTGAATCTTGATTCTGTTTTAGTTGTACCTTCCCTCAACCATAATTTATTGTCTGTCGCTCAAATAACTAGTGCATTGTATTGTGTTGTGATTTTTTGGCCTAACCTTTGTGTTTTTAAGGACATTCGAACTCAGAAGACGATTGGTTGTGGTACTAGAAGGGGGAAGCTGTACTATCTGGATCTGAAGCCTACTAGCTCACATCAGTTGGCTCAAGCTCTTTCAGCGAATCAGATCGACAAGTCCTCCGAAATTTGGTTGTGGCACAGGCGCTTGGGTCATGCATCTTTTGGATATTTAAAAGTATTGTTCCCAAAGTTGTTTTCTCAGTTAAATACTTCAGATTTCAAATGTAGTATTTGTGAACTTGCAAAAGGTCACCGTGTATCGTTCCCCTTGAGTATGAATAAAAGTCCAGTACCTTTTATGTTGATTCACTCTGATGTATGGGGGCCGGCCAAAAACCCGTCCTTGAATGGTTCTCGTTGGTTTGTCTCATTTATTGATGATCACACTCGTATGACTTGGGTTTGCTTGATGAAATCAAAAAATGAAGTTAGCTCCTTGTTTCAGAAATTTCATAAGATGATCGCCACTCAATACCAATCTCACATACAAGTTCTTCGCACTGATAATGGTGGAGAATTTGTTAATCAGGACCTGAAGAAGTACTTGCAAGAACATGGCATATCTCACCAGACAACTTGCCCTTATTCCCCTCAACAGAATGGGGCTGCGGAGCGCAAGAATCGCCACCTACTTGAAGTTGTACGAGCCTCTTTGTTTGGAGCTCACATGCCCACCAGTTACTGGGGTGAAGCGCTCAGTGTTGCAGCTTACCTCATTAACCGTGTACCCTCCAGCTCGCTGAATTTTCAAACTCCCTTTGAAGTTCTTCATTCGACTGTAACTGCTCCTACTGCTCCGAATTTATCACCTAGAATTTTTGGGTGCGTGGCATTTGTGCATCTTCCTAAGCCATTGCGTGATAAGCTAGAACCACGAGCCCTACGATGTGTCTTTGTTGGCTATGCCTCACTTCAGAAAGGCTACCGCTGCTATCACCCCCCATCACGAAAAATGTATGTCACCCTTGATGTTGTCTTTCATGAAAATGAAATGTACTATCCTGTTCCCGAGTCCTCAATTCAGGGGGAGAGACGAAGTGAATTGCATACTCTAAATCTAAATCCTTCTTTGGACCATTTGAATACAAGTGGTGAATTTTTGGATAAAAGTGGTGAGTGTCCAGAGGAGGAAACTGTGCTGCGTGAGCAACCTATTCTTGACCAACCAGATGTTAGTTTGAATGGGGAAAATAATCAGAATCAGATGGAAGCGACTCCACTTCAAGTACCATCTAACCAATTGTTTTCTGAGGTCAATTCCTTTCCTGAACTCCAGGTACAACCCCAGGTACATTCTGAATCTCAATTCCTTCCAAAAGTACTACCTAATCGAGCCACTAGAGGTATACCTAGAGTTAACTATGAACCTGTTCTTAGTTAACTCTAGGTATACCTCTAGTGGCTCGATTAGGTAGTACTTTTGGAAGGAATTGAGATTCAGAATGTACCTGGGGTTGTACCTGGAGTTCAGGAAAGGAATTGACCTCAGAAAACAATTGGTTAGATGGTACTTGAAGTGGAGTCGCTTCCATCTGATTCTGATTATTTTCCCCATTCAAACTAACATCTGGTTGGTCAAGAATAGGTTGCTCACGCAGCACAGTTTCCTCCTCTGGACACTCACCACTTTTATCCAAAAATTCACCACTTGTATTCAAATGGTCCAAAGAAGGATTTAGATTTAGAGTATGCAATGCATCTAATTTTTTTAAGAAGGGCCAGGTAAAACCAGGGATATCCAGAAGAACATATTGAATGACCAACGAGCAACGAGGACAATGGCAGTGGCAGCCGCAGCGTCATTATCGGTATTCCAATTAAAAGGAATATTATCCCTATTCCCCTTCAGTGAATGGTCCATATATATTGCTGATTTGCACATGCTTGTCACAGGCTACTGCCTTTTTTTTCTTTGACCCTTCTTTTCTCTGTGTGCTATAGAACCCACTCTCGATGATGGTGAGAACGTGGGGGCTTAGATTTGAGACATGAGAAGTCACATGCTATGTCTTCTGGTTACCAACTTTTGTAGTCTAGCGGCTACTCAAATTTGGTAGGAATTAAAATAATTTTTTGTAGGTAAAATGCATGGTTAGTTAGACGCATGGTCAGCTGAATAAAGTTAGGTTAAAAAAATAAACCATGAAAAAAAGCTAGCTCAAAAGCCAATCACTAATACTATTGTTCGAAATTAATTAGTTATTTACTTCACCACTTTTATATATACCCTCCACTCATAAGAAACATATAATCGAATTTTTTTTTTTTTTATATAAATTAAAAGCAATGAATATTACACACTACTGTACATACTCAATGTAAATTGTGGATATATTTTAAGAAAAATATGGATGTGTGGCTTTACAAAATACAGAGATTGTGTTTGTGTGTTTAGTGTACATCAAATGGTGTAAACCAACAATCAGTGTAAAATTAATACTAACCCATTCAAAATTTCACTAACAAAATTATCATAAACTTTTGACTAACTATTCTACTATAAGAGATTAGCCTGACATTTGTATTTTGGGATGATCATATATAATTATATCATACATTTTGATCATCTTCAGCTTCATTTCATGAAAGATTTTTTTAGGAATTAGGAGCTTGCAAAATCAGCAAAAACCCTCGGATGTGGAAGTCTGTGAGTTATAGAGAAAAAATAATAGATCTATGTATAAGTAATCCAATCACACAATGACAATCTACCGCTGTATAGAGTAGTTGCGGAAAAAAATACGGTAAGAGTGTAGTCGCGAAATGACTTGTTTGTGTGCGTTAATATATGCATAGGATGAGAGTGGCGTGGGGAGTACGCGCAGACCGTGTTTCCCTGCAACTGACGGTGTTTTGTGGTGTTGGTGGCATTTTGTAGCTAGGCCCACCCCCACACGGAACCCCGACCCGTAATCTACAAAATATGTTGTGGGCCGTCTATACCATTTTGCCTTCCATTCATCTGTATCTGTTTTTGTTTCTTTTTACAAAGAAGCTATAGTCCTGTCCTATGGCTCCGACAAAAACATGTGTCATTGTTCATCTCTTATGCGTCGTACGTTGATAGGTACATCATTAATTTGCATTCAATATCTTTCTTTTCATTTTGATTTTGTTGTTTCCATGACTTGTTGCTAAAATACATTGTCCATGTCTAAAGTTTATCACTTTATCTACATTAAGATCCAGTCTGATCTGGAGGATCATAAAGTAAGGGAATAGAAAGTGATGAGGATGGAAGAAAAAAGAAAAAAAATGAAGATAAAGAAATAGAAAATATTTAAATTTTTTCTTATATCTATTTGGTTAGAGTTTTAGAGGTGGAAAAATGAGAGAGTGAAAAGCTCTTTTGTTTGATTAAAAATAAAAATGAGAGGATACAAAATGGTATTTGTGTGGGTTCTAATTAACTCAACTAGTAAATTTTTTTTATAATTAAATAAGAAATTTGAGATTCAATCTTTGCGTACACCAAAAACCGATTGGTGTCTTGGTCTGATTATAAAGAGCTACTATTAAGAGCGAATATCATAGATTGATACTCTTTAAAAAAATTGTATTTGTATAAATTTATTCTCAATATGTTATTATGTAAAAAAATTATGGTTTACAACGGAAAAAATAAAAACATGAAGGGGGGAGAGAATTTCCCTTCTTAGGCTCATTCTCTCTCCAATTTGGAGAGAAAATTCTCTCTTCAAAAAATCACTACCATTTTCTCTCCAATTCTCCCTCCCAAATCACTTCCTCCAATCAAGCACACTCATCTACTATTTTCTTTCATTTTTTCTCTTCTCCCCACAAACTACTCTACTTTTCTCCTAAATCAAACTTAATGTTTTTGGGCCCTGAAAATGTACGAGTTGAACTACAAAATTATTGGTGAGTATATTGTTAATTAAAATTTAAAATGATGTGATATTCTATATATTATTAGATCCAATAAATAAAATCTTAATCATAGAATGCACGCTCTTTATTTTGAAATAAAATAAAGAGAATCCTATTCAAAGTAAAGTGCACTAAAAAGCAAGAGCCAAGTAGAAAAATTTTGTTTGGGTGGCCGAACTTTAGTATTAAACAATAAAGACAAGCTATATATATTTATAAATCTGTTTTTTAATACTAAATAAGTTATAAATCATAAATGTATTATATAAAACTAACCATTTATATATTTTTAAAAGATCATATTTGAGAGAACTTCATATTTTTTAAAATTCTAATGAGTATACAAAAATTGTCTAATTTATTATACATAAAATAATAATAATTATAGAAAAAAAAAAGAGATAAATTTAACATTTTCCTTCAAAGTTATGCTCAATGAAGATCTTTGATATTGTGGGTTCATTTTTTGCGCTAAGGCCAAGGGTGTACGTTGTAACCTTAGCCCTTTTTTTTTTTTTTTTTTTTTTTTTTTTTTTTTTTTTTTTTGTGATCCGACATCAAAGAAAACTCCCTCCCCCACCCCCCCGCCCTATAAGCATGACCTGAAGAGTAAAGAACTAGTGGTACTCCTTTCTCTTTAGCTCATGCTTATAAGGCAGAGGGGGGAGGGAGTTTTCTTCAATGTGGGATCGCAAAAAAAAATGCCTAAGGTTACAACGGACACCCTTGGCCTTAGTGCAAAAAATGCACCCACAGATATAATTTTTTTTTTTTTTAAAGTATTACCTTTATGGTTAACAATATCTTTTTCAATATTTTAATTGTAATAAATTCCACAAAAAGCTCATCCTTCATACTATCACAATATATATATATATATATATATATATATTAATACCTTTCATCTGTTTTAAAAAAAAATTATTTCAAATAGAAACTAGAAGAACGAACACAAGAAGAACCGACTTACCAATTAGATGATAAGATTTTTGTTTCCCTAAAATTGTTAATCCCTTACATAGCTCAGATATTGTTCATATATAATAAAATGTGGATATTTTGATACATTAAGTTTATAAGTTACAATTGAAATCTCAAATGAATGTTTTTGTAGCTTAACTTGGTTTGTTTTGAAGTAAAATATTTTACCGAAAATGTTCTTTCCATTTTCAAGTATTTGTTTGTAGGAAAAATATAGTCATATTTGTAAAATGTTTTACCTTTGAAAATTTGGTAAAATATTTTCCAAAAATACATAATGGGTTTCCCTCCCCCATTTGATCGCTAGGTAATAGATTCAGTGCTTGAAGACACTGCTCCAGCGACTAGTGTCATCAGTCTGGTGGTCGAAGACTTCACTTTGGCAACTGGTGATGACGGTTCAGTGGTCAGTGAATACACTTCGCGACTAGTTTTGACATTCTTGTGTTCTGAGACTTCACTCTGATGACTAATACTAGCAATTTGGTAGCAGGAGACACCTCACTAGCGGTTCAGCGGAAAGAGAGACCACACTGGCAACTGGTGTTCAAAGACTTCGCTTTGGTGACTGATGCCAAAGGTCCAGAAATAGAAGACGTCATTTTGTCGACTAGTGTTGGTGGTCTGATCACTAGAGATACCCCTCCAATAGTGATCGTTGACAAATTTTGGTCCCTAGAGCCACCACTCTGACTATTGATTCCAACAGTCCAATCACCAAACCTTCGACACCAGTGGCTTCAGTTTTGAGCCATCGATTTTGGTGATTTGCTTGAAAATTTTTACTTGCCATACTAAACATATGAAAATATTTTACTAAAAATGTTTTACTTGTAAATCTTTTTATATGTAAAATATTTTATATCTAAACATATTTTACTTCAAAACAAATAGAGAAAAAAATCCACATTAGTATATTTCTGAGAATAATATATTTCAATTAAACAACATGTATTACACTCACTCTTAAAGCATCCACATTAGTGGAGCTATTTTTTTAGCTATTGGACACCACAAAAAGCTACTTTATCTATTTTACCTTTTTACTTTACAAGACATCCAACAATAGTGGTTTTATTTTATCTTTCAATACAATAAAATAATATATCTACTACATTAAACAATTTATTTATTTATTATTTTTTTCCCTATTCTTCATTGTCTTCATCTCTATCTTCAGGCACCACCTCCACCACCAGTGTGAAACTCAGCACAAACCCAGCAACGTCAAATCAACACACAAACACAAACCCAGCACAAACTCAACAGCGATGGGGCTTGGGGAGATGGGGTCTCAACGAGATGGTTTTGGGGAGATGGGGTCTCGCTGGGATAGGTTTGGGGAGATGGGTTTGTGGGTTGGCAAGATGGCTGGCGAAGTAGAGAGGAGAAACAGAGCAGAGGACAACGCAGAGAGAGGAGAAACATAGAGTATAAACAAGGCAGAGAGAGGAGAAACAAAGCAAAGAGGAGAAATGGAGAAAAAGAAAGTAAAGGGATATATATTTTTTTAATTATTATTAAAAAGCAATGTGAAAACAACATTTAATATTTTTTATTTTTTATTTTTTACATATGAGCTACAGTGCACAGCCACAAAAGTAGTTGTGCACTGTAGCTGTAGAGTAAAAAAAATATAGTTTTAGCTCTACCAATGTAGTCACATTTTGGTATTTGATGGTGCTAAAAATAGCAATATAACTTTTTAGCACCACCAATAATAGTGCTCTTTGTAGGGGCCCTTTTTGTATTATGTTTTGGGCTGGGCTGCCTCCTGCGGTGATGAGCCCGGATATTTTGAGTAGGAGAGTTGAGACCGGCTCAACTGTAACTCGTTTTGGACCGGCTTGTGCGCAAAATTGGCCTCGTCTACCAGGAGAGTACTTACGGCAGGTAGAGCTGTTTTTTAATAGGTCACGGTAGGCAGATATAATAACAAAAGAAGATCGGATATATTGTTCTTTCCTTGATGGAAAATAACCAAATAATCTCTATTTTTATGACAATTACAGTAATAATAATAGCTTTACAAAAGGAGTGAAAGATTAAATGACAACATGAATTAATCAAAGAAGTGATATCAAGTTAAGTTTGGGTCTGTAATGGCAAAGACCAAAGAGGAAGAACGCTTCCTCTCAATGAAACTAATCTCCCAAGAAGATATCCTACTGTGGGGATTAATGACTTTGAGGGAATCAGACCTAAATGATTAGTGCCCAAAAGAATTACTATTGTTTAATCATCTTCCAGAGAGGGGGATTTTGAGGGGGAGAGAAGAGAACCGACCTACTAGTGCATGCCCATTATGCTTCTTTTCTTTGTTTTTCGTTTTCTCTCTTATCTTTTCTTCTTTTCTTTCTTTTTCTTTTGTTTTTTCTTTTACTTCATAATACCTTTGTTTTTCGATCCCCTTTACAGGGCACGGCAAGGGTCCTTTTATAGGGGCTGCCGTAACCGGATTTTACCACTTTATCCTCTTAATTGCATTTGTCTGATCTGGGAGTACTTGCCAACCACCCAAAGGCTCGTTTGTGTACCGCTCACCCTTGCCAGACAAAGGCAGATTTGTTAGTCCGCCGTAGCATCTTCTCCTGCCATGGTATAAATGCTTTTTCTCTCTCTCTCTGGCATGTACCCAACAGTTCCTCCCTCAATGTTGCCTCTTTTAGGCGGTCTGTCATCCTAGTAGGACGTATCTCCCAAAAGAGCTTGGGCAGGAACCACGAAATAGATCTTTTTCCCTCTCCCCACCACCAAACCAAACCCCCATTTACATTTTACCTCTGACCCATGGCCCCACCATGTCCCATATTGGCTGGGTACAGGCTGGTGGTGCCTAGGTCTTGCGCGTACCTTCCTATTATGTATGTTCAAAATCTGTTTGCTACTCATGCATTTGCCGTGACCTGAAGCTTGCACAGTCTGTCACGCTTCTCTGTTCTTTTACATGGGCTATTTGCGTAATTCACTGTTCCATCTAGGGGCTGGACTTTACATGGTACTTGGCTTCTTATTTCTTTTAGCCCACTTCTTAATTACCTTGACTTCCTGCCACATTACTTGGCATTTCCCGTCGTGGTGATTTGCTCTTGCTGGGCCTCTTTTCAGGCCTGCCGTTCCATTCTTTCCCCGAGTGGCTTAATATGGCCACTAGCGTTCTTACTTATGGGCTCTAATGTCCCTTTCTTTCTTCCTTAGGCTTGCGGCCCATTTACTTCCTTTGGACTTCCTCAGCCCATTTACTAACTCTGCATTCCCATGGGTTTTTACTAACTTGATTGGGCTTCCCCGGCTCAATTTTCTCATTCTCATCTTTGGGGTTCATGAGCTTGCCATCAACCCTACTTTCTTTGTTTACATTGCCTTGGGCTTGCCACGGCCCATTCTCACTTTTCCATACCATATACTGCCCATGGGTGCCATTTCTCTCTTTCTGGGCCCTTTGGGCCCATTTGCTTTCTCAAGACCCATTTGTTCATGTTATGGGCTTGTGATCCATTATTCCTGCTGCTTGGCCCTAATGGTTTTATTCTATGCTTGCCACTTTTATCGGCTTGCTTTGCTGAGTTGGGCCTGTTTTACAAAAATGACCCTCAACACTCTTATAACTTCTGTAGCACACATACTCTATCTATATATATATATATATATATATATATGTAGTCCCTTGTAGACCCCTGCTTTAGATTTCTACAAGCTCGACACTAATGGCCCTACCATTGAGAATTCGGATAGAGCAAGTGCTGGTGCCCTCGTTAGGGACTTTACTGACTCTCGAATAGGAAGTTTCACTAGAAGCATTGGTTTCATTCATTCTATGGTAGTTTAGTTATGAGGTTTAGAGATGACTTTGCTCTTGCAAAAACACCTCAATATATGGAAGCTTCCCATTAGAATTGACGCACAAGTTGTTGTCAATATTTTTACATCGCATAGTTCTTTAATCGATGTTTCTCAGCTATGTAGTATTTTAATTACTGATTGCAAGTCCATCCTCCAGCATTTTGAAGAAGCTCATATTAGTCACATTCATCGTGAAGAGAATTTCGCGCTGACCTTTTGGGCAAATTTGTATTGCATTGTCTTTCTCATTCCTTTACTTTATATCATATTTTATCTGATATTGGGGGTATTGTTTATCCTAAACTTTGTATCTCTTAAATTTCTTTTATTGTAGGTCTAAGCAAAAAAAAAAAAAAGTGTTGTCTTTTCTTATAACAATTAAATCCTAAACATTGAAAAACCTAATGTAGTGATGTAGCTAAATTTATCGAGCAATGCTAAAACCACATTTTACTGCACAAATTTTACCACAACTAACCACGTGGCAAGTTGTGAGTGGTAGAAGTGTGGACTCACCATTTTTTCTCAATCACTCACAAATTGCAACATAGCAAATAATGGAAAAAGTTGTGCAAGAAGTTATGATCTTAGCATTTTTCAAATTGGAAAATATTAACGGATGCGCTAAAGACATTTATTAATTGACAATTTTTTAAAAAAATTTATTGGAAAAGAAAATAGAAATTGACTTATTTGAATTTTTTTTTTCAAGGAAAATGATATCAAAACTGTTTTAAAATGATTCATTAACCAATGCTCAAAGAATATTTGTTAAGAGTACACTTTCAAATTTATTCGTATTATAAATTCATATATTGATGATGCTAAGATCGTTAGTTTATTAGGTTTGCTCAAATAGGTCAGCACGGGCTTCGTCTTCGTATCTGTAAGGTTAATAACAGAGTTCTCTTTGAGTAGTCACCGATGTAGAGGCAGCCATGGAGTCTCTGATGATAAAGTTAGTAAATGAAATTAGTAGAGAGGGCTTGTGAAAGCTAGAATGAATAGTAAAAGTATTAGTATTTTTTGTGTACGTACTTTGTTTAGTTTTGAAATGCATATATACACAGATATATATATATATATATATATATCTTTTTCTTCTAGCTATTGTATCTTGTTTATGGTGGCATAAGTGCCTCTTTTGTAACGCCTTTGAGTTCATTCAATGTAGAATTTGATGAGTCTCCTAACGGTCAAATGGCTAATTTGTAACCGTCCGAAATATTGAATGCTCTCTTTATAGCTTCTTTTTAATCTTCCATGCTGATTTTGGGTAGATGATGATACCTAATCGATTCGTCTAGACAAAGGCATTTATTGGGTTATCATATATTATTATAAAATAATTAAAAATTTATAAATTTGACAAACGTGGCTGTGCCAAGGTGGGGTCCTTTGGAGAGCCAAAATCCGATTTCTCGACCCCTCCCCACGTGGGCTGGTCTTTTGGCCTCTGACTGACTGAGTTCACTGTTTACTATATTGAATGACATAATTGCCCCTAAACGGACAGGCATATCAAAGCAAACATGATTGCGGGAGCATCTTTTCATCAAAAGCCGCAAAAGACGGCCTCCAGCTTTGTCTTCTTCGTTCCTGACAAGCAGGAGACTGCTAAGAGTATTTTCGTCTTTTCACCCCGCTCTTGAAGTTCCGTGTGGTATGTTGTGCACCGTTCATTCTGTTCTGCATGAGGAAGTTCAATTTTTTCCTCATTTTAATTTGGGTCCATCAAATTATTATTAGTATCTTTTTTCTAGAGCTCGAGTTCTTTCCAGATCGGCTATAACTACCAAGTTTCAATGTCCGTGAAAGCAACCTTTTTTTTTTCAAAGCTTTTATTCATTGTCTAATGAACTAATGAAGTCATCATGTTGTCATGCATCCTTGGACAATATTTAGGTAGTATCGGAGCAATTCCACAGAATTACCTAAGTTTTTTCGGTCATTTTTAACTAAATTTCTAATTTTACTGACCTAGTTTAGACTTTTTTTTTTTGGACTTTTTCATTTTAATTCAAATTAGTAAGAATCCATTAGAACAACTTATTTAATTTAAATTAGAAACTTTTTACTTAAAGTTTCAATGTCCATGAAAGCAACCTTTTTTTCAAAGCTTTTATTCATTGCCTAATGAACTAATGAAGTCATCATGTTGTCATGCATCCTTGGACAATACTTAGGTAGTATTGAAGTAGTTCCATGGAACTACCTAAGTTTTTTTTGGTCATTTTTTACTAAGTTTCTAATTTTCCTGACCTAGTTTAGACTTTTTTTTGGGACTTTTTCATTTCAATTCAAATCAGTAAGAATTCGTTTTAGAACAACTTATTTAGTTGAAATTGAAAACTTTTTACTTAAAGTATTGTAGATAAAAATAAAAACTAGTTGAAACAGTATAATTGGACTCATGAATGGTACTAAAAAGTGCATTAAAACTCATGATTACTTCCCAAATGCAACCTAAGATAGTCTCCTCCGTCATCATTACTTCTATTTTATAAGTAATCAAATTATAAATAAACTTATATATATATATATATATATATATATCCCATTGTCAACTTATGCTTATTTTTTTGGGTCTATAATTATATTAATTTTGATCCATCCACCGAAAAGTTTTTAGTAAACTAATTGGTGGAGGAGCATCTATTCCAAAATTTAGTATAAGTGGGTGTTTTGAACTATTTGATTTTGTCTCAACAGCTAAATTATATTGCTAAATTAATATCCACAAATCGTATATAAAAAAAAGTAGATGGCTTAGACATTGAATCTGTAAATCTGTATTCTAATTTTTTTTTTTCTAGCAATTTTTTTACCTTCTAATCAGTCTCATATATCTATATTGATTAAGACAGAAATACGGAATTATCATATGGTTAAATTAAAGAAGAAGAAAAAAACAAATCTTAATTTCTAAAATTTTAAGATCAATTATGGATAAACGGCCATGGAAAAGATATGTTGTAAATTTCTCCATAATGATATATATTCCAACGCACTAATACAGTAACACAACAGTCACCTTAGCTTTACTATTTCTTTTTTTCCCCGTGAATTTTAAGGGCACCATATCTAAGCTACGTGCTGTGATATATTGAGCTTGTCGGGTCAAAAAGAAAAAAGGCATAGAGTCTGAAAACGTTAGGTATAACATCATAGGTCTTCTCTTTTTAATTTAAAAAAAAAAAAATTAGGTCTCCACTTTTGATTAGACAAAAAAATAAAAAGGAAGTGTGTGTATATATATATATATATAGTTCATATTGATGGAGAGAAATGATATATTCACAACATTTTTATAAGATTAATAACACATTAGCACCTCTCTATTGATGGAACATTATAGCAATAAAATGACATTTATGAGATCAATCAACCAAAGCGTAAATTACGAACCAACGAACAAAAGACCGCTGGAAAGCATTAATAGTCTTCCATTTACTACGGTCGTTTCATACATAATAAATGCAAATATTCATTATAGAGAATAAAGGAGGAGACTATAAAATCCAAGAGGAACAAAGGTAAAAAGGTACGCACTTTGATCTAAACACACTAATCTCTGATTGGTCCTATTAATTAAGTGAATCTTTTTATCTTTCTAACTTGATTATTGAAGGGCCTTAATTTGGCCAACACCATATTAGTGTTCTCTCCATTTATTCATTCTCCAACTTTCTTTACAGTTTGATTATCAAAAGAAGTTCTATCATTATTCATCAGATAAACGAGAGTAAAATTGAATCACCAGTAAATAAATAAATGTATATATATATAGATATATTTTAAACTCATCTTTTAGCCAATGACATCGAAACTATAGGTAACACTCAACTTTTATTATTATTTCATTATTTTTTGGGGATAGACATCATTAAATTGAGTCATTCATCCAAAAATTTATAATTAATAAAGTCACGAATATTAAAAAATAAATAAAAGGTGGGCAACCAAATTTGAAAACAGAAACAATATTTCATGCCAATCTTTAATTTGATGATTAGCAGCATGACTAACATTTCTGTTGTGAAAGCAAGCACAGCTTTATTCGTAGGGTGGCAATGGCAGCTTGAAAACGCGTTACAGGCCGTACTAAAGCGTGTTTTGAACAAATTTCATGTCTTCCACTTTGCAATAATAAAGAGCTCTTTTATCTAACCAAACCAGCAAAGCAAATAGAATGGCCGTGTAATAGGTATATTTCAAAAGCATCTCTAACTACCTTATCATTAGCACACTAAGTGAAAAATATTAATATATATATATATATATATATATATATATATTATAAGGCCAATATAAAAAGCATAATCAACTTTAACATCAACCTGGGGTTGTATTGTATATATGGTGCCTCCTTTAAAAGTTGTTCACTTCCTTGCTGTCTGATCAGAATATGGACCTTTTCTTCAACCACTCTTTGTTACTTGAAAAAAGTGACCATTTTTGTTTTGTTTTATACTTGTATGGCAGGTTGGTAATCACCAATCCAATTACAACCAAGTCTAGGCAAGACAAGCAGGTTATTATTAGAGTAATTATTAATTTCATACTTTCTTAACCGTTTAAATTCTCAGAATAAGTAATATAGTCTCCTGATATCAGACTTTAAAGGTAAAAAAGAGTTTCTAAAAAGAGAAATGATTCTAATCTAGATTCTATTTGGACTCCACTCAATATGCGGAACTTTGGTGGTTAAAAAGTTTTTTAAACAAATGGTAATTTGTCATCGTATCATAGCTTATGGTGAGAGAATTTTTTCTTTGACATAATTTATCTTCTAATTAACCTGGAGGAATCTTCTCCCATTCATTATATGACGGTTTATAAGGCAATCCATGTGTTAAAGCACGTTATGCCTTATTAAATTATTTTAAAAAGTCATGTGACTCATTAATATGCCATGTGACTTAAAAAGTACACATTTAGAAAAAAAAAATTTGGTTACAACTCTACTCAATATTTTTCTTATTGATTGTGAATTTCGACAAATTCTATCATTAAATTATACTTTCTTTTTATATCTTCAACATTTGCAAAATTTCTAGAAGATCAAAGATTGACAACTATGTAATCAATCAAATGATTAAATTTTAAAATTTTGTAGTTTAAAATTATGCATTAAAAATAATTTTATAAATTGAATAGTAAATAATATTTGATTAGCACGAAATTTGGTATTGGCGTTAATAACATAAAAAATATTCAATCCGTTGGTCAGATTTTCAAAATATGTAATAAAGTTAAAATTTTTAGTGGGAGTTAGCCAAACTTTGTCCATAATTTTATAAATCGTTATATAGTTGGTTGCAAAAAAATTTCTCAAAACTAGTTTGAAGGTAAATCTGTCATTCCTTTTCAAAATACCTTAGATATTTGACTAACTAACTATTTTGAATAATAATAGTTATTTTTAAGAAAACTATTTTGATTAATTAGATTGTTGACTTTAGAGCATTCGCATCAATGGGTTTAAAGTCATGTAAAATCATGTAAACATCAATTTTTACACATTTTTGCTCAAAAATGCACTCCATCAGTTCTTCTAAAATTGTATAAAAATGTGTATTTCTTTACACGAGCTACAGTAACCGTGTAAATATACACGGCTACTGTAGCTCGTGTAAAGAATAATTTATTCATTTCCTTCGCTCGTTTTTTTCTCTCTCTTCTCCGGCTCAACAACCTCAGTATCTCATCTTCCTCTTTTTCCAGATGCACACAACCAGACAAATCAACACACAAATACATCCGGACAAATCAAAACACAAACACATCAGACAAATCAACACACAAAACAGATCTACACTTGCTTTAAAAAAAAAAAAAAACACAGATACACAAACACGGAGATCACAAACACATCAGACAAATCAACACACAAAACAGAGATACACTTGCTTTAAAAAAAAAAAAAAAAAAAAAAACACAGATACACAAACATGGAGATCGGAGATCGGCGATGCAGAACGGAGATCGGAGATCGGCGATGCAGATCGGAGCTGTGGCGGATGGGTTTTGTGATTTGGTGGTGGATCGGTGATGCGGCTGTGGAGATCGGTGATGTGGAGCTTCGGTGGTGGATCGGTGGCGTTTGGTGGTTGGAGCTGTGGCGGATGGGTTTATGGTGGATCGGTGATGCGGGGTTGTGGAGATCGTTGATGCGGAGCTTCGGTGGTGGAGGGTGGTGGATCGGTGGCGTTTGGTGGTCGGAGCTATGGCGGATGGGTTTATGGTGGATCGGTGATGCGGGGCTGGGAGATTGTTGATGCGGAGCTTCGGTGGTGGAGGGTGGTGGATCGGTGGCGTTTGGTGGTCGGAGCTATGGCGGATGGGTTGGGAAGAGAAACCAGAGAGTGGGTTGGAAGAGAAACCAGAGACTGGGTTTAGAGAGAAAGAGACTGAGAGCGTGAAAGCAACCAGAAAAATGAAAGAGAGAGAGAGGGCGCGGGTATTTAAGGGAGGTAGGTAAAAAAAATAATAAAAAAATAGAGTGTAATGAATATTTTATTGAAATAACTTGTAAAATAAATGAATTGATGTGGGTGTTTTGTAAAAGTAAATGTGTAAAATAGAAAAAGTAAGTTTTTAGTGTAAAAATGAATGTGTAAAATAAACACACTGATGCAAATGCTCTTACGTATATAAACTCCAAACCTCTTCTAAAAAAAGAAAAAATCCAAACCCAAATGGTAAACCTAGGAGTAAAGTAAGTGTGATACTACGGGTCTGTTTGGGATCTGCTTATTTTGTTGAAATTGAAATTTTTTTATTGAAAGTACTATAAATAAAGGTAAAAGTTAACTAAAATAGTATAATGAGATCCATAAATAGTACCAAAAAATGCAGTTGGGCCATGAATAGTAACAAAAATTTTAAATAAGTTGAATAGTAAAATAAGTTAGTAAAAATAATTTTTGCCAAACACACACGCTACAGCCTATCTAACACAACAAATATATTCTAGGATTTGTTGTCTAATATTTCGTAGAAAACAGCATACCTTATCTTGAATGACTGTATAGCTGATGTAACTAGTGATTTAATGAGGAAACTGTCTTATAAGCTAGACACTGTGGATCCATCAATTTCTATGGGGGGTACCAGACGGTCCAGAACATCTCATAAATCTCTTCATCTAGCTAGAAGGTTTATATTGCATTGTCAATTTTTGCACCAGTGAATTATGTTTTTCACCACACGAGGAGGTGACCTAGAGGGAGCAAGTCCTATTGTCATCCATCACACTTATGAGTTTAGGACTCGTAGGTTTGAGTAAAGAAATATCTCATTAATACTTAGGCGGTCCTACGCCATAACACAATATATGCGGAGACAATAAATGCATATATAAGCCCTTTTTTTGGATTATATACATATTTGTTCTCCAATCTCCCTTTTTAATACATGAGCATTATGATGGAGTCAATTTTTCTAAGGGTGCCGGTGAGTGGTGGATTTACTTCACTATCATGATCACATACGTTATGCATATATACAATTATACATGACACCATTGGCCCTGCTTTTTATCCCTTATCTCAAGAAAATTAAATTTAATGTGTGTTTGAATACCACTTATTTTGTTAAAAATTAAAAACAATAAAAAATAATTTCAGGGTTACTGTTCACACTGAAAACACTGTTCATTTGCCTTAATGTAATGTTCATATCCCATAAACAGTGCAAGAGGCGCTGATTAAAAAAAAAAAAGGCAAAAGGCAAAATGTTAAATGTGGACGTGAGATCCAAATGGCCACTTAATCTTTTTCCTAAAATGAAGTCCATCAAATGGTTTGACAATAACTTTTTTTTTTTAAGAAATAAATAGATAATTACAATAGTGGGAGAATCTTTCCATTGGAAACTTTAAAAAAATGCTATATGGTTAGTTAAAATATAAAACTTTTTTAACATTTATGTTGAAAATTCTAAGAAGTGTTAGATTGTTAGTTGAGCTATAAAGCTCCTGACTGATATGAACACTAATTGACTTTTTCTTGATAACAAATGTACTCGATCACTTGGCCAAAGAGGCCTCTTCGCAATGTGGAGGACAAACATATACAAAGGTACCTATCGAACTGGTCTTAACCATATACACTGAACTTTTTTCAATATTAATAGTATGGACATGGGGTTTAATGACAAAATTTCAGCATCAATGATTCAATTCCTATGATTCTGTCATGATCAATGTCTTCATCATTTGGACATATATATGGTTCCACATTATTAACATTCTTCTAGCAGTTCTTGCAGCAGGAAGATCAGGTATCTATTGTGAGGATAATTAGAAATTCCTCATGTTATTATATTCTTCATATAAAATAAACAAACATGTGCACCATACCACATGGATAAAAAAGAAAGGAAAAAAAGAAAAAAGGAAAAAGAAGGAAACTTCATGAAT
This sequence comes from Quercus variabilis, assembly GCA_030445155.1. Lineage (NCBI taxonomy): Eukaryota > Viridiplantae > Streptophyta > Magnoliopsida > Fagales > Fagaceae > Quercus > Quercus variabilis. Next base: position 2,258,409 of record CP129455.1, read on the forward strand.
GAAGGAAAAGGCTAACAAGCAACAATTCTCATCGATGAAAATATGTCTAATTATACAGGAATTTAGGAAATAATTAAACATTATGATATGAGTACAAATGAACAAAGAAAGGCAGTTGAGCCAAAAGAAAAGCCGGGGTGAAAAGGGTTATAACTTAACTTAATCCTTATAACCAGCAAAGCCCTTGTAGTACACGTGATGTTACTCATTATCGTCACGTGGCGTGGAATCGATAAGCCCACATCGGAGATTCTCTTTTTCATTAAGCCAAAAAAAAAAAACCTTAATCCTCACCGTTTCAATCACTCAAATGCTCAACATGCCCTTTCTTCTCTACCTTTCATTTGTCTCTACACCGCTAATTAAACTTCAAATTAAAGAATGTACAAATTTATAGCGTGTGGACGAGTTTAGAGAGAATCATCATCATCACCCACATATATAAATATATATATATATATATATATATAACATATAAATATATAAAATTATATCCCACACCCTCTTAGTTATTTGAACTCACCGAGCTAGGCCCAGCTAAGAGTTACCATGCATTGCAGATAAAGAAACCAATATAGCAGCCTTGCTCAGCAGGCGTAGAACTCAACGAGCTCATCCAAAGACTCTGGCTGTGGATCAGCATTATCAAGCATCCAAAGCAAGTGCTCGAACAAAACGACCTCACATGCGACATTGATGGTGTCGTCGTCAGAGTCGCCGGACCTCTCCACAAGCTCTCTGAAGAGAGGGTGGTCGATGACATCGGAGGTGACAAGGTAGCGCCGCCTTGACTTGCCGACGTAGACGGGGTGAAGGTCTCTGCTACCAGAGGAGTCATCGTCACAAGCAATGGAGCTCACGTTGTGACGGCTTTGTTTGTTGCTGAATGAGTTCCATTTCTTTAGAACTGACTTCAGCTTGGTCAGCTTGCCTCCTTTGGCCATTTTTTTTTTTGGCTTATGACTAATTATAAGCCAGAAAGACTTTGTCTTTGAGAAAGAGAGAAGGAGAGTGGGTTTTTCTTTTAGGCTAAGGGGAGTTCAGAAAGAAAGAGGGAAGGTTCCAATATAAAGGAAAAGTGATAGGGGTGAAATGGTAAACTGCCTTTGCATTTCAGTTATGTGACTATGGCCCAGTTTGGAGCTCATGGGCCTGGATGATGTAATGTATTTTGGAAAGAGATGATTGCTGGGTTGGCGGCAAATATTTTACCATCACCTGCTAGAGTAATTTTTAAGTGCCACCGCAGTGAAAGATTGTTTGGTAGAGTAGTTTGAAAATTGTTGTTTGTAATTTTTTGAAATACGTGTAGATGAAAAAGTATATAAAAAAGTGTGTAATATTATTTAAAATGTGAAAATATGAGTTTGAGATTGATGACCAAACAAGCCATAGCTTCTCATATTTATAGTGAGATTTTTCTCATTAAATTTATAATGAGATCTATTATGAATGTAAGATGAAAGAACCACATTTTTCTGTGTTCCGAGAATATTTAAGAATTTTTCGTCCACAATAATTTTATTACAATTTTAAGTGACAAACTGTTTATAATAGATAATAATGTGTTGTTATTAGTGCATTTCGGCTTAAATAATAACCAATAGCCTTTTATAACTTAAGATTTATTATAAAATTGTTACTCTCTTACAAATAATGGCACTTTTTTGCGTCATATATAAGGTTCAACTTTAGCATGGATTACAAGTCATTATTCTTCAATCATGTTATTTGGTCGTAATTGATTGTAAATGGTAAACATTGAGCTCCAAATTTACAAATAATGGCACTTTTTTACGTCATATATATGGTTCAACTTTAGTGTGGATTACAAGTCATTATTCTTCAATCACGTTATTTGATCGTAATCAATTGTTAAAAGTAAACAATAAGCTCCAGATTGACCCATCATTGTTTTTTTTAACCTTCACAATCAATTACTTTATTATGATGCACTTTCTCGTTACAAAAGAAGTTATTTCCTACTTATTTACGGGAGTGATTCTCACCAGTGCCACCTTTATCTTTTGGCTCGCATATTCTCCCATGGTCCTACGTCTGCTTTATAAGATTGCATCGCATGCTCTTTTGAGACAGTGTTTTACTTTTGTGCTTTTCATTTTTTTTTTTTTTTTGGTAAAGGAAAATGGGGACGTTTATAGTTGTATTAAACCCCCGGGCAGGGTGCCGGTTGGTAACCGTGATGATATTCCACACCTACGACCACCACCCGTGCAGGGAATAAACCCCACTAAGGATGCCCACCAACGAAAGGCCGTTGGCAGGACTCGAACCCAAGCCTGACAAGCAAGGAAGCGAAGTCCTGACCAACTCAGCCAACCCCCCGTTGGCGTGCTTTTCATTGTTAAACTAATTAAATAGTAGCAATTTTTACAATAAAATAGTAATAAAGCCATATGATAAGATTGAAGATAAAAAGGGAAAATAATAAAAAAAATTCACATTCTTTTGGAAAATACTTTTAAAATGTACAGTACTTTTGTATGTTTTCAAATTTACTTGAGAATGGATGGGCACTTTTTACTTACTTTTAGTTTTAGGTTTTAACATGTAGTAGGTAACAATGCCGAAGTCTTTTTGTCCACATTTTGCTAGCTCTTCAAATATATTCACGTACCAACTGGAAAGCTGTTGCTGTCCATAACACTAACAGTGTGACCAAACTAATTTTATTCTACCTTGTTTTTTAATTTATTGAGAAAAACTGTCTAGTGAAAGCGACAGACATGTGCAAGAGCGTCGTCAAGGTCATCAACCTATTAATCTGTTTGTTTTTTTCTGGTTAACGTGAAATTCTTAATTATTTTTCTCGTAGAAGATTTCCAAAAGTAAAATAATATATTAACTATAGGAAGAGAGGAATAGGATTCCCTTCACTTTCTAGAATCTCTGGACCTGCCGATGGTAACTACCAGTAAGAGAATTTATATATATATAAGGAAGACATACTTAGATGCAAGCTAGACACATTAATTAATTAATAATTTGCATCATAGTAAATCATTGAAACCCTTATAAAAACTTAGGTTGGTGTGTGGATCATTTAAAAAAACTATTAAGATTTAAGAGCCTTTGACACTAATAAGGTGCCCAGAGTTTATGTTGCAGAGAAATTATCTACTGTTTGTTCAAATTGTTTGGGAATAGCTTCTTAGTTAACTTTTTAATTATTGAATTTTTTTTGCTAATGGTGTGCTAAAACATACTTATATTTTTGAAAAATTGAGGAAAAAAAAAGATTTTTTTTTATTGAATTTGTACATAAAAGCTAAAAATTGAGTTTATGATGAATGCACAGCATTGCACTGCATAGGAAACTATGATGAATGTCTTAAAATGATTTTTTTTTTTTTTTTTTTAAATCTTCGTTCTTTAAACCAAAAAAATGAAATTCAATTAGAACTTGGACACCGAACATAATCTTGTCATGATCTTATAAAAACTTAATTTCTAATTGATAATTAATGCTTGTGTCAAATTAAAATAATGTGATTATACTAAATAAGCCAATCTCTTTGTCGGAGTTTGTTTTGCAGATAGAACGAAAATGAAAAACGATTAATGAAACTTTGAGAAGCAAAAATAATTAAATTAAAGAAAAGCATATATGTGTGAGATACATTGTATTCAAGATTCTTATGTCCTTTCTAAAACAATATTTGTATTAGATAGCGCTTTAGAGAGAGTTGAATGATGGTGATCAGGTTTTGTCAAAATCAATGAACAGAAGTTTATTTTGGATGGTAATGGAGTTGGATTCTCTTTTAGAAACACAAATCTTATAAATTGTTGGGTATCCAACCAAGAGAATATTAACATATATATATAATTATAAAACAGACAACATCACAATAAATGTTTCTCTATCTCTGTGACTGAGGGCCCAAAATGGTGCTTAGGAGCACCGAGCATGTGCTTAAGGAGTTCAGGCCAATATCGTTGAATGATTATCAGGGTTTAGGGCATGTGCCTAAGTCATAAAACTTTGAAACATTAATGTCAATCCTGTCAGGCAGCCGCTCAAATATTGCATGCGTCCAATTCTCAGTTTAATATATAATATCACAAACTCTATCAAGAAATTGAGCATAAAGTTTTTATTTAACATTCAATTTAATGGTTGATTGCTTTGTCTGTTGGCTATAATTAAAACAACATAATGAATGCATGCATGATTCATGAGCTTGCAATGAAGCAAGAGCCTCGATTTTTTCAATGTTGTAATCATCAGATATATCTCTTGGATTTTGTATGCAGTTCTTTTAAGTTAGTCTCTATGTCCCTCACTCGTTGTTTTTTTTTTTTTTTTTTTTTTTTTTTTTTTTTTTTTTTAAGAGATTTAACTTATAGGATCTGCTCCTGATGATAGTTCTATTATCAGATCAAGACACCGATCAGTTTTTGATGTAGACGAGGATTAAATACCAAATTTTTTATCCAACCATTAATGACTTTACCAGTTAAGTTACTAGAAACCCACTGCTCGTGATTGTGCTTACTAGACACACAAAATTCAGAGGCTAATAAGGACCATAGTAGTAAAGAGAGTTGATAAGCTGAGTGAGAGAGTCTTCTCTCTTTCTTTTTTTAATTTCAACCTTCATTAGGCGCATAGAGGGGCAGATTACACTGCTTTTGTTACTCACCAACCCATTTAACATTTATGAAAGTTACATATATGAGTGATTAGTGAAGGCCATTAAGAAAGTGAGGTCAAATCAAGCTCGATCAGCCAACCGGATTGCCCTTTATTCCACATAAAAGGAAAGAATGCGTCCCCCTTGTAACCCATCAATCCATGAAATATTTATAATGAACTATTTATTTTTGTATATCCAAGTAGATTATAATCTAGTTTGATCCCATTTTGGTAGGAAAAAAATATTGTTTTAATTTCATTTTGGAAGTGGAACAGTTTGTACTTTGTATTATCTCTTTAGAAGAGATAGAAAGAAAGAAACAGTGTGGTTTTAGAGTCACTATTCACATTCATTGTAATATCTTCCTTCAAACAACTGCTACGCCACCACCTTTGCTTACACTCTATCAACCACCAAAGCATTTTAACAACCCAATTTCTGACGGAATCTTTGTATACCTCTATTAATGTCCAACTGGGTTTCTATTAGAAAAATCATTTTGCTGGGGAGTTATGGCTTACTATACGGAGTGAAGCTCTTACATTGGAGGAAATATTCAATCCTTTTAAAGGATCACCTTAGTAATGTCCAGTGGTTCTCCCATCCAATAATATAATGTCATATATTTAAATTAATAAAGTAACGTACTAATCAATAAAATAAATAAATAACCCTCGTGGATGAGACCATTACCACCACTTACCCCAATGCTAACAAGTTCCCTGCACCCAAAAAAAAAATGCTAAACCACCATCGTCCCCATATTTGGATCCATAGCAGCACAATGGTTGCCTGCCTCATCAAATGTGGACATTTGTTTTTCTAGCTTCAGATTTCCTATCGTTCTCATTAGATTCGTGCTAGATCGATAAGAGTGAGAGAATGGTGTCAAATGACTCAAATCTAAATAGTTGCTTTTGGCTAATTATTATATTTTATTTATTTGGATAGTGTGATTAGGATTGTAAATAGGACCTGACTCAATTAATTTGTACAAATGACATTATATTATTGGGTGAGAGGATTACTAGACATTGTTGAGAGATGGTCTTCCTAAAGAACAAAATAATAACTTCTTGAATTTCATGTAGTTTCGTAGCTCATAATCATTCCAACTTAAAGCGATCATTGTTCTCGGTAAGAGTACTCTGCCCTAGCATTGTTGAGAGATGGTCTTCCTAAAGAATAAAATAATATCTTCTTGAATTTCATGTGAGTTTCGTAGCTCATGATCATTCCAACTTAAAACGATCATTGTTCTCGGCAAGAGTACTGCCCTAGTGTTGAAACATTGGGAGTTGCCTTCATAAAACTCAGCCACCTTAGTGTATTTTTAAGAATAGTGAATTCGTTATCATCCCTCCTCCAACAAGTCCATAGTACCCGGCCTTTTACCCAACATGACTAGTCCCTCCTCACTTGCCTATGATTGTAGCCCATTAATCATTGGGCCTACCTCAAATGTAGCCCATTGCCGTTTACCTCTATTATTCAAAAAAAGATAAACGGCATGCCGTTTAGTGCGGGGAAAAAGAAAGCAACAAAAACGCTTCCTTCCAAAACAAAATTGACCGTGAATCGAAGCGTCTCCAGTCTCCATCTGTGGTCGACTGGGGTGGGATCCAAAAAATACTCTGCAAAAAATTCTGAGCCATGCACTCTTTTTTTTCTGGAGCTTTCGAAATCGCAATCGAAACTCGCTTTGAGTTTCTCATCTGTCGTTATTTATTGCCTTCTCACCTCTCATATCTCAATCGCAAACGCACCTCTCACGACCACCAAAAGTGCAAAAGCAAAATCAAAAACAAATTCCCTCATCAAAATCAAACCAACACTCACACTCACGACCACAACAGCAATGACTCTCGCTGCTGCTGCCGCCTCAACAAATTCCCTCCTCCTCTTTTCCAAACGACACTTCCAAGTCCGCGAGTTCCGCGTTTTCCGACGCCGAAGGCTCAAGCAAACGACACGTAGTTCGCTCCTCCGTTGTTCCCAATTCGAGTTCGAAAACCTCTTCCAATCCCTAGTTTCTCAGTTCCCTTCCGTCAATTCCTTAGACTTCATATCTCCGGCGCTCGGTTTCGCCGCCGGTTTCGCTCTCCGCCGCCACTCCTCCAAGGATCGGCCGAGAATTCGGGGCGATTCCGATGTCGGGGAGTGGATTTTCTTCACCAGTCCGACGCCGTTTAACCGGTTCGTGTTCCTGCGGTGCCCTTCGGTGTCGTTCGCCGGAGGCGAGGACGTGAACGATAGGCTGGTGAAGGAGGACAGGCATTTCGTGAGGTTGAACAAAGGAAGAATTGTAGTGAGCAGTGAAATTGAGAGCTGTAGTTTGGAATTGGAGTTTCAGAGAGTTTGTGTGAGTACGGAGGATGGAGGAGTGGTTTCGTTGGATTGGCCGGCGAATTTGGACTTGGAGAAAGAGCATGGATTGGACACCACCTTGTTGCTGATCCCTGGTTCGCCTCAGGGTAGCTTGGACAAGAATGTGAGGTCCTTTGTTGCTGAATCTCTCAACCGTGGTTGTTTTCCGGTCGTCATGAATCCGAGGGGTTGTGCCGGTTCACCTCTCACCACGGCTCGGTAAGTGCCGATTAAGCTTTGTTTAAGTGTTTGAAATTTGAATTCTTTTCAACTTTGGTATGGTGTTTATGTATTTATATGCCTGTGCTAACATTGGAGTTATATCAGTGATGATTCAATAATAATGGAACATATAATTGTGGTTGATTTGGTTATCTTGAAATTGCATGAGGTGTTAGAATTATTGAGGTGAGAGTTGGGTTGTTAAACAAGTACACGCGGAGTATACTATAGGTACACCCACAATTAAACCCTATAAAGGTTTTTGATAATTTGATAGTTGGGGGAGTGGGGATTTGAACTGTTGACATCTTCGTTGGAAACACTAGGAAGTGCTAGTTGAGTTATAAGGCTGTTGGCACCACAATTCAACTCTAAAGTTACAATAATCATCAAAATCTAGTAAGTTTGTAGAGGAAAATAACCCTGATGGTGTCATCCATTCAAACAAGATTCTAAAATACTGCAATTTCAGTGGTGTGGGTATGGGAGGAAACCTTGACGGACTTTTACTTCAAAAAAGTTGTTGTCATGGTAAATTTTAATCAATCTTATGCTCAGGTTCATGTACAGGAGAATTGTCTAATACAGGTTTCTTTTGAATGTGCTGATAGTAGGAAATTCTTTACTATTCTATTTTCTGTAGGTTATTTACAGCTGCTGACAGCGATGATATCTCCACAGCTATACAGTTCATTAATAAGGCAAGGCCATGGACAACATTGATGGCTGTTGGTTGGGAATATGGTGCAAACATGTTGACAAAGTACTTGGCAGAAGCTGGAGAGAATACACCGCTTACAGCTGCCACGTGCATAGACAATCCATTTGACTTAGAAGAGGCTACAAGGTCCTCTCCTTATCACATGGCCATTGATCAGAAGCTCACTGGTGGACTGATAGATATTCTAAGATCTAATAAGGTTGGTGATTGCTTTCAATCTTCTGTCTATTTTGGTTCAAATGCTTTATGCCCCTCCATTCTAGCATTGTTTTAATGTTGAACAAACAAAATCATTGATGTGGTATGCTTTGAATTGTGTTGGCCATTTAAGTATAATAACTTATGCTTAATTTTTTAATTGGGAATAACTTATGTTTAATGTCTACTTAACTTCTAGGAACTATTTCAAGGCAAAGCAAAAGGGTTTGACGTGGAGAAGGCTTTATTGGCAAAGTCTGTTCGTGATTTTGAAAAAGCGATATCTATGGTATCTTATGGTTTTGAGGTACTAGAAGACTTTTATTCAGAGTCTAGCACAAGAGAAGTGGTTGGGAATGTGAAGATTCCTGTTCTATTTATACAGGTCAAACTTATCTAACTTTAATGCCATCCTGCTTTAATTTTTGTTCAGGATTAGATTAGTCATGTCCAGCATCTGTTTAATGTTTATAAATCTTCCTGTAGATACTCTGTTTATTTCAACAATTCTTGGCCTTTTTTGGTTTAAAAAAATCAGTTGAAAGAGATGATTTACTAAAACTTATTTTGGAGCCATGCTAAAATCTCCCTAGTTTCACTTTAAAAAGAAATAGACAAGAATGAAAAAAAGGGAGTAAATATTTATTCCAAGAAAATTTTGTAAACTGTTTTCTGATGGAAACAATGGAGCAATGAGCTACTGTTGTTCAACTCTGTCAGTAATTAAAGTAGCAAAGTTCCTAAGTTTTGATAAGTGAAATACTTCATCAATTCTTTCATTACATATTCATAATATTGTTTATAGTACAAACCCACACCCCAACACACTGTCAGCATGAGAAAAGGTCTAACTAGTTGTAAATCCATCAATTTATCAGAATGATGATGGGACGGCGCCAGTGTTCTCTATCCCACGCGGCTTGATAGCAGAAAATCCATTTACAAGCCTGCTCTTGTGTTCTTGTATGCCCTCTACTGTTGTTGCAAGTGGCACATCTGTCATATCCTGGTGCCAGCAACTTACGATTGAGGTAATAGCCTTTTTTAGTGTTCCTCTTATCTTTACTGACCAGTTGAAGTCCTTGCATATCAGGATTTTGTTTGATTGGTCTTGGGCTTGGGGGTTTTCGCATTGTACTTTGATTTTTTATTTTCATTCTTCTGTTAGACTTTCTAATTGATTTGCTTGTATTTGTTTTTCAGTACTTTGTGTTCGTCATCATGAACACAGTACTTTTTTCTCCTTTAATAAAATCTTCTTTACTTATCCAAAAAAAGATGAAATTTTTATAACTTCCCTTTGAAGTATTGGTTTCTTAAACTTACCTTATTGCTTTATAATCTATATATAACTTTTAAGAACCATGTTGAGGTTAAGCAATAATAAGCATATAATATATTCTGGATTCTTTGGAATATTTTGTTGTAGTCCAGGTTAAGTGTTTGGTATGGGTTGATCATTGAGTTTAATATACTTTTCATGGCTTAACTTTGACCTTCCTGAAATTCTCACTTATGATTATTTTTTGCATTAACTGAACCTTATCAATCTGTATGTAAAATTTTTTCTTGTGCTAAGACCAAGTCTTGTAAAGGGAAATTCTCGCGTAATGGGATTCTATGCTGAGGCCAAGTCTTACATAGGAACCCCATTACCTACACTATCATGCTGCTTCATGAATTGTTGGCTTTTTTATGGTAACAACAGTAAAAACCATGCTCTGAAATCATACTCCCCCTTTTCAATATTCAATCTAGATATTGTAGAGTTATGACCTCATGTAAATATGTAATGTTCCAGAAAGTCAAACCTGATTCTTATTTGGTACTCTCATATAGCCTTTATACAATTTTCAGGCCAAAGCATGTATGTAATTAATGCATCTTGGTGATGCCTTTGGGATCAGGGGCCTCCATAGGTAAGAGCTAGTATTTTTTATGAAACATACAGTTATGTTTCTAATGAGCTCTAGCTCAATGGTACGTCATTTCCTTATAAGGGCAATGTGAAGAGTGAGGCCATGGGTTCAAGATCCATTGGATGCATGTGTAATTACTAATAAAGAGAAAAGAATACAGTTAAGTTTTTCCTTTCAATTTTCAACCCTTATTGAATTCACTTCATATGATTTATCAAGAACAAGCTTTTAAGGTTAAATTTTCTGCTATTTCCAACTTATCAATCTTGGCAAATGTGGTGCCCATCTTTGCTAGTGTCTGATACTCTTAATATGATTCTCTGGCTCTCTTGAAGATGTGGTTGATAATGGCAATGACAGTGGTTATTTATTATTATTATTTATTTATTTATTTTACTAAAACCCCCTGGTGAAAAACTTGGTGGAATTTAACCCTGCATTCTTGCAAATGATATTCTGATGTGGGACGTGCAGTGGCTGACAGCAGTGGAGCTGGGACTTCTGAAGGGCCGCCATCCTCTCCTAAAAGATGTGGACGTTACCATCAACCCTTCAAAAGGCTTAACTCTTGTGGAAAGTAGATCATCTGATAAGAATGATGAGGTTGATGAGCTCTCAGATCTTACTCAGCCAAATGCTTTGAATGGATACTCTGTGGATCCTATAAAGGGTATGCTTGAAGATAGCGACACTGTTGCTAGTTTATGCTTAAGTTCCCAACAAGATTCCCAAGAAAATTTGGAAGCTGAAGATGCAGGCCTGCAAGAAATGGAAAATGGTGCTTTGCAGAAGATTAGCTCTGTTGATTCAGAATTGGTCAAAGAGGAGGAAGTCAGCTCAGTAGATGGTGAAAGAGGTCAAGGGCTACAGACAGCACAGGTGGTTATGAATATGCTTGATGTAACCATGCCTGGTACTCTTACAGAAGAAAAAAAACAGAAGGTAAGGCTTAGAATTCCCATGATGTCATGATGTCACTTCTATAATCATATTAATGTTTAATATTGTTATTAATTGCCTCTTTTGACTCTTCCTTTTACTTCCTGTGTACTAGGTTTGCACTCCTTTTTACTGCACTTTTTTAATGAAATTACTTATTAAAAAAAATATCGCCATTAATAATTTGTGTTCTATGCACCTGCAGTGAACATAGAAATTTTGTAATTTGGCAAAGTTGAGGTTGATATTAGATTATTTGTATTATGTACTTGTGAAGAAAAATTTAGTTAAAATGTATGATTTTCATATGTCATTTCATGTTGGTCATATATGTGGATTTATAGCTTGCGTTAACTACTTATTAATCTAATTTGTAATCTGGATTAACAACATTTTGATTGTCTTTTACATTGTTGTTGTCAATGGTTTTTATTTTTCCTTTTAAGATAATTGCTTGCTGCAAATGCTAATTAGTATTTTTTCCATTTTCATGTTTTCTGGGGATATGATTCTTGTTAATGCTTATAAGTAGAACGTAAGGCCTTTTGCAGCTATAGAGGAATATCTGATTTCATTGATATTTGACTTTTCATCTGGCCTGTGATGATTAGACTCACATTATCTATCTTGGGAGGGAGAATAAAATCCTTTTTAGGAGTCACATCAATTAAAATTATGTAAAAAATTAATTGTTTTCTAAGACATTTCTACCTGCTACTTGACAGTATGCATTGTATTTTTTAATAAAAAAGAGAGGAGGATTTCTACTGGTTCCTTGGTGACTGGTGGTACTTTGTAGGGAATGTTAATTTCTAACATGTATTTACTTTCACTTCATTGCTTACCATAATTGTGTATATTTATTGACATATATTTTATAATAATGTCCAGGTTTTGACTGCTGTGGATCAAGGAGAAACACTTGTGAAAGCTTTGCAAGATGCTGTGCCAGAAGATGTTCGTGAAAAGCTTACAACTGCTGTAACTGGAATTTTGCATACCCAAGGCACAAACTTAAATTTTAATGGACTTCTTGATATTGCTCGGATACCTGATGTTTCAACAGGATTGAAGACCAAGAACCAAGAAAAAGTTGGAATATCAGGTGGAGAAGGTTTAAACACTGACCATCTTTCTTCAGACCAGATAAAAAGGGCTGATGAACTCACAGACAGCTTGAATGACACTCAACCTGGCGTAGACAAACCTACTGGGAATCTAGAATCAGATCTATCTCAATCGACAAGTGGTGATGGAGTTGATATATCTGGTTCAGTCAAGGACACCAGTGACTCAGGAAATAACGATGAATGTGATGAGTCCTCTAAAGAAAAATCTGCTACATATCTTGACAATGGTGAGATTGGATCAGAAACAGATGTTAAGCCTACAATTAATGAGAAAAAAGACCAGGATGGTGGAATAGCTCAAATAGAGGAAAAAGAGGAGAATAATAACCAGGAAACTGGAGATTCATCAACTGACCAAGACAAGGTGGCATCATCCAGTATAACAGAAGAAGTAACTCCTGGGACCTCCTCTGATGCTGATGCAATGGGAAATGAAGGTAATGATAATCTGAAGAGAGATAACAAAAGTATGCAGCCTGTTCAGGATCAAACTAATTCTATTATGTCTGATCCTAGTCCCTCCACCTTCAATGTATCCCAAGCATTTGATGCTTTAACAGGGATGGATGATTCCACCCAAGTGGCTGTGAACAGTGTTTTTGGTGTACTAGAAAATATGATAACTCAATTGGAGGAGGGTTCAGATGATGAAAATGGAGACGAGGACAGGAATGACATTAAGGAGAAGAAAACTGATTCTGGTTCTGACCAACATAGCATCATTGATGACCACAAATTGGATGAGGAAGAAGAAAATGAAAATACACAAAGCTTTCGGTCTGATAATTTAGATGCTTCTATTGTATATAATCACCATGAGAATAGCATTCATTCACAGCATGATACAAGAACTGGAAGGGTAGAGGAGGAAACCACACAAAACCTCAATTCCTCTAATGGGAAATGTATGGATAGGTCTCAGGGTAGTAAGACTAACATCCGTGTTGCTCAGTACAAAAATGAAAAGAAGGATCAATTAGTTGGTAGCAAACTTCTTGCTGATAATCCAGATAAGATTAGACATGTAAATAGTATTCCGCTGCACATAACTGCATATCCATATGGGACCTCTTTATACACTGAATATTTACGTAAATATCTTCTTTCAAAGAAGCATACCAAATCACTTGATGTAGATGCAACAACTTCTCTATTGCTTGACTATTTTCCAGAAGAGGGTCAATGGAAGCTGTTGGAGCAACCAGGAAATATTGGAATCTCTACCAGTGATATTGCAACTAATTATGGTGTTGAGAGTCAAATTGAGGCCTGCTCCCGTGCAAAAGCAAAGGACACAAACAACTTTATTGAACCATCATATGTAATATTTGATACGGAAAAGCAACCGGAACCAGTTGCAGAATATGAAACAATGGACCATATGAATGGGAAAGTTGAAATTAATGATGATAGATTAGAGGAATTGATGCACTTTGTGAAAAATATTGTTATAAATTCTTTGAAGGTTGAAGTTGGTCGTAGGCTAAGTGCAGCTGACATGAAGGAAATAATTCTTGCTAGAGAATTGGAACTTGTGGCAAATGCTGTGTCGTTGGCAGTTGGACATGAAAAAGAGCATATTCAGCTTGTGGATGGTAAACACAGTATTCAATGTACTTCAGAAAAACTTGGTACTCTCCAGGGAGAGCTTATCGTTAGGGTCATTTCATCTGCCGTTAAAGACACAAATTACTTGAGAAAAGTACTCCCAATTGGTGTTATTATAGGATCTAGCTTAGCTGCCTTGAGGAAATCTTTCAATGTAGCTACAGTGCATGATAATAGTAAGAGAGAAGTTCTGACCACACATGTTCAAGCCAAAAAATCCGGGGAAATAACTCATGGTAAGGTCAGTGTGGTAGAGACTGATCGAATGCCTTTCAATAAGTCTGGTCATAGTACTAATTTGGACACTTCAGTAACCAGAGAAGGAGGAAAAGATAAAAATTCTAGCAACAATACTGTCATGGTTGGTGCTGTTACAGCTGCCCTAGGGGCATCTGCTTTATTGGTGAAGCAGCAGGTAGTAGTTTGTCTCTTTTGATGCTTTTCATATTGTTCTTTGTGTATGAATTGGACACCATTGGTTAGAGTGACCTGAGGATTTTCCACTTTTAGGTATGCTCTAACTATCTTTCTAGATCTGGGCGGTATGCCTGCTATGTGAATCTTGCTTGCAGTTTCTGCTTCAGTCACATAAAATTTAAACATGTCTCTTTTAGCTCAACAATAATACATCACTAATGTTTATTATGATGAGTAAGTGCTTGTAATATTCTCAAGAAATACATTAGCTGGTTTGATTTTACACTGCCTAGTGCTTCCCTTTCTCTTTTTGATTTCCTCATGTCCACATATTGAATAATCTAACCGCTGAAGAGGATATCCACTTTGCACTAAAAATAGTATCTGCACTTTCTCCTTCTTTAGTGTGACTTGCAGTAAATATCTTCTACTAAGCCTCTCTGTTTGTTCTTGTTATTTGTTTTTGTTTTGTTATTTGTTTTTTTTTACCTTTTCAATGTTAATGTTCTGGCTATCTTTAGAAGATAATCAGCTAAAATTTTTCTTTGTATTTGTGCATTCTTCATGCTTTTTGGTATATATGAACACAGGATTTTTACAAAGGCAATGAAAATTCTGGCACTTTATCAAAGTCCTCCAATGTCAAAGGTAATCGTCAGAGGGAGCCTGACAAGCTTGAGGAGGCAGTATCTGAAAATGACCAAAATAACATAGTCACAAGCCTTGCTGAGAAGGCCATGTCAGTTGCTGGTCCTGTGGTACCTATGAAAGAAGATGGTGGAGTGGATCAAGAAAGGTCTTGACATATAGTAACACCTATGTTTATTGTGTGGATTTATCTTTTCTTGTTTTACTTTTACTAAGTTAGCTGTTTTCTTTCCTACATGCATGAAACAGGCTGGTTGCATTGTTGGCAGATTTGGGTCAAAAAGGTGGCTTGTTGAAGCTATTTGGCAAACTGGCGTTGTTATGGGGTGGTATACGTGGTGCAGTGAGTTTGACTAATAGGCTTCTTTTGTTTCTTCATCTAGCTGAACGTCCCTTATTCCAGAGGTAATTTAAATTGCTTAATGTCAGTCCTCCATCTCTCTATTCAATCAAAGAATATTGCTTTAGATAAACCAATGCCTTTTGAATGTCAATAGTAAATTTCTTACAATATTTTGGAAGATTTGAATCTGTCTGTGATAATTTTATCCGCACATGTACTTTGAAGTCTGTCAATT
This sequence comes from Quercus variabilis, assembly GCA_030445155.1. Classification (NCBI taxonomy): domain Eukaryota; kingdom Viridiplantae; phylum Streptophyta; class Magnoliopsida; order Fagales; family Fagaceae; genus Quercus; species Quercus variabilis. The sequence continues at coordinate 2,273,817 of CP129455.1, forward strand.
TTAGCAGAGAGCCTGACTACTTTGTGATAATCCTTGTAATGTGTGGTCTTTTTCATCCTTCAGAAGAAATGTTTTTGCTAGTCAAGTTATAGAGTTAGTTATAATATTATGTGGATGGGAGAGGCTCGTTGTCAAGAGCCTTGTAGCTCAGTGGCATAGCTTGCCCTCCTTCATTAGGAGAACCAGGGTTCAAATCCCCCTCCCCCATTGTTGTAACTATCAGATGATCAAAAAATGATGTAGATGGGAGGTTCAGTATCTGAATAGTAATTATACATATAGTAGTGTAACTTGTCTTATCTCAAGCTCTTGTTATATGATTAAAAGCTTGATTCAGCTGTGCCTTGCCAACATGGCCATGCAAAATTGACTCTTTCCGATTTTATCTTTTTATCTGAGCTTTTCCACCACTGCGGTAGTTTGTTGATCTGTTTTAGGTAATAAAGTTTGCTCTTTTTCAAAAGAAGATATGGCTAGGTGGAGATGGTGGTGAGACATAATCATGTGCCCAATTCAATGATTTAGTTGGGCTCTGTTAAATGTATTGAAATAGAATGGAATAATGGGTCATTATTTAGGGAATTTAGGAAGGACATTTATCTCATGTGATAGTGGTGTATGTATTGTGATCATAGATCTGAGATTGGGATACAATTTTAAAGCACTTATAACTATCATGGTTTTTTTTTTTTTTTTTCCTTCCTGAAGCACATGTTCCCTCCCATAGATGCGTCCACATTAGCCATGGCCTGCACTTTGTAATGTTTTGCAAACTTGAATGTCTGCTCTTGTGACACTAGGGTAAATGGATAATTCACAAATTGAAACGAGTGCCCTCATTGTTTAAAATTAAAGATTTATTGAGTCATAGTGCCTAAACCAGACTTATATCATATTATTTGACAAAGGCATTATAACAAATGTTGCTTATTTTTTTCCTTCACTTATGAATAGCTACTTAACAACCGAATAAATTTTTACAACATATTTCTAAAGCTGAACTGTGTATCTGTTTGATATTACATATATCACATGATTTCTTGAAGATGCAAAAGGCTGAACTTCTTTATAGATCTATTAGATGCTCCATAAATTGCATGATTCTTGATTTCATTGGAATTTTTTAGTGGCTGTTTGGCTCTTTAGTCCACGTCACTTCTTGGTGAACTTGTGTTTTTCTTTAGTTGAATTTGTAATCTACTAATCTGTGCTCATTATTTATTCATCAACTGTACTATCCTGGTTTCCTTCCTCAGGATTCTTGGGTTTGTTGGCATGGTGTTTGTTTTATGGTCACCGGTAGTCATTCCGTTGCTCCCTACACTAATGCAGAGCTGGATGACAAATACTCCCTCTAGAATAGCTGAGCTTGTTTGTGTTATTGGCCTCTACACTGCTACAACGATACTTGTTATGTTATGGGGCAGAAGAATTCGTGGGTATGAGGATGCACTTCAGCAATACGGGCTGGATTTGACATCATTGCAAAAGGTATTTATTCAAGCTCAAAACAGTCTGGAAAAGTAGATGTAGGTTCATTGGCTTCTTGAGTGAATATGTTATATTGAGTTAGGTCTATTTGGTACACGTTTATATTTGTTTTGTGCTAAAAAACAACTGTTCTTAGCTGTCTAAGTGGTTCTGGACAGACCTAGCTTGATGATAGGGATTGAGCGTCATACAGATCTAGGATACTCAACTGACTGGAGAGAGAGTGTATTATCATTTATCAAACTCAAATTTCTTATGTTTCCTGATTTTACAGTGCTCCATTTGATTAAGAAAATTCTCTTTATCTCCATCTCTCTCTCTGTCTCACTCACACACAAGCATGCAATCATTTTGTGATTTGAATTCTGCCTTCATTCTTTTTTATTTTGGATGATTCAATCAGATGTAAATGCACTTTCCTTTCATCTTTCTTTCATTCAATATCCTGTTAAAGTTATGGTCTTTGAGTTGAGTGTACACTCTGTTGTTGCAAATCTTGTACAGAATTTGTTAATATTGAGCACCTTGCTTGCAGATACAAAATTTTTTGAAGGGCTTGATTGGTGGAGTCGTGCTTGTCTTATCAATACATTCTTTAAATGCATTAATTGGTTGTGTGTCTCTCTCTTGGCCTCCTACTCCATCTCATTTGGATGCCATGACACGTTTCAAAGTATATGGGCGGATGCTTATGCTGGCTGGTCAAGGAATTGTAACGGCAACTGGTGTTGCATTTGTGGAAGAATTGGTTTTCAGGTCATGGTTGCCTAAAGAAATTGAAGTGGATCTTGGATATCATCAAGGAATTATAATCTCGGGGCTTGCATTTGCCTTATTCCAGAGGTACATTCTTGACTTGCTGAATGACATCCTTGCTTGGCTGCTTAAGAATTTTGCGTTTTCTTTCTTTTCTTTGCCTCTGTGTGTGTGTTTCTTTTGCTACAATCACATGTAATTCAATTATTAGTATGAAGAATCTTAAGATTCTTATCTAGATATTGACTTAATGCTTGTCCCCTTTAACTTTCTTCGTTTACTTACGTCATATTTCCTATATCTGGATATCGGTGAAATACCTTTTGAAGAGTTTTTGCTTCTATTTTTCCCTAACAGGCATGGGATTGGATTTTCTGTTTTGGAGAGCTATGGTTCTCCCTCTGCTGACCATATGTGGTCAAAATTTAATAGTCCTTTCTTTGAATGGGATTTCAGGTCTCCACAGGTTATACCCGGGCTATGGCTTTTATCTTTGGGTTTGGCAGGTGCTTATCAAAGAAGCGAAGGCAGTCTCTCCATTCCAATTGGGTTACGTGCAGGAATAATGGCTTCAAGTTTTGTTTTACAAAAGGGTGGCCTTTTAACCTACAAGTCTAACTTTCCTCTTTGGGTAACTGGGGCTCACCCATTCCAACCATTTAGTGGCGTGGTTGGTTTTGCATTTGCTCTAGTAATGGCAACAGTTCTCTATCCAACACAGCCTCCACGAAATAAGAAACTGCAAAAGACCATTCGGGAATGACAGAAGGTCTTTGGGTGAAGATTGTTATATTGCTCGAATGTTGATGCCTTTGTGGTCTGCAATGGAGAAAGTAAAAAGAGTTGGGGAAGAGACCTGAAGAAATTGAAAGTTCAATGCCCTGTTCCCAGTGATGTTTCTAATGCTATATGCACAACCAGAGGTTTTGAATGTGGGGTACAGTCGGTAAGTCCCAAAAATGAAAATACAGAGACAAATTTTTAAGTAGGAAACCGATGTTTCAGCCTATACTACAAGTTTTGTTATTCCCACCCCCCTCCAACCCCTAAAATCCCTCCCTTTTTTTTTCCCCCTCTTGAATGCATCAAATTGCATTAAGGGTTTCTCTCACGTTTATACCCCAGAAAAGTGTACAGTACATGAAGCGGATAGTTACAGATTACTTTAAGCTGAGATTGTCACATTCACAAGAATTCCAAAAATCAAATGTAAGATGAATTTTGTCCCTGGATGTTATGTGCTTCAAGTGTCCATTAATGGGTCTTACTTTTTATCATGCTGCATCCAAGTGTGCAGTCTGTTTGATTTTTTTAAATTTTGCGTATGGATTATTCAATAGTTACCACAAAAGATGAGGAATTTAAATCCTAGATATTTCTATTAGAAATATCATGAAGTGTTAATTGTGATACAAGACTTTTGACAAGTGTGTATAATTGTTCACTACAAAAACAAAAGGAACACACAATGCATTGCAATAGATCGAATGAGGTAGTTCTTATTTGTACACACACATTGGTGGATAATCTCACAGGCTTTTTGCATTTAATAACTCTAGAAACAACACTTTTCAACTTTTCAAAAATTATTTAACCACGTGCTTTTTGCATTCAATAACTCTAGAAACAACACTTTTCAAAAATTATTTCACCATGATTAGAGGTGGGCTCAAATGAAAATTAATAAAAATTTGCTCACTTAATTGTTGCAAAAATTGTTGTATTTGGAGTTATAGTTTCTTGCATTTTTTATAATTTTATTTAGGCTAAAATGCAAAATTGACATTTTAAATTTCACATTTTGTCACTTTATTACTAACCAAAACAACTGCCATTTTGGATGTATGTATATATATTTTTAATTTCTTAATTAAAAAAAAAAAAAACTGAAAAACGTTAATTAAAAAAAAAAAAAAAAAAAAGAGAAGACAAATTAAGGGAACGACGTCGTTCCCCCGCCCACTGAAAAACAAAACAAAACAAATCCCCACCCGCCGATTAACTGAGAAAACAAAACATACTCTTGCCTCAGATAAAACCGATAAACTGAGAACGCAGAGAGGTTAATATCCTTTATCCATCGATGTCGATACTCTCTGTCTTTCCCCGCTGTCAGTAGCAATAGCAGTAGTCTTCCCAAAGCCACCGCCACTACCACCACCTCCTTCAATTCAAATTCAAATTCAATCTCAACTCTCCTTAGAACTTGCAAGATCTCTCTCCACCTCCACCAACTTCACACCCACATCATCCGTAAAGGCCTCGAGCAAGACCACTTTCTCATCATCCTCTCCCTCTCCCTCTCCACTCTTTCCTATTCCACTTCCATCTTCAACCGCGTTCGCAGACCCAGTACGTTCCTCTGGAACTCTCTCATTAGAGTTTATTCTCAAAAAAAACTCTCATTTCGTCCACATTGAAGAGAGAGGGTGGTGTCCCTGACTGCTACACCTACCCATCAGTCATTAAAGCGTGTTCCACCCAGTGTGAGGTTAGCCTAGGGAGTGACCTTCATGGGTCGGCATTGAGGTGCGGGGTTGAAGGGGATCTCTTTGTCGGGACTAGTTTGATTGACTTCTATGGGAAATGTAAACATATTTTCAGTGCTGGTGAGCTGTTCGATGATATGTCTGACAGAAATGTGGTTTCATGGACGGCTATGGTTGTTGGGGATTTAGAAGAGGCAAAGAGGTTGTTCAATGAAATGCCGCAGAAGAGTGTGGCGTCCTGGAATGCTATCATTTGTGGCCTTGTGAAACTGGGTGACTTGAAGGGTGCGAGGAGGATGTTTGATGAAATGCCCGAGAGGAATGTGGTTTCGTATACTACCATGATTGATGGGCATGCAAAGGCAGGTGATATGGCGTCTGCGAGGTTTCTGTTTGAGCAGGTGCCTCAAAGGGATATTTTTCTGTGGTCCGCATTGATATTGGGTTATACTCAAAGTGGTCAGCCTAACGAAGCGGTGACAGCTTTCCTTGAAATGGATTCAAGGGATATAAAGCCTGATGAGTTTGTTATGGTGAGCTTGATGTCTGCTTGTTCTCAAATTGGTAATTTGGAATTTGCTAAATGGGTTGATTCTTATGTGAGCCGGAGCACAATGGATACTCAACAACCTCATGTAGCTGCAGCTCTTGTTGACATGAATGCCAAGTGAGGAAACATGGAGCAAGCAACGAAGTTGTTTGAAGAGATGCCCAAAAAGGACCTAATCTCGTGTTGTTCCATGATACAAGGGTTGTCATATCATGGGCATGGGAACAAAGCTGTTGACCTTTTCAATAAGATGATAAATGAAGGACTGGTTCCAGATGAGGTGGCCTTCACCATCATCTTGTCAGCATGTAGTCATGCCGGATTCATTGAAGAGGGTTGGCACTATTTTGAGAGGATGAGATATGAGTACTCTTTGCTTCCTTCTCCTGATCACTATGCTTGTATGGTTGATCTTCTTAGCAAGGCCGGAAGATTGAAAGAAGCTTATGAGCTTCTAAACTCAATGCCTGTGGAGCCACATGCTGGTGCTTGGGGTGCACTTCTTGGGGCCTGTAAGTTGCATTGCAATATTGAATTAGGGGAGGTTATTGCTGCTCGCCTTCTTGAGCTTGAGCCACATAATGCTGGTAATTATGTGTCTTTGTCCAACATCTATGCAGCAGCAGATCGGTGGTCGGATGTTTCTCTTGTGAGGTAAAATATGAAGGAAAGAGGAGTTAGGAAAATAACCGGTCACAGTTGCATTAATTCATGAGAATTCGTTTCATCATTTGACTGATTCACCATTCATCAATACCATGATTTTGAGGCTGCCACATTGGTGTGAAGTGCTGATCCTATTGGAAAAACCTTTCCATCACTTAAATAAAGAAAAAAGAAGTGCAAGGGCTGATTGATTTCAAAGTCCTGTTATCTCAACCACAAAGAATTGCAGCAGCAGTTTTCTGCCAAAAAAAAAAAAAAAACTGAAATCCTCCTCTCCCGTGGTCACTGGGAGAAGCTGCACATGGATTGTTTAATGGTTCTGTATGTGTTGCTGCTTTATAACATGATCACAAATGAGCTGGTTGGTTTCAGTTAGACTCCGATCTGTGCCATTCCAGATTTGGTCCAGTAAGTATCAACTAAACATTAACTACTATAATGAATGTGTAAAATTTTTACTCTTTTATTTTGTGACCAGGAAGGGGTTTTTGATGTGGCTTTCTGTTAGCACTGCTAACTTGTAGTTGAGCACATTATAGCAATTGATCAGTTCAGTGATTTCGTTGTGGTCCCAACTTGCTCTTTTAACCAATAAATATATTATCCATGAAATTGTTAGTATGTGGAACTTGATTATTCTACAGGATAAGTGTTGGCCCACCTTTTCATGACTTCTGGTGTTACTGGATGGCATATGGCTGATCACTCAACTGGTGGTCTGTTTTGCAGGTCTTGGACATGTTTCTTTGTACTCATTTGTTGATGAATTCAATTTGACATGGTTCCTTTGGCCTTCAATTCAGCGGTTTACTTTGTGGATTGACCACTCCCTGCCACTAAAATGAAACAGTAACAGGTTAAGAGTTTTTAGTTGTCTGGAGAAAGTTCCACTAATGGACTTAATGATCTGGAGACTTCCCATCAGTACTGCCTAGCTAATCCGAGTCTAAACACTGACTCGAAGAAGAGTGAGAGCTCCAATGACCCGGCAACTACAGCGGTGATGTTTGCGACGTCACCGAAGGTGGTCTCGGTCACCAGTTCTTCCATGGCAGCGGCGGAGGTGGCCGGCGAGGGAGGTCAGCACAGCCCGACCCGTGTCGCACCGTCATCCACCATATCGTTAGGACCAGATGTAGTGGCCCTTGCATCCGACGACCTGATATCGGCGTCCGGTGACCTGAGTGGGTCGAGTTTGGTGCCGGTGGGATCCTCAGCCACTTTGTCTCCCATTACGGCTCAATCTGTGACGGGTGTGGAGAGTTTTGGTGGTCCGAGAGCTCAGACTCAGTCTTACAACATGCCTGTTAAGCTAGTAGGGGTGGACCAAGCTTCCAGTGAACCGGCGACAGCGTATAGTGACCCGATGGTGTCGGCGCAGGTGCCTGTGACTTCTCAGGTGGCAATGGAAGATGGGAAAGAGGTTTTTGTGGGTTTGGAAGGCTTGGCCACTACAATTTATGAGTCTGATTCTGAGGGTGTTCATATCCCTGGCCCCACTATTAGGGAGTTGGTTGGAGACTTGGATAAGTCTTGGGGGAATTCCAAAGACTGGATGTTACAACTACGTGATGGCAGAAAATTAGTGCTCCCATTGTCATTGTATCGATCTCCAGATTGTATGTCAGTTTGCTCAAGCTTGGAGGGCGAGTGTGAACCAGGTAATGCTGTTTTCCCTAAGACTGGCCAGAGGGTTAGTTGGGCAGATGAGGATGAGGGGCTAGCAGAGTTCTCATCTGTGGTTCCTGGGACAGAGTTGGAGTTGTGGGCATCTAATGAAAAGTTGAGGTATAGTGAGAGAAGTGATGAGCCACTAGTTGTGGTTCCTTTGGCCACTGAAGGTCCGTTGGAGGTGGTGACTAGTCAGGTGAAGGAGATTGGGTGTAAGGAGAGCGTGGACAATTGTCAACTATCACAATGGGTAACCAATAGGATTAAAGCCTTCAAGAAATCTGTGGGCACTTCGTTGGAAGGTTTTGAGGAGCAGATAACAGGACTGCTATTAGCCTTGGAGGCCAGAAAGAAAGATAAACAGAAAACTGTGGGGGGTGATCAATTGAAGTTGGTCAAGTCAGGTCAGAAAGGTCAGAGGGAGTTGAAGAATTTGTTGTCATCCTTGAATGTTGAATTTGATACACATAAAGCTAGGAGTGCAAGTGCTGAGAGGGCTGTTGTGCCTTATCAATGAGTGTGAAGCTTATTTCTTGGAACGTTAGAGGGTTGAATGAGCAGGATAAAAGGCTCAGGGTTAGACATTTGATTAGGAAATGGGGGCCAGATGTGGTTTGCCTTCAAGAAACCAAAATGGGGCTAATTAATAGAACGGTGATCCGTAGTTTGTGGGGTGGACAACATGTTGACTGGTCTTATTTAGGTTCTTGTGGAGCTTCGGGGGGGGGGGGGGGTGTTAGTGATGTGGGACACTCGGGTAGTGATTAAAATGGAGGAAGCAGTGGAGAGATTTTCGGTTTCTTGTAAATTTACTAATGTGTCTGATCAGTTTGTTTGGGCATTTACTGGGGTTTATGGCCCTAATTTACACCGGGATAGGAGGTTTTTATGGGAGGAACTTTGTGGATTGAATAGTTGGTGGAGTGTTCCATGGTGTGTGGGGGGTGACTTTAATGTGGTTAGGTTCCCTTCCGAACGTTTGGGGTCTACTTCTTTCACTGCGGCTATGCGGGAGTTCTCCAATTTTATCTCGGAACAGGGTCTCATTGATCTGCCTTTGCAAGGGGGTACTTTTACCTGGTCAAATTCTAGAGAAGTTGTCTCGAAGGCTAGGCTGGACAGATTCTTGTTTTCTGTAGATTGGGAGGATAAGTTTCCAACAGTTTCTCAAAGACGGATGTCTAGGTTGTGCTCTGATCATTTTCCAATTCTCCTAGAGGGTGGGTCTTTTCAGAGAAGGAGTATGCCGTTTAGATTTGAGAATATGTGGCTTAAGGATGATGGTTTTGTGGATTTAGTTCGGTCTTGGTGGGAGGCCTATCAGGTCCATGGTGCTCCGAGTTTTATTATGGCTAATAAACTAAAGCTTTTAAAAAATGATTTGAAAAAATGGAATGAGGAGGTGTTTGGTCATGTTGAAGTTCGAACTAAAAAATTGTGGAAGGACTTGAGTGTTCTAGAGAATATGGAGGAAAGTCGAGGTTTATCAGTGGAGGAAAGGGTAGAAATGGGAAGAATTCGTGATGAGCTAGAAAAAGCTACTTTGTTGGAAGAAATATGTTGGAGACAAAAATCTAGAGTTCTTTGTGTTAGGGAGGGAGACAGAAATACAAAATTTTTCCATCGTATAGCTAACTCTCACAAGAGGGTTAATTCTATTGATAGGCTTATGGTGGATGGGGTGTTGTCTTCGGACTCAGTTGCTATAGCTGACTGTATTTCTCAGTTTTATAGACAGCTTTATTCTGAGGATGTGGCTCACAGACCTGTCTTAGAGGATGTGGATTTCTCTAGTATCTCGTTAGAAGATGCAAGTTGGTTAGATAGACCTTTTGAGGAAGAAGAGGTGTTTGGGGTGATAAATGATTTTAATGGTGATAAGGCACCTGGTCTGGATGGTTTTTCCATGGCATTTTTCCAGTCTTGTTGGGGTGTTTTGAAAACAGAAATTATGGCTGTATTCCATAATTTCCACTCTCAGGCAGTATTTGAGAAGAGTCTTAATGCTTCGTTCCTTGCCCTTATTCCCAAGAAAGTGGATGCGGTGGAGGTCAAGGATTTTCGGCCTATTAGCTTAGTTGGTGGGATTTATAAGATTATTTCTAAGGTGTTGGCTAACCGGCTTCGTAGGGTGGTGAATGGGCTTATTTCGGATTCACAAAATGCTTTTGTGAAGGGCAGACAGATTTTGGATTCCGTATTGATTGTTTCAGAATGTATTGATAGTAGATTGAAGTCAGGAGTTCCAGGTGTGTTGTGTAAATTGGATCTGGAGAAGGCGTATGATCATGTGAGTTGGGATTTCTTATTGTATATGCTCCAACGTTGTGGTTTCTCAGAGAAATGGAGAAAATGGATAAGGTATTGTATATCTACTGTAAAGTTTTCCGTTCTGATCAATGGGAGCCCCTTTGATTTCTTTGGAAGTTCTAGGGGGCTTCGGCAAGGGAATCCTTTATCTCCTTTGTTGTTTGATATTGTGATGGAGGCTTTAAGTCGTATGTTGGATGTGGCTGCTTCTGCTGGGCAATTCTCAGGCTTTTCTGTGGGTAGTATGGCTGGTCAGTCAGTGATGGTGTCTCATCTTTTATTTGCAGATGATACCTTGATTTTTTGTGATGCTGAACCTTCTCAGATTGTTAATTTGAGGGCGATTTTAGCTAGATTTGAGGAGGTGTCAGGGCTTAGTATTAATTTGGGGAAATCGGAGTTGGTACCTGTTGGTGGGGTGCCCAATTTAGAGGAGTTGGTGGGTTTGTTGGGGTGTGGGCAGTCTACTTTGCCATTGACTTATTTGGGCCTCCCATTAGGTGCAAAATTTAAGGATTTATCTGTTTGGAATCCTATTCTAGAGAGAATGGAGAGGAGATTAGCAGGCTGGAAGAGATTGTATTTATCTAAAGGGGGTAAGGTGACACTCATTAAAAGCTCGCTCTCATCTTTGCCTACATATTTTCTTTCCCTTTTCCCTTTACCAGGAAAGGTGGCAAAGCGTATGGAGAAATTACAGAGAGATTTTTTGTGGAATGGGATTGGTGATGAGCCTAAAATCCATTTAGTTAACTGGGCTAAGGTTTGTAGGCCTTTGAAGGTTGGGGGGTTGGGTATAAGAAGATTGGGAAACTTTAACTCTGCTCTATTAGGAAAATGGTTGTGGAGGTATGGCATGGAGACCAATGCTTTATGGAGGAGGGTTATAGAGGCAAAATATGGGAACATATGGGGTGGTTGGTGTACGAAAAAGGTGATAAGTCCTTATGGGGTCAGCCTGTGGAGATACATTAGGAGTGGCTGGATGAACTTCTCTAAATTTCTGGTTTACGATGTGGGGGATGGTTCTAGAGTAAAATTTTGGAAGCATATATGGTGTGGAGATTGTACTTTACAAGAGGCTTTTCCGGAGCTTTACTGTCTTAGTAGGTCAAAGGATTCCTCGGTGGCTGAAGTTATGGGTTGGTCTGCTGGGAGGTTTCACTGGAATGTGCAATTTCGTCGTCCACCACAAGATTGGGAAGAAGAAGTCTTTGATCGGTTTATGGGGTTGGTATATTCTTCGTCAGTGCGGGGGTTTGGCCTAGATAAGGTTTGTTGGAAGCTTGCAAGGAATAGAGGTTTTGAGGTTAGAGGTTATTATAGCTCTTTCTACCCTCCTACTTTTGTTTCCTTTCCTTGGAGAATGATATGGAAATCTAAGGTTCCTCCAAGGGTGGCTTTCTTTTCTTGGTCTGCTTCCTTAGGTAAGATTTTAACAACAGATAACCTTCGTAAAAGACGAGTGATAGTGCTTGATTGGTGCTATATGTGTAAGAGATGTGGGGAGTCGGTGGATCATCTGCTACTTCATTGCCCCATAGCTTGGGAGTTGTGGTCTATGGTTTTCTGCTTGTTTGGTCTGCATTGGGTTATGCCTCATACTGTTATTGAGTTGTTTGAGGTTTGGCAAGGAAAGTTTGTGCGACATCGTCATATGGATGTTTGGAAATTAGTGCCTCATTGCTTGATTTGGTGCATTTGGCGTGAAAGAAATGCTAGAAGCTTTGAGGGTTGTGAACGTTCGATGCTAGAGCTTAAGTCTTTGTTCTTACACACTCTCTATGAATGGAGTGTGGTCTTTTCCCATTTTTCTTGTTCTTCATTTTCTATTTTCCTTGACCGTTGTACTTTTGTTTCTTGATTTGTGCCCCCATAGTACATCCCCAATGTACTCGGTTTGGCAAATTTTCTATTATTAATAATATTCATTCGTTATTTATCAAAAAAAAAATTTTTTGTAGGTAAGAAAATATTTATTGTAAAAAGACTACTTCATGCAAAAATACACAAAGAGGTCAAAAAAGATACAATGGAAATATAAAAAATTATATACAAATAAGAATAGAATCTATAAAAATTGGGAGGGATTCACTTTACCATATAACACACTCCATCCATTTTCCATAAGTTAAAAAAAAAAAAAAAAATACATAATATTTCAATAGCTTTAATTATTCTATTGTTGAGCGTGAAGGCTGAAATTCAGAGGGAAGTCTTATTGCTTTTAATCTCATTTCCACCTTCATATGATACCTTGGGGTGATAGAAGACTCACATGTGAAGGGGGAGATTTGTTTAAATATTTAAATGTGAGTGATTATTGGTTAAGTAGTCAAATCCCACATCGGATGGTAGTGAAAAGAATGAGTAGTTAATGTAACATTGTTGGATTTAATCCCATTGACTTAAACTTGCAAGTTAAGGTGATATCCCAACATGTTGTGTCAAATCCTCAGTCCTCACATAGAGGTTTCCAGGTATTAATTTCCAACTCTCGCAGACTTGATATGTCAACATCAACAATAATAATAAACATAAACTAAGGTTTTAGGGGTTTTTTTTTTTTTTTTTTTTTTTTTTAATTTTACTTTCCATGTTGAACTTCAGTTTTCTCCAAATTGTGGGAGTTCTCTTGCAAATGTAGTTACTTTTGAATTGATGGTTCTGCTGCTAGATTTCAAAGAATGTGATATATATATATATATATATATAATATTCCTTATCCTTGACTATGACACTCATTCATATTTCTGTACTAGTGTCAATGACAAGTTTCTTGCGAACTTTTTATTTCTTGGAGGAAACTTTATGTTCCTTGTTTAGTAACATAAACTTACGTGCTGATGTCTGGAAGTGGTGATATGTTTTGAGAATTTGTGGATTAGAGTTGTTTTCTCTCTCTCTCTCTCTCTCTCTCTGGTGCATTACCTGTCCAGGAGAATGTAAAAGTCAACAGCTTTTTAAGATAGACTTATTTGGCAATCTGCTTGATCCACACTCACTGAAAATTTGGATTATGCATCCAAATGTATTTTGACTGTTGGTATCAATGTTGCTACAGTAATTTACGTACTGGCATGATTCCAAAATCAGCCAATAAAAGCAGAAAACTGCATTTGAATATGGCAGTTAAACTTTCTTTTGCAGATAGTTTACTTTTGTCATGTCCTCTTTTTTCAGAGAAGGCTTCTAGCTCTGTAGGAAATAAAGCAGCTTCAACTAGCAATGAAAGTGATGAATGTATAATAGGTTCAATATTTTTTGATTTTTGTATAATAGGTAAAATATATATATATATATATATATTGTGTTTTGATGTCATGTGCAGTATATATATTTTACTGTTTTCTTATGTTGGAAAAAAAATTATGAAATTTTCTATTTTATCCTATAAATCTATGATAGGTGGTGCATTCAAATTTTTGAGGCTCTGCACATGCAAAATGGAAGTTCAGAAACAGCTGCCTAAACAGATTGAGGTTTGATTATCCTTTTTTAGAAATCTGGCATTGTGATTTTTGACATCCAACAATTTATAGTTGCACTGTCTTGTCAAGCCTTGTAGCTCAACTAGAGTGTCCGTGACATCCAAGGTTCAACCCCCCCCCCCCCACCAATTGTAACTATTGAATTAAAAAAAATAAATAAATAAATAAAAATAAAAATTTTGGTTTCTTTCATAATTAATCTTTATACTTGAGTTTTTGGTCCTATCCTACTCTCTTGCTCTCCGTTACTTAATCTTGTAAGTTGATCTTTTCCCATTTGTTTGCCTGCCTTTATTCTCTATTATTTATCTTATTTCTCCTTTTCTTATGGACAGAGAGACAGAGAAGTAGTTTTTCATCTCGCGTATGTTTTAACAATTTGATGGTGTTTATAGTTGGGATTTGACTTGAGGGGGGCAAATTTATAAAACACACACTTAAATGAGTCAACTTGGAAAATAAAAAGCCAATCATGTGAACATTAAGTGATATTTTAATGCAAAAAAACCTAAAAAGAGATAGCATATTTGTATTGGATTTATCTATTTGGATGTTTACACATGAAAACCTGTTTTCTATTTTTTTTTTTTTTTTTTAAATCAAAATTCTGTTTGTAAAATTTATGGTTTACAAGGATTTTTTTAAAACTAAATAGAACCCAGGTACAACTTACGTAAATTGGTTTTATTTTGGTTAATATATATCAAACTTAAGAAACTTGAAGAGATCTAATCAAGTTTTATTAGGAAAGTGGCTGTGGAGATACGGGACCGAGAATGAGCATCTTTGGAGGAGGGTTATTGAGGCTAAATATGGAAATGAATGGAGGGTGTGTTCTCATTCTGTAGAGGGTCTCTATGGTGTAAACCTTTGGAAAATCATCCGACAGGGTTGGTTGACTTTCCCAGGTTCCTTCAAATTGATGTGGTGGATGGCACTAAGTGAAGTTCTGGCATCATGTGTGGTGTGGTGATTGCCCACTTAAGGTGGCTTTCCTAGAGTTATTTAGTATCAGTCATCATAAAGAATCCTCTCTTATTGGGATGTTTGATTCTCTAGATTGGTCCAAGATTGAGAGCTGGAGCCTCTGGTTGCGTTTATGGATCTCATTTATTCCAAACCTGTTAGAGGGGAGGGGATGGATAGACCCTGTTGGAGACCTGCCAAGAATAGGGGTTTTAAGGTTTGTAGTTATTACTCCCTAACCGCATCTAATAGCATGTCATTCCCACATGTCAAGAATTGCAGTGACTATGCAGATAATGGACTACTGGTTTTGCTTTTAGAATTAGAATCCACTTGGACGAACTATTTCAATGTAATTTTTCTTGTGAATGAGTTATTGATCCTCATTTTAAATGGTATAGAGAAAATTAGCTTTGAATTAAAGGAGGATGTAATACAATCATAATAGTGTTCTTTATAAATATTCGATAATGGTGATTTTTACGTGCATTGTATTTATAAAATGTTCAATTTGTAATAATAACTTTAAAACTACACAAGGCATCCTCATGAGATAAACTCATCCACTTGTGGACTTGATAGTTTCAAAATATTCCCATAGGATGAACTCATCCACTTGTGGACTTAATAATGAACTCGTTCATTTGTGAATTTAATAATGAGGCCGTCTACTTGTGGACTTAATAGTTTCAAGATATTCATTGGATGAACTCGTCCACTTGTGGACTTGATAATTTCAAGATATCCCCATGGCCCACTTGTAGACTTAATAATGAACTTCTCCGCTTGTGGACTTAATAATGAGGCCGTCCACTTGTAGACTTGATAATTTCAAGATATCTCCATAAGATGAACTTGTCTACTTGTGGACTTAATAATGAACTCGTCCACTTGTAGACTTAATAATGAGGCCGTCCACTTATGGACTTGATAATTTCAAGATATTCCCGTGAAATGAACTCATCCACTTGTGGACTTAATAATGAGACTGTTCACTTGTAAATTTGATAATTTCAAGATATCCCTTATACACACAATTTTTTTTGGGCCCCTGGGCCTCCCTCTGCTCCGCTCTTGTACTAGGTGCTATTCTTTGTTTTGAGGCCTTTTTTACTTTGTGGTTAAGGTCATTTAACGTATTATTCATTAAGATGGTTTCTTTAACTTTAACTTCTTTTTGCAGAGGCACTATAAGTTGAACAAAAGTCTAATAAAAAATAAATAAATAAGTTGAACAAAAGTGGGTCCAGAGTCAAGACATGAATAATATATATCATACTGCTATAATTGCAGGTATCACTCCAAAGAGTACTTTTGCTGGTTATATAGGATGTAAGCTTCCGAAACTTTTATTCTCCTTTAAGTTACACATGCACCTCATGGGGTCTTGAACCCTCAATATCACCCTCTCTCTATTCTTTCAGGGGAAGGGGTCATATGAGCTACAACTCATTGACAACATAAGCTGCTAAAAATGAATAAATGAGATGTTTATACTAATATGGTTTATAATTTCTGAAAGATGATGATTATGATGAGGGTGAACGTAGGCATCACTCTATTTCCATATTTTTGTTCTTTGCCTTCTTTTCTCTCGGGCATGTACTTGGCAAGTCAGTATTTCTGCAAAGACATAAAACAAAACAGGCTTAATATGAATGGTAACTGACTGAAAATATACACTTAATTCAGTAGATATATGTAAGTACCTTTAAGTCGCTTTTCACATGATAGATGGCCAAACCTTCAACATGCATTTGCTTCAATACGCCCGTCGGAGTAGCCTCTACATTTCAGATCAAACAAATCAGACCTACACACAACAGAAAGACAATTTCAAAGATTTCATAACAGTTGGTAAGATTGCAAATATTTTCACATACTAAAAACTTAACAGTACCACTTAAAAAAAAAAAAAAAAAAAAAAAAAAACCTCAGCCCCGTCAGGCATGTTGACAGCCCGCACAAAACATGCATGGAGTGGCATAACCTTCAGCGTGCACTGACCAGGGAGATGAGTTACTTGAAAGATCATCAAGAGTTGGCACCACGGAGTGACAACTTTGATTACATGTCAATCCTATGGCTGGTTTTGTTGGTGCTTGTGGTGTTTCATAAATTTCCTACATACTGCACAAATAATTCCCCCCACCCCAAGATTTTATATTTGACCTAAAAGGAAAGACCATATCTCATTTATTCTTTTCTTTTGAATTGTAATGAAAGTTTGGTGATAATGCCAGAAGTTAATTTGTTCGAATAATCAAGAGATGTTCAATTCAGCACCATGGACATGGAACTTCTAGTCAGCATATATACATTTAATCAAAATGGAACTAGTGGCAGTTGCAAGATACTTCAAGCCTCGGATTTTCTCCATGGTCAGTGATAGCTACGTCAAGTTCATCAGACAAAAACTGTAGCTCCAGTTGCTCTGTAAAATCTGTCATTGATGCTTGAGTGGTGTCGATAATTTGTATGATCACGATTTGCTTCTCTCTGGTGTATGAATAATCCTTCATGCATACATGATTCTTTTAAATTAAAGGTGCTGATTTGTAGGGCTAGCCCAATACAATTTGAGGCCTAAGGCGAAAATTATAAATGGCATTTTTTAGATTTAAATATCAATTAAATAATTTTTTTTAGAGATAATTACAACATGCTCTTAATCCTGCCGCTCGAACATTTTCCCCCCTACAAGGTATGGGGAGGTGCCAATTCAGCTACAAGGCGTTTGGCTCAGTTAAATAATATTTAGTTTATTAACTATATCAATTTATTTATTGTTCTATATTATTTTATATTTACAATATATTATTCTCATGCTTTTAATATGATTAATTCACTTGAGAGATACTATGGATACTACAAATTTTACTGCATAGGTCCTACAAGCTGATAAGTCACTAATTAAGAAAAATTGATTCAAACATTCATTCATTTATTATGTTATTAAGTGACACATCATATTTTTGCCACATAAGTTTGTAATTTTTTTTTTGGCAGTAAAATTTTGGTAACTATTTTTCAATCATTTAATGGTGTAATGGTTTGGATATATATTTTGGGGAAAATACTAAAATTACTTCAAATTTTACTACAAAAGGTACCAGTAATAAAATATGTAATATTTCTTATATCACTCAATTTGTTGTTTTCTTAAAAGGGAAGAGCAATATGTATCTCAAATTTTTTTTTTTTTAAAAACTAAGTAAATTTTTTTTTCACATATTTTACCATTTGGGGGCCTTTGTCTATTAAGGGGAAGGCCATGGCCTAAGTAGTGGCCTTTATGATTTTACATACTACAATGAGAGATCTTTAATATTAATTCAAGCCACTAATAAAAATATTTTTAGGTAAGGGGGATTCAATCCAAAACTTTAGCTATTCAATTAATGGAAACCCACCACACTAGTAAGAGCTGAGATGTGCGCCAACCGACACAACTTATGGACCATGCTTTCGAACTCTGGCCATCATCTACTCTTCCAATCATGTATTGATACATTTAAAAACAATCACAATTATATATATATATATATATATATATATATATATATCTGTGTGTGTGTGTGTGTGAGATTTAAAATCTAATTAGATCTAGATTATTCAATTTTATACCCAATAATCTACTTGCCACAAAATCTAATTGAATTTAGAATCTTTGACTTTTGCACCTAATAGATAATTTAGAATCTGTAAATTTGTGATTTATAACTATGTTTTATGTTAGCTTTATTGCATGATAAAAAGTGTTGTAATTGCTTTAATTTTGTTCCTTGTATTTTGTGAGATTTTATTGTATTGGATTTAGTATTAAGTTGGTGAAGAATCGAGCATGAAATAAAGAATCAGTGCAGTTTCGTGATTGGCTTGCGGGTAGCTCTCAAGAAGGGTTCCTACGAAAAGAGCACGTGAAAAACACATGTGCTGAATAGTCATGCCAGCCTAGAGGATTTTGTGAGTGTCTCGCAAGTAAAGCCTTCTTGCGAGATACACGCAAAACTCTCTACTTGGAGGATTTTAAGTGTGACTTTTTTACCCTTCACCCATACTATATATACCCTCATTACCCACAAAAATATGTAAGTCCATTCAGAGAGAGAGAGAACCCTGGATAGGTTTTCTACAATACACACACACCCATCCTTTAGGGAGAGAGTTACTCATCCTTAGTGAGAAATTATTGTAGCCTCTTCTCCTTCCCATTGCCACACCTTAAGAGGAGATTTGTACCCAAACACAACCCACACCCTTTTAAAGTGTAAAGAGTGTTTTTGAGTTTGGGAAGTTTTGGGAATTTGCCAAAAGAATCCGGTGAGGCTTGGCCGATGCAATCGGGCGTATTGCGGGATCTGAAAAGCTAAAGAAGATATGACTCCGAGAAGTCCATTGGTAGCAGGAGCTTGAGGGGCTTAAGAACATTGAGTAGACTAAGCTTGGAAGGTCTTTTGTTATTCATGTACTCTAATTTTATTCTCTAGTGAATCAATTACTGCTTGGAGGGCAGCAAAGAGGTTTTTCGCCGAGTTCTTTGGTTTTCCCCTTTAATAACACGTCTCGGTCTTGTGTTTGCTTCCTTCTTCCCTACTCTTTAAACTTTCATTTTATTGTTGGTATTTGTTGAATATGGCTTAGAGTAGTTTTATCAGTTGTTTACGCACATTTGCTCTTATTCCGCAATTAGTTCAAGTTAGAGCAAAAGCAACCGGGCCGTATTTTTTAATTGGGGATCTAAACAAATTGTTGTGTTTTCACACAAATCTGAGCTTTCAGATTCTAAATTGAAGTCTAATTTTGCACCACAAAATCTAATTTAGATGCATAATTCTTATATATAAAATTTAAGTACTATTGATAGTCATTTTTATATTTTATTAACTCTTTAAAAAAATTTGTAAGGATATTGTGAAGCACCTTTTTTTTTTTTTTTTAACGATCCATTTATTTTAGACCCTTTGGTTTTTGTACATAATAACTCACTTGGATGAATATTTATAATGTGGTCTCACATTTGATTCTAAAATTAAGAAACAAAACTCTTTAAAAATAAATAATTTAGGATACATGGTGCAAAATTGGAACTCTAATTTGGAAATTAGAACTCTAATTTGGAATTCTATTTTGAGTTTCTCTCAACTTCACTTATAATTATTATTATTATAGATTAGCTTGTAACCCATGCATATGCATAGATATATTTAAAAGATATACATTAAAATGCATCGTATACATTAAGATACATTATTCAACGTATGTACTATATGACTGGCATGCTCGCATTCCCATTTTTGGTCCTCTACGTGAAGTATATGATCATGACAGGAAAAAATATCAGAACAATGTTAACAATCTTCTAGAGAATTTGAGGAATCTGCAAAAGCATTTCCATGGAAAAAATAAAGTATGATATGAATGTATTTCTTTTTTGGTATTGCAATACCCAAAAAGAAATACATTCATATTAGAATTTTGTTGCAATTGCAATAAAATAAAACAAATGCAATTGCAATGTACATAAACTGACTTTTCTATTTGTATTGCAGGCTACACTGCACTCAGATGTTGACAAAGATATGAATAGTTTGTTTCTAGAATTTTGTTCAAAATTGTTTGATACAATCCTCCGTGGGCTTCATAATTACCCTTATTCTTTGCAGATTTCTTTTTATATATACCACATCTATTTATTTTTTTGCCTATGATATCTTTTTTGTATTATTACTTATAATTAGATATGCATGTTGTTACTATTTTCTTAATCACAAAAGTAATTTGTTTAAATATATCCAACATAAGGTACATGGTGGCTAAGTTGGTAAAGACCTATTTCAAAAAACAAATTGGGAACAAGAGTAGTTATGTTGATTTCATGCCAGACAACTTCAAGCTGTTCTTTTCTACCATTTTCACTCAATATGCAGTTTTAGATCATTCAAATATGCAACTTATGCATCCAATATTTTATGGTTCTGAAGACCGCATTAGGTTTCTAAACGCTGTCACCGATCTAAAGGCAAGCGGTCGAAATTTTTTCTATTGTAATACCTATCTACATTGTTCAACGTATAGACTACATGACCAGTGTGCTCGCATTCCCAATTCTGGTCCTCTATGTGAAGTATATAATCATGACATGAACAAATATCAAAACAATGTTAACAGTCTTTCAGAGTATTTGAGGAATCTGCATGAGCATTTCCATGGCAAAAATAGAGTACAATATGAATGTATTTCTTTTTTGGTATTGCAATACCTAAAAAGAAATACATTCATATCAAAATTTTGTTGCAATTGCAACAAAAATGTATATAAACTGAATTTTCTATTTGTATTACAGGTTGCAGTGTCATGAGATGTCAACAAAGATATAAATAGCTTGTTTCCAGAATTTTGTTCAAAATTGTTTGATGCAATCCTCCGTGTGCTTTATAACTACCCTTATTCTTTGCAGATTTCTTCTTATATATACATCTATTTATTTTTTTGCCTATTATACATTTTTTTGTATTATTGCTTATAATTAGATATGTATGTTGTTACTATTTTCTTAATCACAAAAGTAATTTGTTTAAATATATCCAATATAAGGTACATGGTGGCTAAGCTGGTGAAGACTTATTTCAAAAAACAAATTGGGAACAAGGTTAGTTATGTTGGTTTCATGCCAAACAGATTCAAGTTATTCTTTTCTGCCATTTTCACTCAACATGCAGTTTTAGATCATTCAGATATGCAACTTACGCATCCAATATTTTACGGTTCTAACGACCACATAAGGTTTTTAAACGCTATCATTGATCTAAAGGCAAAAGGTCGAATTTTTTTCTATTATAATGCCTATCTACATTGTTCAACGTATAGACTATATGACTGGCGTGCTCGCATTCCCATTTTTGGTCCTCTACGTGAAGTATATGATCATAACAAGAACAAATATTAGAACAATGTTAACAGTCTTCCAAAATATTTGAGGAATCTACATGAGCATTTCCAAGGCAAAAATAGTGTATGATATGAATATATTTCTTTTTTAGTATTGCAATACCAAAAAAGAAATACATTCATATCAGAATTTTGTTACAATTGCAATTGCAATGAAACCGACTTTTCTATTTTGTTGCAATTTCAATGTACATAAACTAACTTTTCTATTTGTATTGCAAGCTACAATGCACTCAGATGTCAACAAGGATATGAATAGCTTGTTTCCAGAATTTTGTTCAAAATTGCTTGATGCATTCCTCTATGGGCTTCATAGGTAGGAAGTTCACCTTGGAGGCAATTTAGTAGATATTCTATTTGCTAATCCATACGACTCTACTAGAAGTTATAGGTTTGTCTAATGCTTTGTTACTAGTGTAAATAGGAATTTTTCTAAATTTAATCATATAATGACAAGCTATCTTCTATTATTACTTATTACTTATCCATTAAAAACCATTTAAATTGTTAATAATTTGCATATAAAGAATCAAGAATATATATACATTGATATAGGAGTAAGCATTGGTGGTTGTTCTTGTCTTAGCTAGTATAATATTAGATTAGCAGTAACATTGGTTTCTATTCTTGTCTTAAAACTTGCTAAATCTCCACATTTTAGACCCAAATATCTTTTATACTTTACATGTATAAAGCAAACTGACTAAGTCGATGCAGTTTCTTTTTAGATTACTAAACACTAGTGCAGAAATCTTTTATCTTCTACAAAGCAAACTTTTATACTTTTATATTATGTTAGCTCTGTTTAGTCACCCTTAGTTTAATGCTTCATTTCAACCTTGCATTTTGTTTTAATCTCTCAGAGTGGCCATACTACTACTAATATTTTGTATAAACCTTTTTGTTTTGTTGACGTTGGGTAATATATAATTATACCATACTACTACTAATATTTTTAATAAATATTATTAAAAATATTAGTAGTAGTATGGTATAATTATATACTATCCAACGTCAACAAAACAAAAAGGTTTATACAAAGAGGCTTAGTAGTATAGTATAGTACTGCACTTAGTATAGTATACTACTATAGTATAGTATAGTCCTTCATTATTATCATTATATTAAAAATCAAAATGACCTATAAACACTTGGGACAATACAAAGCATAACCCATTTAAGTCAGTAGGTTTAATATTATGTGTTGAAGTAATATATAAATTAGGGATAATTACAGTAAACTCACCTGTGTTATGGCCCGTTTTTACTTTGCCTACCCATGATTTAAAACTTTACACTTTTATCGCATGAACTTCAATCCATTACCCATCCATTACCCACCTCTCATTTTGTCCTTAGAAAAAAAAACATTTTTAGAGAGAAACAAACTTAACAAAAATAAAAAAGCTAGGGTTTTGATTGCTTAAGAACTTCTACAAGAACAAAATGGAGGAATAGCACACAAAGATACTTTTGATTTGAAACTTCAGCTGATTCTTGAATGAATACTTCTTTACACTCACCTGATTCTAGTAAAAAGAAGTGACTCAATAGCTTAGTAGCCGTCAACCTCTTCGCAGAATGCCTCACAAAGCAGCAACTCAAGAAGTTTTGGGCTACTTTTGAAATATGGTGTGGAATCATCGATGTTTCAGTAGCAATTTGAGACAAAAGTTCAGAGATGTACAAACCCACGATGGTTTTCTTGTCAACATCATCAGCACAGTACACCCAAGTGACTAAATATCTGAAGGTGCATCCTGAATTGCTAAAACCACCATCTCAAAAGAAAAGAACAACCGCGTGCCTCTGACACCACTACCATCTCTCACGTTGTGCCTCTTTGCCAACCCAAAGTCTACAACTTTAGGAATATACCCATCTACTGTAGGTACTAACAAGACATTGTGAGGCTTGATATCACAGTGAACAAATCCATGGTCATGCACTTGCTTCAATCCAATCAGAATAGACCGAGTGCAATCCCTTACTAGGACCTTAGGCAACCCAGTACCAAAGCCAATTTTCTTGATGAAATCAAACAAGCTTCCTCCCGAAGCAAACTCAAGAAAAACATTGTAGATGAAATCCCCAAAGCAATCAGTTGTGATGTCTGATCCAAAGCTTTGCACTACATTAGGACACCCTCTTAAAGCCTGAAGAACCAATTCTCATTCAGACACCCATTTGCCCCATGTTCTCATTCGGACCCCAATTCCAACTTCAAATCACTTTGAATCCCAGCCACAGTGGAGAGAGAAGCCAAGATCAGAGTGGGATTGTGTGCTATTCCTCCACTTTATTCTTGTAGAAGTTCTTAAGCAATCAAAACCCTAGCTTTTTTATTTTTGTTATGTTTGTTTTTCTCTAAAAATGTGTTTTTCTAACGGCAAAAGAAGAGGTAGGTAACGGATGGGTAACAGATTGAAGTTTAGGAGGGCAAAGTGTAAAGTTTTAAACCATGAGTAGGCAAAGTGAAAACGGGTCATACTACAAATGGGTTTATTATAATTATCCCTATAAGTTACAATTATATACTACCAAATGTCAACCAAACAAAAAGGTTTGTAAAAAGATGCTTAGTAGTATAGTATAGTTTTTCATCATTATCATTATATCGAAAAACAAAATAATCTATAAACACTCAAGACAATATAAAGCATAACCCATTTAATTTTGTAGGTTTAATATTATGCGTTGAAGTAATACATAAATTACAATTATAAACTATCAAATATCAACTAAATAGAAAGACTTATACAAAGAGGCTTATAGTATAGTACTATACTGTAGAATAATATTGTACCATAGTATAGTACAGTATAGTACTACAGTGTTTGCATCCTTCTTTCCTATTCTTTAAGCTAGTTTTATCGGTTGTTTACGCACATTTACTCTTATTTCACACTTAGTTCAAGTTAGAGTCAACCAAGTCATATTTTTTAATTGAGGGTCTAAACAAGACCTTGTGTTTTCACATAAATCCACGCATAATATAATTCCTACATATAAAATTTAAATACTATTGATAGTTATTTTTATATTTTGTTAACTCTTTAAAAAAAATTGTAAGGATATTATTAGTTATAAAATGTAAATTGTCAAAGTTTTTTTTAAAAAATTATTATGAAGCACATTCTTTTTTTACGATTCATTTATTCTAAACTCTTTAGTTTTTGTAAATAATAACTCACTTGAATAATTATTTATGATATGGTCCCACATTTTATTCTAAAATTAAAAAATAAAACTCTTTAAGAATAAATAATTTAGGACACATGGTGCAAAATTGGAACTCTAATTTGGAATTCTAATTTGAGTTTCTCTCAACTTCACCTATTATTATTATTATATATAAAAATTAGCTTGTAACCATATGCATGTGCATGTATATGTTTAAAAGATATACATTAAGATGCATAGTATAATTCTTACATATATAAATTAAATATTATTGATAGGCATGAATAGTCATTCTTATTGATAATCAATTTTATAATTTAAATATTATTGATAGTCATTCTCACATGACGAGAAATTGGACTTTAATTGTAAAATCTAATTGGATTTTCTCTAAATTTTACTTTTATATATATATATATATATAGATTTCATCCCAAGATTATTATAAATTATTAAAAATATTAGACAACAAAATGGATGGGAAAACAAAAGTCATGAATTTATATTGAAATGATGGGCTATAAAACACCCATGTTCAAATAATCCCTTGAAGGATTGGTAAAAAAAAAAAAAAGAACAAAATAAAAAGCCTTTTGCCTAATTTGATAAAAAATCTCAAACACAATTTCCATTGTTCCTTGAACTCAAGGAACTCCATCAAAGCCAGCTCAATGCTTCGGCATTTTATTAATCCATAAGCTTTTATTTACTCTTCAACAGCAAGAGGAACTGAATCGGCCTGAAAGGTTACACCAATAACAAAGTATCAGTAAAAATAAGAGCAAATATCTAATGATCATACAAGCATATGTGTATGGTTGTCACACAAAGCTAATTAAGATCTAAGAAAGAAATATTCAAGCACAAGCAAAAGGGTATCTGGCAATACAAGCTAGCTTAATTACCAGCTTACGATACATGAGGGCATAAAACATTTCAAGGTAGCGACGCTTCTCCGTGTTATTAGACACAC
Organism: Quercus variabilis; assembly: GCA_030445155.1. Classification (NCBI taxonomy): domain Eukaryota; kingdom Viridiplantae; phylum Streptophyta; class Magnoliopsida; order Fagales; family Fagaceae; genus Quercus; species Quercus variabilis. The sequence continues at coordinate 2,299,314 of CP129455.1, forward strand.
GCTTCCAAAAGCCATAAACTCCAGTCAAGGTTAGTAGCCTCTCGGAGTAAATCTGCCATGTATACCTGTTGAATTGCAAAGAATAATTAAAAAACCAAAATACAAATAGTAATATAGCAATCTAGAATGTCAATAGGAAGTAAAATGTTAAAGGCGCTACAAATTTTACTATATAAAGTTTATAACACGACAATAGATTTGATTAGAGAATTTCAGAACATAATAAACATCAGTTTGTAAAAGCTTTGTAATAAAATTTGCAGTGTTCTTTTGCTTAGTACTTACTTCTCTTCAATGCGCTTTAGACCTCCATGAGAGATTTTGTCCCAGTGACTAGGGTCTGCCTTACACTTTTCAAAGAAGTCAACAAGAAGCTGAGACACTTGATCACCTTGATAGGGATCAATATGGAAGCCTGATTTACCATTCACAATAATCTCAGCTGGACCACCATTACAAGTAGCAAATGTTGGCAATCCACAAGTCATGGCCTCAACAACTGTCAAGCCAAAAGCTTCATATACAGCAGGCTGCACAAAGGCTCCCTTTGTATCAGCAATGTAACGATAGAGTTCACCGTTCCTGACTCGGTTCATTTGGGAAGAAATCCATCTGAACTGTCCATTCAAATTATAGGTCTCAATAAGACCATACATTTTCTTCATCTCAGCTTGCTCTTCTAAGTCCTTAGACTCCTTTCTACGATCCCCAGCAACAACAACAAGGTTAACCAACTCCCTAAGACGTTTATTCTTGCCATACCACTCAACAAGTCCGGTTATGTTCTTCACACGATCTAGCCTTGCCATTGTAAAGATTATAGGCTTGTTCCGGTCTTTCAATACGCATCTGTATAAAGTAAACAAAGAATACGTGAAACAAGAATTAATGTGATTCAATTTGACAACCTACATCCACAGTGAAAAGCTTTTATATTGAGATGTACATGTTACAATGAATCCAATGTAACGTTTATATAATAGCTAATCCTAATTTACCATTAGAGTTTCTTTACTTTACACAGGTAATTGAGCCTACTATATCCTGGGCTATAACAATTCTTCACAATAGAAATAAGCAATTGCGGAAAGAGAGAAAGAGGCTCACAAGTGTTCTTTGTTCTCCACAGACGAGAAAAGAAGCTCTTCAATTTCAGGGTGGAAGGATTTCAACCTTCGTTTCTCCTCAGTATAGGGGAAGTAGATGTCGGTATCTGCTCCAGGAGACACAATGTTGAACCTAGGATCGAAGGAATCTATCCCATGAACCACACGGTAGAGTCCAGGCATGGTAAAAGCAGAGTGACTTTCATACTGTCCAAGGGTGTCCTTGCTGAAACCATGCATTAAATAATGGTGAGTACATTTTTCAATAAAGATTGATGAATAATAAGAGAATAGTGTGATTAAATGATTCACCTTCCAGCAATCTCTTGGAAAGTGCTGGTGATAATGAAATCAGTTTGATTCATTGCTATAAGATCAGCAGAAAATTGGCAAGAAAAGTTGTACTTGTCAAATTTCCTCCAATTTACGTCAGAATCGGGGTACTTTGTCTTCTCAAGGGCATGTGCTATGGTGCACTGTAGAAGATAGCATGTTATTGTTATGTTGCAAGAATTAGCTTATAGCTAGTAAGAATCACCAGAGACAACAACTATGTATGTCTCTAAACCAAATAAAATCTCATGACAAACCTGCGGAACACCAAATTTGCTTGCTAACAAAGTGGCAACAATGTTTCCATCACTGTAGTTTCCAACGATCAGATCTGGCTTCCCTTTGAACTCAATAGAAAGTTCATTTGCAACATCCTAATAACAGGAAAATTAATTTATTCAACCTTAGAATCAAGTGGGAGCTAGCTCAGGCTACATGAAGTAGCATAACAATTAATATCTGAAGTTTACCTCAGCATAAGTCTCAAGATAGGGCCACACTTCAAATCTTGAGATCCATTTACGGACAATTCCCTTCTCTGATCGGAATGGAACTCGAAGAATAAATGAATGTTCAGTCCCATACACCTTTTCAAGACGCTCACCACATGTGGTTCCTACTGCATCAGGTAGAAGTCTTGTAACCTGGGTACGTATCAAATTAATAAGAAAATTATTTAAGCATCACATTAAGTAATGAAATGTGTTGTATATGTCAGTATGTAACGTTGTTGTAAATATTATTTAAAGTTCATGCAAAAATGCATCAGCTAGCAGAGCTTACAATGAGGATACGAGGGATGATATCCAAGCCTTGATGCTTGATACGAAGAAGCATCTCACTCTCCAAGGCCCGAACTTGATCCAAGATATAAACAACCTAGATGTGAAACCAAATAGTCCAAAACCAAGTTAGTCAACTTGAATAAATTGACACAACACATGACAAATTAGGCTTGTAATGTTCTCTAGCTAACCTGGCCACCAGTGTCAGGGTATCCCAAGACATTATCCTGGGCAAAATAGCCATGGGGAGACATGATTACAACATTAAAAACCATAGGAATTCTCCCAAGGAATGTCTCAAGGGTTCTTGGTTCAGGAGCTTCAAGGAGATCCAAAAGAAGATGAATCATTTCTGAAACTCGTTCAGCATTATTACCCCACCCTCTCTCCAAACCAATCTCCTGGAGCTTGTGCTCAAACTCCGAATATGGAGTTTCAGGTGCAATGGCAGATAGGTAATCCACTGCCTTCCTCAGAACAGTCTGGAGAGCATCTAGGCTCTTGATTCTCTCATTCAGCATCATAGCCTGCAAAAAAAACACCATATATTACAATTAGAATCATCTAGTTCACTGCAACTTGTAACTAATGCACAACCCTACACACGTGTAGGGTACAATTAAAAACAATCACAACATATATGAGTAAAGATTATGCTTAGTGTAAGAGTTACAATTTGCACATTTTTTAAATCATATATTTTTAAAATATGTAATGGTTTCTCATAACCACAAAAATTATAAAATTAGATAGGATAGTGGCGCAAAATTAAACTCCAATTGAAATCTAATTGGATTTGTACTCTTCAATTTTTGTATCTAATAATTGACATCTAAAGAATCTAAACTAGTTCAATTTAAGATTCTTTAGAACCTAGCATTGACATCTAAAGAATCTAATAATTGACATCTAAAGAATCTAAACTCCAATTGAAATCACACATTTATTAGCAACCATGCATATGCTAGGTTCTAAAGAATCTAAACTAGTTTCACATTAAGTATAAAACTAGGGAACTCTATTTACATTTTATTTAATTGATAAAATATATAATATTCTTCCAATGACTTCGTGCTAACTTCAACCAATCCTAGTTGTCTATTCCAAGTAAGCCAAAGTGTTGACTTTTAAGGAATTTTTTAATGATTTGTGTGTGTGTTTTTTTTTTAGTCTTTTTAATTAATACATTATGTATGTGAGTCGTATGACAAGCAAAAACTTCACTAAAAAAATATACATTAGGTATTTCTTTGTTACAATATATTCAACAAACAGTTAATTCTATTGTCAATTATGCAATCAAATTTAACAAATTGGTAACATTAAAAAACTATGTTTTAATTGTATATTGTAAAAGGCAAACTATACCCAATAAAAAAAAAAAAAATCTCAAATAGGAAATCATATACCACAAGACTATAGCAACTTATTACAGCCACATCACTTTTAGGTTTTAACAATTACTTTTTAAAAATAAATAAATAAATAAAAGAAGAAGAAGTAGAGGAAAAGGGAAGCTTCCTCTACCTTCTTATTAATTTATCCACAGAAAATTTATGACAAAATTGTGTCTTAAAATGTTGGACCACTTTCAAGTTTGAATTGAAAGATTCGGTTTTAATTGTCATATTTAAAATAATTTTGTTAACAGTGTCCTAAAAGTATAAGTAAAATGTAAAATTGTAATATATTATCCAAATAATTAAAAATAAGCATATAAATTTAATTTTTAAGTTTCTTAGCCTTTTGATAATAGAATTTTAATTATAAAAATATTTTAAATTTTAAAAATTTAGGACCATTTGGTAACAATATTCTAGAAACATGTTCCACACAGGCATTTGCTAATTGAGTTATGCTCGAAAGAAAAGTAGACACACGTTTATCAAAAAGAAAAGTTTGACACAACACCACACACACAAACAAAGTTTATGCATCTGGGACGATTATTATACCTTGCCGTTGTACTCGTGGAGTCTGAGAAAGTCAAGCAGAGGCTGCATCTTCTCTTTTTCATGTACAAAACTTGTAGAAAGGTGTCGATTGAGGAATTCCAACCCATTCCCGATGTACTTTGAAAGAGTTGGGGGTGTTGAAAACTCAGAGAATGGTTCAAAATCCAACTCAAAAATTCCATCACCACCACTGAAAAATACATTAATTTATTGCAACCAATATATATAAAAATAAGAATACAACGCAGCAAACAAAAAGTAAGAAATCCAGAAATTGACTGCAATTACCTTGACCCAACAACTTCTTCCTTGTACTGCAAATACTGAGATGGAGTTATTGTCTGAACCTTAGGTCCACTCTGACTCTGAGCCACACTCACATATTCCCAGACACCTGGCCTGGGACGAATAGCAAGTGCGATTGAATCAGCCAATACTAACGCTTCCTATATAAGAAAAACCATAAAAAAAAGATGGTTAGAATTCAAAAACATATTCCAGAAAAGCCGAAAGGTTCGAACTTTGACCATAGTAATTGTGATTTCTTACCTGGGTGCATTTCAAAATGCCAGAGAATCCAGCATGAGTCCCATTGGAAAGTCCTTCAAACTCTTCTACAAGTTGTTTGGTCTTGTAGATTCCTTTAGGCTTGCCTCCAAGCCTATAACATCCAAAAATCCCAGGTCACAATCAAACTATTCAGAAGTGAGATTTTGTATATATGGAAGGTACATATCAGATCTAACCGCATCATACCTTGAAAGGAAGCCTAGCAATTCCTCTCGGTGAGCACTGATGGTTCCATTGATCAATTCCATGGCTTCTGTGTGTAATAAACCTGTAAGCATCAACAAGAAAATAAGAAAATAGATTAAATCTAAAGAAGTAGCCCTGAGAAAATAGTAAAGAGAAAGAAAAAAATAAGACTAAGATAAACAATCAGAAATGGACTGCAAAGAGACACAGAAAAACCAGAGAACTCACTAGAGAAAACAGAGTTTTAGAGAAGAGATGAGACACAATGGAGTGAGTAGGCCTTGCTTGAGTGAGTTTATATAGAAAATATATGGAGTGGTTTCCAAGCAAAACCTTAACGCGAGCTCAGAAGGGAGAGAATCTCAATAAAGATGGAAAAAGAAATCTTTGCCATTTTCATGCATGCGGTAACGTAGCAATATATTTAGTCCAATACTAATGGCAAGTTTGGTTGAGCCCAATGGGCTTTTTTATTCATAACCTTTCTCCTTATCTTATACACGTGGGTATTTGAATCTCTCTCTCTCTCTCTCTCTCTCTCTCTCTCTCTCTCTCTCTCTCTATATATATATTTTTTTTTTTTTGAGAAAGGAATTTCTCTATATTAATTGCATTATGTCTTCTATACAATTTGCCACAATTTTTCCTAACTTGCCACAACAGATGAATAAATAACCACGTTCATAATAACTGCCATTTTTTTCCATTCCTAACAATCAATCACATAAAAGTTATGGTAAAAGTTGTGTTTTTAGATTTTCTTTAAACTAAAATATGTATAACTTGTGTTATTTTAAGAAATATATTATCAAATTCTTTTTTGAAATAACCAAGGTCTTAAAAAGCATCTTGGATCAATCTATGATCTATAATTTATAACATATATATATATATATATATAATCGAAAAACATTTGAAATTCGGTTGACATCATATTATTTTGCTATATAAGTTTTTGAAATCTTCTTCTCAAATTTTTTTTTTTTTTAAATCTCATAATTTTACACCTCTTTTTTTTTTTTTTTTTCTAATAGATATATAGAGAGAGAAATAGAAAGTTATAAATAAAGGATATTAAATGATATCTTAATCAAAATATAAATATTAATGAGTATCTTTTTTTTTTTTAAACACAGGATCTACTTATATCCAATAGTTTAAAAAATGTGTAACTCTACACCAAGTGTAACTTGAACTTATTTCATGTTTTAATTGAGTTTAAATTCTATATTATATTTAAACCCTCCATTTTAATTTTGTCATAATTATCAAATTTCATATCTAGATAATTAATTAATACCATAATTATCAATTTTCATATTTAAACAAAAAATAATAATAATAACTATTAATAATTATCATAATTATTATATTTTATATTTGACTAAAGAAAAAGAAGATGAAAAAAAAATCATACTTTATTAAACTTTATCGTGCATTGCTTGTGAAAGAGTATTCAAGGAGTGGGTGTGGAAGAGTATTCAAGGATTGATTGGAAAAGCTCCAAAAAAAAAAAAAAAAACTCATGTAAAACACTGGGAGAGAGATCATTATCAAAGCAGTAATGCACGCAATCCCTCGTGCACTACATGCGTTTTCAAACTGCCTGTCCCTCTATGTCGGGAACTGAATTCATTGGCAACCACGTTTTGGTGGGTGTAGACATTGGATAAGATGGGAGAGGTTGTGTCAATTTAAATCATAGGTAGGACTGTGGTTTTCTTATTTAAGGGCTTTCAACCTCACACTCCTAATTAAGTAAAAGATGGAAACTCATGTAAATTTATTACCAGTCACATGTTTTCAGTTTTTAAATAATATTATATATATTTTCACATTTTTTTACTCATATATATTTTTTTTTAAATGAAAATTATTATTTAAATATACGTACCAAACGGGTCTTAAAGTTTTGAAAATGCTTTTGTGATAGAACCATTTTCCGCGTTTCACTCTTTTGTATGTGGTTGTTTCTAAAAAAAAATGTGTTTTTGAAAATATTAAAAACACAAATTATTTTATAAAATATTTCATAAATTGTTGATATAGTGAGTGATTATTGATAAGTAAAAAAATAATATTAGTTGTGGGTTCAAAAAAAGGACCAATAAAAATTTGTCATACTAATCATTTCTAAAAATGTTGTAAAATCATTTGAAAGGTAGAGTTTTGAAGCTATACTCTCCGAACAATTCTTTTCATGAAGGCAAAGGTGGGGCACAAGTCTTCAATTCTTATACCTAGAGAAGTATAAATGAGAATGAGACTACAAGGATAATCCATCGTACTACTAGTTAGGCAGCAATAGTAGGTGGAGGATGGTATGCGATGACAGTCAAATCATGGATGGACAGGTGGTTACCACTCCTACCACCTAGAAGGTGGAAGGCTATTTGGAGAATGCAACATTCAAACAAACTTAAAGTTTTTCTTGGAGGATTGCAAATGAATACTTTTTACAAACCCAATCTTTCATGTTAAGTTTTAGTCTTGGCCCATTCCATGACATTTTCATGCAATCAAATATAATTCTTGGTGTATTTCATTTGATGTAAAATGGGTTAAATTATGTGTAAATGGAAGAAGCTATAGCTCAAACAAAGATCAATGCTCCTTCAAGCGAGAACCTCCCTCAAGTGGAGACCAAGGCTTAGGGTCCGTTTAGATACAACTGAAAACTGAAAATTGAAAATATTGTAGCAAAATAATTTTTAAATGTGTAAATAATACTGTAGGACCCATTTTTAATGAAAAAGTCGCTGAAAAGTGAAAGTTATGGGCCCTGAACAGTGCACAAATGTACTGTTCATGGACAAAATTCAACAAATGCGGCTACTGTTCATTAAACAGTAGCCGCACAATAACTGTAAACAGTGAAAAAGTTAGCCTTTTCGTCTCTGGGAATGCTGAAAAGTAAAAAAAAAAAAAAAAAAAGATAGAAACGCAAACGCATTTGGGAAGCGCAAAACACGCTTCCCAAACGCACACTTACTCGAGCGAGGTCGAAAGAAACCAAATGCTTACTATGTTTTGAACTCTGTTTTCAACAAACTTGTAACCCTACTTAAAAATCTATTTACCATTACTTTAGCATGATTTTACTGACCTTTGAAAGGTAGGACATTTGCACCAATCTCTTGTGCTTCCATTATAGATCTATAGCTATTTAATTAATTGCCATACTTTTGATCAAAGCTTGAAACCACAAATATTTCATACGAGGGTAGATCAAAACTTCAAGGAGACGCCTCGGAGTAGGTCAAGGTTCTGATTCTTTGATACAAATAGGTCATTCGTAAAGGGATTCATGTACAAGAAATTCAGAATTTTAAAGCTATTGTGGGTCGCAAACAGTGAGTTATCTACTGAGTCGTAAAGTCTAGGTAATAAATTAAAGATTTTTTTTCTTAATTGTAAAATCATTCACATTTAGTGGGTTAATTTATTTAAAATTCGTTACCTCGATCATGGTTTTTCCTTTGGAGAATTTCTCCATCCATCAATTTTTTTTTCTCCAAAAAAAAAAAATACGTTTTTTTTTTTAATCTAAAAGTTTAATAGCCGTTTGTTACGTTAGATATAAAACCCGGCTTGCTAAATACGCTGGTTTCCACGCACACGCACACACACAAACGTGGCTAAGTGAATTATGAATCCTTATGGCATGTTTATCAAAGAAAAAGGAATCTTTATGGTGTCAAGCACTGAACAAAAGGTAAGCTCATGGTTTTAAAAATCGGAATAGTTAAAGAACCAAAAAAAGAATTGGCTTCTAGTTTTTTTTTTTTTTTTTTTTTTTTTCAATTCTTGATTGGTTTTCACTTTTTTTTTTTGTTGGTTTTTCTTGTTTTTTGTCAGACCGATGTTCTACTCCTAGTTTAGCCTGTTGAACCGGCCGGTCCAGTCCGATTTTTAAAACAATGGGTAAATTATTAAAAATGAAATCTCATTAACACATGGTCATAGTTTAATCATTAATGTATTTTACTTTATTGAGAACAAAAGCTGCCAAAACATAATTAAGGATGGTTCCAACACAAAAAAATATATATTTATTTTAAGAGTTAGTGCTAAAAACAAAATAAAAACGAAAAAAAACAAAATGTCATAACATATTTACAACACTTGAGGTGACAACTCACCATAGTTCGTAGTATTATATTAGCAATTATGACCTATGGTGAGCTATCACCTCACTCTAAAAACAATAAAAATGACACAACATATTTATAACGGCTGAGGTGACAGCTCACCATAGGTCAAAATAAATATAATAAAATATTATATTCGCAACTACAAATAAGGGTATTATGAAAATAGTGTTTTTTTTTTTTTTTTTTTGTGTCTTTAGATTTTTCCTTTTTTAATGATTCAATAATAGGAGGAATGAAGATTTCAACCCTAATTCTATACAACTCATAATAATCATGGTTAGTTTTTTAATCATGATTATATTTGGATATTTATATCACATTTGACAAGAGTTAAAATGCTATGACACAAAAATTATTATATTTATGTTTAAAAAAAGTATATGGTATATATTTTATATTTTTGTTACGTATTTTTAAAAACAAACGTATTATATTTGTTCTATATACTTACCCTCTTTTTATTGTTTCCATATTTTTATGCCGAATTTTTGAAACATACTTCTTAAATATATGTCAAAATAATACATGTTTTCAAACACACACCGTATTTTACTAACAATGCCATCATCATATCATATTATAATTGTCTTTTGCATTTATTTTGTCTATTGCTTTGCTTTTAGATTTGGTGATTACCGTGAGTTGCTATTTTCGTGCTTTATATCATTAAAATTGTGATCACATAATTGAGTTAATTGACGATTAATTAACAATTCCAAAGGAAGGTTGTCATGGATAAATGGTGCCAAAGACGTAAACTGTTTTCTCTCCAAATTTGGGTTCTCTTCACGCGCTTGAACAAGCATGACTAAAGACAAGTCTTTAATTTCTTCCATTGTTTCAATTTCTTTCATATATCAAGCAAAAAATGGTACAAATGATTTGTATTCTGTAGCTAAAGAATAAGAGAGTGTGAGTCAAGAAACAGAGGGAAAAATTAATTATGAAGGTTGGAATAAATAATCACTTCATAATTTGTATACCATAGCAAGCTTCATCCCAAATGTTCTGAAGTAATAAAAAAGTTGGAAAAAAAAAAAAAAAAAAAGTCCTTAAGGAAAAGGCCAAATAAAATTCAAGGGCCAAATAGGTAGAGAATGTAGTGTAGTCTCTTTGTAGAGAAAGCCAAAGACAAGCAACGCTCTCTGCAACAGTAGCAACAACTCATAAACAAAATGCTATCATCACTAAAATAGTGGAAGAAAGAGTTGCCCAACTGGTTGATCCCGTGATTAATAGTAAGGATCATAAGCAGGCGGTGGTGGCGACCGTTGTGGTGGTGGCACCATTGGTCCATGATAATCATAATAAGCAGCTGGTGGTCGTGGCGGCGGCGGCCTCTCGTACATACCTACTCGATACCGATACTCTTGATACCTATATGGTTCTCTTACGGGCGGTTTCATCATGTACCACACCATCATCAAAACAAGAATCAGAATCAGAACCATCACCATCGTAATGGATATCCTGTTGAACAAGGGGTGTGAAAATTAGAAAGTAGAAAAAAAAAATGGAATATATTAGATATCCTTTTGCATCTTGCAACGACTATTAATTAATTTTCAACCAGTGGTCTGTTGATCACAGATGTGTGTCGTTTTTCCTTCTTTTTTTTTTTAATGAATTACATTACTCTTGTACTAAAAGAGAAGGTAATAAAATTGTTCATACTCTAGCCAGGTATACTTTACATATCTCAAACTACATTATGTATATGGAAGATGTTCCATCACAATTTCTTTCTATATTATAGGCTGATTTAGCCAGTTTTTCTTAATAAAAGTTTCGATGTCTCTTTTCTCCAAAAAAATATATATATGTGTGTATGTATATATGTATGAGTTTTACAAAAGATAACTAAATTAAAGAGTGATGAATAGAGCAATAACAATTGTGTGAGTAGAAAAATACCCGACCAAGAACGCAGTTGGCTTTTATTGAAAAGAACTTCAAGAACACTCAAAACCCCTAGCAGAGATTGATTAGTGGAAAGAGAAACTAGTTTGGTAGAAGACAGAGAAGGAATCAATAGGGGAAAACGCTTTGAGTTAAGGCCTTGAAAATTGAATATACAGAGATATGCAAGATTTATTCTCGAAATGAAAATGATTTTTGAAACCCAAATGGAAACTATTTCCATTAATAAGCAAAGCCAGTAATTCTGGGGAAGATCACAGAACAGGTAAGAATCAAAGATTTTAGTGGAGTATATGCAAAGTTCTTCCATGTACTTACGTGTTCCTATTTTATGTATTAATTGTTTAGCAAGTTATGTGCACACGGGACTCTAATATTTTTCATGAGGATTTGGAGCATAGATTATTGGGTCTTAATTATTAACACACCAAATAGTAGCACATCATTCTTATTTAGAATTGTCTTTAATGCGAGACCCGTAAATAGGCGGATGTTTGCAAAGAGTTCTCTTTACTGTTTGGTGAAATTATAAAATAAATGTGAGAAATTATGAATGAGTGATGTTAGGATGCTACTTAACCTCTATAAACTTTTTTATTTTCGACAATTACATAACATTTAGAAATTAATATGTTGCCAATTACCAAAAAAAAACAAGTAAATCTTCACTAGAGGTTAGTGTGGAATTGCTGAGATTGGGGAGGACCTCTATAGTGAGGGGTTCTTCCTGTTCTGATTAGGGTTGAAGATGGCAATAGGGTGGAGCAAGGTCGGATTAGGAATTCCCCCATCCTTTCTTTAGCATGGGAAATACTTGAGCATGTAGGTTAGGTTTGGGGAAAATTTGAGATATTTTTTCATCTATATTGAAGTGGTTTCAAGATTAATAAGATAAAGATGAAATAGAAAATGGGGTAATAGAGGGATAGAGAAAAAACAATAGTTTGGTGTATTGTAATGAAATATAAACAAAAATAAATAAATTATAAATATGATATGTATTAAAATGATTAAATTATAAATATAAATGATACACATAAACATTCGGGATAGGACAGGGCCTGGGCAGGGCAGGGTGGCGTTACTTGTTCTTTAGGGAGTTCAAATGAACCCCCTGACTTGGTAAAAAATATATATTTATACATTAAAAAAAATAGTTTAATTTACCTTTGAAAATATTTTTGCACACCCTAATTTAAATTTTGCACACTGTAACCTAAAACCAAACAATAATACAAATTAACTCATCCCAAAACCAACCAACAATATAGATCACAAACCTCTCTCTCTCTTATGAATTTTTTTTCCTGTTCGACTATCAGTATCTCCAACTCTAAAAGCAAAAAGTGAGTGTTTGTAAGTTCTCTTTTTATTATAAATCTATATATTATTTGAGTGAGTGTGTGCACGATACTGATTGTATGATTATTATTATTAGTATTATTTTGCTATTATGTTATTTGAGTGAATGTGTACATGTATAATATAAATATATATAATTTAATAATTAGTAAATATAGAGAGTTTATTGCCAAAGGCCTTGTAGCTGAATTGGCATTTCCACATGCACAAAGTGCTTAGGGGTCTAGAAGGGAAAGGGTTCAAGCTGCGGGATTAACAGCATCGCATGTTATAATTATTTCTCAAAAAATATATATATAAAGAGTTTATTACAGGTGTGTATTATTATCATGTTATAATAATATTTTGTTATAAAGTTAGTGATTGTTCAAGCATTTGATTGGTTAAGTAAACATATAATCAATTATTTATATATGTATGGATGGATGTAGTTTTAATTCAATGCATGTGGGTTGAGTTTTGTCATTCAGTTTAAAATATTTTTATAAAAACAATGACAAATGGATAATGACAATTGCATAAACATAAAAAATGCTATACAAATTTAACAAAATAAAATAGTTACACTTACCTACATTGACAATTGATAATGACAACTTGTAATCTATATATATATATATATATATATGTAAAATTTAGAGAAAATCTAATTAGATTCTACAATTGAAGTCCAATTTTGTGTCATGTGTCTTAAATTATTTATTTTTAGAGAGAGTGTTATTTCTTAATTTTGGAGTCAAATGTGAGACCAATACCACATTATAAATATCCATCAAAGTGAGTTATTGTGTACAAAAACCAAAGAGTTTAAAATTAATGAATAAAAATAAGATAAAAAATGGACAATTTACATTTTCTACCTAATTATATTCTTACAAGACTTTATAAAGACTAGTTAAAAAAATGACTATTAATAATATTTAAATTATATATGTAAGAATTATACTATACATCTTAATATATATACATTTTAATTATATCCATGCATATGCATGAGGTTACAATCTAGTGAATTATAATATAAGGATTTTAAAATATGAAAACTTATAAAAGGAAATTGTAAAAATTCATATATTTGCATGTGACTTTTTTTTTCATTGATAACTCATTATATTTAGGTTATCTTTTTATTAGATTTTGCTTAACTTAAGTTTTTTTTATGAAGCCTGAAAGGAGATCCCAGAGCCACCACTGGGGTAGGGTGAAATAAAATGGTACAAGTTAAGTAAAACCCATGTCACTTCTTTAAAGTAGGGAAAACTTGCATGAGGCAAAGCAGGTCAAGCAAGATGAGGAATTTTTTTTATCCCTATATGAGTCGCATTCACATGCTTGGGGTTCTAGAGAGATTCTATTTCAGTTCCTAAGGTGCTGCTAAACAATGGCGGCTCTAGGATTTTTTTTTCTAAGGGGTTCAATAAGAAGATAAATCTTAGATAGAAAATGAATCTTGTGGTCTATAATGTTTCTTTATTACAAATTTGTCCATAATTCTAGAAAGAAAATAAAATATAAACTATTAGTTCATTTGGCATATAGTTTAATAATACAATGAACATAGTAATTATTATTGCTATGATGAAATCTTAAAAATCATCCATAGTTTTCAAATACAATATATAAAATTATTAATTATTATTGCTAAATGAACTTTAATTATCATTGCTCAGAATACTTTTATCTATTAGTTTGTTTTAACTCCTTACAATTCTTGTATTTAACAATTCAACTCAACTTTGACAACTATTGCTCATTCTAACTATATTAAGTGTGTTTGGATCATGATTATAAACCAACTTATTACTTCATCTTTTTTTACTACTATTTGCGGGTCTCATATGATTTCTTACTTATTTTATACTTTAAGCAAAAAGTTTGATAAATTATTCCCAAATAGATGTTATTGTTGTGTTAACATTTACTTTTGTCTTCATTCAATCACTCTTGGCCTGTCCCACACCCCTAATCCCTACTCAACAAATAATAAATTAAAAGCAATTTAGTAACTAATTTTTATTTTTAAGGTTTTAGATTAAATTAGCTTGTTGTTGGACTCTTTTTTTTGGGTTTAAAAATGCCAAAATATTGGTAAAAGGATTATATTTAAGGTTATTTTAGTTGTTTTTAAAAAATATTAAGGTTAAAGTATTCAAAATTTTATTTTAAAGAGTCAAAATAAAATAAATATTTTATATATTATATATTATATATTCTTTCTTGTCAAGTCAGGGGGTTCATTTGAACCCCCTGGACCATGGCTAGCGCGGCCCATGCTGCTAAAGGCCTGGTCCTTTCATTGAAGGCACAATAAAAAATTAAAATCATAAACGCAAATAAATGGATGATTTGTGGTCAACTAAAAAATTGAGCATGAAAATGAAGTACCAAGCTTAATTTGTCGGTAAAATTAATTTCCAATTCTTTTTATTGTTTTAGAGAATCTCCAGGATGATGACTTAATCCAAGAGAATCTCAAGAATTATTACCCCAATGGGACCTGATTAAGACAAAGTTTAGCTATAAAATCGATTATAGATTTAGGTTACAAACTCACTCGATAATTTTTCATTAGAGGTGAATTTTGACAAATCCACCATTGGATTACATTTTCTTCTTATATCCTCCATGTTTACAAAATTTCAAGAAAATTAAAGATTAATAGCTATGTCATCAATAAATTTTTAAATTGCAAGTTTTTATAATTTAAAATTATGCATAAAATATAAGATTATAGATTATATAATAAATAATATCTGATTGACATAAAAATTGACATATGTATTAAGAGCATAAAGAACATGTAACTCAATGGTTAGATTTTCAAAATATGCAATAATATTTATTTTATTAAATGAGTTTGTAACCTAAAACTATAAACAATTTTGTAACTGAACTTTGTCCACCTAGTTAATTTTCAACCAATTTTTTCTTGAACAATACTATGAGATAAGCTTAAAAATACTAGTAGATTCGGTAGAAAAAAAATAATAAATAGGGGTGCGTAATAGCTCCCTAATCAAGCACTTTTTTTCTAGCCCCAATAGGATAATAATTCTTGAGATTTTCTTGAATGAAGTCATTATTCTGGAGATTCTCTAAAATAATAAAAAGAAATGGGAAAAGAAAAGTTTTTCAACAAAGCTTATACTTCATTTTCAGGCTCAATTTTTTAATCAAATGCTGGATAATGCTGAATGCTCATTGTCTAGTCAGATTTGAAAAACTATTCGGTGCTCAAAGGACTAATACAACTGAGAAAATTACTTTTGGATGGGGATGTGAAAGTGAAACTAGCGATGGAGAGTGTAGCTTCCAAAGTGAAGTCCTTTGAATTGACATATATTATCTATATTATAGAGGAGATTAGAGAGACATAATAACAGAGTCCAAGATAACTGTAATTAGGTGGCGCATGAGCTAACTAAGTGGGGAGAAATTATACAGTCCTATGGTGGACAACAGTACTTATCTACCATTCTACTAAAAAACTCCTATTTGTTTTCAAATTTATGAGTCAATAATTAGTTTTTGTTTTAAAAAAATTTCTAACTCAACAATTTTAAACAAGTGTGAGTTTTTTAGTGGAATGATGGACCACGCCACTTATCCACCATGTGGACCTTATAATTTCTCTTAGTTGAATTTTCTCTAAATTTTGCCTATTAATATATATATATATATATATATATATATATATATTGGAGTCAAATATGAGACCACATCATAAATATCCATCCAAATGAGTTATTGTGTACAAAAACCAAAGAATCTATAATTAATGAACATAAAAATATTTTTTAAAAAATAGACAATTTACATTTTCTACTTAATAATATTCTTACAAGACTTTTTAAAGAGTTAAAAAAAATATATATAAGAATGACTATCAATAATATTTAAACTATATATGTAAAAATTATATTATGCATCTTAATATATATATTTTAAGTATATCAATGCATATGCATGAGATTACAAGCTAGTTATTTTAAAAGAAGTTGTTCCCAAATATTTGAGTTAGTCCAATAATGCTCTATAAAATACAATTGGTGTAATAATTTCATTTTTTATTGTAAAATGTGCTTTTTTATATCTATTAAATTTTCAATAAAGTTTGACACTAAACATGTTTAAATCTATCTTTTTAACCCATTATGTGGCTATTAAACAAGTGAATGACTCATTTAAAAAATATTTTGTGACTAGTGGAGTAGTAGGATTGAGGATAGAAAATTGTGAAAATATAAAAAAGATTTAGTTTTCTTTTAATTTATATGTTTGATTAGAGGGATGAAAAATTTGAGAGATGAAAAAAAAAATTATTTAGTTGAGTAGA
Source organism: Quercus variabilis (assembly GCA_030445155.1). Taxonomy (NCBI): domain Eukaryota; kingdom Viridiplantae; phylum Streptophyta; class Magnoliopsida; order Fagales; family Fagaceae; genus Quercus; species Quercus variabilis. The sequence goes on from CP129455.1 coordinate 2,316,021, forward strand.
TAAGTGGAAGAATAGAAAATGTAATTTATATAAAATTTATTCTTATGCCCTCAGTACATAATATTTAAAATATAATTTCTTTGTACTTATTAAATAAGAAAAAAAAATATTGATTATTATTAATAAAAATAACATTGATATATGATATAATATAATATATTAATTATTATCTCTTGTACTCGTTATATTATTTTCCTTTACTATTATATATAATATAATATAATATATATTATTGTGGGCGTGAAAAACACTCAAGGCTTTGTCAATTACAAGTATTCTTGATTTACACAATTAATTTCTAAAATGTGGGAATAGAATTCACAATGGGAAGACTAAAGAGTCCAAAACACACAAGAAAATACTTTCACTCAGAGAGAGAGAGAGTCTAAGCAAGAACTAGAGAGAGAGAGAGAAACTATTTTCCATCTTTTCTCTCATTTCCAAACAACATAGAATACTATTTTCCTATCCTTTCTTTTCTATCCTCTATATTCCACCTCCAACCAAATGCACTTTAAAACTACATATAAAATGTCTCTTTAATAACTACATAATAGATTAGAGTATAATAACTTTAAACATATTTGGAGCCTAACTTGTTCCTTCAAAGTATAGATCATCCATGTTTTTAAAAGTTTCATTAGTTAAATTAAAATATTTATTACTCACTTCGATATATATATATATATATATATATGTGTGTGTGTACACGTGTTTGGAGACACGTTTGGTTGTATTGCCTAATATACAAGTGTCACAGCTCGATATTTCAATAATTATGAACAAATTATAAAAATTGTTGCCCCTAAACTTGGAGGAAAACATTAATGTTAGGTAGCAGGTTGAAAATGTGGAAGGTCGCTAACAAGAATGTTAGGTGGTAGGTTGAAAATCTGGAAGGTTGTCGCTGTGCGTTTAAGAGAGAAATGGATAGATTGTGGAGTGTGGACCACGCTCATGTCCAACAACCTCCGAGGCTCCGACCATTCTCTAAAAAGTAAACAAAATCAATTACTCCTTTTGCCAGAAAAAGGAGCAATTGTATTTGTGAACCAATCGCACAGGTTGAGAGACTCGACTTTTGCCAAAAGGAAGACTAGATTTTTGTGAACCATGCACCACACGAAGGTAAGAGAAACTATTAATGGTTTAAGCTCGAATCCACATAGTTGGGTGGATGATAAAATTGACAATGGTACAAAGCTAATAGTTGATTTTTCTTTGTTATACTATTCTAGTACACAAAGCTCTGTTGGCAACACTAAGCAATGGACCAGGCTTTTAAATTCCTCCATAACCTTCCAAGTCTTCCTTTATGAATTATTTTCCATTCAAATTATAACACAGAAGCAGAGGAAAAAATGAACTTTGATTCAATTCAATCACAAGGAAATAATTGAAACTAAGAAAACAAATACATTTTACAGCAGATAGAAAAGTCAAACATCACAACTTTGAATTGAAAGGAAAATGGATGTGTGGCTTAATACCAAGTTCAAACATTCCCAGCAAGCATCAAGCAAAAAAGAACAATAAGAGGAAAAAAAAAAAAAAGCTTAATCCTAATTTTAATCACATATCTCGAAAACCATGGCCATTATTTCCTCAGAATCCAGAAAAAAAAAATAATAACTCAACTTGTTCCAGCCCAATCCTGCCGCTTTTTATTTCCCCTTGAAATTTCAATTTCAATTCTCGATGGCAAGAGGAACGGACTCAGCCTGAAATGTTAAACAAGAAAATTGAATCAAAACCAGAAAAACAAATATCTCATTTATGAAAGCAGGAATGTGAGAAAAGAACCAAGGAATGGTTCATCAATGTTGTTCTTTTATAAGGAGTGGAAATCAAGACTATTAGTAACATGGTAATGAAGATTGAAGGACACATTTCTAGTAAGAAATATATGCGTGCAAGTGTCATATAAACTGGTAGATTAACCATGGTGAGCTAAAATTTTCAAATCCACCTAAAGAATTACCTTGGTAGATTAATAACACACAAGTCAAATTATTCATGCTAGAAAGAAATTTACCAGCTTACGGTACTTGAGAGCATAGAACATCTCAAGATAACGACGGCTCTCACGGCGATCCAGATTAGACACATGCTTCCAAAAGCCATAAACCCCAGTTAGTGTCAACAACCTCTCGGAATAAATCTGCCATGTGTACCTATAGGAACAAAGCAAAGAATCAGATATTTGATTATAAACAGTACCAAGCAATAATACAAGCGTGAAGAGGAAAGTCGGTTTCACTTACTTCTCATAGATCCGCTTCAATCCTCCCTGAGAGATTTGGTCCCAGTGAGAAGGGTCTTTCTTACACTTCTCAAAGAAGCCAACGAGGAGCTCGGCTGCTTGTTCACCATGATAAGGATCAATGTGGAAGCCTGATTTACCATGTACAATAATCTCAGCTGGGCCACCATTACAAGTAGCAAATGTTGGCAATCCACAAGTCATGGCCTCAACAACTGTCAACCCAAAAGCTTCATATACGGCAGGCTGCACAAAGGCTCCCTTTGTATCAGCAATACACCGATAGAGTTCACCATTCCTCACTCGGTTCATCTGGGAAGAAATCCATCTAAACTGCCCATTCAACTTGTAGGTTTCAATAAGAGTATGCATTTTCTTCATCTCAGCTTGCTCTTCCAAGTCCTTAGACTCCTTTCTCCGATCCCCAGCAACAACAACGAGGTTAACCAACTCCCTAAGACGTTTATTCTTGCCATACCACTCAACGAGACCTGTGATATTTTTCACACGATCCAACCTCGCCATTGTGAATATGATGGGCTTGTTCTTGTCTTTCAACACACACCTGTTAAGACAGCAATACATGAATAAAAATTTGTTCACTTAGAAATAGAAAGTGGAAATAGAAGAAAAGGCAAAATAGACAAAAACTCACAAGTGTTCTTCATTCTCCACAGAAGAGTAAAGGAGCTCTTCAATTTCGGGGTGGAAGGCTGTCAACCTTTTCTTTGTCTCAGTGTAGGGGAAGTAAATATCCATATCTGCTCCAGGGGATACGATGTTGAATTTAGGATCAAACACATTTATCCCATGAACAACACGATAAAGTCCGGGAAGGGTGAAAGAAGTGTGACTCTCATATTGACCAACAGTGTCTTTGCTGAAACAATGAAAGGGAAACAATGTTAGCCTCAAAGCAATGATTGATGATAAGAATAAATACCATAAATAAGAGGAGTGTCTCACCTTCCAGCAATTTCTTGGAAGGTACTGGTGATAATGAAATCGGTATGATTCATGGCAATAAGATCAGCAGTAAATTGGCAAGAGAAGTGGTACTTCTCCTCAAATTTTTTCCAGTAAATGTCAGATTCAGGATACTTTGTCTTCTCAAGGGCATGAGCAATGGTGCACTGAAAGAGACAGGAAAAGATAAGAGCTTATTCAACATTTTAGGTTGCAAAGCAAAACTGATTATGATCAAATGCCGTAAAAATCACAAGAGATAAGATGGATGTCCTGACAAACCTGCGTAACACCAAATTTATGTGCTAACAATGAGGCAACAATGTTTCCATCACTGTAATTTCCAATGATCAAGTCTGGCTTCCCTTGTAACTCTTTGTTAAGTTCTTGTGCAACATCCTAATAATAAAATAAATTGTTCAATTTTAGATCTCATAGACAAAGGCCACAAAGACACTATGATACCATTAAATTTAAGTAACAAAGCAATAAGCCCCAAAAACCACTACAATTAAAGTCTACCTCGGTGTAATTCTCTAGATATGGCCAAACTTCGAATCTTGAGATCCATTTGCGGACCATTCCCTTCTCATTTCTAAAAGGAACTCGAAGAATGTGTGCATGCTCACACCCAAATACTTTCTCAAGACGCTGACCACATGTGGTTCCTACTGCATCAGGGAGGAGTCGGGTGACCTGCGTATCGAAAAAAAAAATAAGCATTAAATAGAGGAAACAATCACAAAGTTATATGAATTTATGAGCTAAAATTCTTACACAAAACCTAAAGCGAGACTTACAATGAGGATTCGGGGGGTGATATCCAAGCCTTGATGCTTGATACGATTAAGCATCTCACTCTCCAAGGCCCGAACTTGATCCAAGATATACACAACCTAGATGTGAAACAAAATATAGTCCAAGCCCAAGTTAGTCTCAACCTAAACAAATTGACACAACACAACCAATTTGAAGTTAGACATGACAAATTAGGCATGTAAATCTAACCTGGCCACCAGTGTCAGGGTATCCCAACACATTATCCTGGGCAAAGTAACCATGGGGAGACATAATTACAACGTTAAAGACCATAGGGATTTTGCCCAGAAATGTCTCAAGGGTGCACGGGTCAGGAGCTTCAAGAAGATCCAAAAGAAGTTGGATCATTTCTAGTACGCGCTCAGCGGTGTCACCCCAGCCTCTCTCCAAACCAATCTCCTGGAACTTGTGCTCAAATGTAGAATAAGCTGTTTCAGGGGCCAGTGTAGTCAGATACTCCTCTGCCTTCCTAAGTACATACTGGAGGGAATCTACGTTATGAATTCTGTCATTCAGCATCATAGTCTGCAGAGAAACACCATTGAAGCCATACAAAACAGTTTCAAAAGGTTTTCCAAGTAATTATTGCTATAATTTGCATATATATATAGATTAGAAGACTAATTATTTTCAACAATGTGGATCAAAGACAGAATATATTGAAACCGACCTTGCCCTTGTAGCAGTGAACTCTGAGAAATTCAAGCAGTGGGTGCATGCTCTCCTTGTCATGGAAGAGCTTCGCAGAAAGGTGACGGTTAAGGAACTCCACGCCATTTCCAATGGACTTCGAAAGAGTGGGGTGGGGAAATGATGCAGTGAAGGGTTCAAAATCCAACTCAAGCACAAAGTTCCCGTTGGCACTGCACATTCAAATTATTGACATCAATAAGCATATATGGTAAACAATTTAGATACCCAAGTAATATTAACAATGAGTCAACAACAAAAGATCCTTTTAGATCCTTAATTTTGTTGGAACCGCTATAAATCCTCAACAAATTAGTCCTGTCGGGTAATAAGCATGTAAGTAATAAGCAAAATACAGAACAGAACCTAGAGATAAATAAAAAAAAATTCTAGACACAAGAAAAGCAAGCAGAGTCACCTTCCATCGACGAGTTCCTCTTTGAAGTGCAAGTACTCGGGCACACGCAACTCCTCAACAACAAGAGCGTGGACATTCACTCTTATGTATTCCCAAACACCAGGCCTTGGACGAACAGCCATGGCAACCCATGGAGGCAGAACAATGGCTTCCTATATATTACCCCCAAAAATAAAAAATAAAAATTTAAGTACAGCAAAATCAGCACGAAACTAACAAAACTATACTAAAATTAGCAGAAGCCAAAACGGAATGTGATCTATTATTCTGTGTTACCAACCTGAGCGGCTCTCAAAACTTCACCAAAGGGCCCATCCAAAAGTGTCTTCCTGTTAGCTTCAGGGATTGCTTCTACCTCAGCAATCAGTTGATGGTGTTGCAAAATTCCTTTTCCCTTGCCTTCAATCCTACAATACCACATGTCATAATAAAAAATTGTTACCATTTTTTTTTTTTATTCCTTGAGACACCACATATGAAAATGATCACAAAACTCACAACCTATACTGAAACAAAATGGAAAAAGAGACTTAGATCATGAAGTACCTTGAAAGCAGTGCGACAATTTCGTTACGGTTAGCAGAGAGGGTCTCATCCAAGCGCTCACGAAGGCTATGGACTCTGGTCAGAGCACTTCCGGCCATGGCCAACTTCTCAAAATTCTTACAAAAACCTTAAACTGCTAGATCAGAGACAGAGACACAAACACAAGCAATAAACAAAGACTGTGTCAAGTAATATTTAGCAACAGATCCGACTTTATCCAAAAAAATTTAAGAGAATATAATTAAATTAAGAAGAAGATGGATAAACCTCATAAACAAAGTCAAGGACGCAAACTCCGAAAAGTAAAATATAATATTAATTCTGTGAGACTAATAGATGCAAAACCTAACTTCCCCACCAACTACATAGAAAAATATTAAACGAAGAGATTTATTGTTCAACTATATTTGCCGTCTTAACCAGTGCTCAGAGAATGATTTGTATGAATCTATCTATGCACAGTACGATCTTTTTCTAGTGGCTTTTCGTAGCGTAATTAACCACTCTCTTAATTAATTTATTAATTGATTTTATTATTATATGCTAAACTTCGCTTAGATCACCAAAAAAATTCACAACCATCCATGTCCATGGCCATAAGAGTAGTGTTTGCCAGATAAGGAAGTGCAGAGCAGATCCATTGTAAACATTTTCGCTTAGTGAGACTAAAATAAGCACACGTATAAGCTATAAAAAGCATAGATCAGACGGAGCTTCTTTAGCTGGAAGAGAAGCGTAAAAAAAAGAAACTAGATCAAAAACTAGTAAGCTCACAAAAATAAAATACTAAGAAAAGAGTTTTTTTTTTTTTTCCAGAAAAGAAAAAAAAATTTCTCTCATTGAAAACAAAAATTACAAACATTTGAAGAGTATAACTGGAAAAAACAAAGAGAAAAAAAAGAAGGAAGAAAGAAGAAAAATCAAAGAGAATAACAATACCAGGAAAACAGAGAGGAGAAATGAAAAAGGGTGGTGGTGCAATGAGAGTGTTTTTGGCTATATTTATAGACAATGGAGCGCGAAACAAAGATGGTAAAAAGTAACAAAAACCATCTCATACGGTAAAAAAGAAAATGATATATTCCCTTTCGTTTTTGTCTAAATTCTCCTAAGGTGGGGACACGGGAGATTTCAACCATTGATTTGCGGGGACAAGGGTATTTTGGTAAAATTCTTGACATAAAATAAATTTCACAGGTCAAACGAAATGGAAGGTATGTGCTATACAGTTATACACAGACGGAGTCGCGTGTTTTTTTGAGAGCGGTAAAAATATCCATGACAGGTTTTAGTTTTACCACAATTACATTTTTGTCATTGACTGATTTTACTTCAAGTACCCATAAGGGCTCGTTTGGTATTTTGTTTAATCAACAGTTTTTAATTATTTTTAAGATATATGTAAAGAAAAAAGTAAGTAAAAATATGCTTAATATTTTTAATACATGTAGATGAAAAAGTATATAAAAATATGTGTAATATTGATTAAAAACTAAAAATGTGTTTAAACACATGTACCAAATATGTCCTAAGTACTCGATTGGTAATGTAGTTCTAGTAACGCTGTTTGTATTTTTTGAAAATATGTGTGTGAAAAAGAATATAAATATATGTAATATTATTTAAATACTGAAAACTGTTGCTCAAAATTTCATTTCGGGCCGAAAGTATTCTAGATTTGATTAAAAAATATATGTAAAATATTTTTTTTCTTTTTCTGAAATTTAAGTATTAGAGTTTTACTTAACATAAACATAAATAAACAATTGGTGTTTTTGTCAAAATAAAGTATCTCTTCTTCTATATTAATAGTACTAAATAAGATTTTTTTTATTTTAAAAAAAAAAAAGTTATGGCAGTGTTTGCTATATGTACTCAAATACTGAAAATTTTTGTTTAAAAATATGTGTGAAAATATGTATAAAAAAAAAAAGTGTAAATAATTTAAAATTTGAAAATATATGTACCACCTAAACCATGGTATTTATCTTTGTAATCCACTAAAGATTACGTGTAATTTATGAGCTAAGATTACGTAAAGATAAAAGTTAAAATGAGAAATATCTTGTGGGAATGGGAGGCGTGAGGGTCAAAAAAATTGTCATTTTGACAGAACTTGGGACCCAAGCCAGGACAGGAAAATATTTTTTTCAGTCAAGGAAAATTTAATTGGAATTGGAAAACAATTTACGGTAATTTGGCAGTGAGGTGGGCCATGAAGGAACCCAGAAGCTGCAAAGGCAAATGTGGTGGGGCCTAGTTTCTCTCTCTTTTGGTGTTTGTGTGATTTTACGTGATTGGTGAAATGTCTGAATGGTGATGATCACAAGCTGGAATTTCTAGACCTTAGCCTATGGATTCACGCGGTAGCTAAATGTTAAAATCTGACCCTCAATCGACATTATACCCTTTTATTTTACCCCTTTTACTTAATTTATGCGTAGTGACATGTTTAGAGTAGACTCTAAAAAAAGAATACATACACATTGAGTCATGAATCATGATAAACATTATAATAAAAAACCAAAAACAAAAAACAAAAATCACAATCATAATTCATAATATAAGTAAATAAATTTAGAAGGTCCTTTATCCATGACGAATATGCCACCTAATTTGAACATTTTTAGCCATGGACGGACTTAGATATTATAAACAAACATGTAGTGTGTAAAAGTCATTAAAATAAAATCTTGTAGCATATGGATCAAACACTAATAATAAAATATACAATATTTAAAGCAACAAGATTTTACCTTGGAACAATGCCAACAATGCCACAATGAGAATGAAAAAACAGAGAAAATGAAGAACAGAGCTTCAAAACTTCAAAGATGACGTAAACGCAAGAATGCAAAGAATGAAAGGAAAGCACGGAGGGTGGTGATGAAAGTGTGAGGCCTAGACATCCTTATATACTAAAACTGAGGGACCTGTTTGGTGTTTTCTAGATCTGTACCACCTCTGTTTTCGTGTGAAAAAGCCATTATTACCGCTATACCTTCCTGCGGTTTCATTGTTAGTATCACAAATACCGCTTTTCACTAACCTAACTTTTTCCATGTGATAAAGCTTTTTCCTATCCACTTCCTTCAACGTACTCATTACTTTTATTTTTTTTTAATTAATTCCTTTGTCATTTACTAAATCTTTCTTATTAGTTTATATATATATATATATATATATAAAATAGTAATATTTTTGCACGCTGAAAATGAAAATAAATAAATAATATTAAATGTATTTTATATATTTTTTTATTTATATATATTTTAAAAAAATATAAACAACATTAATAAAAAAATAAAAAATAAAAAAACGTTAGCAAACGGCCTCAAACTTCCTTTTTCAATTACGAGGCACATGCATTTTTTTTTTTAAGGTGCACCTTGGTTTGGTTCCTGTTGTCTTTGACTTAACCATAGTTTGCTTTGCTTCTTTCGGGATTTTTTTTTTTTTTTTTTTTTTTTTTCCTTTCCTAGGTGACGAACTGATAACTGGTTTTTGAGCTGATTAATTATAAATAATCAGACATATTATATTTTATAATGCATTTGGTGAAGCATACAAGGGAAAGGACAATTTCCTTTTTCCAAAATGTCACGCTGTTAGCGTCAGCAACGTCATTATTTACAAGGGCATTTCTGTCATTTAGAAGTATATAAAAACAAGGATTAATGTTAATTAGATCAAGACATTTTAAAACTAAGAGTCTGTCTAGTACATGTGTTTAAATATATGTTTTCAGTTTTTAAATAATATTATATATATTTTTATATACTTTTTTACTTACACGTATTTTCAAAAAATACGAACAACGTTACCAAATGGGTCCTAATTAATTTAGTCATTAAAGTCAACTTTGAGTCATTTCAAGAACAACTTATTTGACTGAAATTTTTTTACTAAAAGTATCGAACTACAGTTAAAAGATAGCTAAAATAATACAGTAGGACCCATAAATAGTATCAAAAAATGTAATAAGTTATATAAATAGTAGTAAAAATAAGCTAAATAACAAAAAAAAAAATTGACTTTTTAAGTTAATACCAAACACAACCTTAATTTCTAAATGACCGTGAGTTATTTTCTCTTTTTGTCTTAGAGACGAAATCGGGTTTAAGGACTAAATAAGTTAATTTTGAAATAGAAAACATATTTGGCTTTAGTCAAAACTTCGAAGTTTGTGAAATTTACACTTGAATTTTTAATGAGTTTTAGTTAGTTCCATAGATAAAGTCTCTTGTTCACTAAATAAAAAACTTAAAGTTCCAATCCCACATTCATTAAAAAAAAAAAAAACTGATTAGCGTATCAATACGATTATAAAGAACAACAATACCATTCTATCTGGAATTGATTTTTACAATATAAAAAGTAATAATGTTTTATTTTTGTTGAAGCTATAAAAATAAAAATATGTTAAGATCATATAAAATAGCGATTTGTGAGTGAAATAGGTGTCTTCACGTAATGCGGCACAAATAGTTCCATTTTATACGGTCCTGATTTTACTTTAAAAATAGTAACTAAGATATTTATTTTTTTATTATTTCTTTCTCTATGCAATGGAAATATCTGTGGCTCTGTGATTGAAAGTCACGGCGCGCCTGTTGAGGTACGTACGGTTGAGGGGTCATGATGTTGGGAAAGTAAAACAGAACAAATTATCAGATCTCCTTTTTTTATGCTGACGTGGCTTAATACGATTGGATAATGAGGTAACCGGTGGGAGCTGAGCTGAGTCCATCTGAGCAGGACTTTCGGATATTGTTTGTATGTCCCTACTTATACACGTAGATTGTGGGACCCAAGAAAACAATAGTTGAGTACAGCTCAGCAAGGTTTATCTATACGAATATTCATCGTATTTTAGTAAATTTCCCTGAATGCACAGAAACAATGTTTTTGATGTTTGACATTTCAAATAGTTAATGCCACCGACAGAAATAGTATTAAAGACTAATAAGACTAAACAACTTTTAATTGTCTTGGGTTTGAGTGTAAGAAATTATAAACGTATTTAACTTAAATAAGTAAAAAAAAAATTCACTAAAAGCACAGTAAAGTTAAAAATTAATTGAAATAGTATTGTGAAACATATAAATAGTATTAAAAAGTGTAATAAGATTTATGAATAGTAATAAAAATAAACTAAGGGTACGTTTGAATATTGCTTATTTACTAAAAACTAAAAACTTATTGCTAAAAATACTATAGTTAAAAACTCTATAGCTAAAAACAGTGTAGCAAAATATTTTTTAAACAACCAAAATACTATTCACGCATTTTGTGCAATTTGGCTGGTCTATAAACAGTGCCATGGGATTAGTAAAACACAAACGCTGAAACTGCAATATGCAAACGCACGCTAAATAGTAAAAAAAGAGCCACCCAAAATACTATTGTTAAAAACACTGTAGCAAAATATTTTTTAAACAACAAAAATACCATTCACGCATTTTGTGCAATTTGATTGATCCATGAACAATGCCATGAGATTAGCCAAACATAAACGCAAACACTGAAACTGCAATATGCAAACGCACGCTAAATAGTAAAAAAGAAGCCACCCAATATAAACTTACCTCGAATGCAACCGTAACGTGAACTCATTAACTTGGTTGCAACCTTCTTTTTGATTCAAACTGAGAGATCAGAGACCAGCTGCCACTTCAAAATCCATTGGCTAGATCCTAGAATTTGCATTTGTGGTTTTTGGGACACAGGACACAGATTCATGTGCTCCATGCTTGAACTACGGCTTAACAAAATTGGGTTTTGCATGGTGCACTTAATTGACCAAGAATGTCAACTGCCACAACAAAAATGAGGACCGAGTAGCCCATTGTAGTGGGTGTGGGGCTGCCTGTAGTGTTCATTGCTTGAGGGGCCAGGGACCATGCTGACCTGTCTTGCACGGGATAAATTTTTAGTCTTGTCATCAAGGTTTGAGAGAAGTCCAATTCGGACAGGTTGTTTAATTACTCTTTCTTGGGCCCATTTTCAATTCGTCATTAAGTTTGGTATTGTCCAAATTTAAGTTGAACCTTGAATTTTATTCTTTTTCTCTCTGTTTTGGAAGCTTTCATATTCAAACTTGATAGGAGTATAAAAATTGAGAAATGTAGTTGTAGAATGACATGGCATGAAGTAAGAATTTTAATCTAAAAAGTGTTTTAAAAAAAAAAACTTGTTAGGTGAAACTTACCGTGAGAAACACTTTTTTTAAACTTGTATTTTCAAAATGCCAATTCAAGTGAAATCACATCTTAATAATAATGGTATTAATTTAATTTATGCTGAGTTGGCAATGACACATATGATAGTGTTGTTTTTGTAGATAGGATGATATCATATATTGGATATAAAATTGCAAGAAGAGGTGAAATCGATCTTGAAAATGCAATTTACTTTTTGTTATTTCACCCTTTTTGAAATCCTATTTTTTTTAATATGTAATTTTACTTCTTCTTCTTCTTTTAAACGGTACATTCAAGACACATTTTCACTTTAGTTATTTCACATTTTTATAAAATCATATCATGAAATCTTATCTTTATTCTTTACAATGCAACTTTAGTAATTTTACTTTGTTTTTTTTAGGTGCAACTTCAACTTTTTGTATGATTGAAATGTATATCTCCCTTTCCATCTTCCAACCCCCCCTTGCAGCATTAAGTGATTTCGAAAAACCTTTATACCCCTTCTGTCCAATCATGCCAAACTAGCTGCAATTTTGGCTTTAACCAACCGTTGAAAACTTATTTTCAGCCATAGGTTAGGTGAGTTTGTACTTAAGTCTTAAACCTTTGAAAATGGTCAAATTGCATCTTGAATACGCAATTTCACATTTCTTAAAGATAAAATTTCACTAAAAAATAAATAGATTTAAACTATTCATATGAAATTTCATCTTCAATATGTAAATATATTTATCCTATTTATATGGATAAAACTATGTCATATGTGAAATTATTAGCTTATTTTGAAAATGTAACTCGTATATTAAAACAGTGGTTGTTTCACTTTTTTTTTTTTTAGTATTTTAATTTATGACGTTCACTCCTAATAATAATTCTTTATTTTCAAATCAAGACATTGACCAATAATTATTTCACCTAAACTTGTATTTTAAAGATGTGTGTTTAAAAAAGTGCCGACATTCTATAATCTTCAATCGAAAACAAATGTTTTTTTGTACACTTCCAATTAAAAATATAATATTTAACCTTATTGCCTTTGCTGTTGCCCGTGAGTGCGCTCTTTTACTTGTCACTACCTTGCAATATATATGAGCTCTACTTTTGAAACCAATGTCATGTCACTACGTATGCAATGTCTGGCATGCATTCTTACAACAAAATGATTACATTTTAGAAGTATGAAACCAACCTTTTATCACCGCAAAAATTCTTATTTATTTTAATATAAGATTTTTTTAAAAATGTTTTTTAAAATACTTTACCTAGATTTTTATATCATATTTTATTAAAATATTAATTTCTTTTAATTTTTAATTGTTTTTATTTCTTCGCACAAACAATCTCCATCCATTCTCTTTCCTCATTTTCAAAAGACGTAAAAAAAAATTAATTAATTAAATGAAAAATGAATAGTTTGAGTATAAATTTACATAATTATTACAGTAAACTTGTAAATTTACATAATTATATACGAACTGATGTATGTCATTTCTAGGCAAAATTATGTAAATTTTACATTTTTTCTATTACAAACAGACTGGTGTGAATGCTCTAATAATGCAAAAATCTAAGTCATATAAAAAATCACAATTTTTACTACAATTATTCATGTGGCAAATTGTGAAATAATAGAGAAAAATATAGGTCTATGTGAAAGTGATAAGTAAACAATCACGATGTATGATAGGAGCAATTACCTTTTTTGGGTACTAAAATCACTTCTAATAATAGACCGCATAATCTACTAATTGTTGACTTAATTGTTGGAAAATTGTCTCAAATTTCAATTATGACTTGGAAAGTCAATTAGGTTTCTTAGTTGAAAAATGAAAAATTAATTTGGGCTTCCTTATTATAGAAGGAAAGACTATTCCTAGGTATGGAATGAAGTTTATTCCTTGTTAAAAGGGTAATGAATTCTTAGTTCAAGAGAAAATAGTAAAAGAGTCTTATAAATAGATAATGCTACAAAGAATTTGATAGTTTTGGTCCAAAAGTCCTCCCTATGGGGAGAGGGAAAATAGAGCGTGAAACCAAGAGAGAGAAAAGGGATTTTCGCTTAGAAGGAACACAAGAGGAATAAGAGAGCAAAAGGTTGCTGCTTTTAAGAAGATAGCCAAAGAGGAGAGAGAAAAGTGTTGTTGTCTTTAAAAGAGTGATTAGAAAATAAGAGAAATTTTTCTTTATCCGTGAAACATACACAAGAATTATTGTAATTCATTTAATAAAAGTGAAATTATTCGGAGTTTGTCTCGTGGTTTTTTCCTTCAAAGAGAAAGGGTTTTTTTTCACGTAAATATTTGTGTTCTTGTGTGTGATTGTTATTTTAGATTGCTAATATTATTGATAATATTATTTGGGACCCAACATTAATTGAGCAAAATTAGTTACCCTATAAAGAGTTTATAGACACAAAATATTTGACAACAAATTTAACAAATATTGATATGGCAAATTGTTAGTTGTAGATAAAAATATAATGTTAGCAGTAGACACAATTAAGAATCAATAAAAGTTTGTCAATTCAATTGGTATGAAATATGTTGTGAAATTTTTTATGAAAGTAAATCACTGGTTACCCAATTTCACCAATCACTTCAAACTAAAAATCTTTGGTGCTTTACCTACACCTGGTGTGTAAAGGGTATAGGATACTACGTACCATTTGTTTGATATGAGTCACACAACCACTTAATAAAATTGGACAATTATGCCTCTTGTTGCGCAAAGGTAGTGTGCTATAAATAGGCAAATCTTCTTAAAGGGAGAAAAAATTGGATGAAATAAGTGGACGCAGTTAAGAATCAATAAAAGTTTGTCAATTTAACTAGTATGAAATATGTGGTAAATTTTTTTATGAAAGTAGCATCACTGTTTACCCAATTTCACCACTCACTTCAAACTAAAAATCTTAGGTGCTTTACCTGCAACTAGTGTATAAAAGGGTATAGGATACTACATACCATTTGTTTGATATGAGTCACACAACCACTTAATAAAATTGGACAATTATGCCTCCTGTTGCGCAAAGGTAGTGTGCCATAAATAGGCGAATCTTCTCAAAGGGAGAAAAAATTGGATGAACTATAACAATTTGTGAAGATAAAACTTTTGAAGTTTATTGAAGTAGCTCTCTCAAGAATGTGGATGGATGCATTATGTTACTTATGTATGGACTTAGGGTATGTTTGGTTGGGGTGAAAACAAAGAGGATGGAAAAAAAGGAGAGGAAAATAAGGTGAAAATGAAATTTTCTCTTATTTGGTTCACGAGAGAAAACAAGAGAGAGAAAAAAAATTGAGTGGAAAATAATCCCTCTAGGCCTACATAATTTTGTCCTCCCAATTTAGAAGGAAAACTAAAGAGAAAAGATGATGTGGGTAATAAAATATACAAATATCCTCATATTTATTGCACTCACCTACTCCTCTCACTTCCCCACTACTTATGGCTTGATTAACCTTTTGCCTCTTTATCCTTATCTCTTTTTTAGCATCTTCACAACACAACAATGTGAACTCCAGGTTCTCTTTTTTTTCTCTCCCTTTATTTATATATATATATATATATATTTTTTTTTTTTTTGCTTTGTCCTTGTTATATTCCTCATTCTATTATTTCTTATCCTCATTACATTCCTCATTAATCTATTGTTTTTTGTTGATTTTTTTTTTTTTTTTGTTTCGTATGACATTCAAAATTTTTTTTTATGACTTTATATTTCGATTAAAACACTAGAAGCTAATATAATATTTTAACTTGCACTGTGCTATGAATGAATGAAATTAATATCATTTCATGTTCAACATGATTGCTTTGACCATGAAGTGGAAGAATGTGTATATATATATAGTGTGTCGATAAATTTAGTTTGAAACAGGTAAAGAACTTATAAATATTTATTGAATAGTAAGTTTTGTTGCCTAGGTGAAGAAAATTTAAATATTTGTTGAATTGTGTTTTGCTGCTAAGTGAAGGATGTGTTAAAAACTAGTTGAATTGCTGTCAGGTGAAGGATGTTTTACCAAGTTTGCCCAGTTTGCCCAGTCGCCCACTAGCCTTTTTATTGAAAAGGCTAGTGGATAAAGTTTTTTAATTTTGAAAATGTCTTCCCAGTTTACATAACAATGATCATGTGAATAAAGTTTTTTTTTTTTTTGAAAATATCTTCCGACTTTACCTAACAATGGTCATGTGGATAAATTTTTATTTTTATTTTTTTGAAAATATCTTCCCAGTTAATGTATAATCAATTTTTGTTGCCAATAAATTTTAAATTATATATAATAATAAAGAAAAGTAATATAAATGTATATGTATTTGTGTTAATTTTTATATTATTTAATGAGTGTAAGTGTGAATTTGAATAGAAGTGATGCATTTGGCATTTGGCCTTTTTTTGGGTTCTACAGCATTGTTCAGGGGACAAAACTCAGTAAAATGCGCATACCTATGCATTTTTGGGTTCCACATAACTATTAATATTTTTAAAAATTATTTTGCTACAGTATTTTCAACAATAAATTTTAATTTTCAACAAATAAGCAGTATTCAAACAGACTCTAAATATATCTATTTCTTACATATTATATAGTAAGGACATAATAATCAATTTATATAAATTATATTTTCCATCTTCCCATTTTTCTCTTCAAATAAACAAAAAAATATTTCCCTTTTTCACTTTTCTACTTCTCTAACTAAATACATACGAGAAAAAACTAAATTTTTTACATCCGCACACTAATTTTTCACCCCCCACTTTTCCAACCGGACCTTTACGCTATGCACTTTTTCAGTGTAAGTACAAATTCGGGAAGAGAGAATGGAAAGTGCTAACGATGCTGTAGATGTTGTACAGGGAAGTACTAATATATAAGAGATTCTTTCTTTGATATATATATATAATTATCTTTTTATTTTTATTTTCTTTCTAAAAAAAATTATCAGATTATTTGTTCATTTATTTTCCATCCACCTAGCAGATCTAATAAGTGTTTTTTTTTTCCCCTGTATTTCAAGTACTATAAACTCTAGTAAATCAAGCTTTGCCAGGCTGCTTTCTTCTCATTTACGTATAAGAAATGAGCCATCATTATGGTAATTTTTCCGCTCCAACAAACCAAATTGAATATGCGTTTGGGAATTGTTGGGAAAAAAAAATTTACTTTAATTTTTTGTCTCAATTTTTTTTTGTCAATATTTTAACTTTTAACTATTAATAGTAACTTTTAACTTCTTATAACACATTTAACATAAAAGTAAAAAAAAAATATATATATATATATATATATATAACTTTTAACAAATACTATGCAATAAGCCACCAAAATTTCCCAAACGAATACTGACATAAAGTGAATTATTAGGTCTTGACGACACTAATTGACAAAAGTACAAATACTCTAGCATATGGGAAATAATAAGCATTTGTTCCTAATTTACAAATTATGCAGCAAAATATTCTTGTTTGTGAAACTATTTAGCAAAATGTCCTTATTTTGAAACTCGATTTCAACAAAATCGAGTTTGGTGTAAAACTTGATATCTTCAAAATCAAGTTCTATGTATATTTTTAAGTGCAACTTGTCATTACTAATGTCGAATTCCAGTTAAATTTTCAAAAAAATCTAAGCAGCAACATATGCATAGAACTTGACATTGTTAATGTTGAGTTTCACCTATAACTCGATTTTAATTTTTTGTCTCAATTTTTTTTGTCAATATTTTAATTTTTAACTATTAATAGTAACTTTTAACTTCTTATAACACATTTAACATAAAAGTAAAATATATACATATATATATATATATATATATAACTTTTAACAAATACTATGCAATAAGCCACCAAAATTTCCCAAACGAATACTAACACAAAGTGAATTATTAGGTCTTGACAACACTAATCGACAAAAGTACAAATACTCTAGCATATGGGAAATAATAAGCATTTGTCCCTAATTTACAAATTATGCTACAAAATATTCTTGTTTGTGAAACTATTTAGCAAAATGCCCTTATTTTGAAACTCGATTTCAACAAAATCGAGTTTGGTGTAAAACTTGATATCCTCAAAATCAAGATGTATATTTTTAAGTGCAACTTGTCATTACTAATGTCGAATTCCAGTTAAATTTTAAAAAAAATCTAAGCGGCAACATATGCATAGAACTCAACATTGTTAATGTCGAGTTCCACCTATAACTCGATTTTAATTTTTTGTCTTAATTTTTTTTTTTGTCAATATTTTAACTTTTAACTATTAATAGTAACTTTTAACTTCTTATAACAAATACTATGCAATAAGCCACCAAAATTTCCCAAACGAATATCGACACAAAGTGAATTATTAGGTCTTGACGACACTAATCGACAAAAGTACAAATACTCTAGCATCTGGGAAAAAAATAAGCGTTTGCCCTATTTTACAAATTATGCAGCAAAATATTCTTGTTTGTGAAACTATTTACCAAATGCCCTTATTTTGACACTCGATTTTAACAAAATTGAGTTTGGTGTAAAACTTGATATCCTCAAAATTAAGTTCTATGTATATTTTTAAGTGCAACTTGTCATTACTAATGTCGAATTCCACTTAAATTTTCAAAAAAATCTAAGTGGCAACATATGCATAGAACAAGACATTGTTAATGTCGAGTTCCACTTATAACTCGATTCTATTATCATCGAGTTTCAAAGACAGAGGTATTTTGCCAAATAATTTCAAAACATAGGCCTTTTCTTACATAATTTGTAAATTAGAAACAAATACCTATTTTTTCTCTAGTAAATCTAGCATTATCCTTATTAATATGAAGGGTGGCATTACTCTCATTCTTCTCTTATTGCGGACTATAGATACCTTTTCAATCAGCTGCCACAAGTGAAAATCAAGCACTGCTTTAGGGAGGCCAACCAATGTGCAGATACCCTTGCAAAGTTTGGAGCCATGAATATGGAAGACTTTTCTGTTTTTGATTCTCCCTTTGGAGAAATTTCAATGCTGCTGCATTTTGTTGTTATCAGGATGTACCATGTGCCTCGGTCAAACTCTTAGCTTTTCTTAAATGCATCCAGTTTAACCCAAAAAAAGAAAAAGGAAAAAGCGTGGCAGCGAGAATTTGGTGCAGAACACAAAATAGAAAATAAAAAGCAATAATAAATTAATAATATAAGTTAGAAAGTGACGTGACGTATGGATAGGCCTAGGGGGCCCAAGTGGTGCCATTGGATTGTTTTCTTTTTATTCGCAATAGGCAACGGATGGTAGTAGTTCGGTTTGCCTAACACACCTTTAACGTAAAGTCAAGTCTACTTCTCCCACAAAACAGTATATATATGGAAAATTTGGAATCCATGCAGACTGGAATTGCTGATCGATAGACCGTTACAAAGGTCATTGGCAAAGGTCTTCAAATACACACCGGTCATTCGTATACCTTTCGCGTGACTCATATTTCATGGACCTTACCTAAAGTTAATTTGGTGGAGGCAACCATGCATGTATAAATAATTTGATTTTTTTTTTTTCATCCCCTTCCCCTGTATATATGTGTGTGTTTCTCAAATAAAAAAAAATACTTAGTGTTGTCGAGTCATCCCACATTGGTAAAGTGTGATATTGAGAAGGGGTTTATTACTTGCTTTGCGATACTAACTGTTGCATACAGTTTTGGTATTGGCGTGTGAGTATATTTCCTTATCTCATTCCCCTTCTCTTATATATGTGTGTATGTGTTTCTCAAATAAAAAAACTTTGATTTTTTTTTTTAAGAGTGAAACTCGGTTTGTATATATAAATAATTCTAGAGCAAAGATTAGGTTCAGCTGTTGAAAACTTCTTTGCATTGGACCAGTCACAATTATGGCACATGTCCACTTTTGATTACATCTCATAATCTTGATACATTCAGTACATAGGAGCATTAGACCCAAGTCAACTCCATAATTCATTTGTTACAAGTAAAAAGAAAGGATTTGAAATATGTTTCTCTTTATAAAAGAGACTAGGTTATATCACAAAATTACAAAGCTTTTAAGGACTCTGAATATATATTAATACATGTGTGAGATAAAAATAAATTGAATTTGACTAAGCTTGTGTTTTAGATTAACTAAATTTTACTAAATGTGCGTTAAGTGATGCAATATTTTAAAAACTTTTTATTTTTCTATATATAATTATATTTTTAGCTTTTTTTTTTTAAATATAATTACAATATGCTGTTAATCCCATAACTAGAATTCTCCCCCCCTGAGTGCTTGGAGATGTGCTAATTTAGTTACAATATCCTTGACAATTATATTTCCTAATTTTTAACCAATATATTTTTTAAGGAAAATTAATTATTCTACACACATGAATTGTACCTAAAAAGACTTGAGACTTTGAAAAGTCTACCTAAGAAAATATAGGACATTAATTTGTAAAAGTCTACTAAGTGGTTACAACTTAATAGTTTTTCGTGTTTGCTACACTATGACTACATTTTAACTGCAGAGGGAATGTGCTAATGTTGCATCAAACTAACCTATTTGCTTCTATTCTTTGATAGACTAGAATACATACAAAGTTTGTCTCTCTGTTCCCTTCATTTCACCAAATGACATTCTTTTTTTCTATCCACAGCCAAAACAATTAATTGTCTTAAAATTTACAACTTACAATGCGGACTCAAAGTCAAAAGAAAGGTGTGTGTGAACCTAACTAAATGATTAACTTTAAGAGAAAATAGAACCAACAAAATAAGGCAACCCAATTATTCTTGCCTCAAGTGCTGGTGCCATTTATAGCCTCAGTTTTCGGGAATCTGTGTTAGAATTGAAGGTTTTACTTTTAAAGGTCCATATAGACTCCAAAAATGAAATTTTAAGGTCAGTATGGACTAATCACTGTATCACTAATCAGTATTATTATAGGTAATGGCAGTTTTTTTTTAAATGATATTCTGTTAATGGGTGATGATATAGAGACATTAAAAAGTCCTTTACTTGCACCGGCACTAATCTAATGTGATTAAGTACCATTACTGGAAAGAAAAACAGTGGGTAGTTTGGTAGGTCAGTGGGCACCAATTCCAAATAATTAATCGCTTTTCAATTGGTTAGTTGTGAGCATGACTTTTCTTTCACTCTACTCTAAGCGTCAATAATAGGTCATTATTGGTAGTGTAAAATTAACAAATTATATACTACTTACTTTTTTTTTTTTTAAGTCATGAGTTGGATGGTCCACCCCGCAAAAACATTATATCAAGAAATGCAATTCTGCATGAGTTTGAATCTAAGGTATCATGCCATGCTGTCTCCTCCTCCCTCTTTTTTTTTTTTTTTTTGAATTAAAAAATGGGTCTTCGGTATGGGCTCATCGACCTCACACCCGTAACGGCAATAGATAATACCACATGTATTATAAGGGTCTTACTAAGGTTATCGCTCGAACTATTCCTCTTTGAGTGCTGGGACAAAAACTGTCATCAAATCACACTCGGTGTGATGTCTCCTTTGTTTGGAGTATAAAAGGGATCAACACCCAATTGCTTGCTTCCTCAACTGTCCTTGTTGTATGTGTAAATTTTAATGACTTGAAACTTGAAAGAGGCTACCAATGCCACTGTGGCATGTGTTTTGTTTATTTTGGATTCGGAAGTGGTTGCAAACTTGCGCGGAACCTGACTCAACACACATTCAGATTATGCTTATGTTTTGTTTGCGTTATACGACTGTTGGGCTTTTTAAGTTTAGGATTGGCTCTTAAAACATCTCCAACAATGTGGGAAAGTTTACATTCAAATTTTCGTTGAAACTTTTTTAATATAAAAATCTATCCATTAGCTTGTTCACTTTCCAAATGCAGTCTCCAAATAGATTTTATATCCTTTCTCTAATTTATTTAATTATTCATTCTTTTTTTAATTTTCCAAATCCAATCTATTGTTTTCTCCTCACTCGTACAACTATATTTTCCTCCTCCTCTATCATCTTCTTTCAAGTTAAGGTCAAGGAACTTTGCTCTCGTCAGTTATCTATAAGTGTTAGGCATATAACAACATGGGGAGCCTCTAGTTGGAGGTTAATATAACATATAGCAACACCACTTACCCAAAAAGTTAAACTTATAAGTTTAGATCCAACTATGATACATTAATCATTTCATCTTTTTATTATTATTTAGTGTGGGACTAAATTGACATGCGTATACCTAAAAATCTCCCCCTCACATGAGGGGACGACGTTACTTGTTCTTCAGAGGGTTCAAATGAACCCTTGACTTGAATATATATATATATATATATAACAACAACAATACAAATCAGCCCATCCCAAAACCAACCAACAATATAGATCACAAATCTCTCTCTCTCTCTCTCTCTCTCTCTCTCTCTCTCTCTCTCTCATGAATCTCTTTTTTCTATCTGACTATCAACATCCCCAACTCTAAAAGTAAAGAGTGAATGTTTGTGAGTACTATTTTTTATTATAAATTTATATATTATTTGTGTGAGTGTGTGTCTGATACTGATTATGTGCATTATCTATTTATTTATATTTTGTTATAACGTTATCTGCATGAATATGTGCGTGTATAATATAAATATAATATAATTTAATAACTAGTAAATATATAGGGTTTGTTACATGTGTGTATTATTATCATATTATAATACTATTTTGTTATAAAAGAAAGAAAGTAAAGTTAGTGATTGTTCAAGTATTTGATTGATTAAGTAGACACATAGTGTATTATTTATATATGTGTGGATGAATGTAGCTCTTTGGGTTAATAATTAATTCAATGCATGTGGGTTCAGTTTTGTCATTTAGTTTAAAATATTTTTATAAAAACAATGACAAATAGATAATTACAATTGTATAAAAATAAAAATGTTATACAAACTTAACAAAATATGAAAACTTATAGAAGAAAAGTGTAAAACGTCATATATTTGTGTGTGACTTTTTTTTTTTTTTTTCCATTTATAATTCAATATTTTTAAGTTCTCTTTTTATTAAATTTTGTTTAACTTAAGTTTCTTAATGAACCCCCTAAAAAGAAATCCTGAAACCGCTAGCCCGCCACTGTCTCACATGTGAGTCTTTGTATCTCTAACCTTTTATTTTGGCCAACGAATAGTTCCTACTCGCTCCCCCTTACCTATGAGCTTTTCCGTCACTATAGTGTCATCCATGGGCCTTTCGTACGCCATCCATGAGAATCACATGTCAATATATCCCATAGACAATGGAAGCTAGTAGGACATGTTCATTGGCCCAAATAGAAGTTAGGAAGCCCATGTACAAAATCGAAAATACTTACATATGAGGAGAATATTGAAATTATGTTATATTAACCACTCATTACTCTTCTTATTTTTATTCAATGTGAAACTTCACTTATATGTGTATACCCAACAATTACCCCATTGTTACAGTACCTCATTAGGGATTTTGTCCTGCTATGTATTGGGTTACTAGCAAATAAGATTCAAATATGTCTTTGTTCCATAATCCCCTTTACACCTCTAAAAATAGGGAAGTGAAATTTTTCATATAAAGAGTGACAAAGACACTAACAGGAGAGCTAGTCATACACTACTTGGTCTTTCTCTCTTTGCTCAAGCAATATGTAAATCTCTCTATCAGCTGTTATTTTCCCTCTGTGAGGTCCTACTTACTTTTGGTTTTTCTCTATAAACACGCTAAAACATAATGTGGTGAACTCAATATTAAGTGTTTTATCCATTTTCCTTCAACATAGACAAACCAAGACAAATGCGATGGTGCAAGACACATGCACTCTATTAGGTGGATTGAGTCATAAATTGACCTTAGGTCTAGTTAGAACATCATGACTTTCAGGTAATAAAAAGCTATTAATTGAATTCAAAACCTACCCCATACTAAGACCCTAACCAATATGGGCCACAATTTTTTATGGAATGTAGTATGGTAAAATTTATATAGAACATGTTTACATAATATGGTTTAATACAGACATACTAAATGTCTTCATGTAATGGGTCCTAATTAGCTCAACTGGTAAAATCTCTGATATTTGAATAAGAGATCTGGCGTTTTAGTTTGATGATAAAGAGCTATCATTAGAAATAAATGTCATAAGTTGAAACTCTTTTAAAAAAATGTCTTACGTAGCTCAATGTAATTTTATATTTAATAAAAAAAATTATTTTGTCTCTTTTGTAACATTGATTTAGCAATTAACTTGAGCATTACATAAAATCATAAATTACTATTATCTTATAATCTCACATTATTATTATTATTATTATTAATTATCAAGTGAAGTTGTGAGAGATTGAACTCTGAATTTACCCAATAAGAATGGGTCAGATGCCACTGTGTCACAATGTAAATTCCACGTGGATTAAGTTTGATAGGTACATCCCACACCTTATTAGTTTGATAAATTAGTGAGCTTTTCTTATTGATAACCTCGTGGAGTAAGAAATGCTGATGTGAAGGGTTGCGACTTTCTCTCTTATAATTCAACTTTGAATTGGTTTTGATAAATTCGTGAGCTTTTCTCTCTGATAACCCCATAGGCCATAGCCCTGGTGGCGTGGGACACTTTTTTTTTTTTCTTGGCCTCATGCCACGTAAATAAGATAAGGTTATCTCTTTATCTGTCAACCACTTTTGGAATTTGACTTCTATACAAGTTTTTTTAACCTTTCTTTCATTTTTCTTCTTTTACTTCTTCTTGTTCTGGTTTTTTAAACCCTCAACAACCAACTAAAGAAAATTTCTTCCAACAACAAACATATTGGTTGGTTTGTAAGTTTGTATTTGAATTTGTGTTCAGATTTGACGCGAGTGAGATGTGTATTTTATTCCTTAGTTGCGTTTGGTATTGACGGTAAAAATCAATTTTTTTTTTTACTATTTAGTTTGCGTTTAGATACCGCTTTCGATAGAAAAATACTAACGAGGAGAGTGTATGTTCAATGTTGGTATAGTTGCTGCAAACCATAATAATTGTATAATTATAAAAATCCTTTGGATTTTAAGGAGAAAAAGAGAGCAGATGGGTTTTGGTCCAGGGTTAATTATATTTGATTTTGAGGTACTTGCACTGTGTTGAGGACAAGGGTGGGCTCCAATTAGCATGGTTGGGGTCTTCCCAACCACCTAACATGCATATTAATGATTGATTGCAAAATTTTTGGGGGTTGTTGAATAATGTGATTATTAGTTACAAATTTTGACAATTAATTTCATTACCCACGTGTCTATTCAATCCTTATCACAATAGTTGATTGTAATTTTCCAGTTTTAAAAGAAAGAAAGAAAGTTAGTTGTAATTTAAGGGCTTTAAAGGCCCAAGCAAACTTCTAAACAAGACACAAGATACATGGATTCACTCCAAGTCCAATTAGTGTGCACTGTTGTCTGTGAGAGTCACTTCAAGAAAATAAATGATAGAGAAATGACATGTAGGGCTGATAGTGGATTGGGTTTGGCAGGCTTTCCCTACTTAACATATCATAATCAATTAGATTAGGTTTAGGAGTAGGTTTTTTTTATTAAAAAAAAAAAATTGATAGTTTCAATGGGAAAGGGAGACTCAAATCTTGGAAATCTTCATTGAAAATATCAAGAAATGTTAATTGAGTTATGAAACTTTTGACATTTTACAATTATTTAAAAGAGTATGGAATTAGTTCAGTTTTAAAATTCAACAGAATTTTGGAAGAGTTTACGTTTTAGATCATGATATATGATCCTAATTCAATTATAAAATTTTAAACTATTAAAAAAATACTATTTTTTTAACAAAAAGATTATAGTTTCTATACAAAAATTACATACACTCAAAAGACTTCAAAAGACAGATTTTTTTTACTTTCATAATAAATATCATATATATATTAAATTTTTTTGTACATTGCACGAACTATTGATTAATAATAAAATTAGTTTCATAGCTCTATCGGAACAAAGGATATTAAGCTCTAACCCATCAGTACTGGGCCATCTTGTAAGGTATCAGACCCAATTAGGCATCAAGGGCCCAAGAGGAAATTTGGGCCCTAACCCGATTTGCTTAGATATCATCGGGATGTGATCTACGTACACACGCGTGCACATATTTAATTGGAGAAATGGATGTGAGCCCCACAAAATTCAAACTTACTATATTATATTTTGTTTCAGGAGCGCGTAAACAGAACGTGAACGGTACAAACAAAAATTAAAGAAACAAACTCAAAACAAAAACAAAAAAAAGCCGTTACATTATTCTTTCTCTCTCTGCTTCAACTCTCACTACTGTTCACTGATTTTTCAAAATAGTTTTCACAAAGCACTGACAGAAGAACAGTGCACACTCGTTCTCGTTCTCTCTCTCTCTCAGTCAAAAACGCTGTCGTTTTCTACTCCGCCGGTGGTTCTTGATTCTCTCAGGCGCTCTTTCAACAACTTTTGAAGGACTCAAGATTTCTCCGTGGTGAGTATATCTCATTTCTCTCTTTACTTAAATATTGCTTTTCTTTTTCTTGAAAATGTTTTCTGTTCGGTTTTTCAATTCCAGGTGATTTTCGTTGCGATAGTTAAGTACGAGAAATCGGTTTTCCTTTTTTCACTTTCTATTTTTGTAAATAGCGATCCATTGGATTTAGGATATTGGAAAATTTTTATAACAAGTTTCATTTTGTATGAGGAATTTGAATTTGATTCTATGATTTCTGGAACAAAAAAAAAAAAAAAAAAAAAATTGTTGAATCAATGCGTAAGAAACTGATTTCAAGAAACTAGATTTCAAGAATTTAGAATTCCTTAGAGAAATTGATTTCAAGAAACTAGGTTTTATTCTTGCAATTAGTTCTTTCTATTGTTACTTGAAATGATGATTATGGTAGTGTGATGGTTCCGATAGAGAGCGAGTCCATTTCGTGATCCATTTAGATATCATAAGCTGTTTGTTTAATTTTTTTTTTTTTTTTTTTTTGCTCAGTGGAGACTAGTGAAGAAGGCGAAGATGATTCGAACATCTGCAGTCACTCCTCTGACTAAGATCCGAAGGACACTTTCGTCCACTCCGGGCGGTTCAAAATTTCGGGAGGAGAAAATATTAGTCACCGTGAGGATGAGGCCGCTGAGCCGAAAGGAACAAGCTTTGTATGATCTCATCGCGTGGGATTGCGTGGATGAGCATAGTATTGTATTCAACAACCCGAATCACGAGCGCCCTGCAACCACATACACCTTTGGTATATATATATATGCTGTTATATCTAAATTGACAATTTTTTTTTTTTAAATGTTCTTGTTGAATTTTGTTAATGTACACTCTGTACACACGGTGTCCATAATTTTGCACGCGTTGTCCACACTTAACACATGAAAGATTAAAAGGGTGTGTACAGACGATGTACAATAACGAGTGTTTTGCTTATTTATGTATTGGGGGATTGATAAATGACATGGGGTTTTTGTATGCTTTCTGTTATTCAAATGCGACAGATAAAGTTTTTAGTCCTACGTGCTCGACTCAGAAGGTTTATGAAGAAGGTGCTAAGGATGTGGCTCTATCTGCACTTACTGGAATTAATGGTAACTGCAGCTTGTAATTTTAATTATGTTTCTGGAGTGATAACTGGTTCGTTTGGCCGATTTTATGTACTTTTCCTGCTTTTTTTCAGCTACAATTTTCGCATATGGGCAGACTAGCAGTGGCAAGACTTATACCATGAGAGGAATCACAGAAAATGCTATTAAGGATATCTATGAACATATCAGAAATGTAAGTTCTTCTGGGACCCCCTTTTCATTGAAAAATATCATAAATAATTACACACTTGTAAATCAAGCTGAAACATACTATCTTCCAAAGGACATTCATGTTAAATCTATGATCTTTTACTATCTTATGAATTTTCAAGTTGAGTTTATATCTGCTCCCCCTTTGTGTAAAATTATTTCAATCTCGCAGCACCAGGAGAGGGATTTTGTTGTGAGGGTTTCTGCTTTAGAGATCTACAATGAGACTGTTGTTGACCTTTTGAATCGTGAATCTGGTTCCCTTCGGCTTTTGGATGATCATGAGGTACCTGCCCACGAAGAAGTTTTTAGATAGATTAATTATGTGTTTGCTGTAACCCTTAATTTTTGTCTTTTTTTTTTTTTCATTTTCTAAAACACAGAAGAAAGGTACTGTTGTGGAAAAACTTGTTGAAGAGGTTGTTAAGGATGGCCAACATTTGCAGCATTTAATTCGAATTTGTGAAGGTAATCTATGAATCTAAGCAAATTATATGCTATAAGATTATTAGGAGGGATAATATGATTTTAGTTTGTTTTTGTATTTTAAAATGAAAACTTAATATTTACTGGAATTGAATAATTTGAATCTTGCTTTGTTAGCTAACAAAACTACTTACTTAAAGTGTATAATATCAACTAGCTTTTTTTTTTTCCTTATATATATATATATATATTAAAGGAATCTAAATGTGTAAAGAAAGATAAAGCCTACTACATTTAATAATGATAAATTACCACTTATCCCAATATCTTAAAGCTATTAGGAAATGGTGAATAATCATTTAATCATTATTCTAACACTCCCCTTGCCTTCTTATTAAGTGGGGCTCAACACGTTTGAATGTTTTTTTAAATAAAATAAATGGGAGATAAAGTAGAGATAGTATCAAAGCGGGTTCAAACTTAAGATCACTTGCTTTGATACTATTATAAATTACCGCTTGTTCCAAAAGTTTAAACTATTAGGAAATGGTGAGTTTAAATATTTAGCCATTATATTAACAAATAAGATAGTAGTTGCGCATCTTCTTTAATGTTCTATGTGCTCTTAATGGTAAGAAAAATTTGTTGGTGCAGCTCAAAGGCAGGTGGGAGAAACTGCTCTAAATGATAAAAGCTCAAGATCACATCAGATAATAAGGCTGGTATATAGAGTTAATTAATTCCTTGTATGAGTTTTTTTCCCAATATAAATTATCCTGCATATGTTGTTAAACTTTTAAATAAAAAATGACAATACCTTAATCATCAATTTTCTTTTCCTCCTTTTTTTGGGGGTGAAGGGGAAAGGGGGGAGGGGCGTTGAAGGAGTGTTAACTCTGTTTATTCTCTATTTTTGTTTTTTAGCCTTAATTTTAAACTTCACATATGCTAATCGGTAGTTTAGTAGGCTTTATTTTGACTTGGATTTTCTTACCTTATTTGGCTTCTCTCAATTTTCTAGTTTTCTTGTGATGGAGTAGGTTGTTCCCCCATTCTTCTTTTCTTTATCAGGATTATATTTATATGAGTATCAAGTTTAGATATATCCTTCTCGCTTTCTTAGGTTACAGATACAATCCATCATCTTCTTATTCGCATTTATGATGATGCACTATTTTTATGGTTTACATGTTCATGCCTTAGGCTGGAATTTTCATTTTTTGACTTTCAGACTGTACAGAGTAGCCTTCGGGAAAGTTCTGGATGTGTAAAGTCTTTCATAGCAAGTTTGGTATGTATGTCTACTTCCTTTCATTTTGGCTTCCTGTTAGTAAAGAATTTTTCTGTTATGTTGATTGGAGTTCTGGAACTATACAGAATCTTGTGGATCTTGCTGGAAGTGAACGTGCCTCCCAAACAAATGCAGATGGCACAAGATTGAAGGAAGGCAGTCACATCAACCGTAGCTTGTTGACACTGACAAAAGTGATCAGGAAGCTAAGGTAAGCAACTGCAAATGCTGAAGCACCACCATTTAATACATCTGGAACTTCCGATTTTCTAAGTTTGTTTTAGTGCTATATTTTCGCATTCCCAACATAAAATTATTGGTAATTGAACTAGAGATGGTTGAAAATCTGTTTAAATGAATGACTTAGTAGCAGGTTCTGATGAATGAATCTATACAGGCTTTGTAAAATGGGATTTTAAGTAAATTTTATATATAAGTATCTTAATGTTTGTCTTCTTCAATGAGCTCTAGCTCATATCACATCCCCTCCTCTCTTGTAAGAGTAAGGTGTGGGGGGGCAGGGTGTGGGGGGTGGTGAGGTTAATGGTTTCAAAATCTAATGGTTGTGTGTAACTAAACAATAAGAAAAAACTATTCATCTTGACAGATGGAAAATGTTGGGACCGTAAATGAACCGCCTTTTATTATTTATCTTATGGTTTCTTTTTTTTTTCAGCGAAGGCAAAAGGAGTGGTCACATACCGTACAGGGATTCAAAGCTTACACGAATACTGCAGTCTTCACTTGGGGGAAATGCTCGTACAGCCATTATTTGTACCATGAGTCCTGCTTTAAGTCATGTGGAGCAAACGAGGAATACACTCTCTTTTGCAACTAGTGCAAAGGAAGTTACCAATAATGCCCAAGTAAACATGGTATGATAATCCAATATTTTAGTTGGTGAAAATTATATTATATTAGTCTCAAGCACGTAATATTCAGTGAAATCATTTATAGTAAATACTTCTCTGTCCTGAATGTCTAGCGGTTAAATGTTTTATACTAATATTGTCATAAGGGAGTGCTTTTCTATAAAAGCCAGCAGCAGCTCTTCATTGCTTTTGTATTGATCTAAGTTTAATGCTGATAAAGTTGTTAGTAACTATAATTCAGGCTGATATACTTTTCTAGAAGGTAGGATCTTTTGTCTATACGAAATAAAGCAATTAAGCTCATATTTTGCATTCAAGGAGGGGCACTTAGGGGGGCTTTTTTTTTTTTTTTTTTGTATATGAATGTGCATGTGTGTCCATTTATATGTAGGTGCACATGCATCCATAGTTGCTTTTTGGGCATTTGTTACAGTCACTGCGGACAACGTGTTCCTGTTTCTTTTCAGCCCATAATGAATAATTTTGCGCTAATTATACTAAGTAGGAAAAAAAAAAAAAGATTGCAAATATTTTTTTTGTGACCTATGAAGCTCCTTCTTTTCCAAGGAATCACTTACCATGAGATACACCCAAGCAATGACTTATTTAGTGTCATGTCAGTTGCATAACCTGTGTGCAATAGGGTTCCTTTTTTAAAAGTTTGCTTATAATGAAACCATAACTATGTAAGGTTATATTAATCTTATCCACCTAAATGTTCATATAAAAAGAAACACAAGGATATTTTATATATCTTTCTTTATGCATTTATGCATGTGTATATGTGATTGTAGATCTTTCTATTTTGTCATGTGATTGTGTTGATACATTGTAATATTGTATGCATGACTTACAAAGTACCTGAAACAATAAATACAGCTCAATTTGCTACTGGATTTTCTGTTTAGGTTGTTTCAGACAAGCGACTCCTGAAGGATTTGCAGAAGGAAGTGGCTAGGCTTGAAGCAAAGCTACAGAGTCCCGAGTCCTCTTCATCTTCATGTTTGAAGTCCTTACTATTGGAGAAGGACCTAAAAATACAGCAGGTATGCTTGTTTCTTGACTAGTTAATAATTTGGAACTTCCATAACCATAAATTTATTTAAGTTAAATACGTTTCCAGTCAATCATTATATATTTATGTCTTAAATGACATGGCTAAATTGTGGTATTTTTTTAGCCACTGGGATTTTGTGTGAGTCTTACCTTCTGGTAAATGGCTTCATAAAAATGCAATTCCAATGAACTTTACTCAAGGGCTACAGCTACTTGCATCCTCTTTTCCCTTTAAACCCTTGGCTACATATAAATTTGACATGCACTAAGATATACGACAGCTTAATGTTTACATCATTGTGTTATTTACATTGTTGCTGTTGAGTTGGGCTTGGGCCTAATGACTTTGGTTTTTAGGCATCTACTTGATCAATATGTAGTATATGCTATTATTCTTTTTATCAAGCAAAAAGACAATAGAAAAGAGGCAAAGTTGTTTGCATGATTTGAAAATTGAAAAAGGAGAGGGGTGGGGTGGGGTGAGGGGCATTTTCTCAATCTCTATGTATGTTTAACTGTGAAGAAAAATCTGTTCTGTAGATGGAGAGGGAGATGGAAGAGCTAAAGCGACAGAGAGACCTTGTAGAGTACCAACTTGAGGAAGAGAGAAAATCACGCAAGGCACAAAAGGTCCTTGGCAATCACTATTAAATGTTTATGTTTATATTTTTTTCTTTTACTCATTTTAATTGTTTGTCTAAATCACATAACACTTTCAGGGTTTGGACCAATCTGGGCCTTCTTGTCAAGTTGTTAGGTGTCTTTCTTTTCCTGATGAAGATCAATCAGCTTCTTGTAAAACTACACCAGTAACTAGACCAAGAAATGCAGTTGGAAGGCAGGCAATGGTGAGGCAATCTGTTACTTCAACGGATCCATCCATGCTTGTGCATGAAATAAGAAAGCTTGAGCAACGGCAGAGGCAGCTTGGTGAGGAAGCAAATCGGGCGCTTGAAGTACTGCATAAGGAGGTTTCTTCCCATAGAATAGGGAGTCAAGAAACTGGCGAAACTATTGCGAAGCTGTTGTCTGAAATAAAGGACATGCAAGCAATTAGCTTCATTCCTGAAGAAATTGTTATTGGAGATAAGACCAACCTGATGGAAGAAATAACCCGATTGAAGACTCAAGGAAGCACCATTGAATCTTTAGAAAAGAAGCTTGAGAGTGTTCAGGAATCTATAGATCAGCTGGTTTCGTCTTTCACAAGTAACAAGGAGACTCCTGAGTGCAAGACCCAATCCAAAAAGAAAAAATTTCTTCCTTTTGCTGTCAGCAACAATGCAAACATGCAAAATATAATTCGATCCCCTTGCTCACCTTTGTCCACTTCTCGTAAAATGGAATACGAGTTGGAGAACAAAGTCCCTGAGGATAAAGATGCTTTGCCTAGTAGTGATACATTACCCAGGCCATTTCAAGCAACTCCAGTAAAGGACAGACCTCCTGCTTCACAGCAATCAAATTCAGTTAACGTGAAGAAAATGCAGAGGATGTTTAAGAATGCTGCTGAGGAGAATATAAGGAGCATTAGAGCCTATGTTACTGAGTTAAAAGAACGGGTAGCAAAGCTTCAATACCAAAAGCAGCTTCTCGTTTGCCAGGTAAGAACCATTTATATGGCCCAAAGTTCCTTGTATCTTCACAATTTAACTTCTTATTCAACCAGCGTGGTCTAGTTTCTATTCATGGATTAAGAGTAATTGAGCTATGCTACTTACGATTTTATCAATTAGGCATTCAGTTCTGATTTTTAAGAAAATTATGGTAATGTTTATTTTTCTGGCATTTAGTCTCAAAATTGCTTGGCTTGTCCCCCTTATTTTCTTTTAAAGGAAATTGCCTCTTCAAATAATCTATGCATTATAATTCCATGTCCCAAAACCTGCATGGATGATAATCCATGCTGGACACCATCAGACTTGTGTTCTGATCCCTCATAGCTTAAAGTGCATGAAGATGAATTTAACATCATCTCCCCAATCTTCCCCGTGGATGATTGGGTTTTGCTTCCAGTGCTTAAGTGTAATGAATATTAAAGATATGCGATCACTATTTCTTCCTCCTTCAGGGGTAGTTGTCTTGTGCCTGCATGAAAAGTAGAACATGTACAATTGCTTAAAGCATCTTCTCAATGGAGTATAGAACACCATCACTTTTTTATGTCTATCAATGGAGTATAGAATACCAATACAGTAATTTTGATTAGTATTTCAAATCACTTTTTAATACTGGAATGTGAAATCTAAGTTGTAATTTTTCTATTATGTTGAACAACACAGAGTGCTGGTTTCTTCACTTTAATTCACTTTCATTTCATTTATTGATTTAGGTATTGGAGCTAGAGACTGTGGCTGGAACCGATGAGCCCAATATAATTGATCAGAGTCCATCAAAGCCATGGAAGTTAAAGTTTGAGGATGAGAGGAAGCAAATTGTAATGTTGTGGCATTTGTGCCATGTCTCACTTATTCACCGCACTCAATTTTTTCTATTATTCAAGGGAGACCCTGCTGATGAGATATATATGGAGGTTGAACTTAGAAGGTTGACATGGTTGGAGCAGCACTTTGCAGAGCTTGGCAATGCAAGTCCTGCACTTTTAGGTGATGAACCTGCAGGCTCTGTTTCAGCAAGGTATTCTACGCATTTGTAGTAGTTCCAACAGTATTCTGTTTCACAATAACATTGATTTAGACCAACATATGATTGATACAAGTAGGCTATATCATGTTAACACAATTAATTTCTGATGACTTGTGTTAATAATTATGTTTGTTGGTGTTGAATGCAGTGTCAAGGCTCTTAAGCAAGAAAGGGAATATCTAGCTAAGAGGGTGAGTTCTAAACTAACAGCAGATGAGATAGAGTCCCTTTACTCAAAATGGGAAATTCCTTCGGGCGGAAAACAAAGGAGATTACAATTGGTGAACAAGTTGTGGACAAACCCTTATGACATGGAGCACATTAAAGAGAGTGCTGATATAGTTGCAAAATTGGTTGGCTTCTGCGAATCCGGTGAACAGAGTAAGGAGATGTTTGAGCTAAGCTTTGCCAACCCTTCCGATAAGAAGTCATGGATGGGCTGGAATTTGATATCGAATCTGTTAAATCTATAACAAAACACTTGTTGTTCTACTACATTTAAATTCTCTGTTACATTGATCTAGAAGCAAATTTTGCCATGCAAGCTGTGCATGATATGTACCTAGATAGGTGAGTAAATGTTTGTTTCTGGTGCCTTGTAATTAACTTGCGATAATAGTAATGAAAATTATAATCGTTGTCATACTCATTTAGTAGTAGTGGTAATATTAGACTCTCAAAATATTTTGTAGTGCATGGAGGTTATCTATTTTCTTCTCCTATAAGTCGACAACGTTTTGATCTTTTGTAGTAGCATTCTATTCTACTATTATAGAATATGGACTATATATTAGTGATGCTGGGTGCAACATGGAGTCTTTTATTATTATTATTATTATTATTATTATTATTTTTAAATAAATAAATAAAGTTAGTAAAACATGGTGCTTATTAATCTGTTTCTCAAAGAAAAAAAAAGCTTATTATTCTATTTTATTCCCCTACAAGTTGACAACGTTTTTAATACCGGCATGAGTGGAAAGTTTGCTTGAATTTGAAAAACTAATTAATTCTTAAGAGAGATGAAACTAAGATCAAACTCGGTATTTTTTTTTTAGAAGACCGTAAAATCACTATTTTAAGTATACATGAAATGGGATATGTAGCATAGTGTAATGGCACTTCAAGTGATTGTGAGACACACAATTTTCCCTCATCGCCATTTTTAGGTTTCATTAGAGGAAGGTCCCAACCTCACATTATTTGCACCTAATCTCTTTGGTAACATTTGGAGCATGGTGGATCTAGGAATTTTTGCTTGGGAGGGTCAACTCCTATTTTGTAGGTTATATCTTAAAAAATGTTTATAATTATAAATATTATAAAGGATTAAAAAAAAAAAAAAAATTTGGGGGGCCATGGCTCCCGCACCCCTTGGTTGTAGTTCTGCCTCTAATTTGGAGGCTAAGAAATCAAGTCATCTTTCCAATCACAAGCTGGATCCCAAGAAAGATGTTAAAGCAATGAATAAGGCCTATGTCAAGCACTCAAATGCGTGGAAGTCTCTCTCATCAAATCCAAAGTTCACATGGTCCACTCCTCAATCAAGCTGGATCATGAAAATTTTTGATGTAGCTATTAGACCTCATGCTAACTTTATTGTTGCGCAGGGAAGAAATGAGTTAGGGGATATCATTTTTGCTCATTCAAGTGTATTTCCTCCATTAGACCCAATCAGACCCCAGGAAAAACTCAAACAACCCTTCAAGCTATCAAATTTGATGTCTCCCACAATCTCTGTGTTATGTTCGATGGGGACTCTAAAGGTGTAATTGATGTTTTGCAAAATCTGCACTCTACACATTCCAAGATTTGAAGTTAGCCCTTAACTCTCTATCTTGTTCGAGTTTTCTTTGTATCTAGAGATATTAATTATCTTCCGCACAATTTAACCCCGCTCATCCGCATCTCATCTCTCCCTTCTTGGGTATTTTCTTCTGAAGTTTGAAATGGGCTAGGAGTCTAGGACCATTCCTTGTTCCATATCTATATATAAGTTATTATTCATTAAAAAAAGAAGAAGAAGTAATGACACTTCAATATTAATATGAGAGATTGCTAACTAAAAGGAAAAAATTTGAGATTTAG
Organism: Quercus variabilis; assembly: GCA_030445155.1. Classification (NCBI taxonomy): domain Eukaryota; kingdom Viridiplantae; phylum Streptophyta; class Magnoliopsida; order Fagales; family Fagaceae; genus Quercus; species Quercus variabilis. The sequence goes on from CP129455.1 coordinate 2,352,091, forward strand.
ATTCTCTAGATTTCTTAGGATACTCTACCAATAAATTTCCTTAAATCCTAATTATCCTATAATGATTTAATAGTTTAGATTGTATTATGTTAGCATTCTACTAATAATATTCTTAAAATAATAAAATAATGTTGCAAACAAAACAATTAAGATTATTGTTAGTAGAATACTGACATGATACAATTTAGACCATTAAATCCTTAAAGAATGGTTAAGATATAAGAAAATTTATTTGATAGAATAACCTACGAAATTTAAATTATCTGAATTCAAAAATTTGGTATCAATATTTGATTTTTAACACGACACACTCCAGTCCCGAGGTAGTAAATATGTATTGTAACGAAAATGTGGAAGTCGTCACGAAAAGAATGATAGAAACAAAGACGTTTTCGTTGTAATAAGTAAGGTGGGGGACATAAAGGTAATTTTGATATATATTAAGGCTAACAAGCTTAAGCGAAACGAAAAGTAAAAACCCTTGTTCGTGCGTGAGTCTCTTTGTGTTCTGTCTCTGCGTGTGTCTGCCTATCTATCTCTCTGAAAATCTGTCTATATAGTCTATACTATAGTTGAGTTTGTGTTATAGAGACAGAATTTAATTTAAGGTTTTGCGAGAGATAGTAATAATAATATTGTTTTTTAAGTGAAAAAGAAAAAAAAAAAGAGAGTTAAGAATGGGGAGAGAGGTTGTTCAGCCACCACAACAACAACAACAACAACAAACGGTGCCGTATACGGTGGAGCAGCTGGTGGCCGTGAATCCGTACAATCCAGACATCCTTCCTGATCTCGAAAACTACGTTAACGAACAGGTACTACTTCATCATCATCTCTATTTTTTTTTTTTTTTTTGGGGTTAAAAATAGTTATTAAGAGTGTTAATAGTGTGGGTTTTGAGAATCTGATAATGAAAGATGTTGATTTTTTTTTTTTTTTTAATAATAATTGTAGGTGTCTTCACAAACATACAGTCTTGATGCAAATCTCTGCCTTCTTCGCCTTTATCAGGTAGCTTTCTCTCATTCTGTGTGTAACTGCTGTTTGTAATACAAACAATTGGTGGGTCTGAGTTTTTTTTTTTGGTAATTGTTAGGCTTATTAGTAGCAGTACTAAGCTATTAATGGAAAATTGATTTGTGGGTGTGTGTGTGTGTTTGTTGCAGTTTGAACCAGAGCGAATGAGTACCCAAATTGTGGCTCGCATTTTGGTTAAGGTGTGCTTAATTGATTCTGCCTTAACCCTTTTCCTTACTTTTTTAATTTTCATATTTATTTCCAAACACCAACATATTATTGCTAAATTATGTTTTTTTTTTTTTTTTTTGTTGTTAATTAGGCACTCATGGCAATGCCAGCTCCAGATTTCAGCCTGTGTCTCTTTTTGATTCCAGAAAGAGTGGTATCATTCTCTTTCTCTACTTTCATTGTTTTGCATAATTTTCGTTAGTGTTATGCATATCTGCCACTAGTGTGTTGAATATGTTCTAGAAATTCTTAATAGACAGTAAAATATATGGATATACACTTTGAGAGAAATTATGCACAGGGTTCTTTGAGTTTTCTTAGACAGCAGCACATGGTATTCAGATTCTTCAGTTTTCTTGACCTTATAAATTAATAGATGGTTAAATTTAGTTGATAGATGTTCTTTTACTTTCACTTTTTGGGTTTTAACAAGCTTCCTTGTAGCCATTGTTGATGAAAATTTTCCTTCCTTCTTTCATCTGGTTATCAGCAAATGGAGGAGCAGTTCAAGACCCTGATAGTGCTCTCACACTATTTGGAGGTATGTTTTTGCTGTGTTTCTTAGTCTTAACTCAGCATGCATGTATCAAATGTGAACACCTACTTTCTTTGCAGACAGGAAGATTCCGTCAGTTCTGGGATGAAGCAGCTAAGAGTCGTCACATAGTTGAAGCTGTGCCAGGTAGTAATCAATTGTGTTAGTGTATGTCCATCATACATATATTATTTGGATATTTCTATTGTGCGGTTGAATAAATGTATTTGTTTCATTTATCATGGATTCATGTTGTTAGTAGAATAATCACTTATACATATAGATCATGGAATTATGACAAGAAAGGAGGAGCATAATTCTCACAAAAGAGTGCCTTTGACACAGTGGAGAAGACATTTTTTTTTTACAGCCGCATATTAAATTCCTGATGTGCTTATAGATTAGGATAATCTGATGGGGTCCCTCTTTATTATTTCTCCTTTGGACGCTTTATAACTATTGATATTATTGTTAGGATATCTGTTGGTTTTGACTTCTCGATAATTTTGATCCAATTGCTAGTATGAGAGTTGTATGTATGATATGTTCATAAGCATATTAAACCGTTGTTTTTGTTGGTGGTGGTGGTGGTGGTATCATCATTGTCATATTTTGGCATAATGTAATATTGTTTACTAAAGCAACTGACACTTGCTTCTCCCACAATCATGGGATGGAGGCTGAGGATATGGATTCTAGACCCACTAGGTGTGTGGAATTTACCACTTTAAAAAATGTTCTTTTGCTATAAACATTTGATGTCTTCTGTTTGATCATTGATGCTAAAATGGCTGATGACTCATTATTCTTTCTGATCTAGAAACAAATAGTAAGAATGACTTTGTCTGCTGCTCAATTTATATTGTTTTTCATTATTGTTAGCTCCCCTGCTGCTGTTGTCTACTTGTTTCTCTCTTTGTTTGTGCGTAAGTGAGCATTATTGCTTATAAGGATATAAAATGCAGGTTTTGAGCAAGCAATCCAAGCCTATGCAATTCATGTCCTTTCCTTGACTTATCAAAAAGTTCCCAGACCTGTGCTTGCTGAGGTATGCCTTGATATTTTGTCCTTTCCTCGCAGATTGTTTCGTATTTCTTGAATATTGTTTGATGGCTAGCTATTAGCAGTTGGCACAGGGCTTGTGTCATTTAGGGAGGCAATAATGGGCTGATCTAGAAGATAATTCTCAGTAATAACTGAAAAAGTCGTTTCAAGGTTATGTTCAGTAGGATTTGTGATGCTAAAATGTGGTGGGTCGGGTAATGTGAGCACCAGTAATTTCTGATGAGATTCGAAGAGGGGTCATGGGTTATTTATTTATTTGCAATTTGCTTTTATTATTCTGCTGTCCAATAATCTATCTAATTTTCCCTATATTTGATTAGTCATTGAGTGTGGTCTTGGTTTTCCTTTATATAGCTTTTTTGTGCTGTTAGAATTTCTTTATTATTGCTTTATATAATTGTCTTCCTATGTAAAACTTCATGTTCCCATCGGTATGCAGGCTATCAACATCGAAGGTCTGTCCTTGGACAAATTCCTTGAGCACCAGGTAGCGAATTGTGGTTGGATCCTTGAGAAAGGTCATGGCAGAGGCCAACTCATTGTCCTACCTCGCAGTGAATTCAACCATCCTGAGCTGAAGAAAAACAATGCAGATGGCATTCCATTTGATCACATAGCCCGTATCTTTCCCATTCTTGGTTGACCTTTCCGCTGGAGAATAGGAGTTTTTGGGTTCTATCTTGTGTTCTGAACTGAAGCATTGGGATTCTAAGACTAGTTCTGCTGCCATCCTCACACTCTGGTTCATTTTTTGATATGCTACTTGGGCAGACCACCGTGACTCTGTTTTGTTGTATTTTGGGGTTATTCTGAAAAATATTTTATGCTGCTATACTTGAGGTATTAATGATCTTGCGCCTTGGACAAATTTTCTTGTTTCCAAGAGATAATCTCAACATAATTGATGCATTGCATTTTTTAAGAGGTGGCCTGGAGGCCTGACTTTAACATTGATTTATAAGGGTTTTTATTGTGGGTTTAACATTAGAATCATGACCATCACAAGAGAGCGATTTCCTCATTTATCATGTATGTCATTCTTTGGCCACTATTGAATTGATTGCTGATGAAAATTTCTGTGAATTTCTCTTTAAAGAAGAATAAGAAAAATAAAAAAATTTGATGCCTTGCAACGACCTCTCTAGTGGAGTCTAGTGCATTAGGTACAATATTTTTAAGGCATAAATGCATTTGTAGTTCTTGCATTTTGGCTTTTGTTGTTGTTTTTTTTTTTTTTTTTTTTTTTTTTTTTGGTCTTTACATTTTCATTTTACTATTTTTAGTACCTAAACTAATTAGCGCGTGTTATTTTAGTTTTTTATGTCAATCAACAAACGAAAATAACTGAGGTGACTAATAGAAGGATTAAAATATTATTAAAAATTTACTGTAGCACTCATCACTCATGCCACATCGGATTATAATTTAAAATATTTATTTCTCAATTTTAACAAAAGAAAAAAATATGAGTTAAAAATTTAAAAAAAATAAGAACACACTAGAACATAAGAACAAGAACAAAAGGTGGAGAAGGGGATTTGGTCGAGCATGTTCCATTCGGGTTGGATGTTGACGGAGGATTTCAATGGCTCTCAGCGCATCATGTTGTTGGCGTTGGAGCGGTTATTATTGTAGTGATAATCGCGGCGAGCGCATTCCTTCTTTGCCTCACGCTTTTTGGCTTCGACTTACTCATCGCAGCGTTGAGGGAGATAGCGCTATTGTTGGAACCTCCACTTGGGCGTAGGTGGAGGCTTGCTGTTGACGAGACGGAAGAAAAGGGAAGGAGTCGTCGTTGGAGAAGTCAAAGAAGGAATTGGAAGGGTTCTTGGAGCGGTTTTGGTTCTAGAGATTGATTTTTTGTGTTTGGTTGACAAGAAAGGGCAAGAAAATGCAAGAAAATCTAGGCACGTGTTCTTACGTTTAAAATCTGGGTTTGTGTTCTTTGGTGTTCTCAGTGAAGGTGAACATAGATTTTGATGTCTTTTTAGATTTTAATTTTTTTTTTCAATTATAAATCTATTAAAAACTTAAGAAGGTTAGGTTTTTTTATTATTATTTTATCTGATGAGTGCTACAATAAATTTTTAATAATATTTTAATCTCTCCATTAGTCACCTTAGTTATTTTCGTTTGTTGACTGATGAAAATAACTAAAATAACACACGTTAATTGGTTTAAAAACTAAAAGTAGTGAAATAAAAATATAAGGACCAAAAAAAAAAAAAAAATCAAAATATAAAGATTAAAAGTGTATTAACGCCTATTTTTAATTGGACATAAAATTAACTACCAACTACTTCATCCAAACCTCATGGAAGCAAGTACTGTGTATTTAATACTACATTTTCTAAAAGTAATACTGGTGTATCACGTGACAATGATGCAATTCATTAAATGTTTGTTTACTTTTTACATGTCAGTTCTCGTCCCAACAAACCTTTGATCCACATTTCTCCCTATATTTGACAATCCTGTCCTTTTGGGATCAAAACGCAACCACTTTGTTGAGTAAAAGATGAGTCCAATTGGGCAATTTGCAAATATTATGATTTTTTTTTTATTCCATTTATTAGTTGCTCTGTAAATAGCAATGGCCGGTGCATATCAGTTAGCCTTCACAAACTTAATGAGTTCTCTCTTGACCAAGGCATGTCATATGGCAGCTTAATCAAGCTAGTTAATAACATTCCGCACATTTTTCTATTACAATTTTGTTACAAAGATTTCCACAACACTAATTGCCAGCAAGCTTGCAAGCTTGGCATAAAGAAATGTCAATATCAACGAACCAAAGTCACGTCTAAACGTCCATAGGGACTCAATCTTCGGGCTCTAAGACCAGACACCTCAAACAACAGTTCCTACAATGGTAGGAATATCCTCCAAACACCTGATCGCAGGCATGCTTGACCACAGATAAAGACGAAGCAAATAAAAAGAATCAATGACCTGCAATTCTACAAGTGGAGCTCCCATGAGCAGAGTGATAATATTTACACGAACGGGATGAAGTGAACATTGAGCTCCAAAAAGAATTTTAACTGTTGCCTATTTACTCTTCTAATGATATCGGATACTGATTGGGATTTTTCGATGGATATTAATGGTTCAAGACGTAGAGCCAAGATGGATCGCTTTCTTGGAAATACATCATACAGAATGCCCAGTTTCACTGTTTCCTGTATCCCTTGTTCCCGCTATATGCCTGCAGACTCTCATTAGTCTCTTCTTAGTGGATCAGCATCCTTGCAGAAGCCTAAGAAATGATAGAGGGAATATACTAAATTAGGGGAGAAAATGAGCCTAACTTCAATGACACAGCGCCTCTCCTTGGTCCACCCATCTCACAAAGCAGTCTGAATAGTCCTCAAGAACCTCAGAATTCTGTGCAATACGTATAACACAGGAAAAGAAGTTGCGTTAGCAGATATCACCTGTCGAATAAAATTTAAGACGCATTCTCTAAATACTGAAAGTAACAGTATAAACCATCAGACCAACCAACAATTGAAGCTTAAATAGAGGTCAGAATGTGGATGTTTGAATTGATCCTTGCATAACTTGGATCAAAGGCTTCAAGCCAACCACCAAGAGCCTTGTAGCTCATTTGGTTGGCACCTCCTAATGTTTCCAAATGAATCATCTAGGGATCAAACTCTTCCTCCCCCAATTGTTGAATTATCAAAAAAGGCTTCAAGCCAACCATGAGGTCTGAATAAGCCAGGAACCAGCCATTGGTTATTTCAAATTTACTAAAAGTCAGACGGATGGGAGTGTGATGAACATAGATTATAGCAGCTGTTTATGGATGAATCTGTGCAGGCAATTATAATGATTCCTCTCTGTTGTGCCAAGGCCTGAGGATAGAAGACTGATGTTCTTGGTCAAGAAATATTGGGCAGATCAAATACTCCGGTTCAATACAAGGTGCAAAATGCTGTGGGCAGGCATTTGGAAATGTGAACAACATGAATGGATAAAAATGCTTCCATGGAGAGTGAAAACACTGTTGACTTTCCATTGAAGCATAAATTGGCGTAGTACTTGAATAAGGAGAATGATCTTTGCCCATTATGTGGTAAAGAAAGAAAAACTAAAATACATCTATTTCTTTATTGTGAAGTTGTAAGTATAGCTTGGTTTGGTACTCAATGGGATCCAAGATTTGATCATATCCAAGTTGTGAGGATACCTTGGCAATAGAACTTTTAAAGTAATACGTTGCCCCAATCTCTGCTAAGAAAGGGAGATGTACAAGAGGAAATATTATTGATAGAGCACTTACATTGGATGCTCTATGGTAAATTAGGAACAGAGTTTGTTTTGACAGATAAGGAGTGGACACACAAGAACTAGTGAGAAATATTCACAGGAAGTATTGTAGTTTTGTTGGAGGTTTAAAGTTGACACCAAATACTAATGGAAAGGGGTGCTGATGGAAGGGTCTCTAGAGAGGTTTGCAAAAAGACAGCGGATGGTTGGGTGAAACTAATGGCATGTTTGGATGTTTAAAAAAGGAGGAGGAGTAGAGTAGAGGGAGGGAGAGTAATGCAATTACCTTGTTTGGAAGTTTTTTAAAAAATGAGAGGGAGGAGTTTGGAGGAGTTTGGAGGGGTTTGGACTCCCTCTAACCCCCCAATTTTAATTCCCCCAAATTGGAGAGATTTGGAGGGGGAGTAGAGTACATAAACTATTAACCAAGTAAATTACCTAATTTACCCTTATTATATTAACAAAATTATACAAGGGGAATGGCTAATTACTCCATTCCCCCTTACTAATTTTAAAAACATCCAAATAAGGTAGAGGTGAATCATTCTCCTCTACTCTACTCCCCCACTACTCCCCTTCCCTCTACTCCCCTCTACTCTCCTCCCTCTCTAAACTTCCAAACAAGCCATAAGGGAACATTTTGACACTCTGGATGATAATTACATTAGGAATAGGAATAGTTATTATTGATAACAGAAGATGTATCCTATTCATATGTTTGGTTATACATTTTGAACAAACCCAAGCTTGTATTTCACAAAGGAAAAAGTTTGGCTACAACTCTGCTCTCATTTTATTGACAAATCCACCATTGGATTACATTTTTTTTTCTTATATCTTCCATACTTGCAAAATTTCTAGAAAATAAAAAATTAATAACTATGTCATCAATCAAAAGTTTAAATTTCAAACTTTTGTAGTCTAAAATTATGCATAGAAAATAAGTTTATGAATTAAATGGTAAATAACATATGATTGGAATGAAATTTGATATGCATGCTAAGAACATAAAAAAAAATATACAATTCAACAGTTAGATTTTCAAAATATGTAATCATGTTAATTTTTTTACTAATAGTTGTACCTATTAATTACAACTAAATTTGTAACCAAACTTTGTTCTTTCATAAATTATATTTATGAAATATCTTACTTATATATTTATATTTACATTGGACTCAATTATCCAAAAATTAAATATTTGAAAAGTTATGCTCATTTTCTATTTTTCAAATTCTTATAAAAAAATATTTTTATTTTTTATAAGAATATATGGGTCAAGATCAACTTTAAAAAATAGTACACCACCTAATAATTTTTATTAAAATAATATTATAAAAATCTCATCATTGGATTATATATTACATATAAACTATGGGTTAATTCCACATTGGAAAACAAGTGTGAGTTAAAGAGGTTTAAAACCTGTGCTGTATATTCAAGAGTTAGACCATTTTGGATATACACCGCTTATCAGTTTCTTTAAGACATTCTCCATTTTCCCCGTGTGTGTGTTAAAAATATTTAGTATTCTAAAAAAAAAAAAACATATAATCTTAACATGCGTGCCAAATTTTGTGCTAACGAATGTTATTTACTATTTAATTTATAAACTCATTTTTAATAAATAATAGAGAGGGAGAGAGAGAGAGAGAGATTATTTTTTAAGGATTATGTGCATGTAGAAAAAAAAATTTACATATATTAATTTTTAAAGTTATTACACGTATCAAAAAATAACTATTACAAATTTTTTAGAGATAACTATTACAAAAAATAACTATTCCTTTTGAATTACTAGTACATGTATTCCACATTTATATATACAGATATATAGGGTTTCAGTTAACTGAATTGGTAAAATTCCTAATAGTTGAATAAGAAATTTGAGGTTGATTGATGTCTTAATCTGATGATAAAGAGCTATCATTAGAAGTGGATGTCATAAGTTAAAACTCTCTCTCTCAAAAAAAAAAAATATATATATATATATATAGTTGAATAAGAGATATGAGGTTGATTAGTGTCTTGATCTGATGATAAAAAGTTATTATCAGAAGTAGACACCATAAGTTGAAACTCTCTCAAAATATATATATATATATATATATAGTTGAATAAGAGATATGAGGTTGATTGGTGTCTTGATCTGATGATAAAGAACTATCATCAGAAGTGAACGCCATAAGTTGAAACTCTCTCCAAAAAAAAAAATATATATATATATATATATATATAGTTAAATAAGAAATATGAGGTTAATTAGTGTCTTGATTTGATGATAAAAAGTTATCATCGGAAGTGGACGCCATAAGTTGAAACTCTCTCAAAAAAAAAAAAATATATATATATATATAGAGAGAGAGAGAGAGAGAGAGAGAGAGAGAGAGAGAGAAAATATTTTTTAAGATTATTTTTATATTTTTAATTATTATGTGCATATAAAGAGTTTTTCTTTTTTTCTTTTTGACATATATTAATTTTTAAAGTTATCATGCATATCAAGAAATGGCTAGTACAACAGTAAAAAGGGTGATGTCTCAAATATTTATTGAAGTAAAAAGGTTAACGTCTCAAATAGTTGTTGAGGTTGTGATTGGTGATGAGGTTTAAAGATGGACAACAATACAATTTGAGGGATACAGTTGAAGTGGCTCTAGAGAAAGGGAGAAAGTCATAATTAAAAGTGACGCTAAAGTGGTAATAGTCACAATCAAGAATGCAAGTGCTGCGGCTCAAAATGGGAAGTGGGGCATGTCCTGCATGACGTCCGTGAGTTGGCTACAAGTAGGAAGGGTTTTGTGTTTCAATTTGATTGGATAAAAATAAGGTAGCACACTCACGGTTTTGATGTGTATTTGTAAAGATAACATATCCGTGAGTATGGCCTTAGCATACTCTCTAGTCAAATGGGCTGAAAAGCATGGTGCCGAAGATTTCCTATTGCCTCCAGACCTACCTGTATCTATTTTGTTGTATATTTGTAAGGACAATACTTTAGTTTAAGACCTTTTGTAATGCCATTTCTCTTGAGGAAAGAATAAAATGAAATGGTAAGCATACAAAAGTATGTGCTCTAATGAGTCTAGATTTTATGGTAGCATCAAGATCCTAAAAAGGGCCAAGATTATACCACATCATCCATCCACCCTAAAATAATAATGGTTTAAAAGAAAAGTCATTCTTATCACTAAGATGTTTGCATTTCCAAGAGCCACACAAGAAAAATCTGTTTAGCTTTCCATTACACCATTATGATGTCCATCTCCATCAAAGCAAATTCTGTTCAACTTCATCATAATAATGGTTTGAAAAATAAAATAATTCTTATCACTATGACGTTTATGTTTCCAAAAGCCACACAAGCAAGCAAAACATATGTGCCTTTCCATTAAATCACTATGGTGTCTATCTCCATCAAAAGTTCTGGTTTATTTGTGAAACAGCCTCACTTGTCTTCCTTTTTATCTAAAATTGAAAATTTTACACACATTCATGAAATGTTTAGGGGCTGTTTGGATTTCATGTTTTCACTCACTCATCACTCAAAATTCATCACTCATCCCATGCATGAGAAGCTTAATTGGATTTGTTTTCAATTTTTGTTTCCATCACTCAAACTGTAGTGGCCGGTGAGGAGAGGGGAGCGGCTGACCTTGTTGGTCGGCCATGAAAGAAGCTTCGAAGGAGCTTCTTGGGTCCACAGAGAGAGAGAGAGAGAGTCTGAGTCTGAGTCTGAGAGATTAGAGAAAAAGAAGTGAAAGGAGAAGAAGAGTCTGAACTCAGTCAGTCCATGGGTCCCACATAAAGTGAAAATATTTGAGATTTTAGAAAGAAAACTCTATCGGATTTATGAGCCAAACAAAGTTGAGATGGGTCTAGGGGGTTTTCAAGTTAAAAAAAAATGAGTTATAGGATGGTGAGTTTTGGGTGATGAGTGATGGGATATGGCTCACTCTCAAACCAAACAGGGCCTTAAGTTTTTAGTTTTTTTTTTTTCCTTGAGCACATCATGGGATTGCATTGTCTTGTCTTTTTAGTTCTAAAGGCTAGCAAGCCTAAAAGAAAGGGAGAACTTAAAGGAATCTCTTACTTTGATTAAGACTTCCATCATTGAATGACATGAGAGAGTATGGGAGAGAAAGAGATCGGGGAATATCCCACCACTGCAGGCTTATTAGGAACCTGATCCAAACTCTTGCAATAGGCTGCTTTTATTTTGGTTGCCACCTTTCATCTTGAGGTGAGAATATGATTCTGGTAACTAGCCATCAGAGGGGGAGGGAGGTGGACAGGTTAATCTTGGGCAGTCTTAATTTTGGGGCTCTTTGCCACTTAGAAACATGGTTTAGTTTAACTGTCATATTGATTAAGAATGATTTTTTTGAAACCATTATTTTAGGGTCATATCAGCAGATTAATGATGTGGCATAATCTTGGCCCTTTATTGTATAAAAAAAAAAAAAGAAAAAAAAAAAAGAGGATTTAAAGAACTCTATATTGTAGAGTTCTCTAAGAACTCTAGAGTATCTTGATCCTAACTATAAATTGTAAAATTGACTAAATACCTCAACTAACTCTTAACAAACATGACAACTAATTGTCTATAACAACTACCCAAAATATAATCTCTTAATCTTTTTATATTTTATTAGAAAGAATATAACAATTAAAAAGGTGCTTGCAAATGAGATATCTCAGTGTATCAACTAATGTTTCAAGTTCGGTATACAAGTAACTATTGCATGTATACTTAACACATAATTTGAGACAGCTTCTATCTAAGTACTGTCCATTCATAACAAATACTAGTTGCACATCAATGCTACAATGCTACTAACATCCAAAGGAGGTACTTACTTTCATGCTGTATCCATATTCACTTGTGGATGGGGTAGTTTCTCCCATCACTCCATTGACAACATTTTCTGATGAGAGCCCAGCAAGTGAAGAATTTGTGAGCACTGATGTCCTGCAGCCATATTTGGAGAGGTGAACTTCTTCAGTTATGGTTCAAATGTGAGTTAACATCCTTGTTACAAAAGCTACAAGGAAACACACCAACAACAAACAATCTACTCTCACAGGATCATTACCCAGTAAAGATCCTACGAGAGTAGGATACTGAGAGGGGTAATCTGGATATGGTCCTAATTTTTAAGAAGCATGGACATGCTGGGAACACTCCTTCATGCATGTTCCAATGTGTAGGGAGGGGAAAAAAATTTCTTTGATTTTGGATATGTTTTTAAAGATTTTTATAGTTATTTATATTTGAAAAGTTAAAATAAACATAAAAATGCCTGAAAATAAATCAAATATAACCAAAGATATATATTAATTAATTAATTTTCATATCATCACCGTGTAATGTCCTAACTTTTCAAGAATTGTTGTCTCATGTCGTGTTGTGTCATGTCCGTGTCCATGCTTCTTAGCCTGACTTTAAACATTTTCCATGAAGTGGCCACTCTAAACAATCAAACATGCACACTTGCTATTCACCCTCGTAGATTTTTACTGTTGGAACAAAGAAGTTTGTGATTCTTGCTCCAACCTTCCATGTTCACACTTTGTTAGCCTGATTTTAAACATTTTCTGTGAAGTGGTCACTCTAAACAATCAAATGTACACACTTTCTATTCACCATGGTAGATTTTTACCATTGCAACAAAGAAGTTTGTGATTCTTGCTCTAAGCTTTTTCATGCTTAGATGGTTATTTTTTATGTTTGGGCTTTTGCAAAATTAACTAGCAAGATTATCACCATCTTAGAGCTAAATAAAAATTACCCGTCGAATTGGTCTTCCTCACATGAATTCCCAGAGGAAGATAACCAGTCCAGGTCAACAAAATTTGAGCAGGTAGATGCATCACCATGTTCAGAATAGTAAATACGATCACTCTCAAGGCATCGATCTCTTTGCATTTCTCCAAAAAGCTGCCTGCGAGGCATTGAAGGAGTATACCTACATAAAGACATCCACAGGAGGGGGGCCAAATTAGTTTAATGTATCCCAAAAGTAAACCATGCTGCATATCGTTAGGAATGCATTCACTTATATGAATTTAATAAATGGTGGTGCCACTCAATTAATTGCTAATAAATGAAATGAGATAGCAAAGACTAACTAAATACATACTTATGCAATGAAATACAGTGAAAGTGTCAAAAATACATCATATGAAACTAGTTTATTGACACAAATCAAAATAGATATTTTGCAACTTTCAAACAGGTCAAACAACCCAGCAAGAATTCCTGTGTCCAATCAGAAACACATGAACCCTGTTAGATTAAATGATTAAATTCAAAATTTCTTAACAGCTTAAACTTTTGGAATTGTCATAGTAGCAGAGCAGTCTTGGGTTCAAACCATATCTCCACCTTACCTCCCATTTAAAAAATTTCCCACATGTTGGGCCCCACTTAATAAGGGCAGTTTAGGTTGACACATGAAGGGAGAGTTTTAAATTAAATTATCTAAATTCATCATTTCTTAACCGTTTAAGCTTCTGGAACAAATGGTATTAGACCCAATCATGGGCCAGGTGGCCCACCCAACCTGACACACTTGGCCCATATTTAGCCAGTCTTGTACAATTATCTGAGGCCTGTCAAGCCAGACAATGCAGTCCAACCCAATATATAAACATGTTTTTTCTTTAACTTTAGTTTTGGACAAATATATGAGGACTTGTTCATAGGCCTTTATCTTTTACCCTAAACCTACTCTACCACCTTCCAACCACTCGCTCTCTCTCTCTCTCTCTCTATACCCCCCACCCCCCACAATCTTCCCCCCATGAATGAGCAAAAACTTTATTAAGCGCAATGATCCTTTTAACATGCAGTTAATGGCAAAAGCCAACAACTGCTAAACCCACAGAAACTACAAACTGGCAGCGAAAGAAAAAAAAAAAATTAAAAAACAGATTACAAAGCATAGCTACAAACCAACACAGCAAACACCACCCCAAAAAACAAAACTAAAAAATAAAAAAAGGAAAAGAAAATATAGAACACAGCCAAAAAGAAAATCATATCTTATATTTATTTATATCCATAAAGTGTATTCACCAAGAGAACAAGAAAAGGAAAATGATGGTAAACCAATTGAAGTTTGAACAATGGCTTTAAGGAATCCAACAATGAGAGTAATGTAACCAAACCTTGAAAAAGATATATCACTGTCACAAGTTGAGATTTCTGGTGAAGACTCAGATAGAAAGTTGCTTGCTTCTTGTGATTGATCAGGTAAAGCAGAGTGAGACATTTTCACCTGCTTCACATTTGTGCCTGATATGGGTGAGATGATATCACGAAGAAGGTTCCCATCTGATAAGGATCGTTTGAAAATTGACCTTGAAAAAAAAAAAAAAAAAAAAAAAAAAAAAAAAACTCAACAATTATCAAATAAGCTGAAGCAGCAATGGCTGTAACAGATATTTTGGTTAAAGTAAGCACAACAGTTAAAAATTCAGCAATCCATAAAGTATGCATTACCATTAGTAATTTATAAAATCCTTTTTCCTTTTTTTTTTTTTTTTTGGTTTGAGAGGAAAAATTAAGGTAGACATGATCTTGACCCACTAGATTTTTCCCATAAAAATTCTCAGAAAATCATGATATCAAACTTATTTTCTTTAATATCATTGTCATATTTTTGTCAACAAAAAAGCTGCTTTATTGCCTTTCCTTTTAAGCATGTAGGATTTTAACCCCCATCATAGATGATTCTTTGCAACTTTGGATAACATTTACTATCTTACATGGTATACTTTGATTTCAACAATTAAATCATTTTTGTGATTTAAAATTATATACAAAGAAGAAAAATTTTCATCATAGCTAAATAGTAGGCAAAAAGGCACCATAGAATTCAGGCATCAGTTCAGTGCCACACCTGGTTTTATTAATGCCTTAGGCCCAAAGTCTATCAGCAATTATCTCATACCATTGAAACAATAAGCCATCAGTAAAAAACACATCCTACATACCATTAATGAAAAAGATATTTTTGCATGCTGTTAATGGATAGAAAGTCTATTTGGTATTAAACCGCTAACTTTTCACAAGTACATATACTAGCAGTCATTCAATTTTAAGCCAAGCCTGTTCAAGAATATTTCTTGAAAGAAAAGAGATCCAGTGAAACTAGAAATTAAGAAAGGCAGATAACATTTGAGGGCATATATCTCTTTTTGCCTAGAATATATCTTTTATCCACCAGGTGCAATTAACTGATGAAGTTCAAGGCTTCATTTAGCCAGCTTCTTACCTTCCATCTTCATCCACATTTGCTTGTCCATTCCTCACAGCATCATAGTGCTGGTCTGAACCCAGTTCCCAAAGTGCAGGTTTGCCCTGTTGTGGCTGAAAGTGCCCCAGAAATCTGCACAAATTATTTGAAAAATAAAATTGCAATACAAAACTGCAAGCACTTATACTTTAGGATCAAGTTAGCCATTGCAAACAATTTAATGCACTATCTCCCTTCAACCCTTTTGAGCAAAATGCAGCAAGAGGAAGGAAAATTAATGGACCAACGTCATTGTCTCCACTGCATAAAAACTAAGAGATTACCGCAAGGATGCAGTCGGCATCCAGGGGTAGGGCAGTTGCTTTGTGAAAGTTGTTTTTTCTCCTGGTCTAGGATTTTCAGATTAAGCTAAAATTTCAGGGGAGAATCTTGAGCAGCAGCAGCTAAAAGCCATTCATGACCTCCAACCATTGCAGCAGTTGATGTACTCCATACCTCAGCAAGAATATTCTGGTGCCCAATACATCTATACAAACACTGGACCCCTAATGAAGGAGGAGGGATACTGGTTGGCTATGAAGCCCAGTACCTGATAAAACTGCAGTAAAATCACACTCTAAACCTCATCTCACTGCCACCCCGTCTTTAGTTAGAAAAGGCAAGAGAATAAGTTATATTATTTGAGCCAAAAAAATTCCAAGACACAAAAAACAAATGCCCTGACTAGAGAACAATTAATCAACATGTATATTCAACTTGTAGAACGGTGTACAACTGCCAGACACCAGAAGATTTAACCAGAAATAGACCTTGCTTTCTCCAAAAAATTAATACAAGATTTCAAATGCAAGACTTACACATTAATTGCATCTTGTTTCTCTGCATCCATGTAAGCATTGCTGTAATACCGTTGAAGAGTTCTGAAGAATTCTTGGGACTGAGTTGCTGCTTTCCACTGACCCCTTCTCTCAGAGAATATCTATGGCACCAGAAGTTTGAAAAGGTTAACAAATGAAGCAGATTGATAAAGATTAAGATAATTACTTAGGAAACATAATGAATACTTGTAAGAGTGTTACAGTTGATCCACAACCAGGTACCCATTACAGTAACCATATCAAACTATACTGCATAGTTTAACATCAAATTCCCTAAGACTATGGTTCAGTTTACATTTCAAATTATGGAGAGCATAGCTATTAATGTTATAAGTATGTGCCTACTTTCTAACAGCTTATGCTTTTAAACTAATAGTTCACTATCACGATATCATGGTGTACTTGTCCTTTGGTTCAAGTCTTGTGAACCCTCCTCCTAGTAACTTCTTCTGTTTTTGGACATGCAAGGCCACATTTAGTTCTTCATTTGATAGGCATTAATTAGAGCTGGTCTTGACAACTAGGACAACATGTCCACCCTATTAAACGCAAGTGTGGCTTAGAATCCACAATTTACACAGTTCTGAAAAAGGAGATCTCCTGTGTCAAAACAACCCAGAACAGATATCCAAAGCAAACTATAGTATCCATATACAGTTTTTGCAGCCTGTCCTCCTCTTAACTGTCATAAAAGCTATATTCTCACACCAGGAAACTTAGAAGGATGCACTTCCGGCTAACTAGGCCCATGAATGAATTGGACTCAGACTAATCAGGGTATATTCCATATATCATGATCCGATTTAACAAGGAAACAACATTCAGTCTAATAACATTGCAGATGGATGAGAGAATGCATAAAAGGAGCTCAGAGATGAGAAGATTAATCAATGTTATCCAGAAAATTTGACTCGAACTAAGAAAGATATATAAAAGGAGCTCAGAGATGAAAGATGTTTAGAAAGTAATGAGTGATGCAAAGTAAGATTGGGAGAGTTTGACCGTGGACCATCTTTTACTCCAATGCAGTTTCGTTAGAGAGTTTTGGTTGCTTGTATTTAGTTCAATTGGGATAGATTGGGAAATGTCCAAGTTGGAGGTCAACATGTTTGCTAGTTGGACAGGGCAATTTGGTAGGCATAGTAGTAGTAAGACAGATGGAAGGCCTAACATAGTGCCTTTGTAGGGAGAAGAATTCTAGGAATTTGAGGGTCATGAGCCATCATTACTGGAGTTAAAGTTGCTGTTCCTGCAAATACTTTATGCTTGGATGGATTCTTCCTGCTGCTTACCTTCTCTTCTTTGTACATTTTTTGGATTTTCTGGATTTTAGAAGTTGGCTTTAATCTTTTCTTTCTTTCTTTCTTTTGGGTCGTTATCTCTTGTATACATCCTGCTGTATTAGGGTTGAGTGCCTCTTTTGCGCAAATTTTATTTAAGGTTTATTTACTTATAAATAAAAAAAGAATTTAAAAACAAGATCAGGAAAGTCATAAATCATAGAAATGCAACCAGAGAGATGGAGAGAACCTACGTATGAACAAGTGACAGTGAGTCAGAGACAATGAATGTGCCATATTTCTAATTGCCTAGTGAAGGTATCATATGTATTTTCTTTGAAAGGGACACAATCTTATCTAATGCCATATACAGAACTTAAATCCACCATCAAGTCTTGGGTAATATAATGGTGGATATTATTTAGTATTTAAAAACATACTAGTAATCAATCAGATCATAATACTATCAGACCAGATTATCTTTTTAAGAGTTTAATTAGTCAGTTGAAATTAAGCACATTCAGCTTCTTCATGGATTAATATATAAGACACCCCCCCCCCCCCCCCAAACCACCCCAAAAAAAATACTGTAGTAAATCAAAATCAGATCCATAGACAGACCCTACACCAATAAAACAATTTTAAAAGCAAAATTCTAACCCAGTAATTCAGTATGATCAGTTTAGGAAGGGCAAAAAAAAAAAAAAAAAAAAAAGATGAAAGGAAATTATACATAATTTCATCAACACACTTTATAGTTTGAAAGCAGTAAATACAAAGCACTTTGAAAGAGTATCACAAGTGATAATTACCTTGTTGTGAGCGGCTGAGCCACCATATTGGTGAGCAAGAGTGTCACCCATTCTCTCGTAAAATCCCATCAAATTGTCTGCTAAAGGAGCATCAAGATCTATCTTTGGCTTGTCTATAACACCCAGAGCATGAAGTTGGCGTCCAAGAGCTGCTAATCCATAAGCATATTGTGCAACATTCGTGCGATCCAGGCAATCAATACAATTGGTCCGGAGCACTCCCCTTTGGAACATGGATTCCTTGACAGAATGATTCCCGTTAGCAACATTACTAGCACCATGCTTTCCACCGTTGAGTTTCCTCTCAAAGTTATCAGCATCCACATCATCAGTGTCGTAGTGCCTCTGAGGAGATAAGTCCCCATTGTCTATATTCCTGCATCAAATTTCAAATGCCAGCCACATCATCAGATTCATTAGTTGATCTTAAATTTTATAATTTCATGAGATGACCATAGAAACCAGGAAAACAAAAAAAACAAAAAAACAAAAAACAAAACAAGACAAAACAAAACAAAAAAAACAAACAAACAAACCCTTACTCAGAGGAATGCCATCTTAGACTCCCTTCACGCCTCAAGGCTGGTGTTACTTGGCAATAGAAGAACCCAGTAATCGTAAGTGCATATGCAGCCACTTTGCCAAGAAGTAGCAAAACATTTGTAGCTTTGCTGGAATTGCAGGGGAAGAGTAAGAAACAATTTGCAATAAAAATCAATTCTCAAGAAAATATAGAATTATTTGAAAGAAATAAAAAAGGGGTTGGGGGGGGGGGGGGGGGGGGGGGGAGAATTGAGCACATGCATACCTCCGAGAATGTTTATGTAGATCCCAATGAAGAAATCTAAGACGGTTCTCCTCAGATAAATCTTTATTAATGAACTCAATTGCATTAGCAAACTCTGCACGAAGAATGGACTCTCGAGGCTTCTTCTCATGTGTCTGTCAATTGCCGAATTTCAATAATCAATCACAATGTATGTTAAAATAAAATTTACATGAAATATAGATCTGGTGTTTTAATATCCAGAGTGTCAGTAAGACTCTTTCATAGTGTGAAGCTCTCTCCTTGAGGAAATTTTTAACAATATATAAAGAAGAATAAATAAATGAATAGAAAGATAATGAATAACGATGACAAAAATTACTAAACCCATCAATCAATAAAGAAACCGACCTTAATTAAATTCAAAATAATTATGGGGTTTCCATATCTCTTGACAAGATTTTCAAAATGAAGTCTGGTAGCTTCATAATTTTGGTCCTTCTTTGACACTGGAAAAGGACAGAAGTTAGTTACAAAAATAAATGGCATATACTTAACTGCCACTACTTATGCAAGGACATACGTATAATGTCTGGTTTAAGATTCAAGCGTGAAGTTTCCTGTGACCAAAAAAGAGGGATTGAGCCTCGGTTCTGGACAACAGAGCTTATTTGCATGGGAAGCCCTTCTGGAACATCTTCAAACACAATCTGTTCTGTCTCAACATCATTAGCAACTCTACCTTTCTCATTTACACCTCGTTTTAGATACCTAAATTAGAAGTAAACAATGAGTGAGGCCCTCATATGCCACATGAGGTAAATATACACTAAGGATGTAAATAAATACTCAATCTTAAACATATCATATAATCTTTATTCTATAACAATGGCAACCAGAGAACCCAGAACCCAATTCATGTTGCACAACCAAGTGAGAGTCATGTCAAAATCAATCCACAAAAAAATAAGTTTCTGGTGAACTATGTCAATTATTCATTTGGGTTAATCCAATGATTGCATGAACCGTATAGAGATTATATTTATTGAAAGGTTATAAAACCATATAAGCAGTTGAATCTAGGAAGCATTAGAACAATG
Organism: Quercus variabilis; assembly: GCA_030445155.1. Lineage (NCBI taxonomy): Eukaryota > Viridiplantae > Streptophyta > Magnoliopsida > Fagales > Fagaceae > Quercus > Quercus variabilis. Next base: position 2,372,314 of record CP129455.1, read on the forward strand.
CATTCCAAATAACATATGGAAAAGACTGATCCATGTTTCTCAAAAGGTTATATTTGAATTTAATACCATTGATAAACCACATGACTCAAAAGTAATTTTCTCATGTATGTGTATCCATCCCCATACTAAGCACATGGTGTAACCAGGAAAAAGACAAATCTGTATGAACTCTTACCTGGTGCCTGCATAGTGACGAGAACGTCTAGCAATGAGGGCCACTTTGAACTCTCGTCCAGACACAGAGAGTGTTGCCTAGATTTGAGTAGCATGAATCCATCAGAGATGAAAGAATAAAAAAATATTAAAAATATAACAAAATAATTATCTGAATAGTTGGGCAGACAATATTTAAAAATAGCAAGTCAACAAATTTTAGCGAATGTAGTAAACCAGCAATAACAACATTTGGTAGGAATGATAATACCCCAAAGAAATATTATGTATCTGCATTATACTCACTTCATAAGACTAACTCCAAAGATTTAAGTCCATATACGAAACAAGTACAAAGACATAGAGAATACAGAGGAAAGAACTAAATAATCTCATTCCAAAGAGAAGGGCATCAATTAATACATGAAATTGCACATGAACAGAGTCAGAATCTGGTACAATAAAATTTCAAATGATTTGAACAATGATGATAATGTTTCAGCAAACTAGGATTCACAAATGAGTCCAGAAAGTTCCAAGAATCTTCTGAACAGAATGATGTGAAAGTTATACTAACATCCACATCCCCCATACTAATGTAATTAGTTATTGTTAGATCATCAAAAACATCATTCATTCCTTACCTGCTTAAAAAAGCCATAAACCAAAGCAACTGTCCAAAGAGTATTCTGGAGGTGATTCCGGATTTCCCGAGTTAAGAACTCATTCCAAACAAACATGGTTTCGTAGAGAACAGGGCCAGTCTCGTGATTACTTAAGTTCTTTTGAAGACTACGCATAACATGATATGAGTAGCTAAAAAAGAAGTCCTTTGTTAGATCCACCATGCATAGGAGCTTCTTGTATCTAAGATCAACAAAGAATATAAAGTTAGCGACAATAATGACCATATTTAGAGCAAGAATAATTGGTAAAAAAGAATAAGATATATGTTTAAATAAGGAACGGTCGAGAGAATACAGAAGATTCCCCTCACACTTGGTTGGGCATGTGTGTGTTCATGTTACAAACTAACTAAAAAATGAATCAAGCTTCATTTGTAACCAATCAAAGCAGAAGCTCTGAACTTAATATGACAATTACCAATACAATTAATGCTGTCTCTAAGAAAGATTAAAAGTGGGAAGAAGTGAAATAATTCTGTCAGTATAGTCTAAATAATATTCATTTAAGATGATCACAACATATTTTAGTATTCACAAATTTATTATGCTCTAACTTATAACTTTGAAGTGCATAAAAGTGAAAGAAAGAATATGGTCCAAAGTCAGATTGCATGTTCCTACCAGGTTAAAAAGAAAGAAAGACTGGAAGAATCACATCAGAGACATTAATTTTCACAAAAGACAGATACAAAGCTGAGCAACATTCATGGTTCCCTTCACAAGTACCATGGACAAAATACATTTACATGCAGAATGGACTAATGACCTGTTCTCATTCATAGAGTTAGCGATACTGGACCCATCAGTAGAATTCAGAAACGGAATCATCTCACTCTTCGAGACACCATATACAGTATGACCGCATATTGCACCAATCTGTCTTCTTTTTGTGATAAGCAGCATATAATAAGGCCCCAAAAATTTGATGAATCCTGAAAACAGCAAACCAATATGAGTACCGTCATAATGTTGTTGGTTTATTAAGATATTAGAATGCATACTAAGGCCCTGCATACCAACAATTCCATAACAAGTAGTGACAAACTTTAGTCCACCCGTGGACTTGTTTCCTTCATGTATCCGCCTCAAAAGGTCAGAGCATTCCCTTTCTGTATATGCGGTAGAATCTTCACGAATGTTTAACTCGCAAGGGTCCAGCCGGTCAATCTTTAGCACTCTCCAATATGTTCTACCCTTGTCCCTCCCTATCATGTAAAAATTCTGCAGCATAAAACATAGTAGATTTTTGCTTAAGTTGGTTTGTCTACATAAAATTTACTGCTACACAATATACCAATTCAAGTATGAACTTTCGTATGATCCAAATAATTCACAATTTTAATATGCCAAGATAGAAATATGTTGCTGATAAATAACTATTTATAACAAAAAGCAAGTTACAAAATAAAATCCATTAATATCTGTTGGAAATTTCCTCAAGTTCCCATTTGGATGTGGTTACCTATTTAGCTTTTCTGGGTGAGAAAGGACAGTTGACTTTGTTACCTATTAGGATCCCATATGGGGAGAGAAGAAAACTCTTAAAAGAAGAGCTCTCTTAAGAGAAGGTAAAAACTCTTAGAGGAAAAGTTGTTTAATAGAGAGGTTGGGTGTTGTAATCCTCATTGAGTATAATAGATTTGATCTCCCTCTCCATGGAGGTAGGCATTTTGCAAAGACAAGTAAACATTTGTATTCTTATTTTTCTTTACTGTTATTTGTTCAAATCTATGAGGTGTTATCACACAAGTGGTGTAAGAGCTTTTGCTATCTCAATAATTGGTATCAGACCTTCCACTATTGCATAAAAAATGGTGTCAAATTCCCTGGTTAGTCCAAGTATGGTTTGGGGGAAGATAATGTACAAGTTTGCAATTATTTGATAGAAGCGCATGCAAGTTTGTCTTTGGCTGTGCTAACAATAATCATCCTACTTGAGAAAAGCAATTGCATTAACATGATGGATAATAAAGAAGAAGATTGCTTGATGAAATTTAAGTCAAGGTAGAGATTTGTTGGAAATTGCCTCACATCTCTATTTGGACTTGGTTAAGTATTTGGCTCTATATGGTGAGGAAGGAAATTAGATTTGGTTTTCTTTTTTTTGGGGCTTTCTTTGTGCGAAAGGAATGACCATCTTTTTTTTTTGGCTAGGTAAATAGGGGAAAGGGGCTAGATGGGTTCCGACACTATTACCAATGCTTCACAAGAGCTGCTAAACCACTGAGGTATCCCTTAAACCCAGAAAAGAATGTATATTCCTTGTGAGAACCTCATCAAGGGGGATTACACAATGGTGACTTGGTGTGTATGTGCTGTTATAGTGGGGAGACCATGGACCACATCTTGATTCATCGTAATGTGGCCCTTGAGTTGTGAAGTTTGATTTTCAGGCTGCTTGGGATTCAGTGGGTATTACTGAAGTAGGTTCTTGACTTATTATGTGGGTGGCAGAGAAGGGGTCCTAATTCAAATATTTGGAATCTTACTCCTTTATGTTTGATGTGGAATATATGGAGGGAGAGAAATCAGCGATGTGAAGTACATGTCAGCTCAAATTCAAGCATCCTTCATTAGTTCTCTTTATGAATGGCCTTGTTTCGGGTCTCACTGATAGTAATTATATTTATTCCTTCATAGAGATGCTCATTTGTAGATATTTTTCCACTGTAACTCTTTAGGCTACTTCATGTCTCATTTCAATAAAATTATTTTACCTATCCCAACAAAAAAAAAAAATTTAATATTTCTTGTACACCAAGGAATAGGATTTGAAGGCTTATATATAGATAGTCCTGTGAAGGTTTTTGGTGGCTTTGACCCAAGGGTCATCTCACATGAATTATCCAAAGAGAAGGAAATGCTCTTCGAAGAAGATTTCTCTTAAGAGAGGAGAGAACTCTTACAAGAAGAATTCTCTTGATCAAGGAGAAAACTCCTAGAAGAAGAGTAGTTGGATAGCTCTTTAGGGTTGCAAAGGATACCCACAAGCGAGAGCTATGTAAGAGAGGTAGAGAATGCCGTAATCCTCATTAAATATTTGCCGAGCCATGTAAATTCTCAAGTTCCAGTGTGTATGCTTGTTAATTTAGTTATCTAAGAAGAAGATTTATAGGAGCCTCCGCTATCCCAATAATTGGTATTGGAGCTTCTGCTATAGCATAAAAATATCAAAAGGAGTGAGAGAGACCTATAACATTTACACGGCAATCTCAACACTTTGTTCAATCTAACAAGAGCAGTTAGGGCGCTCATTCCTTTTTTTTTTTTTTTTTTTTTTTGATGATGTGAAACCTCCCCAAGGCAGGTCCCTTTGGACTCACCCCTGGGGAGTAAACCACAGACACATGATATCAAGTAATCCCGAGGAACTCCTAGTGGGGATTGAACCCAAGATTTCTGGGTTTACGGCTCGTCTCATTCTTTCAATTAAATGAAACAAGTGTGGCAACTTGTATTTCATAGAACATAGTTTGCAAAAGGAGTAAAAAAAAAGAAGAAATCAGTAGGCGAAGCGAAAACTCGGCCATAGACCTCTAAAACTTGTTCTAGTATAAATAGAAGCATTCTATAACCAAGAAAAAAAAATAAAAAAATAAAAGAGAGTTGTGCAGCAAGTACAAGTGACCTCAAATGCACAACTTGAATTAGCTCATTTTGTGATCTTACTAGTGAAAGTGAAACTTGGCAATTGAACTTGAACACAGAAAGTGAAGCTGAGGATACACTGATCTAGAAATTGCGATTCAAGCCACAAACTCGGAAAAAAAAAAAACGAAGAGATCTTATATATATATATATATATATATATAGAAAAAAAAAAAAAAAGAGAAATGAAAGAAATGCGATTACCGATCGAGTCTCGTAGAGCCTGAATTTCTGCATACAAGCATTGGAGGAAGCGGCAGCGGGGGACTCTTCAGTGATGGAGGACTGTGAAGAAGAGACTCCGTTGTTCTCTAAGCACCACGCCGCCATTGATACAGATACAGAGAGAAACAAAAAAAAAATTAAACTTCAAAAGCCCCGAGCTGAGTCGAGCTCAGGGATGGTATCGTAATTGCATTCAATCTTCTCCGAATATGATGATAACGATTAACAGTCTTCTAGAAATAACAGCAGCTTGAGCTTCGAGATTCCTTTGCATACAATGGAGTTTGGTTGCTTCAAATACAACATGGTCCGTGACCTTCACTCTTTTTTCTTTTTCTTTTTTTGTTTGTATATTTTTGGAAAAATATTGAAATTATTATTACTATTACCACAAACTATAATAATAATTTCAATATAACAAACTTTTTCTCCTTTTCCATTCACAGCCAAATGCTTCTTCTATCTGGTTTTGTTGAAACACAAAGCAAGCAAGAAAGAGCTTTCTGATCGAATATTAAAAAAATTAAAATAAAAAATACAAATAAAAAAGACAAATAAAAAAAGGAAAAACTCGAATTGAGAGATCGAATATTGTTGTTATTATTTTACAGATCAGAGAGGAGGAAGAGAGGTTTGGAAATTGAATTTTTTTTTTTTTTTTTTTTTTTTTTGAAGAGAAAGATCGAGCAACAAATTGATGGCTTTGGGAGGTTCGAGAGAGTTAGAAACCAGAGAAAAAGAGAAATGAGAGAGAGAGAAAGGGAAGCTAATAATTGTTGATGTTAGTTTTTATATGAAAGGTATAAGGAGCTGTGTTTGTGTTGTTGTTGTTTTTCAAAGATAACATAACAGAGACAAACAGAGAAAAGGAGAAGCTCTCAGATCCAAAAGATGTAGAGAGAGAGAGTAGCATGTAGTAATCAAATCAAAACCACAACTTCGGTCACCGCTCCATCCACATATAATAATATTCGTTTTTTTATTTATTTATTAATATCAATAAATGTTAGTACCTTTTAATAATAGTATATGTAATTATTCATATATATATATATATATATTTACTTATGAAAAAATAAAATAAAAGGTTAGACTTAGATAATTTTATTAGTAAGTTTCAATTTATAGTGTTTGTTTTTTATGATATTTTTTTATCATTAGATTAAGACACAAATTAATTTTTAGTATAAACGAAAATTGAATCTCAAATCTCTTATTTAACCATTAGAAATTTTATCAATTAAGTAAACTGAAACTCACTACTATTGCATACTTGATACAAATTTCATTTTGAATTTATATTTTTAAAATATGATTTTTGTTAAAATTGTGAAAAACAAGATTTGAGGATTTTAACTTAAAAACAAGATTTCAATCTATATACCAATACGTAAATAGTGAATGTGTAACAAAGAGTGTATCTCTGTCATTATTCTTTAATTTTTAATGATGAAAATTGAAATTGGTTAAATATTTAATTATAATATATTTACTAGAGAAAATTGACATTTAACGTGCTTTCTTTTTTTTTTTTTTAACAAAATTGATATTTAATGTGTTTGTGACTTTGCACTTTGCAGTTACCTATTTGCTCACCCAAAAGGAAAGAGTAAAGACTTTACTATTTCTTATTTTGGTAACTTGGCAAACTTGTCCACGTATATGTTAGGAATCTATTTTTTGAATTAGTATTTGTAGGAATCAATCCACCCGACCACCTGCACAGTGTTATCACTATTTTTCTGCTCATCCCAAAAAAAAAAAAAAAAGTTATCACTATTTCCTATTTATTAACCTTTTAAAAATTTTCTTCTTTATTTTAAGAGTGTTCTTCTTTATTTTAAGAGTGTTCTTCTTTTTTAAGAGTTTTATAGTTTTACTTACTCTTCTTGATTTTTTTTTTTTATAAATAAAACATCTATAAAGTCAAATTTCTCATCTCTCAACTATTGAATTATCTCTTAACTCAAAAAAAAAAATTTATTGAATTATCCCTATAAAAAAAACACTATTGAATTATCCAAAATAAAAAAAGCATTTTTATGGTAAAAATATCTTTTTAATATTGGTAAATTCAAAAATAACATTTTTGTGGTTGGGTTAATGGAACGAAACAACAAATTGGAAAAAGATTTCAAATCCGCCAATTTAATGTGATCTAAAATAGAATTAAGGACAAAAATTTCCTTCAAATTAACTGAAAGAAATATCAAATTATTATGTGGAAGTGTAGTTGTTTTAATCATATTGTGAGGTTCCTTGGATGTACCGATTTATAGCCTTTGGCTTTTACACAGTATCCTCGGCTGTCCCACATCGAATAATACTTCCCCCACTTTTTGCCTTATAAGTTGTGGAGCGAAGGAATAGTGTACCATTAGTTATTAATAACTGATGGTACACTACTCCTTCGCTCCATAGCTTATAAGGCAGAAAGTGAATTACATAGTCATATGATTGAAGTGCATATGAATCTCTCTCTCTCTCTCTCTCTCTCTCTCTCTCTCTCTCTCTCTCTATATATATATATATATATATTCATAGGTAGAGTTGAAAGAAAATCCAATTAGATTTCAAAATGGATTCAAATTGTAGTATAATTTTTCCTCGCATGTCCTATCTATATATATTTTTTAATTTCTAGATAAGTTAATATTGTGCAAAAGACAAAGAATCTAATATAAATAAATCATAAAAAAAAGGCAATAAAAAAGAGTAAACATATGTGTACATGTGTTGTTTTTAATTGTACCGTGCATATGCACGGATTATACACTAGTGATTTAAAATTAAAGGAAACAAAACAGCAAATTAGGGAAAGTAACAAAATTTTCAATGTAATGTGAGCTAAAATAGAGGTAGAGACAAAATTTTCTTCCATATCAACATAGTGGTGTGCATATTTTAATCATATAATTCACTAAGTAATTTAAACAAATCACATAACTAATTACATAATCTTATGATTAAAGCATATTAGCTTGTAACTTCATGCATGTACATAGAAAAAATTAAGAACATTCACAATTACACAATATATAATATTATACAAATGAAATTATATGCATTCATAGTGTACATAAAGACTAATAAATTTGAATTATGTTTACATTATTTAATGCCTTTTTAATTGCACTCTTAGGTTCTTGTAGTGTTGTAAATAACTACACCAAAATTAAGAAATATGTTGAATTGGACACTTGGCATCATACTAGTCACTCATTGAAATCAATTTAAAATCTAATTGGATTTTTTTTTTTTTTAAATTTTGGTTTTAAGAGGTTCGAGTGTCATTATTGTTGGTCTTCTTGGCTTCTATATCAGGTGTTAATACATTATTTACTTTAACACAATAATTTTAAAATCTAGATAAGACATCTTACGCAAAATTAGCTACCCAATTTAGAATTTAATTGAATTTTTTTTTAATTTTGGCTTTTTATATATATTAAATCATTACAAACACATTAATTTAATGTGATCTAAAATAGAGTTAACGACACAATTTTCTTCCATTGACTTATTAAGCTATCAAAACAAAGCTCATGATTGATACACAGCAATCTAATTAATTAATTCAACATCACGCGGATAACAATCTCAAGGAGTTGGCTTAGTAGTTCTTAAGAACTCAAGAGGGCCTGAGTTTAAAACCTCTAACCAAAATAACAAACATAAAAACTATGAAAAAGTTACCAATTCACCAATCTAATGTGATCTAGAATAGGATTAATTATTGACAAAAAAATTCAAACCAACTTAAAGAAGTCTTATCCTACCCGTTATATTGTTCAAGTTCCTTTGTCTATCTATAAATTTATTTTAATCCAACAAGCCATTCAAGTTGTCAAAACAACTTTACTACCAACTTATTCAAAGGAAAATTCCATCATAAAACTAATATCAATACAGACAAAATGGTTGAACACTTGAACTCGCAAGCCCATGTAGTTCTAAGCGTTTTCACTTTTCCGCTTCACATTGGACTTGAATTTGGGCAGCAACCTTCTTTTTTGTTATATGAAAATCCGTAAGTTGATTCAAACTTATATAAAACATTTGATGTGATATGTATGACTGGCAAAGGATTGACTTGGTCATCAAATGCCACGCATTTCCTTGAAGCAAAAAGCTTCAAAAGAATCAAAACAAACACCCACTTAATTATTATTTTTATTATTATTATTATTACTTTCTATGAGTATTATTACTTTCTAGCTAATTCAAGATTATACGCACGCACCATAATTTCACACACAAAGGTAGAAACGTGTTTGCTGTTTTCTCCGACTTTTTCAACAAAATTTCAGTCAAAGGATTGTATTAAATTTTTCTATTAGAGGGGTCTGTTTGAAATTTACTTATTTTGTTAAAAGTAAATTTTTTTTGCTAAAAGTACTAGTGAAAATTAGTTGAAATAGTACAGTGTGATCAATAAATAGTATTACAAAGTGCAATGAGACTCATGAATAATAGTAAAAATAAACTAAATAGTAAAATAAGCAGGCAAAAATAATTTTTGCCAAATATATTGTAAATCTAATCATGAATTGGTTACAATACATGCATCATTTAACACGTACATACTATGTACAATGAATTAAATCTGTAGCCCACGTTAAAACTTATATAAGTCTATCACTTTAATCAAAAAGGAAACAAAGAAAGCATAAATAATTTTTCTTTTCTTTTTAAAAACTTACGTTATAAGTCCAATCATAAGAATAGCTTTCGAAAATTTATTACAAGGGTGGCTCATATACAGGGGCGTAGCCAGGAATTTTTACATGGGGCGGCCGATTCAAACCATGAAGGTTGAAATCGACGACGATGAATATCATCATTGTATGAATAGTCTATATTTTTAGGTTGATATGGATCTTTTTTAAGATAAACTTGTCGAATTTTATCTTATTTGTTGATAGGAAATTCGCATATTTGTTTACGTGATCCTAGATCACGATCTATCTTTTCAGATTGAATTCTTGAACATTTGGAGAGGTCAGGGTATTTATCAGGCATTGAAGTATCAACATTTGTTTCTACAGCCACAGGTGTCCTAATTTCTGAATTGCTAACATCTTTTTTCTTAAAGAATGCATTAATTGTTTTTCGTTTGCTCATAATTCTTTTAGCTTTAAGAATATGACTCAAAAATTAACTTGAAAAGAAGTTTAAAAAATAAAGTTTTAATTAGAAAATTTTACTTAGTTATATGGATGTTGTTCGTACTCAAGAAAAAACAAAATTTCCACTATAATTTAAACATACAACCCATTTTTAATACAACTTTAATTAATAATAACCCTTCAAATAAAAACAAAAATTAAACATACAAGTATTGGTACACAATATAAACCAAACAATTTAACAACACTCACAACCACATAATATCTAACTAATCAAAAATAGGTAATAAATCAAAACAATTTTAACTTAGAAACTTTGTCTTCACAAATTGCAAAAATGGGTCACCCGTGTGGCAATGCCTACTGCCTCTGCCTGACTGCCTCCAACTTTAGATCTTCCCATCAAGACTCATCACAAACAATCTCCCCATGCCTTCAATCATGTATTTCTCTAAAAATTTATGATAATATAAAGAGCATGTGAATATTTAGATGTAAATAGTTGAGAAAATAAAAAAAGACACTAAAAAGAGATGAATGTCTAATGCTTAAGAAAGAGAAAAAAACTCACCAGTCAACAAGTAGTTACCAAACTTCAAAACTAAAACTGATGAAGAAAGAAAAAATTGGTCAAGATTTTTTTTTTCTTCGAATTGTGAGTACAAAGGACTCGAGTTTTGGGGGCTGGTAGGTAGGCAACTGTACCAGTGCAAATGAAAGTGTATCAAAGAAGACAAAACAAAAGAATAAGAAGTAAAGAAAGGGATTCCATGGGTCAATGGGCGGATTTTTTGAGATGAAGAGAAAGTGAAGTTTTGTTTTTAGTGTTTAGACTTGAGCAGGCCAGCTTGTTTTATTTGGAGTACATGTATCAAAGAAGACAAAACAAAAGAATAAGAAATAAAGGAAGGGATTCCGTGGGTCAATGGGCGGATTTTTTGAGATGAAAAGAAAGTGAAGTTTTGTTTTTAATGTTTAGACTTGAGCAGGCTAGCTTATTTTATTTGGAGTATATATATCAAAGAAGACAAAACAAAAGAATAAGAAGTAAAAAAAGGGATTCCGTGGGTCAGTGGGCGGATTTTTTGAGATGAAGAAAAAGTGAAGTTTTGTTTTTAGTGTTTAGACTTGAGCAGACCAGCTTGTTTTATTTGGAGTACATAAGGTGATAAGGCCTAAAACTAAAGCTGGGCTTGAGAGAATATTTGAACTGGACTTGAAAGAATAGTTGAAAATTGAGCATAGGGGGCCGGCTGTCCAATATTGAGGGGACCCAATTTTTTTTTCTACCTACTCTAATGGATTTTTTTTTTTTTTTTTTTGCAGCCCCCTCCCTCCCCAAAGCAACTATGTGGCTCCGCCCCTGCTCATAGATATCAACAATTTTCTTTCCTGTGTGAAATAGCAAATTGATAGAGCAATCTCACCAAAGTCATCATTTTTTGTGTGGTACTATATAAGAATAGTTATTAAGTGTATAACTACCAAAAAATTATACAGAGTTGATGGTTACATACATGGAATGAGTCACTCGGTGGACTCGAGGTGGACACGTAGCTTTGACTTCAATTCAATGTCTCTCCAGCTCTCCCAGAAAATTGTTGTGCAATTTAAAATTTAGTCATATCACATATGCATGCATGTATATGCCTTGGCTTTTTTATCTATAGTGGAATTAAAATAAGATTGTGATGTGCAATGCAGTCAGTCATGTAATGAAAACCACTCTGATATGTTTGTTCACACGCACACAGTTGCTCCCACGATTGACTGCAAAAGTTATTACCTGGCAGCCTGCTAATAATTGATTCCAATTGCGTCGGAGTACGATGGACCCATCTCCATACTAAACTCTAGAAGAGTGTAAAGTATAGTTTTTTATTTTTATTTTTAAGAATCAGTTAAAGTATAGTTGACTAGTTGTACCAAAAAAATTAAGATTATATATATAAGCGTTAAAAAATTAAAAGAAAAGCTCATGCCAAATCACAAGAAGTAATACTGCATTCACATTATCTTATGTCAAAATTATTTTCTATTTTAAGAATAAGAATATACTTTTTTAACTAATTATTTTTTAAAACATTCACATTTGATTATTTATTATATACTCTATTGTATTAAAATACATCAAATTTTCTTATTTTTTTAAATCATTTTCCTCTCTTAACACACAAAAATAACTATTAATTTTCTTTATTCACCCTTAAGAAACGCAGTAAAATAATAAAAAGTTGTTTTGCATAAGCTATAGTGACTTATATATTTGCACAAGTACTATAGCAAAATTTCACCTTGTATAACCGGTTCATAATTTGATGTGACCAGATTTTTGGATTTCATTAATATTTTGAGGTCTTATACTATTTTACTTGAGTTGGTACAATGCTCAACCCCAAAAAAATTTCAAAATCAGTAATATGCAAATAATAGAAGTGACATGAGCCTGAAGTTTTCTACCAAAACAATTTAGGCTTGTCATATACCGAATATATGCCTCTGTAGCTTCCTTTTGTTTACTCGATCAGATAAGTGCCAGAGGGGCAGGGGACTAAGAACTCCAGTCATGCGTGGTAGCTGAAGTATATACCATTTCTTGCGTGGTAGCTGAAGCATTTACCATTTGCACTATTATTGATGATTTCTTTAAATAAATAATATATATTTTTTTTATATTATTTGTAAACCACTTCTATATTTACACGATTTCCTCGTTGAGCACGTGCAAAATTGTTGTTGGTGACCACACGAAAAGAGAGAGAAGTCGGCTAAAATGACAATGAGTCAATGACATACAACATTTTGTTGATTACAAGTATGTTTGAATACCGCTTATTTCTGAAAAGTGAAAATATTGTAATAAAATAATTTTTAAATATGTGAATAGTGCTGTGAGACTCAATTTAAAAAAAAAAATTGCTAAAATCCGTATTTGCGGATCCTGTAAACAGTGCACAAGACCCACACAAAAACACGCAGACAAGTACCTTGTTTTCAGTGCAATCCAATCATAAATTTCTTCGCCTCACCAAATATATTTTTGTAAATTACCTAAAAAGAAAACATAACAATTTCTTCAATTTATTTATTATTTTCAACTAGTTTTTGACACTTATAAATGTTTGGATTTTGACCACTTCTGCACAAGTTTCATGTGGGTGAGACTTAGGCAGGGTTGGATACACATTTGCGTTCACGTTTGGCTTTTCAGCTCATTTTCTCCTTTTTTTTTTATTTTTTTCTCAAGCCGCAACTTTTGACCAATTCTTCCGTGAATAGTGCACCTGTGCACTGTTTACAGGTCCCACGAATTTTAATTTTCAGCAACTTTTTCATTAAAAATGAGTCCCACGGCACTATTCATATATTTAAAAATTATTTTGATACAGTATTTTCAGTTTTCAGTTTCAGTACAATAAGTTATATCCAAACGGACCTTTAATTTGCTATTGCTGCTAACAAAGCAGCTAGGGCCTCCTTAACCTACCACAAATAGTTGTATGCAGTTAGGACTTTGCATATATAAGATGTTATTATAAACTCTTCGGTAGAACTTATTCTTGAAAATTGATTTACAAGGGAAGGGTGTCAAAGAGCTTATAAACACATGATTAAGTTTGTACTTAATTTATGCAAGATACTAGTGTAGGGTTAGGATTTGTGGCCTAAGCCCAAAAATAATGAATTTGTAGAGCGTGGGTAACAGAGCTAGGTTAACTATGGAACTAACAACGATTAATCACAGTATACAAGTACAAACCAACGTTAAAGCATACGTAAAGACCAAGTAAGATCAAGTCCGAAGAGACTTATGATAAATTGAATATCAGTTACAATTCTTTCTTGTTCTCTTTTTCCTTCCCCCTCTCATTAGGAACCCTTCTTCTTTATATATCCTCCTCCATTACCATCCCCATCATCCACTTATTCTCCATCCAGCTCCTTACTTGAGTGAATGTCATGTCATGTATCTCCCTTAGTTTTCGTGAATGACGGTAGCTCAAGTTGTATTGTTCAGAGGTCTTCTCCACATAAATGCAGCCAGAAAAGTTGCTGCAGTGCATTTAATACGGTGGTGGTGGCAGCTTTTCCTTTTAGATATTTCTCTGTTCCTCTTAGATTTAGGCTTGCTAACATTAGATTTAGGATTGACTTTCATTGCAACTTAGTTTTCTCGGTCTTATTGTTGCCAACTTTCTGATCAAGTTTTCTTGTGATGTTGACAGATAAAAGAAACGTTACTCCTTGGCTGAGCCTTACTAACGTTGTCGCGCTTAACTATTTGTTACGATCGGAGATTTTTGTAAGTGAAGACGAGCAACTCCGATCGGTTCCCCTTATTCTCGAGTACAACTCCAAACCATCCGATTTGCAGCCGGTCGGGAACGCGATAAGGCAAGGAGACTATCGCCTCAACCGAATTGATGTTGGTCGGAAGGATTTTTTAGCCCCATTTGATCTCCCTCAGTGCCACACCCAAACCCTCAGGGCGTACCACTGTTCGTCCAGCCAATTCAACAAATCCCCCTTAAGCCAGTGGTTGTAGGTGAAAGGGTTGGCTTTTCGACCTCCTCACTAGAGGAGCAAATAGATAAATTTAAGTTCGAGGGAGAAGCTTCAGGAGGGGTTCAGGTGATACCATCCTCCGATTCCGAGGAGGATATTGATAGGCAGTCTAGTGTCCATCCTCCTATCCTGATAACTGCTCTTCCGGAAGACTTTTCGAAAGAAGATATGTCAGATTTGAAGGCACTGATGAGAAATATGGGTAAGAAGGCCGAGCCAAAAGGCACTAGGACCTCCCAACCAGTGGTGAGTTTGCCTCCACCACCACCTTAGGTTCCTGATCTCGGCTTAAAGCCAGTACCGGACCAAAAGAAGAAGAGGCCTCTCGAACCTGAAGAGAGGGAGGTAGTGGTGCCACCAAAGACAACAAAGCAACAGAAGGTGGTGAGGGACCACAGGAGCAAAAAGGCCTCATCCACAGAGAGCCGAAAAGAGCCTCCTGTTGCTGACGTGTGCCGAGGGCAACGCACATGGTCTCCCAAGTTGGAGCTGGATGACGCTCTTATTTCTTGGGAGACTTCCCTCAGAAACTACGATGGGGGAAGAGCAGGGCTAGTAGCTGAAGCCTTGGAGCAACCATTGCTCCTCCCCTAAGACATAGAGTCATACAGGTGCTTTGGTCAGTATGAACTCTTTATGTCCATGAAGAGGGACCTGGCCATGGTAAGTGAATTTATCCAACTCTTCTGATGACATGTTAATTTTTCGCTTGTTTTACGCTAACGCTTTTACTTCACTATGCAGATTACCCAGCAAGTCTTCGTGGCCGAAGAGTAGAATAGAAAGGCCTACGTCGAAACCCAAGCAGAGGCTCACTCTCGGTCCGAGGTAGAAAAAACCCTGGGCAACTTGAAAGAGGAGTTTTCTCAAATCTCTGAGCAGCTTAAAGAGGTAACCCACGAGAGGAATAGCCTCAAAGCTGGCCTACAAAATGCTGAGAGTCAGGTCGCAGCCCAACGCAAGTTGCTGAATGAGGCTGAAACCAATTTAGCAGCTGAGAAAGCATTTGTGAAGGATCTTCGCGCCGACCTCCAAAAGGCTAAAGAGGCTGCCAAGCTAGCTCAGAGAAATGCTCAGCTGGGTAAGGAGGCGACCGAGACTGAAAAGAAAGCAGCATACCAACTGGGAGTGGAGGTGACCGAAAAAGGTCTTACTGAGCAGTTTACCTCGGTCAGCCGGGACTACTGTGACATAACATGGGGCAAGGCGCTGGATGCTGCCAGGGTGTCTGCTGACTCAAAACTGAGGCTACCTAGGAGCATTTACTACAACCCAGACATCCGAGAGCTCCCAGAGTCTGATCCCCCTCCTCCAACACAACTTCTAGAGGCTTCGGAGCAATCCTTGGTCAGCTAAGCTCCTCCAACCACCCTTGAGACTTCCAAGAATTCTGGTCAGCCAAGTGATCAGAGCATCCCTGTTGAGCCACCCAAGGACAAGGGTGAGAGCCTGGAAAAAGAGAAAACCTTCTCAGAGCCCAAGGACCAGGCCCTAGAAGCTGCTGCTCGGACAGGCCAGGCTACCGACCCTGTGGTCCCTTAAGTAGAAACTTAGATACATAGATTTTTTTTTTTTTTTTTTACTATTTTCTTCTTCTTGTTTTCCTTCTATGTAAAGGATTGTAAACTATTCTCTTTTGATCAATGAAATAGTTTCTCTTTTACTTTTGGTGTATTTGTTGCATACCATATGACTTACTTTTGCTACAAGTAATTGCACTTTATAATTTTGGCAATGTATGTAAATATAATCACCAGATCTCGCTAATAATGCACATAACTAAGATTGGCATTGAAAAGAGCAGTTTGTATAAGAACTACTACTAAATACTGAATACGACAAGTATTATAAAAGCTTCAAAGGTCTCTTCGAACATGCACAAAGAAGGCCAACATAAGTTATAGTTAATTTAAATACATCCGAGGATGTCAGACAAGGCTCATTCAAAAGTTACACCTTAATAATAATAACAACACAATGGTGTTGACTAACCTATACTATCTAATCCAAGCATTGCAGGCATGTGAAGGAGTGTTAACTAATCAAAATCATCTGGTTCGAAGACTGCAAGTATGACTGGATTTAAGTTTAAACACTTAGAGAACTGATATGGAGTGTTAACTAACCCAAATCATCTGGTCCGAGAACTACAGACATGATTGGATTTAAGTTTAAACACTTAGAGAACCGATATAGAGTGTTAACTAACCCAAATCATCTGGTCCCACTTAGAGAACCGATATGGAGTGTTAACTAACCCAAATCATTTGGTCCGAGAACTACAGGCATGATTGGATTTAAGTTTAAACACTTAGAGAACCGATATAAAGTGTTAACTAACCCAAATCATTTGGTCCGAGAACTACAGGCACGATTGGATTTAAGTTTAAACACTTAGAGGACTGATATGAAGTGTTAACTAACCTAAATCATCTGGTCCAGGGTTAGACATAATCGGTGGCCGAGCCAAGTAGTCTTTAAGTTGTTGAAAAGCTGAGGCACATTCTTCAGTCCATTCAAACCTTTTCCATTTGTTGATTAGTGAGAAGAAAGGTTTACACCTATCCGCGGACCTAGAGATGAATCGGTTCAAGACAACTGTTACCCCTGTTAACTTCTGAAGCTCTTTCGAATTTCAAGGAGGCTGTGGATTTTGAATAGCTTTTATCTGATTGGGGTTAACCTCAATTCCCTTGTGTGTCACCATGTAACCCAAAAATTTGTCTGACCCTCCACCAAATGAGCATTTGGAAGCGTTCAGGCACAACTTGTGTCTTCTTAGGATTTCAAAAGTGTTGTCAAGGTCTTTCACATGCTCAGAAATGACTTTGCTTTTTACCACCATGTCATCTATATAGACCTCAATGCTTTTGCCTAACTGTGATTCAAACATCCTTGTCATTATTCGCTGATAAGTAGAGCCTGTATTTTTCAGACCGAATGGCATCACTTTATAGTGGTAATTACCAGTAGGGGTAACAAAAGCAGTCTTCTCCTAGTCATTTGAGGCTAACGGTATTTGATGGTATCCTTAGAAAGCATCCAAGAAACTCATCTGAGGATGGCTGACAGTAGTATCTACTAACTGATCAATTTTCGGCATGGGGAAAGGATCCTTAGGACAAGCCTTATTTAAGTCAGTGAAGTCTACACAAACTCACCACTTTCCGCTCTTCTTCTTTACCACCATAGTATTTGCTAACCACTCGGGATAAAAAAACTTCTTTAATAGATCCAGTCTATTTGAGCTTCGTTACTTTTTCTTTGACTGCATTTGCATGTTCTTTAGATGGCCGTCGAGGAGGCTGCTTCTTGGGAACAATCAGTGGGTTGACTCTCAGATGATGGCAAATGAACTCTGGATCTACTCCTGGGGTTTCGTAAGCACTCCAGGCGAATACATCAATATTTCTTTTAAGGAAATCAATTAGCTCTTCTTTCTCTGGTTGAGGCATCTGAGATCTGACTTGGAAGAACTTTTCCGGATTGTCCCTAATTAAAACTTTTACCAAATCCTCGCACCTAACGCCTTCATCAAGATCTCTGACGAGAGACACCCGACTTTTTAACTGCTATAAGTCTCCCTCAGTCCTGACTGAAGACTCATTTTCGGCCTTGTGTTGGATGACAGCCACCAAGCATGGTCTGGCCGAGGATTGATCTCCACGGATTTTACAAACCCGCCCTTCGGACGGATATTTAACTTTTTGATGTAGAGTTGAGGAAAGAGCCTTTAGTATATGTAGCCAAGGTCTGGCTACAATTGTCATATAAGGGGAATAAACATCTACGACAATGAAGTCTACTTCCACTACTTCTGAGCCAGTCTATACAGGCAGTCGTATCTAGTTCTTTGGGGTGACAATTCTTCCCTCGAAGCTAACCAAAGGAGAATAGTATGGTGTTAAGTCATCAAGTTTAAGGTTCAGCCCCTTGTAGAGGTCAAGGTACATTATCTCCACCGCGCTACCCTGGTCCACCATTACCCTCTTCACATTATATCCTCCGATTTTGAGGGTGACTACCAAAGTGTCGTCATGAGGTTGAATGGTTTCAACTTTATCTTCGTCCGAAAAGCCTAAAACTAGCTGGGTAACCGGTCTAGCGCTCCTTGGATCTCGACCAATGTCCCCTGCTGGTAACCGAGCTACTGACATAACCTTGGACGGCCAGGACCCTGTTCTTTCTAGTGCTGTGAAAATGACGTTAATAGTTCCTAATGAAGGTTTCACAGAATCATTCCTCCTGGACTCGGAATTCATTCGACCTCCTCGGCCACTAGAGTGATGCAAGAGATGCCTCAACCTGCCTTCGCGGACCAGTTGGTCCAAATGGTCCCACAAACTTCTACAGTCTTCAGTGGTATGCCCATGGTCTTGGTGGTATTGGCAATAGAGATTGTGATTGCGCCTCTCAGGATTCCCTACCATCTTACTTGGCCACCTAAAGAATGGTTCATTCTTGATCTTTTCCAAAACTTAGTAGACTGGCTCCTTGAACACTGTATTGATTCTTGAGCATTTGTTGATCCTGATTGCCCTGCGAAATCTCTCCGTGGCTTGTTGTTGTTGTAACAGTTTGACCTGAAATCCTTCCTCTCTTAGGGGATAACCTTGTCCTTACCCTTCCCTTGTTGCTAATCTTCTTCAACCCTTTTATACTTTTCAATACGGTCCATGAGCTGATGCATGTTAGTAATAAGCTTACCAGACTAGGACGTCCTTAAAGCGTGGTCAGTAGGGAGGCCAAGCTTGAACGTATCAAGGGCCATTGTATCAAAGTTGCCCTCCATATCATTAAACATCTCCCAATACCTGTCTGAGTATGCCTTCAGGGTCTCACCCTCACGCATGCTCAAGGATAGCAGAGAAGACAAGGGCCTAGCCACTCTTCGGCATGTGACAAAATGTGAACCAAAAGCTTGAGTGAGCTCTTGGTAGGAATTGATGGAATCTACTTTCAGGCTGTTGAACCACCTTATTGCAACCAGTCCAAAACTAGAGGGGAAGACCTTACACATCAGAACTTCATCTTTGGAATGGACAGCCATCCTCTGATTAAAGTGGCTCACATGCTCCACAGGGTTCGTTTTACCACTATAAATGGTAAAGGTTGGCTGGTTAAAACGCCGAGGAAGTCTTGCTCTTTCGATCCTGTGTGTGCAGGGTGACATAGAGATTTGATTCAGAGCCTTGCTCATAGCATCATTTCCTACTCCTCCACGTGATGGGCTCCGAAATTGCTTTTTGCGACGGTGCTCCTCTTCGTATGAAAAGGATTCGCTGTTGGTGTTCGAGACCTCTGCTCGTAAATGATATCTTGCTCGTCGTCCCAATCCTCATCAGAATGCGAAGAAACATGTTTTCTTTTTGCATGGCGCAACTCCCTCCTTAACCTCTCAATTTCTATTTGCATGCTATTCTTCTCTGCATGAGACACGTGACTTCCTCCATGATGTTGACTTCGCTCAGGGTGCATAGTATGCACACTGCCTTCACGATCTTGTCTTTGCTCCAAATTGAGAAAATGGTCTATATGCTGGGACGCCCTAGATTTTGCTGGTTGTTGCCCTGGTTTAGCCATTATCTATTGCTATTACTTCCATTTATACTCAAGCTCTTCCCATAGACGGTGATAATTGTAGGGTTAGAATTTGTGGCTCAAGCCCAAAAACAATGAATTTGTAAAGCGTGGGTAATAGAGCTAGGTTATCTATGGAACTAACAACGATTAATCATAGCATACAAGTACAAACCAACGATAAAGCATACGTAAAGACCAAGTAAGATCAAGTCTGAAGAGACTTATGATAAATTGAATATCAGTTACAATTCTTTCTTGTTCTCTTTTTCCTCCCCCCTCTTATTAGGAACCCTTCTTCTTTATATATCCTCCTCCACTACCATCCCTATCGTCCACTTATTCTCTATCCAGCTCCCTACTTGAGTAAATGTCATGTCATATATCTCCCTTAGCTTTCGTGAATGACGGTAGCTCAAGTTGTACTGTTCAGAGGTCTTTTCCACATAAATGCGGCCAGAAAAGTTGTTGCAGTGCATTTAATACGGTGGTGGCAGTTTTTCCTTTTAGATATTTCTCCATTCCTCTTATCTTCAGGCGTGTCTAAAGTTTATCCAAATTGCTGAAGTCACTAGTAAATTCATTTAGACCCCCCAGATATTTATATGACCCCAAAATCTTTTCATCCGAGGATGATCATCTCTTCGGAACACTGAGGCTCTCTTCGGGCAGAGTTTCTTTGTCCCCATGTATCCTTCTTTCACGGGAAACACTCCTCGACAATTTTATCCTTCTCGAACATAAACTAATCTTCTCCTTGGGCTTTAGGCCCACTACGTATGGCTGGGCTTTGCCCCCCCACAACTAGGATCATAACAAATACCCAATCTACCTTCTAGCTGAGCAATAAGTACAACGTGGTCTAAAATTTAAAGAGCAGAGATGCCTAAACAAAAAGAGGTATTAACTATTAAGAATACTGAAAAAGTTTACTTCTAAACAAGTCTAGAAGAAAATACATCTATCCTTCTTCTTTTTTCTTTTTAAAGAAGAAAATAAGGCTATGGTTTCGCTGGATAGTAGACAGAGATAGTAGGAATCTTGTTAATCCATTCATGTGCATTACTAATTAGATGATGAGGCATTTGGGTACTTTAAGAGTCGTAGTCTCTAATTAGATGACGAAACATGTGGCAATCAACAAAAAATATAAAACTCCACACATGTACTTTTAATCATATAACATATTTAATTAATTATATGACTTGTTTAAAACAAATGTGGATAGTTTTATATATTATCACATGATATATTGAATGAGATTCTTTTCAAACCGATTTGAAAGAAAATTTTATCCGTGCCTTTTAATTGAGGAGAGAGAGTGTGTGTGCATGTTTAATTTATAGAACAACAGTCTTTTTTTGTGACAATTCTAATTTTTCTTTTTTCTTTTTAATTTATTTGCTCGTGTACTTTAAAAAGGAGCTCATTCAAGCCGGCACCAATAGGAATAAATTTCTTTTGTCCTATTACCCAAAAATAATTAAACATCTTCTATCTAAAATCCAAGACATTCTCTAAGACTAGTGATTCTTCAATTGTTGGCATCCCTATACACCTAGACCTAGTCGGAGTAACATGCATAGAAAATAATGGCTAATTCTAGTGATTCTTCAATTATTTGTGGTGCCATTGAATAGTATCATTTGGATACACAAATTTAGATTTGAGTGATCAAAATTCAAATACCTCATTTAGATAATTTTAAAATATCAAAGATTTGGATTTGACCAAATCCACCAAGAATTTTAAATGTTTAATATCAATGTATTTGAAATTATATTTACAATCAATAGATTTGAAATTAAGGCATTTAAAATTCAAATCCAAATCCAAATTCATGTTTCCAAACGCAACCTTGATTTTTTTCACTTGTGTTGGCTTATTTAGCATTGATGGTTGATGATTTGGTGTTGCCTTCCATGACAGAGTTGATTTTTTTTTTTTTTTTTTATGCCACCAAAATTTCCCACCTAATTGCTTCAACCTCACCTGCCTATGGATTGGTTTTACTTTTTTTTTTAAATGCCGCATCCACCATATTCTATGATTCCTTATGGTTACAAAAATGATAAATGAATTTGAGCGTTTTGTTGTGCGTTGATGTTACAGACTACGGCCTCAAGTTTATTAATGTTGTGTTAATTGCCTTTTAAAATGGAGGTTCAACTAAAGTCATTTGACTCTTAGATCGAGGTTGTATATGAAGTCGTCACTTATTTTATCAAATAGGAAAGAAAAAAAACATAAAAATACATCAATTTGATTAGTTGAAATTATTCCATTTATATCTCATTGGAATATGTTGGGACAATTTTGGAATGAAAAATAAATAGGGCTTATCACTCTTGGTTCGAAATAAAAAGGAATTAAGCCTACAACTGACTCTAATGTTTTTATTTATTTATTTATTTTACGCGCACTCTTTATCGCTCTCCTATTGTTGTCTTTGTATCTATGTTTTACTTTTCAATAAAATCCTTAGTTCACGCCAAAAAAAAAAAAAAAAAAAAAGGCTTTTGTTGCATAGCAAAAAAAGATCCAAAAACAATAGCTCACAAGAGGATGAAGAAAATAGAGGAGATGATAATTGAGAAAGGGGGAGCACTATTGACACGTACAAGTGTACAAGACACCCTTAAAGATATGTTGTTTATTATGGTTCAGAAGCTTAGGATAGAGTAAGCATGGTTTGTGAGGTTGGTAAGAAACTAATTAATTTTGGGCGTTTTAGGTTTGGGCTTTATAGCATAAACAGATTAAGAGAGCATCTATTATGGCACTTGATTGGGTTTTACGGAAACCCAGACACATCTCTACAGGCTGAATCATGGAAGTTACTAAAGGAGCTTAGTGGGCTTTATCTATTACCGTGGCTAGTAATAGGAGATTTTAATGAGATTATATGCTCTAGTGAGAAGGAAGGGACAACTATTAGGCCCAATAAATAAATGAAATGTTTCAAAGAGGCTATTGACTTCTGCAGTTTAAGAGAGGTGGGTTTTGTGGGGCCGAAATGCACGTGGTTGTATTAGAAACAAGATGGCTCCCAAATCAGAGAGAGACTAGTTAGGGCTTTGGCTACCCAAGACTGGTTTGTTTTGTTTCCAACAACGAGATTGTTCCATAAATCCTCTTCGGTATTTGACCATAGCCTTTTGCTTCTATCTTTCCTTCACAAGCTGAAGAAGAAAAAGAAAAAGAAGCTCTTTCAATTTGAATCCATGTGGCTGAATGATGCCCGATGTGAACAGGTAATCTTTGATGAATGAGGGGTTGATCTCTAGCTCTGATTTTCTAATGGTGCGATGTCTAGAGGAGTGCAGATTGAAATTGGAAGAGTGGAATCAAAACGTTTTTGGGCATGTGGGCAAGAAAATCGCTCAATTACAAAAGCAGTTGGAATGGCTAGAGAGAAAACCATCATCCCCAAACACAAATAGAAACCTCAGAGAAACAAGAGTGGAGCTTAATTGCTAGCTAGACAGGGAGAGTGCGATGTGGAAGTAGTGGCTAGATTGAACTGGTTCCAGGCTGGAGATTGCAATACGAGTTTTTTTCATGCTAAAGCTTCATCTTAGTTTCAAAAGAATTTGATTGAAGGGGTCTTTGACGCCAATGAGGTTTGGCAGGAAGAAAGTGGGGATATTGAAAGGGTGTTTGTGGATTACTATTTGGATTCGTTCACCTCATTAAACCCATAAAATTTCTCTGAAATGATGGAGGCAGTTCAACCAAAAGTATCCGAGGCAATGAATTCAAGGCTGATCGGGGAATTTCAAGCAGAAGAGGTATACGGGGCACTGAAGCAAATGTATCATTTGAAAGCTCCAGGTCCCGACGGTATGCCACCCCTATTCTTTCAACATTTTTGGCTTGTGGTGGGTAGGATTGTCACTAAAACTGTTTTGGATTTCTTAAACTTAGGGATTATTCCACCAAATTTTTACGATACTCATATTGTAAGAATCCTAAGAAAGTGACTGAATATAGACCAATTAGTTTATGTAATGTGGTCTATAAACTGGCATAAAAAACCTTGGCAAATAAGCTCAAGAAGATTCTGCCTTCTATCATTAGTGATTCTTAGAGCGCTTTTGTTAATGGAAGGCAAATTACAGACAATGTGCTAGTGGCATTTGAGACAATGCACCACATTAATCAGAGAAAGGGAGGGGGTCAATGGTGAGATGGCTTTGAAGCTCAATATGAGCAAAGCCTACGATAGGGTGGAATGGAGGTGTTTGGACAAGATCATGGAGAAATTAGGCTTTCACCCAAGATGGAGAAACCTTATGTCACAATGTATATCTATAGTCACCTATTCTATTAGAATCAATGATAAGCTGTGTGGTCAAATCACCTTACTCATGGCCTTCGTCGGGGTGATCCCCTCTCTCCCTATCTTTTTTTCTGTTGTGTTTTGAAGGCCTAGCAATGATTAAAAATGATGTGTCTTTGGGTAGGATGGAAGGCATCTCCATATGCTGAGGTGGTCCTAGTATCTCTCACCTCTTTTTTGCAGACGATAGTATTATTTTTTGCAAAGCAACTATTGAGGAATGCGACGCCTTACAACAAATCTTGAATGCTTATGAAAACTCATCGGGCCAGCAACTGAACCGAGCCAAGACCTCTATGTTTTTCAACCCAAATACATCAGAAGTGATCAAAAATGAAATCAAGTCTAGGTTTGGGGCACAGGTGATAAAACAGCACGAAAAGTACCTGGGCCTTCCCTCTTTAATAGAGCGAAATAAAAAGAACTCCTTTAGAGAAATAAAGGAAAAGTTGGCGGGTTGGAAAGAAAAGTTACTCTTAAAAGCTAGGAAGGAAGTGTTGATTAAGGTAGTAGCACAAGCCATACTTGCATATGCCATAAGTGCTTCAAAATCCCTGATTCTCTTTGTGATGAGATGACTAGTTTGATCAGTAATTTTTGGTGGGGGCAACGCAAAGAGGAGCGAAAAATGGCTTAGATTAGTTGGGAAAAATTGTGCGCACCGAAGGCTTGTGGAGGCATGGGGTTCAAACAACTTAAACAGTTCAACTTGGCGTTGTTGGCCAAACAAGGATGGAGGTTGCAATCAGGCCGAGAATCTCTACTATACAGAGTTTTGAAAGCGAGATATTTCCCAAATTGTGACTTTATCCATGCTGGATTGGGGTGCAATCCTTCCTTTGCTTGGAAAAGCCTAATGGCAGCTCAAGAAGTTGTGAAGAAGGGGGTCAGATGGCAGGTGGGAAATGTCTGATGCATGCAAATTTGGAAGGACAAGTGTTTGCTTTCTCCGCTTACCTATAAGGTAACATCTCCTCCCTCAGGCCTACCTTCAAGTGACACAGTTGATACACTAATAAATGCAAGCGAGGGGACATGGAAAACAGAGCTTAACCAACACTTACTCCTACCCTATGAAGTGGATATAATACAAGAAATTGCATTGAGTACCAAGCTGCTAGAGGACAAGCAGGTATGGGCTCCAACAACAAATGGAATATTCACGGCAAGAAGCACATGCAAGATTGCTATGGAAATGCACTTGGGGTTTGACTCATGGACAGTATCGGATGATAGCAATTTAAGGAAATTTTGGAAATACATTTGGCAGGTGAATGTTCCACACAAAGTCGGCCATTTCAATTGGAAAGCATGTAAAAATATTTTGCCCACAAAGGAAAATTTGATGAGACAAAAGATTGTGGTGGAAAGCTGTTGTGAGGAGTGTCAGGAGGAAGTGGAGACCCAGGGCCATTTGTTTTGGGAATGTCCAAGGGCTTAAGAGATCTAGGCGTTGTCGAATATCCTCCTTGTGAAGAAGGATTTCCATTTTCATTATTTCATGTACCTCCTGTGGCATGCGGTGATGGTGGCAAAATGGGACCAAGAGATAGTTGAGAAAATAATTATGATTTCATGGAAGCTATGGGCAAATAGAAATGAGGTCAGGAATGGTGGGGTGAGAAAAAATGAGATGACAGTTATTAAGGGGGCCCTTGACTACTTGGGGGAATGACAATCTAGTGTTGTTGTCACGACTAGGCAAGAAGAAAAGCGCCCTGTTGTTTGGTCTCCACCTCCCACAAATTTGTACAAAATTAATGTAGATGGGGCGGTCTTCGCAGCTTAGAGATTAGCTGGTGTGGATGTCCTCATTCGAGATGATGGTGGCAGAGTGATAGGGGCTTGTAGCAAGAAGATTTTGGCCTCCCTTTGTGCGATTGAGGCTGAAGCCAAGGCTATAGAGCTTGGTGTGTAGTTCGTAAAAGACTTACTCATCTAGGACTTTATTCTAGAATCAAATTCTCTGACCTTGGTTAGCGCTTTGAAGGAGATATCACCTCCTTCTATAACTGTTGCTACGTTGGTGTATAGCTCCCTTGTTGCATCACATGAATTTCGCCATGTAGAGGTTTCCCATGTTGGTAGGCAAGGTAATAGGCCCACACACTTATTAGCAAAACATGCCCTTGGCATTTAAAATTTTCCTGCATTTATTGAAGAGACTCCTTGCTTTATTGAGCAAGCTCTTCTCCATGATGTATTACTTGCTTTTAGTTAGCTATAAATTTTTGTAGTTTACTATCCAAAAAAAAAAAAAAAAAAAAGAGTGCATCTATTATCCATCTTCCGTAGAATCAAATCATTTGGTTGCTGAATTATTAGAAGAATGGAAGCCTTGAGCTTTGTGCTTATTTGAATATTAGGATTATTTGATTTTATGATATTTTCATGTAATCTTGACTAGGTCTATTTTTTTGGTGGTTTATTGAAGGAAAAACACCCATGGAACCTCTTAAGTTTGTGGCAACTAGTTAATTGGCATTAAATGTAGCTAGCCTACTCCTCTTTGCCTAAGGTGATTAATTTGAAATTTGTGGTAAGTAAATCAAATTGTTTTATCGTTTTTCTTCATGTGTTGTGGGCCTTGTGGCCAATACATGGATTTGCTATTCGACCTTTAGACTTTACAAGTGTTCCTAGCTTACTATTCCAAGTTTATGAAAATATTGTAGATATAACATTTCTCTTAATTTTTTCATAAAAAATACATAGGTTGGGGCTATGCGTGTAAAATAAAATTTAACAATTAGAGATAGTGGCCCCAAAAGGAATCAGACCTTGCTTTGTATGGGTTTTTAGAACTATTAGCAAAAGAAGCCATCAATAGAATATAAAAAAAATAAAATCTCATCACCTTATTCCTAGATTCAAAATAAAAAATAATTACATAGCTTTGAGTTCTAATTACATTATAAAAAGTGAAAATTACAAGATAAAGCCTACTTTGGAACCATTGATCTAAGATTAAATACTAAGTTATGGAATGAGAAGGTGTTAGACACTCAACCAGGTTGATGAGTCAATCTTTTAGAATATGGTGACCATGGTCTTATCATGCAATTATCATCTAAACATGTCACGAAGGAGAAAATAGTATATTATGTTCAATAAAATGGTTTTGAACATAATAATATCATACAAAAGCCCTAATTCCATGCATTCATCATGTTCATCCTTTGTCATCAAATATAAACATGCTTGCAATCCTCAATCAATAGGGATGAAGATCTAACCTAGCTAACTTAGTTTGAGGTTTTCATTGGGATCAAGTCACTATTAGCACCCCTCCCTTTGGATGGTTGAGGTTTGGGAAAAACCTCCTTCATTCAAGCTTGGAAAAGTTTGGGAAACACCTTCTTCCTTCAAGGTTCTCTTGAAATTTCCTTCAAATCTTTGAAGATTTCGGCAAAGCAACAACGTATTTTGAATGATTTGAGTATGCAAATTGATTGAAGTTTGCTTTAACTCAAATTTATGCTAAGAAAGTCATAAAATTGAGGCTTTTAAGGGGGTCCTTCCTCTATTGTGATTAGAAGTGAGGATCCCTCCTTTGTTTATAGAGGGGAAATCCCTTGGTTGATGTGTTGGAGTGAGTTTCAAATTCTCAAAGGGCGATAATTTTAGATGGTTATCTCAGATAATAATTGGATAGGAGTTAGAAATTAGAACAACTAAAAATGAGAAGAAAATTCAAGGTTTGGGTTGCATGTGTTGATTGGCTAGCTCCGAATGCTGATTGACACTTGCTATGGGTGACCAAGTGCCAATTGCACTTGAGGATCAAATCCAAGTGTTGATTGGTAGTTAAACCTTGAGCCTTGATTCAATTATGTTTTGTTTCTTTTGAGACATTTGCTATATTTCTAAGTATCCTTTGAAACTAGTTCGACCTTAGATCTATTTTTTACCCAACATAGAGTCAAATGATGATAAGGATCATTTATGAATTTTAAATATTAATTAGTCATCTTAAATTAAAGATGATTAACTAGTTATTTAGATTTAGCCCACTATCCAATGGAATTATCTATTTCGACATTATTCAAAGCATGCATCCTCATGATTATTTTAGTTTAACTCAATAAGATTATTACATTTTATTAATTAAAAGTGATTATTTAAAGAACCAATCATAATTACATATGATCATCCTATTCGAGAGAATACCCAAACCTTTAAAATCTTGATTTGACTATATTTTTTGATCCGGTGCTCTAATTTAAGCACTTGATAGTTTGTTCATACTATCGCTTTGTTTGTTTTGGCGATAATGTTTTCCAGAAAATGAGTCATTTTCCAAAAAGTATTTTCTATAAAACTATTTTTTTTTAATATTTAGTAGCAACCTTAAATGAGATGAAAAATAATCTCCTAACTTTTCTCATTTAGCTTGTTGTGAGATAGAGTTATTTTTCAAAAAATTTTTTGTGGAAAACAATTTCTAAAAATAAGCCTTAATTTTTTTGTTGACCAAAGATAGTTTTCCTTTGACTAATTTTTTCTGCTGCTACCAAATATTGGAAAACACAAAAAACTATTTTTACACAAGATTTTTCATCGAAACAAATGGAGCGTATATATATGAATGCCTTTTTTGCCTATATTCTGGCCCCCCTTTGTTTGAAATCTTGGGTCCATCCCTGGTCATGTGTGCTTAGTTTGTCAAAAAATAAAAATAAAAATAAAAATAATGCCATGTGGCATAATGAAAATGGTGCGATATTTTTATTGGACAAATTAAACATGTGTGACAAATTTATGTAGTTATTAACAGAAAATGTGAATGAAGGATGGCTGATATAAATGGAATATAATTTCAGGGGGATAAAATCTAAAATTTGAAATTTTTAGGTATAAAATTTAAAAGATCCTCAAATTTTAGAGGTATAATTTTAATTACTGCTTTAGCATAAAAAAATAATAATAAAAATAAAGAAAAGAAGAAGAACGGCGTACCGTTTAGAGATTAGAATAAAAAGAATGCCGTGTTGTCACTTTGCCGAGGTCATGTCGAATGAGTAGAAGAGGGGGGTATCTAAGTAATTCGCAAATTATCAGCCCCAATATTAATTTTGTCGGTTATGGCTGTGTTGGTTTATTGGTTGGTTCTCAAATAGTACTGCAAATCGCAACCGGGAAAAAAAAAAAAAAACAAATAGCCTTATTAATTCTGAATTTAAAACCCTAGATTTTATCATCAGCTACCAGAAATAATTTTATGATTCGCAATCAAAATGACATCTGCGTCGAAGAAACATTACAAGGAGAAAGTCGTTCGTCGCAGGTAAAGTCCATCTGATTCCGACCTCGTAGAACGCAACTCCTGTTTAGCTTTTTTCTAGGTTTCAATTTATGAAACTTATTTGATTTGTGATTAATTTTTGGTTTTAGGTATAGACATTAAAATTTCAGAAGCAATATACCTTTTTTTTTTTTTTAAATTTTAAATTTTGTTCTGACTTGTGAGTGAGAAGTAGGGAATATTGTGATTGTGCAGAGAGGAGAAACAAGAAGAAGCGGATGGACCTAAGTATAGAGACCGTGCAAAGGAGCGTAGGGAAGACCAAAATCCAGACTATGAAGCCACCGAATTGGGTTCTTTTCATGCCGTGGCTCCTCCTGGAACCGTTGATATTCGCGCCGCCGATGCACACAAGCTTTCTATTGAGAAGAGCAAGTACCTTGGAGGTTCGTGTTCGTCTTCTTTATGTATTTTAAGGGTGTATTTGGATATCGGCATATTTTGCTGAAATTGAAATCTTATTTCAGTGTTTCATGAATAGTAATAAAAATAAGTTGAATAGGGAAATAATTTTTATTTTTTATTGGTATCCAAACGGAGGCTTAGTTTCACAAACATGTTGGTGATTTTGGGTGTCAATGTTGTATTTCAGGTGATGTGGAGCACACCCATTTGGTCAAAGGTTTGGATTATGCTTTGCTCAACAAAGTAAGAAGCGAGATTGACAAGAAGCCTGATGGTGGAGATGATATTGATGGAAAGTCTAGGTAAATTGAATTTTCTTTGTTAAATGTAATATGGTGTTTCGTTATTGATTGTAAGCTGCACTAACACAAACTACTTATTTACTGATAGGTCATCTAAGGAGGACCAGCACATGTCAATTAGGACTCCGACTGCAAAGGTGATTTGACTTCTTGAGAATGCAAAGGGCTATAAAACATTGTTGCGATTTTAGCTTATTGTTTATTGATGTCTTGTGTTTGCGTTTCAGTCGGTGTATAAATGGATAGTCAAGCCTCAAACTAATAACAAATCGAATGAGATGTTCCTTCCTGGTCGAATGGCCTTTATTTTTAACATGGTAAGAATATTTGTTGCTTCTATATTCTTGTCTAATTTATACCTGTCTTTATTACCTTATGCTTGTTTAGTTTATAGCAGTCTTAATTACCTTAGGGTGTGCTGGGAGCCCAATGTTGGCTTTTCCTGATACAAGCTCGATTGTTTTGTCATTTTTATGCCACTTACAGTGGGTGCTTATTTGAAAGTACTTTAGGTTTTCTGGCCTTCATTCAGTTTAACTAATAGATATTAGTGTGCATAGTTTATAGGAAGTCAAAGAAATGCGATATCTCATTACACCTGAAACTTGTAGATTGTGAGCAGATTTATTTTCTTTGAGTTGCCTATCCCTCCGTGTAAGAGGCCATATGGCCCTTGTGCTTATCTAGAGGCTTGGACATTAGGGTAGGTTATGCTGTATGTTATACATGTTGATCTTGCACCCAATTGGTATGAGATCATGGGACTCTTATTACATATGGTATATCGTCCAATTTGAGAATGCATGAACAGTGAAGCTTTAGAATATATGGAGGGTAGTGGTTGAATTGTAAATTATGACAGGAAACATTTGTTTACTTGCAACAAAAAAAGACATGAAACATTAAGAATTCAATTCCATGGTAATGTGTTTAGGAAGCCGATTTAAATGTTATATATATGGACTTATATGTTAGGACTGGTACATCATTTTAGTTTTGTGTTGTTAATCACTAGTCTGTACTCTGTAAACACAATCTTCTGACAGAAATGTCTCTTTTCCTGCATGCTAGGAGGGTGGATACTCCAACGAGATTCCAACAACCTTGCATAGGAGTAAAGCTGATTGTCCAGTGCCTGAGGTTTATATTTTCTTGATCCCTTTCTGGCATCTAGTCTTTAATGATGGGCAGCTTATCTGATTTAGGCGTGTACTTACTTTGCAGGAAATGGTTACTGTCAGTGTCGATGGCTCTGTGCTGGATCGAATAGCAAAGATTATGTCATATCTTCGTCTTGGCTCTTCTGGGAAGGTTCTTAAGAAGAAGAAAAAGGAGAGAGATGTAAAAGGTAATTTCTACATTCTGCTAAGAGATAAGCATTACAGTTCATTGAAATCATTGTTATAGAAGATACATGGCTTTTATGTTGTGACTAAACACCTGAGAATGTGTCCTTCTGAGCTGCATAGACATTTATGTGCTTTGTGGTCGTTTATCTGCTCTACAAATTGGCATTTCTGGTTAGCACAGTTATTCTGGAGATAAATTGAAGTCTTTGATATATGCCTCACCAAGTTTCATGTTGAGTGTGATTTGAGATGATAAATTCGAAGATTTTTTTTGATGGATAAAGAGATAGATATTATGGTCCACTGTGGTACTCCATAAATGCATTTTTCATTGCTTTTTCTTTAGCATAGTTCTTGGTAGATCATTTTTCTTATTCATGTATGTAATATAGGTTGTTTTTTTCCCTCCATTTTTTATTTCAGTAAAAATTTTAGCTGCTGGTAATGAATATGATGAAGAGGATAAGCCATCAAAGCCTAATGGTGGGATGTCAAAGAACCCAACTGAAAGTGAGCTTCTTCCACCACCTCCACCTCCACCTCCTCTAAGGAAAAATCATCTTGATTCAAGAGAGAAACAAGGCCCAGCAGTTGCTAGAGCAGAAGATGATGACATATTTGTTGGCGAAGGCGTTGACTATGCTATTCCTGGTAAAGATTTGAGCCAGAGCCCCCTCTCAGAGGACATGGAAGAGTCTCCTCGAAATAAGGAAAAGCCTTCCTATTTTACTGAACCTGCTTATGGTCCAGTCCAACCCTCTGGGCTGCCTCAGGAATGGCAAGGAACGGTAAGTTGATCCTAGTAATCATTTGCCTTTAGATTTGAGATGTGGGGAAGCTATGGTAACTGAGCTTCCAATTTATACTTTACCTTCCCTTAAGTTTCTATATTTTTCTTTTTGAAATGTACTATGTTTGTGCCTTTTCTAAGTTAATCGTATGTTTATTAACCTTTTGGTTTCAGAATGGATATGATGCGATGCAAGCACAAGCGATGGCTGCTGGCTACCAGGGGGAGTGGCAGGATTACCAATATGCTGAACAACTGGCTTACCCTGATCAATACTTCCAGCAAAATATGCAGGCTTATGAAGTGGAAGGAGATTTAAATATTGTACAAGATCCACGCTTTATGACTCAAGAAGAGAAGGACCGGGGCTTAGGGTCTGTTTTTAAGCGGGATGATCAGAGACTTCAACAATTGAGGGAGAAAGATTCTCGAGAAAAGGATCCTAACTTCATTTCTGAGAGTTATTCTGAATGCTATCCAGGTTATCAAGAGTATAACCGTGAGATTGTGGACAGTGATGATGAAGATGACTTATCAAAAATGGATATGGGTGGACGAGTAAGTGATCTTTTATTTTATTATTATTATTATTATTATTTTGGAATTAGAAGCAAGTGATCTTTCCCAAGGTGGAAACATGTTTGGTTTTGCATATGAACATATGGTATAATTGATGCTTAATTTTAATCACTTACCTTTTAGTTGGTTTTGAATAGTATGGAATATTTATTCTGTGCTGCAATGCCATATTCTTGTTCAGATGTACTCTTTTTTATATTTATAAATGGTTACTGTAAAGTGACTGGTCTGGTATTCATAATAATTGATGCTTATTACATTATTGAAACGTTTTTGAACAGGCAAAGGGCCGTCTTCATCGGTGGGACTTTGAGACAGAGGAGGAATGGGCAACTTACAATGAGCAGAAAGAAGCAATGCCAAAAGCTGCATTTCAGTTTGGTGTGAAGATGCAAGATGGTCGAAAGACACGGAAACAAAACAGGGACCAGAAGCTCAATAATGAGCTGCACCAGATTAACAAGATACTTACCAGAAAGAAGATGGAGAAGGAGATGAATTCTGGTGAGGGTGGCAACCACTATGAAGATGACCTACAACCTGGAAAGAAGCTTCGAATATGAAATTTGATTGTTGTTCTGGTGTTTAAGAGAAGTTTTCTTTTGTAATCTGAAATTGGTTGTACTCTTTATTTTATTTTTTTAATACAAATACAATGGGCTTTCATATTTCGTTCTTGTAGAATTTTCGTTTGTTTTGTTTTGTTTTGGTTCATAAGACAAAATACTGAAGAAGTAATTGGAGTTTAGGAACGTCAGTGTAAAGATGAAAATTTGAATTGATTATAGTCATGGGAATTTAGGATGGGAGCCATCAAGGAATCTACTGACATTTTTGATGGGGTCAACCATTGAGAAGTGGGGTACAAACTGCATATAATGTAATCAGAAAAGAATGTAGTTTTTATGTTTTTGGTAGAAAAGAGAGTTTTATTTATTTATATAGGGAGTACAAAAACGAATGGCATCGTTTCATGGGGCAGTCTCTGCAAGTCCTCATTTGCCTTAGGTCCCATGCATAACACTGATATACAAAAAATGGGCATCGGTCATGTGCTTCCAGGTGGCTCTGTTGCTCTTGTCCCCTTTACACAAACACGAAGGGTGGCCTAGTCTCGGAGAAATTATTAGTACATCAGGAGGACTGCTGATGTGGTCCTTCTTGACCTCTCAATCAATAAAATACTGTTATTTATACAAATGTGATATCATCCGATAATTTTTATTTTTTATTATTTGTGTTGATTAAGAAGCTCACACATACATTTATACAAATAGCATCATCTCATTGGTCAGGAAGGACCACATCAGCAGTCCTCCCATTGTAAATAATAATTTCTCCTAGTCTTGCTCCATAATATTCATGCAATCACAAATCAACATATAATATTCGAGGCCAAATTGCCACGAATTGTTTGCAAATTCATTACTATCATTGAGTTTACTTCTAAAATAATGTGATTATATCCTAAATTCTATGCCAAATCAAGTCCGTAATCCATTGATCATGCCAATTTTGAAGGATGCCCCACCTCCTCCGCCTTACCAGGATTGGCTAGTACACTACCATTAGTGTTAAGAGTAATATAAGGGCTTGATGATGCGAGGAGGTTTGAGTCCAGTTTGCTGACTAGGTCGAACATGGTAAACTAAAACTGGAGTTGGAGAAAAGGTCATGGAGCGAGGAATATATGACTTGGGTAACAACTACTTTTACTTGATTATTCAGATCTAACATATGCAGTTTTTTGTTTGTTTTGTGATTTTACGTGTCCTCCCTGCATTGTCTTGTATGTTTCCAATCAGGGCTCATCTTGCAGTTCATGCAAGAGATTCAAGAACTTACATAATAAACATTGACTAGTTAGGGGCGTAGCTAGGAATAATTACTTGGGGGGGCCAGGTTGTAGTAGAGATATACTAAATATAATTCATAAGTCTATTGAATACAAAATTATCAACTTTCATATATCATCATATTCTTGTACGTTAATGAACATGAAAAATTGTCTAGTTCAATGTAGACATACAAAAAAGAACATTCACATCAAATCATGCCTGATGACGATTTTTCATGGAATAAAATTTATCTATTATCATTGTAGGGACCGGGTTCAGGCCTCCCTGTGTATTACGGGAATGGACTCAAGCCCAGCTAGCTCTGCAATTAATTTGTAGAGAGCGGGGTCAAGAACTAGGCCCTAGTAAGGGGTGCAACGTCCACGCGTGGTAGTTCTCAAGTGACATGAACAATGATGCTCCTCGACCTTTCTCCGGTGAGCTTGTTGTTCTTATGACTTCCCCTCTTTTCCCTTTTTCCCCAAAAAAAAAACCCCTCCTTAAGAGGGATCCCTTACATTATATACTCATTTCCCCATTGATCATAGCCCTACATTTGTTGAGCAACTAGGCTACCACTTGAGTACCTGTCCCATCAGTCACCTTCCTGTTCTTCCTATGGGTTACGGCAACCAAGGCAAAACTGTTCTGTAATCCCCTCCTCATTAATGCGGCCAGGATGTTAGTTGAGGCCATTTAATGTGGAGGTGACAGCTCGCCTTAGACTTGCTCCTTCACCGTGCTCCCGTTGTCGATGCGTGGCGCTTGCCCTTTTCTCCTCGGATATTTAAGAAGACCCCTCTTTGGTGGTGGGGTGCTTGTGTATTTCTGAGGTCTCGAATGTCCGAGGATGGGGTCGTCCTCGGACCTGTTCCTTAGGGGCTGGACATCATACTTTTATCCTCAGACTCCACATGCATCCTTGGCATGGGCCTCTGGGTCTGGTTTGAAGTGGGCCGAGGCTGCCTGACTTTCTGGCCCCACAATCATCTCTATCGTGAAATTCCCTACAATTTCCTTCTCTATATAAACTATCATACTATCTGCCAAAAGCTCATCCTCTATTCTATTGCGAAGTCTTGTTTTTAAGAGTTTTATAACTAACTTGGGAGAGAGATATAATAAATTATCATATAAAATTCCTTCTTACATGAATTATAATATAAATACACCTTTAGTTAAGTAATGACCTTTTAGGGGAAAAAAAAATTTAAATAAACAAATCAATCAAAAGTATAAACAAACAACATAAACAAAATACACAGACTCACAAACAACATGCGTGACACTATAGAGGCGTGAATTGAGAACAGAAGGGAAAAAAACAAGGCATAGGCGTAACAGTCAGATTGTTTTCTCATTTTTTCTAACGGTGAGGATTAAAATTCGAAGCTGCCTTTGTTTTGTTTGATTAGGCATTTTAGATTTTGGGTTGGGCTGGGTTGGAAGCGTGTTTAGTTTAAAGGAGAAAATTTTTGTTTTATTAGGGATTTAGGGATGGCTAGTGGGGCTAGATGTAGGCCAAGGTTCTTCTTTTATTTGAAGTTGCATTGGCTAGAACTCTAGAAGAATGATTGAAATAATTTGGGGGGGCCAAATATTTAGTTTTGGGGGGGCCCATGTCAATTTTTTATATACTTTAATGGAAATTTGAAAAATTTTGGGGGGGCCATGCCAAGTGGCTCTGCCCCTGTGACTAGTCGTGTTGTGTTTACAAATTATGTTAAAGGTTGTCAATCATCAATCATTCATGTACCATTATAGGGGTGCATGAAGAAGAAAAGATGCCATTGAGTTGCCTTTGGAGATCCCCTTATTTTTACGCAATCCAAATATGTGAAAAATGAATAAAGAAACAGACAGTATATGGATACAATAAAATCTAGTAACATTTTTACAACAATCTTGTTTTGAGTTATAGTAAGTTCTGATATAATATTATTTTATTTTGACATGATTAGTTGATAACTCAAGTTTCTTGTGAAATTTTGATGTGTCAGTAGAAGTACTCACAAAAAAGAGAGAAAAATCATTTTAAAAAAATTGTGAAAATAAGAATAGTGAGTGTTTTGCAATGTGTTAGCATAAGACCCAAAATTTTCCTAATGAACCCACCTACATCACCTTATGTATCTATAGGGCAAATCGCATTTTAACTACCATGCTTGTGTAAATTTACAAGTTATTGTATTTATGCAAAAATAATTTTTTATTATTTCTTTGCTTATCCTTAGAAAAAGAGTGAATGATGATTGTTGTGGGTGAAGAGAGAAATAATTTAAAAAAAAAATAAAGAAAATTAGTATTTAAATGAAATAAAGTATTCAAATAGATAATTTGATGTGAGTTTTTGACAAGTGGTCAGGTAAATTTTTTTTTTTAAAAAAAAAAAAAAAGGATTTTTATACTAAGAGTTCATTTGGGAACAACTTATTTAGCTGAAACTAAATTTTTTTTTTTTTTTTTATACTGAAAGTACTATAAATAAAGCTAAAAGGTAGTTAAAATAGTACATTGCAACTCATAAATAGTACTAAAAAGTGTAATGGGACCTATGAATAGTAATAAAAATAAGTTGAAAAGTAGTAAAAATAAGCTAAATTGTGAAGAAATTTGACTTTTTAAGCTAATACCAAACGCAACCTAAATAAAAGTAATAATCTAATATACTGAGATGTGAATGCTCTAAAAAATGTAAAAGTAACATAACTGAGAAAGAGAAACGAACAAGCCCTTCCCAGACTTATTTACCACATATGTACAAAAATATAAATATTTTAATCATCAACTAAGCCAGACTACCATTTAACATGTTAATTCCTGAAGAATTGTATGGCAATGATGAGGAATGTGGAATTGTGGATAGCAGCATATATGAGAGAATTAAGAGTAAAGGGTCTAAGTGCAACATCAAGGACTACCCCCTCACCATAGTTCATGTTTAAATAGAGATACCAATCACGTCTAGATAATTGAAGGTACAATAATTGAATCAACAGTCTCCCAAACGTGGAACGAAACTCTACACATTAGTAAAAACAAGGTGAACAAGTATATTTCATCCAAAATACTACACCTTGCAAACATATTTAGTTTTACAAACCTCTAAATAAAAATAGCTTTCTACTTTAATTGAGTGTAACATTAACATCACTTGATAATTTACAAAGCTTTTAAATATAGTCAAAATACAATAGAAAAGTCAAAATAAACCCAAAAGCTCAAATAATGACGATCTATACAACCTTTGCAGAAACAACTCTTCTTGTCCGAAAAAAAAAACATTATTAGAGAAACAAAAAAAATTGAGCTTTTTGTTTTGTCATTTAATTTCTCTAATCTTACGACATAATGAACAAATATTTGTTTGGAATTCATCAAAACAAATATTTGTTTTGGAATTCAAGATAAATCAACCCAGTTAAGGAACCCACTCACAATAATGAAGATAAATAATATGTCACAAATTGTTACAGTATAAAAGCTCAAAATCAAGACCCACTTTCAATTAAAAATGAAATAAACCCAATTCCAATAAACAAATTTGTGTGTGTCTCAATATTTTTGAAAGCAACAAATCCCAACAAAGAAAAACCCATTAAAATCATTATAACTCGCTTTTAATTATTTATTGCTTTAGTTTTTCATTTAAATATTATTTCTTTATTAATTTTTTATTATTTCTTTCACAACTCACTTTATCTGTCTCTCCCTCTCTCATATGAAGATTTTGAAGAACAACTAGCAAACCCATAACCCACAGCCACCTCCGCTGCCCACCGGCCCCCATTACCACAACCCAAATCCACCAAATTTGCAACAAAATCATCTCAAAAACCAACCAAAATCACACATAAAAACAACCAAAATTCAACAAACCCACAAATGGATTTGGGAAAGAAAGATTGGCTACTTTGAGGGTAACCACCTCCTTAGCAAAGGAAAGACTTAAAGAAAGGAAAAGAGAGACTTAGAGATAAATAGGAAGAGCAAGTGGTTAATTTTTTGGATAATTCCCATTCAACATCTGAAATCTCCTCTTATACAATTGAATCCCATTTTCCCACCGAAACTACCCAACCAATGCAACTAACTAACTAAGAACATCAACTACTAACTGACTAACAGAATTCAACTAACTAACTGAATACAACTTAGCACAATCACTACTCAATTAACAATGCTAATCATCCAATGCTTATCAAATGGCTATTAGCAAAGCTTATCAAACGGATAGCTCCCTAACACCTCATGAGGCATGGTTTTTGGTGTTTGGTGTGCCAAATGCCAAAAATTTGGCACACTTGATGCCAATGCTCTAATGGCATCTAAATAACATTCTAATTAATCTAATGTGTCAATGGTAATAATTAGTTTGTAATTACAGTATGAATCTCAAACTATAATCACTACAATCTGTCAATAGTTGTGACTAATACTAGTGACAATTAGTTCAATTTGCTCAAGCCGGTGAGCTATTATAAGACTAGCCTTTTAACAACCTATGTAATGACTACTATTAAAATCTCATGCGACTCATGTATAAACCCTAGTCATCCGCTTGGGGGAGGTATACCAATGATGCTCAATTTCTTCATCTTAGTCAAATCCTACTCTTCCTCTTTGCAACCCGCCACACCACCCTCCCCCACACCCCCCAAACCCCCCCCCCCCCCCCCCCCCCACAAAAAAAATATAAAAACGTGAGGAAACAATGAATTCAAAGTCCAATAAATCTACTATGTCTATGTTAGGCATTTCAATTCATATGACTACATGATAAATATAGGAAGACTATTCATCTAACTTT
This sequence comes from Quercus variabilis, assembly GCA_030445155.1. Classification (NCBI taxonomy): domain Eukaryota; kingdom Viridiplantae; phylum Streptophyta; class Magnoliopsida; order Fagales; family Fagaceae; genus Quercus; species Quercus variabilis. Next base: position 2,412,021 of record CP129455.1, read on the forward strand.
GTCTCTATTGGACTTTATCTCATGTGTATAGTAAATGATTTGTCATAACCTCCTTCCGGGAGAAAGCAACTACAAAAAAAAAACAAAAAAAAAAGGTACATGCATAATCTCATACTATAAAGTTCTTGTAATAATGCATATTGATGCAGTACATAGTAGAAAACAAGAAATAAAAGAGTAACAAAAGGAACAGAACAAACCCTAGGCCTCACCACCTAGAACTTGCCTGCCAACCCTAGGCATCACCACCTGGGGGCATTTGGCATCACCATCAAGCAGAGAAACAAAGGAGGAGACATTTCTCAACCCATAATAATATTATTCTTATTCAAATTCATCTGTCTTTCACCATTACAGGAGTGCTAGTTAAATAATTTTAGGAATTATACTAATATGGAAAGCATCTAATCAAATCGCTAAAAGCCATCAACATTAATAACCAAATTCAAAAACAAAATTAATTGCAAACACAACAAGTCTACTATGTCTATGTTAGGCATTTAAATTCATATGACTGCATAATAAATATAGGTAGACTATTCATCTAACTTTACTTCTATTGGACTTTATCTCATGTGTATTGTGAATGATTTGACATAATCTCCTTGCAGGTGAAAGCAACTACAAATAACAAAAAAAATGTACATGCATAATCTCAAACTATAAAGTTTTTGTAACAATGCATATCCAAAATATTCACAAGCTCAAGCACTTACCACTAATATTTTAAAAATGAATTAAAAAAAAAAAAGTCTCATCAATATAATAAGTGCATTGAATTAGAACAAATAGAGAATACTTGTTTTTTTTTTTTTTTAATAAATTTTCCAATAGGTTGCAGGCTCTTAAAGAAGGCCACTCATTTGATGACTTAAGTTTCTGCAGGCTCTTTTAGAAGGCCATTCATTTGATGACTTTAGTTTCCTCTTCTTTGATGTATAAGATCCCTTATCCCTACAAAATGGAAAATACAAATAAGTGACAAAAGGTAATGTTACTATTAGCTGCAAATGAGATAAACTCTTCCTAATGCAATTATTGGGCTAGATCAAAGGGTAAAATAAAAAAATAAACCTCATTAGACATATGGCAGGCAAGAAACTTACACTAACACACTTTCAAGAAGGGGTATATAGTCATCCACAGAATACTTACGGACTGACAGAATGGAAACTATCAACCCGTGTTTGTGAACATCATCTTCTTCTTCTTCTTCTTCCTCTTCCTCTTCCTCTTCCTTGTCCACCTTAAGCACTACACAATATATATAATGAGCATAAAGAAATGTCCCACTCTTCTTCATCTTCTTTCTCCTCACTGACTGCAAGATAAGGCAAAAATTCCCATCAGGCAGATTGAGAAGATCTGGACGTACAGAGTCAAATCGTTCTCGCCTCCCAAAAATACAATCAGTGTGCAGGCTTTCTTCATAATGTTTTTGACTGACTAAATCAAATGCATTAATACGGCAAATATATTCATCCTTCACCCGATTAGAAGCCCAATACAGGGTGCTACCAGCAGTAACAAAACTTCCAAGATCAAAGTACTGCATGTCAATTGATCTTACTGGTCTTGCAACCCTCAAATGAAAACCCATCTTACAATCAGCCAGTAGTTTTGTCCAACGACATGCTGCAACATCATAACCGTGGATTTGAGCAATCTCCCAACCAGGTGACATTGTAGCAACGAGAATCTTTTGACTATCCTCATCCTCTAAAGATGCAGTAAACACACGATCCGGCCTAATGCGAAATCCAGGATTTGGCAAGGGTTCCCATTTTCTTTTTACTGGGTCAAAAACCTCCATCCAGGGAAAACGATTGCGCGTACTCTTTTTTAGTTCAAAACCACCTAAAACATAGAGTTTACCACCTAGAACGATGGTATGCGGGTTGAATCTCCTAGTTTTCAACCGAGGTGCACCACTCCATCCCTCCTCAGCGCGCGCAAGGTCCAAGGTCCACACCTCACGACATAACGAATCTTCAGTAGCGTCCGAGGAAAGATCGTTGGCAACAAAATAAAGTTTGCCATGTAACGCAGCAAAGTGATTGCATGTCTGTGCTTTTTGTATCGAAACGGGTATGAGATGCTCATCTTCCTTTTTCTTTCTCACTGTCGAAGAAGAAGAAGAAGAAGAAGAAGAACCAGCGTATGGAACCTTGATGACATAAAACTTAATGTCATCATCACAACCAGAATCGTCTTCTCCTTTGCCACAAAGACAAATTTCAAACGTGTTTTCCATCGATGAGAAGGAGGATGAAGTAGACAAATTTCGGGGAGATTGCAGAGGGATGAGATTAGAGATAACAGAGTTCTGGCGCGACTGAAGGAGACAGAGACGGAGATAAGCGGCTGAATCTATTTATTATTATTTTTTATAACACAGAAGTCGGTGGCGAGTTTTTATAACACTATTTTTTTATAAAAAAAGAATAGACGGCAGAAATCAATTTAGGGGTTTAGGGGTTTAAAGAATCAGTATTTGCTGATTGGGCTTATATGTGACCGTTTTCCATTTGCTGGGCATCCCGGCCCGGTATAGATGTCGGCCCAGACCCAGGACCAGGACCCTAGCAACGAAGCAATAACAATAGTGTGTTTTTTTAAGCCTTGGAATGGGCCCTTAAAGTGTAGGCCAGGAACCATTAAAGTGGGCCTAGACCTAGGAGGAGCAAGGACTCAGGCTTAGCGTGTGAGGAACCAAAATAGTATTCTCGAAAGTGTAGAATGAAAGAAATCGTAACTTTTTCTAACTTAGATTCTAAATGGGGTTTGTTTATTATTGAATCTGTCTTGTATTTGTAGCTGAGATGGGCATTTATGGAAATTTTAATTTATAATTCCAATCCTAGGCTAGGACTTTGATATGGTTGCCAAGCTAATCTGAATAATCGGGTTAATGAATTAAATGGGTTTGCTTTGTTTTTATTGTTAATTGTTGTATAATTTGTCTTGTATTTGTAGCTGAGAGGGGCATCTATGTTCAAATTTCAGTGCTTTGCTTAGGCCTTTGCTGAGCTCTGTCTGGTGGGGTTGCCTATAATTGTAGAAAAAGAAAAGCGTGTGTATGGGGCCTATGGGCCATGGCAAACTTTGATACAGGCAGAGTTTCTTATTCTTCACTTTCCAAGGGTGTTGAAAAGGATAATAATAATGCCCAATTCCACTATGTTGATGACTACACTGACTCTCCATGCGGCTCAAACTCAAGTCCTCTCCACTGGATCACACGTTTTATGATAATCATTTTGCTGTTGATGGAGAAGGATATGATTCAGGCGATGACACTCGTAATTCGGTGCAACCTTATAATTTATATTTATATTATTACTAAAAGCTGAAGCGTAGCATTTAATGTTGCTACTCCCGTTGAGCCACATCAGCAGCCATGTCACTACCCTTTATTTTTCTAAAATTTTTCCATAATTTAAAAATACATTTTTTAAAATATTTCTCATAATTTTAAAATACTATTAAAAAGAAATGATTTCCAACCCTATCTGCACCATAAAGCCAATCTTACGTTAATGTTGTTAATGTTGTCTTTAATGCTAACCCCTCTGTCTCCCCTCTTTCTCCTTTTGCTCCTCTTCTCTTTCACACTTTCAAAACTTCATAATTTCACCTTTCTAACGCCAAACTCTCTCTCTTCTCTCCTTGGTCTCTTCATCTCCTCTGAATCACTTCTTAATACCTGTTCAATTGCCACTTTGCTAAAAAATAATTTCTTCATACCCGTTCATCTCCTAGGTACGCATTATCTCTTCCTTTTGTAATTAACATTTTGCTATTCTTTCAACTAATTAAGCATTAATTCAAACATTCTTCAAATCTGTCTCTTGATTAATGGTGATTTTTCCCATTCCCAATCAAGAGGTTTTTCAAAACGTTCAATTGTTGCCTATTGGAAATCTATATTATTACTAAAAGCTGAAGCGTAGCATTTAATGTTGCTACTCCCGCTGAGCCACATCAGCAGCCATGTCACTACCCTTTATTTTTCTAAAATTTTCCCATAATTTAAAAATGCATTTTTTAAATATTTCTCATAATTTTAAAATACTATTAAAAAGAAATGATTTCCAACCCTATCTGCACCATAAAGCCAATCTTACGTTAATGTTGTTAATGTTGTCTTTAATGCTAACCCCTCTGTCTCCCCTCCTTCTCCTTTTGCTCCTCTTCTCTTTCACACTTTCAAAACTTCATAATTTCACCTTTCTAACACCAAACTCTCTCTCTTCTCTCCTTGGTCTCTTCATCTCCTCTGAATCACTTCTTAATACCTGTTCAATTGCCACTTTGCTAAAAAATAATTTCTTCATACCCGTTCATCTCCTAGGTACGCATTATCTCTTCCTTTTGTAATTAACATTTTGCTATTCTTTCAACTAATTAAGCATTAATTCAGACATTCTTCAAATCTGTCTCTTGATTAATGGTGATTTTTCCCATTCCCAAGCAAGAGGTTTTTCAAAACGTTCAATTGTTGCATGTTGGAAATAGAACCCCCACTGCTTTATTTTTCTATATATATATTTGCAATCTCTTTGCCTCCATAGATAAAGAGCCTATCAGCCTAACCTATACCAATGCATAATCCAATCCTTCCCACTAATAAGCCCCCACGAAATTATCATATTTAAAGCCATGGATATTTGTTGTGGGGTTCTTAGCAAACAAATAGACCAAAACAAAAACAAAACAAACAAAAAAAATAAAACCAAAAGCTTTTAGAATCAAAGCCCTTCAACCTCCAAACCAAAACGTTGTCAACGTGAAAGAAGTGCTTGAACAATTTGTAATTTGGTTCTAATAGGTTCAGATCATATATATATATATATATATATATTATTTTGGGTACTTACAGCCATTGTTGAAGCTTCAATCGCCATGAGATGCTATCAAACCATGAGATTGTCTCTATCTCTCTCGCTCTCGTTGCATTTTCTCCATTTCTACAGGTCTTCTTTGCTTGACTGTCATGGTGAAGGTTTTGGTTGTTGCAGAAGATGGACTGGTTGTGCTTGACCCACTAAATGCTTAGGCAAGCTTAGCTGTCAGCCATTTTATAGTGTGTCAAACGCTTGCAAGCCGTCAATCGCTTATTTCTTTCGTAAATTGCCTTGGGCTTGTGTTTTTACTTAATCGGTTTTTTAATGGGCAGATAAACCAATGTCTGCCCCTCTTCAGTTTTTGATTTTTTTTTTTTTTTTTAATTTCATACGTGATCAATGGGGTTGGGCATAATAAAAAAATATTGGGTAATCAAATGGCTAGACATGATGTAAGATAATTTAAATAAAGACTTGCATAAAAAGTAGTAGAATATTAGACTCTAACAAAAAGTTTAAGTATATTAATTTCATATATATATATATATATATCTATTGATTGAAATACTCAATATTTATTTATGCTTGCTTTTGATTTAATATTACTCATTTGTCTTATGAAAGTTATGATATAAAAAAATTAAAAAACAAAAATTGAAATATAGATATTTATATTTATTTGAATTATTTTAGTCAATTTTTATATTTTTACTAATTTAATATATTTATTTTTAAAAATAATTATTAAATTAATTATGATGTCATCATGGTTTGACTTCAGTTCAACTTTAAAAACCTTAAACTTCTCCTTTTTACGGTTCTTTGAACGATCCGAATTTCAAAACTATGTCTGTAAATGACAATGTCATAAACAATCTCTACCCACTTGGTGTCACAGATCCTATTTGATCCCTCAAGACATTATCTTTGCTTGAATATATGTTATTGGTATAACAAATTGGAGAGCAAATTATGGAGAGAGATCACAACTTTTCTTTTCTTTGTTTCTCATGAAAAAAAAGTATATGGGAAAATGGTTTCTTTTTCCCAAATTTGGTAGGTTGTGGTTGGTCATGATTATTGAGAGTTAGAGTTGCTTCATTTTTGACGATAAATGCATGAATGTTTTTAGGAATGGGTCATAAATGTTTTTAGGGTTTGACAAGTTAGTTGTCAGTTGGAGCTTGCGTGTGTATGTTTTTTTAAAAAAAAAAATTATTTCACACTTTGTTATTGGAACAGTTGTTACGTTGTAGGTATTGCATATATTCACCAATTGTAAGAGATAAGGTCCCGAATTCTGTAGATTTAATTTTTAACTTATCCCAATTAAAAATTATGTATTTCTTTTAATATTTAAAGTACTATAAAAAGAACAAACAAATGGCTTATGATATTGTATGTATTTAAATTATAGGTGGGCAATTTTATCCAAACAAAAAAACATGTCTCAATTATGGCTTTGTGCAAAAAAAAAAAAAAAGCGTAGCAAATATGCTATTGCAATCCTGCTTTGTTTTTGAGTAGCTGTTTGTTTATTTTATTTTGGCCATACAAGGAATGCACATTGCATTGAATTGCTGTTGGACTAATATGTTTTTCGTATAAGGTTTTGTAATTCTATTTTCAAAATCAAAGAACACTAGCCTTTTTAGATATTGAATATAGACTTCCAAAGATATGCTTGCTATATTTCTACTTGAAATTTCCTATGTTGTATGAAATTAGAACTTCTCTTTAAGGAGGTGAATGAAGAGCCAATCAAGGAAAGACGAAATGTGGCCTTGAGCAAGAGAAGATTGTTGAACCATTCAAAAGGAATTGATAAGGATAAATATTTAATACTCACAAATAAGGATAAATACAATACTAATACGCTTTTTTTTCCCGATGACAACTTATTCTTATCCCACATATTACCAAAATAACTTTAATTGTTTACCTGCCCAAAATATCTTTAATTAAACTTTACTGTGCTAAAAAACATAAGCTAAAATATTAAGTGAGCCCAACAATTGCAGCTCTTGTTTCTCCTCATCTCAAAACTAGACATGGCACTGGCCTTTTTTCAAAGCCATCTATTATGCAGGTTTGGGCGTGATATTTAGAGATAGTCATGGTTCTCCTGTTATAGTCCATAATTAATTCATTGCCAAGGAAACCCATTGTGGATAGCTGCCATGCTCTATTGAGTATTATACTTCTGTCACGAACTGTGGATCAGGGATTTGATTGTGGAGTTTGTCAACTCAGTTGCTGGCATCAATTGGGTTGTAGGAACCGTGCTTGAAGGAGATTTTGGATGTGTTAGAACAAACTCATGCTTTTTGTGAAATAGGTAGGACATATATCCTATAGGACAATTTCTAGATTGTGTAATAAGTGTAAGTGTTAGAGTTCTCTCTTTTGAATTTTTTTTATTAAAAAAAAAAAAAACTACTCAGGATGTTTCATAAATATTACATTTTTGGAATTTTTCCGTGCATCGCACGGGTTAGCAACCAGTAATAATAATAATAGTATGCATCATCCTGAGGTTAACTTGAAGAATGTGCTCAATGGTATATTTGCCACGGTGACTGGCCGGAGCAAACTTCCAAGTTTCATTTCAAATCAGTAGTCGCTACTCCCTACTTCAAATGTTTGATTTCTTGGGTCCGCAAAGAATGGTGATACCTTCTTGAACTCCTCTGTTTACATACCTAGTGCCCCACCACTCCTTGAGCCCACTGGATCAAGTGGGGTTAATTATAGTATTTACAAGGACGTATTGGAGGCTGAGCCTCCTAACTGGCTGCCGGATAGTTCTTCTACAGTTTGCATGCGGTGCACTGCTCCTTTCACTGCACTTACTTGTGGCAGACATCATTGTCGGTTTTGTGGAGGAGTTTTCTGCAGAGCATGTACCAAGGGGAGGTGTTTGTTACCTGTTAAGTTCAGGGAGAGGGATCCCCAGGGGGTCTGTGATGCCTGCTATGATAGGCTTGATCCATTACAGGGTGTTCTTATTAACTCCATCAGCAATGCCGTGCAAGTAGCAAAGCATGATGTGATAGATTGGACTTGGCACAAGAGGATGGTTGAATCTTCCACTTGGTTTGTCTAAGAAACATGAGATATACAAACAAGGCCTCCAATACTTTGAGAAGCTATTGCAAGGTGTGATTTTCATTTGCATCTCAGCTTGTTTTTACATGTCAACTTGTTTTATCTTTGTAAAACTAACATCTCTTTCCTGCTTTGTAATGTCAAAGAGATAGGATTGTAAATTCTAATGGGTAGTTCTTGCTAGGTCATAGATTCTATTTTGGAGCTTTGTTTCTCTGTTTACTCTTTGCTTCTTTTCACCTACATGTCAACTAGACTATAATGGTATTTTAGAAATTCATATTTTGCATCAACATTCTAAATATGCAGTCCTTTGTAAAGCGGTTCTCCTTTTCTTTTTTTTTTTTTTTTTTTTCTCTTTTTTTTTCCTGATTTTATAGTTTTGATTGGAATTGACAGGTTGCTAGGTTGAATCCTGACAAGTCGATACCCTTAGCAATTTTGAAAGAAGCAAAAGTCCTGGCAATTTTGACTGTAGCTAAAGCTGGTGTTCTACTTGCTTACAAACTTGGCACAGGCTTGGTCATTTCTTGAAGGTCAGATGGATCATGGTCTGCCCCATCGGCCATATTCTCTTTTGGTTTAGGATGGGGTGCTCAAGTAACAACAAAATTGTCATGTTACTTCTAGTGTTCATTTCTTTTTGTTATTATTACTACTATAATGTCTATAAGTGTCAATCTTAGGTAGAAGGCTTAAAAAAAAAAAAAAAAATCTAGGATAAGCTCGAGTTTGGCAAGAGTTCCTTTTAACTATTTGTGAAATTCTAATTGTTTATCAAGACTTCCTCAATTTACGTTTCAGCTAATAATTGTACTTATTATGTGTTCCCAGATTGGAGGAGAGCTCATGGACTTCATAATTGTGCTTCATGAATCAAAAGCTGTGAAGACATTTTGTAGTTGCATGCATTTTTCTCTTGGTGCTGGTTGTACTATTGCAGCAAGACCTGTAGGGAGAGTGTTGGAAGCAGATTTTCGTGCTGGAGATAGAGGTTCTGGAATGTGCTGTACATGCAGTTGTAGCAAAGGTATTGTGTCATGATTAAAGTTTTGTGTGTGTCTGTAACTTTTGGTTACGTGAATAATTAGTATCATACATGTATTTAACGTGCTATTGCGTATGATGGCTTAACATGAAAATAAAAAATGAAGATCGATAGAGGTTACAGACTCCGAACCTTTTATTATAGTATCATTGGCTGTGATCTCAATGTTCCTAAAATCCTTTTTTTTCTTTTTTCTTTTTTCTTTTTTTTTTTGATAAAGGAAAAAATTTATTAGAAAAAGGCAAACCTAGCACACTGGTGGTGTACTAAGAGAGAAGTACGATCAATATAAATACAATGATCAAACAAGTGTAAGAGAGAAAAACAAGGGGGAGAGAGAAAAGCAGCACCGAATGTTCCTAAAATCTTGTTCAAATCTTTGGAATCTACTGACAGTTGACATCCAAATGGCTAAGGATTGTTCTTTGGGCTATTGAAAGCATGCCGTAGGCTTCTTTTGTTCAATCATTTTCTGCTATTTGTTGATTTTGCAATCTCTTGAAAAGGGAGAAAAATTGTGGGAACATTGGAATTCACTTCCTCATATGTTTCCTGTTTATGGCTTCATATCAATTAGTGACTTTACTAAACCTTAATCCAGTTGATTAAGGTTGGGCATTGGTTGCATGAATTGTTGGACTTAAAACTAAAGGAAATTTTTGTGAAAAATATCTTAAGTGGATGCTAGCACATTAGCCGATACTAATCTACCTATATTCTAGTGATTTATGGTAGAATTACAACAATTAGATGTCCACATGTTTCTGTGCTGGCATTTGGTAGTGGGGTGGGTGGGGGAAGGCATGGTTTGGTTAGTACAATTTCTTTCAGGTGAGGGAGGCAAGATATATATCATATTTCTAATTTTCCTATCAAAAAAAAAAAAAAAATCACTACAAAACGCAGGGGCTTTGGGCCGCGTTTTCTTAGGCTGTGTTTTAGAAAACGCGGCCATAGATGTGCTACAACCCCGTTTTTGTAAAACGAGGCTTAAAGACCAGACTTGAAGCCCCATTTTAGAAATGAGGCCATAGACTAATTCTGCAGCCTTGGTTTATTAGGCTTGGGCCGTATTTTAAACGCGACCAGCTATGGCCCTGTTTTAAAACCGCGGCCCAAACTCTGGTGTAAAGCCGCGTGTTGAAAACGCGGCTTCAGGTAAGGATCAGGCCGTGTTTTCTAAACGGGGCTTCAGGCCCAACCCTATAGCCGCATGTTAAAACCGCGGCTCTAAGGTTTGTATAAATACCAAACACAAAAATCAGTCAGCCCTCATCCTTCGAAATCACTCAGCCCTCATCCTTCGAAATCACTCAGCCTATTTCGAAATCACTCCGACTCAAAAAACCCTCTTTCGAAATCACTTAGCTCTCAGCTCTCAATAACCCGATTCTGTTCATCCTCAACCTCAATCGCCATCGCCGACCCACTAAATCTCACTCCCGCCACTACATCTCACGCACCATGGCCGACCCACGCACCATCACCGTACCACTTTCTAAGATCGATCTTCATAAAACTCCGGCGACTTCTTAAGCACCCAGTCGACTCAGGCAAGTTTCCCCCCTTTTTCTCTCTTTCCTTCAAATTTCTATTGTATGCAATTTTCAATTTCACGATCTGGGTCTTTGGGTTGCAACTTTTAACTTCTCTTGTTTATGCTTCGATTCCTAGGGTTTTGATTCTCACCCCTACTTCAGTAATCCGAGGTATTTTTGAGCTGAATAGGAGGACTACATACAAGGTCTGCAAGTATTTCCTTCTTAAATGCGTAATTATAATTTTAAATTACAATGTTTTACTAACTATGGTTCTTGTAGATTGCACACACCAAAAAAACTTGCATAAATTGTTTCAGTTTTTACTTCTTTGATAGGATTTGGTGCTTCTGAAGGTATATCCTCTTTGTGTGTGTGTGTATAGAATTTTGCTGGATATTTCGGGTCGGGCCTTAGGCCGCGTTCAAACCACGGCCTAAGGGGAGGACTTGTGGCCGCGGTTTAAACGCGGCCGTACATATGGCCCTACGGCCGCGTTTTAAATGTGGCCTAAGATTTACCTGTAGGCTTAGTCCTGACACGCTTAAAACGTGGCCGTATGGCTTGCCCTACAGCCGCGTTTTAAGCGCGGCCTAAGAGTTACCCTTAGGCCGCATTTAAAACGCGGCCGTAGGGCTAGTGCTTAAGTCGCGCTTAAAGCGTGGCCATAGCAGGTATACTTAGGCCGCAGTCATAAAACGCGGCCATACAGCCTCTGAGGGCTATAGTCATGCGTTTTAGGCTACATTCAAAAACGCAGCCTAAAGAAACACGGCTATAGGCCAAATGGGGCTATGGCTGCGTTTTTGTGACCTGTAGCCGCGTTTTGAAACCGCGGCCATAGGCCAATTATTTTTTAGTGCGTCATATTTCTAATTTCAATAGATTGTGGATTATCTTGCATTCTCCTATTCGACCATAACATCATTACTTAATTTATTCTTGTTGTTTTTGTGTTTGGTTTATATCTTTGATTCTTTTAAGATTAAATCTTCTTGATTGTTTTAATAGTAATCAACATCTTAAAGTTTTGAACTAAATTGGAAGCGAAAGGATTTTTTAAAGATTGAGAGCCTAAAATAAATGCAAATAGTGAAGAGACTAGAGGAAGATACCAAAATCTTTAGTTTTAAAGATCAGCCTAAAATAAATAAATATTCATTTTGCAGTGTAGTGCTACTCAAGGATGTTGTTTTCTGTACTTTTCCCCATTCTAGTATGATTTGTGCATTTTAAAGTAGTTTTGCGGTAGCCTGAAAGTTGACAACTGCTAACACTTGCAAACTATGGCAGGTGCATTTGTGGGAGTGTCATTGGAAGGGAATGTTGTTGCAACAAGGATGGATACCAATTTACGTTTTTATGGTGATCCTTATCTCACCACATCAGATATTCTTCTTGGGATGGTGAGCAGACCAAAGGCTACTGAGCCCTTGTATGCCGCACTTGAAGACCTATTCTCCAGTCTATGGTGATAATTCCAATTGTTTGCAATTTGGCATCTTTTTGATGCATGTGAAGCATCCCCATGAGCATTGGTGTAGATCACTTTTCAGACATGTTTGGATTCTGCAAAAAAGTTATTTCGGATTGTTTTGTCTTCTATCTGTATAAAGGGATATACTTAGTGTGCGTTTGGATAGGGGGTAAAGTTGCGGCACGTTTCCCCGGTCCACGTTTTGGACTTTTTTTTTTTTTTTTTTTTTTTTTTTTGGCCGGTTTTTTTGACTTTTGGGAGACAAATTTACTGTGCAGGTACTGTGCGTGTACTGTTTACGCACTGTTCATGCACTGTTCACGCAATATTTAATGTTAAAAGTGGGTCCCACAACACTATTTACACATTTAAAAATTATTTTGCTACAGTGTTTTCAGCAACAATCAGTTTTTAGCAACTTTCAGCAACAATAAGTGCTATCCAAACGGACCCTAATGCCACAGGCAACTTAGTCTATTATTTCTATCTTAATCCTATTCATCTGTGATTGTCAAACCGGTAAGTATAATATGATGTAAATACACTAGGATTCATTGGGACTTCTACACGTATATATGCAACAGAATGATAAGAATTAAATTTAGTTGGCATGAATCAAATATTTTAAGTTCAGATATTACTAAGTACTTATCAAATGGTTTGTCTAGTGTATTTGGATGAGTTCATTTTCATTGGTCTATTTTGTTTGAAAAATAATTTGTGTAAAAGTAGAGTTGTCTACTAATGACATAATAAGAGTGTGAAGATGCTTAGGGGTGTTTGGTTTGAGCATTGCTCAAAAGTCAATACTCAGTTTTTCAAATTCAATGCCTGTCACTCAAATCTCTAACCCATATCTCATTTCTTATTTTCTAATTCAATGTGTTTGGCTCAAATATTTGCTAAGAAGTCACCTTTAAGTTAAAAAAGTTGGAGCCCACATGAATAGTTTTTTTTTTTTTTTGGGTTAAATGAAGATTTTCTAATAGCTTAATATGCATTTCAAAAAATATTACATGTAAAAGTTTGATTCCACAATTTGTACACGTTATTCACTTTTCACGTTACTTTTATATATATATATATATATATATATAAATTTTTCCCACTTTTTGTCTTGAAATCTTCAGCAATTTTGGCATAGTCAAAAGAAAAGTTTCTAACTTGGAGATGACAAAAAGCAAAAAAAACAAATAATGGAGCATGTAAGGATAGGAGCATTATGACAACTATGGCTACTAGAATATTTGTACGTAGATTCTTAGAGCCACCATGTTGTCCTTTTGTTCACATGTCAGAGATGCGCCTTCATGCATATTAAAAGGTTGTCCTGCTGAGAATCTTTTATTTTGAGAATAGTCCTATGCAGAAGCTTTTCCCTTATTTTTCCTCTCAGTCGAAGGAGCCATAATAATCCACTTACTAATGGTATAAGTATAAATATTATTATTATCCCACTTATTAGTGGTATTTATCCACGCATCATTGCTTGATTCCTACAAAGAATCATTAAGAATATTAGGGTGAGTGGCAATAGTTGATAATCTGGAACTCTTTTCACGTGACTTTATCATTGGAATTTGGAAGTGGTTTTATATTTGAATTGATGCGTATTCTCCAAAATTGGATATAAGGACCTGAGCCTTCAAGAAATTGAGGTGTTTGCACGATTTTTTATTTTGCTCATCAAGCCAGTTTTCGATTTGTTCCTGAAATTGGAGTCAATTTCTTGGAAGAACAATCAATCTAGACTCTGGTTAAAGGTAAGTGAAGAATTGAAAATCTTACATTTGAATTGGCTGTGGGTTACTCATAAAGTGTTTGATAGAATTCCTTAACTGTATGCTCATTGGTTTTGACAGGTATTTGTTGGGTCTAGAGATGGCACAAAAGATTTTGTGGGCTACTACCTGTACATTATAAGTTGCATTTCTTTCTAATACTTCAAAAACGATGAGGTTTAAAGAACTTGTACATAAGGTATAGATGAATGTACATACCATGAACAGAACTATTTAGAAGTTTCAATCTAGGTGAATAATATGGTTAATGTTGTTATATTTTAAACAGTAAAAGGTCTATTTCACTTTGTTGTGGATTAATGTCAAAATGCCCAAGAGCATGTGCTCTATAAGTTGTATCGGCATGTGTTATGGAAGGTCTCCAAAGACCCTCGCCAGATTGGTACCAGGTTACATGTTGCAGATCAGCTGGCATTTGTTTTTTCTTTACAAGCCTTAATATGAGCCAAACCGAGAGCAACTTCAGCCATCAAATCTACAATTGAACTCTGCTGGGCAATTGGATCAAAGTGATAACTATAAACTTTGTACGTGACTTCAAGGATATGGCTTCCATTAACAGGTTTGGACCTGAAAATGCTCTAGCAGCTGATTAAGCAAGCAATAACCACTTGATTAATTTATACACCAATATAGCCTTCAGTATTTTCCACACTAGTAGAGAAATAAATAAGGAGAATACATGTGAAAGTTATGATAACTTATCAAGTCTCTTGATGTCATATCGGATACATATCAAATTGTTATCACGATCAAGTTATACAAATTTAGCAAAGTTCTAAGTCACATGAAAATGAAATCTAAAATGTGATAGAATTGTCGTTGCTAAGACTAAATAGCGGGCTGTATTATATAGACAGCGTACCTAGCCCAATGGGGAAAAATGATTTGTAACAATAGAGAGTACACCTTAACACAGGGAATTAGACTGTTTCAATATCATACAGCTACAAAACTATGTTATTGAATTAATTTGCATAAACTGACATCTACAATTCTATTTTGAGACTCCTTCTGCAGGGTACAGAGGAACAATGGGAAAATTTAAGGGGCTTGTGTTGAGCATAATCTATCTATAATTAAAAACAATGGGAATATAAAATGATAATTACATTCCTACACCCACCTTCCCTCAGATTATATTTGGGAGAGGGTTAGGGGGATTTTCTAGAGCAAAAAGAGCATGGGGAGGGCATGCAAGTTGTGGGCTAAGGCTCATCAATATTCACTAGCAATTTCCTGAGATGTCTTCTCGGCATCTATTAATATCCATTAGTTATTTTCTGAGATTTTTTCTTGAAATTTGTGATGCTGCAGTGCGGACAAATGTACTCCAGCCCATCCGTTTTAGCATAGTCCTGCCAATCATCATAAAGACATCAAGACATCAAATATACATTTTTGAATCTACTCATGCTGTCTGTATCTTCATGCAGATGGATCAAATAGGGAAAGCCAAATGGAAGGAAACCAAAAGCTAAGGTAAATTTGCACTTCATGGCACCATTAAATTAAAAGAAATCTTACTAAGGGTTCATGTAAATTACCACAGCATTCACCCAAATTTTGTATAAGAAATCAAATGAGGCAATCATACCTTAAAAGCACCAAGCCCCTGCCGCCTATCACAGCCAAAGTGAGCCCACTCACCACATATTCCGCAATTCACCCAATCACCGGCTGCACTACTGTTATATCATGCAGACTCAAATTGTTTAGTAAGGCATTCAGTTTTGTGTGCATGCATACAGTAAACAGCAACACAGAGAGAGAGAGAGAGAGAGAGAGAGAGAGACCTGTGACACAACAAGCAGCATTCTCCATCTACATCATCATGAGCCAATTCATATTCTAGAAGATAAGTTTCGTAATGCCTTTTTAGTGTATTCCCCACACCCTAATTATCAGCAGAAATACAACTTGAGTCCTCCAAAAGTTTTCCAAAATCCTTGTAAGTTACAACAGGCTAATGAAATTTGAAGTAGGAAACAAGAATATCATATGAAACCGATCCCAAGAGAATATCGCAAATTTTTTTTATTTTTTTTATACTGCCAGAGTTACTTTCAGCCTATCCAGCCCCCTCAAGTTAAGTCATAAAGCTCAACAGAAAATATTGAAAATAAATTTGTGTCAACAATATTTTGAAAACAAATAGTAAAAAATCATTAGCAAACACAATCTCCCAGATACTTCAAATGTTCCCAATTAGATAAGCTTGCAATCACAAAAGGCATTTACTACGCAATGTGACATAATGTTAATTTTGTAATTAAGGTCTAACCTTCAATTGCATATCATGCAACATAAAGCATCTCAAGAATAAAAGAGGAAAACAATGAAAGTTGAAAAACCATACAGTCATTCTATTGGTCAATGTGTGATTACGCATCTTTGAGAAAACTTGTCCTTTCCAATTGATGCCATTCCCAACATGAAAGCCTCCTCGTGAAACCACCTGAGGGACCAACTTTTTAAAAGCTAATTCTTGGCATATTTTCAATAACCTTTAATAAGGTAAAGAACTTACTTCTCTATACAAGTTGAAAAGGTCAAGACGCTTAGCATTGAGAACAGCATCAGGGAACTCAGCTAACCCACCTTGAGGAATGAGACGAGTATGTCCACGGAGGGTCAGAAACTGCATTACATCCCTCAAAAATTCCTCCTGCCAGGATAACAAAGTTGACATATAAGTATTACAACTCCTTGCACCTAAATTGCATCAAGTATATCGAGAGATCCAACATTTTGATTCAAGGTAGAACATTCATTTGCACAAATAGCTAATTCACCTACAAGATCTTACTGCCAAAATCTATTCAAACTAGTAGGTTATGGCTCTAAAAAACATTGTGCAAAAAATATAAAACCAAAGCTGATTGGAATTACATAAGGAACTGACAGTGAAACTATTGATTAAATCATCAGCTAAGAATCATACGGGTTTGTTTTTGCAATTAGGAGCACAATCTGGTCATATAGCATGCGTGTTATATTTTTAATTACTGATACTATTATGGCAGTCCCAAGAACTCAGACATGTTTGCCAATTAGTTTTACAAGTCACAATAGAGATAACAGACACTCTTTGTCTATGTCCAAACATAAATTCACAAGAATTCAACTTATATTAAAAGTTGAGATAGCCTGGAAAAAGGTAATGTGTTGCGATAGGTTGACGTTCAGCTAAAATTTAATCATTTTATTACGAATGGAACCTTTACATACACAAGTTGGAGCATCCCCTATTAACTAAGTACTAGATTGAATCCTGGATGTAACAAATAGTGAGCAGTAAGCAACAGGCAACATTGGCATCCGGGTTAATACATGTGGCCAACCCTGATTAGCCTGTTGAGAATCCATAGTTGACCCCAACATTTTGAAACTATAGTTTTGTTGTTATTGTTGTAAAGACTAAAACTATGCAGCACAGATACTTCTACAGATACTTCATAAGTTCTACAAGGAATCCTTACTGATATGGGGTATATAATATACCTCATAAATGTATAGAAAATTTTAAGGGAAAAATCAAATTTTAATAATCTTTTTATAAGTAATATGACTATCACAAGTACTCAAAAACCTGATACTTCTTGAGCACTTGTACATAAGCATTGGATACACATTAAAGATCAGGAAATGACTTTTTATTCCAGGACAGGAATATATTGCTGAGTAAAAGAAGTTTTATGACACAATGTTTTGATCAATGAGTAAATTTTATATAAAACTTCAGAACATTTAATAACTTGACATGTGTGTGTGACTTTAAAAGAAAATGGTTCTCTAACCCAAGAAAATGAAATATTAAACCACTTCAATAGTGACATGGAAAGCAATGCCTAACCACACTCTTGGAACTGGAGACCAAATGACTAACCTCCAAGCATACTTGAATTGGAGATCTGCCACAGCCATGTTTTTTCAAGGGAAGAGGATTTAGAGAAATTATCTGCTGGGCCTGAAAAGAGTTTGATTTCCGGTGTGTGACAACAGTAGGGCCAGGCATACTATGCTTTGCCGGGGCAACTGGAAAGTTTTTTTTTCCTTGGTCTCTGTCTAATCTCTCAGGCTCAGAAATTCCAGAAAAAGGAAGCATCTTCTGACGATGACTTTGTGGGATTGGCCTCATTGCAGCAATATTCATTTTTTGTCTACCATTACGTTTATCTCCATTTTTCCTTTCCAGGCTACTAAAGGTGACAGGTTTTGTTTCTTGGCATGGTTTAGATCTCTTTCGACTAGGTGGAGGAGGCATCAACCAGCTGGGAGACACAGCAAAAATAGAATTGTTTGGATGGATTACTTTTCCCTGCTTCGTACAAAAGAAAAGAAGGCGTTCAGCATCATCATTTTGAAATGAAGCCACTGACAAGCCTTCAATGCTGGCAATGCCCAACATAACTAAGCTGCGGTAGGAAACATCTGGTGCCAGCTGCCTCAAAACCTGCAGAAAGCATTCCAAGAAAAATGTCATATCAGTAAAAAGAATTAACTCACAACATGGCATGTGCTTAAATCAAGTATATCGAATGTAAAAGTCCTTAGTTATCAAATCCACATCCTTTTTCATTTAACCACAGATTATATAATTAAATTCTTACATTTTGGGGCTTATGTAGATATTAGCAAGAGATAAATGCTTGATTAAGCCACATATGCAGATAATATAAGGCAAACAAATACTATTTTCTCAAACATCATGAAGGGAACACTTTCATTTAACTATCACATGCACCACTTTATGCTTATCTTCTTTTTTTTATTTTTCTGGAATGATAGTGAGCCAGCATGAAGATTGATTTGAACCCAGTACCTTTTACTATCTAATGAGGCTAGAGCAGCCTAGGTGGCATCTTCACTGTGCCCCTTAAACAAACCCATAAAAATAGCTATGAAACCAAAAAACACTCAAGAGATTTTGCAATCTACATTAATAAAATAAAAATCAATAGACACCAATATCTTGGCTAACAATTAACTAGAATATATTTTACCATGGCCAGGAGCATACCCTCACTAAGGAAACTAACTATGCTCATGTATTATAATCATCCGATGTATGTATTCTTTTTTATTGAATGAAATCTTTTACTTATCAAAAAGGAAAAAACAAAGAAATTAACTATGTTAAAATCAAAAGCTTAGGAGAAACGTAACCTGTGAAGCCCATGTGGGAACCTTCATGCAGACTTCAAAAACACTTGCTCCACAGGCTATTGAGGTGGACTTTCGTGGCTCAGACAAAGGAAGTTTAGTTTCCTCAGAGCTGGGCAGTGCATGGACTAGCTGACTTTTCTCAATGAGCTCATTCTTTATATGATTCTCCAAAATCTGAGAAGATCAATAATAATAATAAAAAAAACAGTTACATAATAAATTCATGTGTACTTGTGAACTTGAAGAGCCCACAAATGGAAACATATAAACACAACCCAACTTTTGTCAAAAGAAATTCTCCTTGCCTGATCATTAAAACAAGTTTGTGCACTACCAGACACTAAAAGTGATATGTGGGCAGAACTGCAGGTTGATAAATCACACCGCATAGTCACAACACCACGAGAAAATGTCCCTGCTTGTAAAGGAGGAGGTGGAGCACTGCAAATAATAATGCATCAGTAGCTGAAAATGCTCAATAAAATTTGATGCAAGTAAGAAACTAATTAATTAACTAATAAGATATAACATAAAAAGTGAAAAAACAATATCATAGAACTGAATAAAATGCAGTATGGGGGTTGAGATTGTTAGTCACTAAAAACATCTCTCTCAACCAAACAGATGTATGTTATAATACTGTAGAACAAGGGGTTCAAGCTGCGTAACCGGTCTACATTATTTAATACCTTGCCCGATTGTGAAGTTTACTCCCGCGGATCTGAAAAATAAGGGGCAAAAGGTGAGATTTGAAAGGAAACAAGAAAAGGAAAATTTAAGAGAAAATAAAGACATATACATCTAGCAACCTTAAAGAAGGTACAGTTGGAAAAAAGAAATGCTATAATATATATTTATTTTATAAATAGAAATGGTATAATAATATATAATCCTAGAAATACATATGATGATAGGCTACTTGGCAAATGCAAACTGAACAATGGCATTGACATCAAACCAATATATACTATAATATTAAAGACACATATATAAGAATCAAATTGTATATTGGTAATGACTTGCTATAACTGTACTAATTTAACTTTGTATGGTATTTGGAGATTACCAACTACATATGATAGGAGCACCCGATGAATTCAACATGAAATTTTGGTGAAACTACACTATTGGTTCCTCAAGTTTTCCTAATAAGTATTATTAGTCCCTAAAGTTTAAAAAATGAGCACGATTGGTCCTTCTATTAACCGCAGATAGTTCAAATGCCTACGTGGCTAACAGAGGAATGATGTGGCATCAAATTTAATATTAAAAAATTAAAACCCAAATTTAACTCCAAAAAAAAAAAAAAAAAAAAAAAAAAAAAAAAACCAACCCATTTCAAATTGACCTGTTAACAAATGAGTATTCCCAAATCAAACTAAAAAATGCTAGCCCTAATCTGAGATTTGCTTTGCCTACCCAAAATACCAATCTGCTTTGTTCAGGGCCACTAGTATCATTTGGCTTGCTCTGCCACCACCAAGATCAAGTCAAAACAACGCTGGCAACTCATTATTTATGATTTTATGGAAATAATAAGGCAGCACCACCTCCTCAAACAGTAATGAAGTCAAAGACAAATCATAAGGTAGTGGGCACAACAATAGAAAAATCAAGTCCGTATAACAATTGGCAACTCTTTATTCAAGATATTAAGGGAATGATGCACAACTTTAAGATTTTGTTTATCCAGGGCCTAAAGCATTCATGAATAGGTCTTCTACATTTGGTCCCATTTTTGTTCCCCATTCAAACCATTCGATCCACGACTAGGAAATTATTTCAGCCAATTCAAACAAAGCAATGATTAGGGTTAGCAATTTTAACAAAACCACATTTGAAAATTTCGGTCCACCCATATAAACAAGAGAATTTCAACAAAAAAGCAAGGAGCATTAGCAATTTTAAGTTTGATCTGGAATATTCAATTGCTAATGGATTAGTTTGAAATGGGTTGGCTTCTAATGGATTGATGGGTTTTTTTGAGTCAGATTTGGGTTTTAATTTTTTAATATTAAATTTGATGCCACATCAGTCAAAATTTGCCACATCATTCATCTGTTAGCCAAATAGGCACTTAAACTAACCGCGGTTAATAGAATGACCAATTGCGCTCATTTTTTAAACTTGAGGGACCAATAGTGCTTATTGGGCAATCTTGACGGATCAATAGTGTAGTTTCGCGTAAAATTTTTGGGGATGATTAATTTTGCCCAGCTCGTGAGGCAGAGGAAGCAAATATAAGGCAAGAATCTTTTGGTGTCAAGATCATTTTACTTCTATAGGTCTTCTGTGTTCTTCTTTCTTGAAATCTGGTTGGGGTTCTGTTGGTTGGTTTTTTTTTTATTTTATTTGGGGGGGGGGGGGGGGGGGTGGGTGGGTGGGTATATGGGGAGTGAGGGTCTAACCAGCCTAATGCAAAGCCATAATAACATGAAGTCTGAAAAAGTGAAGATGCAAGATATAGGACTTTGGAAAAAAATAAAAAATTGGTGCATGATACTTACTTCTATGCTTAAGAGAGCATTAAGTCCATCCTCCAAAGATCCTAATAAGCATGCATCCTGGAGGAGTACCATTTGTAAACAGTACATACCCAAGGATATATTCAGAATGTATTTCAGCCAAGTGACAAGTAAAACATGTAACTGGAAATTATGAAACCACGCTTACCAGTGTGCATGGAACTCCACAAACAAGAAACCGCATGGTCACATCATCATCATATATCTTGATAGCAGAAAGAGTCCCAGAAGAGCTTTCTTCCTCCTGCACATCTACCTCCGCTGGAGTAACATCAATCATGGGAGGGTCCCCAAGCAAGCAAGGTCCTGGCTTACCATTAGTCTTCTGGCTATTAGAAGGTAACACATTGCTGTTTCGTACACAATACAGCCTAAAAGATGCAAGAGCAAGCTGGAATGCATCCCATGTATGACTGCATGAACTGCAATGCACAATAGAGCCTAAGATTACACAGGTCATATTGGCATACCAGGAAAAATTTTAGACATTTTCCAGGAGATGGATAAACCTAATTATGGATTCACTGGTCAAGATCAACTAAATTCAGTCCATAGACCAAAACACACATACAATTGAAAAATCCTTTGAATCCAAGTACTATCCTTGCCTCATTGCTGATTTACTCATTCATTATACTTATATCGCACTAAGGGTACATAAGCCATATTTTGATTATCTTCAATGAAAACATAGAATCATAGATGATTATACCTTTGTACCACCGACAAAAGTGAGTGGCGAAAATGGCATGCTGCATAACATGAAAATGCATTTTTCCAGTATATGATGTAAGGAACTCCCTGCAAAAGACAAACACTGAAATTTAATAAAACCTTAATTGAAAAGGATTAAAAGTGCGTATAGTAGAGGTTCCAACTTTCAAATCCCAACAGACCATCTCTCTTTCCCCCAAGTTGACAATATCAGTAGTAGTAGTAGTATGACAATTGAATTGCCTACAAACCTTAGAATGAAGTGCCTCTGCTAATTTTTGACCATTGGGTATTTCTAAATAAACCTGCACAATCATTTGAGAGGGGGCATTATAAATAATTGTGTCAAATAAACACAAAAAAATTGCATCGCACACACACAAAGGAATTATTAGACTTAATTGGTTAGGGAAAAAAAACTACAATCAATCTTGTGGTAGCAAATATGATGATTGGATACAAAAATGCGACTTAGAATTTATGGATCTTAATTTGAACCATCACAAGAGGGATGGCAAACCACAAGGATTTTCCTTGCCCTGAAAAGATGACGAAACAGGAATAGGTCTTGCTCTCCCCATCCAGCCTCACCCTGAATGTGTATATATATGTTTTTATTTAATATATATTTAAATTATTTACATATATATAATCTAATACTTTTATACCTATCCTATTTATTATTTTTTTTACATATTCTATTATCATCCCCAAAAACAATTGTTATCTCTCTCTCTCTCTCTCTCCACTTTTTTTGTTTCATCTCCACATCATTAATGTTGAAACTACCTGATTAGGGATGACAAAATACCTCTAACCAGCCCCAAACCCGACCCCTCCCACACTGGTTTTCCTTGGCCCAAAGAGGGCACCCCTGATCTGACCCAACCCTGCCCGTTTGCCATGCCTTCATATGCTATCTCATTGACTCCCTCACAAACTAATTATAGCAAGTGGTGTCAGAAACTTGTCAAATTCATAAACTAACAATCAATTTCTAATCTGATCTACATGGCTCCAATACAATGTCTTGATAAGCTACACGAGTTCAAGCATAATCCACCGAACTCAAGTTGAAGTTTAAAAGTATAGTAGATTAGGTTAGAGCTGATGAATACAATCCATAAAATTAATGATAAAGAAGTTGAAGTTAGAAAGTATAGCAAATTAGATTAGAACTGACAAATACAATCATAGAATGAATGATAAAGAAGTAGAAACTCACAATGGTGGGCAATGTGGAACCAAATAGTCTGCACAAGGCTTCTGGGGTGGACAAATCAACGTCTCCCCATACAAGAGACCCAATTTCTTCACTAAATGCACCTGGTTGCTTCTCACCTTGCAGATAAACAAAATTGGGCTCCGTTGATTCAACAACTCTCCTGAACTCATCAGTACTAGGATTGCTCAGAACTTGAACCTGCATTGCATTCATTCTTCAGTTGCAATCATTATATTATATTATATTATATACTATGTAACTAAGCCTTAGTTCAACAATTTTGGCATATGAATCCTCAACAGACTAGTCAAAAACACACACACACACACACACACACACACACACACACAATTCTGCTTCTTTTAAAAAATAAAAAAATAAAGAATACCCATTATCAGAAACAGAAAATTTAGAAGAATGGATGAAATTACATACCTGGAGACGACCAGAATAAGCAAGGTCCGGAAAAGGGTATCTGGGTTTATTATCTGAAACTGAAACCACTTGTTTCAGCTTTTGCTTCTTATCAGAAACAGAGACTTTCCCACACACAACTGCTAGCAAACTACACTGATTTTTTGAAAGCCCTTGCCCTTGTGCCGCATGAAACATCATGTATGTGCATACCCAATTGCCCAAACCACAACAAAAATTCAAAAAAAAAAATGCCCAACCCACCACCTTGTTTCTCACAATTTAATCATTACATCCAAAAAAAAAATAAACAAAAAATCATTGAATCAGAACTTTCAAAGAATTGAGATTAGAGAGAAAGAGAGAGAGAGATCAGAGACCTTACACAAAAATCGAATGAAGAAAAAAAGTAAAGTATAAAGTAAAGGAACCCTAAGGTTAGGACTAATAATAATAATAATAATAATGATAAGAAGAATAATAAAGAAATCTCAACGAAACCGCAAAGGGTATGTCTCTCTCTCTCTCTCTCTCTCTAATAAAAATCCAATTCGCTCTCTCACTCACTGCTTTTAAAAAAAATTGAAAAATCATGTACATAAAAAACTAAGTCGCGCAATTAATTAAAGAGAAAAAAAGTGTCAGTTTTTAACTACAGTCACAATGAGGACATATTATTATAGTAATTATTATTAGCGTATGTATTGGGAATGAGAGTTGTTTGAATTATTTGATCCATCTTTTTTGACGAACTAGTAAAGTGATAACCCAACCAAAAAATAAACAGATAGAATCTGACTTATAAATAAAGGAAATAATGAATGAATATAGTAAAAAAGGAACAAATCCCATTTCATGTTTGATTCCACAAACTCTAAAAACATCCAAATCCCAACACATGCGGATGTTATTACAACAACAACAACAACAACATCAAATGAAATGAGTACTGTTGCCTTTGTTTTTTTTTTCTTTTTTTGGTTGTTGGGTTTGGGTGTGAGTGAGCGAGTGAATGATGTGGATTTGGGACAAAATCCCATGACTCGATTTTCTCTGGTTGTTATCCAAAACATTGCTTTCTCGTTCGATCTATCTTGTTATTTTCGACTCGGCTGCTGTTGGTGTCTGGTGATCACCGATGATGAGCATTGATAGATAGAGGTTGTGTTTTTTTTAACCCAGTTACTGTGTGGACCCCGCTTACCTGAACTGGGTAATTAAGGAAATCAGACCAACCACTTTGAGCGCGTGTTAACTAGAGTGAATTAAAAATAAATAAATAAATAAATATTCTTCTCTTTTTTTTTCCCATTGTTGTTTTTTAGCCTCTTTAAACGGCATTTTGTGTAAGAAATGGAAAGTTATGCACTTTTGCTTATGGTTAATTTGTAAGGTTTCATCACACAATTCTTTTGCTAACTTAATTTTCGGAGTGCCTTTGGCTAATCATACTTATTAGACCAACCAAATTAATAAGCTTGTTCCCCTTTGCAGGTCCATAAACCGACGAGTCATTGCTCCTTAGGGAGTTCAAACCATGTTTCGGTTGAAGTTCTTGCAATGGTTGTATCTCTTATAATTCTACCTAGTTCTTACAATATTACTCCTTACTTTGGATATGTAATTGTGTTTGGTTCCATGGATAGAGAGTGGAGGTTCTGTTGATAAATTTTGGGTGAGGTGAAAAATGGTTTATGGAAAATAAAAGCGTAAACTAATTTTCTTAATAAGTGCATTTCTTTTACAGTCAACGAGAAAGCAATTTTTGGTTGGCCAACATTTTCTGTCAAACCAAACACAACGGTAAAGCAATATTGTGAAATCACTCGATTGTTTAAAGTGAAGGGCTAGAAATTATATACAATCATTTTCAAAATATAGAGACTAGAACTTAGATCTAATATGGTCCATATAATCAACAACACTTCCTTTTAAGATTATAAGAAGTGTATGTGCCAAATCCCAAATGACAGGGAGGGATAGAATTTAGAAATCTATCACCTTATGGTAAATTCTCCTATAAATAGGTTACAAAATAATGATGATAATAATAATAATAATAATAATAATAATAATAATAATAATAATCTCATCTAAATTATTCAGCAAAAAAAAAAAAAAAAAAAATCTCATCTAAATTAGCTTTTAGAGGGGACCAAGTTCAGCGTTTCACATTAGATAGTGATTTGTTGAGGCCATAATAGAACAAACGGTAGAAAGACTAATTTCAAGATCGACTAAACTTTTTATTTTTTAGATCGATCAAAACTCTTCGTATGGAGAAGGTCAGTTTGAATATTCTTCCAAGTCGAGAGATAATAAATTCATGTTTACCAACAACAACAACAACAACCAAAAAAAAAAAAAAAAAAAAAAGAGATAATAAATTCAAGATTTGTAGCTCAAGTAGTTTGGTCTCTCTTAGGCTGACCTATCATAACATAGTTCCTATATAAGCCTCTTAATGGGTAAGGATGTTGTTCAATGGCAACCAAGCTCTCAACATTCCTCTTGATGAAATGAGCAAATCCATGAGCCAAGTTGTATTGACCCTATGGAGATAGAAAGAAACACCATTAAAACCTTTAAAGCACACACAATGGCGTGAGAGTTATCTAGATCTTGTAAAAGACACATTGGGTATGTACTATACAAGTAATTAAACTAGTACTGGTACTCTTCTGAAACGCATTGGAAAAAATATTGAACCATACTGGTTGTGTTGAGGTCTTTTTAAGTGTTTTGACTAGTACAATATTAAGAAATAGTAATAAGAACAAATATAGACTTAAAAGAACATATATTATAAAATAAATATATTATTTAAGCTAATATATTAGCTTAATGTACTTGTGCTAATATTTGGGTTATATAAATAATATATATATATATATATAAACAATGGTAACATCAAGACGATACACCGGTATAGAAATATTTCATTCCTCTAATAAACTCAAAATGGCCTTCGGTACAGTATCAATTGATCATGGTGATCTTCTACATGTAGAAACTTGAATTGCTTTATTTGCATGTATAAATGGTGCGAGAATAAGGCTAATCTTAGATTATTCACAAAGGTGGTGCTATTTTTGTGTTATACTCTATTGGTGTCTCACTATACTCATTGGCATTCTATTTTTTGGGTATTATAGAAGACATTAGGGCCATATTAACCTATTCCTTTTGCTAGCCAAATTGAAAAAGACCCCTTGAATTTAGTTCAATTGCAAACACCCCCCCCCCCCCACAACATACTCTTAATTAATTGTCATTATTCCTTTTTTAACCTATGTATAAAAACTTTCTCAAAAAAAAAAAAAAAAAACCTATGTATAAAAAAAAGTAAAAAAATAAAATCATTTTTAAACTATTTGAAAATTTCAAAATTGATCCCTTTATTAAATTTATGTTGCTTATAATTGACAAAAAAAAAAAAAATGATCATGCGCACTACACTCGACTCATTTTATAATAAAATATTTATTTTCAAATTTAATTATATAATTTTTAAAAAATAAATAATTTAATTTAATTTATAAAGAATAAAAGGGTCTAGAAATGTAAAAAAATCCATCTTCTCCACTTCCTCTCTTTATCTACAATGTGCACCTCCTCTCATTACTACTTTGTCACATAATAAATTACTCCCCAAATCAATTGCACATGTCCAAGACCTCACACAGGGATAAGATCCTCTCATTGAATCCTCAAATATTTATTTAGATGTAAGATATGTAGCATTTAAAAATCAAATAAATGTCACGTATTTCACAACAGGCTAAAAATAGGAATTTGAGGATTCAATAAGAGGGGATCCTTTCCCTACAAAAATTGGCTTCACCCACAACCCATATACCCATGCCACCACCAACCAGCCAAAACCCAACCAAACAACCACACTTCCAAACTCACGCTCTGCAAATCAAAAACCAAATCATATTTGTCATTAACATAAACTGATCGGGTAGTAATGAGACTCTTGACCACCACAATTGGCCTTTCGGAGGTTCATGGCTTGCCATTCATGTGGTGGCCAGATTAGAGAACAAAGGAGGCATTTGCTTGAGGTTGGGTAAGGGCTCACAAACTTCAACATAAGTTAAAATTTATTAAAAAAAAAAAGGGTTTTAAATGGGTTGTATTCATTTGGTTGGATGGAAATTGTGAGAAATTGAAAGACAATTTTATTTTGTATGGCTTTGAACTGTGTTTGGGTGGTTGGTGAGAAAGTTTGAAAGAAAAACTTGTTTAATTTGTTCTAACTATTTGGTGTTGTAGTTTGTTATGAAATTTTTATTGTTCAAGTTTTTTCATACATTTCCTTAGTTTTTCCTTTAAACAAACACCTCTCTCTCTCTCTCTCTCAAATTTTAATTTTTATATTAAATTTTAAAAGCATTGTTTTATTGATATTTATTAATAAAATAAATTAGGGATATTTTTGGAAGAATATACACTTGCTCATTCATAGTCTTTATTGTGTTTCCTTGAAGCCATTCCTCTTTTACTTTGCTTTGAATAAATTGACATTATCTCTAGGTAAACAAAAAAAATGGTTTCTCTTTTATTTATTTTTTGAATAAACTGACATTATCTGCAAAGAGAAAGGAGTATTGTTAAATATTGTCTCAAATTCCTAATTAGTTTTGGTTTAAGTTTCTTTGGCGCAGAAGGAAAGGTTTTTCTGTGGTGTGGAAGACAAGGATTCCCTTTGACATAGAAGGAAAAGTATTCCTTATTAAAGAAGTAATGAGTATTCGATATCCATCAAGGAATAGAATTGAAGTCTTATAAATATGCATTGTTACAAAGGGTTTGGTGGCTTTTGTCCAAAGTTCCTCCCACATGGAGAGAGTGGAAAAACTCCTAGAAGAACATGACTTGATTTCTTTGAAGAGTAGTTGGTAGATTATTTGGGGTTGAAAGATTACTTGTAGTTTTGTGTTGAGAGTTTGTTCATTTGTGAGTGTGAGAAAGTTATTGGGTGTTTTGAGGCCTTGGGTTTGTGAGTTCATGTTGGTGAGGTTTGTGAGTGTTGATTAATGTCTTTGTAATCCATATCGTTGATAGTGGATTTTTGGTTGGCATTGCTTGTGGATGTAGGCATGAAGTTGGCCAAACCACATTAAATATTGTTGTCTCTTGTGAATATTTTATTTTCTTATTCATGTGAATGCACTTTTGCTAGTCCTAAATCACAATATAATTGATGCAGTTGTTGCACAATTATATTGTGTTTCCTTGAAGCTATTCCTCTTTTATTTTGCTTTGAATAAATTGACATTATCTCTAGATAAACAAAAAATATGTTATCTCTTTTATTTTTTATTTTTTGAATAAACTGATGTTAGCTATGGAGAGAAATGTGTGTGTGTATATATGTGTATATATATATATATATTTATTTATTTTTTTTTTTATTTTGGTTATCACTAGCATATTCGCATAGAGCATTCACATTGGTTTATCCAAAATTTTCTCTTAATTATAGAATAAGAAACTACTTTTTGTATTTTAGCTAATCACTTTTCAAATTAACAGGTGATTATTTTTTCTGTACTATATATCTCATTTAAATATTGTTTCTCCTTTCTTTCTTCTACAACCTAGTATTTTCCATTTGGCAAAACTACAATGCAAGTCCCTAAAGTTTACCTACTGAGCGCAATTGGTCTCTAAAGTTTTAAGTGAGTGCTATTAGTCCTTAAAGTTTTAAAAATAAACATTATCGGTCCCTTTGTTTGAAAGTTCAAATAGCGTTGAAAACACTATGAACGTTTAGACTCCCAAATAACAAATTACCAATTCAAGCTTTATATCAAACAATAAATATGCGAAAGATGAAAACAAGCTTATACCAGAATCAATAAACAATCTAAACCATAAATAATCACAATCACAGCAGTAATTAAATGGTAAAGATAAAGGGAAGAGAGATGCAAACACAAGGACAACACACGATGTGTTATCGAAGAGGAAACCGAAGCCCTCGGTGTAAAACCTCTCCACCGCCCTTCAAGCGGTAAATAATCCACTAGAAAATGTAGTTGGGATACATGAACAGCAATAGACCCTCCAAACCCAATCTACCCAGGTACCTAAGCCCCTCCAAGCTTCTTGCTTCGACGAGGTTGCGCTGAACCTTTTTCTTTTCTAGCTTACCAGATTCTGCTATAAACCATAGCATTAACCAATAGTCATTGGTCCCTTCAAAACTGCTTTTCTTAGCACCAAAAGAACCTTCTCACAGACGTGGGTGTGGTGAGAGAAAATGATTTGGATAAGAACCTCTCAAGGATGTATCAATGGAAAGGAAGAGAGTAGAGAAATTTGAAGAGTCTCTTGGGTGAAAATTGTGGATGAGGCAATCTTGTTTTCTCTAGGGTTTCTCTTTCAAAATTCTCTCTGGAAACTCTCTATATTTCGTAGGAATGAGGGTTATTTATACTAGGGTGAGAATGAAATGTGAAACGTTAGTTTTTGCCAAATAGGGCAAGTTGGTGACTTGGCCTCGCAACTTGGTTGAGTCGCAAGTTTAAGCCGCGAGCTAACGGCCTGGCTAGCCTAGGACTTTTGTTCTGTAGTATGACAGCTGGCACGTCTCTTCAGCTTCTGGCATGCTTGGCACGTGTGCAACATCTGGGGACTTATAAGCCGCAAGCCACTCGCAAGGTCCAATCGCGAGTCCCTGTTTCTTTGCACAATCTTGAGCATTTCTTCACACTCTCTCACTCACTATCCTTACAAGATTCCCACCTAAATATAGGGTTACTGAATGCTAAAATGCAAGCAAATTTGGTACGGAATAAAGCCAACAAGATGGTTGATTAAATTCAACCTTACATTGTTAACTTCCGTTAATTTTTTTGCCTATGTGTTTAACAAATAATGATGTGTCTTTTTATAATGACATGACAACTGTTTTTAGTATTAAAAAATTACATGTCAGCAAACACACCACTCACCTCATGCCAAGTTCTCTCCTCAAACTGCCACTACTTCAAGCCTACCATAGTCTAAGGTGCCATTGCTAGATTTGGACAATACTTTCATCTCCCTCCTCCTTGGGTTTCCACCCCAACTCGTCCTCCTTGTCACCTACATCGATAGTGTCTGGACCCAATCCCTATAACCCCAATTTTGCTTACCGTACATTTCTTCATTTGGCCCTAAAAACAAAAGCCAAAAACCCAATCATTTCCTATTCCTTTGAATCTTGTTCTATAACGTCTATTAATATTGCTATTGTTCAATATACTAAACTAGCCACCATCAATTAGGAGCAAGACCAAGGTAGCCCAAAAAAAAAAAAAAAATAGAGCAAGACCAACCTCTTCGTTTTGTGGTTTCGTGAGCTTAAATGTGTTCTCTAATAGACCCACCTTTTGGTTTCCACCATCTATTTTGTTGCAATTGGGGTTATTGAAAAATGGGTTTTCCACCATCTATCTTGAGATTGGAATTTGGGTACCATTTGAAGAAATTATTAAGTTTGTTTGATGAGAATTATTAGAGATAATCCATATAAAGTCGCAGGAGGTGTCCACAACGAGAAGGAGCACTTGGGGAGGTGAGCTGAGGAGGGGGACTAAGTGCTGGCTTAAGCCAGAGGTGCGCCGGAGACAATGGCTGACCTGAGGGTGGTGTGTTTGTTGGCAAGTAATTTTTTAATACTGAAAGCAGTTGCCATGTCATTAAAAAAAGACACATCATTGTTCCATTTGACACAGAAGCAAAAAAAAAAACTAACAGAAGTTAACAAAGGGACCAATAATGCTCATTTTTAAAACTTTAGAGACCAATAGCACTTACTTAAAAGTTTAGGAACCAATTGTGCTCAGCAAGTAAACTTTAGGGACTTACTGTGTAGTTTCACATTTCCATTTCCACACAACCAAATCAAATGCAGAAGCATGTCAATCCACATCCAAATCACAGTTCATCTTGGAATCCAAAAGCTATATCAATCCCTGTAAAATGGTAGACTCATTCAATGAGGTTCACGATCAGAGAGAGAGAGAGAGAGAGAGAGGAATTAAAAAAAAAAAAAAAAACTTAATTAAGAAAGAGGTGCTTGAGTTGAAACTCTCACATTAGCTGATCCTGTTTGGTTAACGTGAAAACTGAAAGGACGGAAAATGGGAGAGAAAGTAGGGAGAAAACTTAGTTTTGACTTGTTTTGTTGGAAAGGAAAATTGGTGGTCTAATGTATTTTCTGCCGGGCCCACCAAATCACAATATTTCAAAATTTGAGAGAAAACTTGGAAAGAATGTGAAAGACCATTAGGTCCCTTACTGTTACAACACCTGATTTGTTATCCTTCTTTCTTTTTTCTATCATTGATTCTACTTCCTTAGAGCATTCACATCAGATCCTCTAAAATCTTCTAAAATACATCTACAGTGCAAATTTAACAGATTTTGAACAAAAAAACACCCACATCAGTGGATGTAAAAATGTGTAAAACCGATCATATTTTTCCATGATCTATAGTACCCGTGTATATTTACATGGGTACTGTAGATCGTGTATACATTAAAATAATATTATCATTTTACAATATAAAAACTTCTTTTTTCTTTTTCGCTCCTTTTTTTTCTCTCTTCACCATTTGCGCAAAACCAATGCCCTAATGCTTCTTCCTCTTCCTCTGAAACACACACTCCCACAGACAAAATCAAAAATCAACCACAAAAATAAAAAGTCAACAACAAAATCAACTACAGACACCACAAAACTAGACACACCCACACACGGACACCCCAACGGAGACAAAGAGAGTGGATCGGCGCTTGTGGCGGATCGGTGTGCTTGGATTGGAGTTTCAAATCGGCGTGCTTGTATCGAAGTGCTTGGATCAGCATGTTTGGATCAGTTTTCTTCTCACTGTGCTTGGATCGGAGTTTTAGATCAGCCCCATGCTTGGATCGAAGTGTAGCTGTGTAGCTGGATCGGAGTTTCAGATTGGTGTTCTTCTCGCCGTGCTGGGGCTTAATTTATGTGGGTTTCTACCTTTGTGATGGTTATGTGATGTTCGGCCATGGCCATGGAGCTCTAGCCATGGAGGTTTGGCTCTGTGACGGTGTGTGCATGTGTGGAGGCAGGGGGCTTGGGATGAGAGAGGGGTAGAGATTTGAGATGAGGGAGATATAGATATTAAAGAAGAGGTATATAATAAAATAATAATAAAAATGATTATTTTAATAAATTGATGTGTATAATAGACAAACTGATGTGAGAGCTTTGTAAAAGTAAGTGTGTAAAATAGAAAAAGTAGGTTTTAGATATGTAAATTTACTAAATTTTTGCATAGACTGATGTGGATGCTCTTATTTGTTGTCTGTTCTTTGCTTCTACTTCTTTTTTTGTTCTCCATTATTTTTTTTAATTGAAGGATATGTCTCGGTTTTATTGGATGTGGTTGTGGTTAATTGAGTTAGTCATACTTATCCTTTTATTCTTTTTCACTATGTTGTTTATTTATTTATTTATTTTTATTGACACTGTATTTTTTTTTAATTTTTGTGTTTATCCAAAAAATATATATAATAAATTGTGTGTATCTATTTTATATATTGTTAAAAAAATTAATGTTATCTAAAAAAAAATTATTATGTAATAGGGATATAAGTGTACATTCATACAAATTACATTTTTTATCTTTTTTTTTTCAACCAAATAAAAGAGTTTGTTATCTCTTTACTCTACCATCCTCAAACTAAACACTATAAGGAAAAACTAAAATCTCTTAGATGATGCTTGGTTCTAAAAATGGTGTATTCACTTTTTATTTTCACTTTTCTGTATTCATTTTAAGAATCTAAATATAAAAAAAAGGACCAATTTTCATATTTGAGTTTGTTTGGAAACCTATTTTGAATTCATAATTTGAGTATGAAATACACTTTTCTCCTATTTGGCTAATGTTCCCTATTTTAGGAAAAAGAAGTGTGTTTTTTTTTCAGCTACACTGGTCACTTCAATTACTATGCAGTCAGAACGGTAACAAAGTCTCAATTGTTTAAACCGAGGAGAGCACTCACATCTCTCATCTCTACCCCAAGAATAGCAGACCACTCACATCTCTCAGCTCTCAGCTCTCAGCTCTAGGCTAGATCGACTCAGACAAGCTGCTCTCGTCTCTCATCTCTCTGCTGCAGTTCAAATTTTTGAGTGCCCAGGGTATTCTCTTTGTAATGTTAAATGCTTCTTCCATGGTTATGTACATGCTACTAGATTAGTGATGTTAACATACAATTTTATTTCTTATGATGCTTCATTTCAGAGTGTTGGCAGGTGTACTTGTTCTAACTTTTAAATGATTTAACAAAAAATATGATACATTTTTCATTCTTTGTTAGGACTTTTGTGAGATAAATAAATAAATAAGTAAATATATATATATATATATATATATATATATATAAGCATTGAGTAATTTATTGTTGGTTCTTAGCCATTTTAAATTTTTAATATGTAGGAACAATATTTGAAGGAGGCCTAAAACATCCTTACAATGTCTTTCTCAAGTAGTTTTTACTCGAGTTCAATTGGGCATATCTGCAGCTGTGAAAATTCTGTAATGAGAACATCTTGGACCATCCATAATTTTGGGAGGAGATTTTGGGGTTGTAACCAATATAAGGCACTAATAGATTTTCATAGTGAGATTATTTTCTATATTATTTTAGCTCTAAGCTGAAATTTTGCTATTATTATTTTCTCAGTTTGGTACGACTTGTGGCTTCTTTGAGTGGATGGATTCAAAAACTTATGTGCGTGGCAGTGAACTTACTAGAAGGATCATCCAACCGCTGAATAGGCTATCGAATGAGTTGTGGGTTCCGAATCAGATGGAAAAGAATGGCTCGAGAGAAAGTGGAAAGTTGCACTAGTTATGTCATGGGTCTTCTTCCTTGTGCTATTTTTCTTTGTTGGCTCATTTGGCAAGGGTGGACCGAAGACATTGAACCTACCACAATGACTAGAATTATGCTAAAACTAATGTGTAAACACTAACTTAGTAAGATCACTGCCTACATTGGCCGAGTGGGCTTTTTATTTATGATGATGATAGCATATATGTATTTGTATGAACATGGATATGACTGCCTACGTTGGCCGAATGGGCTTATTATTTATATTGGTGATATTCATATTATATATGTATTTATATAAACATGGATATGTGTTTTGCTATTATGTTATTGGTATATATGTGTTTTGATGTTATTTTGGTGATTGATATATATATATTTTTTTGGAGAAACTTTTGGTGATTGATATAAATGAGTTTTGATGAAAATGGAGATATGTAAAATTAATAACACATGGTTTATTACATCAGGTGTAAATCTCTAGCTCTATTACACATGGTTTATTACATCATGTTAATGTTTTATTGATATACAAATAGTAATACAACTCAAGAGATTTGTAGAAATAATACTAAAAAAAAAAAATTCCATTGTCATAGTAAATATTAAGTGGATAATTAGTTTAGTTACATCATGCTCAATACAAATAACCAGAGGCGGCGCTTAGGGGGGGGGGGGGGGGGGGGTGGGGGTGTGGGCTTGGCCCCCCCCTAGCTTTTCCAATTTCCCATTAGTATGGGGAGTACAATTAGAATTTATACAAAATATAACTAACTAGCCCCCTCTCAAATTTCGGAATTTGGTCCCTCAAAATTTAAAATTTGGACCTTAAGCATTTATAAGTGGTCCCTCAAAATTTTCAAGTAGTTCTAAAAATCACAAAAATAATAATTAGTGCCAAAAAAAAAAAAAAAAACCCAAAAATTGAATTGATACAAAATAGACCCCCAAAAAAATTACCATCAGGATAGCCCATTTCGTAGCCCATCATGGCCTTTCAAGTACCAAAAGAAAAAAAAAATCCAAAATTCTCCTTTTTAATACATTCCAAATAACCAAAGATCAATTTAAAAAAAAAAAAAAAAAACTAAGTTAGTGTGTGTGTGTTGTGCACTTAACCCATCACGCCGCCAGTCACCTCGCCGTGAATCTGTGGTCATCCATCAACTCCAAGCTCTGTCACAGTACCACTGTTATCTCTCTCTCAAACTCTCTCTTTCTCTTACTTGGTGTTTAACTTGTGAACACCAAGTAATATACTGCTAAAGACTAGACTAGTGTAATCGGTTTACTACTTTTGTTATGCAATGTGTTATACAACTGTATGTTGTACTTTTTTTTTTCAGGAACCATGTATGTTGTACTTTAGCAATTTTAATTTGGCTAAGTTTCATTTGTGGGTATGACAATCTCAATAAAAAAAAAATCTTGTGGCTGTAATTTCTTTAAATTTTTGTTTATAACTTTATATAATAGATTAATAATATTACCATTTTGTTGAGTCATGAGTGAATGTGTTATTGAAAGTGAATTTTATATAATATATATAAAAATATATAACAGTGTCATGTATTGTATGATAATATATATTTTTTTTGATAAGAAATTCTTAACTTTTATTAAGAATAAGATAAAAACAATATATTTTGAGCTTGTAAGGACCAAAAAATCTTGCAATCTAAGCTTACTTAGAACAGTGAGTTGTAGAGTTCAACATTGGCCCAAATCAGTGAAATTTGTAAGAGAGGGAAATGACCAACAAGAGAGGGCTCTGCCCACGGATAAAAATAAAGAGGAAAGAAATAATGTTATAGAATAGATGAACATATACCCCTCCACAAGCTTGCCTGAGGAGGTTAAGATTTTACAAAAAGTTACACTGTTCACTCACTTCTCTCAATGCTCTTCTTGTTTCTTTTTACACTACTGTCTTGATCCCCTTTTTCTATAAACCCCCATTTTCTTATATACTTCTCCTTTCTTTATATCTCAACAATCCATCACTACCTAACTAGCTTCCTCTCATGACACTTGTCTCTTTTTATATTTGAAGAAGGTGGTGAAAGGAGTTTGCTTAGCTGTGACTTGCACTATTCAAGCAACTTCCTCATCAATGTAGCTGATAAAGCTATTACCCACCATTTAATGCGGAGTCGACAAGCTACTCCAAACTAGAAACTTCCCCTATAACCACTGACTCTCTCTCTCTCTCTCTCTCTCTCTCTCTCTCTCTCTCTCTCTCTCTCTCTCTCTCTCTCTCTCTCTCTCTCTCTCTCGGAATGCCTTAGAGTACTTTGACTCATCTCCTCCTTTCCTCAGGTGGCTTTCCTCCTTGGGCCCATGAACTATGATATCCCCACAGTTATACTGTAACTCTTCAGACCAATCCTTGGTCCTTGGGCACCCATAGAGCCAAAGAAGACTTAATTATATTAAGATTTTCCTCTATCCAAGTTATATATATTTTTGCTTAATTGTTTGTTTATCTCACTATACGCAGTAGTTTATGCTTGACTCTTCATACTAGTGTGTGTATTAATGACCGATATGGGATCATCTTAGTGTACAAGATGGAAAATAAGATTTGAGTAATTTTTTAACTATATATATTACTAAAAATTTAGCTTAGAATAAATTATAAATGATTTTAGTACAATGAAAAATATAGGTCACAACTTTGTTGAGTTAAAGTTAATTTATGATATAATTTTTTTTACTTAAGAACTTTATTGTATTTACTCTTTAGCTTGCCCCCTTATAAAATATTCTCGACTCTGCCACTACCAATAACATGGTCAAGTTACATTATAAGTTTATTTACATGGTTGTAAATGTGAGTTCAAGTCATATTACAAGTTAGTTCCATGTACAAAAAATATGGAATACAAACAAGTGAATACATCACCATCACATTACAAGATAATAATATATATTATTCATAAACCTGTTGGTGGCCATGGAAATCTGTGTTTTGGGTTACTGATAGCCTCACTAAGCACCCTCGAGTCATTTGCACTGCCTTCCCATCTAGCATGGACATATGTGAACTGCATGTCATAGTCACAAGCATACATCACATTGATTGTTATGACACTCTTTCTACCCCTAAATGCACTTAGTTTGCTTGAAAAAGGCCTGACACTAACATGTGTGCCATCAGTAGCTCCTACACATTTCTAAAACATAATATAATGCAATTTTAAACAATAATATACATATTGATCATCTTTATGACATAAATAATAATATACAATCATACCTCAAACCATGGATAGTACTTGTTTACATAAAAATGTACAAGGAGACCTTGTGCATTATCATTTGGCTTAATAACATGTTTTCCATAGGCATGAGCAACCCATAATACTTGATGAAATCAGTGGCATACCATTTTAGTAGAATGTTGAAAATGATCTATGACACATCTTATGGGAGTATTATGCCCAATGATATACAAAAACAAGACAACAGACTCTTGCACACACACGTCCACAATCTTCCTTCAATAACCCATGTTGTTTCAACTCATCGATTAAGTGAAGAAATAATGGCAAGGACATACGTAACATCTCATGGCAAACACTTGAATAACCATTATTGATTTCATCCATACAATCACTTGCAAATAACATACTAATACGCATTGGTTGTTTATCATAATGACAATGTACATACTAAATTTAAGCATAAATGTAAAGCTCAATCAAATTGAATTCTTCATCATTGTTGCTATTAGTGTTTGTATTTGACTAGTTATAATCCGTTTTAGAATTAGAGTTAAGAGTCATAAGCTAATTCAAGACCAAAGTTAAAGTATTCATCCTTGTCATCCTCGGTGGACATGCATGATAGTGTGTTTAACTTGCAAACATTAAATATCAATATGCATTAATAAACGAAAATTGATACAATGTAATATGGAAACAAAACAACAATACTAATAATAATTTCCAATTACGCGTAAACTCCTAAGTACACATTAACTTTATTACACATAACAACAAGTTTAAATAATTTAAGAAACTTAAAAGCTACTTTAACGACACACCATAATTGATACACCAAAATACATGATGATTGTTTAAGACCTATACATGGTCTTGACATTATTATCAAACACACATAACACAAATTCCTCATAAAACATCACACTACAACAACAAATGATCTTAATCTCATTTCTGAGCAATGTAATTCATCTAAGCCCTCCTCCTCCCATCTAGCATGTTAATGAACATAATCCTAGACTTATACATTTGGAGTCCTTCACTAATCTTAATTTATGTCATGTTGTCAAGGTATTTATACTGATTAAAAAT
Organism: Quercus variabilis; assembly: GCA_030445155.1. Lineage (NCBI taxonomy): Eukaryota > Viridiplantae > Streptophyta > Magnoliopsida > Fagales > Fagaceae > Quercus > Quercus variabilis. The sequence goes on from CP129455.1 coordinate 2,451,088, forward strand.
CGTTATAACACTATGAAAGCCTATCATCACCAACTGTAGATTGAGCACAATTTTCAGAGGCACCCGTTGTATTTCCATGCCTAGCCTCTTGTTCAACATCTAAATTTAGTTTTTGATTGCCTGAATCATCTTGCTTAGCTTGTCCCTTTAGGCAACCTTCTTTCATTTGGCACTTATTTGTTGCATTGAATGATTTTCAGCATGTTGAGTTCCTTACTACCTCATCCCCTTCTAAAGTTTCATTTTCTATTTTTTGTGTGTAACAATCGTTAGCATCCCAACATGTACACTAGTATTAGGGTAACCACATCAATATGTGTAAAGTCTTGCAAAATAGAAAAAGTTACCCATTTTACACATTTTGACAAAAAAAAAAAAAAAAACACCCACATCAGTAGGTATAAAATTATGCATTTATGTACAATTGCTACAATAACCGTGTATATATGCACGGTTACTATAGCTCTTCTATCTATTATTTTAATATTATCTTCATATATTATAAAAACCTATTTCACTCTTTTTTTCCTCTCTCCTCTCACCTGAGTAACACCATCGCCTCTCAATAGTCTCTCCCTGTTTCATTCCTGAGCTCTTCCTCTCATCTTCTCTCTTTGTTTGCTTCTTGACAGCTCTTGCTCATTCATATCACCACGGGAAATAATGTGATCGGTTTGGGGGTTTTGCAATCCCATAAGGAGGATGGATCAACTTTGAGGTATCTCTATTGACAAACTTTGGGGCAAATTTCTCTAAAAAAGTATGAGTTTTTCTCATTGAGTTTTTTTTTTTTTTTTTTTGGGGGGGGGGGGGGGTTTCAAGCAAGATTCTTGAGAGTTTCTCTAAACTAATTTTTTTTAGGGTTTCTTGGGAGTTTCTTGTTTCAAGTGAAGGCATGGAACAAGGTTTCTTTCATTGGGCCTTTCAGGGGATTGGGGCGTGTTTGCTTATGCTATAATAGATTGAGTTATATAAAATTCATTCTTGTCTTGGATATTGATCTTGCTTATCTAAAAAAGCCTAAATAGAATGTAGTAAAAAATTTGAAGGTAACTTCTCATTCAGAATAAATTATTGGGTCTTCAATGTATGGAGTACTCTATACAGTAGTTGTCACTTAAGCCAATCTTTGTTGAAGAATAGGATGTGGGCAATTCACATTTGGACCTTGTGTTTCAGAATTTAACTCAATTCAGATTCTTGAACGATTGTTTGGAAGTCTTATTGTTTAGGTTGGAAATTTATTTGCACTTGACTTTTTGCATAAATTTCTATTGGAATTCTCCAATTCTATGATACTGGATCTTAGGCACATTAGTGCATTAAAAGATTATTTACTAATTTTCTGAAAGTTCATAAAAGTACAATTGTACCTAAAAAAAAAAAAAGGCTTTAAAAATCTGTACATAGGCAAATAAGCTAACAGAAAAAAGCTAATCCAAGTGCTATTTATACGCTATTATTGGTGTTTCTTCCAATATGGAAATAGGTGGATAATTAGATCATATTGCTTTCTTTTATTTTATTTTAAAAAAATTCATTTTCCTTCTTCATGTCCTATTACCGTAGGAAGGAATGGTTCTTGAATGTATGGCTAGCATTGACATTTGGTGGAGTCTCATATTACTTAGTTATAAACTACTTCAACTTGATGTTAAAAGTTTTACATTGATTTTGGATGTTTCTTTGGGATATACTTGGAAACCTATACTGTTTGTTGGCCATGAAAGAACTGCCTAGTATGTCTATGCCTGTGGAGCAATGGTTCACACATTGATGAGTGTGTTCTAATTGGTTTAGAAGTACTAGTAACTTACCTACCTCTGCCAATTCTTTTCCCCTGCATTATCTAGTAGATAAATTTCAACTTCAATTTTGATGATTATTAGTGCTGCTACTGAATTACTTTGTTATTTGTTAGGTGATGGACTCGCAAAATCCCTTCTTCCTTGACATTTTACAAGACATAGAATAAGGTTTTGAGCACTGTTATGAATACCATTTCGAACCCCGTTTCAATTTGTCTAGTGGAATGGAATATTTCAATACCTACTTATTTTGGTGTACCGTTTCAAGGTGTTTTAGGTTCCTAAAAATTTATATATATATATATATATATTCTTATACAACATAAAATTATCAATTCAAAGAAAAGACACCATTTAATTGTATAAAACTATAAATTAAACACAACTCTACAAATCACAAAGTGTCAAACAACATTTAAAAAAAAATTACCCAAAATCAAAATCATTACACAAATCACAAATACCACAAATCAAAATTCAAAATCAAATGTATACCATTTCCTTTAAAAAGATATATATATATATATATATATATATCATATTAATTATTACACACACACACGCACATGCACACACACACACACACACACACACACACACACACACACACACACACACATATATATCAGTTTAATATCAATTAATAGAATATCTTATATATTTTACAGTCAAAATATATTTAAAATAAAATAAAATAGTATAGTAAATTATAGGGCCCAGAGAGGAAAATGAACGATAACTTCATAAGTTCTTAGGTTTTTAATTTTTTAGAGAAAGAGAAAACAAATATAAAAAATAGAACATTGCTATGTAAGACAGAGAGTAAAGAAAAGACAAATGAGAAAGAAGCAAAGAAAAGGCAATAAATGAGATGAAGAAGAGTAAAAAGAAAGTAGTAGTACCTAACAATATGACATGAATGGGAGAAACAAGTAAAAGAGAAAAGTTAAAAAGGCAAATGCAACGTAACATTATTCTGCCCGAAATTCAAGTTTTGGCCGGAATTGGCCAAAACAGTCTGGAATGGCCGGAATGCACTGAAATTCACTAGAATTGAAGCCGAGGTGGAACAAGGGGGTTTAGTGTGCCAGTTTCACGACTGGAATGGAATATTCCGCCCATTCCGGCTGGAACGGAATGGAATTCACAACAATGGTTTTGAATCTTTTGACAATGGTATTTTGATGTCCACTCCACATTTAGACATGAATGTCCATCAATCTCTACCCCAAGTTGAAATGGGACAATCTACACCCCCCATTGCAAAAAAATCAACTACTAAGAGAAGTTAACGGAGAAACAACTTCACCATAGATGAAGACATTAAGCTAGTGTTGACATAGCTCAATGTTAGCTTAGATGTCGTGACATCGACGGACCAAATACACACAACATTTTGGGATAGAATTTGGTCCACCTTCCACCATGATAAGAAATTTAACCGCTCCAAGGATTCTTTAAATAATCAGTGGTCAACAATTCAAAGGGAGACCTACAAGTTTGTGGATACTTGGCCCAAATTGAGAATCGGAATGAAAGTGGTAAAACTGAGCATGACGGGGTATTTCGACTCAACATCTAATATCAATTAATAGAATATCTTATATATTTTACAGTCAAAATATATTTAAAATAAAATAAAATAGTATAGTAAATTATAGGGCCCAGAGAGGAAAATGAACGATAACTTCATAAGTTCTTAGGTTTTTAATTTTTTAGAGAAAGAGAAAACAAATATAAAAAATAGAACATTGCTTTGTAAGACAGGGAGTAAAGAAAAGACAAATGAGAAAGAAGCAAAGAAAAGGCAATAAATGAGAGGAAGAAGAGTAAAAAGAAAGTAGTAGTACCTAACAATATGACATGGATGGGAGAAACAAGTAAAAGAGAAAAGTTAAAAAAGCAAATGCAACGTAACATTATTCTGCCCGAAATTCAAGTTTTGGCTGGAATTGGCCAAAACACTCTGGAATGGCCGGAATGCACTGAAATTCACTGGAATTGAAGCCGAGGTGGAACAAGGGGGTTTAGTGTGCCAGTCTCACGACTGGAATGGAATATTCCGCCCATTCCGGCTGGAACGGAATGGAATTCACAACAATGGTTTTGAGTCTTTTGACAATGGTATTTTGATGTCTACTCCACATTTAGACATGAATGTCCATCAATCTCTACCCCAAGTTGAAATGGGACAATCTACACCCCCCATTGCAAAAAAATCAACTACTAAGAGAAGTTAACGAAGAAACAACTTCACCATAGATGAAGACATTAAGCTAGTGTTGACATAGCTCAATGTTAGCTTAGATGTCGTGACATCGACGGACCAAATACACACAACATTTTGGGATAGAATTTGGTCCACCTTCCACCATGATAAGAAATTTAACCGCTCCAAGGATTCTTTAAATAATCAGTGGTCAACAATTCAAAGGGAGACCTACAAGTTTGTGGATACTTGGCCCAAATTGAGAATCGGAATGAAAGTGGTAAAACTGAGCATGACAGGGTATTTCGACTCAACATCTAATATCAATTAATAGAATATCTTATATATTTTACAGTCAAAATATATTTAAAATAAAATAAAATAGTATAGTAAATTATAGGGCCCAGAGAGGAAAATGAACGATAACTTCATAAGTTCTTAGGTTTTTAATTTTTTAGAGAAAGAGAAAACAAATATAAAAAATAGAACATTGCTATGTAAGACAGAGAGTAAAGAAAAGACAAATGAGAAAGAAGCAAAGAAAAGGCAATAAATGAGAGGAAGAAGAGTAAAAAGAAAGTAGTAGTACCTAACAATATGACATGGATGGGAGAAACAAGTAAAAGAGAAAAGTTAAAAAAGCAAATGCAACGTAACATTATTCTGCCCGAAATTCAAGTTTTGGCTAGAATTGGCCAAAACAGTCTGGAATGGCCGGAATGCACTGAAATTCACTAGAATTGAAGCCGAGGTGGAACAAGGGGGTTTAGTGTGCCAGTTTCACGACCGGAATGGAATATTCCGCCCATTTCGGCTGGAACGGAATGGAATTCACAACAATGGTTTTGAGTCTTTTGACAATGGTATTTTGATGTCCACTCTACATTTAGACATGAATGTCCATCAATCTCTACCCCAAGTTGAAATGGGACAATCTACACCCCCCATTGCAAAAAAATCAATTACTAAGAGAAGTTAACGGAGAAACAACTTCACCATAGATGAAGACATTAAGCTAGTGTTGACATAGCTCAATGTTAGCTTAGATGTCGTGACATCGACGGACCAAATACACACAACATTTTGGGATAGAATTTGGTCCACCTTCCACCATGATAAGAAATTTAACCGCTCCAAGGATTCTTTAAATAATCAGTGGTCAACAATTCAAAGGGAGACCTACAAGTTTGTGGATACTTGGCCCAAATTGAGAATCGGAATGAAAGTGGTAAAATTGAGCATGACAGGGTATTTCGACTCAACATCTAATATGTATTGTACGTCAATGCACTTGTAGTTTTATGATTTTCATTATTTTCAATTTTTTACTTTTGTAGATTAATGATGCAAAAACTATGTATAAAAGTAACAACAAAAATGCATTTCAATTGGAACATTGTTAGAGAATTTTGAGGAATGAAGCTAAGTGGTTGAATCTAGGAGATAATGTGAAGGTTTGCACAAGACAACTAGCCACACAATCTTGTCATACTTTTGCTAGCTCAACAAATCTAGATGAAGATAATGATGAAATGAACTTCGGCAAAACTTGGAGAGACCCATAGGCAAGAAGGCCGAAAAGGAGAAATTAAAGAAAAGAAAGAATTGCGATGATGTGGTCTCAACATTTTCCTCCCAATTGGATGAAATCAAGGAAGAAGAGAGGAGAATGCATGAGAAGAAAAAGGAAAGTATGCGCATTGCATTAGAAGAACAAAGAGAGTTAATGCGCAATGCATCCAAAGAACGAAGAGAGTTGATTCGTATAAAGGAAGAGAAGAATGAAGTAGAAAAGAGGAAAATGAAAGATGAAATTACGATAAAAGATACAAGAACCATAGATCCTGAGCAAAAAGAATATATTCGTCTATGTCGTTTGAAAATCTTGGAGAGGATAAAGTCTAAATTTCCATCATAATTTGAATATTATTATTGACAATATTTAATCAAGTAATTTTTTATATAGTGCAAAGATACTAGCATATGGTTGACATAGATGATTTGATGTTAGACATCTCTTTTGTGTTTTTTACTTGTGCAGGGAATATGATTGTTCAATCTCTAATCATGTTAGATATATTTTTGTAATCTTCACTTGTACAAGGAAAATAGCAATGTTGCAAATTTTGTATTGTGCACAAACCATAGCACTTAATTATTCAATTTAATTTGTGATTCTGTTCTTGTCATTCTGTTTTGGGTGAGGCAACGTCTCTATTTTTATCATTCTATACAAGATAATTTGTGCAAAGATAATAGCACTTGGATAATTTGTCATTCTCTTTGTTTGTTTTGCTTGTTGAAGGTGGTTGTACTTGTACTTACTGCCATGGCTTATGGTTTGTGTATGTCTGGTTGTACTTGTACTTGTACGTTGGCTGGATTCTTGCAATTGAAGCCATTGATGAAGACTGGCTTTACTATTGCAGCTTTTTTAGTCTCTTACTTGATTACTTATGAAATAACATGTACTGATTTTATTGGTTCTATATGCTATTTGAATGTAAATTTAATGGTATGTGATAGGCCAACTCTTTAACTAACTGTTTTGTGTGTTTAGCGATTTCTTCATCCAATCACATGCTTAGAGAGTATATTTTGATTCCAAGGTTGTTTTATTATGTTTCTAATGAGTCAATCTTTGATTATAATATCAATTTATTTTTATCCTTATGTTGTGGAAGTAGTTCCTTGTGTTGTGGAGGCAGCTCTTTCAACAAGACATTAGATTTCATGTGCAATAGTGAATGTAAAGAGGGTTATTATAGTTTTTCAGGTCAAGAACTTTAAAGATAATTTAAAGAAAAAGGAAAAAACATAAGATTGTTTCAGTTTGTTATTTATGTTTTTGTGTTTACCTTGAGGTCGAGTTTACATTATTATTATTGATGATTAGGTGAGAACTGAGAAGTATGGTATTAGAATCCAGAGGGGCTACTTGTCGCTAATTTCTCAAGGTGTGGAGATATTTTGGTGCTTGGGATGTATTGATTTGCCTTGGTGTATGATTTTTTGATTGGAAAGGATGGAGAGGTTGTTCCCTTTCGCATTCAGCAACTTAGGCAGGGGCCAAATCAGCTCTGGTCTTGACTTCTGCCCCCACCAATGCTGTTGAAGATTGAAGCATTGCCTATGGTGATTGCTGCAATGATCAGCTTGACATAAATAATTCTTTGTTGTGTAGTTTTATTTATTTAAAATTGTATATGAGAAGATAGCTCGATTGCCCATATTGTTTAATAAGATTTCATTGTGTTGTGCAGAGACTCACCATTTTTGTGAAAAACTCTGGTTGTGCAAAAAGATGGTGAGAGAGACAGAAGAGGAGCAAGAGGAGGGAGGCAACACATGGGGTTGATGAAAGGTGAAGAGAAGATAGAAAATACTAAATAGTGCATTTCTACCCCCATGTGGATGTAATAAATATTCATTTCATTTTTACATAATCATTTTTTAACTCATATAAATATTAGATTGTTTTCATAAACTAATATGCTTTGCTAGTAATATGGAAATTATTGAGAGCTTTTGTAAACAAATATAGCTTAATTCTACTAGATTTGGGGTAGATTATGTTGTAAGAATTACGTTGCTTTGAGAATTGTGTTCCTGTAAGAATTGCATTCTTGAAATACCAAGATTGTTCTTGAGGTTGATATTGCTCCTTATCTTGAAGGTCAGTGTTGGTAAATCCTATAATGGACCCCCAAACATTTTCAAAATTATAATCGTTGGGTCAATTTTTTTTTTTTAAAAAAATGACAATTAGTTTTGAATTTATCGTTTGAATTTCAAAATTATGATTGGTGGATATGAATTTCAAAATTATGACTGTTAGGTTACTTGACACCAATTAGATGGTAGTCGTTGGAGCCACTATTCTAGCGGTTCAGTCTCCGATTCTAGTAGTACAGTGGTCGGAGACATCGATTTGGTGGCGGTCGTTAGAGCCACTATTACAACAATCGGTTCACCGATGATGTCGATACGATGGTCAGAGACACCAATCTGTCGGCGATCACCAAAGCCACTATTTTGGTAGTTTAGGCACCAGAGGCATTTGTCAAAACTACTATTTTAACAATCCACACACCGGTGGGTCGCTATTCGGCGGTATAGTGGGCAGTGAGACCAATTTGGCGGCGTTCATCAGAGCTACTATTTCGACGGTTCAGCCATCGGACCTCCACCACAAGTGGCTCCATTGGTCGAGCTACTGGTGTCGGTAGTTTACTTAAAATATAAGTTTAAATTAAAAAAGTATGAGCATTAGGGAAAATAATAAAAAAAATTGATGAAAAATGAATATTTTATTGAAATATCTTGTAAAATAAATAAACTGATGTGGGTGTTTTGTAAAAGTGATGGTATAAAATAGAAAAAGTAGATTTTTTTTGGTGTAAAATAGATGGAATTCTTTAAAAGAGCTGATGCGGTTACTCTTAGCAAGTTCCTCATCTCGGGCACATTCTTCATCATTATTTGAGATTGGTTGGTTTGAGGAAATTTAAAGGGCACTGGTTATAATACTTGGGGCAAACAATAGTTTTAGTTTTCATAGTGCTCATATCATTATTTCTTGAACTGTTTTGCTCTAAGATTTCCCTACAATATATGAGTCAAACTAAATCAAACAACATGTATTGAATAATAATTTATTTTTAGAAACATAGAAAGAAAAATATAATAAACATTTTTGTTTTTTGTAATTACGTTAGCCCACACCTCCTCAAGGCCAGTAACAATGTCTTTGAATGCATTTGCGCAAGAGACTAGTCTCTCTTAGCGTGTGCATTGCATTGTTGTCCAAGTAAAGGGCTTAAAAACACCTTTGACTATGTTACCTTTGACATTTTCCCATACCATAATGTCTACAAACAACTTTTCTACATGGGGAGGCCATACGTTTGCATCATTTGATTGACTTGCCATCTTATATAGATCATTCACATAAAGATCGAAAGGACAATATTTATTACATTTACATGTGAATACCATTCAAGTTTCCCTCTAACAATAGATCATAGTGAGAGACATATCAACATTTTATTTTGAGCAGGGTGAGACATAGGAACATAAAACTAAACATGTGAGACATAAGATTATAAATATGAAACAAGCATGTTATCTTAACTTAGACGAAATATAAATTATCTTTTTACATCAAAGAAAACAAATATTTAGATATAACTTAGAATAAAAATTACAGACCAAAACCCTTAATTTTTACTCAACACCAACGTTAAAACCTTTAGTTTATATTCCTAAATCATTTGAGAGCACCCAATGAACCCATAAAGTCCCACTGAAATTGAGCCCATTAACCCAAACAAAACAGACGTCAAGACCCACTGAAAAATTTATAAAATACACATCCCAACAACCCATTAGCATGATTCCATTAGGGTGTAACATGTCTACTACTTTGACTATACTTGCTTGATATTATGGATCTTAGGTAGGAGACTATGATTGGAAATGAAAATGAAGCTGAAAATCTTATGAGTTTGCTCTTTACAGTAGGTTTATGTTTACCTTAACATGATGGCCGATGTTTTTGCACGAAGCCCACCTAAAATTTTTGGTATAATCTGTATTCTTCTTAAGATACTCCCTTTTAAGAATGCATTCTTTTTAAGCCTATCTACAACTACTCCGAAACTTCCACTGCTAAACTTGCATTTCTGTCTTCTTTTTCTTCTTCTTCTTTTTTTGTTTTATTTTTGGCAAAAAGCCATTTTAGTCCCTACATTTTCAAGCGATTTCTATTTTAGTCCTTACATTTTATTTTTACCGCTTTTAGTCCCTATCCTGAAAAACACTTTTCATTTTGGTCCCTGCTGTTGCATCAGAAACGGAAAAGCTGACGTGGCAAATGGTAGGAATAAATAATAGTAAATTAATGCCCACGTGGCTTAAATTAATAATAAAAAATATTTTTTGGCATTAAAAAATGCCAAGTCAGCATCTAAATTATAAAAAATTAATTTTTTAATTTTAACTAAATTAAAAAAAATTACATAATTGAGATCTAAGTGTGTTTTAAACAAGAACAACAAGAACACAAACTCAAATCCAAGAACACAAACCTAGAAATCAACCTTGCCGCTTCACGAGTAAACCCAGACAATCAGTGCTCTTGTTCTCGTCTGTGGCGTTTAAGAGAGAAGAAAGCACTAGAGAATATATTGACAAAAATTTTGAACTAGAAAATTTAAACTTGTGTGGGTTCACTGGGCAGGCTAGCATGGATGAATTAAAGGCAGGTGAGTCTTTTTCTTTTCTCTGTGTGTACTCACAAACAGAAATTCAAAGCACTAGATGGGTCTAAGTTGGCTCGAGTTGATAGTCCCTCACAATGGGTCTTGGTCAAAGGAGTGGTGTGGAGCGGTCAGATTTGCACCGAAGCTTGGTCTAGTGATGGCGCACGAGGTGAAGGCTTCCAACGGTGCAACATTGACAAAGATTGGGCTCGAGGGTCGATGGAGATGGTTTGGTATCGTTGGAACAAGTCAACAAATGGTGATCTAAAGGCTGGACCGTCGTCATTGTGGTGTTGGATGGCGAAACTTGAAATCGCTGTTGGGTCCGCTACTGGTGATGGAGGCTAATAGTGGCACTGACTTCTTATGGGTTTGATTTGCCAGTGTGGATTATGGGTATTCCTGATAAGGGTTTTCTTTATGGCAGATGGCTTTTGTGTTGGTATTGTGGTTTGATGGGATGAGAAAATGAGAGAGAAGAAAACGAGAACATTAATTCATGTTCTTGGTCAAAACTGTGGCGTTTAAGAGAGAAGAAAATGAGAACAAGAGCACTGATTGTCTGGGTTTACTCATCGAAGCGGGAAGGCTGATTTTTGGGTTTGTGTTCTTGGATTTGAGTTTGTGTTCTTATTGTTCTTGTTTAAGACACACTTAGATCTCAATTTATGTAATTTTTTAATTTTTTATTTAGTTAAAATTAAAAAATTAATTTTTTTTAATTTAGATGTTGACTTGGCATTTTTTAAAGCCAAAAAATATTTTTTATTATTAATTTAAGCCACGTGGGCATTAATTTACTATTATTTATTCCTACTGTTTGCCACGTCAGTTTTTTTCGTTTCTGATATAACGGCAGAGACCAAAACGAAAAGCTTTTTTCAGGATATGGACTAAAAGCAGTAAAAATAAAATGTAAGAACTAAAATGGGAATCGCTTAAAAATGTAGAGACTAAAAGTGGCTTTTCGCCTTTATTTTTTTATTTTTTTATTTTTTTTGTTTATAACATTCTCAACTAACAACAACTTCAACAGCAAAACAAAAACATTTGGAAAACCTAAATCCTTAACGAGTTCAAATCATCTATCTCCTTCTCTCTGTTTCACTTTATACTCTACCGATAAAAATATACTACATGTCTATCTATTGAATTAACTCCTACCATTATGCCTTTCCTAATTTCAATTACCTAAAATCAAATATAAATATATAAAAACCCCAGCCCATCCTTACCACTACCAATGCTACCACCACTGGCACCATCAACGTCACTAGTCATGGCCTCCACCATCACCTGGTCTGCACACTGCCTCACTATTTTCAAATCTAAACCACCGTCACACTACCACCCAAAAATAAAATCCAAGAACACAACAATAGTGTGGGTGTGAAAGAATTGTCCAAATCAAAGAAACCATACCCACAAGTCAAAAACAACAAGAGGAAGTGAAGGCTCCAATTTGTGCAACACCCACAAATCTCTTTTCTCATCAATAAAGCTATGGACCTACAGTAGCTTTCTTTTTAATTAATTTTTTTGTTGAGCTCAGTTTTCCTTTAGTTACACAATAACGTGAAGGCCTTTGTTCAAGTATTGTCTCTGGTTGAAGAAAATGCTATATGGGTTATATTGGTAGTTCACATAGTGTGATGGTGGTTGGTGGGTTTGAGATGGATGGTGAGATTGGTTTGGATTTAAAGAACATTGAGGCGGTGGTTGGCTTTAATTTTGAAAATCAGTGAGGTGGTGGTGCAAACCAGGTGATGGTGGCTTGCCATGACCGGAAATGTTGATAGTGCTACCGGCTGGTGCCAGAGAAGGATGGTGGTAGAGGTGGGGGAATAGTTGTTTGGTTGATGGAGTCAGCGCTGATAGTAGGGGTGGCAAATGGGTGGGTTTGGGTGAGTTTGGGGTGGGCATAATTGGGTTGGGCATATAAAACCCATTTACCCATTTAAAACCCATTTAACTAATTACTTTGAACCCAAATCTAACCCAACCCAATTATTATTGGGTAAACCCTAACCCACCCACTTACCCAATTATCAAAATTACCAAAATGCCACTAAAGTGAAAATGACCAAAGTACTCTAAAATATTAAAAAATGACCAAAATACCCCAAAACATGAAAATTACCAAAATACCCCCCCAAAACCCAAAAAATGATCAAAATAGCCCCAAAACCCAAAAAATGACCAAAATACCCCCGAACCCAAAAAATTACCAAAATATCCCCGAAACCCAAAAAATAACCAAAATATCCCCGAAACCCAGAAAATTACCAAAATACCCCTGAAACCTAAAAAATTACCAAAATTCTCCCGAATAAAAAAAAAGACCAAAATACAACAGAAAATGACCAAAATACCCCCGAACCCAAAAATGACCAAAATACCTTGCAATCCAAAAAATGACAAAAATACCCCCAAATTCAGAAAATGACCAAAATACCCCCCGCAACCCAAGAAATTACCAAAATATTCATCCCACACTACTAAAAATTCGATATGTTACCTTTATTTTATTAAAAGATAAATATTCATCCCACTACTAAAAAAAAAAATAGTTAGAAAGAAACATAGTGCAATAGCATTTTCTACTAGTTATTAGTATATTCCTTTTCTTTAGTATTAATATTACATACAATGTGGCTTACATAACATGCATGTGTATCTACAAATGTTGAGAACTGTATAATGACATGTATATTAGTTATAATGACAAGTATATATATATATATATATATATATATTTACTTACTTATTATTTATCTTTTCATAAATACGTATTTATGACAATATATGATATGGGGCTCCATGCCTCTATCTATGAATCTTATCGAATGTACTGTATGGATTTCCATATCCTTTTGAAGCAAACAAATGCATGGTCACGAAATTATAATTGTTTGTAATAGTGCAATGTTTGGAATAGTTCAAAGTTTCAAATCCTCTTTGACAGTAGGAACATTTTTTTTTTTTTTTTTTTTGAGAAACAAGACCATGATTCTTATAGATCAACAGAAACTTCTATCAGTGACTACAAGATTTTGGACATCACAGGGAATGCCATCAGACCAATAGCAAGGACAATGGGAATATTTGGCTAATTTTGCCAATCTATCAGCAACTGCATTCCCTTGTCTTTTAACATGTGAAAAACAAAAAGAGACAAAATTCAAAGCTAGAGCTCTAATGTCTTCTATAATGTGACCGAAAGGGCTGACACAGTTTGAATCAGCGTTGAGAGCCTGTATAATTGTTTCAGAGTCACCTTCAAGTACCACTTTCTCTACGCCAAGCTCCAAAGCAAAGGAAATTGCTTTTCTGCAAGCTAAAGCCTCAACGTCATCCACTATTGCAGGGAGGTTAATTCTGTTTGAAAGGAGCTGGCCTTGGCTGAAGTGATAAGTATTGGTAGTTAGTTGCAGTGGCAGTTAGCCTTGGTTGCTGAGTTGGCATTGTATTCAGTTGACTGTTAGGATTAGATAGTTAGTTAATACTTGTTGTAATAGATTGGGGACTTGTAATTGGGAAGGGAAACTATAAGAAGCTATAGCTAATTGTAAAGAATCATATCAGAAATGTTAAGCAAATTTCTCTGTTTCTCAATCTCTTAGTTCCTATTTCTCTATTTTTACTTCTTACTTCCAAGGAAGCCTAGTTCCCTTAAAGATCTACTTCAATTCCATAAGAACCATTGGATTCTTATCAGACAAAGACATAGGTCCGTAATAACTTTCATATTAGAAGGAAGTACAATATCTTGTTTTACATATGGAGGTATCAAGCTCATCTGCAAAACATCAATTGAGGAAACAATTGCTTAATTAAGAGCACAACACACTATCTCACAGAACATGTTTACAAATATTATTTACCACCTTGAACAACAAAGAAAACAAGAAAGCCCATAAGCTTCATGTTTTATATCAATTACCAGTCCACCAAGTTATTTATTTCAGCAAGGGAAATATATCATGTGCTTGTTACCTGATAACAGGCAGAAGCACAATTACCAAGCTGTGGCACGCAATTCCATACCTTGCAGTCTAATTGTGAAATATTTTTTATGCTTGAATCTAGTTCTTGCATATATTTGAATTTAGTTGTAATTGGATATTGATTCATTTTCTTGGGATGGATATACTGTGCCACACTACAAAGTCACAACAATATTGGACTCCTCCATTTGAGCATAAATCTCTCATTGGCATTCTATCAAACACTAACCATGCACTTTGAACATCACCACATTTCACACACATGGTAATCAATGCACTCACCACATCCACATCTGACTCAAACCCAACTCTACTTTTGCTTACCCACCCACCAACACATTCCAAGAAAACACATCCCTCTCCTCCATCTTCCCAAACACATACCAAGCATTACCCAGATCACCAAACCTCGCAAACATACTCAACAAAGCATTACCAATGCTTACCAAAAAGATAAAATTAGAAAATGTAAACTGTTTGGTAACAGAGAAAACGAAGGAAAGCAAAAGAAGACTTTTAAGTAACTAAAGAGAGGAACCAAATCCGAGATTCAAAACTTACCGATGAGTGCTGGAGTGACCGGAAAGAGATAACGTGAATATTCCGGCAAACAACTCAGAAATCCGCTAAAGCTTTGAAGAGTTTTGATGTGTCCGAAGCTTTGAAGCTGCAGAAGCCGTGATTGGAGGGCGAGAAAATGAGGGAAAATGAGAGAAAACGAAAATGTAGCCCAGAAATGTCTGAGACTCTGAGGTGAGGGCTGGGTCTTTTTTTTTTTTTTTTTGTGAGATGGGCTGGGTTGAGTTTGTTGGGTATATTATTTTTGGGTTAAACGGGGTTAAACGGGGTTCAATGGGTTTTTAATTAAAACCCAATTATTTTTGGGTCTAGTTGGGTTGATGCCCATTTAACCTAATTAATAATTGGGTAAGTTTGGGTTTAATTAGAGTGGGCGGGTTTGGGTAGGCAAATGGGTTTGGACTTATTTTGCCACCCCTAGCTGGTAGTTGTAGTGGTGGGGATGAATTGAGTTTTTATTTACCTTTATTTATTTTAGGTAATTGAAATTTGGAAGGCATAATGGTAGGAGGTAATTAAATAGATGGACACGTGGTATATTTTTATTGGTGGAGTATAAAGTGGTGCAGAGAGAATGAGATAGAAGATTTGAACTCATCCTTAACCATTGAAAAAAAAAAGGATTTAACTACAAAGATAAAAACCAAAGAAAGAGAGGTGGACTGAACACAAAATAAGTTATATAAGTAAATATGAAGAACAAAGGAAAGATAGAGGTAGACTGAGCAGATGAAATCAACCACAAAGATAAACCCCAAATTTAGATCACCCAAAACAACTTGTTAAGAAACTCATTAACCCAAAATAGACAAACATAAAGATTAGAGAGACAGGGCCAAAATACACAGAGAGAGAGAGAGAGAGGTGGGTTGACCTTGCTTGCCTGGAACAAGAGAGGCTAGAAATTAAGGTAGAGAGAGGTGAGAGTCAACTAATGAGAGACTAGATGATGGAGAAAAACTGTGAAAAAATAAGAGCAAAATTGTTTTTAGCTTTTCAATAAACTTCAATGAAGTCTTTTGCACTAGAAAGAGTAGTTGGCACCAATAAATTTTGTTAAATATAGTAAATGTAGCATGTTTGACTTGAGCAGACTTAACAATTGGTGGGGCCTAGTCGTTTTCTAGAAATTAATGAGAATGTCACTCTACTCGTTTTCACTGAAAATGAAAATACTAGAAATGTGTATTTATTTGTTGTATTCAAATCCAAATTTTAGGATACTGAAAATGAAAACTGAGTATAAATCCTCAAACTAGACTCCCTTTTATATTCCCTCACTTTTTCATTACCTTTCTATTTTCTATTCCTCTTTCCTCCCCAACCAATGAAACTTAGAGTTGTGAAGAAAAGCTAGCAAATCTTACATAATATATAGTGCTATCCATTTTTGGAGAACCATTATAGTACAATTTTATCTTAGCTAATAGGTTGCTAATCTTCTTTTTTTTTTTTTTGAGAAAAATGTAAGCGGCAAGCGTAGTTTTATTAAAGAAATGAGATAAATCAAGACAAATCAGATTGGAACACATCATCCAAATCCCCAGGCAGATCTTCTACCCAAACATCAGTATCTGCAGATGAAACTGCTCTCCTAGCTAAACAATGAGCTAATTTATTCTTGTCCCGACCAACATGTTGAAAACTACAGTGCCTCAAAACAACCCCTAACCTCTTAGTTTCATTGACTATATGACCATATAAAGTATTGCACCCACCCAAAGCATTTAAAGCTTGCATAACCTGCAAGCAATCACCTTCCAATATGACATCAAAAAGGCTTTAATTCTCTGGCAAACTCCACAGCTTGTCTTGTAGCCAAGGCTTCAGCCATCTCCACCGTACGGGGTAGATCAATCCTCTGACTCAAGGCAGCAATAACTTGGCCAAAATGATCTCAAAAAACGATGCCAAGTCCTGCACAGTGTAGCTCGTCAAATATCGTAGCATCAAAATTCACTTTGTAGGTTGCTAATCTAGTGTTGGTGTTTTTATTGTATTTATATATTTTTTTTACATTTATTAAACATATTTGGACCCAACACAATATTTTTAACTAATTCAATGTGATGCTTTAATGACTATAATCCTACATAAGTGGCCTAGTAAAATAGCTTAGTGAGTTGACAAAAAGTCTTTTAATAAGTCTTTTTTTTTCACTTGAAGGTCTAGTTTCCTTAATTTATTTACTAATTATGAGATAAAAAGATAAAAATTAGTTTATTATTATTATTATTTTGAAAAAAAAAAAAAACTAGTTTTGGGGTTTAAACCAAAACAAAAAGAAGAAAAAGAAAAAGGAAAAAAAAATGCTGTGATTCTCAAAAATTGTGCACTATCAAATTAGCCCATTAGAAAAACTCTAGCCCACAAAAAAAGTGTTTTAGCCCAACTAAGCTGTTGACCGTTGTGTTCTACGAAATAACACGGTCTTTTAGCCCACAAACTCTCAACCCGATAGCTCTGAATCCTAAAAATGGGCTTCCCTCCCTTCAATCGAGTCCGCGGCGAAAACTGAATCTGAACGCGACGTTACCTCTCATTCCCTTCCTTCCGTTTTATTTATATGAATGAATTTTTAATTTTCTCGGGAAACAAACAGAGGCGGTTAGATTTAGGGCATTTGACAGTGGTACGTGGCGTAGTCCAATAATTTATCGTGTCCTCAAAGTTGATGAAAGAAACACACAGACACAGTGCAAGCAAGCAACTCTAGTTTACTCTTTCAGCTTAAATTTTTTTTTTAAGCTGATCAACTACCCATTCGCAGCTTCAGGAGGTAAACCCTATAATTCTTCTTCTTCTTCTTCTTCATTTTTGCCCTTTGCTTTGAATTTAGAATTTGGATCTTTCTCTGTTTTCTGTGGATCTGGTGCGTGCCAATTCGGATTTGATTTCGTGGTGATAATTTGTTGATTTTGATAATTGTCTTATTTGCTGATTTATTATTTTTATGGGTTTTTTTTTCCCGGCAGAATTTTGTAATTGATATGAGAATTACGATGTGTGTATATATATATATATATATCTATATGTGTGTGATCGATTTCTTGTGTGGGTTTTTTTTTTTTTTTGGTTAATTTAATTTGACTGTTTGTTTTCTGTTATTTTATTTGTTGAGCTCGTTTATTGATTTATTTATTTTTTTAAAATAATTTTTTCTTAAAGAAAAATAAAATTTACACCGAAATTTTACTCCAAAATAATATTGAAATGCTAATCTGGGTTGGTTTTCTTTTTATAATTCAATGGTTACAACGATGGGGAAGGGGGGATTTGAATTTTGAACCATAATTGTCCTAATAAAGAGAACATGCCATGCCACTTTAGCTTCAAAGCTCATGGCAATCTAGGTTGGTTTTCGAGAGGGAAAGTTTTTCTGGAAGAGATTAAGCATTTTCTGAAAAACAGACTAGTTTTCTTATGTTTGGTTAAGCCCTTGAAAATGTGCTAGAAAACATTTGTGGTGTGGAGTTTATTTGTGGTGCTTTGTTGAGTATGTGACAACAGTGACATACCTGGTGACATTTTCCTCTGAATTGGTATGTTGGGTAAGGATATTTTTCCATCCTTGCAACACATCGAGGATGTCTCTCGATGGAACAAACGGGCATTACAAAAGCAACATGTCTTTGGTTGTGGTAGTTGGTACCTAATGGTCTCTATACCTTCTTTAAAATCCTTTGCACAATTGTATCTGCCCCGCATACAATTTATTATATGTGCAGTACCATCAAATGTGTTGTCAACTCCTAATTTTTATTTTGAGGAAAAAATTAGTGATAAAAAGTGTAATCATCGTTGTGAAAGAAAATATTAAAATTGTATCAAATATTATGTTGTGAAATAAGCAAAATATTAATAAGGTTTCGAATATGCAACTTGTTAACAAATAATAAAATTGATAATGATAAACATGTAAATTGAAATTAAAATTGTGACATTGAGTAACAAACCTTGTTCTCTGTAGCCATTCCTGTGATTTTGATCATTTATATTTTCAACTTCTTCAGTTCTTTCTACACCTGCAATGTAATTATAGAAAATGCTAATTTTTTTAAAAAAAAATTATAATGGTGCAAAGTTTATAAATATTTGACATAAAACTTATCATCATTAACATTAGAATTTATATGACTTGGTCCAGCCTCAAAATCATTTTGGCATTATAGTTGGATATATTGGAGGTAAACCTAAAGTTATTATAAACATTAAGTTAGCATTGTTGTTGATATTGACATAAAACGAACATGCCTTAATTTATTTTTTTCCCCAAAATAATCATAGTCCAACCAATGAATATTTTTTAAAAGGCGCAAAATTATGATCTCACCATTAGTTTCTTGCATAGCATTTCACTCAACTGGCATATTTCGCACCAAGTTACGGATATGCGTAAGACGACAACTTGGTGTAGCCTCGCGATTAGGTGGTATTAGTGATACACATGATGATGTTGAATTAGAATGCACAACGTCTTCATTTAAATTTGCTGGACTTCCCACTAAAGTAATATCATCATCCAAAGTTTGTTGTCTTCGTCTTGCATAATTGGCACGACGTCTTGCCAATCGAATTTGTCTGCTTTCATTGTCTTCTATTTGTCTACTACGTCGATCATAATATCTTCGTAGTTCTCGATGACGTTCTACGTCATTGGTATGAGTCACAGGTGTATTTTCCGAACTCATTTCTGCATTAAAATAGACAAAAAAATAATCGTGTTAGTTGCACATATATACATATTTAGCGCAATAATTATTTAGCGCAATATTTAGTGGAAGCATGTGCTATGTTAAAATTTCGTAGTCAAATTTGTTATATAAAAGTTTTGCAAAACAATATTGCACCCTTATTTTTGAGTTGCAATGGTTTGACACTAAAAATATGTAAACACAATATTTTAGCCGTAATATAATGTTTTTTTTTTAAATAATACCTGAATTGGTTGAAATTTCCCTCCCCCAACTATTGAAGGATAATTAATTTTTTATTTTATTTTATTTTTTTTGTAGAGAAAAGGCTTCATGTTATTAATTGGTTGAAAATCTATAAAACGTGGTTTTTATTTTTTCCTCTTCTCTTTAAATATATAAGTATAAAATCATGGAAAAAATTACTTCTAAGTATATCTAAATAATAGGCAAAATTTTAGGAATAAAAATATTTAAGACATTTAAAAAAAATTAAATGTAAAACAGTGCAGGCATATTATTAAAATACCTAAAACATTGGAATTTTTTTTTTTTTTGGCTTGAAGTTGTAAAAAAAAAAAAAAAAAAAAAAACCATTGATGCAAATTTATTAAATGAGAACACGTAACAGTTGATGCAAATTCAAAAGGCATGGTTTGTTTGGAGTCTTTTTGTCTTTTGGTAAGTTATTTTGGATCAGATTAAATTTTACCAACTACCTCAGATCCCACTTACAAATAGGTTTGTGGATATTAGGATTTGGATTTGATTCAGTTTTTTTATTATATGTAAGAGTTTGAAAAACAGTTATTACTTTGAAAGTGATCAAAGACACTCTGTGATTATCAATGTGGGACTGGTTATAACCAGTCTCTTCTGTGCAGGCATTAACAACTATATAGAAGTCGTTGTGGATTGGTGGTCTCAATGGCTGCTTCGGAGGAGAATAGTTCATTGTTCCCTATTTTCATTTTGACAATAATGGCCATTCCATTGGTGCCTTATACAATTCTCAAGTTATGCCGGGCTGCCTCAATGAAAACAAAGAGCATACACTGCAAGTGCTCTGAGTGCACTCGTTCAGGGAAGTACCGCAAATCGATATTTAAGCAAGTGAGTTCCTTCCTTGTTCCATGAAGTTCTCCTCAATTGCATATTTCACACAAAGTCCCATTATTTGCCCTAACAATGGTGTCTATACTGGCTTTCTTGCAGATTTCCAACTTCTCAACGTATAGTAATTTGACTTTAATACTACTTTGGGTTGTCATGATTGTCCTGGTTTATTACATTAAAAATATGAGCCGTGAGGTAAATATTTTGATCAAAATTTGAACATTAGTTGAATACCTGAATTGATTTATTTGTTTCCATCTTACCTCTTTTTAGTGAATCAGGATTTTGTTTAGGAACTCATAACTGTATGGTTTCGATGCTTGAATGTTGCATCTCACATTCCTTTTTTTTTTTTTTTTTTGAATTGGTTCTCAGATTCAAGTTTTTGAGCCCTTTAGTATTCTTGGATTAGAACCTGGAGCTTCAGATGTGGATATAAAGAAAGCATATAGAAGGCTATCTGTTCAATACCATCCTGATAAAAACCCAGATCCAGGTTGATGGTGTTTTAGTACTTTGGTTTATGTGATTTATTTGCATATCTTTTTATTAGTGAGAAAGATGTTGCTGAATGCAAACAATCCATGCATGCTAATAGATTTATATTCTTCCAGAGGCCCACAAGTATTTTGTGGAGTTTATTTCAAAGGCTTATCAGGCTCTGACAGATCCAATATCACGTGAGAATTTTGAGAAATATGGCCATCCAGATGGCAGACAGGTAATGTATTGTGAAATGAGTTGCAATTTCACTTTGCTGTTTGTCTACTAGTACTAAATTATCTGTAAGTGGTCAAGTTTTAAAAGTACATGTGATAATTTGTTGAAGCAGGGGTTTCAAATGGGTATAGCTCTTCCTCAATTCTTGCTAGACATTGATGGGGCATCCGGTGGAATACTTCTCCTTTGGATAGTTGGTGTTTGTATTCTCTTGCCTTTGGTGGTAGCTGTTGTATATCTCTCGAGGTCATCAAAATATACAGGAAATTATGTGATGCATCAAACACTCTCGGCTTATTATTTCTGTATGAAACCTTCTTTGGCCCCAAGGTACATGTGTAAATATCATTGTTTAATTGGTTCTGACTGTGGGTACTGCTAGTAACTCCATTGCTGATTTTTTAGAGTCTGTCTTCCTGTACAGAATCTTTTGTAATTTATTTAGAATCCTTTATGTTCATTTCCATGTATATGTAATAGTCTTCGCTTCAATAAAATTTTTATTTACTCATACAGATAATATATTTTTTTAGAAGTGCTTGATCATTGTAATTTAAGAGTGTGATGTACTGTTATCCATGTACACAGCTGGTGTACTTGGATTTTTTATAAATACAATTCTGTTGTTTGTCAAAAAAAAGAAAAAGATAAAGGTAATATTTAAATATTTATCTTATTACCTATCAAAAAAAGTAATATTTAAATATTTGATCTTTTTTATTTTTATTTCTATTTTGTTCACAATTTACATTCATTACCAGTATGCATGCTGTCAGCATATCTATAGATTTTCCTGTACATTATTCAGTAACAAATATCATAATTTTTTTTTTTTTTATCTCAATTTACACATTGACTCATGAGAGTAATAGTACGTGAGAACTGGGTGGCTTATATATAAAACACACAAACGCATGTATTTTTAATATTTGGGAGATTGCACCTCTCCTCCAAACTAAACTGAAATAAGAATCTGATTGGCATTACATTGTACATATTACTGATACACTTAATTCTTAGAAGCAAGTTGATCCACACAATCCAATATTCGACACTATACTGTTTAGTTGGATGCATTGGTGATGCCCATCTTTGACTGTGCACTTTGATCGAGAGTTGCATTTGTGTTTCCTCGTATTCATACATATCTGAATATGTTGAATTTTAACGTGCAATTAGTTTTTTGTCATTCTAATGTCAAAGCTTAATTACACAGCAAAGTCATGGATGTCTTTGTGAAGGCTGCTGAGTACATGGAAATTCCAGTTCGTAGGACTGATACTGAGCCCCTTCAAAAGCTTTTCATGTTGGTTAGAAGTGAGTTGAATCTTGACCTTAAAAACATTAAGCAAGAGCAAACAAAGTTTTGGAAGCAGCATCCAGCACTAGTTAAGGTAAGTTCTGCACCAAGCGTTGGCTGTATTAAGCAAATAATTTTGTTTTTGGTTTTGTTATTTTAGCTAAATTGATATTCTTGTTTTAACTTTCTTTTCTATTCAGACAGAATTGTTGATTCAGGCTCAATTAACTCGTGAATCAGCAGCCTTGCAAGAATCAACCTTGCAAGGTGATTTCAAACGGGTGCTGGAACTTGCACCCCGCCTTTTGGAAGAATTAATGAAGGTGATTCTAATTTCTACATCCTGTTTTACATTCTTCAAGCATATTTTTAGAAGGAAAAAAGTTTGGCTCCAACCACCAATAATAAGATGACATGTGTCCTGTCATGTGCAATGCACCTAACTCACTTAATTGGTTGAGTTAAGCAAGTCTTGTGCGTTGCACATGACAAGGACAAATGTCATCTTCCTATCGGTGGTTGGAGCCCAATGCTCCAAACATGTTTGGAGTCAAACTTTGTCCCTTTTAGAATCACTGCTGATTGCTTTCAACACTGTGATGTCTCCTTCTGTAAGCCTGTACTGTTTTCTCTCAATGACTGAAGCTGGTGGAAAAATATTGCTGTCATGCTGTGTTGGAATTGGTTGTCATAAGTAGAAAGGAGGGCAAATGCTCTATTCTGTTAATTTATTTTTATATTCTTCATTGAATTTGAAGATTTCTAGTTCCCCCCCCCCCCCCCCCCCCCAAAAAAAAAAAAAAAGTTCTGTTGAGCTCCAAATGTGTTATGGAATTTTGTAGTGGGATTATTCAGATTGTAGTTGTTGGGTGCACACTAAGCATGTTCATGAGGTCGTTTGTTGGAAATATTATTGTACATTAGCTCTCATTGTTTTACTTTAGAAGGACTTCCTAATACAGAATACAAGATGGCACATATTTTAAGTTTGAGTTGTACTTGTTTCAATACATATAGAATGCCACTTTTTTTTTTTTTTTTCATTATGTATATGTGTATGTGTGTATATATATATGTATATATATATAGAGAGAGAGAGAGAGAGAGAGAATGCCATCTGTTTTAGTTCATTCTTTTTTTTTTTTCCTTGGTTTGGGGGGTGGGGGGGGGGGGTGGGTTTGTTGAGGTGGTTGATTCTGAAACCTCTTTTTTTTTTTTTTTTTTTTTTTTTTTTTCGTTTTAGATAATAGGGTGATGGAAGCATCACAGAAGGATATGGGAAATTATTTTTGTAAACTTTGTCAGTTACAGGAGGGGTGTTTGGGGTTGGTTCTATAACTTCTTTTTTTAATTTTTTTTGATAAGTAGGGGTTGGTTATATAACCTTTACACTATTTTTGAAAGGAGGGAAATAAGTGGAAAGAATAGAATGGAAATAATTTTTTTAAGAATATTACTTCCATTCCCTTGTTTAGGAGTTTAATTGGGAGGGAATGGAAATATTATTCCCTTGTTTGGATCTTTAAGTAGGAGGGAATGAAATAGTTAGGAAGGAACACCTGTTCCTCCCTTTTTCCTAAAATGCTCAATTTTCCATTTCTCCCCGAATTGGGAAGAATTGGAGGGAATGGAATGGAGTTAAATGAAGATTAAACTGAACTGTTTATAATGCCCATTTATACTTTAAAAATTTCCTATAACACTTCTCTCTTATTATTTGCCTCACTTTACCTAATGTTATCTCATTATTTTTTTCTACTTCTTAATTTTTGTAATTTTTGTAACTTCATCATGTTGTCTTACACTAATATAACAGATGACTTCTAGTTACCTTTTTTTTTTTTTTTTTTTATTTTTTTTAATTTTGAGAGGGATCTAATAGTAATGTTGTAAAATTATTTCTTTCTATTACTTATAGTACTCCTATACAAGATTACTTATATTCCATTCCTTTCTTTTAAAACCTTTTAAAACATCCAAACAGGATTGTTTAGTTTCTTTCCATTCCTTTCCATTACTTATTTAATTCCATTCCATTCTTGTATAATTTATTCATTACATTCCATTCCTTTATGAACTTCCAAATGAAGCCACTAGAGACCAAAGTATCATGGAGGCTGCACTCTGCAGCTGCCCCTGTTTACTGTCTCGTAGGAGTTTTAGATACAAATATTGAGTTAGCTCTCTAGCAGGTTATTCTGCTGAATATAGCTACATAAAGATTGTTAGATTAGTAGATAAGCTACAGGATTTCCAGGGTAAATGGATGGGATAGTATTGTAGGGATGTGTTACTTTGGCATTCAGTTACTTCACTTATTCACCAATGCTCACGTCATAAAGTGATGTTTATACTATCTGGGATGTGTGTTTGTTTGTTTGGGAAAAAGGAGAGAGAGGGGGGGGGGGGGTGTTATATACTTCTGTACTGTTATAATTCCTTGTTACCCATGCAGATGGCAGTTATACCACGCAATGCTCAGGGGCATGGATGGCTGAGGCCTGCAATTGGGGTAGTTGAGCTTTCTCAGTGTATCATTCAGGTGAGATTGGCTTTGCGAACGCTATCTTTTATCTCTATGACTCAGTACAAAGGTTTCTGATTTTTTTTTTTTTTTTTAATACTCAAGAGCAGATGACTTTCTTAGCTTGTTTTTATTATGTGTGCATTTGGGAAACGCGCTTCCCACACGTCTACATTTCTTTTTTTTTTTTTTAAGACCAGTGCCCATGAACAGTGCAGCAAGGCATATGAACAATAAAAATTGAGTGAACAGTAAAAATTTTATTTTATTTTATTTTTTGTTTTTAGCAAAATAAGCTGTATCCAAACAGATCCTATGAATAGAATATATAATAATGCAAAAAGCACTCTGTTTTGTCTAAATCTTGTCGGCATGTATCCCCTCACCCCCCTCACCCCCCTCTCCCCCCTCTCCCCCTCCCTTTTCTCTGAACATATTTTGTTTTTTTCCCATCCTAATATCACCTTCCTTTTTCTTAATATTAACCCTAATAACTTCAGTATTGCTTTTAATTTTCAATTAATAATGTTGCAAATATTATTTTTGTATTTCCTAGTAGCAAACCTGATGAAAATTTGCCAGTACTTCTGTTTGTGTCAAACCTGAATATGCTGCGATTTTCACATGATTGTAGTCCAGGATTAATACTGTCTCTGGGTGTACTTAAGTTCTTTTACAGTCAGGTTCATAAATGGTTTTTTTGATAGGTAATAAATGATATCATTAAAACAAAACAGAATATACATGAGGAACCAATGGATTATACTGGATGTATACCCCAACTTCCTTAAGATATACTAATGCAATGGATCAATGAACTCATAATACTGGAGGTCTGCTTGCATCCAATGACAGACAATGAAATAATGCTCCAACAAACTGAGATTTGCATCTCTATAGAAGTTCCTGATCTTCAAATGTCTTCCTATATTTTTTTTGATAGATAATAAAACTTTTATTCAAAAATGCTGAACATCATGTTCACAATGGTGAACATTTTGATCAAGAAAAAATACAAGAAGTTCAAAATCTTAATCTAATAGTGTGTAAGAATTCAGAAATGGAAATACAATTCGTAACCCCAAACATGCGCCCATTGAAACAAAGCACCGAGAAGAAGAGTTTTTAAGAGATCTAAGGGTCTCTCATTGTCTTCAAAGATGTGTGTATTACGTTCCTTCCAAACAAGCCACATTAAACAAGCCGGGACCATATTCCATATGGTTGACAAGTGCTTTCCAAACCAGTTCTCTAAGCAAAGAGGAGAGCGCTAACTGTCTTCCACATTACCCAATGAATCCCGAATACCTCAAAAATTGCACTCCATAATGCATGAGAAAACTTGCAATGGAGTAGAAGATGATCTACAGACATTACAACAACATAAACAACACCTATTAACCAAGGACTGACCTCTCTTAACTAGATTATCAATGGGGAGTATCCTATCTTTAGTTGTTGTCCATAAAAAGAAAGACACCCATTTAGGCACCTTTGCACACCAAATTCACTCCCAAGGAAAAACCTCAGTGAGAGGACCAAACAACAACTTATAGTAAGAGTGCATATCAAACACCCTTGTCTTAGTCAACTTCCAAGTCAAAGTATCATCCCCCTCACCCCTTGGCATAGAGGAATACATAAACTCAACAAATATTTTCCTGCTCCCAATCCTTAGGAGCTCGACGGAATTGAATATTCTAGCTTCTACTTCCCCCCCTGAAGCAGATGCAATGAGATCAGAAATCCAAGCTTCTTTAGGCAAAGAACGAGTAAACAGATCAGGAAAATGCTCTTGTAAAGGAGTAATCACACAACAAGGATCATGCTAGAAACTAATATGATGACCCTCCCCCACATTATACGCTATTTGTCCAAAGAACTTCTCTGGTCCTTCTCTAATGCTCTTCCACATCCCACACCCATGAGTACCTCTTAAAATTCTGGTGCACCAGCCTCCTCTAGCCTCACCATACTTGGTTGCAATAACTTGATGCCATAACCCATACTTTCCTTCCCAAATAGCCATAATCACTTACAAAGTAAAGCTTGGTCAAACAAACCAACCCTTCGGATCCCCAAACCACCATCCTCCACAGGCAAACAAACTTTCTCCCAAGCAACAAAAGGATGTTTAAAAACATCCTTGGAGGCTTCCCAAAGGAAATTCCTTTGAATCCTTTCTAGTCTAGCTGCCACCGCTTGGGGAATAGTAAATAGGGATAAAAAATAGGTGGGAAGACTAGAGATTACTCTTTAATAAAGTAAATCTGCTCCCTTTCGACAGATATAGGTGTTTCCAGCTAGAGAGCCGCCTCTCCATATTTTCTGTAATAGGGTGACATATTGATGAGTCCTTATAATGGGCCCCAAGTGGCTTGCCCAAATAAGTCATGGGCAAGCTTCCCACCCTATAGCATAAAGCATGGGCCAAGACATTCAAATTCCTAACCTCACCCATTGGCACAATCTCACTCTTACCAACATTGACTCTCAAGCTCATAATAGCTTCAAAAGAGATCAATACCATCCGTATGTATAAAAACTGTTCTCTAGAAGCATCACAAAACAAAGTAGTGTCATCAGCAAAAAGAAGATGAGAAATTTTTAAACCTCCTTGTCTGTGAGACCCTGCCTGAAAACCACAAAGAAAACCATCTTCTGTTCTCTTCAACAACCTGCTCAACACCTCCATAACCAAGAGAAATAACAATGGAGACAAGGGATCCCCTTGGCGGATACCATGAGAACTACCAAAAAAACCTCTAGGAGACCCATTCACAAGAATTGAGAATCTAACTGTAGAAATACAAGCCCTAATCCATCTCCCCCACCTTGCCCCAAAACCCATCCTTTCCATAAGATAAAATAAGGCATTCCAGTTCACGGGGTCATATGCCTTCTCAATGTCCAGCTTAACAATAACACTAGGGATGCCACTCTTCAATCTACTATCCAAGCATTCACTGGCAATTAAAACCGTATCTAGGATTTGTCTCCCTCCAACAAAAGAATTTTGAGAAGTAGATATCAACTTATCCAAAACCCCGTGAAGTCTATGTGCTAACACCTTAGCCAAAAGTTTATAAAGGCTACCCACAAGTCTTATGGGACGAAAGTCTAAAATATTGATTGCATTGACCTTCTTGGGGATCAAACATAGAAAAATGGCATTGAGAGACTTCTCAACACAGACTATGAAAATCTGCAAAAAAAGGCCATAACATCTTGTTCCAGAACACTCCCAACATATCTGGAAGAATGCCATAGTAAAATCATCTGGCCCAGGTGCCTTATCACCTTCTACCTCCTTAAGAGCCTCTAGAACCTCCTCCTTCTCAAACTCCCTCTCCAAAGAGTACCTCTCAGCTTTGTCTAAACATGCAAAGTCTAAACCATCAATAGTAGGCCTCCAAGATTCCAGCTCCTGATATAATTTCTTATAAAAATCTACTACCTGATTTGTAACTTCAGACTCATCCTCATAGAAAACCCCCTCAACCTCCACCCCCCCCTAGTCTGATTGGTTTGCCTATATACCTCATTAAATAATTTCCATTTATTTTTCTTGTAAGGCTTGGTTGTTGTTGGTTGGTAGATCCCTTTGCTGTGTTGATGTTTGTATTTTTTGTTAAACATTGATTGTCTTTACTCAATTTCAAAATTTGTCCATCCATTTTTGTTGTCACGAGCTTATGTTTAGTTGTTTACTTTACATAGCGGCTTCCTTTTGTCATTTCACTTTCAGAAATTATCCATGTTCAGTTCCATTGTTCCTTTCCTAGTTCATAAGGGATTCCTTTTGTTGTATTTTCCTTTGATGCAGGCTGTCCCTCTTAGTGCAAGGAAGTCAATTGGAGGATCTGCTGAAGGCATTGCACCCTTTTTGCAGCTGCCGCATTTCAGTGAGGCTGTTATAAAGAAGATAGCCCGCAAGGTAAGTAAATAAAATTTTACACACTGGTTTGTGTCAAGCAGTATGCAATAAATTGCCTCTTACCTAGTTGTTGATGGTAGAACCACAATATTTATCTAAATGGTTGCTGTTAAACTTCTTTTCTGCTATAACTACTATTTCCCCATTTGTCATATATATTTATTTTCAGATGCATATCTTACTTGTGGTTTTTTCTGTGTGCTCGTATATTTCCTCATAGTGCTTGGTTAGGAAGCACTCGGTTAGCATTTGCCCTTCATGTTTAACTAAAACTCATAGCCATAGGGCAAAACTTAAAGTGCAATTCCTTAGGTGTTGTATCTTAGGTTTAACCATTTAATTCAACCACATGGTTGCATAGATAAATGCAACAAAAACAGTATTATCATTTCTAATGACGGATTAAATTTAACCATGCAAGCAACCACATGACTGAATCAAATTGGAGAACCTAAGGTACATCGCCTAAAACATTGTACTTAAGTTTTACCAAACTCGTATAGGTCTTTTAAACCCATAATTGCAGTATGTATGGCAAATCTGATGAAATTTCCGTTTTTCTTCTTTAACTTCTTATATTCTTTTATACTTTTATTATTCGTTGTTTGCAGAAGGTGAGAACATTTCAGGACCTTCAGGAAATGAGCTTGGAAGAGCGCTCTGAGCTGCTTGCTCAGGTAGCTGGATTCTCACCTGCTGAAGTACAAGATGTTGAAATGGTGCTGGAAATGATGCCTTCTGTAACAGTTGAGGTTACATGTGAGACTGAAGGTGAAGAGGGTATACAAGAGGGTGACATTGTCACAGTCCACGCTTGGGTAACGCTCAAACGTGCCAATGGCCTGATAGGTGCCCTTCCTCATGCCCCTTATTACCCATTTCACAAGGAAGAAAACTACTGGTTTTTCCTTGCAGACCCTGTTTCAAATAATGTGTGGTTTTCCCAGAAGGTTAGTTTCATGGATGAAGCTGCAGCAATAACTGCCACTTCAAAGTCAATTGAGGAGACAATGGAGGGATCGGGAGCAACTGTAAAGGAGACCAGTGTGGCTGTTAGAGAAGCAATTGAGAAGGTGAAGGGTGGGTCTAGACTGGTGATGGGCAAGTTGCAAGCCCCTGCAGAGGGGAATTACAACTTGACTAGTTACTTGTTGTGTGACTCTTGGATAGGCTGCGACAGAAAGACAAACTTGAAAGTGAAAATTTTGAAACGGACCAGGGCTGGCTCCCGAGGTGGCGTTATTCCAGAAGAGGTTACAGAGGATGGAGTTGAAGATGAAGAGGAGAATGAAGAAGAGGAATATGATGATTATGAGAGTGAATACAGTGAAGATGAGGCAGCTGAACAAGATGTTAAAAAGAAAGGGCCTGCTGCCAATGGCACCGTCCATAAACAAGATTCAAGCTCAGAAGGTTCAGCCACAGAAGAGGAGTGAACACAATTCTATTTATTAATGATGAAACAATAAACTTTTTGTTTTTCGCCCCTTTGATTGGTGGAAGAACTTTATAACAATCACAGTGATAGTCAATTTATTTGCCTCCTAGTTTTGCAAATTTTCATATCTATATATTAAGAGGATTTAGAAAGTTAGTTTCAGTCTCCTTATAATATCTAAAATACCGTGAAGCACTACTCTAAACAAAAAAAATAAACAAGTGTATAAATGTAATTTAAGCTACATATATTTAAGAGACGTTTAATTTTAACTTAAAAAAAAAAAAAATTGCTTGAATTCCACTTCCCAGGTTTTACCCCTAAAAAATTGCTTTTAATCTAGAGCAAACTCGTTGCAAAGCCTTTTTTCTCCAAGAAAATTTTGGTTGTAATTGATTGCAATGACAGTATTTATGAATTAAAATAATGCTAATGACCTAAAATAGTACTGATATATAGAAAGTGGAACCATTGTAGTTTGAATTTGGTGTCATATCAATAATATATAATAAATAAAATATTTAATTATTTTTCTATTTTGTGTTTAAAAGTTGCTACATTAGTTTGGTTAATGTATAATGATAATAATTTTGGTGCCACACTAGGTAGCAAAATTTTTGAACTTTTTATTTTTTGAGATGAATGCTAGGAATTATCATTAAAGAAACTAGCCATAATCAGCTAAAAATACATTATTGAGGCGTGGAGGAACATCTTTTATCAATATAGATAAATTGTTAACATGTCTTCCATATTTAGTAAGGTAGCGAATTAAAAAATTACCTTATTTATGAATGTGGAAAAAACCAAGATATTGTGAGTTACAGCTTGTCTATGAATGTGGGAAAAACTAAGAAATGGCATTTACACAAGGTGACCAAAGGAGACAAATGACTCTTCTTCACTTCTTACGGCTTTAATGATCACTTCAAAGTCTTCCTCAATGATGTTGGAAGAGAGAGCAAGTTCACGAGCAAAAGCTATAGCCCTCACTGCAGCCATTGCTTCCACATCAGCAACCAAATGGGGTAGAGTTAACATTTCAGCCTTGGAAGCTAAAGACTAACTCTTGGTTAATTTGAACTACCACCACAATACCTGCTTCTCGTCTCCTTAAACACTGCACCATCAAAATTGACTTGGCTGAAGGACATGATGGAGGAGACCAACAAACCCGATCTGGATTTGCAGAAGTGGGCAGAGACAATTTGCTTGGGATGGTATCAATAAAATCAGAAAGAGCTTGTTGGGCCATTGGGATCACTTGATTAATAGGAAAGGATTTGTGATCACCATGAAAAGCAGATTTCTACAGTACCAAAGAGTCCAAATATACATTGTAAAATCCTCAAGGTCTTTCCTTTCCTCAATCACATATTGCACTAGCTCTACAAATTTGGAAAATTTCTTGATTCGACAAAAGTTCCACATGGAGTCTTGAGTCCCATACTGCCCAAACACAAGGGCATAACCATAAGGCATGAATCACGTCCTCAAGAAATTGCTTACAATGTTCACAAACATCTTTCGCTAAAACATTTTTATGCAAACTTAATTCGTTTTGATAGGCATGGCATTTTTGCAAGCTCTCCAAATTATACTGTTCACCTTATCCAAAACATTTCATCCCAAATTTGTTTCCATACACCTTGAAACTGATTTGGATCTGTTGACACCTGAGTTCCCATTGCTCTTTCTTTAGAAAAGAAATCATACCCTGACTTAATTGAATAGACACCTGAAGAGACAAATGGCCAAACCATTTTATCCTCCACAGAATTACGACAGAGTGGAATGCTCTTTACCAACTCTGCCTCTAATGCAACAGAGATGGTAATCTCAAATATTTTTCGTACTGCTGACTTGCTGAAGAAAATTATCGTCTTGCTCCTGTTTATTTTTTGACCCGAACATTTACTATAGGTCTCAAAACGTCCAAGACTTTTTGACATTCTTGTAGAGTGGCATTGCAAAATAAAAGGCTACTGTCTGCAAAAGGTAAGTGAATTAGTCTAGGACTATTTTTGCACAAAGAAAAGCCTTGAATTTCACCCAATCTAGCAGCTTAAGAGATGAGACCATGAAGGCCTTCAGTACATAACAAGAACAGGAAGGGAAATAAAAGATCTCCTTGATGAATGCCCCTGGAGGCAGTTATGAGACAAACCACCAAGAGTTTTATCCATCTTTTAACAAACCTCATCTTCCTCATAACGGCCTCCAATAAAGACTATTCCACCCTGTTATGAGGCTTACTCACGTCGAGTATAATGGCCATAAAACCATCTTTACTCGAGTTGTATTTTTGCAAATTGTGGAGGGTCTCAAAAGCAACTAAAATGTTATCTAAGATGAGACTACTCTTGGTAAAAACACTCTTATGCTCTATAATAGTAAGAGGCAGTGCCTTTTTAAGTCAATTTGCCAAAACCTTTGAAAATATTTTATATAGGACATTACATAGGCTAATAGGCCGGAATTCAAAGACAAGTTCCGAGCATTTGACTTTTAGGATGAGAGTGATATAAGCATGGTTAAGATGATGAGGGATAGAAGCAGAATTAAAACTAAGAATAGGTTGAGTAACATCATCATCTACAAGTTGCTAATAATTATGATAGAAGAGGGGGCATACCATTCAAACTTGGAGCTTTGAGAGGGGCCGTTTACTTAATTGTAGCTTGAACTTCCCATTCCATGAAGCCTGCAGATAATTGCCTATTCATATCCTCACTAATCATAGTTTGAATTGTATTAAGGGTTTCACTAGGCTAGCGTGGATTATTCGTAGTAATTAGTCCTTGAAAATAAACAACAAGGTTTTCAGACACTTTTGAATTGGAACACCACTAGCCATAAGTATTGCAAATGTTTGCAATGCGATTCTTACAATTTAGGTTGAGTGGCTCAGCTATGAAAATACTTAGAATTTTTGTCATCATGAGTAGCCCATAATGATTTGTTATTTCTAAAGGCTAAAATATCTTTAGGATTACAAATATAATATCAAGCAAGCATTACCTTTTTATTTTTATTTTTAGAACTCATGATAACCAAAGCACCCAAAAAAAAGAAAAAAAAAGAAAGAAAAGAGAAACAATGTACTAATGCTAAATTAAACCTAATGATAAATCATGATAACCAAAGCACAAAACAATTTACTTACCAGTTACACTCCAAAACCACAAAATTTATGCCAAATTAAACCTTGAAAAAACTTAATAAAAAAAGAGAGTAAAAGTCACTATACCAATCAACAAAACAGTGTTTGAAAGAATGAAAACAAAGTTTACTTATGCACATATATCATAGAAATAAGATATTCAAATATTATTTTTATATTAAATTGAATCTAAATCATACAGAATTTAATTTAACGGATTAATGAATGAGCAATCTCACATTGTTCCGACCCTATTATTTTTTGGGGCCATGTCAAATTAGCAAACCCGAAATCAAAGAAGACCCATGAGAAGAAAACATAGGCCCAAAGCCAAGCAATAACTAGGAGGAAAACCCCAATGCATGAAACAAAGCAATGACTTCTGCAGAAAGGTTTCAACAGTCACAAGGTTTGAAGCAACAATAAGTCAATAAACTTAATAAACACATCCCACATCTTTTTGAAGGGTCCAATTAGCAACCCAAGGCTGCAAAGGCACCCAACCCGACGCAACTCGAATTCAAGGAGGTAAGGTTTTTAAGGAAGGGGAGGAAAATCTCAGTATGTAGTAATTTGCCAGTCCTTTCAGGTGATGAGATTGCAGGGAAATGCTTACGCACCAAAAGGGTACAGGCCGGTAAGCTTGCCACGAGATGCATGTTGATGCAAGACAATATCAAAGAAAACTAAAAGAACAAAAATTGAAAAGAACCTTGAAAAATCAGCACCTAGGGGTTATCTGGAATTACTACTAAGCAAGAAATTTAAAAATCAACAACTCAGCCATTAGGAATCAGCATGACACGTCACAAACTCTACTTAAAAGTCATGATAATTTTTAAGGAATGGTAGGGTAAGTTATATTACACAATACACTCTTTTAAGCAATATGAGATAATTTTATTTTTTATTTTTTATTTTTAAAATTTTTGTTGAGAAACAATCTCACATAGAAATGAGAGATAAATGAGTTCTAATATAAAGATACACCAGAAACTTTAGTCAAAAGTCATTATAATTTTTAAAAGAAGATATGCTCAAAAGTCATGGTAACTTTTAAAAGAAGATGTAGCAATTTATATTATCACATTGAGTTTGCCCTGTCATTGTTTATAGCTCCTAGCCACTTTTTTTTTTTTTTTTTCTTCTTGTCTGTCCTTGTCAAAGTCAGCTTGTTTGAAATTTTTTGCCGCATCCTGTCTTTCATTCTACCAAGAGGAGAATCTCCCATTTTATGGCCAAAACAATAAAGCCCTTCCTCTTTTCTAACAACCAACTCCAATAATAAAGTCTGCACTTATAAAGACCAATCAAAAGCTCATCAACCAAGGGCTTTTGGTCTCATCTCAGGTGAGTATGGCATTACAAGGAGGCAATCCTTCATCTCAGCTATAAAAGGAAGCTTGACTAACCCACTAGAACAACACAAGATCATACAATGGACTTATAGAACTAGGCTTTGAAGTTTGACAGTCCCCCCAAAAATTATCAACATCCCATCTTCCATAAAACCCAGGAGTCTTTGAGTTGGAAAACAGCCATCGCTCAAAAAAGAAACCCACAACTTGCATCGCTCAACTTATTCTTTCTCCCTTTAAATCTCATTTGCTCATAGGTTCTCCATAAAAATGTTGTACTTCATTATGGGAATAAGATTATCCTTGATCAAATCCTAAACCTCGTAGATTTGAACATCTTTCTTGATAGTTCTCAATTATGCAAGATATGGGGTCTAAACCGTTAACAATTAATGGAGAAATATGCAGATGCCTAATCTTTACCTTTATATTGACTAACCCATGTAGATTACTTTGATATTTGTTGTTATTCACAGTTTGTTTTGAAATAATTTTTTTTTTTTTTTTTTTTTGTGGAAAATATTTACCCATTTTTAGGTATTTGTTTGCAGGTAAAATGTGGTCAAACTTATAAAATGTTTTTTGTTGATTGTAAAATCCTTTATAAAAAATTATAAAACGTTTTACCTTTAAAAATTTGGTAAAATATCTAGTGGCTAGGTCATCGATTCGGTGGCCTAAGCCGCCACTCCAGCAATTGTTTCTGGTTGTTTGGTGGCCAAAGTTGCCACTTCGGTGACTGGTGCCAGCAATTTGGTGGCCAGAGTTGTCGGATGGCTTTGGTGACAATTGGTAGGGTTCGACAACGATCGATATTAGTGATTTGGTCACTAGAGACATCGTTCCAGTAATTGTTGTCAAGGGTCCGATAACCAAAGCCACTATTTTGGTGGCCAGAGACACTGTTTTGGCCATTGGTGTTGATAGTTCGGCCATCAAGATATGCTAGAGCCATTGTTTTGGCTACTAGTTTTGACAGTCTAGTCACCGAACCTTTGGAACTAGCAGCTCTGGTAGTTGAGCTACCGATTTTGATGGTTAGCTTGAACAATTTTGTTTATCATACCAAACATCTCAAAATATTTTACTGAAAATATTTTATATGTAATTTTTTTTTACTTGTAAAATATTTTATTCCAAAACAAATGAAGTATAAGTTACAATTCATTCTATAGGAGTGTTAGCCTTAATTTATGCGTTTGCAAAAGGCCCAAACTATTGAGTGTGTTCACTCTTAGTGTTCGTTTGACAATAGTTTATGTAGCTTTTTGCTGAATTTTTTTTTGCTGAAAGTATACTAAAGTATATTTGTATCTTAAGAAAATTTAAAAAAGTGAAAAAAAAAAAAAAGCAGAAAAAGTGAAATTTTAAAAGTTGTAAATAAAAAATCAAATCTAAAAGCTAAAACTAATACCAAACAAACTCAGGGCAACCCGTGTTTAAGGTACCATCCAAGGAAACCCTTGTTGACATAAAACATAAAAGATGAAGTACGTAGTTTCATATAGAAATTGGGTGGTAAGGGGAGAGTATAAAGGAGAGTTCACAACAAAATAAAACTTTTCAGAAAATGTATTAAAATTGGGCGATGTTTTCATTTTAGAAAGGAATAAAATTTTTCCATGTGATGATAATATGAATATCCACCTTTGCACAAGTGAAATAAAAGGTGACAAGTGTGTTTGGCTTTTGCTTATTTGATTTTAGCTTTTTGCCAATAATAATTGAAATTTTAGCTTTTTTTTTTTAAAAAAAAATTTCTTAAATTTTTTATACATTTAACATAAAAGTTACTAAAAACTATATTTTTTAATAAATGGAAGCAGCTTGTGTCTAGTACCAATAATCACTGGACACGTTGTGATGCGAACACGTGTCCAAGATTAGACACGTGTTTGTATCTTAACAGGTCCAGTGGCCAGAAGCCTTACCCTTAATAAATACTATATAAATAAAATGTTCCCAAACACAATAAATAGACTTTTTGGTTCAAAGTGAGCTTATTTGTTTAAATTTATATTTTACTAAACATATATGATTTAATATAAAATAAAATAAAATATATTTATATCGTGGTCAAATAATTTAAAAAAAAAAAAAAAAACCTCAAAACTCATTATACCATGAATGATGATGTTGGTCAAGGACTCAAGTCAAGTGAGTAGGAAACTGGAATATAATAGAAAAGAAACAATCCAAATCAAATCTACCTAATACATTTTAGAGAAGAATCTATCATATGAATTTTGTCGTAGCTTGTATGTATTTTTTGATAAAATTTATCGTAGCTTCTAAAGTATTCTAGTAAACTCCTAATAAAACAAAAGTTCATTATTACACGTTGAGTGTAGAGCGTTTCTCTACGCGACCAAAACAGAAAAAGAAGAGTTTTGAAAAAAAGAAAGTAATAACAAACTTATACCAAACACATGGTACACAAAAAAGAAAGGAATAGAATTAGAAGGGCTGGATTTGTGTCATGTGGCCAGTTTTAACTAGATATATTAAAATGCGGATACGTGTTTAGTGTTAAACACGTATTCTTATTTTAACGTGTCCAGTAAAACTAATCGCTGGACAAAAACCTCTCCCAAATTAGAAAATCACTCCTATTATGATATACAATAAAAAAACTTTTCAAAAACTTTCAATAAAAAAAATCGAAAACATTAATTTAGTCCTTTTGTGGATAAAAGGCATTTTGAATAATAAAAATATTTTATCGAAATATTAAAAATGTTTTAAAATGGTTTATTAACAATTGACTTAAAGATAACCGTTAACATGATATTTTCAAACCGCGTCAAGTGATTAGGAGTAGATTAAAACTTTGGATATTTTTTTTTTAGAAATCTTAGCTAATAGCTGTCATTACCTTAAATTTTAGAAAAAACAAAAAAAAAAAGAGTGTCAAAATTAAAATAATATTATAAATAAAAAAAAAAAAAAAAAAAAAAAGAAGAGAGAAAAGAAAAGAAAGAAGTTGACACTTGACGGTGAGAACCGAAGAGAGAGAAAGTAAATAAGGAAGAAAAGAAGGTAGGGATTTCTACAAGCGTGCTGCAACATCTGTAATTAATGTCATAATAATATATATATATATATATATATATATATATTATCTTAAACAAAAAAAAAAAAAACAAAAAACAAAAAAAAAAAAAAGGAAAAAAACTTGTGCGGTTAGCATTAAAAAAAAAAACAAAACAGCAACATCGTATTGGGTGTGTGGGGAATATATTTTTGATTGTGACAGTGATTTTTATCGTGTGGAATCCTGAATTCCAGTGCCTTATTGAGATTGGTTTTTGGTTTCATGTATGTTATTGTTAAATCGTATTGAGACAATATTGACAATAACAGACAAAAGTTTTTGAGAATTTCTGGGAACTGAAACTGAAACTGCAGCTGCCACTGCCACTGCCACTGCCACGTTGAGCTGTACGGGTACGGCTTTTCAATTTCAGAGAGTTGTGTGTCGGATTGAGTCTTGGGTCTTATGGCCAACCACAGCAAAAACTGTCCCAGGTAATCTTGTTTGCTAGTTTTTAGTATTCAGTACTGTTTAATCATTTCTGTTCTATTCTATCTTATAATCTTATGTTATGTTAAGGAACAATTAAATTTAGGACTACTACTCCAATTCCAACATTGAAATGCAACTATTTGTTTGTTTGTTTTTTATTTTTATTTTTATTTTTTTTAAAATAGTTTATTGAAACTTGTTTGGTTCATTATGTATTCAGTTATGAGTTTTCTTTGGTTGTTGGGTATTTTTTAATTCCTTGAATTTTATTGTTTTTGTTTTGTATTGGATTTGATTGTGAAAGTTGATGTGATTTTTTCACCATGAATAGGACTGGACGGTTGTGGTCTCATCGATATGGTGGTAGGAGTATTTCACAATGATTGGGGTTGAGTTGGGTGTGATCCACCTTTGTCCATGGACACCCCCGACAACAACAGCAGCAGCAGCAGCATTAACAAATTGTTTGAGGTAGTAAACTTTGTCAAGTCCTGGATCCCTGGCATTCGCCAGTCCCAGGCACAGCCAAGCATTGAAGGCAATGCGTCCCAGTCACAGTCAGGCAATGATGGCAATGTGTCGAGGTCAAGGGACTTCTGGATGCCTGATCACAGCTGTAGGGTATGTTATGAGTGTGACTCCCAGTTCACCATTTTTAACCGCAGGCATCATTGTCGACTTTGTGGTCGGGTTTTCTGTGCTAAGTGTACAACAAATTCAGTTCCTGCCCCATCTGACCGCCCTAGGTATAGTGCTAGGGAAGATTGGGAGAGGATCAGGGTGTGTAATTATTGCTTCAAGCAATGGTCTGTGCAGGGGACAACAGTAGCACGAGTTGATAGTGATAATGGCACCCAATCCCATGCACCACCCAGCCCTGCTATTAGTCGATCACCGTCTGTAACTAG
This sequence comes from Quercus variabilis, assembly GCA_030445155.1. Lineage (NCBI taxonomy): Eukaryota > Viridiplantae > Streptophyta > Magnoliopsida > Fagales > Fagaceae > Quercus > Quercus variabilis. The sequence goes on from CP129455.1 coordinate 2,490,638, forward strand.
TGTGGCCAGCAGCAAGTCCAGTTGCACTTATCAAAGTAGCTGTAGCACTGTTGTTTCCACTCCTTACTCCGCTGGACCTTATCAACGCGGGCCATATACTTCTTCTGCTCATAGCCCTCCTCAGTCTGCCCGTATGGACTCGGTTATGGTTGAGCAACACAGTCTTACATCCGAGAGGAGCACAGGTGCCAGCTTTGCCTCTGCCATAGTGCCTCCATCTCCTAACCGATTTGGCTATTGCTTCGACGGGTATCTCTTCTCTTGCCTTACTTTGCATGAGTTAGTACTCTTAACTAGTGCATCTAATGCAGGACAGAAGTCTGAATTGGCTCTGATACCAATTCTGATATTGGATCTTTAGGAACTCAACACTAAATTAGATTCTTGATGAGATCTTGAATGCATTTACGCCTGTTTGGTATTGAACCAATGAAAAGAACATGAAATAAAGATAAAACACTAGGTAATCACACCTAGGTAGGAGAAGGCAATCACATCCTCAAAGCTTAAAAAAAGCTGCTGGAACTTAACTTATAAAATCAATCTCACTATCAATGTTATTGACTATAATAAAGCCTTTATATAGGCTATTGCCAAATTCTTTCCTAGAAGGACTTAGACTCCTAAGTAACCTATTCCTAGAAAGATTAGGATTATTAATAACAATGAAAAAATATTTCAGAATTTCTAAACCAAATAGGAAAAGGATTCTAAACACAAAATTTGGATATTACCAAATTGCCCTTATTCTAGTTAACTAAATTAAAACTGAACTAACAGCCTTTTAACCTTGTAAACATAATACATAGACTCAATAGTAACTAAATTAACTTACGAAAGGTGCCAAGAAAGTCTCACATCAAAACTATACCACAAATATTGAATCTTTTGGTATTTAATCTTCTTTTTCCTTGAACATTTTATTATCCACATCAGCATCAAGCCACCTTCTGATGATGTTACAATTGTGATTATTCTGCTATGGTAATTGTATATAACCATGATCATTAAATGTCATTTATAATGCTTGCTTGATGTTTTTCTGTTCTTAAAATGTTATGTTAATTTTTGCTTATCCTCTCCACTAGGAGTGATGATGAGGATGATGACTATGGTGTTTGTCATTTAGATTCTGAAAGAAGACATATCTCTCGGGATTCTGACTATTATGATGCAGTTAACATAGATGAGATTGACCATGTCTATGGTCCTCATAATGCACATCCCAATAGCGATAGCAATGACTTGAAAAATTTGAGTTCCTTACTGTTACCTGAGAATTTTGACACAAAGGGTGAGGATGGAGTTAACAAACTCAGGGAAGTACATGAACATGATAACTGTGATGGCTGTGAAGCTTCTGCATATGACATGAAGAGTCTGGATGCTGAACCTGTGGATTTTGAGAGTAATGGGCTGCTCTGGCTCCCTCCAGAGCCAGAGGATAAAGAGGATGAAAGAGAGCCTGTTCTATTTGATGATGATGGTGATGATCATAGTACTGCAGGAGAGTGGGGATATTTACAATCTTCAAATAGCTTTGGTAGTGGGGAGTCTCGTAGTAGGGACAAGTCATGTGAGGAGCACAGGAAAGCCATGAAAAATGTGGTGGAAGGGCATTTTAGAGCTTTGGTATCTCAACTTTTGCAGGTTGAAAACCTACCTGTGGGTGATGAGCATGACAAGGAGAGTTGGTTGGAGATAATTACATCTTTGTCCTGGGAAGCTGCCACACTTCTTAAGCCTGATACAAGCAAGGGTGAAGGAATGGATCCTGGTGGATATGTGAAGGTTAAATGCATAGCTTCTGGGTGTCACAGTGAGAGGTAATTATTAGACCAAGGATTTATAATTCTACTTTTATCAATGCAACCAACTTAACATTCTTTTGGCTTGCTTCTTTTGGGAGGCCATGTCTAAATAATAATCTTGAGCTTGTTGCAACTGACGGTCTTGTCTTTATGTTTTGAAATATTCGGGAACTTATAAGCGATTCTATTTTTTTTTTTTTTTTTAGAATATTATATAGATTTTAGTCATATCCTGATGCTGAACCATTTATATGGCCAAGATGGAAGCTAACTTGTGTTTAATGGATGTTTCAAATTCTCAGTTTTGGCTTTGGGAACTATATGCAGAATAGATGCGTCAAATGCTTGATAGGATAATCTGTCCCCTTTTATATTGTTTGTCTTGCATAATGTGTGATTTGCCTCATGCTTCTAGTGGAATGATCAAGTCTTGGTTGTTCACATTTTCTTTTCCTGTTATCTGGGGAAGTACACTGGAGAAGATGCAATTTGTTTTTCATATCATTGGTAGTAAGAATAAGATAGATTGTCTTCTATATAAGACATGGCCCTTAATTATATCTAATGGTGAGTAGGAAGTTACAAACAGCAACTATAATTGGGAGATTCATGAAATTTATCTTGTTGTTGCTACCTACCAATGTTATCTTTATGGATGATCTTTAATTCTTTTCTTCTTTTTACCTAGTGTGGTGGTCAAAGGAATTGTTTGTAAGAAAAACGTAGCTCATCGGCGAATGAAAACAAAAATAGAAAAACCGCGTCTACTAATACTTGGAGGAGCTTTGGAGTATCAGCGTGTTACCAACCACTTGTCGAGTTTTGATACTTTGTTGCAGCAGGTTTAAATATTTACCTTTCCTCATCATAGCCTTGGGTGCATGAATTTTTAAAGAGGGACCAAGTTCACAAGATACTCTAATTACTCACTTTCTGTCATTCACTAAGAAAAGTGGGATGTTTCTTGTTTTGGTGTTCTTTGTACTCTTTCAGGAAATGGACCATTTGAAGATGGCAGTTGCAAAGATTGATGCTCATCACCCTAATATCCTTTTGGTTGAGAAGTCAGTTTCTAGATATGCTCAGGAGTACCTTCTTGCAAAAGACATATCACTTGTTCTGAATATTAAGAGGCCGCTTTTAGAGCGCATCGCACGCTGCACTGGTGCAAGAATAGTCCCTTCAATTGATCACTTTGCTACGCCAAAACTGGGGTATTGTGGCTCATTTCATGTGGAGAAATTCCTTGAAGCGGATGGCAGTGCTGGTCGTGGTGGGAAGAAATTGACAAAGACACTGATGTTTTTTGAGGGTTGTCCAAAGCCTTTCGGTTGTACTGTAAGTCCTTGAATACAAAAAACATGTTCACACACAATATATTATTAAGTTTATTCTGTTTCAATATGGTTTACAAGTCTGTGTCATTGGCTTAATGGTGTCTTGTTTTTGAGGTCATGTGCATGGTGTCTGGACTGACAGTTTTCTAGTTTCATCCAACATAACATATCAGTGAACTTAGAAAACTAGTGTTCTGGAGTTGCAAGTTGGTTAGTGAGGGCATATAGAACAGGGTTGTTATTTTGATTTGTTCCTAGCTTGGACCAATGGAACATTGCAATCAGCCAGTGGAGTACCTTAGTTACCCCATGTCAACCTAATTTTTGTTTCTGCTGATTCTAGAGAAATTTTTGTGAAAAGATTTTGTTAGATCTTTTTCTTTGCTTTTAATTTTTTTTTTTTTTTAAATTTTTATTATTATGATTTTTTAGATTTTGCTCAAGGGTGCCAATGAGGATGAGTTGAAGAAGGTGAAGCATGTGGTCCAGTATGGAGTTTTTGCAGCTTATCACCTAGCTTTGGAGACATCTTTTCTGGCTGATGAAGGTGCTTCACTTCCAGAACTCCCTCTGAAGTCTCCAATAACTGTTGCATTACCTGATAAACTATCAAGAATTGAGAGGTCCATTTCCACAATTCCTGGTTTTACTGTTCCGGGCACTGTAAAGCCTCTGGATCCTAAACCTTTCATTAAACTACAGAAATCATATTCAGGTGGAGCCCCATCTACCAATAGTGACCCTATTTGCAAATTGGAAGGGGCCAGTCCAACTGGGTTGTCTAAAGTTCTTTTCTCCCATCCTATTGATGCTGAACTTGCCTTTTGCTCTGTAGAATCTCCTTCTTCCTTGACTTCCCTTTCTTCTTCAGAGCAAGGTAGCTCAGCTTCTTTCTATAGTGAGCTATCCTTAAATTATGCCTTGGAGGAGAAGAATAGAACAGGTCCTAAGGAGTCTTTTCAGGGTCAAACAGTTGACACAAGGAAAGCTATTATAGGTGATAATCTGGTTTCTGATTCTATTGGTGCCTCAGGGACATTACAACAAGGTGTTCCCACTAGTCATACTCACAGCAATGCTTTGGCTGCAAATAACCTAGGTTCTCAAGATTTAGGATCCTTAAAAGGAGATACTAATAATCAGAATGAGGGGATGGGAGCTTCAAAGGAAGAGTTTCCACCCTCACCTTCTGACCATCAAAGCATTTTGGTGTCCTTATCATCACGTTGTGTGTGGAAAGGAACTGTGTGTGAACGAGCCCATCTCCTTCGAATCAAATATTATGGAAGCTTTGATAAGCCTTTGGGGCGGTTTTTACGAGATCATTTGTTTGATCAGGTATTATTTAGTCTGTTAATTATTCTGATTCTTTTGACATAAAACATGTTTCCTCTCTTGAAAATCCAAAGACTGCAAGTTGAAATTGGGTTCACTCTTCTTCATCAGAGTTACCGCTGTTGTTCGTGCGACATGCCATCAGAAGCACATGTTTATTGTTATACCCATCAGCAAGGGAGCCTTACAATATCTGTTAAGAAACTTCCAGAGTTTCTTTTACCAGGGGAACGAGAGGGTAAAATCTGGATGTGGCACAGGTGCCTTAAATGTCCCCGGACCAATGGCTTTCCTCCAGCCACTGAGAGAGTTGTAATGTCTGATGCTGCCTGGGGATTATCTTTTGGTAAATTCTTGGAACTGAGCTTCTCAAATCATGCAGCTGCAAGTAGGGTTGCAAGCTGTGGACATTCTCTACACAGAGATTGTCTCCGGTTCTATGGGTATGCTTTTTCCACTAAAATTACATTATTGTGGTAAATATGAAGTAGATTTTGTGAGACAGAAATATTTAGTATGCATCAATTAATTTGAGTCCTTTTATTCTGCTCATTTCTCCTTCATCAAGAAATGAATCATTGACTGTACTATGCATATAGTGATACCTGTTTTTATGCAAATTGGACATGGGTAAAATTTATTAATTACTGAAATTTACAATTTTGAGAAGCACACATGTTGACTTGCATCTGTGCTCCAATATCTATTATGACTGAAGTAGTGAACTGAAATCAAGTAAATCGATATGCTTGAATATTGTGTCAGCTGTTTTGTTTGAACCAAGACATTAACCGCTCAATTGATGTTTGATTGGAAGAGTGTGTGCACTTCTGCTGTTGATGTTGGCCTTTTTTCCTATATGTAAGTTCTAGGGTTTGACATGGCATTGTTTTCATTATACGTTGCATGGTGCTTGGTTGAATGATTCTGTTGCTGCTCTGGTAGACTTGTTCAGGGGAATCTCAGGTTGAAATGATTTGCAGTTGACAAGTTGCATGTGCCCCTTGTATGCTGATATTTTGTCATGTTGATGTTCCTTACTTTGCTGGTTCCATAGCACAGTGCCTGTGTGATTTGGTTTATTGTATTTTTTCATCTTATTTCAATGAAGTTTTTTACTTATCCAAAAAAAAAGAATCTGAAATTTTTTTGCTTTTACACGTGCAGTTTCGGGAGAATGGTTGCTTGCTTCCGCTATGCTTCAATTGATGTCCATTCTGTTTATCTTCCACCACAAAAACTTGAATTTTTCTATGATAATCAGGACTGGATAAAAACAGAAGTAAATGAGGTGCAGTGATTACAATTCCTGTTTCAAATACAGCGAGTGATTTGGATTTTTTTTAATGCTTACGAGATTTTTTGTCTTGTGTCATAGCTGTGTAAAATGGCTGAAGGCCTATTTACTGAAGTGTACAAGGCTTTTCGTAAGATTTCAGAGAATATATCAAGTGCAGATTCACAAGATCGTGGTGTGAAAGCACCTGACTCAAGGCATCATATTGCAGAACTGGAAGGGTTGCTACATAAGGAGAAACAAGAATTTGAGGTAATGAAGGCTTCTTGGATGGGTTTGATTTATGAGGATTTAGTGATGTTTGGTATTGAAACAGTGATTTGAAGGAAGAAGAAAGAATAAAGAAAGAAATGAAACAGCTTAGGCAATCTCACTTAGGTTTCCTAATCAATAATGTGTAGGAAGAAGGCAACCAAACCTTCAGTTTTAACAAAGCTTCTGGAATTTCACCAAGTTCAATATCTAAATTTTGATAGCTTCAATAAAAAGACTTTATATGGAAAATTCTCTGCTCAAGTGATGTGTTGCGGGTTGGAGTCCAGGAATTAGTCTCTCCAAAACTGGGGTAAGGTTCCCTACCAACCACTACTTTCAGACCCCCACCAGAATCTGGAGCCTTATGCATTGGGTATGAACCATTTTCCTACAGCAACTAGGATTTTGTAATAAAAAAAACAAAAGTAATAAAAAGAACTTCTAAACCAAGTAGGAAACTGCTAAAACAAAATATGTATAAAAAGAGACTTCAATACTTAAAAGAAGACTAATGGGCCTCTGGCACAGTCAATTCTAGTAAATCTGGAAATTCCTGGATTACATTACGCCTACTTTAGCCAAAGTTAAAGAAACTTAATTAAAGTTAAAACAGCAACTATCTAACCTATCTAACTAACAAAATGAGACTAATTATTAACTATTTAGCCATTGAAAGGTGCTTATTTGGCCCATATCTTTAAATAAAACTATGTTTTGGAATATTTTGAATATATATAAGCTTGCTTCTTCTTTTAGCCTGTATCAGGTATCTTGTTGCAGTTCATGCTCCCCAAGGTTTAATTTATTTTATTCTTGATAAATTATAATTTGTCCCAAAAGTTTAAATTGCTAGAAAGGTTGAGTTTAATTATTCTATGTTTTAACACTTGCCCTCACGTGTGGGTCCATGCTTTCCATTTATAAGTGAGGCTCAACATGTGAGATTTTTAAATGGGAGGTAGAGTGGAGTCATGGTTCAAACTCAAGGCCACATGCTCTGATGCTATGATAAATTACGAATTGTCTCAAAAACTTAAGTTAATAGGAAGTGGTAAATTTAATCATTTAAACCATTATTCTAACCATTTCAAAACATATTTGTTTATGGAGAGGTTTCTTTGTTCTATATGCTGTATGTATACCTTGGCCTATGCATAAAATCAGGCCATTCACTCACTGATTGATCTTGTAGAGAAAGTTATGCATTTTATCATGCAATATATAGTCCATTATCTATACTTTTATTGCTTAAAAGTTAAATCATACTTCTGTTGTCCTTGCTGCATAAAATCACTTGGCATTACTTTTAATTTTCTTTTGTGGAAAAGGAGGTCAGTTGGGTACACCATCTTATTTCTGAGTAATTTATGACATTGTTTAGGAAGCAGTACAAAAAGTGATCTGCAAGAAGGTAAAACCTGGTCAACTGACTTATGATATTCTTGAGATCAATAAATTGCGGAGGCAGATACTTTTCCATTCTTATGTCTGGGACCAACGTCTGATACATGAAGCCAGATTAAGTAACAACAATCTCCACGAAGGTTTGAGCAATTCCATTCCAATATTCGTGGAGAAATCAGTTAGTTCTGTGGAGAAGCTTGCTGAGAAGAATGCAACCATGAAGGCAGGTAAAGGCTATGGTAGTTGTGACTCTCTTTTGGAGAGAAAGCCTTATGTAAACCTTAACCAAGGAGGAAATGCTGGACATATTAAAAATCCCAGTGAACTTCATAAAGGAAGTGATATGGATTTGGATATGAATCATAGGAAGGGTGTTGAGCTTTCTTCTAGTAAGAATATCAGTGATGATTCTGACCCTCTGAAAAGTGGAGGAAATGTTCGAAGGGCCCACTCAGAAGGAGAGTATCCTATTTTGGAAAATTTATCTGATACCCTTGATGCGGCATGGACTGGTGAAAGTCATCCAGGTAGTGTAACACTAAAAGATAATGGCCGTTCTCTTCCTGATTTGACTGTGGTAAATTCTGTTGCAGCAAAATCGCTGGTGGAAAGTTTTGCTGCTGACCAAGCTGGGGTTGAGGTGGCTTCCACTCTTAGTTCTATGTTGCCTCCTAAGCCGGCTGACAATATGGAAGGCTCCACAAGCTGGGTGGGGATGCATTTTCTGAACTTCTATGGTTCATTTAGCAAAAATATTTCATTGAATGCTCAGAAGCTTGGTTTTGGTGAGTACAATCCTGTTTATGTTTCATCATTTCGGGAGTTGGTTCGACAAAATGGTGCCAGACTGCTTTTGCCTGCTGGTGTTAATGACATTGTTGTGCATGTATATGATGATGAACCCACTAGTGTTGTAGCATATGCACTTGTCTCCTCGGATTATCTTTGCCAGATTTCTGAGCCAGACAGAGCAAAGAATGTTTTAGATCCTTCAGTCTCGTTGCCTCTTTTTGATTCAGTGAATCTACTCTCACTGAACTCTTTTGATGAAGCAATTCTTGATTCCTACAGAAGTCTTGCCTCCACCGATGAGAGCAACTTATCTGTTTCTGGGTCCCGGAGTTCCCAGGCTGTGGACCCACTCTTGTACACCAAGGATTTGCATGTCAGAGTTTCTTTTACAGATGATGGCCCTCTTGGGAAGGTGAAGTACACAGTAACTTGCTACTATGCAAAGCGATTTGAGGCTTTGAGGAGGACTTGTTGCCCTTCCGAGTTAGATTTTGTACGATCTATTAGTCGTTGTAAGAAATGGGGGGCCCAAGGTGGCAAAAGCAATGTTTTCTTTGCAAAAACCTTGGATGATCGATTTATCATCAAACAGGTCACGAAGACAGAGCTGGAGTCCTTCATCAAGTTTGCACCGGCTTACTTTAAGTATTTGTCTGAATCGATCAGTACAAGAAGCCCAACTTGTCTGGCAAAGATCTTGGGCATTTATCAGGTATGGTGTCTAAATTTGCCCATAATGAAAAAGTTTAAAACTAGTTTTAAAGGCAATCGGGATTCAGAATGATCTGATAAATGACATAGATTACCCAAATCTTTCAATGCCAACACTAAGTGATGAATTTCTTTCTACCTTAACCTTGAATATTCTTCTTAAGAAATATAGATAGTCAAGCAAGTAATATAGCTATATCACAATTTAGCTAAAAGCACACTCTAGACCTATAAAACCATGTATTTTGTGATTTAATTTCAAGTAGATTCTTCAAACTAGTAGCCATATCTGTACCAGACATGTTTACAATATGGATACTCTCAGATTCTGTGGGATATTTATTTAACTCTTTATTTTTCTTTTGCTCACTTTCTCTCCATGAAACTAGAAGCTTAATTAGATTATTTAAACATATTTTTATAATTTTTAGCATTTGCTTTTTATCTTTTATACTACAAATTAGCATAACGATTAGTGTGTACTTACAAATTACCTTCATGTTGGTGCACCATACCGTGTATTTTGTGATTTAATTTCAAGTGGATTCTTCAAACTAGTAGCCATATCTGTACCAGACATGTTTACAATATGGATACTCTCAGATTCTGTGGGATATTTATTTAACTCTTTATTTTTCTTTTGCTCACTTTCTCTCCATGAAACTAGTAGCTTAATTAGATTATTTAAACATATTTTTATAATTTTTAGCATTTGCTTTTTATCTTTTATACTACAAATTAGCATAACGATTAGTGTGTACTTACAAATTACCTTCATGTTGGTGCACCATGCATACTCTATTGTTATTCAAGAAAAAAGATTAAAAAAAAAATCACTTTATTAAAATATTGGATGGATATCTGACCTGTTGATTAAGGGTAAAGTGTTCTTGCCATATCTTATCTTCAATTTTCAATATAATTGATGTATTGCAATGTTCATATTGGTGCCTCTTAGGTACCATGCATACTATAATGTTATTCAAGCCAAAAAAAAATCACATTTTTAAAATATTGGATGGATATCTGACCTGTTGATTTAAGGCTGAATTAGAACTTTATTGCCTAAATTCTTGCAATTTTTTTATTAAACAAAATTAAAATATCATCTTTACTATGTTAGAGTTTCAAATGGAGGGTTGTAAATGAACCGAGCTGTTGAATAGCTCGAATTTGGCTTGATAAAAGGCTCATTCATGTTTGTTTGCTTATAAGCAAGCCAAGCTTGATTCTTTAGTTTTAGGCTTGTTTACAACCCTTTGAATCAAACCTGATACCTTCTTTTTTTTAAAAAAGAAAAGAAAAAAATTAAAATAGTGGAAAAAGTAACTTATAGAGCCCAAAAAAGGTTAAAACAGTACAGAGGAGGAGTACATAGTATCTTACTTAAGTTACTATTTAAAATTCAAAAAATGAATGACAATGGAGGATAGCTCCAATCAATAGTGATCATTAGAACATAGAAGCTAATTGCTCAACACTATTGAAAGTGTATTAGGATCCCTCTCTATTTGCTTTGAGATGGAGAGAGTGATGAAGGATCAAATAGAAGAAGAAACACTGAATTGAGAAATGTATGAGAACAAGTTTATTTAGAGTTTAAAAAATGTACATGCAATCTGAGCACAACCCTTGTATTTGTAGTGGACTTTACTAGTCTATCAGGTGCCAAATTGACTCAGAACAGTATTTAACTGCCTGTACAACAAACTAATAACTGCATAACCACCACACCTGCATAGTTGTTTTGCATAACTAATATATTCTGTACAACTAAATAAAAATCAATCCAACTATCTGAGTTACACTTTCAGAGAGACATTTCACGGTGAAGAAAATTTTCATTTATTTATTTTTAATGAATCTAAAAGCATATGCAGTGCCACATTATTTAAACTAAGATAATAATATGCATCTTTAGATTTGTGAAAATCTAGATCTTCATAATAAAACAGACCCTCTTCATTTCAAAAAAAATGGAGAGGATCCTACTCCATTGAAAGTGTTATTATTATTCTCTCTAGAGCGTTAACATGAGGTAAAGTAACACAGAATTCTAAATCTTACTACCGTCATGATGACCAAATCTCCCTTTCTAGAATGTCCTAGGCATTGCCAAATGCACGCCAAATAAAAGATAGAACCTGCTACAAACACTTCATCTCCATGGCATAATGTAATGGATGATGATCTATTGTCTCACTGCTATTCTTACACTGCAAAAACCAATCCAAAACAATTTTTCTTCTCCTCCTAAAATTGTCCACTTTTAAATTTTTATCTAAAGCTGTTATCCATCCATAGAATGTAATTTCATAGATTAATTTATCACATGCTTATTCTTTTCATACAACTTTGTTGATTATTTTGCTATTTGGTTTTTCTTTTGTTGGCAATGTCTTGAAGGTTACATTAAAGCATCTCAAAGGAGGGAAAGAATCAAAGTTAGATGTTTTGGTAATGGAGAATCTTCTATATAGGCGTAATGTCACCCGACTTTATGACCTTAAAGGATCTTCACGTTCACGGTATAATCCGGACACAAGTGGGAGCAATAAAGTTCTGCTGGATCAGAATTTGATTGAAGCAATGCCAACCTCTCCAATTTTTCTGGGAAACAAGGCAAAACGATTACTAGAGAGAGCTGTTTGGAATGATACTTCCTTTCTTGCTGTAAGTTGGATTTGACTTTCATGATATTATGGGCATACAAACAATAAACGATTCCCCATAGTGGTTTTGTTTTAAGCCCTAAGATGACCTAAAGTATTTTAATACTGGACCTTGCTATTTCAGTAATTTTGATGTTGGGATGGGTTAACAATCATTTGACTGGTTTTTATTTTCTTAGAGATCCTTCAAGGTTGTCATACAATAGTTGTGGCATTCAGCCTCCATCTAAAGTGTTCTTTTTATATTTGATCTATTATACTGCTGCTACTGCCTAGTCACAGGATGGGCACCTCTGATTTCTTCCTTAGATTATCTGCCTTTAATGTTTATTCTATAGCTGAGACCTACCTTGAAATCTTGGGTGTGCTCAGTCTGGTAGATAGCTTAGTCTCTTAATAGAACTTTTGATATGCTTCAGTGGAATGCATGCTTCTCTCACTCTGTGTCTATGTTTGTGTGTTTTCTAATATATCATTTTATGTTGCCATAGTCGATTGATGTAATGGACTACTCATTGTTGGTTGGCGTGGACGAGGAAAAACATGAGCTAGTTCTGGGGATCATTGATTTTATGAGGCAATATACATGGGACAAGCATCTAGAAACTTGGGTGAAGACTTCAGGCATCCTTGGCGGATCTAAGAACACATCTCCGACTGTGATCTCACCTCAGCAGTACAAGAAGCGTTTCAGGAAAGCCATGACTGCTTACTTTGTTATGGTCCCAGATCAGTGGTCCTCTTCAATCCTCGTTCCCAGTGGGTCTCAATCTGACCTTTGTGATGAAAACTTGCAAGGTGGGAACTTTGATGGATAGTGTGATTTCTCTCTCTCTCTCTCTCTCTCTGTATATGTAAGTCGATAAAATTGTTCTCTCTATTCTATTTTCACCTTCCTCATTCTTTCTTATTTTGTATTATTGGTATGGCTGCCTCATTGTAATCTGTAGATAAATGCATCCTTAAATTTTGTTATATATGAAGAGGGAGAAGGCTCTTTTAATGCCGTGAAATTTTCAATGGTTGTATAGTTCTAGATAACCCCTCTTTGGAGAAATTGTTCAGTATCTTGGTGTCTTATTTATGTTTATATTTTTAGCAGAGGGACATTGGCCTTTATTATGTACAGCATGATATGAATTTTTGATGTTATACTTTTTTTATCATCTTATATGAAGTTTTTCCACTTCCCATTTTCTGGATCAATTGATTAAGCTCAGGCACACGTATGTTTATGAATTATGATTGAAATTGCCCTTTGTGTACTGCCTTTATATAGCCATTGGAACCCCTTTAGGGAAGGGTGTGTTGCCTAATATGAAAACAGAAATGGTTCCATAGCTTGTTTGTTGATTTGTTATGACTTCTGAGATCACAAAGAAATTATTGCAAGTAATGATGGAATCTAATATTTGACTCTTGAATAAATATAAGAAGCCTTCCATCATCATATCACCTCGTGGAAAATATTTAGGTAGTCCCGAAGTATAGTGAAATGGTGTTCCCTCCTTTCACATTCATATTCTGTTTACAATGTTGTTATTTTCTCAGTCAGGACTTGCCAACACTGCGATATTGCCGAGAATGATTTCCAACTTCTTGACTAGTGCTATAAACAGGCTATAGAGTTTGAGACTCACTAACCCCATTAATGTGAGAATAAAATGCACAATTGACCCCCTATTTCTATTCTCTCTCCATCTTTCTCTCATTTATGGGTACGACAAAGGGGTTTTTGGGCCTCTGTTGTGGTGTTTGAGGCCAATGGGTTGGGTTGACAGCGGGGGTTGGAGTGGCTAATGGCTTTGTGGGTTATTTGGGATTTTAGATTTAGTGGATTGGGCTGTATGGGACCTTAGTTGTGTAATGTTTCAAGTTGTGGATCAGATGGTTTGTTTGATGGGTCTTAGGGTAGAGTTGATAGTTTGAGGTTGTGGTTTTTCGGTAGCTTTGCTAGCGGCGAGGTTGACTTGTGGTGGTTTTGCCTGTAAGATGGTGGTTCAAGTCTAGGCTTGATAAGATGGGATATGAAAACACAATGGATTTTTTTTCCTCTTTTTGTGTGTGTAGGGTTTTGGATTTGTGCTTTGCTGTTGAATTTTGATCTAGGACACTTTTTAATTTATTTTTTTAATTTCATGATTTATTAACTTTTAAGGCTAGATTGAATTCATTGGCTAATTGCTAATTTTAGAAGAAGGTGGGGGGGGGGAGGGGGGGGGGGGGGGGGCGTATTTGGGGCGTGCAAACGTTTTTTTTTTTTTTTTTTTTTTTTTTTTTTTTTTTTTTAAATTTATAATTTTAATATTATAATTTACCTTGCATGACAATTTAGTCATTTTGTTTCATGTGAGTCACATGTTTATGGTGACTAACTCTTTCACCACTTTTAACCCCAAATTAGACCGTAGGGGAGACATTGTAGCAAAACTCTCAAATTAGGGGTTCAATCATGTATTTCAAAAGTTTGGAGGACATTGTAATTATTATTATTATTTATCATGACAAAAACTATATTAAACTGAATCAAGAAACATCAACTAGTACAATAGGAGCTAAATCATCATGTCTACCAGTCACCCTTTTTTTTTTTTTTTTTTTTTTTTTTGCTCAGGGTGGAAAAGTGTAATCCCCCTGTTTTTAAATAATTTTCTTATGAGCTAGTTTTGACATTTTCCCCATCAGTTAGATTACATCCCCTTTTCTATCGAAAGCAGCACTAATACAATGTCAAGATACTTATATTTGCAGCATAAGGACAGCTTTGTTTCTGTTTCATCAACTTGAATTTTCCCAATAATACTACCTTTCGTTGACAGTCATGCAAACCAACACTATGCTACAGACAACTGCAGCCTGCAGGCAATGGTAGACATCTGCAACCCCATAAGTATATTGATGCTAATACGTGGGAATTAATGAGGCAGGAATTCAGCAACAGCCAAGCCACAAGGACCTAAGTGGAAGACCCAAAGCCCGTGTCCTCAAGATCACGTGATTTTTTTTTTTTTTTTTTTTTCCAGCTAAATTCTCAAGATCATCAGATTGATGGAAAGAGTAGGCATCAAATAATTAATGGACTTCTTGAAGACCTCACAGGAGATTATCATATGCTTGCAGATCGTGCGTTCCAGATAAATTCCCAAGATAATCAGATTTTATTTACTTATTTATTTTTTACTTTGTCTTTTTTACTTACAATAGGTGGGCGTCAGGGAGGGGGTATTAAAACTCAATTCTCATTAGGAGAATCAAACAATGCCATTGAGCCACAAGTCTTAGGCATTTTGAAGCTTAATGTATCTCTCTTCTCATGCATCACATTGCACATCTACTTAAGCATATGCCCAGAATATCCTCATAATTTACTTTACAAAAAAACGTCTCTCAAAGTGGTACAGTCACTTGAAATGTTGGAAAAACTATAAAATCCATGCAATACTTCTACTTTTATTTTAATGATATCACACAAAGATTTAAGCAGAGAGAGAGAGAGAGAGGAGCAGCCCCTAAACAAAAAAGACCTGCAAAGCTTCATAACAGCTATTAAAATTTGGAAGCACCTAACTGTAAACAAAATTACAAAGACTTTGCTGGCATGCAGATCCATTAGAAGATACAACAACACAAGATCAACAAGAATTTGCAAAAGTCTTGGAAAATGATGGCCTGAAATGGATCAGTCCTTGACATCAGTTACACCTTCTGCAGCAATTTGAAACCGTGCTTCAGCTTCAGCTAAACAAGGAGAGCTTATTACTTTACAGATGCGCTCATCTCCTCTTCCCTTACGCAGAGCTAGCCTGTAAAAAGCATAAAATAGGAGTACACATTCAGTGACACTCAGACAAGGAGCCATTTCTTTTGGGGGAGGGTTCTGAAGAATAAAGTTTGTTTTACAAACCTTGTTGTGGAAGCATGAGCCATAATGTTACCGCCAATAGGCTTGATTTGAGGGCCAGCAAACATTGCAGAACCATCCACTTGTGCGACTACTTGGTTTGTAATAACAACAGCGACACCAAACTACGAACACCGAATAGCGAAGGAAAATGTTGAATAACAAATGCCAAAGATAAACAGTGTGCAAAACTGCAAATGATGATTGGCATAATCAAAAACAGAAAACATTGAGAAATTATCTCTACGCTGAATTCTCAGTTGAATGATTCTAAGTTCCTAAAGACCAACACTTAATAATAATAATAAAAAGGGTTCCTAAAGCCTAACAACAAGAAGGTTTTTGTAAACAATAGATTGTTGGTAATATGAGATCAAAATGTAGGAGGCCTTACCTCATCTGCTAATTTCTGAAGGCTCCGGAGAAACTTCGCAAGATGCATTTGCCGGGCTGAGAGTTCTCCCCTTCCAGAGAAATCTGTTCTGTAGAGAGCAGTAGCACTGTCTACTATCATAAGAGCAAACCTACAGAAACAAATCCATTGAAGAAAATTAGTATTGCCTACACTGGCAAAGCATATCAAAGCAACCCAAGATGACTCAAATATGCTGCAGGCTCACAACTAGAAATTCTTCATTTATTGATATGTTGTGAGAAAATGTCAAATTAATTACCCTCCACCTAGCAAATACTGACAATCCACAATTGAACAAAAATCACCAAATATAGTGCAACAGGCTATGGAGTTTTCAAAAATCTTCTGTTCCAAAAAAAAAAAAAAAATTAAAATCAAACATCAGATTAGGACAAATATAAAATTCTCCTGTCTTACAAAATTGGGTTTCCAAATTAAAACATCAGTTTGTGTCTAGGTCAAGTCTGTTCAGTGCTTTTGGGATTATGGATAAAACATATTTCATTGTCAATTCATTGACTGTTAGCAAGGGGAGTATGTCTTTCACCAAATCAAGTTTTACCTCATGACAAGCTCCTATGTGATGAATAAATTTGTTATTTCTAAATAATATAAGACACAACAAACAAGATTACATTTTATTTTTCTTGACTTTGGTTGATAGTGACAATATTGAAGAATAGATTCATTAGCATGGTAAAGAAAAAAAAACAGTGCTGCACCTTGTTTCCACCATCATTGAAGCTGCTTCAAGCAGAAGTCTTGACTGATGATCAGTGTTATAAGCTCTAGCATAAGCCACATTATCCAAGACATCAGGACCATCCAGTCCAAACCTGCGCATTCAAAATCATTGGCTATAAATAACTCACACTGCAGAGAAGAATATTCAATTTAAGGTAGCTGTATGACACCTTTCTGCTATCTGTAAGAGTCTCTGTGGCCTAAATGTGCCCTCTGCATCGATGTACATTGCTTTTCCCTCTCCACCTCCTTGATCTAATGGAAGCTGAAATGTCAAAGTGTATGCATTGAATAAATTGACATCATATGTAGCAGATGGGCAGTAGCATGTAAAGAATAGAGATTGATTAATGCTGTACCTACTCAATGAACAGACCTTTCAGATTAGTAATGAAATATCATAAAAGCGCTGATAAGAACCTTGTTCTTATCTTTGCTTATGTGATTAGGAAATGGCTTCTTAAAGGAAGCCAGGCCTCCAAGATAGAGAGAATGATGAATGTTATTTCTGTTATGAATCCTTTACAAATCAAATCCTCCTTTTATCTAAACTACTCGAGCACTAACTACAAGAATAAGTTAGTTACTCTAACGACTCCTTAGCAACTAACCACCTAACTACCTGCCTTTTTAACCACATGACTATTTACAATTATCCACATGTATGTTGAGCAGGAAGTTACAACCAGATTCTCTATGCTACCAAACAGTGCAAAACTTCTGCTCCACTATACAGTGCATAACAGTACATAACATGCTACCAAACAGTGCATAAGCTTACCAATACAATAGTATCATCTGGTAACAGCAAGGTCAGGTGTACATCACATCACAGCAGCTAGGCTTATTGCAGCTAAGCTAACAGCTCAATAGCATAGCAGGCAAGCACAATCATTCACAGAATCCTAACAAGTGCACTGAATTATTATTATTATTTTTTTGGATAAGTAAAAGTGCACTGAAATTCTAATTTTACTTTGTAAAGCGGAAAAGAAAGTATGCATCTATGACATGTGGCATTTGATGAAGCTGCTTTCTATTGCAAAGAAAAGGTGCAACATGTAATAAAATGCGGGGTAAAATAAGAAGAAGAAAAAAAAGAAGCATACCTGGCAAGTGACACAAAGTGTGTGACACAGCTGAGTCTTTCCAGAGCGAAACTCACCATATATCTCGGTAATAGATCCTGTCTCGATTCCTCCTGTCATAAGCTAGCCATGTCAATTGTCAAGTTACAAATACGAAACATCACGCCAATGATTCTTGGCACAAATCATGCTTCCTCACCTCACAAGTTTGGGAGGAGGTTGAGGTCACGGATTTAGAACCCACAATTTAACTATCTTAAAAATGAAAAACAAAATGAATGATCATTTGATCTTATGTAAAGGGAATTTTAACTAGCGAAAACAAGTAGTCAGCTTAACATTGAATAAGAAAAGCTTGTAGTCTTGTGGTGATTGGTGCAGGAGTACTCACCTTCCAATACCTTGTCAAGCTCTCTTGACCCGGATGTTATCTGAATGATCTCAAGCCTCTGGGCATGGAGTTGGCTAGCACTAGTAAAACCCAAAGGCACTAGCTTGGAAGCTGGCAATGAAAAAAGAGAGGCAAAGGCTAATTGCATAACAAACAAACAACAAAAGCAATATTGAAGGGTGTGAGAGTATAATGATGAAAAAAGACATGCCTGCTTCGATGATCTTGTCGACTTTAGCGTCACTAATTCCTTTGATTAGAAGGAGTTCCTTCCTGGGAGAGAAAGCAACCGACTCAACAGTGCAGAGACCCGCATCTTTAAGCTTCTTAACGTCAATGGAAGCAATGCCCGCCGCCTTGAGTTGAAGATTCACAAACAAATGTATCAAAATACATAATTAACTAAACTACTTAACTACAACCAAAACACAATTCATTCGAGTCCAGGACACACATTAGAACAAGCATAACAAATTTTACTGATTGGTATAGCTAGCATAGAGCTTGGCTTTAATAAATAACTAATTTTTGCAAAAGGGGTTTGCCATTTGCAATCAAAGATATCAAATTTAATCGAAAACCCATATGACAATTGACAAGAAAGAAAGGTGGGTTAGGGATTAGACTTCACAACCAATCAAATATCATCGTGAAAGAGTTATAATCAGATGAAATAGAGAAAACCCAGATCAGATATTGAATCTTGAAGAACATTCTACAGGGATTGAAGCTAAAAAGAGAAATCTTTGTTCCTTTTTCTTTTAAAAAAACAATATCCCAAAAAGGAAACTTGGGAGAGAGAGAGAGAAAGAAAAACTGACCTGAAGTTGTTCGACTGGGGTAGGGCCTTGTTGCATCTCTTCGACTTGTTCGTGTTGTTGTTCCTCAACTGCCATCTTCTGCTTTCTTTGTTGCTCCATTACTTTTCTCTCTTCTGTCTAACTTCACACTCACACAATCAGAGAGAGAGAGAGAGAGTTGCAAAAACACGAGAATATGGTAAAGGAAAGAAGCGATGATATGGGATTCAATGGGAATGAGCGGGCTTAATGTTATGGAGATTTATTGGAATTTTTGGAGGGAGATTGCATATTTTCAATTCAGCTTGTTCGGGAAGCTTTCCATTTTGACTACTTGGGCCTTGTTTCTTTTGCCCAAAACCAACATGACTACATGGTTGGGCTAAAGCCCAATCTTTATTTGTTCACCTCTAGTTTTGTTTATTTGTTTTTTTTGTCTTTTTGTTGTTGTTTTTGTTTTTAACAATTCGGAAAGGGGATTAGCGGTTGGAAATGGAAATAGCGAGGGTGTTTGGATTCAGCTGAAAGCTGAGTTCACGTTTTGTGTTTTTCCTCCCTTTTTTTTTTTTTTTTTTTCCTTCAAGTGAACAGTAAAATCACATAATTTTACTGTACGGAGACAAAAAACACTGTTTATACACTGTTTAGCACTGTTCACACAATAAAACATATTAAAAATAGGTTCCACGGTACTATTTACACATTTAAAAATTATTTTGCTACAGCATTTTCAGTTTTCAGTTTTCAATTTCAGCAACAATAAGTTCAATCCAAACGGACACAACAGGAGCAATCAGTTGAACTTGAACATGCATTCATATCAACTTATCTAAATATTGAGTTAAATTCTAGCTAAAAGGTCACTTTAAAACACATTTCTCACTTGTAGCATGTAGGCTCTCTGTTTCTTCTTCATTTCCATATAAATAATCTTTTACTCTTTTTTTTTTTTTAATAATTATTCTCCAACATAAATATCCCCCCATCCCCTCAAGTAGGGTTGTCCACGGGTCAGTTTTGGCCCCAACCCAGACACGACTTGTAGGCGTCGGGTGGAGGGGCGGAGAACCCGAAACCGACTTCCAGAAAAATCGGTTGGTTCGGTTTTGGGTGATGCTTAGCGTCGGTCGGTTGTCGGAAATAAAAAAGGCATCAAAATCTGAAAAAAAAAAAATGAGTCATTGGAATTTGAGATTTACGCAAGAAACTGAAAAATTTGCCGGAAACTGGAAAAGGTTCGTCGGGAACTAGAAAATTTTCGCCGGGAACTGAATTTTTTTATGAAATCTGCATTTTTTTAGGCTAGAAATTGTTGGAATTTGGTTGAATCTGGCTAAATCCCACCAGATCTAGCTGGATCTGGTCGAGATCTCGCTAGATCTAGTCGATATCTCGTCGGATCTAGCTTGTTTTTCCAGATTTGGCCGAATTTTTTTGTGCAAACCCGTCACTCGACCCACCGGTGTCGATTTTCAAGAACGGAAACCCGCCGCCGACCGACTAGACCTTTGGTTCGGGCCAGAATCGGGTTGGCGACGGGCGGTTTGGTTGGGTTGTCGGTTGCCGGTCGGGTCTGGACAACCCTACCCTCAAGCTTCCCATTCAAGCCCCACCCTTTGAGCAACAAATCTGACTTGCCAATAAATCACAAACAAATTTAAAAAAATTAGACCCAAGCGACAAGTGCCACATAAGTGGTATTGTGAGAGAGAGAGAGAGAGAGAGAGAGAGAGAGAGAGAGAGAGAGAGAGAGAGAGAGAGAGAGAGAGAGAGAGAGAGAGGTGGTTAAAATAACTAATATTTATATTGCAATGGTATCTCCCAAACATAGATGGTGGTATTCTAGGAAATGGTAGCATGAGGCAATTTTCTAAAACCCAGCAAGTTACTATAGCAATGCAATTTGAAATTTAGAGTGTTTGATGGCTAGTTTGATGCAGAAGATTTTGGAGTGAGGTTAGTTAAATCATATACTAATATAATAAAAGTTGGGTCTTAAGAACTATGTTTACACTAAGTGGTAATTTTCACTCTACTAGAAATTGGCTATACTCTAATTAATTATTAATTTATTTTAGCTTATTAATTGTTAGGATTTGTATTTTAGCTAAGACTCTATTACTAAGATTCAAGAAATAAAAATTCTACCCCAACTAAAATTCTATTTACCATCAATTCTTAAGATAATTTAATTTAGATAATTCAATAGCCTTTAACTTGGTTCATTTTGGTTAATTGGTTTAACTTGATTAATCCACCCCTTATTAAATTAAGGGGTCAAACAAGTCTTTTCAATTGGCATTAGAGTATTAGGTTTAGTCGATTACATGATTAGTTTCTTGAGTGTGATCTTTGGATCCAATGGATCGTGGTCAATCCTTGAGTATCTCACTTCACTTCGACGACAATAACTATGCTTATTGAAAGGTGTTCATAGGAGCATTTCTAGAATCTATTGAAGAAAAAGTGTGGTAATCTGTTGAGAAATGTTGGACCAAACCTAAAACCCCACTGATTAATGGACCAAAGATCTATTTGCAAAGAAATACTATAATAATAAAGTTTTGAATGTGATATTTATGGTTGTATCTTAAGAAGATTTTAGGAGGAAATCTAATGCTGAAATTGCTAAAGAGGCTTGGGCTATACCAATGACTACACATGCATGAAGGTATTAAAGCTGTTATGACTTGCAAAATTTCAAATGTCAAACATCTATGTTTGAAGAAATTAAGATAAGAGAGGAGTCATTTGATGAATTTTATATCAAACATCTATGTTTGAGGCAGAGAAAATTCCTTGAACCTAAAATTGTTAGGAAAATGATGAGATATTTGCCTAAGAGATTTTGCACTAAGGTCATTATTATAGGGGAGAGTAAGGACCTCGACACTATCAAGGTTGATGCATTTGTTGGCTCCTTACAAAATTTTGAACTATCCCTACTTTAGACTAGTAGGAACAAATCCATGGATTTAAAAACCATCAAGGAAGAGGATATTAATCCCTCTAATGACACTACAAGAAAATGTATTTTTAGTGACAAAAAAATTCGTCACTAAAAGTCCAGTTTTTCGTCACTAAGAACCTTTAGTAACGAAATTGAACTTTTAGTGACGAAATTCGTTCCATCGCTGTAGCCTCGTCGTTAAAAGTCAATAAAGTCAATAATAGTAACAAACACCTCATAAAAGTCATTAAAGACTTGAAAAATGACAATAATTAGTTTATAAGTGGGACAACCATGTGAATAAAGAGGACTAGTTAGGTAGAAGCACAAACACCTCATAAAAGTCAAATAAGACTTGAAAAATGACAATAATTAGTTTAAAAGTGGGACAACCATGTGAATAAAGAGGACTAGTTAGGTAGAAGCTACAATTCTTGTGACCACCTATCAAGTCTAGTCTTATTTTCAATCAACTTTAATTGTGTTCTAATCCATTTAGGTTGAAACCTACCCCTTTCTTGCAAAAAAAGAAAAGAAAAAAAGTATGGCTCTAAATGAGAGGTGCTAATTCAAGGAAAATTCTAAGAGCCTAAAGATATCACATTCCTTTATAAAATAAAAGGTCGTTTAATGTATGCCTTAAGAGCACACAATAATTATTTATTTTTGAAAATGTTTTATGAGAATTGAAAAAACTGTAAAAAATGTTGATATCTTTTTCATTTTTCCATAAAAGTCTTCTTAAAATAGTTTACTAACTTATTTTCTAAGGGCACACGTTAGTAAAATTCTAAAATAAATTACACTCATAACTCTCTTTCTCTCGAGTAAAGGCTTATATGGTAATCTGTATTTTTTTAACAAAGAAAAATAATCAAACTATCCACCACACAAGAAGTCGATGGATCCAACCCAAGCTTACAATTTTAATAGAGCCAAAGACACTAACGCAAGAGACTTTTATCTATATAGTAGATAAACTCTGTATACTATAAAATTTATTTCTTTTTGGATGACTAATAGTTGTGTGTGTGTATATATATATAGTTCAAACTTTAATATTCTCTGTACAAATTAAGCTAGTGACAAGAATCTAATTCTCTATTTATATTTAAGGCAAAATAGAAAATGTAACCCTAATGGACCCCATTGATGCACGACTTCAATACAAACTATTTAGGGCTTGACTCATTAGAAATTAAGCTCACCTGCTCCAGCTGTTGGAGAGTGAACTTTATCAATGACCATTTCAAGCCCACCGACAATGAAATTTGAATTCTCCACCAACAATGTTAATACGATTTGGCGTTTCCTACAGAGTGCTATTATATGCATGAGTCATTGCAAAGTCTTTGACACGTAAGTGTAACACAATGATATGCAAAACAAGCCTTCAAACTAGGCATCAAACACTGCCCAAACTACCTCATTCAGTTTGGTATAAATGTGACAGTAACTAGCTGTTGAGTCATTTTCCAAATGTAATAAGTAAAATGCTGCTTCTAAAAAAGAAAAAAGAAAAAAAAGAAAAAAGAAAAGTAAAATGCTAATTTTTCTTATTCAGTAATTAATGTTGTTGCTTAGGTTGTTTTAATTGTGAACATCTTTATAGGAAGCACTAAAAAAAATGCCATTTGACCTAACTGATAATTTCGTAATTAATTGTGAAAGATGAATGGTTTATATTCAACATTGTCTTTCTTATTAGCTTAAATTTTCATGATGAATGTTCCTATGTCGCATGAAGCACTCACAAAAAGAAAGACCATGTTAAAGTAATTAATGTGTTTTGCCTTCAGTTAGGAGTCCACTTTTTTCCATATATCAGCTATATCATTAGTAAGTAATAATCTTACTACTTATTTTGGAAATGTTCTTTTTTGAACAATAGAGAATGACAAGTACAAGAGGTGCCTCCAGTGTCCAGATAAGGCATAGAAGTCAACTATAAAACAGCAACCAAATTAAGGAACAGATATTTATAATCATTACCATTCCAAGATGAAAAAGAGGGCAGAACTACATGGTATTTTTGTTTATTTTCTTGGGTAATTGATCTAGCTAGAGTTACAAACTATACACACATATATATATATATATATATATATATATATCTTAAAACAAATACTATGTGTGAGCAATCCTAAGATCTACTTGCTTACTGCAAATAAAAATCTTATTTTTCCTTTTTAATGTTTTACTTTATACTCTACTAACAATACTAGTATGTATTTAATAAAAAAAAGAAGATAAGGTAATATGACCTAACGTAATTTTTGGAGTATAAAGTGAAACACTCAAAATAAAACTAAAGATTTTTCTTCGCTCAGTCCAGACCGGAGATGAAAGGTATGCCGGTGAAAGGCAGCCATGTAGTCCCAGCGATAAACTTAGAGACAGTAAATTTGACTGCTTCATCGGCTCCAATAACATGATATCCAGACCACTGCACCCTCTTGGAAAGTCCAGCTCCAGGCCCTACATTTGAGTATTCTGCAAAATACAGATTCTTGAGGGTAGAACTCTCGGCTCCATGCCATTCAATCCAACCTCTAGGCGCTATAGCATCATCTAAGGTTGATTCCATTATTACTGCTCTAGAGTACTGCTTCCATGGCCTCCCTAGATAGGAATTGTATGAATGTTTGACAGCAGAAAAGTCTGAGCTCACCATGATCTTACACTTTTGAACCGAGAAGCCAGTATTTTGAACAGGGTCATTCCTTCCATTTGCTAGGATCACATTGTAATAACCACGTTGTGGTCTACGAAGTACTAAATTGCAGCTTTGAAAAACAGCCACAGCGTTTCCAAAAATGAAGTCTATGGTGCCATAGATGTCACATTCTCTATAGAATTGGCGGAGTGCAACCGCATATAAACTGTCCTGGTAGCCTGCAATGCTACACCTGAAGAGAACTGAATGGTCTGAAGCAATATACACAGCCAGGGCTTGTTCTCCTTGAGGACCGGCTGTGTTATGAAATCCAATGTCACGAGCAATGAATCCGTTACCTGTGATTGCTGCGCAGCCAGAATATATATGTTAAAAAATTCAGCACTACATTAACAAGTGTTGCATCCATTATCGGACAAATGAATTTGTCATGGTTGTATTGAATAACAGTGTTCTTATTTTCTTAGGTTTCTTTAGCTTAAAAAATAAGCATGAAAAATTAAATAGTATAAATTTTAGATTCTCAAAAAAAAAAAAAAAAAAAAAAAAATTTATTATATAATTCTTACAAACTAATAAGTGTAATATATCGCATATCATGAAAAGGAAATTCAATTATTTATTTATTCTTAATTTTCTAAATAGATGCTAAATTCTTATGAATACTCACGCACATATATTAATTAGTGTTCATATTCATAGTCTCTCTCTCTCTCTCTCTCACATATATATATTAGTGAATACTTACATATTTTTATACATTTAGGAACCGTAGAACATATATAATTGTGGAAATATTGTCTTTAGACTAGGGTCTGTTTGGGTATAGTTTATTTAGTTGAAATTGAAAATCTTTTATTGAAAGTACTATAAGAAAAAAGCTAAAAACTAACTAAATGTTTTTTTGCTAAAAGTATTGTAGAAAAAAATTGAAAGTGCTAAGAGTACGGTAGAAAAAGCCATTTGCATAAGCCATTTGCACACAAGCCAATGCACACTCAAAAAACAAATTGGCTTTTTACACAATTCATAAGCCTACAAATAGTGCAATTAGATTTATGAATAGTAAAAAAATAAGCTAAAAACTCTAATAAACTTCAGTTTTCATCACTTCCCAAACTCGCCTTAATTATTATTATTTTTTTGGGTGAGGCTTCCGTCTGCTACGATAAGTCATCTGATCAGGAACATAAGATTAACATGTGATTAATTTTGGACATTAATTTGTCATGTTCCTATCACCTCTTATGCTCCAATTAATGCATTAAATAGAAGCACTCAAATGCATGGAAGAGAAGCCAAACTCCTTTTTTAGACGCCTTTTTTACTACCTTAGCTTCGTATGGTTACCTAATTAAGACACAATATATACAAGCTAGCAAGAGAGAGACAGTGAAAGAGAGAGGGCCAAAAGTACTGACTGAAAGTGGCAGAGGCAGCCAGGGAAGAGCCTTTAGCAACACAATCGTCGCCAAGTATAATAGTGGAATATTTGCCGTCTCCTATCAAGGTAATGCCATCTTTCTTGGTGTAAATCTTCTCCTTATAAACCCCTGACTTCACGTAAATCACAAACCGTTTCCCAGAAGCAGCTTTGATGGCTTCCGACACAGTTTTATAGTTGCCTGAACCATCTTTGGCAACTATGACATTTGCCTTTGCCTCAACTAGCTTTCTATCTCGAGTAAATACCCACTTTTGGAAAGTTATGCTCTTCTTTGACTTACCAGTACCAGTGCTGGTGATCCTGTTGACAAGAGCTAATGGATTACTTCCCAATTGAGATAGATAATCCATCTTCTTAGATATCTGGTTCTGAACTATATTGATTTCTTCGGAGAGACTGAGGCTGTCGGCTGAGTCTTTACAATCTTGTTGGAAAGTCAAGGCAGCACTCAGCCATGTTTGAATGTCATGCTTGTTTTTCTCCGGAGAATCTTCTAGGGCTAACATGGACTGCTCAAGCCATTTGAGAGACATGTTCATGAGCTCTTCACAATAGCCTACCATATCAAAAACAAAAAATGGGCCTTAATCAATTAAGAATATAAAAATAGACACAAACAGTAACACATAAACAAATATGTAATACTGTAATTGGAAATTGGAGTCTCTGTCAACAACATGCAAGTGAAGCTGTTGGTTATTACCCACCAGTGACATAATGGGCACGTTCAGCTAATTCTTGGGCTTCAAATTGGGAGCTGAATTTTGCAAAATTTGAAGTGGTCAGCTTCGTCTCAGAGATGGTCTTGTTAACAAGAGCCAACACAATGTTAACAGGTTGATTGGCTGAGCCCAATCTGGTCAAGGTTTCAACGCAGAGGCTAGGATATCTAGTAAAGCTGCATTCCTTTACATAATTTTGATTATCATTCATGGCTGCCCATGAAATGGAAGCCCCTCCGAGACCTAATGCACATAGTCCTAACGCCCAAAACACTAGAAAAAACACTAGAAGTCCCATCCTCATACCAGAGGATTGAACAATTTAAGTTACAACAAGTCTCAGCCAACTGTAATGAACTCATATATAATTCCAAATCAGTCTTAATTCTCAATGTCTCATAGGTGGTGCTCGGTGATTCGTCTCATTCAGTCCTAATCCATTCAGTGGCAGTGGGCCTTGTTTTGTAATCCACTAGTCTTGACAATGATTATCTATTGCTTTGCTGGCTGTATATGTTGTACATACTGCTCATACGGAGCATTTTAGAGTACTTTGTAGGTCCAGGACACACGACGATGCCATTGCCTTGTCTCCTTTATTATTAATCAATCTTTCTTAAAGCATTTGATGGTGCTTGCTTTTATCTTATCCAGTACTCTGAACATTCCAAACAAGAAAATTACAAAAGGAGAACATAGTTGAGATATTCTTATAGGATTTACACAAAAAGACACGATCGTGTCTTTAACTCACGATCTTCAATTTTAAAAAGTGTGTAACAGCGTGTGTAGTTTTACCCAAACGAAAGAGAACGGAGTGAAGTATATATGTAGGCCATAAATTCTTTTGTTAACCATCGATTGGAGAATCTAACCAAATGTCGTGTGCTTATTACAAGTTTAAAACGCAAAGTAGATGCAAATGATCCAGACGGCCAGTTCTTTCAATTTGTTCAAAACTTGGTATTTTCCAAGGCCACTAATATTCGAGGATTTGAAAAGTTGTTCATGCAAGACAAGCTAATAAGTAATTGGGTTATTTGAAAAAGAACTAGCTTATTTTTATTTTTTTATTTTTTTGAGAGAGTGGAAAAAATTTCTTAAAAACCTTTTTTTTTTTTTTTTTTTTTTTTTTTTTTTTTTTTTTTTTTTTCTCACTTTTAAACAGTTAGCAGCTAATAGTAGGCCAAAAAAAAAAAAAAAAAAAAAAGCACTGAATAAACTTACTGAAAAAAGGGAATAAGGAAAAGATTGAAAGTAAAAATTTCTTTAGAAAATATTAATTAATATATGTAACAAAATATATAAAAATCACTAAAATTTAATTGTCATACCAAATATAGTATAAATGTAAACTGTACTATGAATATATAACGATAATTACAAAAAATTATTTTTATTGTTATTATTTTTTCTAACTTTGTTGTCTAGCATTTTTCAAGCATCTTACTATTCTCTTGAGTATGAATAGTCCTCTTGTGCCACACATTATCGAGATAATGAAATTATTTGTGGATGGTATCCAAGATACTAGTTATGAGTTTTGAATCCACTTCATATCTCTCATGAAACCCTTGTTTAAGTCATGATTGAGACTCAATTTAATCAATGTAATCCAAAGGTTTCTTTATAATATTTTTTTTTTTTTTTTTTGCAAAAGGTTTCTTTATAATCTTAGTCAAAGAAATCTACCCAATTTTGTCGGTAAAGATTTCAACTGACTTCTAAGTCCAACCCAATTACAAAATTAAGCCCACAAATACAAAAAAATTAAATATAGAAATACAATTAAATTGACACGAAATAAAATGACAAAGTTGCATAAAAAGTGAGTTTTAGTTAGCTCAATTGGTAAAGTCTCTAATAATTATATAAGAGATTTGAGATTCATTTCCCGCCTATACCAAAACTTGATTGATGTCTGGGTCTGATGATAAAAAGCTATTATTAGAAACGAATGCTATAAGTTGAAACTTTATTTTATTTTTTTAAAAAGTTGCATAAAAAAATACAACTTAATGGTAATTAACTACGAATATATATTTAAATATAATTTTTTTAACAAATTAAGTTAAAAAGATTAATTTAATCTCAAATCATTAATAATCTCTCATAATGGTAAGCCAATGAAAGAAAAAGTGAAATGGGTCCGGGGCAACTTTTGTCACTAATAATAAATTTGACTGAAAATGGAGGACTAAAAAAGGTCTAAAGCAACGGAAGTACTTTGATCTGTTTAATTGGATGAGGAAAGTTCAATAGGAAAAGGTCTTATGGAGAATGCAAACAAAAGTGTTTGTTGTGACTCATGAGTGTCGGTCATCACCTCCTATGATATTTCAGGATTCATGCAACTTTATAAAGATGCAACATTGAAGACCGCGTATATTCCAAATATTAATTAACATGGCACAATCGAATGGGAGGCAATAAAAATTCAATATGAGATTTTCCGTCATACTCATAGTATCCCATCCAGCACTATTAATCTCTAGTGACAGATATATTAGCATATAATTACCACCCCATTTCCTTTTAATATTAGTTTTTTTATTATAACTTGTTTGAGCATTAATTGATGTTGCATGTTCTTCGCAGTATATCTTTAACACTTTCTCTGTGAGAAGCACATGAAATTTGTAACCAAGTCATGAGCTTTGTAGCGTAAGTAGCATCTAATGGTATTTTTAACGAAAATATTAAGGCCTTGTGTCAATGGCGAAACCAAGATCTGACTTAAGGGAGGGGGGGGGGGGGGGTGGGGCAAAAATTACATTTGACATCACATACATACACTGGCAGAGCCAGGATTTGAGCTGAGTGGGGGCAAAATTTATATATGATACATGCACTACATATATTATGCGAATATATAATATTTGAGACAAATTTGAAAAATTAAAAGCTATTCATTTAAATACGAAGTGATATTTAATGTAATTATACAAACAAAAAAAAAAAAAAACTCTAGAAAAAAAGCTTATTCATAATATTGTATTTATCTATTGAGATATTTCTCACATGAGTGATCTATTTTTTAATTATTTTTAGAGCCAAAACTCAAGTTATGAATGAAACTATTAGTAGTTAGATAAATATTGAGTGCAATATAAGTGAATTTCTATTATTTTGGATAATATGGACCCATAAAAGGTTCAAATTATAATATGGTAAGAATAAACTAAAAAATTCAGTGCAAGACATGCTAGTGGAGGACTTTAGGTTCCTCAATGATTTGTTTAGAAGTTGTGCTTTGTTTCAAGACCAAAGAAACACAGTGGCATTTAGTAAACCCAAAAACAAAAAGTAGGTAGGAGTATTTAGTAATAACTAAGGGTATTTTTTGGGTGGGCTACCCCCCTTGACCCCTCTGGCTCCACCCCTGCACACACACACACACATAGTATTTGAGATCAACAGGAGAAACTCTGTTTTCCTTAACGTACGAGGCGGAAGCTGTGATACTAGCTGAGGTGAACCCATGCAGTGCACGCATCGAAGAATTTTCTCCCGCCCAAAACGACGAGTTGATGGTGGAGCGTTTGGATTTGTTAGAAGAGTATCGAGAAGCGGCGACCATACGGCTAGCTGAGTATCAATAGAAACTCGCCCGGCATTATAACCAAGATGTGAAAGAAAGGGAATTTAGTGTTGGGGACCTGGTGCTACGGAAAGTAGTAGGGAACATGTGAGATACGAATGTTGGGAAATTGGCCCCTACCTGGGAAGGGCCATACAGAGTTACTGCTATCGCGGGGGCAAGAGCATATTATTTGGAGGATCTAGATGAAAGACTGCTTCTTTGGCTATGGAATGTCCACAACTTGAAAAGTTCTACCACTGATAAGTTGTACATGGGGGTGCAAATTGAATAAAACATTGTATATATACTTTATCAACTGATGTTAAGATGATGTTTATCCGTGCAGGTGCATTTTGTTTCATTATCATTTATTTATTAACGCCGGCCATCAAATGCAAAAAAAGAAAAAAAGAAAAAAAAGGGAAGGTTAAGGAGGCCCAGGCAACGTGTTTTATGCTAAGGATAGAAGTCTGCTTTTCAGTTTGATCATTATCACTGAGTAGGTGGAAACCTTACACTTAAAACTCTCAAAGGACAGAAGCTTGCTTCTCGGTTCAATAATTATCACCGAACAGGTGGAAACCCTACACTAAAAATTTTATAAGGATAGAAGCCTGCTTCTCGGTTCGATCATTATCACCGAGCAGGTGGAAACCCTACACTAAAAATTTTCTAAGGACAGAAGCTTGCTTCTTGGTTCGATCATTATCACCGAGCATATGGAAACCATACGCTAAAGTTCTTTAAGGACATAGGCTGCTTCCAAGTTTAGTTACTATCACCGAGTAGGAGAAAACTTTAAACAGATATTTCCTAAGGATTGAAAACTGTCTCGGAACGGGGACCTACATCTCGGCTCTCCATGCTCTACATTTTACCTTAGAAAATTAAGAAGGATGGCAACTCTTAAACGGAGTTTTCATTGCCAAGGAACTAACTTATTCTCTTCCCCAAACCCGCCCTGGACATCATGCACGCCTGGAGGTAATCTTTCCTACCTGATCATTAAAAGAGTATATATATATATATATACACATTTTCGAAAAATAGAAGAATATAACCAAAAAAAAAAAAGAGGAAAACAACATAATATTAAACATTCATAAACGTGATTAAGGCTAAAGTTCGACAATTAAACGTTAATCAAATACGGCAAACACATAAAAACTGAATCAATGTCTTGTAAACAAAGCTCGGTAATTGCAAAAAGTTTAACTCAACGAAAATAATTGTTCTGTCACCACAACCTGGTGACATAGGCAAACTTACCAAAAGAAAAAGAAGTTACTTAAATAAAAGGAAAGTGAAGGTAAATGGAGGGAGTTTGATTCGGCAATTAGACTATAGGGTCTGCGGGCTGTGTCTGGACGGTGGTCTCGGGCGGCTGCTGGTTCGATATGAAAGGCTGAAAATGGATGTCTTCACTGGGTTGGTCGCCAGCACGGGGATTACTAGAGACTTCTACATCCACCAACTCCACGTGGGAGTCAGTTTGCTCCACCAGCTCCTTTATACTCGTCGTCTCCTCTTTATTGATAGGTCCCAGAGGATTCTACACGACTGAAGCAGGAATCGGGAAAGGGATTTGAATGGGATCCCTTCGAGGAGATTCCTTAAGAACCGCCAAGGCTTGCAGGGCGGCTAACCAACCTTCCTCGAAACCTAGCTTCTAGGCTTCCTTGATGATAGGCTCTGCAAAGTTCTCCGCATCAGCGAATCCCTTATTGTACCATTTGTTTTCGCAGGCCTCCAAAGATGCCTTCAAGTCAGCCAACTTCTTGGCCCGTGTAGTATTCATACTCACGGCCTCCGTTAGTTTTAGCTTGGTCTCCCTCAGCTTAACCTCCAGTTTCGAGGATCTCTTTTCCACCGCCACCCTGGCCTTCTTGGACGTGACGACCTTCTTCTTTGCAGTTGCAGCAGCTTTGGTTTTCTCTTTTGCAGTTACTTCGGCCACGTCCTTAAGGGCCTTCTCCCTATTGGCATCCTCGACAAGTTCCTTCAACTGCCCATCTAGTATATGAGCGAGTTGAGCGGCCTGATGAAGCAACAATGATAAGCATAAAAACAAAATGTGCATAGAAATTAATGATAAACCAAAAAACAAAAACAAAAAATTACTGCAATAGTATGCCATTGCAACCTCCTTGCCATGGACTTGTTTGTGCCATCCTCAAAAGTGTGCATCTCCTTAGGCAAAAGGAGGTCGTGCAACAAACATTGGGCAACATGACCCCTCTCACCTTTATCCCACACCCGTACACTCACAGTCGCAGGAAGAGGCTTGCCATTTAGCTGGAATGTAGGCTGCCACTCTGGCACAGCTCGGGAAGTAGATGCCACGTTCGTCCCAGTCTGGGCCATTGGCTCCTGGATTATGATGCCTCTTGATGGCTGGGGAGAAGTCCTAGTGGGCGCATAACCCGAGCCAATGGGGGTTTGCTCGGCAATACTCCTGGGTTTGGCCAGAGGGAGGCGGTGAAGGAGGGGGAGTTTGACCACGACCCTGAGGTGGTTGCTGCTGCGCAGCTAGCCGGGTACCGGGCACAAAATGATTAATTTTCATTGTCCTTCGTGTCACCATATCTTCATCTTGGTCGAATTTGGTTTCACTGGAGTTTATAGATTTGGCGACTGCTTCCTCAGCTTCCTGAATGGGAGCTTCGAATTCGGCAGGGGCTTTGGGTTCAACAAGAGCCTCGGGTTCAACGGGAGCCTTGGGTTGAATGGGGGCTTCAAGTTGAACAGACTTGTGTGCCTATTCTCGGAGGTGTCGAGACACACGGTCAGTTGACTCGTCCCTTACCGAATCAAGTTCGTTGGAACAAGTGTACCGTGGACTAAGGTCATGAGCCTCACCTACTGTGAATTTCGGGGGAAGGAAATTTGTGTGTCGTACATCAATATAGGAGAGGAGAGGGTTATCAACTAATAAAGCCTGGCTGAAGGCTTGCCAAGTAGAATACATGGGTTCTATGCCGAGAATTAAATGGGAAGCCTCAAGCTGTTCGTCCCAATGAACGAATATTTCGGACCTAAGCACGAAATTCAAGTCCCGTATGTGCACTACTGTAAGATCTTGGGTAAATATTCTTCCATCTGCTAAAAAGAAAAAATATAATAAATAAATAAATAAATAATATAAACATAGTGAGTTAGTATTTAGGTAAACAAAACAACCACAAGCAAAAGGAAAGGCAAGTTAGTGATCAGTACGAACCCACTTCGTACTGCGAGAGGGGGCAAGGGATTTTACCAGCAAACCAGTTGCTGCACACCCGGACGAATTCTCCAGCAGAATTTCTATTAGAATCGGGTAGGCATGAAATTAGCCGTACCCGCATATCTCTAACTTTTAAGTAATAGTTGGCTTTCTTATTCCCACAAAGACTGTACATGAAGTTTATATCGTGATGGTCTAATTGCAAACCAAATATCTGATTCAACCTACTAACACAACTAACTACCCGGTAAAAATTAGGAGGAAGTTGGTCAGGGCATAACCTATAAAACCTAAGGGTGTTAAGTAAAAGAGGGTCCACAGGAAACCTAACAACTTAGAACTTTTCTAGATTTTTTAGAAGACTAAACAGAGAAGTTAATGAAGAGTTCCTCTCTATGGGTGTATTTCTTAGTCTCTTGGTGAAGCATTAATGGAGAATTCCATTTATAGTTGGGTTTTTAAGGGGTAATTAGCAAATAATCTCTGCTAAATCTCCCTCAATCTTTAGAAAATACTTAGAGAATTGTTTCTAGGATTTTAGCTAAGAGTGTTAAGCTTTACTTTTAGAAGGTTCTTTTTGTTTTAGGTAATAATAGCTGGAATTTTGACTTAGCAATGAATGCTGGTTGGCCTTAGCTAATGGGATTAAAGCATGCTTTAGGCTAAAGAACTTGGTTATGCTGCTGCTAGAATCCGAGCTCCCTAAGGCAGGTTGCATCACCTTAAGCTAGGTGTGTTGGGAACTCTGTTGGGATCCCTGTTGGGATCCCCTTGGTGCCCTCCAAACCATATTTCCTTAAGTTTTCCCATTTGGGGTTCATATGCTTGGTCCATGAACCAGAGAGTACGTGTTTTTGGTATGAAAATGAATTGATTTCAAGTTTTTTCAAGAGCTTTCATGGCCTGGTCATGGTTGCTCTTGATCCTTGACCGAATGGGCTGGAAAAGAAAGAAGGGACAGCTAGCTGAAGCTTCCCAACTTTTTGTCATGTCACTTTCAGCTTTATGTCACATGAGAAATGATGGAATTTTAGCTTGTGAAGGAAGGGTTCAACCCTTGATAGACACATGTCCTCTTCTGATCTGATTGGACAAGTTGGAACTTGATAGCAATGGGCTCCAGTTGTTAAGTTGTGCTGAATTTTGGCTGGTCAGCTCAGGTGAGCTTCAATTGTTGAGATTTGTGTGTGGGCTGGGCTGGCTTAGCTGGGCTTTGTAATTGAGCTTCTTTAGGCTTAGTTATCCCTAGAAAATGAAGAGTTTTGCCATGGGTGATATACATGGGCTTTTATAAATCTTGTAAGAGAGGTATTTCTTGAGGGATGAGTAATTATATTTCCCATGAGTGAGGGATTTTGTATATGTAAAACAAGTGTGAAAAATAATTTTTGAGTTTTGTAAGTGTGTGCAAAAATAGCATTTGGGCTTTATGAAATAGTTGCCAAAATAATGTTTGGGCTTTGTAGGCATGTGCCAATATAACATTTGGGCTTTATGAGATAGTTGCCAAAATAATGTTTGGGCTTTATAGGCATGTGCCAAAATAGCATTTGGACTTTATGAGATATTGCCAAATTAGTATTTGGGCTTTGTAAAATAGGTACCAAATTAGTATTTGGGCTTTGTAAAATAATTTGAGATTTTGTAAAAATATTGTCGTGTAGCAACAGGCTTTGTAAAGGGTATCGTGTCGTAACGGGCTTTTAGAGTGTTGTATTGTAATAGGGTTTAGAGGTGTCGTATCATAACGGGTTTTAGAGTGCCATGTCGTAACGGGCTTTTAGAGGTGTCGTATCGTAGCAGACTTTTAGAGTGTCGTATCGTAACGGGCTTTAAAGGTGTTGTATCGTAACGGTCTTTAGAGGGGGTTTTGTTGGGCTTTTTTTGTGTGGAGATAGCATAATTTTGTGGCCCAATTTTGGTAGCAATATGGTGGGTATTTTTGTGAAAAATCTAAGTTGGATAATATGTGGGATATAATAGATAATATTTGTGAAAGGGTCCAAGGTAATTTATGGGGCTTATATAGGAAATATTTGTGGGAGCCCAATAACATAGAGAATATTTGAGTTATATGTGGGATATATTTATGTGGGCTCAAAATAATTTATGGGTTTGTGTGGGCATTTTTGTGAGTGGGCTAAAAAAATTAGGGCCTGAAAATTTGTACCTTAACATCTAGTAACATACCCAACTGTAGGGACTCAAAATGGATTGGACCCAGAATATGAATGGGTTTTCAGCCCAACAAGCCCAAACAATAAATTTATAGAGAATGAGTATTAGAACTGGTACTGTTAGACGGGAAAGGTTCTACTCACTCAGTAGTCAAGGGTATTTTAGATTGATTCAAAGGAAAAAATCCTTCTCGGCATGGTTTTCAGGGTGTTTATCTTGTTCTTTCCTTTTCTGATTCTTTTTTTTTTTTCAAGTCCCATTTTTCTCATTCGTTTCCCAGTTATATATCACCTTCTCTCTTATTCCCATCATACACATGTAGTTCTTATCTGGGAAGCTCCTTTCTGTCCCATCTAGCACCTATCGGAACGTTCGTTTAGTGGCCATAAAGCTGCTTAATCACTGTTCAGGTATCACCTCCACATTAATGCGGCCAGAAGGTTAGCTGGAAAGCATTTAATGTGGAGGTGATGGCCTTGGAAGATATTTGCTATCCTCCCCGACTCCTCCTTTGGTTTGCACCCAACTTCCAGTTCAGGTATAATCTTGTGGAGTCTTCGGAATAAATGAAAGTTATATTCACC
This sequence comes from Quercus variabilis, assembly GCA_030445155.1. Taxonomy (NCBI): domain Eukaryota; kingdom Viridiplantae; phylum Streptophyta; class Magnoliopsida; order Fagales; family Fagaceae; genus Quercus; species Quercus variabilis. The sequence continues at coordinate 2,526,955 of CP129455.1, forward strand.
TCAGACTCTGATGTCCTCGGACGTGAGTTATGCCATTATATATAATATCCATTCCTTTCTCTTATATTACTTATTTAATAATAATAAAAATTTTTAAGCTATCCTCGGACAACCAAGTGTCCTCGGATTGGGCCATTGGGCCCCGAGTCCACTTCTAATGATCCCAACATTTTTTTATAACAGGCCCCACACCAACAATTGAGAAGGATTTTAGATGAGATATTGTTTATACATTAAGGGCCCACTCAGAACAATTTAGCACATAAACATCTTTCTCATAAGATATTGTACATTTCTATGGAATCTTTAAACAAGGGAGCTGCAGATATGGAGCATAGCCTTAAGAGTGCAACATGAAAGTCATCAACATTGGCGACCTAAGCAATTTCCCCTAAGCAACCTACTTACATAATTTATGGCCATGTCAGTCAAGGAAATAATAATAATAAAAGGATTGGAAATACCACCTTTATCATATTCTTGTGACTTGCCCACAGTTAGCTTGTAACAGAAAGAATTGTTGGCATAGAAATTGGGATGCCACCGATGAGTAAAACAAGAAGCTTATCTACCCCAACATGATTACCCCTCTGATGGATCCCATATATGACAATGATATTTATTACCAGCCCAATGGCAATTGAGCAAATACAGAAGTTTCCTATTGCATTTACGACTTGAATGATCAAGGCAAATGGCAACTCATCAAATACCCAAACATTGACAGATTCTCACAGAACAAATGCAAAACTCTTTCACATTGTTACCTATTATTGCCCCATTACCTCCAAGCAGAAAAGATGAAACTGTTTACAAATATTACAGCTCTAAACATTCTACTAGCCTTTGAGATTCTAAGTGAATCTTTCATCCAAAATAATATATTGAAATTACCTGCTGAAAATGTCCAATGATTGTAGTAGTTTTCACATGATGAACTGCCTTTCCAAATAAGGTATGTAATCCAGTTGCAATAACAACTCCTTTAATTGCACCTTGTTTACATGTTGAAATAGAGTATACTCCATCACCAAGATTTTTGGTTACTAGGAGTGACTCTCCTGTAAGGGCAGACTGGAAAAGTAAAACAATAAAAAAAGAAATCCCACAAGAGAATCTCAGGAAAGTTTAGACCTTTTAAAAAAAAAAAAAAAATTGCAGAAAAGCCAGGACCTCTGAAGGATCATCTCTATTCTTTTTCAATCTTGATTTCCAATCATTTGCAAACTTCGTGGCTTCTACAAAATTTTTATGAACTGAGTTTAAATTGAGCATACAAAATAAGTGAGAAAGCAAGACCTTGTCATTAGGAATCTCTAAACTGCTGAGAGCAAGACCAAGTTAAAAAAAAAAATCCCTCCACTGGCTATGGCCCACAACCAAATTTAGCATTAGTTAAGTTCCAGTAAATCTAATTTTACTAGAATCCACTTCTAAATTCCGAGACACTTTTTTTTTTTTTAGAGAACAACCATGGCTTTATACTGACCTTACAGAGGCATTGATTAGCCAAATCATCAATCCCAGCACTAAGGCCTTGACCCATCAAACTTTTGATCCATGTAATGGTGATCAAACTAAAATTAAAACCAAAATATTTTCTTTCTTCACTAATCCAAAAAAAAAAAAAAAATTCTTTTCTAATATGACTATAATGTTGCCATGCAACAATTAGAGCCTTCACTACTAAATAAGCGAAATGCAAACAGTGTAAAAATTTTGATATATAGAAAAAGGGTCTTCTAAGAACCTCAATTTACTGAGGATGAACTCAAGCACCCATCATCCTTAAGCTTCAAGATCAACTTCTAAAGCCTTCAACTAGAATTTTGAACATTCACCAGAGTTCCAGATCTACATACCAACAATTTTATACTCATTCAAGCCATTTTATAATTTATACTTATTCAAGCATTTGAATTTGACAGATATATACAACTAGTAGTTTCTAAGGATGACATACTGGACAAATTGCACCTCATCTTTTTTATTTTTTATACAAGTCAAATTGCACCCCTTTTTAAATATTGAATTTAAAGAAACTTCGTCTTTTTTCTTGAACAGGATGGCAATATTTTAAATCTATATTATGTGACCAATGAGAAATCTAACAACATAGATTTGAAACTTAAAGAACAAGTTGATTTGTAACAAAGTACAATTCCAAAAATCATTAGAATGAGCTGAGTAAGAGCATCATGATAGGCTAAAATTAAAACAATCATTCAAAATAAATAAATAAAATTTTTTAAATCCAGAACATGCATCTCAATCTTAGTATTAAAAATAAATCAAGAAAAACTATAAAAATGATGATTTTACCAAGTTTGATCTTAGTTTCAACAAGTTTGATTACCTCATCACCATAACATCCAATTTAAGCCCTAATTTTTATGTAAGCCTTAATTTTCACCAATCTATTCTTCTCACAACCAAGTTTGGCATAGCATTTCGAATTCAATGCTCTATTCAAGAAAAAAAAAAAAAAAAAATAATTCAAACTGACCTGAATTTGTTCGACTAGGGTAGGGCCTTGTTGCATCTCTTTGACTTGTTCATGTTGCTATTGTTGTTCCTCAACTGCCATCTTTTGCTTTCTTCGTTGCTCCATTACTTTTCTCTCTTCTATTTAACTTCACACCCACACAATCACAGAGAGAGAGAGAGAGAGAGAGAGAGAGAGAGAGAGAGAGAGAGAGAGAGAGAGAGAGAGAGAGAGAGAGAGAGAGAGAGAGAGAGAGAGAGAGAGAGAGAGAGAGAGAGAGTTGCAAAAACACGATAACTTGGTAAAGGAAAGAAGCGATGATATTAGGGGTGTGCAAAAAACGACGACACGATAACTTGGTAAAGGAAAGAAGCGATGATATTAGGGGTGTGCAAAAAACGACGAATCGAACAAACCGACAAAAATTGACAGAACCGTTGCCAAATTTTCAGTTCGGTTTTGTTTTGGTTCGGTTTCAATTTCATTTTTTAAAAACTAAAATTTTCAGTTTTAGTTTTGGTGCTGGATTTTTTCACCCGAAACCGAACTGAACCGACCGAATATATATATATATATATATATATTTGTGTAATATTAATACACAACTGATCAGTGGCCTTAATGGTATGCTCCTTATGGTTTAGCTAGCTGATCCCAGGTTCAAGCCTTCACGGGGTGGGTATTTTTTGCTATTTAATTTTTTTAAACCCTGCTAATAGCATAAATATGGAAATACCCCTGTTTATTTTTCCCTTTTCTTTTCTTTAGCTTCCCTTTTCTTTCTTCAGCTGACATGTGGGTTTTGTTCTCTCTTCTCTCTCACTTCCGTTGGCAACATCAAGAGAGAACATCAAGAAGCAAGAAATGAAAAACCCACACCAAGAACAAGATTCAGAGAGAATCAAGAACAAGAATCAAGTAACCAACCCAAAGATCCAGAGAGAAAACATCAACAAACCCCGTTGTCATCGCCGCCTAGAGTCTTCGCCACCTGGGTTCACTCGCTATTGTCTCCTTCGCTATTGCCGCCTCTCTGGTTTGATTTTTCTATCTTCGTGGTTTCGGTTTTGTTCGTTGTGGGTTTCTGTTTGGGTTTCAAGGTTTTTGGGTTCGTGGTTTGGGTTTTTTTTTTCTTCGTGTTTGGGTTTCAAGGTTTCTGGGTGTTTGGGTTTTGTTCTTTGTGGTTTGGGTTTTGTTCTCTGTGATTTCTGGGTTTTAAGGTAGAAGGTTGTGAGTTTGGCTTCGTCAGTACGCTTCTTCGCCGTTCTCTTTTTTTTTTTTTTTTTTTTGGTTTTGTGTTTACTACTTTGCTGTTTGCTTGGTGCTTGGTGTTTATTGGTGTTTGGGTGGTGAGCAAATTGGTGTTTAGGTGGTGAGAAAACGTGGGAAAGCAAAGGGATTTTCTGGGTTTTTTAATTTTTTTTTGGGTTTGTTTATGTTTTTTTAGGTTTGTTAATATTTTCTGGGTTTGTTAATTTTTTTCTTTGTTTGCTTTCTTAGAAAATAAATGATAAGGAAACCAAAAAACCGATTGAAATCGAAATCCAACCAAAACTGATGGATTTCCAATTATTTTGGTTAGTTTTGGTTGAGAATTTCACAAACCGAAAATTTCAGTTTCGGTTGGCCAACACTTAGAAAACCGATCAAAACCGAACCGACACACCCCTAGATGATATGGAAATGAGCGGGCTTAATGGTATGGAGATTTATTGGAATTTTTGGAGGGAGATTATAGATTTTCAATTCAACTTGTTCAGGAAGCTTTCCATTTTGACTACTTGGGCCTTGTTATTTTTGCCCAAACCTACATGACTACATGGTTGGGCTAAAGCCCAATCTTTATTTGTTCACCTCTAGTTTTATTTTGTTTTATTTTTTTCTATTTTTTTATTTGTTGTTGTTTTTGTTTTTAATAATTGAAAAAGGGAATTAGCGATTGGAAGTACCAGAAGCTATCAGTTAAACTTGAACAAGAAAATATGCATTAATACCAACTTATCTAAGTATTAAGTTATATTCTAGCTAAAAGGTCACCTTAAAATCCATTTATCACTTGTAGCATGTAGGCTCTCTGTTTCTTCTTCATTTCCATATAAATAGTCTTTTACTCCTCTTTATTTATTTATTTATTTATTTTTATTTATTTTAAATTTTTTTTATAATTATTATTATTATTATTCTCCAATAGAAATATGCCCCTCAAGCTTCCCATTCAAGCCCTACCCTTTGAGTAGCAAATTTGTCTTGCCAACAAATCACAAACAAATTTTTTAAAAATTAGACCCAAGTGACAAGTGCCACATAAGTGGTACTACGAGAGAGAGAGAGAGAGAGAGAGAGAGAGAGAGAGAGAGAGAGAGAGAGAGAGAGAGAGAGAGAGAGAGAGAGAGAGAGAGAGAGAGAGAGAGAGAGAGAGAGAGAGAGAGAGAGAGGTGATTAAAATAACTAATATTTTTATTGCAATGTGTTAGGACATATGTGTTTCACTTGTTAAAGAACATATGTCATTCTTTTATGTAATTGGCTAATCCTTTGACAAAACATACTCTACTTGTAATTGGGTAGTTCTAGGTGTTTTTAATACTTTAAAAAACAAGCTTTCAAGATTAAGTGTTGAAGTTATTAAGTCTCTCTAAGAAAAACAAGCTGATTGTGCAAATTCATTAAAACTCAATAGTTGTATCTATCGAGTTTAAGAAAGCTGTCTCAAGCCTGTAAGCTCGACGCTTGCTCGACAGCTTCTATCTGTTGAGGTTTATAAAAATCAAATTTTTGGTCTGATTTCTTGGGATCCGTGAATGTGTCTTTGGGCCTTCTTTTCTCCTAACCCTAGACATATAAAAGAATTGTTTTAAGAGCTGTCAAATTGTACACAAGTTGCACAAGCATTGAGCAAACTCTGTTCAAGAAATTTGTGATCAAAGATGAAATTCTTGCCCTAGTTTATCTATTCTGAAGAAGTTGCTGTCTATTTGCACCAAAGGGTTTTGTGACCAAGCATCTTCTTGATCTTCATCGTGTAGGATGAACTGAAGAACTTTGTAGCTAACCTCTCCTTCAAGTTGGTGTTGAAGTCGCGTACTGGGATCCGTGCATTAGTTAGTCACGTACTTGGGAGCCATGCAACAAAGGTGAGAACTGTCACTACAGAACAAGTCCAATTGGGTTTTGGAGTAAGGGTTCAACTGTAGGTTGGTAAGGTACTTGGGATTCTTTTATTTGTAACCACTTGTTGTGATAATAGTGGAGTTTTGGGAGTGGTGACCTGAAAATCACCCAGTGGGGTTTTTGCCGTTAGGTTTTTCCCCATTCATAAACAAATCACCGTGTCATTTAATTTCTGCTGCATATTTAGTTATTTGGTGATTTGTTTATACTACCACGCGTTTGCATGTTAAATTGATTAATTAATAACTTGGCTAATTAATTAATTAATTTCTATCCCAAGAGGTTAATTTAGTTTGTGGCCTATCAAGTGGTATCAGAGCAGACACACTCTGATTAGGTTTAATCTTTGTTGTGTTAATCCATTGACCCTTGTTTGTCATGGATAGATGACAGTCATTAATCATATCTCCTTTATTTGATGGTACTAACTATGCATACTAGAAAGTACGCATGAGAGCTTTCTTGCAGTCTCTAGATGAGAAGGTGTGGCAAGCTATAGAGATTGGCTAGACCAAATCAAAAGAAGCGCTGGCCGATTGGGATGAAGCAAAGATCAAGGCAGCAAACTTCAACAGCAGAGCGTTGAATGCTCTATTTAGCGCAGTCACTATTGAGGAGTTCAAGAAGATATCCTATACTGAAACTGCAAAGGAAGCATGGACCATCTTCCAAACAACCTATGAGGGTTCAAAGGCTATCAAGGATTCAAAGTTACAAAGGCTCACTATAAGCCTTGAAGAAATAAAGATGGAGGAGGATGAGTCATTCGATGAGTTCTATGCCAAGTTCAAGGTCATAGTGAACTCAACCTTCAATCTTGGGGAAATCATTTCTGAACCCAAGATTGTGAGGAAGGTGCTCAGATCTCTACCCGAGAGATTCCATGCCAAGATTACGGCAATAGAAGAATCAAAGGATATTGACAAGATTCCTTTGACTAAGCTGGTTGGAAGCTTACAGACCTATGAGCTAGTACTATCTAGGATTGGCAAGACGGGTAAAGGCAAGAGCATGGTCTTGAAGGCAAAGAGCAGTGATACAGATGAGTTTTCCAATGAAGAAGATTCCAAGATGAAGTCTTACATTACAAGGCAGTTCAAGAAGTTTATGAAGAATGCCAATGGGAGGAGCTTCGACAAGGATCGTAGACAATTCAGTTCTTTTCAGTCTAGGGGCAAGACAAATGGAAAAAAAGATGCCAAGGATGGCGGTTAGTACACTATTCCTGCAGAACCAAAGTGTTTTGGATGTCATGGATTTGGTCACATGAAGCATGAATGCCCTACATATCTTAAGAGCATTGGGAAGAGTAAGACACTTGTTGCAACCTTGAGTGACACTGAGCTTGAAGATGATTCCGACAATGAGGATGACGAAATCTTAAATGCCTTCACTACCACAATTAATCCTATTGAAGGGATTGTTGAAGATGTGGACGAAGAAGAAGAATTGGTGGAGTCCAAATTTAAGAAGATGGATGATCAAGATGATATCCATTTAGCTTATGAAAAACTTTACAAGCTCTTTGAGAAGCATGAGAAACTGTATAGGCTGGCCACCAAGAAGCTCAATGATGTGGAACTTGATCGTGAGGAGCTTTCCACAAAGTTTAACGAAGTTAATCAAACAATTGGTGCATTGAGGTTTGAGAATAATTTCTTGGCAGAGAAGACCAAGAAGCTTGAAGTGGAGCTGTTTCAAGTCAAAGCTTAACTGGAGAGGACTTCAAGTGCAAAGCTTGATGAGATGCTCAGCATTCAGAAATCTGCTTTGGATCGAACAGGTTTAAGGTATGGTCTTTCTTCCTTTAATATTGCTTCTACTAGTGCTACTATTTTTTTTCTCCTGCTAATAATAATAATATTGAGAACACTAATGTCAAAACTGAATTAGCTAATGAGAACTTAGTCAAGGGTAAATCTATCTTACGAGCACCCCCTAAGCAGGATAAGAAAGATGTTAAAAACCTTAGGGCTAAGAAGGCTAACTCTCAAAAGCCTAAACAGAAGAAGCAGCATAACTGTCATCATTGTAGAGCTGCCTGTCATACTCGACCAAATTGCTATAAGTAGCTAGCCACTCAATAGAGCAACAACATGATTGCATCTGGAAGCCAGAATCAACTTCAATCCTCTCTTGCTCCTCTTGGTGATCTTCTTAAAGCTCTCATGTTCCTTTCGAACTTGAATGGTTTCAATTCTTCCCCCTCATCGTCGGTTCAAGGGTATAATCAAAGGAAAGGTTCTTCCAAGGTGTGGAAGAAAAAGGATTCTAAGTGATTTCATCACTTTCTTCTATCTTCTTTTTTTTTTTTTTTTTTTTTTTATTGTATTGCTTGTGTGTTTTGCATTTTTTTTAGTCAGTCTAGTTTTATACTTTGTTTTTTTTTAACATGTTTTTGTGTGTTTACTTTCAATTTTGTTTATTTTGTTTTTGAGATAAAAATTAAAAAAAATATATATTGAAAAATCAGAAAAATACAAAAACAGTGTGTGTTTTGTGTACTTTGGTACTTGTGTACCTTGGATGGCCATTGAAACAAAGTTTCTAAACTTTACATTGTTTGCAGCTTATATGAGCATCTTTATGCACAATTAAGCAAGTGAGCTTTGTGGCTCTTGTTCGTGATGAGTAAGATTAAGTTATCTTTTAAACTTAACACTCGTATCACTCTTTTTGACAGGTAGGACTAGAAAATTCTAAGAGAAAGGTATAAATAACCATCTCACCACTGTTGCCCGCCAATCATAATATGACATTTGTATACTTCGGCATAGCAAAAGTGCAGTGTCAAGTGCTTAACATCTTGGGTATTTCTTTTCTCTCTTTTTATGCCCATGCATGATTTGCTAAAAATAAAAGAAAATATGCAAAGAAAAAAAAAAGCAAAAAGATCAAAAATGCTTTAAATATGGTTGCAAGCGTATATTTTGAGAGATGTGGGAGTTATAGTTATAGGATGTACCTCGAAGGTGATAGTTCCCATCAAACAATTATGATTGTGTGTGAGTTAAAATTATTTTCTCATAAATTAGATTGTCATAACATGTATATACATATGCAATCTCACGATGTTTTTTCACACAAAACATGCAATATTCTTTACTACTCTTGATACATGTGCAAGTACAATGTGATTTGGCCATCACAAAGGTTTTACATGTGCTAATGTATGCTCACTAAACTATCTTGACTTATTTTTGAAAAATAAAATTGGTTAGACTTGTTTAGTGTGTGTGTGTGTGTGTTTTTTTGAGGATCCATGTGCTTAAATTTTTTATGAGAGATGATTTTGAGAGCTTAATATGTTGATTGGATCATTGGTTGAGGTGCATGATGGATTGCATTCATGTCTATGTTTTTCACTTCTCGAAAAAAACTGTTTTTAAAAGCTGGCTCGACACTTCCTCGACACCTCCTCGATACCTTGTTATCTGTCGAGCTCCTTAAGCCTTTTCTTATTGCAATCTCAACACCTCTTCGACACCTGGTAGATCGATCGAGAAATTTCCTGCCTCTTCGATACCTTCTCGACACTTGGTCGATCGATCAAACTTTTGTTCTTTGAAGGTGACTCTTGATCCTCGATACCTCTCGACACCTTCATCTGTCGACGTTCATTTTCTCGGCACCTACCTCGACAACTGTCTCAACACCTCTTGATACCTCATCTGTCGAGAATTACTGGGGGTTCCTATTTAAGCTCTTGTCGCAATCCGGTTCTCATTTTCTCGATCTCTCTCGATCTGTCTGCGCTTGTTCTTCTCCGAAACTCCTTTTTCTCACTTAAAACCTTCAACCCACGTGATTTTCGACCCTTCCTTGATTCAAATCACTTGGTATGATCTCTTTTTCCTTCATTCTTCATGCATTTCATGTTTTGAATCTTAGGTTTTGGGGTTTTTGGGAAATTTTTGGGTTTTTAAAAATTGATGAGTTTTTCTTGAAATTTTGGGATAAGTTTTCATTTAAATGTGTTCAAAGTCTCATGCATTGCATCACATTTGCATTAGAATGACATTTCCATGCATTTAGATGTGTGTACTATGCTTGTGTGCTGGTAGGATTGGATTGGACTGAGCCCATGATGAATTTTCTGTTGCATGTCACATGTTCATGCATTCCCCATGCATACGTACTCTCTATTCAATATAGTTGATATATTTGAATTGTTTTGAGACTTTTATGATTGTCTCTTTCTCTCTCTTTCTCATTCTGTTTACGTTAGTAATGTCTATGGCACCTAAGCATAAATCCACTCCTGCTCGGAACCCTCTTCATTCTAGAGCTTCCTTCTCTTCTAATTATGTTCCTCTTAATCTTTGGTTCCATGATAATGATGCCCATAAGGCATTCTTGAAGAACTTCTCTAGACGAGGTGTTCATTCAGAATGCCAAGTCATTTTGGTGGACTTCGCTGACACTGACCTTCCCTTTGTCATTCACAGTAGGGGATGGGAGTCACTGTGTGACGTCTCGGTCACTTGTCCTCTCGTGCTCATTTAGGAGTTTCACTCTAATATCCATGGGATTGATTGTTCAATACCTCTCTTTTTCACTCGCGTTCGAGGTTCATGCATCCCTGTCACACTGTAGCTAGTTGTGGATGTGCTTAAGATTCCTAGGATAGAGTTTCCTGACTATCCTTCTTGTCAGCGTCTGTAGACTGTGTCCAAAGATGAACTCATTTCTACTTTTTGTGAGCGCCCTGCTGATTGGGGTGAATATCAGTACACACCATGTAAATCTTTTGCTAAAGGTCCTCGTTTCATAAACATGGTAATGCATTTTGTACTCCATCCTCTCTCTCACTACAACTCCATCACAGAGCCTCGTGCTCGATTTTTGTTATCTCTTCTTAAGCATCTTACCATAAATTTTCCTTCTCATTTCATTCTTTCTATCATAGATGTTCATTTAGATTCAGTGTCCTGTGATAAGCTTATCTTTCCTTCGGCTATCACGAGAATCTTACGCCATTTTTCTGTCCCTTTTCCTGTGTTCGATCACTTCACACACATTTGTGCCATAGACGCCGCTACCATAAAATGTAGTGTAGCACAGTTTAAGTCGCGACAGTCGGATTCCACTCCTTCTCGTTTCGCTCCATCTCGTACCGCTCCGTCTACATCTGCTCCTTCTTCCTTTATGAGCGATGTATCTCTTGGAGACATCATGGTGCAGTTGCAGCGCATGGATGCTCGCCTTGATACGCTCTCTACTGAGTTGTATTAGGTGAATGTTCGTATTGGTTGTATTGCACAACGGCAGGCGACCATGGGTGGGTTTGCTTCTAAGGCTACTCTTTCACCACTTCCTCCAGCAGCTTTGGATTCTGAGGATGATGATGATGATAATGGTGATGACGATGACGCTTCGGATGATGATGGAAATGCTAGCTCTACTGATAAGATGTCTACTTGACACTCTGCCCTGTGTCACTCGTGACAAAAATGGGGAGTAGTTTTGGATATGAGAGTAGTCATCTTAGGGGGAGAGTTAGTATAGGACAGTTTTGTTAGGGGGAGTGTTAATATTTGAGGAATGTAGTGAGAATTTGATGTATCTTTTTCTTTTCTACTTTTTAGATACATTATTCTTGTACATTGAGGTCTTGTGACCAGTTTTTACATACATTGTACTTATTTTCTCTATATGTGGATGTATGTTTCTTTCACCTGTTTGTACATGTGTTATTTCTTTTTTATCTTTATACACATGTTTCTTATAATTGTATACAATCTATTATTTCTGCCTCACACAAAGATGCCTTGATGAGTTTTGTTTAAAGTGTTTTAGAAATACAAGTTGTCAAAGTCTACTTGCCATAAACTCTCTTCTTGTAAAGTTTTTCAAGAGTTTGTGTTAGGATAGATTTTAGGCAAAAAACACATTTTAGTCCCTATATTTTCAGGCTATTCTCATTTTAGTCTCTACATTTTATTTTTACCGCTTTTAGTCCTTATCCTGAAAAGCGGTTTCTATTTTAGTCCTTGCTGTTACATCATAAACGGATATTGTTGACGTGACGACCGGCATTGATAAAAAATAATAAAATAATGTCTACAGTAACTTGCCTTGGCACTGTTAGTTACTCCCCGCCCTTAGTAGTCACGTGTCCCTCACGTGACCCTCCCTAACCCAAATAAAACCCCAAATCACGCCAATACCAAATAGAAATCCTTAACCCCCAAATTTCCTCAGCTTCTTGCTCATCAGTCACAACACAGATTGAAGTCCCTCACCAGTCACGAATTAATCTATACATCTTCAAATCAATTGCTCCTCGCTCATCACACAGCTGAAAACCATCTTCAAATCAATTGCTTTCCATGGATTCAAGCTCGATGTCATCGAGTGGAAGCTTGAGGAAAAGGGGCCCAACCCGATGCTTCTGCTCGGAGAAACCCGTTTTGGTCATTTTGTGGACACCTGACAACCCTGGAAGAAGGTTCTACGGGTGTCCAAATTACTGGGTAAGGTAGTAATTTTGTCTAAGTTTTAAAATTTTTTCTGGGTTTTAATATTTTTTCTGGGTAAGGTCGTTTTGTGTAATGTTTTAAATTTATATATATTTTTTGGGTTTTAAAATTTGTTTTGGGTAAAGTCGTTTCGTGTAATGTTTTTAAATTTCTATATAGTTTCTCAGTTTTTGACTTTGGAAGCACTTCAGGTTCCAATTTCATTTCCCTTTAGCCTTTCGCTTTTCCTTCTTCATTTTTGTTTCAATCTTGCAATCCCTTTAGTCTAAGTCTAACCCCTCTCTCTTTCATTTACAGCCCTGTTATTTCTCTTAGTTCTAAGACCGTCATTTTGATCTTAAACCAACATAGCTTCATAATATTTGACAACCAAATTCTTTTGCTAATTCATAGAAAAAAAAGTAGATAACAAATTTTTTTCCTTCTTCATTTTTTTGCTAATCTGTCTTGGGAATCCAAAATTTCTTTTCTTAAAAAAAAAAAAAAAACTCAGCTTGTTGCTGACAATATAAATTTGGTTTTCTTGTATTTTGCTAATACAAGTGTTGGAATATTGTGCTAATACTATTTTAGTTTTTGGTAAGGTAGTATTTGCTAATACTATTTGTTCTTGTTTTTCATGATTTTGGTTGAAGATATAATGGGTTTTATCTGGCCCTTGGGTGTTAAGTTGGAAGCAAGTGTAAATTTTTTCAGTGGATTGATGATGAAATCAGCGAGCGTGGCAAGGTGCTGATTTCGGAGCAGAGGCAACGAATTTTGACCCTTGAAGCTGCCATTGTAGGCTATAGGAAGAGAGAGAAGAGGCTGCTCATTTGCCTGGGGCTGTCTCTGATGATAAGTGGGATGCTACTCTGTTTGGTGCTTCTTTTGGTTGGCTAAATAGGTGGGGGGGGGGGGGCGGGAAATGGGTCATTAGGTGGGTAGGTATTAGTGGAAAAAGGTCTGAATTTTGATGTTGGCATATGTTGGTATGTATTAGTGGAAAAATGCCATAATTTGTGTTGGTATGTATTAGTGGGAGAAGGCCTGATTTTTGGTGTAATTCTCTTTGTAATTTGAGACTTTAGCAATGGAATATGGTCTTTTTAATTAATCTGTGATTTGTGTACCAATCTATTATATTGTTGTGAAGTGTTTGTGCAATTTGAACAGTGCCTTAAAAGGGTTATAACAAAATTTTGAATGGAGACAGCAATTTGATATTAATTGTGCAATTTGAGACAGCATCCTGTTTTAGACAGCAATTTGACACTGCAATTTGAGTCTGCCAAGCAAGAAAATGGAGTTGACTGCAGAAACATCAGTTTTTAAAACTTATGAAGTAAATTTCTAATATATTTAGCATCACTCAAATAAAAGGCGTTGACTATAATGAAAAATAAAAGAGCCAGCTCTTTATGTATTAAAGGAGTTGGCTTCAAAATGAAAATATCTCTCAAAATAAAGGAGCTGACTGTAACTCAGGGAGGTCATCAAAACTGGAACTCAGGGACATGATTTACCAAACCTGCAAAATTTACGTTCGTTACATATTAAACTGGCTACTGCATTACATCATTACACATTAATTCATACATCATACATTATTACACATTAATCCATACATCATTAAACTGCCATTTACAAATTTAACATCATTTAACATCATTACATATTAAACTGGCTACTAGCCAGCACATTAAACTCCAATGCTCACCAAACTTGCATAATCACCAAACTTCCCAGCACATTAAACTGAATATTACCTGCATAGACTATGTAATACACTCAATTTTCATCCAAAAGACATGAGTTTAAGCCTTTTAAAATTAAAGCTCAAAACCAGCAAATCTAAACAATGGAAGCTAAATCATCACAATATTACCTGAATAATCAAAATAATTACAAAATATTTAACACCAATGACTGTTTTGGGTGTATCACAATAATTACAAAATATAGGACAAAGTCTACCAAGCACATTCATACAAAAAAAAAAAAAAAAAAGACTTGGTCAGCCATTATATAAGTATACCAAAATGCCAATTGTTCTAGCAGTTACATAAACATATGAAGAATGCTTTCAACATATAGCACAAAAAAAAAAAAAAGGTCCTGCTTAAGCTTGCTATCTTTTAGTAGATCCCAGTTGCATTTAAGGTCTTAGTAGTGATTGCACTTTTCTTCCTCTGTCTTTTTGGTCTTGGATTGGATTGGTTATCAGTGGGGGGTGGAGGTGCACTTGTGGTCACATACTTGGCTAGTTGTGCATTGCCTATAGCTAGGCTGTTTGCATGACCATCCTTGGCTGTCTGCAAGCACAAGCATAATAACAATTAATAGTTGCCAACTGAAAAACAAAACAATGGGGATATCTAAGTCGAAATAGTATATTTACCCTCATAGTGGTCTTACTGGCTTGGGATGCACTCCCAGGCAAGGAAGAGTTCCCTCCTACTTCTCCTTTGCAACTCCTCTTATTGTATCCTAATTTCCCATATAACTTTCACTGTTTTGAGATGCCTAGACCTCTATTTTTTTTTTGTGACTTCTAGGTTCATCAGGCTCTAGTGCCCTCTTCTTCTTAGGCCTGCCAGGAGGTCTCCTTTTGATAGGGGGTTGCATAGGTGGCAGTCCACTAGGTCTCCACATATTCTGGCCATTGATGGGCTCTATAATGGGTTCATAGCAGTCAATATAGATAGTCCTTTTGTAGCAAGCATTGACATACTTTTCAGCATCTTCTCTGTTGAAAAATATACAAGAAATGGCATGGCAACATGGTATGCCAATTATGTCCCACTTCCTACAGCTACACTTCTTTTCTTTCAAGTCCACAATGAAACTCTCTAGCCTATTCTTCACTTCAAACTTCGTACTACCAGCTCAACATGCTAACCACTTGCTGCATGCCAACTTCTCCTTATGCAGCCTCTTCCTTATCTTAGGACACAACTCAGATTCCACCTTCATAATCATTTTTCTGTTTGCTTGAAATCTAGTCATCACATATAGCCTAATACACTTAAGCTGCAAGCATATAGAGAGAAAGGAAGAATTAATCATTCATTCATTACACAGGTCTATGGATTATAATGCATATGAAAGGGAGAATTATGCATACCATCGTAATTATAGGTTTGCTCCTGAACTTAATTAACACACTATTGAAGCTTTCACACATGTTGTTCAGGACTGTGTCACTCTGGCCATCACTTTTGAACATGTGCCTAGCCCAGATAGTTGTTGAGTGAGACTGCAGCCATTTGAATGCATCTTCATCCACCTAATTTAGCTCATTCATTGCCCTCTTAAATGCTTCCTGATAGGTAGCCTTAGCTGCTTTCCAAAAAAGGTCTCTAATAAGGACACCAGAATGATTTATTCTCAAATTATTGTATAAATGTTTGCAGCAGATCCTGTGCTTGTACTGTGGCCAGTTGTCAACAAAGGTGTTCACCAACCCCTGCAAAGCACAATCATTTAATTCAACAATCAATGAAGCTACCATTAACTACAATTAATTCAACAAGTAATAAATCTACCATCATACCTTCTGCTAGTCAGATATGAACACCCATTTTTTATCATCTCCTATGTCAGCAAGCAATAAATTAAGAAACCAGGTCCAGGTGTCCTTTATTTCAGCCTCAACTACTGCATATGCTAAGGGAAAGTATTCATCATTGGGATCTCTGCCAACAGCACACAGCAGCTGACCACCTGTTTTGGTCTTCAGATGACATGCATCTAGACCAATGATTGGCTTGCACCCTGCCAAAAAGCCTTTCTTGCAACCTTCCAGGCAGATGTAGATTCTTTCAAAATATGGTAGCCCAGTTGCCAATCCATGCTCGGCTGCCAAATCATCATTATTAAAAGTATGGACCTTCATCAATACTGTGCTCCTAGGACTACACCTTCTCAACTCATCACAGTACTCCCATAGTTGGTTGAACTGTGCAGTGTGGGCCCCATCAACAGCATCTTGAGCTTTTTCTCTAGCCCTGCTTACCCTGCCTGCACTTATGCTAACCACATACTTCTCATACACAGCATCTTGAATGTCCTTAAGTTTTATGTCAAGTTGTCTCCTAACTCTTTTCACTAACTTTTTTCCAATGTATGATGTTGTGCACTTTGGATTTCTATAACTTCTGCTGCATGTGTGTTCCATGTTCAATGTTTTCAATCTAAAACTCTTCTCCCTTGGCACCTTTGCAAGGTAGGCAACAAACTTGCACCCTGGTTGGCATCGGCCTCTCACTCTCACCAAGTCATTTTTCACAAATTTTATACCCCACCCACCATCAATTGCATAATCAGTTATAGCATCTTTAAATTGTTTAGTTGAGATGAACAACATATCCTTCTCAAACCTAAAGTGCTCAGCTTTGGCTACTGGCCTAAAGATTGGGTATTTGCTCCTCCTAATATTATTGTTAACCTCAGCAAAAGGGATGTCATCATCACTTGAATCATCACTATCCTCATTGCTTGATGATGATTCGTCAAGGCTAAGCAGCTCCTCAATCTCATGGTCAGAATTCATGACACCACCACCCATTTGTCTTGGTTCAACCTCATCATCTTCAGCTTGATTGTCCCAACTATTAGTACTATCTTCACCAATATTCATTGGTTGAATTTTTGGCTCTTCTTCTAAGTCACTCCTCTCATCCTCACTACCCTCACTACTCTTCTCAACTTGGTCATCAACAACTGGTGGTTTGCCAGCCCTCCTAGCACAAACCTGCTCAGCATCTACCTCATATGGCTTATCATGGTCAACATTAGTAAATTTAGCATTATCATGACCTCCAAATTGTGAAAAATCAGGTCTATACTCTTCATCACCATACTTATAATAGTGATCATTTTGAAGCACATTATCACTAACAAAAACCTCTAAGGCCTTAGCATTTACACCTACACCTTCTAGTTCACTATCAGGTAACTCAAGTGGTTCATGCATTGGATGCTCCACAAAGACATGAATCTCCCCATATCCTTTCACCAAGTTAGTCATGAACATAGCAGCATCATCATCAACCACCTGATGGAAATTTGAGTGCTCTGGGTTCACACCAGGTATTTTAAACCATAACTTATCTACTTTAGTGTAGCCAAACTCCCTACAAATACTTTCAATTTCTACTTTTGACCACTTATCTGGGTCACAATTATCTACTATATCAATTGTCCCTCCCACATACACTTGAGGGTCCCATATAAAATGCCTACCATGGTGGACATGCAAAGTAAAAAGCTTATCCATCCTGCGTGCAAGTCACGGGAAGAAAATAGAATGAAAACATATATCCACTTTTTGAAATTAATAATACTTTGTTAGGCTAATAAACAAATAAAAAAGCATACAATACCGACAACCCATTCACATGGACCCAGCCACTTCTTGAAAAGCAAAACACAATATAGATAATCAATGCAAATACCAACACAAAGATTCCATGGTTTATCAAGGTCAATATAGTGGTCCCTGATAAACAATAGTGACACACTATACAGAAAAACAATCACAAATGCCAACAAAAATATAGTCAGTATTGTGGTCCCTGATAAACAAAAGTAAAACAAACAGATTTGTAAATACCAAAAGCAACACACAACAGCCAAACAATGCAAATCCCAAAAATATTCCACTATTATAGTCAGTATTATGTCCACTACAAAAGCTATAAAGGGAGAGAGGAAGAGAGAGAGAGTGAGAGTCAGAGTGAGACACAACAAGAGATAAATAGAGATAGATTGAAATTCCAGAGCAATAACAAAACACAACATCTCAAAATTCCCAAATTCTCAAAACCTAATAGCTGAGATTCAGATGGCATTCATAACACACAGAGAGAGAGAGAGAGAGAGAGAGAGAGAGAGAGAGAGAGAGAGAGAGAGAGAGAGAGAGAGAGTTGGAGAGACATAATACCTTCGTAGCTCAGCACAAACACTCTAAAGCTATCTGTGATTATGCTTACTGATTTGTGATTTTTTGTGCTTGCCGATTTGTGGTTTTTTTTGTGCAAATCTATGGTCTTGTGATGAGCAACGGGTAAGGTAAGAGATTAGGGATTGCACAAATCTATGGGTCTTGCCATCATGTGTGTTTAGGTGTGAATGTTGTCATTTAGGGTTTTATTTAGGTTAGGGAGGGTCACGTTCTGATTAAAAAAAAAAAAAAAAGGAGGGTCACGTGAGGGACACGTGATTACTAAGGCGGGGAGTAACTAACAGTGCCAAGGCAGGTTACTGTAGACATTATTTTATTATTTTTTTTATCAATGTTGTTTGCCACGTCAGCAATATCTGTTTATGATGTAACGACAGGGACTAAAATAGAAACCGTTTTTCAGGATAGGGACTAAAAGCGGTAAAAATAAAATGTAGTGACTAAAACGGGAATAGCCTGAAAATATAGGGACTAAAATGTGCTTTTCGCCTAAATTTTATTGTATTCAACAAGTGAATATGAGTTGAGTACTTTATGACTTCTTTCATATGTTCATTTGTATGTTGTGATTTTGTCACAGATTGCCAAATGAGAAGATTGTTAGGATATATATGTTTCACTTGTTAAAGAACATATGTCATTCTTTTATGTAATTAGCTAGTCCTTTAACAAAATGCACTCTACTTGTAATTGGGTAGTTTTAGGCGTTTTTAATACTTTAAGAAATAAGGTTTCAAGATCAAGTGTTGAAGTTATTAAGTTTGTCCAAGAAAAACAAGTTGATTGTGCAAATTCATTAAAGCTCGATAGTTGCATCTATCGAGCTTAAGAAAGTTGTCTCAAGCCCGTAAGCTCGACACTTGCTCGACAGTTTCTATCTGTCAAGGTTTATAAAAATCAGATTTCTGATCTGATTTCTTGGGATCATGAATGTGTCTTTGGGCCTTATTTTCTCTTAACCTTAGACATATAAAAGAATTGTTTTAAGGGCCGCCAAATTGTACACAAGTTGCACAAGCATTGAGTAAACTCTGTTCAAGCAATTTGTGATCAAAGACGAAGTTCTTGCCCTAGTTCATCTCTTCTGAAGAAGTTTCTGTGTATTTGCACTAAAAGGGTTTTGTGACCAAGCATCTTCTTGATCTTCATCGTGTAGGATGAACTGAAGAACTTTGTAGCCAACCTTCCCTTCAAGTTGGTGTTGAAGTCGCGTATTCTAATTCGCGCATTGGTTAGTCACGTACTTGGGAGCCGTGCAACAAAGGTAGGAACTATCACTACAGAACAAGTCCAATTGGGTATTGGGGTAAGGGTTCAACTGTAGGTTGGTAAGGTACTTGAGATTCTTTTACTTGTAACTGCTTGTTGTGATAATAGTGGAGTTTCGGGAGTGGTGACCTGAAAATCACTCGGTGGGGTTTTTGTTGTCAGGTTTTTCCTCATTCGTAAACAAATCACCGTGTCATTTAATTTCCACTGCATATTTAGTTATTTGGTGATTTTTTTTTGCTATCACGCATTTGCATGTTAAATTGATTAATTAATAACTTGGCTAATTAATTAATTAATTTTTATCACAAGGGGTTAATCCAGTTTGTGGCCTATCACAATGATATCTCCCAAACATAGATGGTGGTATTGTAGGAAATTGTAGCATGAGACCACTTTCTTACAAGATAATTTTCTAAAACCTAGCAAGTTACTTTAGCAATTTGAAATGTAGAGTGTTTGATGGCTAGTTTGATGCAGGAGATTTTGGAGTGAGATTAATCCAATCATATATTAATATACTAAAAGTTGGGTCTTAAGAACTATGTTTACACTAAGTGATTATTTTCACTCTACTAGAAATTGGATATACTCTAATTAATTATTAAATTATTTTAGCTTATTAATTGTTAGGATTTGTATTTTTGCCAAAACTCTATTACTAAGATTCACGAAATAAAAATTCTACTCCAACTAAAATTCTATTTATATCAATTCTTAAGATAATTTAATTTAGATAAGTCAACAACCTTTAATTTGGTGGTTAATTGGCTTAACTTGATTAATCCACCCCTTATTAAATTAAGGGCTCAAACAAGTCTTTTCAATTGGCATTAGAGCATTAGGTTTAGTCGATTTGATGATTAATTTCTTGAGTGCGATCTTTGGATTCATTGGATCGTGGCCAATCCTTGAGTATCTCACTTCACTTTGATGACAATAACTATGTTTATTGAAAAGTGTTCATGAGAGCATTTCTAGAATCTATTGAAGAAAAGTGTGGTAATCTATTAAGAAATGTTGGACCAAATCTAAAACCCCACTTACTAATGGACCAAAGATCTATTTGTGAAGGCATACTATAATAATAAAGTTTTGAATGTGATATTTAATTATTTATGGTTGTATCTGAAGAAGGAAATTTAATGTTGAAATTGCTAAAGAGGCTTGGGCTATACCAATGACTATACATGCACGAAGGTATTAAAGTTGTTGTGACTTCCAAAATTTCAAAGGTCAAACATCTATGTTTGAAGAAATTAAGATAAGAGAGGAGTCATTTGGTGAATTTTATATCAAACATCTATGTTTGAAGTAGAGAAAATTCCTTGAGCCTAAAATTGTTAGCAAAATGATGAGATATTTGCTAAGAGATTCCATACTAAGAGCATTCACATCAACTCATGTATAAGTGTGTATAATAGAAAAAAATGCTCAAATTACACATTTTTGTTCAAAAATAGCCCACATCAGTCCGTTTAAACTCTTGCAAAATCTTCTAAAATTATCCATGAGTTACAATACCCGTGTAAATTTACATGGGCATTATAGCTTGTGTATTTAATTTTTTAATGGTTTTTTCTCTTTCCTCTCTAACGGACTCTCATCTCCTACCTCTCTTCCCCAACCATTACAACATCTAGTGTGCCAAATCAACTGAAAATTAACCCACACACAAACACAGAAAGAAAGCTCAAATATTTATACAAATCTAGACAGTAAAAAGTCCCATAAATCTAACGCAAACACAACTTTTGAAGGCAACCCATTTGAGCTAAACCAAATCCAAAAAGACCCACAAAAACATTCCACTCAAATAACAAATACATTAAAACTAATACCAAATGCAACACAATAAGAACAAAGGTGTAGACACACACACACAAATCACAAACCTAATATTCCCACTCGGCAGCAACAGCCTTAGCGAGAGGCAAAGTAGGGAGCTTGAGAGGCCTACTCGATGGCGTCTTGAACGTCCGGTAATCAACCATCACTAACCACCTAACCCCATCTTCGGACTCTCTCACCTTCACCTCATTGTAGAACCTCTTCCCCACTATCGAACTGGTCATAAACGACATCGGCATTGTCACGGACAACGACGATGTCGTCTAGGAATTGGAGCTCGATGCCTTGATGTAAATGCTGCTGTTGTTGTTGTTGTTGTCATTTTTGTGGGTTTTACCATCGGATAAGAATGTGAAAGTTGACGAAGATGGGTCCTCGGATTGGTTGCTGGAGCTTGTGGGTCGGCTGGTGAAGCATGGAGCGTGGATCGTTGCTTGTGGAGCATGGATTGGCTGGTGAAGAAAGGATCTGGGTTGCCGAAGCTCCTGGGTCTCGCTTGATCGGAGCTCGTGGGTAGGCCGGTGAAGCGTGGAGCATGGATCGATGCTTGTGGAGCGTGGATTGGCCGGTGAAGAAAGGTTCTGGGTCACTAGAGCTCGTGGGTATCGCTTGATTGGAGCATGAAGCGTGGAGCATGGAATGATCTGGATCGGCTTGTGAGAGAAGGAAGAAAAGAGAGAAGGAATGAGATGATCGCCAATGAGAGAAGAAATGAGACGATCTGGATCGGTCGGTGAGAGAGAGAGAGAGAGAGAGAGAGAGAGAGAGAGAGAGAGAGAGAGAGAGGGCACGTATATAGGTAGAAGTGGTTGAGGGAAATAATAAAAAACTTATGTAGAGTGAATATTTTATTGAAATATCTTGTAAAATAAATGAACTGATGTGGGTGTTTTGTAAAAGTGGTAGTGTAAAATAGAAAGATGAGATTTTTTTTTGTGTAAAATAGACAAAAAATTTAGATAAATTGATGTGAATGCTCTAAGGTCATTATCATAGGGGAGAGTTAGGACCTTGACACTATCAAGGTTGATGCATTTATTGATTATATTAATTGTCTTTCATAATTATATATATATATATATATATTTAATTTTTATTTTTATACAAGATAGAATTCCACTCTAGTCTAATTGAAGTGTATATGTGTGTGAAGTTTCTTTCTGGAGACTTGAACCCTAGCCCTTGTCCCCCACACTCTACAAACACTTATATTTGTAGAATGACCATCGCACCAAGGGTGGTGCGATAGTATAATTTTATATTTCAATATATTACAACTTGCACAATACGTACTATTTTTACATCAAGTCAAGTGACTCAATATCTCTATGTATTATGATAGTTAATTTAGACTTTCAAGTGTATCTGTGATTAGTTTAAAAAAAAAAAAAGTTAATATGAAAGTGATGGTTTATTAATTACAGTCACATACGTTTTCAAGTTGTGGTAAATAGTAATGGCAAATTTGGTGTTCCTAGACAAATAGTCTATAAATAGCAAATATTAATTATCTCATTTAACCGTCATAGGTAAGGTTCTCTTACATAAAAACGTTTTCTCTGATGTGAATATAATACGATAATTAATTTGTCATATGTAAGGTTCTCTTATATATATATAATTGTTTTCAATGTTGTGAGTATAATACGATGATTAATTATGTATCCCCTTCCATAACCAGGGATGAGACTTGTGATTGTGAGTACTACCTGTGAGGCTGTGACGACTGTCTTCTCTATCGACACTATAACAATTGAATTCCATGTTAGATGGTCCAAAACCAAAGTTAAAGGTTGATAGTTTGATCGGAAATGTGTCCCATGATAAGAAATCCTATAACTTTTAGTGATGGTCGATAAAGACTTCGAGAAGGACAAATAATTAGTTTAAAAGTGGGGATCGAGGGACAACCATGTGAGTATAGAGGACTAGCTAGCTAGAAGCTACAGTTGTTGTGATCACCTATCAAGTCTAGTCTTATTTTCAATCAACTTTAACTGTGTTAGAATCCATTTAGGTTGCAACCTGCCCCTTTCTCTCCCCCCCCCCCCCCCCCCCCAAAAAAAAAGTATGGCTCCAAATGAGAGGTGCTTGTTCAAGGAAAATTCCAGGAGCATAAAGATATCACATTCCTTTATAAAATAAAGGGTCGGCACACATTAATTATTTATTTTAAAAAATGTTTTATGAGAATTGAAAAAATTGTAAAAAAAAGTAAGTATTTTTTTTCATTTTTCCATAAGTCTTCTTAAAATAGTTTATTAATATATTTTCTAAGGGCACATGTTTGTAAAATTCTAAAATAAATTATACTCATAACTCTCTCTCTCTCTCTCTCTCTCTCTTGTAAAGTTTTATATAGCAATCTGTAATTTTTTTTAACAGAAAAAAATAATCAAACTCACCACCACACAAGAAGTCGATGGATCCAACCCAAGCTTACCATTTTAAGAGAGCCAAAGACACTAAGAGCATCTCCAAGAGCATCGGTATTCGGCTTTTATTAGCTAAAATTTAGAGATTTTGTGTACTGTATATGCTCCAGCAGCTTCGAAATAGTTGGATTTTTTTTTTAGCTAATGAACAGTAGCCCATCAGACTTAAAAAAAGAATAAATAATGAATGAAAAAAAAAATAATATTTAAATGAGATAGAGAATGAGATAGAGAATATGTTAGAAGGTGTATTTGAAAAAGTTGATAGATAAAGGTAAAAGTCACTGTTTATTCTCCAAACAGTACAAAAATTTGATGAATTTGCTGGAGATGCTCTAACACAAGGGACTTTATCTATACAGTAGATAAAGTCTATATACTACAAAGTTTATTTCTTTTTAGATGAATAACAGTTGTGTTAATATATATATATATATATAGTTCAAACTTTAATATTCTTGAGAAATTAAGCTAGTGAAAAGAATCTAATTCTCTATTTAGATTTAAGGCAA
The DNA here is from genome assembly GCA_030445155.1 of Quercus variabilis. Classification (NCBI taxonomy): domain Eukaryota; kingdom Viridiplantae; phylum Streptophyta; class Magnoliopsida; order Fagales; family Fagaceae; genus Quercus; species Quercus variabilis. The sequence goes on from CP129455.1 coordinate 2,551,107, forward strand.
AATAGAAAATGTAACCCTAATGGACCCCATATATTGATGCACGATTTCAATACAAACTATTTAGGGCTTACTCATTAGAAATTCCATTGTCGGTGAACTTTATCTATGACCATTTCAAGTCCACCGACAATGAAATTTGATTTCTCTACCAACAATGTTAATTCAATTCGGAGTTTCCTTCAGAGTGCTACCATATGCATGAGTCATTAATTGCAAAGTCTTTGACACCTAAGTGTAACACAATGATATGCAAAACAAGCCTTCAATTTAGGCATCAAACACTGCCCAAACCACCTCATTCAGTTTGGTATAAATGTGACAGTAATTAGCTGTTGAGTCATTTTCCAAATGAAATAAGTAAAATGCTGTTTCTCAAAAAAAGAAAAGTAAAATGCTAATTTTTCTTATTCAGTAATGTTGTTGCTTAAGTTGTTTTAATTGTGAAGATCTTTGTTGGAAGCACTAAAAAAATGCCATTTGACCTAACTGATAATTTCGTAATTGTGAAAGATCGATGAATGGTTTATATTCAACATTGTCACTCTTATTAGCTTAAATTTTCATGATGAATGTTCCCATGTCGCATGAAGCACTCACAAAAAGAAATCCCATGTCTCATAAAAAAAAAGAAAAAGAAATCCCATGTTAAAGTAATTAATGTCTTTTTCCTTCAGTTAGGAGTCCTCACTTTATTCCATATATCAGCTATATCATTAGTAACTAATAATCTTACTACTTATTTTGGAAATGTTCTTTTTTGAACAATAGAGAATGACAGGTACAAGCTAAGAGGTGCCTCCAGTGTCTAGATAAGGCATAGAAGTCAACTAAAAAACAGCAACCAAATTAAGGAACAGATATTTATAATCATTACCATTCCAAAGTGAAAAAGAGGGCACGCACAGACGCACAGACACACTTTATGGAGCATAAACTGAAACACTCAGGATAAAACTAAAGATTTTTCTTCTCAGAGTCCAGACCGGAGATGAAAGGTATGCCGGTGAAAGGCAGCCATGAAGTCCCAGCGATAAACTTAGAGACAGTAAATTTGACTGCTTCATCGGCTCCAATAACATGATATCCAGACCACTGCACCCTCTTGGAAAGTCCAGCTCCAGGCCCTACATTTGAGTACTCTGCAAAATACAGATTCTTGAGAGTAGAACTCTCGGCTCCAGGCCATTCAACCCAACCTCTAGGCGCTATAGCATCATCTAAGGTTGATTCCATTATTACTGCTCTAGAGTACTCCTTCCATGGCCTCCCTAGATAGGAATTGTATGAATGTTTGACAGAAGAAAAGTCTGAGCTCACCATGATCTTACACTTTTGAACCGAGAAGCCAGTATTTTGACCAGGGTCATTCCTCCCATTTGCTAGGATCACATTGTAATAACCACGTTGTGGTCTACGAAGTACTAAATTGCAGCTTTGAAAAACAGCCACAGCGTTTCCAAAAATGAAGTCTATGGTGCCATAGATGTCACATTCTCTATAGAATTGACGGAGTGCAACCGCATATAAACTGTCCTGGTAGCCTGCAATGCTACACCTGAAGAGAGCTGAATGGTCTGAAGCAATATACACAGCCAGGGCTTGTTCTCCTTGAGGACCGGCTGTGTTATGAAATCCAATGTCACGAGCAATGAATCCGTTACCTGTAATTGCTGCGCAGCCAAAATATATATGTCCAAAAATTCAGCACTACATTAACAAGTGTTGCATCCATTATCGGACAAATGAATTTGTCATGGTTGTATTGAATAATAGTGTTCTTATTTTCTTAATTTTTAGCTTAAAAAACAAGCATGACAAATTAAATAGTATAAATTTTATTATAAAATTCTTACAAATTAATAAGTCTAATATATCACATATCACGAAAATGAAATTCAGTTATTTATTTATTCTTAATTTTCTAAATAGATGCTAAATCCTTATGAACACTCACACGCATATATTAATTAGTGTTCATATTCATAGTCTCTCACACACACATATATATATTGGTAAATACTTAGATATTTTTATACATGTAGGAACCGTAGAACATATATAATTGTGGAAATGTTGTTTTTAAATTAGGGTCTGTTTGGGTATAACTTATTTAGTTGAAATTGAAAATCTTTTACTAAAAGTACTATAGAAAAAAAGTTAAAACCTAACTAATTGTTTTTTTTTTTTGTTGAAAATATTCTAGAAAAACACTAAAAGTGCTAAGAGTATGATAGAAAAAGCCATTTTCATAAGCCATTTGCACACAAGTTGATGCACACTCAAAAAAAAAATTGCTTTTTTACACAAGTCATAAATCTATAAATAGTGTAATGAGATCTATGAATAGTAGAAAAATAAGCTAAAAACTCTAGTAAACTTCGGTTTTCATCTCTTCCTAAACTCACCCTAATTGTTTTTGTTTTTGGGTGAGGCTTCCGTCTACTACAATAGGTCATTGGATCAAGAACATAAGATTAACATGTGATTAATTTTGGACATTAATTTGTCATGTTCGTATCACCTCTAATGCTCCAATTAATGCATTAAATAGAAGCAGTCAAATGCATGGAAGAGAAGCCAAACTCCTTTTTTTAACGCCTTTTTTTACTACCTTAGCTTCGTACGGTTGCCTAATTAAGACACGATACATACAAGCTAGCAAGAGAGAGACAGAGGGAAAGAAAGAGTGCCAAAAGTACTGACTGAAAGTGGCAGAGGCAGCCAGGGAAGAGCCTTTAGCAACACAATCGTCGCCAATTATAATAGTGGAATATTTGCCGTCTCCTATCAAGGTAATGCCATCTTTCTTAGTGTGAATCTTCTCCATATAAACCCCCGACTTCACGTAAATCACAAACCGTTTCCCCGAAGCAGCTTTGATGGCTTCCGACACAGTTTTATAGTTGCCTGAACCATCTTTGGCAACTATGACATTTGCCTTTGCCTCAGCTAGCTTTCTATCTCGAGTAAATACCCACTTTGGAAAAGTTATGCTCTTCTTTGACTTACCAGTACCAGTGCTGGTGATCCTGTTGACAAGAGCTAATGGATTACTTCCCAATTGAGATAGATAATCCATCTTCTTAGATATCTGGTTCTGAACTATATTGAAGTACTCTTCGGAGAGACTGAGGCTGTCGGCTGAGTCTTTACAAGCTTGTTGGAAAGTCAAGGCGGCACTTAGCCATGTTTGAATGTCATGCTTGTTTTTCTCCGGAGAATCTTTTAGGGCTAACATGGACTGCTCAAGCCATTTGAGAGACATGTTCATGAGCTCTTCACAATAGCCTACCATATCAAAAACAAAAAGTGGGGCTTAATCAATTAAGAATATAAAAATAGACACAAACAGTAACACAAACAAACATGTAATATTGTAATTGGAAATTGGAGTCTCTGTCAACAACATGCAAGTGAAGCTGTTGGTTATTACCCACCAGTGACATAATGGGCACGTTCAGCTAATTCTTGGGCTTCAAATTGGGAGCTGAATTTTGCAAAATTTGAAGTGGTTAGCTTCGTCTCAGAGATGGTCTTGTTAACAAGAGCCAACACAATGTCAACAGGTTGATTGGCCGAGCCCAATCTGGTCAAGGTTTCAACGCAGAGGCTAGGATACCTAGTAAAGCCGCATTCCTTTACATAATTTTGATTATCATTCATGGCAGTCCATGAAATGGAAGCCCCTGGTAGACCTAATGCACATAATCCCAACACCCAAAACACTAGAAAAAACACTAGAAGTCCCATCCTCATACCAGAGCATTGAACAATTTAAGTTACAACAAGTCTCAGCCAACTGTAATGAACTCATATATAAGTCCAAATCAGTCTTATTAGCACTTAATATGATGGCTTAATTCTCATAGGTGGTGCTCGGTGATTCGTCTCATTCAGTCCTAATCCATTCAGTGCCAGTGGGCCTTGTTTTGTAATCCACTAATCTTGACAATGATTATCTATTGCTTTGCTGGCTGTATATGTTGTACATACTGCTCATACGGAACATTTTGGAGTACTTTGTAGGTCCGGGACACACGACGATGCCACTGCCTTGCCTCCTTTATTATTAATCAATCTTTCTTAAAGCTTTTGATGGTGCTTGCTTTTTTCTTATCCAGTACTCTGAACATTCCAAGCATAAAAATTACAAAAGGAAAACATAGTTGAGATATTCTTATAGGATTTACACAAAAAGACACGATCGTGTGTTTAACTCACGATTTTCAATTTAAAAAAGTGTGTAACAGCGTGTGTAGTTTTAGCCAAATGAAAGAGAACGGAGTGAAGTATATATGTAGGCCATAAATTCTTTTGTTAACCATCGATTGGAGAATCTAACCAAATGTCGTGTACTTATTACAAGTTTAAAACGCAAAGTAGATGCAAATGATCCAGACGGCCAGTTCTTTCAATTTGTTCAAAACTTGGTATTTTCCAAGGCCACTAATATTCAGAGATCTATAATACCAGTTTAGGGATTGTTTTGTACAGAGAAGGGAAGAGCATATAAGCTTAGAAAATGTGAGACATAAGTACAATCGTACTTAGTAAATTCGAGGATTTGAAAAGTTGTTCATGCAAAACAAGCTAATAAGTAATTGGGTTCTTTGAAAAAGAACTAGCTTATTCTTTTTTTTTTTTTTTTTGAGAGAGTGGAACTAGCTTATTTAATTTTCTTAAAAACCTCCTTTTTTTTTTCTTTTTTTGTTCATGCAAAACAAGCTAATAGGTAATTGGGTTCTTTGAAAAAGAACTAGCTTATTCTCTTTTTTTTTTTTTTTTTTTTTTGAGAGAGTGGAACTAGCTTATTTAATTTTCTTAAAAACCTCCTTTTTTTTCTTTTCTTTTTTTTTTTTCATTTTTAAACAGTTAGCAGCTAGTAGTAGCGGCCGGCCCCCCCCCCCCAAAAAAAAAGCACTGAATAAACTTACTGAAAAAAGGGAATACGGATTTTAGTGTTGGAGATAAGATGAAAAGAAAAGATTGAAAGTAAAAATTTCTTTAGAAAATATTAATTAATATATGTAACAAAATATATAAATATGACTAAAATTTAATTGTCATACCAAATATAGTATAAATGTAAACTATATTATGAATATATAACAAAAGTTAGAAAAATTTATTTATATTGTTATTATTTTTTCTAACTTGGTTGTCCAACATTTTTCAAACTATTCTCTTGAGTATGAATAGTCCTCTTGTGCCACACATTATAGAGATAATGAAATTATTTGTGGATGGTATCCAAGATACTAGTTATGAGTTTTGAATCCACTTCATATCTCTCATGAAACTCTTGTTTAAGTCATGATTGAGACTCAATTTAATCAATATAATCCAAAGGTTTCTTTTATAATCTTAGTCAAAGAAATCTACCCAATTTTGTAGGTAAATATTTCAACTGTCTTCTAAGTCCAACCCAATTACAAAATTAAGCCCACAAATACAAGAAAATTAAATATAGAAATACAATTAAATTGACACGAAATAAAAGGACAAAGTTGCATAAAAAGTGGGTTCTAGTTAGCTAAATTGATGAAGTCTCTGATAGTTATATAAGAGATCTGTGATTCATTTCCCGGTTATACCAAAAACTGATTGGTTTCTTAGTTTAATGATAAAGAGTTATCATTAGAAGTAGACGTTATAAGTTAAAACTCTCCTTAAAAAAAAGTTGCATAAAAAAAATACAACTTAATGGTAATTAACTACAAATATATATTTAAATATAAATTTTTTTCAACAAATTAAGTGAAAAAGATTAATTTAATCTCAAATCATTAATAATCTCTCATTATCTCAAAAAAAAAAAAAAAAAAAAAAAACCTCTCATAATGGTAAACCAATGAAAGAAAAAGTGAAACGGGTCCGGGGCAACTTTTGTCACTAATAATAAATTTGACTGAAAAGGAAGGGCTTAAAAAGTTCTAAAGTAACGGAAGTACTTTGGTGTTTGATCTGTTTAATTGGATGAGGAAAGTTCAATAGGAAAAGGTGTTACGGAGAATGCAAACAAAACTGCTTGTTGTGATTGCGACTCACGAGTGTCGGTCATCACCTCCTATGATATTTAAGGATTCATGCAACTTTGTAAAGATGCAACATTGAAGCCCGCGTATATTCCAAATATTAATTAACATGGCACAATCGAATGGGTGGCAATAAAAAATTTAATATATGATTTTCCGTCATACTCATAATATCCTATCCAACACTATTAATCTCTAGTGACAGATATATTAGCATATAATTACCACCCCATTTCCTTTTAATATTAGTTTTTTTTTTAAAATACGAATATTAGTTTTTTTTATTATTATAACTTGTTTGAGCATTAATTGATATTGCATGTTCTATGCAGTATATTTTTAACACTTTCTCTGTGCGAAGCACGTGAAATTTATAAGAAGGCACAATGATCTTTATAAGAACAAGAAGTGCCGGAGAGAGTTTTAGTTGAAGAAAAAGTGATTTCACATTGATGAATGAACTTTGTACAGCCTCTGTGGTTAAATACCAAAAACAGAGAACAACAGAAAACTGAAACTAACTCCCTAATACACGGAAGTAGTTATAGCACGTGTTATAGTCAGTTACTCCTACGTGTGAACATATTCTAACTAAAAATAGAGATAAGCTACTTGTCGTTTTATACATTGAAAACAATAATAACTCTTATATGAATGTCGTTTAGGCCATGTGAATTATACTTTAGTCTTCTTTGCCTTAGTCTTCTTCTGTTGCATTTCCTTTCTTCCTTTCTGGTGTGAACTACAATCTTGATACTCCCCCTCAAGATGAAAACCTGGATTGTGAATATTCACAATGTTCATCTTGGAAAGCAAAGCTCTCAATTGTTGACCACTAAGAGCTTTTGTGAGTAAATCAGCTAGTTGAGAATGAGTTGGAGTGAAGAACAGTCTGATCACTTTATCTTGCACCTTGTCTCTGACCAAGTGGCAATCGATTTCTATATGTTTAGTTCTCTCATGAAACACCGGATTCTCACCAATGTATATAGCTGCCTTATTATCACAGAAAAGCATTGCAGGTCTTGGATGCAAAACTTCTAAATCCTTTAGTAAAGCTAGAAGCCAAGTAATTTCGCAGGTGGTCACTGCCATGGCTCTATATTCTACCTCAGCAGAGGATCGAGAGACTATAGACTGCTTCTTGGTCTTCCATGAAATTAGAGAACTTCCTAGAAAAACGCAAAATCCAGTGGTAGACCTTCTGGTGTCAACACAGGATGCCCAATCTGCATCTGTGTAAGCTTTCAATTGCAAATCTGACTTGGAAGACAATAGAATACCCTGACCAGGGCTCCCTTTAAGGTACTGCAGTACTTTATAGGCTGCATCCAGATGTGGTTTACGAGGCTTGGACATAAATTGGCTCAATTTTTGAACTGGATAAGCAATATCTGGTCTGGTTATAGTGAGATATAACAATCTTCCTACTAGTCTCCTGTAAACACTAGGATCAGATATCAGCTCCCCACAAAACTTGCTTAGCTTCAAATTTTGTTCCATAGGAACTCTACTAGGCTTGCAACCTGTCATCCCAGCATCTTGAAGTATCTCCAAGGCATATTTCCTTTGACACAAAGAAATGCCTTGCTCTGATCTGGCCACTTCAAGACCAAGAAAAAATCTCAAGTTTCCAAGGTCTTTCAACTTGAATTCTTGGTTCAAAAACAACTTAAGTTCATCAACAGCATGAGTATCATTGCTGGCAATCAGTATGTCATCAACATACACCAATAGAGCTATAAAGGACTGATTACACTTCTTTATAAAGAGAGAATAATCTGACTTAGATTGCTTGAATCCACACTTCAAAATGGTAGAGGAAAACTTGGAGTACCATTGTCTTGAGGCCTGCTTTAAACCATACAATGACTTATTGAGTTTGCACACCAAATGCTCCCCCTTGCTGTGAAACCCTTGAGGTAATTGCATGTAAACATCCTCATGGAGATCACCATGGAGGAATGCATTATTTACATCAAGTTGAGTAAGGTGCCAGCCCTTCACAGCAGCAATGGCAAGCAAAGTCTTCACTGAAGTCATTTTAGCCACTGGAGAGAATGTATCTGTGAAGTCCAAACCCTCCTGTTGAGTGAATCCCTTGGCCACAAGCCTTGCCTTGTATCTCTCCACTGTCCCATCAGCCTTATACTTGATCTTATACACCCATTTGCATCCAATTGCCTTTTTGTGAGGAGGTAAGGAAGTGAGAGACCAAGTTTGATTAGACTCCAAAGCTGTAATTTCAGCATCCATGGCATTCTGCCACTTAGGATCCTTGACAGCCTCATAATAAGATTTTGGCTCAGAAATGGCAGTGATTAAGGAGCAAAAATGGGAATAAGAAGGAGATAAAACAGAAGAAGTGAGGTAATCAGATATGGGATAAGGGGTACCTGACATGGAGGAAGGGCAACCTGACTTGATGGAGGGATTGGAGTTAGGAAGCTTATCATGAACAACATTACTGCATTTATAGTCTTGCAAATAGGTAGGAGCCTTACTGATTCTAGCAGATTTTCTTAATGGAGGAATGGAATTAGGACCAGGTATGGAAACAGGAACAATGTCTGCAGAAGCAGAAGCAGGAGGATTGAGTGAATCAAGATTGGGAATAGGAATGGAAGCAGGCATGATATCTGCAGGAATATCAGTAGGTGGCAAAGGAACATCAAAGATGGGAAATGGGATGGGATCATGTATGGGGTCAGCAAGATTAGCAGCATTGGGAGTTGAGGAAGGTGGAGGTATCTGAAGATCAGAAATAGGCATAACAGATGGTGAATCAAAGGTTGAAGCTGGAACATGAGTAATGGGTTGAGAAGCAGAAGGTAAAGGATCAACATAAGAATTTAGAGAAGGAAAAATGTGTGGTAAAGTAATTGTAGAATAAGGTGAAGCTGAATATGTGGAGGATATGAAGGGAAAAACAGTCTCATGAAAAAGGACATCCCTAGAGATAGAAATTTTCTTGGTGGCCAAATTCAGCACTTTGTAACCTTTAACCCCATAAGGATAACCCATGAAAACACAAGGAAAGGATCTAGGATCAAATTTAGATCTATTGTGGGACAAAGTAGAGGCAAAACATAAGCATCCAAAAACCCTTAGATGATCATAGGAAGGAATTTTGGTATAAAGTTTCTCAAAAGGTGTCTTGTTGCCAAGAATGGAAGAAGGTAAACGATTAATAAGATACACAGCAGTTAGAACACACTCACCCCAAAAGGTAAGAGGCATATTGGACTGAAATTTTAAGGCTCTTGCAATGCTCAATATGTGTTGGTGTTTCCTCTCCACAACTGAATTCTGTTGTGGAGTGGCTACACATGAATGTTGATGCAAAATTCCTTGAGAAGCATAAAAATCTTTTAGGATAAACTCTTGAGCATTATCAGTTCGAATGGCCTTGATTTTGGTCTTAAACTGTGTGAATATCATGTTGAAGAAGGAAATCAATAATGGTCTGGTTTCAGATTTGTTTTTCATTAGATACAACCATGTTGACCTAGTGGCATCATCAACTATGGTGAGGAAAAATCTAAAACCATCATGAGTGGGTTTGGCAAAGGGACCCCACACATCACAGTGAATGAGATCAAAAGCATGTTCAGACTTGTGATTGAGAAAAGGGAAAGGCAAACGTTTCTGTTTAGCAATGGGGCAAAGAGCACAAGTTTTATTGCTATGGACATTGTTTACATCAGGAATACAATCATGTAAAGCAAGAAGTTTTACATCTGAAGCATGTCCTAGTCTAAGATGCCAAAGATAAGGCTTGGTTATGACAGGAATTTCAGAAACATTATTGACAAAAGAATTAAAAACAGAATCCAGAATAGAAGATGTTGCAGAATCAGATTTGCAGGAAGTTGTAGAGAGCAAGTAGAGGTTGTTATGTAGTTTACCCACTCCAATCGTTTTCCAACAAGAAAGGGCCTGTATGAAGCATAAATTGGACAAGAAAACAAAACAACATGACAGACCTTTTGTCAATTTACTCACTGAGATCAAATTGAAAGTGAAAGCAGGAACACATAGAACATTTTCAAGAACAAGGCTAGCTGTTACTTGAATGGTGCCAATGTGTGTGACAACTACTCTTTCACCATTAGGTAACTGAACAAAAGATGAGATGGAACTTGTGATTTTAGTAAAAAGTTTAACGGAATGGACAATGTGATCTGTTGCTCCAGTGTCCAGGACCCAAGTTTGGTGATCAAAAAATGTTTTGTTGGAAGGGTTTGAAGCAAAAATGGAATGTTGCATATTTAAGCATACAGAATCTTGCAATGAGGCACAAAGATTACCTGAAATGGCAGAATTTGCTGTGGCCATAGCATCATTGGAAGTACCAGATGTGGATGCATGAGTATTCAGTAGAGAAAGCAGCTGTTGATACTGCTCTGAGGTAAAAGGAAAAGGATTATTCTGATGCACGAATTCAGGTTGACTTTGATCATCATCAATCATAACCTGATTAGCCTTGGCAATCCTTCCTTTTTGCTTATAACCTGGAGGAAATCCAACAATCTTGTAACACTTCTCCATAATGTGACCAAGCTTCCCACAGTGGCTACACACAGGTCTTCCTTTGCCATTGTTCCCTTTGAAATTACTCCCACTTCTACTGTTTGGATAAGAACCTTGATTGAAAATTTGATTCTTAACAGCAAGTGCAGCTGATTCAACAGAGGGAACACCATTGGAGGTTGAACACCTTTGTCTCTCTTCCTGAATTACCAATGAGAAGGCCTTATCTATCGATGGAACAGGCTCCATCATAAGGATTTGAGTCTTGACCTGTGAATAGCATTCATTCAGTCCATTGAGAAACTGCATGATTGAGTCTTGATGATAAAGATGTGCAATCTTATCATTCACTCCACAATTGCATTTGCCACATGAACAACTTGGTAAAGGCCTTAGGTTCAACAATTGATCCCAGGCAGCTTGAATTTCAGTGAAAAAAGTTGTTACTGTGGAATCGCCCTGTAATATAGTAGAAATTTGCTTCTGTAACTGTGAAATTCTAGGTCCATTTGCTTGTGAGAAACGGATTTTGAGTGCATTCCACACAGCAAGAGCAGTGTCTCTGTAAATGACACTAGCTTTGATATGAGGTGACACAGAGTTCAAGATCCAAGATGAAATCATGGAGTTGCATTTTGACCATGCCTGTTTTTCGAGCGGTGTGGATGCCATGGAAACAGTGACAGATCCATCAACAAAACCAAGTTTGCTTTTGGCATCCAAAGCCATTATCATCGCTCTAGACCAGGTTGGATAATTATCCTCAGTCAAATATTGAGCAACTAGAATCGCACCAGGAGATTCTCCATGATGCATAAAGAATGGACTGCGAGGATCCTCCATTGGAGTAAGCTCGCGATGTGAAGAACTCGATGAAGTAGCTTCAGTGTTTGACGCCATTGATAAAGGCTCAAGCTCTGATACCATATAAGAAGGCACAATGATCTTTATAAGAACAAGAAGTGCCGGAGAGAGTTTTAGTTGAAGAAAAAGTGATTTCACATTGATGAATGAACTTTGTACAGCCTCTGTGGTTAAATACCAAAAACAGAGAACAACAGAAAACTGAAACTAACTCCCTAATACACGGAAGTAGTTATAGCACGTGTTATAGTCAGTTACTCCTACGTGTGAACATATTCTAACTAAAAATAGAGATAAGCTACTTGTCGTTTTATACATTGAAAACAATAATAACTCTTATATGAATGTCGTTTAGGCCATGTGAATTATACTTTAGTCTTCTTTGCCTTAGTCTTCTTCTGTTGCATTTCCTTTCTTCCTTTCTGGTGTGAACTACAATCTTGATAAAATTTGTAAACAAGTCAGCTTAAGTAGCATCTGATGGTGTTTTTAATGGAAATATTAAAGTTTTGCATGCAGTGGCGGAGCCAAGATTTAACTTGAGGAGGGGCAAAAATTATATTTGACATCACACACCCACAGTAGACAAAAGAGGAAACTACGTACATTTCTATAGATGAGCTTAGCGTCCCATCTAATTAATTTAGATACGTTGATCCTGTTGTTTGATGAACCTCTTAGATGCTTTTAGTTGGTAGATGTAATTATGCATTTCTAACGTGGAAATGGGCCCTTTCTATTGCAACTTATCTGAGGCATGTGCTTGTTAGAGCAGAGATATAATGGATAATGAGTATCACTATGTGGCTGACATGAATCCAAGTAAAGGCATTTCAAATGGTACCTTTTTTTTTTCTTTTCTTTTTGGGGGTTATTGTTAACCATACAAGCGTTTTAGCTTTGTCCTAATATTACGTTTTTATGAGAGTTAACACCGTGTGTAATAGCTGTATCTCTGAAAATGGCATGATTATACAAGAAATTTTGCACGGTTTTAAAGAAAGGAAGCTTAAAAAAGGAAAGATGGGTATAAGATCGACATGCAAAAATCTTATGACAAGTTTGAATTAATCGAATTTTCATTACAGTTGAAAGTTTTTGGGTTTGTCGATTGCTTTATTGGATGCGTCGACTAGTGTTTCAAGACAGATTGTTTCACATTATTGATAAATGGTAGTAAAGTTGGACAAAGTTTTCCATAAGGGGATTATGTCAAGGAGATTCCCCGTCTATATTGAAATTTGAAAGTTCAAGATGCGTGTAAAACGCCTTTGAACTTTTAGTCTTTTAGATCCTAAATTATAAAAAATCAATTCAAGCTAATTATCAAACAATTAATGTGCAGAACATGAACAGAAGGCAAATACAGAATTGATAAACAATCTAAGCCAATTATAATCACATCTACAACAGAAGATAAAAGGCAAAGATAAAGGAACAGAGATGCAAACACAAGGATAACACGCGATGTGTTATCGAAGAGGAAACCGAAGCTCTCGGCGTAAAACCTCTCCGCCGCCCTCCAAATGGTAATAATCCACTAGAAAATGTAGTTGGAATACATGAATAGCAATAGACCCTCCAAGCTTCTTGCTCCAACGAGGTTGCGCTGAATCTTTTTCTTTTCTAGCTTACTGGATTTTGCTACTAGACCATAACATTAACTAATAGACATTGGTTCCTTCCAAACTGCTTCCCTTAGCACCAAATGTACATTCTCACAGACGTGGGTGTGATGAGGTAAGGATTTGGTCAAGAATCTCTCAAGGATGTATCAATGGAGAGGAAGAGAGTAGAGGAATTTTGTAGAGTCTCTTAGGTAAAGATTGGGGATGAAGCAATCTTATTTTCTCTAGGGTTTCTCTCACAAAAATTCTCTCTGGAAGCTCTCTTGATTTCGTGGGAATAAGAGTTTATATATATTGGTGTGTGTTTGGAATACAAAGGGTTAGTTTTTGCCAAATAGGGTAACTTGGTGGCTTGGTCTTGCGGTTTATCCAAGTCGCGAGCTCAAGTCATGAGGTAATAGCTTGGCCAGCTTGACTAGCTTCTCACGTGCCTACAATTGTCGGCTTGCCAGTCGCGAGTTAGCCGTGAAACTCTGTTTTTTTGCACAAACTTGAGCTTTTCTTCATACTCTCTTCACACACTACCCTTATATGAATCCTATTTAAATACAGATTTAATAAGTGCTAAATTACAAGCAAATTGGCACGGAATGAAGCCAACAAGATGGTTGATAAATTTCAACCTTACAATCTCCCCCTTTGGCCATTCCGTGATAAAACCCTAAAACAAACTCTAAACTTAACGCATGAGTTAGGAACAGTTGGAAAACTCACTTACACTTAACTCTAGAATCTGTGAAGCTTTTGAACCATAAGAACAAGATCTCCTGAAACACAACAACACAATAAGTTCATTGTATGCAGAAAACTTGTAATGCATATAGAGCAAGCACAATGCGATCAAGTACAATGGAATATAGTAATAAACCATGGCAAGACCAAAAAAAACAGTCACTATAACCAAGTGATCACAATGCTCATTCACACTTGGAATGAACATCCGGACATTCAAGTTGACAAACACAAGGCAAATCACTTAAATGACTAACACTCAACCAATGCACAGTACAAGAAGTATGTGCATCTAGGAAAAATTCTACAAGGGCATAAGAGTAACAGTACTTAGAAGAAAATGCATAACATTTAGTCAAGTACTAATTTAGCAAAGCACACAGGCTGCATACAGCATGGTACAAACCACAAATGCCTACAAGTGTGCATAAACAACCTTAAAAGCTTACAAAAGCAACATGAGCACAAATCATAAACATAAACTTTAAAACCTACAAAGGTAGTAGGTACAAACCAAAAACTCATAAAGAAAATGCTAAATAAACAACATATTATATACAAAAAACTAAAGTTTTAAAACATAACATATCCATGAGTTTTGAAACCAACCATAAATCACAAAGTATCAAACTAATAATGAAAACATAAGCATTAAGTAAACTGACACTCCCCCTCAAAATTTGTACTCTCCCTCAAGAGCTGCTACTCCCCCTTAAGAGCTGCCCTCTCAAAATTTGTACTCCCCCTCAAGGGCTACCACAAAAAAATTCTCCCCCTTTTTGGCATGAATGGCCAAAGGGTCACTGTTGTAACTTAGTGAAAATACTATCAACTTGTGCTACTAAAACATCGATCTGGTCCTGCATGACTGCCATTCTCTCTGACTGCTCTCTCTGGCCTTCTCTGAGATTCTTTTCCAATTCCTCAAGGCGCTCGTAGAGGTTCTCAAATAGCATCTCTAACCTATCAGGTTGAGGGGCAGACTATGCTTGCGTAGTGCTAGGTTGCTGTGATACATGAGTGGCATGTACATGTGTATCTGACTCAGGAGTAGATGGAGTAGCAGGAGAGAAATGTGCACTCTTTGGAGTTTTGGATGAATGACTTCTACTAGCTTGTAGAGTGGACATAGAGATTGGTCGAGGACGAGCAAATATTTTCCCTACTGAGGGAGGAGTAACACCTTCACTTAGAATGAATTTCATAATGAGACTGCAAAATGGAAGGCACCCTCGTGCTACTGTTCGAGTCGCTGTCTTTCTTATGATATAAAAGATATGGGCACAGATGTCAATGGTGGTGCCTGTGATGAGATCGCATAGAAATTGAGCCCTTCCAAGGTTGATATACACCGTGTTGGTTAACGAATAGAAGTTGGTAAACATGATCAACTTCAATGTTGTCAACTTAGGTGTAAACTTGGTAGTACTTATGGATGTGCTGGCATTGGAGATGTCATGGCTAGGACCAAGAACTTGGAGAATGTCATGAATCACTAGAGTGCGATCATCATAAGGAGTTAGATCGGCATTCTTAGGTCTAGAGATTTTGAGAAATTCGGCTATGGTGTTTGGATTGATGATGAACTCTGTTCCTCTTACCATACAGTGTAGTTCACTTTCAAGATCAACTGTGTTAGCAAAACACTCCTTCACTAGTTCAACCATTGGATCAACAAAATTTTCAAATAGTTTTGCCTAATCTTTTGCCTCAAAGATCCGAGGGACAAAAGTGGTTTCCAAAGTGTCAATCTGATTTCCTGTTCCACTATAGGAATTGCCCAGTCAAAAATGCTTGAGTAAGCATGTAGATGTTGAGGAGTTCTGAACAGATCACTATTGAGTTCAGTAAATGGCTGTGATGAAGAACTTGTTTATTTTGCAACAGGTAATGTTTCCTCTTCTGTCATAACCTCTTTTCCTTTGGAGGATCGTCGAGACATCTGTAAAAGAGCAAACACACAGCAAAGTACCAAATCCACAACACACTCATTTTGTTAGATTTAGTTAAGAGATAAGAGTACAAAGACCAAACAGACTGAGAAGACATAAAATCACAGAACGAGTACTAAGTCAAAAATGTGACAAATTAAGCATTGCTGAAGACCTTGAAACACACGAAACAGGAAACAGACGCTAAACACACAGAGAGTAATAGGCATTACATCTCACTTTGTCAAAAATAAGTAGTAAAGTGTCACAGACAACAGACATTTCAACATAATATCATGAAAGTGATATGCACAAACAAAAACAATCAAGATAAGAAAACTCAAATAAGTTAAAACACCATGTGAAGCAATTTTGAACAAACCATTGGCAACAAAATCCCATTTAACAAACTCATCCAAAAGACCAAAATATACACAACAAAAATAATAGTCAAACAGAAGACATTCACTATAATGAACAACCCAAAACTAAACACCCCAAAGCAGGAGCAGACAAACCCCAAATAGTAGTACCCAAAGATTAGAGCATACCCATGTTCAAACAAATGTAGTACAAACGCCCAACAGGTTCTCACTAGACAGATAACACATCAGTATATAAAAAATTAGAAGATTAGAACACATACCTTTATCTTGAAGATAGAGGATTGGGATTTGAGCAACAATGGCAGTTTGAAAGTTGAGAATACTGAGTGTGGGTGAGTTATAGTTGAGGGAGAAAGTGAATAGTCACACAAAGGTTCATGGGAAACTTTTTAAAAACATTTGAAAACTAACCCAATTTTTGCAAACACGCGATTTTCGCGACTGAGGTGAGTTGCCATTAAGTCGCCAAGGTGAACTAGCAGAACACTCAAAATTGAATTTTTAGAAAAATTTTCTAAGCGTTTTTCGCGGTTGGAGGTTCTACTCGTGAGGGAGTTGTGATCTGAGTCACAAAAATCTTTGTGTATCCCTCGTGACTGGACCTTTCACCCGTGAACAAGTCACCAAAACTTACCCGCGATCATGCGACTGGGCTTACCCACGACTGAGCCGCCGAAATAGGGCAAACCTATTTTTGAAATTTATGACAATTTTGTGAAAACAAAATACTTTCCAAAAACAAACTAAAACACTAAAAAATCTTTATGTATTTGACCAACAAAGATTGAGTATGTGAAAAACACATTTAAACAAGTACAATCACACAAATGAATATGACATTCATTGAATATAGACTTGTGTGTTGTGTGTAAATATCAAAAGTGAGATAGTCCTTAGTCTAATTGTGAAGCTTCAATGATCAATTTAATCAAGTCATACACAATTAGCACTAGATAATGTGACCTATTTCAATTATAGAAATGTGCATATATGACCTCACACAAAAACTTGAGTACAATTCTTTGAAACTTTTCATTTGGCTCCATTTTCAACATATCATTTGATCTTTTTGAAGAAACATATCTCATTGCGAGATTGATGCTTGAAATTTTTAATATTTCAACTTGATGATTTAGCCTTTGGCTTTTTGGACATCATAAATCTTATTTTAGTCACTTTCCCTTTTTCCTAGTCAAGTACTAGTATGTGCGATAGGTTTTTGCAGTTCAATATCTCTTTTCATTTAAAGATTTACCTTTGGTGAGCTCTTTAATTAAAGGCAATAAAAAAAAAATTGGGAAGATATATGGACACAAGTCTATGCATGTCTCAAGATCAATAAAACCATTCACTAATCATTCATAACAAGGTTGAAGATCTATTTACAACAGTCACATAGATTTCAGAATTTCTTCCACAATGATATGAGTGCATGAGAGACAAGCTAAGCTTGTTAAATGCATGAAGCCATTAGTACAAAGGTACGAGGCAAAACATGCTTTGAGACAAAACACAACAAAGTTGATCAAACTTTTGGATTTTCTACTTTTTATGTGTTTTTGGATTTTTGACATAAAAGTAATAAAAGATTGATCAAAGACAATGTAAAAACATTTTAAAAGTGAAAAAAATAAATAAGTAACAACTAAAAAACAAACAGAAGCATAAAGTAAACAACCAAACATATTCACAAGGCATAGGAAGAATTGATGCATGGACATGTTATGATGCTTATGCATGAGTACCCTTCGTCACCCACACGTCACGTGTGTTTGGGGTGATATCCTTTACGGATTGGGTACGAGAGTTTGGACTATCAAACCTTCGTGTGAAGCTTTCCAAGCAATTTGTGAAGACACCAATTATCTTCATCATGTCCATCATTCTGGGATCACGGTTTTGACTTTTTGGTCGCTCACCACCCTAAGACCTATTGTCGTTTCTTCTTCCTCGTGACTGGGGAGCACTTGCATTGTTCAATGCTCTCAACTTGTGACAATTGGATCTAGTATGTCCTTGCACTCTGCAAAAGTGACAAACATGGTTCGATCTAGGACCCCATTGTGATCTCGGAAGAGATCTTCCTCTAGCTTCAAATCTGGCTTCTAATTGATTACGAGACTTATTAAACACCCTTTGATCAACCACATTCTTCATCTTCTCAGCCTTAATTTTCTCAGGAATAGGCTTATTCACAGTTATCTCTTTAGCTTTTACAAACTTTACTTCTTTGACTACTTTGGCTGATGAGCTACTCTTTCCGGTGTAACCCAACCTGGACTTGTCTGAGGAAGGTTTTTGAGATGAAATAACATCTTCTAACTTTTGGGAGGAGACTCTCTCTATCTTCACACGAGCTTGCACTACCTCTTGCTCAAGAAATCTCACTTTTGTGTAAGCTTCTAATAGCTCATCATTTAGTGTTTCAATTTCACACTTCGCCTCCTTGTATCGTGCAAGAAGGCTATTGTAATCTTTCTCAGCCCTCTTCATCTTCTTAATGGCTGCATTAGCTACCTTAGCATATTCACCGGTCTTCTCAAGGAGTGAGTTGTAAGTCTCTTGCAGTCCTACTGCTTCTCCAACTTGCTCATCTTTAGACTCCTCAACTATTCCAAAAGACTCCAAATCAGAATGCTCCCTAAGTTCCTTTACAAGTGTACCCAAATCATCTGAGGACTCCACATGTGCAATGGTCATGAATACGGAGTAGTTTCCTTCTCCGTCACAACTCTCTTTAGAATCATAACTTGAAGAGTCTGTATCACTCAGCGTTGTGGCATACGCCTTACCTTTCCCTCTCAAGAAATTGGGACACTCCTTCTTGAGATGTCCATGGCCATTGCATTCATAACATACAATGTCCGAAGGAGATTGAAAATCCTTCCCTTCTTTTCTCGTAAATTCTTTCCTATCACCTCTCGAAGATGAAAGTTTTCTTCTGTTGAACAGTTTTCCACTGTTCTTCATCTTCAGAAATTTGCAGAAGTTTTTCGCAAGATATGCTACTTCCTTTTCCACTCCATCTTCTTCAGAGGATCATCCATTCTTTCGGTGATGGTTTTGAGAGCAAGCAATTTACTCGTGTTGTGGGAAGGCAGTCCCAGTTCATATGTTTGGAGAGACCTAATCAGCTCCTGAATTTTGATCTCATCCAAGTCTTTACTTTCTTTTATGGCTGTGACTTTTACTCTAAAACTTTCAAGCAAGGACCTCAAGATTTTTCTCACCACCTTAGTATCTTCAATCTTCTCACCAAGATTGAGCTTCGCAATCAAAATTTCATTGAGCTTCCCATAGAATGAATCAAACGATTCATCTTCACCCACCTTGAGTTCTTCAAATTTGGTGGTAAGCATTTGGAGTTTTGTGTCCTTCACCTTCTTAGTTCTTTCATAGGTTGTCTCCAAAATCTCCCAAGTTTTCTTGGTAACTGTCATGTGAGATATCCTGTGGAATTCATCTGGAGACACATCACAGAAAATAGCATTTAAAGCTTTACTGTTAGCGTTGGCTGCCGCAAGAGCTGCCTTATCCCAAGTAGATTTAGCAGCCTCCGGCCTAGTCCAACCTATTTCAACCGCATCCCACACAGTGTCATCAGTAGAATATAGAAATGCCCTCATTCTAACTTTCCAAAAGGCATAATTGTTACCATAAAAAAATGGTAGAACATTTAAGAATTGAGACTTATTCATCTCAAAAGGGTCAAGGATCACACTCAGGTATTTAAACCACAGCAAGTGTACCCTCTCTGATACCATTTGAAAGTTCAAAATGCATGTAAAATACCTTTGAATGTTTAGACCCCAAATTACAAAAATCAATTCAAGCTAATTATCAAACAATTAATGTGCGGAACATGAATAAGCCAAATACATAATTGATAAACAATCTAAACCAATTATAATCATATCCACAACAGAAATTAAAAGGCAAAGATAAAAGAAGAGAGATGCAAACACAAGGATAACACGCGATGTGTTATCGAAGAGGAAATCGAAGCTTTCGGGGTAAAACCTCTTCGCTGCCCTCCAAGCGGTAATAATCCACTAGAAAATGTAGTTGGGATACATGAACAGTAATAGACCTTCTAAGCCTAATCTACCCAGGTACGTAAGCCCTCCAAGCTTTTTGCTCCAACGAGATTGCGCCAAACCTTTTTCTTTTCTAACTTACCAGATTTTGCTACTAGACCATAACATTAACCAATAGACATTGGTTCCTTCCAAATTGCTTCCCTTAGCACCAAATGTATCTTCTTACAGACGTGAGTGTGGTGGGGTAAGGATTTAGTCAAGAACCTCTCAAGGATGTATCAATGGAAAGGAAGAGAGTAGAGAAATTTTGTAGAGTCTCTTAGGTAAAGATTGGGGATAAGGCAATCTTATTTTCTCTAGGGTTTCTCTCACAAAAATTCTCTCTAGAAGCTCTCTTGATTTCGTGGGTATAAGGGTCTATATATAGTGGTGTGTGTTTGGAATACGAAGAGTCAGTTTTTGCCAAACAGGGTAACTTGGCGGCTTGGCTTCACAGCTTGTCCAAGTCGCGAGTTCAAGTCGTGAGGTAACAGCTTGGCCAGCTTGAGACTTTTGTCCTGTAGTGTGATAGTTGGCATGACCCTTCAGCTTCCCTGTGTGCTTCGCATGTGCCTGTAGTTGGCGGCTTGCCAGTCGTGAGTTAGCTGCGAGTCCTAGCCGCGAAACTCTGCTTCTTTGCACAAATTTGAGCTTTTCTTCACACTCACTTCACACACTACCCTTACATGAATCCCATCTAAATACAGGATTACTAAGTGCTAAATTACAAGCAAATTGGCATGGAATGAAGTCAACAAGATGGTTGATGAATTTGAACCTTACATATATATCTATTCATCCTTTTGTATCTAAGTTCTTTTACTTATCAAAAAAAAAAAAAGAAAGAAAGAGAAAAAAGAAAGTTCTTTTGAGTCTGTTCAGAAGAGAGGTGGACATAGAGAATCTAAAGGATGTGCTAGTAGCAAGGTGTGGACCTAATATCACACACCTTATCTATATAGACAGCCTAATTTTGTTTTGTAAGGTAAAGAGCTCAGTTATGGATACCTTGATTTAGGGGTGTCCACACAACCTGGTGACCCGCTTAACCCGCTGGACTTGCCTGAAACCGACCAGCCACCACCTGAACCGATCAATCCGATAGTTGCTGGCGGGTCGCCACCCACAGGACCTGATTCCTTCCGGTCGACTGGTGGGTTTCCTCCCCAAAAACCTAAGCCACCTGACCCGACCATAAAATCAACAAAATCCGGTGAGATCCAAAGGTTTTCTGACAAAGAGCTTATTGAAATCCACTGCAATCCACCAAATTCGGCAATATTTTTTATATTCTGACGAAGAGCAACCTGAAATCCACCAGATCTGGTGAGATCTCGTTGAGATCTAGTCCAAATTTGACGAATCCAGCCAAATATTGACCAGATCTTGACTAATCTGGCAAAATATCAGCACTAGCGGTGAAATATCGACATCGGCTTCAAAACCCGAAATTGACTAATAACTTACCTGAAACCGACAGACCAGAATTAGATGATCTGACCATTAAAACAGGCAGTTTTGGTTTTGATTTTCACCCACTCGAAAACTTCGGGTCAGGTCCGAGTCAGGTTTGTCCGATTCGTGGACACCCCTACCTTGATTAACAGAATGTGTACTTATTATAGAAGCTTGGGCAAGTTGTTAATAAATAAAATTCGGCGACTTTTTGTGTTGGGTTACTTAGACCCGGTTGTATATTATGCATTGGATATTAATATTATCAACTAGTTACAAACCCACGCATTACGCATGATAATTATTTTACGGCAGTTTTATTAATTTTTTTTTTTTACAATTTAAATTAATTTAATAAAGAGTAATGTATTTTGTAATCATATTTTTTTATTTATTATAGGAACAACTATAAATATAATATAGGAACAATCATAAATCATAAATATAAATTTTGTTGTACCAAAATGAAAACAATACAGTTTTTCTTAGAAATTCAAAAGGCAAGTTAATGAAAATATTCATTTTTTAATAAATATAAAATTTGGAAATTACTTTTTTAGTTTTAAACAAGCTTTCTCAAACTTTTTTTTTTTCCTACAATCTAAAACACCGAAAAATGTAACTAAGAGAATTAATAAAACTTAACAATAATTAATTGGACCGATTAGGAAAAAAATTTGTTGTAATTTCATCCACTCAAAACATATTATCAAATAAACAATTATTAGCAAAATCTAAGAATTAAATTTTTATATATGCATTGTAGGGGTATTAGGCCTAGGAGTTTATTATTAATGTATATACTAGGCCTTTAGGCCCAAGCCAAGGATAAGGGGACATCTGAGGAAGGGTAAGCATTGTCAAGGGAGCTTATATTAGTGAACGAAGAAGTTAATTTTGATCACAATAACCCTGGAGGATATGCTGAGGATGAGTGCCTCCTCGCCTAACCCAAGCCAAGGTCCGCAGAGGTGGCCTGCCATCCAGGGGGATGTTCCAGGAAGTTCTGCTAGCACAGACAAGCATTGCAAAGACAAAGGACAGAGGGGATTCCTAAAATATCTAAGGATAAAACTGCTACCATCGCATTAATTGCTCTGTAACTAACTCTCTAACCACATTAATGTGAATGTGATACTTAAACAGTGATTTTCAGCCTTATAGCTACTACCTAAAGACTTTAGGAAGGGACTGATGGGACAAGTATCAAGACCAACCATCTGGCCTGCACGTGGAGGGTGGAGATGAAAACAGAAGAGAGTATAAAAGAAGAAGGAAGCAATGAAAGAAATGAATCGGGAAATCAATAGAGAAATACTGTAGCAATTAGAAACCAAATTTGTAATCAAACTTAAGAATCATATATAAGAATCAGTCTCCTCGGACTTCGCCAAGGACAAATTTCTTCAGTTTAAACTTGGTTATTTTCATCATTTTTTGATCTGAATCCATTTTAGTGCTTGTCTGATTTATTAAAGCCCAGTCTTTTCAACTTACTCTCTACAAATTCATTGTTTTGGGTTTTTTTGAGCCTAAGTCCATCCACCTTTTGGGCTAGGGACTCAAATCAGGTCCTTACATGCATTGTTATAAAATAATAATAATAAAAATAATAAAAATAAAATTACAAAAGCTAAAATTTGTCACTCATTCAATTATTTTTGTTTGGTTAGCCTTTGCTTTTCTCTAAATAAATGGCATTATAGTGTACTTCTAATACAACTATTAAGAGCATTTTGTCCACTGCTAAGAATTAAAAAATAAACAAAAATTAGTAAAGTCTCATAGTTTAACATCTAAATTGAGCACTATAAAAAATCATGCTATGTAATAGAAGAAATATCAATTTACAACAAATACCATATTATCCAAATCATGTTATGTATTTGAATAATATTATATTTTTATATGCTATATTTAATTCTTTACAATGCAATAGAATAACATTTAACAATCAAAGAGAACAAAAAAAAAAAAAAAAAAAAATTAAAAAACTAAACTAAATCGCATTAACACAACATAGAGTTTTAAAGAATATAAAAAATTAACAACCTAAAGTAGATATGCAAGAAAAGAAAAAAAAAATCCACCAAAAATTTGAGAGAGGGAGAGAAACAACCTTTATATTGTAAGGGAAAACTAAGCGTAGAATGGAAGAGATAGCGACAAATTTATAATAAGAGGGTGTGAATAAGTAAAGATAAATATAAAGGAAGATGAAAAGAAAGAGGAAGAATGATATTAATTTAGATGGTAGTGGGAAGATGAAAATGTAAGGAATGAAAAAAGGTTGGGGAAGTAGTGGGGAGATGAAAAGGTAAGAAAGGGAGAAAGGTTGGAGAAGAAGTGGGGAGATGAAAAGGTATGAGAGGGAGAAAGGTTTGAGAAGTGTAAATATTAAAAAAAAAAGAGTTAAAAACAATTATAAGAAAATTGAAAAAAAGAAGAAGATAATGACGTGGACGCTGATCATGATGTGGCTCAACTGAAGCGTAGCAACAATAAATGCTACGTTTTAGCTTTTAGAAATATATAGATTAAACCGGTTAAGCCAATTTATCGATTATACAAATAATAGTTAGAACATATATGGCATATCAAATATGGTGTCACCACTCAGCACAAAATCAATGACAATAGAGACATTGATATGGTGATGCAGGCTTTGCTTGTTTTGATGTAAAATATTTTCCGAAAAATGTTTTTCTATTTTTAAGTGTTCGTTTGCAGGTACAATATAGTCAAACTTACAAAATATTTTTCATTAACTGTAAAATACTT
Source organism: Quercus variabilis (assembly GCA_030445155.1). Lineage (NCBI taxonomy): Eukaryota > Viridiplantae > Streptophyta > Magnoliopsida > Fagales > Fagaceae > Quercus > Quercus variabilis. The sequence goes on from CP129455.1 coordinate 2,575,531, forward strand.
TATAAAAAGTTGTAAAATATTTTACCCCTAAAAATTTAGTAAAAGATTTTTCAACAACACACAATGGCTTCCCCTCTCCCATCTGGTCACTAGGTCATCGGTTTGATGGCCAGGGACATTGTTTTGGTGTTCGATGCCACTGGCTGGAGACATTGCTTCAATGACAAGAACAACATTCTATTGGCTAGAGACTTCGCTCTGGTGACTTGTGTCATTAGTCTAGTGTTCAGTGATTTTGCGCCACAACTGATGCTAACAGTCCAGTGTTTAAAGACTCTACTCCAATGACCAATGCTAGGGTTCGGTGTTCGGAAACTCCGCTCTAGTGACCAGTGCTGAAGGTTTAGTAGCTAGAGACACTACATTGCAATGGTGTTGGAGGTTAGGTAATTGAAGATGTCATTTTGTTGATCGATGTTGGTGATTTGGTCACTAGAGATACCGCTTCGACAGTGATCGTTGGTAGTTTAGTCACTAGAGCCACCGCTTTGATTGCTAGTTTCAACAGTTTGGTCATCGGACTTCCAGCACCAGTGGCTTCGATGTTAAGCCATCGAATTTGATAGTTTGCTTCAACATTTTTATTTGTCTTACCAAACGCCTAAAAATATTTTATGTTTGAAAATATTTTACTTCAAAACAAATGAGCAAAAGTGGAAAACTTTAGGAAAAATATTTAAGGGAAAAAACCATTAGGGGGTATCAACGCCGGATTTCGATGGCTGTCCCTTCCCAAAACACTTGGGCTTGTGAAAGGTTTCTTGGTGAGTCACATTGCCAAATTAAAGTGTGTGAGTTGTGGACACTTAAATGATGCATGTGCTCTAGTGAGTTTCTAAATCCATTCATTGTTTTTCTATTTTTTAGAGTTGTCATCAACCACTGATTTTTCTAGGCGTGATTGGTTACTTATATCTAATTAATTTATACATAATTATCTAATTGGTTACCTACCTCAATTTCAATTCATCATCTTATTTTTCAAGATAATCAATTAATTATCTATTGAAATTATTCAAAGTATGTTTCAAGAGCTATCTCAACTCTAAATATCTCTCAGGCATGTTGATTTGATAAGCATTCTTATTAAAAAAAAAAAAAAAATCAAAGAAATAGCTGAAAAGTAAGTTTTGGCACTATTATTGACTTGGGCTTTTAGATTTTAGGTTTTCTTGACTTTGGCTTGATTTGTTTTTGATAAATTTGGGATAATTAGGATTTGTAGACTTGATTTTTCAACCACTTTAAGGTTATATAGCACTAGATTTTTAAGAATTTTAAATTTTGATTAATCAATTTATTTTTTATGAGAATCAATGAATTATAAAAAAAAACATAATTATTTCATAAAAAAAAAACATAATTTTAGTTGTTGGAATTATCCTACACATGTGGTACATCTCTTGTCTTGAGCATTCTAATTGAAAATCTGAAAACTTGTGTCAAAGTATCGATTCAAATTCTAGAGTCCAAATCCTCTGTCTCATCAATTGTGCTCCACCAATAAAATTTAGACAGCTAGCATTTCTCATTAAATGAGATATCTCATTAAATGAGACAATTAGCCTCTCTCATTAAAGTTAGAGTTATCTCATTTAATGAGAGAAGTTAGTTGTCTAAGTTTTATTAGTGGAACATGAAGTGGAACACAATTGATGGAACAGAAGATTTGGACTCCAAATTCTAAGTGTTGATCACATTATAATTTTTGTTGTTGATAGTTCAATAGTAATGGACCCTTGATATCTCCTGCTAAGTACTGGTTGAGTTACAATGCTCTTAACGGCATTATGACATTTGGTTCTTATAATTATACGCGATTCTACTTGAATCGAGTTAAAGAAATTAATAAATGTATGTATGTTAATATATTTCCTTCGTAAGATTAAGTATATATTATATTAGTACAAGAACATTATATATTTATATTTCCCGCCTTTGGTTTCACATACGAAGTTAAAAAAATATAAGTCAACCACCCAAGGATGGTTTTGGTGGAAGCTAGCCTTAACTAAATAAGCCAAAATGAACAGGAACGCCTGAGGCAGTGATCCAATTCCCTTGTAAGAAAGGCCCTACGGTATACTTGGTGGCCTCTTCCCTCCTAATGATCTTGTGGCCAGGCCATTTGACCCTTGCATTAACCTCAGCACCAGGCCCTTTGTTGTTATACTCTGCATAAGACAGAGTCTTGAGTGCAAACTCTCCTTCCCATGGTAACCATCCATCAGGGTGAATAATGTCCTCAATTGATGATTCCATGATAATGGTTCTTGAGTATTCCTTCCATGGCCTTCCGAGGTAACTTCTGATTTGTGACTTTGCAGGTATAAGTTTCTTGTCTGGTACAATGCGACAGTTTTGCAGTACTATTCCTGTGGTTTCACGCTTGTCAACCCTTCCTTGTGCTGTCACGATGTTTTGTTGGCTATCTAATGGTTTCCTCACTACAATCATACAGTTTTGGAGCACAGCAGCCGCATCACCGAAGATGAAGTCGACAGTGCCAGCAATAACACAGCTTCGGTAGAATTGCCGATGGGTTTGTGCATACAAGGTGTCTTGGTACCCTTCAAAGCGGCAGTTAAGGAAAATTGCACGATCTGCTTGGACTCTAGCAGCCACTGCTTGATGTTTTTCTGGACCAGCAGTATTTCTGAATCCCAAGGCTATGGCTATAAAGCCTTCTCCTAGAGCCGCTGCAATAGATATTTTAAACCAATTTTGTGTCATTTTCATTTCTGCTGAATCTCTTTACACAATCAGTCATTAATTAGTTTCCAAAATTCTCTTCTTTTCCCAATTTTATGTTATTAAGCAGGCAAATGTGTGTGACTGACCTCATTGAAATCCATTAGATGGCTTCTAAATACATACATGCATCATATAAATCAAGTGCAATTGCAATATATCTCTGCCTAAAAAGAATGCGTGAGGGAAGCTGGTTGCTAATTAACTTGGATATTGTCATACCAAAAGTTGCAGTTTGGAAAGTCCTAACTCCATCTACAAAATTTTTGCTGCCGGTGATGATGCTCTTTTGTGATCCATCACCATACATAGTGACATTCACCATTTTCTTTGTCACAGTCACTGTCTCCTCATATTCTCCTTGCTTAACGTAGATGACATATCTGCATTTTCATTAAAGCAAAGAAAAGGAAAAATAAACAAATGGTGAATTAAAGAGAAATATTTATGTTAATGTGCACTATAAGTTTGAAGGAAAAAACCATGACTTGATGAAGATCAAAGATAAATATTAGCATTGACATATTGCGATCCTCTACATTTAAAATGGATCAATTTCAAGATTTAGATTAGATATTACACATCTAAAGGTATATTCAATATCATATCATTAAAAATCTTAACCGTCAAAATTAGCATTGACATATTGCGATCCTCTACATTTAAAATAGATCAATTTCAAGATTTAGATTAAATATTACACATCTAAAGGTATATTCATATCATTAAAAAACTTAACCGTCAAACGGGGCATACGTACCGTCCTTTGTGTTTTTCTGGCATGGCTGCCAGTGCCTCAGAAATTGTTTTATGGTCTCCGCTACCATCTTTGGCCACAATCACATTGGGTGTTGGTTTATCAATATTTGCCTTCAACATCCTCCGGTCCTCATAGGGCATCCAGGTAGGAAGTCCATCTTTTTCCAAGAAATTAGATTCATTTTCCGCCAGAAGGTGCCGGCTAAATCCTAGTGTTTTAAACGTGGACAGGAACGAAGTCACCTCTAAGATAATGGCAAGGGAATTGCTGGTGAGTTCCTTGACAGCCTTAAGAGTCTTTTCCATGTCACTCTTCAATTTTCCTTCAGGAAAACCATCAATGCATGTTTGTTGGTAAGACATAACAGCACTTAGCCAATTGTTCAAATCAGGGGTGCTAGAGATCAACTCTCCCAAGTCATTTTTGCTGATTTTGGAAACTGAATCATCTAATTCTTCCTTGGCATCCTGCATCAATGTCTTACAATCTTCAAATGCTGCTTTCTCTTTTGGGTTGTTAAATTTGAATGCTGTGGATGTTTTCATGGCCTTGATAACCTCATCCCCCACGGCCGAGATAGCACTCTTGAGAAGGTCTTTCGGTTGAGACAAATCAGGATTGGCTTTCACTGCCTTGTTAAGGGTACTCTCACACCTGTCCCTGTAATCTGTGGAGTTACACATCATCTTTATGATCTTAACAGTACGCGAAACCTGCTTTTGTGATTGTTGAGGTTGGTCAGAGGGTTTGGAGCCACCATTACCAAACCAAGATTTATGAGTAACCACCACAAATGCTGCGGCAGCAACTAGAAGGGCAATGACAAGGAAAAAAATTGCCCCAATGATAATCTTCTTCTTCAGCTTACGTTGCTTCTCAGCTTTTCTGCGTTCAGATATGTGATCAAAATCCTGAAATGCCATTGTTAAAAATGATCACTAAGGCAGAGAGAGACCTCTGCCTTAGATTTTGTGCCGAGGCACACAGAGAAATAGAGAGATGAAAATGATATCCCAAAAGTTTATTCTTTCGAAAGCGTTTCCTCTTCCTCTTCCTTTTCCTTTTCTTCTTCCTCTCCCTGTTTGATATTGAAAATTTCAATTAAAAGGTGACAAAACTAAATCTGGTTAGGAGGGTTTTAAGCTATTCTATATTTAAGAGGTAGTTAAGTGTCTTTGGAGCCATATATGTCCTTTCCAACTGCTTTTCCCGCGACATCCTCTCCATTTCACCACCTTTATATTCACCTAATTACCCTTATTTCCCAAGAGCCAAACTATTTAACTAAACAGTTTCATCCTCATCATCATCTTTTTCTTCTTCAACAAACTTCTTGTTACAAAACTAATGAAGCTTTGTTCCTTCATATATGTGTGATTGGTATTAAACTATAACTGACACTGATAGTGATTAGCACACAATGTACACATTTATGAGTTGGTATTTGCTAACTCAACAAAAATTATCCCAGCAAATCTACATGTATAGCAAAGACTTGTAACCAAATAACATGAAATTACATTTTTCATCTATCATCCTTCTTCTCCGTTCTTCCCAGCTCTTTGCGGGATGCACACAGGCCAACATCAAACTCAACAACTTCACTGGTTTTTTTACTCCTCTCCTACCCCATTTTTTTGTGTGTGCGTGTGTTTGGTTTGATTCACGAAAAAAGAAAAAAGAAAAAAAGAAAAAAAGAAAATAAAAGATCGGCTTCAAAGACATGCATCTAAGTATGATACGAGTTTCATCTTAGTTTAAAACCAACATGTAAAATAGATTTACAATCATATTTGCTGAAAGCTGAATAACATGCATATATTCCCAGTTTCAGCTGAATGATAATATCATGAGCAAATTAGGCTTCTGGGTATAGTGTAATCTTCTTCTAAATGATTCTTCATTTTTAGAGTATATTTCCATGTTGGGCTTGTTTTGGAAAATTTGAACTCGTTACATTTTCCCTCAACTTGATTTCGAATTGAAGAATCGACAACTGCATTGACATGTATATGCTGGAGAATAACATATATAGATGCATTGAAGCACAAGCATGGAGAATGTACAGGTTAAACACTTAAACCCTTAATCTGCAGGGCCTCTTGTCTGGCCATCACCTCTAAAGTTCATCATTGAGCTTAATCAGAAGGTGAAAACTTTGTTTTTGCAGGCCTTGACTTGATGGAGCCAAACAGGGACAGGGAGAAGAACATCTTAAAGGTCTCTAACTCTTATGTTGGTCTAGGGGAAGACATCTTTGAGGTAACTTTGTACATTTACTTTGATATTTGTCATAACTAAATCAGAATGTGCAAATTTAGAATTTCTTGATATGCCGTAAATTTCAAATAGGGCATGTACAAGTTTAGTTGAGTTTTTTAGAACCAAAAATTTCTGAAGGGCCTAACTTGGGATTATTGCTAAATTACCGATGATTCCAAAAGCGGATATGATAAATTTAATCATTTAACCATATACTTTTAGTCCTCTCTCATATGTGGGCCCAAACTCTCTTTTAATAGGTGTGATCCAACATGTGAGATTTTAAATGGAAGGTAGAGTGAAGAAGATGGCATTACTTGGCATTGATCTCCCTCTTTTAAGGTGTTGAATTTCAAGTTGTCAGCTTAATTACTTGCATCTCTGACATTGTTATAAATTTGCATTTCAGCAAGAATGACTATCTTGGTCTTGGACCGAATTATGATCCTGAACTTAATCATAAAGACATTCAATTTCCAAAACTTTGTCTAAGGTTTTTCTATTTTTATTTTTATTTTTTTTAATTTTTTTAATTTTTTAATTTGAATATTTATTTTAATGAAATCAATGTTTAAGTCAGAATCGTCTGATTTTTTAGGAACCGTATCTTCTGACATTATGTGAATCACTAATCATGTAGTACCTCACGGATTGTTACAAATAATGATGCATTCATTGGGATGCATTCATGGCACTTCACTAAACACACACTTGCACTCATACTCTATTCACTATTGGTTGAGCAAGTTTGTGTTTAGTGATGTACCTAAACAATTTGTAAAGCCTTATCTGTTTAAGTACGCCATACGGATTTCTAGAGGCAATCTTTTTCCACTACCTCCTCTGTTTCTCAGAAACCTGTATATGCAATTGGACATGCCACCGATTCAAGAAACAATTTGGGCTCAATCAGGATGCTCCAGTCAGTCGAGTGAACAATTTCAGGACACCATATTCAATGGACCCTTTCTTGATACATGAGAGAATCTTTAATTATTGGGGAAGATTATATGTCAAAGTCACCATTCCTAGCAAAGTAAGAGTAACGAGGAATGATTCAGGTTACCTAGTGTATTGACACAATGTGGTACTCTGTTTCAGTGAGTATGAATATCCCATCCTGCATTTGCTTCACCTCAATGCCAATGTACTTGGCCATAAGCCCAATATTTGCCATTTTTAACTCATGAGACATTGCTTTCTCAAAATTTTCAGACAAACATAGATTGCTGCCTGTCAAAATTAAATCATCCATATACAAACAAGCAAACAAAATGTTAACAATATAAGGTGAGAGAGAATGACTGAATAGTCTGTATATTGATGTGTGTCAAACAATGTACAAAAGAGAGCCTTATATAAGCTAGGTATGTGTGCATACAAGTAACACGAGTGCAGTACAAGTAATATACTAGGCTAAGCCCAATGGGCTAACTCTAACCTAATCTATACACTAACATCCCCCCTAAAACTCGAGGTGGCAAGGAGGAAGCCAACTGGAGTTTGGATACAAGATCTCGAAGACGACCAGGCAGGTGAGACTTGGTAAAGATATCAGCAGGCTGGTCAGCAGATAAGATGGAGAACAACTTGAGATTGCCTTTCTTGAGATGTTGGCGAGTGATGTGGCAGTCGATCTTAATGTGCTTGGTGCGTTCGTGGAAGACATCATTATGAGCAATGTAGATAGCACTACGATTGTCACAATAAAGAGGAGTAGCAGTGGGCTGCGGAGCATCCATGTTAGCCAAGAGCCAGCGAAGCCAGACAAGCTCGCAGGTGGTGTCGGTAAGGGCATGATACTCAGCCTCAGTACTAGAATGGGAAATAACATCCTGCTTTTTGCTACGCCATTAGACAAGAGAAGTACCCAACAGGAAACAAAAACCTGTGATAGAGCATCGATTAGTCGGATCACCTGCCCAGTCTGCATCTGAATAAGCATGAAGCTTAAGAGAAGACCGAGAGGAGTAGTGCAGACCATGATAAAGTGTACCCTTAACATATCAGAGAATCTGAAGAACAGTAGCATAGTGGACAGAACGAGGGGCATCCATGAATTTACTAACCATACTCACGGCATGTGAAATATCCAGATGAGTAACAGTGAGATAGATCAGACTACCAACCAACTGACGATAGCGAGTAGCATCAGATATAGGTTCACCATCTAAGGGTGTGAGCTTTGCATTGTATTCCAAAGGAGTGGAAACAGTCTTGTTGTTAGTGATACCAGCTTTGGAGAGAAGATTAGAAGCATATTTAGCTTGAGAAAGATAGTATCCATCAGAGGATGAGGTAACTTCAAGCCCAAGAAAATAGCTGAGTGTGCCCAAATCTTTCATCTCAAAATGCTAACTAAGGAAGTGCTGAAGAGAGTGGATACCTGCAGAATCATCTCCCGTAATAATCATATCATCAACATAGAGAAGAATAAGAGTAATATCAGCAGAGGATCTTCGGACGAAGAGAGCAGTGTCATGAGAACTCGAAGTGAAACCCTGCTGAGCAACAACTGAGCTAAACTTTTCAAACCAAGCTCGAGGAGCCTGTTTGAGGCCATAAAGAGCACGACGAAGACGACAAACTTGATTGCCTGAGTGTGGATAGCTAGGGGGTGGTTGCATGTACACTTCTTCTTGAAGGTCTCCATTGAGGAAAGCATTTTTCACATTCATTTGATAAAGAGGCCAATGGCGAACAGCAGCCACAGTAATGTGACATCTGACAGATGTAAGGCGAGCAACAAGAGCAAATGTTTCCTCATAGTCAATGCCATACTCCTGGGTAAAGCCCTTGGCAACTAGGCGAGCCTTGTATCGTTCAATAGATCCATCAGCCTTGGTCTTGATCTTGTAAACCCACCTACAACCTACTACAGACTGACCAGGAGGCAAATCAACCATATCCCAAGTGTGATTTTTATGAAGGGCATCTAGTTCATCATTCATAGCTTGCTGCCAAAGAGGGTCAGTATGGGCCTCACGATAGGTGTGAGGTTCATAGAGGGTGGCAAGGGCAAAAGAACAGTGATAATCAGAGAGATAAGGGGGAGGAATGCTTACTCGAGTGGAACGACGAAGTTCAGGACCATCAGGAGACTCAGGAGGGGGTGGTGCCACAAGATCCAAGACAGGCGGGTCATATGCCGGGGACAGAACCGGAGATGAGTCATCTGGAGAGGCAGCCGATGTTGAAAAATCCTCCACAAGTTCAGGATAGAGAGGGAGGAAAAGATCAGTAAAAATGGGAGACTTAGAGGAAGAGGATGTAGGAAACTGCTGAAGACTCGTGAAAGGATGATGTTCCCAAAACTCAACATGACGGGAGACACGAAGACGATGAGAAATGGGATCATAGCAACGAAACCCCTTTTGAGATACACCATAACCAAGGAAACAACAGAGATGAGCACGAGGTTGGAGCTTTGTTCGTTCATGAGGAGGAAGAGAGACAAAGCAAGCACAACCAAAAACCCGAAGAGATGAGTAGTCGGGGGTTTAACCATAAAGAAGTTCAAATGGTGATTTGTTGTGTGTAGTTGGTGAAGGGATACGATTAATAGTGTATACAGCAGTGAGTGCAGCCTCACCCCAAAAGCGCTCAGGAAGAAAGGCAGAAATGAGAAGGGTGCGGACAACATCAAGAATGTGACGATGTTTTCGTTCTGCATGACCATTTTGTTGAGAGGTGTAAGGACAAGATCGCTGAGTAAGTGTACCATGATTGTCTAAAAAGGATAGGAAAGATTTATCATTATATTCTTGAGCATTATCTGATTGAAAAACTTTGACGGTGCGATTGAACTGTGTTTCAATCTTTTTATGAAATGTTTGGTAAATAGACACAAGTTCAGACCTATGGTGAAGCAGATAAATCCAAGTATATCGAGAAAAATCATCCACAAATATGACAAAATATCTAGATCCCCCTCAGTAGGAACAGGTGCATGACCCTAAATATCAGAGTGTATAAGATCAAAAGGTGCAGAGGAAAATGAGTCACTATTATTAAAGGGTAATTTTGTTTGTTTGCCAAAATGACAAGAAGTATAATCAAAATTTTGAAACTGAACTGAACCTAAATGACCTTGAGAAGCTAACAACTGAAGACGAGATAAGGATGGATGACCAAGACGAGCATGCCATAGATCAGGTGAGGAGGTGGCAGTAGTAGCAGCTGCAGAAATAACTTGTGAAGGAATCTTCAAGTCATGAACCTCAAACATGCGACCAACCTTATGGCTAGTCCCAAGCACTTGACCCGTCCGGGGATCTTGCACATCCACACCATGATTAGTAAATAGAAGATCTATGCCTAATTCACAAAGTTGACCAACAGAAAGCAAATTGAGGGATAACTTTGGGATATGAAAAGTGTCACTAAGGGATAAACAAGGAGAAGAGATTATTCCTTTATGACTAACAGGCATAGGAGTTCCATCAGCAGTGTAAATGGTGATTGGATGTTCTAAGGGTGCCTTATCAGAAAATTTGGATTCATCAGGAGTCATATGGTTACAACAAGTAGTATCAAAAAACCAAGGTTGGTTACCTGAGGTGATAGAAAGGGCAGTGGAAGTGTGGGATAAAACCTGTTGAACAACTGCCTCAATATCAGCCGTAGTTAGTGAGGAAGCCAAAGATGGACTTGTAGAAACCGATGGATCGGAAGGACATACAATAGCTGCCCGAGGAGGAGAAGCTTTATTCTGCTCTTGCATAAATTTCTGCAGTTTACGACAAACTGAGATGTCATGGCCTTTAGCATGGCAAAACTTACAGCGAGTACCTTTGGAAGACTGAGAGGTGGGACGCCCAGAGTTTATCCGTGGAGGAGCAGTGAATGCAGCAATGGGAGGCTGTGGAGATGGTGTAGCCAATACATGATCAGATGATGACATGTGATAAGTAGGCTGACGGTTTTCCTCAGAAATGAGCTCTTTAACTGCAGCATCAAGAGAAGGAGTAGGACACTGGCTAAGTAGAGAATCCCTAGTAGGCTCAAAATCCTCACGCAAACCCATCATGAAGTGCATAAATTTACGGCGATCCTGATATTTGACAAAGAGCTCAATGTCCTTAGAGCACACTAGTGGAGGATCTGCAGTAGAGAGTTGTTCCCACATAATAGAAGTCTGAGAATAAAAATTAGAAATAGACTGACCTGTCTCTTGGCGCATTTGATAAAGTCTTGATTCAATGTGGAATTCCAAGCTTGAATCATTAGTACAATTATAGCGATCGGCCAAAAATTTCCAAGCAGCTTTAGCAGTCTCAAGACGAGGAAGAAGATTATGAATGGAGGAAATAGAGGTATTGATAAACCAAGACAAGATCTTACTCTGAATACTCTCCCATTCCTCTAGGCGTTCTTCATAATCATCTGTTGTAACTGTAGTCTTGGAAGATTCTTCAGCAGCTGTAGCTGTGGACTTAGGGTTTGGTACTGGCTTAGGAATTGAACCAGTCACATATCTCCACAGTTTCCGACTCTTGAGAAAGACAGTCATATTCTGAGACCATGCATGATAGCTAGTAGGACCATTCAACATAATGGTGATAGGACGTATGATGTCTCGTTCATTTTGTTAAGCCATAATGAAGAAAATGACCAAAAAAATGAGATTTAGAGACCTCAAATGCATAAATGGAGCCCAAAATCGGAATCTACGCGAAAAACTGAGCAAGATAGGTCCTGTTGAAAAATTTTGACTTGGTCAAAGTCAACGGCCAAAGTCAACGGTCAAAGTCAATGGCTTGGTCAACGGCTCAGGATGCTGACGTGGCAGGATGACGTCACCTAGGGCTGACATGGCAGGATGAAGTCACTAGGGCTGACGTGGCAGGGGTTGGAACGGAGCAGGCGCGTGATCGGCGCGTGGGAGAGCGTGAAGGCGCGTGGGAGGGTGTAAGGCTTCGCGGCGGCGCGTGTAGCGCATCTTCGTTTGCCAGAAACTTTTGGTGGCGCGTGAGAGCGCATGGAGCCTCCTTTGGGACAGTTTCTGGCTGGGTTTTGCTCGGGGATGTCTGATCTATCACGTCGTATCTGTGATTTGACGATTTGATTGATAAATAGACTAGATCCGAGAGGTAGTGGTTGGATGTGACAGCGGTAACTCGCTTCTGACGGTGGCTACTGGTGAAGGTGAGGGCAGCGGAAGAACGCCGGAAAATACCACTAGGTCAACAATATAAGGTGAGAGAGAATAACTGAATAGTCTGTATATTGATGTGTGTCAAACAATGTACAAAAGAGAGCCTTATATAGGCTAGGTATATGTGCAGTACAAGTAACATGAGTGCAGTACAAGTAATATAGTGAGCTAAGCCCAATGAGCTAACTCTAACCTAATCTATACACTAACACAAAATATCTTCATTTTCATGTTCTATACAATAAAATGCATGTTCATTGTTTCTCAAAAAAAGAAAAATGCATGTTCATTTGGACATTTGGATAATCATTTCTCTTGAAAGTTTCTATCAATCCAGACGTTCCAAACCTTTTGGGCCTCAAAACTTCATCTTCGTGTAACATATATAGCCTATAGCTTCTCAACTGAAACTTGTGCCTCAAGATAACTATTTATATAAGAACATTTAAAATATATTTGGAAATATTGAAAATTGCTCTGACATAACCAACACATATTAGACTCCACACATATCTTAGGATTCTTATGAGAATTATTATTATTATTTTATGCAAGAGACCAATCACCAATGTTTTCAATGGTAAATAGACATTTTCATAAAAAGAAAAAAAATGGTGAATAGATATTAAATTTTAAAAGATGATAGGCAATTCGTTTTTTATGCCCAAAATATCCATGCCATAACCTGATTTTGCCACAATTTTGAATAAAGAGAAAAAATAGTAGGTTCATGTAAAATTAATAAAAAATTGATTATAATTTGTCACATAAGATAATTGTAGAAAAACTTAAGATAATTTTTATGATTGTAGAATTACCTTCTTCTTCTTCTTATTTTATTTATTTATTTATTTTTAAAGAAACTTAGAATTAGTCTTTTGTTGTCACAACTCACGAGATTAGTGTGAGGCAGTGAATCTAGTACGTCCACTATATGCATATAGGCATTGTTGTCTGCTTTAGCATCCACATCAGTCCGTGGAAATTTTTTTCCATTTTACAAGTCTAAAACCTACTTTTTCTATTTTACACACCTATTTTTATAAAACACCTATATCAGTTTTTCTATTATACAAGATATTTCAATAAAATATTCACTCTTCTTAATATTTTTATTATTTCTCTCACTACATATGCGCGTGCTCCTATTTTTTCTTAACAGATCACCTCCCTTTCTCTCTCTTCTCATTTTTTCTTTATAGTCTCTCTTTCTTCTCATTTTTTCTTAATAGTCTCTCTCAGATCACCTCTCTTTCTGTCTCTCTAAAAAATAACCAACCCAGATCAGTTCTTCACCGGGTCCAGAACCTTTCTTCACCGGCCGGTCCATAAACCAAGCTTCAGGGACCCAGAACCAAGCTCCGGCGACCCAGATTGTGTCTTCATTGACCGATCAACGAACCAAGCTCCGGCGACCCAGAACCAAGCCCCAGCGACCTAGATTGTGTCTTCACCGACCGATCCACAAACCAAGCTCCGGCGACCCAGAACCAAGCCCTGGCAACCCAGATCGTGTTTTCATTGGCCGATCCACGAACTAAGCTCCGGCGACCCAGAACCAAGCTCCAGCAACCCATGAACCAAGCACCGATCTATCTCTCGTTTGGTTTGTCTGTGTGGGTTTGTTTGTATGTGGGTGTGTTTCTGTGTTGATATGTGTTTGTGTGTGGGTGTGTTTGTGTGCATCTGAGGAAAAGAAAATGAGAAGCTAAGGTTGTTGTGCATGGAGAAGAGAGAGAAAAATTGGTGCGAAAGGAAATTAGTAAAATAATATATACACGAGTTACAGTACCTGTGTAAATATACACGAGTACTTTACACGGGTACTATAGATCATGGAAATATATACATGATTTTAGATATTTTTACACCCACTAATGTGGGTGGTTTTTTGCTCCAAATGTGTAAAATTTGCACTGTAAATCCATTTTAGAAGATTTTAGATGATTAGATATGAATGCTCTTAGGTTGTAAATGTCAAGAGTCGAGAAAGGGACAAGGCAGTTTTGAGTCTTCCACTTGAATATTTTAAAACAAGACAAAAAGACAACTCTTTCCTTTCCTACACTAATTTCCAAGCCACTCGCTACGTACCATCATAAAATAATAAGTGATGAAAAGAAGTTGGGAAATGGGAATCACGTCAAATTCTTAACGTTAGGCTACGTTAAAATGCATCTCTCACTTCGGGTAAATTTGGATATTAGTTATTATTAAAAATTAAAAATTTATTATTAAAAATACTGTAATAAAATGATTTTTAAACTATAAATAGAACTCATGGGACTTAAATTTATTGCTTCTTGTTATGTTTTTCGTACTTGCAGATTTGTAAACAGTGTGCAAGATCCACAAAAAAACACAAAACACTTGTCACGTTTATTACATAAACGCACACTAGGAGTTTAAAATTTTAAATCATAGAAGCAATATATAACGTAATGCTTACATCAAATGGTTATTTCCAATAAAAGATAAAATATAAAAAATACCATTTTTATTATGCAATAAAATGGGAATACTTAAAAGTACCGTTTTATGGTATCTATTACAAGATCTAATTAGATTCTTGTGAAGAAGTGAAATTGTTTTGACAATTCGATCCACACAAAATAGAGAAAAAAAGACAAATCATTTTTATTAAACCTCTTTATACTAACTAGATCAAGTTTCAATAGAATAATCACAAGGAAATGGAGTGAAACCCAACCAGTCAGCACCATTAATGAACTCTACAACTGTGAAATTAATTGCATCAACAATATTCATTACGTGATACCCAGGCCAAGTAACTCTATCATCCGTTGACGAGCTAGGTCCATAATTACCATACTCCCCGAAATACAAAGTGTCTAATCTTTGATCATCATCATCACCATCAATGGATACTTGCATCCATCCAGCTGGGTCAATAAAGTCGCCAATGTTTGATTCTAGGTAGACTGTCTGAGAGTATGCCCCCCTTGGCCTTCCTAGGTAGCTTTTCACACTAACAGAATTAGAGTGAAAATCATTTGCAGTGACAATTGAACAATTTTGAATGGAGATTCCAGTGTTCTCATCTGAGCTGTCACGAGATTGTGCTGTGATAACTGTGAATTGGCTAGCCATTGGCATTCTTGTAACAATGTCACATGATTGAAATACAACCGCTGCATTCCCAAATATGAAATCTATGGTGCCCAGTATGTCACACTCTCGGTAGAATTGACGAAAGGAATGGACATGCAATGTATTCTCGTAACCAATGATGGAGCACTTGTACAATGCGACAAAGTCCGCATTTACTCTCAAGGAAATTGCTTCCTGTTTGTCTGTCCCAGCCTTGTTCTCGATTTTTATGTCTTGTGCCCAAAAGTCTTCGCCAGACACCGCTGAAGTTCAATTGATCGTTAAATATTAATAATTAATTACAAGTATAAGAAATAGACTTAAAATATTTCTAAGCTTAGTACTAAATTTATCATAAACTAAAATTTATAAACTAATGTAAAATATGAGTGATGCTACTTCATATAAATAAGTGTTTGAATTATTTTTAGAGAGTTGTTAGGGATGTCACAAATTTTGCAACATAACCTTTGCAAATTGATGTGTCATCAATCACAAAAAAAAAAAAAAAAAAATTCATTTATTATGTTTTTAAAATCTATTAATAATATTCATCACTACATCAATTTGTATAAGCTATGTAATAAAATTTACAATATTTTTAAAAATGGTTGTATTGTTTGTTATAGGTAACACCGTACTTTGTAATATTCATGCAGTGAGATTTATAATATAACTAACATTAGTTAATTAATTAAGTATATCCCCCACAAATTTAATTATATTTAGTGCTTAAACTTAAATTTAGTACATATATTGTAGCTTAATTGGCAATTCTTACTGTTCCAACATAGATGCTGGAGGTTCAAATATCTCCTGTTTAAAACTATTGAATTATTAATAATAATAAAAACTTAATTAATAAGAGGGTACTATTTCATGACTACCTATATATATATATATATATATATTCTGATTTATGTATTGTGCTTTCAAAGGACACAAATTATTAGATATATATAAAAGTAAAACAAAAGGCGTGCATGCAATGGAATTGAATCAATTAGCTAAACATACCAAGAGTTGCAGAGCTGAAAGTGGTCCAGCCATCCACCTTGCTTCTGTTACCAGTAATGATAGTGGCATCAGCTCCGTCTCCATACATAAAAATGTTTGGCTTGTAACTTGGGATTACCACATTTTCCTCATAAACCCCTTGTTTCACGTAGATACGTGTTTGATCATTGCTGTTGTTTGGAGCAAAGTTGATAGCATCGGTGATGGTGGTGAAGTCTCCAGTTCCATCAGCAGCTACAGTCAGCAGTATGCTATGGAGATATATTCCCTCCAATATCCGAGTCCGACTGTCTAATTTCTTTGAAATCCATGTTGGAACATCCACGTCCATGAGGTGCCTATTATTTAGGCCGTCTTGGCTATTATTTTGGCCGATTTGGCTTGACAGAATTGAAAGAGAATTACTTACATGCTTGTAAGTGTCATGTATGGATTTCAGCAGGGCTGGCTTCAAAGGACCTGAAGCTGAATCGAGGGATTCCAAGCATGTGATCTTGTTGGTGAGTGCTGCGCTAAGGTAAGTTCTTGCATCGGCTACTTGCCCTTCATTTAAGGCTGCATCATTGATTCGGGACACTGATCTTTGTAAAGAAGACAAGGTGATTTGGTTGAGTTCCGTGCAGTCCTGGATGGTTCCTCTTTGTTTTTCTATGATATTTTTTGGGTCTTTGGCCTCAGATAGCACAATGGAAATCTTTTCAGACGCGTGTATTGCGGTTTTGAGGTTGAAAACGATGTAGTAGGCGGTGTTGTTTGGACTACTATCATTTGGTATATCTTTGATAGCGAGTTCCAATGCGTCAAGGCAGATATCTGAATATGGTGTGGTTTTGCAGATAGATTTTATGTAAGAAAATTCCTGAGAAGTTGTGGAAGAAGAAGAAGAAGAAGAAGAGTTGAGAGCCCATGTTCTTGACAAGCTGAGTGCAGAGAGGAGAAAAATAAGTATCAGAATATTGGAGGTGGAGGGAGCCATAAAGTTTGTTGAGACAAACTGAAGTGAAGACCGATCGAATTACATTATATAGACTTTGACAGCACCGGGTAGTAATATGACAATTCTATGTACTACTATGTTTTTTAAATTTTACGGGAAATCAGTGGAGAGATTGAATACTTGGAACCTGGAAAATGTTAACGATCACTTTGTTGTTTTATTAATTTATTTGTCTACTTCTTTTCCCCATTAGAAGGTTTATTTGATCAGAATTCAGGAGTGATAGGTGGAAGACCGGAAACTTCAGCTTTGGGGCAGTCAAGTCTCCTATCAGAGACAAAATGCAAGGGAGACAAATGTGAGTGGGACTCTTGCAGCATACATAGGTAACTGACCATGAAAAATTATTGGGTGCTCTTGAAACACAACTATGTTTTTAAGGTAGAAGATGAGTGTTTTTGTTTTCATTTTATGTGGTATTTTGGTTATTTTTAGATTTAAGTGGTGTTTTGGTTAATTTGTAGGTTTCAAGGGTATTTTGGTCATTTTTTAGGTTTCTAAGGTATTTTGGTAATTTTTAAGTTTAAGAGATATTTTGGTAATTTTTAGGGTATATGGTAATTGTTTTTTTTTTTTTTTTTTTTTTTCCATATTTTCTATTTTCAAAAAAAATTTTCTATTTTTAAAACTAAAAAACTTGTTTAGTAACTCAAAATAGACGGAAAACAAAAATCGTTCTCAAAACTTAATTTGTGAAGGAAACTGAAAAAATTCAAAATATTGTTTTCAGTTTCTAATTTTCAAAAATTAATGAAAATACGCATTTAATTTAATGAGTCTGTCTCATTTAATGAGTTAACATTAAATTTCAAATCCTAGTAACAACATATTTTAGTATTTTCCATTTTTTTTTCAAAAAACTATTTTTAAAATTTTAACTAACCAAACATGTTTTTGATTTTAAAAATAAAAGAAAATTGTTTTTTTTTTCCTTTATATTTTCAAAAACAAGTTTTTAAAAATAGAAAACAAAAACTGTTACCAAACATAACCTTAGGTTTCAAGAGTATTTTGGTAATTTTTTAGTTTTGGGGTATTTCTGTAATTTTTTTTTAACTTTTGAGAGTATTTTGATAATTTTTTTTTTTAGTTTTTGGGGTATTTCGATCAATTTTTAAGTTTAGGGGGTATTTTGGTCAATTTTAAGGTTTCAAGGGTATTTTGGTAATTTTCAATCTTTTTATAGCATATTTGGTTTTTTTTAAAGGTTTATGGGTATTTCGGTAATTTTAAAGAATTTTAGGATTATTTTAGTCATTTTTAAGTTTTAAGGACATTTCAATAATTTTGATTATTGGGTAATTGAGTGGATTAGGTTTTACCCTTAATAATTGGGTTGGGTTGGGTTGGGTTTGGATTTGGATTAGAAGTAATTAGTTAAATAGATAATAAATAGATAAATAAAATTTATATATTTAACTCAATTATTCCTACTCTAAACCCATTCATTTAACACTAAACATAAACAACACATATAAGACTCTGCACGTATCTTATTAGAAATTGATTTGCAATAGCCCAATCACCAATGCTTTTGCATCCAGTACATCCATGCATGCAGAAACTGACTGTTGTATAGCTTTGGTCGCAAAAGTCACAAGTCAAGAGGCATTAAAAGAGAGAGCGCAAACTAGCAATTTTGAGACTTCCGCTTGGATATCTAAAAAGAAGACAAAAAAACCTGCCCTAATCTGCTAGTCACAACTGTATCCTACACTGATTTCTGCATTTGGAATTGTATCATATGTAATAATATCAAGGGTATGTAAGATACTATAGTCTATAGACGAAAAGTTTTAAACATGTTCTCTGATAAAAGTACAGATAAGACCTCCACAAACCACATATGGTTGGTTTCTTGTATCAATGTGTATATTCCCCGAGCCATGAAAGTAACAAGTGATGAAAATAAGTTGGGAATCACATTAAATTTCTAACATATAGACTTCGTAACATATATAGCATAAGAGAATAGGAGTTCGAACTTCAAATCATTAGGAACTGGTATATAATACAATCCTTGCATCAATTACCTTCTTTCTTAATAATAATAATAATAAAACAACAACAACAACAACAACAACAACAACAAGATAGAGAGTGGATTTGAATAGAAGATGTCACTAAGTTAAAAGACTCTTGACAAATAAAATATCATTATATGAGATTTATTACTAGGTCTAATTAGCTACATTTGAGGTTATTTTTGCCATAAAAAAGGAAGACAAATCCATTTAATTTACCCAAAATTCGCAAGGAATGGGACTATTTTCCAACCAGTCAACACCAGAAATGAACTCGAACACGGTGAAATTAAATGTATCAAAAAAATCCATTATGTGATACCCTGACCAAGTTATTCTATCATCTATTGATGAGCCAGGTCCTGTATTAGCATACTCCCCATAATACAGAGTGTCTAATTCTTGATTATCATAATTGGACCACTGTATCCATCCAGCTGGGTCAATAAAGTTGTCAATGTAGGATATTAGGTAGACTGTTCGAGAGTACATCCTCCGTGGCCTTCCTAGGTAGCTTTTTACGCTAGAGCTCAAATCCTTTTCAGCTAAAATGTTACAATTCTGGAAAGAGATTCCAGTTGGCTCATCTGGGCTATTACGAGACTGTGCTGTGATGACTGTGAATAGGCCAGATATTGGCATTCTTGAAACAATGTCACACGATTGAAATACAACCGCTGCATTCCCAAATATGTAATCTATAGTGCCCCTTATTTCACATTCTCTATAGAATTGTCGAAAGGAATGGACATACAATGTATCCTCATAACCAATGATGGAGCATTTGTACAATGCGACAAAGTCCGCGTTTACTCTCATAGCAACAGCTTGATGTTTCTCTCCTCCAGCTTTGTTCTCAATACGTATGTCTCGAGCCAAAAAGCCTTTTCCAGACACTCCTACAATTCAATTTATTAAATATTACTAATTAGTTACAAGTAAAAGAAAAAGGAAACTTAGAAAAATTCTTAACTTAGTTCTAATTTTATCACAAAAACATATAAACTAATGTGACTTGATATATGAATGGTGTCACTTTGACAACAAATAAAGAAGTGTATGAATTATTTTTTTAGATATGCTAGGGGTGCCACAAATTCTGCTATATAACTTTTATAAATTGATGTCACCAATCACAAAAAATAATAATAATAATAAATAAATAAATAAATAATTATTGGGTTCTAGTTAGGTTAACTGATAAAGTTTCTGTTAGTTGAATAAGAGATTTAAGATTTAATCCCTACTTATACTAAATACTGATTGGTGTCTTAATCTAATAATAAAAGAGTTATCATCAGAAGTAAACACCATAGGTTTAAACTATAAAAAAAAGAAAAAAAAAAAGAAGCAATTTAGGGCATTCATTTAATATGTTTTTGAAATTCAATAATAAAATTTGTTACTATATCAATTATGTTGTAAAATTTATAATATTTTCACAATTTTCTTTATTTTTTTTTTGTTATATGTGACATCTCAGTTTATAATATTTATGCAGTAAAATTTCTAATAACCTTAACATCAATTAAATACTTAAGTATATCCCAACAAATTAAAGTTTATTAGTGCTCAAACTTAAAATTTAGAGTATTGTAGCTTAATTGGCATTTTTTGGTGTTCCAACAGACATGCCTAAGGTTCAAATCTTTCTTCTATAATTATTTTATTAAAAAAAAAAAAAAACTTAATTAACAAAAAGCCACTATTTCATGTATATGTATTCTGCTTCACAAGTACAACTTACAAGATTAAAAAGAAAAAAATAAGGTTAATTAGTTAGGGAAGGACACGAATTATAAGATATATAAAAGTAAAACAAAAGGCATGCTTGCAATGCAATTGAAGAAATTAGCTAAACATACCAAGAGTTGCAGAGTTGAAAGTGGTCCAGCCATCTACCACGCTTCTATTACCAGTAATGATAGTGGCTTCAGTTCCGTCTCCACGCAGAAAAATGTTTGGCTTGTAACTTGGGATTACCACATTTTCCTCATAAACTCCTTGTTTCACATAGATCTCTATTTTAACATTACTATTGTTTGGAGCAGAGTTGATAGCATCAGTGATGGTGGTGAAGTTTCCAGTTCCATCAGCAGCCACAGTCAGCAGTACCTTGCTCGGATCATGTTCACTCTCCAATGTCCGAGTCCGACTCTCTAATTTC
The DNA here is from genome assembly GCA_030445155.1 of Quercus variabilis. Lineage (NCBI taxonomy): Eukaryota > Viridiplantae > Streptophyta > Magnoliopsida > Fagales > Fagaceae > Quercus > Quercus variabilis. The sequence continues at coordinate 2,596,777 of CP129455.1, forward strand.
TTTGAAATCCATGTTGGAACATCCACGTCCATGAGGTGCCTATTATTTAGGCCGTCTTGGCTATAATTTTGGCCGTTTTGGCTAGACAGAATTGAAAGAGAATTACTTACATGCTTGTAAGTGTCATGTATGGATTTCAGCAGGGCTGGCTTCAAAGGACCTGAAGCTGAATCGAGGGATTCCAAGCAAGTGATCTTGTTGGTGAGTGCTGCGCTAAGGTAAGTTCTTGCGTCGGCTAGTTTGCGTTTATTAATGGGTACATCATTGGTTTGGGACACTGATCTTTGTAAAGAAGACAATGTGATTTGGTGGAGTTCCGTACAGTCCCGGATGGTTCCTGTTTGTTTTTCGATGATGTTATTTGAGATTCCGGCCTTGGATAACAGAGTGGAAATCTTTCTAGACTCATTTATTGCGGTTTTGAGGGTGTAATGGAGGTAGTAGGCGGTGTTGTTTGGACTGGTAGCCGTTGATATTTCGTCGATGGAGTGTTCCAATGTTTCAAGGCAGACTTCTGGGTATGGTATGGTTTCGCAGATAGATTCTATGTAGGCAAAATATTCGGAATAGTCCGGAGGAGTTGTAGAAGAGGAACAAGAAGAAGAAGAAGAAGAAGAATAAGTAGAAGAAGAGGTAGAAGAAGAAGAAGAAGAAGAATAACAAGAAGAAGAAGACTGAGAAGAGTCGAGAGCCCATGTTCTTGATAAGCTGAGTGCGGGGAGAAGCAAAAGAAGCTTCAGAATATTGTTGGTAGAGGAAGCCATCAAAGTTTGATGAGATAAAAATGAAATGAAGACCCACAGAGATTAAGAGGGCCTAACTGCTGAGATAAACATTGCCACTGAGAACGTTAGGTCAAAGCTTTTTTGTTAGAATTTGATTACACAGACCATTGACGCGTAATAATAGGGTAATGTTTACTTAATTTGTTGTTTATTTAATTTATTTGTCTATTTCTTTACCCCATTTGGAGGTTTATTTGATTAGAATTCAGGAGTGATTGGTGGAAGACTGGAAAGTGGAAACTCCCGCTTTGGAACAGTAAGTCTCCAATTGGAGACAAATGTAAATGGGACTCTTGCAGCATACATGGGTAGCTGAGCATGGAAAATTATTGGGGACTTCAGAACGTGTTAATATAATACTTACTCTTTTTATATTTGTGGTAAATCTAACCATCCATAAATTAAATTACTCAGATTTTACCATAAATTAAACTTCTTAGATGTACCATCAATATGTGAAAAGTGAATATTACGTCACTTTGCTCCACAGCACCTAATAAATAATTACTAAGAAGTATTTTTTTTTTTTTTTCCATTTTAGATATTTTTAATAAAGAAAATGCATGTGACTGGATAAGTTTGGTTTTTTATTTTTTATTTTTTTTAAGAATTAAAAGGGTAGAATCTTAGGAGCAAGTCACTTTCCACTATGATGAGTTAAATTCTAGCGCTAAATGGCCCTCGTCAATCCCAGTACTAATGTGTCTCATACAACTTGAACCCAAGCTCTAAGGTAGGGCAGACAAGTTGCTTGACCAATAGATAGTTTTGAAATGGAATAGTAGGATACCCTCCCTTCAAATCTTTTTTTTTTTTTTTTTAATACAAAATAGAATTTCTACTATAATCTAATTTAAGTGTATATGTGTGTGAAGCTTCCTTCTCGAGACTTGAACCCCAACTTTTTCCTTTTACACTTCACAAGCATTTATACTTATAGTGTGACCACCACACCAAATCTAATCTAAGGGAGCGCGGTGGTTTCCAAATCATTTTAAAAAATAAATAAATTATACTTTTCTCTTTTCACAAATTGTTGTTTATCCTTTCCATATTTGGATGTCCCAAAATGCAGTCATTTTTGGAAAGTAAATAAATAAAATTCCTATCATATCCCTTACTTTATTCAAAAAAAAAAAAAAAAAAAAAAATCAAAACTAGCCATTCTTTGTCTATAGTTTACATTAATTAAGGTTAGTTTGAAAACTTGTACCTTTTTAACTAAAAGACAACAAATTAAATGATGCTCTCTTAGAAAATTAGATTTTCTAACAATTTGGGATAAAGGGAGTAGTATTTAACTAGTGTTAAAATATGGCTATTATTTGCCATTTTTATCTCATGAGTCATTGCTTACTCAAAATTTTCAGATAAACTTAGATTGCTGCCTGTCAAAATTAAATCATCCATATACAAACAAGCAAACAAAATATCTTCATTTTCATGTTCTGTACAATAAACTGTATGTTCATTAGGACATTTGGATAATAATTTCTCTTAAAAGTTTCTATCAATCCAGATGTTCCAAACCTTTTGGGCTTCAAAACTTCATCTTCGTGTAACATATATAGCCTATGGCTTCTCAACTGAAACTTGTACCTCAAGATAATTTGTATAAGAAGATTTAACGTGTATTTGGAAATATTGAAAATTGCTCTGACATAACCAACACATATTAGACTCCACACATATCTTAAAATTCTAATGCTCAAAGGGCGTTTGTTCCTAATCGCCTTATTACTGATAATACTACTGTAGCCTATGAGTTGTTACACAAACTGCGGAATTGAAGAAGAGGAGGATGGGACAAATGGTAGTCAAGCTGGATATCATCAAGGCCTATGATAGGGAGGAGTGGGGATTCTTGTGACAGATAATGCTAAAATTGGGTTTTGCCCTAAGGTGGGTGCACTTGGCCATGGAGACACTCACCATTGCCTCATATTTCATCCTAATAAATGGGGAACCACGAGGATTCATCACCCCATAAAGAGGTATAAAGCAATGAAATCCACTCACACCATACTTGTTCCTGTTTTGTGCTGAAGGCTTATTTGCTATGCTAAGGAAAGTTGAAGAATGCCACTAGTTAAGAGGCATAAAATCTTGCCAACAAGGGGTGTGGATCTCTCACCTTTTGTTTGCGGATGATAGCCTCCTATTTTGTTGAGCCACCGTGGAGGAATGCCAGCGGTTACTAGATCTTTTGGAGACTTATGAGGCGGCATCGGGACAAGCAATCAATAGACAAAAAACTTCATTGTTTTTTAGCACCAATACAAGGCCGGAGGTGAGAAGAGCAATTCAACAATTGTTAGGGGCAAGGGTTATGTCAAACACCGAGAAATACCTGGGTCTACCGATTGCAAGTGGGAAATCTAAGGTCAATACCTTTAAAGAGCTCCAAGAAAAAATAACTAAGAGGGTGATGGGGTGCAAGGAGAAGTTTATATCCAAAGCTGGCTGTGAGATCCTAATTAAGACAGTGGCACAAGACATACCAACCTATTCCATGGGTTTGTTCAAAATCCCCAAATCTATTTGTGACAACATCAATTTGATTTTGTCAAAGTATTGGTGGGGACAAACAAAGGAGGAGAGGAAGATTCATTGGATTAATTGGCAAAAATTGTATACACATAAAAAGAAGGGAGTAATGGGGTTTTGAGATGTGTCGACTTTCAATTTGACTATGTTGGCCAATCAAGCATGGAGGCTCATTCATAACAACTAATCACTCTTGTATAAGGTCTACAAGGCAAGGTACTTCGCAAATTGTAGTTTTATGTTGGCTGAATTGGGACCAAATTCATCATTTGTTTGGAGGTCACTCTTGGCTGCAAGAGATGTCATAAGAGAGGGGTCCACATGGAGGGTTGGAGATGGCAAAAACATTGGGGGTCCTATCACACAAATGGTTATAGAATAAACCGGTTTTCCTCAATGAACCTAATGATCAGATGCGAGTCAATGACTTGATCAACCATGATACAAGACAATGGGATAGGGGCAAGCTGGTGGCTACCTTCACCCAAAGCACATGTGCAGAAATTTTAGCACTCCCACTTAATCATCTTGACTCATAGGACAACCTGATATGGATAGCGAACAAGACACAACGATTCTCGGTTAAGTCCGCATTTCGCATTGCTCTCAAACTCTATTTTCTCTTTATTTTGCTAACCAAACAAAAGAAAGAATGCTCACATTTTCTTCTTTTCTTTCTTTCCTATATTCAAACACATCAAGTGAAATATATTTTTTTTCTTTCCTTTCTCATTCCCCTTCCCTTATTCTTTTCCTTTCTCTTCCCTTTCCTTATATCTACATCCAAACATAATGTAAAAGTCAAGAGTCAAAGACGCTTAAAAAGGGGAGCGCGAAATAGCAGGTTTATCTTCCCCTTGGGTATTTTATAAGAAGACAAAAGGACTTGCCCTAATTTGCTAGTCATAACTCATAATTGTCTCCTACACTGATTTTTGCATATGGAATTATATCATTCGTAAAAATATCAAGAGTAAGCATTTAATTGAGCACATAGTAATGACAAAAATTGCTAAACATTTTTTGAGGTAAAAGTAATAAAGATAAGCCCTCCACAATCCATATATATGGTTCGTTTCTTGTATATATGTTCCCACCCACTACATACCATATTGAAAACAAGTTGGGAATCACATCAAATTCCAAACTTTAAGCTCTGCTACAATGCATCAGAGAGTAGGAGTTCAAACTTCAAATCATTAAGAAGTAATATATAATACAATCCTTGCAGCACATGATTATTTTCATCAGATAATTATTACTTTACATAAACAATAAAATATAAAATGTATATTGTAAGCAAATATTAGCCACATTGGAAGAATCCATTTGCTTACAATAAAAGGAGAAAGGGGACTTGATCACAAGAGAATACTTGAGTTACAAGATTTTTAACAAATAAAGTACCATTATATGAGACCTATTACAATATCTAATTAGCTATCTTTGAAAAAGTAAAATTATTTTGGCCATTTGATCCACGTGAAAGAGAAAAGAAAAGAAAAAAAAAACCTAAAAATCACATGGAATTATATTGGAAGCCAACCATTCAACACCAGTAATGAACTTTGAAAAGGTGAAATTAATTGCATTATAAGAATTCATTATGTGATACCTTGGCCAAGTAACTCTATCGTCCATTGATGAGCCAGGTCCATAATTATTATACTACCCATAGTACAAAGTGTCTAATCCTTGATCATCATCATCATCATCATCATCAGACCATTGCCTCCACCTAGCTGGGACAATAAAGTCGCCAATGTAGGATTCTAGGTAGACTGTCCGAGAGTACAACCTTTGTGGCCTTCCTAAATAGCTTTTCACATTGGTAGAATTATGGTCCAAATCATTTGTAGCAGCAACAATTGAACAATTTTAGAAGGAGATTCCAGTGTACTCATCTGGGCTATCGTGAGATTGTGCTGTAACAATCGTGAATTGATTAGATATTGGCATTTTGGAAATAGTGGTACAAGCTTGAAATACAACTCCTGCATTCCCAAATATGAAATCTATAGTGCTCCATATGTCACACTCTTGGTAGAATTGGCAAAATGAATGGACAAACAATGTATTCTTGTAACCAATGATGGAGCACTTGTACAAAGCAACAAAATCCGCATTTACTCTCAAGGCAATTGCTTGTTTCTCTACTCCAACTTTGTTCTCGATATGAATGACTTGTGAAAAAACCTTCGCCAAGCACCACTGAAGTTCAATTTATTAAATATTACTAATCAGTTACAAGGTATTTAAAAAAAAAAAAAAAAAAAAACGACAACAACAACAACAACAAAGAAAAATTCTTAACTTAGTACTAATTTCATCACTAAAGCTAATAAATTAATATGGCATGAAATATGAGTGGTACCACTTCAATAACATATAAATAATTGTTTGAGTTGCTTTTTTTTTTTTTAGAGATGTGGATGCCACAAATTTTATTACATAACTTATATATTTGTTACATAGCCTTTACAAATTCATATCAACAATCACAAAAAAAGCAATTCAAGGCACTTATTTATTATGATTTTTTTTTATCTACTAATAACATTCGTTACTATATCAATTTGTATAATTTATGCAGTAAAATTTATTATATGTTTAGAATTTTCCATGTGTAATATTCATTTGCAGTAAAATGTTTAGTATTCATAACATCAGTTAATTACTTAAGTATATACCAACAAATTAAATTATATTTAATGCTCAAACATAAAATTTTGAGCATTATAACTTAATTGCATTTTTTGATGTTTCAACAAATACAAATATGCCCAAGGTTCAAATCTTCTTCCTGGACCATTGAATTATAAAAATAAAAAATAAAACTGAGTTAATAAGAAGGTACTATTTCATGACTATCTATTCTGATTTATGTATTTTGCCTTACAAGTACAACTTACAAGAACGAAGCTAGGACTCCCAAAATATATATATATATATATATATATATTGATAGTCGGTGGCTTTGGCTATATATACTGATGACAATCTCTTAAAAAAAAAAAAAATTGTAATCCTATCCTCCGATTGATTTAACGATGGAGATAAGAAAAGTGAAAAAACATCATAGGAGTAGTAGTGTAATCTCATACTACGAGAATTCGGATTTCCACAAGCGAAGAAAGAGGATGAGGACGGCCACGGCCACGGCCACTGATGATCTCCCAATAGATATAGTGTTAGAAATATTGCATAGGCTGGATCTGAAATCCGCGACGCGATGCAAGTCTGTGTCAAAGGAATGGTGCTCTGTTATCACTCATCCCTTTTTCGCTAGATGCTTTGTTAACAACAACAACAACAGTCGGCCAATGGTGGATCATCATCATCATCATTATCATCATTGGCCCTTTACCTTGCTACTCCAGTACAATAATCGGCGAACAAAGAACGGACATCTCCTCTTGCCATTGGAGGAGGAACCTTATTTTAAATCTCTGCTTTACATTCCACCAATGTATTAAGAACAACGCCGCAGTGAGTTCAACATTCAAGCTTCGTGTCATGACTTGTTTTTATGCTCTGCATCTGCAGTTGTTGTTAGTGATCATTTTGTGCTATGATAACAGTGAACAGTGGCAGAGTCAGGGTTTCAATTTAAGGAGGCAAGATTTAAAGACTATTTTTAAAAAGAAAAAAACAAAAACAATTGTATATTAGAACTTTATTTGGACACATTATTATACTTAGGACTTTTCATAATTTCAATTAAGTACAAATGTATATTTCATATCAAAACAAAAATAACCAATTCATAGTTACAAACAATTAAAGTAAGAGATTAATATAATTACATAAAATTTAGATACCTAATTTGATTCTTTAAAATTTAGATATCTAAAGTTGTATACATGTCTATTACTTTTGATTGCTTTTAAATAAGATGTACAATTCAAATTTTTTGTTCTCTATTCTTCAAAGTATTTAAATTTGGGTTCATAGTAAAAACCTAAACCTAGAGTTTAAAATTGAAATGTCTAAGAGATGGTGGAGAAAGAAGATAGTGGAGGTTTAGGGTCTGAAACTATAGTACCAATGTACAAGGACATTAGTTAGTTTAAAAAAAAAAAAATATTTCGTCTAAAATATTAAAATATAAGACCCACCATCAATTGAAAATTTATGAAATAAAAAAGAAAAGAAAGCTAGGATAAACTTTCCATGAATAGTAGTGACATGCTTAAATCTGGAACTTGATAAAAGTTTCTTCTTAAATCTATAATGATGTAGCAATGAGTCAATGTTGTGTAACATTTTTACCTTTTCTTTTTCAGTAATAGAGCTCTTTTAGGAACTACATTTTGTTTTTTTTTTTCTTTTTATCAGAATGGGCAAATAGGTTAAACATTTAATAGAGTTTTTCTATCTTCTACAAGATGGTACTTATGATGAACTTTTTTTGGGTGGAGTCAGAGGGGGCAAGTGCCCCCCCTCGACCCCCCCTGACTCCGCCCCTGACTGTGAATTGGCCAACCATTGGCCTTCTTGTAACAATGTCACACGATTGAAATACAACTGCTGCATTCCCAAATATCAAATCTATGGTGCCCAGTATGTCACACTCTAGGTAGAATTGACGAAAGGAATGGACATGCAACGTATTCTCATAACCAATGATGGAGCACTGTAAAATCTAAAATGCGACAAAGTCCGCATTTACTCTCAAGGAAACTGCTTCTTGTTTCTTTGTTCCAGCCTTGTTCTCGATTTTTATGTCTTGTGCCCAAAAGTCTTGGCCAGACACCACTGAGGTTCAATTGATCATTAAATATAAATAATTAATTACAAGTATAACAAAAAGAACTAAGAAAATTTCTAAGCTTAGTACTAATTTTATCATAAACTAAAGCTTATAAACTAATGTAAAATATGAGTGATGTTACTTCATATAAATAAGTGTTTGGATTATTTTTAGAGAGTTGTTAGGGATGTCACAATTTTTGCTACATAACCTTTGCAAATTGATGTGTCATCAATCACAAAAAAAGGAAATTCATTTATTATGATTTTAAAATCTATTAATAACATTCAATACTAGGTCAATTTGTATAAGTTATGTAGTAAAATTTACAATATTTTTAAAAATGTTTGTGTTATTTGTTATAGATAACACCGTACTTTGTAATATTCATGCAGTGAAATTTATAATATAACTAACATTAGTTAATTACTTAAGTATATCCCCCACAAATTTAATTATATTTAGTGCTTAAACTTAAATTTAATACATATATTGTAGCTTAATTGGCAATTCTTACTGTTCCAACGTAGATGCTGGAGGTTTAAATATCTCCTCTTTAAAACTATTGAATTATTAACAATAATAAAAACTTAATTAATAAGAGGGAACTATTTCATGAGTACCTATATATATGTGTGTGTGTGTGTGTGTGTGTGTGTGTGTGTATTCTGATTTATGTATTGTGCCTTCAAAGGACACAAATTATTAGATATATATAAAAGTAAAACAAAAGGCATGCGTGCAATGGAATTGAATCAATTAGCTAAACATACCAAGAGTTGCAGAGCTGAAAGTGGTCCAGCCATCGACCTTTCTTCTGGTACCAGTAATGATAGTCGCATCAGTTCCGTCTCCATACATAAAAGTGTTTCGCTTGTAACTTGGGATTACCACATTTTCCTCATAAACCCCTTGTTTCACGTAGATACGTGTTTGATCATTGCTGTTGTTTGGAGCAAAGTTGATAGCATCAGTGATGGTGGTGAAGTTTCCAGTTCTATCAGCAGCCACAGTCAGCACCATGCTATAGAGATATATTCCCCCCAATATCCGAGTCCGACTATCTAATTTCTTTGAAATCCATGTTGGAACATCCACGTCCATGAGGTGCCTATTATTTAGGCCGTCTTGGTTACTATTTTGGCTGTTTTGACTAGACAGAATTGAAAGAGAATTACTTACATGCATGTAAGTGTCATTTATGGATTTCAGCAGGGCTGGCTTCAAAGGACCTGAAGCTGAATCGAGGGATTCCAAGCATGTGATCTTGTTGGTGAGTGCTGCGCTAAGGTAAAATCTTGCATCGACTACTTGCCCTTCATTTAAGGCTGCATCATTGATTCGGGACACTGATCTTTGTAAAGAAGACAAGGTGATTTGGTTGAGTTCCGTGCAGTCCTGGATGGTTCCTCTTTGTCTTTCTATGATATATTTTGGGTCTTTGGCCTCAGATAGCACAATGGAAATCTTTTCAGACGCGTTTATTGCGGTTTTGAGGGTGAAAACGATGTAGTAGGCGGTGTTGTTTGGACTGCTATCATTTGGTATATCTTTGATAGCGAGTTCCAATGCGTCAAGGCAGATATCTGAATATGGTGTGGTTTTGCAGATAGATTTTATGTAAGAAAATTCCTGAGAAGTTGTGGAAGAAGAAGAAGAAGAAGAGTTGAGAGCCCATGTTCTTGACAAGCTGAGTGCAGAGAGGAGAAAAAGAATTATCAGAATATTGGAGGTGGAGGAAGCCATAAAGTTTGTTGAGGCAAACTGAAGTGAAGACCGATCGAATTCCATTATATAGACTTTGACAGCACCGGTTAGTAATATGACAATGCTATGAACTCCTATGTTTTTTAAATTTTACGGGAAATCAGTGGAGAGATTGAATACTTGGAACCTGGAAAATGTTAACGATCACTTTGTTGTTTTATTAATTTATTTGTCTACTTCTTTTCCCCGTTAGGAGGTTTAATTGATCAGAATTCAGGAGTGATGGGTGGAAGACCGGAAACTTCAGCTTTGGAGCAGTCAAGTCTCCTATCGGAAACAAAATGCAAGTGAGACAAATGTGAGTGGGACTCAGCATACAAAGGTAACTGAGCATGAAACATTATTGGGTGCTCTTGAAACACAACTATGTTTTTACGGTAGAAAATGAGTGTTTTTGTTTTCAGTTTATGTGGTATTTTGGTTAATTTTTAGGTTTAAAGGTTATTTTGATCATTTTTAGATTTAAGTGGTGTTTTGGTTAATTTTTAGGTTTCAAGGGTATTTCAGTCAATTTTTTTAGGATTCTAGGATATTTTGGTCGTTTTTAGGTTTAGGAGATATTTTGGTAATTTTTAGGTTTTAAGAATATTTTGGCCATTTTTTAGTTTTGGGGTATTTCTGTCATTTTTAGGTTTTAAGAGTATTTTGGCCATTTTTTAGTTTTGGAATATTTCTGTCATTTTTTAAGTTTTGAGAGTATTTTGGTAATTTTTTAGTTTTTTAGGTATTTCGATCAATTTTTAAGTTTATGGGATATTTTGGTCAATTTTTAGGTTTCGGGGATATTTTGGTAATTTTCAGTTGTTTTTAGCAATTTTTTTTTTTTTAAGTTTAAGTTTATGCGTATTTTGGTAATTTTAAAGAATTTTAAGAGTATTTTAGTCATTTTTAAGTTTTAGGAGCATTTCGGTAATTTTGATTATTGAGTAATTAAGTGGATTAGGTTTTACCCGTAGTAATTAGGTTGGGTTGGGTTTGGATTAAAAGTAATTAGTTAAATAGATAATAAATAGGTAAACAAATTTTATGTATTTAACCCAATTATTCTCACTCCAAACCCACTCATTTAACACTAGACATAACTAACACATATTAGACTCTAAACATATCTTATTAGAAATTGATTTGCAAGAGCCCAATCACCAATATGCTTTCACATCTAGTGCATCCACGCATGCAGAAACTGACTGTTGTATAGCTTTGGTTGTAAAGGTCAAGAGTCAAGAAGCGTTAAAAGAGAGAGTGCGAACCAGCAGTTTTGAGTCTTCCGCTTGGATATCTAAAAAGAAGACAAAAAAACCTGCCCTAATTTGCTGGTCACAACTGTATCCTACACTGATTTCTGCATTTGGAATTGTATCATACGTAATAATATCAAGGGTAAGTAATTAATTGGGCAGATACTATAGTCTATATAGACGAAAAGTTTTAAACGTATTCTCTGATAAAAGTATAGATAAGACCTCCACAAACCATATGGTTGGTTTCTTGTATCAATGTGTATATTCCCCGAGCCACTACATACCATCATGAAAGTAACAAGTGATGAAAATAAGTTGGCACATTAAATTCCTAACGTATAGACTTCGTAACATATATAGCATCAGAGAATAGGAGTTCAACCTTCGAACTTCAAATCATTAGAAAGCGGTATATAATGCAATCCTTGCATCAATTACCTTCTTTCTTTATAAAAAAAAAAGAAAAACAACAGCAACAAAATAGGGAGGGGATTTGAATAGAAGATGTCACTAAGTTAAAAGACTTGACAAATAAAATATCATTATATGAGATTTATTACTAGGTCTAATTAGCTACATTTGAGGTTATTTTTGCATAATAAAGGAAGACAAATCCATTTAATTTACCCAAAATTCGCAAGGAATGGGACTTTTTTCCAACCAGTGAACACCCGAAATGAACTCGAACACGGTGAAATTAAATGCATCAAGAAAATCCATTTTGTGATGCCCTGACCAAGTCACTCTGTCATCTGTTGATGAGCCAGGTCCTGTATTATCATACTCCCCATAATACAGAGTGTCTAATCCTTGATTATCATCATTGGACCACTGTGTCCATCCAGCTGGGTCGATAAAGTTGTCAATGTAGGATACTAGGTAGACTGTTCGAGAGTACATCCTCCATGGCCTTCCTAGGTAGCTTTTTACGCTAGAGCTCAAATCCTTTTCAGCTAAAATATTACAATTTTGGAAAGAGATTCCAGTTGTCTCATTTGGGCTATTACGAGATTGTGCTGTGATGACCGTGAATTGGCTAGATATTGGCATTGTTGAAACAATGTCACACGATTGAAATACAACCGCTGCATTCCCAAATATGAAATCTATAGTGCCCTTTATTTCACATTCTCTGTAGAATTGTCGAAAGGAATGGACATACAATGTATCCTTGTAACCAATGATGGAGCATTTGTACAATGCGACAAAGTCCGCATTTACTCTCAAAGCAACAACTTGATGTTTCTCTCCTCCAGCTTTGTTCTCGCTACATATGTCTTGAGCCAAAAAGCCTTCTCCAGCCACCGTTGTAGTTCAATTTATTATACATTACTAATTAGTTACAAGTGAAAGAAAAAGGAAACTTAGAAAAATTCTTAACTTAGTCCTAATTTTATCACAAAAACATATAAACTAATGTGACTTGATATATGAATGATGTCACTTTGACAACAAATAAAGAAGTGTCTGAATTATTTTTTTAGATATGCTAGGGGTGCCACAAATTCTGCTATATAACTTTTATAAATTGATGTCACCGATCACAAAAAAAAAAAAAAAAAAAAAAAATAATAATAATAATAATAATAATAAAATAGTGGGTTCTAGTTAGGTTAACTGATAAGTTTATGTTAGTTGAATAAGAGATTTAAGGTTCAATCATTTCTTACACTAAAAACTGATTGGTGTCTTAATCTAATAATAAAGAGTTATCATCAGAAGCAGACACCATAGGTTTAAACTCTTAAAAAAAAAAAAAAATGCAATTTAAGGCATTCATTTAATATGTTTTTGAAATTCAATAATAAAATTCATTACTATATCAATTATGTAGTAAAATTTATAATTCACAATTTTCTTTATTTATTTATTTATTTTTTGTTACATATGACGTCCCAATTTGTAATATTCATGCAGTAAACTTTCTAATAACCCTAACATCAATTAAATACTTAAGTATATCCCAACAAATTAAAGTTTATTAGTGCTCAAACTTAAAATTTAGAGTATTGTAGCTTAATTGGCATTTTTTGGTGTTCCAACAAACATACCTAAGGTTCAAATCTTTCCTCTATAATTATTTTATTAAAAAAACAAAAACTTAATTAACGAAAAGGCACTATTTCATGAATATGTATTCTGCCTCACAAGTACAACTTACAAGATTAAAAAGAAAAAAAAAAGTTAATTAGTTAGGGAAGGACACAAATTATTAGATATATAAAAGTAAAACAAAAGGCATGCTTGCAATGCAATTGAAGAAATTAGCTAAACATACCAAGAGTTGCAGATCTGAAAGGTGTCCAGCCATCCCCCACACTTCTGTTACCAGTAATTTTAGTGGCATCAGTTCCGTCTCCACGCAGAAAAATGTTTGGCTTGTAACTTGGGATTACCACATTTTCCTCATAAACTCCTTTTTTCACATAGATCTCTATTTTAACATTACTATTGTTTGGAGCAAAGTTGATAGCATCGGTGATGGTGGTGAAGTTTCCACCAGCAGCCACAGTCAGCAGTACCTTGCTCGGATCATATTCACTCTCCAATATCCGAGTCCGACTCTCTAATTTCTTTGAAATCCATGTTGGAACATCCACGTCCATGAGGTGCCTATTATTTAGGCCGTCTTGGCTATTATTTTGACCGTTTTGGCTTGACAGAATTGAAAGAGAATTACTTACATGCTTGTAAGTGTCATGTATGGATTTCAGCAGGGCTGGCTTCAAAGGACCTGAAGCTGAATCGAGGGATTCCAAGCATGTGATCTTGTTGGTGAGTGCTGCGCTAAGGTAAGTTCTTGCATCGGCTAGTTTGCGTTCATTAATGGGTACATCATTGGTTTGGGACACTGATCTTTGTAAAGAAGACAATGTGATTTGGTGGAGTTCCGTACAGTCCCGGATGGTTCCTGTTTGTTTTTCGATGATATTATTTGAGATTCCGGCCTTGGATAACAGAGTGGAAAGCTTTCTAGACTCATTTATTGCGGTTTTGAGGGCGTAATGGAGGTAGTAGGCGGTGTTGTTTGGAATGGTAGCCGTTGATATTTCGTCGATGGAGAGTTTCAATGTTTCCAGGCAGACTTCTGGGTATGGTATGGTTTTGCAGATAGATTCTATGTAGGCAAAATATTCGGAATAGTCCGGAGTAGTTGTGGAAGAGGAACAAGAAGAAGAATAAGAATAAGAAGAAGAAGAAGAAGAAGAAGAAGAATAAGAATAAGTAGAAGAAGAGGAAGAAGAAGAAGAAGAAGAATAACAAGAAGAAGAAGACTGAGAAGAGTCGAGAGCCCATGTTCTTGATAAGCTGAGTGCAGGGAGAAGCAAAAGAAGCTTCAGAATATTGTTGGTAGAGGAAGCCATCAAAGTTTGATGAGATAAAAATGAAATGAAGACCCACAGAGATTAAGAGGGCCTAACTGCTGAGATAAACAATGCCACTGAGAACGTTAAGTCAAAGCTTTTTTGTTAGAATTTGATTACACAGACTTTTGACGCGTAATAATAGGGTAATACTACATACTTCTTTTTTTTCGCGGGAAATCAGTGGAGAGATTTGAGTACGTACATGGAGATTGAGTAGAGGGTCACAGTCAGTGATGCACAAAAATGTGTAACGCTTACTTAATTTGTTGTTTATTTAATTTATTTGTCTATTTCTTTACTCCATTTGGAGGTTCGTTTGATTAGAATTCAGGAGTGATGGGTGGAAGACTGGAAACTCCCGCTTTGGGACAGTCAAGTCTCCTATTGGAGACAAACGTAAATGGGACTCTTGCAGCATACATGGGTAGCTGAGCATGGAAAATTATTGGGCGCTTCGGCACGTGTTAATATAATACTTACTTTTTTTATATTTATGGTAGATCTTACTATGCATAAATTAAATTACTTAGATTTTACCATAAATTGAATTTCTTAGATGTATCATCAATATGAGAAAAGTGAGCATTGTGTCACTTTGCTCCACGATACCTAATAAATAATTACTAAGAAGTATTTTTTTCTTTTCCATTTTAGGTTTTTTTTCTAATAAAGAAAATGTATGTGACTAGATAAGTTTGGTTTTTTATTTTTTATTTTTTTAAGAATTAAAAGGGTGGAATCTTAGGAGCAAGTGACTTTCCACTATGATGAGTTAAATTCTAGCACTAAATGGCCCTCGTCAATCCCAGTACTAATGTGTCTCATACAACTCAAACCCAAGCTCTAAGGTAAGACAGACAAGTTGCTTGACCAATAGATAGTATTGAAGTGGAATAGTAGGATACCCTTCCTCCAAATCAATTTTTTTTTTTTTTAATACAAGATAAAATTTCTACTCTAACCTAAGTGTATATGTGTGTGAAGTTTCCTTCTGGAGACTTGAACCTCAGCTCTTGCCTCCCTACACTTCACAAGCATTTATACTTGTGGAGTGACCACCGCACAAAGGAAGCGCAGTGGTTTCCAAATCATTTTTAAAAAAAATAAATTATACTTTTCTCTTGGCACAAATTGTTGTTTATCTTTTCCATATTTGGATGTCCCAAAATACAATCATTTTTGGAAAGTAAATAAATAAAATTCCTATCATATCCCTTACTTTATTTTAAAAAAAAAAAAAAAAAATCAAAACTGACCATTCTTTGTCTATAGTTTACATTAATGAAGGTTAGTTTGAAAACTTGTACATTTTAACTAAAAGACAACAAATTAAATGATGCTCCCTTAGAAAATTAGATTTTCTAACAATTTGGGATAAAGGGAGTAGTATTTAACTAGTGTTAAAATATGGCGTTTGAGATGTGATAGAGTTTTTATTTTTATTTTTTATTTTTTATTATTATTATTTAATCATGACATTTATTTTATGATAAATTGTCTGAATTATGTCATGGTATCATTCCACTAAGAAGAGCCTCTAAAATAAAACCCACTTCATATTGTTAAAGTGAACAAATCAAACAAATTAAAAACTTGAAAAAGAACAGAGAAAAATTATTTTTGGCATTGAGGAAGTGAAATTATTTTTGCCATATGTCTTGTGCTAGAATGCCATCACCAAACACAGTGGAAGTTTCATTTATTATATATCACTAGCTAATAAGTAAAGAATAAAATGAAATGTAAATTGATGTGATTAGTGTCCCTTTAATAATATAAAAATACCAAAAGATTATGGACTAAAGTGATACATTTGAAACGTTAGAAACTAAATTAACATTCAATGCAAAGGTTAAGGACCAAATTTATAATTTATGTTTCAATGCCAGGCCAATTATTACGAAAATTACTCTAGGACTAGGTTATTTAAGATTGTATGGTTATATATGTCACATTTCACGAGAGGATGTCTTTATTGCAACCTTAAATTACTCAATAAAAGGTCTTCAATTTATAATGGCCATAGTTTTCATTCCTATTCATGGTGTCACAATGCACAACTTTATGTAGAAATTCGTAAATATATATATATATATATATTACTCATGCATTTCAATCAAAAAAACAAAAATAAAAACAAAAGAAATTACTCATGTATTAAAAGGGCCCATGATTATTCAGAGATTTTATGGCAATCCTTTCACCTCTTCAACTGTTGTACCAACATCCATGATTAATGACGAAGGGAGTTCGAGGGTTGTATCCTCTCCCCTCTTTAGCCACTACAAATTCCCTTAGACTTTTAGTTTCAAGGAAATGTGATTCTCTATCCCAGCCTTGGTTGGTATATGGCGGAACAAGCTACAGTGGATATGGTGGGATATATCCTTAACTCAAGCCACACAATTGCAACAAGTTGCCCAGGCCCTTGGGCAATCATCTTTTCCTATCAGGTTTACAATTGTTCCCTCAACTTCAGTATAAAGCAAAGAACTGAAGTCGATTGATATGTCAGATCTAAAGACGAAGAAAAGCCTCCATAAAACCGAAAGTTTCAGTTACTGACTGTTGCACTGAAATGTTAACGATCACTTTGTTGTTTACCTAATTTATTTGTCTGCTTCTTTACCCCATTTGGATGTTTATTTGATCAGAATTCAGGAGTGATGGGTGGCTGACTGTGTACTCTTGCAGCATACATGGGTAACTTAGCACCAAAAATTATTCGGTCGTCCTAAAACACAATAATATAGTTTATATTCTTTTCATATTTACTGTGAATCTCACTATTAATTAAGTTAATTAGTTGGATTCAGATCCTTTTATATTTTTATTTTATTTTTGGAGGCACATGACTAGATAGGTTTTTTTAGGTGGAATAGAAGGAATCCCTCCCTCCATAGTACATCATTTAAACAAATTTAAATGATTTTGTCTAACTTGATTCTTACTATGTCATGAACGACATTGCGTTTGTATTTTGGGCTTGGAAATTTGCTTTGACGTTGTGTGTTGGCTATAGAAGCTAACATGTGTGTGACGCGTGTACAACACTATGGGGTGTATGTGAATGAATATTTATTCATATCTTTATTTTTAAGGAGTCGTCACTAATCATTGAAATTCTAATGTGTGATTGGTCACTCAAGTCTAATTAAATTTATTTTTTAGATTTAACTAAGAAAACCCTGAGGCTCTTAAGCTAAACTAAAAAATAAAATAATGTCTCAAACCATAAATCAAGATTCAGATGTTCGGTTATGTGTGGAGTAGGTGTTAGGTAACCCACAATGCTTATTTTAAAATGATAATACCTAGTTTCAAATTCAACATAATAAATCACCATTTAAAGAATAATTAACATATTTGGCGTTTGGTTTAAAAAAAAAAGAAAAGAAGAATGATATGCATGTACATGTGCAATGATACAATAGTAAAGTCTATCCTAGAATGACATGTAATCTATCTTAAGATGACATAAAAATGAAGTGTAATATATGTGAGAATGACATATAATCTATTCCAAAAATAATTTATCCTTGAAAAGGAAGTGCATGATTATCATTAATCTTAAATTTATATGTTTCCTACAAATTCCCAAATTAAGGTTACTTCCATGTATCTTCTCTTCTAAAAAGGTTACGCCCATGAGTTACTACACAAATATGTGTGAAAGCACCATAGTTTGCTTAAGGCTTCTAATGAAATGACCACTAATATGTTCTAAAATATTTTAAATTGTTCTGAAATAACCAACACAGTTTGGACTCCGCCCGTATTTTAATCAAAAATTGAATTTATGCATGAGACAATCACCAATGTTTTCAATGGTGAATGGATATTAATTTTTGCGTACTGTGTTACTCACGATTTCAGAATTGAAATTGTAAATTAGACTCACGGTTTCAAACTTATGTGCAACCGCACAAATGTGTAATAGATTTTACCTATTTAATTTATAAAAGATATCAATGTGTGTGTAAGAGTAACATAGTTTGTTAACCAAAAAAGAAAAAAAGAAAAAAAAGAAAGTAACATAGTTTGCTGTGAATCTAGTACGTCCACGCATGCAGGCACTGTTAACTGGCTTTGATTGTAAAACAGTAACAGTGTGTTTGGAAACGGTGAGTGAAAATGAAGAGAAAAGAAGGGAAAATGATGGAAGAAATTTCCATTCCGCTGTTTGGTTGTACAAGAGAGAAGAAAAATAAATGAGGTGAAATGATTCTTTTCCTGTGGGGCCCACTGTTTTGGTATCAACCTAATTTAGGCGGAAATAGAAGAAAGGGAGATTACTAATTTTATAAAACCCACGACTTTATACTGTAAAATGACTAACATATTCTTAATACTTTCAAGAAATTACGAGTGTTCTAATATATTAATTTCTCTATCATTAATATGGGCATAAAAGTAAAAGTATGCATTTTTCTTTTCTCTTTATTTTGCAAACCAAACAAAAGAAAGAATGCTCACATTTTCTTCTTGGGTCATTCTACTGTACCCCCCAAAAAATTACTATTGTGATGAGTGATTATTAGTAAGTAAAAAAATGACATCAATGATAAGCCCAAATATAAAATTTTGGTCAGATGTGATATTGGTAGTGCTTATTGTGACGATTGAATTGTTAATTGTAAGGAAAAAAATAGGGTACCACCGAATGTGACAAAAGTACATTCAGAAGTAATGTTGGTACAGTCCAATGTAATAATGAAACTGTCAAATTTAAGAATAAAAAATAGGATACCACTAAATGTGACGAAAATAGAGTCAAATGCGATATTGGTATTGCTTAATGTGACAATGGAACCATCAAATGTAAGAAAAAAGTAAGAGAACCACCAAATGTGACAAAAGAACTG
Organism: Quercus variabilis; assembly: GCA_030445155.1. Lineage (NCBI taxonomy): Eukaryota > Viridiplantae > Streptophyta > Magnoliopsida > Fagales > Fagaceae > Quercus > Quercus variabilis. The sequence goes on from CP129455.1 coordinate 2,616,103, forward strand.
TCACATGTGAAATTTTTTTTTTTTTTTTGGGAGAAATAATTACAACTCGCTGCTAACCTCACAACTCGAACCATTTTCCCCTAAACCCCCAAGCACTTTGTACATGGGAAAGTGTCAATTCAGCTACAAGGCCTTTGGTGCCACATGTGATGTTGGAATTACACAATGTGAGGATGAAACCGTCAAATGTGAGAAAAAAAAATAAGGGAAGGACCAAATGTATAAAAATAAGTGTCACATGTGACATTGGAATTGCACAATGTGAGGATGGAACCGTTAAGTGTGGAAAAAAGTAAGGGAACCACCCAATGTGACAAAAGAACTGTCACATGTGATGTTAGAACTGCATAATGTGAGAATGAAACCGTCAAATGTGAGAAAAAAAAAAATAAAGGAACCACCAAATGTGAAAAAATAATTGTCACATGTGATGTTGGAACTGCACAATGTGATGATGAAACCGTCAAATTTGTGAAAAAAGTAAGGGGACTACCAAATGTGAGAAAAGAACAGTCACATGTGACAAGAATAGAAAAGATGCGATGTCGGTACTGCTTAATATAACAATGGAACCATCAAATTTGAGAAAAAAATAACTAAAGGAACCACTATATGTGATAAAATAACTGTCAAATGTGATATTAGAACTACACAATGTGATAATGGAATCGTCAAATGTGAAAAAAGAAAAAGAAAAAAAGAACCACCAACTGTGAGAAAAGAACTGTCATATGTGATGTTGGAGTTGCACAATGTGAGGATGAAACCATCAAATGTGAGAAAAAAAAAGTAAAGGAACCACTAAATGTGAGAAAATAATTATCACATGTGATGTTGAACTACACAATGTGAGGATGAAACCGTTAAATGTGAGAAAAAAAGTAAGGGAACTATCAAATGTAAGAAAATAACTGTCACATGTGATGTTGGAACTGCACAACGTGAGAATGGAACCTTCACTTGTGAGGAAAAAGTAAGGGAACCACCAAATGTGAGAAAGAACTGTCACATATGATGTTGGAACTGCAAAATGTGAAAATGAAACTGTCAAGTGTGAGAAAAAAATTAAGGAAACCACCCAATGTGACAAAAGAATTGTTACATGTGATAAAAGAACTGTCACATGTGATGTTGGAATTGCACAATGTAAAGATGAAACCGTCAAATATGAAAAAAAAAGTAAGGGAATCACCAAATGTGCCAAAAAAATTGTCACATGTGATATTGGAATTACACAATGTGAGGATGGAACCATCAAATGTAAGAGAAAAGTAAGGAAACCACCAAATGTGAGAAAAGAACTGTTACATGTGATGTTAGAACTGCACAATATGAGGATGAAATCATCAAATGTGAGAAAAAAGTAATGGAACCACCAAATGTGAGAAAAGAACTATCACATGTGATGTTGGAACTGCACAATATGAGGATGGAACCGTCATGTGTGAGAAAAAAGTAAAAGAACTACCCAATGTGACAAAAGAACTGTCTCATGTGTTGTTGGAACCGCACAATATGAGGATGGAACCGTCAAATATGAGGAAAAAAAGTAAGGGAACCACTAAATGTGAGAAAAGAACTGTCACATGTGATGTTGGAAATGCACAATGTGAGGATGGAACCGTTAAGTATAAGAAAAAAGTAAGGGAACCACCCATGTGACAAAAGAACTGTCACATGTGATATTGGAAATGCATAATGTGAGGATGAAACCGTCAAATGTGAGAAAAAAAAAAATAAAGGAACCACCAAATGTGAAAAAATAACTGTCACATGTGATATTGGAACTGCACAATATGAGGATGAAACCATCAAATTTGAGAAAAAAGTAAGGGACTACCAAATGTGAGAAAAGAACTGTCACATGTGACAAAAATAGAAAAGATGCGATGTTGGTACTGCTTAATATAACAATGGAACCATCAAATTTGAGAAAAATAAATAAATTAAGGAACCACTATATGTGATAAAATAATTGTCAAATGTGATATTGGAACTATACAATGTGATAATGGAATTGTCAAATGTGAAAAAAAAAAGAAAAAAAAAAAAGAACTACCAACTGTGAGAAAAGAACTGTCATATGTGATGTTGGAGTTGCACAATGTGAGGATGAAATCATCAAATGTGAGAAAAAAAGTAAGGGAACCACTAAATGTGAGAAAATAATTATCATATGTGATGTTGAACTACACAATATGAGGATGGAACTATTAAATGTGAGAAAAAAAGTAAGGGAACTACCAAATGTAAGAAAATAACTGTCACATGTGATGTTGGAATTGCACAATATGAGAATAAAACCTTCAAATTTGAGAAAAAAGTAAGGGAACCACCAAATGTAAGAAAGAACTGTCACATATGATGTTGGAACTGCAAAATGTGAAAATGAAACCGTCAAGTGTGAGAAAAAAAGTAAGGAAACCACCCAATGTGACAAAAGACCTGTTACATGTGATGTTGGAACTGCACAATGTGAAGATGAAACCGTCAAATATGAAAAAAAAAAAAAAAAGTAAGGGAACCACCAAATGTGCCAAAAAAATTGTCACATGTGATATTGGAACTACACAATGTGAGGATGGAACCATCAAATGTGAGAAAAAAAGTAAGGAAACCACTAAATGTGCGAAAAGAACTGTCACATGTGATATTAGAACTGCACAATGTGAGGATGAAATCATCAAATGTGAGAAAAAAGTAAGGGAACTACCAAATATGAGAAAAGAACTATCACATGTGATGTTGGAACTGTACAATGTAAGGATGGAACCGTCATGTGTGAGAAAAAAGTAAAGCAACCACCCAATGTGACAAAAGAACTGTCACATGTGATGTTGGAACCGCACAATGTGAGGATGAAACCGTCAAATATGAGGAAAAAAATGTAAGGGAACCACTAAATGTGAGAAAAGAACTGTCACATGTGATGTTGGAACTGCACAATGTGAGGATGGAACTGTCAAATATGATAAAAAAGCAAAGGAACCACCAAATGTGAGAAAATAACTGTCACATGTGATATTAGAACTGCACAATGTGAGGATGAAACTATCAAATGTGAGAAAAAAGTAATTTGGTATAGTAGGTTACCTATTAGTGAGTACCATACCCCCCTTTTTTTTGGGGGTACCCTAGAATTACTCTTTCTTCTTTTCTTTCTTTCCTATATTCAAACACATCAAGTGAAATATTTTCTTTTCTCTTTCCTTTCTCATTCCCCTTCCCTTATTCTTTTCCTTTCTCTTCCGTTTCCTTATATCTACATCCAAACATAATGTAAAAGTCAAGAGTCAAAGACGCGTTAAAAGGGGAGTGCGAAGCAGCAGGTGTATCTTCCCCTTGGATATTTTATAAGAAGACAAAAAGACCTGCCCTAATCTGCTGGTCATAACTCATAATTGTCTCCTACATTGATTTTTGCATTTGGAATTACATCAGACGTAAAAATATCAAGGGTATGCAATTAATTGAGCACATAATAACGACGAAAATTGCTAAACATTTTTTGAGATAAAAGTAATAAAGATAAGCCCTCCACAAGCCATATATATGGTTCATTTCTTGTATATATGTTCCCACCCACTACATACCATCTTGAAAACAAGTTGGGAATCACATCAAATTCCAAACTTTAAGCTCCGCTACAATGCATCAGAGAGTAGGAGTTCAAACTTCAAATCATTAAGAAGTAATATATAATACAATCCTTGCAGCACATGATTATTTTCATCGGATAATTATTACTTTACATAAACAATAAAATATAAAATGTATATTGTTAGCAAATATTAGCCACATTGGAAGAATCCATTTGCTTACAATAAAAGGAGAAGGGGGACTTGATCACAAGAGAATACCTGAGTTACAAGATTTTTAATAAATAAAGTACCATTATATGAGACTTATTACAATATCTAATTAGATATCTTTGAAAAAGTGAAATTATTTTGGCCATTTGATCCACGTGAAAGAGAGAAAAAAAAAAAATTAACCTAAAAACCACATGGAATTATACTGAAAGCTAACCATTCAACACCAGTAAGGAACTTTGAAACCGTGAAATTAATTGCATCATAAGAATTCATTATGTGATACCTTGGCCAAGTAACTCTATCATCCGTTAATGAGCCAGGTCCATAATTATTATACTCCCCATAGTACAAAGTCTCTAATCCTTGATCATCGTCATCATCATCATCAGACCATTGCCTCCACCCAGCTAGGTCAATAAAGTCGCCAATGTAAGATTCTAGGTAGACTGTTAGAGAGTACATCCTTTGTGGCCTTCCTAAGTAGCTTTTCACATTGGTAGAATTATAGTCCAAATCATTTGTAGCAGCAACAATTGAACAATTTTGGAAGGAGATTCTAGTGTACTCATTTGGCCTATCACGAGATTGTGCTGTAACAACCATGAATTGATTAGACATTGGCATTTTGGAAATAATGGTACAAGCTTGAAACACAGCTGCTTCATTCCCAAATATGAAATCTATAGTGCCCCATATGTCACACTCTCGGTAGAATTGGCGAAATGAATGGACATACAATGTATTCTTGTAACCAATGATGGAGCACTTGTACAAAGCAACAAAATCCGCATTTACTCTTAAGGCAACTGCTTGCTGTTTCTCTACTCCAGCCTTGTTCTCGATATGAATGCCTTGTGCCAGAAAACCTTCGCCAAGCACCACTGAAGTTCAATTTATACAATATTACTAATTAGGTAGAAGGTATTAAAAAAAATAAAAAATAAAAACAACAAAGAAAAATTCTTAACTTAGTACTAATTTTATCACTAAAGCTAATAAATTAATGTGGCATGAAATATGAGTGGTACCACTTCAATAACATATAAATAAGTGTTTGAGTTGCTTTTTTTTTAGAGATGTGGATGCCACAAATTTTATTACATAACTTATATTTTGTTACATAGCCTTTACAAATTGATATCAACAATCACAAAAAAAGCAATTCAAGGCACTTATTTATTATGATTTTTTTTTAATCTACTAAAAATATTCGTTACTATATCAATCTGTATAATTTATGCAGTAAAATTTGTTATATGTTTAGAATTTTCCATGTGCAATATTCATTTGCAGTAAAATTTTTAGTATTTATAACATCAGTTAATTACTTAAGTATATACCAACAAATTAAATTATATTTAGTGCTCAAACATAAAATTTCGAGCATTGTAACTTAATTGCATTTTTTGATGTTTCAACAAATACAAATATGCCCAAGGTTCAAATCTTCCTGAAACATTGAATTATAAAAATAAAAAATAAAACTGAGTTAATAAGAAGGTACTATTTCATGACTATCTATTCTGATTTATGTATTTTGCCTTACAAGTACAACTTACAAGCTAGGACTCCCAAAAAAAAAAAAAAAAATATATATATATATATATACTGATAGTCGGTGGGGTAATAGTCGGTGGCTTTAGCTATATATACTGATGACAATCTCTTAAAAAAAAAAAAAATTGTAATCCTATCCTCCGATTGATTTAACGATGGAGATAAGAAAAGTGAAAAAACATCATAGAAGGAGTAGTAGTGTAATTTCATACTACGAAAATTCGGATTTCCACAAGCAAAAGAGGATGAGGACGGCCACGGCCACGGCCACTGATGATCTCCCAATAGATATAGTGTCAGAAATATTGCATAGGCTGGATCTGAAATCCACGACGCGATGCAACTCTGTGTCAAAGGAATGGTGCTCTATTGTCACTCATCCTTTTTTCGCTAGATGCTTTGTTAACAACAACAACAACAACAGTCGGCCAATAGTGGATCATCATCATCATCATTGGCCCTTTACATTGCTACTCCAGTACAATAATCAGCGAACAAAGAACGGACCTCTCCTCTTGCCATTGGAGGAGGAACCTTATTTTAAATCTCTGCCTTACATTCCACCAATGTATCAAGAACAACGCCGCAGTGAGTTCAACATTCAAGCTTCGTGTCATGACTTGTTCTTATGCTCTGCATCTGCAGTTGTTGTTAGTGATCATCTTGTGCTGTGATAACTGTGAATTGGCCAACCATTGGCCTTCTTGTAAGAATGTCACACGATTGAAATACAACCGCTGTGTTCCCAAATATGAAACCTATGGTGCCCAGTATGTCGCACTCTGGTTAGAATTGACGAAAGGAATGGACATGCAATGTATTCTCGTAACTAATGATGGAGCACTTGTAAAATGCGACAAAGTCCGCATTTACTCTCAAGGAAACTGCTTCTTGTTTCTCTGCTCTAGCCTTGTTCTCGATTTTTGTGTCTTGTGCCCGCAAGTCTTTGCCAGACACCGCTGAGGTTCAATTGATCATTAAATATAAATAATTAATTACAAGTATAAACAAAAAGAACTTAGAAAATTTCTAAGCTTAGTACTAATTTTATCATAAACTAAAGCTTATAAACTAATGTAAAATATGAGTGATGCTACTTCATATAAATAAGTGTTTGAATTATTTTTAGAGAGTTGTTAGGGATGTCACAAATTTTGCTACATAACCTTTGCAAATTAATATGTCATCAATCACAAAAAAAGAAAATTCATTATTTATGTTTTTAAAATTTATTAATAACATTCATTACTACATCAATTTGTATAAGTTATGTAGTAAAATTTACAATATTTTTAAAAATGTTTGTGTTGTTTGTTATAGGTAACACCGTACTTTGTAATATTCATGCAGTGAAATTTATAATATAACTAACACTAGTTAATTACTTAAGTATATCCCCCACAAATTTAATTATATTTAGTGCTTAAACTTAAATTTGGTACATATATTGTAGCTTAATTGGCAATTCTTACTGTTCCAACATAGATGCTGGAGGTTTAAATATCTCCTCTTTAAAACTATTGAATTATTAATAATAATAAAAACTTAATTAATAAGAGGGTACTATTTCATGACTACCTATATATATATATATATATATTCTGATTTATGTATTGTGCCTTCAAAGGACACAAATTATTAGATATATATAAAAGTAAAACAAAAGGCATGCATGCAATGGAATTGAATCAATTAGCTAAACATACCAAGAGTTGCAGAGCTGAAAGTGGTCCAGCCATCGACCTTGCTTCTGGTACCAGTAATGATAGTCGCATCAGTTCCGTCTCCATACATAAAAATGTTTCGCTTGTAACTTGGGATTACCACATTTTCCTCATAAACCCCTTGTTTCACGTAGATACGTGTTTGATCATTGCTGTTGTTTGAAGCAAAGTTGATAGCATCAGTGATGGTGGTGAAATTTCCAGTTCTATCAGCAGCCACAGTCAGCACCATGCTATGGAGATATATTCCCCCCAATATCCGAGTCCGACTATCTAATTTCTTTGAAATCCATGTTGGAACATCCACGTCCATGAGGTGCCTATTATTCAGGCCGTCTTGGCTACTATTTTGGCCGTTTTGGGTAGACAGAATTGAGAGAGAATTACTTACATGCTTGTAAGTGTCATTTATGGATTTCAGCAGGGCTGGCTTCAAAGGACCTGAAGCTGAATCGAGGGATTCCAAGCATGTGATCTTGTTGGTGAGTGCTGCGCTAAGGTAAAATCTTGCATCGGCTACTTGCCCTTCATTTAAGGCTGCATCATTGATTCGGGACACTGATCTTTGTAAAGAAGACAAGGTGATTTTGTTGAGTTCCGTGCAGTCCTGGATGGTTCCTCTTTGTTTTTCTATGATATTTTTTGGGCCTTTGGCCTCAGATAGCACAATGGAAATCTTTTCAGACGCGTTTATTGCGGTTTTGAGGGGGAAAACGATGTAGTAGGCGGTGTTGTTTGGCCTGCTATCATTTGGTATAACTTTAATAGCGAGTTCCAATGTGTCAAGGCAGATATCTGAATATGGTGTGGTTTTGCAGATAGATTTTATGTAAGAAAATTCCTGAGAAGTTGTGGAAGAAGAAGAAGAAGAAGAAGAGTTGAGAGCCCATGTTCTTGACAAGCTGAGTGCAGAGAGGAGAAAAAGAAGTATCAGAATATTGGAGGTGGAGGGAGCCATAAAGTTCATTGAGACAAACTGAAGTGAAGACCGATCGAATTACATTATATAGACTTTGACAGCACCGGGTAGTAATATGACAATTCTATGTACTACTATGTTTTTTAAATTTTACGGGAAATCAGTGGAGAGATTGAATACTTGGAACCTGGAAAATGTTAACGATCACCTTGTTGTTTTATTAATTTATTTGTCTACTTCTTTTCCCCGTTAGGAGGTTTATTTGATCAGAATTCAGGAGTGATGGGTGGAAGACCGGAAACTTCAGCTTTGGAGCAGTCTAAGTCTCCTATCGGAGACAAAATGCAAGTGAGTCTAATGAGACAAATGTGAGTGGGACTCTTGCAGCATAAATAGGTAACTGAGCATGAAAAATTATTGGGTGTTCTTGAAACACACGACCGACCTTGATCTTCTGAGAGGGGTTCGAGTGAGAGCATACCTGTCGAGACCCGAAAGATGGTGAACTATGCCTGAGCGGGGCGAAGCCAGAGGAAACTCTGGTGGAGGCCCGCAGTGATACTGACGTGCAAATCGTTCGTCTGACTTGGGTATAGGGGCGAAAGACTAATTGAAATGTCTAGTAGCTGGTTCCCTCTGAAGTTTCCCTCTATGTTTTTAAGATAGAAAAACATAATTGTTGAGTGTTTTTGTTTTCAGTTTATGTGGTATTTTGATTAGTTTTTAGGTTTTAAGGGTATTTTGGTCATTTTTCATATTTAAGTGGTATTTTGGTTAATTTTTAGGTTTTAGAGGTATTTCGGTCATTTTTTTTAATGTTTTTGGGGTATTTTGGTCATTTTAAGGTTTAGGGGGTATTTTGGTAATTTTTAGGTTTCGAAAGTATCTTGGTAATTTTTTTAGTTTCGGAGGTATTTTGGTATTTTTTAGGTTTCGAAAGTATTTTGATAATTTTTTAGTTTAGGGGATGTTTTGGTCTTTTTTTTTTCTTTTTTTTTTTTAGGTTTATGGGGTATTTTAGTAATTTTAAAGGATTATAGGAGTACTTTGGTTATTTTCAAGTTTTAAAGGCATTTTGGTAATTTTGATTATTGGGTAATTGGGTGAATTAGGTTTTACTCTTTATAATTGGATTGGGTTAAGTTTGAATTAGAAGTAATTAGTTAAGTGAGCAATAAATAGATAAATAAATTTTATATATTCAACTCAATTATACCCACTCTAAATCCACTCATTTAACACTAGACATAACCAACACATATTAGACTCTACACATATCTTATTAGAAATTGATTTGCAAGAGCCCAATCGCGAACGTTTTTACATCTAGTACATCCACGCATGCAGAAATTAAACTGACTGTTGTATAGTAGCTTTGGTTGTAAAAGTCGAGAGTCAAGGATCGAGAAGTGCTAAAAGAAAGAGCGCGAACCAGCAGTTTTGAGTCTTTCCGCTTGGATATTAAAAAAGAAGACAAAAAGACCTGCTCTAATCTGCTGGTCACAACTCACAACTGTATCATACACTGATTTCTGCATTTGGAATTGTATCATACGTAATAATATCAAGGGTAAGTAATTAATTGGGCAGATACTATAGTCTATAGATGAAAAGTTTTAAACGTTTTCTCTGATAGAAGTATAGAGAAGACCTCCACAAACCATATGGTTGGTTTCTTGTGTCAATGTGTATATTCCCCGAGCCACTACATACCATCATGAAAGTAACAAGTGATGAAAGTAAGTTGGGAATCACATTAAATTCCTAACGTATAGACTTCGTAACATATATAGCATCAGAGAATAGGAGTTCAAACTTCTAACTTCAAATCATTAGGAAGCGGTATATAATGCAATCCTTGCATCAATTACCTTCTTTCTTAAAAAAAAAAAAAAATACAACAACAACAACAACAAAATAGGGAGGGGATTTGAATAGAAGATGTCACTACATTTGAGGTTATTTTTGCCATAAAAAAGGAAGACAAATCCATTTAATTTACCAAGAATTTGCAAGGAATGGGACTTTTTTCCAACCAGTCAACACCCGAAATGAACTCGAACACGGTGAAATTAGTTGTATCAAAAATATCCATTATGTGATGCCCTGACCAAGTCACTCTGTCATCTGTTGATGAGCCAGGTCCTGTATTAGCATACTCCCCATAATACAAGGTGTCTAATCCTTGATTATTATCATTGGACCATTGCGTCCATCCAGCTGGGTCAATAAAGTTGTCAATGTAGGATACTAGGTAGACTGTCCGAGAGTACATCCTCCATGGCCTTCCTAGGTAGCTTTTTATGCTAGAGCGCAAATCCTTTTCAGCTAAAATATTACAATTCTGGAAAGAGATTCCAGTTGTCTCATCTGGGCTGTTACGAGATTGTGCTGTGATGACCGTGAATTGGCCAGACATTGGCATTCTTGAAAAAATGTCACACGATTGAAATACAACCGCTGCATTCCCAAATATGAAATCTATCGTGCCCCTTATGTCACATTCTCGGTAGAATTGTCGAAAGGAATGGACATACAATGTATCCTCGTAACCAATGATGGAGCATTTGTACAATGCGACAAAGTCCGCATTTACTCTCAAAGCAACAGCTTGATGTTTCTCTCTTCCAGCTTTGTTCTCGATACATATGTCTTGAGCCAAAAAGCCTTCTCCAGACACCGCTGCAGTTCAATTTATTATACATTACTAATTAGTTACAAGTAAAAGAAAAAGGAAACTTAGAAAAATTCTTAACTTAGTTCTAATTTTATCACAAAAACATAAAAACTAATGTGACTTGATGTATGAATGGTGTCACTTTAACAACAACTTAGAAGTATTTGAATTTTTTTTTTAGATATGCTAGCGGTGCCACAAATTCTGCTATATAATCAATCAATATATATATATAAAAGTAAAGACCTCATGCGAGAGAGTATGAGGTTTTGCCATGTGGCGCACTCTATGAAGAGAATTGAAATACCCTTAAGCCTACTATTTTTGTTACATTATTATTCAATGTTTTAGGACTATTATTTATTTCCTTTGATTCAATGTTTCAAGACTATTTTTGTTATATTATTATTCAATGTTTTAAGACTATTATTTGTTTCATTTGGTTCAATGTTTCAAGACTATTTGTTACATTATTATTCAATGTTTTAAGACTACTATTTATTTTATTTGGTTTAATGCTTCAAGACTTTTCATCTCTCACATACACAAAAAACTCTTTGCATTTCCATTCACCCTTTTCACTTCTACTCCTTTATATGCACATGTCCATAGCCTTTCATACCATCCCATCTCAAACACACTTAGACAAAAAAAAGATGTCATTTACTTTCAACCTTTCAATGACACTTACATAACTCCAACATTGTAGTATCATTTGATTGTATCCCGTATGAGTAGGTTATGACCAAAGAAAGGGGCTTGCATTTTTTATTCAGTGATGGTGGCTTACGGTTTTAATGTTCAAGTTAGACATTATAGACTATGTGAAGATTATGATTCGCTTGGAGTCTTTGGGTGTTTGAGATTTTGGTTTGGGAAAGTTATAAATGTAATTTTTTTTTTAAACTAAAGAAAAAGAAAAAGAAAAAAAACATTCTAATTAATTATTTATGAAGTTACCTATTTTTTTTAAAAAATTTTGTGTTAGAATTCATAATTTATATGTTTCTTTGTAAGTTTATTTTACTACTATTTTGTGTGGTGTGAGCCATAATGATAAAAACAAATATTGATGGTGATTTAAAAGTGCTTTTCGCTTTTTTTTTTTTTAAGGATACGAAAGCCCAACTAAAGACTATTGAATTTTGATAAATGAATATGTTTTTTAGCAAATTTCTCTTTGTTTAATCATGTTCTCTTTATGTTGATACTTACAAATGATTTCCTTAAATTCATTGAGATAATTAATTGGATGTTTGTGATCAAGGTCTCTATATTTGGATGTGAGAATAGAGTGGTTGAGAAAATGTTAGGTACGTTGCTAAAATTTATGTAATTTTATGATATAAAAGTATTATATGCTTTAAATTCTTATTTGTAGATTTCAAAATCATTTAATCAGTTTGAAAAATAAAATCTATTTTTAACAGTAAATATTATAATATATTATAATCTTACAGCGTTATACAATTTTTTAAAAGAAAATATGAATTCAGAAAATCAAGTTTCAAAATTAAAAATTTTGTGGGCAAACATATAAATATTATACAAAAAAATAAGTATTAAGTATTATATGTAGATTTTAATATACATAAAAATAATTTCAAATTAAATTGTAAAGTAGTCTGCGCACCGCGCGGGATATTATCTAGTTTTTATAAATCGATGTCACCAATCACAAAAAAAAAAAAAAAAAAAAAGTAATTCAGTGGGTTCCAGTTATGTCAATTGATAAAGTCTCTAATAGATGAATAAGAGATTTGAGATTTAATCACCGCATACACCAAAAATTGATTGGTGTCTTGGTTTAATAATAAAGAGCTATCATCAGAAGTGAACACCATAAATTGAAACCCTTTCAAAAAAAAAAAAAAAGCAATTCAAGGTATTCATTTATTATGTTTTTAAAATTCAATAATAAAATTTGTTACTATATCAATTATGTAGTAAAATTTATAATATTTTCACAATTTTTTTTTTGGTTATATGTATCTTGTAATATTCATACAGTAAAATTTCTAATATCTCTAATATCAATTAAATACTTAACTATATCCCAACAAATTAAAGTTTATTTAGCTAGCGCTCAAACTTAAAATTTAGAGTACTGTAACTTATTTGGCATTTTTTGGTATTCCAAGAAATATGCTTAACGTTCAAATCTCTCGTCTGGGATTATTTTATTAAAAAAAAAAATTAATTAACAAAAAGGCACTATTTCATGAATATGTATTGTGCCTCAAAAGTACAACTTACACGATTTTAAAAAAAAAAAAAAAAAGGTTAATTAGTTAGGGAAGGACACAAATTATTTTATATATAAAAGTAAAACAAAAGGCATGCTTGCAATGCAATCGAAGAAATTAGCTAACATACCAAGAGTTGCAGAGCTGAAAGTGGTCCAGCCATCTACCACGCTTCTCTTACCAGTAATGATAGTGGCATCAGTTCCGTCTCCACGCAGAAAAATGTTTAGCTTGTAACTTGGGATTACCACATTTTCCTCATAAACTCCTTGTTTCACATAGATCTCTGTTTTAACATTGCTATTGTTTGGAGCAAAGTTGATAGCATCAGTGATGGTAGTGAAGTTTCCAGTTCCATCAGCAGCCACAGTCAGCACCTTGCTCGGATCATATTTACTCTCCAACATCCGAGTCCGACTCTCTAATTTCTTTGAAATCCATGTTGGAACACCCACGTCCACGAGGCGCCTATTATTTTGGCTCTGTTGGCTAATATTTCGGGGGAATTGGCTAGACAGAATTGAAAGAGAATTGCTCACATGCTTGTGCGTGTTAGTTATGGAATTTAGTAGGGCTGGCTTCAAAGGACCTGAAGCTGAATCAAGGGATTCCAAGCATGTGATCTTGTTGGTGAGTGCTGCGCTAAGGTAAGCTCTTGCATCGGCTAGTTTGCGTTTATTAATGGGTGCATCATTGGTTCGGGTCACTGATCTTTGTAAAGAAGACAATGTGATTTGGTGGAGTTCCGTACAGTCCTGGATGGTTCCTCTTTGTTTTTCGATGATATTATTTGAGATCCCGGCCTTGGATAACAAAGAGGAAAGCTTTTGAGACTCATTTATTGCGGTTTTGAAGGTGTAATGGAGGTAGTAGGCGGTGTTGTTTGGACTGGTAGCCGTTGATGTTTCGTTGATGGAGAGTTCCAATGTGTCAAGGCAGACTTCTGGGTATGGTGTGGTTTTGCAGATAGATTCTATGTAGGCAAAATATTCGGAATAGTCCGGAGAAGTTGTGGAAGAGGAACAAGAAGAATAAGAATAAGAAGAAGAAGAGGAAGAATATGTAGAAGAAGAAGAAGAAGAAGAAGAATAAGTAGAAGAAGAGGAAGAAGAAGAAGAAGAATAACAAGAAGAAGAAGAAGAATGAGAAGAGTTGAGAGCCCATGTTCTTGATAAGCTGAGTGCAGGGAGAAGCAAAAGAAGTTTCAGAATATTGTTGGTAGAAGAAGCCATCAAAATTTGGTGAGATAAAAATGAAATTAATGAAGACCCACAGAGATTAAGAAGGCCTAATTACTGAGATTAACAATGCCACTGAGAACGTTAAGTCAAAGCTTTTTTGTTAGAATTTGATTACATAGACTTTTGACGCGTAATAATAGGGTAATGATATATACTTCTTTTTCGCGGGAAATCAGTGGAGATTTGAGTACGCACATGGAGATTGAGCAGAGCAACACAGTCATTGACGCACAGAAATGTGTAACGATTACTTAATTTGTTGTTTATTTTATTTATTTGTCTATTTCTTTTACCCCATTTGGAGGTTTATTTGATCAGAATTCAGGAGTGATGGGTGGAAGACTGGAAACTTCCGCTTTGGAACAGTCAGGTCTTCTATTGGAGACAAATGTAAGTGGGGCTCTTGCAGCATATGGGTAGTTGAGCATGGAAATTTATCGGGTGCTTTGGGAATATGTTACAAAGAGTGATTACTACTTTCATATTCATAGTAGATTTTACCATAAATTAAATTACTTGGTTCTTATCATGAATTGAATTTCTTGAATTACCATTAATACAAGAAAAGTGAGCATCACGACATTGTGCTCCACAATATCTAATAAATAATCACTGAGAAGTATTCTTTACCATTTAAGATTTTTTTTTTTTTTTAAATAAAGAAAATGCACACAACTAGATAATTTTGGTTTTTTTTTTTTTTTAAATTTTTTTTTACAAAATTAAAAAGGTGGAATCTTAGGAGCAAGTCACTTATCATGATGAGTTAAACTCTAGAGCTAAATGGCCCCAGTCAACCTCGGTACTAATGTGTCTCGCACATCTCAAACCCAAGCGCTAAGGACCAATAGATAGTTTTGAAGTGGAATAGTAGGATACCCTGCCTCCAAATCATTTTAAAAATAAATAAATTATACTACTCTCTTGTACCAAATTTTTGTTTATCTATTCAATATTTGGATGCCCCAA